>OX463778.1:17988197-20914287 GCA_949825025.1 Siphlonurus alternatus
TGTCAGCTGCATATTATGTAGCGGGGTATGCAGCCGACACGGTTAAGTGCATGTAAAGTATTAGAGCCACTGTATGTTCCTGTCTTTGCTGCCACGTCAGGCCTCGTCATTAATCCTCATCACGTCCGCTCCACTGGAACCACGTCAGGACAATACAAGTGCAGCTAGCACGCGTGTCGCTGCCTCGTGCGGGACTATTTGTCTTTTTTCTAAATTAATTATTAATGTTATTGAAACGAAGGGAACGTTATTTTATTTTACTCGTGTGAGCGAAGCGTGACGAGATCTGATGTAATAACAACGTCGATCAATGTGAAGCTTCAAATGTAAGTTTTTGTGTTAGCTTTACAGTGTAAATAGTATTAAAGTGCTAGTTAATAAAATGTATTCCCTATTTATAAACTATATCGTATTTTCTGGATACAATTCATATTATAATTATGTTTTATATAAACCAATTGACGCATAATATAGTTCCAAAAATGTGGATTATATAGGATTCAAAAAGGTGTACCTCTGAATAGCATTCAAGTCCCATAAGCAGAGTGGCACACCTTTTTGGTTCTGATAGTATATAAGTCTGTATTGGGTTCAATAAACATTATAAGGTTTTACGAAATGCATTTAGCTGCATACAATATATATATATATATATATATATATATATATATATATATATATATATATATATATATATATATATATATATATATATACAAATTTAATGTCTACACCAGTCTACAGGTCATAAAAGTGTAAAATATCGTATGTCCGGTATGTCCTGTCTGTATATATATATATATATATATATATATATATATATATATATATATATATATAATGGATGAATTAAATAACGGGGGATTGTAAAAAGGGGGAGGGGCAATAAAGTAATAAAAAATGTTACATTTTGTTTTGTTTAAGTAGGAAATCAGTCACGTCATATGATCAACTTATATAATTTAACTTTCATAAAAAACAGTAATTTCTTTATCTAAACTATGCAGAACAGGCAGCAACAATGCAAGTCTCAGAGCCGATAATGCTCAGCACGTGACCACCCTGTGTGACTCACTCGGTCTCGTTGCCGCCGCCGTCGAGGGTAGCGTTGTCAGGCACGAACACGGCCTCGCGGATGGCGATCATCGAGCTGAGCGCGCGGCACTTGAGGCTGAACTTGGTCCGGTGACAGCCCGTCTCTTCCACCATCTCTGCAGACATAACACCACGTCAGATCAGACAGTTAAGCACGTTTATCATGCATTTATTATAACCACGTCAGGTCAGAGATTAAGCACGTTTATACCACGTCAGAGGTCAAATATTAAGCACGTTTCTTTCACCTCTGCTGACATAAAACCACATCAGATTAAGCATGATTCCTTATCCATTTTTGCAGACTTGGCACCACGTCAGAGCATCACGAAAAGGAGCCAAGAGATTTTTTGCTGAAACCACAACTCATGACTTTGCTTCAGAGGAAAAGCAAAATCATATAATATATATTATATAATATCAACTGTGATAACAGTGAAATGTGATTTCAGCTTTTTATATATCCATCTCTCGCACATCATATATTATAAGATTTATAAGCTTCGAGACAGGAGTAAGGCACACGTCAGCACATCTCGGAATATTATAAGCAAATTTGCAAATTCTACAACATTCCTAATATCTCGAGATGTACACAAGTAAGAAAAAACACAGCACCAATTTCACAGTGGCTGCAAAAATATTCTCAGAAAGTAGTGACGTCACTCTTTGTAGCTGCAAAACAACAAAAAGAAACAAACACCGCACTGACATAAACAAGAAAATCTATTGTTATTTTTCAGCTTTGGTACAAAATCCGATAACAGAAACATGAATACTGCATTTCTAAAATGTCAAAATTTTGAATAACAAAATGTTTCACTGTATTAATAGAAGACATCACATCAGGTAGAGTTAAAGATATAAAACCGAATGTGAATGACAAATCCGGTTTTGAAGTTAGACTCCTCTTATTAGCGCTACACAATTGTGTGCATCTGGATGCAGCCTTAATTGCAGCTGCATGTATGCAATGTGTATGCAGATGAGATACCATATATGTGACAGTATAATGAAGTTACTATGGAAATGAATCTGCCTGAATATAGTTTCTGTACAGCGAGCGCCCGGCGCGAGCGGCACAAATGAAATTTGCATGAGATAATGCATACAAAGAAAGTGGGGTTTTAAAGTTGGAAATGGCAATTTTAATTGCATATGTATAGCATTCAAAGCCTTTGAAACAAAACGTTCAATAAATATTTGATTTCAATCAATATAAACGTAACATTCTATAAATAAACAAATACTTTAATGAGCAAATATTTATTTAAAAAAATAGAAATTTAATGATTACTGCAAGTTTAAATATAAATATTTGCAATGCACGTACAGTAAAAAAGAGAGTAAAAATACGATTGCTAGGACTAAAATCGATATGTTTCCCCGGGTTAAGCAGCGTGAAAGAGGTGGTTGTTTATTAAAATTTAATCATTAAATTTCCCCCGCTGTCACGCCAGTAAGTCACGTGGTCTCCAGGTGTCCAGCAGTGACGTCACGGCTCATGATTACCGGCCCTCAACATCGATCTATGTAAACATCGGTCTACCGATATCAATCAGGCTTTGTGTGTGGCTTCCTAGATTGCCTCGTGTACACAAAAGCTCGTCAACATCTCCCGTAGCTCGGAGCAGACGTAATTAAAAAAATAACACGACGTTGTTAAGCTGCGGTACTCTTGCGAGTTGCTTATTCTATGTTTAGATAATTTCCCTCTAATTACTATTGACTTTGGGGCTAGCTTGAAAGAACCAAACCCCGGCACAAGCGGCGGAGTTCTGTTAGGTACGTCTACGCCCCGTGAGGATAACTATCTAGGTCCAACACGGCTGCCAATTTATCAGGTAGTCAATTAAACAACAACGACAACAGAGATTTTAGTGAATATTGTATAAAGTATTTATTTAGTTTTACAAAGACGAAGATCGATGTAACTTTTAACAACAATAAGATTTCATGGTTTGTAATACAAGATAAAATAACACACAATAATAAGTATAATTGAACAGAAAGTAAGTGTGAATTTACAGTTAATATTTACGTTATTTGTCTATACAAAAGACCAAGAAAATATCTCTCAAACATTTACAAAGCAAAACAAAATATGGCACTAATAAGGGTAAACTTATAATCTACGAGAAACGAGACAATAATTAATATTACTTACAAATAAGTCGACCGAGCGGAGGGAGACTTTTTGGAAGTTGGTCGAGAGACACGGCTTTAACTATTATATTTTTACGATTTTAATTAAATTTCAAAACTGACTTCTAATATGAAAAGAATTTATTTATAATTCGAACTTAATATATTTAACACTTAATTGGTTTAAACTTATTTATTTGACTTGAAACTATTCAATTAGAATTTTTAAAGCAACTGGATTTTTATACGGAACGATTGTATTTAAGATTATCTCTATTTCTTCTCTCTCTCTTGCAAGCTGTTTTCAATGGCCTCTCAATCGGACGATGATCAGTACTAGAGTGAACGAGCCGTCAATCGTGTGGGCAGGCCGGCTGATAGATTAGAAGGCAAAATCCGGGCTACTTATATATAGCGGATAGACTAGCCGGCTAGAGAGGATGACAGAGACGCGAACGAAACTAGGCAAAAAATATATCTAAATATTTTTTGTATACAAAAGATAAGCTTGATCTTTATTTGGCTTATACTATTTTGATAGAATAATTATTTCTCGCTAGGTGAATATTTAAGCGAAACGAGTTATAAAAATATCAACTACTTTTCAAGGCAAGAAACAAAATAATTACGTTTGTTTTTATTGTAATTATTTCAAATGACAAAATTACTAAATATAAATTAATTATGCAATTAATTTATTTATCCCAAGTGGATTACGTGATGGCACAATTATATAATGGAATTATATTACTTTATTATTATAATTCCACAATGAACAATTTTACTATTTAATATGATGCTTATATATTTGATGATAACAATTTTCCCCACTTTACATTAGCTTTATAAAGGACTGATTTCATTCCCCAATATACGTAAGACGCTGTCTTTATGTAAACGAAATTTTAAAGACTGAGTTCTAGATCTAGTGACTTCACGCCGCTGTAGGCCTCAAGCAAAGCTTGTGGCGCGTTGGACAGCGGATGGGCCGAAATAGACAGAACTCGAAACCAAAGAAATTAATAAAGTACAGCAATCTCATGCTGTACGACTAAGGCAAACTCAGAGCTACACTCTCACTGTTATATGAGAACAATATGAGAACAAGACAAGGAGTATGAACTCCATGCTGTAAACTCTGTAGCAAAAGTGAATCCCGATAGACTGGACAATCGAGCTTTTATAGTGCCGGGTTATCGAGTTTTGGGTCTAAAGTATTGACACGTGGGAGCGACGATTTGAGCGACAGTTGGATGACCACTCTGATGGTGGCGAGGTCGCATGATGCCCGGCGGGATCATTGAGGTGACCTGAGATAGCGTTTAATTATGCCACACCCGGAGTGTGGCTCTAGACGTCGGATGGCAATCGGCCGGCAATACTGACCCCTGACCGGACGGGAGTGCGAGCGGTCAGATAACACGATGAGATTTTGAGTGTTTGTGAAATCTCGCTCCCAATACTATTAGCGTTACGTAATAAGTAACGTAACAATAATAATAACATAGATGATACACTTAAAGGCATACAGGCCTCAAAATACAAATTAGACAGTCACCAAGTGGGTTTAGAGTATATAATCAACATTCGCATCATTTTTTTCCACGCGTGATGCATCCGTGCGAAGTCGCAGTTCAAAGTAAGAAATTTAGTCCTTGATGACGTCACGAAGTCCTTGATGACGTCACAACTCAATGCTAATCGGTGCTAGCTGTGAGTTGTGACGTCAGCAAGGACTTTCTTTACAGCGCGACTTCGCACAGACGCACCACGCGCAGGTAAAAATAATACGAATGTTGATTATAAACTCGAGCAACACTTAATATCTGTCTAATTTGTAATTTGAGGCCTGTATACCTTTAAGGGAGGAAGTTTAAGGTGGGCGTAGCCCACGGGGCGGGCGCACCGTGACAACGTACCCGGTGTGCCCCTGAATTGTATGCAACTTTTTATGCGTGAAATCGCAAAGTCGGACTCCTTTCAATTTCATTTTGTAGAATCATTACTTTCAATGAATATATTGATTTTGTATTGATGCCTATAATTTCACAAATTAATATTTACAAGTATATAAATATACATAATTTTATATTATTTCTTATAATCTCGCACCCATCTTAATGTAAAATGTAAATAAATAATTGTTATTATTTTAATAAATACGCTCTCGTTAACTACACTTATAATACAAGCGTTGAAGCGTAATTAAAGAACGAGACCTGTACTAAATGCAAGTAAAAATTATGTTAGTTTGCTGATAAAATAACAACTCTTAGCTGGTCTTTTTTAAGCAATAAATTAAATTGAGAGCCGTTTTAAGGCAGTTTATGTTAACGCAGTTTGCTGCGCCACAATTGAAGACCGAAAGGAGCGGCGGGAGTGTGTGGTCTCGCGGTGCTTCAGACGTGCCTAAGAGGATTATCATGCGCCGCACGTATGTAGCACGCAAGAGGGTGGAGCCCCACGTAAAGGGGTGGAAATAATCAGGCCAATAAACTACCGGCCAAATTCAATCTTAAATCAATAGTTTGGATTTAAAGCTCTGTTTGCAAAGGTGATTGACCTCTGGTAATCTCACCAATAGGCGTTCTGGTGGTTGCGGTGACGGTGCAGCTGGCGAGGGCTAACAACAGCACCCCCACTGCAGCAGCGGTTCCTCCGGACGGCAGCAGCGCCCACATGGCACCTGCACGCTCCGGGCTGCTTGTGTCGCGTGCCGTCTTCACCCCTAGCTGAACTGACACTGACTTGAAAACTACCACTCTACAACATGCCCGAGTGGCCGACTACCCTACCGTTGTGCGCTGCCGCTCGATCGGTACCCGGCTCCCTTGAGAACCTACAGTTTGCATTCCCGCCAGTAACTAGTGACATCTAGCGGAAAAAATAATAACTACGTCTAATATATTTTTTAGTTAATAAAAATCAATGCAGATGGCAGGAGTTTACAAAAATAATACTTTTACTTTTTAATTTATATAAAAATTAATTCTTTGAATGAGAAAATAATCAAATAAAATTAAAGCACTTTACGATCATTATGTTCTACTTTAACTGTCATCATTTTTGTTAATATTAACAACTAGGCATTTACCCGATAAAAAACTAAAAATAAATAAAATAAATAAACTTTTCATTCTACCAAGATTGATAATAAATTTGCCCTACTGCACTATAGGTATCAAAAATATTGCCTCAACTAACATGAATAATATTAACAATATAATATATATTTAATAAAGAAATGTCTGCTCTATGCCTGACATATAGGCAACCAGTTGCACGTATGATCGACGCGGGTTGCCTATACTCTAGGAGATTTATAAATAACCCTTTTTTATTTGACAGACAAAAATAAATATTCGCAGCAAGTCTTTCAATATGTGCTTTTGATTTCGCATCAGTCACAACCATCCAAAGTCTATTTAAATGTCTGAATTTTAACTTCCTATTTTCATCCGCGCGCAAAAACAAATATTTATATATAAATAACTTTAGTGTAAAATTTTCTTATTTTTAACAGTATAAAAACAAATTTTAAATAAGATTGATAAAAATAGCTTTGAATGATATATTTTTTACTTTTATAAGTAAAAACAAATATTTATATAAATTTAATAAATAATGTTATTGATTTTTATTTTCAATTTTATCAGTAAAAACAAATTATTTACATAAATTTTATTAAAAACTTCAGATTGTAAATTTTTTTTATGGTAAGAATTAAGGATAATTTATTAAAGGAAACAAAAAGTACGCCTTATAAGTATTTTTATATTTATTTCTGATGTTTATGGTCAAACTTTGATTTTTTTTTTTTAATTCATAATACACGGAACTCGACAAAGAGTCTCCAATCGAACAGAGAAATGCCACCGACACAGAGATGAACAAACCCAAGGTGTCTGAAAATCAGTAGGTATATATATTAACGATTTATTTAAAGACACTTTAGGTACAAAGTATAGCAACAATGAAACAACAATTAACAATTGTATAACATTGAGTCACCTTGACTACTTCTATAATATATAATTGTAATACATAGTAATAAATACGTTCAGTAGCATCCTAAATATTAACATATTAAATTAGTTTTATCGGAGGTTAAAAAAATGTAACAATTTGTATTGTAATTTTTAGGACGCTCTGTATAAAACATTCACTTTAGTATATATAACGTACGTTTAAAACACAAAAATATATTATACTCAATTATAGTATGGTCCACATAAATTAACACAGTAATATAATATTATTTATTTATTATTATAGTTAATTATTATCATTATTTTTTTTATATATTAATATATTTATATATATTTTTAAAACACGCTCGGAAATGCATTTGACAAAATATACACGTATAGAGTATTGTTAATAATAATAATATTCTTTCACAATTCCTGGCAATGAGTATTTTTACAGTAAATAATTGTAATATATAGTACACATTTTCTCACATCAATTTTATTATTAAATTAATTTAAATTAAATAAAAAAATCTATTTTATTTTAAATTACGATTCTATTTATTATTAATAATTATTATTATCTTACGAGTATCATTCGTGTTATTAAGTCTAAAGCTTTTTAATTATAAATAACCACAGTCTGTTGTACGTAAATTGTGCTGTTAACTTTAGCATTGAGGGGACGGGGAGGGTCCCCTACTACAGCTGGGGACACTTGGGGAGGGACCCCTTGCTGGACTTGGGGTTGGGCTAGGGGCTTTAAAAAGTCCTCCTTGCTGGGGTTGACTAGGGGCTGAGCCCGGTGAGTTTGGGGCCGAGGAATCACTGCTGTCTGGTCCCACTTCACTCGTCTCGGCTGCGGACGGGATCGTGGCGAGGAAGCGGACCATGAGGGCTCGGCCAGGTGGCGGAGACTCGCACGTGGAGTGCACCACGTCTGAAGTTTCAGGGTGCATCACGGCGCTCTGTCTCGTGAGTCGCGGCTTAGCACGTGGCAGTGAGGAAAGTGGCAGCACGGGCTGAAGTGGAGCGGGGAGCAGTGGAGGCACCACGTGCGCAGGCAGGGGCTGCGCAAGAAGGGGGCGCGCCACGGCAGGCACACCACACGCCTCGCTTCCAGACGCAGAGGAACGAGACATACGCCACGTGGACGTGGAGGCTGACGTGGCGCTCGAGTCGTTCCGGGAACTGGACAAGTTTGAGTCCTGTAACACGAGGAACGTTATTCAGTTTGGTTTTACTATTAAAAACAATTTGTGTGTTCAAATTGTTTAAATATTTAAGACAGATTTAAAATTATTTAGCACTTGTACACTCAAACAATCATAAAGTGTCCGTTTGCAGCCTTGTGTCTCTATTATGTAGCATTCAAACTATTAATCAATGTGAGTTATATATAGCCTTTATAGAATGTGTGGTTGGAGATTAGAGATCAGAGGTGTGGTGATTAATAAGGCTGCAAAAGGCAGTCGTTTGAGTGTATTTGATGTGATGGTTATAAAATATATAATATAATTATTTTAATTATATATATAGTTTAATAGTATAATTAAATGAAAATGTGAGTTTTAGTATTATTTTATCATGAATATGCACACAGTAACTTCATTGTCTACTTTTTTCATAACTTTTGTAATACAAGTACACGATTTACAATTATTATTGACTCTAATGTCGAATCTAGAATTTCAATATTCTGCATGATTAAATTTAATATATTATATAATCAAAACTTTAGTTAAACAGACAAAGGTAGCAAACACGAAACGTGTTAGTTTCGACATACATGAAATAGAGCAATGAGAGTTAGGTTGGGTGATATTTTATACGCTTCACAACGATCCAGTAACGGGATAGACTCTGTAATGTATAACTCATAACCGTAATGATAATAAAACCTGTCGCCAGATGCTAAGTGTACGCAAATAAGAGAAAGTTAATTAAATATTAACTTAATAACTCGTTTCATATTTACGTGTTGCGATTAAAAGTGAAACTTAAAAGTGTAATTAACAGCTGACACCTACCTGATCTTTGCTTTGTTATATATAAGAAGGAGAAACGTTTAATAGTTTCTTGACTATTATGAACTATTATTAAACGTGAGATTTTATTGTTAAATGCGTTTAATCACATCAATTGTACGTTTAAATTCAAGAATTTTATTATATTTAGTCAAATAGTCATCTGGAAAAACTATATCTCAAATTGAAAAATTACCTTTAAATCAAAACAATGTTGTTGTTGTTTTTTTAATTTTTCGTTTTTAATAAATCTAGTTTTCGCTTATTTTTATTTTTTTCTACAGTCCTTGCAAAGAAAAAACAAGACGAGGTTCTCTTATACAAATAATTCAATGTAGAAGGCTTGTGTTTATGGGGAGACTCTTAAACGCTCCATGATAGGTTAAAATATCGTTTGGTCTTTGTATATATACCTGAGAGGTCTTGCGCGTGACGGCCCATGATGATCGCCTCTTGGGGTCCAGCAGTCTCAATGGAATGCCGCAGTGATGGTGAGCTGCCCGCCATGAGTCCGACCGCGACGAGCTAAAGTTCTCGCTGGACACGGACGAGGCGCGCTTGTGCTGCTTTTGTTGGATCTCAGCGATCTGATAGGCGTACTGGTCCGATCGGGCCCTGGGAGCCTCACGATGGCACAGGAACCACGACATCTTGCCTAGCAGCCACAATCGAGCACCACGACTACGGGACTGCGCGGCGGGAGATGCGCGAGAGCGTGGAGGCTGAGGAATCAACTTTCCAGTAGGAGTGTTTGCGTTAGGACCGGTGCACGCACAAGGAGCATGTTCGCGAGAAGAACGGTCCACCAGACTGTTGGTATTAGCGGGAGTCTGACGGTTACTGAAGTTGGAACTGTGCCGGCAACGACCGATACCCCGGGTGACACGTGACTCCTCTATGGCTTTGCAGATAAGCACACAGTCCTTTTTGAATTGTTTGGTAAGAATGGCGTAAAGGAAAGGGTTACAGCATGAGTTAAGTGGTAAAACGAATACAGTGAACACCTTTGCCTGCTCGAGAGACACAAGTTGAAGTCCAAACGCAGCAGTTAGAGAGAAGAAAGCGATTGGAGACCAGCACAGGAAGTCAGTGAACACCAGCAAAGCCATTCGTTTAGCTATCCTGGAGTCGTTGGAGTTCCAAGCCTGCAAGAAAAAAAAAACATTTCTTTAAAAGTTATTACTTGTAGCAGAAAAAGAAGCAAACCTAAAACGAAAGCGTGAAATTCTCAGCTGACGCCACTCTTTCATAAGCCAACCCACACGTTAGATGCCAAGATAAATATATGCAAACCAAATGAATGATGTCAAGTTAGGTATATAAAAAAATTAGTATACTAATCTCAAATGTAATTTTCCTAAAGATTTTTCAGTTGAAAATATTCACTGCATCTATTAAAAACGAAAAAAGCGATATATTTACATGTTAAAATTCTTCTTTTTTTATATATCTTGAAAAATGTAATTTTTTGTTGAATTATTTATAGAGTATAAGGAAAACTTTTTAATATCATACAAAGTTTTTCATATGACAAATTTATTTAAAACAAGAAAGTAATCTTTACGCATTTCTCTTTCATTTAAAGGTGACATTGTTAGTGTAATTCTGTGGCTTCAAGCTGCAAGACATACTGCCACTCTACTCAAGTATGACACCAGTAATAAATTACTGTTTCTCCTTTTATATTGTAATATCTTCTCTAGAGGCATCGATCTTTCATGGGATATCAGATTATAAAAAAAAAGGGCTGAGAAAACTCAGGATGTGAGAATAGAACGTCGCTTGGAGTTTACATAAAACTTCGAGATATTTATAAAAAAAAATCTATTGAGTTCAATCTTTATCAACGTAAATCAATTTGGCTGTTTTTGCTCTTTTGTTGTTGTTTTTTCTTTAAAAATAACTCAAGGAAATAAATTGAAACATTCTTTCTGATTTATTTTACGGCAACTCTAAAATTAGAAAATATATTATAAGTAGAAATCTATATTATTCGAGCGAAAAAGGAATTGATGCAGCTCTTTAAGTTGCAGAAAAAACGCATTAGCGTCTCCATATTTAGTGTTCTCATTGCTTTGAGTGAAAAGAAGAATTTGATGCAAATTTTGTGCTCGTGTAAGTCGTGCATTGTATCCTATTCCTATATATGGGTTGCAGAATAAAAATTTTCTGAATGAATAAATGCAGCGGGATTCGCATCGCTGGAACCAATAACAAATATCACACTGGAGGACTTTGCTATTTTTAGTTCACAAACCCATAAAGTCGTAGAAACTTAAAAAGAGCGCTATATATCGTTTGAAGGTATAAGTCCGTGGTTAAGGTCGAAGTTATTTCTTACTACTAATGAAAGTATATGCTATTGCCCACGGTCATAATATTCACATTCAAAATTATTTATTAATTCCATTCTTCCAGAACAAATTGTAATTGTTATGGAGTAAAAGTTATACGCTATAAGAGTATTGAAAAAAATCACCATGACAATACAATTTTTCTACCCTTATAATGATCGCCAAAAAGAAGGTAGTATAGGTGAGACTGACCTGAGATCCTCGGATGGCACAGTACATCTTGAGGTAGCACCCCATGAGGATGAGGAAGGCGACTCCATTGATGAACATTAGAAAGACGACGTACGCCAAGGACGCTGCTCCCTTCGTCTCGAACGGCAGACACACTGCGAACTTGCGGTAGTCTGAGATGCCTCCCACGAGCGGTAGAATGGCCATTGCGAGAGAAAAGGCCCAGCCCACCGCCATGATGTAGCCAGCGTGCTTGAGTGATAGCCGCTTGTTGAGGTGCATGGCGTGCGTGATGGCGTAGTTCCTCTCGAGGGTGATCACGGCCAGCGTGTACACGGACAACTCACAGCTGAGCACGCCCAAGAAGCCGGCCAGCTGGCAGCCCGCCGACATTTGCCAGGGGATGGCGTACATTCGAAACTCTCCCAAAGTTGAAGCGTCTACCACCGCGAGGAACCCTGAGGACCAAAACAAAAATTGAAAGTCTTGTGAAGAACCTCTTTTATTTGACATGAAAGAATATATGTGCAAAATTAAGAAAAAAAGTATATTTTTTTAAGTTGCAGTTATTAGAAAAGTTTTGAGTCAGTTAATTTCATATTATAAAGTTTCATAATTTTGATTTAAATGAATGAAAAATACTATAATTTTTAATCGTGTTTTAAATTTATATTTTCCCTAAAAATGTATTATAAAATGTTAAAGCATAAAATAAAAAATACTACATCTCTTTAAAAAAAAAAAAAAAAAAAAAAAAAAAAAAACTTTCTACCTATATTTTATCTAAGGTCTTTAAAAAGTTTAATGTCTCTTTTCAGAATAATTAAATTTTTTAGTGTTTTTTTTTTATTCTTTCACGCATAACTTTTTGACCTTTTTAAATTATACCTTATTGCTATAAAATACATGTTTAAAAAAAATCACCTTAAATACCTGCAGGCTGCAGTAAACGAGAATAAAATCGGAGCATTGTTTAAACACCGCTTATTATAGTTTAAGACGTCATGAGAGTCCGTCCAAACATTTTGTCCTCAAGTTATGAAACATTAATAATTTCATGTGACACCGGAAATCAATTTGTAAACATGTCATGTAAATTATTAAGTTGTGACAACATAATTTATCGTTAGGGTACGACTTAACACACATGTTTTTGTTTGTACCATCAGCTGCTCAAAAAAATGAAATTATAAACACCGTTGACCAAATTACTCTGTTTTAGTGCAAAGATGCAAAGAAGATAGCGCGCCGGCATAAAAACTATACACTTTTAAAATTTACAGGGATGTCACCAGCTAGCAATAACAGCACATAAATCAGTGAGAAAAGTGGATTTAATGGCAAAGGTATTTGTTTGTGGTATTTTAAGTGAACACCCAAGGTGTTGTATTGAACGGGAAATTACCTAATCATACCCATCACTCTCATCCTTCTAAGCAACACTACTATTCTGTGAACTTTCAAATCGGTTGGTTCGCTCACCGAGGTAGATGCCCATGAAGAAGTCCGCCATGGCGAGGTTGCACACGAGGAAGCGCGGCACGTCCATCTTGCTGCGAGAGAATACCAACACGAACACCACTGTGCCGTTGCCCAGCATGGCCAGGAGGAAGACGATCCAGACGCCGCACCGCAGCGTCCACCAGTCGAACAAGTCCTGGCATGGTAGGAACGGACCTGGAGAACAAATGGAGAACAATTAGTGGAAGAAATCCTGAAATTGCAGGAACTGTCCTGGAGCACAGTATCGTTCCTTCGAAGAATAACATGACTCTTTGAATGTGTTTGGAGACCAGTAAAATAAAAAACAACAAAAATGTAGAACAAAATGTTAGTCCTAAGAGCTTGCAGCTCGCGGCGGGGTTATGGGTATAGGGATAATACAACTATTAATTATACATACATTTTAAATATCTCATTTCCAAAAATTTTATATTTTAGTTAATTTAATGTAATAAATAAGATAATTACAAAACATTTTTTTAATAATAAAAGATATTTTTATTCATTGTGTATCAAAATTATTTGTATACTATTAAATTACTTCAAATGAAAATAAACCATAGCAAAATGTGAAACGGTTAATGTCCTCATGTTGTTATATTACTTGAAGTATACGTTTTAATTGAACATTTATATTTCATGTTTGAATTTTTTGCCGCTATTAGAAGCTATAATATTCTATCTATAACGATCTAATAATTAATGCACAATCTCATCTCTCTCTCTCTCTCTCTCTCTCTCTCTCTCTCTCTCTTCAATCAGTAATATCACGTACAACACAGTGGACCCGGATGCGTTGCAATAATTGCACGATCGATGATGCCACCCAGTGCACTCCCGGCTGTCCCCATGGCAACCGGTGCAACAATCACACGTCGCGAGACGTGGGCGTGTTCTTTTCGGTGGCTTGCGCCCAAACCAAACGTCGCCACGCCACGTGCCCACGCGTGACGAGTTGACGGCTTCGCGACAGCCGCTGCCGCACGCGACTCCTCGCCAGCCACAAATCATCGCAGCAGCTCATGAGTCACGTGATTTATTTACATCAATTCTCGACTTTCCTCAACGCTCATACCAAAATGTTATTTTAATTATAGATAGGAATTTTTTTTTTTTCATTTCCGTCTTTGTGGGAAGTATTTCGTTTTAAAAAAAATTAGATCTGGTTCAACTGGTAACGTATTTCTTTAAGATGAAGAATATCTAAACTTTAGTATAAAAAGAACGCACTGAAAAAAAATTATTATAATATATCCTCGCATTATTAACGATTGCATAAAATAATTACAATATATTATTATGTAATACGGGAATTTCATGTTTACATTTTGGGTAGCACGGAGACGCCCGAAGCCGCTCGAAGATCTTCGGGATGTAGGCAGAAAACCCTAAAATCCTATGCTGTGCGTGTTAACGTAACTCACAACATCTCTTTTTTAATAATGGTTTTGGTCGCCAAATATTTTTTTTCACTAGCATTGGTTCTTCTTGTCACCATTTATGAAAGAAAATTCTATGAGAAATGATACGAATCTTCAGGAGAAATTAATTTCGAGACCAACTTTAACACGTATCTGCTATGCCGCTGCCAATGTTTTGCCTACACAATCGTGATGTCATATCGCCTTATGACGTATGGTGAAAGACCCTTTATATTCATATTTTTGCTATGAGCTTCTTATTAATATTAATAACATTTTAATAAAAAATGGTATACCAATTTAACACAAGCTTCATCAGACGTCCGACTTATATTGAAATTCTTCAATATTTTCCATTCATTATATCTCTATAAGTAACCTTTGGTAAGAGTTAATATTTACGAGCATGTTAATTAAATTACGTTCTAATTATAAATTCAAAGCCTTCGACAGACGACATCGTTGCCTCTAGGATGACCTGAAGCGAAGAGCAACGATCTCAATCCTCGAGGTACACCAGGTCTTATCTGCAGGCGCTGCGGATTTCCTTATTAACTGCTTGTATCTATATAGAACGGGGAAACTTCAAGTGGAAAGAAAAAAATGCAGATATTTTCAATATAAATCCGGTACAGAAAATATAGAATTTAACAGCCAGGGGCACATAACTCACACACAAAAAGGCATTACGTATTGATATTACACAATATTACATATACAAAAATGATACAGGTTTTTATAGAATTCATTCCATTTTTTTATATAATATATGTTGTATTATAAAACTATTGTAAAGATATATGAAAGTTTTTTTTATGTATACTATATAGACATAAGGTCTGTTCGTAAATACACAATCAGAAAGAATCGATTATTTGTGATGAACCTAATGTACATGAAAAATAAGGTTCGTCACAAATAATCAATTCTTTCTGATAAACCTATAGTTTTTTCTTTTAAAGTTCGTTCAACTTATTATTCAATTTTTCACTCTCAATATTTTATTTTCATTTTCCAATCTGTGTGTGTATAGTATATATAATTTTACGTGAGAAACGATGTAAATACAATGCTCATTAAAATTAGTTATAATTTTTGCAAGAAATGTATTGAAGAAATTATAAGAAATGAAAAAAAGTATATACCACAGTTTTATAATTTATATTCAATAATTAAGAAAGTTATGAGTATAATGAACTTTTTTTTTTTCGTCCTTGAATAAATTAAAAAAAGTAGGTAAAAAATAAAACTTTACTTGTTGAACAGATTGCTAGAGAGAAAAACAACGAAACGATAAATCAGTGCCTGCTCAGGCAGTTTCACTTTCAGTTAAAATATATACAAACTATTCTTAATTATTTCCAAAGCAACTCAACAATCAATAGCATTTCTATAGGAGAGCTATTGCATGTGGCATTTTATAGTTACTGTAGTACTTATCTGCAATGAGAGAATATTATATATTTAAATGGATTTATTTTTAAAAAAGAGAGAAGTTGAAAGACTTTTGCTGCATTTGACACAAGGGTTGTACGATATGAAAAGAGCTGACGATAAATCATGTAATTGTTGATGACAACAAAGGGGCCTTGAACGCTTCAAGTATCTTCTTCTTACTCTAAAAAAGAGTTTATATTGTAGTAGTAGTAGAGATGAAAGTTTTGCATCGAAAGTTTTGCATTGCGCTGCTCGATTATTCTGGGTCACAGACGAGTTTGCTACACGAGGCGACGTGGCCCTCAGCACGAAGATCGCACTTGTAAATCCTGACGTGGAGCGTTGACAGTCATACTGCACGCGTGCCAAAATATTATACCAAACAACATTCCAGCAAGAAAATTAGCCAATTTATTTTGCACATCCTGTAAAAAAATCGTACATGAAGTAATTTCACATATTATTAGACTTGAAGTTTTGTTCAATATTATATTTCTCTGCATATTAAAAAAAATATAAATTTTATAAAATTAATTTATGTGATATTGTATATTTTTTTTCTATAAAGTTTGAATTCCACAAGCTTATATAAATTATACATTACTCTTCATTGCATATTTTTTTTGTACTGTTGATATATGAGTGAACTATAATTGTAATAATATATATATATATATATATTATAGAAAGCAAAATGAGTTTTTGAGTTTTAAGTTAACAAAAAATAACAAAGCATTTTAAAAATAACTTTTTTAAGTATCAAGTTGTAAAAAGAAAGTATTTTGCAGCGATTTGTTAAAAAATAAAAGTGGTTAAATATTTCACTTTTATTCTACGTGGGTGATGTAAGAAAAGATGACATTTTTATTGCACATCCCACGTGACATTAAACTGCAAACATATGGTAGGTGGACAATGGCTTTGAGCTCGTCCTGAGCTCGTCTCAACCTTGATCTAAGTTTCATCTCCGCCCACAGCTGCTGTTGGCCAAGCTAGTAAATCGCATCTGCCGCTACTATAATACTGCAGGCAACTCCAGCAGATATCTGCTACTACTATAATACTGCATCCAGCTCCAGATTACAGTGCAGTATGTACGAAGGTCGGTCTGATCAATCACTTTTGTATTTCCCTTGCTACAACAATTGCTTTCTCTTCTTCTATATATGTGCAAACTGAATATTGATCAACATTACAATTGTAACCTTCAACTAGTACGAAATTAATCTTCACTTCATGCAATCTACAAGTACGAGAAAGTGATATACTGTAATAAAGATAAAGAGTAATAATACTTGGTTTCTTTAGGTCAGAGTGAAATGAAAATTTTGTAATCATATAATGTACACTCGTCGTCTTGGAAAATTTCCCACTTGCAGCCTTTTTAATCACCATGCATCATGCCTTGTGATACTCTTACAGGACGTGGTGATTAACAAGGCCGCAAAGGGAAATTTTTCGAGGCGATGACTGTACAACTCGAGACAGCACAAACGTAACCATATTTCTGTTTACATACGTTATAACGTATTTGGTCTATCCGTAATCACCTGCATGAACTGTGAAGATGATTTATTTATGTATTTTTGGACATAAGGTCGATCGAGTGCAAAAAATTGTAGTGTGAGCAGAGCTTACGAACTGACCTCTGGTCTACGTAATGAAAATTGAATTCCTTTCAACTCTCTCATTTGTTTCTACGTGGATAATATTTTGATGTATTGGCTTATATTATCATGCATATTTATAAAATCAATATATAAAATATTACACAATAGAAATTTAATTTAAATATTATTAATAAATATCTTTTAAATATTTGAATAGCTTACCCCTGTGTTTATAATCTGTTATGCAAAATGTGATGCATAAAAGCTTTACCAGTTGCATACCTAATAGGATTACACTGGAGATTATTTGGCGGTAAATTCTCCTTTTCATTCGTATAGAATGTTGTATTAATTATAAAGTAGAGCAGAGTTGCTGCTAGTACGTTGACTTACTTGTTGCAGTCTGGTTGAGGTTTTCTGGAGAAACTTTGAGTATTAAAAACGCTCCTCTCCAGCATTCGTCTCTGTCTATCTTTGAAATTGAACCACCGTCAAAGGAGCTAATCCTCCAGTGCAGTTTTCTCAGTAATTGCAAGTTACGTTTTCTCACTAATTAACATCTTTTTGTTGAGTAATTACGACGAGTTTCAAGCGGAAACGTCATTAAAACATGACACATTAAACTAATTTCTAATTTTAGAACACTGCAGATTTATAACGCAGTACTACGAAAACATTTAAAAAATTTATATAAATCCTTCGTGTATATTTGTGACATTTGCTGTTGTTGCAGAAATAACTTTCTGTCACTTGTCAGAGAATGGCGTGACAAAAAAGTGACACCAGCAAACGTCTGTTACTATAAATAGAGGAAATTCAACAAACGTGGCTTAACAAAAATCCTACCTCAACAAAAAATAAAGTCACTATAACATAAATATTTTATTTTGATACCTTCGTTGAGTAGAATTATCAACATTTTTTTACGTGTGATAAAAAAATGACGAGCACGAACACTAACTATAAGTGATAATCGCAGGATACTACATACAGAAGGATTACATCGAATACCGGCAGAGGGAAAAGTCCGAAAAGTGATTTAAAAAATATTCAATATGAATACCCTTTGCACGCAAAAGTTGCTTACTAAAATAAATTATGTTAGCAAAACGTCCTCTGTGTTCTTTTAGTTATATCATTATATCTTAATTCTTTGAACGTCCTTCTTAAATCTGATAATTCCAAATTTTATCACGAACGTTGGTAAAAGGTTTCGATACTGATATTATATCAGTGATATATATATAAAAAAAAAGAGCCAACGCTTCCTTCCGAGTGATCGGTCTGCGGTGAGATTTTTTGCTGCGAATCCAATCTACGAGACTCCCGTGAGACTCGGAAGGAGGGGGGAGGGACGTCACTGATTTGACAACTCATTACGTGGCTGAATGCTACAGCGAACCTTCTTCCAACTCCACACCACAAACTGTGAAGGCGAAGGTATTTTTACATCCACTAACAAGATTAGCCTTCTAACAGGAGTTTTATTTTACATAAGAAAGTAAGTAGATTTGAAAACTAACAGTGCTCTCAACTTCTCTCGCTCTCAGAGTGTTTTTGTCACATGAGTACACTCGAGTGTTGAAGACTTGACTGTGGAGAACAGCTTTGGTGATGTGGGGGTTATAATTCGGATTATGTAATTAACAACAGTGGAATTAAGTTTTCATTATTACATCACTTCAAGCAAAAATTATACGCATACATAAAAATATTATTGTTTAAAATTTGTTCCATAATTATACAGCCCGTGGTATTATAAAATCGTGATGTAATTTTTTTTGCTTGTAGTTAAGATTTACAACAACAATTTAAGCTGCTAGATTACAAATTTCAAGAGAGGGAACGAGAGAGAATAATATTATATAGCTATGTATATAACTAACAATATAATACAACATATAATGTATAATATTATATAAGGTTAAAACAATTCAAATATTAAGTATCTACAATTAAAATAAAAATACAACTCAACATTCATAAAACTCATATGGAACAGTGCAATGAACTCTATAAATAGTAATAGTTATTATATTTCAATCAGCAGGAATCAATATTGAAGCTGCAGGTGACGAGTTTCCGCACTCCACTGACGTTGATGGACGTTGATGACAATTAAGAATCCAATCACCACATCTGATTGATAATAAGTTAAATTGCATGTGTATTCGTGTTTATTTTATAGCATTATTTTTACAGTCAAGCAAAATGAGAAGGAGTCATGTCGATTGTAACAACCTGTAAATAAGGCACTCACCGGGTAGAGGCAGACACTGAACGCGGCCGTGCACCCTCAGATCCCCGCCCCCTCCACTGGCCCCCCCAGCACCCCTGGCGAGGGCCTCCTGTTCCTCAAAATACTCCTCCATGTAGGCGGGCAGGTTGCTGGGGTACGTGAAGTCGGCTCCGAATGACTCCCACAGCTCGTTCATGTGGGGGCCGAACTTCTGACTCAGGTTCTCTGCAACAACCAAAGACAAAAGTTAAAGCTGAGTTCACATGGGTAACGAGATAAGCTGGAGGATGCTAAAGAACCACCTTAAAAAAAAAAAAAAAGCAGTGGTATAATACCTCATGGGATGACCATTCGATTACTAGCTACTGCCTCAAGAAGTGCACGGATTGATTTGAAATTTTGAGGTAGTTGAAATTGATTCAAAAACCTTAAGAAGGAGTCTGAAGGAGAGATATTGGCTAGGGACTTAAACTTGTCCCAGAATACTTCTGGCGTGCAATCTTTTGAATGCTACTTTAAATAAATATTTGCTATTAAAAAAGTACTATTATAAAAATATAATGTACTGTACGTTGATATAAATAAAATTTGAAAAAATTCTTTAAAATATAAAAAGGACAAAAAGCTGTGTAAAGTTTTTTTAAACTTCGTAGTCTGCTGTTATACAAGAAAAAAAAAATGCAAATTTGATTTATAGTTTATAGTTCATTAATTTCTGCTTTCATCATTTAAGGATCTTTTGAATCTTTTCGTACTCAAGTTGAAGGTAATCCAAGCATAAATATATTCTTTTTTTACTTTCAAAATTAAAACTCTATTAAAAACTTGAAGAAAAAAATAATGAGTTTTTTTAATAACAAAGTTTTCTGTACTTGGAATCATCTATGGTATAAACAATTCATAATCGTTATATCATTTTGCACTGACACAAAAAATGGACAATAATTTTTCAGTTGGCATTCCATTTGTCGGTAAATACAGAGTGTTATGTAAATTATTACCATTAATATAATACTATCTCTTTGTTTTACATCGTCATCTGTTGAAAGCTTTTTTTTTTTTGCGATGATGGAATAATATGATACATTTTTACTGAGCTGCATCACATGCGCTATTAATCATGTTGCCGTCATTTCAAAATGAACATCATCATTAATAAGAGCTTTCGCTCAGATCATTACGCCGACTGTCAATTGTTTTTACACAAACTTGTTGTCATTACACATCAAATATTGCAGTTAAGACTTTTTGGTTTTTGTAAGTCTCTCTACACTCTTTTACCGAAGAATTGCCTAAGCAGCAGTTACATATTTAACATGGCCGGTACTTGCCAGATTTATTAAAGGAACCACGGAAACCTTAGGCATGATGGTCGTCACCATAAAAAGCTACTCTGATAGGATTTGAACTTAAACTCGCTATAGTGTAATCATCGTGCTGTCATAGCAATGTGTCATTTCAACGACACAATTCATGGGCACTTGATTTATTCTTGTAACTCATATATCGGTCATTCTGAATTTCGATGCTCTTTTTAATCGTCAAATATTAACATAACAACATACACTTTAATTATTTTAATTTGCTTTTTCCGTTGTCGGTACGTATCATACGAGTCCAAGTATAAGCTTAGAAAGAAAAGATTAAACTCGGTCAGAAGTCAAACCTGATGGGACCTTCTGATTGTCTGATTGTCAGAAGGTCCAATTAAGGTTTGACTCCTGTCTGAGCTTGGACTTGTACATGATACGTACCGATGACGGAAAAAGGACATTCAAAATAATTAATTAAAACGTCATCTGATGGAGATAAAATCTTGTGTTCGGACTAAAAGTAGTATGCACTTTGTTCCACATCACTGAAAAAAAAAATTCTATGTAAAAGTACGTTAAACGTTAACACATGCTCGATTAGTCATATTATTAATGCAATATTATGATCAAATTGCATGAGAAACTCTGACCGACATTTCTACACGTTTATCTGCCATCGAGGATGCTGCTATTATAATGCATTATGACTTAAAATAAGGAGCCAAAAGTCATAAATGCATCCTAGACTATGTCCTTGGTGGTAAATGCATCCTATTTTATGACAACTGCTAAACTTTCTATCTAGTGCCTCCGTATGTCTACATGTATAGAAAATAATAAACTTTAACTTTGTTTGCTGTTGGACGTTTTTACTGCTTGGTTTGCAAAACGTTGACCCGAGAAAATAAAAAAAAAAGAGAGTGCAAGTATACGAACACGCTAACTTGCTCACATTTTAAACTATTTATAAAACAAGTACACGCAATCTGATGTAACCTGTACGTCATGGAGTTAACAATGAAGACATAAATAATGTAATAATTTACAACACTGCAATATTACTATGACGTTTATGAAATATTATAATATGGACAGTTGATGATGATTCATAAGCGAAAAGATAGTAATATATCGAACGGTATATCTCTGCGATCAATGTGAATATATTTATATAGGTATATCATAATAAAACATGTGTACATACATTTCTTCATCTGTAACTTGCATTGTAATGTTTATTTTATGTCAACACACTTATTTTGTAGTGCAGCAATACTTTTTACATGTTGCAATTTAATAGAGGAAAATAATAAAAATGAAACACTTTATTCAAATTTAAATGATTTTATAATCATGGAGTATTTGCTTCTACTATACAAACTGTTTGATAACAATTTGATCAATATTTTAATTAATTTTTAATTGTATTACTTAATACGTGTTTTCTATATAATACGAGTTTTCGTGAATGAAAAGTGTTACTGACAGTATTTATTTAAGTTTTTTTTTTCTTCTTTTATTAATTGAGTTTGCGTTCAACTTTATTAAATAACAACGTTCAATACAATTAAGTACTTTTATCGATAGTATTAAACTATATATGTAGCAAAATCCAGACATAAACTTCCTAGGCTCTCGCCGGCTCTCGAGTAAATGCACGATGCACTTTCATGAGAGAAGAAGTGGAATAAAATACGTGACACTTAACACTTTTAAAGTGAATCAAATCCGGTTTTTATCACACTATGCTGCATGCACCATTCTTGCATTAATATAATTCATACACATTTTAACAATAAACCTTCTTGTGCCATCAACTATATCAACTTAATTCAAGTTTAATCGTGCGTTTAGGCGTCTCCAAATTATAATTTATATAATTTGATGTAGTCTCCACCCCATAGAGAATGTTTTTCAAGTGGGGCGTCACAATGCCAGCCTCCGCTTGGCCCCGTTAATTCTGCTCCTATTTAAAGAGGAGCCAGACAGATAGACAGAGGGCTGTTAGGCGGGGCGGCACCGACCGAGCAGAATGGCCGCAGTTAAGTGAGGAACGCGAGTCACCGTTTGATGTGGTAGCAGCAAATTTTAACATCACGTCCACCATAATATATTATTTTGTGTGAGGGGCAGCTAAGCTTTATTTGGCACCAAAGAAATAAAAAATGCAATCTAACTTGTCGAGATTATATTGGAGAGCATAAAAATTTCGTCATGTCATCACTTTTTTGTAATATAACGTTGACGAAAGAAATAACTGAAACTTTTGTATCAACTTTAATGTTTCTTTTTTACTAAATAGTAATTTGTTCTTTTACTGCGAATGAATGATGTGTAATTATTTTATATATTATTAGAAAATTGTGTCTTTAAATGAGGTGAAAGTTTTATAAATAAAAATACTATATAAAAGTTTCTGATATGTTCTTCTTTCAGTTGTTCTTTTTTAATAGAAAACAACTAAGACGACAAAAATGTGACATTAAGCTGTGAATCTTTTTGAACAAAAAAACACAAAAACGAATGTTTGTTAACTTTGTTATTTTCGTGTCATTTAGTAAATAGTGTCTATGAAAAATATGTGCAATGACTCCCTATGGCTTTAAAAAGTGACGAATTCTGGCTGCAGCACGCGGCTGCGCCCTCAAACTTCCAGTATTTACGAGCCATGCTTTCAAAAAGATAATAAGGACAATACATAAAAGAGGATGTTTCTATAACAAGATCTCGCTTTGGTATCAGCAACACAACCGACTCACGTCTTGTACGTAAAGACTTGTTGAATGAAATTTGTACACAAACAATATTGACTTTAGTAGTTCAATGTTATTTTAGACAGTTATTTCATTATTTAACAAAATTATTAAAACATTGACAATTCATAACTCTGAACAAATGCAAGAAGAAATTAACTAACAACGATACTTAAGGTAGAGATAATACGGATCAGGTGGCCCAATGCTAAAAAAATCCCATTCATAAAAATTATGAAAAAAATTTAAAATGTTATCCTTTACATCCCCTATCAGTAGGTAAAATATCAGGTATACAAAAACGAGCTAGTTTTCGAGTTATTAATTTTTAAAGTTGACTAATTTAACATGGAAGTTCCATTTCTCCATGTTCAATTAGAGAACTTTAAAAATTAATAACTCGAAAACTATCTCGTTTTTGTACACCTGATATTTTACCTACTGATAGGGGATGTAGAAGAGAACATTTTAATTTTTTTTTTTCATAATTTTTATGAATGGGATTTTTTTAGCATTGGGCCAGCTGATCCGTGTTATCTCTGCCTTAATTTTTCATCTGCTTTTATATAAAATGTGCGTTATGTTGCTATACAGTCATACGCAAAATCGGTAAAATCAAGGAACAAAAATAAAAATAGAATCCACCTACAAATTTAGGTCCCAATTATGTCATAAAATACTCGATTGTTGCACTCACGTAGCTGAGGCCAGATGTCAGCGAGGCTGCCGTTCCAGAGACTGAAGTCGAACTCCGCGCCGGCCTCCGGGAAGAGCACGGTCTCCTTGAGCGGGGGTCGTACTGCGGGCTCGTCCTCGTCCAGGGTGGGCTGCACGAGGGGCAGGAAGGCGCAGCAGTGGTAAGCATACGACAGCGCGAGGGTGATGACGCGCGGGAAGTGGTGCGGGGCCGGCAGCTCTCGCAGGTTAGGGTTGTTGAACGTCTTCAGGTGCAGCAGCCGGCTGAGGCCACGCTCGGGAAGGTGTGGGAACACGTTGTTACCCAGGTTCCTGCACAAAACAAGTGTCACGGAGATGTATTGGGAGGGATGTGTTAGAACGTATTAGAAATTTTGGGGGAAAAAAAATAAATAAAACGATATTTTGAGTTATTATATACAGTTTAAAGTTTTAAAGAAGTGAAAACTCCATAAAATTATAAAATGTTTTGTTGCGTGATGCCACCCGAATTATTATTCTAAAATTTTAGAAAAAAAAAATCAGTAAAAAAACATTGAAGGAATAAGTTTTTGCCACTCTAGACATTAATGGAGTAATAATAAAACACGTGACTTATATTTTCAAACGTCAAAGAAATTCATGCAGATTTTAATTCTAGCTTTACTTTAAGTAGATAAAAATCGATAAAATGAAATCTTTCAAGCTGTAGAAAGAAGATTGGTATTTTATTACATAAAAATTTGTAATCATGTATGCAGCTCTCTGTAACAAGATGAATCGTGAATAGTTGTTAAAATTAATGATGTTCTTGTATAGTCATAAAATGCATTTTAAATTTACATCCAAGGATTACATTTCTTTTAGCCGTTAAGGAGGATTTACATGAGCGATGAGATGCAATTTTAGCACATTGAATTTGTCGTATAACGTAAAAATTAGTATCTAACATGTTTCCAAACGTTGCAAAGACAGTGGTAGAAAATCACAGCTTCGACAAAGGAGCAATTTTTTTTAAGAAATTCAACGCGACTATTGCGCACTTGCTCTGAAATTATATATGGCGGCAATCTTTGTTCACGCCACAATTGGCAACGTCGTTTCAACGTGGCATTTTATTTGCTTGCAGCAAATGCGCTAAATTATAGCTAATTTAAATTATCCACCTTAATTATATCTAGATGTACTCACAAATCCTCGAGCTGAGTGAAGTGGGCGAACGCTTCCGGGTTAATGTCCTCAATCTCGTTGCTTTCCAAGTCTCTGAAATGAAGATCTCTGATGTTAAAGTTCCCGACAAAAGATTAATTACAAGCTCTTTAAAGTGAAGAAATTTGATACTTTAAATTGTAAACTTTGGATTATAATTATCAGAAACGTGGTACGTGGTTGATAATTTGAGATGAATTTTAATCACTTTTGATTGGAAGATGAAGTTGGGGATCATTACATCGCTACAAAGATTCACACCCCAAGTTTGTAAACTTTCTACCCCTTCTCAAGTCACGTGATACAAAACTTTTAATCCCTTGGTAATTTAAATCCGACAAATATTATTGGATTGTGGGAAAATTTCTTTTTAATCGTTATAAATTATTTTAGGGGATTTCATCGTCAAATTTCATTTTATTATAACATAAGGGATGCTAAATTGTTTTTAATTTATCAAATCCTCATCAAAAACAACGCAAAACCGTTCAAATTAAATTTGCGTGTAAAAACAAAACCATGCCCTTTAAAAATTTAATATCCCATCAACACGTATCAAAGTTTTCAAATTACAGTCAAGTTTGAAATATGGAAATTTTTCAACATTGCTCCAACATGCAGTATTATAATAGTCCATCAGACTTAATTGCATAATTTTGTATCGAGAGAGCTCAAAATAATGAATATTCAAGACTTTAATTGGAAAATTTTATTACGTTGTATAGTGCATGTAAATAAGCTTATAAATCTTTTTTGAGTCTAAAAGTCTATACTATAAATATATAATGACAAGCTTCAACTTAAAAATGCCGCAGCGCCGCATTCTGACATCGCTCCATAAGGTTTGTTAGGAGAAAAATCTTATTTATTTTTTCATTCAAATTCTATGCTGCACAAAATCTCGAATATTTTTTATGTCGTGTAAAGTGATCTTTCCCGTGGCTCATATGAATTATTAATCTTGCCCTTCATAAGAACCACTGAAAAAAAATTAAAAACCAGGTACCGCTGGGTTAAAGGATAGGAAGCTTGATAGAACATGTCGTCGCGCGCAGTTCGCGCGCTAGATTTTCATTGGCTGAGAGAATTGTGTCGTCAATATTAAAGCTTCTCATTACCAAAGATAGCAAGAAACAAAACAAATGAACAACTTTACTCCCACACAGCTCGCCGTAACACTAAAGTCAACCATTTAATTCAATGCGCAACATTAGCGCCATCGATGAGCTTAAAAAGAACTTTAATTTAAACATTTTGACTATAGTTACAGTATACTCGAGTTTTATCTTTCTCATGCGGATATTTGCCCACCAAAAGTACTGCGATTTGCACCCTCGATATCCCTGTGGTTTTGCTGCACACGCAATGTTTGTGAACTTCTGCATTGCAGACTATATAGTGACAACTTTTGTATACGATGGACTAGACATGCAGGAACCCCAGAAGGCTGATTAAACATAACACATTGATAATCTAATATACTAGGTTGATAAGTACAGTATCGTTAACCAGATCTCGTACTAAAAACAGTGTATATAGATGCATACTAACATAATAAGTGGTAATTAGATATATGCAGTTCAACCACCCAGCTACGGATGAGAAATACATTGATAAAAAATGGTAGCTTAATTCCATTTGCAGGAAGTTCGTGTGTTCAATTTAATCAAAAAATTAGATTTAACTGTAAATTCTTATTGTATAATACGTGTCTAAATTAAGAACGATAATAAAAAAATTAGTGACAATTTTTGTTCAATTCGAAATGAATATAGAATATCTCTTTATTTTTCTGTTCATTTTTTTTTTTTTTTTTAATTTTCTCGTCATTCTTGATTTTAAAGGATATTAAAATTCTTCAACTTTCCCTCTACTCGAGCGCATAGAAGTCAAAACTTACTAACCTGTTTTAAATAAACTGAATTACGTTACTATAATAATATCAAAAGTACAAATGGTAACTTTGTTTACTTACAGTACTTGCAGCTTCTTGAGACCCAGAAAGGCGTCTAAAGGGACCCTGGGAATTTTGTTATGCGCCAGCAGCAGGTCATGCAGCTGAGCCTGATTGCTGAAGGGCTGACCCTCCAGGGTGGCTATCTGGTTGCCTGACAACTCCCTGAAACAAGTCCCAGGTCAAAGGTCAACCAAACTGCAAAATAGGTCAAAGGTCAAGGGTAAATAGGGCGTGCCACAAAATACGTTTTCTTAAATTCTTATAATATTCGATAAGTTCCGGGTACATAATGTGGTAATATTATGCTTTTTACAAGAAACAGGTCTTAAAAAGGTCCTCCCGTCTAAAATAAAAGGGTACAACCCTGAAACGCGCCAGGTCTAGAATCAACAGGTTACGCTGCTGTCATTTGTTTTGTGACGACACAGAGAATCTCCACTGTCAGTATAATCCTTAACGATTGTGTCTCGTGCAGGCGGCTGCGGATTATATGGACAATATTAACGCAATGGTTTTTGCTGCTTTTTTTTAAAATAAAAAAAATATATATAACGATTTTCACTTAGTGCTCTCGTTTGAAAAAAGCAGATTTTTTTTCTCCTTTGATTTAAAATTTAAGAAATAAATTATCAAATTTCGAGTACAAAAAATGTTGGAAGAATGTTTCCCCATGCAGTATTCTTTATTATATGGTTTCCCCCTATACTCCCCTTTAAGTAATGCATCAATGATTCTATTAATATGTACATTTTTTTTTAACAAAACTCTGAAAAAAATACCAAGTTTCCTTTGATATATGAGAATTTTTTAAGTTTATTTTTAAATAATAACTTTTTCACTTCTGTGAAAGTCCAAATGACGCTTCAGTAAGTTTTATTTTTTAAATATTTACTCTTAGGTGGACCCATAAAAAAAATATTATTACAAATTTCAACTCACTTCAAATCTTCTGCATAGGATCTATAAATACACAGCCAATAAAAATTATAAATGGGTTTTTTGAACGTTGAGGATATGACGATGTTAGATAAAGAGGCGGTCGTTGAATTGTTCTAGAAGACCGGCTATTAACTCTTTCTATCAGATTCAGAATACGATTCCTCCCCACGCATTTCAAGCTGGAGTTACACAACTGGTGTGTTTCATCAGAGATAATAAGGGGGATTTTGTTTATTATTTCATGAAATTATTTATTCTGAATAGTTTTTTTGTGATTGGCTGATGTCTAATGTCCATAATTGACAAAAAACAAGCACACTTTTTTTAATTATTATAATTATATTAACTATAAACCAATGCAATTAGTCAAACCTATAATTTATGCAATAACGATACTAACGATAGTATATTTTTTAATGAACTGCCAGTGCATGTAAAACTCGCCTCCGTTGATTATACTCTTGTAAAATCACCTATAACCATGTAATGCATGCAGGAAGATGGTTGTTAGCGGATTTATATTCGTCTATTCTATTTTACTCACCTCTCACACGCACTGAAAACATAATGTAACTTAATACCCGAGGGTAGAATTTTAAATGAACCCTCTTTGACGTCATATCTATAATATTAAAATAAACGAAGCTAATTATTGTGTAGCAAGGTGTTCAAAACTATTAAGTTCTAATAACGTACACAGTCGACTCAGATATTATTAATAAATGTCTGTGCGTTAATCAATCGTATAGATTAAGTTTATTTCTGGAGGGGTTGTAAATGTGGACCATGTCACGTAGCGCTTCAAAACTATGACGTCACATAGAATATCAAATTGTGTTCAAGGACGAATTTTTATTACATTGTAATTCATCAAATTATATTATACATTTATGTCAACTTAATATCATATGAACAATATTAAAGTTGCGTGTGTATTGTGATAATACGTAACTCATTTTTCTAAAAGTGTTCTCTTTTTCTATCTGTAGATAGTAGAACATTTTGTGGTAAGATCGTCGACAGTGCTAATCCATCATTCTTTCATTTCACGCGGCAAGGCGCCCGATTGCCTACAAGCGGGGTGACGGGAGAAAGGGGGTTTTGTGGCGGAGATTGTGCCCGGGAGGGAGGGGGGGGGGGCTAAACGACAGAGCGAGCTCTCCAGAGCCAGCCTGCTACCCCCTCCCCCTGTCCTGCCAGAGACAAACAAGAAGATCCCTCCCGCACGAGTTAATTGCGTTTAGACAAAACGAGTTACAGCTTGCTAGAACATTTCCTTCGTTTTACCACTCTTAATTTTCTTGTTGAGAAGGAAAAAACAACATATTTTAACTTTAATTATCATAATAATACTTGTTTTTCATGCTGTTAAATGTCTAAACAGATTTTTATCAAAATGCTACAAATTTTATCGTTTTTTATAGTTTACTTATCTTTAAACAAGCTTTTACTAATTGTATAGAATATATTTGAAACTTCTTTGAACTATCGTCCACTGTGGTTTATCCTACTAGTAAGAAGATAAAACATTAAGTAAATTGCAAATATATCATGCGGAATGTCAACAGTTTACAATTCGATAAAGTATGATTAATCGTCGGGAAATTTATCATCCTTTAAAGTTAATAATACCCCCCATGGTTTTAGATTTTCACTATCCTTCTGTTCCTGCAAGGATAATATATATTAAGTTCATATACTGCGTCGTCCTCCTGAATGGTTATAGCTTAGCTTTCAACCAAAATGAGTAGGGAAACGGGTTGAGACAAGATCTATGCACGAGAGGGGGTGGGGTATTAAAACAAACGTGCTACACTTGAGGATAACATTAAGTAAGGGACGTTTTCATTGCGGAGGACGGAAGGGGGGGCGTGAGTGGAATGAAACGAGCTGGCCTGCTCTCCAGAGAAGCCCGCAATAGATAAGCATTAACAGAAATAGAGAGTAGCAAGAACTTACAGTAAGCGAAGCTCCGTACACCCTCCGAGTTGTGGAACACGAATCAGCTGATTCGACTTAAAATCTCTGAAACATAGAAAAAAACATGTTTGATTTAAATCTCTTTTCTATTTATATGACGTTTATTATTTTCTTTGTTCTTATCTGTGCCACGTAAACAATCGTCTTGTAATTGTGTTTTCAATGTCTAAAAAATGTAAACTGTTTTGATTTAACGTTTACAAAATGTCCAACTAGTTTCTTTTGATATATGACTTTGCTATTTGCTATTGTATGATTTTTTTATTATTTGAATTCCAGTTAAAAACTTTTGTCTGAATTTAATAACAAGCAATTAAATTCTTAAACTTTGCTTGACATAACATCATTATAATCATTCAGCTCAGCTTTTAAATGCAACAAATTGCATGATTGTGTTTAAGATACTGAAAATATTTCCTGCAATTATTATGCTTTTTACCATGCAATTTAATGCGTTTCAATGTATGCTAGAATCATTAATCTCAAGTAGTTGCATTAGCTGCGCACATTGCTAAGTACCGAGTCTGCTTTCTGTTGAAAGATCTTAAAGAGGTGTTTCTTAACTTTTAATAATCAATATTTATAACAAGAGTTTCTCATCATTTCACGTCAAACCCCTGTCTAAATTGTTTGATCCAAAAACCAAAAGAATTCTTGGAGAAATCTTTCCAATGTTTACCTTCACGATGTTTACGTAAGGTTTGATCGTGCCGGACGGGTTCACATTAATTCACACCGTGATCCCGAGTGCTGTTTACATCCAACTTTTTGTGTGCAGTTTCCTTCAATCCATTGATGGAATAAGTCTGCATCTGATTTAGTGTCAGTTTGATGGATGCAGCGCGGCTGTTTGATCCGTACTCTTAAAATAGGGCGAGGATAAACATGTTGGAACTTTCCAGACACGGTGTTGGTTTTACATTTCATGGAATTTTAAATAATTTTCTATAAGAATATATTAATATTTAGCAAGATAATACTACTCATCCTATAATGTTAGGCAAATTGTTCCGCATTAAAAAGGAGAAGCAGAGAATATGCACCAGGCGATAATAGCCACAGAGTAAATGAAGATATAGTAAGATATACCACTAGGTGCTGAACAATTTGCCTATCTCGAGGCCAAATAATCTGACAATGTGACAATCATGTTTTTTTTTTGTTTTTTTCAACATACTTAATAATAAACTTGTGTACAACAATCATATAATTCAGTATAATTATGCAATTCACAAACAATATGAAATCAATGAAATATGTTTGCATTGATGAACACGTTATACACAAGTTATGATGCCTTGATATACGTACAATATAATATGCAGGAAATGTTCGAATCTACCACCTAAGTATTATATATTTTTTTTCCATACTGGACACTGCACTCAAAAACTGTAAAAAAATGGAGAAAAGTAGAAAAAAAAAAAGACGGATAACACAAAGTAATATTTTTTTCCCTCAAAGGTACTCACAGGCTCTTGAGTCTGGGGCAGGTGCGGCACAGCGAAGAAGGGACGTCCTGAAGGCCGGCGCGGTCCAGCCGCAGAATCTCCAGGGCGCCCGTGCCGTTCAAGTTGGGGAATGTGGTGAGTTCGCGCGCGTCAGACACGATCCTGCAACATCGTCATAGCTGTGTCAGCTGTGAACCTCTCGCGAGTCAGGTGACGGATGACGTGACATTTGTCTCTGCGGAGAATGTCATCCATTTCACACTGGAAAAAATCTACACTTGTTATAGTGCAAGTTATAACTTTGATAACGTTTGAACATGGTTATCTCACAATGTAATTGGAATACACAGAAATTTTGTGGGAGTTTGACACACAAAATACTTCTCTTGATTGGTTAATAACTAGCAAATATTTATTTATTTTTATTATTTGAAATATTATATTTTGACTTCTATTAAATGGATTATTTTTTGTAGATTTACGAATTGTTTTTGAAAAAAAAATCAATAATTTTACGCATTTATATAGATTAAAATAGCGATGAAATATGTCAATTAAGAGATTAGCTTTGTATAGCATGGATCTTTATATTCATTTTTATATCGTTAAAATTTATTATATGACTAACTCTATAAAAAGTTAGCAATATGAACGCTTATACAAAAAACGTTCACATATATTTGCAGTTAGAAAATTGATTGTACTTGATTATTTAGCGTGCATGAGAAGCCTTTTATGTAGCGAATTGGGAAAAAAAAATCTGACGTTCTATTAAATAATTATTTTGAGCAGCTCTCGTGATCGACTGGGAAGTGAGGGACAATTATATGCGTGATGCACGTACACTCGAATGTCTAGCACGAACACTTTCGCAAGAGCACGCGACAAACGCCTACTTTTTCGTACAGTCGATTAACTAACGTACCGGCTCTCTTTGAACGCAAATTGATTACTTTTTTATTACAATCATTAAGAAATATTTTTATGTTCTCTCTTTTTTCACATAAATAATGTCTATTTTCTCATGTCAACTTTTAAAAAATTATCAAGTATAAAAATATTAAAGAGGTTTTGAGTAATTTAAATTAATTAAATATATGTATACTGAAAGGTCATATTGCCACCAAATTTCCTTGCAATTATATAAATTTCTTCATGGATTGATATCACTAAGAAATATTAATATATTCACTAACGACAAAACATCTATATATCAACATTTTGCTTTGTAAAAAATACCCCATTTTGATAGCGTGTTGATGTTGCTAATGTTTTTTCAGAAATTACGTAGAAATTATTATGAATGAAAATAAACAACTTTTTTAACCCTAAATTTGATGTAAATATACGGTATTTATTATTCATACATGTACTATTTAAATATAAAAGAAAGGGAGTTTACTATAATTAATGTTGCAACAATTTTTTTCCCCTTTCGTATGTAAATTTTGAAACACAATTTATTTTTTGTGTACACAAAATTATACCCGAACTGTCCGGACGAAATAAGAAGTAGAGGAGGACATTAACCTCAATATATCACGCTTTATGTCTGTAATACGAGAAGCCACAGTAAATAGTGGAACAAGTTATAAGTCACTGCTGGGATGTAATGATGTTACATAACCTTTTTAGTAAGTAAAGAACTTTTTTGAATGATCACTTTATTTAAGTGCTTTGACGGTAAATATTTATTTGTTCATTTCTTCTTTTTTTTATCATTATTATTTATACGTTTATCGTGGTTTTAATTTTTATGAGCTTTTACTAAATAACGACGACAATGAAATTACTCCTTGAGGACACTTTAGCATGGGTATATAAAAACATTCATACCCATGGGTATCGTTTACAGAAATGTTGTTTGAAATTACTGCACGAGAAAATCCAATGAGAGTGACAAGTGACAGTAAATGATTGCATGCACGCGCCTTCACTGCACCCTGGAGTGTATGCAACCCGTTGAACAGACGTGCAAAGCGGGTTGCGTGACAACCCCTGCTGCTGTCTCGCGTGCGATCAGTGCACTACTTTACCAGATAAAATTACGAATCGTACTTTTTTTTTTACCTGTACTAGAAAACATTACGTAGTGGTAATAAAAAAATGTCATAAATTACGACTAGGATTTTTATAGTATTAAATATATTTGATTATATTTTTATATCAGTCTTGTATCTTTGTTTTTTATCATAATAATAATATTATAACAGAATGTTTAATACATTTCAACGTAAATTTTATGTATGTTACATTACTTTAAAGACCATTTAAAATAGTTTTTATTTGTAATATAAATATAGTAAATTATGATATTATCAGTAAATTTTACGTTTATACTTTATTGTTTTGAATGTTTACGGTGGAGTTGAGTGAGTTCTATTTCAATACTATTTTTATATTGAATTGTTTTATTATACAATAGAGCATAAAAATATAATTCTATTTTCTGATAAGTTTTGACCCCTTCAGCTGACGTCACAAAGAATTGAAAAGTAGAAAAATTGTAAAATTTTAGCCATTTAAATTATTACAAGTTATAAGGTTGCCAGAAACAACTCAAGGCTGCAGTCAAATTGTGTTTTTTATCATTTTCTTATACAACAAACATCGTATGCTTGAACGCACAAGGAGGGAAACATTTAACACTGAACTATGGAGGCATTTAGTAAATTTACGATGTCACTTTATCTGACGTAAACGTGAGAGTCCACAAAACAAAAGGGGGAGAAACACAGGGAGAGATTAGTGTTTCATAGTAGAGAGAAACAAGTCATGAATCAAAAATAAAGAGGCACTATGACCCAGTCACGCTTTGTCAGTTCTTTAAAAAATTTACACGTTCTCCAAGTGACGTCATAAAGGGTTACTCACAGCTTCCTGAGGTGCGGTAGAGCGGCGAACGCGTCCACATGTACGGAGGCTAGTGGGTTACCACGTAGTTCCAACAGGGCGAGTTGTGGGCAGCGCTGCAGCAACCCCCCCGGCACCTCCCGCACTCGGTTGTTGGACACCGACCTGCAAGCAAGCACGCGTGACGTCTCTTATCTGACCTGCTTACAGAAACGGTGCTCTACATCAGCAAAATGAAAACAATCTTTGTTGACAAATCAGTGAGCTTATCATAATATTAAACAAGAATTTGCATTTAATTATTTTTATCTATTAACGCTATAAAATATGATTTTTATAGGTTAATTGCTGTTGAAATAATTATAAATTCAGGTAACATTTTTTTTATATTAAAGTTAAATTTTTTATTTAAATCATATTACCCTAAAGATATTTTTAATCACAAAGTCAAATTGTGCTAATTATTACACCGTTTTGGCTTTTATAAACTTTGTCTACTAAATAATTGCAATTAACTTGAGAACCAAGTTCTGACTGCGTCTTACTTGTTAAGAAAATTAATCAAATTTTATAATCATTATAAAATATTTGAGCGTGATTTTATTTCATTTTCATTTAAGAAATAATAAAATTGTCATCTTAAAAGTGCCTCTAGATTTGTTACAATTTCAGACCTTATGTTACATGTCCATACAGCCTATAATTTACATAACATTTTTTGTTAGACACTTATACTGATACAAGACTCACAATTTGAAGGGTTAAAAAACAAATATACATGGCCGGGTCTCGAACTAAGGAACTATTAAGGAGCTCTAAGCTATCTCATACTGCCAGATCCTCGGTCGATCGATCATTAACATGTGACATCATAAGCTCCCGAGTTTGAGTCCTGCATCTGACGATGAATAACCTCCATTCAATTTATTGAATGCAACGACAGAAACAAGCTCTTACCCGTCTAGTAATTCACCATTCAGTCTTATTTTAATACACGGAGAAGATTCTAGGGTAATCGTTACTTAAGTCTCTTATCAAGCGTAACCGTTAGTTAGCACGCACAGCAAAATAAGGGGAGTAACAACTTTAGAATGAAAAATGTTTACTCTTGATAAAAGTATGAGTTATGATATATAACTAAATTACAAAAAGTAAACTGTTTCTAGCCTGTAATGGATTAAAGGATTATGATAATTTATAAAGGAGTATCGACCTCAATTTTTTTATTGCATAAATGGATAAAGGGTGAAAAGTTATGCTACCCTGATTTTTTTCAGATTTTTTACAACCCAGGAAATATTTTTAAAAAATTATTGAAAGTCCTTTTTGTGACGTCACGAGGCGGCAAGTCTTATCCTTTCCTTAAGGAGAGGCATCTCGTGACGTCACAAAAAAATACTTTCAATATTTTTTTTTTAAATACTTCCAGGTCTGTAAAAAAATCTGAAAAAAAATCAGGGTAGCATAACTTTACACCCTCTATCCATTTCTGCAATAAAATAATTGAAATCGATACTCCGTTCTGTTTAGATTTTAGCCTAGTTTATAATCTTGTTGGTCAGTGCACGTTAATTAATGATGGTAGTACCACAGCGGTAGCAAATTGAAATATCAAATTCACACTCACAGCTGTTGCAGTCCCACCAGTGCGGTGATGGCCTCTGGAATCTCCGTTAGTAAGTTGTCATCGAGTTCCCTGTAAACACAAGGACAAAATGGAGATGAGTGCATTGTGCATGCTGAGCAAATACCGCTGCATACCATTGTTATTATTAATAATACAATCCCCCGTGCGCTGTATGACGCTTGCAGTGTGTGTCTTGATTATGAAGGGAGTTACACAACACTCGAGAGGTGCGTCCCAGGGGGTAAAGAACTTCTCGAGGTCAAATTTACGTATATGGAGGACAAAGAAAGTTATTTTTATGTACACCTCTGGATAGCCGTAACGTTAAATAAATTCTCTTTAAATATTCACACAACCATGGTACAAATTTTATGAATTATTAATTGACAACATGCAGGCATTGGTTAGTTCTATTGTTTGCTGCAGTACGTTGCCATTAAATTTTGTGATTGAAATGTCGACTAATAAAATATGAAATTGGTTTCTTCACTGTGAATTTATTTTTAAAGAAGAAAATTCTCTGAACCGGCTCATGCACTTCATAAATAGTTATTGTAGTCATGAGTTGGGAAGAGCACCCAAAAGAGATAATAAGTTTTCTGCTTCCCGTAGACTTATACAATTGTGACAGTGTTTGTATAAAAAGATTAGAAACAACATTTTATTTGCCTTGAGGTGAAGTTTTCTTCAGTAGATATGCGAACAAAAAATGTATATGCACTAAAATAAAGATTGATTAATGTAATCTCCCGTATATTTATTCTAAAAATAAATTTTTAATAGTTTATTTTTAAATATTAATATTATCATATTCATAATATTTAAATATTTTCAATGCACGTATATACAGAACATTGATATGAAATAAAATATTCCAACATTTTCTTCTTCAAGTGCCCTCAATTCACTTGTGTATGAAAGATGTATACGTAATTTCATCTTCTCGTTGGTATAAATATAAAATCTGTTCTTACTGCTGCTGCATTGAAGACAGGAGCTGACTACTTCCTGCTTAACCAACCTCGGATGTCGCTCTCTGAGTTTTCCAGGGAACTTCGTCATTTACCTCGCAACTTTAAAGAAGAAAAAAAAATTGTTCTTGGTCGTCTAGACTGTACGATGCAACGGAAGTTTAAAGTGACGTCGGTCGACGAGCATTATTTTTCTTCTTCAAGTAATGCAGTTTACATGCAGTTGGAGTAACTGACTTTATATTATAATATATAAAGCAAAAAATATGAAGATGATATGAAAATATTATATAATAATGCTGTCAAAAGCGACATCAATAGTATAAAGATGAAAAGATTATATTGTTCTCTATAAAATTTGCTGATCATAATATTGCAAAAGATTTATGTAACAAGAAAGGTATATATTATATAAAGACTATTCTGTTTTGATAAAACTTATTCTCTCCTGCATGCTTCAGTAAATAATGTGACTCGATCGTCACAACTATCGTGAAGTTTTTTTGTTCTATTTTTTAAAAAATTTATGTCGAGGAGTTTTCGCCGCAGATAGTGCACGTATATACGTGTCTGTACTGAGAGAGAGAGAAAGAGAAAGAGAGAGAGAGAGAGAGAGAGAGAGAGAGAGAGAGAGAGAGAGAGAGAGAGAGAGAGAGAGAGAGAGAGAGAGAGAGAGAGAGAGAGAGAGAGAGAGAGAGAGAGAGAGAGAGAGAGGGGGAGAAACACGCCAACCGGAACGGAAACAGCTCTCTGTGAGAATTAAACTTTTTACTACAATTGCATTTATTAATTTGAATGAGGTATTAATGTTTGCACTAACCACATGCAATTGTAAACGACAACGAGTATGGTGAGAATAAAAAAATATGACATAACAACTGAAAGAATTATTACACATTTGTAGTTAAATAAATCAGTATACAAATGAAAAACAATGTTTATAGTTTGAATTAAATAACTTGAACATAATATATTCTAGTTTTCATTGAAAAAGTATATAAATTAAATTATCTCACTAAGTTAAGTTGTTTTTATACATCTTTGTAAGAGAATATTATTATAAATTATTTAAGTTAAATAACAAGTCGTAATGGAAGTTGACATGATATCAAAGACCTCACGTTCAGTTAATTCATATGAGGAGGCAATACAAAGTAGCGGTCATATATGCACGTCTTTGTATGAATTTTCTCATTGGTAATGCGAGGCACGCTATCATCCGAGGTTTTGCCCGACATGAAAATCCCCGCCACCTATCGTCTAGGCAGACAAACTCATCTTTATCTGTCCATATGTCTGGCTCGTTCTTTCATACTTACAAAACGCGGATGGACGTCAAGTTGGCGAACGACCCAACGTCGATGCTGCGTAGACGATTTTTCCGCAAAACGCTGCAACACAAAAGGAATTTTCTTTTAGTAAAAATAAAAAAAAAAAAAAGTAGATAGAAAAGTTCTTTGGACTAGTACAATAGAAAAAGTTTTTGGGTTAATATCGATTTTTATAACATCCCAGACAAGACATTGTTTTTTTTTTAGGGGGGTTGATATTATCCTTTTTACACAAGTTGCTACTTTTCTCTGTATATATAAGGTCGTTATTTACGGTGACTGGGCACGGCAAACGTATAGTGCCTACTTGACAGTTTTGCCTCCTCTATCGTTAATCCTGTGATAAATGCGTCTCCCAGCTAGCTGGAATTTGCGTGCATAAGGGAGGAGGAGGAGAAAGTGTTTTGGCGAGATGAGCTGCGATTGCTCGCTGGAGCGAGAACTTAGATAATGAGGAGAGATTGTAATGTGTGACCCTAAACACGCTAGAGTTAGAACCTTATCATATTATACTGCATTATATATATACGTATAGTATAGTTGTGACCCTGCATGGCACGACCTGCACAAAAACCATTAGATTAAACTTAACTAACAGAGGAATAAAATTAAAGGTGAAAGTTCATTAAATCATATAAAAAAAATATACATGCAATTATATATAAGCTAGTTACATTTTTAATTTTCTACCCCAAATAATATAAGTATTCAAATATGAAACAAGGTAGCTATTTTAATAAAAGGCAGGTGATGATAAAAACACGAAAAACACATTTAAATGCAAAGTATTATTTAATAATAGCTTGCAATTTGTTTAAAATAAAGCTGTTATATTTTATTCATGGCTTTAATGCTTGTACGATTAAATTTTACAGAACTAAAAGAAGCTTATATAGCATACAAAAGTTGAGTGGGATAAAATCTGCAGTAACTAATGTGTACTTCATAGTAATGCATTTTTTTTAATACTATATTTAATAATTATTATGCATGTATGGAAAAACAAACTTTTATACCACAAACTTTGTACTCAAATAAAGTAGCTGTGTAATATTATTTGTTATTATGGTAAACAATTTTTTTTTTTTGAAAATGTATGTTTGGAACTTCTTTCTCGTAAATAAATTTTTCTCCATTAGACTGACTTGTTAGTAATCATAAAATAAATTTTTATCACTTAAAATCAAACAAACACGCATTATGACCAGCCTGAATAGTTTCCATGCACTAATAGTGCTGTTTGCATCCCTCCATATACATTTCAATATAATTAAATTGACATCCGTAATTAGAAGCTGAGCTTTAGCATATATTAACATTTTAATTTTAATTTTTTTTTATTAAAATTAACCACACTGTAAAATTTCATATTGAAATTAAAAAAGTTATATTATTGTCTATTATGACTTTGTTAAAACTAAAGTTTGAATAATTCATGAAAATGATGTCATTGATCAGTCTTAACAAGCGATATGATGCAACGATGACACAATATAACGATGCTATGATTGACATCTGAGAAAATCACGTCCCAATTGTATTATATTTCATACGAAATGATGCCATTACTGCTGCAACATCGCATCTCTTTCATCACAAACAAATTCTTGTCGTAATGGCAAGGAAAAGCAGCAATCGAATCCTCGCAGTACCAACCTAGTGGTTTGCAAGTTATTGACTCTTCCTTTTTTTTTTTTTTTTTGCTTTTTTTGCTTTCATGCTCCATTGGCTTTTCCAGAGAGCACTTACAGTCTGGACCGTGTTACAGTTGGGGTTGTGTTTTTTGTTACGTGAGATCCACAAAACAAATTTAAAACTTTTTATCTTTCGTAAAAGAAGATATATATAATATATATATTGTATTTAATGTATAAATCCACTTCAAAACATATTTTTAATCCATTAAATAGATTTTTTTTTACTGAAATAACGCATTTGGTTTTAACAAGAACTATAATGGACAACATACATGAATTTTTTTATTGCAGAAATGAATAGAGGGTACCAAATTATGCTACTCTGAATTTTTTCAAATTTTTTTGAAACCCAGAACTGTTTTTAAATAATTATTGAAAGTGCGGCCACGCCCCCTGGAGGCGTCAATAAGCGTCCAGTCTCTATCCTTTTTATTAAGGCTGCAGGGGTGCCAACTGAAATCACAGGACTTTCAATAATTATTTAAAAATAGTTCCGGGTTTCAAAAAAATCTGAAAAAATTCAGAGTAGCATAATTTGGTACCATCTATTCATTTCTGCAATAAAATTTTTTCATGTATGTTGTCCATTATATTTAAAAATAAATGTTAAGGAATTGCGTGCTGAAGCTTAATTAACAAATCACTGTAATTAGTTGTGATCTTTACAGTCGTTTATAATATTATTTTTTACATAGAACAAAAAAATGAAAATTATGATTCTTTAGTTCTGATAATCCAACATAGATAAAAAAAATTTGAAAATGTTTTTTTAATTAATCACGAGTGTTTGACTTCATGTTAATTAAAAATGTTAAGTATAAACCGTTCTTACACACATCACAAACATTTGTTATGCATTATAATATGTGGGTTAGACTGGTCCTATAACATAGCAAAATGTTAATCTTAAATAAAAATAAAACATGCATAAACTAATTTTATTTATCAACTTCACATTTTTTTAAACAGGTCAAATAATTTAAGTAAGCAGCCTGTTGTACAGGGCTGCATAAAAAGTTGCCTATGTAGCTAGGGGTACAAGATTCGTCCGTGTTTCTAGACTGCATGTAAAATAATTAAATGTATGCACGGCTTAGTCGTTATGGCATCATTAAATTAAAACTGCAGCTTTGCAATTGCACATACCTTTAAACGACATTATTTTTTTTTAATGTTCTATCCATTTAAATTTCCGTACTTCTTCTAGGTTAATGGTATAGATTTTGATATTCATATAATCCAAGGCAACGTTTCCTGAAGTGTAACAACTATATGACGTCAGAGGCACTAAGCTGAGCAAACATTTGGTGACAACCAGGAGCAGATTATAATTACACGCACACCATGTCTAAATACAGCAAGATAACAAGAGAGTGTAAATGGACACAAAACATTAATGTTTGCAAACCAAGCATACACATAATAAACATTTTATCATTCGTGCTACTTTAAAAAGTGAATAATGAAATTATTTACTGTTAGATATTAATAATTTCTATTTTATTAAATTTCATAAGCACAAGTAAACTATAATGAGCGGGATTCACGAAGGGAATTAACCACATTTCTTACTAGCCACGTTTAGTGTTATTGGCTGGTGCTAACCGCGGTTAGTGAGAAACATAAATAACTTTTTGGATAACTTTTTCGTGAATCGACCTCAATATTTTTTATCAACAAGCACTAAATCAAAAGCAATGTATGACAAGCTAGATGTATATAGTATATATCATATTTTTTTTTTAATTTGAATATTAAGTTGACAACATTACAAGCATTTTCTGATGCTCAATTCACAACTCCACGTTGTAAAAACAATGGACAACATACATGTATGAAAAATTTTTATTGCAGAAATGAATAGAGGGTACCAAATTATGCTACTCTGAATTTTTTCAGATTTTTTTGAGACCCGGAACTATTTTTAAATAATTATTGAAAGTCCTGTGATTTCAGTTGGCACCCCTGAATTCTTAATAAAAAGGATAGAGATTGGACGCCTAATTGACGCCTCCAGGGGGCGTGGCCGCACTTTCAATAATTATTTAAAAATAGTTCTGGGTCTCAAAAAAATCTGAAAAAATTCAGAGTAGCATAATTTGATACCCTCTATTCATTTCTGCAATAAAATTTTTTCATGTATGTTGTCCATTATCTTGTTAATATTATATATAACTAACCGTATATTGCCGAGAGAGCAGCGCTTCTAAATTCATTAACTGCGTAAATTTCTTTCTTTGCAAAATGAATAGTATACAAATATGCTACTCTGATTTTTTGTTTTTCTCTTTCAGAAATTGAAAAAATTGTTTTTCAAACGTTATTGGAAATCACTAATCATGATATCACAGGTGTTACTTTTCTTAAACGAGAAAATCTGATACCTTTGACATCTTAAAAAAAAAGCTGTCAATCAAATTCGAAAAACATTCCGCTCGAGTTATGAAAATCGGAAACAAATCGAACAAATCAAACCAAAATAGCATTTCAATGTACATATTTTCATTTTTAATAAAATAAATAATAAAAATAATATAAAAAAATCATGCACTTCTAACTATCTGATTGCATGCTTATCTTTTCTGTTGTAATGTTTTTGCTTTGAAAATATTGGAATGCTGTCAAGAAAATCATAACACTTCCGGCTACTTCCGGCTGTCACGCTGCAACTGGCCTAGTTGAAAGACACCGAGCACTTACAGCACACGAAAGCCGGGCAGGGGAGGTACGATTGCCGGGAGCTTCTCCAGAAAATTACCGCTCAGAATCCTGAAAGACGGAGCTCTTTCACATTGTAAAATGCATAGCAACTAATTTAACCAACGGAGGGGGAGGACTTGATCAACCGGAGCTCTCAGAACGTGTTTTAATATATTAAAATAATATTCATATAATTATATTATTCTTGTTGTTTTACAATAAAGTAATTACATTTCGTTCTAAAAAAGCTCAAGTACAGTCTCAGTTAAAAAATAGTGAAGCAAATGTAAATTTATTGCATGTACTGTACACCTTGGAACAGCTCGAATGGTACATCTGCTGATTTGTAAATTTTATGTACGTAAATTTTATACGTAAATGTTATATAATTTGAAATACAAAAAAATAAAGTTTTCAACAATGAGTACCTGGATAACGTTCGTGCTGTCTTGAGATGTACGTGGAAGTTCCCCCCTTACAAACAAATTATGATAATATCTTATTTCTCAGTATTTTTACTAGATTTCCATGTTTTAAAAACTTGTTTTTGCTGCACTTGAAAGTACATTAAAAGAAGAGCTTGAATATTGTATTAAAAGGCAGCCAGTTCTTGTTATTTCAGCCTGAGGTGATCTGCATTCCACTATAACAAGGTGAAACTTCGTTGAGGGTCTCAGGCAAAATCACGGCCCATTTTCGTGCCAGACTTTTTTTTATTTCTTACATCATTATAATCATATTGCTCTTCATTTTTTATATGTTACGCCACGTGGCTTAGCGGGTTTCATCGAGATTGCATGCAGGCTGCATCTCCGCGAGCTCTGCGGTCTTCTTTAACTTATGAACGCGTAGTTAAGAAATGTTAAGATAGCCGTGAGTCATCCGCGGGCCTCTTAGAAATCGTTTTTCAAGTGCTAACAGTAAAGTTCACCAAGTATTTATAACAACGTACATTCTTTATTATAGCTTACAACGGAACTATGATAACAAAAACTTTCTACGTCAGCAATGATAATTTGATATCCACAATTTTGCATATTAATGAAGCATGAGATATTAATAGACGACCCACAACTTTATTTTATCAAATTAAATCAAGCTTCTCTGACTTTGTTTCCAAATTTTTCGTTTCAGGAACTATATTTTTTAATATATTATTATATACAATGACGTCTCGGGCATAAAATTCTAATAACTAAAGGCGACTGACATACCTTTTCTACATTTCTTTAATTAAATAATAAATAGACATTGAAAAAAATCAAATCAATATTATATTTTTTTTCTTTGTTTTCTCCAAGTTTGTTTATAAAATTTTGACCATTAAAAACTCAATGTTATTATCAGAGAATACAATTATAATTATTATTTTTTTATATAAAATATTAATCAAAGTTGAGGTCAAAGGTTAAATATATTCTTGGCGTGGTTCTTCAATTAATTGACACTTGATGTAATTTTGTATGCAAGTTCTGACTCGACTACATTTAAAGTCTATAGAGTTCCAAGCAAGGCAACCAGCCTAGCTTTTTCTTCCTTCTATATATATACTTATCTTAATGAAAGGCCTCTTCTCTAAAAACTTGTTTCATGCAGTAATGCTTCCAGCTGGTAAATAATTATCATTATTATCCATCCTTTCTTTAGTCAAGTATAATTAATATGGTAAAATATTCAGTTGTTGTTTTTAAATTAATAGAAACTATTATTAAAAGAGTGTGCACTTTAAATAATTAGGATATACTTTTTTTGTGTGTTACTAATTTCTTACTCAATTATTTCATTTTCTCATTTTGAAATTACCATAATTACTTAACAAGTGAAAAAAAAAAATGTATAAAGTCGTCTCCTTACTTAGCTTCTTTCTTCCAAGCTTCATGTTTGAGTAACGTCGATTTTTTTTTTCTTTCTCTCCGTGGATAGGAGTTAATTCCCGACATCCGAACTGAGCGATTCAATTTAACGCCGCTCTCCCCTCTAATCCCCTTCGTTCCAGCAAGGAGCTAACGTCAGATCCGTCTTTTTGTGGTCTTCTCTCTCTTCTCCTCGTTGGCTTTTTGCACACACTTCATGTAGAGTGCTGTGTTTTTTTTCTTCACAATGCTTTTATAAAATATACTTATATATATTATGCAGGAACTATATTATATATACTTCACTTTTTTGTCTGCTTTATGTATTAGCTTATATGATAGAGTCATTTTGCATGACAGAGAGTCGTTTTTCTTCGAAAGGAATATTTTGACTTAGTTTCTTATGTCTACCGTTCATCTCTGGAAAATGTTAGTGCTTTGGCAAGCGGTAAAAGCTTGTCCGCTTTATCAGACAAAAGTTCGGACAAGATTGAATCTGGCGTGGGTGAAACCAAACACGTCCATCGCTAACCGCATCTTGAGTCGGCTTTATCTGTTCAAGTGAATTAATACCACTTTCAGATTGAATGATATTTGATCTTTTGTGTTTGTTAGTTGGTTTTTGTTTGTCTATGTGTGTGTGTGCATAACATTTTTGCTGCTACGTTCATATATAAGGGTAGATGAGGGTTGAGTAGAAAATCGATGGGCACAGAGTTTTGTGGCGTCATCTTGACTAGGGATGTCCTTGAGTCTCCCACCCCCACTGCAGGACCAATAACATAGATAGGACGACGACCGGACCATGTTTTACACCCCCTCCCCCTCTCCTCGGTGGTACTTGTGATGGCTATTGTCGCGGCGAGCAGACTAGTGAGAAAAAGTATAAGGAAAAGTTTTAGCCCTCCGTCACAAGCCAAACTGACATCCATTCCGTGCGAGCGATTCAAACCAAGGACTTTTTCCTTGATGTTGTTTTCCACTTTGCGAGTGTTGAGTTCAAAATCTTTTCCTCTTTTTCCCCAAGGGGTATCTTGGTGGTTTGCTGACACATCTCGCATTATACCCTCTACTATCTGCTCAAGTGTACCATGGCCTTGTCACCCGCCAGCGTCGCCACAGCAGAACATAAACTGAAATACATTCCTGCTGCTGCAGTTGAGAAACTTTGCTGGCTACAAAGTTTTCAGTGAAACTAATCCGAGTCGTTTAGCAGTTTATCCACGTTGCGACACTTGAAGAAGAAGCTCCGTTCAACCCAGCGTTATATAGTCGTGGAATCTATGTACTGTATTTAATGTTATGTACACTATAAAATTTATATATATATATACACTATAATAGTAATGTTATTATACAATGATGATTTCCTTTTACATAAGGTTTTGTATTGTATTACATTCTAAAAGTTTCTGTGTCGATTCAACCATTATACAGAAATATCGTTTTTAAATCTATTTCCAATAAAACGATACTACTGTATATACGTACAACACTTGGTGGATGGAATTAAAAGCATAAAATTTTGACACTATATTATATTCTTAACTTTATGCAATATAGCCAATATAGAATAGAAAATATTTATAGAAAATCGTTCAGTAACTGATATACCACAAGTCAATGCAAATTGAATTGGAAAAATCAGAAAGTTTTTTTTTTTTAAAAAAAACATGAAATTTATAGCGATGTAATATTATCTTGTTGTGGAAAATAAACATAAAATTTTACGCTCTATCATATCATGCAGGTTTTAAAGGTTGCTGCGAGTCGATATCGACTAGCAATAACACGATATGGACGCCAATAATGGCTAGGCTTGACCAGGGCTTGAACCAAGAACTGAGCAAACAACAGATTTGGTTCGCTCACGAGACATCAACTTCATGTATAAAAACTAGAATCGTTTATATTGTTGCTGGTATGAAGCAAATATCATGGTAACGATTCATAATTGTACAGGGAAAATGAAAGTGTGTGTTTGGTGGTGTGTGGGATACTAATTTCAATATTAATGAGCAAAAAATGTAGTAGGGAATGAGCCTATACTGTCCATAACAAATCTAAAATTACAACCTTTCCCTGAATTCGCGCCTAGCGCAAGGCCATTGGTATTATAGCAAGCTTGGAAAAATAACCTACAGAATTTGGATCTTATGTTTGAAAGGTCAAAACTCTTCGCCATCGCCACACTGAACATGCACCCATTTCATTCTACCAGGAGGAATATCAGCCTGTTCTAACAACCAAAGTACTTCAATAAGTGATAAAAAGGTATTGGGGCGAGTAACTCACAGAGTGGTTAGCGAAGGGGCTGACTGAAGCGCCTCCCACGGCACCTCCAGCAACCCACAGCTCTGCAGAGACCTATTGAGGAACACAAGTTGATGCAAATGACGTATGAGAAATAATTGTTACAAAACTATCTTCTATCGCATTCAATGCGAAATCAAAATTCGATAGAAGTACAACTATAATCTTCTATTGCATTCAAGAGAAATAAAAAAGGAATTACAACTATATACTCAAGCATTGCATTCACTGCTATAATCATGTATAAGAAATCAAAATTTGACAGAACTGAAGTGCTGCTATGTAAAAAAAAAAATATATATATAAACAGAATGATTTACAGCGAGAAGAAAAATGAGTATAAAAGAAATTTCAAGAGAGTGAAGAACAAGCAAACAACAAAAACAAACATAAAAAGAAGTTAAATAAAGCAAAAACAAATGGCGGAGAGATAAAAATACCTAAAGAAGCCAACATCAGCTTTGATGATCTGTCTAGAGGAGTAATGAAAAGTCAGGCTTGGGGGAAAGATGATTAACAGCCAGGGAAGGGAGATGATCGAGGATGGGGGAGAGGGGTACTTGACTTGGAAGAAGACTTCTTTGTATTTGGGTCACAAGATTATACGTAAGATAAGTACACCTCGGGACAGAATGAATGTTATACCGATTTGGATCTGGAGCAACAGTTTCAAGAGATGACAAGATGCAGATTTGCAATTTTTAGACAGATAAGAATAACAATCATTGTATGCATTAAAAAAGTGTAAAAAGTCATTAAGGTTAAAGGTAGAGATAACGTCGATCAGCTGTTCGACGTAGGTCCTTTTGATTAACATTTAAACCTTAGCAAATAATTTTTTTTGAGAGGCAGATATTAGTGTCTAAAAGCCATAGAAAAAGTTTCAAAACAATTTAACAAGCCGATTTTTTTTTTTAATTAAGTTTTTAGTTTTTCTCTGCATGAGAAAGCCCTATGCTGAAAATTAATAAATTGAATTTTGAATTAAAAAAAGTCGGCTCGTCAAATTGTTTTGAAATTTTTTCTATGGCTTTTAGGCATTAATATCTGCCTCTAAAAAAAATCAGAATTTTTGTGAATTTGCCAAGGTTTACATGTTAATCAAAGGGACCTACGTCGAACAGCTGATCGGCGTTATCTCTACCTTAAGTCATGGTGTACAGTAAAGAAATACGAGAAACGGAATAAAAGCTATTGAAGTCACCTGGTTGCAAATTAGTAATATAGTGACAAGGAACAATAATTTAATTTTATGTGGTAGTTACAATACATTTAACTGGTTTATAAGAATAATTAAATACAAAAGGATGTTTTCTTAAATACACAATCGATTCATGAAGCAAGAATCAGATGAATCATATTAATGTACAAGGAACATAAAGAAAGTATAATTCTTGATTCTCATTTGCACACTAAGTAATTTGGTTTGAACATATACCTAATCAGATACAAAATTAAACTGAATGCTTAAAAAAAAGGATTTATAATGTTTTTTTTTAAGATATTAATTCACTGCAATAATTTTTTTACCCATAACATGATTTCTGTTTGCTTTAATTTATTTTGCGTAACTAAAAGCAAAACTAATTGTAGCGGGAAAGGTAAGAAGTCTCACATGAGACATGCAACATTCAACCGAGTCATGCAGGCAAGCATGCGGTGATACTCACAGGCGCTTGAGCCTCGGGGTGTGCGCCAGGGCGAGTGGGTGCAGCACCTCCACGCGGTTCTCTGCCAGCACCCTGCGCACACGACACACCCTCTCAGTCGCCACTCTCCACCACAGAAATATAGCAGGGGTTGGACTTGGAAGTTCATGTTAAAAATTAAAAGGAGGGAAGAAGCCCCCAGTACCACCTGCAGCCCCCCTCCTCCTTCCCTGTATGCAACCTTCCCAGGTCACAGATTGAGGAAAAGTGCAGTGTAGGATATATATGGTGGCGTGAAATGAGCGTACATGTACATTCTGTCCATCATAAAATGTCCATTTACAGCCTTGTGAGTATGCAGTGTGCACCCATGATGAAAAAATTGACATTGCTTGAATAATTTACAATATGGGTGAAGAGCAGGTTGCATATCCATAAGGCGTGAAAGTAATACGAATCTACAAATGGACACTTTTTTTCGTCCTTTTAAGATAGCAATTTCGCACATTTCCGTTTTAACGATTGCATGCCAATGCACGTTCGCTCTTTTCACACCACCATTTAACACATTACTTGATACTGGAATAAAAAATATGTGCGCTGCTCTGAAATTTACATTCCATTTGAGAGCTCACTTTTTTAGAGCGATGTTATTTTAGTGATCGTAAATGTTGTACTGTACAATTTGCAAATGAATAATAAATTTGATTATTATAGGTAGTAATAAATGTGTGATTTTTTGTGCGTAGCAATTAAAGCCAAGAAAGGAGGTAAAAATGATTCCTGTTAGAGAGATTTAAGTTATTAATAAGAACACATTGAGCCCAAGGGAACATAGAACCAAAGGAGCATAGAACCCAGGAGAACATAGAACCATACATCAACATTTATTATAGTGCCAACATAAACATGTAACGTTATAAAATTTAGAAACAAAAACACACACAATAAACACTATATCATAACATACTAAAATTTTGCTGGAACAACATTTGTTTACAGTCTTTTACAATAAACAAACTGCTCACTTGATTCAATCATCATGAATACCTTAAATTATAATCAGTATGAAGGCTGGCAAAATGCTACACTTTGTTTTTAATTAACTTTTGCCTATTAACAAATCAACTTCATGCCCTCTATTATTGCTGTATATAATTCAACATAAATGTAATGGCTATATTTTAAGTTTTTATGAAGAAGCAAAATATTTCACTTTGCCAAAATTTCATCTATAATATATTTTATGCCAAAGTTTTCTTTTGTCTACTTTTTTTACCTAAACATAAGCCCGCACACATCAAAATTGAATAACAAAGTTTTGTTCTTATACTTCCATTTCTTTGATTTTCAATAATAATAGTGCATTTATCTCATAATAAAGATGTAATGGCTGGATACGCTCCGTAACGAAAATAAAGCACTTTTACTTACTATCTGTGAAGTCATGCGTTCAGTAATTTAGAAAAGTTTTCAGACTTTTAAAGAGACTATATTTTATTCTGTAATAAAAAAAAACATTGTGTCAAATTTGCCGGAAAGTGCATTGATGAGCTAAAAAATTAAACTTTATTATTCTGTAATTGGTATTAAGTTATACTGTACTTGCACCTTTTCAATCGGATGCACAAACAAATAAAGTAAGATATGAATGTTTTATGAAATTTTCAGTGAGTGAGCAATCGTTTAAATATTTAATACAATTCTTTTGTAATATTGTTTTTTATATTTGATGTGAAAACCAATATGTGAATTTATATCTTCAGTTTTAACAATGATTTATGTATTGAGGGAAATAATTGTTTGAATGCATACTATCTTAGAAAATTATGTATATTTTATGGTTTTTATATTTCAAATTGTTTGAAAGCCCCAATGAAGCATCGTTGTAACATACAAATAAAAAAATTATTACAGAGTGTTAATTTCTTTAAATTTAAATATATTGCATATAAAAGTGTATTTCTCGATATAGATAATTTTGATATTAATTCTTAATTTTTACATAATTTTAATTTTTCAATATAGCTTTTTAGAAACTCAAGGTTTTAAATTTACTTCGATATCTTTTTATTTTTATTTTATTTTTTTTTTATTACGTTCAAATAAAATTAAATAAATAATTAATTATTAATTGATTTTTATATTTTTTTACAAATTATGTAAATGATAGTTTATAAGAACAGAACTCTTTTACCAAATTTAACTCTCACTACAAACCCTTGTATTCCCCCCTCGTCGCGAGAGTCTAATAATATGTCACCTCAAGCGTCACTCTTACTCTCAATGCCAGGCTGAGCCCTCTAGATAATGCCTTGCCATGTACATACATTGATCTCATGCAGATTTAATGAATCTGTTAAGTGATCTACCAATGGTTAAATGTTTGCTCAACATAGTATAGGGTTACATTGTAAATTAATTTTACATAATAAATTTAACACTACATCAAAATCAAATTATAGCTACGTTATGTCACTGAAATTAATTATAATGAATACAAATTACATATTTCTTTTTATAATAGAATTAGTTATTGCCAAAAATTTTAATAACAGTTAATATAATTACGTATTATAATTATAAAAAATTATTAATAAATTATAATAAGTAAAAGATTGAATTTTCACAGTCAACACGTAAAAAAAAATTAGCACTATGTTTTTGTTGTGATTAATGAGATTGCTAGTTGGTTAATAATTCGCCCCTCTGTGTTTAAAAAAAAAAGAAGAAGGTTGCTGGCTACGGTCCGAGTGATGATGGAGCGTCGTTGGGCAGGTGCTTCGAACCACAGGTGTGATTTAGTGTTCACCATCAGAGCCACGCTTCGTGATGATTGGTGACCATCCAATCACCGACCGTGTCACGACACTCAAAGTGTCACGTACACGATTAATACTAAAGTCCATTATTTTTATATACCATCGTATAATTATAAACCAATGTTTCTATTTTTATATATAAGAAACTTTTAACGCCTTTTTTTTATTTATAAAAGGTATAGTTATTATAGCTTTATGAAATTCAATAAATCTAAAGTGTTTTTATTTTTTTGATATATATTACTATTATGAAACTATAAAAATATATATCTTAAAAGTGTTTTTTTTTTCTCTTACATACATGAGAAGTGTTTCACTGGTATATTATATGTAGGTAGTGCTACGACATTTACTAAGAAAATTTCACTAACATTTTAAGAATAATGGTTACTATTAGCGGCAATAAATTTTTAGTTGACGCAATATTGTCGTCATGGCCAACATTTTTACCTCGCTCCTGATGACCTGTCTTATATATACTTATATACTGCTGGTATTATATTATATGCGTGAAGTTTTTTTTTATTTTACTTCGCATGAACGCTCTGTATGACATTAATCTTATGAGAAACATCAATTCAAGCGTTATATTTTTCTTCCATCAACTTTAGTACTCACTATTTTTATTTGCGTTATTTCAGCCAGTGTCATATGCAGAAGCAACGTTTGACTGAGTGCTGTTTTCTACGTGTAGCTTTAATATTATGGAGATACGGGGCGTGGTCGTCGTATGCACGCTTTGTTCTGACGAGCCGCCATCCTTCATTTTTCATCCGTCTTATTATGTATACTGTCGCGAACACCCCTTCATGATAAATAATCTAGTCGCACATATAGAAAGAGCTTAATGACCAAATGGAAAAGAACATAAGTCCAATAATAATTATTTTAAATTAGCTAGCTATCATCCGCCTCGTTCTTCCATCGTATCACAAGGTTTAATTCTTAAACTGTGAGGAAAAGCTATAAGGGCAATACAAGGATAATAGAATAGGGAGAGGATGGCTTTGAAGTCAGACACTATTGCCACCATTTTGTCTCCAAGTGACGTCATCACGTCTTTTGTGATCTGTTATGATAGACCATGCAGTTAATAAAAGTGCTGGATTAATTGGTGCACTGTTCCGAAAGTTGACGAAAACAGTCGAGTATTATACTCCATTCGAATAAAAGTGGCCGATCCGGCCATGTTAAAGTATAGCCGGATCGGACTTTTTCATTTGAATGGAGTGTACTTCTTCAATTTGTCGTTTTAAGTCCCCATTTTTATATCTTTGAGGCTAATGTTTATTTTCGTATTGATTGTCTTCAGAAAATATACACCCTTATCAAAACTCATTCCTCTCCGCTCTTTAAAAAACATTTTATTGCAAAATGACTAATACCGCTTGATGAATCTTGAAGAGCTCAGAAAGTGTTTTTTTCTCATTTATATAATGATATATTTCTGTGATTAAAACTTCAAGCCTCACACCAGCTTGTTGTTTCCCGTGAATAATGCAAATTGTAAATATACTCTCGTATTTTCTATGTAAGCACAACAAAAAATTACCAGGGACGTGTACATTAAATAATTCGAGCTTGTTCTGCCAGCGCACGGGCTGTTTACTCGCCAATTGCAGCGTCATTAACCCTAGAGCATTACCAAGGGGGAGGAGAAAACCCCACAAACCTTTTACACTGGGAAAGGTGGAAATGATTACTCTACAAAAAATTCTATATAAAAAATAATAATCCTATATTTTAGACAACAAACAACTTTTCCGCAGAAATAAAAAATAATAATATAAAAATAGCGAGGAAAGTAGTTTTAAAAAAATTTCAGCACAGAGAAATTACCTTTTGGTAATCCGTGAGACCTTAATGGAAGTTTTTGATTATGAGTTAATATTTCACATTGAACGTATATTTCAAATTATGTGACCAAAATGTTGCACGTGTATGTATTGATGACATGACTTAACCGAAGCATAGTGCAACATATATTTATTGTAATTTTTACATTACGTAATGGAATTTTTATTTAGATCTCTTCAGTTCGAAGATAATACGTAAAATCGATAAAATTCAGCTCGTAAGCTCCATGTTAATATGTTAATCGATAAATTTTGAAATCAAGCGTGAAGCGGAAATTCTCTCTACATCGATTTTGAATAGAGAGATGATTTCGAATGGTTTAAAACAAAATTTATCAAATAACATAATTAACGTTTCTCTACTTTGCAAAAGTCGACGTGTTAAAATCACCGTATACCATATTGGTCTCTAGAGGCCTTGTTATTAAACTAAATTTTCAACTCATCGTCAATAACAAGTTATCGAATAAAACTAGTTTTACTTAACGCACAGTATGAGGTAGAAAAAAAAATAGCATGCAATGATCAAATCATTGCTAGTTCATAAGGGAATGAAACTAGACGTTACAAGGTCATTGTATTATGTGTATTTAAAGACGCATAAAAAATTACATATGATATTAAACAAGATTTTATTTAGGGCATCTATTCATCCTTTTTTTAATAACAGTTATGATGTATTTTCAACACTATTATAATGTATTACCATATATGACTATCTCATTGAAAAAAGTTTTATATGTACGGTAATTAATCTTTGAAAATGATAGCTCCACCCTCTTTATATATATATATATAAAGATTAAGGTGTCGTCTACTATGGTGACATATACGACCCGAATCTCCTATTCACAAAATATTTTAGATATATCAGGGTCATATTATAAAAGCTCGTGTCTTTAATACCCAAGTATTATTTTATTATGCTGGACAATTAGAGTCATAAGGTTCGCCAAACCACCGTGAGTTGGTCCCGCGCCAAGCAGCGCCTACATAAACAGCTGGCAGAGATAACGAAGATTTCGCTTCACGTTTAGCGTTTGTTTTACTTCCATCGCCGCCGGTCAAATAGTTCCACGACACTCGCGCGAGCAAGCAGAGAATCGCTTTTATTTTCTCGTGGCCTCAATTTAACTCAGTTAGATACAAAGGCTTAGAATTAAATTCAAGTGCGTCATCCCACAGCTTTCATGGTTACAATTACTTTTTTATTATAGTCAATGCAACAAAACTATTAAACAGTTGATTTAAAAAGCTTTCCTTGTTTTATGATAATAATATTCAAATTTAAAACAAATTTTTAAAAAACACATATTTTTATTTATGTTTTTTTTATAATTATATTTTAAACTCATAAAACAGAATCTTTTGATCTTATATGATCAAAAGATGAGAAAAAAAAATGAGAAGAATTTTATACAATATTTTATTCTCTTTCTTGAAGCTATAACCGATATCAAAAAGAGCACAAAAAATAACAATCTATAGAAAGCGTATATTTTTAAAATATGCATGATGCATGTCAAGATGGCCGCCATACGATTTCAAAGCAGTTGCACAGTAAAAAATCACTCATGTAATTCCTTATATGCTTTATGGGGATTTTTTGAAAAAAAAAAAAAAAAAAAACTGCAGTTTGCGAGAGTCCCTCGATGGTGGAGTACGTTATTTTTCAATGACCTCCTGGGTAATACGTTATTTAAATTACCAATGTAAGCCACCGCATCAGTGGATATGTGAATGACATTTTCTAGAATTTGTGTATATAATATATTATTAGGAAAAGGGGAAAGGTAAAGAGGGGAAATATATTATATAATATAAAATTTCAGAACATTCTAATTATAGCACATGAATAGTTTCTAAACATAAAGTAACATTTTTGATAACTGCAAAAGTCTTTTATCCACCTCCTGAGGCAGCTACACTCTAATTATATAAACACGAATAGTTTTTAAACTTTAATTAAAAACATTTTAATGGATAGGAAATCGCAGCAAATTCTTATCCACCCTGTGAGGAAGCTTAAGTGCGGCTAATCATCATAGAGGCTCGCGACGCTGCCGCCCCCTCCGCGAATGTTCGCCGATGACGCGACGCCGCGACTTGACCGAGATTGGTGAAGCGTGACCCATTGACTCCCGTAATGATAGAGAGAATATAAATCTGGCTCATGGACCAACCAATGTTTGTGTCTGGTGCGTGCAGCCGCCTCCACTAAAGTCGACGCGTGCAAATAAATCTAGCTTTACTTCTGTTTTTTGTAGAAAATCTAGATGAATGTGTTTGTCTATTGTTCTAAATTCCCATGTTTACATACAAGTCATATATTGTAGTTTTATATATTGTTTAAGATGACATGCCAATTTAAGTGGAGCTTAACATAGAATTAAGAATTTTGAAGCATTTTAAGTACATATTTTGAACTTTTTGTGGATAATAATAAAATTGTTTATGAAGTTATTTAAACCACTGACTATTTCGTAATTGATTTATTTTTTAATTTATTTTAACTTCCTTTTGTGATAAGATAGATTTATGCTGTAGTCCACAAAGGACAAAGATTAGAGGTCAAAATTTGCGTCATAAATTTTAGCGTGTAGTCCATTTATTTTTCTTTAAAAAAAAAAATGATATCTCTAATATTTGATGCTACATTATATAATAAATTTCTCTACTTGTAAGATACAAAAATATAGCTTATATATATAAAAATTTCAGTAACATAACTTTGTATTGGTAATTTTCGTGGTGAGACTCAATTTCTTCAAACATTTTCGCACTCGATATGCAAATCACAGCTTGTTTTTTAAAGTGATTTATGCAATTCAATGTATTTTATACGATCGTTTGCATTTAAACTCGGTGAACTCTATACGGGAATGCTGAGAAGAGGCTCTTTTCCTGAAGAGGCGTATCTGTACTAGCTTACTTCACTTTAAAAACCAATTATATGTGAGTGCGGTATGCATTGGAATTTTTACTTGTTTTAAAAAAAGTTTAAAAAAATAAAAACAGCTTCACAATATTTTGATGAGTAAAAACTCTACTGTATAACAAATATTTAACATGGCATGCAGACAGAATAATATAAAACTGTGTTTTTATTTCTTAATATCTCTAAGCAGTTTAAATTCAATGTATCCAGTTATATTAACCAATATATCCAGGTGTTCTAACGTGTTCACTTAAAAAAAAAAAGGTACAAAAATCTCAAATTACATTAAAATGTGTGGAAATTGATATTCCATAAAACTCCCTTTCATTATATTTTAATGCTCCTTTTTTTACACATCCAATCAGATTGAATTATTTGTAAGTTTCAGCCAATCATATTCGAGTACTCACAGCTCCTCGAGGTCCTCGAGCCCCTCCAAGTCATGTTCTCCAACAGATGAGATGTTGTTTCCGACGAGGTCCCTGGAACAGACGGGAAATTGAGTTGTCAACACGACAAATGATCGCGGAATTCTACTTGGCAAATTGAGAGAAATGATAACACCATAAATTGCACTTTGGATGATAAATGTCACACCGTGGTTGGGTTGTCTTTTGTGACGTCAGAGTTATGAAAGGTCACCCTAGACTAGTCTATCAGGTCAAAGTAGATTTTCATCGCGATTTTCCATAAAAGCTCAGCTTCAATTTTGACCAATGAAAATATACGTTACAAATTTTCTGCCAATGAGAGAAGCCATTTGAAAACGATAGAAAGTCTACTTAAATGTGACGCAGAGGGTTGACAGTGAAGATGAATCGTGATAAAAAGTTGCGGCTGGTAGCGGGCGGTGCAAGTTAACAAGACTAGGCGTCGGAGATTTCACAGACTACTGGGTAGAGAAAACCAACCCCTTCAGCAGAATAAATGGCAAACACACGCGCACACACGGTGGTGTGGTGGTCACTACTCGACTTGGAAAGTATGAGGTACGTGACCATAAAACGAGAGTGCTGCTGGAGAAATAAAATCTCTCCACGCTGCAAACGATAAAAGATGAATCGATAGTCGATATATTGCGATTGCTTTTGAAACATGGTCCACACTTGATATACTTGCAAAGTTTGGGTGGGCCTATTCATCTTGTTGCGTGTGCTCTCCACAAAGTGTTTTGTGTTCACCGACGACTCGGCTTTTTAGACGCGGACGTGGTTCACTATATTCAACATTCGCTACTCCGTCGTCTGCAGCAGCCTGCCGAGTGACTAACAATGGGCTCATTAAGTTAAAGATAAATTAGCTTGGACACATCGTGCGTCACAATTACACAAGGGGTACCAAAAGAATGATGGATCAATCCCGCACCTCAATATCAAAGACACGGTACCAAACAAGGACACCGAATCATTTGTAACCATATGATTTTTTTTTATTATATGAATAAATTATATTATATATTTATTATTGTATAACAGTATAAAGATTAAATGTACTTTTTGTAGGTGTGATGTAACGTGTTGCGTCAATAAACACGTGTGTACATGTATTTTTTTTTTTTTACGAGTGCTTATAGTAATGAAATTACTAACATTATCATTTATATGTCCGGTCATTATATACAGTACAAGTACTTTCTTGTTTTTACACGTGCAAAGTGGCATCAAAATGATGCGAAAATAAATGTCTATCGCAGAATACTAATAAACTGTGATAAAAACAGTAATATTGAAGTTATTATTATATTAAAGAAATCAACCTTCACTGCATGCTTTTGTTTGGGTTTTATATTATATAATAGCTTACATTAATTTAAAGTACATTGCGGTCTCGTAATTACAATTTTAATTATCAAATTGTTTTGAAAATGTTGATGTTTACCATTATTAAAGCAATAATGTGATGCTAAAGCATGCAGATATAGCTAGCTGCTGCAGTAAGCTTTTGCATGCCAAAGCCCTGAAGCTTCAAGAGTCAATGCTCTCAATTACACCTGCATCACATTAGCCTAGCAGCCAGCAAATTGCATCTCGTGATTTGCTTTGCATCTCTCAGCCTGTCTGAAACTCATTTAGCAACGTATATATATACATTACTGAATGAAGACGCAGAAATGAGATTTTTATGTAATCTCTCTCGCACGTACTTCCCTCGACAATGTTGATTAAATGTACAAAAAAAAAATCATTTCCACACCAATTTACATGGATTATTTTAAGGTTTTTCTCATCCAATAAAAAAAAATTACTTCATGGTAAATTTCATCCATTACTTTAAAAAAATATATAAATAAAATTCAGAGAATTTAATTCATTACTTTTTTAGAATTAAATTACTGGACTACATGTTTTGCATTGTGCCTGTTGATTCTACGTGTGTGGAAGAAGGGTGGGGGTATTTTTTCTCTCTCTCTTTTTATTCTGTTAACTCACTAAAGTTTAGATTTGCATGCAAAGTACGATGCTCGGCCCGGATCTCTCTTCCTTCTCGCATATCTCGAGTTTATTGGAACGGCTCTTGGTTGCTGAGAATTAATTAAACGACAAGACAACGCGATTCTCCACCGGAGTTGCCGTAATCCTGGCTGCTGCTGACTGACTGAGGGGGAGGGGGCGATGACACGCGTGCTGGAAAACAATCGGATCGAATCTGAATAATATTCAGGACGCGTCCCTATATACATCGAGGAGCAAGGACGGTTCGTCAGTGACGTCACAAAGACGTGCGTCACGTCACGCAAAATTGAAAATAGTTAACCAACGTACATTATAGGCGCGCGTGTTTTTGTAGTTGTTATAATCCCAAGGCGTTCAGGCAAACAATAATATTAGCTTTTATAGAACGTCCGAACGAATCGCTAACTTCCGACACTCCAGCGTAATAAACACCCCGTGACATTTAAAACAAAACCATCACGTGATCATTTTAACCATGAATAATTAACAGGAAATGTTTATATTTGATTTGTTGTTTTGAAAAACAAAATAGATATGGATACTTTTGCAAATAATAATATCTACTGTAGGATAAAACACTGATCAACATTTGATACCATTGATATTTGCATGCATAAATGCAGAAACCATTTAACTTTTTTATTAAATAAAACTTTTTAACTTTCATTCATTCATTCATTCATTCATTTTTTTGTTTTGGTTTTTGTAATCTAATTTTTTTTAAATCCAGTAATTGCATCATATACACTGTATAATTATACATAAATTAAGTATAAATGAGATTTCCAAAAGTTTTTTTAATCTAACATTAGGATTTTAATATATTCCTAATTAAAAAACGTATATTTAATGAAAGATTTATTTTTATAAAATTGACAATTTATGTTTAAATATAAATAGATTTAACACAGATCAATGCTTAAAAAAAAATATAGTATTATAAATTACAAACGTGTCCACGGTAAATTTAATGAAATCATTAATCCTGTAAATATATATATTTTTTACCTCTACTTTATTATTATTATTATTTTTATGGAAATTTTTCAATTTTTGTCTGGAATATTATGACAAGTATACTGCGGTACTTATTAAATTCTGCAAGCGTATTACGCTACGTCTTTGTTTCGTCTGCCGTATGGACTTGCTTCTCTAAAATGGGAGGTGATGATGAACCCACGCGCCTCATAGAACGGGACTACTAAAAATAAATTATCATAAAAGTAGCAGCTATATTTCTTGGCAGTCTGACGCAGACTTGCACTTGGGGGGATGGAGGGGGGGGGGGGGGAAGGGTCATCAATTCACCACGAGCACTATCGATCCTTAGGGCAGAGAAAAATTTACTCAGGCCCCGTCACTGGCTATTACATTAGATGGCTTTATTTCAGAGTTAAATCGTGTGCAATAAAAGTCCAATTAAAAATGTTACTATAGTGTTAATGTATGAGAAAAAAAAAATATTGGAAATAAAATATAAAATATGAGTATAAAATGTGTTCTGTAAAGACGCAAAGTGTGTTGGTTCAGAAAAAAAAATTAATACATAATAAAAAAAAAACTAAATTTCCAATAATACCATAAAATAGCATCGATAAAATTGAATAGAGTTACAATATAGCAGAAAAAAATAACAATAAATAAGTACAATGCAATTTTTATTTACAACATAACGACAAATATTATTTACTTTTCATATATCCATTAATTTAATAGATAAAAAATATTTTATGATTTAGTATAATAAAACATTAATTATATAACAAAATATTTATAGCTTATTATTACATAATTACTGTTTGTTGTTTACTTTTTTTTATGAATGATTAAAAATGTGTGAAGAGAGGTACTTTTATAGCTAATCATGTAATTTGAATTAGGTCTACTAACAGACAGAGTGCTTTGTAATCCTAACTAACTAACTCACTAATACGATTATTGACATTTACAGAATGAAAATTTAAACTGGAACGCGAGATGTGGTGAGTCTCTCTCTCTCTCTCTTGCCTGCTCGGTGTGTGGACTGACTAACCCCCTGGTGTTTACTGGGTAGCCACAGCAGACGGCAAGCCAGACGGAAGACCATCAGTGGATGTTAAGCCTCCGTCAATCGAATTGCCTGATCGGATTTCCTACTTTTTTTATTAGTATTTTCTTTGTTCTTTGACTTTTCTGTACTATAAGCCAATCTTAGTGCGCGCCACCATTGTCTGGGCAAATACAAGACTTTGTATATGTTTGTATTATACTGTACATAAAGGTATATATACAATGTTACATACATACATATATATGTCATGAGTATAGCTGATACATAATATATGTAACATATATTTTATTTTATATTTATGTGTAATATATGTTCGCTAGCGGCAGCAAATGATGCATGAGAGAAGAGAGGTTGAAAGGGGTAAAAAAACAAAAAAAAAATCACAGGTTCTGAAGGCGCAAGTCGTTTTCTTCACACCGTGTTGCAAAATCTGGCATGAAAATTTGCATTTCTCAGACATATTTTATAACAAGAATTTCAAAGATGTTTTCACTTCAATTTTATTTTACATTTCCTTTTTACGTCTTTAAAAACAAATAAGCAAACAAACAGAATCTTATATAGGAAGATATTATTATTTTAAATGTGCTCATTTTGTTCAGGAATTAATTTAATTTCCTTCCAAATGTAATCAAAACATGACCAAACTTATTTAATTTAATTAATGGAAGTAGGGTTCAGATAATTCTGTTCTTGTAAGCCTCGTCACATTGGTAAAATCAATGCTGAGGTATCACACGGATGCAGCTCGAAGAGTGGGGCTGCAAATTAAGTTTTGCTGCAGCAGTCTAATTATTCCGGACCCTCTCTGACGTGGAGCGCATAGGGACGAGGCTGGCTGATAAGATTAAAAGTTATTACATTTAGCAACGCGTCCAATCATGTCGTATATTCTGGTCAAAGTTTTATCTCAACAACCTTATAACAGTAAATTATAAATTAATTAAATTTCCTCATAGGTTTTGAATAAAATAAATTAATATAGAAATTAAGATTAAATATATAAATTAATAAAAGATAACATTTTTGAAATTGTACGTGGTTACATTCTGCTATCTAATCAACTATAAGTTTAAAATTATATGCATTACTTTTTTTAAACCAAACATTTTGTAACTGTTAATCAAATAAATTGTCGATAATCCTTAAAAAAATGTATAATTCAAGTTAAAAAATATATAAAATTATAGTATTTACATGGTGTTTGGATGTAAAGAAAAACCTTTGATCCTACGAATAAAAACAAAAAACACTATCCTACGTATACGTAACCATATTTGAAATGATTGGAGCATATGTGAAAAGCTATCATTAATGGTGTCCAATCTCCATTTACACAGTCTGTTTTTAACTATATATCTTTGAAGGCTACATTTTGGTTTGCAAATCTGTGCCTGTCTGCCTGACATGTGCTCTGTAATTTAACATTGACAAGAGGATGATGGACCGAGTTGGCTCGGTTTTCGTGGCCACGCGGGTATGTGCGACGACGACGAGTGGGCTAGGTCGCTCACTAGCTGGTGCTGCTGTTGCCTGGGCCACTTTCTCCCGACACTCCGCGCTCTGGCCTACTTGCACCAGCCTCGCGAGCCGTCGAGGAGCAGTCAGTCCTCCGCCACCGCCGCCGCACCGTGGCCTGCCGAGCTTGCCACTCAGTCAACACTGCTTGTTGAGCTCTCTCTCTCTCCTCTCAGTCTTGGTCCCATTCAGTCGGTTCTCTCTCTTGAAGGCTCTTTGTCCTTCCCTGTGTCTTTCGGGGACCTCTTAGCATCTTTCTCTCTTACTACGACGTAAGCAGCTAATGCTGAGCACCATTCATCGTTACAACTCGAAATGTCGAACACTCTTGAAGTAGCTGAAACCGTAGTGGTAGACCACAACAAACGGGTTTTTCGATACTATTTTTTAATTGACATTTGCCTCAAGGAATGCAACTGTATTGGATTGACATTTACTTTTATTTCATAATGTCAGTATTATAATTAACGTGTTTTTAGGTGTTATAACAACTTTTTGGTGCGAAATAAAAATACCATTTAATTATCAAAATATCCAGTAATTTCACTTTTTTTTTTAAACTAAAAGAGGAATATTAAGTAGTTGACTAACCATTATGCAAATTAACATTTTAATAAATTAAATTCACTTAATTCACTTCATCACATAAATTTGAATATTTAAAATATTCTCTTTGACATATTGAGTTCATAGTTGTATAGAGAAAATTCAAAACATATTAACATTTTTAAAACATTTAACTTTTTTATTTATTTTAATGTCATCAAAATATTACACTCTAATAAAGTTTCTCATTATATTTTTAGCAACTTTATCTGTATTTTAAATTGCTTCTTATATGTAATATTCAAATGTTATTATCTAACATAAATTTTCATTAACAAAAGTTAGAGAAAATATTCATTGTCTAGCAGGCAGCCACACCTCAGAAAGAGAGAGACAACTAAATGGCTTGACAATTTATGTAAAAATAATTCGAAATATTGAGATACCAAGCGGTAACCGGTTTTACAAGATTTGATTTGAAATTCAATTAAGTTTAATTTATAGTTTTCAAGACACATAATGATTCATAACAGTTATCTATACAAAGTCTTCAATGCAAAATTCTATTTATCGTATAATTATGTTCAACGTGATTTAAAGTGAAGATATTTTCATCTTTAGTATATGAGGTTTCCCTTCGATAATTACTTAATTATTAAATTATACAATATTTATAAAAGTCCATAATTGTTTGATAGAAACTAGAAAGTGAAGTTGTCATAATATTTTAATTACACAAATTTTGATAAATTAGTATCACAAAAGAAGCATTAAATTCACTTTAACTTTTAGCTATTTTTTTTTTTTATAAATCTAGGAACAAAATTGTATAAAAAATTTAATTTAACATTAATTTGTAATTCAAAGCTCTAAAAATTAATATTTTCCGTCTGTCAATGCAAATTCTGTATATTAGTTAAAATTTTCATTCATATTTCCTGAACTAATACCATTGAGATTTAAATCTCAGCTTATCCAATGTTAAGCTTAATCTTATTTATACCAACATCAGCAAGTAGTACTTGAAAGATCAATGACAATACCATAAATATAATACGTAACACATTCCGTGTAACAAGATCAGCTGCTTGTTTCGTTATCGGGAATAATCGTGTTATCTCTCACAATGTCATGCCCATATAAGGGTTACATACCAACACCGTATTTTAATTAAAATGTCATAAGAACGTGCTTTGTTTATAATACCTGAGTCACCGTGTGGGTAAATGTTTGCGAACCAAAATTTTCTCCTATCTCGGTTAAGGTAAAGAACGAGAGAGGTGTGATAACCACCAACAAACTTCAAGTCCTCGGTTTATTTAGTATTAAATGTACATGTATATAATTTAGTATGGGATAGTCCAGGGATACGAAATAATATTAAAATTTATTTTTAATAATTCTCACAATATAATACTCTCTTTTTCTCCCTCAATATATTTTATTCATAATCTGAAAAAAATACGTAAACATAAATTGAAATATGTAAAAAAAAATAGACCAATATTAAATGTTATAAATATTTATACAAACTTTGAGTTTCTTTCCATCTTTATAATTTATACTACATCATGAATTTGCTCTTTCATTACAGACTACAGTAATTATTAGAGTTTCAAGTTTTGAAATTATTATATCACTTAATCTCACTAGTCCTGAAGTTTAATTAAACTTCGTAGAGTAATATTGATTTCTTCGACATGTAGATATTGAAGCAATAAACACCGAGAGACGGTATCGAGATCTGCACCCTCTGGTATCATCAAGCCCCGTTTCTGCAGTCACCAGACCAGACCGAACGAAGACATTGATCACAGCTTGTAATAATAAAATACGAAGGTAAAATAGTCCGTGTACGATATAATGCGTTATTTTTTTTCCATATGTTCAGCTCAGATTTATTTTCCTTTGACTTTCTTTGGAAGCAGCAACGTGTTTGAAAATTTATCATTTCACTACGTAAGTCATAAAGAGCGGTTCCAGCTCGTTCTGTACATGCTATCCCACTCTTTCACTCTTTTGACTAATACTGTGGACACCTCCATTTTGGGGAGAGGAGGAATGGTGCTGCCCTTGCAATGTTAAACACTACAATTAAGTATATTATATAGGGTAATTTACCTTCCATGATATTGCGTGAATATTCCGAAGAATTGTGGGGGTTTATCGCTGAAAATTATCACTGCATGGGGTAAACTACATTGCAAGTGGGCTAAGTGGATTTATCCACCCTTTCTTCCTCCATTTACGGACCCCTTGATTTCTATACGGCACCACGAATGCCGTGAATGGAGACATCAGCACGTTGCTGTTATATCGAGAATACGAGGGCTGTGACCTCCCGACCAGTTCGTGTTTCTACTGCACCAACATAACAACACTTGCTCCCTGCCGAGCACACTTGCACCTTAATTGATAGCCTCAGCAGGAGAAAAGATGGCGGCCACTCGTTTTTTAAAACGTTATTGATGAAGTTTTCCAAGTTTAAAAAGAAAATAAAAAGCATGATAGAAGTTTTGCAGTATATATATATATATATATATATATATATATATATATATATATATATATATCAACATATAAAAGACAAGCTGTAATAATAATAAAAAGCAAAGTCACACCACTCATCTTTCTTGAAATAAGAGAGTCTTAAATTTGTACTTCTAGACTAGAAGACAAAAAACAAGCTTGTTATTAAACGGATGAGATGAGAGAACAAAACCCTTGTGTATATTATATAATACTGCTGCGTCTTTCTGACTGAGAATTAATTGCAGCGTGGCACTCAGCTTTCAGCTCATTACGTCTAGAAACAAGTGAGCATCAGCTTGCGAAACTTGTGACGTCATTCATCTGGCTGGCCAATCAGTGTCCACGCTTTATAATTAACCATATAGTCACATAAATCCACAGTAGCACATCATTCATCTTTCCAGGAATATATTTCAAAACAGATCTCAGAGGTCGCTTGTCACGTCGGGATGTGAAATTAATCCCCGAGTACTTTGGGGGAAAGGGGAGGGGGAGAAGGATCACAGAGAGAAGACAAGTGATACACGAAGGCGTGGTAAAGAAAGTAACAGTATAAAGGTCAATTGCAGTACTTAACTCTCATTCCTGGCAATTAAATAATAAAATGAACTCATTTTATTTAATGTAACACATTAATTTTCTTTATTATATATCTTTTTTTTTATTTCGTATTAAGTAAGATTAAAGGATTAAATTTCCTAAGCTAACTTATATATTTTGAACAGCCTTTTTTTATTTTAAATTATCATTAAAGATAATTTCAAATTATATAATATATACAAAAGTTTTTATAGAGTATATATTGTATATGTATTATAATGCAGTAAGTCGTATGTAAGTATATATACAAATTAAATATTCCCAAACTTGTTTATTTATGTTTATACATTTTCAGTCTCATAAAGTATAAATCAATACATCATGAGCTAAGTTGGGGAAAAAAATCATTAAATTTGACTTTTATTCCCATTATAACATAAATATAAAATTATGTAAATGAATGATTTTTTTACTCAATTATTACAGTATGAAAAACTGTTTCTATTTTGCATAATTTGACGTGCTATAGCGATCGTTAAAAAAAAGCAAAATAAAAAGCTTCTTTTTATTCTAAATTGTAATATCACGCAAGTGGGAGAAAGAGAGATATACACAGCTTGGCCGCTAGCATCTTGCAGCATCTTTGCATGCAGTGTAAGCGCTCAATCAGATCCAGAATCAAGGACACCATATGCAAGTGCTATAATACAGATCAAGTAATCTAAGTTCACCCGGAAGTCAAGGAATTTGTGATTTCAAAAATTCTAAGATCGAATCGAAGAAACTATCAAATTTCATCAAATGCTGAACAATTACATGAATGTTTTATTATATTATTATCATACATATTAATAGATGAACATATTATATGCTCTACTTAGATTATTTTCAGAATTTTCAAAGTCTATTTATTATTATTATTTTGAAAAGAAATAGTGATAGTGAAACGATCACGGCATTTTTGGGCGTCAAATTCAACCAAGAGACACAAAAAGTGGATTGTTACTATATAATAAATAACAAATCTGAAGAGAAAAAATCGAATAATATAGCATGCTCCATGCATTCACAAAAAAATGTAAGTAATTGCTCTGACTTCTTTTTTTTCCCCCAATAATATTATGATCCATTCATTTATATATAGATATATACAATAATACAATTTCATGTACACGCGTCTATTTTTATCTTTGAGTTTTTCAAAACAAAGGGCAACTTCCGGCTTGATATATCGAATCAAGTGTATCCGGTGCTCATCCCGACATGCGGTTAAAAAAAGTCAAGCAATACTTTCTAGCCTTGTCGGGTCCAGCAGCAGCAACAATCTCGCAATATATGGAATCACCCGGGGCGAGCGACGGTGCATGCAGCCTCCCTGGGACAGCTGTTGCAGACAATTGACTTTCTTTACAGTTCTTCAATAATAAAAAGTCGATCTTAGTTTTGAAATATATTTAATTGAAAATATACTTGATGTTAAATTAATTACTTGATGAAAGTAGTTCTTGTGTAAGTTCAAATTTTTATTTTTTAATGAATAGAATTAAGTTATAAAATTCAATTTGAATCGTTTCATTTTAAACGTCACAGATTCTTTATATTTAATTTAAATAAATTGAAGGAAAACAAAGAAGAAACCCTAGTGTGCTAATTTTAAGTTAACGGTCTACGGTCTGAAATTGATTGGCAAATTGGCTTTAGTAGCTCCGTGAAATGTTTATATACAAAGGATTTCAGGTCAACCATTTTTTTTTTCTTTTTTATATTTCATATTAAGAATTCAAGTAGTAAAAATACGAAAGAAATGTTGTGTACGTGTTGCTGTTTTAAATATAGGACAGTTTATTGTTGCTTGCTTCATATTAATTAAAACAAGTTAACTTTTTAATTGTTTAATATAATAGTTTTCTTAAGAGTAGAATAATTAAAGTGCCACACACACACACACACACACACACACACACACACACACAATATATAATATATATTTTTTTCTTTATGTAAATAATTGAGAAAATTAAATAATGAAGTGTTTAATTAATTTATAGTTCTAGAGTTTCAAATAAATAGGGATCACTAAATTAAGTTTACCTTTTAAGTGAATGTTTAAGTACCTGCAATATTAGAATCTAAACGATCTGTAAACACTTTCGCTAGCTTGACTATAGTTGTTGACGTGATGGTGTTAAGTGTTTATTGATGAAGAGAGCAAAGTCGTTACAATTATATACTATAGAATAGTTTGAAACACAAAGGTAAACAGAGTCTCCACAGCAACGTAAAAACACGGTGTAACATTATAGAAGTATTTTAACGTGTCTGAAAGTACAGAAAATTGAACTCGATGAATGGTTGAGTATCTACTATCCACCTAACCGAATGTTTTAAATGAGAACGATGTTCGTTTGCTGATTTTGACTTCTGCTACAAACAACGCGCATCGGCCCACAACCTTTCTGCGCAGATTTTCTCGCTTCGACGGCAAAACACTAATACCTCAAAAAATTTTAGACGCTCTTTAATGAAGTTAGGGTTATAATAAAATTTTCATGGCAGCAAACGTAAAAGGTTAGTGCCAATACGTAATTATTTATAAACTTACAAACATAACTTATTTAGGGAATTAACAATTTGGAATCGAAAAATTACTCTGGGATATGATCTTTGTGCGCTCAATCATTTTTCGGTATAAATGGTAGCGTAGGACAAAGGGTTGGTGACGTCAAGATGGATACTCACCATTACATTTTCTGGTACTTGATTTAGACCGAGATCTTCAATAGATATTTCTGTTTTACTACAAAAATAATCTACTGAAACACATTTAACCATGAATATTATTTTTACACCTCCCTTTCATTAATTTTCTGATCCCTCCCATTCACTCATCCCACAAATCCAGTCGAAGCCGCGATGCATGCAGATTCGACAATTTAGAGAAGTTTATAACCAGCATTATATTTCAAGTATTGATCTCCTCGCACTGAACTTAAATGAGCCACCCCTATCAGGAACACAATGGTTGGGAAATGACGGTAGAATCAAGAAAGTTATAAAGGACAGGTACACCTCGGGATAGCATCAATGTTACCCACCTGATGGAGCTGATTCAGTGAGAGAGATTTTTTTTTTCTTCAAATTTACAATTTTGAAAAAGGAATGAAGAAATTTGCGATCCGAAAGGCGTTTGAGTTCATTACGCTTCCATTAAATGGATAACGCTCGTTCTGTTCCTAGTTGTGTCAATAATATATACATGATGTCAATACAGCAACTAGTAGCACATATACTTATAAAAATAAAAATCAAACAAGAGTGAAGTATTAAACTTCAGCGTCTAATGTTGAACAACGGAACTACTAGTATGCCACAATAGACTCTCTGTGTTATATATCGCTAGTGGGACGCAACAGAGTGCCGTTGGAAGAGGCATCTGTCACCAGGTTCTCCATTGCCCCGGGCTGGCAGTTCATCAAGCCCTTTGCTTTGATCACAGACAAGCTCATTTCAATCTAATTTCATGATGTAATTACACGGACCGTCTAGGAAGTGCCACTGAATAATTTTAGAGGACCCTTGAGGACGTGATATTGAGGCAATCTCTTGTCCATAAAGTCAATCAAAATGCTTTTAAAATATTCATTCAACAACACGTCATATATAAAATAAACAATATTTAAAGAGCTATATAAAAAATCTTTAAATCTTTAAAAGTATTACAGTGTTATTTTATATGTTAAAGTGCACATTTTTTTTAGCTATAAAAGTTATAATTTTGTGAATATTATATGGTGATAATATTTTTCTCTTATGTCTCAGGAAGGTAGTGTATGTACGAGGTGGTTTTGGCAGCTGCACCTTTAGTGCTTTATAATGCACGATCAGAGCGACCCACGCCCTTTGGTTGCCGCTCGAGCGCATTACCTGAACGGTGTGGAGGAGGACAGCTAAAATCCTCTAGGGACACTTTTTTTACCACCAGGACTTTCTAAAGTCAAATAACAAAACGTGGCGGTTCTTTAGTGACTTAGCTATAACACCTTTGAAACCATCAAACTAATTTTATCTTCGAATGCTCTTATATCTGACGAACTAGTTTATCATCAATATTATTTTTCTCTTAATACGACTTTAATTGATTTTTTTAATACCTTTAATTGATTTGTTTTAGAAGTCTACATCATAAAAAAATCAATTCAATTTCTTGGAAGCAATCAAGTTGATGCTTTATAGTACGACTTCCGGACTTCTTAATTCATTATATAAAATCTAACGGCAACAAAAAAAAGAGAAATATAATCAATATATTATTTGCAGTGCTAATATTAAAAATGATGGTACACTGAGGTACTCACACGTTCAGTACAGATAACATTCCAACTCCATTAATATTAATGTCCGATCGAGTAGGATAATATAACCCCCTCTCTGCTTCTGCTTCCACTTTTCAATCATTTTATTTCAACTTTTTGACTCTCAGAATCACCGTGCGTTGCAACTTTATGCACGTTAAAATATTATTCGGCACATTTTTCACATCTGGGAAATAATTTTGGACATAAATTCTTTGTAAGGATCACTCCGCCATGTTGGATATTATCCTGCATGGTGCTGAAGTAGGCAACCTGAAATGCATCACCAATTTGTCAACATCAGCGAGCGCTGGGGGAAATTGCAATTTTTTGCTGCTTTTCTGAAATGAGTATTTCTGATGATATATAAATAGACTTCTTGCTATTACCAACTAAACTAATATACTTGGTATATGTTTATGTGATAGATGATTTGAAAAGAGAGAGAGAGAGAGAGAGAGAGAGAGAGATGGATGGATGGATAAAGAGAAAAACAGACAGAGCTAGAGAGATCAAGTCAATTTCAACAGAGAACATTGAATTATTAATGTAAAAATATAATTTTATTTATTTTATCCAGCAATAGAGTTCTCGGTGTCAAATTAACAGCCCTGCAGTACACAAATAATTAACGTGAGTTTACAATGCAGAGTAATTCATTTGAAAAAAAACTGTTCATGCGGTAATTTTAAATCACACGTCAAATAAATTAAATATGCGTTACGTTTTTTACAATGATGACGATGATAAAAATCATTGATGCAGTAAAGTACAAAAAGCAATGACTAAACATCGTTTACCGTTTCAACATAAATCTGTAATCTGCAGAAGGTAACTGTTGACGCATAAAGTTATCGCTGTTTAATACAAGGAATGTAAGCTATACTTTTTTTCATATTAAATAATATTTAAAATATAATAATTTAAACAGATTTTAAATTATATTCAACGTTTAAGAATATTAAACTCAATATTAAAATTAAAAATTGTTGCTCAACTATCAAATTATACGATATTTTACATACTTGTCTCGCCAAGCACACCTGTAATTTTAAATTTGCCGCCATAGCAACTATACATTCCAAGTACTTTTAATTGCACTTAAGACCCCGGGCTGAAGTCTTGGAATGTTGCAGCCGATATCAAGATGAGTGGAAGTGTGAGATGAGGAGGGGGGAAAACTCAAAAAAGTGTCTGATTTCTTTCAAGATGTCTGAAAGTGCATGGTGTATAATATAGTTTTATTATTGCTATTAGGACCTTGTTTTTCTAACAGAGAAAGAACTGGAGAAGACGAGCTACTTGTTTAGATGGACTACACTTTGATCTTGTTCTATATTGAAAGGTATTTCTTTCCTGAGCGATGCAATAACAAAACTGGTTTTCCATTCAGAGTTGCGACGTTGCATGCGTTTGTTTGTGTCATTGCACGCAACTGTAATAAGATCATTGCAACAAGATTATATACTTCATTTAATAATAATTTATATTAAATAAATTAATTATTAAACTTTTATAAAAATATTAAAGAAAACTTTAGTGTAAAAACAAATTAATTATTATTCAGTAAACAAAGCTTTATTATATACAAGAATGAAATTATAATTAAATAAACTTTTTCTATTATAAAACTAACAATAGATGCTATACCTTATACGGAAAATTTATTATATTATATATAACATATTTTGAAATAATTGTTGCATTTTTATCTGTTGCTTGCTCTATATATATATATATATATATATATATATATATATATATATATATATATATATATATATATATATATATATATATATAATAATAATAATAAAAAATGTCTGTATAATAAATTATGACGTGAATGCAGCAGTGATGTTTTCATTCTATACACGCATAGTCCATTGAGGTGCGTGCGACGAGAAGCGATGAATGAACGTTTTCATCGATCTGCGTACCTGTGAAGTACATACAGACGTCGGCGCAGTCAAAATGTTTACCCTACAATCTGGAAGGCGTACGTACTATTATTATTATTACTATAGTGTTGCTTCAACGTATATTGGAGACGAGTATGTTTACTTGGCTCTCATGCGTTTATGTTATGCGAACAGCCGTTAAACACCCCCGTAACGGATGTTAATCTCATCAAAAACCTTTCTAGCATACATACTTATAGTAGTCTTAAGCCAGGACAAGATCTTATAGCACAACAATATACTTATCAAAAAATTAAGTCTATATAATTTATACATATGGTGTTAGTTAATGTATACGCAAAGCAATATGTGACAGTAATTATTATTTAATTAAGCTGTGTTTGTATTTAATATGTGTTGACAATTATTAAATTAAAATAAACATTGCCTTTTGAAATGTTGTACATTTTATCTCATATTTAATTTCTATGTACAATGTACACCTCGGGATAGATCGAACGTTATACCCCTGGCAGATTTGCTGCAGATTGGCAATTTTGGGAGAGGTTACTTGGAGAAGTAATCCAGCCGAACCATCCCAAAAACATTTAACTGCGTGACAATACTAGCAAACGTTCGTACTGCCCCCGAGGTGTACTCATACATAAATATACAACAAATAAACTGCAACTTTTTTCAAATCATTTTATATACAATCTAAGAATAATATTTATTTGATCCCTTTAAAAAAAATGAGGTTACAATCTAGTAAACAGAATTAAGTTTTTTGAATTAAAGATATATATTTCTTGAGAGGATATAAAATAAAACGGGAAGAAAATCCTCGTTTTTCATTTAGAATGCAAGTCGCGGAACAAAGCCGCCGTGAGATGAAATCTTGTCTGATTTTGCTCGGAGGATCAAGATGAGTAACAACAAAGTTGATGTTCTCTCTCGCTGTCGTCGTGAGGTCCATCATTAATCTCAACCCCCCACCCACTCACCACCCCCTAAAAACCCGCCCCCAGTAGCAACTTCTCTGGTGGGTTGGATAACGCCACTGCTCATTGTGGCATCGATCGGTATAGAAGGGCATTGAACCCGACTCCAGCGAGCGACACTCGCGTACACACACGCAGGGACGGTCGGCGGTCTGTGTGCATCACCACAGAGACCCCCCTCTCCTCCTCTTCTCGCTATCACACAGTGTCGGCGCGCGCTTTGCATATACAACACCACCTCCGCCTGCTGCTGTGTTTGATTCCTATTACTAGCTATAGTAACACATTTTAACCATCGATTTAATAAATGGAAAGGGAAGTATATTATTTCTTTTGCTACGTGATTGATAGCATTGCTAAAGGCAAAAATAATAAAAAAAAGACATCTAGTAGAAGTGCTATATAGAGAAAGAGAAATAATAATATAAATTATATAAAAAAAGATCGAGGCTACGACGCGATGTTCTACGAATTGAGTGTGGGAAATCTTTTGTTGTTCCCCTCCCAAATTCTATAATCAAATCTATATGCACTTAATTTGCTGCGAAGTACCAAATGCTATTTCATCATACCTTTGCCCCCTCTCCTCCTCCTCCAAATACTATAACCACCTCGGTATGCACTTTGCTGAGAAGTATCAATGCTATTGCGTCACGGTCGTGTCGTACAAGTCAACAGCGCGGTATTTGACAGGCACGCCTTGCTTGCCTTCAATCTTTTTTTTTTTTAATACATAACAACATTAAAGTGTTGGCCAACTTTTTCACTCTTATATTAAAGTGGCGCCGTAATATCGAGACACCATTATTTATTTGCGCGCTGAAAAATGGACTCGAGCATCCGACACGTTGATGACATTATTTTGCACTTGAGCGGCCTCATTTGAAGGATAGATAAAATAAATGTAAATAATACAAGCAGAAGTGCGAAAGTTGATTTCGATATTCATTTTCTCTCATTTTTCTTTCATAATTCAACCTAGGATTTTGGTCACAAGTGACTTTACTCCAACTTTTCGGCTCCTCGTGGGCCCGATCTAGCGTTGCTTAGAATTTTGTGTGCCTCTTCTAAGTAGGGGAGACCTGCTAACAAGCTAGCAAATCCATTCCAGCATTTATCTAGTTATGAATGATAGAAAACTAATGAGAAAACCATAAAAACCTTAGTCAGGATGGTCGATCGGTAACTGATAGAAAATGCCATCAATCACCTCCCGGATGCACGAGTTCCTTGCTTTATTAAAACGGAAATTAGTTAACCTTTTTAATAAATTTTTAAAGAAAACTAATTGTTTCAGTTTTCATATAATTAATTTAAAAGTTTACTTTGCCACAAACGTTCGAAGAAATTTCATAAAGTACCCTTTTAGTACCAATTTTCTTTAGTCTTTTGTCATTGATGAAATTTTAAACTTCTCAATATTCATTAAACTGGAAATTTAAACGTTATAGAACACACATCAATATAATATATAAACTATAAACCTCTTCAATTTCAATCGAAATAATATAATTTTTGTTAATAAACATTGCTTTCAACCAATACGTGAATTATTAAAGAGGAAAGTACTGTCGTTACTTAATAAAATTTCCCCGCACAGACAACCTGGAGGAATGATTTTTGACCGGACAGCTTTGTGTATCGCAGAGTGTACCGAAGAATTAAGAAAACAGAGATAAGCCAACGTTGTAGGAAAACAATTATTCAAGTCAGTACACATACAGTTTAAGCTGCGTGACATGAAGATGAAATACTTCTTCAAGTGACTGTATAATTATATTTTAATTTAACAATGTTGAAAGTGTTGAAACAAAAAATTAGCACTTACTTAAGCAAGAGTTTCTGATAATCTCGAACAACACAAAAACTGTCAGCATTCCAGACGTGTCTTGTATTTTTTTTTTTTTTTTTTTTATTATTTAAAGTTTGTTTTTATTTTCTTGTGTTAAGAACATAAGTAAGAAAATCTTGTTTTGCAAAACAAGCCAACACAAATGCTAATGAGATTTTCAGTAAAGTTTTTGCTATATAATATTACAAATTCAATGTTGCAATATTAAGGACATTCTTTTTTTATAATTTATACTGTGTGTACTTTTACCCAGACTGTTACCAGTAGTATTCAACATTTTGCATCTAGGACAAAACATAATAAGTGCATTATATATTGCATGCAGTACATTTTATTTGCAGCTACTACGTAATTAAGACTGCATTAAATGCTTTGTTAATGCAGGTGCAACTACGATCGTGCTGACGTTTACTGCACCGCGTTGACAGGTAGCAGCAAGGTGGCTACTCGCGACAATTGTCTACTGCATAGCCAAGTGGTGATGGGAAAGTTGCTGCGCGATGATCGCGGCCAAGGCTCCCCCCAGCGACACTCCCGATCTTTCTTGGCACGCGTTCACTTCTTCGTCTCCACAGGAGGGAGAAGGGAAGGATTTACCCGAAAATTGTAATTTAATCTGGGTATTTTTAATTATTTTAACATTGGACTTGGTTCAATTCGTTTCCATTAAAAAACTTCTCACAGTATAGGGGGAGGGAAGTATTTACCCGAAAATTTTAATTTAACGGATTTAACCTGAGAATTTTAACAATGAACTTGGTTCACTTCGTTTTCATTGAGCTTCTCATGGGAAAGAGAGGGGGCGTGGTGGGCCACTTCTTTTTTATTTATCCTGGATAGTTTTAATATTATTGAACTTATTAGCCTCAGCCTCTCTTCCCACAAATTGAGTAGTTTCTCCGAATACTCCGAATGCTATAAATTTTCCTTCCTTTGTAGATTTTTTCATGCAATGGTTTTTTATTCAGGCCAATTTGCTTACGTGAGGTATCATTTTTTGTCTTTTTTCAAAGTGCAATGCCGGTAATTCAATTAGTTCCTGCTTCATCGATATGTTATAAAAATTATTTGATTTAAATTAAAACTTGTACATTCTGTATTTTAAAATAAAATGTTTTGAATTGTTTCTTCATTTGTGTTTGTTGTCAACACTCGTGACATATTAGGACAAATAAATAATCTGAAATCGTTTTCACAACAATTGAAAATGGCTTGTATTAACTCCACTCAATGATAAGTCTTATCAGTTTTATCACACTTCAACTGATAATGTTACTTAAGGTGTTAAGGGGTAATGTCATGTGATAAACAAGGAACAATATTAGATTATCAGTGAATTGAAAATTATTACTTTCCGCGAGTCAACCCAAACTTATACAGCTACGAGCAAAAGTTGTGTCAAAAAATGACTTTCAGGTGACGAACGATGGTATTTCATGTCAACAATGACATCGCTGACTGTACAATGTAATCCCATTGCTTAGGCAGATAATTAATGTATGCAAGTAATTTACAGTTAGTGATAAAACAGAATTAAACCTGTCAACAGGTGTCATAAAAACTTGATCCATTGATTAAATGTGATAATTGATGGTTATTTAAATGTTAAAATAATACACGAGTACGTGTGGTACTTTTAATTTATTTTTTAATTAAAACTCAAAACAAACCGTAATAAAATAGACTTTATACCATGCAGATAATTCTAATTATAATTTCAAAACCAACTTTTCGTTTAATAAAGAATTTTATTTGTCTCTGTGGTCAAACAGTTATATAACATTTTTAATTGGGATCAAAAGCAAATTGTTGCCTTGACATCGTACTTTTATGGCATGTTTTTCAGCACAGTTTACCAAACCACAAAGCTATAAAGGTTCGTCCATAAAAAAATAATTACTCATTGTAAATCATTAAAAAAAAATAACTAAAAAGTAGAGAGAGTAAGTTCTTATATATATATATATATGTAATTTTGACAGCAATTTAATTTAAGTATAACAAGTATGTATATACTTTTAGTGAAGTAAAATGGTAATAAAATCTAAAATACCAAAATTTTACTGAAAATTTAACTTTTATGTAATAATAAAATGTACTATAGACATAAATTAATTGCTTTGGTCAGTAAACGCGGCGCCTATTGAGTACTATATAACATAGCTGTGGATGGCGCTACAAATTATATTGATGCTTTTTGCTCGAAACACTTCACTTGAGCAGCCATAAATGTTTTAAATGACGTTATAGTGCGACTAGTATTAGTACGCAACTTGCATGCTGGAGTCAGCTAGAAGTGTTGTCCAGTCGGCCTGGAGCGTGACAAGTCCCGTGGGTGATATAAATATACCTGGAATTGTACCTAGAACATAAATCAACAAGAAAGATGGTGTATTTATAAAAGTGTAAATTACATTTAAATTTCTTGTTTTTACTTCAAACATCAAAAGTAAATTCAAAAAGATGTCATTTAAATTTTCTTTGACATGCAAGGAAAGTCATTAAAAATTTTACTACTTCATGTCAAGATATTTTCAGTACATGCATGTTACTTTTTTTTAACACTTAAACTTCTAAAGCTTATTATTTTTTTTTAATACTATTACAAAGTATACTTGTAAAACTTAGATTTCAAGAAATGAAATTATATGAAAAACATGTCAAAATTTAAGTACCAAACTTCATTATTATTATTTTTATTCGAGTTTATGACCGTACTATATTCCATAATGTAAAGTTTACTATAGAACGTTTGATGGTGAAGAAATTCTATACTGAAAATGAATATTCTTTCTACTGGCTTGAATTTAATAAATTGTTAATGTATTTACAACAAAGCAGTATGTTAGAAAGCAAAACTTTGATAATTATTGCATTATTTTAGCGTCAACACTGCCTGAATTCTCAAAGTAATAAAATTGCATACATTATATAAACGTAAACCTTGGAACAACTTTAATGTTATATTTGTTTGCTAGAGAAGGAGATTTGTAATTTTGGAAGAGGTAAGAACACAAATTTTAATCCCTTAAAGTTTTACCCCTTTAGTGCTTTTAAAATGTTTCGTTAACAACTTTTAGTAGTCTCAGTAAATTATAAAGTTGAACAAAGTTATAAATATAAAAAATTAACAGATTTACACTGATTTATATAAGATAAATATTACCAAAAAACATGAACCTATTATAGGAATGGAGACTATGTGTAGCTGAATTTGTATCAATTTTGCAATTAATTTTTATTAATTTTGTCACTGCAAAAATTGTACACTGAATAAACAAGGTTAACAAGGTAACTATATATTATATATTTCAAGTGTTAAGAATTAGAATTTTAGAGGAATCTAATGGAAGTCAGTTGAAAATAATATACTTATAAATAATAAATTCAGCAAAAAATAATTTAAAACTTAAAAATTTAAAATTTAACTTAACTTAAAATTTAAAACAATTTTAAAAGAGCTTTTTTAAATTAGGAATTCATTAATATTTAGCACATAAGATGGAATTTTCTTTTCTAACAAGCGAGTCCTATGTCATGAGCTTTTAATACTATTAAAAAAAAAAAAAAAAACTTTATGCTCAATTTAAGTATGCAGCAAAGTTGACATAAAATGTCAGTCGACTTCTTTTTAGTGCTGGACAAGCTGCCTAACCTCAAGGATGAGATGGACACTTTATCTTGGCTTAAGGGCATTGGGTGTAGCACCCACCGGTAGTTGGCAACACTGACGTATCTTCACCATGTTAATTTTTGATCATTGCTCCTCGGAGTAATTTTTATGCTAGAGCTAAACTGATTGCTGTAGTATCAAGATAATTAGTAGCCCAAGTGCACAATTTGACTAAATAAAGCCTGATTTAGAGAAAAGTATTTTTTAGTAATTTTTTAAATTTACATGCATTTTTCTAAAATATAAAAAAAATACTTTTCTTTAAATCAGGCTTTATTTAGTCAAATTGTGCACTTGGGCTACTAATTATCTTGATACTACAGCAATCAGTTTAGCTCTAGCATAAAAATTACTCCGAGGAGCAATGATCAAAAATTAACGTGGTGAAGATACGTCAGTGTTGCCAACTACCGGTGCTACACCCAATGCCCTTAAGTGTAATCTACGTGCTTTTATGATGTCACTAATATAATTCCATCGATTCTCCGAACACCTCTGAGCTGTTCTGAGACTAATTTCCTCTCGTCTCCATTAAAACAGAGGACAAATCGAGTCACGCCATCAGTTTCAAATTTTTAACCCCCTCCCCCTTAATTAATTTCAGTTACCTTTTTTTATTTATTTAAATAGAACAATGAATAAAAAAAATATTTACATAAAATAGGCATGAAAGGGTCCAAAGTATAATGCTTGTATAATAATTATATTAACATATTTTTTTATTATAAAAATATACTGCACGTTACACCAAAATAAATATTGCTTATCAGTCTTATCACGTAAAATAATCAAAGTCAATAAATATTTTATTATGTCATATATGATTATACATTTCCGTCAATAGTTGATTGTTTTATCATTTTAATTCTAATAAAATTTAAAACTCTAGTCAATAAACAGTTAATTAGACTATTTTTTATTGGTCCTTAATGATTCAAGGTAGATATAAAACTTTTATTACTAGCGGTAAACATAAACGGTGAGTATATTATAATATAAATTATATTAAGCATGACAACCCTAAACTTGATTTATCACAGAGTGCATATAGAATCATTGGACAATATTTAAGATCTGCTGTATACGATAGCAAAAAGTAAAAAGAGCTATTAGTATGCATAAGGACTGACAGTCTTTATTAGTTGATAATGCTGCAAACCCTGCCTGTATACTTTTTACACTATGAAACATTTTTCAATTACCTCATGAGAAATTTGTGCTCTTTAATTTTTTTGCTGGATTTTTCATCAAAATAATAATATAATAAATTCACTGGTAATATCATCATAGTTATTTTTACTTTTGAAATTCAAATTTGTACATTTGTGTATGTTGTTCATCTGGAACCAATCATACCATTTGTAGTGAATTCAGTTTTTGAAGATACAAATAATAGTCATAATATGAATTTAAAATTTTGACGAATTCATTTCATAAAGTGCTTCCTTGCGAAAGTTTCGGAAGTCAAAATGAAAGAAACTCTGCAAACTTCCCCCATGCCTAGTGCCTACAGCTTTAAATACACTAAATTTTTAGAAATAGTTGAAACGTTACCTCATTTGTGTGTGCTGTATATATTATATACCTTCAAAATATACAATGCACGTTTGTGATTTTAGGAAAAGTCAATAATGCAGCTGGCCTACACGTTCAAAGAAACCTTTATTGCACAAGCGTCAGTTGTTTTGCATCGAGCGGACTCGTATATATATATATATATATATATATATATATATATATATATATATATATATATATATATATTCCATGCACTGCATGACTGGTAACGCCCATAAACAAAGCAAGTAACGATCCAAATGTCCCAAAATGTACATGATGGGACTCCCTAATTTATTTAATAATAAAGTTTACACTTTGTCCGATCTCACAAACCAGATGTGGGCTTACAGCTGATTATCACTGGCACGTGATCCGAAGGGTTGCACGACTTGCCATTGTGCTGTCTGGCTATGTAACTGTGCCTCGACCGGACACAAACGACTCGCAGTGGATCGAAGTGCCTTTAAAAATTCATTTAACAATAAAAAAAATGTAAACAAAAAGTTTTTTTAATTTAAAAGCTAGTATTTGATATGTGTGTCAAGTTTTTTTTAATATATATATTTCACCTTTATATAAACTATCTAGCCACAACTGGTTGAGCATATATGAATAACTACTATACCAGAGTGTACAGGTGCGGTGTATGTAAATAGTTACGTACAATTATTGAATGATATAAATGGTGACTTTAAATATACATTAAATGTAATAAGGAATAGAAACTAAAAAAATAAAACGTATAGTATCACTCTCTGTCATTTAGAATATAGGACAATATATATTTACTTTATTTTCTCTAATATATTATATACGTAGTACGAGTCTGGTTATTTTTTTGTAAAAGGTAATAGTTCAGTTATATATAAAAAAAAGTTACGTTCAAGTTGAGCTGAAAAACAAATATTTACTCGTTGTTACAAAATATTAAAATTTCATAAACTACGTTTTCGAAAACAGATTGTATCATTTGTTTGAAAAACACATTCCATAAAAAAAAGCCATATAGACATCACACAGATAGTCAAAACATCAGTAATTCATAAATTTTTGCGTTCACAAAGTTTATGTTATTTTTTTTTTGTTTTACTTGTTTAGATAACGACAGGATAAAAAAGTTCGCGAAATCAAAAATGTGTCACATTACTACGCGAGAAGACGGCCGTAAAATATTTTTACTGCTCCTTCATTCTGGGTCGTTTTCTTGTAGATTTTTAATGTTGTTTCCTTATAGGTCTTCGGGGGTATACAAGGGGTTGGTGAGGGGAGGAGGAAGAGAAGGGTTAAGGGGCGAGGCCCACGAGCGAGGGCGTCATCGGCTGTTGAACGGAGACCAAAAGAGAGAGAGAGAGAGATGAAAAGTTTTGCTACAGTAGCTTATTGAAAGCGATAAGCCCGCGCGGCGCCACACAAGTTAGGCGCCATTCCCCCTCCACCCCCGCCCTTACCTCTTCGTTGCTCCACACGGCTGCAAGAAAAAAACGGCGATCTGACGCGCCGGAGAATAATAATTTGGGGAAGACCGGTGGCGCCATCTTTCCGGGTCGATACTTGAGGACCGGCGACGTCCAAGATTACTTCTTACAAGTGGGATCAAGCGATATGTCGCAATCGAGGTGCTAACATCTTAATTCGTCTTCGTGGATTTACTTTCAACCCACGTGTCCAAAACATTTTATATATAGAAGGACATTTTTACGTGCTTATAAAATAATATCATACTAATGGTCTATATACAACCACACAATAATAAAAAAAACTACGATAAAAAATTATACTCCAAAGATACTAAAATTTTCTATTAAAGTAATATAATAATTTTTTATGAACAACCAGATGCCTCCAGAAAAAATACTAAAAAAAAGTATACACATTTTCGTACAAAACAAGTTCAACTTGTATAAAAAGAAACAGAGCTTCAATTTTTTTAAGGGAAAAATAAACATTTTTATTTTTTTGAATCAAGATTTATACATACACCTAGTTTCTTTTAATATCCGGGGTCAATAATATGCAATAAACTTTTTTTTTTATTAAGTTTTTTTATTTCCAAATTAGAAGAAAAATCTTACATCAAGTCATGTTTTCAAGGATCTTAATTGGCTTGAGTTTATTACAAGCAGGTATTATAGAATTTCCATCAAGCTGGCTCGATGTTATTAATAAAATTTTATCAGCAGCCTCTGTTTTTCTTTGTAGACGGGTTAACGGGACGTGTCTTAGCGGGGAGTGGCGACGGGGGGCGGCTGGCCCATATATATCGAGGTAGGATTACTTTGAATTTATTTTTATTTATTATATTTCCCACGTCTTACATAATATAACAGTTGGCAGCCGACACTAATAGAGTTCTATAAAAAATAAACGCAACAAAATTACGTATATTTCTTTTAACAATTAAAGAAAATAACGAGAATTTCTTCAAACAGAACAATGAGGCAAAACAGACAAAGATATTACGTTTAAAAACACAGTTTAGTCCGATAATTAGAGTTACAATAAATTACTGAGCAAATAGGTATTTAACCTAGAATAAAACAAGGAACTATTAAGAGATCTAATATTAGAGGTATATAAATTGTTCCAAACATGAAACGCATATAAAAGGATTTTTGTTGAGCCTCTGAGCTGGCAAAAGGATAAATGAACAACAAATCTTGTTTGCTACCTCTCCCATATTATATAGAGGGTTGCTCTTTCATCAACTGAAATTATTTACAGGGGCTTTAAATAATATTTGCCATCTATAAACACCTTTTATAAGTCTATTTTTGGTTTATTTATTAATTTAGAATCATGTCAAGTAAATGTTGTGGTGAGCTGACGTCACAGGCTTACTAACATTAAAATGGGTCATCCTCTGATTCAAAATAAACATTTATGGGATACATTATAAAATATTAAAAACTAATTAATTTTTAATTTGGTGCACAATTAGTCCGCAGAATTGTGACTTTAGTGCAATCTTCAGGATATTGTCGGAGAAGATTGTCTTTTATAATCCCCCCCTACATCTAGCCGCAGTAACGAGGAGCTCGGCCGGTTAATTGTGGCCAGCTTGCGGTCAGGCGTAGAGTGACCACGAGGTAAGCCGCTTACGTGACCATTTACCAAGTCGATAATAACATCTGGACCCTCGACATATCAACTTATCAACGTAATAACGATGAAAAATATAAAATAATGTAGAAAATAATAAGATGTTAATTATTATTAAGTTGAATTAATTTGACTTGTTTATTTTGAAACGTAAGCAAGTCTCATCTGTACACAAACCATATACCAGCAACGTTGTGAAGTAGATTAAATTTTGTGTTCTATTAGGAAATGAAATATACCATGTTTCAAAGAGACTGTATATAATTATATTACCATAAAATATTATGAAATCAGATTTTAAATGAAATTATAAAATTTATGTTATATAATTAAGTTGTTGATATTTTTCTTTATTAAATTAAAAAAATATATATATAATTTTGAAGAAGTATGTTTCATTTAAGTATAACTAGTTTAATTTTTAAGGACGTAGAATCTAAAGATTATAAAGAGAGTATCTATATTCTAATACTTGAATTGAATATTAAATTAAATCTATAATTTCTATGACTAAACGAACCTAGCTATTACTTGTTTTATTTTATTTTATTTTATTTTTTTTATTTTTATAACGTAACATTACATTTTAGAGTAACACTAGCGCTAATGACTTTTGACAATGCATGCGGTTATGTACATTAAAATAAACGTACAGGTGGCCTTAATTTCCTCCTTAAACTTTACATAGCATACGAACATTGCCTAAAAGTCATACTATATGAAATTACGACCCTAATGACGATTTGTGTAAAGACATGCTGTACTTAAATGTGTGCGTATACCGTCGCAATATTTGTCTTTAAAAGCCGCTTTAAGAGTTAAATTTTGCACACACACGAAACTGGAGCGAGCGTGCGTGTGTTACAGTATTAGCGTTGGCTGTTATCTCGTCGTAGACTAGCTAGCAATGATCGCACTGACGGCAAAGTGGCAGATCACAGAGCGGATGTTAGACAAGGGGGGCGTCCCCACACCCAAACTACATTACATGTGAGCTGCTCATTCACAGCCCCCATCGAGGTGGTACTAAAACAGGAGGTGAAAATGAGACAATGGACAGCTAGCTAAGCCATCTTCGGCTCAATGAATGAATAGATAGTATCAAAGTTGGACTAATATGGTCTCCTAGGTTTATATACGTACTCTTCTCAACAATACTTTCATGTACTACAGTGAAAACTATATTCGACCTTATTTTTCTAACGTTACCACTAATTGATTGTAGATGAAAAAAGACCAGAAGTAAAAAAAAAAAAAAAAAAAAAAAAAAAAAAAAAAAAAACTCTTTTGTTAGAATGAATACGGCGTGGTGAAACATCTAAAGCCAATCACATCTAAGTGCTCTCCTGCTATATATAGTGGTGTAAGTTGCACACAGTAAATGATCACCACCACCATGGATGGTATGCACTGCACATAAAAGCCATAGTAAACAATGTGTATAAAACACACCTCTGTGCAGTGTTTGATGTACTGTAGTAAAGTTGGGTTCAATGAATGACGTAAAAAGTCAGTACATGATGTACACCATACAGATCTAATAGGGAAGGATTCATGCAACCAGCAGCAGAAGCGCGGGTATATAACAGCGAGGAGAGGTCGTTGCGCTCTTGCCGGCAGGAAGCGTTGCATCTGCCGGCATCACGACGTTCCAAACGTTCGCACTCTTCTAGCGCCATCGTCGTGTCATTCTCTTAGTCAGCTTGTTTCTTGTCTACGAGATTTCACAAGCCAACCAAAGCAGCCATCGCTAAATAGATCTTGATTTTTTTTTATTGTATTTTATTCTATATTTATTTTTTGAGCTATATCATAAAAAACTTAAAATACGAGTTTTCTTTCTTTTTTTATTTATATACTTTGTTTTTTATTGTAAAAAAATTTAAAAAATGCTAAAAGAAATTTGTTAACTATATATTTGTCTTATAAGCAAAACAAGAAAACAAATATATATTAAAGAGACTTAAATTATGATTTTTTTTCTTCTAGTAAAATTATCATAAATACATCAGTTTTTCAATTTATTTTTTAATTATATTTAGTTTGGAAGTGTCATCTACGTGACAAAGCATCTTGACGGTTGTTCGGGCAAAGTGCCTTGCTAATGTGTGGCGATACGAACTGCAGACAGCTTGGCGTCGACAAGGGGGCGTGTCGTCTCGTGTGATGCAGCCACGCTTCTTGAGCACAGCGCAATTGTTGAGCTCCTCTCGTCAAGATCTAACGGTTTAAATATATTTATTTTAAGACAAAAAAATATTTAAAAAAAATCTTGTTAATGTCTTTTCCTTTATACATATCTACCTTTGTAGAAAAAGAGATGGAGAGAGAGAGTAAAAGAGGATTGCCAAGAAGATAATGATGCTCTCAGCTTTGAAATGTCGCAAGCTTTTTACATTTACCTGCATGGTCCATTACAGTACGAGTACCTATATTATTTTTGGTACTTGCATGGCTTCCCAACTCTCCACTCTGCCCAGCCAGGATTGCTTATGGTATACCTTTTTTAGTCTGAAATCCTTTTTTGTTGGGTGAATTCTCCTCGCGATTAAATAACAGCCATGAATAACACTTTAATAAATACTAAAGAAGTCAGTTGCTGGGTTCCATTAAATCAATCTTGTGTCGGATATAAGACACATTCGATTTACTAGCACCATTGATAGTGCCAAGCAAGCTATATACAGCAAGCCAAGTTTATATACCGAGATTTCAACACTGAACAAAAGAAAAACCAAAACCGCCACAGTTTCTAAAGATCTAAAAAAAAAAAAGAGACAAAAAATGTTCTTATCAACTTATATTAGCTATTTTATTTTTAAAACGTATAATTTGTCTTCTTTATGTCTCCATTCCTCCCCTGTCTTTTATATCAAGTTGTTTTTTGTATTACCACAAAGACTACTTTAAAAGTTTAAATCGTAGTATCTCTCTGATAACTTTTTGTGTAAAATATAAATATTGAAGCCACTATAACCTCATTACTTTTCAAGTATCCTTCTCGGAGATTTATATAAAAATGTATATCGGCTGTTGAATTACGTAGCATTATCATTAAAAAGTAATATAAAGTATTTTACTACTTAAAATTATATAAATATATATTTTTAAAAATTATATTATTTTTTTTTATGAAAATTTTACTCATAAAAATAAATCATAAGATTTCTTATGCATGCGCGCGTCTTACCGTTATACTGAATTCAAATATTTCGTTAAGCTGAATTATGTTTGAAATAAGGCTATAAAATCTATAAACTATAAATCTATTTAGAGATTAATTCTTCAACAATATTCCAAATGTTCCAAAATTAGTAACTTACATAATCTGGATTACTTATAAAAATAAACAAAAATTTCACAACAATATAAAGGCTTAAACTTCACGTCTCCTCGTAAGTATTTACTGCACTCTAAGTCTAAAACTAGCATGGTAGAGACCCCGGTGATCTGGCGGGGATAAAGTGATTAGCGTCGGTCCAGCCTGTTGGCATGGCACCACCTCCTCCTCTCTGCACATTCTTGAATCCAAAATACCCGCCACGCGCCCCCACGATACGAATTGAGGCGAGGTAGCATCGAGAATAAATATATTAGTTTTAATTTGGGATAATAGTTACATCATTGTTGTCATTAAAGAGATGCCAAAATTCCCAGGAAGAAAAAAAAAAAAAAAATCTTGAAAAAGCTAGTTAGTATATTTTAAATGTTCAGGGAGTAAAATATGTGTATTGGAACTTTATTTATTATTGCTCATGAATGAAAATTCGAATTTAAAACGAAACATAACAATAAAAAAAGACATTAAAGAAGAAAATATTAACATTTATTTCACCCACAGTATACATACATAAATTAATACTATACTTTAGTACTTTAATTAATATTCAACGAGTTCCGATTTGGTTAAGTATTGCAACATGATATTACATGTAGTAATATGAATATCAAACTACTTGCATCCTCTCAACAAACCATGTGTAAACATAAATTCAAGATAAGCAATTTGCAATTAATAATAACGAAGCATTATTAAATTTATACTTATATTATTAAAAACTGTATATGAAGTATCATAATAACCAACATCTTTAATGTTTTTACAATATTAAAATGCTGTATTATATTATATGAATAAAAATTGAGAATAAAACAATCTTATGAATATGAATTATATGTTTTATATTTATAGAAGTACAGTATTGAGGGTATAATACATCATCATATAATATAAGATGGGTTTTCAGTACATTGAATTTCCAATGCCAGATAAAACTGAATCAAATGAGTCGTGGCAATAAAAATCTGTGTGTTGTTATAAAAATGTTGCCAACAAAAACATAAAAATAATTATCTTGCAAAACTTATTGTAGAAGAAGAAAAATGCGTCTTCCTTCTTAAAAAAGCTACATTTTTACCAAGAAAAAAAATAATGATGAAGGGACTAGGTAAATATAATATAATATCAAGAATTTTTTGTCTACTTTATAGTAATTATAGTTTTCATGCATAATTAAAAGGGAGATTCATCACGTATTCAATAATACTCAATTAATCATAATCACGGAAAAATTAGTTATAGTTTTTATGTGTCTTAAATGTCTTAATTAACTGTTTTCTGATTTTTCTCACAGAAGAAATTCAATTTTTCAATGGAAAAATTGGTCTAGTGCCTAGACCAATCTCTCTCTCTCTCTCTCTCTCTCTCTCTCTCTCTCTCTCTCTCTCTCTCTCTCTCTCTCTCTCTCTCTCTCTCTCTCTCTCTCTCTCTCTCTCTCTCTCTCTCTCTCTCTCTTCCTCTACACAGAATAAATTACATACAGCATCATGAATGTGCGGAATCAGCTCTTTTTTTTTTTTTTTTTTTTTTTTGCAGGAGTAGGGAGACATTTTCCCACGGCTCCACTTTTACTTTCAAAGGGATGGCAAAAAAAAATCTCAATAGTTTTAAGGTAGAGATAATGTCGATCAGCTGCTTTTTTAGCTCCATTTGATTAACATGTAAACCTTGGCAAATTCACAAAAATTCTGAAAATTTTTTATGAGCCTAAAATCCATATATATGTATTATTGAAAAAAATTTCAAAACAATTTAACGAGCCGATTTTTTTAACTTAATTTATTTAAATTTCAGCATGGGGTTTTTCCATGGAGAGACTAAAAACGTAATTTAAAAAAAATGAGCTAGTTAAATTGTTTTGTTCTGCCTCTCAAAAAAAATCAGAATTTTTGTGAATTTGCTAAGGTAATCAAATTTGATTTGCTAACCAAATGGAGCTAAAAAAAAAAAACAGCTGATCGACGTTATCTCTAACTTAAACGAAAAAAAGTGAATTATTGATAAAACACTTGATTTTAAATTCGATTGTTGCTATAATATAATAAACTAAATCAACATATATATATCAATAAAAATTTTACATAAAATTATATGCACTTTTCACAATAATAATACATGCACTTTTCACAATAATAATACTGTAATTAAGTACGAATTCAAGTATAGCAATATTAATTCTTGTATTTCCACAAATTAAAATGTTTTTCTATCAAAGCCAAAATTATTGAACTATTAAACAAATGGAAACTATGTGACACTTCCACGATTTAATTGAAGTTTCATTCACGAAGTTCGTTTGACTCGGACAACGTCAAGCGACATTTGGTGCCGCACCACCGCACGTGTTTCCGCACGACCGAAAATCAGCATCAACAATACTCATTCCTTGCACAACAATACTTATTGTTATTGTTGCTATGGGCGTGGCCATCTATGATTGTTGCTATGGTGTGTCGAATTTGCGATTAAAGAGACAGAGAGAGGAGCGGAATTTATAAGTATACATATTTATGTATATTAATCTCTCGCGAAGTATCGCGTCTGTTTTACGGAGATCTGGGTCGGCTGTGTAGGGCGAGTAGTCGAGGAGAACGGAGGTCTCAGAATTGTCATCTGCCGACAAAGCTTCTCACGTACGATTGTCCAGCAAACCACTATAACTAACACAAACATACTCTATTTGAACAAACGGACTTCAAATAATTACTCTCTAGTACTGCGGTGGTTTTGATGACATGTTTCTGTCTATAACATCCGTTGTTATAGCTCAAAACCGCAACTTAATTAACCTGAAATTGTATATGTTCGAATGAGTAGATTGTGTATAGAACGTACAGTACATTTTTTTTATTGTAATGTATTCCAGAGTGAGTGATTGATGTTTTGAACATGGTGTGCGGCCAACTGACCGTAAGATTTGTTTGGCATACGTAAATTCTCAAAGTGGCTGCTGCTAGATGGTGTATCCTCTTGAGATATAGCAGTGGGGAAAATCGCGCACTGAACTCCAGACGAGGGTGGGTGGGGTGGCTCGCAGCCGCCGCCGGAGTTTAATGGATAGCTCTGTTAACTTTTTATGAAACCAGACGCGAGACGAGTCAAAAATAAATTCAATTTACTTTTTAAGATACCTCTTTTAAATTAGATACAGGCAGTAATGATATTTTTTATATTACTTCTAAATATTTCATGTAAAATTATTATTATTTTATAAATTAATTTAGTAATATTAAAAAAAAAGTAAGCTAATAATAATAAAAGGAAAAAAAAAAATAAATTCATGTTAAAGCCCTGAATTAATTATATGACTTTAACATATATCATGCAAGCATATAATTGAGATAGTGATATCGTGACTAGTGTTATTATTTGATCATGTAAAACTGTCCGTCATTTCGTTAGAGATGTCACGCCTCCTTGATATACGAGAAGTTTGTCGCCTGCCAGCCAAAGTTCATCCCCCATGTCGATAGAAATGTAACATGGTGAGATTTCTCAGGGGAGGGAGCAACATCCACGTGACGTCTCAAAGTGAAGTTGGAGCCAATCTCGCACATTTTCTCCCGTGTTGTATGAAAATGTGTTATACCATATGTGTATAAATATGTAAATTTGACGAGCAAAAGCACGTGAATTTCATGTTTGGACGGCGGCATCGTGACCAGCTGAGAGGAAGCCCGAGGGGTGCGTGTACTTACAGTTTACGAAGTCCCGGCGTGGCGGCCACGAGGAGTGCGGCTGGCACGCGTTCGAAGCCCGCGTGTCTGCAGATGACTTCGCGGGCCTCCGCTCGACAGCGGCACTCGGTGGGACAAGGGCCCCAAGCGGGGACCCATGTTGGAGTCTGTGGGGTCACGTCTGCTCGACCCAGGCCCAGCAACGTCACGAGGAAGGTGCAAATTGCTGCTGAGGTCGCGGCGGTACGCATGACGGTGCTCCGAGACTCTCACTCCATACGCACGCAAGCAGACCAGCTCGCCGCTCTCTTTAGTTAGGTTCTCTCCGCTCGCGACCGCGGCTCACGCTCTACTACTGTAGGACTGTAGCTTACAGAGTCAGCCAGCTGCGCGCTGTTAACCGCTCTCTACTTTGGTACCGCCCGCTAACTTGACGCGCGCGCCACGACCACTTCTGACGTCATGGCACGCCCTCAGGCGCATGGGTCGGCGCTTATAGGTAGGGCGGGCGCCCCGGGCTGTATGGTGCTCCTTGCATCAACTCGCGCCATCTCACGACTCTCAGAAAAAACAATCGGGTATCTGGCCCTAGGCCAAAAAATCAAGATGATGAAAAAAATAGGCTGCTGAACTGCCAGCGACGCAAGAATACCAATTCCCTGGCTAGCTGCTTCCCTCTTCCAAAGCTCCCATCATCAACGATTGGGTCAAGTCTCTTGCAGAGGAAATTATAAGAATCTTCGAGAGAGGATTGTCAAAGCGCAGAAAATTAAATTCTTTTGAAACAATTTTTAACAATTTTGTTTTTGTTACATATTTTTTTAATATTATTTAAAACATTTAATGAATTTTACGTATTCTTACATTATCACCTAGCTCAAAATTTGATGTGCAAATTTCTAATTAATTAAGAAGGGAAGTGATAAAGAAGTAATAACAATATATGTTTGTTTTTTTCAATACCATTTTAATCGATTAACAAGAGTGTAATAGTATTTTCAACAAATAGACTCACATACTCTTCACCCATTTTCTCTAAACCCAACACACTCTGACGTCACAACACTTACGAGGTCCACTTTCGGCATCACGTATTAAAAATGTTATTGCCAGCATTTTAGAAACAGAGGCTTATTTTGAAAACACCTCAAAAACCCTCTTCCTCCTACAACTCCACAACAATTTTTTTACCTTAAAATAGTGACGTCACATTCTTCCTCTCTTCCTTTATGTTTCAATTCATTTCTTTAACAAAAGAGGGTGATTATACATTTAACAACAGTAAAAAGCTTATTATGTGTGAAATTTAAATGCTGAACATCAGGAAGGCTAGGAACCTTGAATTTCCGGAGAAATTTCAATATTATAAATTTGACTAAATTTTTTGAGCACCTGCTATATAATCATATATGTTAAATAGTGTGTATGTATACAACATTTTAACCCACGTAATATATTTAAATATAATTACTATTTAAATTCTAATCAGTGTTGCAAATGAATGTAAGTTGTTGTTTTTTTTTAACTTGAGTACTAATGTTGTTGTTGGAATAAATTTGGTGTTTTTATAATATGCTAATTAATTAATACATCCTTTTTTTATTCATAAAGATAATTTGGTATGCTGCTGTAGAATAAAGGACAAGAACTGTACACTCATTCGCAAATAAAAAGACTCTTTCGAAACAACAAAGAAAATGCGTGGGACTGCAAGCCTGCATGAAAATTTGTTTGCTGATTTTCTCTACAACAACGAACTTATAAGTTTCATATTTTTATATTCGATGTGGTGACAAAAACTAGCTGAGACAGAAGTTGTTATCATAAAATATATAAATAAGTATATTGCTGGACCATGTTAATCACCCTAGAAAATTGCACGCTTATAATAAGAACCACGTGCATCATTCTGTTTCTGTTTTTTTTTTTTTTTTTTTTTTTTTTCAAGAACCACCAAAATATGATATGAATAGAATTCAAAGTGAGAGATAACATTTACACCAAAATTATTGCACCAAGTTTTTTTTAAACACATTTTTACTAACTACTGAAAACATTTCTATACTATAATTATATCATTTACATTCACCTGTAACATTTTAACATCTACTTTTGACGGGTGAAATCGTTCGAGATCCATATTGGTAGTAGGTAACAAAAAGTTCCAAAAACTGAACTTGTTTTAGTTATCATGTGCTTTAAGCTTCCTATATAGCAACAGTCTTCATTTTGTGAACTCGTTTCATTTCTTGCCACATATAAATCAAGCATTTCCATAGATTTCAAGTCACCATTTTTTTTTTTTTCCTTTTTAATTTTTCATGAAAAATGAGAATTACTTATTGCACGACAAAATAGTGTCATTAGTTTTAACAATGATTTTTGACTTCAAATTCATAGAAAAGTTTATATGAATTATAATTTTATTTAATCACTTTCTTTAATTTTAATTGTGTAAGGATCAAATATTGTAGCTTAATTATTATAGAATTGTTCATAGTTTGTATTTTTCCACCTTATAGAAATGGCTTATAGCAAAATTAGGCTTCATATGCCATATCTATAAGTATGAAAATATGTATTTTTTTTATTTAATTTTTAAAATTTTCTTATTATTATATCCATCAATATTTTAAATTTGAATAAAATGTTTGAAAATTTGGGTGGAGATTTGATATTATTAAATATTATTTTAAAATGTTCAACTCGGGAAGTTGTGTGTATAATAGCGTTCGCCTTTTCGTGTAGTTCTTTAGGAGGCTGGGAGTGCGTACAGCTGGCAGTGGTGCTGGAGGTCACAATGACCTTCAGAAGGTCATCAGGTTACAGACCTCCGTTCGACGGTGGAGACTCGGGACTGACAGCCTCTTCCTGCAAGCAACATCAGCGTCAGCGAAAATTGAGATCGGAGGATTATTGTTAATTTTTTTGTAGATCAAAGTTAAAAGCAGGTATATCCGAAATGGATTAACGTTTTTAAAATTTGGAAGTTTAATTTTTTGGGATAACTGATAACTCAAGATCAACAGCACATATTGAAAATAGACTAAATTTTAGTCCAATTCTGATAAAATGAATCACTAATGCTTTATTGTAATTATTGTAACTGTAATTCAAGGTCAAAATAGGTATCCAAAAATGATTAAATTTGTATTCGTTTCTAAATATTGGATAGAGAATTAATTAGTTTAGGATAACCATATAATATTAATTATAACTCAAGTTTAACCATGAGCTGACTCCCAAACATGTTTAAATTTTAATCATTTTGTGGACGCTTGATAAAATAAAAATAAAACAGGAGATAAATCTAAATCTAAGAATTTTTAACAATGTCAGCTTACATCACATTAGTGCACAAATTTGGTGCTCAACTGAGAACCACTGATATAACATAGTGCTAGATATGGTACCTGTGAGATGACGCTGCTGCGATTGCTGTGCACGTCGAGGTCCATGCCGAAGGGCTTCATGGGCTTTAGGCCTCCCGCGCCCGCCGGCTGCATGTAGAGATTGGCGGAGAAGTCGTAAGAAGAGTCGCTGCAACAAAGACCATTGTTACACTTGTGCTGCAACCTAATTTGATATTGTTGTGACTAAAATATGACTTTTTACCATGTAGTAAATTGGACCAAAATGGGAATTTTGTGGCTAACTCTTCTTAATTAGTTAATTAGATCAAAGCTTTTCCATGTATTTTAGTTTTAAAACTGTACACAAATGGTTAAGTTTCATTGCAGTTGGCCTTTAATTTTTTCCTTGAAATGAAATTGAAAATTGAGTTTTCTGTGTGTGATGCATGAATAAATAAAAAACATGTTCTCATTCTCAGTTTCAGGCCTACTTTTTGTCATAACCCACTGAATTTAAAAACACAAAAGAAGTGAGGGTCAAAATTCCCACCATTTTTTTGCAATTCATAACCAAAGAAAATCGTCTTCTGAAATAGTTTGGTAAGCAATTTTTTTTAATAAATATTGTAGGATTCTTTTTATGATTTTTTTAACTTATTGCATCTGTTCTTTATTCGTCTTTATTATTATTTTTTTTTTTACTTACGTATTTGAAAAAAAGTGGAAGTTGCCACCTTGTTTTAAAGTACACCTCAACATATTCTCAATAATGCACGTAAATTAAATTTTCTAACCACATGAACTTATCCATTAAATAGATGACTCTTTTGGTATTCATTTTGTAATATTGAGAGTGCAAAGAGAGATAAACACTTACGTGTCTCGTAATATAGAACAGTGAACGTGAGATGAACTCGAGACTATTAAAATTATCATTACACTAATGGCATTGTTCTCATTAAAACGCCTTTATCTTCCTCTGCAGTAAAGCCAGCAATTGTTTATAACCAACTATCGTACAAGCAAATATAAATTTAATATAAATATAAAAACTTCATGCTTTTTATATTTTAAATAACTGCAATAATTTACAGTATTTTTGTATTAACTTTTTTTATTAATATAAAAAAAATTAATATTAATTAATATTAATATTTATTAATATAAATAAAATTTTCTGCAGTCTAATATTTCATTTGCCCGTATTATATATATGATTTTTAATGGAGCTCTCCTCTGGTTGTATAATAAAAAGTTTTAAATTAATTTATTAGATTATGAAATGAATACTATAATGTATGAGCTATTGCATTCAATTTTATTTGGCGTTTTTAAATCTTCTGAACAACTATTTACTAATACAAAGTTGTGTTGATAATCCTTACTTTTTTATTGGTCCATATTCTGACGTGCCTTTTTATATAATATATAATATCCAAACTTTTAACTTGAAATACGTCTTTCATGATTATAAAATTATAATTACTATGGTTTGATTATTGTTTAGAAATGCACCAATTTTCAAACAAAGCTTAAATTCAAAGTCAGTATTTCTAAACTAATAAACATTTGAAATAAAATGAAGGATAATAATATTTTAATTGTATATAACACTTTTACTACCTGGTAGTGAAGAACTGCAATTTTTAACGAAAATGTAAGTTATAATGAGTCATGATCGAGCCAGTCGTTGTCTGAGTAGTTTGAATTTCCCACTCAAGGTTAAATTTATTTAAAAAAAAATATTTAAATGTTTTACTGTCGGAACACTGTATATGGTAAAAATATTATCAAACGACACCCAAGGATATAATTAATACCAATAGGCAAAGTTTACAGGTTCTCCCACAAAGGTTTCACAATGTTTTCATCACTTCATATTCAACTAAGCTATCTTAAAAGTCTCAAAACTTATGGAACGGTATGATCAACAATTTATAATTACAATTTAATTTATTCTGATTTTGCTTTAAAGGAAAAGCATAGTTTTATGGACTTTTTCCTCCTAATTAGTGAATAAACATGTCAATCAGAATGAAAGCTGACAATCAAGAGCGATAAATTCAGAAAACCTGATTTTAAAGTCAATCCAGAAAGAAAAAACAAATTCCTTTGTGAACGCCATTTTTTTAGCCCCGTGGAGGACATGCAACTTGTTGCTCACGTTTGTGTTGCGGGTTGCCTACGTACCTCATGATGGAACTTCGGTCGGGCGGCGCGTTGTCCGCGACGTCCAACCTGGGCTGCTGCTTGCTCCCCGCCGGATCCGCCTGCCGGGTCACCTGCCGCGTCTCCGTGGTGGTGGCACCTCCGTGGGCCCCGTGGGCCGCGTGGGCAGCATTTCCCCCGTGGCACTCACACCTGCGCGGCACGGCAGCAGCACTTGCATCCCCGCTCACGAGTCCGAACGCATCAACGCTCTCGCTACAACTGGCCAGGGGTGACTGTATGATACACTAGAACATGCCTGGGATAATGCCAATGGCCAGCCAGCTCCATTCACACCAAATAACAAGGGTATAAAAAACACATAATTAGTAAAACAAGCATAATAGAAACATTGACGGTATGCTTTGTATATTTGGAGATATGATTTTTGGAGATATGATTTTTGATTTGACAGTTTACAATGACGTCATGTATATTTTATGATATTATGTAAAAACATCTCAAGTTATGTCTTTTAGATTAACATCAGTTTGATGACGATGTTTTTAATCATTTTTAACTATGCAAAAATAAGATGGCATTTTGATAGAATGATAAATGACATCTTATCATTTTAGTCAAAATAAAGCAAAGAATTGTTACGCGAAGGATCACTTCATTCATTTCATATTATTCCTTGCACAAAGATTGGCAAACATTATATACTGTATTATAGCTTATATTTCAATTAAAGTATTAATTATTTTCTTGCAAAAGTGTTAATTGGTTAGCAAGAAAAATTTGCTTAATATTTATATATAGAATTAATTTGACGCTGAAAATAATAAAAATATAATAGAAATTAATACGTTATAGTATTTACAATTAATTATCAAAGTTTTTACACTCTTTAAAGATCATTGAGTGCTTAAATTCAATTGGAGGCCGAGATTATCTGAAAATGACGTCACTCCAAACTGCAGTGGAAATGCATGTAAGCGAATAAAAACTGCGACATGCCTGCAGGCTGATGAGTTACCTGCAGTCCTCTGGTTTTACGTAGCTGTACGTCACACCCACGGCTCCGCCTCCGGTCTCCGTTTCCAGAAGAGGCCCTCTGTTCGGTATTTGTTGGATCTTCTTGGGTGGCTTCCTGCGCTCTGGAATTTCCTCAAAGTTTATCCACGATTTTGATGGGACTAGTGGAGGTGGGGTTTTGCTTTGCTGTGGGGTAGGAGCTCTAGGAGGGAGTGGGGGTGGGGACACGGGCGAAGGCATGGACGGTCTGCGGGACTCGGTACCCAGAATGCCGGACTCTGCGAACTCCACCCAGCTCTTGGCACCAGGGATTCTGCGTGGACTCTTGAGAGGTCGTGTGGTAGGAAGAGAGTCCTCGCGTGGTAGGCTGATACGCAGACGTTCGGACTCGGGTGGCGGCGTGGCACCCGGGGGGACTGCAGCCACGAATTCCTCCAGGTTGGCCGGGTTGATGGGCGTGGTGCTCCGTGGCCTTTCGATGGCACAAACCTCAGGGCACAGTCGCTGACGGACCTGCAAGCCACCCAAGCTTAGTGAACTGCCCTTCAATAATAATAAAACAATTTTATCAGAGAACATATTGCATGCATTGTCATGTTTTTTTAGTTTATTAAACATTTTTTTTTCTTATTATTGGTATGTGCATACATTTATATCTTGTTTCAGACTTTATCATATCTAATGACTGACTATAAGTATTAATAAATTCTTTACACATTATTTCTCAGTGGAAATAATGTGCCACTGAAATTGATTAAATAATTATAGAAAAAAAATTTATTAAGTTGAATAATGTTTTTGACTTAACGCGTTTAATAAAACTATAATTGACAACTGACTGGACACTGTTATGTGACTTAATTCCAATAAAATTCCCAGTAAAAAATCTATCAATAATAACATACACATGCAGAGATAGGCTAGCAAATTACGGACACGTACATGAAGACATCGTAAAAAATATCTAGTCCAACAACGCAGCGTTCAATGTCGAATGAGCAAGGAATATAAGTTATAATAATATTATCCCGCCCTTATCCAATGCCGTCATCGGCTTAGCAGTAAAGCCGGCAAGGTTTTTATATAACGTATATAAGGTTTCCCTTGCACTGATTTATACTCGGAAAAAGGACAACACATTAAAATTTGTTCAAAAAGATTTCAATTTATAATTATATAAAACCATATTTTGATGGTAACTGAAATGGAAAGAAAAAAGAAAATTAGATTTTTTTCTTCACTAAATCAATTTCTGTCTTATTCTCTCTCTCTCTCTCTCTCTCTCTCTCTCTCTCTCTCTCTCTCTCTCTCTCTCTCTCTCTCTCTCTCTCTCTCTCTCTCTCTCTCTCTCTCTCTCTCTCTCTCTCTCTCTCTCTCTCTCTCTCTCTCTCTCTCTCTCTCTCTCTCTCTCTCTCTCTCTCTCTATGAACTCAATTGTAGTAAATAATATTAGGTGTGAAAATGTAACTTATTATATTAACTTATTCACAAATTAAGAATTTGTCGTGAATTTGGTACTACAATTTGATATCAAATTCCAGTACTGTATAAATCCAGAAATCGGGTAGCAAAAAGTAATATCAAAGCTTCTATAATGTAGCAAGAACATTTTATTGGAACAATATTAATTTTTTTCCAGTAAAATGTTGCATAAAAGATATATTTCTGTTCACTGTTTTAAAATTTAACAAAATACTGAATATTAAACAAAAATCAAACACCCATTCTTTATGGCGATTGTACAAAAACAGTATGAGATTCCAGCTTACCGGGACAATGTGCACCGCGATGGAGCGTTCTTGCGGCAGGGTGGTGGGCACGTATGGTAGCTCGTCTTCGAACGAGTCTTGCATCACGAGCCCTTTCCTCTCATGGTCCACCTCGGCAGCAACCCCCTCTGGATGGCTTTCGATGCTCTTACTGGAGCGCTCCATCTCAGAATCTGAGGAATCGTGGCGCTCCAGATTATCCCCAAGGTGCTGCACCGGCGGCTGCTCGTTCAAACTCTTCTCCTCGTTGAAACACTTCTCCTCGTCTGCGGGAACTTGAGGCTCCGGTGGTGCCCCCTCTGACTTGGGGGGCAGCTCCGGAGGCACCACAATGGCTGCGTCCTCCCGCTCCTCACGGTCCTCACTCACCACTCGCTCGTGGATGACCGTTCGACGGTCTGCAGGCTCAGTGACGAACGTGAATTCAACGCTACCAATGGCATCCGTGAGCTTGGTACCATCCTCAGGAGACAGTGCCTGTTCCTGTGGGGACTGAATGTCATCTACACTTCCTGAACTACTTGATCTCTTTGTTTTCTTTTTAAATAACGATGAAAAAACACTTTTATTTTTACTATCTTTTTTAGTTTTACCAGCATCATATACAATTGTATTACGTTCACTACTTTTACTTCTAGAACGACTACGTTCACGTAAACCATCACTTGCTTCTTTTAATTTTGTAGTAAATACATTTTTTCTTTTAGAAGTAGGAGATTCTGGACTAAGAGGACTTTCTGTTCGGCGAAATAAATTAGTGAAAGAACTTTTACGTGAAGTGCTAGGAGATGGAGTTCGAGAACCTTTGTCACTTTTTGTCTCCTCAGCCACCGTTTTGCGCAGAGCTGCGTGATGACGTGACGGTTTTGGTGAGGCGATCGCAGGAGTCTCTTGTTGGACCACTGGTTTTACTGGGGACACAACAGAAGAAACCTCTGGGACACTTTCAGTCTCCTCCTCCCTTGTCTCACTACCTTCAGTTTCATCTAACACGGGAACACTTTGAATCACTTCAATTTTTGTAGCACTAATAACAACCTCTTGATCTATTACTGGAACTTTTTTTGAAAATTTTGGAATTTGGTGTACCACTCTAGGATAGTGGTGCACCTCTGGGGGTACGTTGTGCACCACTGCAGGGAAGCTCTGCACCACCTTGGTGCCGCTTTCGCCGAGGTTCAGCGAGGCAGGTTTCACAGACGGTGAAGAGAGGGGCACCGGCGAGGTGGGGGTGCATTCCACGGCGATCACCACCTTGGTCGGGTCCGTCTGCCGCGACAGCAGCACCTGAGCAGCATCAGGCAATCAGTCACGCTGTGGCGCCAAATTTTCAAAAACATTTATATATAGCACTTTTTTTTTTTCAACCAAAATATTTTATGTTGTTGATATGTAGCGCTTCGTTTATATTATTTATATTTATTATTTAAAATTATTGTGCATTCGTTATAAGTATTTACTTTTATATTTTTAAATTCTATTATAAGGCATACATTTATAAAATAATAAGGCTTGCTAATTAAATGCAATTATTGAACACCAATATTATATGTTGTTGTGTATAGGCCTCTATATATTTTGAACATCAATCCATTGAACACCAAAACATTTAATAATTAGTTATTATGTTCCACCATGCTGGCTGGTGTCACGTAAAATATCTTCACGCTTTAACGTGACATGACAAAGTTACGACATTTTCACGGATCTTGTACCTTCTCCAGGGACTCGGTCTCGTGCTTGCAGGGTGAGTCCAGGTCGATGCTCTGCGTGGGGATGGGCTTGCTGCCACAGAACGACGTTTCCAGGAGCATGCGGTGCGGCGACGGCGAACGGGAGGTGGCCGCGGACACAGCTGACATTGCTCGAGAGCCTACAGACAGTGCTGAGGCCGCGGAGGCAGCAGAGACCCCAGAGGCCGCTGAACCCACTGAGGAGAGGCGGCTGGTGCGGCCGCTGACCGGCAGACTACACGCCGAGTCCTTGCGCTCCTTCTCACTCTGGGCCTCGAGTTCGTACTTAAAGACTGGCTGCATGCTTCCTCGGCCACGCTCCTTGCGGCGCTGTAGTCGCTCTCGTCGCCGCTCCCTCTCAGCCGCGTCCTCGTGATAGTCAAGCTCTTCAGTGCTGGAGCGCAGCTCTGCCGTACCTTCCTCCTGAAGACAGTTACACGTTAACTCGGTCGTACCATTTACAGAAAATTTTGAGGGAAATGTCAATGAACCTGGTTCTCCAGAGTTGTTGAGTTAAAATCTCAAAATAATAAACATTGTTGAACTGAGCTCAGGATCTCTAGAGCAGAAAATAATATCAGTAATCGTCTCTAATATTTTATTTAACCATTTTATGATAAAAAAATCAACATTCTATATACATGCGACGTACGTATCACATCAAACAGAGATAAAGTAGCTGAATATTAATATTACAAACTGATAAAACAAAAAAACGGTAGGGCAATCAGCTAATAGTACAATCTGTTTTATACAATTAGCGTCACTGACGTCACTCTGGTTCTCTCTTCGTTCACCAGACCACGTGGTTTGTGACGTCACAGGCGCCGCGTGATACCGCTTGGTTCACGTGGAGCACCATTAGATTACTTTTAGCAAAACAACACATTTACCAACATGGAGATAAAAAGAGAAAACAACAGGGAACATAAATTCCAGGCATGCCAGTTATGTGACCGAACTTCATGCTGTACAGAGAAAGGTATATCTGCAGTTGCTAGGATGAATTTCGAGATATTTCCGTATATTTTCCTGATTTCAGAACTCTCTAAAAAACAAACAAGGAATTTTATCAATGTCCAAAAACTTTACAATCATGTTGTATATAATATAATAATAATAATTAATCTTGTTAATTTATAAAATATTGCAGTCTTCTGCTTGACTTGACTTTGCACATGACGTACGATAAATCAATATTTTGATTATTTAATTTCTAAATCCTGAAATATATTTAATATATACATATATTAACATTTTACTGGAGGAAATGGCAATACCTTTTTTACTTTCACTCTGTAAGAAAAAAAAATATATGGTTATTATTATATATATATTTTTTTAAAGAAGCCATTAAATATGCTGAAGTTTCATACTCGCGCGTGTTGAAAAAGGACACAAAAAGGAATAAAATGATTTATCATAATTAGAGCGCGGAAAAAAGTCATTTTGCCTTTTTGTGCACATGAGGACTATTTTGTTGTCATTTAGGATGTCCACCGACCTCCGGAAGTGGTTTAAAATGAGCCTATATAAAAAAAGACTATTTAGACTATTTTTGGATTTTGAGACTATTTTGGCAAAATATTACTTTTTGTGACTTTTTGACATATTTTTAGTGCATTTCAGCTCTTTTCTTCATATTTTCCAAAAAAAAAAAGGAAGTAAAGAAACAAAGACTTCAGTCGTCTGTGTAAGGGAAGTCTATGCAAAGAAATATAAAAAAAAAAAAACTTTAAAACACACTTTTAAATAGTTAAATAGTACTTTTGAAACGCCTTTTTGCTGCACTTTCTAAAAAAAAGTGACTTTTTTATAGACTATTTTTAAAAAAAGTGACTTTTTTGTAGACTATTTTCCAAAAATGAGTTGACTTTTTAGGCGCCTATTTTTCGAAAAAAATGTGACTTTTTTCCGCGCTCTAATCATAATATAAATGTCTGCAAGTAGAACAAAAGGTAAATACAAAAAAAAATATATATATGTAATTTTTATTTTAAAAAAATTCCCATCGTTAATGCGGTAACATTTTATGGTGTCCACCATGTACATACATACTACGTATGAAAGTCTACTCAATTTAACAGTACAGCTGAAGGCTGGGCTGACACTCCCAGCTGACAACTCGCGACGGTCACGTGACCAAGGGGTGGAAGACCTTGAGAAGCCAGCAGAAAGTCATGCCAAATAAACCATGCGCGCTAATACAATGGAAAATGCAATAAGTATAGAGCTTCCCAAGCAGAAAATGTGCTATCATGTTTCTTCTTTTATATGTTTTCCCGAGAGATAAGCGTGCTGAAAGATTAAATACTCGAGCACCAATGCATAAGTTAAACTGGCTTTTATGTACTTAACTTTAAAGTCTCTTATTTGAGGGTCACATATTGTAGAAAAGAGAATCAGCATTTTTACTGTACCGATCAAAAATATTACTTAAGTTGGATGGCACATGGGTTCATATTCTTAGCAGAATTTTGTTTACTGCTGTAAGAAAATACTAAAATAGCATAAAAAAAAAAAAAAAAAAAAAAAAAAAAGCATCCAAAGACAAATCTTAGATCATGTTATGTTATTATTTTTAATTTATATTTTTGGTTTATATATTTTTTTACACCTAATTTTGGTTACTTTAAAAGACGAGGGTTAAATATTGTATATTATATACATAAATATATGCATTTTTCAGTTACTCATATGAGAAACTGACTTCAAATATAATTGTATCGATTTTCACTGTGCAGCCCTGGTTACTCACATACCTTAAATCCAAGGCCACCCTGACCGGCGAACAGCTCTCGCTCAGGAGTACTTCCCTTGCTGTCCCCACTCTCGCCCTCTTCCTCGTGGTGAGACGAACTGGAGGCCCTCGAGATGTCAATCCGTGGCGTTGAAGGCGTCTGCAGCCCCCCGAGCATGCCCCCCGCCCCGCTGGCAGAGCCCGTACCCAGCGACGAGTTGGTTCCCGCAGGAGAGCAGTCCTCCAGGATTCCAGGCAGCTGCGCGCGCCGCTCGTCGGGGGGAGAGTCGTCGAGATCGTCACTCAGGTCCTGCTGACAGGCCGTCAGGGCAGGACTGACGTCAGCACGCGACCTGACAAGCCGTCTCACCTAACTCTGTACTAGTAAGGCTTTTTAACAAGCTAAGTCCCATCTAATATAATTATAATTGCTCTTTATGAGTTAATTTTACTCTTGATAATATGACGTTTCAAGTAATGTTTTTCAAATTTTAATGTTTATGTTTATAATAATTATAACATAACGTCAATGTGTAATCTGTAGTCTCACCTACCTTTGTGAATTCGGTTATGTTTTATGTTCTAGACTGGAGATGTACTATACATCATGTATCCAAAGTTATGAAAATATTGTACTGCATTTTGGATTCAATAAACAAAAAATAAACTAGGCAGCAACCGAGATAAACTCATTTTACTGATTTTGAATAGCTATTTTAACATAATATTCATGTTCATGTCATATGATTCGGGAAGCGAAATAAATAGAATGTTGTTGCCGCTGCTACTACTACACACTTTTAGCTGTATCTTAGCCAGAAGAAAGAGAGTAATAAATTAAATCAAGCGCCCTTTGTGTTAGTACGTGCTAGTGCATTGCTAAAAATGTGCAGGGATATAATATAGTTCTAGTTTATATTTACAGAAAATAAAGCTGGGTATCTGCTCGCATTCATTAATTTTCTTTTCACATTATTAAATTTCATTTTTTACAATTTATTGATTTTTTAGCTTTATATTCTATATCATCTACTGAATCGACTGAACCGTGCATGGCTGGTTCTACTATTATGATACAATAATTATACTACTGTATACATTTATTATTATTATGTATAAATCGCTTAGCTATTTACTAGTTTTATTACTACAGATAAATGCGAATTTCTTTGATTTTATTTACTTGTTTCTGTTTTACAAATATGCTACAAGGGTATATCAATATTAAGGAGTAATAGTTAATGTTATATTATATACAAACAACAATAACGCATGCATATACGTAATAATTTTATACACAAAAGTATTTCTCACAAAAACACACAATCATGCAGTGTGTTTTTATCAATAAAAAAATCACAACAAACATTCTTACAAAGTTGACAGAGACGCAAAAGCTGAACTTTCCCCTGGAAATGACACAGCTAGTGTGTAGGACTCTTTGCGCCTTCTCCATCAAGCCGACTGGCACATTTACAGGCCAACAAAGGAGGACTGACAGTTGACAGTAAGTCATAACGTCATGCTCGCTCTCCACATGCAACTTCGACGTTTTAAAAGACTATGTACACAGCATGACTTTAAAATATAATACAGACAGTCACAAACAAACATGCAACTGGCTCACATGATATTATGTATCTCTGGCTTTGTAGAGTATAATATTATAGCAACTTATAGCTCACAAATGTATTTGATTAGGAATGATGAAAATATAATAGATATAATATGGCAAAGTTGATCTACACATAGTGTTCGTAAACTTTTTCTCCAGCACTTTATCACTTTCTCGTATTGCTCGAGCTCAAAAAACGTAGTCCCTGCGACGCACTATCAGCTACTAACCTGATCCCAGCGACGCACTATCAGCTACTAACCTCAAACGAAGCGAAGGGCGCCGGCCCCATGCGCCGCTGTCTGGCCGCCGCTGAGAAGCCGGCTCGCTTCCTCGTCGCTACGGCAGAAGCCATGGCGCTGGGAGCTGCGGCGGTGGGGGCAGGGGTTGGGGGAGTGGGGGCGGTCTGCGGGGCCTCCACGACGAAGACGCGGGGAAGGATGGTGAGCTAGAGGGGCTCCTCCCTTGTATTCCGGAAGCTGACCAAGTGCCGCCGCGGCATGGCAGTCACGTGACCGCCATCGTCTGCTGGAGACAAAAAATCAGCATTTAGTAATAACAATAAAATAAAGATTAGGAAATCATTGGGTAAAAAAAAATATATTTTATTCAGAACTTGAGTGTTTAACAGTAAATATATTTGAATGAATATTCTCTTAACATTTAAAGAAGTGGCAAAGAAGATTGCTGTATTTTGGGTAATGTAGAAAAAGATACGAGATTCTTCCGATACAAATTCATTATGTTCAGATCGGGATGCAGAATTATAGGTGGATGTGAGAGGACAACCAACGTCGTCATAAAAAATTTATAGTACCGTCATGGACTACGTACTGTGTGACAACACTTACAAATCGGACACAAGTGATGTCATGCTAGCCCCAGGAGTACAATGCAGCGCGGCCCGGCCGAATGGCGCGGTCTGTGGTTCATCCTTGGCCTTTACAACCCATTATAAACAAAAAGTCGTTTTATATTCTTTCTTACTTATTCCCTAACACCCCATGCCCTTCTCTCTCTCTCTCTCTCTCTCTCCCTTAATAAAAAAATAACAAAATCAAATCGCATTAAAAATATCCAGGCCCGCTGCACACTACTAATTCTCGGCCCGAATCTACGCCCTCGTGCCAGGTCCGGGCAAATCTTTAGAGTAGTCAAAATTTTTCTCAAAAAGATAACAAATAAACAATAACAATGCATTTTTGAGTGCTGAAAATGCATGTTATTTAATTGTTTATTTGTTAACTTTGACTGAAATGGATTTCATGCAGACAATTTCAGTGATAATGGGGGCTTGTTTCAGGAACACAGCATCTAAATTTATCCATCAAGTGATATTATATATATATATAGTATACTAAATAGTTAATAACAATTAAGATATATCATCAAGCAAATGTGCTCTGGTGATTTACCAATGTTGGTTACTATTGACCCAACTAACTTATTTAAAATATGGAGCTAAATCATGGTCCTCACAGTACAGAGAAGATAGTAGAGAAAGTCGTATGTTAGAATCGAAGTCGAAAACTGGTCGCGTCAACAGCAACAGTCCGCCGCAATGTTAAAATCATAGGAAAGGGGCACGACCAAATGGGGCATCCTGCAATGTTATGGTATAGGAGAATCAACTATAATCTGCTCTAACTCGGAAATTATTAAAGCTAGCACAATGGAACTTTCACTAAAATATTAGAAAAAAAAATCTAGTATTTTTTACAAAAAAAAAAGTAAGCTCTTAACCCAATATTCAAAAAGTGTCAAAAATTGACTTCAGTTCCCCCGTAGCGCAGGTATAGGAGTTTGGCTACTATCTTTCCTGTACTGTGATGGTCCTTAATTATGTATAAGTAATGCATGGCCGCTGACACACCTCACGCGTCATGCGGGTTGGTACGAGGCGCCACCTGTTGGCGGTGTCAGTGACCTTTGTGCGCAGCGATACCCCAGGGGAACACTCGGGGGCCGCAAATGTCATCTTGCAACGAGTGCTTTACGTTCTCTTTGTGAGAAGTATTTATATATCTTGACAATGAGAAGATTCAGTAATGACGTCATCACTCTTGCAAAGTAATATTAAAATATAACCAATTGATTTTATGTAATTTAATTTATTATTAATTAAGTTAATTTATAATTATAATGTTGTTTTTTAGCAACCTCATGTATATAACAAAGAGCTGTTACAGCATTTTTACCTGTCAATATTTTTCTTTCTACACCGTATATGCATGGTAATATATATGTGCATGATATTCCACAAGATTAATAATTAGCACATTGCATGGATAATTACAAAGGAACAAATTGGGGGATAAGCTATTATGTAACGAAGCATTCATATAAAACAATGTATATATATTTTTGTAATAACATTGGCAGGAAATTCCGCTGAAAGGATTTGTATTCAACTGAATGTATTCATTCAAGTTTCTGTATAGGTTTTGTTTTTAATACAATATACTGTGTATATAGTGTATATAGCTTTATTATTAACTTTTTTTGTGAGAAATGTACAATGCAGTATTAGATTATGTTACTAAAAATATAAGCAAGTATATAGTTTTTTTACTTGCTAATAACTATAAAACACGCATGTGTTTTCCCTCCCTTATTTTTTTTACAAACAATTTTGCAGGTTTGCGTGCTCGAGCGAGGACATGCGTGACGCTGAGGTGACACGCGGGGGTCACTGAGAACTCTTCCGACGATTGTTTTAGACGACGACACTTCTTTTTTCAGTCTCACTTTTTTAAGTGCGTCGTTTTGTTGATTCCCGCTTATCTTCTCAAAAGAACGTCTTTTTATTACGTCGTTTAAGAAAATGGTAACAAAATTAGCTATACTGAAAATTTCTCACTAAATAATTTATCGTAAAAAAATTAAATTTTAGTTTTAGTTATTGGTATTAAATAAAAAAAAAATAAAAAATTAAATGGGTATGGATTATATAAAAAAATGTATAGATGGCAAATTCTTAATAGTTATAGGTATTTTCTAATTATTAAAGGAACAAATGAAATTAATATAGATTTGAGATTTTAATCGCGTTAAAAATGAACAGAAGTCTTTTGGGTAAACATTACAGTACATTATTTTTACCATCATTATCAAATCGATAATCCAATTTAATAATAACAATATATATAATTTAGTTTTTTTTTTTAATAATATCTCTTCTACATTTTAGTCCATTTTAACGTGGACAATTACCTTGGCAGATAATAGAATTCTTAACTCTCAATTAAAGACTGCTTGAATGTTTCAAAGGGTGCACCAAGTTATATATAATGTTCCCATTGATGCAGCCTCATAAAAGCACTCTGCCTGGAAAAGAACTGACTCTTCTTTTCTGAGGCTCTGCATGATTGATGGAGCTCTCTTTACCAGAGGAGCTCTTGACATACAATATGTATTAAGTACGAGTCTGCATGTTAAATTTTAATTAGTAATTATGAAATTCTATTTTTATATCCTAACACGCAATGCAGGTCTTTTTAATTATAATTCTTTATTAAAATTATCATAACATAATATTTTAAATGAATTATTTTTTATTATTTCAAGTGTAGATGATAATAATATTACGGGTAATTGTTACACACAATTTCACACGGTGCTGTCGAGCAAGAGGGTCGATAGTTGCGCTGTGCGGCGCGGAGGTCGGGCGGCGGACGAGCGAACTACTGACGCACCAAACAACCTACCTCACCGCTACTGCATGTAGTCGATATCGCCTGCAGAGCCGTGACAGCCTCTGACTGACGGATTTGTATGAGCCAAGCTACACTCTCAAGTCACGTGTTGCATATTTGCATAGACCGTAGAAAAATTTATGAGTAATTAAAAAGATAATATGACGGCTTAATTTGTACTAAATGGAAAATATTCTAAATATAGGTTAAAATACGAGTGCTTTGCGAACACATTTTGTTAGTTATCAACACAAATGAAGATTTTTAAAGTATATATCAGGTTGAAGAACACATTGTTTGATAAATAATATGTTGTCAAGAATATAGTGTCTGATTCCGTGAAGTCCAAACTTTTCATGGAAATTCCATCAACGCATATAATACTATTAGGGACGAAAAAAAAAAAAAACAAAAAAAAAAAAAACAGATCGATGTGTTCCACAAAAACTTGACTCGTTGTGTCGTTGTTATACTCACGTTGTACAACTTGGTACGTGGCGTTTAGTTATTCTATTGGGTTCACGGTGGCTCAAGAAATTATCTTACATCTTAATCTGAACTTCACAAAAAAACAGCCCCTATGACATTATATATAAAAACTGCTATAAAAGACAAATCTCTTGGTCATGTTCAGCATCTTGGCAAATTAAAATATTTTGTGTTCTGTTTTTGATGATTGTAAATTTTTGAAAAAGTGCCTGAGTGGAAACATTCAGCTATAATATGTATTGTGGGAGAAAAATAGATTGTCAATTAAACATCGCACTAGAAGGAGAGGAAACTCGTTTTCCCTTGTGTATTACATGCTAAAACAAAAAGTGTTGCCTCTTATTTCCCGAGAGCTGCTATTAAGATGTTTAAACCAATGCCTCTCCCATATATTAATATGTAATGGAATTAATTATTAGTATTTTTTTACATTATTTCTGGGCAGTTTATTTCTAAATTATTTTATGCTCTTATTTTTTATTTTATATATATTTGTGTGTATTTCTATATTCTTATTTTATTAGGTAAATAGACACTGTATAGTGATTAGGTTGTTTTTGCAGCCGCTTCTATTTACCCCATAGGCTCTTATGTTTACCTTTGTTTCTACTATTGTATTAAAAGCCTATGAAAGATTTCATAAAAAAATAAAGTTTTATATATATGGTTTGACGAATGTGTTGCGAGACAGGCAAAGGAAATCATCGAACTAAAAAAAAAAAATCGTAATATTTTCACTGTCAACTTTTTTTTTTATCAACAATGCTCAAACTTTATTGTATTATTTTTTATTATGCATAGTCATTTTCTCGAAAGGCAATATTTGCTGCTAAAAATAGGTGAGAATGTTAAAATTTCTAAATAAATATAATGGTTTGATCTTCAATCTAAGTTTCAGTTATTAGTTTTTATTCAGACTGTCGGTAGCAAAATAAATATATACAAACAGATGCACGGAAAAACATAAAAGTTTTTTTGTTAACTTATAATATTGTTCTATGGGTTTTTCTTTAATGTGTTTTATTTTCTTTTTACACTTTACATGTTTTCCTTATAATTAGATTGATTTAATTATAATTATCGTAAAATTATGCTATATTATAACTTCGAACCAGTATCAACTATACTTTTGACTACGTTATATAGAAAATAGTCCTGGAGTATGACAACAGTATAAGGGACACCCCATCTTCCTCACTATCAGTCATTCAGTGATTGGCCACCACCGAATTTCCTGATTGAACGTCCCAATTTCCCCGGCAGCAGCGCGGTAGGCCGGGTGGAAGGATCGACTATTGATTAGCGGATGTTCTCGGCGGACCACCGCCACCGGTTTATATAGAACACGGCTATTGCAGCATCGTAGAGGAAACGATTATGTATAGTAAGAAAATGTTTTATTTTTTATTGTGTAACAACAAAATGGGGGTGTATGATAGGCAATATTACTCAACATTAATTTATTTCTTTTAGAACATAGAAGACGTACAAGGAAAAAATATAGGATTTTACAACAGTGGAATTATTTATCATTATGAGTGTTGACAACAACATCTTTTTTATTTTAAAATTTGTTTGCATTGCTTTTTTTTTTTTAAATATCTTTAAATATAATACTTTTAAACAGTTGAACGCTCATCAAATACAAATAAGAAAATCCACGTATTTATATTTATTATATATTTAAGTTATACTATACAGTAATAAAATGCAAGAAAATGTCATAGTCAATTCTTAGGCATATTTTTAAATGTATAAATTTGTTGTTTATATAATATATTACATATTTTTTTCTCTGTCTCTTTCAGTGCAATATTGTCTGTTTATGTTATGTGCTGTTTTTTAATTTCTTTAATTTTAGGTTTCAACGTGATCCATGTTGTTTGTACAACCAATTTACGAATAAAAAATAAATAAAACTGGAACAATTTTAAGATTAAACTAAAAAATTTAAAATCATTTTTAGTTCAAACTGTGCAAAAAATTATAACATGTAGTTTGAGAGACGTGAAGTTAATTTCGTCGTTCACTCTCGAAAGAACACAAGAAAACGTCTCTCTATATAGCTTCCAATTGCTACTCGCGACTCGCAGGGACAATCAAGGTGGATAACAGGGGTCACAAACATCTTGTCATCTTGCATTGACTATGCATTGTTGGCCGGAGATATTAATTAACAAGAAAATTAAAAAAAAAAAAAAACATTGTGACAGCATTATACGTGCCAGAATAAAAAAGCATCGCTGAAAATTGTCCATGCAAAGTCACTCTTATTTTAATATCAGAACTCAAGAGGAGTTTACCGATAAAATTGAAAACCAAACAGTCCCTGTTAGCAAAAATGAAAATGCCAGAATATCTCTCCTTGATGTTAGGCAACTTGTCAAGCACTCAAATAGAGCGGATTACATAAGTAGCAGGGGTTAAGTTTCGAAGAGGCTCACACTCAGTTTTGATGCTTAGCAAGCTTCCTAACCTCACGGAGAAATTATCAAATTGTTGTATGTACTTGATTGCTTTTTAATTACCAATTATATTATACAAATGAAACTATGAGACACACCAACTTTAGTATAACTTTATGAAATATTCAAAAATGAAACTCTTATTTATTTACTGCATATCATGGATAATAAAACTTTGGCTACGACTCAAGTTTTTTTCATATAGTAATATTATTTAACTTACTTCTGTGTAAGGTTTGTTTAAATGTCATACGAGTAGGTCAAAGGTGTTACATTTTCTCCCTCTCTTATCATATTAGCGAAGTGCACATGACTTGGTAAAGTTCCAACCTTCTGTCTGTGCTGGCACGGTGACTTTTTTTTCCTGCTCAACGAGTGTGAATGGGCGTGCAAGAGAACATCGCACGAGCGGCGCAACACAAACAAAAGGCGCTAACGAGCCGCGGGTCATGACGTCACCACTCAGGTGCAAATTGACAGGTACGGCACTAACAACAAAACTCACTGACGAGATAATACAGATTAACCACTTTTAACAACTCAGCACCTTTTTTTTCCCTAAGAGCTACTTTACAGAAAAAAAGTGAAAACTGCATCGCTGTAAATATTAATTCAACTACAACATTATTTCCCTTTTTTCATATTAAATTTTAAATCTCAATTTACAATATTTTTCTGCATGACTCGAATGAGAATGAAATTTTACAAGTTCCTGTGGCATTGTTGCATGCTTATATGTGAAGGATAGTCCTCCTTCTCGAGTGAGAGGTGTATACTCTTGACATCCAGTTGTAGGAGTGCTATGTTGTGAGGCGCTGCGACATAATGCTCTAGCTCTCTCCCTCTCTCTCTCTCTCTCTCTGAGCGCGATCGATAGCTGGCGGCCGGTGTGGCGGCTCACGAGTTCCGCCTCCCTCGTAGCTCGTGCCGCACGCTTGCAAGCAAGTCAAGCATCAGCAGGGACCTCCTTGGTCACAAACACACCCTTGCTGGTGCTGTCTTGCTGTGCTATACCAAACCTCACGGAAATATCGTAATAAATAAAAGCATTATAATACCAGTATGTCCAGTGTATGAGATCCTCGAAGTAAATGAACTTAAAAATATATTATACAAGTACTAACTTGTTGTAATGAGGTGCAAGAAATTAATAGCATGTACGTAGGTTTACATACATTTTTTTACTGATAAGCATTTTGTAGTATTAAGTGTACACACAGCGTAAGTCTTTACGCGTCGCTGCTTGTATAAACAATAATAAAGGTTAAAGATTAAATTGACATAATAATGTGTACAATACATGCGCCGTTAAATTGATATTGCTACTCTGTTTTTTATTTTGTTTTCTCTTTTTTAGGATATAAAGTAAAATTCTCTCAATAATATTTTATATATTATAAATTTGAATAGAAAAGTGTATATTGTTTCATAAACCATGGCATTCATCAAAATTTTAACATGCAAGTTATCAAACCTTACTTTTCTGATTTTATAGATTTTTTTTTTTTTTTTTTTTTTTACATTTTAAGAAGAATTACAGAGCTCTCTGTACATCTTACTAGCTGGTAACTTCGTCAAAGTAGGCGTGTCCGTTTAAATAATTAGTGCTTTTAAATATTTTGAAGAGTCGCTACATTGCACATCTTTAGCTTCACATAAGGTCACTTTAAAAATATGCAAAGACGACTAAAAAGTACAATACAATCGATAAAATTGTCTTACAATTGATATAGTTACCTTATATTCGATCCTCTGGGTCGGGCGAATACTTTTGGGAGCCGGGTAGTAAGGGGTAGTAGACCTGCAGTTAATTTAATCCTTGGATACGGTTTCGCGTACAATTGCAGGCCATAGTTAAACAAAATCACAAAGAACTGAAATTTGTAACCTTCAATTTCATTGCAAGTCGTCGCAGCACATCAGTTTAAATTATTTCCCATGAAATTTTCAGCCTCCCGTAAGGTATGCAGTCCAGCATACACAGGCGCGCAGTGTGCGCAGACGTTGCGTGTTAGTAAGTAGTTCATGGTTTCTCCTATAAAGGGCAGCACAATCCAGGAAAATTAAAATATTGATTTGAAAACGGAACTCTCTCTCAGATCAGTAATTACATTGGATTACATGTTATTAAATTGATGCTACCAGAGCTATATATGATGTCAAATGTATATCGTCTAGAGGAGAGAAGTTTAATTTGTAATTAACAGAATTTCATTACATGGTTAAAATTGAAGCCTGTAGCTAGAAATACTAGAAACATAACAGAGGGAGTTTATGTCATGCACAGAAAACTTTCTGGTGTATATTTGTATAGTCTTTGTTCATTGTTAAATTTGTTAATTTTAATTTATCCTTTTTAATTCTTGGGACAAAATTAAACTAAAATTATTCATTTCATTTAATATAATAATATGCATATATTTTTTTCTTTTGACATATTTTTATGCTGCACACATTTTTCTTGCGTACCAAACTTCCATAATTAAGTAACGTGTACCTAATAGAATTAAGTAGGACACTCCTTACCCTCCAAAGTGTCTACTAAACGTTATTTATATACTGTATAATATATACTGTAGAAAGTACAGTACCTGATCATCAAGTACAATAATTAAACAAAAATCAATTTAAAAAAAGTACACATATAATTATTATTATTAAAAATACACTATATATTATATATTAGTTTAAAAATCGTATACTGTAACAATTTATTAACCAGATCTACACAGTTGGTGCCCTGATATTATCAACTTTGTTGTCATTGACAGTTTCCTTCTCGATCTTCTGAGCGAGGATCCTCTGGTACTTTTGCACCTCCACCACGCAACTCATATTCTGACGACGAACATCGTTGATGGACGCTACAAGCCTCGCGTTCTCCGCGGATTTCTTCTCCAGCTCGCGCTCCAGACGAGCTACCTCTCGTGACAACTCGGCCACCTTACGACGCTCGTCACTCGTCGCGTCAAACGCGTCTTGTAGTCTACCCATACGCGCCTGCAACTCTTTGTAGCGCTTCGTCATCATCTCCTTCTCTTTAACTCTTGCGACCTCCACTTGTAGAGCTGCGTTTTTATTTTTCATACTTTCAGTTTTAATTGTGCTCTCGAGTTCCAAGATCTTACGTGTAGCTGCAGTGTATTGTTTACGTTTCTCGTCAAACGAAGCTTGTAATTTGCGAGTGAGTGCGGCCTGATCTGCCACGTCACGCCTCGTGCCTGCGGGCTGCTTGGCTGTCACCGTACCGCGCACGAGATGAGCTACCTCAGTTCTCAAGCTGGTACATTCAGCCTCCTTGGCGGCTACTTCCTCGGCCAACGCATCGTGTGACAACTTGAGAAGCTCGTGCGCGTGTTCCGTGATGAGTTTTTCCTCCTCGTGCTTTGCAATCAAAGCCTCGAGCTTTGCGATTCGTTCTCGTAATTCATGTTGATCTGCGTGTTTTAATTCATCATTCTTTTCTTTCAACAACTGTTTCTCTAAATCTGTTTTATTTTTTTCAAGTTCTTCGCATTTTTCTTGTAATCTTATAACTTCATTTTGTTTTTCTATTACATCATTATTAGTCTTTAGTTCAACTTTATCTCCTTCAAGTTTTAATTTTTTAACATTGGTAATCTTTTTCATTTTCAAAGATAGTTTCTGTTCGAGATCTTTACATTTATTTTCGAGTTGTTTAATTTTCTCCTGTAGTTCTTGCTTCTCTTTGTTGTTGTTCTCATCATTCTTTTGTTTCATATTTCTGTTAGCTACTCTCAGTTTATCGTATTTTCTAGTTTCTTCAGATAACTGTTTCTTTAATTTATCTTCACTCTCTGATAATTCAAATATTTGTTTTTCCTTAATATTCAAATCTTTTTCTAACTTGTCACAGTTTATCTTGGTCGTCTTCAGTTGTTCTTGCAGTTTTTTCTTGTCCGATTCTAAGACCTTTACTCTGTTCGCCAGCTGATCATCCAGTTCCTTACTATCTCCTTGGTTCTTACTCGTGAGGCTCGTGCTCAGCTGAAGTTTCAGGTCCTCGTTCGCCACTTCTAGTTCCTCGTAGGCCTTGCTCTTGGCCGCCAACTTGTTTTTCATGTCCTCGAGGTCTCGGGACCAAGCTGCGACCTCGTTCTCCAGGGCGAGGCACTTTTGTGTCTCGGCCGAGAGTCTCCTCTCAAGGTCCGCCTGCACCTCTTGGCTTTCCGTGAGTTGCTGTTCTATTTCAGCGAGGGCCTCGTCGTTACTGAAAAGCTGAAGCTCGACCCTCTCCTGAGAATCTTGGAATCTGACGAGTTTTTTCTCCGCCTCGTCAAAGGCTTTTACGCTCTTCGACAGTTTTTTCTCCGCCTCGTCACGAGCTTCTTCGCTCTCTATGAGCTTTTTCTCCGCCTCGTCACGAGCTTCTTCGCTCTTTATGAGCTTTTTCTCCGCCTCGTCACGAGCTTCTTCGCTCTTTACGAGCTTTTTCTCCACCTCGTCATGAGCTTCTTCTCTCTGTACGAGTTTTTTCTCCGTTTCGTCACGAGCTTCTTCACTCTTCACGAGCTGTTCCTCTGCCTCTTCTCGAGCTTTCTGACTTTTTTGAAGCTTTTCAGAAAGTTTCTTCTGAAGTTTGACGAGCTTTTTATTAGTCTCGTCACGAGAATCCTCATGCATGACGAGTTTCTCTTCCACTTCAGTGAGGTTTTGCTGAGACTTAAGTAGTTCTTGTTCAATGAAGGCACGAGCTTTTTCATTGTCCACGAGCTTTTTCTGTACCTCGTTAAGGGTTTTCTGGAGGCTCACAAGCATTTGGTCACGATCTTTCTGAACTGACTGTAGCTCAGAGCGGACTTCTTCGCTTTTAGCTAACTGTTCCTTCAGCTCGTCACACGCTTCGTCACTCCTCAGTAGCTTATGCTCCGCCCTGTTACGATCTTGTTGGCTCCTGACGAGCTGCAGTTCCATCTGGGCAAGGTTTTCCTCGCTCCTTGAGATCTTTTCAGCCATTTCAGTGAAGGATTCTTGACTTCTCAAGAACTTTCTCTCAGCCTCGTCATGAGCAGCTCGGTATTTGACGAGCTTTGCTTTCATTTCCGTAAGTGCCTCGTCACTTTTATCGAGCTTCTGTTTCAGATTGTCACGGTCCTCCTCGGTCCACACGAGCTTTTGCTCTTTCTCATCGAGGAGCTTCTGGTTCCTCACGAGCTGGTGCTCCGCTTCATGACGGGCTTTTTTGTCACACACGAGTCGACTCTGCACCTCGTCACATGCTGCCTGACTCGTCATGAGCTTCTGCTCGAGGTCTGAAGCCTCCTCGACTAGCTGATTTACCATTCCTTTAAGTTCTTCGATTTTCTTGTCTTTGCTTGTGCGGTCTCGCACCAAATTTTCAAATTTGAGCGCTAACTCAGCATGTTTCTCTTCTAGCGCTGCGCAATCTTGGTCCTTGAGGGTCATTTGCTCCTCAAGATGTTTAACTTGTCGCTGGAGTTTGTGGTCATTGCTAGTCTGAAACTTCTCGCTCTCTACCTGTCGTCTTAGTTTGTAATATTGACGTTCGTTAAATTTCAAAAGTTTCTCTAATTCTTTGTTTTCATTTTGTGCTTCTCTATATTTAGTATTTAAATCTTTAATCTTTTCATTATTTTCATTAATAATTTGACTCATTTTTCTTTGTTTATGCAAGTTTAGATTATGATTTTCATTCAATTTTAATTCTTTTACGATATTTTCTGTACAATTTTTATTATTCATTTCAGTAATTAAAATTACCTCTTTTTGTTGTTTAAAAATATCCTCTTTATTTTTAATTTCTTGTCTTAATTTATCAATGCTTAATTTCAAGTTATAATTTTCTCTATCATTATCAGAGTTATTAATTTTGTCATTTAATTTCTTATTTTCATGTTTTTGTTTATCATATTTATTTATAATTTCATTATATTCTTGTAACAAGTTTTCATATTTTTCTTTAACTTCACATAATTCCTGTCTCATTTTATTTTTATCTTCCCCACAAGAAATTTCCTCGTTTCTAAAATTTTTCATTTTTTCTGAAGTTCCGATGACGTCACTCTGACCACGTGACACATCTCCACCACCTCTAATTTTAGTCACATTTTCATCATTTACAAAGTTTTTGCTCGACATAGACATTACAACTTCTGGAGATAAAATCCCACTTATTTTAAAATTTGTATTAGTTGTAAATCTAATTTCATTATTATCACGGTTTAGGGTATGTTTTGGTTGCTTTATTACTAATTTCTTCTGTTCCATATCTGATGATAGCCTTCTCTGCTCCACACAAGGTATTATATTTTTCTGGTTCTTAGATCTTCTCTGCCTTATCGAGGAAGAGCAGGGTTTGCCGTCGTCAGATTTCTGTGCCACAGAAATATCACTACTTTTAAGTAATGACATTTTAATTTACTACTAACACAATTTTTAGTGATCAGATTTTAAAACTGTTTTTTAACAAGTCATAAACCGTAACAAATTTAATGAATCTTATTCGACTGTAAACAATTTTCTATTGTTGTAATGAAACGGTCATAAAATATATCGAGTGATTAATTGTGATAAACTTATAATTTATCGATTAGATATAATATCGATTGTTGTAAATTAAAACAATATCTTTATATAAAATAAAGTAATAAATCGTTTAATTAATGTTTAATCATGCATTTTTATATATCAGGGCTTATATAATTATTTTCATATAAAGATAAAAATAATACATATAATTATACTGTATTTATTAATATTTTATATAATGGCATATGTTTTTGTAGCTTTTGCATTATGACTACAGGTCACATATTGTTAAGAAAGTTAAAAATCTGCTAGAATAATAAAAAATAATAATTGAAAGCGAAATTATTTTAATTCTTATGCATTAATATGCACTTTTTAATTTATCAATATTAAGTTGAATTTCGCATTTATACTGTACAGTATATTCTCTGCAGCAAAAGTTAATTGCTTACAGTGAGTAAAAGAATGTTATGCCTTAAAAATCCTTTCTCTTCGATTTATCTACACTAGCTTTCCTTATTTATGGGCTAAGTTTCTAATCCTACAAGAAAAAATAATAATAATTTGAATTCTTATGTCTCCTATTGTAATGATTTCCATTGAGGGAATTATTCCTTCATAATTATTTTTTAAAGTGCATTTAATTCAGAATTTAAGAATTCTATAGGTGATTTATCGTACTATCCATGCAGAAATTCAACAATGTACGCTGCTCTGTTAAAATTAAAAATTGTCCAGCTGGCACCGAGATTATGGAAACTTGTTATTAGCATGGGTAACTAACTGAAACTCCGTTAAGCGTTAAGGTGCATTTCCATGGATAGCGAGAAAATCGCGTGCCGCAGCCAATCGGAAGCTTAGGATTTCCTCGTCTTACGGAGAGCGATTTTATTCCCAACATGGTCGCCATACGAGATTAAATCAAGTGCGCTTTTCTTGCCCGCCAACGCTTGACATCGCGCACCATTATGCCCCTTTTGCATAAGTGACCCGCTTTGCTTTGATGTAGAACAAGTTGCATAAGCTCAAGGCGAGATGTTCTGGCAAGGTAAGATAATTTTGAGTGAATGAAGTGTACTTAAGAATAGCCTGGACGTTATTAACTTCTGCCTCATTTGATAGCGCCAGCTGAAGTTAATGATATAATTATAATCACTTTTTACATTTATTCCATGATGATATGGGAGTTATAGCAAATTATACCAATTTCATAATGCTAAAAATCAATGCATGTTAACCTAGCTTGATGGGTTCAATGTGCAATGTCTAACTTACTAAGTTTTCATACTTAAAAAAAAAATATAATAATAAAAGTAAGAAAAAGCTGGCTATTTATTATTATTTTTTTGTTTCTCGTAAAATAATTAGGTCCGTTCGTTAATTAATGCACAATTGATTCATGAACCAAGAATCAGATTAAACTTTTAATTGTCAGATAACATAAGTGAAATTTGATTCTTATTGATTTCATATTATATTTATAATAAACAGACCGCAACTGTTTTAAAATGAGTAATGAGGGTATGCACGTTTTGCATGTGGTAGAGTGGTAGAGAGTGAGCTTACTGTAACAAATAGTGGGAGCGATTCAGCAAGCGTTAAGAAGCATTTTTTACACAGGTAACAGGCAAGAAAAAAGCTTTTTAAAACGCTCCGATTTGCACCCACTAGTATTGCTTGTCGAGCACATCATTGCTGTGGTTTTGGCGAATTTTTAGTTAAGTGTTGTTGTAAAGAGTTGTTTTTTGTTGGCAATAACATGGTCTCTTAATTGCTACATATTATAGTAGAGTTTTGTTGAAAGAGTGTTGTCATTTGTTTAAACAAATTAGGCCAACCTTTGTTGAATTCTGTTATATCACATTGTATTTCTCCATTCAACACTTAAGTTGATATGCATTTGGTTACATTGTTTTTAAATTAAAATCTGCAGTTAGAAGAAGATAAAATCCTTTGAAGAAGAGGACTCGGAAGTTAAGTTATTTGAAGTTGCTTTGGATTGATTTTAAAATGACATTTTTCTTTTGTGTCGAGTTGCTTCAAGTTGTTCTTGTTTGCCAAAGTTTAATTATGTTGGATGCTTCAAAGTTAATATTGGATGTGTTATGTTAGTTTACATTGTGGGAAAGTACATTTATAATTGGGTTATAATGTGTTATTTTTATTTTCGTTAATCTGAGATATATTGTGTTGTAATGAGTTGTCTATTTCGAGTTGTAGGGAGTTAAAAGGTTGTCATCCAACTGTTTTAGTTATAGTGAATTTGAATATGTTGTGCGTAAAAATCAAGCTTGGAGAATATTCTGCTCTCAGTTTGAATGAGTTAAAATTCTAGAAAAAAAGCAACTATAAAGTCAGCAATATTTTAGTGTGGGTGTATGGAAATTTTCCCCTATTATCAGATAGCTTATTGTTCATTGGCGATTTATTGGTTTAATTAACCAGCGCTCAGCGCTCGCATTTCATTACAATACCTTTTACGTCACAATCAAATTAGCAGGATATGCAGGATAGCTTTGATCGAGTTACAAATGTTGTTACTGTTACCTACCTTCCCCGTTTTTCATATATTTCTTCAAACTCTCAGCAGATGGCGTTGAAGTTCCTACAGGGATCAGACAGAACAAGAAGGATTCTCCTTGACATGTGAGGCTAAATTTTTAAAGAAGACATGGTATGATTATCTATGTAAGCCCCTAATTAGATTCTTGGATAGTTAACAGCAGTGGCTGTCATTAATTGCACTTACAAATAATGTATATCAAATTATTCAGATTATATTATTAATAATATTAAATAATTAACTAATAAAATGCCTTTGTTTAAAATCGTGCATTTATATATTATAAAATCGCGATATAAAGTTTAGTGTTCAGTGGTTGAAGTTTAATCGTGCCATGTTATATATTATTATATATGGAACCATCCAATGTATAATATATTATATATACTTTGATATCGTTATATTATACATATACGTCAATTAAGACTCGTAAAATACCATGCAAATTTAATAACACGTACATCAGTAACAACCTCTAGTATATATTTAAACTACATGTATCTAACAATCGATAAACGAACGCATTCATTTGCAACTAAAATAATTAATTAATTATCCTCGGAAACCATTTCGTACTAGAACTAATTAAATAGAAACCATTTAAACAATAAAGTAGTACACTAGCTGGTTCTCAACTTAGATAATCTCAGTGTCCTTCTTGTGGGGTATGTAACATGTGTAACAAAAGTTTCATAATAACCATCACAATGCTAAACATTTTACAACTGGTAAACTGATTGCTGGAAATTTACAATATTGCTTACGTTTAGTTAGAGCTAGTGTATAACCCAATTGTAAAGAACTCTCAATGATTTTAGATATTCATTTACAACATATAATATATATCGTGTAGAAAGTGAACTTCATGATTTTAAATAGCAAATTATTTAGTAGTTATAATTTATAATGAAACTTCGTGACAAATCGGCTTTTAAATAAGTAGATTTTACAGGCGCAATGTTTTCCTTTAATTAACGAATATATACAGTATAATATTATTTTCCATAACATCGGTTTCAAGAACGCTCCAATTTCCATAATCATATATTTATAGTCCTGAAGGACCTAATAATGTGAGAAAAGTAGGGGGAATCAGAGGAGCTGACCCAAGAGAGAAAAGTCGCCCCTCTCCCAATTTTATTTTTAACATAGACGGTATAGGCCCTTTCCCACTCTTTTTTTTATATTAACATAAAAGTATAGTTGTTTGAAAAAACAGTTTTTTTTTTGTAAAAATTGTATGTATTTTATTAATTTAATTTAAAAAATTGGGAAAATGGATTAAAAAATAAGTAAATATTTTCAAGATTTTATTACATAATTAATTTACATAGATTTACAATTATATTTTCTTTGTCACTTAATTTGTCTTTTTTTTTAACTATTTATATATAAAGCCTGTTCAATATAATTGGTCTGGCATATCAAATAGTTAAGACAGATATATAGGTTTATTATCTTGCCTTCATTTTAAAAGATCGGACAAAAAATGTCATCCAATTTGCACAACTAACATAATGACACAGATTTCAGCATGCGTACGACAAAAAAACAAATTAGATAAAAACGAGTGCATATTTGTGCGTAATTCACAGTCAACTTTTTGTTTGATAATTAACATTCTTTTACATCGTATCTTCCATTTAACACGGAACATGAAGATTAAATAGAAACAAAGCAACATTTTTAACAAGATAATTAAAATACTTTATAATATAATAAGAGCTCACTCTAGAACATATTATACATTGAACCTTTTTTTTTTCTTTTTTCATTAAAGTAGCCTTCAATATAGAAAATTACATGGACTAGATACAATGTTTTTAATTAAGCCATTCATACATTTGTGTTTGAATTAAGTATCTGCAGTATATAATTATATTTAGTTCAATGCTTATAAGCTTTTATAATCTTATTAAAGCACCAACAATTGACTTTTTCATTGGATCATTGCCATCTAAAGAGAAAAAGTTCAATAATAAATTATGGTTAATTATATAATAATATATTATCTAGCAGGACGCTTAAGGTAGATATAACACGGATCAGCTGGCCCAATGCTAAAAAAATCCTATTCATAAAAATTATGATTTTTTTTTAAATGTTCTCCTCTACATCCCCTATCAGTATAGGTAAAATATCAGGTATACAAAAACGAGCTAGTTTTCGAGTTATTAATTTTTAAAGTTGGCTAATTTAACATGGAGAAATGGAACTTCCATGTTAAATTAGTCAACTTTAAAAATTAATAACTCGAAAACTAACTCGTTTTTGTATACCTGATATTTACCTACTGATAGGGGATGTAGAGGAGAACATTTAAAATATTTTTCATAATTTTTATGAATCGGATTTTTTTAGCATTGGGCCAGCTGATCCGTATTATCTCTACCTTAAGATTTCTGGGTTTCTTAGAGGGATTTTCAAGAATGAGAAATTTTTCAGTAAAGCTATTATATGAGCCTGTTTATGTATGGCTTCATTATAGAGTTATTTTCGGGAAAATTTTCGTTTATATCTTCCATTATAAACTTAAAGCGCCATTAAATTTAATGTTATAATTTATATGATACTCTCTAATCCTGAGAACTGCAACCGAAGGGTGTGAATTATTATATTTACTATCATCTAACTCTAGGCCAGTTAGTAGCTTGGTATAAAATTAATACTTAACTCATCCTTGCTAACTATCTAAAAAGAAATAAAATAAACAGCTTTAATTTTGAGGGAAAAATAAACAGTAGCCAAAGTAAGTCTAGCGGTTATAGCTTAATTTCTATTTCTTAAGTTAATACTTAATAATACCTTATATATGCTTTGGAAATTCAGTGAAAATATGGAATGTTAAAGTATGCTTCAACATTTTATACATTAAAATAAACTATTTTGTAAATAACGAACCTCAAACGACGCATAAGATGTTCTAATATTGCATCATATTATTATGTCATGTTTAAAGATGTATCTATATGTTCACACTTTCTTCTTAACCTTTGAATCATTTGAACATCTGTTCTGATATTAACGTTAGTGAAAATAGTAACACAAAGTTCAGTATAGGCGTGCAGCATGAACGTAATTTTATTTTTGAGATGGTCTTCTTCATTTACAGCGTTTGATAATTTTTTACCTAAATAAGTAATAATAATGTAAAACAACAAAAATAATTAAATTGGGAAAAAAATGTGACATTATAATTTTTTTTTAAAAAATTGTTCTATCTCCTAAAGCAGCCTGCGCAAACTCTAGGCGGTAAATTCTGGCTGCTTTCCGCCTCAGCGAGACACGCTCGCATAAATTTAGGAGATTGGATATTTTTTTTATGAGGTCGTTGAACATTTTCAATGGGAAAAAACACAAATTTACTTGATGCAATTTCAAAATTTTGATGCAACTGAAGTCCTAAATTAATAGGGGCATCATTTTTTGCATTAATAGATTTGAACAAGGTTTATCAGAGACCGCGGGACATGCAAGTTGTATTTTCATACATATTACATAGAGAGGCCAAAATTCATACATACAATATGCGACTTTTTATAAACTGTATTATGTAAAATAATGATGAATACAAAAAAAAAAAAAAGTAAATAAATAAACTGATTTTTTTAGGGTTATAAAGAACATGTTTATTTAAGCTTGAAATTACCAAAAAAAAAAGGAATTCATTCATTACTCATTTTCTTTGAAACTATTACTTATTTAATTAGTACTTCATTGAGTACTTCTAACTTTGCGTATCTCTCTATATACTATAGTTCCTGTCTTTTAAGTGTGAAAATCGTTTTAATGAAATGCATGTATACTAAATGTATTATGTTACGTTTTCAATAAAAAAATTGTTTTAAAAACATACATTAAAATTTAATTTTGTTCGAAAACTTTTTTTAATTAGGAGAAGTAGTTATATACAGTTTGTAAATTTGAAATAATTTTTTTGCATCTATTTAATAGGTAGCGAAAAAGAAACAACACGAGCTTATATTTTTATATACAAACACTAAAATACTGCAGTACATCATAATTATACACATCATTAATATTGTAATACAGGAAACATTTAACACGAGTTGTACAAAACATTTTATAAAAATATGTGTGCTACCTAAAATTAAAAAAACATCAATTCATTATTTTTTGAGATTTTATAAAGTTTTAATAAATAATAATAAACATAAGAAGCATTTAAAAAAAAAATCAACATTTTACAATTTGTTGCATGCTTGAGCTGCTGTATAATTGTTTATTGTTTTGGTGTACATTTCCATTCCACACAGTAACATCTCTCCATTGTGCTGTCCTCAATTGAAATGAAACGGTCGAATGGAACACAATTCTAATCGCGAATGCAGGAGACAGGTTGGACTAAATTCCTGTGCGTGGCGCCACACCAGCGCCGCCGAGACAAACTGGCGCCTATTCCATCAACTCGGGGGAGGGAGAGAGAGAGAGAGAGAGAGAGAGAGAGAGAGAGAGAGAGAGAGAGAGAGAGAGAGAGAGAGAGAGAGAGAGAGAGAGCGGGGCAAAAAATATCCCACAAGTAAAACATCGCTAGAACCACTTATGACTTTTTGTCCTTGTTGCTTGCATGGTAAACAACGTGCAGCATTGAAATGCTTGAATTTACATTATTTTCTGTAAAATGTTTACCCTACTGCCACATTTATTTTGTAGTATCGTATGTGACGTAACACCAAAGTGTGTTTGATATTCTGTATGTAATTTGTAATATAAGACTAAAATCTGAGTGGCAATATGATCTTGTGTTAGTAAAGAAGTAAGCTAAAACGTGAAGCAACAGTGCATGCCTCATCGTAGAAGCAAGGCATTAATCATTTCATTTGAAGTCAGTTTTTGGCTTGTTGATACCTACTATAATTTTTTATGCACGTAAATATTATTTTAAATTAATATGTCGGAAATATTTTAATCAAATTTAATGCACAGCTAAGAAAATTGCTTTTTTATAGTGTTTTTTTCTTGGAAGTTATGCATTTTTAAATAAAATATCCAACTCGATTTTGTGTTATTGTAGGTTTTGTAACACAAACTCTCTCTGTCTATCTGTATTTCTTATATAACGTTAGTAGATGGTTTAAGGTTGAGCTAAGAGGTCTAGAAGAAAATCCAAGAAGCTCTGGTGAACTTCAAAGAGCATATTATGGAGGGCCGCATCAGTGGCCGCCCGCTCGATTGAGCACTAAAATTTTTATCATGTAAGAGGGGGTTTGTTGCTTCTGCTTTCGTTCAGGGATTTATGTTTGATTGATGCCTTTTTGATTAAATTGAGTTCTCGTACAAACAACTTTTACCGTCTTAACTACCCCCGCTCGTGTTACTTTGAAAAACATTGGTGAAAAATAAACAAAAATTACATCAGCAACTAATTGGAACCACAAATCGTCTTGTAGCTCATTTAATTTTCAGCTCTAATAAGTTTTTTGCAATTATTTTCAAGTTAGCTTTAATTTTATTATTGATTAAATTTATCTAATTTACTGTAAAATTGGTTTAAATTTAAATTAAAATGTTTTCCTTTTTATTCTCTAAATTTATAAATTTGCTGGAACTTTCCACTTATGAACCCCGTGGAAAGAGAACGGCTAAAAGCTTGTAAAACATTGTTTGTATGAAACGCTTAAGTTGAAAATACCTCTACCTTGTTAAAGCACTATAATGCTTGTTTATTTAATTTTTGTTATTATTATAGAGGTTAGTATTTAACAAAATGGAACATATGAATATAACCCTACTGGAGCGATATGGCTCTACTAAAACAATCAACACATACATAAAATAATGGACCACATCAACCATATGAAGTCAAAAATGTAAGACTTGTTAGTCATATTTTATTACTCCACACATCTACAAAGGTGAATGTTGCAACGTTGCAAATTTTGCGATGTTGCCAACTGAAATATTATTTAATTACAGAAAAATACCACACTCATGCAATTTTTATCTTCACATATCCACGAAGGTGAATGTTGCAACTCTGCACTTGCTATGTTGCCATGCAGCATATGTATTATTTACGGAAATATACCACACTCATGCATTCTTTACTCCACATTTCCACGAATGTGAATGTTGCAACGCTGCACTTGCAATGCTGCCAGCAGATATTTTATTTACAAAAAAAAAAAAATTAAAAAAAAAAATACCATTCTCCGCATTGTTTACCGGGCCTTTTTTCTAGAAAGAGAATTAGACAACCTGCTTTTCAGATAAGGACGAAAAGTTGCCTAAGCCTAAGGGGCTACGGCATTTTGTATAGTATGAAGCAAAAAAAAAAAAAAAAAAGCATACACGCGACGTAGCATGGAATTTATTACAGGCAAAATATATTTATAAGCAGCCTCATGCATATTAAAAAATATTCCGCTTGTCATGAACTTTTATTATTAATTTTGTCGTGATTTATTGAAAACATAAAAATTTATTAAAATACAAACTCATAAATTTTTATTTATATTAACTTTATGACATCCAACATTTTATTTTATGAAATTATTGAAGCTATATTTATACTGATATTTTAAAATTCTGTTTACATTTTTTTAAATCATATAATTTATTAATTCATTAAAAATTAGACGATTTTCCTTATTATTCAGCATTTTATATGGAAAAAAGAGCCTATATTTCCCCCCTTTTACTTTAAATTATGTTTTCCATTAAAATGAGTAATATATCAAGTGTCGGCAGGAACATACTAGCAGCGAGGACCATTAGCACAAAAGTGTTATCGACTTGATTTCCGATCGGATGGTACCACCCTCTCTGTTATAGTTCAATTAGTTTGAAAACCCTACAGAACGCGTATTAATAACAGCCTTGAGTTCGTCTTTTCGGTCTTCTGATTCTAAATTTAAGTTCAATTGTTAAATGGTTCTCCTATTTTTCTCATTGTTTGAAATTGAAAGACAGGCGAGATGACAAAAATTTGTATATCCCATGGGATCGTTGTGATAATTTGACTGTAGCGAGCTCTCTTTGTACACGGATGGGAAAACATGTACGTAACGCGGTGTTTTATTCGTCCTAGGTTGATTGTCACTCGGGAGGGAGGTAATGTATAATGTATGCCTGCACCCGTCAGCAGAATATTTGATCAGGTGTCTCTCGTAAACAACCTCTCCTAGCACTCCACATGAATTATTTTCCATTCAAAACCTTCAGGAATTCAATTTATTAATTATTTCATTATTATTGGGATAACAACATTACATTTTACAATAAACCAATTAGAAAAGCATTACAATTTTTTATAAATTATAATAACATTATAATTATATTTATGCTATATATATGTTGACTTAATATAATATGGTACAATGTTTTTATATATTTGGAATCCATTGATTCGTGATTTCATTTGCGTCTGTTTGAGTTTCACTGAATTTACAACAAGGCTTAATATTTTGTGTTAAAATAACAAAAAAGAGAACCGTCCATTGATGATTTTTTCCTATCAATGGACGCGTAATCTTGTCCGTCAGATAATACCTTTTAAAATACTTTCCATCTAGATGATGAGTTCTTTTTTTTTTTAGTAAAAATCTCCCTTGCCATTAATTTTTCTAATCTTTATGTAAAAAATTTAAGTCTATGAAGTCTAATTTTCTGTTAATTTTTATATTATATTGAACTTTATAGACCAAAGCACCAACCATTACACTTGATGTATTGTTTATCATTAAAACTATAGTACGAACTTGGTCACAAAAAGTGGAACAGAGTAAGTAAATAAAAAATGTCTGTAGATGAAGAATGGTGTGGAAAAGAGAGGATTTAGAATCTTTTAGCACACTGATACAAGAAATCATGGCATCAACAAACAACAAACATAGTCGCCATAGAATTCTACAGTAAGATGCGTAATATTCACGTCGCTCATTTAAATCCACCCCAGAGTTACTGAAAATGTTCCACTAATTTTGACAAAGACTGTACTTATATAAAGAAGTGTGTGCTACAAACTCGTCTCCATTGTAATAAGGGAATGCGCTCCTCTTCCACGGCTGACGTGACTCGCCGCTGCGGCCGCCACGTCACGTATGTGCGTCACGTCGCCGTGACCGCAAGACCTCCGCTGTTCGCGGAATCTGCGGCACAAATCTCCTCGCTCAGTAAGGGAACGTCGCAATCTAGCAAGAGCAGGGACTGGGGCGCTCTCCCGCAGTGCCTCTTCGTAAGGTGGGGGTTCTCCCTCAGTGGGCGTGGTCACTTCACGGCCTCGGAATGGGTCAGCGGGAGACCTTTCAGCCAAAGGAGTGGAGAAGTAGAGGACCAATCTGGTCTGTGTGGACGAGCGTGAAACGTGAGAACTATTACTGAACACTCCCCACGACCGGCGGTGTTGTTGTGTACCACCTATGATAGTTTCAGCAATGCTGTAGTTGGATCTAGCAGTTGGAATATTACCATTCGAGTCTTGTTCCATAACTGTTTCCATTAATAATGCTTCAGAGTAGCTCGGAACAAGTACATTGTTATCTCTGATATTGTACTCCATGATATCGCTATCAATGGTACCGTCTCGTGATATTTGATTTGGTACAACTAAATTTGTTTGATTTGAAATGGATTGAGGAAGAGGATTTTCTGTTAAAGCTGGTGTTAAAAAATTTGTACCAAATAATTTAGTAACTTGATAATGTACATATGAAGTATTATATTCTAAAAGCACTCTTAATGGCCAAGAAAACAGTAATGCTGAACAAAGCCAGAATACAAAATGATTGGAATACCAAGGCGGCTTATCTGGATCTAAATATGCTGTAGTATGTTCTTTAAATTGAACTCCACTTAAATCCAAACCTTCTCTCATTTCCATATAATCATCATACCGTTCGTGTTCTCGAAAAAATCTCGCTCTTTGTTCTTCAAACTCGGCAGCAGCTTCTACATTGGCAAATGCAAAACCTTTGCTATAACGTATTTTAGTAACTGGCCGTTTTTTACAAATTTCTATTAAATTACGAGATATATCTCTGACACCACAGTATGTGTAAATGAATCTCGCACCGGCCGCATGCGAATTAACTCGTTCGTAGTAAACTTGAGTGGCAGTATACGCATCTCCATGTCTGTACCTCGTCACCTGGCGTTTTCTCCTGACGTAATGGTAACACACGGCCTTCCACCACACGATGGGCTGAGCTTCTCGCATTTGAGTGACAGCCAAGGCGGCGGTGACAGCGTCCACGGCTCCAGCTCGACTCAACTCAATGCGAGCGGTACTGTGCCAGCACTCGACCAGATACACGAGGTACAACATGGCCATGAATGCTACAGGAATATAAACGTATCCATCGTCACACGGCGACATACGTCTGGTAGTTGTAATTGGATATAATTGAAAATTAATAATTGTTTTGGTGACTTCAGTTAAGCGGCACCAAGTGACCGCTCCAAGACACCCGTAGATTAGTAAGGTCAGGATGAGGCACTTCCAATTGGTCTCCCGTTGTAAAGTTCCCCAAATAGTTTGTTGAACTGGGCGTTGCTGAAACACAAGATTACATCATGTCAGTTATATACTACATCATACACATAATTATAATTTAGCATATAATTATAACATATAATATTTCTGATTATAGAAAAAATGGCCAAAAATCTAGATGTACGATATGGTCAGTATTATCTTAATGTAATTATATTAGTTCATTGATAAAAACTCTGAACAAAATCAAATCTTTAATATAATATGAGTTTTTTATGAATTCAAAGCCTTTTTATTCAAAGAAAGCTTATAAATTAAAAATACTATAAGTAGTAAGTACATTTATTTTTCTTCAATATGTCACGCGTATATGCATAACAAAACACCACCAATTTATAATATTTCAAGCTATGCAAATGAAAGACAAGACGATTACCTCATCTCGCCGCGTGGTTAGACAACCTGCATGTCTAGCAGCAAACGGAGCGGTGACATTTGACATTTACTCACCACAAACTCGATCTGTTGGTTGCCTAACCTCACGGCGAAATGATCGAAAAATGTTCAACCTCGTATTAAATGTGAGCAGTGCCGTTTGTTTTCAGAGATTAAGTGGTATTCAAGGTGAGGTATGTATGCCTTGAACTTTTCAAATTACCTCTAGAGTAAAATATATATATATGGATTGTAAGACTTCTTGCAGTTACTTGTGAAGTGGGTATTTTATATTAACTTGACTATACTCTTCATATATTTATAGCCCTAGCATGAAAACAACGCAACATGCATGCAACACGATCAAAGTCCATGCTAGATTGAACTCTTGGAGGCAAAATTGTAATGTTAAAATCTTTTATAAAAATTCGTTGTTGATTATTACAAAGACTGAACTTTAGAATAGCTGAAGTTTATAATGTACCAGAACTTGTTTTCGTCTATTGAAGGGTCAAAAAGTAATAAAATTCTATATCATATTATCTTGCATGCATCATGATTTTAAATTATTTTAATTAGAAACATTACTGTGTAAATGTACTCAAAAACATATTAACGTGCGCGTGTATGAAAGTCATTACTTTAATTAAATGTAAATTGTATTTATTATTTGAACCATAAAATGAAAAAAAACATATAGAGGAGTTAAATGTCAAAGAGTTAATTGTACTAATCAATGCAAATTAATAATTTAAAGTAATCATTAAAACAACTAGTTGAAAACAAACAACATATATATGCTAGTATATTTATAGAAGCTGATTTAAATGTCTATTTTAGATAAAACAATTTCAACATTTTCTCTGAAGATCAATTTTGACGTGGCGTGACATGTTTTCGTCGCAACTTCACGTGTGAGTATGATTGACGTTTCTGACAACGGGGCTTAATTCTTAATAAAGTTGTCTAACGTGTTTCCAGATAAAGTAACATAAACCATAGAGGATACTTCCAACTATTTTCTTTAGGTTTTAGTCCGTAGTTCGTACGTTCTCGACCAATGTTATTTAAATTTGGCATGCGTCAACACCATTTTCAGAGAAATTTTGAACTGCAGCATTTAAAAACAAATGAATATTAATTAACCGTATTTCTGGTATTTTTAACACTTTTTTTATTTAAATGTAGATTAAAATATCATTGAAAAAATACTGTAACTTCATTCTATCGAGGTAAATTATAAAGATTCGAAATTTATTCAAAACTTGTGGATTTCTTTTTTTCATTTTCCTTATCACAAAAGTAAAAAATATATGTCTCTACTTGTGATGTGAATCAGAAAGAACAACATTGGAGAATAATCTCTTCATTGTGTTCTCAGCCTTCAGAGAAACGCGAAATGTGTTCAGACAGAATAAAACACGACAGCGAGAAAAAAGATAGGCAATATTCAGCGCATCATTCTGAGAATGGAAAATGTTTGCTTTCAGCTCAAGCATTACTCTCGTAAAAATACGCACCACTAACTAACCTTCAAATGACTTTCTACAGTGCCCTGGAAAATAAACACTATTAAAAATGTGCTATGAATGCGTAAGAATTGTGGCAAACTTAACTGAAGTTTCATGAAAGATTTTAGTAGCAGGTGTGCTGTAATTCAAATATTTTTCCTCACACTTAAAGCGTTTTACGTTCTTTTTGTGCTTTAAGTTAAGCTTTTGCAATAAACTTGGGGTTTACTAAAAATCTAACATCCTTTTTGTTCAACTTTTTGTGACCCCAACGGTTGATATAAAATGTCGTTTCTTATCTCTGAAACTCGCTGAAGACACTTTTTTTACACCTTCATTTTTTTATAAAACTTTCATAAAAACACAGATTTTAAAGATACAAAGGATTTTTATGTATCTTCAAAATGTGATGTAATATTTCAGTGTTACAATATTGTACAGTAAATTTAAAGCTTATATTTTATAAGCATTATATGAGCAATATTTTAAATTACTCATTATCTTCCTATTTATTCATAACACATATTTTATTAAATACGGTTTGCATAAATGTGACATAACAAATATTTCTGTGGCACCGAGTTTATCATATTTTGCACACAATTCTGCAGTCATTAAAATAACAATGACTGTAATAAATTGTGTAACATTCTAGATAAGCAAACATTATGGTGTATTTCACATGAAACGCAATGGTTATAATGTTCGTAGTATATAGCCCAACAGCAGTATATAATACACAGGAATATTAATATTCTAACACATTGCTGCAAATGCAAATATACTTTTATACTTACATGTATAATTTAATGCTCCATATTTAATTTAACATATCGCCTTGAGGTTAGGCAATTTGTTAAACATTCAAATTACATTGTAACCTCGCAGCGAGTTGTTCAAGCAGAGTAGAAGAATATTAGTTATTTGACTTTTAAGACTTAAATACACGTAATTTACAGTAGAAATAAACCATAAATAAATCAAGTTGGGTAAATTGACGTTAAGCTACTGAATTAAGTTTGTTCTGACGTCATTTCACATAAATTTTTGACCACCGGACACTCTGTTTTATAGAACGAAAGAAGTAACTTTGAGTTAGAAATTTATTCAAATAACATCTTCACGAGAGAAGAATAAAATTCACACTAATTTTATTTGTCTATTTTTGTGTGTTAATCATCATTACTTCATGTGAACGCACGAGTAGCGTAGAATTTTTCAGCTCAATGGATCGAGCGTTACCAAAAAACAAATAGAATTAATTTAACGTGATGTGTATCTTCATTGGACAACACAGTTTTAGATAACATATGAAAACAGAGTTGTGAAACAAGCTAAATCATGTAGCGGAAATACTTGAAAAAAAAAGTCTGTCTGAAGAAACCTGTACTGAACATAATAATTGTGAATCAATATTTGTGAAATTGTACCTCAATTTTATTTACAATTCTGAAGAAGTGATTTTTATTGAACCGTCATTGGGCTGTCGTAATATACAATCAATAATCTGTAACAAATTTCAAAACCAATGGGAAAGTTTAATTCAACTCATGCATACAAATACAGTCAAAATAATTTATATTCTCACCGGATGTAGCTTTAATTAACCACGGGTATTAACCTATATTTTTATACTCCATGATCCCGAAATTTTGATATACCCTCCCAGCAAAGCTATTTTAATATTTATAATATATCCTGTGTTTTTTGCTTTCCTCTAAAGCTCTAAAAAACATACGCCCCTCCCCCGTCCTCTTTTTGGGAGGATCCGCCCTTACTGTAATGATATTAGCAGTCTATTTATCTATGAAAAAAGTTAAAATTTGAAGAGGAAGGAATGAAAGTTTATACTTCCGTAGTAAATATCAAATTACTTTTCCTGCACCCTTTGTTATAATATTGAAATTTTCTAGACGTGCTTTGTTTACGCAGCAAAATTTGATTGATTTCTCAACAGCAGCTTCGTCGTCTGGTCGAGTTATATTGCCGCTAAGCCTCTCAGGCTGACGAGAGGGCGTGGGCGAGAAAACAACGAGCCATTAACTTTATCCACGCCAGCAGCCGCCGCCGCACGAACTCTATGTTAGCACAGTCGAGTATATAGTAACGTATCTAAATCATTTAAAAAAAAAACTGCAGGCAATGTTGTATGTTTTTACATACATTAATATTAATATGTTTTGTATTAGGCATACGAAGGGAGAGTCCAAAAATTTTCACCCAACAGAGCATTCTAAATTACATTACATGTGAAACCTGAACACTTTCCTTCCCCATTAGGAAATGGAACTAGCTATAGGTAGTAAACTTTTAGATTTTCAGTACTTTATGTCAGTACATAATTGTTCTAATTTGTACTTTATTTAACCCTATTTTTTCAGTTCTATAAATTTGTACTTGAATTAAGTACTTTATTGATCAAAAGTACTGGATTTAAGGTGAAATTAGAGCAATTATGAACTGACATAAAATACTGAAACTAATTCAGCATCTAAAAATTCAGTAAGTTAATTGCTTAACTCATAATAATTTCCATGGATAATAGATTATGGTATATATTATACTGTGTATAAAGATAATAAATCAAAGTATCTAAGAAATTAATAACTCTAGTAGGTCATTCATAAATATTTTGCATTACAGAGATTTGTGTACAGTACAATGCCTGATAAGATAAAATCAAACAACAACGATTATTGATTATAATCTCGGTACAAAGTTCAATTCCCTACTTCTAGTTTATGCATTTTCGCCCTTTCAACGATATCCGCTAGATTGGTGGGTGGGCGCGCATAATTTAGAGTGAGAACATTTTTTTTTTATAATTTTATTTTAATTTGACCACTGGCGGTACAATACAGTAACAAACATTGTTACAATACAGCATTAGTCTTGTCAATTTAGGTATAAATACTAAAAAATAAACATAAAAACAAACACAATATTTATAGATCTGAAGTAAATATCAGACTTGTCATGCAGAAGATACAAAAATATGTTTTATAAATATTAATCCATAAAATTTAGTGTTGTGCTTATTATTTTAGGCTCCCTATACATATTATGTATATAATTTTATGAATAATTTTGAACATTTTTTAATGATGTAACTTTAAGGATATTTTTTTCAACAATTTTAACATATACTTAAAGAGCTGTGATAAGCTAGAAGTAGGGGATTGAACTATGAACTGTCATAACAAAAGATAATTGTTGCTCTATTTTATCTTATAGGCACTGTACATAATTAGCCTGCATTCTACAAATGATTGAATGTTTTCAATTACCTTAAAAAGGCATATAAGTTAAGAAACTGAGAGACAGTTGAATCAATAGTGACAGAAAGGAAATAGAAATTCTAGAACAAGGATGGACTCATTTTCCCTTCTCAGAATTGAGATAAGCTGTAGTACTTCTGCTTAAGACACAATGGAAGAACGATGAGAGTTTCTTTGGAAGATATCACAAAGCTGAGCCAACTGAGATACAATAAAACTGATTTCTTATAGCAAGTTTCCTTTCATTAAATAGCAAATAAATTGACAGTTGTTTTTTAAACATTTATTTTTTATTGTGAAAAAGCAATTTCTTAATAATTTTAATTTAGAAGATGTCGATCTAACGGAAATTATTTAAAAGAAGTAAGCAAATGTTTAATGAGGAAGTTTAATTTGTATCAATACCAATCAAGAAGTCTTGAAGTGAGAGAGAGAGACGAGATTCGATCTCCCCTATATAGTTGCCGTTAATCGAGCACGGTGGCCGCGGAAGCGCCAGCTAATCTCATCAGCCTGCGCGGAGAAGGGGCGGGGCTGTTGCTTGCTCGCTCGTGAAAAGGTTATTTGCTTTCTGTCGAGCTACTGGTGACCCCAGTCAGAAACTTGACGACTCTGCACGTGGCCAGCAAAGCAAAGACTACGTCAACACCATTCCAAATGTAAACAAATGCTATTAAATTAAGAAAATGTCATTGTATTTATTATAACAAAAACAGATGAGTTAAACAGATTGAAACCTTTTTATTTTAGTGCTGAAGCTACAGCAAACACAAGGGAGTGTGAGGAAGGGGAGAAAAACACCTGCGTGCCTATCAACCTGGACAGGAATAAAATCCAGAGGAATTTTCATATATAAATTCACGATAATCTTTTTTTTTTTTTTTTTTTTTTTTCGATGATGTAACTCTGCAGGACAAAAGATTTAATCTGCATGCACAAAAAGAAATATGATGCGTTGCCATGCAGTTACTGCTTGAGAAGGAAAATTTCTTCTGATACTGTACACCTGATTTAACAGTTACTCTTAGTTTTGTACTACAGAGGGCTTTCCAATCAAGAACAAGTTACAAAATGGATATTTGGGAGAGCCAGAGAAAAGCTTATTGATCCTTATGAACCGCCATCAGTCATATCGGCATGACAATGCAAGGGTTGGAGGAAGGGTGAGAACTTCATTTTTCACGGGAAACTAGCCAAATGACGTACATCATGAGCATGATTGAATGTGTGAAATGTGTTTGCAAATCTATAAATATATTTCTAACTAATAATTTTATAATACTAATACTTGAGCAAAGTTCACCTACTAAATTAATTGCATGTTAATAGAATCATTTCGCGTCAATATCTTTACTGCAATAATTTCAATGTGTGATTATTTTATATATATATATATATATATATAGCTAGTAGCTGGTGAATGGTTCCCATCTTTTTAGTATACCTTCATAAAAAAAATAAGAATTTTTTTGAGCAAATTTAAATCAAGTTTCTGAGGTATACAAAAGACATAAAAGTTGGAAGAATATCATGGGGACTGCGGCGACTTTGGTCATTTTTTTTTCAAATCAGCATCTAAAAAACGTTAAAAAATTAATAACTAAAACTTTATCATATTAAATTTATTTTTATTTGCTCACATTATATATAATAGTAATTTTTTACTTTATCGTTTGATATAAAATTATTTTAGGTTTACCATCGGGAAATAATTTACAATGGTCGCTAATGATATCCTTATATAATCTATAGGGGCGCTTGCTTATATACGCGTATTATAACGTTAACTTTTCTATAGTTACTGAGAATTAAATTTCAAATCTGAATATCATTTTCTTGGAGCTGTAGCTAATCAAGCATACTGTCTTGAGATAGTTTGTAATTGGACACAAATTATCATTAAATGATTATTAAATGATTGAAGTTTATTTTATTCTTACATGAGTGTATTAGGAATGAAAATAAATCGTGGATGAAGTACGGTTTAAATTAACTCTTTTAAATCACACCTTTCGATGGCAGAGATTTTACTGTAAAATGAATTTTCACACTGTAAGCCATGGTGCTGATGATGAAGTGCGCCCCCCCCCCCTCTCCCCCTCTACGCCCCCAGCAGACCGATCATGGGGGACAATGATTGATCCTCTCTCAGCGAAGAGGAGAAAATTAGCCCAGACTCTGTCCACCAATTTCTCTAGCACAGACAGTCTTGTTCACGACAATATCGTTTGGTTCTTTTTTTTTTACACTGTCTTATGTCAGTCAAAATGAAAAAATAAATTGGAAGTATACAAAAACTACTTTTCTTATGTAACTGGTAACTAGAGAGCAAAAAGATTATTTTATTCTTCAATAGTTTTTTTTTTTAGTATTTTTCCTTTTTTATATATCTTATATAACTTCTACCTGTAAAGATAAGACGATAGTCTCAAGTCTCAAGGGCTCTTGCTGCCAGCCCATCTTGTTGCTAAGAGTTCTCTTGCTCTCTCTCTCTCTCTCTCTCTCTCTCTCTCTTCTCTCTCCATCTCTCTCTCTCTCTCTCTCTCTCTCTCTCTCTCTCTCTCTCTCTCTCTCTCTCTCTCTCTCTCTCTCTCTCTCTCTCTCTCTCTCTCTCTCAATTTCTTATTAAGTACACATAAGTATACCATGCCACCAAATCTAAACTTACACCTGTAATGCCATCATATAATATATTATAGCTATGCATTTGCATTAACAATATTCGATTGCTATATAATATTACAAAATTATGGCAGAATAATAATAATAATAATAATAATAATAATAATAATAATGTGTTATGTGTTTCAGTTTTGAGCTGTTAGTAATATTATTATATTATACATTAAAATATCAAATTAAACCCCATCATGCATGAAAGATACGTCAAGAAAATGAACATGCAAACGTCACAAGTTTCAGAGAGAATATATATATTGAAGTATTGCTTACAAAATCCTCCTGCAGTTTATGCAGCTATAATGCATTTTAATGCTGCAGCAAGAGTTGCATAAAAAAGAAAAAAAAAACACCTGCAATCCGGGGTAGAAGCGCTCCACTTCAATTCACCTTGCATCAATATTTATTATAGCGTCGAATGTTCAGCATTACTCACGATCAGATTAATAACTATGGAAAACAATGGAAAAGTATAAAAAATGTTTCAATTTGGCCTATATAGAGATAAAAAGGTCTACATTTTACTTAGTTTCTATTTAAAATATGACTTATTCAATCGATTTTAATTAACAGAAAAGACAATTAAATATTTGTATTCTATTACTAATTATAAAACATTTTTTTTTATAAATATACTATTTAATAATACGTTATTATTATATTAACTAACAATACTTTGAAATAAATTTAGTAAATAATCCAAGCTTACTATAAGTTTGTATTGTTATTTATTTGATGAGATTTCCCTCAGGATTTGAGTTCGGAAAGAAATGTTATACGCCAAACCAACCGAGTAGGTGAATTTGGCACACCTGAGTGTCGCCACAGAACGATGTATGTTTGGACCCTCGTGTCTTTGGGCGATCGATATGGGCGGAAAGTCCGCAGTCACAAGGCCAGTAATCATGGAATATCAGCGAGATGGCAAACCGGCCGGAGCAATCTCCTTCTACCTGCTTCTTTTATATCCACCGTGCTGCTCTCAAACTCGTTTTATTTAAAGCTTGAATATTAAATGGGGAAAAAATGTTCTTTGTTGTTTGAAATAAAAGTAAAGTTTTTAAGTTTTTCATCCTTTTACCTCTCTCTCTCTCTCTCTCTCTCTCTCTCTCTCTCTCTCTCTCTCTCTCTCTCTCTCTCTCTCTCTCTCTCTCTCTCTCTCTCTCTCTCTCTCTCTCTCTCTCTCTCTCTCTCTCTCTCTCTCTCTCTCTGTTTATAAAACATTTCAATATTTTAAATCGAATTCATTCAATAAACTCATTGTGACAAGGAAGGTAAAGAGTTTTTTACTAAAACAGAAATATTGACGTCAAAAATGAGTCTGTTCTAAATAAAGCAAGTAATTTTTTTATTCTTTCCATACCAATCTAAAGTTCGATGAAATTTGTTGGAATTTCAATTTATCGTACCACATAACATAATTTAAAGTTTTGACCCTAGTTTTGTGGTCATATTTGTAATCAGTTAACTTCGTTGAGTGTTGGTTGGTCTGTAAGTGAAGGAAATGTCACCGATGTGAAGCATACTTTAAGATGTAACAAGTTTCTATCCAGTAAAACAATTATTAAGTGTCTGGCTTGTCCGATTAACTTACCGAGAGGTTAGCCATCAAAGCAGCCTCAAGTTATATAATATATAAAGACGTCTTTTGCTGCATGTGTAACCAACTCCAGGTTGTCGAACAAGCTGCATGCTTAACCTCAAGGGGAAATGTTTTGGCAGGGTGGACAATTGTTAACTGACAGTATATTGTAAACATTTACTGTCCTAAAACTACATAGTCAAAATTGTGTAATATTCCCTCCGAAAATAGCCAGAAAAGCAGCTCTAGTTCTTACAGTTAGTGTTACGATTTCACATATATAGGTCAGAGATTCTACTGTAAAAAACTCTGCAAACTGCAAAGTTTCAAAACTGAATTACAACGCAAAAGTTATACAAAATTCAATATTCCAGCTACTTCCGGAGGGAATATTAAATCAATTTGACTGTATACATTATGTAAAAAAAAAAAAAAAAAAAAAATAATAATAATAATATATTTAAAGGATTGTGACCCTTTCGAGTCGTAATCTTACAATCTATCTTTCATTCAACTCGGATCCGTCAATGAACTATATTTATATACAATATAAAATGTAATTAATAAATAAACTTTTTCCTTGTACTTAATAATTATATTTTGCTTATAGTTAACTGTCATAACTATTATATAGGCGCGTTCAATCGTTCGAGAGTTGTTCAAAGTTAATAATTCACATTCATCAGAAAATCTTAGATTTGATTATACATATATTATACATGACGAAGTTACATACACACAAATCATTTCCTTCTATCAACCAGATTTAATCCTTGTAACCTCGGGAAACTGATAATTAAGAGCTACAATTTCAACACGATAAGAAGACTAAGATTATCACTATTAATTCTTTTATCCTTTAACCCCTATTAAACCCCACAATGTGCTCTAAGCGGTCGGACTAAACCCTGCAGGCGTCGGCTGATTGACGGCTCGCTGGACCAGACAGCAGATTCGAGGCTGGACATGAAGTTGCGTGAGGAGCCACGTCAGCCCGGCCGTGACGATGAAAACGAACTTCTACCCTCCCTATGTCATCACTTGAACGTAGGGGTACTTCAGTTTGACAAATTATCATCTCACTCGTCATACGAAGGACTTTGACACAACCCACTTAAATTGATGTACAAATTTTTGTGTCACTTAATTTTTAAATAACTAATTTTTTGTTCATTAATTTTTGTCTACTATCAGTGATAGTGATTTATTATTTAAAATAAAAGTAAAAATTTATAAAGTATAAGTGTCAAAGTAAATACAAAAAAAAAAATCTTGCTGCCCCAATAATTACCGCCCCAATGGTAATTATCAGGCTTGGGGGTATCTACCATGTATTTGGTACCTTTGAAGGGTACCTTAAAAAGCATTTTTGGACACTAAAGAGTATATATCTTATACCTTTATAATATATAATGTAGAAGCATTAATATCATTGATAGAAAATATATAGGTCTCATTAATTGATTAATTAAAATTAATGAAACTGATAACAATATTGTTTAAAAGACCACTTATAAAAGAGAACATAATAAATCAAAGTTATAATAGGATTATGTAGATATAAAACAAAGAAATTCAATTATCAAAGGTCATTAACATTTATTACAACAGATATTATATCTTGTATAACGACATGCAGCAGTAAATTTATTGACTACAAATAATGACAGATTGCAGCGTGAGGTGCATCCTTGCAGAAGTGATGAGTGAGTTCATGCGAGGAGGTCTCACATAACCAAAGGCTAATGGGCGTGACATGTGACATGTCGTGCATCGCGGCCGCCAATTACGTCACGTTTACAACCTCCATGTCAGAGAGACATATATTAATATGTATTATACTATGCTTATACAACTCACACTAGATTATTTATTATTTTGATGATACTAATAATAATTAATAATATATATCATTTAGACATGAAGTCTATAATATATACTGTATAAGCATAATCATGTCTGATTTCCTAAATGTAACAATTTGTGTCCGGACGTGGACGTAGCAGTTCAATGCAGGTTGCTTACTTGCAAGACGATCGAACACAGGCAAAATTAATTTTTTTTATCAAGTAGTTTTTTTTATTAAGCATAATTAAAAAAAAAATGAATATTGAAATTTTTTGATACTATAGGTGTTATCCTACTTATATTGTGTACTAATTACAATCCTATAAATATGAATGGAGTGAATGTGATATTCTCATTGGCCATCGGAATATTTTTCACTAACCTAGTAAAATTTTCCAACAACTATCAAAATATAATTCTCATATTAGTTTCACATAAATAAATAATAAATTAAATTATTTAATAAATTAGCGTGGCGCAGTGTCCTGTTCTCGTTAGATCACCGAAGTCAAGCAACGTCGATCATGGTTAGTACTTGGATGGGTGACCGTTTTAAGTAAAAATTACGTTGCTCCCTCCCTGGGTAAGTTCATCTCACTTTCCACACAGTGCCGTGATGCACTTGTGTGTGGTTCCCTAGGCTTTGGACATTAAATGGTCCATAAAAAGTAGAAGTGTCCGTCCTGACTGAGGTTTTCCACGGTTCCCTCAGTCTCATCCCAGCGAATGCTGAGACGCGTAACAGGCCGTGGCCACCATTCTTTCCCTTCCTTATCCTTACCCATTACTCTGCTTCGAGCTCCAAGCTCATAGGGGTGTATCCTTGTAAAAAAAAAAAAAAATAAATAAAGGTATTCATCAATAAATTTACCATCTAATCATGATTGAAGCTGTGGATTACATTAAACTGCGTGCCACTGAGCTCTTCCATTTTAACCACACAACATGTAACATAATTTGTCAGGGTGAAGAGATACCAAAAAGATGGATAATGTGCAAAGCAGCCATGAGGTAAAACTTCTATAAATAAAATTAGTGTCCCTTTGCTATGAGAAGGGCTTCTTTGGAGCGAAAATGTCGAAACTTTGGCCTTCATCTTCCTGTCTTAACTTTCAGCAATTAACCTCATATAAAATTCATCTGAACTTTAGATAACCTTTATAAATTTTTAACAACTTTTTCCAATATTTTAAAATATGAAATAACTTAATTTTGATTAAATTTTTATAATATAATATTCTTTTAATAAAAACAAAATCTTAAAAAAAAATCATCTTTGTATACTTATTACTGTAGCTCAAAGTCTATATAATATTGTGCTTCGTGACGTCATCATGGTTGCTAAGCGACGGGCTGGCGAGGGCATAACGCCGCCGCCCTTTGCGTCGCGACCCACCTAGTAGGTAGCCTGAACCAATGTTAACGTGGGAACATGATTGTGCTTCCCAATATGTCACCTACCTGACTGTCTCAAGACTTCCATAATCGTAACAATATACAATCTAGGTTTGTCCATTGTTGTTAACCATTGTTGGGTTACCGTAAACAATTCCAAGTATCTCTTCATCAAATTTTTTTTTTCTAAAGGAAAAAAAAAAAAGACTGAAAAACAAAGTCCACAGTTTGATTCAATATTATCACAAGCTATATTACTTTATCAAAAATAATATTTACATTTCATTTTAATATACTTTTGCTAAAGGCTTTTATTTTTATAAAGGAGCAATAAAAGTTTTTACTTTTATCTGAAATTAGTTTGTTTAAATAAAATTTAGTAAAAAAAAATATTTCATAGATTGAAAGAATGTTATTTATTATTTCAAAAATTAATAGATATATATTATATTGAACATATTCAAATTCTAATAAATTTATACAACTTTGATGTTTCACAATAAAGATGTTGACTACTCTAAAAAAAGAAATTTATAAAGATATTAAAAAAAAATCAAATTAATTAAAAATTGTCACTCAATTACAATGCACCAAAAAATTTCATCCCTTTGAAACCATATAGTCCATATACACTTAAATTACAGCGTTATAAAGATCTAAGGGTGGAATGTGTTCTTGATCGCGAGGCTTTTGTGTCACAAGCTGTGAAGTCAAGAGGCAGTTAGTGGCGGCGGCCTCATTAAAACGAGCAGCACATTGTCACTAAGGTCTATTATTATATGTCATAGTAGTACCTATGTGACCCTTGTGACTGCGAGACTGACTACCACTAAACGAGTAGTCAAACATTGTGCTATCCAACGTAACATAAGATTCTGTAGCTTGTAATAGCGACACGTGCTGCCAGGTAAGCTCAATTTACCAACACACGTGGCTATCGCGTTTTTGTATCTGGATAGAAACGTTGTAAGATTGGGATACAATATAATGTTACATTTAATTTTATAATCATTTTTTTTTTCAGATAACATATCTGAAATATGACATATATTATAATATGACATATTATTACTATTATTAGCATATTATATATTATAGAAAAATATACAGTAAACCCTGTAAACCCCAAGAGATTTATTGTTATTTTAATTTGAGGCTACATTATGAATCAAAATGTAACAATGTGTGTATTGTTTTAATTGCAGTAATATTAAAAAAAAAAAACGATGTATTTGTTTTTGAAACAACGTATAATTATTTTCATGTATGAATAAATAATGACAACAACACACAATTAAACCTTATAAATAATTGATAGTTCGTGTTTTGTTTTTAAAAAAATAAGCAAGTTCATAAATATTTTTAATTGCATGTTAATAATAAAAACAAAACATATTAAAGTTTTATATATTTTCATTATAGTACTTCATAATTTAATTTTTTTTTTTTACAAGGATACACCCCTAAGAGCTTACAGCTCGTGGCGGGGTACTGGGTAGGGATAAGGTAGAGAACGGATAATGAAATTATCATTAATATAACAACATTAGTACTAACTTTATATAGAAACAAACATATTAATACTCCAAGAGTCTTTACGTTGAATACTTATATAACTAATGGAAATTTGAAAATTATTTTCTTGGTATTACGTTACTTAATTGTTTGTAAAAAGCAAGGACGGTTAGAGATTGTGTCATTCACATCAACTGGATAAGCGTCATACAATTTGCCTAGTTGCTATGTAATCAGGGGCTTTTGATGTAGTGCAGTAACATGATGTGGGCGATGACAAGTTATTATGGTGCTCTAATTATTATCCGCTTGTTTGAAACCTCAACAATAACAACACAGCTTAACAATGGAGCTATATACGACACGTGGTGTGTTGGATCGATATTGTCGAGTGGTGTTTGTCACTTTTTGTCTTCAAGGAGTCACTTCGTTGTGTTATTATCATGTAAAACAAATTGATAAGTCCAAACTATTTATGTTATAAGTAATTATAAAATCATTAACGGGCTGGAGTGGATTATGTCGCAGTAAAAAAGTTGTTTTTGAGTAAATGTTCGTACTTTTTTTTTATAGATGTACGACTAAATACAGAAATACAATGCATGTTTAATCTAGAAAATTCAAAACTTTACTGAAGTTTATACTGCCCATGTATACTTAAATGTAATTGTATGGAATGAATAAAACTAGGAATGAATAAATTTGTGTTTTCAACGATAAAGAAGACTAATAACACTTTAAACACAATGTACGCTATATACATTTTTTATAATCATTACCTTCAACAAACATACCGTGAACATAGAAGCTCTTTCAAGTCTCAATGAAATAATATCGCTAAAATATTTTCCAAAATTACCAAACATAAAACTTGCTCTATCTTGTTCGTTTGCGCTGTAAAATGCCATTTGTTGACTTTGCCCACAAAATACAATCTTATAAAACAACATTCTCAAATTTACACACACACTTCACCACAGCCTAAATGATATCTCCGCTATTTTGAAACAGTTATGGTACGCACTTGTGAAACTGCTTATATATAGAGAAATGATTAAAGTTTTCGAAGATGACTAGTGACTGGCTGCTCTATTTACCTCCTCCAAAACCAAAGACCTGCAGCATTTTTTTTTTCGGAGCTTTCAAGATGATACTAACAATTCCGTTTCATTATTATGCAGAAATTTTTGTTTTCATTTCATAATCTTATACAATATCTGATGACCTCAAAATAGAGAAATTATTTTGAATATCCAAATTACTGATATTTTCAACCCTCTTCCAACTGAGAAAGGATTTTATTGATACCCGCTCTATTATAATTGAATTGATTGATGTATTGACTTCGGGTCTAAGGACCAAGCAGTCATTGCCCGTAAAAACCCGCTCTATTATAAACTGGAATGAGAACATCAAACATTGTACCCATTTCTCTCTCTATAGTATCTAGATTTTTCTTTTTTTAAATAAAAGAAAACTTAATATAAGAAAACTTGATACATTACTATTTGCATAACATTTGAAAGATGAAATTGAATTTCCGCGTTCTAAATAAAAAACAAGAAAAGAAAAATGGGTTTGGTGTCGAGGGTTGATTTCTAAACACTAAATATAAAATGACATAATGGAAAACTGGGGAGCAGCAAACATATTATAGACGTGCAAAATATTCATGCTTCAAAACCTCGTGAAATTCTTTAGGGAAGGGCGGAAAGAAGGATTGAGTTGAGTTGATAGGCAAAAATAAATCAAACGATCGATATTTACACCACGCAGTAAGACTGTGTTATTTAAATTGCCAAATCCGAACGCTTCATTTATCTTGTAGAACCTAATTTAAGCTATAAAGTATGACGTTCGTCTTTCATTGTGCGTTTGTCCGTCAGCATTCTGTTCTGGTTAGAGCCAGTTAGGAGGTTAAAAAGTTTGCACCAATCATATACAAATTTTTCAAAACAACAAATTAAACTAGAAAATGTAAGGAACTTTGAAGCCGAGATATTGCAAAGTAGTATTATTTTATTCACCAAAGTAAATATTAAACAAAATCATGTGGAATTTCATACACAATTTCTTCTGAGTAATACATTATTTCGTAATTTTTTGTCAAGTCCGCGTCTCTCTTGCAAGTATTTTTACAGTGAGGAGGGGGGGGGGGGGAGATATTTTAATCTTTTTATCTTGCCTAACAAGTTGCATACTAATTAGGCGCTTGACACGTCGGTAAAATCTCCAGCAAAGAAATAATTATTAAAAGATCAGCCAACTTTTTACAGTAAGAACATTATTTTATAATATAATTATTATGAAAATGAATGTGGATTATATGTGACTATATTATTTTTTATGATAAAAATTAAAAACAAGATTTGTTATATTATACAAATCCTGAATTAAAAGTATTTAAAATTGCTACCCAATGTTTCAACTTTTATATTTCATCTTTTTCCGGCTTTTGTTAATAGAACACTTAAAAAAAGGTTATAATTTAAAATAAAAGTATAAATAATATATCTTTACAATTCTCAACGACATTCTTTATTCTTCAAGGACCTAATTATATGTTTAAGTTGAAGAAAGTTCTCTCTTTAAAAGTGTTTCTCGAGTTAGCGAACGATCATTAACGTTTTTATTTGAGCAAGGAAGTCACAAGTCATTTGGCGATGCTGCATGGAGATAGACGATTCCACTGTAACAGGGATTCGTCGCTAATGACGTCACGATAGGGAGAATCCATCAGCAGAGGTTCCTCTCTAATTAACTAAGTGGCAGCCAACCTGCCTGCACTTAAAGTCCCTTCTTGGTTGCGACTTCCGGTATTCACTCTACGTTAAAATGTTCATGAACCCTCATAATATATATATTTAACCTTTGGTAAAGGTTATAGTGCAAATGTCAGGATGGTGTGAGTTTCATGAAATTTAATACGTCTGCTATAAGAATGAACTTTTGAATAAATAATGTATAATGTCTAAAAATAAGTTCAAATTACAAAACATGGAAAATATATTTTGTTATTTTGACGTAGCTCATGCAGGTGATAAGTTAATGACATTTTCTGTCTTTCGATGATGAAATTGGATGAGTTCATGATTTTTTCCGAAGTTTTTTTTTTTTTTAATGCTTGTTCATATAAACGTTGTCAATATCTCGATTTCATTTCACTGTTTTTATTTTCACTGTGACAATAGCAAAGTAATATAAACCGGCACGAGAAAAAGAAAATATAACTAATTGAACCACTGCTAGAATCCTTCAGTTTGAATCAAGTGGGAGGTGATTGGCAACATCTCAATTGATGGATTGGCCGGCTCGGCCAAGATAAGGATGTGTAAAGGAGGGCTCGTCGCTGTGCTTAAAAGGTCTGATAAATCAGATTGAAGCACTGAAAGAGATTTATATCAAAAGGAGGAAGGGGTGGGTGCTACAGTAGAGGGGAGAACACAACAAAATAAATTGAGCCCATCGAATCCACAGCCAACACTTTAAATTAAAAAAGAAAATCTTGGCAAGAAACGATGCCACAAATTTGTTCCTTTTCAGAACTATTTTAATGTAACATAATTTATGAAAGAAAGAGAGATAAAATTTATATTTTTTTTTCCTCAATCAATTATAAATTTTACGATTTTATATACAAAAAACAAACGTTAAAACCATAATATTGTGATGTATTAGTTCCAAAATTTAAATACTAAAAATTGTACACAAAAAAGCACTCAAAAAATTATTTTCTGTTTCAACTTGTCATCGAAAATGCCAATCCATTATATATATTGCTGTTTTATCACTGTTTCGGGTACATGTAGATTTTTTATCATATTTTTTATGTTTTTATATGTTTTATATCTGAATATTTTGTATCAATAATACCCATGAATGATAAAATGTAATCATTGAAATGTCACTGACATTCCCCTCATCTAAAAATGAACATGAAAATATAATATAAAACGTATATTTTTATATTTTATGAACTTGATGTTTAGAATTGGATTTCCACAGCGTCAAAGTTTCATATGAATACATGCTTACGGTTAAATTAGGTTAGCTAGTTGGGACGTTGCAGGCAATTTGGCGTGGAATGGACGTTCCATGTAGCTGTCAGGCTCTGGTGGATTATGCCCCACACAGACACCGGGGGTGTAAAACGACGCAGTGATGTGAAATTCCGTTGCTAAAAGAGGTTGCCCATAAGCATACTCTTTTAGAGAAATAACACCACAAACCATTCTTCTTTCTAATTAAAGAAGCTTAAAATAAATTGGATCACACCTACTATGTTTTAAAATGTTCACTTTCTAAAAAAAAATATACATAGCCAAATGATAAATTGTGGCTCAATGCGCAAATGCTGAATAATGCAGAAATGTGTACTATAATAGAGAGTTAAATACTGCTAACTTCATCTTGTATTCATTTAAAAAAATATTTATCACGACAAGCACTCTTGCAGCATAAACAGCTAATTGCTGTAAATTTTATGAATTGATTTATACTGTAATTTATAAATATTGCTTAATTTTTTTCAATTCAATGCTGTAACTTCATCATTTTATATTCATATTAAAATCCATGTCATATTGAAATTTGGATTTTTTACCACTGAAAATCATATGCATGATTAAAAAGTACGACATTCAGCATTTTTTTTTTCTCTTTTTTTTCCGAGCGCTTTCTAATAATTACGACGACAACGTGCAGTCATATCGTTCTATTTCCCCCTCGACTTCTCAACAGCAAGGCAGTGAGCATGTATGACTCGTAGTATAGCTGCATGCAGCATCTCACTTGCTGCATACAAATAACCTTATCTTTCTAGATTGCGTTCAATATAAAAAGTTGCAAAGAAGCAAGCTATCTTTGTTTTATATCTTACGTATCGTTCAAGGGGACAGCTTGTTCCGCGGATTTACTATAATACAGCTCTTGTTGTATACTGTAGAAAATTTGCACCCCTTATCTTCTTTCTCTCTCTCTCTCTCTCGTTGCTTCTCTACCCCCGAGCTACCTTAACTTCATGCACACCTCTTCTTCCCCTTCCATAAGAAGAGAAAGCCAACGGAGCTTTATTATTCTCAGCGAGGACGACGTACGTACTATACACGACACCCTCGAATCTATACCCCTTCCACCCCTGCTGTGTGACGAGCTACTTTGTTAGGGCGCCGTTCTATACATGCCCCACCCACGTCGCTTCTTGAATGACGGGCCTTCAAGCAAAATAGATTGGTAACAGATATCTTTACAAATTTTAATAACTTGAAAATATTGTCAGTATTAACCATTGTCTTGATGTAAAATATGTTCATTATAAAGTTAATTGTTGATTCAAATTACTTCTATTAACATACTTAAATAGAAAACTTCATTTGCCTGTTATTATGTCTGCAGCATGTATTCTACACTGTTGTATATATTATTATATTGTAATTAATATTCTACTTGTTTTATTACAGTGTAAAAGCTTGTATTGAAATAATCATGAATTTTATTCACGATATAATTATGTTCACTACAAAGTTTTGAGTTTGTATGTACGTTATCGCTGTTAGGTTAGAATTTTTCCTAAATTATTATTACATCATGTATTACATGTAAAATATTTGTATAATATACTATATATAAATTTTTGGAGTGATAGACAAATAACGTAATTGAGTCAATTTTGTTGTTTTTAGCCAGTGACGTGTACTATACGATACATAACTCGACAAGAGCGCTGTAGGCTGCATAATTTTATTCCAAAACTTTATTCCAAACTAGATGTTCTCTGTTTGATAGAGAGAGAGAGAGAGAGAGAGAGAGAGAGAGAGAGAGAGAGAGAGAGAGAGAGAGAGGGAGGGAGGGAGAGAGAGAGAGAGCTTGTTTGCGCACACAACCTAATATTCCAACTCATTGACTTGTATTGTCTAAAACTTTATAATACGTTGTTAACAATGTTACATATATATACGTCTATATAGTACATGATATTCACAGACGAATACTCGTATATATTACAGACAGTCCCACTGACAATACGTCGCATATATTATACACTACCATTTCTGCAAGCTCAATTTAGCATATAAACTATAGAACCCTTGCTGGTTAAAATGATGACGCAGCACCAGCAGTGAAATTGCTTACTTGATGGATGCTGGAAGTTACAATGGTGGGTAAATAACTCCTCTGGTAACGCAGGCTAGTTGAGTACACAATGTTCCGGCACATACTCGGCCTCACCACCGCTATCGTCGCAGCTCTCACCCGCATCAAAGTTACCGCAAACGCCGTGCTAACCTTGCGAGCTCCATTTGCTTACAGTATATTGACGCCTTAGGCAAGGTATGATTATAATATTCACCTCGTTGCTTTCATCGAACGGTTCAAATGATAAAAAAAATTGCTATATTATAAGCCAGAGAATATATTATCAGATTTCAAAGTTTATGTATTGCTATTTAATATGTTAATTATATTAACTTGTGAACAGGTAACTCGTTAAAATTAAATACCTTTTCAAAGAGGTATTAATAATTTTACGTTTCTGATTACTTCCTTTGCCTTTGAATAATTAATGTGAGTGATATAGTGGTTCACATTTAACTTGGTTTTCTTCGTGTTTGCAATATCTTCAGTCAAAGAGAGTTTGTAGCAAAGAATCTCATTGGCTGACACGAGCCGAAGTACACCCGAGCATCTCCGACGAAAATCTGAACCTCCGTATAATTAATATATACAAAGTGAGGATACGCATCGATTCAGTACTGCTGTATAGTGCTGAACAAGTTGCCTACCCTCAAGGCGGTATCATGATCTAATAACCAAGGCACTTGTAATAAAATGTGGAATAAAAACAGCTTAATTTGTAATTTAATCAACGAACTCTTAAAATTATTTTATTAAATTAAGTCAATTATAGTTACCTCAACTTTACAATATTATTTTAAACTTTTCTTGAAAATAATTTAAAATATGTAGCTAATGCGAGTCTAATTAGACTGGAACTACATAAAAAAAAAAACAAGAAAAAATTACTGTCTCTTGAATATGGTGGCATCTTTATATGAAGAAATGAAATTAAAGAAAACAACTCCGCAAAGAAAAAAGATTAACGTTTTTCTAAAACATTAAACTGGAAGTTTTCAAACTCAAATACTATACTTAATATAAACCATGATGTATAGTGAACGTAAACTTTTACTGTAAATCAAGAGTTGTTTATCATTGAAGTGGGATTCGCAGCACTCGGTATTTATTTAAAGTTTACAACAACTGGATGCTCAAGTTGTAAATAACGATTGGCCATGCAAGAAACGTTTTCCGTCCGTTTATACGCTCCATAACATAGTACGGTAGATCGAACAATATATTTCTCAATCCGCTTATGAGTTATTTCAAAGGATATCATTTTGAATGCTCCGACAACTAAATACCACCAAAACTGTTTGCTGTCTGAGTGTCTACATCACCGCAGCAGTGAGTATCTCAAACGTATCTGGTCCAATTAAATTTCTCGCTGACGAGCACAGCACCATGAGCTGAATAAGGTCATCGTGAACTTCTTATTACCAGGCAGAGACTCGGAATGTCACCCCAGCTTTGTCACAGAGTGTGATTGCACTGATTGCCGTGGTGAAACTATTTCGGACCTCTCCAAACTTAGTTACAAATCTGCATCTCATTGTCTGCTGCTCTGCAGCTACGGCAATCTGCTTATGTATTTTATTCTATGTGAGAGTTTGTTTTGTTTTCTTATTTATTAATCGAAACATAAAAATTATTTCTTTTTCATAGATGCTCATTTTTTAATATATGCGTGATAGATAGTTATAGGCACAGTGTAATTAATTTATATTTCCTCAATACGAAAATTCAAGTTTTTTTAAGACCTCGATCTCTGCTCGTCTTGCAAGAAATTACACAAATTAAGAACAAATTAAATAATTTCATGGCTCAAATTAATACAAACCAGTAATCATATATACATGTTATAGTAGGTAGTAGGTACACATCCGCGAGAAAAAATATAAAATGTAAAGTCTTCAATAACAATAGGAATGTATCACGGTAACAACTGTGTCTTTCTAACTCAAACGAGCCCAAGCATTAATAATTGCCAAATTTTGCTTTCTATAAACCTATGAACATTGTGATCAAAGGACTCGGAAGTATGATGTTTTTATACGAGTTTCGTGGAATTCGATATTACGAGTACCAAGCTCGCAATTTTTATCATCTAATCATCAAACGAAAAAGAAAAATAATTTAATGTACGATTTTTTCAACGAGATATATTACTTTTTTTTTTATTTCAAAGCAAAATATGTGAGATTGAATTGTATTTTTTAAATGATACACTACATAAATGAATATTAAATAAAACGTGTTATACATTGGTTATATAAGATAAAAGATAAATAATTCAGACTGAATGTGTGTAAGATATGAAGTGGGATATATTTCAGGACAAATAAAGGCCGATCGTGCAGCGCAGGGTCTAAGCGATAAGATTTTATGTGGTAGTCAAGAAGCAGCAGTGGCTTCTTGTGGTTTCCACTTTTTTTCCTAGTAGGTCGAAATGTTTCGGAAATACAGTTCAACAAATATAACATCAGTTCTTCAATGAGCTGCAAGTCCAATATTTTGGTCTTAACTACCAGTATTGACATTTTGAAAAGAACCAAAGACCCTTAAATGAATTTATGAGTCAAGTTTTAGAGCTAAAACGGAAAGGAAACTTCACTTCCGTTTTATACTTCTGGGATGTTCTTATGTTTGGGTCTGCAGCAGCACGACTCTCGAGGAGCTCTTTATTAAAGGTCCGTGCAACGCCCCGCTTTGGAAGCATCACCGCCGCAGCTGCCGTTGCAGCATATAATAAAACTGGTTGTCATGACGACCAGTGGCGGCGCGGCGTCGGCAACAAAGCGACTTATTTTATAATGTTAAGCCTGCAACTCAAAGTGCAGTAGTCTCCATTTGCTTGATGCAGCTCATACCACATGTTTTTTTTTTATCTGCAGAGGAAAACTTTTATATTATTATATCGTTTATAATCGAGATTTTAACGATTTACTGCATGTGGAGCCAATTTATTTCTAACATGAAAATTTTAATTACACTAATTGATTTTGCTCTTGGTGAAATAAAAATAAAATATCGGTCGTAATGACCTATATAATGTGCCAAGTCTTTATTTTTTATGTATTTCCTATTTTGTGGGTTTATTTACTACTCAAGATATAAAGAGAAGAGATAAAATGATGATTGTTATTGATATGACTCACAATCATTTTTAGATGAAGATTCAAATAACTTTTCTGCATCACTTCTTTAATACTTCAATCTTCTTTTTCCATTTATAGTTGCTGACATCGTTTAAAAAAATATCCTTTTGAATCAAAAGATTAGCAGACATAATTAGCAACTTGCAAAACTTCCTGATGTTCTTCTCAAAGGATTATAATTTAACAAGTTAAAGTCTTTAAATTAATGTAAAGCATAGTCAATTAAAATTTTAAAATCAAAGGAATTCAATTTATACTAAAGTTATGAATTATAATTATAAAAAAAGTTGAATGTAAGTGCGGATGAAATAATGGAAAGTTGAAGACGAAAGATCCAGCAAGTTGACACCGTTATCCGGAAAATTGATCCTGGTGATACTGGAAACTTTTTAATGGGAAAAATGAGAGAGAGAGAGAGAGAGAGAGAGAGAGAGAGAGAGAGAGAGAGAGAGAGAGAGAGAGAGAGAGAGAGAGAGAGAGAGAGACCGACTTGTTCCGCTGCCCATGCGCAAAGTCTTGTAAACAAGATAGATATGATTAATATTCAGATATATAATATGAAAACAAAAAGTCACCAGGTACCAGGAGCCAGATTGAATTCCCCCACCTCTCACTTCTTAAAAACAAAAGAGATTTTTTGTTCCCATTTGTATAATTATAATTTTGTATATAGGCGATATTGCATTTCTTTCAATTTATCTCTATATAATGCTAAATTTGACAGTTCTATATTAATATCTCTATATTGAACTTAACTGCATCAGTTATGTAAGTCCAATGCAGAGACTTAATAAGGAGGCTACTTACTGTTTGTAATTCAATGCTCATCCTTTCTTTATAAATTATTATATTTAAAATAAGAAATACTACCAAAAGCTTAAAATTTGGAACGCAGTTTTTAATAATTTAATTTTAAAATTATTTTAATTTTTCACAAACAAAAATAAATTCTATTTAATTATTTTTGTCCATTTTTTTATAATTTAATTTTACTGGAAAAATAGATAATAATCATGTTTCGTACGTACAATTTGAATTATAACATATATGAAACTCTCTATTAGTAAATAATTTTTTTCATAAAGTTCAAAAAATACCAATATTTTTCCCCTTAGCTCGTGACAGCACGCAAGTTATGCAACCACATGTGATGGAATGTATTGCGGGTTGCTCTCAGAGCAGGGGAGGAAGAGAAAGTTTGAATATAGGGGCATAACGGAGAAGATAAATATGAGAGCTGGAGTATAATTTTATGAGATGAGGGAGAAGGGAACTTGAAACGGATAACTGCGTTAATGTGAGTAAACTTTGTAGCAGCAGTTCATTCTAAAACAACTAACAACCACTGAGCTGCAATCGTTACCAAGGAGACCGCACGCATATAGCTAGATATTGTGGAGAAGGTCTTCTTGTTTTATTTAATAATAATGTTTGTCAAAGCGGCGGTTGAGTTTGATATTGTCGTGAGAGAGAGAGAGAGATGACAAGGTAGTATAATATATATAATTGCATTAAATGATCATCATCTGAAATAGCGGAGAAAGAGAACGCCGTACGGAGGTCAATAACAACAGCAGACTGCTGCTACTACGGAATGTACCTTCGCTTGGAGGTAGAAAGGTCGCGGACACATGCGATGTAAGGTTAAAGTATTGATTAAATTTCAAGCAACTACCAGAATAAAAGTCTCGTGTGTTATTACATTGGCCGCGAGCCACGCTACGACATTGGATTTTTTTTTTTTTTTTTTTTTGCAATTATTTTTTCTTACTTTTAAAAAACATTATAACGTAATTTTTACAGTGTTATTTATGGCAATAAATAAAATAAATTTGTGGCGAAAGCACTCTGAGATTAGTTTTATAACTTACAGAGATCATGCAAGTTTCAAATTTCAAAGTTATATTTCAACGAAGACCAAACAATTTGCAACTGTATAGAAGTAAATATTTTAGACTTATAGCTTTAGTTTGTCAAATTGGACATAAAAATAAAGTTCAGTGCACACGCGTGGCTTTAAAAGACATTAACAATGGATCAATAGAAAGAATTCTTCATAATTTATGGTTTTATCGTTTTGTATGATTTTTTTTTATACAGAATTTAAGAATTTATATATTAAAGTTGTAAGTATAATTTAATTTATATATTAAATTCCGAGTATTTGTTTTTCAAAATAATACTAATAAATAAATTCTACTTGCTAAAGTATCCTATTGTGAATTTTAGTACCCACGGGGGTGATAGTAAAATTTCACACATTTTACGATTTGTTTTTGTTTTTATTTCTTCAACTTGTGTCAACTTGGGAACAAGTTTAGTTTTTAAGATATTGAACAATTTTGTTTCTGGACGGTACCCAAGTGCCTCATTCAAAGCTTTGAAAGTTGAAACCTCGCTACTTAAGATTATTTTCTCTACAGCAAAATAAATTTTAAAAACATTTCTCTAAAAGTTTTTTGTTGATATAAGCAGCAAAAAGGAAGCTTTTTGTGCTTTAAAGAAAGCTTGTTCTTTGGTCTGCAGATGCATGATATAAAAATGCAGTGCGATAAGTTGCATAGTTTATTCTGCTTACTCATTATTATTTTATTCTCAGTCGACTGGGTGATTATGTATGGTGCGAAATTATTGTACTTTTATATATTTATTTTTTCATTACTTAATTCGGGTAAAAAATACAAATGAATTTTTAACTAAACTCAATTCCCAAAAAAACATATAAAATGGGTGTGGTATGTAAATTGACTAAAGTAATCATACGCTTTAAAATTTCTTGCTCTTGCCAATCTTATTGTACACTCGTCGCCTTGGAAAATTTCCCTTTTGTATCCTTGTTAATCACCATGCCCTGTATTATTCTTACGGAGCTTAGTGATTAACAAGGCTGCAAGGGGAAATTTTCCGAGGCGACGGCTGTACTTAAGTTGATGCTGGGTAGATCTACTAACGGTATTTCACTCGTAAATTTTTACAGATATGTCATTAAAACCCTGAATTTGAATTATAGGTGTACAGTTCCTACAGTGTATCATTCATTCTTACTTAAATTACATGAATACCACGTTTTCTCCAGTATAATTCTTCTCGGTTTTAGTATAATTAATGCTTCAGAAAAAAAAAGCAAACAAAAAATTAAAATAACAATTCAACAAGGTAATATTTAAAAAGCTTAATTTTTTTCTTACCTGTTACTAATTAAAATTACTTTATATACAGAATACACTTCTCAATATTGCCTTGCCTAATATTTTCTTTCATGACTATGGAAACAACGTATGTACCTCGATTTTGAAAGAGTTAGAGTCATCAAAAATATCTGAAATTGTTGATGATATAAATTTAACATCATTAATTGTGACATTAAATCATACATTAAAATTTATAGAAAGAATGTATGCTCTTTTAGAATAATGGCAATATAACCATCAAGAACTTCTTGCAACAAAACTCCATCCAGACCTGAGAAAGGGTACTATAGACTCACCTCAACGCCCTCTTGTTCGAGAAGGCCCGCAGCAGCCGGGTTGGCCGGGGTCTCCATGACTGTAGTGTCAGCGCCAGGGTCGGCCGCGCGTCAGGAGCGCCGCCACGCCGCCCCCGCGCGCATGCTACCAGAGCCGCGACAACACGCCGTCCGCCGCACGTCGTACCGGCCGGGGCTGTGGCTCCTCGGGAGGGGACCTCACCTCGACCGATCGCATCGCAACACCTCACTGCAAGCAACAAGCACAACGTTATATATTATATACCTCTTCAGGGTCGGAACCCAGCCCTTTGTTGTGGGTAAAAGGAGGGGGGGGGGAGATTCGAGGGTCTCAGCTCCTCCATTCAAGCAATCAGTTAGGTCACTCAGCCTTCACTTTCAGTAGAGGAGGGTACTATAACTCCAACTTCGACTTGTGCGATGAGTTAATATATTTGGGACCTTTGCTTCCTCCACCCCCTCGATCCTTTCTCCTTTAGTGCTTCTACCCTTGCAGGGTATCTCGCTCCCTATCTTACTGTGTTGTGTTCTCTTTTGTTTGCTGCTTTGACGTAATGACGTAATTAAAACCAAGCATTAAAGGAACGGAAAGGTGAAGCAAGTGAAGGGTATAAAAAAAGTTAAAAATCATAAAAATGATTTGAAAGTTCAAAAATAAAAATTATAATCAAGAAAATCGAAAGTACTTTTAGCTATATAAAGCACATTGCATGCTTCTTTTTATTATTTATTATCCTTTAAGCCCATGTAATGTTTTTGCCACAAAACAAGTGAATGCTGACGTTTTCCCTTTATTCTCAAGTTTGGAGAAGGATTTAACACAAGCCTCGAAACAACAACGGATGTTGGCTTAACTTCAAGTGGCTTAACTTCAAGTATTTATGTGAACTGTTCACTCAGATCGTTATCTCAGTTCGGTGTCGTAATTTTCAGAAACTAGCTAATGTCACTTGCAACAATAACGAATGCACTCCAACTTGCAACGGGGAAGTTAAGAATCCAAGAGAAAGTTAACAGCAATGCTAATTAAATACAGGAATTAGTTGAAACTTTATTTACATAATAATTATCTAAATGCATTTACGCAGTCAACTCTTCCTAACGCTCCTCAACTTAGTTAGTTACAAATTTAATATTGTAAGTATAATTTTCAAATGATAATAACAATTTATTTTTAAAAATAATGTAAATTCATGCAAAACTGTGGAAATACAAAGTTGTTGTAAAATTTGCCTTCGTGTTGGTAGGATTGTGTGAAATTATTCATGAAAGTTGCTACAAGAGAAAAATATATATGTTTGTAAAAGTTGATGTAATGGTTGTAATATCATTAGCTTTTAATTAACTATAAAACTTGGTTTTATTAAATTTACAAATATTGAAAGAAAATACGTTACGGTAATATAGCTATTTTATATACAATGTAATAAACTTAAGGTGTAATAAAAATTTGAATAATATAAAATTTACAGTATAATAATTTTTAAAGGCATCAATCAATATACATTTTTATCACTTTTTTTTTGACACCTGAAAACGTTAAAAATATTACAAAACGACATAACATTTTGAGATTTTTAATGTCGTGGACTAAATTTTTAGATCTTTTTTGGCTTCAGAGAATTCTACAATTTTACTACTTTATTTAAGTCTCTCCAGAGAGGGGTTGTGTAAAATATTTAGTAAGGTATCCCGCGTGCATAAATATTCAATTGTAAGGACTGCAGGGCAAATGACACAGCAAGTTATATGGTGGAGAACAAAACAATCAACCGGCGCTGACCTCTTCCCCGCAATTTTAAAATTAAACTTTTTATAATTTAATGTATAAAAGATTATAATATAAATAATAGAAGCTGCTCTTTCTGTGATAGACGATTCATTAAAAACATTAAGCTGTATTTTTTTATTATTAATTTAATGAAGAAAATTATTTATAAAATAAAACCTTAATACTTCAACACGCCCGTCTTTTGCTACTTACAATTTAATTCATTTAAATTAATGTATTTTTCAACATCAAATTTATTATTTAATTTTTTATATACTTAAACAACCGTCCGTCTTTGCAAATATATATTTCATCATGGTATACTTACCATTCACGATCTCCAAAAGCTCGAGAAAAGTCGTCGCCGTGCAGAAAGTAACAAGGGTGTCTCTTAGCTGCTCAGCTAACGGACTGCAACTGGCGCCTCTCGAGTGAGGCGCGGCTCTCCCTCCGTGGTGTAGCATCGGCGGCTACGCATGCGTCCATGATCCCCTAGCTGCAGTACCTCACCTGTGGCAGAGTGACGTCACCCACCCGCAGTAGCACATGTCATGTGCTGCATAGTTTCAGAGGACTTTGAAATAATAACTTTTTAGCAGGGGCGGGTTAAACTTAAATATTGACTCAAGATAAAATTAATTGAAATACTATCCCCAGCAAAAGTTCAACAAACTTTTTTGTAATTAAGTGTTACCAGAATATATATATATTTTATAGTAATAATTTAAAGTATAAATTTGTTTTAAAGTTACTGCCTGACAATATATAAATGTAAGCCTGGCTGAAAATATAACCACATTTTAAACGCTACTTTAAGATTGTATTTTATACTATAAGCTGAAAAAAAAAATACAATTCAAAAGATTTTATTAAATAAAGAGATATCGTATGCATAAATATCTGGTGGAAATAGTTTCACAGTGGTTTCGCGGAGACAGCATTATATTATATTGGACTCTAACATATGTTGGGGATATATCTTGCAGGCTGACATCAGCACAAAATTTGCATAATTTATGGGGTCTCGTATACCATGTATAGTTTGGGTTAACAAAGTTCTCTCCTTACTTCACTTCTCTTTATTCATTTATTGCAATGGAGTATTGTCCTCAATTTTTTTATTGCAGAAATGGATAGAGCGTGCAAAGTTATGCTACCCTGATTTTTTTCAGATTTTTTAGAGCCCGGGAAGTATTTTTAAAAAATTATTGAAAGTCATTTTTGTGACGTCACGCGGCGACAAGTCCTATCTTTTTCTTAAGGAGCGGCGTCTCGTGACGTCACAAAAATAACTTTCAATAATTTTTTAAAAATAGTTCCCGGGCTCTAAAAAATCTGAAAAAAATCAGGGTGGCATAACTTTGCACCTTCTATCCATTTCTGCAATAAAAAAAAATAGGTCAATACTCCATTAAAAAATTTTCAAAATCCCTCCATGGCATTTTGTCTTCGTGTGTAAGGTTTTTGAATTACGCTGTAGAAATTATTAATATGTCGTTTTAATGTTTTCATTGCATTTAAAATTGCATAAATAATAATTATGTATCTATTATAAGAGATATGTTCGAAAATACACAATAAAAAACAATCGATTATTATTGATGAACCCTCTGTACATTATGGAACATAAAGTTCATCAATAATAATCGACTATTTCTGATTGTGTATTTACGAACAGACTTATTGTGTATTGATTATGGTTTTCAAGCTTGATGCAATAAATTAATGTTGACTACTAAACCTAGGCATGCAGAACTCTTTCGGGATATCTTTCGGGGGTGTTGTTTTTCTCCTCGTTGGTCTTAATTCTTTAATTGTGACGCTTCACCTCGCATGTTCGAGGCATCTTCAAGTAAAATCCGCCTAGTAAAATCAATACAATCCTAGGCTTATACATCTATATGATTTACATTTACTTGGTGTTATAAATAATGATTTTTAAATAAAATTGAGTTAAATATAATTAAAAATCTTACCATTTGACGTTATAAAATATAAAAAGAAGTAATTTAGAATAAGTTTTAAGCAACTTTAATATTTTTAAATGCACCTAGGGACAACACGAACTTTGTTCTTGTCTCACTTACTATAGAGCTGCAACTCCATTGCAATGTACAGTTGCCGCCTCGGAAAATTTCCCTTTGCAGCCTTACCATGCCCCGTAAGATTAACATAGAGCAAGGTGATTAACGAGGCTGCAAATGGGAAGTTTTCAAGGTAACGACTGTACAAAGGGCATTTTTATTTATTTATTTATTTATTTATTTATTTATTTATTACAGTGATATACCCCTAAGAGCTTATACAGCTCGCGGCGGGGTAATGGGTAGAGATCGAAGGGGCATTCACAAAGTCTTAAGGCCACATTTAGGGCTCGATAATTTAAGACCAGAAATTTTGAGTCTAAAAAGCATGCCTAAAATCGGTTTTTAAATTATCGAGCCCTAAATGTGGCCTTAAGGCTTTGTGAACGTTTGTGAATGCCCCTTACGACGGCCTGTTAATTAAATATTTATTTTTAAGAAAATAATATAATAAGCACACATAAGGAGTTGTGGTTTGATTCCATCTCCCTCCCAATTTATTTAATGAACTCGCTTGGTAGGTCGGTATATATAGATTGTTCCCCAAATCCATTATATATATTTATCATTTTCTTTTCGACCCGGCCCTTTCAAATTTTTTCCCCTGAATGGATGGATCGCGACAAAAAGCATGATCAAAATATAAAATATATATATAATGTATTTCAAATTTATTTAATTTATTATTATAAAATATTAAATGATTTAACTAATTATCTTATATAATATGATAATAATTATAATATAATATTTTTTACGCGTTGCCCGCATTGTTCCTGTTCGTAAACCCTGCTCGGTGTACACTTTCTGCACCCAATCGACCTTATGTACATGGGATATAAGGTCGATTGGGTGTAGAAAGTGTAGGGTTTACGAACAGGCCTACTGGCTGATATGCAACTTCTTTAGCTTGTAAGCAAAGAGGGTTGCATAAAATATCAGAGTGTGACATTCGTCACATTCGTGACATTTGCGCAAAACTGACTTTTTCCCTACTGCGCAGCTTTGTTTATTGAAATAATTTGTAAACGAGCGCAGGCGCAGCAACAACACTCAGCCGGAGGCCAAGGTCCCTCTACATAAGGTTGGACGCTTAGGTTCACATTTTCATCCCAGTTCGCGCAAGACCAATCAGAGAGAGCTGTTACTCTCGAGCCTATTTCGTGGCAGTCAGTGATTGGTCGTGACGTCACAGGCTCCAACAAAAGCTGCGCCAAGATGGCGGAGCGTCAAACCTTATGTAGAGTAATCTTGGCCGGAGGCACAGCTGATCGGTTGCAAGTTTAGTTTTTAATTTTATTTTGTTAGAAATCAGCCTAGCTTAAGTAGCTTATTTCTTGAAACATTGCAGAGATGCATTTGCCTGACAGTTCAGTAGCGAAAGATTCAGATGTTGGTAGCGAAAGTTGTGAGGAGACAGCTCAATACCAAGAGAACATGGTAAGTGAGCCTGCATGCCTTGACTTTGTCCACACTTTGTCTGTGACTTTTGCTGTTTGTCTTAGATTATGCATACTGTATGTAGCATAATTATGATAGTGTGTTTATAATATATTCAGTTAACGGTATATATCAAGGTATCATTGTTATTTTATAATGGAGGGTCGCACTGGCCAAACATGAGCCGAAGTATGATACCGGTAACATTAATGTCGTTTGTCAAGGTGTACGCAAACATTGCTTTCAACTTTGCCTCCATTTCAGTCTGACTCTTCGTCCAAGCAAGACTCTCCGGGCAGGCAAAAGCTCAAGTCGTGGCTCAACAAGAACCTCAAGATAGAGATGACAGACGGCAGAGTGCTGGTTGGGATTTTCCTCTGCACAGACCGCGATGCAAACATTATCCTGGGATCTTGTAGTGAATACTTGCAGCCAGATGGTAAGTGGAACAGGAAGGTGCAGATAGAGATGCTGCTTATTAACATCATATAAATAAATTCATTGCTCGAATAGGTGACTTGTCCTTACACTGATCCTCGCCATCTGTGAGTGGCGCTGCAACTTTTTGCAACTTGCAGTTCAAAGTCGACCAATCACTTGACAGCATGACGTCATGTCGTTCTAACCCATCAATGGCTGCTCTGTGGTCAACCAATCGCAGAATCGCTTGGCAGCATGGCGAGCCGCGGTGGCCCGAGGTAGTTGTCTTTATCTCGCTAGTATTTGGAATTGAGCAGTGCTAGGGTGAAAACGATTGCACTGAAGCAAACTAGAATAGTTATACCACGTTATGGCAGTGAAAAATGTTAACTTTTTATTTTCTTCCGTACCTAACTCGCGGTTCACAAAATTTTTCCCCCATCTTCGCAATGTATTATTTCGTTTCTACATGCTTTGACCGTACACGAAGTTGCAGCGCCACTCGCACAGATGGCAAGGATCAGTGTAAGGACAAGTCACCTATTGTTTTTATTATTCATATTTTATTGCTGTTGTGGTGATTTGTTCACTTTTCAGGCTTCCTTCACTTGCTTGAAAATTTTTGTGGCACACTGCTGAAAAATCAAACTTGCCTTGAGTTAATCTTATGGAGCTACACTTTCTATGTGGTGCATTAATTGCAGCATGATTCTGCAACAATTTTTGGAGTATGTGAAAGCACCTTAGAGGGTCATTATGCCATCACTGGAGTGCAGATGTTATTAAGATCTAGTTCTTGAAATTCCGCATTTCAATTAAATTAATTGTACTGTACATTCATCTCGGGAGAAAAACATCTAAACTCTATCCCCACTTAAGCACTTGCAATCAATTTGTCAAAAACCCGACAAGTGTTGTGTGGAGAGACCATGATAAAAGATTTTTGAAGACTGGACTGTCTAGCTATTCATTGCATCATTTTGCTAGGCAGGTTTGTGATACTTCTCATCAAATTTAAAGATTTTTGAAGACTGGACTGTCTATTCATTGCATCATTTTGCTAGGCAGGTTTGTGATACTTCTCATCAAATTTAAAAGGTCGGAGATAACAGGGAATTGGAGAACATCACGATTGATAAAGTGTGAGTAGAGAGGTTTAAAATTTACAGTATATTTTTATTTTCATTAAAGTGGCCTTCCTTTTCAAGGGAATCTACTCTTTAGTCAGTTGCGGAGACAAGAGAAAGATTCAGAGGAAGTTCCTTGCCTTTGGGAGTAGAGAGGCAAGGGGGAAAAGGGGGAGGTTATAATAGTGGGTACCAATTTTCCCCCATCTTGGGTTGAACTGACATCACCTGACTGTTGCTACAGAGGGAGGTGTGATTGACGAGCCACGAGTGCTGGGGTTAGTGATGGTACCTGGTCGCCACATCATCTCCATCCACCTGGACGATATCACCTCGCAGCACCAAACTCCACCCCTCGCCGACCTTGTGTGACCCAAGCAAGTCAGTGTCAAGGTTGGACTTACCACCTCAGAACATTACTTCTTCTCTTTCTACCACTGTCTCTAAAATAACAACTTTGGATTCTGGAAAAGTTACATTTGTATCGGTGTTCTTAGCAAATCATCATTGCTATGTCATGAAAGTATATTGATTATTGATCTGTTTTAGTAAATACACAATCAATTCAAGAGTCAAGAAACAGATGAACCATCTGGACTTGAGATAAGATGATTTTGCATTTACAAACAGATCTTGTGAATAAATGTAGTCTAGCTTAACTGTTTCATTTTCGGCAAAGTTATGTAAAAAAAAAAATAATAATAATAAATAAAAAAATGTTACGCCGACAGAATCCAAAAGAAGTGAGTGAAACAATTGTTTGACTATTGCATGCCATCTTGTTTTGTAACCATCAAGATCACAGTAATGCTGTGACATTTTTTATACTCAATTGGTTATTTTTAGTGTTTGAAATCTGAACTATCGGGTCTCTTACGATTTGACAAGAACAGGAAATGAAAATTCACTAAACAGATGACAGTGGCAAAATGTTGATTCAATTATTATTCTTATTTTAATTGAGTTGTTTCAAACTTAGCATGAAGTCCAAAGTTTTGTCACTGATAACATTTAGTGTTATTGTTTATATTGAGGAATTTATTTATTTATTGTTGATATAATGTGAGCACATAATCAGTTGTGCGTTTTTGTAATTTGTTGAAAATATTTTATTGTAATAATAACATGTCATAAGTACCATAATTACAAGTATCATTATTACAATTACCATATATAATTATTTAATTATGAAGTATAATTGAGAAATAATTTCCATAGCATGAGATCTCCAAAGTGCAGTCTATAGATTTAATAAATAAAGAAGGATTTAAGAAAGCTACTTCCCAACATTTACAGAAACAATAATTACGATCATACACTTAAGTACTGTACGATGTACAAACTTTTAAATACGATCATACACTTCTGTACATGATAGAAGCAAGTCGATAGCTAGCCACACGTGACACATTATTTGGATACATTCAGTCAATTTGTTATTATTTTGATTTAAGTTCAAATTCTTAATACTTTTCTTTTTTTCAACGAATATTACTGAATTAAAGATGTCAATATTTCAATATTAATTAATACAAAATAATGTATAGTGAAATATTAACAAGTAAAATAAATAGTTTTTTTTTTTTTTTTTTTTTGTCTAGGATTTGAAACATTTTTTTTTTTTTTTTTTTTACTTGTTAATACATAGCAAAATCATACAACTCATTTCTCAAATATTACATAGTAATACAGTACATAACTAGCTGCAAAAAGGAATCATGTAGTCTAAAGAATAAACATGAATTTCATTTTAATATTAAGATTCCACATTCTAGTCATTATAACTCACAACATTTAATAATACTTCAGAGAGGTGTGGTCAAGGTGGTTATCACAGCTTAAAATATAATACTACTCCAACATTTTTGGACCACTCTCTCATTTCTATAGTCACACAACCTGTGAGCCAACAAATACAACATGCTTACGAAGATCGAGAAAAAAAAATATTTAGGTCCCATCATCACTAAAATAAACTAAATAAATAATATCCTATTTAGAGCATGTCAATAATACATTCCACTCTTTTGGAAATTGCCAGCATGTATCATAATTATCAGTAAGAGGTACATTGATGATTCTGATATTGTTAATCAATGGCTTTGTTCTTTTTCAGACATAACACCTTAGCATTGGCAGTTAGTTAAGGGGGGGGGGGGGTAGGCTCAAACAAGACGTTTTGATAGTGTTCGTACATTTCAATTTTTTTCTTGGAAAGTTTTCATCTGATCGTTTTGAAACCAACTGCATACCTGCACTATATTATTAGCTATCTACTGTAAAAATCCAATTGAATTATAAACTCAAGTTTCTGAGATTAACTGTCCAGAACAACTCTGGAATTGAGTCACAAAAATTGCTCAAAAGATGGCGCTTCAGAAATTTGTTGAAAGTTTTTCTGGGTTATAATTGAATGAAACTTATTAATTCTTTTTTCATTGGTTAGCGGCTCTTTTACTCTAGGACCTCAGATAGTTTCATAATAATTACTGCAAAACAAACGGAAATAATTATTTACTTCCTTGACAATTCCAATAGATGGCAGTTACGGCCTCCCGCCCACCGTTAAATAACAGGACTTGTCCAATAACAACAAAAAATAAAAAAATTAACACAAATATAAGAAATAAACAGTAGATATGTTTCTAGTTACGGTACTCATATAGCTAGTAAAGCTAGGTCTGTCCAAATTTTGTTTATGGACAAGTCAAGAGTTATAAACTTCCATGCCTCCATCCTTTACTTACAACACTACACAATACAATACATAAGCTCAGTTATTATCACACTAATTATTTTATGTCAAATCTGTTTTTCTTTCATACTTAATTTTAGGTTAAAAATTAAAATAAATAATTGACAATAAATCAGATCTTGAGTTTTTAGTAGAAATATTTGTCAATCAAATTATAGGAACAAAACTTGACTATGCAAAGTTGCATGCTAGTTTAATTCAACTCAAATTATAAAACTTTTTTTTTTTAAATTTACATTAACTAGAAAATTATTCTATAACAAATTAAAAGTTAAAATGTCAATTTTATTATTATAGAATGCTTGGAGAAGGCAAGAGGTACCCTGATGATGTGACCCAGGAAATTTGTGTTTCTATTTTGTTCAGTTTATGTCAAGGAGGCAGGTACTGAACACTCCCATTTCTTGTCGCTGTTGGGGGGTCTGTCGCTGGCTCACTCATGTGGTTATGATAGAATGACAGCTGAGCAAACTCCGGGGGCACAAAGGGCAGCAGTCGCTCCAGCAGAACCTGGAAGCTGGGCCGACACTCCTCGTCGCGCTGCCAGCACATCTCCATCAGGCCTGCCAACACCTCGGGGCAATCCACTGGCGGGCACAGCAAGCCTCCGGCAAGGATCTTCTGCAAAACCTGCGAGCAAGAATTCCGTTGCAAGTCAGTCATGATGAGCTAAAAGTGCTGCTTTCTTGCCTGCATGGGTGTGATGTTTTTTTTATTTATTATATTTTCCTCATGGTACATACAGTATATCGTCCCTCTTCTGCAATAATGAGCTATCTGCTCCTTGATCTCGTTGCAATAATGAGCTGTCTGCTATTTCAGATGAACGCAATATTGAGCTATAAATCGGTATAAAATAAGGCTCAAAATTGCGCTCACCTGAAAGAGCAGACAGCTCATTATTGCAACGACATCATTGAGCAGATAGCTCATTATTGCGGACGAGGGACGATATAATATAACATTTGGCACAGTCCTATATACAGAACAAAATGCAAAGGGAAAGTTACGCATTATGTTACTACTATTTTCAACTTGCTCTCTCAATTTCCATTTTTTAGTTTGTAATTTCATAATATTTCGTCTACTGATTATCTCTACTCTACTATCTCTATTGATCCTATTAATACTTAAGTGTGTTTCAAGATCTTTGAGTTTTACCTCTGATATTTAAAATGTTAATTATTTACAATTGAGACGCATATACTTAATAATGTAGGTGACAAACAAGGCAGTTAAAAATATTTATTGATATTTTTTGTCTAGCATGTTGTTGTGTTGTACCTGCTCGTTACTCAGTCCGTGGTAAGGTTGCTCCGCGTGGGTAGCAATCTCCCACAGCACCACCCCAAAGCTCCAAACATCCGAGGATGAGGTGAAGATTCCGTCCTGCAGAGATTCAGGGGCCATCCAGCGCACTGGCAGCAACCCCTTGCTACCCTTGCGGTAGTAGTCGGTCTCATAGATGTCCCGAGTCATTCCTGCACACAACGAGGGTCAGTAAATCACTTGGTGCTTTGAGTCTGAAAGACAAATCAGTGCTTAATAGTTTAATCTGTAGGCTAATTTCGACTTCCTTTTTGGGCATAAACACTTTCTTTTATTTTTTTCTCTTTTATTAAGTTAAAATTTATTTTTGTTATATTAGGTACTCTAATTTATTACACTGACTGCAATTTTGACCGTAGAATGAAAATATTTTCTTATTTTTTTACAAAATTATTCTTTTTTTGGTCATCTTTCTTTTTCCATAAACATTTCGTCTAGTAAAATTTTACAATAAGTTATGAATACAGTAAAAACTTGTTATTACGTTAAGTCAAGGGACCCAGAAAATTGGGTTTACCTTATATCGAGTATACCTTATATCAAGTTTTTCCTATACCATGCTTCTCCACCATACGTACATCTTGCACTATATTCAGACACAATACAATTCCATTTTATAACTTACCAAAGTCACCAACTTTGATAGTTAAATCTTGAGAGATCATACAATTCCTCGCAGCTAAATCTCTGTGTACATATTTTTTGGTTGATAAGTACAACATTCCGTCTGCTATTTGTGCCGCCATGTGAATCAAGCGTTCCACTGACGGTTCTCCGGTGTCTCTGTTGCTGCGGAGGTAAGTCTTGAGGTCTCCGCGCTCCATCAGCTCCATCACCACCAGGGTGGGCTGTCCTCTCGACACCACCCCAAGCAGCCGAACGACGTGATGGGCTTTAAACGCCTTCATCACGGTGGCCTCGTGCAAGAACTGGTACCGCTCTTCGCTATTGGCACTGTCATTCATAGTCTTGATTGCACACGGTATTGGAGGTCCACCTCCTTCGGAAGTCAATTCTCCCATGTATACCATTCCAAATGATCCCTGTCCTAATTCCCTTAATAAATTAACTCTGCTTCTCACTAACTCCCATTCATCTTCTGTATAATTTGAACTTACATAGTCAGGGTTTACAGATGCTATAAGGCACATATCTTCAGCTTCCATTTTATGATGTCTTTGTTTCCAACACAGAAAACCAATAAATATTAACATTAGAAACAAAAATGATATAAATATTATGATATATTTATGTAGATCTTTTAATTTATGACTACCAACTGTTCTAGAAAGTATGAAAGTTGTTCGTTCACTGAAAGGTCCGTCGCCTGCAAGTGAAGTTGTTCGAACTCTAACTGAGTATGTTCCCACTTGAAGGTTTCCAAGGTCATAAGAGCCTTGAGCTGCTCTAAAATTTGGAACAGAGAGACACTCTTCTAGAGGGCGATAACTTTCTTGCCCTTCTCTACGCCATTCTATGTGAAAAGCAAGCACAAGGCCATTAGGTTTTGCTGGCGGGCTCCAGTACAGTCTCACTCCCGAGGTATCGAGCACTGTGGCGTTGACCGAAGTGACAGTGTCCGAGAGAGGCAGGGGGGCCGTTCGCAGAGAGATTTGGCTGGCGGAGCTGCAGCGCTCGGCATTGGGGGGCTCCTCGGGGTGCAATTGTCTGCACGCCCACACCTGCAGACAAACAATTCAGGACGTCAGGGAGGTCCAGAAGGACTTGGTGCTCTCTCTTACCTGAATGCTGTAGAGCCCAAAGTGACGGAGAGGTCTGGCCAGCATGGAACTAAGATGTGCAGGAACTGTGTAGGAAAACTCGTGGAGGACACCGCCAACGGTAATGTTTTGACTGACCGAGGGATCTCGAGATTCGTTTTTCTTCTTTTGGTCCAAGGCTTCGTCTTGTGGAAATTGATCCTGTGGCACAATTTTTAAAATTACTTACAAAATAGTAGAAAAGATGATTCTTAAAAACAAGTTGTATTAAATGATCTCTTCATTTTTATGCAGTATTAAATTATTTATTAATAATTTAATAATTTTTATTTTTTACATTTTTCTTTTTGTATGTGATTATTTAAGTTAATATATAATTATAGACCTAATTTCAATAACGCCAGATTAAATTAGGTGCTATTTTATCCTGTGCCTACCTACCTGCGCTAATTTCTCCGTGTAGTTGAGTTCTTGCTGGTAAGGGAGTTCGTGGAGGTAGGAGGTGAAACAATCTTCTCTGCTTGTCTCCACCTGCTCACTCAGCTGTGAATGCATTGTTAAATTTTGTCAGTTCATGTACATATAATCTGTAGCTAGAAAATGTCCCTGATTTAATTGTTACTGCAGAGTAATTATTAATTCAAATTTTTAATTTAAGTTAAGTTTAACGAAAAAAAAATATATATAATTTAAAAATAATAACAATTGAAAATAATAATTTGCTATAATACAAATCTAAATAATTTACATAACTTGTATATATGTACAGTATATTGAATATATTGATATAAAAACAAATAATCAAATGTTAAAAAATACTATGTTATAAGCTTGAGATCTGATTGTATTACAGTACAATATTAGCACACTCACCAGTCCGCATCTTGCCAGACAGTCCTCGGACTGCATGCTTGGAATGTGCTGCGTGGTGGCCTGGCTGGAGGGGGTGGGCCGGTGCTGCTGACAGCAAGGCGGCTGAGTAACGGACTTGCTGGTGTAAGGGGACTCCTCACCGTCCTCTGCCGTCATTGGGTGCAGGCAATAATCACGCTGCTCTAGCAGAAACAACTGGTCATCGGAAATCCACTGGCCAACCACCAGGTAGTGAGATAGGTGACCGTTTGGCCGGACAGGGTGTCCCCATTGAACGAGCAGCTCGGAATGGTAATTAGACGACGCTCTCAAATTGACGGGAGGCGACGGACGAGATGGAAGAGTGGTGAAGTATTGTATAGGACTTTGTCCTCCGTAACGACTCAGAGTCGTCAGTGAATAAGTCTTCACGTAAAATGCATATTGAGTGTTTGGCTTTAGTCTAGTTAAAATCTGATACACTCGGGAGTTTCCGTCACTCGTTTGCGAAGATTCCTCGTCGTAGGTGGCCGTGTTGGACACGTCGTCCACTCTCCAGTCGTTCCCTCCACACGAGTCTAGTCCGTCGTAGGCAGTCACATTCTGAGACGGAGCTTCTATCGAGTACACGAGGTAGCCAAGCAGCGTGTTGTGACGTGGAATGTTGAGTACCTGCAGACGTGGTCAAATTATTGTCAATTATCGAGAGGTTTACAAAAAACGAAGTACCGCAAAATATCCTAATTCGATTGCCGCTCAGGTTATTCATGAAGTTATAGGATATTTTACACTACTGAAATGGATATAACGTCAACTATATAAGAGTGCGATTTGTTTATGGTAATGCTCATTTATAGGTGGCTATATATTTTGTTTATACATTCTCATCACGAACTGCATAGATATGTAGACCATAAATGCATTCGCAGCTGACAATTTATATTTATACAATCTTAAATGCATTAATTCCAATGCATATTTAACTCAATTCATTGAATAGAAAAATGATTTAATTATAATATAATCTATAGATAATTATACTATTTTTTAAGAGTATAAAAATTTTAAATTAAAATTATTTCAACCTTCAATTTCTTGTAAAACAAAAATATCATATCATGGGACCTACTTTTTTCTTACTTAATAATATTTCGCGCAGCATATACCTTGTACTTTAAAATAAGCACACTTATTTTCCCCCAACCGTACTTTAATTAAGCTCTATATAATTCAACAATTAATAAAGACAGCGAGAGAGAGAGTATGTGTGCTATATTTAATTATTTATTTATAGTTGACAAAATATATCGCCATCAAAATTATTACATTGAAATTAAGATGAGCGAATATAATTTAAAATATGCAGAACTTTCTATATAATTATAAAGCAATAAGAGGCGGCGGGGACCTTTTTCAAAACGTCCAAAATACAAAATAAAACAGATATTGTATACCCCTCCCGTTCTCACCTCCTTATTTTGGCACCCCAAACTTAACATTGCAGGATAAGGCTCCCCTCTCCCATGAACCTAGCGCTTGCTCTTGCTTGACGGAACAGTTAAAGTCTCACCTCCCACTCGATGATGACCCCGGAGACGAGCTTGGTGGTGACCCTGGCCTGCAGGTCCACCACGATGCACTCCACCTCGTCCCCGTTAGTGACGCTCGACACGTCCTGCTCCGAGACAGCGCCTGGGGCGAGTCCCGCTGCCCCCAGTAGTTTGTGGATCTCCCGCAGGCACAGCCTCGGGTTCTGGTGGAAGAAGACGGAGCCGTTGCCAAGGTGCAACCTGGGGCTAGCCCGGGCGCTCCAGTTCCAAAGCTCCTGAAGATTCTGGTTGTCCAGCACCACCAAACTGTACTTGCCGAGCTCCAACTGGTGACCGTGGATAGCACGCAGTTTTTTTAAAAAATTAAAATTTAATAATGAAAATGATCTTGTAATTTTTAAATTACCATCAATTTCTTCAATAGCTCCTAAATTATCTTCTAATTCTTGAGAGATGTCTTTACCTCCGATTATTTGTATCTCTAATGATGTATTTATATGAGTACAACCTTTAAGCTTCTGTGCTTTTGTTACACTATCTATTTTATTACTCATACAAACTTTACGGCACCCTTCTTTTCCACACGGTTTGCACGTTAATGTTTCTTCGTCATCGAGAATTTGGTGCTCCTCGAAGCCTGGAGGACAACTGGAGATGCACGAGCCGTTAAACACCCTCCAAGGTTTCGGTTGATCTTCGTAGTCGAGAGCATCGTTCGGTGAAATACCCACAAGGTGGCACTGTGCCTTGGTGATGCAGCGGCTGCTGTGGAAGGTGTAGAGGCCCTCGGGACAGCGCGCCTCGCACCGCTGGTTGTGGATCACGTTGAGACACAGATAACATTGGTGAGGGCCTGGACCCCAGCACCCTCCCAGACACTCAGCGTGGCAACACTGCAGACCAGAAGCCACCTCGGAGGAGTCGGGCACGTCGGTCTCGAATATCGTCTGAGAAAAAGACGTTTTAATTATTATAATTTATCGTTTAAAAAATCTAGGATAATTTGCACCGATTCCATTTAACAGATATTTTTTCAAGTTTTTAAATATAGCTTGATTTTATTCAGGAAAAATTTTACGAGCCGAGTTCTTTGTGAAATCACCCTTTAAAATATTAATGTGTGTTTATATATTATATATATTATTATAAAAATGGAGTACCGACCTCAAAAATTTTTATTGCAGAAATGGATAGAGGGTGCAAAGTTATGTTACTCTGATTTTTTTTCAGATTTTTTAGGGACCGGGAAGTATTGCTAAAAAGTTTTGGCGAGGTCGGGTTCGAATCCACGTCCCTTTTGGGTCCTTTTATAAAGAGAGGCGGCAAGAGGCGGCACTTTTTCTGTACTTTCAATAATTTTTAAAAAATATTTGCCGGGCTCTAAAAAATCTGAAAAAAAAAATCAGAGTAGCATAACTTTGTACCCTCTGTCCATTTCTGCAATAAAAAATTTTGAGATCGGTACTCCATTATACTGATTATACGTAAGACTAAAAATAATAAAAATATAATATATATTATAGCGTATTTGAGATTATATAAATTAAAAAAATAGAATTTGAATTTACTCATATGTGAGTGACAAAATACTGAATGAACTTTTTTTTATGTTTTCTATACACGAGCTGAACTTAAATTTAATGCAAAACAAAAACTTAACAAAAACCAACACATTAAAGTTTATCATATTTTATGACATTAGAAAAGTTTGTCGGTACAGTTAAATATATCATGTCCTCCGTGACTAAGAATCAGCAGCGGTGGTCACATTCTGACTCACGTTCGCGTGTGGTGCGAAGCAGGGTGCGTCTCCGCAATGCGCGGGGCAGTCGCTGTGCTGGCAGTGCTGTTCGTTCCAGCAGCGCCCCGAGCCGCAGCGGGCCGGGCAGGTGCGGGGGCACGGCATCATTCGGCCCTCGCGCAGCCGCAATCCGTTCTCGCCCTGCACACACCATTATGTTATTAAAGACAAGCCTACGACAATATGAAATAACAGTGACATAGCTATAAAATAAATCGAAGAGCATTGAAAATTGAGTCAAAAATATACAATGGGATCGTGTGCACTATTAAAAATTTATCCACTGTCAATGTATATCATACTATTGTATCTTCTGGGTGCAATAACGCACCTTATTTTAAATTAATATTAAAGTGAATATGATAGTACGGATGGAAAATTATTGATTGCAACATGAAAGCTGCTGAATGCAATAACATGCCATGCAGCAACAAACCTGCAGAGTGCGTATATAATCAATTCTCTCCGCTCTCTTAATTGATTTATTCTAATAACGTAATCATCGCTGCTGGAGCTATACATAAATTTCTTTATTGTTGAGTTACAAGTATTTTCTTATCACATTACATACCTATCAGAGATATAAAATTACGGAAGAGGACATATATAATAAAAGGAGTCAATGTATTAATATGTTTACTTAATAGAAAATACAAGAAGGTATTCACAGAGGAATTTGATTGATTAGAAAATTTAAGTATGTATATGTATATATATATATATATATATATATATATATATATATATATATATATATATATATATATATATATATATATATATATATATATATATATATATATATGCCATACAGTATATTTAGTACTGTAGTTTCAACTATTTTACATATAAATAAAATATAACTAAAAATCCCTAGCTAAAATATAAGCCAAGTTCTTTGTGAATATAACCACCTCTACTGTGTTGAAATTGCAAACTGTAAAATGATTGCTGCATGCAGTAGATAGCTATATAATATTGATTTCATGAGCGGTCAATGCCAACCCCCAACCCGTGCATATAAGAGACAAACACGTGAACAAATTATTTACTAACGGTAGTCTATAATACGAGCCAACTTTTAATTTATAATTAAAATTTGATAGTTAATATGTGTTTATGTAGTGTGAATAATCAATAATTATAAGTTTGTCGTTTAAGATGTACACTCGTTGCTTTGGAAAATTCCCATTTGCAGCCTTGTTAATCACCATACCATGCAGTGCTATACTAACGGGTAGAGGTCTGCAGCATGGGCCCAATTTTTGGATGTTCAAATAGTGGCTACTGCGCTCGGCCCGGGCCTGTGAAACCTGACTTATAGCGTGACCCGGCCCGTGACCCGTCCGTGCATGATTCAAGCTCAGCTCGCTCGATGCGTGGCTTTTTATCTTACTTGTTAGTGCTTTACAATTAACCCTTTATAAAACTGACAAAATAATTATTATTTTGTATTATTCTTTCTTGCTTGCTTTTTTCCCCTCTACCTTAATTAGTAAAAACAAAAACAACATTACAATTGAAAATTGAGGAATAGGTATAGGCCCAGGTCCGTTGTAGTCCGTGGGCCAGGCCCAGGCCCGTTTATAGACCTCCACTTATGGAGCATGGCGATTAACAAGGTTGCAAACGAAAATTTTCCAAGGCGACGAGTGTACATGTTGAGTTACAAGCTACTACACTATAATAAGATTACACATTCTTCCTCGGCTGCAAACTTGATGTGTGTGTAATTGTAGCCGTCCATCATATCATTTTACCCTGAGGTTAGGCAACTTGTTCGGCACAAAAAACAACAACAACAAAAAGATGCAGTTGCATAGTTTAGCATCAATTAACGATTATCTATTATACTACTGTAAATAACTCTTGGGTTAGCATGATAGTCATGATACAGTGATATTATATAGCTCCTGGTGTCGCTATATATGTTTTCTAACTGAACAACAGCGAATAGGGAGAAGTCATAAATATTATAGTATCTAGATAAGTGGAGATTTTAGCTTCTAAAATACCTTTCTAAGACGCGTAATGTTTTACCATATTATTATCGTAAAACGTATTTTTACTCTCTTTTGGCTTTAACTCGAGACCATACTTAAAATGTCATTATAACTCTATTTTATTTTCAATTTTTTGTAGCAAGATTGAAAACAAAATCACATCACTGTAAAAAGCACTGAAATTTCCGTGTACACGATTGTTTCCCAGAGTGATATCACAGAAAAAAAGTCTGTACTCCTCTGGTATTATCGATCGAGTTAAGACTTTCTACGCTAGCACAAAGTCTCTGTCACAACCAGCTGACACTGTTCCTCATTTCTTTGATCTTGTCTTTACATGTGGGGCTTCTAATCTTCTTACAAAGAATGCATGCCAACTAAATCCTGTGTATAACGTGCGAATCCCATCACGAGAATATAATATCTCTTCGTTATCATTTTGAATCCTATGTTGATGTTTCTCATATATGCCATTTTGTATATAGCTTAGAGTGACACACACTCTTGTAATTACAGTTATGTTTCTATACTACTAATTACTAATTAGTCTTTAGAAGTTGGCGAAGCTCCAAAAAAATATCATGTGAACCGAGAGCCGTTTTTTTTTATAAGTCCATGTTATTTAGAATTATATACAATGTGTCCTTGTGAAAACTTGAAGTTGCTAAAAAAAAATGCTTAGTTATATACCCCTATATACGTGACCAGGAAAAAAAAACAAACAATTGTTTCTGTCTAGCATGCAAATTACGTTTATACGCATTTATTTGAGTTTTTGTAAGCAGTGGCCGCACACAGTCCAAACACAGTGATTGTTGTAATGGCTGAGAAACAGGAACACATTAAGTTAATGTTTGCTTGAAGGAGCTGCTTTTAAAATGCAATATCTGCGTTTATGAGGAAGTTTTAAAAAAATTCTAAATACACGCACACATCTGGTCGGCATATCAAAGTGAGACTATCATTATGCAAAACCATGCATGCATACACGGTGGTTTTGAAAGCAGGCTGGAAAAAAACACAACCTATTTTGATGCGAATAATTTAGATTAAAGCTTTACATCACACAATTTTCAAATTGTACATCAAAATAATTGCGCAGAGAGAGAGAGAGAGAGAGAGAGAGAGAGAGAGAGAGAGAGAGAGAGAGAGAGAGAGAGAGAGAGAGAGAGTTGGCTAGGAGGAAATATGTACCTTCTCATAAATATAATACTATATAATTATAGCAACAACTTCAAGATTCGTGCTGCAGATAATAACTCCATCTATTTTCCAATAAAGATAAATTATATTGCCGTCTTACCAGATTACGGTCCTTGACCACGCGGCTCCAGTTGACTGTATTGACGTAGCACAACGAGGGATTCTTCTCCAACAATACACCGCCCCTTGCAATGACGACCAGGGAAGGAAGGGCCACGTCTTGGAGGTTGAACATCTCGTAGACGACGAGAGCATACTCGCTGTAGTAAAGCGACGCTCCTCGGATCACTGCCAGGTTGGGGAACAGCTGAGCAAGGGAGCGCAGGCCGTTGACGCGGTACAACATGAGATGGTGGGAGATTTCTCTTAGCTCCGGGAAACTCAGCCGGTCCAACTCCGTGTCGTTGGTCAGGTCCATCAGCTGGATGTGAACGTACCCCTCCACCACTCGACAGTCCTTGAGGGCGCTGGACAGACTCTCAGCGGTGTTGCGAGCGTCCACGCTCTCGCAGACGCGACCTCGTAACTTGCCCCTGGTGCTCTCGCTACCGCCACACCCTCGCCAGTACAAGGGGAGAGCCAGCAAAAACAGCAGCAAGGCTCCCCGGGCCATCCCTGCTAACATAGCAATTAGTTTGGATTAATTTAAAAGTACAAAACATGTTCCTTTAAATTACATACAAGAGTATTGATTTTATTTATCTTTTAGCTACGCGCGTGTGGAATGCAGAATTTATTTATTTATAAAGTAGATAAGTTAAATTGTTAACAGAATATTAATGTAAACTTATATTGATCTTCAAAATGAACTGAACCAATCGATAACTTGTTGGTCATTTTAAAAATAGCTTTTTAAAATTAGTATATAATTGTATATGATTATGTTCTAAAAATGATAATTACATTTATGCAGTACATTACACATAATTTATGGAGTATAGATATTTATAAATCTTGATAAAGCTGCTGTCGACAATGTAATACAAACTTAATCTCGCAATTATACAGAACAGCTATAGGACAACAACTTTATGACGTATAAAAGTATATTTACTTTTCTTGTGTATTTTGAATACATGCCATGGCGATATCTATGTGGTGAATCACTTTCCTTTCAAATCTTTATTCGAGATCACTATTAATAAATGATGATTAAATTACAGTTTCCTTATTGCATGCAACATTATACTTACTATAAAAAGGTAACCAATAAATTTTATATAAAATAGTTTAATGTGCAATTTTTTGTTATCTTTTGCAATATCTATTTTATCATTGTATGATATTGCATCTACTGACGGAATCGAAGGATCTTTAGTTCGAGATTCCACTGATATAGGGAGCGCTACCTAAAACCTATCTGGTATTTTTTGAAAGATAAAACGATAATCTCTCTTGAATCGATTGTTTCCAACGTTTTACATTATAGTCGATCAGCTGCCTTTATTTATTTTATCCGTATTATATATATTAATAATATAATGGGGTACTGACCAAAAAAAAAGTTTCAAGTTTTTGTCAACATTTCAAAAGACACGAGAATTTCATGAAGAACAAGCCCTATTACAGCATTCTACGACAATTACCTAATTTTATATGAATTTTTGAAACCTCTCAAAAATGACGTCATAGCATTGAATCTTAAATAGGAAAATAGATCAGTTAACATTGCCAAAACCCATACTTAATATTGAAATGTAACCAAACCTTAATTTGCAAGGTTTTTAGGTGCTAGAATCACGATAATGAAGGTTTCAAATTCCTACCTCAATAACTTTTCATTTTAGCAATGTTAACTGATGCATTTTCCCATTTAAGATTCAATGCTATGACGTCATCAAAAAAAGTTTTAAAAATTCATATAAAATCAGCAAATTGTCGTAGAATGCTCTAATAGGGCTCGTTCTTCATAGAATTCACAGTACTTTTTACTAGTATTGCTAACTCAAATACCGGTCAGTACCCCATTATGCATTTATATAATGCCTTCTTTCGTTCACTCTGCTCAAGATCTTACATGCATTGCAAGAACATTATATATAGATCTTGTTTTCTTGCAACATCTTAGCAATTGAGATTGATTCGGTGAATTCGGTCGTTTGAAGAATTTTGCATCCCGCTTTGCTTTGGGGTTAAAAAAGTTACTTATTTTTAGGAGATTAACTATCTATCTCAGTTATTAGCTGGTAAAGTCAAAGAATATTTTCCTGCAAACGAATCGAATGAAATAAATTTAAAAAAATCGATAATGTTCTAAAACTTAATCGCTTATGGTTGAGCAAATTCAGCCTTGCAGTTTTCTTACGACAGCTATATTTTCGGTTTTCGTCCATAAGGCCAATGTTAAACTTCTACCTCAGTTTTCACAAAACTGATAAGACAGATACGCTTCAAAATTTGTATGCCACCTATTGATGGTGAGTTCTAAGTCCCCTGCAAGTTTTGTTGTATTCAGGCGGTACGATTACGAGATATCAATCTACTGACTGTGAGATTCATCATTAAAACTAATTCTTAATCGCGTGCCCGGCGTGCCGATAACTTTCTGTTCTGCTCGTAACACAAATAAGTTTTTCTGTCAAGAATATATTTTACTGCAAGCAGTCATGCAATTTAAAAGTGAGTTTCTCCAAGCGGAGAGGATGTTATTGATCTGCAGCAATCTGGGTGGTGACCTTTCGCCACCGCTGCTCTCCAAGAAGCGTGTAATCATTGCGCCATCACGGTTTAATTAATTTACTGTTGCGTGCACTCATCATAAGATGGCAACTGTAAATGTGTTCGTCACCCGCATCACCACATTTCACACAGCATAAAGTACACCTGTGAGCTCAGCACTTAATTAATCATGAGCCGCTTTGAACAAGCTTTATAACAAGGTAAATTACATGAAAGCGGTATAAAAGTAAAATTATTATAATTTCATTATTGAAAGGTAGTACTCGAAATAATTTTATTATAAAATAATGTGAGTGTGGATATTAATGCTTTCCACATAAATAAATAAATATATTGTAGCTCAAATATGAATATATTATTCCATACAAAATTAAATAGACAAACGATATAAATATGCGAAATATTGTTATTTAATCAATAATTGGTGGGATTAAAATAAATAATATTTTAAACAAAATAATCTACTGATATTTTATATTATATCAAATATGCAAACAATTTATATAATTTCAAATAAAATGGTGATAAAATGGTGAGACAATAACAGATTTTTAAACGAGAGTCATTAATCACATGAAAAATTGTTGTAGCTCATTGCGTGAGGTTGTGCGTAATTTTTGTCTGCCTTCTGCCAAGCACAGGGGAAGGGGGGGTAGCAGACACTTCGCCCGCGGCCTCGTCTTCTATTTCAGCAGCATGGTCCTGCGGCCGTCGCACAGAGATGCTGCAAGTACAACGCTCTTGTCTGTCGCCGGCCCACGCCCGCTCCTTCATTAATCTTCGCTCAGTGCGCAATAACTACGGTCAATTGCGCTCACAAACTTTTACTTGCTCAATTTTTACCAGTGTATTTGGTTTTTGTATTTGCATTAAAAACTTCAAACAGATTTCCACGATTTTATTTGTGTGAAGTAATTAATTATTTCATAAAATTATAAAAATACAAGAAAAAATATACATTTAATTATTTTTACACATAGTAAGCGATTCAGCAAACGTTAAAAAACGATTTGAGTAATTTGATTTGTTTATAACAAGTGATTTTTTTTTAGTAATTTGATTTGTTTATAACAAGTGATTTTTTTTACAGGCATAAATATATTACCTGGAATAAAAAAAAAAAAAAAAAAAAAAACGATTTTTAAATCGCTCCCTTCTTAAATCGCCCCTTCAAGCTTGCTGAATCGATCCCATTATGTTTTTGTTTTACTTTTAGTATATTTCATATTATGCAACGTTGACTTAGCAGTGTTAAAAATATGCGATTTTTTTTTATATGCTTTTAATGCACACTGAAATATGTTGTGTACTTTAATAACAGTAACTACTAACTATAATAATACATAATATCATAATAATTATACTAATGAGACCATCACGCTCAAAACTGGATAAACTATAATTATGTTTTGTAAACGTTTCGTATAAAATCTCTAACCGCTCTCCATGATCGAATTTCTATTTAATAAATAATTTAATATTTAATATAATTTCTAAAAAGAAAAAATATGAAATATAAATATATATGTCAAATGTTATATATTTGAAAAAAATGCACGCATGTTAAATGCAAAATAATAAACTATGCAAATATAAATTATGCAGCTTAATTGTAAGGTTAAAATAGCATTGAAAAGTTGTTTTTTTATAAGTTACTTTTTTTCTATTTTTACACATTTTTACCTACGTGTAATGCAATAGGAAATGGAAAACATTCTTGGCATTCCGCCTGTAAAGCATACCTTGCATATACTTGGCTGTAAAAATCATTACTAGCACTTTACATAGGCTGCATGTAGGATAAGCTATACTTAGCATAAATTAGAAAGGTGAATGACTTAAAAAAAATTGATTATAAAAAATTTACATTGTCAAGTTTTGATAAAAAAAAAGGTGTCTCACCTGGCCTAGCAATTCCCAGTCAGGTGAAGTAACGTCTAAAGTGGTTGGGCCTTGCTCCAGGTATCCAGATCAGCGAGAATGGTCCAGCAGCAGTACAAGTCTACCTCCTCTTCCGAGAAATACCTTGGTGGCGGCGGCATTGTGGCTACACGTATTATGTCCGCCAGTGAAACCTTCCACCGAGGTGAGTCGTTGCACGGCTCCGGCTCTACTAGCTACATGTAGTTCCATTCCTGTGTTAGCCACCGCCGCAGCAGCGCGCAGCCTCGGTAGAACTCGGCTACTCAATAGCAGCAGCAGCTGAGAAGGAAAAACGTCGAATAAAACCTTACATCTGCCGGCGTTGCGGAGTTACGGCGCAGAGTTAGAAGGAGGGGGGGGGGGATGATGACCTCACACAACATTGTTCTCCACGGCCGGTGCACTTGACTCACCGGTCTCTACTGAAAGTCTCGACAGTCGGCTTGCATGCAGTATGGTGATCCAGCTGTACTACAAGTCTGTCGCAGTACATAACAATTACGTCATTATATATAAATGCAAGACGATCAGAGATAACGAATCTGTCTATATCCGCTTCCGGCTGTATGTACGTGCTCAAGTACAGTAATATAATCATTATTATTTTCTTCGTAGCAGTAAAAAGTTATCACACGCAGGCCAGTAAAAAAAAAAAAGTAAAATGTTTGCAACCCGCTTTACGTAAGGGTTGATAAAGTTGACTATACTTCTAGGGGCTTTTTTTTCTGATGTGTTTCAAAAGTATATTTTCAATTAATTTTATAATATATTTTTATATTAGCTTGTTGAAGTATCATGTAGATCTGGAAAAAAGCTAATTTAATTAAGTAAAATTATATTATCAAACCTTAATTAATTGCATGGCCACACTCTAAGGTAAAATAACGTTCATTCGATCGTACTGCATCAATGAAACCGAATCGTCGACTCGTCGTTTGTATAATATGACACAGAGTAATAAGCAGAAGTAAAGCATGGCATGCAGTACAGTTATTTTGATGTAACTGAATCGTCATCGGATCTTGTTTCAAAACCAACTACAAATTACACTGATGCTATATGATACTTTTGCTTCACTTACAAAAATATGAATGCAATAATTTCCGTTGACTGTATCTCTTCCATTAAAAGCCAATATTTGAATGGTTAATCAGTAATATTCCTGGAAATTATATGACGTCAATTGGGTGCATGTTTACTTACCTAACAGTCAACTGCAATATATTGGCAGCAGCTGTAACATATGCGATATATTTTGTGTGGTGTTAATTTGTGGTTAGAATGACACGCACGCCGCAGGAGTTGCTCGTTGAGGTAGAAAACCATGCATAGCTTGCGAGGAGGCCTGGGAATAACCATAGCAACTGATGGTGTTGCCGGGAAACGAACCCAAGTCTTCCGTCACTCGCTGCCTCGCGCAGAGCAGAGCCTTGGTTTCGAGCGAGATCAATATGGACCCGCTGCTGCGTCGTACAGTGCTGGGACACGAAACACGCCGTTATCTGCAGGCCCGGCCGTTATCATACTAATAACAAGGATTGTTAACGTTAATTTTGTAAATGTCAAATATTTTTTTCTCTTATCTTCATTTTTTTTATTGTTTTATTTTTTTCCCCCTTTACTTGTTTCGCACTGGAGTAAAAAATATAAATAATTGTCTGTTTTGTTGTATTTATATAATAAAATAAATAAGAATTTAACACTGACCTTTCTCATGCACATGCAAGGTGCATAACTTTTAATCGTCGACTCGATTAAATCGATACATTGAAATAGCCTTCCTCTCTTTTTTTAAGGACAAATTACAAAAAATGTCAATAAAAACGTGCTTCGCTTGCATATTTTTTTAAGAAATAGTATATGAAGAACCAAAGATGTCGCATCAGACGCTGATCCAGGGGGGCTAAATTAAGCCTCCTCTCTCCGAAATTTTGGATTTAACATGAGCAATATATTATGCATTTCCTCCACTCCATTTTTTTCAACATTGGCCTTATGGAGGCCGTTCCCTCCACCCCCCTTCCCTCCTGAAATTTGGTTCAGGATCCGCGCTTGGGTGTCATGAATTATTGAAGAGGATATAAATTGTTATCAAATTTTCAAGGAGTTCATAAAGCTATTATACATGCTGAGATGCCGACGATGTGTATAATACAAATGTGAAAATTTTGTAAAATTATAATTTTTTTTTTTTTTTTTTTTTTCAAGTTGATTGATCAATGAAAATGTAATCATTTGAACGTGCATTGTAATTTATAATGCGGATCGAGTAGAGAGAGAGAGAGAGAGAGAGAGAGAGAGAGAGAGAGAGAGAGAGAGAGAGAGAGAGAGAGAGAGAGAGAGAGAGAGAGAGAGAGAGAGAGAGAGAGAGAGAGAGAGAGAGAGAGAGAGAGAGAGAGAGAGAGAGAGAGAGAGAGAGAGAGAGAGAGAGAGAGAGAGAGAGAGAGAGAGAGAGAGAGAGAGAGAGAGAGAGAGAGAGAGAGAGAAATACGCTTTTGTAGTGACCGTTCAGCACAGGAATCTCCCAAGCAAGTGTCTCAAAATAACGTTAACAGTTCCGCTTGAATAGCGCGACGAATCTGATGGAAAAAGAAGCGCCAACTTTTTCTTACTGTCATCATGGAAAAAGTAGAAATAATCACAACATGTCGTATGCTTCAATGGAAAAATCGATCGAAATGTCAATAAAAAATGCTGCTGTTATTGCGTCATCATTCTATACACATAGTACACACAGTATATATTTATATATTATTACGTAATTTTATCAAGAATTTATTTTAGAGATATAAAGAGTATGCAGGCATACTGTTATTTATTTGTTAATATTTTTTTTTTAAATTTCCTGTTTCAATTCTGGTAAACAGCGGTCCCTCCACCAAAATTTCAAATTAGTTTGCACAAGGGGTTATTTTTCACCAGCTTTTAAATATCAAACTCTACTTTTTTAACACTTTAGCACGGAAAAATAACAATGTTTAAAGCGATCGATATATTTATAACCATATTTATATTTATAAACAGCTTGATCGATAGTCTTGTATATGGTCGTAATGGTGATAAAAGCTCGATAAAATTTGGTAAGCACAATGTTATCATCAGATAATAAATGTATACATGGTATGTACGGTTTTAGTTGGTGGCAGAAGGCCAGATGGCAAAATTCCCATCACATATTGACGACGCATCATAATGCATTACCTACCCTTTTTTTATGCTAATACTTTTTATCAGTTCAAAACACTTGAGTACGTATTTCCTTATTATTAATAAATTTCCTAGAAAACTATGTTACAACTATAAAAAAATATCGTGAACTGCAATATTATAGTAATACGGTAGACACGCGAGGTAAAATATATCAAAGGGTAACCGCATAGCAATTTACGCCGTATACTGACGGCGACTCTCGTAATTTATTTCTGGTTCATGTCACGTGCAAATTTGGCACGAGGTGACGACAGATCTCTTGTTTGTATTAACACAAAAAGTGTATTCGAGGTGCTTGATGAAAGGGCTGTATAGATATTTGATGCCTGCGTGGTGCTACGTGATCATTGCCGAGGTCGTCCGTTATCCCCTCCCGTATATACATCAAGTGCGTTGTACATTACAACTTACCGCAATATAACATTTATATAATATACGTACTTGTGGTATGTTTTATATATAATTGTATCGATGTACACCGTGTAGGTAAAAAATCATCTATACATTGCACATGTAATGATGATATGGAAGAGTGCATATTAGCTATAATTCAAATTACATGTCAAACAACATTGTCCTGTATACATGTCATATATAACATACATGTATATTATAATATAATATATACATGGAAAGTTGAAAAGGGTAATAATCTGCAGATTACCCTCTGGAAATAATTGATATTTTTATTTAGCGTCTTAGTACAGGTTAATGAGTATTAAAGAAAGCATAAACAACTGGAAGTAATAACGAAACATTAAAGCTTTTATAATTAAAACAGAAAAATTAATTTAATATATCTACCGGAAGGAGATTGTTTCTTTATTTCCTGTTGTTACTTTGTAACGCACATTATATTTTATTATACAAAGTACAAAGTACTTTGTTACTTTTAAAAAGGCGCACAGAAAAGAGTAGTGAACTCTATGAAATTTTGCGCAGAAATAAAAGAACGTCATTCGATTAACTTGACTGTGCACTCAAGTTTAGTCGATTAAAGTTTTTACTTTCCATATAAATATATATATATATTATATATATATATATATATATATATATATATATATATATATATATATATATATATATATATATATATATATATATATATATATTTACTGTACAAATTCCTTAAGTAGTAGTTTAACGTAATATTTCTTAATTAGATAAAAGTTTATATGTGTATCTGTCTATCCTATATATAATAAGAGGCATAAATTTTATAGTAAAATAAAAGATGCGAAATTGAAACCGGTTTTGCTACGGCAATGATGGGTTTAAAAAAAAATATTATGACAAGGAAACGAAAGGTGAATGTAATGTTGATTATTATAATTAAAATCAAGGACATTTATCAAACCGTGTTTTGGGATTCTAAATTGACCAAACAATCCTCTCTTTCCCCACACCTTTCATTTCTATTCGTGTTCCATTATGATATGACGCATCAAGAGGATCTATAATATACATCTAGGCTATTGTTTATTTTATAAAAAAAAAACAAAAAAAAAACAGAATATAGCAGGAGTAGACCATGCAGATGCCAATTTAGTGGCTGGGCCGTGGTGTGGGGGAGAGATGACATATTTTGTTGAGGCGCAGATCTAAAGGGCTGAGGATAGAGGTGATGTTGTTTCAAAATGAGTCGTATACAATGTACCACCAGTCCATTAGTTTCCCCTCATCAGCCGTACTTTGTTTCATTTTGATCATCAGAGTAACTAAAAATTCTTCCTCTCTCTCTATATCTCTTTCTCGTTTTCTCTCATTAAACACAGTGCGAGTACTGCGGGTATAATTACATACAGTTTCAAATTAAAAACGTCTGCAGCACGTGTCAATGAAATGTCGAGTGAAATGTTGGGTGACGAATTCGCGCTCGTCAGCTGCTCGCGAGGAACTTCCATCGCACGTGGCACGTACGTGGACACACGAGGATCGCTGCTTGTGCAAGATCGACGGAAATAGAACGACGCGAAGACCAGACGTTTCCCCCCGCGCGCCTCTTTAGATTGTAAAAACGCTAAGCAAACACTCACTTTGTCAGTGCCGACTACATACGCAGCTTTTTTTTAACTTTAATATATCGTAATAATAAATAATAATAATAAAAAAAAAATTAACAAAAGAGCTACTAATTTTTATACGGTTTCAAATGCTATTATATACATATACAGAATATGCCAGAAGCTGCAATGAATATGATATTCAGGAAAAAAACATGTAATTATTTAATTAATTTATTTTGTAGCATTTAATTTTTTTTATCCAGAGTATACTCGTTATAATCTTAAATTTCAGTGATTATAAATTATATTCACCTGATAATTTACCTATATACAGGTGATAGATAATAAATATGCCATGGACAATATATGGTTATATAATTATATCCCTCATCAACGTAACATGCTAACATGAAGACAAGTAGTATAGAATCTATAGAGTAAAACTCGCACGAAGATGCATTTTCTATAAAATATTAAGACGTATGGACTTCTGCATGTCCATGACGAAAATAATATAATAATGTATATATATTTATATTATTTAAATGAACATTTGACATTATAAAAGATCGAGCGATAATAAACACATTAAAATTACCTTCTAATTTTAATACATTCTCATAACTGCTCTAGTTTGATTTTGTGCAGTTATGCACGCCCGTAGCAATATTTTATTTTTTTTTAACTGTATATTATTATATACATATATATACATACATATATATATATATATATATATATATATATATATATATATATATATATATATACATTAGGTTTCTCAATGTGCTGGGAAAAGACAAAAGACAGTGTGTGGTCATTAATACACAATCTTGGGCAGGCGCGGATCCAGGGGGTGGGCTGGGGGGGGGGGGGGGGGGTTGCAGCCGAAATTTTGGATTTAACATGGGCAATATAGGCATTTCCCCCACTCCAATTCTCTTTAAAATTGTTCATCACAAACGGTCAGTTTGAATTAATATACTGAATTTAAGTTAAACGTGCGTGTGGTTCCAATCTTAGTCAGCAATAATTCTATTACTTCAATACCAATAAGACCAGACATAATTGATCTCGTTATCCACATGTTATATTTATTAGCAATTTAAGTGATCATAACAGCATGCTATCATAATTTTCCATGATTCCATGATTAGTTGATTCCTTTATTATAGTTTAGAAAAGAATTGAATGATGCATTCAGGTGATTTTGGATGCATGCAGGGAATACTTTATAAAATTTATTAATTTTTAACCCCCCCCCCCCCCTCCGAAAAATGACTTTCTCAATCTGAAATTCAAAAACTTTGTCTATAGAAGTTATAAAATTTAATTCTAAAAAGCTCCAAGTTTGATGAATAAATAGAGACACCTTGCACTTATATTCCGGCTTCTTCCTGTATTATATAGTAAACTTAATAAGTCAAAGTCCTTCTTGACGTTCACCTTTTCGGTGGAGTGATCTCCAGCTGACAGAGGGGAGTAAAAAAGAGCTGACTTTGCTAAATCACGAAGGTGTGTTTCTTTGTATCAAAAGTTGTAACCGAGACGGCGAGGAGAATTCTCAGGGTCGACTCTGCGGTTGCACGAGCCCCTCGCTTCTCGTGACGAAGACGTATAAGTTTAGAATTTCCGGAACACATTGCGTTGCTAAAAATCTCTCAGACTATCTCATCGTTATAAATATAAATCTAAAAGGTGTATAAGAAAATCATATATTTTTTTTATTACGTTTTAATTACTTTTACTAATTTTAATGAATATTTTTATAAAAAAAAAACAGCACGCAGTGACGTTAAATCTCTAATCTATTTTTTAACCCCAAGGTAAACGGATCGATCTAGAAAGAAAAAAAAAAAATTTGGAATGATGCAACGAAACAAAAATAATATTGTGTGTTTCATGCATATTTTTTTTTGCAGAAAATACATCAAATTGCATATTAACATTACATTAACATTAAATATATTTCTTATTTCAAAGTTTTGATTATAATTTATAAATAATAATAATAACGTATTCCCATGCAATATGCACTTATATGGTTCATTACTGCAGTTCTGGAAAATATAAAGGAGCTGGTGTAAAATTACATATATTATACATGCAGTAATCACCAAAATTAAAATTTAGACTAAAGATTAAAAAGATAAGCTGCTTATCTTGCTAAATAAATAAACTTAACTTATAATATATATATATCTCTTCACACATGGCATATGAAAGTTTTGCGTCCTGACTTTAAGAAATAAATAAACATCCCACGTTGCTCATTCTCGCTTAACAAGCAACAATAAAACAATTCTTTGTGGCTACTGCGTGCAATTTTTATAAACGAAATTTTACGACGAACTAGCAGTCTGTACATACGGATGAAAATACTTGACCGTCATTGTCAGTAATGAAGATGTCAGTGACAGAAATTTAATTAATGCATGTAGTGAGACGACAACAAAGTTTTCTTTGTCATATCGACGTCACTATACATTTTGTTTACATTGCTAATACAATAGATAGCTAATGAATGATAGTAAATAATTATTTAATTAAAAATATGTTGACACATTTGTTTTTGAAGAGCAATTATTATATAAAATTCGGTACATTAATTTGGAATGGAGCATTTTTTTTTTTTTTTTTTTTTACTGTACATGATTCAATTAAATACTTGACACAAAGCAAATAATTGGATAATCAAGTGACAAAACAAGGCATTTTTCCCATTTTTTACTGAAGTTTAGTTTAGCAAAATGAATGGTTGCTAAAAAAAAAACAGGTTGTCTAAATTATTTGTTTATTCATTGAAAATTTATAAAAATTCACTGCATAATATTGTAATAAATTAACACGTAAAACACGTATTTATGTGCTTATTGACCGTGATAAATTAATTAACATGCAGGTCTTTTATAAAGTTTTATGATTTTTAAAATAATAATTTAATAATGAGAGAAGTAAAAAAATTAACCTCAATTTGTATAATATTATTTATCCATTGTAAATTTGCCACATAAAAATATAATTAAAATTTTATATAATTTGCATGAATTAAATTGAAAGAAAGCATTTCAATATAACATTATAACATAACTATGAGCATGTAACAAATTTCATTGAATATAATTATACACGATCTATTTTCTAAGGCGAGAAGTGTACAATTTCCTTGACATATAACATGTTCCTTAACAAGTTTCCATTTTCCATACATGGCGTGTGATGTTTACATTTATGTTAAAGGAAAGTCTACTCGTATAATGAAGATCGTCAGCCAAATTGAAGTTGGACATTGAAATAAAAAATGGGTTTGAAAATTCTTGATTTTTTTTTAATAATCATTCAGCTTGAAGACCATATGAGATACAATCATGTATATATATTGTACTATTACGTCAGAGGCAAGTTGCATGGCCCACCAGCAACTTGTGAGCCCAATTACTGCAGGTGTATCTCTTTTATCTCGCAATGGAGCGGCGAGATCTCCGCCCACCTCGCTGAAGCCTCCCCGGGCCTCCTCATAATAATAATAACATTATAGGCGGGTCATCAGCCACTGCCAAGGTCTCAGTTTGTCTATTAGGTTTGGCGGCCACACGAAGCAAATACAATATTATGTAGTTATAACTTCACATAGCATGTCGACTCGTCACAAAATATACGCCCAGCCATATGCTAAAAAACTTTTATTGTTTTATAATAGCATGCGTGCTACCAACCTATCATGCAGGGGGATTCTGCTAAATTTATTTTGTATTTATTGATGAATAATATAATTATTATAGTATATTTTATAATAATGTATTATAAAATATTTATTTCTGTGCCAGCAAGGAATTAATTTTGTCTTATATGCAGGTGCTATACATGATAAAGAGTTAACAAAAAATATTTATTTAAAAAAAAAAAAAAAATCAAATGCACATGCAGATACATTTTTTTATGATATCACAATTGATTAATAAACTATAAAAGACATCACTAAGCACGGATATCAAAACAAATTAGCGGGGAAAAGGGGGAAGGGGATAAATTGAAATTTATTTTTTTAATGCAAATTAACGAACGGCATATATGCTCAATCATGAAATTAAAAAGTGAGGAGGAGGAAGGGGCTACCAAAAGGTTTGCAATTTATTTTTACGCTCGTACTATCATCCTCACCCAAGGATTGTGAAATGATATACAGTTCTTGGTCCTCACTCGTTATACGTAATATACGTGTAGCCGACATTTTTTTAAGGCTCATTGTGCAATGAGTTATTATTTTATATTTTGATAAAATATGATATTGTTAGGGGAGTCCCTTCCTCCTATACCTTCATTCGCCGTAAAGCCAGAAACCACTGGCTGGCTCTCCGCCCTTGATCATCCTTGATGGTATATTAGTTATTTAAGTTTTGATCAATCAATTATGGATTGATTAGATGATCAATTCATAATTCTAGTTATATGCAAAAGGAAATAACAAACCATAATAATTTGTTCTAGGAAATGAAATCATGAAAGTAATAATGAAGTTCCTTTAAAGTTCGAAGACACATCAAAGCATGCACGTATTATTAAAATTTAATTTAATATTTAGTACGTAGTCATTCCTAATTTATAAGTTGCTTTTATGCGATGCACGTTATATAAGTTATATTACACTTACACTATTTAAAGAAGTAATTTTGTTATGAACGTCCTACGAAAAATCAACCCACGAAAGATAAATAATTATAAATACTATCAATAATTATTATATAGCAAATTATTGGACTGAAATATTTACAAATACAGGAGAGAAAATTGGAGTTTTATGAGTGTAATATACTCAATAATAGTATTTTATATAATTTGTTTATCGCTTCTGTTTAATTGTTATTATTTCATGAGGAATTATATCATACGTGATAAAAAACTAAATAATATATAATAATAATATATCATTATTATATAATATGTATATTTTAGCTACCATAGGTGATAATAGGTGCTAAGTGCAAAGTGCATGTATATATATAAGGTATCATCGTGCTTATAAAGTAATTCAGTAGTCTAAACAATAAATAAAAGGCACTATATAGGCCTTAAATTTATGTAAATTAAACTTTTGTACACTTGTCGCCTTGGAAAATTTCCCACTTGCAGCCTTGTTAATCACTATGCCACGTTTTATTCTTACGAGGTATAGTGATTAACAAGGTCGCAAAAGGAAATTTTCTGAGGCGACGACTGTACATGATGAAATTAAAAATTTTGCTAATTTTGAATATTTAAACTTGCTCCATTAGTTAAGATGTTGCTATTGTTGCTTCATGGAAAGTTGCAAAAAGTGAGTTTTTTACTGCCCTCGATCTGCAGACACATTCATGACATTCAAAATCAGAACTTCTGATTTGGAACAAGGTTATGATGAAACACTATACTCCTAAAGACTTCTCAACGTAGTAGGCACCATTGGTAGTCCGCGGACACAGGACAAGCATAAATTCGATCGAACCTCTAGCGCGCTACAAAAGTTGCGGAGAATCTGCAGCGGGCGTGGTCGGGCGTGGTGGACTATACTCATCGATGGTAGTGGTGCTGGTGACTGTGGTGATCGCAGTTTCAACTGTTGCACATCGCGCTCCAGTGTTTTGAAGACCGTCATTGAAAGCCCCAAAGGAAGAATTTCGGTGGAGGAAGGGGCCAGGTTATTAATAGTTTACACTATAGCAGATCCATAAAAATATTAAAAATAACAAAATAACCATAAAACACATGTTGCCTTCTGCTGATCCGAAAAAAAATTGGCAACGAAGTCAGGTCCGAAGAAGTACAACAAAAAACACATACATAAGAACATACGAAAAAAAAAAAAAAAAAAAAAAAAAAAAAAAAAAAAAAAGAAAAAATCATTTCTGTTGCCATTTTTGAAATTAACAAATTCAGGGCTTTCTTTTTCTCTTTTTCTGTATTAGCTGTATAATAATGCACATTGATTTTTTTTTTTTTTTTTTTTTTTTTTTTTACTTTTAACCTTTAATTTAATTGTACTGACTTTAAAATTTTGATTGTTAAAAAGCCATGATGTATATATTTAATTATATTATATTAGACCTCATGCGTTAATTACCGTGGGTTTTACTAATTAATTGTCATCAACAAAACATCAATTCCTCTCTTTCTATAATCGTTCCTTTGTCTCAAATTTCAGGTTGATTTGCAAGTTCAAATTGTTCTCTCGTTTAACACACTCAAAGGATGCCGTGCGGCCGCCGCAGGTGAGACGGGCTGCGTGGGTGCGGCTAGTGCTCTTGCGGCGGGGCGTGACGGGCAGGATGCTCGATCGTGAGCTCGACATGCACAGCTGTAAATAATAAATATGCAAACAATATCCAGGAACTCACAGGCTAGACAGGAAATTTCAATGTATTAATTTATGCTATATGTATATTTAATTATGTTTCCTCGATCTCGGAATTAATGGGTTTTAATGATAAAATAACCTTAAATTTTTGGTTGTATTATAATTTTAAATTAATTAATATATTAAAATATTATATAATTAATATAATTTATTTAGAATATATGCATATGGTTATGTAATTTTCTATCTTTCTCTGATGTAAAATATAGTTTTTTTTTATTATTATTTACAATTTATGTTGCAGACTCAGATCTGCCTGCAATGAAATAAAGAAAGCAATTTTAGTGTAGGGATGGAGTTTATAATTATATAGGTCGTACTGAAAGGGTCAATGTTAAAAACAAAAAATAAATGGACTTATTTGATGTATTATTTTAAATCCGAAATTTCGGAGTTGGGTTAAATTCGCAGCAAGCTCGATCGGGCCCATGCCTTAATTGACTTAATTGATTCGTGCCTTTTTGCTGGCCGGGTATTTAGTACATGATATATGGGTGGAGTGTATAATACGTACTGTATAAATTTAATATAATATTTATGACATATACAAAAAATACTTAATAAGTGAACTAATTTTTTGGCGATTCATCACGTCTACATATTGCTACAGTTTGGCTTTATTATAACACCCAAAATGAAGACAAAAAAAGGCCATCAACTTACTGCACCATTAACTTTGATTATTTATGTCAGATAAAAACTTTGTCTATAAAAACACACGCACAAAAACATATATGATGTTCTGTCATTTGAGCGGTTTATAAACTGGTTTTATTTTTTTATAAATCTAACCTCTTCTAGAGCGGGGGCCAGAGCAGCTAGAGATCGAGGGGGGTGGGGGTAGGGATGGGAAGAACATATATACTGTTGCATAGAATTAAATTTTCAATATATTTTTGCAAAAAAATTAAATCGAGTTGTTTCCAAAAATCTTGAATATTTATATTATAATATATATAGTGATAAATATTTACTATCTTAAATTAAAATTGATGTCAAACTGAGTGAAAAGTGCAATTCTGTGTTGTATAAACTTTAATTCAACTTAAAGAGTAAATTTATATTCAGGTTATCTAATTTTCTTTAATCAAAAAAACAAAAATTAATACACGTACTTAACAATAATAATAAGTAATTTAAACCAACCAATAATCCATTTGCACGTATCTGCATATTGATTTGGAGGTCAGCAATTGAAGTTTTTGACGGTCTTTCAAGGTCACTGCCTTGTACAGTACCGGGTACCCTGACCTAGGACGTGTTATTCAATGAATAACTTAAGCTCTACTCAGCATGCATTATTCATGTGTCAATTGTTTTGGTCAAGTAAGAGAAGTATACAAAGAAATAACTGTAAGTCAATTTTAAAACATTTTATTAGCCAACATGGTCAATGTTCACAATATCATCAAGTCTCTAAACAATTAATTAATCATTGCATCTTAATCGATCAACATCAACTTCAAAACTGGAAATTTACACTGATAACAGATAAACCCATTTTCCCCTTTAATATTTCTTTTAAATCAAGACTTAAAAGGTACATTGTATTGATGTTTTATCCAGTTTTGAATCTGTCAATTTATATTATATTACTAGTTGCATGCATGGTCATATTTGATCTACATGTAGAGTTTTTAACCTTTTTATGTAGATGATTGATGTAGAGGGTATACATTTAAATAAATCATACATGTACAATGTACATGACGATAGAAAAACTAAAACACAAGGTCTTTTGGTAAATATACAGAATAAAAAATTCCCAATAAAAATTGAACCATCTGTGCAGGGAATAATGGGAAAATCTGATTCTTATTTGATTTTGTATTTATGAACAGATTTGTAAACGTACGTATTAGTATATATAAAAATAAAATTGCACGATAAAATTCAGAAGTAAATATATTGGAATTGATTTAACAGTACTGAACTAATTGGTACTTTAATATTTCCCCTAGCGAATCACTAGAGGGCAGAATCTAGGCATTTTGCCTTTTTGTTTTCATTTTGATATCTTGAAATCAATTAAAATACGCCAATAAAAAATGGCTTTTTCGCCTTTTTTTATGGTTTTCGTGCCTTTTAACACAATATTATAACATTTTTTTTTAAATAATAATAAAAAAAAAAAAAGTTGTGAATAAAATAATTTAACAATAAAAAAAATATATATTGCAGACATTGATAGAGGGTGCAAAGTTATACTACTCTGTTTTACTTTTTTTAGAACCAGGAGCTATTTTTAAAAAATTATTGAAAGCCCATTTTATGACATCATGAGTCATGAGGTGGTATTCCTTAAAGAGGAGTCAGAAAGTTGAGTGCGCAGTGCATGACGGGAATGACGTCACGCACGATATATGTGCATACGAAAAAGTTACGTCGGCTCCTCAAAAGCTGCGCAGTAGAAATTTATGCAAGTTGCGCAATATGAGCATCTGCTGAAGTTATATAGTGTTGTTGATCCCGTTGATCCAGTCAGCTGTTAACCCGTAGACCGCAACATTTGAAATGAAAATTTGCCTCAGATTTTGGTATTGTATCAGAATTTTCTCAACATTTTTATGAAGAGCTAATAAAAGTTATGACACTTTCTGATTCACCATAATATGTTCTATCTTCGAATATTTTTTAAACACATTTTACGGGAGATTGCGAAAGAAATTAATGTTCGAATAAAAAGGAAGCCACGATTTTCGAGCGTTAGCATGGAGTAGATGGACAAAGTCATCGACTTTTAGGCCCAAATGCTCAGAATTTTTACGAAGGACGGTCTCAACTGATTTCAGATCCTTATTTATGGTGCTCCAAACTCCAAAGTAAATTTTACATGCAAGAGAATGAGCTTTACCATCGGTCAATTTTTCCCTCACTCTACTTTAAAACTTTAAAAGAAGAATAGGATTTTGCCGCTCCAGAAAGAGGCGTTAAAATTGAATTTTCAAAAATAATTCCTGGGTTGAAAAAAAAAAAAAAAAAGAATTGCACATAACTTTGAACCATTTCATTTCTGCATTAATTTTTTTTGAGGTCGGTATTCTATTGTTGTGTGCATGTTTGTTTTGCCTTTTTATTACCTTTCTTCCCCCCCCCCTCCCCCCAAAAAAGTGCCTTGTTAGGCGCTTTTTTTTCCCCCAAATCATTTTACCTTTTTTCTGCCCTCTATGTATCACAAATACAATTAGATAATATGATAAAAATCTTAAAATAATCTCCATAAAAACTCTACTGATAAGTCATTTAACAAAAATTAGACTGGTGAGTTGATGAGGATGGCACTGACCAGCGATCCCTTGGACAGAGTCTTCTGTTTCTCCGAGCTAGGTGGCAGCACCAGCAGTGCCGTGGCTGTCTGCATGCTCATCAATCGACTGCTGTCCTGCTTGCCTGTTGATGGTACACTCAATGTAAATTTATATCTACATTTGAGAAAAAATTTGAAAATTAACTTTCTTGTACAGTTGATACCATGGGGTAAATATATGCATATGCAGTATAATAATAATAATAACAATTTTATTTCGATTTTGGTTGTACAAGTCAACATCAATCACGTCAAAAAAAAAAAAAAAAAAAAAACACGATAAAAACATTAATATACAACAAATTTCATACAACCTTTAAACACTGTTCTGAGAGTTTATTTGAAAAAAACATTTTCACGGAATAAAACTCTTTCTTTATAAGCACATCTCTAAGCTTACTTTTAAACAACTGGTCGCTCTCAATATTTCTGATACAGGCTGGCAAAAAATCATAAATTTTTGCGCTTTGATATAGTGGACTTTTTTCTAATAGAGCAGACCTATGACTTATTATTACACTTTTCTGCTTATTTCTAGTTTTATATATATGATTATGACACTCAAAATATTCTGGGTGTTTCCTTCTAAATAAGGCACAACTTAAAATATACAAAGAAGGTAATGTAAGCATGTTATTTTTTTTAAAGTGTGACACACAAGAGTCTCTCTTTTTGAATCTCAATATTGCCCTGAGTGCTCGCTTCTGGGCCACAAACAATCTATTAATAGATTGTTCATACGCACCATAAAAAATCAAACCAAATGACAAGTGGGAGTAAATATATGCATAATAGATTGAAAACAATGATTCTAAAGATACTTGATCCCTTATGGAATATAATACAAAGTTTCCAGAATTTAATTTTTTTTGTTATAGCATCAATATGAAGTTTCCAATCTAGGCTTTCTTGTATAATGAAGCCTAGATAGTTCATACAAATAAATTAGAACAACTCATATTATACTAAAATGAAAAATATCAACCAGCAAATAAAATTGTTTATTAATGAGAAGCTTTAATATTGACGACACAATTCTCTCAGCCAATGAAAATCTAGCGCGCGAACTGCGCGCGACGACATGTTCTATCAAGCTTCCTATCCTTTAACCCAGCGGTACCTGGTTTTTAATTTTTTTCAGTGGTTCTTATGAAGGGCAAGATTAATAATTCATATGAGCCACGGGAAAGATCACTTTACACAACATAAAAAATATTCGAGATTTTATGCAGCATAGAATTTGAATAAAAAAATAAATAAGATTTTTCTCCTAACAAACCTTATGGAGCGATGTCAGAATGCGGCGCTGCGGCATTTTTAAGTTGAAGCTTGTCATTAATAATGCTCCTCTTTTGTTAACTTGTTGCTTTCCCAAATATTTCGAGATAAGTATCCAAGGTTAGTATTTTCCTGCCTTTTAGTTTGCAACTCACAATAAGTTAATGACTTAATTTGGAAGTTCAGATTTGAATCTAATCAGGCTAACACAAAAATAGTAAAATATAAAAATACTGTACATGATTTACCTTAGTCTATTCATAATTAATTCTATTTTAAAACATTATCAATAAAGATTAAAAAAATATCATTCAAGCTGCCTGTTTGCTTGATGACAAGACCAACACCAGTTTCTCACCTGTAAGGTGTGCTGTGGGCAGTTCTTGTGAAGGTGGTGTTGGCCAATCCAGCTGAGCTCTGCAGTACTCCGGCCTTGGGTCTAAGCGCACCTCCGAGCCAAGCTGCATAGACAGAATGCGCAGCATTAGCAACAAACCTAAGATACTCTTCACCTATCCTATGACTTTTTTTTGTTCAACTCCTAAATGTTAAAATACCGGTACTATCTTCCCTTCCTGCTTTGAGATAAAAAATTTTAAGTTCATAAGGGGAGTCTGTTAATTCAGGCTGCAGAAATAACTATAACATTTTCAACAAATTCATCTTTGGTAGAAGAAAATTTGGTGAAAATTCTGGCAATTTGTTCCAGTGCTACATCTTCCCTGATGAGCCGCCACTAACTGAAGTTTGACAAACACGCAAAGGAGATTCTTTTTAAAAATAATCATTTCCTCTGCCAGCTCACCTTAGCTGTGACAGTGAAGTGGCTGCGGGAAGCAGGGTGTCCAGCAAGGACCCTCAAGGCGGGCAGGGTGAAGAGGTGGCAGGAGACAGCTGCGGACACCGGGTTGCCAGGAAGAGCAAACACAAACTTCTTCAACCCCTGGTGTTCACACGTCGCAAATGTTGTCGGCTTGCTGCAAAATAAAACATTGTTGTCCATTAATTTTTTCCTTTTTTTTATAATTTATAATATTGCAATGTAAAATTGGTTCGTATTTTGTTAAAAGTAGAGGACATACTGTAAAATGTTTTTTTTTTTTTTTGTTTTTTTAATTTTAATGTCCCCTTGAAATTTGTTGTGGAGTAAAATTATTAGTACTCCCTTCCACTTATAAATCAATGTATGAAATAATTTGGACTACCCAGTTTAGAATTAATTTTAAATAGGTTGAGTATTAGGCAAAATTTAATTTCTCCGTGATTGTTACTAGGCCCTTATGTTGACCAGAAAAATTCTCTGTTGTACAGACTTCTAATGAGATTGCCAAACAAAGTATCTTTCTCACTCACCCTGGCTTCATCTGCACTCGTCCAAAGTGGATCTGTGCACCCAAGTCTTGCAGTAGCACCTGCTTGAGGTAATCTCGCTCGCCCATGGACACTCCCCCCGTTGTGACCACCACGTCAGCATTGCTGAGAGCCTCTCTTATCTTGGTCAGCACTGCCCCAGGCCTGCAGACACAATCAAGTTAGACATGACTGCTTAAAATTTAGTATAAGTTAAAGTAGAGTGATCAAAACTTTAAAATCGTTATTAGGCATAAAAATGAGCTCGAAACTTCATGAAAACAATTTATTAATTATGGGAGGCAAATTCCTAGCAATGGGGCGAAAGAAAAAAAATTGTAAAAAGTTTGCCTCTTACGGGTTTCAAACCTGGATCTTTTTTATCAGAATTTTTTTTCATGTCTAATGCGTTCGTATTCCATATTATAACAAGATCTATATAATTTATAAGTTCAGTCTGTAAATTTTTTTTATTGTCATACTAAAATTAGTGCTGCAAATTCAATTTAACATGACATGATACAACTATAATAGATAGGTCCATCAGCCCTACGAATTTGGACTGATCTGCGCATTTTGGCCAAAAACACCCAAGGTGACGTCATGTAGTGAGCTCAAAACAGCTGTTTTGCTGCACGAGGGGCCCCTACCGGAGCAGAATTTTTGTTCAACATTAGCGAGAACGTTGCTTTTTATTTCATCTCAAATTTGATATTTATTTGCAATACTATAAGCCAAACCGGTTGCAGTAACGTATTAAAAGAATTTTTAAACACTGCAATTCGCAAGCAATCTGGGGTAGAAGTTCGTATCTTTGTTCATAAAGCATACAAAGTTGCTATTGGCTGTGCGCAGATTAGTCACCTAGCGTTTGCGCAGCTTCATTTGGATTCAAGCTTTTTTATCATGCACACTTTGCAGAGCCATGCGCAGTAGACTACTAACATTTAAAACTCGTTTCTGCGCAGCTTTTCTAAGCCGTGGCTATTAATTTACGGAAAACTCTATAATAGAGCAGAAAAAATTAAACGTATGCACCGTGCGCATGGGACGGCCCTGTTAACATGATACGTTGTCGGCGGGAACAATTCAAAAACTTAGAAACTGACGAATCTCACATTTGTCAGTCTTCTTTAAAATTCGAAATGGCCGGTGAGGTATCCTTTTCAAAACATAAAAACATTCCTTAGGAACCCTAGTTACTAAATAGAAGTTTTTGAGAACAACATGTCTGCTTCATTTTCAAGCAAAATACGATTTTGTGAAAAATGGTCTGATTTTGCACTTTTTTAACATGTATCAGATGGGATTTTAAATTTGAATTATCTCGAAAGTTAAGCCGGTGAGGTGGTGAAAAAAAAATTGTATGATGTAGAGGGAGGTCTCAAAAAACATGTCGGCACACTCGAAAATGATCACTCTACTTTAATATAAAAAAGACTTGGCAATAATAGGAAATGTTTATTCAGGAAACATGCATTTATTTTATTCGAGTACATTAGGGGATATCATATGACAAAATATGTAATAAGAATGGTACAGAAAATTACATAAATAAAATATATGTACATAATAGAGAATGTCAAATTTTAATTTTACCCAATTTAAAAAAAAGCACTGTACTTTTCTTCCTTTTCTTAAGTTACATATTACAGTATGAATGAAAGAGCTTTTGATGCTTTCTAGAATGTAGACTTACTCATCTTTGATGATGCCCATATCAATGACCGGGAAGCCATGTTGTTTGAAGAGAGCGAGCAACATAGGGCGGTTGGAGTCGTAGATGCATCCAGGCCGCGCGGCTCCTCCTGCGTCCTGAACCTCGTCCCCCGTGGAAAGGACAGCCACGCGAGGCAACCTGCGGCAAAAACGAGTTACGTAAACTCTGTTAGTGAATTTAACTCTTTTGATTTGCTAAAGCTACAAGAGAAAGAGATGGAAATTTTCAATTTTTGGCGAGTTAACCAACATACATCCATAAGAATATTTAAATTAACTTTTATAGACTGTTGTAATTAAACTAATTAGCAATGTTCACAAACAGAGAAAGGGCAACGTTCACACTGTCCCAAAGTGTACACTCAACAATTAAAATTTGTCTGTCTGATCATCTTGAACATCATGAGAACAAGTAATTTGTTCATGAGCCTCAGGAATTGTTATTCTTAAAAATTACTTCATTTTAACAATGGTCACGTTTATTAATCTAGAGCGATGATGTTTTGGTAGGCAAAAACTTATTTTTTTACTCTTCAGTGACAATAGTAACTACTTAAGTCTCACGTGTTAAAGGTTTGCATTGAAGCAAAAGAGGCTGTAACAACTGATTCAAAAACTAGTGATTTCCAGGTGAAGGTTTTAGTTTTATTAGAGTAGTACTTCGTTGCCAAGCGTCAAGTGCACTCTCTCATTAAGTTCAATCAATTAGGCAAATTTATGAACATGAATTTTTATAGTGACAATGTATTAATAATATCATAATTATTTAATTCAAAATTGTAAAATTGTCTCTGATATTCATAAGATAAAAAATCTATCTTTCACATGATATTATTTATCTCACCTGAAGACCATGACTTGGTTGACTCCTGCCGCTGCTATCAGTCCTATGTGGTGCGGCTGCAGCAGAGTGCCGGTCTGTACCACCAAGTCCCCAATCTTCATGTCACTGCCCACCTGCCTGAAACATTGGAGAATTAAAACTTGTGAGTGGTTAAACAAAATGACACTCATGGCATTCACAATAAAAAAGTCTACTTTTAATTTACACCGATAAGTGATATTAATGTTTATAAATAGAGCGCGGAAAAAAGTCATTTTGCCTATTTGTGAACATGAGGACTATTTTGTTGTCATTTAGGATATCCACCGATCTCCGGAAGTGGATTAAAATGAGCCTATATAAAAAAATACTATTTAGACTATTTTTGGATTTTGAGACTATTTTGGCAAAATATGACTTTTTGTGACTTTTTGACATATTTTTAGTGCATTTCAGCTCTTTTCTTCACATTGTAAAAAAAAGGAAGTAAAGAAACAAAGACTTCAGTCTGTTTAAGGGAAGTCTGTGTAAAGAAATATAAAAAAATAAAACTTTTAAACACATTTTTAAATAGCATTTTTGAAACGCCTTTTTACTGCATTTTCTAAAAAAAAAAAGTGACTTTTTTATAGACTATTTTTAAAAAAAAAGTGACTTTTTTGAAGACTTTTTTCCAAAAATAAGTTGACTTTTTAGGCGCCTATTTTTCGAAAAAAGTGCGACTTTTTTACGCGCTCTATTTATAAAGCAAAACATACAGTTATGGAGCATTTATCAAGCAAGTCAGAATTTGAGTTTTAATATTAGTCATGAGTTTTGTTACTAAATGTTACCAGTCTTCATGGAACATCTTGACCAAACGTTGGTCTATAACGATTTATGAAAATCTTCAATCTTTATTTCAAAGAATTTAAAAAGAAAATAGTTTCTAGGAAAGTATGGACCAAGACAAAATAATTAGGGACATTGATTTTTGTCAAACATACCTGATGTCCTGGCCGATGGTGGGGGCTGTGATAATTTTTATCTCCACCTCGGTCTTGCCTCCATCGGCCTCCTTGGTGAGCAGAGTGTCCTCAACCTGCACCACCGCATCGGCCCCAGGAGGCACTGGCCCTCCCGTTGTCACCCGCACACACTGCCCCGGACAAAGCTGCACAGCTTCAGTCTGAAATACAGATGGGTGAAGGTGACCAATAACCAATCTGCCACAGATATTCTTATGATCCAATTGGTCTACGAGTCCAAAAATTTCAGAGGATGATTGTTTCCATTGGATTATTATTCATTATTGTAACTTATGACTTAAGGATTATTGTCACTGGTCTTAGGAAATGGTAAATCACTCCAATTTTTTCAGCATTGCATAGAGAAAAAATAAATAAAAATTCTCATGCAATAAAATACACTTAAATTCAGTGCCATTATTTTTTAAATTGAGATATAAAAAACGCACGTTATCAAATGCAAATTTCAATCTCCGTAATGGTACTGAATAATGGATTCAAATTTTAGCTTAAAAAACAATCATTATTTTAAATAGAATTATGATGAAATAATAATTATAGATTATCATTTACTTTTTGAGATACAAGCCTTCATAAAAACTGCACAATTTGGCAATGCTGCTCGTAGCTTAACTGGATGGGATAACAATGTTGCCAAATCGTCAAAAAACAACTTTACACTTTTCAGCAGAAAAAACAAATGAATTGCGGTCATGAGCAGCCATTTTGACTAGTGAGTCAAAACAGCGTACAACTATTTACAACTCATATTTAAATGTTTTTCAATGTTTGCAAGGATGATGGATGAATTAATACACGAGAAAGTGTTTAAAGTGATTCATTTTATTAAATAAACATATTTTACTGTGCTGATCACTGCTTTCCTAATAGTGCTTGTTCTTGTCACTCATATGTATTGCGTATGAAAAGAAGATGGCGACGCATAAAAGAAAGATGGCGGAACTTCCGGTGACAATAATCGTTAAGCATATGAATTTATTCTTGAAATAACAGCAAACAATATGAAAAGGGGGAAAATATTATGCCTCATTTCAATGAGTTTGCAATGTGTATTTTAATGACAGAATTATTTGCACAAGCTGGAAATCTTTAGTTATTTTAAAGCTTTTATTTCAAGATTTAAAGCTTATTAAACCATTGGCACTATCACAGGGGGCAACGGTATAGGTACAATGAGTTGTACTAAATGAAGCACTTAGACGTTTAATAGTTCAAATACAAGCTGTTATCCCAAGAAGAAATTTTAGAATGAAAATTTCCAACCCAGAAAATAATTTAAAGGAATAAAGAAAAATACAGCATCATAATTTTTAATAAAGAAATAAATAATAAAATAAAAAGGACTTACAAAACTTTCATTATTTTTTGCACCACAGCACACTTATGAAACTACCACTGTCACGTTCAGAAATTAATTGCTTTATGTTGGTAGCTACTGAAGCTAGTGTACCTGGTTTCCAGCATAGGAATTGCCTACGACTTCGCGTAGACCCTCAAAATCAGCAGTGATAACAGCGTAGCCGTCCTTGACAGAGGCACGGAAAGGTGGCAGGTCAACAGCTGATGTTATGGATTCTGAGGTAACGTGGCCCAGCGCCTCACTGCAGCAAGCAAGGAAATTTATGTATAAAACTGGAAATTTTTCTTATGCTCGTTCAGAGCAGTGGCAATTAATTTTAAAATTTGAATTGTTTTCATTAATTAAATAAAACAGTTTCAATGTTTGAAAAAAAAAAAAAAAAAAAAAAAAAAAAAAACATTTTTATCCTTAATTTGTTGAAAGGTTTCTGCAGGCTGTAGCTCACCTGAGACTCTTGGTGGCAAGTTTTGCTTGGCCCGCCAACTCCCTCATCATCATCTCGACCGCTTCATTCATCTCCTTCATGACGTACGGAGACTCCCGCGCTCTCCTCGCCACCTGACTCAGGTCCACCTGCACACACCCTGACTTGAAGCAGCTTGTAAGGGGGAAATACACTTAGCAAGAACACCTCACCTACATTTTTGCATTGTAGACAGTCATAGAGACATAGGAGAAAAATACATGTATAGAAAAATACATATATGAAGTATTAAAGAAGTAAAAAATTTGAATACACTGCATAAAATATTTTGACAATTTTAATTACAGTATTTATTACGGAAGTAAAACATCATCTGTTTATTCTTAATAAAGAGACAGAAGATATTAAACTGATATAAATCTAATACATAATTGCTCTTACTACATACATTCTCTCCCCTAGAAACTACTAACAATGAAAGATGACTTGGAATTTTACTGTAAAGTACCTATGTACACTGCACAGCAATTCTTGCAGTAACGTCACTCACTTCCTAAAACCCTCCCGAATGACAAAGGACTCTCCCACAACAACAGGACCCACAACTAACCTTGCTCTCAGGGTGGCTATGATGGCTATGGTGATGACCTCCATGGTGGTGACCTCCATGGTGATGACCTCCGTGATGGTGACCTCCATGGTGATGTGACGCCTGCAGTTCCGCGTGGACTTTCTTCACCCTCAAGTTGTCACCTCTCATGAGGGCGACTGCATGGGGCACCCCTGGGAGGGCAGCCATGGCCATTTCCAGTGCACCCTTTATGCTGCCTGGCAAGTTGATGATCAGGGTGCGCCCTCGCACACCAGACACTCCTCTGCAAACAACAGCAGTGTTATTTATGTAATCTTAATGTCAGTTTCCATACTGTAATTCAGTCTCAACAAAATACCAAGTAAAAAAAAAATGTAGTCTTATTTAGAACTAGATGGCTTGTTGATAACTTCTAAAGTAAAATGGAGGATTTAATATTCCCAGACAATGTCACTGAAGAGTCCATAAAAAGGGGAGGGTGGAAAAATTACTAAATTTCAATCTTATTTTCAGTTCACCAATCAGAGGGAGAGAGAAGGCATAGATTAGTTTTCTCCACCAAATCATAAATACACCGGTAAGTCAGGCTTGCTATTTGGGAGAATGAAAATTGGTTGGTTGGTTACCAATGGCGGAACTTGTTTTTCAACATTGTTCACAGTGCTCTCTGGGGCTCCTAATACCCAGTCTGCACGCCAGACAGTTAAGTACCGTTTCTTAGCAGCGGGGCACGTATGTTGTTTGCACAACATTCCGCGGTCTTAATCACCTCAGTGGAGTATAGATAGCCGTAAGCTGCCTTCCTCCTACCAACTCTTTCATCTAGTAGCCAGTCACAGATCAAGAAAATGTAAGGAGCAGAAATTTTCTCCTCCGCATATATAACTTCAATGCAAATCTAAATAAAATCCATTTAAAAACTCCATTTTGAGATCTTGGAACTGATTACTAAGACTTGCAAGGGACTTAAAAGGTGGTAGGAAAGAATAGCCAATTTGTGTCATCAGTTTTATGAGTTATAAGTTGAAATTTAGTCTTGCAGATGGAAACTGATGGTAATGGAGTTGTTATGAAAAACTTTCCTCGAAATTTCCTTAAACTGTAAGCGATTGTTGAAATATATTACATTGAGGGGAAATTATATATTTGTGGATTCCATCTTCATGTTGACACATAGTTACCTGGAGAGCATTGCCATTGGAGTTATGTCAAGGCTGGCTTTCATCATGGCGATGGTAATGCCACACGCTTCACGAGTGATGACGTTTCTGGTCGCCTCCGGAGTGACGTCTCGTGGAGAGAAACCAGTTCCGCCTGTCGTGAGAATCACATCTACTGGCTCCACGTCACACCAGTGCTTCAGAATGTTCTAAACAAAAATTATTTTTTTCACTACAGAATTATGAATAAAATGCAAAGTTTCATATCCCTACTTATGATAGGTTCTCTACCCTTTTTATTAATTAAAATAAATATTGAATAAAGACAATTTTTCATAGTAATAAATAAAGAATTATGATAGGAAATGTAGAATACTGTATTAATTTACAGTACATTGTATATACAGAGAGTATGGAGTATCAACCTCAATTTTTTTTATTGCAGATATGGATAGAGGGTAAATAGTTGTGCTACCTTAATTTTTTTAAGATTTTTTACAGCCCTAAAAGTATTTTTAAAAAATTATTGAAAGTCCTTTTTGTGACGTCATGAGGCGCCTCATAAAGGATAGGACTTGCCGCCACGTGACGTCACAAAAAGGACTTTCAATAATTTTTTAAAAATACTTTTAGGGCTGTAAAAAATCAAAACAAAAATCAAGGTAGCATAACTTTGCACTCTCTATCCATTTCTGCAATAAAAAAAAATTGAGGTTGATACTCCATTATACAAAAAAATAGCTGTATCATATAAAATAGTACTGGTACCGTTTTTATGGATTACTTGTAGTAAATAATTTACTGTCAACAATCTTTAACATCGATTAAAAGAAGGGTATTTTCATAATTGCTTGAGGAACAAAATTTAAAGTGTAATACCTCTATGTTTTCTTGTTCATCGGCAGTCATCTTGCACACGACATCCCCAGAAAATTGGTTCTGAGAGGTGACAAGTTGAACCAAACCTGGCCCACTCTTGTCTGCTGCTGTGCCCTCATAGCAAGTGTCGCTAACTGACACAAATTTCTGGTTAACACTAAAAATTCAATACTACAATGTATATAAAATGTACATTATTTAAAAGAAAACATTTCGAATTGTATGAACATCAAAATCATGTATACCAAACTAGAAATAAAGAGCAAACTGTTATTGTAAGTCATAAATCTGCATTATTAGAAAAAAGTCCACTCTACCAATCGGCAAAAATTTATGATTTTTTGCCAGCATGTATTAGAAATATTGAGAGTGATATTCTGTTTAAAACGAAGCTTAAAGATGTACTTATTAAGAAAGAATTCTATTCAGTTAAAATGTTTTTTGCAAATAAACTCTCAGAACAGTGTCTTCAAGATGGTTAAAAAATGTGCAAGTATTTTACAGTGATATAAGACATTCCTTATGTTGATAATGAATTTTATTGTGTATTTTCAGGTTAATATGTTTGTTTGTGACGTGATCAATGTTGTATTGTACAACCAGTATCGAAATAAAATTATTATTATTATTATTATTATACAGTTATAGTACTGTATACAGAAACCGAATCGGAGTAAACCACTTAAACGAAGTTGAAAAAGGTATTTTACAATTTTTACATTGAAAAATTAAATTGATTTTAATTTTTTGGTAACATCTATTGTAATAGACTGTAAATTAAGCTCTGTTCTATCTCAAAATGTCATCTAACACACACACACATATATATATATATATATATATATATATATATATATATATATATATATATATATATATATATATATATATATATATATATATATATATATATATATATATATATATATATATATATATATATATATCACTGGGTTTTATATTCCTATAGAGCTGATTACTCTTTATGTTTACGTGAGGCGTGGGAGGGGTATCCCCTAAACCTGTTTGCTGTGAAGAAGGCAAAGGAGGGGGGGGGGGGGAAAGAGAAAGTTATAGGAGGGCCAGAATGTATGAAAAACACAGGAACCCAAAAAATTACAAAAAATACAAACACTTTTTTGGCAGTGAGATTTTTTTTTATGAGTTCTATCATGTACTGTTAAAGTATTATTTAATTTAAGTACAGCATTTATTAAACTTTATTAATTTTATAACATTAAATAAAAAAATAATACACTTTGTTTATATGCTATATTCTACTGTATAGTCCGTGCATTCTTGCCCATCTCAGCGCTGCCTACTTGCCAGGGGCATGATATCAGCGCAATCCCCTCTATAATGATTGATGCTGAATCTAGGAAAATCAAAACTGTCATAACAAAGTTAAATTAGTTAATCATTTAAAGTAAAGGGTCTACTACAAAAAAGACAGCAAAAAAACGAGTTAGTATTTTTTAAAAATAGTTCCAGTGCTCCTACATACGGAACCGAAATCCAAAAGATTCCATCTCACTTAGTTTCTCCAGAAAAAAATTCCAAAATCAGAGAGAACGCGTCATTTAACATGAGGCCTTACCTGAAAAAACAACCTCGAATATCTAAAAAAAATACAACCTTTGGTGGTATGAAAAAAATATAGCCATGTTCTATGGCTCGAGCTTTAACCAAAAGTTGTTTAAAAAACATACATTCTCGAATCCGTTTTCCCGTCATAAAATCAAGAAAAACTCTTATGGGAATTAACATGGGAAATTTTCTTGATTTTTTTTTACGGAAAAATGGATTCGAGCGAATTTTTTTTTATTCTTTTTCTGTTAAAGCTCAGGTCATAGAACATCGTCATATTTTTTTTATACCACCTAACGGTGTATTTTTTTTAGATATTCGAGGGTCTTTTTTTAGGTAAGGCCCCATGATGTTAAGCGACGCATTCACTCTGACTTTGGAATTTTTTTCTGGAGAACCTATGTGAGATGGAATTTTTTTGGATTTCGGTTACATATGTAGGAGCACTGGAACTATTTTTAAAAAATACTAACTCAGTTTTCATTTTTTGACATCAGCTGATAGGAACTCTACTTTAACTAGGACATAATATGTCACATACAGACATACAGAGGCATGAGTGGGGTTGAGAATTGAAGTGTTGGGGTTAGATATGCAGCATACTGTATGACCAATCATCAAGAAATTTATTTTCCCTGATACTGTGACCAGAGTATGCATTATAATTTATTGATACATACATGATATGTCATATATTATATGCATATATATAAGAGGTGCCTAGGATGAAACTAGCTTATATCCAATTTTCATTAAAGTCCAGCTCCTTAATTATCTTGTTTTAATTCTTCTACCTTCTACCTGAATGGATTTTAGGCCAGTTTCGTCCTCAGCAGCTCAGCTAGGGCACAGACAATCTGTGGCTAGGGGAAATAAGTTCCAAAACACTTGATGATTTCGTTGATGACTTCACACAACTGTAGTAAACTATATCAATATAGTCTCGCTTTCTCTACTGGTAGAGAGGGATAGAAAGATGTCGAACCAAAGTATAAACATCTTTACCTGTCAAAATCCCAAATAAAATCCTCATTTTTTCACGTGAGTAAAACAAGGATTCAAAATCCTTGGAGTAAAATAATTCTTCTTCTTGATTCTTTATTCTTGATTCTTTACTGAGAATAGGTCAATATTGGAGTAAAATAATAAATAAGCGACTTTTTTTTATTGAGTGCGTTTGAATTCACGGGCCAGCCCGGGCTGGCCTGGGCTGAAGCGTTTTTTGTCGTCAAGTGGGGCCAGCCCGGCGGCCATTTTTCCTCCTCTCAAGACGTCACTTCCTGGCTGGCCCAGGCTGACGCGGGCGGACTCTACAGTGCGCCTGAGACCTGGCGGACAGACTGGGAACTAATTATGACGAAATTATGACGTTTCATACCAGGCGACCAAGGTCACCGCCATTTTACCCAGCCCGGGCCAGCCCGGGCTGGCCCGTGAATTCAAACGCACTCATTGAGTGCGTTTGAATTCACGGGCCAGCCCGGGCTGGCCTGGGCTGAAGCGTTTTTTGTCGTCAAGTGGGGCCAGCCAGGCGGCCATTTTTCCTCCTCTCATGACGTCACTTCCTGGCTGGCCCAGGCTGACGCGGGCGGACTCTACAGTGCGCCTGAGACCTAGCGGACAGACTGGGAACTAATTATGACGAAATTATGACGTTTCATACCAGGCGACCAAGGTCACCGCCATTTTACCCAGCCCGGGCCAGCCCGGGCTGGCCCGTGAATTCGAACGCACTCATTGTTTACGTCTACAGCTGATTCGCTAAATGTCGCCAACAAAAAAATTATTTACAGTGATTTTTTTAGAACTTCTATATTTTTGTCCATCAAATATTACAAAAATCACAATTACATGTTCACTATTCTAAAAATAGTAAAAAATTACTGAATTCGTTCATTTAGTACAGAAAAGAATTTCATATCAATACTGAATAGGTTGGTATTGCAGAAAACGGTGCGGCGCAAAGGCGAAGCGCGTTATTGTATAAAGTTAAATATACTTAAAATCCCCGACGGAAGTAGTGAGTAGTTTTTAATCTTCCTGTTCATGTCCAATTTTTGTACTTTTTGCAAACAAGTCAATCCTCTAACTGAAAAGTTTTCTATAAAACTTCAAACTGAAAATGCAAACAGGAAGGACAGAAATCTCTTACTTCCGGCTACTTCCGGAGAGAATATTAAATTAATTTGACTACAGTTTCCTTTGTTTTTCGATGTACCGCGTGCAAGTGCAACGGCGTGCACGGTGCAACACGTGGGAGCTCCGTAGAATATTTGTCCGTAAATTGAGGTGGTGAAATATCTGCCTATATAATCAAAGTATGTAAGTACATAAATCTTGTGTTTATCTATTCCTGAAGGATAATTTAACTGAAAGCATGTAAGTCAGAAGTCAGGGTTGAAATTAAACCCGGGATCAGGAGGTCGGGGACGCGATCGGCATGTTTCTGCGTGGCCTTTCTGCAACATTGCGCAATGTTGCCAATGTTTAGCACTGCCTCAAACGCTCAATCCCTCAATTTATTTCAATGTTATTTAAATATAATTAAGATCACTGGGCTTTGTGTTCCTATAATGATTGATACTGGTCTATATATATATAGGAAAATCAAAATTGGCATATTTAGATTTTTAACGCTCTGCGGCAAATGTGGCTAAACCACGGTGGCTCGCAATATAGTGCTCAACGCACTCTTAAATCCCCCGTAACTCTCCGCCCCCACCACCTCGGACGGCAGGGAGTTCCACTCCCTCACTGTTCGGTTTATGAAGGAGTACTTTCCCACATCGCTTCCACTACCCCTGAACTCCAGCTTCCACCGATGATCCCCCCTCCCTATATATCTGCCTTTCCTAGTTCTGTCGCTAAACTCGCTCCAACCTGCCATCTCCCTGTTAACTTTAAACAAATTTCCTAATCGGTTGTATCTTCTCCTTTCCTCGAGTGGCTCCCACTCCAAAGTCTGAATCATTTTCGACACGCTTTCATAATCTTTCCACACCTTTTTGTCATCTGCAACTAATCTCCATTTTCTCATTCTACCCATAACTCTTCTAGCAGCCCTCCTCTGAACCTTCTCCAACTCCTTCTTTCCAATCTGCCTATATGGGTCCCACACACTACATGCATACTCCAGTATTGGTCTCACTAAGGTCTTATAGGCCTTGTCTCTGACAAATACAGTCGCCCCCTTCAGATTTCTCATAACGAACTCCAAATTTCTCCTTCCCTTTGACGTTACATACCTAATATGCTCATTCCAATTCAGCTCTCTCTGAAGAACCACCCCAAGGTATTTATATTTATCGTCCTCCCTAAGTACCTCGCCTCTCATTAGGTATACTGCATCTTCTTTTACTCTTTTCCTAGCATAATTAATAATATGAACTAAATTATTATATGCGTATACAGTAGCCTAGTCCGAGATTACGCTATGCATATATATGCATATGTATGTATATACATTATGTATAATAGAGGGACCTTGGTAATATATGGTAACAGTCAATCACTTAACTATAGAGGGCATCAATAAGCGACTTGTCCTCATGACACTGACCCTCGCCATCTATGAGTGGCGCTGCAACTTTGTGCACGGTCAATGTAGAAACGAAACAATACGTTGCGAAGATGGGGAGAAAATTTTGTGAATCGCGATCGAGTTAGGTACGAAAGAAGATAAAAAGTTAACTTCTTGTTTCACTGCCAAAACGTGGTATATATGCATAATATTATATTCTAGTTTGCTTCAGTACAATAATTGTTTTTCACCCTAGCCCTGCTCAATTCCAAAGACTATAGCTAGATATAAAGACAACTACCTCGGGCCACCACGGCTCCATGTGTGACGCCATGCTGCCAAGCGATTGGTTCTTTGGTTGACGACCACAGAGCAGCCATTGATGGATCATGTCAAGTGATTGGTCGACTTTGAACTGAAAGTTGCAAAAAGTTGCAGCACCATGCATTCACAGATGGCGAGGATCAGTGTAAGGACAAGTCGCTTACCACTGCATTATAATGCATATACCGCCCGTATATACCGGTAATAACACAGAGGCATGGGTGGGTTTTCTTGAACCCACCATGCTGTATATATCATACAGTCAAGTCGCGTTCACATACGTACTCGAAAATCGCCATGGCATGCCGTAGATCTCCTTGGTTTCTTATGGAGCTATAAACTGTACATACGTGTGATATATCATACGTACACGGCATGAATGCTGTTATAATACCAGTATAGCGATTTCCGAGTATGTGAATGCTGCTTTATCATACGACAGTATATGTGCATACTTTGGTATACAGTACAGTAATTTACACTGCCTCCTCGCCAATGACGAGGAGGCAGTGCAGCGAGTCTTGGAATTCACCATTCAGGCGAACCTCCGACTGCTGCTGTAAATATATAGAAACAAACAAAATGAAGATACAAAAAGAAACCCAAAAAATAATAACAAAACACAGTTACAAAAAACATAGCAAGAAAATTTGCGGCCAATAAATGGCCGCGCTGGGGGCATGATACATGACCAAAATGTGTCAATTGCCCCAAAATACCAACCAACAGCAATTTAGCTACTTGCTAAGCTCAGTACACTGACGTATTGCATGTGAGACTCATGGTGCAATATGGTTCGTGAGCTTAAAAATTCTTTGGTCATGGCGATTTGCAATCGTTTAATTCCCTCACTTGTAAATTCTCCCGAAATTCCAAATCATTTTAATATGTAAACTCACGTACCCGTATACTACTGGATATTTATACAGCGGCCAAAAATTAGTCAGGGCCACAATGAAAGCTTTGCCTTAAGGTGAATGTTGCATGTACATATTTATCACTCATAATAATAATATAAAGTAATTAATAAAATAAACTTTATGCGGCAATGTGGCGACAGTTATAGCTTGCGAAGGGTTTTTCACTCTCAAAACTGTATCTTAAATGACTCAAATCATATTAACTCTGCTTCATTGCTAGCTAGCTTGCTTGATGCTTCATGCAGCAACTTCTGCCTCCAATTAAAAAATTCCAATTTCACTGTAAAGGGCATTTAAAAAAGATTTAATACCTATAAAATGATCCAGCACATGATTTTATAGTACACATTATTAAAAAAAGTATATTCGATCATGCAAGATTTTGTGCAACACATAAAATGAAAATAAAAGATTTTCTTATGATTTTTCTCGTACTAGTTAACAAATCTTAATTTATTCTCTATCACACATTTGCCATTTGTTTGTTGACTCTTCTCATTTCTAAGATGGTACTTCATTTTTTGTCTTGATTACAGAACCATGTCGTCAGCCACTCACTTCATCAGCCAACTCAACAATGATTGTCTGCACTTGATTTTTTCATTCCTGCCTCTCAGAGAGCAGATCCGTTTGGAAAGAGGTAATTAATCATACAATATATACTAATATATATATGCTCTTTAAATTGAGGCTTTATCGTTTAATGTGTTCAGCAAAGATGTACATCATATATCTAATTAAAAGCATATTTGTATTATCATTATAATTATGTTATGTTTTGATACATCATAAGTAGAGCGCGGAAAAAAGTCATTTTGCCTTTTTGTGCACATGAGGACTATTTTGGTGTCATTTAGGATATCCACCGATCTCCGGAAGTGGATTAAAATGAGCCTATATAAAAAAAAAATACTATTTAGATTATTTTTGGATTTTGAGACTATTTTGGCAAAAGATGACTTTTTGACATATGTTTAGTGCATTTCAGCTCTTTTCTTCATATTGTAAAAAAAAAGTAAAGAAACAAAGACTTATTCAGTCTGTGTAAGGGAAGTCTTTGTAAAGAATTATAAAAAAAAAAAATAAAACTTTTAAATAGCACTTTTGAAACGCCTTTTTGCTGCATTTTCTAAAAAAAAGTGAATTTTTTATAGACTATTTAAAAAAAAGTGACTTTTATGTAGACTATTTTCCAAAAACAAGTTGACTTTTTAGGCGCCTATTTTTCGAAATAAATGTGACTTTTTTCCGCGCTCTAATCATAAGTATAATAAGACAGTAAAAATATATTGTACAATATTATACAGTATCACAAATCTTAGTTTACGCATGGAAGACATTTTGAATAGAAAATAGTACCGTTTTGCGTTACAACCTTCATTTTTTAACGATAGGCGCTCGATTCGAAAAAAACATCACATCCCTAGTTTTGTTTGTCGGCAGAGACCCTACAGAGACCTCCGTGTCTTATGGGTAGAAATTTGAAGAACCTTGAATTTAGTTCCACCGGAATTCCGAGTGGCCACACTACTGTCGACCAATCACCGTTGGTTTCGTCATCAGTGACGTCATCCGAAATGGCCAATCGGCGATTTTGTGATCAGTGATTGGCCAGCTCGAATGACGTCATTAATAATGAAACCATGATGATTGGTTGATAGTGGCGTGGCCACTCGCAATTCCGGTGGAACTAAATTCAAGGTTCTTCAAATTTCTACCCATAAGACACGGAAATCTCTATAGGGTCTCTGGTTTGCCGGTTTATGAGAACGCCACGGCCGTGGGCGCGGCAAACCGCTTGCCTAGCGGCCATCCCAAGTATCTAATAGACTTTTAACCTGCTATTAGTACTGATATAATGGTTTAATGTTAATTAATTTAGCGAACTTTAAAACCAAAACAGAAAAGGCATGCTGCCATAATTTTTGTTATTGTGACGTCACAGGAGCTCGAAATTGATTAATTAAATCAAACCGAATCGAACTAAACTGATCAGCTGAGCTGAAAAAAGGCGTTCGTTTTAAAATAAAAGACAGATCGGAATATACGTCTATATACGCCTCCAGAAGCTATAATAAATCCAGAATGCTACTTTTAAATGCGTAAGAATGTTTATTTTTTTTAATTTTACCACTTTTTTTCAAGTTTTTAGCATTTTTGGTGTCCACGTGTTGTCACAACAGCGGCCCAGCCGGCCGGCGCGGCCCCAGGCTTTCGTCTGGAAGAGGTGCAAAGTGGTCGAAGTGCAGGTGGCGACGCGATTTTGAAATCAAATTAAACTTACTTTTTTCTAATAGTTATACATATTATAGAAGCATGTAATATTTTTAAAAAATTACATCAGTTAAAATAACCTTGTTGTGGGACATTTTTAAAAAATGAAGATTACTACGCCTTGGCGACGTCTAGTCTGGGATCTCATAAATAATCTAAGGCTTGTTTTACTGTACACTGCATGTAGTATATTTTATAATATAATTATGCACATAATAATTTTATTGCAATTATAAACCTCATTCCTGGCATGTCTGATTAGTTTACTTTGTGTGTCACAGTATTATATACAGTTTTAATAATGTATCAATTAAAGTAGAGTGAGTGATTTTTTTTTTTAATATTTTATTTTCTAAAAATAGTTTAACTCGCCCTCTATTGAGAAATGAAAACCAAAAAATTCCATCTCATATAGCTTCAACACAAAAAATTCCCAAAGTTGGTGTTTCAGAGGCCTTTAACATGCATCCTTATGGAACAGAAAACAGCTTTTTACTTCAACTTCGTCTGAACTATATGCTTAAAAAATGCGTAAGTAATCTATGATGAATTCTTTGAGGGATTTTCAAATAAAGAAAAAAAAAAAATTACAGAGCCGTTTTTCCGGAAAAAAAAACTTGGAAATCCTAATGGGAATTAACCCGCAAAAATGTCAATATTTTCTTTCGGCTCCGTAATTTTTTTTTATTTGAAAATCCATTAAAGAATTCATCATAGATTAAGTACGCGTTTTTTAGTTGGTACCAGCATAGTTCAGACGAATTTGGAGTAAAAAGCTATTTTCTGTTCCATAAGGATGCATGTTAAGGGCATTGGGTATAGCACCGGTAGTTGGCAACACTGACGTATCTTCACCATGTTAATTTTTTATCATTGCTCCTCGGAGTAATTTTTATGCTAGAGCTAAGCTGATTGCTGTAGTATCAAGATAATTAGTAGCCCAAGTTCACAATTTGGCTAAATAAAGCCTGATTTAAAGAAAAGTATTTTTTACATTTTAGAAAAATGCATGTAAATTTAAAAAATTACTAAAAAATACTTTCCTTTAAATCAGGCTTTATTTGGCCAAATTGTGCACTTGGGCTACTAATTATCTTGATACTACTGCAATCAGCTTAGCTCTAGTATAAAAATTACTCCGAGGAGCAATGATAAAAAATTAACATGGTGAAGATACGTCAGTGTTGCCAACTACCGGTGCTACACCCAATCCTCGGAAACACCAACTTTGGGAATTTTTTGTGGTGAAGCTAATTGAGATGGAATTTTTGGGTTTTCATTTCTCAATAGAAGGCAGGTTAAACTATTTTTAGAAAATAGAATATTCAAAAAAATGAAATCGCTCACTCTACTTTAATAGTACATTGCATACAGTATTAATTTTAAGTTGCTATTTTTAAACTTTGACACATATACTGTATAGAGTAACAACTTTTATTTCATTGGCGTGTCTTGACTAGTTTACATATGTGTGCAGTGTGCAAACGCTGGCAGGAGGTGAGCTGCAGCAGGTGGCTGCGTCTGACGGAGCTCAAACTCTCGGAGCTGGTGAACAAGGAGGGGCTCCTGTGCTGGCAGGGGCTGGAGAAGGCGCTACAGTTCTCAGGCCCCCGCCTGACTACTGTGGATCTGCTCGGAGTGGAGACACAGATAAAGAGGCGCAACTACTGCATCCTCACCGTCATCAGTGAGTTATAGCTATCATTGTCTTGCCACTTTCAACTGCTGAAAATATGTTATTGATGGTCGCGGTGCAGTACAATTAAATTTACATGATATTTCCTCCGGAAATAGTTTTTGGAAGTGTAAGGTTTCTGGTGTCTTCCTATTCACATTTCAGCGTTATAAATTCACATATATGGGTCAGTACTTATTTTAGTTATTTATCTCAAACCACCCTGTAAAATTTTAAAACTGGATTACAAACGGAAAAGCTGCAAACCTCACACTTCCGGCTAATTCGGGAAGGAATATCAAATTAATTTGACTGTATGTGTAGAGTTTGACTGTCAAGATTTGGTAAAATATACAGGGCGCCATGATAATATCATTTTTGATCGTCAATTTTGCTCTGAATTGTAAGAGCCCCCTTGATACAACTATAGCCCTGACTCAAAGGCACAGTTGGGCACAGTTGGGCACAGTTATGCTTCCCAGTTAGTGGAATTGTTACTCCCATTTGTTCCCCATTAGGGCACAGTTGCAGAAAGGGACATACCATTTACGCAACTGTGCCCCAATGGGGAACAAATGGGTGTACCATTTTATGCCATGTTTCTAAATTGGGAGCAATATGGAAATAGTTTGAATAGCTTTTATGACATTTTTAATTATTTACGTATATATTATATATAAAAAAATGCAACTATTAATTAATTAATTGACATTAATTATAAATATTAAAACTTAAAAAATATATAAAGTATAGCCAATAGACAGATTGTGAGGTCGAAATTTTTTTAATTTGATGAATTTTCATTTTATCTTCAATAAGTAAAATTTTCAATGCAGTGTTTTGGACCAGAATTGATCCCCCTTTGTGCCCAATAGTCTGTTAATTGTGTGATTAAGATTTATGAATTTTATGATCGACTTTAAAACTTCGCCGCTGTTTATTGTTCAAGCGCATGCGCAGAAATCGCAGAATCACGTGACTTGTTTCTCATTGCTCATTGGCTAAGAATTATATCGCCATCTTGCCCGCCTGCCGCCTGCAGAGAAGTTTCCGCACTTACCGTGCAATACAAAAGTTTTATGTAATTTATTATGTTTTCTTTATCCAAAAAAGCTTTAAATATAGTGAGATTTTAAGATAATGGTTTAAAGAATATTTTTGTGAGAAAACTTGTGAAGAGACACCTCACGGACACCTTAAATCTGGTAGGTAAGTTGTGCACAAACTTTGAATATTTATTTTGTCTGTGGTGTAACAGTTGTGTTTTTATTTGGCTTCTCCACCTGTTGTTGATCAACAATATAAGATTTTTTTAAATTATTTTCCTCGCGTGTTTCTGTTTTTCTTGTATATTTTGCAGGCTTGTATGCATACAGTAAGTTGCTTGAAATATATTATTTTAACAAAGTTCTATAGGAGATGCATATCATATCATACTGAATTTTGAAAATTAATTAGAACTGCAATATGGTATTATTTCATAATTTCAGTTTGCGTCTTTTTAATATTTTTTTTTATTATTATTATTATTAATTCTTGCTTACATGCTTATAGTATATATATATGCATACAGTAAAAAATCATATTTTTTTTTTCATTTAAGATAACCACCCCATATGCATATTCTCCATTTGTGTCATTTGTGTGCATAAATATACTAAAGGAGATTAAATTTTCTTGCGAAAATTGTATGTACGTACTTCACTGTATAATACTGTACCGCCCCAGGGACCGCAGGTGTATCCCCGGGGCGTTCCAGGGATACCCCTCAAACGTCCCTCCGGAGTGCCCCAAGGTGTATCCCCTATTTCCATGCACAAAAGGGTACCCCTTGGGGACATTCCAGGGATACACCCTGAAGTCATTGCAGGGATACATAGGGTTATATAGCAAATATGCTTATAATTACCAATTAAAAAATGTTTTTATCAATTATAATGATGTTATCAAAGAGAAAGAATAGCAAAAAAAAAATTAAAAAACTGGCATAGGTGAGGTCCGAACTCGGGACCATCAGATTTGAGGTCTGGTGTCTTTACCACTAGGACACATGTCTTCATACTAATATGTAGAAAACTTAACTTTATAAACTATAAATTATGAAATCGACTTGTATATTTTTGATACTTTAGGATATTTTACAATCTATGGTTTCTTTTATAAATTTTAATAATAATAATGAGAAACTTCCAATACGGCACATAAATAATGTTTATTTTCAAATTTTAACAATTTTTTATTTTTTAATTTTTTAGAAAAAAACTACGTCTCATGAATGACCCCCAGGTGCACTTACGGGACATTCTGTTTACTAATTAAAATTATTCAAAATTGTGATTAAAAATTCAATCAGCTACATACTTAAGCAAAGAAAATTGTTATTTTACAATTTTCGACAATACCCCCCGTGTGTCCCACAGAGACACCTGCGAGACATTCATCGATAGTTATCAAATTAATCAAAATCTTCTCGAGATGAAGCTAAACGTTTTAAAATACTATAATTTAACCAATTAAAACCAATATTAAAAAAACAGTAACGTCCTAGGAGTGCACGTGCGGGGCATACATGGGATACCCCTGGTGTATCCCTGCGAGACACTCAAAGGACGTTTGATCCAAAAGTTCAATATAATTGCGATATTTTCTTCTGTGTCCCTTCTACACTATAAGTTAAGCAATTCCTAAAAATTTTAAATTTTAAAAAGCATTAAATTAATATAATATAGACCACGGGACATTCGCGGGGCATTGCAAGGACGTTCCGCTGTGTCCCGGGGATACCCATGCGGTCCCTGGGGCGGTACAGTATTATACAGTGGAGTACGTACATACAACTGTATTTTTATTCGCGAGTAAAAATACAGGCTTCATTTTTCAAGCCTTATAGCTTCTTATTTTTTTTTTACCTAATTGATTGTTTGGATATTTTAACAATCTCTCCACCTCCACCTCTACGGGGACAAAACCTAACAAGCCTAGGCTACAAAACTGTCTCCTTTCCTATCCTATTAATATCGTCATCCATGCAGTCACCTTATTCCTCCGAACCTGAAGGGTTGTCGGGGGGCACCCGAGGGAGTACAGGCCTCAACCTTTCCTGTCCGTCCTCCGTCAAATCTCTGTCTGTCTACACCGGAGGGGGGGGGGGGGGAATAACCAAGGCTCTAGTCCTGGCCAAAAAGAATTTGAACATACAGTATCTAAGCAATTTTGTTAAGCAAAATAAATATGGATTATCAGAATCATGAAATAATATATATTTGTGAAATATATTTTTAGCACACATCATGGTATTAAAAGAAAAAAAGAATATAAACGCGCTTAGAACTCAGTTGACTGGTACTTTGAGCCTTGGCCTCCCCCCCCCCCCCCGCCCCCCCCCCCCCCCCCCCCAGCAGTATATTATAGGTTCTCTGTTCTCTGAGTTGACAGGTTAGATAGATATGACAAAGTAATTAACAACGAGTATTGAAAAAATGATACTTTATATGCATACAGTATACATGATTTTAAATGCTCCCATGTAGCACACTTCATCGGCTAAATATTGGTCAGATATTGGGAATATTGGCTTAAAATCTACGATATCACCAATATGTAGCCAATGTTCTTACAATATTGATGTGCCGACATTGCCCAATTTTGGTATTTAATATTCATACAATGTTGGCTAAAAGTTGGTAGCGCAATATTTAATTTCACTACCTCGGTCCAATATACGTATAGCCATATATTCATTAAATGTGGTTGTCCCAATGTCAATGCAACGTTGGCTGGGCATTGAAATTCGATGCTTGAAATGTTTATGTCGGTACAATAATAGCTTTCTGATATTGCTGCGGTGTCAAAATTAAACATTGGTTGATTGTTGGCTAAGGATTGAAAGTCAATGTATCATATAGGAATTTGTAACAAATATTCAAACAATATTGATATGTGAATATTGCTCAATATTGGTGCTCGATATTCATGCAATGTTGGATTAAAGTTACTATTATAGCACAATATTTAATTTCATTAGGTCGGTCCAAGATACTTTGCCGTATATTCATTGTATGTAGTTTCCCAATGTCAATGCAATGTTGGCTGGGCATTGAAGTTCAATACTTGAAATATTAATGTCGGTACAATAATGGCTTTCTGATATTGCTGCAGTGTCAACATTAAACATTGGTTGAATGTTGGCTACGGATTGACAGTCAATGTATCATAGGAATTTGTAACAAATATTCAAACAATATTGATATGTGAATATTGCTCAATATTTGTGCTCGATATTCATGCAATATGTTGGATTAAAGTTTCCAGCACAATATTTAATTCCATTACGTTGCTCCAATATACTTTGCCGAATATTCATTGTATGTAAGTTTCCCAATGTCAATGCAACGTTGGGTGGGCATTGAAGTGCAATGTTCGAAATATTTAGATTGGGATTGGCTAAATATTGGCCCAATATTGCACCAATTATAAGTTCTAACTTTGTCAATAGATGGCAGCAAAATTAATTCAATTTAAAAAACACTTAAAAATTAAATTAAAATTAATTTAAGTCACTGTACTTTTTTTTAAAAGTAAACACTAAATAGAACCATTATGCTGGGAATTTTTAAGACAATAAATATTTTAATGCTGTTGTTAACGGAATCAAAAATTAATAAACAATAAGAGAAACTCTAAAAAGAGATATAGATTGAAATAACAAATAGTCTATGATAAAAATAGAAGTGTTATACATTAAAAATATACTCCATCAACGAGACTTGGGAAAAAGTCTTAAAAAAAAAAAGCCCCATTATGCATGCAGTTCCATATATGTAATATGTTGCATACATATTATTACCCTATGGAATCAATCGAATCCAATATTGTGCCAATATTGGTTGGCCATTCCTGAGATTTATAAAAAATATATTGCAGCAACATTTGCCCAATATTAAATTAAATATCTAAGAATGTTCATTTTAAATGTTGGTGCAACATTGGCAATAAATATCCTCCAGCCATAGAGGTTTGTTGCAGCTGCACTATTTAAATGATATTAAAATTAAATATCCGAACAATGTTTATTTTAAATGTTGGTGCGACATTGACATTAAATATTGTCCAGCCCTAGAGGTTTGTTGCAGCTGCACTATTGAAACGATATTAAAATTAAATATCCGAACAATGCTTATTTTAAATGTTGGTGCAACATTGATATTAAATATCGTCCAGCCATAGAGGTTTGTTGCAGCTGCACTATTGGACCAACGTCGAATTTGATATTGAGGCAATATCAAAACGATCTGTGGTGAATATTGCGCCGATCAAATGTGCTACATGGGCTGTAGTGAAATTCTTTTATTAGTGATATTTAATTAATTATTGAATAGAAAAAACATATATAATATTAAAGTTTATAGATATAAAAAATTCAAACTTTTTTTAGTTTATAGGCTGAATGGAGTATAAATTATACACAAACTTCTTTACTCTTTTAATTAAACACAATTGCATTGAAAAATTCTACTTTTGTTCCTGGATATGATTCTAAAAAAAAAGCTGGCTTTTTCCCAGGTTGAAAGCTAAACTTCATCAATGCAATTGATCATAATTTCTAATGCTTTCTTTTTTGGTCCAACAGCTTGGGGTAAAATCTACAAAAACCAAAGCAGAATCTGCTGGTTCCTGTCGGTGGCGCATGGCTTTATTCTGACATAAATATGAATGGTAGGTAAATTTTAATATTTCTTTGTGGTTTGAAGGTAAGTGAACAATTTTTTAAAATCAAAATCTCAGAAACACTCTAAAGCTTAAATAAAATCTTTAAAACCCGGAACGCTTGGAATTGATTCAGCGCATAACTGATAATGAATTTGGTGCATTTAAATGTGATTCAAAGGGTTGTTACGGGATTCAGATTAATAATAAAAAAAATTATTATGGTCAATAAGAATGAGACACTCGCATTTAGTATGTGTGTAAGCCAAAGTGGCCACTCTGCTCGTGAAGTTGTATAAATGAAGTTAATGACATTATTTTTAAAACAAAAAATATAGAATAGTGTAGTTGTAAGTGTGTCATATAAAATTTTTTGTTCAGATACTTCAGATAATTGCCATATGGATTAGAAAAAAAATGTAAAGTGATCGCAAAATAAAAAAAATAGTTAGAATTTCTAAAAAATAGTTCTGGTTATCCTCCATATTGACCCAAAATTTAAAAAAATGTATATATATATATATATATATATATATATATCTGGCATAGGTTTTATAAAAAAAAAAAAAAAAATGAAGGCAGAGTACGTGAAGGTGTTGTTTAACATGGGGGCTTACCTGACAAAGACTTTGATGTACTGCAAGAAAATGTACTGATAGGTGTCATGTAAAAAAAAAAAATCAAAACATTTAGCAGTATTCTATAACTTGAGCTTTAATAAAATGCAAATTATATATAAAAAAAATCAACTTTATTTTCCGTAAAAAAACTTGGAAAATTTTCCACGTTAATTTGCATATGAAATTTTCTTGATTTTTTAACGGAAAAACGAGTTTGAACACGAAATTATTTTAATCACTTTTTGGTTAAAGCTCTAGTCCTAGAAAATTGCTGCTATATTTTTTTCACACCACCTAGCTAATGCAGTATTATTTATTTTTTTTAAGATTTTTGAGAGTCTTTTTGAGGTTAGGCCCCATGTTCAGCTGAATTTGACTGGATTTTTTTTTTTTTTTTTTTTCTGTTGAACCAATGCGGATAGAATTATTTGGATATCAGTTCCATACCTCCGGCGGAATTTTTTTTTAGAACGTACGTATTACCTCAACTTTTTTTTTTTTTTTTTTGCTCTTTTTACTTTAATCATCCAGTCAAACAAGAACCAAATTATTGTTGGCATTGAACCCACTGGAAAAGTAAATATAAATAAATGTTCAATAAAAAATTACATATTGAAAAAAAACAAAAAAAAAAAAAACATTTTTTAATTGTATGGCACTCTAGTGCAGTCCAGTACTAAAAGTAAGCTGTTTTTCGGACTGTTTTTTAGTTAATGAAATAATACTGTATGTAAATTTACTACAGTATCTAATATTTTCCTCATTTTCGCAGGTGCCATATTAAGCCGCCGGCCTTGAGACACAATCGCCACAGTGAAAGCTGACGTTGATCATCCGGCGTTTTATAACTGCAACTCCACCATGAAGATTTGTAAAATTATGTAAAAAAAATAATAATAATACCCTTGTCCAAAAAATCCGCAGTGGTCAAGCGTTTGACCACTGCTTAGTGGTAGATTGGCCAGTGGTCATGGTCAGGGATTAAGTGGTCAATTCTAGTGGTCACCCTAGTGGTCACCCTAGTGGTCACTCTAGTGGTCAATTCTAGTGGTCACTCTAGTGGTCAATTCTAGTGGTCACTCTAGTGGTCAATTCTAGTGGTCACTCTAGTGGTCAATTCTAGTGGTCACGCTCTAGTGGTAGCGCCGTGGTCTAGTGGTCAAAAAATCGTTAGTAGATGGTGATCACACGCCGTATATCACGAAGCAGTTAGCACTTTCTTCAGCCTCAGACAGTGGAAAAAATAGCTACAACATGTAATAAAATTATTATTTCACATTTCTACCTTGAATAAGTAAATTATTTCACTTAATTCAAGGTAAAAATGATACATATATTATACATGCGTGTGTACAAGAAAACGACAAAAAGGCATGTACTGAGAGAGAATTAATTGTTCATTTTTATTATTATAACATTAATAAAATTACAATACAAAAGGAATATAATAATAATTATAAAGCATGCAAGTTTTTGAAGAATAATTACCAACCAGCGAGATATGTTCCGGCGATATTTTTGTCATGTCCCAAAGGAAGCCGACAATCATTGACTGTTAAAGGCTACCTGGAACAAATTATTCAACACAAAGTAACGAGAACTTAACAAAAGAACATTTCATAACACGTTTTATGTACTAAAAAGGTACTTATCTGACATAAAACAGCTTGATAATACGTTTTTCAGAGCTCGCACTTTGCTCGACCTCGTGTGCGACGCCATGATGTTTCTTTATCACGTGACATTGCGCATGCGCTCTAGAGTGACCACTGAGCTCAGTGGTAAAAAATCTGACCACTAGATAATTAAGTGGTCAATTTTTTTTTTTTTATTGACAACGGATATATTTATATGGTGCGGCCACGGCAGGCGCGAATCCAGGGGGGGGTGCCCCTCCCCCCAAAATTTTGGATTTAACATGGGCAATATAGGCGTTTCCCCCACTTAAATTTTTTTAACATTTTCGGTAGCCCGGCCCCGGCCCCTCTTCCAAATTTTGCAGCCGCCCCCGCCCTGCCCCCGCCTCCCCCCCCCCTGCCCCAAATTTTTTTCTGGATCTGATGCGCCTGTTACGCGTTAGAGGTGATCGAGACTGAGGGAACCGTGGAAATCCTCAGTTGATCAGGACGGTCAGTGCAGTATGTATTATTTGCAAGCCATGAAACTCCGTACCCCAACAATTAATAAGTAATAAAAATATTACACACCTCTTATCACTAACACTCTGACCACTACCACTTGGTCTGACCACTACCACTAGATCTGACCACTACCACTTAGGTCCTACCACTTAGTCTAGTGGTCCTACCACTAAGGCTACCACTTAGTCTGACCACTACCACTTAGGTCCTACCACTTAGTCTAGTGGTCCTACCACTAAGGCTACCACTTGATGTGACCACTACCACTAGATCTGACCACTTAGTCTGACCACTACCACTAGATCTGACCACTACCACTTAGGTCCTACCACTTAGTCTGACCACTACCACTAGATCTGACCACTACCACTTAGGTCCTACCACTAAGGCTACCACTTGATGTGACCACTACCACTAGATCTGACCACTACCACTTGGGTCCTACCACTTAATCTGACCACTACCACTAGATCTGACCACTACCACTTAGGTCCTACCACTTAGTCTAGTGGTCCTACCACTAAAGCTACCACTTGGTGTGACCACTACCACTAGATCTGACCACTACCACTTAGGTCCTACCACTTAGTCTAGTGGTCCTACCACTTAGTCTAGTGGTCCTACCACTAAGGCTACCACATGGTCTGACCACTACCACTAGGCTCTACCACTAGATTTAGTGGTCCTACCACTAAATTTAGTGGTCCTACCACTAAATCTAGTGGTCTGACCACTCATTTTAGGTGGTCAAATCATGACCACTACTCTAATTTTTGGACAAGGGTAATAATAAAAATTTGTAAAAAAAATTATAATTCATGTGTACATATTATGATATATAATTATTTTGTAATATAATATATTAGACCCTCTAATATGTATATACCTAGAAAAAAAAATATAGGTGATTTTTTTTTATTTAACTTATTTTTAATTATATAGGATACGATAACACGATATACATGATAAATATCTATTAATAATAAATATAATTAGGGGAAACAAATTTCATTGGAGTAGGGGGTTGGAGGGGGCGCCATGTTCCAACCATTTGTCCAACTGTGAATTTCCACGTTCGGCCATTTTGTGAGGTACCGAGTTGGGGCACAGTTGATTTGACTGGGAGCAAATGGGATATTCCCATTTGTGACCAGCCACAAGGGGATTAGTAAATGGTCTGCCAGGTTGAAATTACAATGTTAATAGAACCCAAGCTTCAACATGGTAACCAACTGTGCCCAACTGTGCCTTTGAGTCAGGGAGTGTCCATTGATTATTTACTTTCATAATTGCTTGGTTATTTGCAGTGACAATTTGCTACAGTATATATATAAAGTATATAGATCTCGTTATCTGACCATTATATACATTTTACATTACATTCACTTAATAATATATATTGTCCCTTGTCCGGAATAATGAGCTATCATCTGCTTACGACGATCATGTTGCAATAATGAGCTGTCTGCTTTTTAAAGTGAGCGCAATTATGAGCTGTAAATCAGTATAAAATAAAGTTCAAAATTGCTCTCACCTGAAATAGCAGATAGCTCATTATTGCAACGAGATCATGGTAGGCAGATAGCTCATTATTCCGGACGAGAGACAATATGGTGAATTAATTGTTCTTTAATTTAACGTTCATCTCCTCTCCCAAACCGTCATAGAATGTAGAATGTACTTGAAATTATTATACTATAATACTGTTTATGTATGGTTTTTAAAAAAATAAAAAGATGTACACTACATATAGGAGACACACAAACTTAACCCATATTTTACTTAATTGCTCCCATGCAATAGAATGAGAGATGTAGATTTGCAATTTTGGGGAGAGGTAAGAAGAGCACCCAGTCTATTCATATATATATATATACACATGCATACATATATATATATATATATATATATATATATCAAAAGAGTTTTTTGTTCATCATACTTCCATAAACCACACAGTAACATGATATTAAAAAAAAAAAAAAAAAAGAGGGTCAAAGTTTGTGGTGTCGAAAGGTGTAATGAAAACGAAATAAACAAATGCATAATTTTCTTTTGTCTCACTGCACCTGGGAAGTTTGAGAGATGTTTGTAAGATATAGACTATTGCAGGAATGATAATGTTATTTTTTTTAAACTTGGAATTTACTGTTATACATATTGTGTAGTTAATCTAAGGGGGTGTAAGGTAACATACCTAAAAATGTTATAATAATTCGCACACATGAAAATTATGAAACATGTTCTTCCCTCTACATCCCCTATCAGTAGCTAAAATATCAGGTACACAAATTCGATCTAGTTTTTGAGTTATTAATTTTTAAAGTTGACTAATGTAAAGTGGATGTTCCATTTCTCCATGTTAAAAGTTAGTCATTTCATTAAAAATTAATAACTCTAAAACTAGATTGAATTTGAATACCTTATATTTTAGCCATACTGATACGTATGGTATGTATATATGTAGAGGAGAAAACTTTAAGATATGCTTCATAATTTTCATTTGTATTAATTTGTTTAACATTGGGCGTGTTACCTAGCTCATCCTTAAAATATATATATATATATATATATATATATATATATATATGAAAGATATCCTGATATTTCATTCTTTGACAGCAAATGTGTCTAGCTATTTAAGTCATGCTGTGGTGATCAAAATTTAGCATCATATAATTTTGTTTTAGGTGAAACCTGTCCAGGACTACAAGTTTTGAAGTCAGAATTTCTGGTAGCCAATACAGCCAACATTCAATCTCTTGCTGATAACTGCAAAATGCTTAAACACGTGGGTCTTCGCAACTGCTCTGGTCTCAAGGATGTGCACGTTGAATACATCTTGGAGCACTGCAAGCATCTGGAAGTCCTTGACTTGAGCTACTGCCTGGCCATTGATGGAAATTTTGCCAAACATCTTACACCTACAACCCACACTCTTTATCTTGATGGGTGCAGTCTTAGAATACATATGTTCAGCAGACACCGTGATGATCACAATATTACTAAGCTAAGCTTAAAATATATGAAGGCTTATCCTAATTTTATTAGTTTCTTAAATTGCTTTTCAAAAACACTGCAGCATTTAATTCTGAGTGGTAAAAATTCAGTGACCTTCGGTCAAATGAGCATTCTAAGCCAACTGAAGTCCTTGACCTTCATCAAATGGGATCACTTTTTTGCCATGTTGGAAAGATTCGACTTATTTGTTGCCCGCTGTACGCTGCTAGAAGAATTAAACCTGTTTTCATGTAAGTATTTATTGTTTTGTTTTTAAAGCTAAAAAATTTAGGTAATGTATTTATATTTAACATTTTACTAACATTTTTTTTTATTACATGATACTATACATTGTTTTCTTTAATGAAAAATCGTCTCAAGCGATATTTATTTAATGAAAGAAAAGGACAGACAAGACCCATAAAAACACAAATTATACTATACATTATGAGTATAAGTGTTCCAAAGTGTAATCAGAGCACAGCATTGTTAAATTGTAGTCAAAATCTCATACGAGTTTTCCTCCTGTTTTCTTATTGCTAATTTACATATATTACCCACCCACCCATATCAAACCTTTAAAATTTTGCCACTAAACTAAATATCCAATGAAAGTGCATTATTAAATGTCACATCGACTACGAAAATACTTTAAATTCAAAATCTTTTAATCATTCCATTTTTTAAACATGGTTTTCTTTTCAGATGAAAATTTGACAGTTTGTTTGAAATTTAGAAAAATATTTTTTTTATATATTGCCCCACCCCACCCCACCCCACCCCACCCCACCCCACCCCACCCCACCCCTCCTTACACAGAAGGCTGTGCAGTAAGAACCAGAACTACTACAGGAAAGTCGTATGTGATTTTCGGTATATATATACCTCCTAGTCGGTAGAACACAGGCAATGCTGAACCGGCCCTTGAAGCAGTTCCTGGAACGCAGGAATACTGGCTTAAGAAAATGAGTACATTGTCTCTGTGGATTAGCGGCTAAATTAATCCCAAAGTCTTATCGGTAGGGCAAGCTGTTAGCATCATGTCCTCGGTGCGTGTGGTCTAGTAAAAAGCCTCGTTCACTACTTAAAGTAACATCTTACTATAAAAAGAGCAGTGAACAAATTTCTTAGACATCAAGGATAGAGGTATTAATAATGCTGCTGGCTCACCCTGCAAAAGATGTGGCGTCATGTTATAAATAAATGAAAATTGACCCCCTCTTCTTTCTTTAATACCCTTGTTTGTCCCCAATGATAATTGAAACAAATTATTTTAGGTTATGCTGTCCATTATTGGCAAGGGCCCAACTTGATGATGAGCCTGGCTGACTTGCCCTGTCTGCGAGTCTTACGTCTTCACAACACGGGCTGGGTCTCAGACAATTTCCTCCAGGCTCTGGTGGCCAGCAACAAGGTGCTCTCAATCATTGAGTGTACCAACAATCGGAATATCACAGATGAAGGAGCTTTCAGGTGATAGTTTTTTAATTAATTCTAATCACTATTGTGTTACAATATTTTTAATTAACCCAATATAATTAATTCATTTGAAAAAAAAGTATATATACATATTTTTTTTAAGTTTAAGTTTTTTTTTTTGTAAATTTATTTATTATAGTTTTGTTTTTACTGATGTCTGGCTGCATCTTTAAATGAAAATTTGATCAAACACATATTTTATAACTTGACAATATCATCAGGCTCTTGGTGAATTATTCATGCATAAAGTTCTTGTGTACCTCTTTGTTAACTTGCTGCTTGTTTTGGTCAGTGTACTGCGGTGCTGCCCACTGCTGGAGCTGCTGGACTTGGGGGGCTGCGAGCAAATCACAAGCCAAGTCCTCATAGTGGCAGAGTGCGAAGTGATCAAGCGCAGCGACACACTGCCTCTCACTCTCGTCCTCGCTGGTAAATGTTTGCATTTTCAGAATTAATTAAAGAGCAATTTTTTTTAATTAATTAAGGGTAAGATAATGCCACCAATGTTAAAAAAAAACTCACAAAAATTCTGAAAAAAAAAATTAAAATAATCTCCTCTACACCCCCTATCAGTAGCTAAAATATCAGTTACAGAAATACGATCTAGTTTTTGAGTTATTAATTTTTAAAGTTGACTCATTTAACATCTTAGAGAAATGGAACTCCCATGTTAAATTAGTCAACTTTAAAAATCAATAACTCAAAAACTAGATCGTATTTGTATACCTGATGTTTTAGCTCTACTGATATGATAGTAGGGGGTGTAGAGGAGAACATTTTAAATTTTTTTCAGAATTTTTGTGTGAGGCATTTTTTTTAACATTGTTGGCGTTATTTTTACCCTTAAAATGAAATTTAATTATTCATTTTTTAAATGTCACAAAGAATGTATTGTGTTATATACAGTACAATTTATTCTGTGCTAGTGAAAATTTATTTATATTAGATTAAAATAGAATTAATTGATTTTGAGGCACTTTTAAATTCATTATAATTGACTAATTTTTTTTATCTTAAATAAATAAACATTTAACATAGAGATTATACGGATCAGCTGGCCCAATGCTAAAAAAATCTCATTCATAAAAATTGTGAAAAAAAATGTAAATGTTCTCATCTACATCCCCTATCAGTAGGTAAAATATCAGGTATACAAAAACAAGCTAGTTTTCGAGTTATTAATTTTTAAAGTTGACTAATTTAACATGGAAGTTCCATTTCTCCATGTTAAATTAGAGAACTTTAAAACTTAATTACTCGGAAACTAGATCGTTTTTGTGTACCTGATATTTTACGTACTGATAGGGGATGTAGAGGAGAACATTTTAATTTTTTTTTCACAATTTACTGATAGGGGATGTAGAGGAAAACATTTTAATTTTTTTTTCATAGTTTTTATGAGTGGGATTTTTATAGCATTGGGCCAGCTGATCCGTATTATCTCTACCTTAATAAAATATTGTCAAAACTGTCTAAATTACTATACACACTTCATTTTGTGTCTTGAGTTTACAAAATGTTCATAAAACAGATGAGACTAGCTGCTATATTTGTGCAGCTAACAAGGCTTCAGACTTAATTCTAACCCCAAAAATTATAGCCCCTACTGTTAATCTAACCACACGTAATTACTGTTTTGATGCAGAACAATTTTTTTTTTTTTTATTCACAAAACACTGCAAAACAGATATACAGTCTAACAGATCTTACAGTTAGAATACCTGTAGACACTATGACGCCAAGCTCCAGACAGTCTAGACCGAATGGCGGCATCCATAAGATCCTTAATAATTATTTTCAAGATGTCCGCCGCGCGCAGTTGAATCCACACGTAAATTACGATTTGTAATACTGTATATGACTTCTGTTTATCGACAGGTACCAACGTCACCCAGCAAGATGTGGAGCAACATGTAACAGAGCCTAGACTCTCAGTCAAAATTGTGCAGCAGCTGTAACTTCATGAGCAGAAAGAGAAAATTTGCTGCAGTGTGAAGAGAGCACTCTGTGAAACCAAATTTATATATTTATGCATTTCAAATAATACTACTCTTTTATTTCAAAACTTAATTTAATTCCGTTTATGTAGTGTGTCATAATTTAAACACAAATAATTTGAATTTGTCTACCTTGAGAGATTCTTTTGCTGTTAGGTTAGTAATGTCTAATTTTGTTCAATGTCAATTTTATAATTTTTTTTAATTTTATCGCTCTCACGAATACCTCCAGTATAGTATAATAGAAGCAAGTTAAAGGTATATGCTATAGTTAGAATATAAAAATTAGCTAGATAGAGCTTATGTTGTGGAAGAGGTTAATTCATCTGGTTCTTGATTCTGAATTTATTTTGCATTTATAAGTAGAGTTAAGTTGTTGATTGTCTAATGTATGAAGATTTCCTTCTGTCAATGTGGTTGTCGAAAATTCCCATTGCCGCTGATTGAAACCCATTCAAAATTCAATGTGTGTCTATGGGTTTTGATCATTTTTGACGGGTTTTTAAGGTATGCAATAGATAAACATTGAAACCCATAGAAATTCCTAACGGTTTCAATGGCTTGTGATCATCCACCAATTGTTTCCCATTGGATACTATAGAGACCCTTTAAGTTCACCATTGAATCTTATCAGCCAAAATAAGTGGCCCATTGGAATGTATCGGTTTCAATATAATTATACCCTTGGAAGTCATCGGGCGAGACCGATCGACCAAGAAATATATATATATATATATATATATATATATATATATATATATATATATATATATATATATATATATATATATATATATATATATATATATATATATATATATATATATATATATATATATATATATATAATATATATATATATATATATATATATATATATATATATATATATATATATACACACACATATATATATATATATATATATATATATATATATATAATATAATATATATATATAATATAATATATATATATATATATATATATATATATATATATATATATATATATATATATATATATGTTTATATATATAGCATATATTTACATCAGGGCGGATCCATGCAGCATGCGGCACTCTGGGTTAGGGGGGGGGGTTACTTGTACTCCCTTTTCTTAGGGACATTTTGGTTAATAATAGTAGCACGCATTTCAATTATTTATGATGCCTAATTCATGGTATAAATTTAAAAAAAAATCAATATTAAGCAGCTAGGTCAAGAAAGATTTTAACGCGCAATGAAACCAATGCAAATCGCAAATTTGCAACGTTGCCTTGCTTGCATTATTCCCCTTCCGCCCCTTCGGTGCTTGCCGGGATTTGGCCGGGATGACGCATCGCTCGATGGAAGTTTTCAACACTGGGCTCACTCGCATTCCTTTCTTCCCCCCCAGCCCCCTCCATGCTGTTGTTACTTTGAAACGAGTGTAGCGCCACTATGCGTATGATACAATGCAGTGTCATAAAATAAAACTAAGATTAAGAATAATAGTTGATAAATTTGCCACAATTTTTAACGTGAAATGATGTGATGTCGCTACTATTGCAGACTCTGGTTATCAACGGACGATGAGAAAAATATATGATAATGTAGGCGGCGTTGGTTTTCAGCCAGCGGAAATCAGGAAACGGGGGAAACATAGAGACGCGCAGAGCCTAGGACAACATGACATCAACAAAAGAAGCAAAAGTATGATATGATATTGTGATTTTTTTTTATTAATATTAATATTATGGCCTAGATTTTTAACTAATTTACATTACGGTTTCATAAAATACTGAACAATTTGTTTCTTAAAATTGACTTATATATAGCTTAATTATTGTAAAAAAATACCAGCGTATCACGTATGCATACATACTATATATGCATACTGTATATTATACATACCATTAAAAATGAGCCAACGACAATATTTTGTGATTGTGAAATTTCAAGTCGATGGCAAAGTCAAAATTGTTAAATCAGACAAGATTAAAAGATTTAACCCACTTAAATATAACAAATATAAGCAGTATTATGCAGTGTACTACAAGGAAGATGCGGAGGTTGAAACTACAGATACCGAGGAGGGCTACGACAAAGCTACGGTGTTATATGTTGCTGGTGAGTATGTTTATATTTTGTATGCATACACACAATGTATTGTTACAAGTACAATGAAAGAAAATAAATGTAATTTTATGATCCGTTTTACACGGCTGTTTTATGCCTAGTAATCATATAGGATGCATACACCAGTATGTATCATATATGATCCAGAGTCCCGTACGTCGTTATTCAAGATTTTTATTGGCATTTAGATGTAGATTTTAGATTTTAACGCTCTGCGGCAAATGTGGCTAAACCACGGTGGCTCGCAATATAGTGCTCAACGCACTCTTAAATCCCCCGTAACTCTCCGCCCCCACCACCTCGGACGGCAGGGAGTTCCACTCCCTCACTGTTCGGTTTATGAAGGAATACTTTCAGTGGCGTAGCCAGGATTTGCCCAAGGGGGGGGTTCTTCAGGACAAAGATCGAGAAGAGCCCACTGGGGGGTTTGGGGGGCGAAGCCCCCCAATAGCCCGCCGCAGGCGCGATTTTTTTAAGGACACGCCCCTTTTTTAGGGTAAAATAATGTAAAAATACTATTATATTAGAGGGTAAAATGATGCTTAGATGATGATTATTAAATGATGATTAGAGGGCCTGATGCAATTTTTTTAACATTTTATATTTTTTTCACCCCATTTTTCAATTTCTTTTGAATACGTGCGTATAATAAATAAAGCTTTGATTAAATCATTTTAATTAAATCAAGTAATTCATGTAACCACTTTATATTATTTTTATAGAATCAGTGTACGTGTCATTTAATTGAATTTGATTTTTAAAATTTATTTAATAATCCAAGTTCACATCATTAAGATATTGTGAAAAATAAATAAATAAAAAAGGGAATTGCTTCTCTTATTTTTGTTAAATTTTGTCTGCACCGGGCGCGTGGAGCAACCAATTAAATGAAAGTGCGGCACACGTGAGAGCGTTTTAATTTATACAATAGTAGTTATATGCACATGCAGTTTGTAAGGGAAATAAAACATTTATTTATGAGTCGCACTTTTTCTGTTAAAATTAGAAACTAACTTATAATTTGTTTATTTTAAAGAAAAGACTACTTGATACCCCTAAATTTCAATTTTTTATTTAACTTTTTTTTTCAAATTTCTATAATTTTTCCTTTTTTCTTCTTATATCCAGTCACTACTCGATCTTCATGGGGGGGGTTTAAACCCCGAAAACCCCCCCCGTGGCTACGCCACTGAATACTTTCCCACATCGCTTCCACTACCCCTGAACTCCAGCTTCCACTGATGATCCCCCCTCCCAATGTATCTACCTTTCCTAGTTCTATCGCTAAACTCGCTCCAACCTGCCATCTCCCTGTTAACTTTAAACAAATTTCCTAATCGGTTGTACCTTCTCCTTTCCTCGAGTGGCTCCCACTCCAAAGTCTGAATCATTTTCGACACGCTTTCATAATCTTTCCACACCTTTTTGTCATCTGCAACTAATCTCCATTTTCTCATTCTACCCATAACTCTTCTAGCAGCCCTCCGCTGAACCTTTTCCAACTCCTTCTTTCCAATCTGCCTATATGGGTCCCATATAGTATGGGCATTGTATAGTTATATAAATATTTTTAATGTGTTTCTTTTTAGAAACATTGCAAGGGGCCAAAGAAAGAGAGAGTCAAGGCCGCCTGAAAATCCCCAAAATCAAGGAGTCTGCCAGTGAGGGTGATTCATCTGATGATGAGAGTAGCGGCAGCGAGTCATCCTCATGCGAATATACTACGTCGGCTATGCATCAAAAGTATTCTCAGCAAGTTGATGGAGAAAAAGAGACATCACCACCCCCAAACAAGAAACCCAAAAAAGCCAAGGTGCGTATGTTTGTGGGTTGTGCATGATGGCGCAGTGGTAGCGCTCCTGACTTGTAATCAGGAGGTCATGAGTTTGAATCCCGGTGCAGTGACTTCGGCTTATAGTCATCGTGCTGAGAACTGGGTGCACTCGGGATTCAGGCACGGACTGGGCCCAAACGGCCCACCGAGCGAGAAAGAATGACGGCCCACATAGGCGGGGGCTAACACTCTAAAGGGGGGTCTGGGGGGCGGAGCCCCCCAGTAGCCTGCCGCAGGCGCGATTTTTTTTGGATTTTCACTAATTTTTTTACTAAATTTCGCTAAATTTTTCAAAAATTACACTAAATAGCTTCAATTAAATTTTAATTTTAGCTGCAATTAATATTTACTATATTATAATACCAAGTATTAAATCTTAATTAATCAACTCTAGTGATACTTATATTACTTATATAAATTTAATTCTTATATTTTTTGAAAAAGGAAAGAAGTATAGAACTCATCCTCTCGATCCTTAATTTCGATTCCTTAAACATTTTTTTTTTTCTAAATTTACTGCATTTAGCATTTGCTTAAATTTAAAATTTTGTGTTAAATTGTTGTATAAATTAAAATTATTCGTGATTTTTAAAATAGCCAACAAATAGTTTGGCCGCACTTAATTACACTGAATTAATATAAAAATCCTTCCTGGACTCGGAAGAATACCATAATACCAGCATGGGGAGGGAAATAATAATAAAAAATAGCAGAATTATACCTTCGAGAGCTCGAGATATTCGAGAATCGTGTATATATTAGGTTAATTGTTCACTGGAGAAATATATAAAGATTTTGGATTCCAAATAAATAAAATGTTAATTAATTTATTGTAGGAGTTTGAGAAAGCAGGACTTTTCAAGCAAACTGATAATTAAGAGAATGTTTAATTAATTTTCTTTCTCCAGTACTTTATTTAAGTTCAAGTTTTTTATACTTACAAATTGCTTATTTAGTATACTAACTTTTTGCAAGATAAATGCAAAGTATTTTACTGCGAATTTTTTATTTACTGATATGAAGTATTTGATTGTAAGCAACAGTTAATTTTAATGCTAATTTTTAATCTTTGTTTCAAGCAAGACAATTTCCTTGCTGCTATAAATGTTTTTATTCTTCTTTCAATTGAAACTTGCTTAGTGATAATGATTAGAAATACGCCAAATTAATAAATACGCCAGCAGCTATGTAGTTAAAAAATAAACCTATTAGCAGGAAAAAGAAAATGTTGCTTTATTCAGAATCAAATTTTGTATAAATTGTGATGCATGCAGAGCCTGCATCAGGATCACTTTTTTTGTTTTAGTTTTGGTAAGTCTGAGGTCGAGTACTCGCAGTTAGCTATCGGGTACGTATAGTATTGTTAATTTGTTATAAAAAGTTCCTCTTTTTTGCGGTAAATTAAGTAAATTTAAATTAGTATTTTAAAAAACGAAAAAAAAAAAATATAATTAATACGAATCACATGTGCAGGGTCGGACTGGGGTGAAAAGGCCTACTGAGCAATGAAAGGCGGGGGCCTCTACACCATCGGGGGGTTTGGGGGGCGGAGCCCCCCAAGCAGTTTGCCGCAGGCGGGATTTTTTTTCAAAATAGGGGCGTGGCTTGCTTATATTTTTAATACAAAAATATCTAAACATCGCGAGATTTTATATTATTTTTTGTAAAATTTTGGATTCTAAGGAAAAATAATAATTTAAACCTTTTTTGGTGAATGATAACGCGAGTCATATTTTCTGTACATTTTTTTCTTTCATCTATTTTTTTTTTTTTTTTTAATCGAGGAGTTTTGCAAGAATAAAGTCCCAATGTAACAACTAAAACCTTAATTGGAACATTTTTCTGTGTGACTTTGGGTCAAAAAATGCACATTTAGGAAAATAATCTTACCAAATTATTGTGGAACATATCTACCAAAATAATTGTAGTAATTAATGTACCCGAATATGTAAAAAAAAAAAAAGTGATAATTTTGGTTCACCTTTAAATTTGATTTTCAATAAGGATTATAACTACTCTCGGATTCACAAATTGAGTCACCTGAACTTTGGAGAGTTGTAGCTCTGCAGGTTTCAATAAGCCCGGCCAGAATATTGTAAAAAACATAATGACACATAGTAAATTTATTTCTAAATATTTATTAGTAATTTCATATTTTTGAAGCAAAAATTTAATTTATGTGAATTTTTTTGACAGAAAAACCTTGGGTTCTTTCAATGGATTTTCATGACTTTTCCGATTTGCGCACATGGCACTTAAAAATTCATATAAAATTAACAAAACATGTTATGAGGTTATGACCCTGAAATAATTAAACAAATGAAAATATGTAAATTGCGATAAAAATAGTGTAATTTTGTCCTAATTTGAATAATTAATTTTAATTAAATAGAAAGTGAGAAGTGTATCTCCTCCATAGAGAAACTTTTTTTCTGAAAAAAAAAAAAAAAACAATAAAAAAATCATTGCATATCCAACGTAAAATAATATTTGCCAACAAAAATTTTTGTTGGGAATAATATTTTTTTTATACGAAACTTTATCAATTTTAAAATAATTTTGTATAACTTTAGCCGGCGTTGAACAGTTAAACGATAAAAAATTAATTAATAAAGCTTTGAATAAAAAATATAGTCACAGAAAATATTTTGTTACTTAAATTTGGATGGATTGTTTATTTTCCCGAAAAATGTTTTTCCAGAGAGCAGATACATTTCTTACTTCTTATTTAATTAAAAATAGATTAAATTAGGGCAATCAAACCTTTTTTTATCACAATGCACGTATTTTCACCCGTTCATTTTTTTTTTTTTTTTATATTTCAGTGTCATGTATTATGTGTAGTTGCTTAACCGTGCTCGAAAAATTACCGAATTCATTACAAAATATATTACGGTACGTTAAATATTTTAATTTTCAGGCCAAAATTATGTTCTTTTTTTTTCCCCCATTTCCTAAAAAAAGTAGCTGTACTGCATTCTGGGCCGGCCATGCAGTTCCTCATTTAAGCATTATTTTGAGCATTAAATCATGCATGAATAGAAAAAAATACTATATAATAACAAACAAAAATATGTAATGAAAAATACAAGTACGTGCTATACATCTTTTTGTCTTATATATGAAGAAGACTACGAATTACGAAAAAGCAAAGCCAGCGGAAGATTTTGTAAAAAAAACAAAAAAAAAAATTTAAATTTAATCTGTGATTAAGGTATTTTTAAAAATAATTTTTGTTTTTTTTTTTTAATTCAATATAATACATGCACCTTTCCGGATTGGCGTTTCCGACCGTTCTGGCTTATTTTTATCACTATAATATATTATAATATAAAAATATGATGTCTATATATATTAAAAAAAATTAAATACTGCAACAGAATATGATAATATTAAATTTGATTTAGCTAGACCAAAGGGCCTTGCCTTGCAGGACCAAGGGGCCTTCTAGCCTTCAAAAATAAATCAACTCTCTCTCTCTCTCTCTCTCTTTTGCTGTTGCCTGAATTACTTGTATTTTAATGTTATTAATTGTTGCAGCTGATCCTGCCAGCCTCGCCACATGAAGATTAAAAAGGTTGTTTTTTTAATCATAACATTAACATTTTATGGCAAATAATTTATTAATTATTAACTTTTTTTATTAACTTTAATTTTATTATTATTATTATTATTATTATTATTTTTTTATGTAATTTTATTATAATGTGTAGTGTTTGCAATTTAAATTAATCTTTGATCAAGACTTTTGTGCAGTACAATGTTTAGTGTACTGAACCTGTAAACAACCCAACCTAAACAATTGGTGAGTGATTAATGATAACAACCTCCTACCCTTTCTTCTTATTTATAGGGAAATTTTTGTTGATTGTATTGATGAAGGTTTTCACGGTGCGATAAATGGTTATTACGAGGCAGAACTCTTTCTGGATATCCGCAGCGGGCGTTGTTCTTCTAACTCCTCGTTGGTCTTGCAACGTTTCAAGACCAACGAGGAGTTGAACAACACCCGATACGGATATCCCGAAAGCTTTCTGCCTAGTAATAACTATTTTGTTGATTCTTTTTTCTTTGCTATAAATTTGTGTTGTGCATTATAGTATTCTGCTTTAACACTATATTTGGTCATGGCACATTAAGTTAAATATGACTGTTATTATAGTGAAATGTTTTAATTTTTGTTCCTTTGTATTACTGGTAAATTTTTGTTGTGCGTTAACTATTACTATTGGAATGTCTGCATTAAGATAATCTTTAGTCATGATATAACTGCAATACTAGTGAAATGTTTTAATTTTTGTTCCTTTGTATTACTGGTAAATTTTTGTTGTGCGTTAACTATTACTATTAGAATGTCTGCATTAAGATAATCTTTAGTCATGATATAACTGCAATACTAGTGAAATGTTTTAATTTTTGTTCCTTTGTATTACTGGTAAATTTTTGTTGTGCTTTAACTATTACTATTGGAATGTCTGCATTAAGATAATCTTTAGTCATGATATAACTGCAATACTAGTGAAATGTTTTAATTTTTGTTCCTTTGTATTACTGGTAAATAATATTGTTCTGCCTTACATTATTATTATTATTAGCATGTCTGCTTTAAAATCTTAAGTTATGACATAAGTGCAACACTAGTGAAAAAATGTGTCAGTACAATTAAATATATTCATATTAAAAATGCATTGACATTATCTGCATTTTAATATAATTATTCTTAAGTCACGGTGTAAGTGCTATTATCTACATTGAGGTTCGAACACCTAACGAACCAACACCTGAACAATGTAAGTGTTATAATTATGATACTACCCCCGTCCTCTCGTATCTTCACTGTCTGCTGTTTACAAAATACCATATTTTTTTATAAAAAATATTTTTATTTATATTTTATGCATTTGCATGTTGCATTACAATTTACATTTTTTCTTACAACTTGTCATTTAATGTTCAACTTTTCTTTTTATTCAATAAATTGTGTCTTAATAATTACAGCATTAATTAACTAACTCTACCAACTTTCCTATAATATCTTTTGCAGCTTAAATTCACAATGTAATCAGTTATACTATCATTTACATTGAAAGTAGACCAATAGAAATCTTCTAAATTTAAGGCTAAAAAACTCGAAAAAAAGTTAATACAAAATACCTAACTTTGTAGATAATTCAATAATTCAGTGGATTTTCATATCATTTATTATATTTACAATGTTAGCTTACTACAGCATATTCTGCAATATATTGGTAAGCATGTATTCAAACTTAACGACAGAAAATGTTTTGAGTGTTTCAATGTTGGCAATTTATATTGGTATTAATTATCAATAGAACTCCTTAATTTCCTGCTTATTCTGTTGCCCTATCGATTCAACGGAATAGTTAGAAGCCGAGCGTCTGAAACTAGCACTATATCGTCCCTCATCCGGAATAACGAATAATCTGCCTACCATGATTTTGTTACAATGTATGATGATCTCTTATCTTCTTTTCAGGTGAGCGCGAAGCGCGACAATGAGCTTTATAGTCTATAGGTTATAATAATATACCAATATAGCTCATAGTTGTATTCTCCTGAAAAAGCAGATACCTCATTATTGCAACGGATTCATGGTAGGCAGATTATTTTTTAATATTCCGGACAAGGGACGATATGTATAGGTAGTTGCTGTACCTCTAGGTTGTTGCAGGACGTTCAGTCTCTATAATATGGTCTCGTATCTAGTATTAATTATATTTTTTTTCTTTTAAAAAAGTGAAAGTGAATTTTGTCGTGGATCAGAATTGAGATTCAAAAACAGACCCCGCCAGTCCCTCCTCGTCCTCATTGCAGACCGAATACAAAAGAAATCAATGTAGCAATATCCGTCGACAGCTATTGCTGCGTAGATTGAGGACGCTTGATTTTTATGCCTTCATTGATAGCGCCCAATTTCGATCAAATGTCAAAACGAGGATTTCAGCAATTTCAGGGCGGACCTGCGGCACTACGCAGATCTAGCGGATCGAGGCCATGCATATTATACAGTATGAAAACTGAAAAAAGCCCATTGGAACCCATTGGAACCCATTGGTTACATTTCTATAGAGGCTCATTGAGGCCCATGGGAACCAATGGCCTTTCGCCCATTGAAGCCCATCGGCACACATGGCCTTTCGCCCATTGAAGCCCATCGGAACCCATGGCCTTTCGCCCATTGAAGCCCATCGGAACCCATGGCCTTTCGCCCATTGAAGCCCATCGGAACCCATGGCCTTTCGCCCATTGAAACCCATCGGCACCCATGGCCCTTCGCCCATTGAAGCCCATCGGCACCAATCGGCACCCATTGGTGCCAATTGGCCTTTTTGAGCGCCAATTTTCTATAGTTTTCAATTGGTGCCCATGGGCTTCAATGGATATTTTCTACCTGGGCCATTGATTCTAGAGCTAGCAAGCAAATAAAGAAACTGATGTTTTTGCCCTTATGTCTCTACATTTGATATTATGTGGCTTATATATTAAATTATTACACAAGCTTACTATTTTACAGCAGTACACTGTAATAACTTTTTATTCTTCTAGCTATCATACATATGATATCATTTCATTATGTTTCATTGTAAAATTAATTTTTGATGGTTAATTATAAAATGGCAATTTGCCGATTGTATCATTTTCATTGAACTAATTAAATTATATAAGGTACATGGTCTCATATTAAATAATTACTTGTATATCAATAAATCAATTGAGTATTGCTGTATATCAATAAATCCTGCTTCATTCATATCATGGTTTTGATTCAAGTGGTATATAATGTTGATTGACTATAATATATATTATTATATTATAACACTGAATGTGAAAACTAGCTTTTTATTTTCTAAATTAATTTTGATTTAATTTTCCCCGTTCTGCTATCTGAATATTCTTTTTTTTTTTTTTTTTTTTTTTTTTTTTTTTTTTTTCATTTTTTAAGTTGAATAATGTTGTAATTTTAAAATGCATTGGTTTTTTGTATCAATTAGTGACATTTGAGTTTAGCAATTCAAATTGTTGTATTATAGAAATACATAATTACATATTTTCTGTTCTCTGTGTGATGTTAACATTTTAAGTCTCCATCATGGTAGGACCAAAAAGTCGCTTAACTAAAATATAAGCAGTAAAGCAGCTGGAGATGTTATCTCCCAATATGGCTACATTGACTTATTAATAAGGATTAATGTCATTGCAGTGTTAAGAAAGTTAGGCTTTGTAGATTGGTGAACCACTCTGAAATTTGTTGCCAACCTTCCTCTCTGTCACTATGAAATTGTCTTTTAGGAAATTTTTCCAAAATAGTTTTTGATGTATTTATATAATATACTTGATCAGCATTGTTTTAAATGGGGACTTGTGGTTTCTAGTCAAATCAGCATATTTTTAACACAAAAAAAGATACTCATAATTTGACTAAATGCTACAGCTAACTGTCTCCATTTAAAATAATAAAATTCTAATCTTCAATGCTAAATGTTTTGAAAATTTCACTAATTTAGGTACAATTTTTGTCATGAAAATTAATTTCATGGTCTAGCTACAATGGAGTATCGACCTTAATTTTTTTTTTATTGCGGACATGGATAGAGGGTGCAAAGTTATTCTACCCTGATTTTTTCAGATTTTTTTATAGACCGGGAACTATTTTTAAAAAATTATTGAAAAATCTTTTCGTGACGTCACGAGACGCCGCTCCTTAAAAAAAAAAAAATAGGACTTGCCTCCGCGTGACGTCACAAAAAAGACTTTCAATAATTTTTTAAAAATAATTTCCGGGCTCTAAAAAATCAGAGTATAGCATAACTTTTCACCCTCTATCCATTTATGCAACAAAAAAATTGAGGTTGATACTCCATTTGCAAAAAAGTGCACCATCTACTGAAATATAAATTTATGTATTTTTCTTACCACTGACATTAATAAACTTAAAACCCTGCAATTTTTGCTCTTTAATTATTTCTCATTCAAAGTTAGAAAATTAATTTCAAATTAAACGTATATTACTGAACAATTTCTTCTTTTCCTTTATGGATCAAAATATTTTCCAAACTTTCATTGTTAGCATAATTGCAGCAAGTAATTTGAAAAAATGGTATTATATAAAGTCGAATTGAGGTGTTTTGAAAATTAATTAGCAAGAAGCTTTATGTCAAAACTGGGAAGTAAACCCATAATGTATTTTTATATTGTATAAATACTGTATAACCCTGAATTAATACTATTAAGAATAATAAAAACATTGAAATATATTTTTGTAAGATATCATTTTATACCTTGCATGGTTAATTCCTTTCATTTAATTATTATTGGCAATTTATATTGAAACCTGAATTACCCTGATCGAGGAGGGTTGCAACATAACAGGGCTAATCCTCTATTGTTAGGTTCAATAGAGATTTAGCTCTGGGTTGCAACTTGTTCAGCACCAAAACAGATGTTTGGTACATGGAACAATTCCTCGATTTCCTCCATGTTTTATTATATTTTTGTTATTGTGGCTGGGAATGTCATCGCCCCTGGTGTTGTAACTCGCTATGTTGAAGTGCTGAACAAGTTGCCTAACTTCCAGGCGAAATACGGAAATACTATATTGTTGTGCAAGGTCTTATTGGCATGAGCATATTATGCATTTGAAACTATAATATTTCTATTTCTGGCATTTAAGGGTAAGATAACACGAAACATCGATTGTTGTAGTCCCATTTGATTAACATGTAAACCTTAGCAACCTCTTAAGGGTAAGGTAACGCCACCAATGTTAAAAAAAATCCCTCTCACAAAAATTCTGAAAAAAATTTAAAATTTTCTCCTCTACACCCCCTATCAGTATTATAGCTAAAATATCAGGTGTACAAATACGATCTAGTTTTTGAGTTATGAATTTTTAAAGTTGACCAATTTAACATGGGAGTTTCATTTCTCCATGTTAAAGTAGTCAACTTTAAAAATTTATAACTCAAAAACTAGATCGTATTTGTATACCTGATATTTTAGGTACTGATAGGGGGTATAGAGGAGAACATTTTAAATTTTTTCAGAATTTTTGTGAGAGGGATTTTTTTTAACATTGGTGGCGTTACCTTACCCTTAATAATTCTGATTTTTTTTAGAGACAGTTAATTCTTAACACCAAAAAAAATGCAGAAAAAATTTCAAAACTATCGCTCGATCCGATTTTTATATATTAATTTATTAGTTTATATAGGTCTCCATGGGAAAGCTCTAAACTGGAAATTTAAAAAAATTGGATCGAGCGATTGTTTTGAAATTTTTTCTACACACTTTTTTGGTGCCCGTCTCTTAAAAAAAAAATCAGAATTATTATTAGGTTGTTAAGGTTTACATGTTAATCAAATGGGACTACGACAATCAATGTTTCGTGTTATCTTACCCTTTAAAATAAAAAAAGAAAAAGTTTAAGTCAAAGATGTTATTTATCTACTCTGAATTTTAAATACCATATTTAATATTTTGAGAATTAATTATAATGAATTTAAGTTTATTTTATTATATAATATATATGATTGTATTTCTTATTATTAGTCACCTATATATGGCATATTTTAAACAAAATCACAAAAAGGAAATGATGCCTGTTATAGCTCAAGTAATTTATTGCACCCTAGTTAAATATACGAAGTTGAAATATAGTTCAGCATGGCATTGGAAAAAATTTAAATCAATATAAAGTATAACAAAATTTTGCTTTGATTCATCCGTCCAAACTAAAATTAATATATAAAAGTTCTAAACTTAATTGCTAATTACTGTGCTTGTTTTTAATGAAACAACTATGGGTATGCATATTTTTTTTTAAAAAAAAGTGCTTATGTTTGTTTAATACCTTTTATTTTATTATTTTAACACATACTTGATACTTTGATATAGTTGTACTGTAAGATTTCATTCTATTACATATTTTTATTTGTTTACAAATAGGCTTAAATATGCCATAATTTCTAAACACTAATTAACTAACCACAAAAAAAAACACAGCATCAAGATATGTATTTATCAGGATCTTGTAGAAAAAATGTTGCAGAGATTAAAAGTATTTGGCAATCAAGTCAAAAAGTAGGGAATGTTTTAATAAATCAAGTTAAGATATCAGGCTGTGTTTTTGTTTGTGCTCTACTTAAGGGCAACTATACTTTGAGTTTCTATTCACAGATCAGCGTGACACTCTGGCTTCTTTGTAGCCAAAACTGCAGGGTCTGGTTTGTAGTCTGGGTCACAAACTGTTCCCTTCACGACCTCAGAAACCTTGGCACGGAGAACTCTGAAGTTGACCTCTGATGGCTCGAGCTGCCTGTACAGATACTTGTGCAGCTTGTCGCTCAGCACCCAGACGTTGTCATCAGCATCAATCCTGATGTCGTTAGGGAGCGACAGCTTCTCGGAATCCTTGTCAATTTCTCCCTGGAGGGCCTCAATGTGGGGAAGGTGAGAGTTCCAGCAGCCCACAGCATCTCTGGTTACGAGATTGTACAGCAAGATACCCTTAGCAGACATTGCAGACGCAGAGGCGTGGGAGCGAGTACGGCCACGAACCTCTAGTGCAGTGAAAGCGTCCGCGGAATCTCCAGAGGCAGTCTCGTTACGAATCACTGAGGTAGGAACAGTGAACTCTCTGTAGCTTGACATGGGGTGGAAATACATGGTTCTGACTGCAGTGGGATTTTCTTTGTTAAGAGGAGACAATGCAATACCAAATAATCCATCAAGCCAACGGAAAGTAATTCCAGATACATTGAAAATACAAGACAGAGGATCGGGATGGAAATATTCATGCTCCACTCGCCATGAACGGTCATCCTTAAAACTGTAGACAACCATTCCAAAAGCCCAGACGTCTGAAATGTAAGCAAATGCATCGTCTAATTCGCTACCACACTGAGTGCCATCTACGTCAAGGGTAATTCCAGAGAGGAAGGAGTTAGTCTTGAGGGAAGTCTTGGGGAAGCGGTACCTCCGAGTCAGGGTGTCTGAGGCCAGGTCGAAGATCAGCAGCTGTGGAGGGCAGGCCTGCTTGCCGCCCTGTGCCACGTTGATGAGGCCGGAGTCGAGGACCCATAGACGACCACAACTGTCTGCCTCCATGCGGAACACCGAGGTGAGTCCGTCACAGTCTCCCTCGGGACGTCCGTGCCACGACCAGTTGGGGTAGGGCTCCAGCTTGGGGGAGTGGTTGCCTTCTGCAGCCGCAGACACAGGCACTGTCACCAGCGTGGCGGGTGTGCCGCTCTTCCACTTGGGCAGGGACAAGAAGAGACGCTCCTTGTAGCGAGCAATGCCGAGAGGAAGGGCGAGAGCCGGATCGTACGCACCAGATGAGATGGCTTCAGCTCGGTGAGAGTCATTTGTAAACGTGAAGTCAACTTGTTTCCAAGCAAACTCCTCGGTGAGACGACCAAGAATGGCAGGAGATAATGCGGCAATGATGCCGAAGACTAGGAAGATCTGCATGGTACTCTCTACCTGCAACAAAACAAACGGTCATTACATAATGTTATGAACCATATAACATAATTTTCAGTGGTCATACCACTATGAGACAATATGAAAAACAATATGAAAAAAATATTTAAATAAAAACAAAATAAAATTACTATATTCTATAATAATTAATAAATTTTTGCCCATTTTTAAATTAAACAATTAATTGAATTAATTTATAAACTATGAATTGATAACATTAATAAAATTACATTTTTATATTGGGTGAATTACCATGCATAAAATAATTTTAGTTAAATAAAAATAATTATTATTAAACCAAAAATGATGAAAATGTAACAAATGTGTAAGATCTAACTTTACAAAATTCATTTTTATTTATTTTTTTTTTATTTTTTTATTTGAACATATAGGTTGTACAAGACAACATTGATCACGTCAGAGAATATAACATATAGCAAAAACATACAAAACAATATATAATAAATTAATAAATTATTATTTGGAATTTATATTAATCATGCAGTAATTGTTCGACAATTTTTATTTTTTCCTCCAATATAATTACGTACATATTTTTTTAAATTGATTTATTTTTAGGACTAAATACGTTTGAGATATATAACCTATATAAATATAATAATACTTTCACTCATACCACTATAGTATTTATGCTACAAGTGAAATGCAATAATTGTTTTCAATGTTGTAGGGAAAAATTGATCGTCCCTTATCGTTTTTTTTTTAAGAATCTCCGCCAAGGTAAAGCAAAAATCTTCAAGTCCCGGTCGCCTTACCCGCGAACTTGAGAATAATTATTATAACGTTTATAAACACAAACCTATTGCTAATCATAAAGATAATCATCAACATAATTAAAAAAGAGACAGCCATAATATAATGGTGACTGCCTGAGTGACAATGTTTGATTCACCGTGAGCATTATAACAATGCACACGATTCGTCTTGGTGAACAAGTGACCTTGGTTACGAGCTTGATGCCCACCCGTCGGTCACCAGGGAACATCCTCGCACGGAGGAGGGAGTGGTACTACATCAGTACATTCGCGGGAAAGTGCACAAATTTCACGCAAACGCATTCTATCAATGTGGCACATCTGTATTATCTATCATTTGCAAGCTTTCCGAGGTCAGAGCTTGTGTAAAAAAATGTAGGAACTCTCGATACATATAAAAATAAATATATTGTTAGCACACAGAATAAAACATACCGGCTATATTTATTGCATGTTTCATTCAGGGAGCATTTTTATGTATACGTACTATAATATGGTTATATGTTCAGTAACTCAGTAACTTTTATAACTGAAGTATACTTGTAAATTAATTGCAACATATTTCATTGCAAGAAATATATCACCGTTCCATAATTTTAGTTCATATAATTACGAGTTGGAGAGTATTTTAAAGTAATTAAAATATTACATATTATATTATATATCATCATGTAAAATTATTCATGATCCATCATAATATAGTGAGCGCACTGAATTATTTATTGTTTGATTCAAATATAATTATTAAAATAAACTTTTATACTATAGTGCTGAAAATTAAAATGTATAATTGAGCTAGTTGAGCTCAATATAACTCAATATTATTGATAAACCTCATGCAGTTATATAATAGTTGTTAAGAAAATTATGTAAATTTTCAATGAATGCAAGCAGAATACATGACTGCAGTTACGCCAATACATAAATTATATATTTACATACAGAGAGAAAGTTGATTCATTGCAGAAAGAGAAATTAAAAAGTATCAACATTTACGGTAATTATACTTGTATATCATTAGCATACTAACTGGCACAGTTCAACTGTTAACTTCCTTTCTTTCCACTCAAAAATAAATTGATCGCGTGATTGGCGGTCTTCCTCGCGGCGATCCACGACAAGTTGGAAAACTTTTAACCCTTAAATCATGAGCGAGCTCTCGAATGATTGAAAAAAGAAATTTAGTTTAGACGTTTTATTCAGATTTGATGGCCAATATATATACTACATTTCTTGCTGACGACGGAATGTTTTTTTCTTGTCAATGGTAAATGAGTGTTAAAAATGCAATCAATCTCTCCAAATATTTTGTTATGGAGACTTGAATAGACTTGACTGCACATGCAGTAATGTAAATGTGTACTTTTATTGGCCTCTCTAGTTTTATGAACGGGCCATTACAATTTTACTATAAGTAGCTTTAATAAAAGCAATCGAAAATATTTTTATTATTTGCAGGTGTGAAAAAAAAATGTGCATCATATTGATATTATTAATTCTATCTCTAATGGGTGCGATTCACGAAGCAGTTAGCCAGGTTTGTAACCACGTTTAGCTTAACCCTGACTTTTAGCTTAACCATGACTTTTAGCTTAACCACGTTTAACTATGCCGGTTTTACGTGTTAAACCACGTTTAACTATACCGGTTTTATGTGTTAAACCACCTATTTAAACGTGGTTAAGCTATAGTTAGAAACCTTACTAATGGCCGTAAGTTGCAGCCAACCTATCTTGGAAAAATCCGACAATTATCCGAGAATTTTAATGTTAATTAGTAAATAATCCACGGATAATCCTCAGATTATTCTCGGATAGGTGGCTGCAACTTACGGCCATAACTGCTTCGTGAATCGCGCCCAATAAGCGCGTAAAACTCTGCATTGATGATATTTGATTTAGTCCCACAGTTTTCAGCACTGTTTTTGGCACTCGATAAAAACAAAATTAAATTAATTGAAGTGTATTTAAAATTTGGGGACGATTCATTAAAGTGTTATCTAGCTTTTTCGCTAACCATAGTTAGCACCAGCCTAATTCAATAGCATTAAACGTGGTTAGTGAGAAATTTAGCCTCGATAATGCTCCTCGTGAATTGCGCCCTTTAAATCTTACTGTTTTTATGCTAAAATTTACGATCTATAAGGAGTCTCGGTCGACGTTTGATGCTCAAACGCCAGACCAGCAGCAGCAACAACGAACCATTACAGAGTATCTAACCTACAGGCTTCACAAAGTTAGCAGAACGAGACCAAATAACTTACCGGTGCAGCACGTTGTGTAGTGGACGGCTGCGAGCTTGCAAATGGCTCTAGTGGGTCCCGGGCCCGCTATTTACATATGAGAGACGGGGGGCGAGGAGGGCGGCTTTTACCTCGCGGCGGGCCGCTTGCTGGTGGCGGGGGGAGGAGGGCACAGACCGAGTGACGCCTGATGAGCCCCCCTCCAGCATGCAGAACTGAAGGTGAACCACACTGAGGTATAGGAGCGGCAAGATCTCTGCCACCAACACACATAAATAACACCACCGAATTATGAGAAACATGCGTAAAGTACGTAATACAATTTACATAATTAACACATTTTTCATAACATTCACGCATGAAAAAAATATATATATATATTTTGCTATTGAAGAAGACAAAGGTTTCTGTATGCAACAACGAGGGCACTCATTAAATCCAGTTTTAACCGACAAACAATAAATAAATTTCTCCGCACCTGCGCTGCAGATAATCACTATAACAGAGCGTACTTGAGTAGGTACTCAAGTTCGCTCTGACTATAATAATATAAGAACATTTTCAATCGTTACAATTTCACTATCAGTTTTCCGAAAGGGTATTTTCCTCTCGCAATCGGTAAGTTCTAGTTTGATGACGTTTCACATCTAGACGTAAATTAAATCACGTGAACTACTTAACATTTAATACAATTAAAATAAAATGTACATTAAGGATTAATCTCAAAAAGAAAATTTAATTTTAAAAAAAAAGGTGTTAAAAATTTATGCGACCTTAATTTTACTTTAATACTTGTGTTGAAATAAATTTCAAATAATATTATACAATAATCTTGAAAGGGAAAAGCTTTTATTTAACAAACTAATATTTTATGTCAACAGGTATTATTTTTATTTAAATTATACCTTGAAATTATTTCTTATATTTATCAATAAGATTTCCTAATTTTAGCAGACCTAAATTTCCTCTGTCATTATTCATTATGATCATGGAGCGGACGACGCAATGTTGAATTTACTGGATAGAATAATAAAAAAAAATGCATTAGAAAAATAAATGCAAAAAATAAAAAAAAACACAAATTTTTTATAATTTATTGTTGATTCCATTTTCCATGCAGGTCTGAGGTATAACTCAAAGTTATTGCTGCAATATTTAGCACCTAAAAATCGTAAAAATATCATTTTATTATAACTTAAAAGTTAAAAAGGACTGCATGGAATTAACACCTCGCAAATAAGATCGCATGTGGTTATAAATATAATATTAATCAAGCTACAGAATCAACTTTGCTTGAACTTTATCTTGTACATTTTTATTTAATATGATAAATACACTAATTTCTTGGTTCGAGAGGGAAATTCAGACTCACTATCTATTAATTAAAATAATTAAAATACAGGTTTCGCTACCCTCATATTTATCTCGACGTCAAGAAGATAAATTGAGGGGGCACCACTTTTACTTCTCCATGCTCACAACTGGTACCATCAAAGTCTGACAGAGCCCCGTGGAGACGGCATGGTTTCTCCCTGCCCACGGCGGCGTAAGTGTTGGAGAACGAGCAGAAGAGCCACGAGACAAACACGTTTCGCCTCTACCTGCGTAGCAACCGAGCAAGCTCATCAACATGCAAATATAACATACTCAAAAGCCGAAAAATACGTAGAGAGAGTTTGTATACCTCGTGCTGGAAAAACTTGACGATTTTGGTGGAAGCCTGTTTATAGAGCCAAGGTGGGTAAAGTTGTATCTTTACCATGGGAATTGTTTTTTCGGGTCCCGATCAGAATTGAGCTCAATATCGGAGAAGGGGGTAAAATACAGTGCAGTGGATGAGCCAACCTACATCTCGTCCATGTATTTTTAATGATATTAACCTTCCTCAAACTATACTAACAAACCCTTGTTAAATTTATCTTTTTCAGGCTATAATATATAATGCTGCTTTCTATTTTTTCGGTATATGTACACTATGGTACAGCACAATGGCAATAAAGAAAATTTGCAGTTCAAATGCTATAGATTTCTTTGTATTAATTTATAACTTATTACATTTTTTTATTAATAAAATTAACATACGTTATAATTAACATCATGCACGTCTAGAATATTGGCATTTCAACTTCAAAATTCAAAATAAGTATTTTACTTGAAATAAAAGGATAGCCTCAATAAATTCCTAACACACATCAATTTACTGCTATTGTAATTTCTAAAGCCGAAGGAACTTGGCATCCATGAGAACGGCCATAACTTATTAATTCTCGTCGCTTAAGTAATAGCAAATAATGTAACATTTAACGACCATTACTTTACCTTCCTATTTATCGAGCACACATCGAACGACAAACATCAAGTACATTTTCAGTAATAATGTTTTATTGATTATACTGATGTTATAAAATCCCGTATTACACGATGCAAGTTTGTATTTTTTTTTTCTATCTTGCAAGAAATTTCATCTCCATACAAATTAATTCAAATTTTTATTTCGATCATAGGCTGTACAGCATGGATCACGTCATGAAGTTAAAGTTTTGTAAGGAAAAATTACAAACATGCAATAATTAGAAAAATTGTATCGTGTAATACCGGCTTTTAAGATAATTTAATCTTTCATTTGATCACTTAATTCTTAATTTTTTTTAAAAGACTAAACATCAAGAGCCTCGAATCTCGCTTTTCATACAATAACAACAAAATAAAAATATTTACGCAAAAAGTGTGACGGCAGTTTTCCTGGAATTGCATGTTGTTGAACGATGACGCTGCTAAATTCTAATTTACATACGCAGAGATCAAAAGCCAAACTGGACGGGTTAAATTATTCATGACGTGATGGTCAGCGTCCAACGTGAGAAAATTACAAGGTAAACTTGTACGTCCATCCTTATATGGAGTCTTCTTTCAGTGGACCAACAATACCAGTCGTATTGAAAATAAGTTACGCTCATCAAGCGTTAATATAGAGAGTACGAAGAAAAATATTACACATCCATGACACAGTACAAATTTTAGTACGTTTGAAATCTGAGGTGTTTTCTTTTTTCCCGTCTAACAACGAATGCATTAATGTATACATACATTAATTAATTATTATTCTTTAATAATTTGAATGTCATATAGTTCCCCGAAAAGTTTCAAGGCAATTTTATTAAAAGTGTTTCTTTAAAAAAATGAAGATAGAATATATCTCCATATACTATACCAAGTTAACTTGACAGGTGATAAATAAAGATATATTCTTGAGACATTAATAAATTAAATTATACCCTCGTTAAATTACGTATAGAAAGTAATAAATTTAAAATTTGCTTTTATTGTGGCGAGGTTTAGGCACGTCTTTTACTTTATAAATATGAACTATCATTTTACGTTCAGTCTATACGGAAACTTGTCGTAAGCTATCACAAAAGACATACTAAATAAATGTGTAGTTTTATAAGGCTACTAAAATCACGTAAATAATTCGAGGCATCTCTTACATCGTGACCAAAGGCGAGGAAGCGCAGTGTAAAATTCCGTGATCGTGTCCACAAAAACCTTGGTGAATAAAGTGAAGCGCAAATTAACACACAAAAAAAAGAGTAAAAAAGTGTTATAAAATACTCTCAAGTCTTCCTATAATTGTTTCATTGTTGTTCCGCTTGACGACTCAACAACAATATCGCGACCTTGGCTCCCCATGTCACCGAGTTGCATCGCTGCTGTGTTGCTGCTGGTCCGACGGCGGAGGCTGCATATCAACTTTCCCTCATGCTCGTCGCATAATTTATATCACTCGTTAGTTGCATAATGACAACACACCATGCATGTCAATAGATAGAGATCATAGCCATCTAATTAAATCACTGTGCAACGGTTTGTTGACGCGAGCTTTATAGGTTAGCTACTGTTATAGGAAGTCGGAACGGGTCCATTTCAATAAACGTTAAATTTTGTATTAAAATTGTAGTTATTTACACGTTTCATTATTGTTTATAATTTATTTGGTAAAGGTTAAAAATTTTCAAGAAGCCTGTTCGTAAACCCTGCTCAGCGTACACTTTTACACCGTTTTCTTACACCAGCGCAGATGGTGGGGTAGGGAGTGCAGTGCAGATGACGTCACGATTTTTGTTCGTAAACTTGCTTAGACTTAGAGTACACCGAGCAGGGTTTACGAACAGGCCTAAGTTTACGTTTGTTTACGTAAGTATTTTATATCATTTAGTGGAATGTCTAATTTTCTTTTCTATTTAAATTTCTTATTTAGTTAAACAATTGCTTTTACAACCTCAAAAAAAAAAAAAAATAAAAAAATAAAAAAAAAAAAAAAAAAAATAGAATGAAACTGAATTGTTCAATGCAACATGCAACCTATTATTTTTTACATATATACAAGAGAGGTGAAGGTATTAATTTGTAATTATTACAAAATATAATTGTTATATAGTTCTAAATGCTATATGTAATTGCAGGTCTGTGGTAATTAAATGTAATTAGTATAATATGATTATGTTATTTTCGTGTTTCAAGTCGTTAATTTTCTGTTTCATCGTCGCGTCATTTAATTTAATCTCTCCTTTTTAATATTTTTTAATTACCTCATAATATAAGGCCATGCATTTTTGTTACAACCATTTTTTTAATTCCACACAACTACAAAAAATAATTAAGAATTAAATGTACAAAGCATCAATATTTGCATTTATTTTATTAAGTTACGGATTTAAAATGCATTCCTAATTAATACATACTATACATACTACTGTATACAATATTCCAATACACTACAATACAAAATATACAAAATATGAATAATTATTTTATTGTGAAGTGTTGTGATCAGGAGTGTTAAATTACTGCAAGGCGTTTCAAATTTACTGAAGCTAAAGACTTAATTTAAATTCATCTATAGTGCCAAGGTTAAAATAACAATTTAAGATGGGAATTCCAGGTGCTTGTAAATAATGTAGAGCCAAAATGAGCTACAAGGAAAGACAAGTCTAAAATTCAAGAAAATGTTTATGGAGTGAAGTGAGTAAGTCTGAATGCAATAATTTGTTTAATTAATAAAAAAAAAACATGTAAGATGTAAGTATAAAAAAGCAAAGAATATATAAAAATATGGCAATTTTAATGTAAATGTTTTTCACTATACTTGTTATCTTTAACTCACACTCTAAGTGCTATGAGATTTTGATGCAAATACTGAATTTTTTTTATTTCATTTGCTGTATTTATAAAACCACAAATGGGTTTTTGTACCTACTAAGTACTCACTAAAAATTGTAAGTTTATTAACCCTATTTCTAAAAACCTATTAACATAGACTTTACGTACAAGTAGTATAAAGTTTATAGTAGACAATAATGGTTTAATTTTTTTACTTCATAATTAAAAAATAAAAAATATACATAATATTATATGTTTTTCTAAAAAAAATTAGATTTTTTGGAGGATGAGAACTAGTTTAAAAAAAATAGATCAATATGACATTATCAACAGCCAATTACAGTGCAAGAAAATGATGTTGTGAGCATATCCGATTAGGCCAATTATGCGATTAGGTCCAAGTATTACCACCCTAATTCTTTCACAATGTCTACTAGTAGTGTTAAATTAATTAGCTGGCTTTGTATTCAGATTTCTCAAAAAAAAAAATTTAATACTATTATTGTTAATAACTTTGCAATGTAAAATAAATGCAGTGCAACTTGAAAGTTTTAAACTCCAAACTTTTAGTCCCAAAGTTCCCCTGATTTTGCGCAAGTGGAGACGCTGAGAAGGGTCACTGGTGCACCTTAGCATCTTCTTTTCATCACGACAGACTGAGATTTTCATGATTTCATTCGTCATAACAAGGCAATACTAGGACGGATTACCATGCCATATGGCAATCCGTAAATTTTGGTAAGGAGACACAAAATCTTGAATCCTAGGTGGGTATCAAGTAGAATAAGTTCAAATAAAAATCACTTACGACTAGTAAATACATGTTAGAATTTAAAACAAAGAGAAAAAAATAGCCAAATGAATCCTTAACAAGGGTACATGCTAGTTAAGATGAGATGATAAAATATAGAACTGCAAGAAATTCAGTAGGCTGCCTTGATATTATGGACAAAGTTACGACCTGACCAATTTCAAGTTATCTACTGTATATACTGAATGTAAGCATTTTACGATTCAAACTATGTATGACCTACACAGCACACAAAAAATTGTCACCTTAGAATGCATTTTAGATAGCTACAAAAAAATCTATATACTGTATTATAGTAAAATCACTCGTATATCCCCATAGTATTTAAGGCAAGTTCCTATAACTTTTTCTGTAGTATTGATACATAAAATGCAATTTGAGATACCAAAATGCAAACAAAACAAAACAAAACAAAACAAAAATGTAATTAAATAAATAAGTGAATGAATGAATGAATGAACAAATAAAAAATCAAATGAAGGAACAAATAAATAAACGACAAGAATAAAAAGACAGACTGAAACTTGATGACAGAATGTTGCGAAGTTATGACATCACACACAAAGTTCAAAGCGAGTGCCTACCTGCTCAGATCTCGACCTGCTGCCCCTGGGGTCCCAGGCTGAGGGGCTGTGGGGGGCGTGGCACCACCATCACTGACTCAGGACTGCCCTCCAGCTGCTGTAACACACAATCGGACACAACCATCAAGTCTATGGTATTACAATCTGATGTATTATATTATATTTATACTGTATACCTTACTATTGATCATACAATATCACTACCTCTAGCTTTTATGACTACATAATAATCCAGAAAACTGTAGTTCAAAGATTTAGCATTCAGCACAGTAATATTAAAGGATAAGTGCAACTGCTACAATGTTGCATGATTTCATATAAATTTTCTTACTACAAACAACAAATAAATAGTGTCTTTTACCAAGGCTAGAACTGTTCGTTTATTCCAATTTAAAACATAAAGTTTACCAGTGTTGAACTAAACTCTTAAAAAAGGGGGAAAAATATATTCTATTTCAATATATATAATTGTTTAAATTCCTACTAGAAGTAAAGAGATAATTGGGAAGTATTCACAGAACCTGCAGCCTACTCCAGCAGATTATTTAAAACTTGATCGAACACTGGAATATGGAATCCCAGTAGAGCACTAAATATTGTACTAAAGAATCATAAATTCTCTCCTCTAATTACTTGACTCCACCCTACTTTGAGAAATTGTTTATTCTCAAATGTAATTTATAAGCTGCATTGATATTCAACATGTCTCGTTTAAAAAATCTGACGAAAAGCTCACCTGTGGTGGGGGTTCAGGAGGGTTATGTGTCCGCATGTGCACAGCCAGGATCCAGCGCTGGGCGAAGGCTGCTCCACACTGCGTGCAAGGGAAGGGCTTCTCGCCGGTGTGGGACCGCCTGTGTACCACCAGCCTGCTGGCCCACAGGAACTTCTTGCCGCACTCCGGGCAGGGGAACGTGCTGGTGGAGGTGACAGGCGTGGGTGCGGGCGCAGCTCCCTCGGCAACCAATACCACTGACGTGGCCTGCTGCTTCCTACTGGAGCCTCGACCACCGCGACTGTAACAAACAGCATAAGCAAATTCATTATAAATTTTGTTTGCAGTGGAGGTAGCATGGAAGCAAATTGTTTAACCATAGAAGTCATTGTCATAGAAGACTCTGAGAGTATCTATTGAATAGACTCATTCTCTGCAAAATAATATGATTGCATGCCCTAACATTCATCAACGTCACTTTTTTTTTATTGTGAAAAGAATAGATAATTAGTTGCGTTTATTTCAAATAAATTTATTAAGTATTTTATACTGGTGGTTACACTGCAATGAATACTTTCTGTTCTACATTTCTTATATGCCCAAGTTTTTACTTGACACCGCTATACTTGTAGCAGACTAATAGAAAAATAATAAAATTGTCATCCTTACTCTTTATTTTAACCGGGAATTTGTTTCAGTTTCTCGATCGCTTTCAGAACCTAAATAAATAGATACCCTCTGTCCCGTGAACCTTTCACAAAATCTATAAAATCTATTGGGTTTAGTTGATAGGACTGTCTAGTCCTGACTACGCCTTTTTTTATAAAAAAAGCCCTTTATTATTATTATTATTATTATTTATAAATGTTACTTTGCAGAAAATTGAATTTACAAAATTAAAGCCATGTTCTGTCTGACTCTCAGTGGGTAAATTTGGATTGATTTCTGGATGATTTTAGTGCACCTTTTAGTAATTGCCACAACATGTAAATTTATCTCTCAATCAGTTAAGCTTCTATCTGATGTTATTATCACTGCTCATCTTGGCAATGACCGAGAGGAATTTTGCCAGTGCTCATTAATTCAGAGACTGTTACAGTGCTATTAATACATCTTATGACAGCTGTAGTTAAATCCTTATTGTGACTGATTTACGACGTATTGTATAACAACGACAATTAGCATTGCTTGTTGGAGCTCTTGCTGCAGTTTCTATGTAACCCCACGCAACCAAGAGATGCTGCTGGTGTGTGTTGACCAAATTCTTCTTCTTTTCTTATGCCCACATATTGGTTATTAAACCATTTTACTTCTGGTACGCCAATAGAGTAAAGACTCTTTCTCTTCCCTCTTCTTGTTGCCAGACAACAAGTTAAGTTCCAAATTAATTACCAAATTAACAGAGTTATACTATAGTAGAACATTTTGTTTGCTATTATACTTTTTATTTATTTCCACCATTGTCAACATAAGAAATAAAAGCTAAAAGCAGTAAAACTTATAAAACTGTGACATTGATTGATAGCTGTTCATTTTATTCATGAATTCTCAAAGATTTGAAGATTTTCCCATTACTTGGTAATATCAAATTAAATTAATAGGAGGATCCAAGCCAACAAGATACTAAAATTTGGAGAGGATATATATAACTTTTATTTTGAAGTCAGTTGCTTTAGCCGACATGTCATCTCCGATCAGCACATACGTCATATTTTAGGAGGGTATTTTTTAGCCAGCTGCTCTAAACTGATTCTTAGTATAGACTGCTTGGCTTAATTGCTAAATTTTTGACAGAAGTAGTAGAGGACTGTACTTTTTCTATGCACCGTTAAAAGCCATCCTCTCCACTTCTATTATGCTTAATTCAAGTAAAAAATTAGTATCTAAAAGAACCTCTTTTAAACCTATTACAGTAGACCATTAAAGTATCTCATTTTTGTCTCAACTGCAGGTGCCTAGGCCTTATTAAATCAAAAGAGGATTCTTTGTTCCAGCGGAATGAAGGCAAGAAAGTTTGAGTTGCTCTCTTGCAATTTTGGAAAGAGAGGGGGAAAAAGAATAATAAATAAGGGCAATTATTTAAAATTTGAAACACACAGTAACATTGTATGTCTGACATTTTCACTAATTTCAGTAAGACGTTAAAAAAAAATTCAATTAGAATACTGTGCAGAATATTATGAAGACTAGTTAATCCATGGGCTTATTGCTCACCTTCCCCTTGCTGAGCGAGGCTTACGCTGCTTGCCTGCAGGAGGGGCCGGAGGTGTTGGCGTGGGAGGAGCTGGAGGAGGGGAAGAGAGGACCATTGGCTGAGGAGAAGCCGGGATTGCTCCAGCAGCAACAAGCTCGTCGTGATTGGGTAGTAGCTCAGAGCTGGGCAGGCGGTAGCGGCAGGGGTAGGGCGCCACGTTGTAGCCCATGGCGATGAGCTTATCCTGGTTGAAGTGGTGATGCTGCTGCGCCCCACTACCTCCTTGGGGGTGATGGTGGTGATGATGATGATGCCTCTGGTGATGCGGACAGCGACGGGACCTCCCGCTACTTGACGCGAGCATGTGGACTGGCACGGAGACCGTTGAGCCAGGAAGAAGGGCGTGACTTTGAAGGTTCATGTCGGTCCTCATTGCCTCGTCAATCGTGAGGTGAGAAGTTGCTGCCTGAGAACAGAGAGATGATTGTAATTGCTATACAGAGGCAGAAACCATATTAATACTATCCATGTCTGTATCCTCTCATTGATTGCTTTGATATTTAATCTCTCTTTGGAAGCTGAATTGATTAAGAATCATTATATTATTATTTTGTTCACAGACAGGTAGCAATTTATATAATGCAGACACTTTGGGAAACTGGCTCTGTTGTTCATCCTTTGTTAAACAATGAGTAGGATTCATAAGTAACATGAGAGGCAGGTCAGGATGTAGTGGAAATATTTATCATAAACTACTGATTATTAGAACTTGTAGAAATTCAGGAAGTTAAGGAGGACAAACAACCTCATGTGGATTGCTGGCCTATCCATAATCTATTCATGTTTTTTTTTTTTTTTTTCTCTCTGATGTGTTTTCTTCTCAAGAAACAAAAAGTAACTTTTTTTAAAAATTATGATGAAATGCCAGCCATTAATTCCACTGACAGCTGACAAACAAGCACAGGTGTGAAGGTCCAGAGTTAGGAGGATGGTGATAGAGAAATTTAGTATTAAACTTTGACTAATGAACCAGCATACAACATAACTGCTCTAATAATCCATGTTTAATGTATACCTGCATACATAGTTAATTGAAAACTACATACATTAATTGGATTTTCTACTTTACAGTAATAATACTGGTGCTGGTATTTAAATATGAAAAACAATATTGGAGACTTAAAAATGAAAATATATATAAGAAAATATTATCTTTCAAGACTAGATAAAAAGTTGTTGTTATTTTTCAGAACTGTAACAAGAAATGCAAATGCTTTCATTTGAGTTTAAAAAGTCTCTCTTATCACAACAAACCAAATTTCTGTAATAACTTATTAATCAGCTGTGACAGGAAACTGACTACTTATCATCAAATTTTTATGATAAAGTCAAAATTATCAGCATGCAAAAACTGCTTGGCAGTTTGTTAAAAAGTCAGTGCTGTAATTATATAGTCAACACATTGCCACTTATTTTAATGACGAAAGGCAGTCACTTAAGCTAGAGCAACGACAGCAACTTGTGTCACGGATGGTTGGAGTCCTGGGCAATCGTCCAAGGATCAGACTTGTCAGCTGATGTGTAAATCAAGGGACAAGAATTAGCAGGATCAGGGAATGGAAATAAGCCAAGTCAAAGAAATGAAGCCAAGAAATAAGATTGCATTGAATTAAATGAAATAACTTAACAAAATCCAAGGATGATTTTAAATGTTCAATTAAAGGTACTGCAAACAACCTTGCACCAAGGAATAAGATGAGAATAATGCTTAAAATTGACTTGACAGCTATACAAAAGCTGATATACTAAAATGTTCTGAAATCAGTACTGCGTCATAGAAGATATAACTTTTACTCATCTGCTCAATTATATTACACTTTACACTTTCAGCATTAATATCTCAAATTATCAATATATTTTCATATCAAAATTACACTTTTTTAACAATTTTACTGTAAATTTTGTAAAAATAAATAAAAAATGAAGATAGGATATCCTGTTCTAGTGCTCAAGTTTATTACCAGAACTTGACTTTTTGCTTAACAACATGAAGAGGGGGAGCGAGAATCTTGTCTTTATTGGCTTAATAGATTTACTAGAAATAACTTAAATGCCAAAACATTAGAGTAAGAAAGGGAGAAGACGTAGCCCTATGGCGTCTGAGCTAGAGAGTAAGTACCAAGTGATACCTCGTGGTCATGGGCGATGGTGATGGAGGAGGCAGAGGTGACAACGGCAGGAGTTCCGGCTGCCTGCTGCTGCTGGGCCGCTGCAACCACCGTGGCCACCTGATGGTGCTGAGCCAGCTGCTGTTGCTGCCGCAGACACTCGGTGATCACCACTTCACACAGCTCCGAGGCAGCCGAGGGCCACTGTACCGTGGTGCCCGAGGAACTTGAGGCCACTGGCCCTGCAGGACCTGAGGATGAGGCAAGCATCTCTACAGATCCTGACCCGGCACTACCAGGCTTGTTCCAGCTCTCAACGTGCCGTAGCATGTGGGTGTTGTAAGGGTGGTGTGCCATCCCCGGCAGTCTGAAACAAAACACAAGCTCTGTTATTATACAGTAAAGGTAGTGTGTTTTAAAAAATACATTTTCAAAATTAGATTTATAATTAAATGTATAGTATCACTACATTTTCAGTCACATACAAAAGCTGCCCAGGGAGTTATGATGTTTAGCGACTCGTTCTCATTCTCTCTCTCTTTTTTTTTTCCCCCATCAATCACTCACTAATGGCTGTAAGTTGCAGTCACCTATCCGGGAATAATGCGAGGGTTATTTCTTATTTAACATTGAAATTCTTGCATTCTTCTAGGATGCAACTTAGCCGTAAGAAAAGACTAATATAATTTTAATTCTCTAGTTAAAAATAATTAAATTTAAGTACAATAAGTATATAAAATATAAAAAGGACACATGTATGAAATAACAAAATAAATATTAATATTATTATAGCTATTGTTATATTAATTAAATATTGTATACAATAGAAAAAATTAAAATTTTAGAATTTTATCAAATTTATTTTCTTTTATTTATTTATTTTTTAGTTTTTTTACCCTTTTTGTTTTTTGTGCTGTGATAATCTCCATAAAATCCATCATATTACCTTCCGACTTTATCTAAATTACCTATGACAATTTATAGAATTTCCTATACTATAGGACGTCAGGACACATTAATTAAGTTTAATAAAATATATACATTTTGATTATTCATTAGCATAAATATATTTTTATTTGTAGTACTTCTACTACAAATATTCTATGATGTTTGATTCTATGATGATGAGGAGGAAAGGGGATAAACAACACTCTTCTTGACTATTTTCATGAATACAGAATTTTAAAGTCCTTACATTACAATCAGGGCAGCCTTTTCTTGCTAATTGCTATATAATTCAACATTCAAAATTATAAATAATGCCATATATCAGAGGTCAAGAACTATAAGGGTAGGGGCTCTTAGGGGTCTAGCACATTAAAATTGAGACACGCTTCTCACGCACATCACTTTTGACAGCTCCAAGGATGATGTATTAAGACGGGAATCACATACATTTGTGAACATTGGAGTGAAAAAACTGTTCGGTGTGCAACAAACTCTTACAAATACTACAAGAAAAAATATGACAATAATAGAATTACCAAAGACAATGTGCTTGGTTTCAATCAGTATATTACACACATAACAAAAACTTCATAATCTAGTGATGATGCACACGACAATAGTGTACAGAGGTCACCATGCACTCACGTGGACGCACAATGCAATGCCAGGGCCTTGCTGTCCATCGTGCATCTGCCGGCCAGTCATGCATATCAAGCAGCTCGGTACGTAGGAGTTCCTTATGGAGGGAGGAGGGGATACACGAGGACGTCCTCCGGATGTCACTGTGTCAAACTGTTCAACAATACAAACATGATCCCGCCGGTGTCATTGTTCATTAAACACACGAGATAACAATCACTACTTATGGAAATATAAAATATTTAAATGTCGTAATATATTAATAAGTATTCGATTGAAATGTTTTTAATTAATATGTAAACATGTGATTTATTTTTTCAATTAGTGTTCTAACATTACTGACTTCATCATATGTACGCGTTTGTACACACATAAACATGTAGTAGTTGCATGCATGTACTGTGTGCAACTCTTTATTCACAAGAACTGTTGTATTGTGGAAGTATGTCAGGTAATGTATGCAAGATTTCATAAATTATTTTATCGTTTTAAAATTTTCAGCTAGAAATATATTTTTTAAATAATTTATGATTTAATCTTATCATATTTATCTTAATCTTAATTTTTTTTAATCTAAAAATCACAATTTTGGTTATTGTGCGCATGTTTAACAGCAAAAGGAAATAAAATTCTTATCTTCAAAAGTTTTATTGCTAGTTATTTAAAAATTAAACTATACAATAAAAAGAATACATATACAACTTAATTAATTGAAGCTAAAATAATTTAAACTATATAATATAAAGAAGCCGACGTAAAAATAAAACAAATACTGTCTTCAATCCTTAATTACCTATACGAATGAATTTGTTTGCAATTAAGTTTAGTATAATGTAATTAAAATATTAAACTCGACACGCCACAGCGGACTTCGGAGCAATTTTAAATAGCCTCTATCATATATAGTTTGATTTAAATTTCAAGCCAAACGTCCGTGGAGACGCACGAAAAAAGTAATAATAAAACAGTTTCCCCAGTACATCATATATAACAGTACAGAATAGCAAAACGAAGTCTAACTTATTGAATTATCATTAAATAATTAAATATTTTGGAATTAAATTCTTGTATACATTTCTACCAGGTTCGTGGTACAAGTAATCAACAATGGATGCTCCGTCGTTTCTACTATAATATAAATTAGTCTGGAAGCAGGTAATTTTCCCTTGGAGTTTACACGGGAGTTTTTCACGACAAGTTCAGTCACTAGTCAAAATTAGTGGCCACCAATCGCTTTGTCCCACTCTATATATGACTAATCCCACAGGAACAAAAAATATATAATATACGTTATATAGTTCAGTGGTTATAACACTTATAACCAAACAGGACTAAGATTTTAGGTTACAATTAAGTAAATTAAGTAATTTGAATAATTTTGTTGAAATTTATATTATTTATCGGGTACTATAATTATATGGTGTAATCAATGTGACGCGAGGAACGAAATTTTATTAAAATAAAAATCTCTATTTAAGGTAGCTCTAGGTCACTGGATCAAAAATGTCAATATAAAAGTCGACTTTATTATACAGCACGGTCCTTCGATTTTCCATAAAAAAATATAATATACGAGCAGTTTTATATTCAAACATTTGGGTATCAAAGCGTCGTGATTCCAGTCACAGAAAAGAACAAAATATGAATTTTTTTGTTCTAGAAAATTTTAAGGCACGATTTTTTTTTTTTTTTTTTTTTTTTTTAGTTTAACTGCAAAGTAGGAAGTATATAAATAAGTTATTCCGAATCTGTTAATGATCGCACCTGGGCAATTACACGTGAACATTGTGACGTCAGCGGGTCAACACGAGACGCTGCACGCAACTCAACCTCAAGTAAGTTTCCTGGTTGACGGTATCTCGGTGCGGCGAGATATGCAAATTAGTATAGCAGCAGGGATCGATGAGGAGAGCATGTCGACTTAGTTACGTCACGCGGGGTGCTGACCACATACGTCGTGATACCAGGGTGCTGCTTGTAAGTTGGCCTCTCTAAAGCATTTACTGAACACTGTCGTTTACGATCATGTGTGCAAAAAACAGACACACAACAAACACGATGAGAAAATACGCTCCAAGGGCCTTTTAAATATGACGAGTTGCAGTTTGCTGCACTTTCCACAATATTGATCTTTTTAAAATATATAGCCCATTTAAATTAAGAACAAATTATCGACCATCCTGTCTGAGTTTTCCATCACGTTTCTTCAATTAAATGCTGAAATTTATAACTTGGCAGAGTCTGCAAAAACCATGATTCCTACTCTGCACCTCTCTCTTATTTGACCCTCTTCCCCAGGTGATTTGGTACAAGAGTGGGCCTTTAGATCTCGCTACTATAAATAAGTCCTCCTTTGCAAGGGTTGTCTGCTCCTTCACCTCTTTTACTGGCACGCGCGGCGATATAATCTAGGGGAAGTACAAACTTCGTGTATCTTTTTAAACTAAAACCCACAGCCGACGTCTTGTTTGGTATTTTTGTATGAATCAAACTATTTAAAAAGTAAAATTTTGTCCGGAAAAAAATATTACACTTTCATTGCTCACGGATAATAATGTATGAAGAAATTGTTGTAATTTCCTTTGGAGGGCCTTGTGGACAAGAGGAGGACACGGTTTGCGGGGGTGGCTGAGGGATCGATGATGCGCGAGAGGACAGCAGTAGGCCATGCATATTCATCAACAAGCAAGGTCCTCCCGCGAGGCGTGCGTTCTCTTGCAGGCGTGCGGATGTCACTCGAGGAAATGCCACCTCAATTTTCAGCACAAAACAATGAAAATTACGTGAATTTATGATAATTATGACAAAACATATCGCGTGTATGTTTAATTGACTAAAATTTGCACACAAAAGAATAGACGATACTTATTTAAGATAATTTTGTTATATTTTTAAAATATAAAATTAATAAAAAAAAACTATAAATTAAAGTTAAAAAAAATACAGGGGAAATTTAAAAAGAAATCAGCTTTGTTAAACATCAATTAAAACTCTCTTTTATCATTTGAGACCGCCAGAAGGAAAACAACTAACAAATTAGATAACTGTTATCACAAGGAAATTAGCTTTAGTCATGAGAAAATACAGTTGCCTTGTTTTGCATCTGCAATGACGATCTCATTAATATTACTACTGCAGGTAAATAAAGAGAAACACATGTGAAAAGTCATGATGATGAACAGCAGCTTTGAAACTGGTTTTATCTGCGAATAACTCGTCTTGGTTGGCACGTCTCTTTGAATTACACACACCTGGGTGGCCAAAACATTCTCAAGACATTCACGGAGACGCCCGTTGAGTTGATTGTCACCGTGTCCTCAGACAGGCCGGCTAGATAAAAATAAATATAAGTTTCTCGAGCAGACTCAAGAATCTTCGATCAAACGTGGATATCACGCGAAGGCTACCCTTTTATACAAAAACGTAAATCATTTTAATCGTAATTATTCTTTGAAATGACCTTCAACTTAATACACAAGACGTGAATTTTATTAAAAAATCTATTAATACTGCGCAAGTAAAAAAATATTAACACGCACTGTTAGTATTTTATTATAAATTATTTAACACGTTATCAAATTTTAATGGGACACATTAGTTCTACTAATATCAACGTTTTGTATATAAATAATTGACAAATTTCGATGTATTTTTGTTTTAAACATTTGTCAAAAAAGGAGGCCACGAGGGATAGCTGCGATTAAAAAATCAATATCAACACTCACATGCTCCGAAACAATTTCACCCTATCGCATCACAAATATTATCATAAAATGACAAAAAAAAAAAAAAAAAAAAATTGGGCATGCTTTTTTTTCTTCAGCAAAAACAAATTGCATCATAATATATTGGAAATAAATGGTGCATACTTCCACCAAGATTGTAGACAGTTGAAAAGTCAAGGGGGGTCGTGTCGATGAACCAAAACTTTTGAGTTTTAATTATATCAAGCAAGCATTAAAAACAATTATAAATTACACAACCTTAAATAACCGCACAAAGATTTATGAAAACGCTAACACGGTTAAAATGCTTGGTTTAAAAAAAAAACGTGGTAAAATTTTAACATGATCAATAAATACCACAAATAAGTTTATGTAAAACAAACGAGTTGGAGAATACAGTACTTAATGCTAACAAATTTTAACATAGCTGGAGATTTTTTTAAGTGAAAAGCGCGTACAATAGAAATTATATCATAACAGTATAGATTTGAAATCACATTAAATCAACCGACATTGTGAGATAATAATATGTTGATAACAAAGTAAACAAACATAATATATAAGCTGAAAAAACTATTATACTAATAAGCATAAAAACCTCTTGATAACTTCTGATACTGTATATATACAAACAAAAACTAGATTTGAGGAAAACCCACCATAGATAAAATTAAGTGATTTATATTGCGCAACACAAATGGATTGCAGGGTGGAAAAAAAAAATATTTACCAAATTTAAATTAAATCACAATTTTCTAACACAAGTAGCATGTATTAGGTAGTGCTGACTATTATATTATATACCTTTCCGTAACACATAAGTCCCCATGCAAGAATTTGCTAATGTAACTTGTAAAACAAATTGTTTGCGGAGTGGAACAATGAAGTTTATTTTCTAATCCGGACACATGTAAAATTGTGTTGTAGAGCTTGTCGGGCATAAATCCACATTAGACTTGGAGACCAAGATATAATCGTCACATGGCTCCTACCGCGTGCCAGCCGCTAGTTTGTTAATAGCTGCCAAGCATTTTCGCGTTGCTTCAACACACATATAAATTGAAGCGGTCAATGAAACAACAAACAACATAAAGAGAAAATAATATACACAACTACTAAGCCATCACATAACAAAAAGAAAATTCCTAAATACCTGTTCAACAAAGGAAATAATTAATGGGAAAAATAGAGAAGTGGTTTGTCTATAATCTTCACTTCAAATTCAAAATCTTTATTAATTTCATTAAGAGTTTAACTTTAAATGAAAAGAAATGCATAATAAATATTAATTAATTAGTAATATTTATAATTCAAATTGTTATTATAAATATGCATAATGATTATTAAACTACAGGATCCATTTATATATAATTTATAAATTAGTCAAGATATTTATAATGGGGTACTGACCAAAAAAAAAGTTTCAAGTTTTTGTCAATATTTCAAAAGGCACAAGAATTTCATGAAGAACAAGCCCTATTACAGCATTCTACGACAATTTCCTGATTTTATATGAATTTTTAAAACCTCTCAAAAATGACGTCATAGCATTGAATCTTAAATGGGAAAATAGATCAGTTAACATTGCCAAATCCTATACTTAATATTGAAATATAACCAAAACTTCATTTGCAAGGTTTTTAGGTGCTAGAATCACGATAATGAAGGTTTCAAATTTCTACCTCAATAACTTTTCATTTTAGCAATGTTAACTGATGCATTTTCCCATTTAAAATTCAATGCTATGACGTCATCAAAAAAAGTTTTAAAAATTCATATAAAATCAGCGAATTGTCGTTGAGTGCTCTAATAGGGCTCATTCTTCATAGAATTAACAGCACTTTTTACTAGTATTGCTAACTCAAATACCGGTCAGTACCCCATTGCTCCCATCAGAAGCTAACATTATGAAGACAGTCAATATTACAACAAAAAATTAATAGGTCTTATATATACCTACTATATATTACAAGCTCGGATTATTTTGTGGAAGAAGTTTAATGATCTCAAGAATATTGGTGCTGGTTTGTTTAATGGTCACGGCATCTTTGTTATATCCTGTCAAAAATTTTCCACGGTAAAACTTGGTAGTGGCATCTTTTTAAAGACGTCAAGACAAACCGTGTTATCGGTACCTGCAGTGACGCCAGGTGAGAGCGAGAGTATATAGAAAGTCATACCCCATTACCCATATAGAAGCTTACGGTTCCTCGTCTACTATCTATCCAGGACACACACTGATTTAGTATGGGCTTATCATTGCAAATTTCAAGTAAAACGTGCTATTTTTCTACCTCAATATGCATTATTATTTAAAACACTAGGTGACTGCGAACGTCCGCCTGCATAATTTCACTCGAGTTATCTTTTTATATTTTTGTTTTTGTTTTCTTACGTCCAATTTGTTTGTTATTTAAGTACAGACGCTACCTGAAAAATGATTTGCAAATATTTAATTTTTAAAGTTCGTGCATTACAATAAATGAATAAATTACTAATAATTTTATTAAAAAGAAAATTATATCACAAAAGATTAGATGCATGGGTAAGAAGACATCATAACAATAAAACGAACTTGCTGTACAAGTAAGGACAAGCAGTATTGTGCGTGATCATGAGCACTTACTTACCTTGGTATTGCTATCACGTTGCTATTATACGTATATATACGCACGATGATAGAGAATAATAATAATCTTCATCAGATGCAACTAACGAGATAATACGCACGCTGTAGAATCAATGTCAAGTACACGACCTATGATAGCTTAGGTAGAAGTAGTATGTATAATAATGGTAGTGGGGGGCCAACCGTGCTTGCTGGTAGCGGAGGAGGCCGCCGCAGCGGTCAGTCGCGCCCCGCGAGCCCCTGTGGACGCACGCGAGTCTCTTTGAGCACCACCGGAGCACCAAGATGGACCGAGCGTTCGCCAAGTGCCACACTGAAAGATCATGGCTCAGAGAGATATTAGCCGAGTTCCTCGGGACATTCATCCTCGTGGTAAGTTGCGTGCTGATGCAGAGGAGACAATCGCTAACAATTCTGATTGTTGTCCCCAGTAATGTCATTTACATTGAGTTTTCAATTAGGGTCTCTGAATTAACAGTAATTCTCAAGCAAGTATTTATTGAAAATGACAATCCTTCGTTTTACTTGAAAACTTCAATTTTTTTTATTCGTTATGTCACTTAAAATATAATGTCATAAAAAGACCAGAGAAAATATATGTATATTTTATATATTATATGTACACACACATACATACTTGAAGTTTTAGCTGTGCTGCTTAATAAGCAGCGCAATAAAATCTTTTTTTCTCTTCTCTCTTAATACAAACTCTTTACTGCCGCTCATAATTTGCAAAAAAAATATTTGCATAAACATCGCACGTTGTAGCACAGTATAGCAGAAAACCTGTTTTTTACTTTGTGTTTTTATTTTAATTAATGATTGTTTATTTTTAGTATATTTTATTTTACATTATTAATTATTTATTACGCATAAAACAAGAGGTTAGGCATTTGTGGGAAAAACTGCTTTTTATTGTCGTTTTCACTTGTCAGTTATAACTTTTTTTTATGTTTCACGAATAAAACAAGAGATATGTATGTCTCCTTTTAATTCGTATAAGGGAAAAAAACTTTTAATTTTTTTTTTACTGTCGTTAATTATTCCAGTTTTAACCGATTTTTTTACATCATGTTTCGCGATCGAGGTCAATGATCGATCTTCCTGAAAATTTAAATTATTAAAGAAAAACTTAAAAATGTCCAAAAGTCACGAATCAGTGCCACTTAAAAGCTATATTACTTCCCCGTGGCTCATACAGCCAGCATAAATTTTGTACTTAAACAGCAGGCTCCATAAAGTCATATACTAGTTTAAATTGGAAATTAAAATTAAGGCTTTAGGGGGAGAATTACGCATTTAATGACTTTCTTTTGCAAAATATGTATGTCAACAAAAAGCTGATTTATTGTTGTGTTCCTAATTGAACTTCAAAGTATAGTGAAAGGTTTGGTCTCTTCTCCGATCTGATAACTTTTTTTAATCTCAAACTAATTTTCTCTTGACGGACTATTAGCAACACAATTAATCCTATACACGGCCGCAAGAGATATCAAACAGTTTAATCATGCGGTCACTAAAATAACAATGTTCTCGTTAAATTCTGCTAATTACACATTAACAAATTATTTTCTGCCTAAGTTTTTTGTTTTCAAATGGAAAATAATTATACTTCCCGTTTAATGGCATCGATAGTCGTGGAGAAGGATACATCATCATTATAAATATACTAATTATTAAATAACAAAACACCAGTGACTTGTTAATTCTACACAAAAAACATACAATACGTCTGGGTCTTATGATGAATTTATAAATGCAGTTCATGCTTTTCCCGATGATGGCGAAAGTGCATGGCATTTTTGAATGACAACTAAACGGCCTACTATACAAGACAACATCGAAGAATATAAGAACTGTCTATCAGTAGGCAGTTATTTTTACTAGAAATTCATTAGTTTATACATCTTACATGATCTTTGGATATTATAATATTAAACTCGTGTGTAACTACTATAGAGTTATTTTGGGACGCTGTAATTAGTTATTTTCCATCATTAAATTTTGTCATTTTTATACAGGTAAAGTATAATGACTGAAATATACATTATAATATTGAGGGGGGACCGTCTAGCAAGATCTGTATTTTTTTTTCTAGGAGTATTAATAGAGTCGTTTTTATGTTGGTTAAAAACTAACACGTATTTTACAACACGTTCCTTCGAGTAAGATACAGCCTGACAAAAATTGAGCACCGTGCATGCGAATTGAAAATTTTTGATTTGGCGTTAGGACTAATTGTTCCAGGCGGCCACTGAATGTATAGAATAAAAAGTTAAAAATAATTTATTTAATAATGCTCTTTGATTTTTTTTTTTAATTTTTTTTTTTTTTATTTGCACCGTGCATGCAAGATAGATAAAAACATGTGTATATATTTTATCTATACGGACTAATACGGAGAGCTCACAACAAACGTCAGTCTTAAAACTTTTTTGGGATAACTATATATAATATTATACATAGACTGTGCTTTTCTCACCTCTCCCGAATTCCAAATCTGTATATCTTTGTTAATTAAAGCTGCAAACAAACGTTCCCCTAGGTGCATGTGCCTCTTTATGTAGACGTACAACACACCAACTGGTTGTATTTACTAGCTAACAAAGTAGATGCTAATTTATTTTCTAGTCCCGTGGATTGAATGTCAACAATGGTGCAGCAATTATATACTTCCGGAGTTTCTTATAAGTCATCAGCTCATAAGCAGTCGGGTTTACAACTTACCGTCATTAAATCTGATACTATAACATAATGATCGGTCCATATTCCATATGAGAACTAACGACAGATTGGCAGTAAAGACTAATTTCTTATGCTACTACATGGAAGCATGGACGTAAATGCCTGTCACAAAAGGAAAACAAAGAGGCGTGGGACATGATCGTTACATCATGCAATTAAACCCATATGGTATCAATGCAAACAGCATGATTCAATTAACATAATGTTTATTACGTTTTTCGAAATACATGCGTTTGACAGTCCTCAATACATGCTACCCTATCAGAGTTCATATCACGAAAATTCAGAAGTCAGAAAATTTGATTTTAAGTGGGGAGATTCACCTATACTCATATATCACTGTGTAATTTAATATAGATCACTCAGGTGCTCAGCTCACTCAAAAAGGAAGTTTTTTTTTTTTTTTTCAGAAAAGAAAAAAAAATCTGCATGTTTGATAAAGACAAATAAAAGGGGTATTCACAATGAACTTACAAATTTTGGCATAGATTTTAGGTTAACAAAATCTGAATACAGTACTAAAAATTTCTATATAGTTTAAAAATCTATGCCGTTCTTTGTGAATAGTCTCCATCAATGACATCTTCAATACGCTTCGAGTGTTCATTGCATGACGACGCTTTAGAATCTTTAGATATTTTGTCCGTTATAGTAATGCACATGCCATGACGTACTTGCACTTTCATTTCATTCATCACTTAATTATCGTAGTAAAAATTACAACTGATATTTATCTTTCACTAGCAGTATTTTTTCAAAAATCGTAAATTAAAATCATTAGGTCTGTCTGTTCGTAAATACACAATCAGAAAGAATCGATTAGTTGTGATGAACCTTATTTCCCATGTATATCGGTAAATGGTCAAAAATAGCCGAGTAAAAATGGGCGCGATTCACTAAGCAGTTAGCCAGGTTTCTAACCACGTTTAGCTTAACCACGTTTAACTATACCTGATTTACGTGTTAAAGCACTTAACACGTAAATCACGTGTTAACACGTGTTAAAGCACTTCGTGAATCGCGCTCTATATTTCCAAATACTTAGAAAAATACGGAATTGCAATGCAAAATTATCCGTATGTCATGTGACTTTTGAACTTTTTGCATTATTGATAAGTTTTATATTTTACTGATAAGCAAGTCAACAATGAACACTGAAATTGGAAGAAGGGGACGTTTTTGGAACCATGCAATCTATGTTTTGCAAATAATATTAAATATACTGCAGGCAATTAGATAAGAATAGAAATATGAACTCTAATCACATATTTAAAAATGTTTATCGCGGAAGTGTCACGAAAATCGCAAAGTTTGCGCATTTCACATTTATTTCATTTCTTCCTCACTGTATGCAATGCTTTATAAGCAATTCAAAAATATTCAGTACAATACAAATACATAATAAATAAAACAAACAAACAATTAAATTTATTCTAATTTTAGAACGCTGTATCAAATTATTTATTAAGTAATATATTATTTATTTTTATTGTTTAAATACGTTTACTGATTAATATTCCAAGAAAATTTTAAAGTAACAAAAAATACGCAATAACTTGTCATAAAATATAAATAGGTCGATAAGTAAATTGCCAGCACGGAAACGTTTTTACTTGTTCGCAAGAATTACAGTCGGGGTGAACCACCCATCCCGCAGTGGCGCCCGAGGGTCACCACAGGTCAGTTGGCGCCGGCGGTAACGCGAGATGGCGTGTGGCAGGGGAGGATCGGATTGGTCATCTTGGCACGCGAGCTCACATAAATATTAACGGTCAAGAAGAAGGACGCGCAGGCGTGTCATCGCTCATCAAATATTATCGTGCAGTCGTCCCAAACATGCGTAAATACGTTGTCCTTTAACTTTATATAGAACGCTGTTCAATATATAGACCTCTTTTTCCGTTTTTTTTTTTTTTTTTTAATTTAACTTTTAAAATTGAGGTAAAATACAATGTGACGTCAGAGTTATATGAATTTAATACAATATTATTTTATAACAGCCAAATGCATGCAATTAAAAAAAAAAATAAAGATCATCCATTTTATTTTAAGTACCGTATAGGTGTATATAAGAAATAATTAATTTTATTTATACGTTCGGAAACAAGCTGCGGTGTAATTAAAAATTATTTCCCTAGCTTCTCTTTAATCTTAAATAAATATAAAGATTATTTAATCACTTATGAAATTTCCCAGATAAGAATTTTCAACTTTGATTTATATAACAAAAAATGTTTACCTTGTACTATGATTAAAAGATAAAAAAAAAGTTAGATTAAAAATGCGATTAAGATTAAGACCAAAAAATCTTTTTCAATTGACCACTTATAGCATGGAATCTTTTACGTCAACGATCATTTGTCACTCTAGTTTTACTAATTGCTTGGGTTTTAATACTGCAACAATAAAGATAAAAATGAACTCCAAAAATCGTTATCTTTTTTTTACATATTAATTACGTCATATCGATTTTAAGAAAAAGCAATTTAAATTTAAAACATTTACAAAAAATTGTTGTAATTAAAATACAGTATGTATAATAATCGATCTCTTTGTCTCTTGGTGCTGCGGCGCCTGTAAATCAATACAAACAAAATCATCTCGCTCTGAAGTTGGACAACTTGCATGCTTGGCACAATACGGGAGCCATTGCCCCTGCTTCATATGTAACCCACAACGTTTTAGTGCTGAACAAGTTGCCTAACCTCATGGCGAAATGATGTAGGCGGACACTTAACTTAATCTCAACTTATGTGTACTGCAACTGCGTATGATGCAACTGCAACACTCTAGTTTCTGGTGCAACAAGTTTATGATACATACATCTCATTAAAAATCACGTTAAAGTTTGTTATTTTGCAACAACAAAAAACACGTAAAGAGATTCTTACTTTTACGACCAAGAATTAAGTGTATAACATGTGTTTTCAATGTTGCGATATTTCACTGTAAATTGGTTGTAAAGAGCGGCGAGCCACCTGACTTTGTGGGACCACGCGCTAATAATAAGCGTGGCAGGGACTTCGCTCTCTCGTGTTGTTCTTATACTCTCGCGACGACCTGTGAACTCGGACACTGGCACCTGCTACCTGCCACGGAGAAATCTTAACCGCGCGGAGCATTAACATATCTGATGCTACCAGTTCAGTCAAAGCAGTTATCTATACATAATAATGTTACTGATAATTTTATAGTATTTACTTTAATGGACTAATTCAATTAGCACTGGTTGGCCATGCACGGGCTATCTATAAAGGGGGAGAGGTGGAAGGGATGTGATTACGGCTAGGCAGGCCTCCTCACATACAAAGAAAAAAATATTCCAAAATAGCCCTCCCGTCTGCATCTGTTTACATAATTGACCAATAATTAAAGGGAGTTAAAAATGGTAATCTTCAGTAGGTATTTTGGGTCTGTGACACTTTGCTTGAAATTTTAATTTGGTTATTTATTATCCTGCATTCAGACAATATATGTTACACATGATGCAATGCAACAACAGACATGGCATGATTATGCAAATTATAAGAATCGAGTCAGCACGTGCACAACAATGTATCTGCACGGAAAATATGCTGATGATGAATTTTATTGCATTGCAGATCAAATTTAGCAGTTTATATCGTGGAAATAAAAACGCTTGCATGCATTAATTGGTATAGATAGAAAGGAGGATACAAAGTTTTTTATGTGTTTATGATATTTTAAATAATCTAGATAATAATATTGTCAATGGAAGCATTTGACGTACATTGTATACAACTTTTTTGGTTGTTTTACGATGCCCCAGTTATTTACGTTCGTTATATAGACTGTTGTCTGCTGGTCGACTCTCGGCTACTTCATTCATGCAAACAGGGACTGTGAAATTAACTCACATATAAACTGACGTACCTTTAATTACAGTGATTATTACTAAAATGAAAAATAAAAATCATACCAATCAAAACAATGCTATATATTCTACCGTACTTCCAAAATTCATTAGTTCATGTTTTGTTTCCGTTACATTCATTATCGATCTTTTTTTAATGACAACTTTATAGTAACCTATTTTATGTTTCAAGGGGCATACGTCAGTATATGTTATGTTCAATGTTTACATCATTAAAGCAGGTAAAATTGAGTAGACTAATTGAAATAACTAATAGGAACTAATAGGAAATGAAAAAAAAAAGTAATAACACTAATAACTATAATAACCTATATATATAATTAAAATAATTATATATATTATAATACATATAATATATGGTTTTGGACGTGCATGATATAACAGCACAATTTGAAGCCTAAAATACAACTATTTTTGTGTATTAATTTGATGCAATGTAATTAAAAAACAAATCTACTTATTAAGAAAAATTAAAACGATAAGTAGCTCTTTTAATGCAATTAGTCGATTAGCTACTTTTAATTTCCTTGCAACACCCACCGTACTATATTGCCTTTGCAACAGGCAAGGGCGGGTGTGGAGCAATGCACTCAATTAAACACGCCTTTGTGTCTAGTAGGGTTATGCAACTGGCGTGTCATTTTGGCCGGCCGTCAAGTCAGCGAGCAGCGCCCTCAGCTCGCTATTTTCATCTACAGCTGCTGCGGCCCGTATCGGCACGTATTTATAGATAAAGCTTTTGTCGCGCGGGCACGTCTCATCTTCGGACACTTCATCGCCCCCGTGTTTACATTCTCTCGCACGTATTACCTCGCGACAATTTGCGCTCACCGAGCAAATTCTTACACATGCCATTTTACTTTCACTTGTTTTGTTTTTTTCAGTTTAAACAGACACTTAAATCAAGAAGTTTGTGGTAATCTAAGCCTATTGATAAACCCCTTATGTTCCAATGTAAACATTTTTTTAATATGTTTAGCTGTTTACCTATTGTTATTTTGTAACCACTTGCTCTCAATAAGTTCGTCTATAAATTATCACTAGTCAAATGTTGTCTTAATCGATTGACGCAGCATTTTTATTAAAATTTGACATAAAATACAGTATAATACATATGCATTGCAGGCTTTATAGATTTCTTAAAACCTACAAATTTATTATTTTGTCATATAAAATAACAATGATAATAAAATATTATCGAAAAAAACAAAAAAACAATTTGGTATTTATTTTATTAAAGGTTATATATAAGCTCATAAGTCTGTTTGCAAACATGAACCTGGTGAACAATTTATTTTGTATATATAAAAAAGTGACATAAGTTTCATACTCTGAAATTATTTTGGATTGACGAAAAACGTGTTGTTATTATGTAAAAATAAATTTAATTTAAATGCAGTTTCATTTACGATTTGTTTTAATTTTAGCGGCAATATATTCTAAGATACAATTATACCATTTTGTAAGACATTGGTGCACTGTAGATTTGACAGTATGATTTTCCAATGTTTTGCATCATGTGTTCAACATTTTTCATTTTTACCTTGTAATAGCATTTTGATTAACCATACTTGTTTCCGTTTCAGTTCGTCGGTAACAGTTCTGTAGCGCAAGCGGTGCTCAGTAACCAAAGTCATGGACAGTTCTTCACTATCAACATTGCTTATGGACTCGCCGTCACGTTGGGTGTCCTCGTCGCCGGGGGTGCCTCAGGTAAGGCCGAAGATAACTACAGCTCGATAAAAATCATGAATGTTTCTCGCAACATGGTACTTCATAGCAACATCAGTAAATAAATGTACTCTATTTGTATTCTGATAAGTGATAACATCAGTTTGATCATAAACAGAAGTTACATTTATTTTTTTTAATGTTACAGGAGCCCATTTGAACCCTGCGGTGTCACTGTCCCTTGCTCTGGTTGGAAAGTTCCCTTTCCGAAAGGTACCTCACTACATGATTGCGCAGTACCTGGGGGCTTTCGTCGCCGCCGCGGTCACCCTCCTCGTGTACCAGGGTAACTATCACTTGCAATATTTAATTTTTTTTTACTTTGTTTCAGTGTTAGAGTTAATTTTCTTTTTGTTTTTTCCTCCATTGGCAACTTTCCGCTGAGCAGACAAACTTACAACAGCGCCGGCCAAACAGATTACGTTTTTAGCTCTTAGGCATTGCACGGGTTTAAAGATTAAATCTCTAAATGACCCGAACTAAATCGCTGGTAGTGGCTTTTAAAAATAGTGGAAGTTGTTTTCGATCGCGCTGTGATAGTTGAAAAATCTAGCTGGCTTGGTTTCAGTCATGATGAAATGTAATCTCACGGTTTCAGTACAGAAAAAGTACAGGGTTAGTCACCATGGGCGTTATTTAAAATTAGACCGTTCCACTCGCAAAAATGGAATACAGTACTTCGGGAAAAACCTGGGTTGAGCCATATTTAAAAAATTATTACGTGTTGTGTTGTGTGCCATGAGCTAATGAGGGGCATTCACAAAGGCTTAAGGCCACATTTAGGGCTCGATAATTTAAGACCAGAAATTTTGGGTCTAAAAAGCATGCCTAAAATCGGGCTTTAAATTATCAAGCCCTAAATGTGGCCTTAGGGCTTTGTGAATGCCACCTTATAAGTTTTTCTTTTTTTTTTTTTTTTAAGGTATAACCTGAGAATTCTCAAGGTCACTTTTACAGGAAAAAATTATCAGCAACAATTGCTTTTTTTTTTTTTTTTTTTTTTTTTTTTCTTTTTTTAAATAATTGAAATTTGATTCGTATTTTACCTTTTAAAGTTCTTTTGGTTCAGAATAATAATTTATTAATTTTTTGCAAATACTAACAGTTTCTTCTGATGAGAATCTGGCCCGCTTGATTTTAAAGAGACTTAATGCAGGGGACCATTAATATGCAATGTGACATACTTTCAGTATATTTTTATTACAGGATCTGTCTGACCAAATTCCTGAAAATTAAGATGTATAAGTTTAAGAAACATGGAAACCGGAAATATAGCTGTTGTGAGAAAACTGATGCCGCCTTGAATTTACCCAAACCATAATCAATGAAATTTGAGAACTTTGTTGAATTATTAAAATACAATTCTTGCAATTCCTTCTGAGGGGGGGGGGGGGGGGAAGGGGGGGGGGGAATCGATGGTAGCTCATGACTCTGGATAAAACTGACTGAGATCAATTGTTAAAAATGTTAAAATGTTTATTTACAAAGAGATCAATTTTAATTATTTTAAAATATGCGTTGACAGGAGTTAGAGATTTCTTTCTTTTTCTGTGATGTGATTATTTTAGAATCTGTACCAAAAACTATATGGGAATGTTTCAGATGCCTTGTTTAACTTTGATGGAGGAGTTAGACAAATCATTGGGCCTCAGGGTACAGGTGGAATCTTTGCAACTTATCCCCAAGAATTCGTCTCCTTGGAAGTTGGGCTTGTTGATCAGGTAACATTAATTTTAATTATTATATTAACTATGTAATATAATATAAATTTAAAAATCCTAAATTTATCTAAATTCCTTGTTTTTCAAATAAAAATATCAAACTATACATCAATCTACATATTACACTGTATAATTATATTAATTAGTATATTATGTTTTATTTATTCACGCACAACAAGTATCTGTAGTTAAAACGTGTAAAACTACTACACATTTCTTTGTTCTACTGTGTACAATCAATTTTAAAATCAAGACGACAAAATGACAAGTTTATTTTTGTGATACAATTCTATCTTTTTCCTCAGATCATCGGTACTGCCTTGCTGCTGCTGGTGATTTGTGCCATCACGGACCCTCGCAATTGCGGAGTAACATCTGGTATGGCTCCTCTCATGGTGGGCCTCACAGTCGTGGCCATCGGTATGTGCTTGGGCTTTAACTGTGGCTACGCTCTCAACCCTGCTCGAGACCTGGGACCAAGATTCTTTACAGCAATCGCTGGATGGGGCTTTGAAGTCTTTACGTTAGTAACATCTTAATTTAACATGAAGCAGCAAAGGTTAATAAATTCATTTCATTTCAGAATTGATTACTGGTGTTGGGTGCCGATTGTTGGACCCCACCTTGGAGGACTGCTGGGGGCTCTTATTTATTCACTGTGCATTGAGGCTCATTGGCCAGAGGACAGGCTGCCTATTGCAGGTACAGAAACTATCTTTAGTAAAATTTTCAAACCTTGTTTCTTTATAAATAAATCCTAATTTGCTGTATCCTTTTATGTTAAATGTTAATACAGTCCATTAAATTTCTTTTTGGTCTAAAACATCCCCATCAGATAAATCAGGAAAAGAGATAAACAAACATTACTGTGTTTCTTTAATATAATTACCCTGCATTTTGTGTACAATACTAAGCAAAATGTTTAAATGTTTCTACAGAAATACATTTATTTTCTTATACTTTAAAATGCTGTATTTCAAAATTTGTTGCTATTGTGCAATGATTATAATGGTCCTATTTATATTGCAGAACCCAACCTTAAGGAATAAGTACAATCAAAGAGTTCTCTTCTTTCTTTATGGTACGTATTAATTTACACTGTACTGTAATAAACTGTCTTGCCTGGACCCCACTTTGCAGCCTTTGGTGGAATTTAGAAACTGTAGGCAATTAACTGCATTATTTTCAACACTAGAGGCAAGCTACAATCATAGTACAATTGATAACTGTACTACGTATATTTTTTAGGTTTTCTCCAATCACAATTTGTCATACAGTACATGTACTTATTGTACTCTATTTTATCCGTAAAACTACTCAATACATTTTCAAAAGTAAGAAAAAGAGCAAAAATTACCCTACTTGCAGTTTTCATATCTGCAAGCTAGCCCTGGCAGGATTTCATCCTATTGAAAACCTGTAGCTCCACCAAACACAACATGGACGCATTCTGGTAGTATCATAACGTGAACTTTTTACCCAACAACAACATAAGTGTACAGTATGCATACAGAATAATATCAGTTAATTATTATTCTCTGTTGTAAGATATAAAAATGATCACTGCATATGCATTTTAAGACTATTAATGACTGATATGGCTGGTCAAGAAATTTTAAAGGAAGAAAAGTATGCATACAACAGTATGCACACTTAAAATTGTTGCACCCATTGCCATCATCATTAGACACATCATTTGCTAGCTATATGTTGAAATCACTACTGCACCTTATGCAACATCACAAAATACCCTGTTTTAATGTAAAAGACTGGCTATGGTTGCTGATAGGAAAAGTGGGTGTAACCTCCGGGCTTCTTTTTCTGCCTGATTATGTACTGTTTTATAGCAAGTTTTGCTGTTTCAGAAATCAAAAGAACATCAGATCTGCTCAACACATCAAAGAGCGCTTTTAAAGTGTGTTTAACTTACTAACGAGATATAAATTTAAAGCTCGAAGAACCCTGACCGGGCAAGTGACTGCATGGAGATGAAAACAATAACAACGAGAATGTGTCAGTAAAGTATCATAGCTAGAAACTCAAATAAAATTTAATAAAATAACTACCCTTGTACCTAAAAGAGATTGTGTAGAATAGTTTGGATTGAAAAAAAAAAAAAAACATTTAACACAGACAGAGGAACGGATTGAAGTCGGAGTCAAGTGGTCAAGTGTCAGGTCTGCAAAAAGGAGGAAATTAACACAAAAATAACTCACCTTTTTTCGGTGAAACTGTCTTTTCCTTAGCAGCCTTCTTCAAATACCAGAGACTAAAGCGAAAGATGTTCACAAAAAACTTGTAAATGTGGTGTATTTATTTCATTATAATAAAAATTTCTCAGTTTTTAATTAGTATTGACATTTTACACCTCCCTCAGCGTCCATTATTTTTTTCTTAAATTCTTAACAAATGTTTCCGGTCGATTGAAATGATCGATTGTCAAATGCAAATAGCGCCAAATATTTTGAAATTGCTATTTTCCTCCTCGAAATCGGAGGGTCAATTATCTCTCAAAGTTCCTTTAGAATCTGCATGCTGTTCTCACAGTGGTCTCTGCCTCGAAATAAAATTTTTAACAGGAAAAAGGTAGTGTAAGTGCACCCCATAAATCCCATGATAAAACTATAAAAAAAAAATTATCCTACCTTTTTGTACATTATTAGTAGGGTGACCAGACGTACCGTTTTGACCGGTACAGTACCGTTTTAGAGTACCATGTCCCGGTGTCCCCAAAGAGGCTCTCGGGACGTCTAAATTTACCGCTTTCGGACAAAATTTATAAAAGGGACATTTTTTAAAATTTTTATCATTAAAAAAATAAAAAATTCATAGGAATGTGGTTTTGAATATTTACGAAAATGTACGGACGCAAATGATTTTGCAACTCCATGCCCCTTTTTTGTCGATCGCATTCGCAAAACAGCATATTTCTTCCAAAATTGCGGAATACATATATTTTGCATATACGCGCAAGTATGCATATACTACGTGAAATGAAGTCACTACTTTTCGATTAAATTTTGAATAAAAAATAAGTAAAAAACTTTGCACAAAAATATCAGCTCCTTTAATTAATATTGATGATATTCACTTGATGGAAATTTCCAATAATATATGAAATTGAAAAAATCATTCTTATGCATTGTGACGAGGCTGAGACAAAAATTTCTTTGTCTTTCTTTTTTTTTTTTTTTTCACAATAATCGTGTATTGATATTACGTAAATAAATAAATGGAAAATAATATGAGGGAAAAACGCCACAAATATTATTCATACAATAATTTTAGCTGTTATTAAGCCCTATTTGAATGCTATAAATTAATTCAGCTATTTCACTCTATAACAAGAGTTCACACTATTTGCAAAATGAACTGCAGTTCGATTAAAAGTATTAATTCAAATTAATTTCTTGCTTTATACTCCATTTTTTTTTTTTTGTCTAATTTATCTCGTGACATTATATTAAGTTTTATTTATTTATAAACAAATATATATATTGCATTATTTAAGTAACACGTACATTTAGAAATATTGTGAATGGAGACGGAAAATTTGATAACGAAATTAAAAAAAAAAAAAAACAAAAAATAAATTTAAAATATTTAAATATAATTTTTGTATTGGGAAAGTATCCTTCGAAGGTATGCTTTTTGAGTATAATAAATTTCTTGTATTGCTTTTGTTTCTTTTTATTTTACATGTAACTTTACAACATGAATAGAATCGTGGCCAGGCCAAGAAAAAAGGTTAATTTTAGGAAATCAACTCACTGGCACAGTTTTCTTGCATGGTGACTATAATAAATCTCTTTTTTTCTAATTCTATGAAAAATGTACATGTATACATAAAAAAATGCAATTATTTATATTATTTAAAGTAGAGAGAGCGATTGCATAATTTATTATTTTATTTCCTTAAAATATTTTAACCTGCCCTGCTTTATTGAGAAATGAAAACCAAAAAATTTCATCTCAAATAGCTTCATCGCAAAAAAATCCCAAAGTTTGTTTTCCTGAGCCCTTTAACATGCAGCCTTATGGATTATGGAACAGAAAACAGCGTTTTACTCAAACTTCGTCCGAACTATGGTTATCAATTAAAAAATACTTACGTATAATCTATGACGAAAATTCTTTAATGGATTTACAAATAAAATAAATTTTTTCGGAAAAAACGGCTTCATAAAAAAAACAATTAATTTGAAAATCCATTAAGAAAAAAAAGTAAAAAAGGGGGCGTGGCACCCAAAAAATTCGCGCCTCCGGCTGGGGGTTTTGGCCCTTCAGGCCTCTATCTTGGGGGCATGTACCGTTTTGGACATCAAGATATCTGGTCACCCTAATTATTAGTAATATTATACTTCTTAATAAATTATTATAATATATAATTATAGTAGGCCTTTTGATAAAATATAGATAATATATTATAATTACTTTATAGTTATACTTATAATTCTTTCTAACAAATATCATAAATCGTGGAACATCATAATTTATTAACCTATTTATTAGGAATAAATGCAAAACTATATCATTGCAATTAATCGAATCTGCAGATCAGATCGAGGATTATATAAATTATATGTATCATAATATACATATTATACTATATATTATAATATATGATAATTACATGCGCATATATATGACACCAGCGCATGCATCCATTTTTTTTTTTTTTTTTTTTTTTATGAAACTTTGACCGACTGAAATATAAGGTTAATAAACTTTAAAGTAATTAATTTACGTCCAAAAGGCGACAAACTCGAGGAATTCATTCAATGTACAACCATATAATATATATATTATATATATAATGCACAACCAACATGCGACTTTTTTTTATTGATGCAAATTAATAGATGAGATCGAATCAGAGAATATATTATATGTATTATAGAAACAAGTTATAAAATAGGCACCAAATTACGTTGAACTTTTATTTCTGATTTTTTAGAGGCCCGGAAGTATATATATTGCTAAAAGTTACGTGTACGTTATTCAAAATTCAGAGAGCACACCCCTTTTAGTCCCATCTTTTAACTAGAATAGAATAGAATTTTATTTTAATCATTAGATTACATATAGTAATATTGATCAATATTGATGTTGATAAAAATAAAAATGACACCTCCTAGCTATATATATTATAAATATATTGATGCCTCGATCTCGATCTGTACTTACAAAAAAATTGTAAAAATAATTTCCAGTCTAAAAAAAGAAAAAAATCAAAGTAGCACAATTAAAGTTAATTAAAAATAAAAAGAGGATCGGGATCGAGCATTGAATGTTGTGCCTTACTTAAACCGTATGTTATTGATAACAATTAAGAGTATAATTAATATGATTATGTATAAGGTATAAGCATATAACTCTTTATATATTATTATGTTAAGAGGCACGTACACCATATAGAGCCTAAAAGCAATTATACTCTCTATTATAAATGAAAAAATAAAAATAAAATGTTCTCCTCTGCATCCCCTAGCTATCAGTGGCTAAAATATCAGGTATACAAATTCGAGCCAGTTTTTGAGTTATGAATTTTTAAAGTTGACTATAATTTAACATGCAAGTTAATTTGCATTCAACCTATAGCTCGAATTTGTATACCTGACATTTTAGCTACTGATCGGGGATGTAGAGTAGAACATTTTATTTTTTTTTTTATAATTTTCATGTGTGGGATTCTTTTTAACATTGGGCGCATTACCTTCCCCTTAAAACTGCAAGCATAAAATCAAGGTCTATAGGTCTAAATCTTTCCCACCCTCCTTCCATTCCAGATAGCAAATTTAGCTTATATTAATTAAGTACAACAATGGCAGTTTCTTCCTGCATTACCTCATATTATTAGACATAGAATACATAAATATATTTTGTTTTATTGCATGTAAGCTAGGCGATAAAATTTTTCACTGCTTTAATTTTATTGAAAAATATTTAAACTTGCTAAAAAATTCAGGTGAAATAGCACAGAAGAAAAGAAAATTAAGAAAACTAAACCATAAATAATATTTTTTTTTATTTAAAACCCACAAGCATTTCAAAAGAAATAAAATCAAATTTTTGATCAAAATAAAAATACTTATACTCAGTATAGAATTTATTTCATGATATTAGACCAAAAACTTATATTTGGTCTGATTACAAGTATTTCTTCTCCTTCTTTGTTACTATACAACTAAACTACAATATTATTAATTGATTATTAATTATTATAGGGTTTAGAAAATATAATTTTGTTAATGGCAGCATGATTTTATATAAATACAAACATGCACTGGACCTTGCAGGAACCACGGTCCCTAATGCTTAGCTTTTTCCATATACTCAAAATGTTATTCCTATCAAGTACCAGCACAATCTTTGAAGACTAGATTTGATTAAAAAAAAAAAAAAAAAAAAAGAGAGAAAAAACTATTTTATTTATTATCAGTCCCAATGTGCAGATTTTGGTTACAAATTACATCATAGTATTCTAAGCTACATTTTGATAAAATATACTTTTTATTTTATTATTATGATTTGCATTTTTAAGAGAATAAAAAAGCTGGATATATATTATTTCTTATATAATATACTGTTTATTGAAAATTTAAAAGTCAATGCATGCAATCTTAGCACCCCATAAAGGTAAAATATTGTATAGGCCCTTGTTAGTTGAGCAACATGATACATACGAGATTCATTTACAAAAAGGGCCATAAAAAATAAGAGTAAAGTAAGACTTTACATGTTGAGGACTGATAGTGTTGTTAAATGGTCATGGTTAATGCCAACTTTCTACAATTTACAACACGATAAGAGCTATACCGTTAATTCAACAACCATGTCATTTAAGTCTTTAAAAGACTCCATACATTTATTTTCTGTTACATTTAAGGAAATTATACAGAGTGATATAATTACCAAGCCAGTGTTAAGAAATGAGGCACCAAAATACTAACACCAAGTAGAAAAAAAAAGTAATTGTTCTTAAAATGGTTAAATAATATTAAATCACAATAAGGGATGAATGATATATTGAGAGATATACATACAATGAATAATGCTATTAAAAAAAAGAAGAAAAAATAACAAGTCTTGTAATCAGACAATGAGGAGGCAAGATGTGAAGCTCTTTCATATTTTATTATTATGTCATGACTCATCATTTTAGAAGACAGAAATAAGAGAAAAAAATAAATAAATGAGGAACTTTACATAAAATACATGCTATATTTTTGTGTTGTTGATTAAATTTAAAGGACATCTTTGATTTAAAAAAAAAATAATAATAAAAAAAAAAAAAATAAAAGAAATAATATTTGTTTCGACAGATAAATTTTTTAACCAGATTTTTTTTAATGACATTCATTTTTAAACAGATTGGTTACTTGAACCAAATGTTATACTTAAGATGAATACACCCTTGACAAATAAATCACTATGATGCTCCTAAGATGTACAGGAGCTTCATGAGTGATTTGCTTCTGGCGATAGAGTGGCAGCGGCAAGTGTTGGACGTGCACCAGGCCTGCACGCAGTCACATGGCTTGGTAGTGGTGCACAGACCTTTTTGCAATCATAGTCCAACACTACACCAATAATTGGACAAGCCAACACACAAAGCAACGCGTTCTTACACATTTACACACAAAAAAAGGTGTCATCATATTTTTTAATAATATAATTTATATTGGATTTTTTTTTATATATATAACAACTGCCTTTACAATGCAAAATGAATATGAATGATACCAGTTAAAATTTATTTTATTATAATATATATATGAAAGATTAGGTACAGTAATATCTCCCATGATATATATATATATATATATATTTTTTTTTTTTTGAATATGATATGTGCCACAAAACTTGACAAGGGTAACAAACAAACAAAAGTTCAAAGACAATGTATTGTTAAGGCAGTTGAGGTCGGAATCTTAACCGACGCTCCTCCTTGCTGCAGTTTGAGAGTCTCATTGAAATTTCACTGGATGATGGGAAATTTAGCGGTGGGAGGCAGCGGAAGGAGGGGCAGCTGAAACCCCCAAGGTAAAACTAGTAGCACCAAACCTGCCCTGGTCTTGGCAAGGCAACATGGGCTTGGTGCGAGACAGCTTACCCGGGGTAGGGGGCGGGGCGGAGCAGGGAGGGTCTAGAGATCAGACTCTCCGTAGAGCGCTGTGGAGAACGACATGTAGTCGAGGGCGCCGGGAATTCCGTTGGCTCCCTTGTATGGCGGCATGCGCTGAATGCAGTATTCAGCCTGGTCGGGAGGCAGTTCTCGCCTCAGTTCATCAGGCAGGATGTATGGCTGCAACAAAGCAAAGTCAGTAATCAAAGTCAAATACTTTAGCCCTCAGCACTATGGCTAACCATGAACTTTCTTCTTCAAAATCTTCAACAGAGGATTCATATTTATAATTTAAATTGAATTTTACAATATTTTAAGTATTTAATTAAACCTGTCCATGCTTATTTTTTTGAGCTAAGACATGAAATAATTGAAACTTCATGGAACATCATCATAAAAAATGAAAAATCAACTGTGACTTTGTTCTAATTATGGAAACTACATTAAATACTAATATTTTAACTAAAAAAAAAATATCTCTCTCCACTGCAGCTTAAAACTGAAGTAATATTTTATGTGAATGTTTGGCTTGGTCTGATCCAATGATGAGAGACTTAAGGTATTTTCACTTTTCAACGGAAACCTATATTTACATTTGCAAACATTAAATAGATGTAATGTATAACATACCTTGTCAGCAGCAAGAATTCTGAAGGAGTCTATGACTTGCTCAGCAGTGTCTGTGTCGGTCGACTCTCGGGTCATGAAGTCAAGGAAGGCGTCAAAGTGAATGAAGCCAGAACTGTTGGGGTCCACCACGGCCAGGATACGTTGGAAGTCAATCTCGCCCTGCCACCAAATAGTTTTAAATTAGTGTTTATATTATGCAAATACTTTTGTCTCAAGGAAATTATGAGACATTTTAATAACTTTTTACGAATACTGCACAAATTATTATATTTTTTTACCTTTATTAGAGACATGGTTGAATCAACGATTTTATCATGCACTGTATATTACGTTATGAAATCTAATAAGACTACATAACAAGCCAATGATGTTCATGCTGCAATTCTTACTACAACAGTTACTGTACTCCAAAAATGACCTTGCTTTTTTTTTTTTTAAGTATTACTGTATTTGAGCACCTCAAATGCACCTTAAAATTACTTTTATTTCTATACAAAAATAACAACTTTACATTTATGTAGTTGAATTTGCATTATTATCTACTGTAAATAAAAAATTAAATTAACTTGTACACTCCATTCAGATAAAAATGTCCGATCCGGCTATACTTTAACATGGCCGGTTCAGACATTTTTATTTGAATGGAGTGTACACCTGTATTCAGTAGGTAGATACCCCATATAACTATCTTATATTTTAAGCATCTCCCTATCTAGAATTAGGCAAGGCGGTATTTCATTCTCACCTGACGGTCTTTGCCAATGCTGTATCCCAAGCTGACGAGACAGGACTTGAACTCATCAGGAGCCAACCGTCCAGTACGGTTCTTGTCGAAGTGGTTGAAACTGCTGCGGAACTCGTTGAGCTGTTCCTGTACACAGAGAGAGGCGGAGGTCAAGCTAGGTTCAAAGTCAACGAAGAGGGAGAGACAACGTACCTGAGTTATTCCCTTGGAGTCCCTGGTAAGGATCTGGTTCTCCACCTCATTGATGTTGCGGTTGATGGAGGTGAGCAGCTGCTCCCAGCCAACTCGGAGCGTGTCCATTGTGTACTGTGTGTATCTGCAAATCCAACAAACATTTTCACAAACAGTACAGATTATTCAAGTCAGTTCAAACTGAAGCTTCAGTGCTATTGTCTATCAGTAGTGGCTTCCTGGCAAGAAAATTATGTTTTTACAAATTGAATGAAAAGTGAAATTGTCTGTGAAATATAGGCAAGATTGGTAGTAAAATTTTAATTTGAGACCGTATTTTTGCTGATAATGGAAGTAGCAGTGTAACAAATTGATTTCATATCATTTACTTTTATACTGTACTTCAACCTATATACATAATAACAATTGATAAAGAGCATGATGACAAAATTATTAAACTGAAGAAACTATCAACTGACCTGTTCTCAAAGATCATGCTCTCCTGGACAGCCTGGTGGATCTTCTCCAGCTCTTCAATGTTGGGCTTGAAGGCATACACTCCCTGTTCGTAATCACGCAGCCGCAGAAGCTGGTCCTCCAGAGAGCCCTGCAAGGTCGTCAGGTCAGACTCCACTAAACAATATTGACTCCACAAGACTGTACCTGCAGACCCATGCCAATGGCGGTGACAGCGTCCATCTGCTTCTCGATCCAGGGACCCACGTTGTTGGCCTTCTCGGCAAACTGGCGACGCAGCATCTCATTGTCTGACAATGGTCAAGGACTCAACTCTGTTGCAGTTAATACACAAGCACGATAGGAAGCCATTAAATCTTATGCTTAATCACTACATAGAAAAATTACAACAATTAAAAATTAAGTTAGAGCAAAGATTGTAAACATAACTTGCTTTTAGTGTTCTTATTGACTTGAAATTAGAACATTTGTGCTTGCAGAGTATTTAATTATAAAAATCAGGCTGGTGAGAGTAAAGAAAATTTAAAAGCAAACTTAAAAAATAAACATTGCAAAACTCTTGGACAAAACAAATTATTTGTCAAAAATAATTTATTTTGTCCATACAGCTGGGTTGCAGCATCTCGGAGCATTATATTGATGACAGAAAGGATACTCTGCTGCTTCCTGAGCTCAGCCTGCAGGGTTCCGTCCCTCTGAGGCACCAGCTGCCTCACCTCCGTCCACTTCTTGGTCAAATCCTGTAACCAGACAAGTTTCATGTCAGCTTCTGACATAGCACACAATAAAAAGAAAACTGGATGTGTGCTGGTAAAAATATTCTTTCAAAATTTTGCTGTAGTAATTTACAGTAAGGAGTTAAAATGAAACATATATATAAAATTAGCAACAAGTAATTCATAAGCTATACATTACTATAGATCATATGTTAATTCATGTACTGTTTTGAATTCTGACATGAAAATCGCTTCTCTAATTGTTAAATCTGTGTATCAACTTACGGTGGCAGTGAGAGTAGTGTAGGGATTCTCCAGTCCTCCAGGCACCTGGTACTTGGAGGCCATGGCCTGGACCTCTTGCACCAGCCCCACGATAGAGTTGTGCTCCTTGTCTGCTTCTCCAAGAGTTGCCTTGAACTGGCTGTGGGCGTCCAACAAGCCTTGGATTTCATCCATGGTGTGCACGATGAACATGTCTACCAAGTCCTCCCGGGTCCCGTCAAGCCAGTTGTTGAATGGCTGAAATAACATGGCAATTAGTAGAGAGCTAACATTGCTACATTTTGTAATTTTAATATTATTTCCTCAGGCAGGGTAAAAAATTTATTTGAAGGGTAAAAAATTAAAAAAAGTTATTTGAAGTGAAAAAAAGGAAGGTAAAAAAATTGCAATTAAAAATTATGAACAGGTATAAACAATACAGTTACGTACATTAAAATAAGTTAAAATCATATTTATAAGTTATATAATTTCAATGAAACAGGCTTAAAAGATTTTTTTTTTTTTTTTTTTTAATACTGCACTAGATAACAGAAAAATGAAAAAGTTGAGACAAAAAAAAATTAATACTGTAATTAAATAATAAATAAATAAATAAATAAATAAATAAATAAATAAATAAATAAATATATAAATAAATAAACAAACATACTTTACAAATAATAATGTAATTTAATAAGTTTCAATTCAATCTACTGTATTTTCAATTTTGTGTCCCCTCAACAGAGTCTACAATATGCAGCAAGTATTATCTCATTAGCACCCCAGGGTACTTACCGCGGCTCGCTTTGCAAACTCAAGGTGCAGGGTGTCGATCTTCTCCAGCACCTGCTCTGTCTCGTCAAGGGACTGTCGGCGACGCTGGGTCAGACTGCCCAGACGATCCCACTGGTCGCAGATACGTTGGCAACGAGCGTTCACTGCAGCACTGTCGTGGTACTCCAGTGTGCTGAAAATACAAAACTATTGTATTCACAGCCAATATAATATTATAAAAATATATCAATGGTTATTAAAAGAAAAAGTGGAACAAGTTAATAAATTCAAGTATCTCAAAGATATGTTCTATTTAATTCATTATATTAAATGTTAATATTAATAAATTTAATGGTGTTAAAACTTCTAATCAGAAGTAAAATATATGAGAAAAACACCAGCGAAAATGAAGCAAAAAAAAAAAAAAAAATCTTTCACAACCACATCTTGATACGGAAGGGAACATTCCATCAAAGATAAGTGCCGCCAGCTAATGAAATAGCGTGAAATCAAGCAATGTCGCCAAATAGTATAGCGCCGCTATTGTTTGGCTCCAGCTGTGCCATCGAAATAGCAACGTCACACCTTTTTCATTGGATCACGGCATCCGTTAGATATAAGGTTGGCCACAATGTTACTTTGAATCTATTGCTGTCCCAACTTCATGAGGCGGACACTCACTTGAGCTCCTGAGCGATGGCTGCGATCTGCTCGACACGGTCCTGGTGTGCTGCAAGGTCGCTCTCAAAGGCCTCGTGCTTCTTCTTGAGGGCCTTCAGGTCGTTGAGCTTGATCTTACGGAAGTCCGAGCTTTGCAGCATCTCCTCCTTGCCCTTGGTCCAGTCCTCGTGGATGTCCGCCTTGTGCTTGAACTTCTGAGCCAAGTGCTCGAGGCGCTCCAGCCTCATCATCTCAGACAGCAGCCAGTCTTCAAAGGCCTTCTCGTTGCCTTCCAGACCCTTCCAGGCATTGGCAATGTCCTGAAACAGACAGTGTCAATCAGTCACATGTAAAGTAAAACGTGCTGTACATTTTTTTTCTTTTCTTTTTAAAAATGTAAACTATTAATTTGCTACCACAGATTTTTTTTTTTGAAAAATGCCTTTTAAAAAGTACACTGACAGTGAGAATCAGTTCAGAAGACAAATACTGTAGTTTTAAATTTTAAAATATAATTCATTTTTACTTTTATTATTCATTGTCAAAATTTCATAACAAAATGTAAATAGGTAAAAAATATAACAAATTTACAGTACAGTAATAGCCAATTTTTAACTACCAGCACATTGGTTACATGCTTGACCTAGGCACAAGAAACTGTATTTTATCTGGGAGATGACTCACCGAAACCATCTTTCCCTCAGTGGGCATGTAGGCTGGTCTGTTGGAGAGGCGCAGCTTGGTCTGCAGGGTGTTGAAGTTGGTCTCAAGCTTGGCCTTCTGCTCAACACGTGGGGGCTTGTGCTTGCGACGGTACGTGCGGTACTCCTCCAGCTTCTTCTGAACGCCGGCCAGAGAGTTGTCTGTCTGACGGCTCTGCAGCCACGGCATCGTGCGCCGGATCCATTCCAGTAGCTGTAAATGAGAAAAATATTAGCTTTTTGTGCCATAACAATATTAAATCTTCACACCAGTTTAACACAAATCTTAAAAGAAAATAAACGTCAGAACCAGAACTCTTTGTTTTCGCAGAACGCTCTGTAGGTATTACATATTTAGTGTATGAAAAGTTCTAACCTTTAATTAAGGAAAACGATAAGCAAAACTAATGAGCATATAATAAAATTTATAATTTTACAAAGTTCATACATTTGCATTTCAGAGTGGCCATTAGTGTATTAAAATTTCATTGGGTTATTAATGTTTCTTCTTTTTTTTTCTGAATTCTAATTGGTAATTTAACAATTCCTTCTTTGTATTGAGAAATATTAATCTAGTCTAGTCAATTCTACGCTCTTTTGCTTGCAGAGAGGTGCACTTACGTCGCTGGCGAGTCGCTCATACTCCTCCATGAGGCGCTCATTTTCCTGGTTCACCTTGAGCACCTTGCAGATGCGGTTGGCAGCGGTCTCAGCCTAGAAACATTAAATTTGCCATTGTAAAAGCTCTGAAATAAAGTTTAAGGGGTACCATATTGGGTGCATATACAAAAGAAAAATTAACACTACTGCTACTGCAGTGAAAAATAATGAAATATTTTTTGATCAAATTAAGAAAATAATAAATATAATAAATTTTCTTAAACACTTAAATCTGCATTTTATTGTAAATATGCATAATAAGCATAATTGTTGACAAATAAAACAATTTGAATTTAAAAACGAGCATTATATTACTAGAAAACAAATTTAAGGGATAATAATAAAATAACACAAAATTATTAATTGAACATTTTAGTTAAAGGACAAACTTCAAATAACTGGTCAGCATTAAACATAAAGCTACATTTCTACAGCACTTCATTGTTTTATTGTGAGATTTCTTAGTATTAATTGAGCATTGACAGTGGCTGTTCAAAAGCTACTAGCACAAGGCAGCCATTCACAAAAAAATATAAATTGTATAGACTCATATATATGAGCTTGAGAGGTCCATTTGTCTTAAAGACTGATTGCTAGTATATTTACAGTAACTACTGTCAATTTCATGGTAAATGCAGAGCATGTAAAAATATACAGATATTAAAAAATTATTGCTAGTTACTTTGCAATTGTTTGGTTATTTAAGGAACTTACCTTCTGTGCTCCAGAGAAGGTATGGTAGTATGAGGAGACATAAGTCATGACGGCTCGTTCGTCGGGCATTGCAGTGTTGACAAGATCTGCGACAAGCAGCAGTCCCATGCGGACGTCACACACACACACACAGACAAACTGCGAGACTCAAGCAAGCACTTCAATTATAGACATTGATAAATGTGCTCACTTTGAGTCTCTTTGTAATGTTAATGTATGAATGTAAGATCAAACACACACAAAAAGCTCTTAAAAAATTAAAATTAATAACACTCTGATAAAAAAACATTTTTTCTTCATCGGCAGCAACAACAGCAGCATCAGCGATATTGGCTGAAAGGTCATACTCCATGCATTGAACTTGTTAGTCAATCCTGGAGTCTGGCCCTTTGGCTCAAAAAAGACGTTATTACAGACGTAGCAAGCAAGTACAACACTGTTGGGTTATCAGCTAAAGGTAGTTGGCTAGCAAATTCACAAGGCTGGATGGACATAAGTAGCAAGGTCAGCAGCAGCAAGGTCAAAGGTTACTACCTGCTGGGCACCCTGGAAGGCGTGATAGTAGCATGACACATAGGTCATGATGGCACGTTCATCTGGCTTGGGGGTGTTGATCAGATCTGCAAGGGGGCACCACTTGTTAGTTCACCCTAACCTCCACCACAACAACTAATTAGCGTTGACTAGCATTCTAGCACTACTGAAGGTTCTCCTGATGGGGTTTACATAGCTGCTTTCACCACACTGATAGGCTTCAGGACCTGTGTCAGTGATTTTTTTATAATTTAATTTAATACATATATGACATATATATATGAGGCGCCGCAGATCAAACGGGTATAAATCCAAGCCCAACTGGAATTCAATTTTTAAGCCCCAGTTACACCAACAAAAAAAATTTGCAGACCATTTTTGAACCTGGATTTGGAAAGACAAGTATAGTTAACTTTCCAAATCCAAGTTCAAAAGTGGTCTGAAAATTTTTTTTGTTGGTATAACCGGGGCTTAAAAATTGAATTCCAGTTGGGCTTGGATTTATACCCGTTTGATCTGCGGCGCCTCATATGTATTTGAAGACAAACATTAAATTACTCTTTTCCTTTTCTATATTTATCATTTTCATTTCATACCGTCTGGTAAATTATATAAAAAAAGATAAATCCAAATTAAACAATAAAATAGGAGTAAATAAACAATTACATTATTTTTACCAGTACTTTCATATCTTGGATAAATTATTAATTGATCCTTGTTGCATCACACTAGCTAACAAAATAATAAGCAATTTAATGTCCCTTACTAAACCCATTTGCAAAATTTTTGCTGAACCAACAATCTTCAAATTTAATCAATTTTGCAGATTATTTTCCTGTATTGTTGAATGAACAAATCAACAATTTGCAGACAAAATGGCTTACCGTCTGGGTCCAACATGCGTGGGATGTCGAGGTACTTCTCTGCCACGTCGAAGGCAGTGTTCAAGTTCTCCAGTGGGTTGTCCTGGAGAACAAACAAAGGTCAGTCCCAGCCACGCAGGTCGAACAATGGGTGCTTACCTTGGACAGCTTGTTGTAGTCAATGAGGTCCGGACGGTGACGGTGAATGAGGGCACAGAAGGCAAGACCATCCTTGAAGCTGTCAACAATAACCATAATTAGAATGAAGAAGTACAGTAATTGTAGTCATATTAAAAAAAAAAAAAAAAAAATGAACTTTAGCAAAAATCTACTTTTATTTTTTGCAAAACTCTATTATTGTGAAAAACTACACTTCATCACTGTAACACACATTTGGAGATCGGCCAAATGTGTGCTGCAATGACGACTTGCTTCTTAATAATTAAAACAATAAAACTTACATAACTAACCATTTCCTTATAAATTGAAAATTTATAATGATGGTGCCGCGGCAATTCGGACTAACAGTGAATGTTCCGAATGCAAGTTAATTGTTTTATATTTGGAAATACCTATGCAAAAATTACTAACAAGGCATTTTGTGTCATTTGCTGTTAGTCCGAATTGCCGCGTCATCCTTCACATGAACTTCAATCACAGGCACTAATTCATTTCTCCCTCCCATTAAGAGAACTACTGGTGAGCTGTTGTCACCAACCTGAGATGGAAGTTCTGTACGTTGACGTTCTTGTAGGGTGCGGTCTTGCGCTGGCACCATAGCAGCAGCCCCTCCTTGGCAGTCATCTCCTCTACGGAGATGTCCTGGATGGCGAACCGCAGGATGATGGTCCAGATCATGCCGAGCGTCATCTTCAGGTTGCCGTCAACGATTTCTGCAACGATAGGCAATATTAGACTTATTGGCATGCATCACTATCGTTATATTATTTTTAGTGTTGCTAAGAGCCAATACAAAGGTGTCAGAATCTCCAGCTGTACACTGTACAGTGTTTGTCATGAAGACTGAAACAGAGTGATCTTGCAGCAAAAGCTGTCACACTAATTTAGATGGTTGTCAGTTATTCTACAAAAAATATTGTGAACAGCTGTATTAAATTGTATGAAGTCTTGCTAGAGGGGGATCTTTAAAGCATTATTTTATATATTATATTCAATAAAAACAATTTTTTTTAGTAAAGTTATGATATTTTTAAAGTTTGATATTACTTTTAAAAAAATCAAATATTTAATTTAAATTATTAAACAAAATTACAAAAACAACAATAATAATAGTTACATAACGTTTGTTATTCATGTTAGTAAGCAGGTCGCACTAACACAATCTTTGTTTTGTATGAAAATGTTACATAACATTCTTACGTTATAGAAAATATTATTTTTGCTGGATATGATGCCAAAACAAACGCCATGAAGACGTAGAACTCACCCTCGGCGCCGATGGAGACGAGCTTGACGCCCTTGCTGGCGATGAAGTCGAGTGCCTTGTTGACATTGGCGATCTTGTGGAAGCGCATCTTGCCGCGGTCGGGCTTGGGCAGGGTCTCTCCGGAGATCACCTCGAGCAGCAACATCAACTTGAGGCCATTGCGGAAGTCCTCCTCGATATTCTCGATGCCGGTGCCGGCCTTGCGCAGATGGGAGTTGCACCATGCCGTGAAGGTCTGCAAAACACAACCCTCGATCAGTACTGTGAACACCGTCAGTTAGTAAATGTGTTAACTCTGGTCACATGCAATTATTTTATGGTAAAATATTTCTGAGACGCTCAATATTTTTGTAAGTTCTGGCAAATAACATTTCAATATATCATAAAACAGACATTTTAGTATATTGAAAAACGTGTTTTGACGTTTTATGCAGACACGATAATAAATTTTTTAGTCAAACCTAATGTAAACATTGTCAATATTAAAATTAATACTCGTATATAGTAATTTTTTTTTAAGACTATCATGCTTTCACAGCTTCATTTTTTTATTTATTTATAAATAAACTGTAAAAATATTGACAGAGGAAAATACTGCTTTTAAAAACAGGGAAATATTAACTTAAAATTTTTGTTAAAAATAAACTTGCTCTCAAAAGGAAGGAAGCATATTTTATTATACACAGGTTACGAAAAAATTTAACTGGAAATTAAATGTAAAACGTAGCATAACTTCTACAGCGGACCACGATCCGATAAGTTTTCTAAATTATGATTCTATATAATAAATTATATATTTATATTAAATTATATAAATATATTCTTTTATTATATAGATGTAAGTAGACATCAATGATTATAATGTAAAAAGTGTGCCAACATGAATTTAATTCCAAGACACGTACGAAATAAAGAGTTGACTAAATAATTTGCATGACATTGTGTTGCAAGTGTGACACAGTAGACAATATTATTATTATTATGTCTGTGGGAAGTACCGCCGTTCAAGGAAAGTGAATAAGTGAAGGCGTGACGGGGTCGAGGGTTTTGTTGCATAAACAGCTGGCTCTTTGTTCTTGTCTGTGCAACTACAAGCGAGAGGAGGGGGAGGTAATAAACAGACAACTTCATGCATTATGCCGAGACGAGGGGCGCCTCGTCAATTAGCAAACCGTCCAATTCTAGCGAGCACGTAACAGCAGCAGAACTATACTCGCAGATAAACAAGGGTCAACAAAGTAAAGTTAGCGAGTTCCCATTATAGCTTCACATTACTGGCTGCTGACTCACACATCAAATACGAAGCAACTCGCCTCCAGAATAGACCTTGCTGCTGCAATGTGATGGGGAAGACGATGCACGAGAAGAAACGTGTTTTGTCATTTCAGTAGTGAGCCAAGAGTCACTTGTACGTGACATTAAACAACGTCAGCAAAACTCGTCAATCAATTAACATAATTTTATTTTTTAATTAGAGCGTAACGAAGCATACAAAATTTTAATTTTTCAACTAGTGAAATAAATTGCCAGAAACCTATACAGAAACAAATTTGACTGCCAATCCAAACACAAGAGTTTTTAAATCTAATAAAAGAATAACCCGTCAGTCAAAGGTTTGAGTCCTGCATGCATGACGAGTTTTTCTTTTGCATAAAAACGCGTGTATTTATATAGATTTATATAATGCACACAGGAGACGAAAAAGGCACCTTGAAATTAATTAACAAAAACGTCATCTAATGCGTAGAGTATTACATTTTGTCTTCACGAAATATTTAAGTGTTTAAAAGCGATTAGGTATATTATAGTTACATTGTGAAGTTCATTTTAATGCTTCATAAAATAGTTATTATAGCATTTATATAGCATGCTTAATTCAAATGTTTGCATTGTTATATGATAAGTTTGTGGTTGAAAGTTATATTATACTTTTACTTTCATCTTGAAGTATTTAAATGGCAAATATTCCGTTAGGTAACGCGTGCTACTCTCCTCCCCCACATGTGGGCACCATGCCAGCTACGCGTGCCGGTGTGACGTCACCGTCCCACGTGAGGGTGTGAACGTCACCGCCAGTAGATTGATAGCAGCAGACTGACGAGTGAGTGAGTGACGCTGCCACGTCTGTGCTTCGGTGGACCACACGTACTCTCCAAGGCAAAATAATCTTCGTGTGTTTCAGATGAACAGAAAGGATCACACCTTTACCCATGACAAATTACAGACACTGTCATACGACCGGTTACTCGCGGTACTAACGAGATGAGTAGCCTTAGTGACGTCACACGGCGAACGACGACGGCTGAGGAGGATTCGACTCAGATATATACCAGTTTTAACGTCAATTAATTGATCCACGCAATCAGTTAAAAGCCAGTTAATCTGGTTCTACTAGTCTTCAATCCTCGCATGAGAAGGCACGGAGTAAATTTTTAAAGGATTCAATTAAAACTGTGCTCTCAGCGAGAGTTAAAAATTGATTATTATGGCATTGAAGCATCAGTATTCCAACATTCACAATCAATGACAGAATTGACAGAGCTCTAGAAAACCTAATTTTGCTTCGACAATCTCGATTTTTCTTTTAATGAACTATACTAGAAATTTACTAAGATAATTACTGTAATGATAGCTATATGTCTTACGAAACACATTACAAAACAATATAAAAAAAAATAAACTGAATTACATGCCAAAAATTGTCTATCTTTAACAGCTTTGACATTTTCATATATACTATTATATATAAACAAATTACTAAATCCCTAAATCCATATCTATTAAAAAAAAAATCATTTGAGAAAGTATTTCTAATTAATCATGTGTGTTAAAAAGCAGCAGCAGCAGCAGTAGCAGTGAGGTTGTTTTACTTTGCGTGGGCCGCAGGTGTCCAGGCGAGTTCCTATTTAGAGACGAAGCTCGTATGTGTACCGTCCAAGAAAGAAAGAGTTGCTTGTGTTGCGGCGGCCAACACACGGACGAGATGAGAGGCTATTTGCGTGGAGCAGCCCGCTACTGTTGGTCACTCCACGCCCGATGGACTTGCACCATCTAACAGAAGCAGCCCGCCCGCTCCATTACACAAGACGACAAGTGGCTTCTCCAACGGGACCGTGCTGGCTTCAATGAACATACAACTATTTTTATCGCGGAACAACCAGACTGTCTCGCCAGATAGTCATCTTCTCTCGACACTCCATAAGACGACAGAGGAAGGAAATTACAATTTTATGCTCGCTTGCACTTAATTTCAGCCGTTAAACAGGCTGTTTTGGAAGTGATGGAGGTGGAAATCGATCAAAATCTCAGAGAGGAGTTTCGTGAGTGCATATTTGTTACATGCACGTTACAATTATTGTGCTTCTTTTTCATACGAGAAATATATATTTTTTCCGAGCGTTCAATAATTATAATATATTGTATTTTTGCTAATCAATTTCATATGCTCTTACGTGCGTAAATTTAAAATATTTATTATTGTAAAGTGTATAACCGACAGGGGCGCAAGGAACTTCTAAATTATAAACATTACATATTATATGTTATCCGGTCAGGTCAGCGAGGCGACTCTTACATAGAAACTTTGCGACATTTCTGATGTAACTAAAAGTTTCAAGCTGTAATTTAGAAGTTTCTTACGCCCCCGTCGGTACCAGAGCAATAAATTTGCAATGTAAGATGATGAGGTGTATTTCCATGTGGGTTTTTGAGAGCGCGATGACGCGGCACGAATATTTTTCATGCACTATATGAAATCGCATGACAGTCATGTTTGTTGACATTTTTATAATACATTCCCTGTCACAAAGCGGTGAATTCACTTGGACCGTCACTGCAATTGGATTTCACAGCAACTCCGCCAAAATCGCATCACATGCGAATGCAACTTACACTGAGGAAAAAAATAAAGCTTCAAATTACTTTGGTATATAATCAAAGCAATTATTTTTAAAATGCAACCGTCTTCTACATAAATTTTTAAAGTTTTGCTGCTTTTTCGCTGCTTAGGTCGGTGAAAGGTTAAACTTATAAAGTTTTAAAACATTAAAGAAATTTTAATGCAACAAGTACATAATGCTTTAAGACTGAACTCTGTTATTAGTTAGTTATAAAATACATAATCTGGAGACTTAAGTTAAATAATTTAAATTCAATAAATGTAAGTATATAATAAAGTATCGACCTAAATGATACTACAATATCTAATAATTTTGTATTTAACATTATATGTGTTGCTCTTGTTTGTTTTTTAACTTACAGCGCTCGATGTATAGCATTTTACAGTTTGAACTTTTAAACAGTTTCTTACTCTCTTTGCTTCATAGCTTTTAACATTAAAAAACATTAGAATCAAATAAGTAAAAGTTACTTCATAACGCCATAAAATATCAAGTCGTATAATGCTTAAAAAGTTAAAGAGTACAACATAATATTTAAAGTTACGGAATTCTTACTTACCAAGCGCATGCGCACCACATGCGCACAGCGATGACAGTTGGTCAGTCGTTCATCTATCTTTGCTTGCCGTGTTTGCGGCCATTTATATTCGACAAGTTATCTACAAACATCGAAGTCATCTTTAGTACTATCTTTTTGAACTAAAGATTTTTAGTTAAATCCATTAATTATTTATCTGTTGTGTCATAAAATTTAGTGATTTATGTCATATTTTCATTAAAATAATGTGTTTGAAAGTTCAATTTTTTTATTACCGAAGACAGCATGGCATCCAACTCCCGGAGGGGATCATCTGATGATAAAACTGTAAGTATGCTAACATCGGAATCAAACCCTTTTTAAAAGTTTTGTTTTATAGTTGTTAAGTATTATTTTTGTTTTAATTTCCACGTTACTACAGTTGCCACTACATACTACATATGTGGGCAAACCCAACTTCGGCCCTATGGGCAACTTTGCAAATCTGATCGGTGATTCGGTTCGCATGGGCAAAATAAAATCCGGGAAGGGTGACCCCCCCCCCCAATTTCCCCAACCCCCCCAAAAAATATTTTTTTTTCACTATCTTGATTGTGGACGACGAAGGGACGGTGAAGTGAAAAAAAATACCCCCCTCCCCTCCCGGGTCATGGGCAAAGTCAACTTCGGTCCTATGGGCATATCTGCAAATCTGATTAGAGATTATTGTTCCGTGGGAAAAAAAAAAAAAAAAAAAAAAATGGGGTGGGGGGAAATTTTTCCCACCCCTCCTCAAATTTTTTTTTTTTACTATCTCGATTCAGGACGACAAACTTTTGGTAAAGTGAAAAAAAAAATACCCCCCCCCCTCCCTGGTCATGGACAAAGTCAACTTCGGTCCTATGGACAAATCTGCAAATCTGATTAGTGATTAATGTTACATGGGCAAAAAAAAAAAAAAGTTTGGGGCGTGGGGAAATTTCCATTAAAATATTATGTGAACTTATTGAATATTATTTAAAATTTTCAAATAATTTTATTCACTGAAAATTAAAATGTGCCTTTTTTTTTATTCGTCATAACAAAAGTTTTATATACAGGAAAACTTTTAAACAACGGCATTAAAAAAAATATTTGTGAAGCAGCAACGTATGTCCATAATTTTTCACGCCCCATATTTTTAATAGGAATGATATTGCTATGACAATGTTTTAAAGCATGATTTTGATGTTACTTTCAGGTTCCAGGAAACCTGTGCACTGAGCTGCAGCGTCTGCAGAATAGAAGTTCCGTGTAGATAATGTTTTCATAGTTATTAAATTGTAATTTCAACACATCATGCAACATCACATAATACGCTGCTCTGATGTTATGTTAAATAAGCAAGGTTTATTATGTATGCTATTTCTATATGTCCATTTATTTCAATAAATTGTATATTGTAATCATATTCATTTTTTTCATTGATTAAGTTATGATGTAGTATGTAGTTATTATTTTTATGTCTTTATTTATATTTACTATTTTTAAAATAACGATTCCAAATCTGTTGTAACTGTGACTTTTTTTGTAGCAATGTGGAGTTGGATCAATTTATATACTGACACAAAGCAAAAGCATTGAAGTTTACTTGAAACAGTACTTTAATGCTTTTACTTCATGTTAGTCGATGAATGAATCCAACTGAACAATATATTCATTTATGATTTAAGTTGCTACACATTTGCCATGAAAATAGTAAATATTTAACATGTTAAGTTATTGCATGCATTTGAAAGCAAAAAGATTAACAGGTAGCTTTCTATTGCTTAAGTAGATAAAATAATATAGTTTACTCTATAATAAGTAATGTAGATATTTCTTGAAAAATAATGGTTTGATACATTGAATCTTACCCATTATGTACTTAAAAATAAAAAGTACATTCAATAAAAAGTAAAGTAGTATTCTACTTTTAAAGTAATGTTATTACGCTTAAAAACCTAAAGAGTTTACAGCTTAACAAAGTAGCACTTGTGACATAAAGCCATAGAGAGCCCGCTGCTTACAATTTTAAGGAGTTACTACTTAGAATTTTATATTTAAAACAGTGACATTCTAGGCATTGCAGCTCATACAATACTACACCGCAGTCGCTAGCATTTTATCTTCTGACTCTTTACTTTCTGATATATTATACAAAGTACATTTCAATGTACTCGAGTACTTAACTTTTAAAAGAATTTGGGGCTGGCATAGATCCACCAGTGTTAAACTTTTGATTTCAAAAGTTACTCTTTAACTATTTTTCTCAGTGTAATTAAATCTACATTCCTATCACTTTTGAAAATCTTATAATAGCAGCGTCAGATTTCAATTAAAGTTGTGAATGGGATATCCTTTTTTAGCCACCAATTGGGCAGGGTTTTTATCATGCATTATGTATAGTAAATAAATACGTATTTTGTGTTTCTGCTCAATGAACATTTATATTATTTATAAATAAATATAAATAATAAATATGTAGTTTGTGTTTCAGCTCAATAAATATTTTTATTATAATTAAAGTTACTTGACATTATTTTTCTTGTTCCAGAATTTCCGGCCTTCAGGTCGAATGAATTTTAAATGAAATTTAATCCAATTTAATTCAATAAAACGAGCGAGGGGAAATGAGAATCGGATCTAGCATAGTAAAATACAGGCAAAGTGTGTGGTCATGGAGTGGAGAGAGTAAGGAAGGGGGTAGGGGGGGAGGCTGACTGTTGATCCACCTTTTTGTACCTCCTCCCCCCCTCCGACATTTTTTTATTTAGTTTTACGTCATTACATCAATGAACTAATATAACCTGTAACACAGCTTGAATAATACGGTTTTAAATTTTAAATTCATTAATTGTAATTACACACAGCACAATATACGAACTGAAGTGTGAAATTAAGGAGTATAGTTTTGCCTTTTTTCGAGTTAAAATATACTTTCTTAATTGGATGCGTATATCATCATGTTAAAATATATTATAATAGTAAAATATATATTTATATAAAAAAATGACGACGGACATAAATTGGCTCTATAAAATAACACACTAATAATTAATTTTTTTCCCCATTGTTTTCCTACAGTATTATATATCAAACGAAGACTCCCCGCCGTGCAACAGCGTTCTCCATGCACGGCTTGCGATCTCAATGGAGAGCTATACAAAAGAAAGGATGCACGTATTCACCACGAGCTCATTAGCTGATGGTATAGGTACGCGCGTGCTGCTTACGTGAGCCTTGCACGGTATGCGAAACTCAACACCCAAGCTACAGAGCTCCGATACGGGATTGATGATCAGTGAGATGTTCAAAGTGTGTGGTGTGGTTCTACCCGCAATTCTCCCGTTACCTCATCCGTTTATTTTCAGCTTTGCATTTTTTTTTTTTTATTTATAATCTATATTTAGATTGCAAAGAGGAGGCTTGGGGGCGGTTAGTGAAGACGACGCTTGTTCGTACGAAGTAGAAGTTTTACTGTCGTTTCACATCCCCGTCAATGTGTGTGGGTGTTTACTGATTTGTTAGCACTTAATTAGTCTTCTGACTGCAGATGCATGGCTATAACATCGAGTGTGAAATCAAAGTGACGATCTTCCTTTTACAAAAGCGATGAGCTAACACGTAACATATCTCTACATCATGTTTCACACGAGATAAAAAAAAAAAAAATTAAAGAACGTTTATCATTATTAAATGAAAAATGTAGCGTATAAATATAATATACTACTTGATAAACAAAATAATTAATTTTGCAGCTTTTTGTTACTCTTATTATTTCATGCAGGAGTTACAAAAAGCGATTAATATAAAGTAGACAGCCGATATCTTAATTGATATATTATGAATGGGGAATTCTCTTATAACTCAAATTTTAATTTAACTACTATATCATGATAGGATACATATTAACAATAAGTTTGACTTAAGTTTCAACTTTTTTAACTCAAATTTGGGGACTCTGAAGGGATTATTAGAATAGGGGCAAAGTATGCAACCCGCGCGCAAACCTGAAATTTGTGACGTAGAAACTCCCTAGTTAACACACAACAACTGCCTGATATCATAGTTTGAGCGTCAAGGAGTGATTGGCTATAAATTTTAGTAACACGATCGAAATTAGCGGGTTTTTCTACCCTAATATCAATAGTTTTGTCTCTAATATCAGTTTACTTTAAGAGTGATAATCGAAAATATAAATTTATTGTAGGAAAATTTCGCCTGCTAGGCAGTTTCTACGTCACGTTTTGGCGCTAAATTCAAAAGAAGGAAGATTTTAAAAAATTCCCTTGTCTTCAATTTTGAAAATTGAAACTTTTTAGTTTTGGGACATTTAGTTTCAAGGCATAGAGCATCTGAAAAAAAAAATAAAATAAATGTAGGAGAATTCCCCATTCTTTCTCCACTGACAACTATCCCGATGTCACGTTTATTATTATTTTCTTTGTTTATGTTCGGGAGTACTCGGTACAGAAAGCTATTCGCCTGGCTGACGAAACAATGCAACCTGCGCTACTTGTAAGCTGCAACAGTTGCCTATCTCGTCGGCGCTGTTTTTGTGCATTTAATTGCGGCCATAAAAGAACACAATAAGAAATTAATAGTAGAAAAACAATAAAACATATTATTTACATTGTCTCCAGCATAATGCAGAGCCTAAAACAACAACCATGCATAATCTACTTTGTTAATTTTATTCCTATACATTCCGATAGCATGACTCAAAGTCCCCAATTGCTATATATTTACTTATAAAAACAACAATGCTGTTGAGACCTTTTGCAGCGAAGAATGAAAGGGGAAGAAAAAAACTATTGTTTGTGTTTGTACAACATTAAAACAACTGTGCAATAATCGGCATAAATTTTCATGTAACAAAATACTACTTTATTTAAAAATGTGACCTCATTTTATTCAATAATGTTTTCCATTTATCAACTAGTTACAAATAATATCGACTCGTTATCAACTTATGAAAGAAAAGTTATACGGTGTTCGGACGCAGTTGTTTTTCTTCCTGCTGTCATTACGGCTCGGGGGGGTAGGGGGCTTGCTAAATCTGGGGCTGGGCATGAGGGGCCGGCCGCCGATGGTATTTTCGACCCAGCGTCGTCGCCGTCCGCTGTACCCTGGCCGTCACAAACCTCGAGCTACCGTGTTACTATGCCACTTTCAAGTCCCGCACCAAGCAAGAAACACCACTTGTTTCACTTTGCAAAAATGTTATCGAATCATTAGCTATTAGAGCTTCGATTTAACAGATATAATAGAGGGCTTTACAACCGTGCATGGTATATGCAGAAGTATGATTAAATTATCTTTTGTTTCGAAATCATGACAGATTTATCTTTATAAGCCATTTAGTGTCACCTCGATTATATTTACGAGTGACAATATTAAGCCCCCGTTTCAAACAAATAAAACAATCATGAGTCAGCTTGCAAATTAGATTATTAGTCATTGTTTTTATTTAATTAGCAATTGTTGGCAATGACTACTACTTCAGAGAGCCACATTGCAACATTTATGAAACTTTCAATAAATATTATTTCTTTTTGCAGTGATATAATTATGAATTAAGTGCTGATCGTTGAAAAACACACAAAAATAAGTCATAATCTATATTTAAAAAACATTCAACTGAAAAAAAAAAGTGTTTTGAGGCCTTGGATTGATATAAAAGTTGTTAAGTTTCATATTATGTAATATATATTATAATATGTGTGCAATAAAATTTCCATATAAACGATATATTTTTTTTTATGTAAATATGTTATGTATAATATATAATATGATATCAATTTCACTCCTATTAAAGACTGGACTGGAGGACTGGTACATCAATACGACGTGTACTGAATACTTGCAATGCAGAAAAATCACAACCAGCATCAAAAAGCGTCTTTCTTTATAAATGGAAATGCTAAGTACACGAGTAACGTCACGATGCAAAAACCGCAGCCATAAGTGGCGGCAAGCTCCTCGTCCTTGCAGTCACCAGCTCGCGTCACGTATTACTCGCCGCCGCTTTTTATCTCATGACTTTTATAAAGAGAGCATTGAACGGATCCCAGCATCCCAGCAGGCATGTTACAAGCTGACTGCACGCTTCATTTCATGATGATGATGCTCCCAGCAATTAAACATTCTCAACCAGCGGCGTCAGGAAGACAAATTTAGAAGCGACGCAAAAATCATTGGTTCAAATCCTCCTCTCGAGCACTGCATTAATTTTGGTATGATTGTATAATATATACGTTTAATAAAATAACTTCAATAAATTATCGACTCCAGGCACGCACCAGCGCCACGCGTGACAAAGCGGTAATGGCATTAAGCGGTTTATACAATGACACAAAGTGAAAAAAAAAAAAAAAAAAAAAAAAAAAAAAAAAAAAAAACGATTAGATGCATTCTTTGATTTGAACAAAACAAAAACACGTAACAGATGTGTTTCGCATACTTTGCGTCTAGTCTATTGTCTTGTAGTGTTACAAATGACAGGTTCAAATAAAAATACACAATAGAATTTTTTTTTAGTAAAAAAACATACAAATAATGATTCAATTTCGTGATTTTTAAAATAATAATAACAATAATAAAAGACATATTATAAGACTATTAATACATGAAACGCAAAAAAATGCATGGATTAAAAATATTAAAATAAAATTAAATATTAATCAAATTCATTAAACTTAATAAATATCCTCTTTGAGCTTACATTATTATACTTTTATTTTTCTCATCGTGCTCACAAAATGATTTAGTAATAATATTATTTGCTAATAATTGGTCGAGGAGAGCGAGCTAACGCTGAGGATTTCGCACGCTCGTCCCGCGGGCGTGGTTCTCAAACTATCACCGCCCCACTGCACGGAACAAACAACGACAATCACGGCGGACAACTCGTCCGGCAGGAGATTTCAACACCATGAAGAGTCAAGTCAAGTCAAATAATTGTCGTGACGTCATCATCATCCATAAGTGGAGAAGAGGAGGGAAAAACTTGATGTCCTAAATACAGAATTCTAGCAAAAACAGCGGAAGGCAGCATTCTTTCTTATATTACGCGTAATTACTATATACAAAGTTTCCTGGAAATAGGAAACGTTTAAAAAATTTCAACCTTTAAATACGTGTGTTAATATTTTTGTTATAAAAGAATGAAATAATGTGTCATGTAACTGCAGCTATAGAAAGTTTAAGGGAATATTCTTGATCAAGCGGGCAGCAGCGCGACTTGTGGGGTTTCGATATAAACGTATAAAATTGTGTCCGGTTATATTATGTGATCAGACTGATCAGCTGATGACTGCAGCTCGCGAGAATGCAAACAAGTGACGCGACAGCAGGGGCTGCAAGCTGCAAGAGAATGTCCCTCTCGCATACTGAGTGACGTCACACGACCTACTTGCCTCGCCATAGCCTCTGGTTGCGTATAGTGACAATTGACAATTCATGTTAATAGACAATCATGCAGTTACGGTCGCGCAACTTGGAAATTCTGATTAATTATTGTCGCTGACAAATTTCTAATGAGAAATAACGACAACTGAGTACTGTATTGACTCCATTAGAAATTCCCTTTGGTAGCATTAAATTTGTAAAATTTCCTTACTGAACCATGTTCATGTACATTAAATTAAATTAAATAAATTTGTTCAATGTGCGTGTACCAGAAGGAATAAATAAAATGAATTTGTTTAGTGGAACGTATACTGCCCGACTCAAAAAATAAATCTCGCAAACAAGAACGTAATAATTCAATGATGGTGACCACAAGAAACCTTTCAAATGTTTAAAGTATTAACACTAACACTCTAACAGCCAACCGAGTCACTGTTTATCTTTTTAGGGAGAGTTCACTAAACTAAGCTTATTGCAGTTTAAATTTTAAATCATACTTCCAATTTAAATGCCTATAACTTTAATGTTACATCATTCAGGTTAGTTAAGTTTGCAAACACGTCTCGCGTGACCAAGATGATGCCTTAGGGGTTATGTTTGACCTTGTAGGTCACCAGATGAGGTGCTCACGCTCATCGTGACCCTGGTGCGAGGGGGGAAGGGAGTCAATGACCCGGTGGGAGCTAGAACAGATCACGGTTCGACGACGAGGCCGGCGCATCCCGAGCCCGCCCGCTGGTGAATGCAGCAAGTGGGTCGCGGGCTCGCCGCCGCACTGCAAATAGCCCAACTTATTTCTGCGGGTGGCAAATATAGATCACCGTCTCAGGAGAGCAGCAGCTGAGCCAGGCAAGCGACAACAAGCTATCTGTCTCTCCATGCATAAGATATGATGTACTAAAAAGAGACTATACTGTTTTAGGGAACCCACAGGAAAACAGACCGCTAACATCCTGCTATTTGCAATGCTCAAAACGTTGTACTATTACTTCCAGTTTATCATCATTATGTCCGGTAACAGAGAATGTCATTATTAACTGCTCTCTGTACACATCGTAAGAAAAATAACACAACTTCCGTTCTTGTAGTAATATCTATATATGAAAGCTGCGGGTGCCGATTTCCTTTATAGTCCCCTTCATAAAAGCAATTACTTCCTATATATGGACTATATGCGATGCAGTTTATATTATAATAATATATAAACTGGTATACTGTATATAATAAACCAGTTGTGCAACTGCATTGTAATATTTTTTTTTCCCTTAAGAGTCGCTCACTATTTGTGCTAACTTAAAAACACGGCAAAAATTTCTCAAACAAAACGTAAAATTTCTTCAAAGATTATGATGCGGTAATGACTGATTTTACGACATTCGACTATGAGACAATTTGGCGAACCCTGTATCAAAATATTGCCAAATGTTGTATTTCTTATCGACAGGAAAACTCCAAAAATGTCGCATTTCAAATAATATTTAAGTTTGTAAAAAAAGATAGCAAAGACCATAAAGATACTCCGCGATACTCGGGGCGTAACATCGTCATACGTTGCAGCAAATTTGGTAATTCACGCCTGCGGTGATTCATTCAGCACATGGCAGGCGGCGGTCACCCAAGAGGGGGCGAGGCCTGTTGGCATTTAGTTCGTATTTTCTTAGTAGGATGTTTGCATTCGTCATTACTACTAGTAAGGGTGAGGTAAGGTAAGGGTGAGGGTGAGGTGACGAACCATGTTGGTTCAGCTGTTTTTGTGTAACTATAAAAATGTAAACAATCGCTGCGCATGACTAACTTTTTACTCATGAAGTCAAACAATCAACATTTTTAACATCAGCTGTTAGATGGCCATATTCGGTGTTTTGAATACAGCTCTTGCTGCTACGACTTTGCTAATTAAATTGTAACTACGCATTTTCAAGTCACCAGCAAAATCAAGTTGTTTGGAAAACACTTTGATACTGATGAACTAGTAAACTACTGTTCCTTGCAACATAAATGAGCAAAGCGGCATGCAGTGGTCACGTGACTGGGGGGGGGGTCGCGAGGTGTCTGCCCGCCCGCGGCAAGGTCGCCCATTCCAAGCTGCACACAGTGCATGCCAGACGGTGTTGAGAAAAAAAGTTTCTTTTGAGGTGCGCTTTTCAAAGATTGTAGAATGGAATTGATGGCAATTTAATGAGCTTCGAAAACTGTGGGGACCAAAAAGTTAAAGTCCATTTAATAGACAATAATGGTTGCAATTTTTTATTTCATTATTGGAAAATATACCTAAAATTATGCTTTTCTGAATTTTTTCGGATTTTTTGGAGTGCGGGAACTAATTTAAAAAAAATATATTTAAAATAACTGAATTTGGGTGGTACACCTGATGGGACAACCGTGACGTCATTTGTCGTGTTGTGATTGGCTGTTGATGATGTCACGGCTGCTGTGATTGGCTGTCGATGACGTCACGGTTGTCCCATCAGATGTACCACCCAAATTCAGACATTTTAAATATTTTTTTAAAATTAGTTCCCGCACTCCAAAAAATTTGAAAAAATTCAGAAAAGCATAATTTAATGTATATTTTCTAATTATGAAATAAAAAAATGCAACCATTATTGTCTATTTATATTTATGATTTTTACTGCAGCAGAATTAATTAATAAATTAATGTGCAATGAACTACACCGAAACAAGTAAATAATTTTATTATACTAAATAAAATGCACACTCAAAAAGGATTATTTTTTATGTAGATTCTGGAATGATAACCTCTTTTTTTGAAAATATCTCTTTGCCTATTATTTTTATATGAATAGAGCTAGGATTTGGAATTATTGTTATCGTTTGAAATTTTTGTCACAGTTCTAAAACTAAAAAAATCGAATTATGTTTGTAACACGCAGTTGTAGACAAAAATTGAGCATTATTGCAGCATTACATCTTGATTTTGAGGGTTTATCGCCGATTGAGCATTGATATAAAAAGTCCAAAATAGTATCCATGTATCATACTTTTTTGCGTTATTGCAAAATCATGTTATTTGGAGATACACATGGCACACAAGTTTGGTCCTATTTATAAGATAGAAAAATCTAAAATTAATTCAAATCCCGTTTTAATTTAATATAATCCTTGGCGGTTACCATAAGAATTAAATAACTGAAACAAGATAAAAACTTAGCAAGCGTGCCCTCCCCCCTCACACGTCGTGACGATCAAGAGCAAAGGAGGTCGTCAGTTGCGTGACCCGCGCCTGCTCGGCCGCTCCAGCATCCACGCCCCGCCCCCCGCGTGCCGCCAGCCACGCGTCCCGTTACTTATCTCCACAGCGGACCTCATCATTTGGTGCTCCTGCTGGACAATTAGCTAACACCAGGTCACCAGCCAAATCGGTGAAATAACCTAGATACACGAGTCTTCAGAATTTAATTATTTAACAATTAAGGAAATACATCTGCAAATTAACACGTGACAATGACTGAGCTGAGATATTTTTGTGATCAAGTTGTACAAGTACATGTGCTTTTGACTGTGTGACGACCTGACGACGGAAGACAACTCGGCCGGGCTGATTTCTCACGGTATCAGAGAGGAAACTAAAGCTTACATTTACATCAGCAACTTTTTCTCTACGTCTGGTCAGCTCTCATTACTACAACGCAATATATTTATACATATTTTTGTATGACCATCGCAGTTGAACGATACAGTATATAGTAATATATAAGTTCACAGTTCATTCAGACTGTACACTGCCCTAGTTTGACGTCACACATCGTCGCACTAAAATGTCTTCTATTAATGATATATAGTGCACGACACAATGAAAGCTACTACTATAATTTTATTATAATAAAAAATATATTATAATTTTAATTTTGTTTTATCAAAAATCAGGCCATGTCATGCAGGGAGGTTAGCGGGAGAAATCTGTGATAACAATCTTGATTCTGATGACAACACGTGTGACGTTGTTATGACAGCAAAATATTGATAATTTATCAAATACTTTCCCCCCTTCTCAGCGGAGATTGTGAGATTTGTTCGTAAACCCTTATATATAATCAGTGTTATACACTTTCTGTATCAGTTGATTTGCTTGGATATAAGGAAACCGAGAGTGACAGGAATTGTATATTATAATATACATTTATGTACCTTCTAATATAATAATATATAGTATTCTATATTATTATACACTCGTCAGGGTTTACAAAATGTACTATTGATGAAGGTGAAATCGAAGGAAAACCGCAGTCATTTTTATGAATTTTCAGCGTATAATATTAATTCGATACTGCATGTGTGTATATTAATTATAATATTATGTGCAAGGACGATTAGTTGCAAACATTTAGGTAGAGAGAAGAGGCTGACATTTTAATCTATTGATTGATAGTGTCAGTACATGATACAACTATAAGGTGTCAATAATTCCTTTTTTTTTTTTAGAACACACTCGAATTTTAAAAACTATATTACGACGTCAGTCATGGTGTACAATGTTTATAACCTGATGATCAATTATTTCTAGTTTATTATTATATATTAAACGTATACAGTAATACAATTAATCTGACTGGACAACATGTTTCAGCTCAATTTTTAGACATAAAAAATGAAAATTTTAACTACAGAGAAGTCAAATCTCAATAAGATATCGATGTATTTTGTAATAAAAAATAATGTAAGTATTATAGTTCCATATAAATATATCAAATAAATTATTAGACTGAAATATATTTGAGCCAAATCAATTATATATAGCAATTGCGGAATATTGAGACTATAATTATACAGGTAGGAGCAATTTTATGATAATGTTGCAACCATGTGCATGAGAAGGTAATAAAATGAGAATACACGTAATAGGGCAACAACGAGTGCCGTGGGCCATGCAACAGCAGCGGTGCATTAGCCGCGTAGAATTAATTAAGAACCACGAGCCTTGCCAAGAGGTGCATGCACTGATTTGAGCCTGACGCAATACCTGCAGGTCGGGAAGAAATTGCAATTAGAGTAAATCATAATTACCTGCAGAACAAGTCGCCAAGTTTGCTTACATCATTTTACGACGTGAAGGCCGTAAGCTTATTATCATATATATAAATTTGGAACCATAAGTCTTTGGTCCTGTGCTGGGTCCATAAATTAGGTAGACATTACAAGATTAAATTATCATGACATGTTTAACATTTTATCACTTATATTGCACCTCCATAAATTAAATTATATGCAAAAGAAGTAAGTCGTCATGTGTTTTGCCTAAAATATTCATGATATTATTCATCTTCAGTTTTTGTTGGCATTAAATTATTATTAAATTTAAATTTTAAATCATATAACATTATAATTATGATTAAATTATAAATGGCGAAAAGAAAATTCTGGGAAGTACGTACTTTTTTCTTAATTTGCCTGCTTGTTTCTACGGGTCCTGTAAAGCACTAACCGGCATTCCAAATTCAGTTCAAATCATCCTGCATAATGTTTTGTGATGTTAATATTACAATGTTGCAAGTTGCAAATGATTTTATAATTATGCTCTCTATTTATATTATTATACTCATTAGTACTTTATATTTTATAGCATTTTACAAAAATTAATTATGCTAAAAAATTCTATTATGTATTTGTAATATTACTTATATACGTAAATTCAGTTTTTCCGTCTTAACTCCATGATAATTACGACGTACAAAATTAATCTCTGCGTGACAACATACTTATTTCACAAAAGAAATGTAAACATTAAATAGTCATCAGGTGATATTACTGAATACGCAAGCACACAGGTACTAAATACCTTATTTTATGACACTGGTTTGCATTCGAAAGTCATACGAAGGGTATTGCCTTGACATACGCAGCGAATATATATTTACATGCACTTCTGATACGGGAGCAATCAAAGTCCGCGAGAGAGCGTGCAGTTGAAGATCTCTGAGATAAAAATCATGATGATGTTGATGCGTCATTCAAATTATTTATACAGTCTTCTGATTTATCAATGATTCCATAGCACACAGAAACTCATCATGGGTGTATGCACAGATAACAACTCAAAGTCAATAAAACTTGCTGCAAAGTTTAAACGAAATCTTATAAAATGGAGATTGTAATGTAAATTCGTACAACAGAGTGTTATATTCGAGCAACTAATGCTTTGTAAACTTGTACAGTACTACAGTACTCGTATTGTTGGTCTAAATAATGCGACATTACTTGGTACTGTCAAACTCATTTTTGTTTCAAAATACAGTCTCTTATAATCTACGATATAAATTTCAGAATAAAGTAAAAGAAGCAGAAATTAACAAAGTACACAAAAATAAACTGTGGTGTTTACTGTTTATGTGGAGTTAAATTTTTATCGAGCATGTAGTGCATAATTAATATTATTATTAGCAAAAATTTTCTCTGTCATTCTTTCCAATGTTTCTTATGAGCGTGGGTGTGCTACAACTAAAAGTGAGGTGCAATTTCGATGCTGCGACGCGTGCGTGCGTATTTTATTGATTGCATGAATGCAGACGGGCGTGCAGACACAATGCACTCAGGGGAAGGAGGGGGAGACAGATGTTGGGGAGCGGTAAGGGCTGCTGCTGCCAACCAACCCCCACGTAACCCACGTGGTGAGGGTGAGAAATAAGTAGGAGTGGGTGGACCGCAAGCAGCACCAAAACGCTATAGAGAAACGAGGAGAGGAGCAAGCGAGACGGCCGCCGCTGCTGTATCACACACACGCTCAGCGAGAGCTGCCTGCCCTCCCTTCGCTCGCTTCCTCAACTTAAATAAGACCCGGCTGATTCCATTTTTGGGCATCCCATCTTGGGGGTAATATAACCCCTCCTGTAGTAGGGAGAGCGGAGACCGACGCTCCTCCGAGCGGGAGGCTGCGCAAGCTCACAAGACTACTGCTGCCAGCGGCACAACGAGGCCACTAGCTTCGCCGCCGGTATATTCGCATCTCAAAACCGAATGAAGCAACACACAAGCAAACGCTAGTGGCTGGCTACTACAAACTTTCGGTCTAATGAGTTAGTCCTCCCAAAAATAGTGGAGACCAACGCAGAAACGTAAGCTTGCGCGCGAGGCAAAGGAGGCGAGACGGCACGCCCACATGCCGTACATTTCACGAGCATTCTGTACCAAACATATTGACGCATACTGCCGCATATACCCTTATAATGATTCTTGAAGATACCTTACACTGCTCACACATTAACTATTAATAATTTTGATTTAATATAAGAGTGATACTTGCAGATTACGGTATTAGACTCAATCAACTGATGCTTTCGTGTGATAAACTATTCTGTAAATTAGCCATCATAAATGGAATGTTTAATTTATATTTATTAAAGCAATAAAAATGAAACATGCAAGGAGTTCCAGCTTATAATATAAATTTCAATATTATAGAATCGTGCAGTTTATCAGTTTTACAAAAATTATTATTATTAGGATTATTCCCTGGCTGGATTATAACTCTAAAAAATATGACAATACCAAATTAAAAACAAGAATAAAATTAATAAAGCGTACATAAAAATTACGATATCATGCAGCGTGATGCAGGATCTGCATGATGTAGTCTTGTAGTATAGTGTATCTATTAGTCAGTCAGTGTCTAATTTCATATCCATGACAGTTCTCGGTCTATCAAACTCTGCCGGAAGTCCATTCAATATAATATAAATTATGAATCAGTATCATACTTAATAATGATAAGATTGATGAGCATAGTTTCAATTCCTATTATAGGCTGTTAAATATTGCTGCGTGTGATCATGTATGCATACCGGTAATAATTCTCGATCGCTAGCAAAGAAAGCACTAAAAATATGATCTCATTTATAATATCATATAATCATAATAATGTTAAGTGTTAAGATTCGAAGCAGTGTGCATATTTTATTATACTGAAACAACGGAGAGCTGTCAAAATGACGAGGGCAATACAAGTAACTTTTATTTTCCATGAATTAAGTTATGTAAAATTATTAAAAGTAACGATTCAAAAATTTTGATTTCATGGGTATAACTTCATTCCACATTATTTGACATAATATGGATAGCACAACTTGTTGGCCTATAAGCTTTTTATATAATACAGTAAAAACTAAAAATTCAATCAACTTCAATAACAGAGATTCAAGCAAGATTGATTAGATGGTAGAATATGGGGGCTGTTTTTCTTAACAGAACTTAAATTTGGTTCTATAATATATGCATATTATGTATGGAGAAATCCAAGAAGAGTAATATTATCTTCATCAACTAAACCGACTGCAAAGAAAATCCTGATTAAAATGATGTGAATAAAAAGAAAACTCGGGATATGACAATAAAATATTAATCAGTTATTGTTTGTGGGCACTTGCAGCTGTTCTATGTTTTGATTTCAACCGTCATATTCTTTGCGTCTTTGTGCAATAAAATAAACATTACCGGTGCAACTGTAACTTACGTTTAGCATGCATACTGTCTATTATTGTAGGATTAGTACATACGATCCGTCGGATAGGTTAAATACATTAATAATTTTTACCTTTTTCTGCTGCTTCTCCCAGGCGGGATCTAGCAATCCTTCTCTTTCCCATTCTTCTTCGGGCTCCATGTAATTATCGCCGTATGGTCCATTTGGTCCATTATTCATCGTCGAATTTTCGTTCATCGTTGTGGTTGAACTCGTGCACTTTTAGGTTAAAATTATTAACGTCGTATGGGGGAAAAAATTAACTTTTTTTTCAGAGAAGCCGCAAATATTCGAGGTAGGGCGTGACACCTCCTCACACACCGCACAAACCCAACGAGCCGCTCCGCTCTTGATCGCCGCGTTTCTCCATCAGCCGCGCGAAAGAGGGGGGGAAAAAACGAGAAACGAGAGAAAGTAGGGGGGAAATAGTCACGTGGTACTACTATTCTGCCAAATCAGTCACTCTAAAGGTATAATATACAAAGGTAAATTCATTGATAAAAATTCTACTTCATTAAAAAATAATAATTCAATTTTTATTTCAATATTTAATCGACCATTTTCTTTCAATAATTCATAGAATTCAAAGATCATCAACGACTTTGTTAGTACAAAACATATGTTCATATGTTTTAAAGTTTAGAGAATGGCTTCCAAGGACGATACAAGTAAGTACTATTTTAATTCCGAATTACTCATTTAATAGATCCTTTTGTAGCTTCTCCAGTAGCGAGAGTAATTATAGAGATCAAGAAGTTTGTATTTGTTTTTTTTTATTAGCGAATTGTAGCGAAAAGATGCTGAATGAAACGTGAAATATCCTAGCAGGCGGCCGCACGGCATTTTGAGGCTGGCCTACGCCTACCTGCCAAAACTATTATTAGCTTCATACGTATGCATAATTATGCAAACTGAATGCTTATTTATACTTCTATATTTATTTGATCAATACCTAATGCATGCATAACTTGAAGAATTAATATGTATTATAAATTTTATGCTAATATGCATATTATTATATTTATGTATGCATTGCATACTGGTATGCATTATATATTGTTTATTTATTTATTCACATTAAATATCAGTTGATACATTGCGACTACAAACTAAACATTAATTAAATTTGAAATAGCTGTAAAAACGAAAAAAAAAAAATAGTATTGTATTTTTATTTATTTATTTACAGTATTTTTTTTTTTTTTTTTTTTTTGTATTTGCAATTTATTATTGCCTACATGCATAATATATGCAGAGTACAAATCTAGGAATAAGGTGGATGGAGAGATCCAAAACAGCCAGCAGACCCCGAGAAGGTCTGAAAATATGCAGCAGGTGTAACCGCAATCACCCTCCTTTTAGCGTATTGCCTCAAACTCAACATTAGGAGCCCCAGTTACCGCCTCCCCCCCCCCCCTCCCCCTCCCTTCTGTCATGGAGCTTTCTTGCTAAATACATTTATTTCCTAGTTTCTGTAAGTTTCTATAAGCACACAGTTAATACTTGTATATTATATGTTTTATTTTTTTGTCTATTTATTATACTTTAAGCTATTCTTCTTGTGCTTTCAGATTTATGGATCAAGTTCTTCAAAGATGCTGGGATACCTCCCAACATAGCAGTCAAATACGCTCTGACGTTTTCTGAAAACAGGATTAAGAAGGACATGCTGCTAGACTTGAATAAAGAGTACCTAAAGGAAATGGGGATCACACTCATGGGGGACATCATCTCCATCCTCAAGCATGCAAAACAGGTCTATGAGGAGGTAAAAATACACTATTATTGTATATAATTTTTTTACTCTGAGGGTAAAGATACTTCAGTTTTATTAAATGAGGTTCAAAGGCTATTTATTTTCTATTTGTTACTGCTGTAAAGCTGCGCTCTGTAAGTTTTCCTGATTTTACAAGCACTGTGAACAATTGCTGAAAAACAAGTTCCGCCCCTGGTAACTAACCAACCAATGACATTCACTCTCTCAACTTCAGTGTTTCAGCAGTCAGTACGGTACTTCATGTTGCTTTTATGTGACTGACAGTGTTTTTATTCACTAGTTTTTCTTTATGTGAATATTCAAATGTCTTTGCAACACTAGTCGCATACCAGACAACAATGGACAACTTACTTAAAAAAAATTATTGCAGAAATGAGAAGATACTCATTTTGCTACTCACTTGTCAGATTTAGATTTTCTGAGTCTAGGAAGTATTTAAAAAAATATATATTGCAAGTGCGGCCACTCTTTCAAAATTCTTTTTAAAAAAATGCTTCCCAAACTCGGGGGGGGGGGGGGATCTGAAAAAATTCCATAACTTTTTATCCTTTAATCAATTCTGCACGAAATTTTCACACTATCCATTGTCCATTGTCAGTGAAGCGTACTGAAAGAATCCTACATTTTTTTTTTTTTTTTTTACTCTACTAACAGCAAGTGCATAAATTGTTGTTCAATTTGTAATACTACAGTATGCTCTTCCAGGATGCGCGCACAAACGTTTTGCAGAGCAGCACTCCCGAGGTCCCAACTCCTGCAGTTAGAAAATCTACAGGTAAACAAAAGAATAACAGCTGATAACTTTGTAGACATTTATGAAATCAAGTGTGTGAAACTACATACATTCATCCAAATCCTAGATTATAAATGTGTTAACTAGCAGAACGTTATGTAACCAAAATTTGACTTTACTTTTTTCTTCTTCTTCCAATTTAGCTGTATTTCATAAAACTTTTGGGATAAGAATTTCTACTTTAACATTAAACTTTAAATTACTCGATGTAATATTAACCTCATAGTAATTAAGCCTAGCAGATAATTATGACAAAAACAGCAAGAAAAGTTATAGTGGACTCAGGTTGCACTGCATACTGTATGATCAATTGAATTATGCTAAAAAATAACTACAGGGACATTGTGTATTTCTGTCATAATTTACCATGCATAAACATAGGTAAAAACATAATAGACACAAATGTTATCACCACTTAAAAAATTATAAAAAATAAGCCAATCCCTAACTTCCTTAGATTTTGTGTCCATAACAATTTTGTTTCCATTGAAGTTTATTTAAAAATAACGTGCAGCATGTTTCAAAGTGTTTATTGTTAGTGAGTGTTCCAGCTTCTAGGATATTGGAGCACTACATTCCTAGAGAAGAGACTCCTCCCCCAGCGTCCGTCACTCTTCCCAAGGCAAAAAAGACATTGCAGCTCCGGTCTAGTGCAGTTGCAAAACGTGTCATTGCCAAGTCAGTCGCCAAAGGTAAGAATATTAACTGTGCCCCCCAGTTTTTTTGTGCCATTCTTGGTTCTTCTTTTCTTACTAACAGTCGCAATATAGTCTTCATTTATCAGTTTTAGTTGTCTCAATTCGTTGCAGTATTCCCAATTGATTAAAAATAATAATAATAAAGTGGTATTTAAAAAAGAGTAACAGTCTGCAAACTCTAAAATAATACTGTAACCAGCTTTGGTTTCAGTTTCCAGCAAATTCAGTAGTCTTGCATATTTATTTTTAAGTTGACCTCTCGTCTGGCTTTTCCAGCAAAACCGCCACCAGTTCAAGAGGAGTATGAGGAAGAGGAAGTCGAGGTAGTGACAGAAGTGGGCCCTGCCAAGAAGAAGGCCCGACGAGTTCTGCCAGAGCACGAGGGCAAATACAAGATCATCATGCCATCAGGGACCACGCCCCGCACCCAGAAAATACTCTCAGAGATAGGCGGTTCTAGTCCTGGTAAGAAAAAAAAATATATTTGAAGCATGAATTCAGGTTTTAAAATGAACGTATTAAATGAAAATAATTGTTCCTGCTGTACTTTATAGCCCTAACAAGTCAATGAACACATAAAAATAGACAAACAAAGAAAAGTTAATCTTGACTTCTTATTTTTAGTACAGGTATTAATTTTACAGTTTGAGAAATAAGCAGTTGATTTTTTACACAATTCAGTGAAATAAAAACAATGCACCTTCTTTTTCAGTAAGGATTAGAGAAAAGCAAATATTTTATCTGAGTATTAAGGACACAGGCTCAGTACATTCTCCAAAATTAAGTCTGGTGTTATTTGAGATGCTTAAAAACAGCAAATTTTATATAGACAGCTCACTTATTACATTAAGTTACAATATTCTTTAAATTTTTCTATGAATTTAAGGAAGTACATGAGGTTCTCCACCAAGCTTTTTATGTCCAATCAAATCTCTTTCATTAGTCTTGAGTGTCAAATTGTGAAATTGTGTGATAATCCAGCAACAATCATTGACAGGGAGCAAGAAGACCGTGTTTGAGCGACTAGGGGACAGCAGCGTCAGCAGCACAACCGGCCTGGCAGGAGGGTCTGAGCAGATGAGGATCACAATTACCGGCAGTAGCAACGTAGAGCGACCTGTTGCCCAAACTGTAACCATGTCAGCTGACAAGGTAAGTGTAGCGCTAGTGATGAGGAATGGAAAGACTTCACCCTTTTCCCTGCCCTAAATATATATATTTTTTTTTCCTATAGCTAAATTGGCTGAAGTTGTGGCATTGTCACAATATTCTAGACTTTCTTGACAATTTAATTCTCCTGTTCACAGCTCAATGGAGTATTGTCCTCAATTTTTTTTATTGCAGAAATGGATAGAGGGTGCAAAGTTATGCTACCCTGATTTTTTTCAGATTTTTTTGAGACCTGGAACTATTTTTAAAAAATTTTTGAAAATCCTTTTTGTGACGTCACGCGGCGGCAAGTCCTATCTTTTTCTTAAGGAGCGGCGTCTCGTGACGTCACGTAAAGGACTTTCAATAATTTTTTAAAAATAGTTCCCGGGCTCTAAAAAATCTGAAAAAAATCAGGGTAGCATAACTTTGCACCCTCTATCCATTTCTGCAATAAAAAAAATTGAGGACAATACTCCATTCCATGTTTACCAGTATTTCAGTTTTCCTTTACAATTTCTCCTGTTTGCAGCTCAATTCTGTGTTTACCCGCCTTGGTAACAAGCCATTTGGAGTGGCATCTATTAGTGCAGCCGTTCAGGGAGAGGCTAAAAAGCCAGAGCCCAAACTCCAGTATGCAGGAATACTGAAGAAATCCACCATCATACCTCTTAAGAAGAAAGTCCTTAAAGTTGTCAAAAGTGAGTTAGTAGTAATGCATATGATTTTTTCTCTTTAGAGATGTACTGCTACATTTTTTTAAATAGTCTTAAACGGTGTAAGTTTGTATGCTAAATGTCTGCTTTGCCAAAACTAATGTAATTCTTTACATTCAGGCAACCAAAATATTACGGTTCTCTGCTACAACTTGTTTTCTTTGGATTCAAGTAACTTCAACATTAACAAGATTCATGGAGGAAATATTCATTATGTACTTTTTGTACTGCTGAATAAATCAGAAGATAATTATTTATTTTATTTATTTATTTTAGAGAAGACGTCCACTCTGCAGGCTGACCTGCCCCAGCAGACGATGCTGCTGCAAGAACGGCTGGGGATGTCCTCCCTGCCTACCCCACCCACCGTGGCAAAGGTGCTACCCATGAAGAAGAGCCTGAGAGCCACGGACAGGCCAGCACCCCCCTCTTCATCCTCAGCAAGTAAGTTTGTAAATATAACGACTTGGTGGTATAATGTACAATATTTAATCATAATTTCAAGAGCACAAGAGGAGGGTCAACAAGTCTCCACCTTTTTTGATCAATTTTAGTGTTGAAAACAGAAATGATCCCTTTGTTCATAACTCACATACAAGGGAAATTTGGTTCCGACAGTTAAATTTAAAATTATAGGAAGTTGTAAATAATGGCTACATTTTTCTACTCCGAAGCCCGATATCTGAGATCCTCTAGCTCCCCGCATCTCATGATGTCACACATATTGGGAGATATCAGCTCAAAATTGGACGTTGACTACCAATTTCTAAGCCACCCACTGGCGCATGCGCAGTTGCGCTTTCTAGACCTCAGAGCTTTGGCGGAAAATATTTAGGGGCGAAGCGTGCTTGTTGGGAAAAAATTAGGGGCGGAGCTAGATGTCTGAGATAAAAAAACGCAACCTGTCATAAAAAGTTATGCTAATATTAGGATGACTTTGATCGAGCCTGAACCTCCGCAAACTTTTTTTTTACAATAATTTGATAAAAGTATATATCAATTCATACCATTACAAACCCTTTTTTTCCTTCCATTGTTATATATGTACTTACAGTTAGTTGATAAATTTCTTAAGTTTAGGAAAAATTGTAATAAGCTTAAATGTGTTGCTATCAGCCTCTTGCGCGGGTTAAAGCACGTTGAGTGTTAGAGAAGATTTGACTGCTTAACTAAATGACTAACCTGCTTACTATTTTAATTTTAGATAAGCCCATGAGTGCAACAACGGGCATCAAAGTGCGTCTTGGTACCAGCTCTGTCACCACCACCACGGCAACCACAAAGGTATGTATGACAAATTAGAGATCCTTTGCCTCAATAGCAAAATTTAAAAAGAAATCTATTTCTAACATGTTATCATTAAAAAGCAGTCTGACTTGCTGAATAATGAGGGATCTCCATTGCATTTGTAGGAATCCGATTCCCACAGTTAAAGAAAAGGAAATCAATTATTTATTTTTAATGTAAAATCTCTAATATTGGCATCAATTCATAAGCATTAAGGAGTGATGCAAGTAGTGTCTTGTCACCTGGAATGAAAAACGCTTCTTAACGCTTGCTGAATTGCTTCCATTATTTATTTTTTTTTATTTTTAAATATTTCATTCCCAGTACTGTGCATGCAGTAATGATCATAAGCAATAACACTATATAACTAATATTATAGTCGCAGTAAGATTCTTACGTTAGTGCACCTTGTACCTTGACAATTTAAAATAATTTGTTCATACTGACAAAGACGAAAAATAATGATCAGCTGCAAACATATTACCAGTACTGTAGCAAACTCGCATCATTTCAAGCTAAATAAAGACTACTCTAAAGTAAAGTTGCTCCTCAGGTGATGAGACTGAACCCGACGTCACCAGCTGTAGCATCGAGTACCTCGACGAGCTTCACAAGGACGTTCAAGGCAGGAAACGTCTTCACCAGGCTTGGACATTAATGCTTGCCTTCAAAAATTTTGTCATAAAATTAAAAATTTTATATGTATCAACAAATTTGTGAAAATTTGGCCAAACTCTCAACATTTATTATATTTATACACTATGTTTTTTTTTTTTAATTACTTTTGTTTGTAATTGTTTTACTGTTGCCAATAATCTCAGTTTCAAATCTGAAGAAGTTTGTTACGCTATCCGTTTTAGATGTTATATGTAACTTTTAAAATAGCTCTCTCAACAGTAAAAATAACTATCTGGTTTAGAAGATGCTCTTTTTAAGTTATTATATTCAAAAAATAAAGTTTTTTCTTATGTCAAGAAATATGCATATATCAATGTAAATAATTTAGTAAAAAAAAATGCTTTGCTGAAGGACAGTAATTTTACTTTAAAGTAATATCATATATAAATATTTTAATTTAATTATTATATAACTTTTAATTAATTGTAATAAATTTTAAGGTAGAGATAACGTCAAACAGCTGTTCGACGTAATCCCCTTTGATTAACATGTAAACCTTAGCAAATTGACAAAAATTCTGAATTTTTTTTGAGGCAGATATTAGTGCCTAAAAGCCATAGAAAAAGTTTCAAAAACATTTAAGGAGACGATTTTTTTAAATTAATTTTTTAGTTCGGCTCTCCATGGGAAAGCCCTATGCTGAAAATTAAAAAAATTAATTAAAAAAAATCGGCTCGTTAAATTGTTTTGAAATTTTTTCTATGGCTTTTAGGCACTAATATCTGCATCTCAAAAAAATTTCAGAATATTTGTCAATTTGCTAAGGTTTACATGTTAATCAAAGGGGATTACATCGATCAGCTGTTCGGCGTTATCTCTACCTTAATTTGTAATCACGAGTTTCCCTTTCAAATCAACCTACGTAATACAGTGGTTACCACCTAAGTCTTCTGCTCGTTGTTAGTAAACGAAGTATTGTTGGGTAATGTCTGTCACGTAAAAGGAAAAACATGAGACGGTTGTTGATTTACATGTTATGGAAAATGACCGTAAATTATGAAGTTGAAACGGTTGCCTAGCGCCAACAATGTCATTATGTTCTCTGCTCTGGTGGCAAAATTAGGCACTACGTCGTCCCAGGTTTAACAATGAAAAAGGCTTCATGCGACAGACATTATAAACAATTATAGTTTGCTACAACCATTGCGAGTAGAAGACTTTGGTTACCACTTTTAAATTTTTGTTGTATTGTACATAAATTCAGCAGCAAAATCAAAGTGCTTTTATATATACTGAATTCAGCTTATTATAATTATGATTTATACGTTTTCTAATTTCATTAGAGTAAAATTTTATCTCTTGCACAGAGAAACTGACTTTGTATGCAAATATCAACAATACGTGCTTTTGGTTTTGTGAGGAAAGAATCTCTTGTGTTTATTAAGGGTAAGGTAACGCCACCAATGTTAAAAAAAATCCCTCTCACAAAAATTCTGAAAAAAATTTAAAATGTTCTCTTCTACACCCCCTATCAGTAGCTAAAATATCAGGTATACAAATACGATCTAGTTTTTGAGTTATGAATTTTTAAAGTTGACCGATTTAACATGGGAGTTTCATTTCTCCATGTTAAAGTAGTCAACTTTAAAAATTTATAACTCAAAAACTAGATCGTATTTGTATACCTGATATTTTAGGTACTGATAGGGGGTATAGAGGAGAACATTTTAAATTTTTTTCAGAATTTTTGTGAGAGGGATTTTTTTTAACATTGGTGGCGTTACCTTACCCTTAAAATTTGTATTAATGTTTTTCAACCTTTGAAAGTGGACTGGGTATGGTTTTTCTCCAATTAAACAAATTTATCAATTTTTAAGTCACACACCATAACCTATCCTATACCTTAATTATGTATTAAAGATGTACAATCAATAAAATATATGTCAGTAAATTTGCTTATCTGTAGCTCTCTTCTGAGATTAGTTAAATATTTTTATTTTAAAATTAATTCTTAATAATATTATCATGGAGCAGGGATCGAATGCGGATGCAAGATACACACGGATGCGCAAAAATGGGCTTGCATCCGCATTCGTGCATCTCAGATGCACGGGAAAAATGAATGCATCTGGATGCGCATCCCAGATATACGGGAAAAAATGAATGCACCTGGATGCGCATCCCAGATGCATTAAAAATAAATTTGCATCTGGATGCGCATCACCCGAAAAATAAATTTGCATCCATTTAATTAACACTTTTTTTCTTTTTTATCAGATTTTTTGCTAATGGCCTCTAAGTCAATCTTATAACACGAGGCATTTTTTTTTAAATTTATTTGCCACTTGTCATTTAAAATTGCAAGAAACAAAGTGTATTATAAAAACCAAGGATCGGATGCAGATGCATGAAAAAAAAATTTGCATCTGGATGCGCATCCATGGATGCATGAAAAATTAATTTGCATTTGGATGCACGAAAAAAACGCGTGCATCCGGTCCCTGTCATGGAGGAAATCTCAATCCCAATAGAGGCTTCAAGTCAGCTGATTTTTCAGTGTTTCCACCGTCCATTCTTTCCTTGATAGGAGAGGAAAATTCTTTTCGGAATGATATAGTCAAAAATAAAAAATGCAACATTTAGAATGGGGTACTGACCAAAAAAAAAAGTTTCAAGTTTTAAAAAATTCAACATTTAGAATGGGGTACTGACGAAAAAAAGAGTTTCAAGTTTTTGTCAACATTTCAAAAGGCACGAGAATTTCATGAAGAACAAGCCCTATTATAGCATTCTACGACAATTTCCTGATTTTATATGAATTTTTAAAACCTCTCAAAAATGACGTCATAGCATTGAATCTTAAATTGCCAAATCCCATACTTAATATTGAAATGTAACCAAAACTTCATTTGCAAGGTTTTCAGGTGCTAGAATCACGATAATGACGGTTTGAAATTCCTGCTTCGTCAAAAAGTTTTAAAAATTCATATAAAATCAGCAAATTATCGTAGAATGCTCTAATAGGGCTCGTGCTTCATAGAATTCTCAGTACTTTTTATTAGTTTGCTAACTCAAATACCGGTCAGTACCCCATTGTTATGTCTTTCATGACCGAGAAAAGTTAAAAAAAAAAAAAAAAATCATTTTTATGTGCAAAATGGACCGACACAAATGAGCATCACTAAGCATTAATTCCCACTTGAAGCCTCTATAACTTTCAAGTTACTTCTACTTCCATAAATGCAGCCAACCCATTTTTTTTTTGAAACGAAATTAGAACAAAAAAATAAAAACTAGATAAGATAAAACTATTATTCATTTAAACATTAAATTATAAAGATCACTATTAAATGGCTTTCATGTGAATTAAAGTCAATTTTATAAACACAATTTTTATTTTTACATAAAAAATAGACAAAGATAAAGAAAAATAAGAATTAATTTAGGAGCAAAGAAATTGGCAATTTAAATGCAATGCCACATTCTCTAATCCCCAACAAATAACCTAGCTAAGTGCTCACAAAACAGGCAAAATTAAATGGCTCTTGAGACACAATTTTATTAACTACAAAAAATGACCTGTTTTTTCCAGTGGTTGTTGTTTTATTTATTGTTGAATTTATCAGAGCAAGCAACCATTGGAACTTCACTTAACCATGCTGCAACTAGAGTTCTGACAGTATGAAAAACTAATACTAGCTTTTTCAAGCAATCATCAAAGAGATGATTGTTTTGCTTATCTTTAATTTAAACTGTATTAAAATAAATTCAGTGCTTAAAAATTTTGAGAAAATAATAATAATAAAAAAATACAGCAGAAAAATAATGGCGTGCAATTAGTGGATGTATCTTCTAGATTAGTGCTGTTAGTCACTTCATACTTTTGAACCAAAAACTAATATTAATATCAAATAAAAAATATCTCTTGGCTTTCTAGTTTCTATACTCGGTTAATAAAAATCCCATTCATGAAAATTATGAAAAAAATTTAAAATGTTCTCCTTTAAGTTTCATTTCTCCATGTTAAATTAGACAACTTTAAAAATTAATAACTCGAAAACTAGCCCATTTTTGTATACCTGATATTTTATCTACTGAGAAAGTATGTAAAGGAGAACATTTAAATTTTTTTTCATAATTTTCATGAATGGGATTTTTATTAACATTGGGCGTGTTATCTCTTATCTCTACCTCTTTTTTTTTTTTTTTTCAAACATTTCCTCAAACCTCAAACTATACAATTCATGAAATTTGGATTTCTAGGAAAAGTCACTTGCTGCCCACGAAAACCCACTTTCAAAGTTTTAGATGAAAAATTTTTGGCTGTTCTCTAGAAAATTCACATCTGCTGAATTCACTTGTCCACCTTTGAGCTGCAAAAGAATGTGGCGTAATCGCTTTTACTGCTTTGTTATTTCTTTTACATAATTACTTCTTCTTTTAAAAACAAATATTAATTGAATAAGTTTTCTTGCTCAGTGAGGAGAAATCTTTCTTGGTTCAGAATATGAGGCTACCAAATGTTTTTAGTTTATGGTTTGTTTTTCTGTCACACATTGTGTACTTGCAGTAAAATGAATTATATTAAGCAATATTTAAAAGAGACAACTGCTTTGTATTTGTTAATGCGGCATTAAAAAATACAAATTATGTTTTTCCTAGCCAGTCTTCTGTTTGAGTAACGGGGAAGGAAGCTGAAATTGAATTTAACAGACCAAAGTGAAGAAAAAAAAGTGGAAAAATTTAACAGGGGGAGAAACGATACACAAGCAGACAAGAATGCCCCCCCCCCCCCCAATCCAAAAATGCAGATTATAATTTTTCTGCCATAATTTTCCTGTGACAGCATGGTTAAGAAGCAGGCTCGGTCAAGCAATCTCACGTGAGGTACCATACAGACCAGAACATATTCCTTGCTAGGCAGCAGGCATCACAGCTTCCATGGCTGCACTGAAATTATAAATTGTTGTTCAGAATTCAGCTCTCACGGTTTTGGTTAGGTCAGTGGTGGGTTTAATTAAGGACAACAAAAACTGCAGCAAAGAAAATAGCAGTATTTTTTCTTACTTATGGTTTGGTTACCAATGGCGGAACTTGTTTTTCAACATTGTTCACAGTGCTCTCTGGGGCTCCTAATACCCAGTCTGCACGCCAGACAGTTAAGTACCGTTTCTTAGCGGGGCACGTATGTTGTTTGCACAACATTCCGCGGTCTTAATCACCCCAGCGGAGTATAGACAGCCGTAAGCTGCCTTCCTCCTACCAACTCTTTCATCTAGTAGCCAGTCACACCCATTCCAAGTCGCGAAAAGTCTGCCGTATTCGGGATTTGAACCGGGAACCACTCGGACGAGAGCCAAGTGTACTAACCACTACACCAAAGAGCAGGTTTTTTAAAACCATAGATAAATTAAATTGGTGAAGAAAAAAAAAAAAAAAGAGAGAACTGAAGTTTCAATTGACATTTCCATCTCATGTCTCTAAATCAGTTATGATGCTTGCATGCGGAAGAAAAAAAAAATAACTAAATGTTAGTTAAATTACAATTTATTTCAAGAAAGATGCAAATTTCTATTTTCAATAATTTTTTTTTTAACTTTTACTGTTACTTTCTTTGCATAAGGATTGAACTTTACAGATGAGTTTACGTTACTGACACGTCTAGCAAGGACCCGTTCCAGCTACACAGCCTGTGGACTAAGTCTCACTGGCCACAGTAGCTGAGAACATGATCTTGCTATGGCAATGTCGTCTTCAGCTGTGCTGCAATAACTTGAGGAATAATTTTCAGAAATTAAGTAATAGATAATTTTTATGATATTATTTTAGCTTAATTTTTTTTATTTTTTAATACTTATTGAAAGTCTTAAGGGTAAAATAACGCCACCAATGTTAAAAAAAATCGCTCACTCAAAAATTCTGAAAAAAAATTAGAACGTTCTCCTCTACACCCCCTATCAGTAGCTAAAATATCAGGTGTACAAATACGATCTAGTTTTTGAGTTATGAATTTTTGAAGTTGACTAATTTAACATGGGAGTTTCAATTCTCCATGTTAAAGTAGTCAACTTTAAAAATTTATAACTCAAAAACTAGACCGTATTTATACACCTGATATTTTAGCTACTGATAGGGGGTGTAGAGGAGAGCATTTTAAATTTTTTTCAGAATTTTCGTGTGAGGGATTTTTTTTAACATTGGTGGCGTTATCTTACCCTTCATAGAAAAAAAAAAAAAAAAAAAAATCTCATCGCTAGAGCAAAGTTCAAAGTTTTCAGAATTCTGTCAGGAGATTGCAGCAGATTAATCAAGGGCATGGGTTTAGGGAGGGCAGATCGTTTGGAACGCCTACAGACCATTGGTCAGGCGATGAAGCCTTAGGTGCAGCTTTCTGTAGAGGGCAGCACCAATACTGCAGCCATAACTGTAAAATAAACCACATGCCAGCATGATAACAACTGTATCTCTCTCAGCCCTAGCTGACCTTCAAGATAGCATACTTTCACAAACATATTTGATTTAAAAATTAATGAAAATAGAAAGAAAATTCAATGCATTAGGCAATTATTAATTTAATTAATTAATTTGTAAAATTCAATGCTATCTTTTGGGACAACTATCAGTTATAATTAATATTAAACTTCATAACTAACAACTGCAGGCTATAATTATCTTAAACATTAAATATATTATTATATACAATTATTATTCAAGATATCAATATTATATATACCGTAGACAATTTATATTGTAGAATTATAGCATAACTTATTACATAATCCAATGAATCAACCTTTAAAAAAATACAGTAGTTAACCCGAGTATATACAAATGTCCCATTTCATAGAGCTAATTTCCAGTAGGTACTTAAAATAGTTAAGACTATACTATAATAACCCCCAAATAAACAAATAAATTTATGCTTATTTACTAAAAATTAATACAAAGTTGTCATATTTATTATAATATTAACAGGTAAAATGTTTTAGGATAACCACCTTTTAAAAAAGAGGCTTCAGCTGATCTCTTGGTGCTGAGAAGTTGTGCTGCCGTGTTGTGGGATGCATCTGCGACATCGCTGCCCTGAAAGCACCACACTCCACCAAGTTTCTGTCACTGACAAATACTCCCCAACGCCTTGCATTGCAGAGGGCGTGGAGAATGCCAACACAGGGATTGTCTAGGTCAGGCTCTATGACTTCATTGAAAATACACAGCGGTTCAATTCTGCAAGTTAATTCTAAAATTATATCAATATGTACAAAACTTAAGTTTCAGTCATAAATTTATTATTCACAAATTCGTGAAATTTAAAAATAATATAAAAATTGTCAATTTAAAAATTAAAATAGCCTGACCAAGAGACTGACACATTCGGGAGGAATCTATCCTGTTTGTGATTCTTTGATACTGACATTTTTTTGTCATCAACAAACCATGTTTCTACAGGCTCACGTTGAGATGCTCTCCCAGTTAAAGGCTGCCTTGCTGTTACATAGCGAGCAGAGCTCAAGTGACGCTCTTTGCTGAGATACATGAAGACAAACTCCAACGTTACAGGACATCTCGGAGAAACTTAGAAGGTCACGGCTGCTATTTCCATCAGCTCCAAACAGGTCAGAGAGGTCAAGGTCACTACCGGCATTAGGTAGCAAGCAATCATCGTCGTCATCAATTGGCATTGCTGCAGAACTGAGAACGACATCTTGGCTAATCAACGCTTCGGTGTTGATTTGTGGTTCAACCTTCATCAAAGGTCTTAATGAAGAACTTGTTGGTAACCCTGTACTATCTCTAACTGTTTTCAAAAGTAAAGAAATCGCCTTACTATTGGCTAATACATTTTTAAAGTAAATAACTTCATTCCTCAAAGTTTGTATTGTTTTAGTTTGCATTGCCATAGTTTCCTTCATACTATTACATTCAGATTTATATTTATCTACATCTTTTTCAAGACTCGCAATATAGTTTTTCTTTTTAATTCTGTTCATGCGTGCAATAACTGCATTCCTTGACAAGCACTTGCCTTGTCGTTTGCCACCTGGCTCACAATCGGAGTCATCTTCATCGCAGCTACTGTGATGTCTCTTCACTGGCCTCATTTTGATTTCCCTTGTTTTTTTAGCCGACCGCTGATCCACTTTGCTACTCTTAGATGATGCAGTAATTTTCGTTTCTAAGCTCATTCCGTTTCTGTGAACAAAAAGGGTAGTGTAAGTATCATATTATGCATTATTTCAAATAATAATAACAATATCACTAGACGACATCAGAATCATCAACGTATGCATACAGAACGTACACAAAACGTTTCAGAAGCCAAGCCTAAAATAAAAGCCGCCAGTACAGTATGGCTCTAGTAAAATACAATAATTTCTTATACTAAACAAGTTCATGCAAAAATATGCATATAACGAAAATCAAATAAAAACTTATGAGCAATATTTTAAAATAATACTTACTTGTTCTTTGATGTTATAGCCGCCAATTTTAGTAGATTTGTCCAGCTGCAAAAATGACGTACACCCTCCTCGTGACACAAGACACAAGATTTTACAACATGGTGTCAAAAGGTGTCAAACCGGAAGAAGTGGCATGAGCCTCCTAGTATGATAAACACATGATATTTAAAATTCTTACTTAAGTAAATTAAGTATACCACGTGATCATATTAAGCTAATCAAATTGCTAGAAAAAGGTCACGTGGTCTCCTTAAGTGTATAATTAAGTGCTGTGTGTATATCAGACACCCCGCACTAGAGCAGCGCAGTACACGTTTGGCGCCAGTGCGCAGCCAGAACCGGAAAAAGTCAAAATTACAACTAATTTTAAAATAATAATAAAAAGCAGCTGTTTCCGTCCGCGTATTTTGTACCGTAGCAACGACCAACAACAATAATTATTTGCTAGTAATTTCAAGTTTTATGTGAGTCTACTGCCTTCTAGGCTATGGAAGCTCGAAATGAAAAGAAAAAAGAGGCACCCCATGCTCATTTTACATTAGAAGAACAGCAGTGAGTATAAGACATTAATAAATATTAAATGTTTAAAATGTTCTGTTACTGTGGGTTATTGCAGCTGCAGCATGCAGCTGAGACTGCATGGTCTTTGGTCTTTGAGCATGCAGTATGCATAGCATAAAACAAGTATTCAGGGGATATGCAATCTAGGCATACTGTACTGTCCTTTATAGTTTCAATGGGGTAACTTTTATCATAAAATTCATAGAAGAGGACAGATTTAGGAAGCAAAATCCACCCTATATGATAAGCTCGATCATAATCCCGTTGTATCATATATTTTGCCTTATCCTGAACAGTGAACTCTTCAAGGAGGGAGGGGTGAGAAGGGGAGAGGGACAACTTGAAATGACCCATACATCAGAGACCTCCGTGTCTTAATGGACAAAAATTTGATAATATTTCACTAAGTAGGGACCATGATTGGAAGCTGGAGTATAGGAGAAGCAAAAATGATGTGGGCAAGTATTCCTTTTTGAGAAGAACGGTGAGGGAGTGGAATTTGTTGGACTCTGGGCTTGTGGATGCTCGGAGTGTTGGTGAGTTCAGGGAGGGGCTGAGAGAGTCAGCCGCAAGCAAGCGAGCCACCGTGGTGGAATACCCACAATAGCCGCAAGCAGTGGTGTATGCATGTAATGTGTGTACACACTGCTATTTAATCTTTAAGTCTGGGGATATGTTATATACCCTGGTGCTGCTGTCACAAAATTGATCGTTACAAAAATGGCTTTGTAATAAGATCTGTGGATGAGTGGAATCGGCTTCCGGGTCCTATCAAGAATTGTTCTGAAACACAGTTTCCTAGTGTTTTAAAGAAACACTATATTTGTAAAAATAGTTTATGATTACACATTTATTTTGACACAAGCTTACAGCTAATGCTTGTTTTTTTCAGTAGTTATATAAAGGATTGTAACCACTTTTTAGTGAAATAGTGCCATCGGTGCTTTGTTGCAATCCGCACCCTAATTTTTGTAATATATTTTGTATTTGTACTTTGGGTGAAATAAATAAATAAATAAATAAATAAAATCACAGATTGGCCAAATCAGATGATACCATTGATGATGACCAATCACCGAATTCATCAATCAGTCAATTCAATGACGTAATCCGAGTTGGTGAATTTTGCAAGATCAGGGCTAAAGCTGAAATGTCCCCAGATCTAATGAGAACTATACTGAAATGAATCGAAATGATGGTCAAATTTGTGGTCATATACTGTATAGAGAACACGGAGGTGACTGTGGAAGGTCTCTGATAATCTCTGCTATGTATGACATAATAAAAAAACTTCCCTTAAGGGGTCTTATCTTTACGTCTTAAAATTTTCAGTTTTAATTACAAGTCACCTTTTCCACCCTCCTTCTGCGAAAAGAATATTATTTTCCCATGTCACTTCTGCTGCCCTTGTACTCAAATTTCGAGCTGTGATGCTGTGATCCTTTCTTTCCATGTATTCATTTATCAGTTTATCACTTTGTCTTGATTTTCCACTGAACTCTTCACAAGCATTTTACTTCCTTGCCACTGTATTTTGTGTGTTGCATGTGCTAGAACATACCCCACTGTCATACAGGTACCTTTGTATATACAGTAAAAACTTGTTATTACGTAAAGTCAAGGGACCCAGGAAATTGGGTTTACCTTATATCGAGTTTACCTTATATCAAGTTTTTCCTATACCTGCAATACCAATTATTTTTTACGGGACCTTTACTCCGTTACTCAATATCGAGTTTTTACCTTATAACAAGTTACTTTTTTAATAACAAGTTTGTAGCCACAGTCTAGAATAGAGTCGAGCGTGGCGCAGTGCATTGACCGGTTCTTGTTAGATCACCGAAGTCAGGCTACGTCGAGCGTGGTTAGTACTTGGATGGGTGACCGTTTCAAGTAAAAATACGCTGCTCCCTCCCTGGGATAAATCCGTCTCGCTTTCCACCCAGTGCAGTGATGCACTTGTGTGTGGTTCCCCAGGCTTTGGACATCGCTTTGGTCCATTGAGAAAAAGTAGAGGCGTCCGTCCTGACTGAGGTTTTCCACGGTTTCCTCAGTCTCACCTCAGCGTATGCTGGGACGCGTCAGGCCGTAGCCACTATCCGTTCCCTACCTTATCCCTACCCAGTACCCCGCCGCGAGCTCTAAGCTCTTAGGGGTGTATCCTTGTAAAAAAAAAAAAAAAAAAAAAAAGTTTGTGTATGCATACCTAACTTTTGGCAAATAATAAAAGTAATTAGGCGACTGTCTGAACCTAACTATTCTTACTTTTACAGACCGTTAATGAACATCTTATCAGAGTATGAAGATGTAAATAAAGGACTCACTGCTCTGATTGAGCTGTATGAGGTAAGGATTTATTTTGGAGCAAATACAGAACTACTGTCACTAAAACTGCTAAAGAATTTTTTAGGCTGGAGGCAAATGGGTAAATTTTTACCTTCTTTTCTCACATTATTTGTAGAGTTCTACTTTATTAACTATAAAACCTCTGTGAAATAACTTTTTTTTTTTTTATCACCGTATCATATATAGCCACTACAGTTTTAAAGAATCAAATTGAAGTGGCTACATCTCTGTGCCTGCAATGAGTTCAGGGTAGTAAATGGTAACACGCCCAATGTTTAAAAAAAATAAATAAATAAATAAAATAATATGAAAATTATGAAAAAAAAAAAAAAATGTTTTTCTGTTTTCCTCTACATCTCCTATTAGTAGCTAGGACGTGTTACCTTCCCCTTAATATGCACAGTACAGCATACATTATTAATGGTACTGTATTATTAGTCTTTTATTAAACACAAAAAGTGTACATACAAAATAATATTAGAAATATACATTATAAAATAACACTGTAATAGAACACATAAAACACACATACAAACTATATATAATAGTACAGAATAATAGAAAATGATAATAAAAGAATATAAAATAAAATAACAGATGATATTAACAGCCTGTTACATCATAATATATCATATATATAGGCACATATATAAAACAAAATATGACATAGAAAATAAATAGAATGAAAAACTTATTGCTTAATTGCTATTCAAAATATATAGACTATATGAAGTCTCCCTTGGCATGTACTGTATTAACCTTGTAATAATTACAATTATCATATATACAGTGTATGTATTTTTATTGCTTATTTCAGAAAGAACATGGATCATTGCGCGCTGAATGTATTACACTGGTACAAGAGAATCACAAACTTGCTGATGAGCTCAATGAAAATTTTAAATCCTCACATGAAAATCCAGATAGAGAAGTTGTTGCAAACTTGAAACAGCAATTACTTTTGACATCTCAGGTGCGATTTTTTTTTTTTTTTTTTGCTTTCTCTCTCTCTCTCTCTCTCTCTCTCTCTCTCTCTCTCTCTCTCTCTCTCTCTCTCTCTCTCTCTCTCTCTCTCTCTCTCTCTCTCTCTCTCTCTCTCTCTCTCTCTCTCTCTCTCTCTCTCTCTCTCTCTCTCTCTCTCTCTCTCTCTCTCTCTCTCTCTCTCTCTCTCTCTCTCTCTCTCTCTCTCTCTCTCTCTCTCTCTCTCTCTCTCTCTCTCTCTCTCTCTCTCTTTCTTTCTTTTTTTTTTTAAATAACATTACGAATTGACTCTATACAGGAAAAAGATGCTGCTTTGGAATTATGGAAAATTGCTGTGGGAGAAGTCTCTAACCTGGAAAAAGTACTAAAGATATTTCAAGAACAGAAAGACTCTGGCTATAGTTCGTCACATAGCATCAGTGTAAGTACTGCAATTTTCATTGATGAAATTTTAATTCATGTCATTGATCGTAAAGATGCATGGAATAATGAGACAATCCCTGCTTAAATTTTTTGTTTAACTGAATGTCACAATGTTATATTCACTGAGTATGAGATTCCAGTATTTAAGAGATCCAAGGGCAACTAACTATCTGACTTATTTCATTAACTGTAATAATATTTTAATGTACTTAATTCTTATTATCAATACACAGTCAGATAGATGATTACAAATGAATGCAGTTTTCATTTCTTGAAATTATAAGAGCTTGTTATTAAAGAACAAGGTTGTCATTTTTTCATAAAATGTGTGCTGTTTGCCACATTATAAGGCTTCATTTATTCTACAGTCTCGACTAGAGAAAGCTCGTGCCCTGAGTGATGCTGAGTCTCAGCTGGTGGATGCTAGGGCCCTGCTGGCCAGGGAGCGGCTGCTGCGTGCAGAGCTAGAAAGTTCATTGGCGAGAGAGCGTGAGGGCCGGGCCAGCGTGACGCAGCAGCTTGAGGCCATGTCCTCGCAGCTGCAGCGAGCCGGAGAGGAGCACACACAAAGGCTGGACGTGGAGCAACGTGAAGCTCAGCAGCTTGCTGCCCTCAGCAGGGCAAGAGATGACCTGCAGAGAGCGCTAGACCAGACTCAGGCAAGCAATATTTATTAATTATATCAGCTAAGGTGTGGTTTCAGAGCTGTAGGGCCCAAGTATTTGAATTAAAATATCATACACCTACTGTGTTATAATTTTTTTTATTTACAGTACTTTTTTTTATTATGTTTTTATTTATTTATTTATTTATTTATTTATTTATTTGTTTATTTATTTATTTATTTATTTATTTATTTATTTATTTATTTATTTATTTATTTATTTATTTATTTATTTATTTACTTATTTATTTTTATTATTATTTATTTTTTTGTAATCACTAAACACCAGACCTAGCCATCATTGGTTCACATTATAATTATAATTGTTTTATAAGAATATTAGAATGTATAATACATCTTTTACTTATTTGGTTTTAATACGTCTATTAAAAAAAAAAAAAAAAAAAAAAAAAAAAAAAAAAAAAAAAAAAAAAAAAACTTGTCTCAAGATTTACAACTTCATAAGACAAAGATTTTTTAATGCTTGGAGAGTTTCACAATCCTAAAAGATTTTGAGGAAATGATTCCTCAATAGACTGCCTTACAGCTCCCCCAAAATGATCAGGATTGCTGTTTCTTCTTTTTAGAGCATGTCATATACAGTAATCCTTTTCTCAAGCTTTTGCTGTGTTTTGCAGGCTCGGCTCCAGCAAGCAGTGTCTCAAGCAGAAGAGGGGCGGCAGAGGGTGGCGGAGGCTCTAGGACTTGTGGACACAGCTTGCACCAGCCGAGATCAGGCACTCATAGCAGAAGCCAAATCCAAAGGTTAGTATATTTACAAAAGTAATACAGTACTGTGATTGTATTTAAAATTAATGGATTATATTGTCTTTAAATTTCTGTTTACAATGGCACATTCTCTTGTTTAAAAAAAAAAAAAAATAGGAACAATTTTTTTTTTTTTTTTTTCAAAGTTTGTTGGCAGAAATTTTATAACTTGTTGTTTAATTAACATTGTTATAACATATGCATATTTCATGTCTCAACAAATTAAAAGTACTGTAACTGAAATGTGATCAAAGTCATTAGCTTAGAATTACATACAGTATCTTCGTTTTTGCTCACTGTTGAACTGCACATGAAAAATAAACTAATTAATCCATTCTTTGTATTCTTTAAAATTATTTGTATAATGGGCTTACGGGGTGTCATTTTTTTACTGGCTCAATCAAAAGAGGAGGTCAAAAAATATCCCTTAGATTTTTTTGCGATTTTTTTAAGCACTGCATCATACCTAGAATGGAGATTAAAAATGTCTCTTGACCTAGTGGCTCCATCCGCAACGCCTATGACGTCATTACATTCTTTGGGTCAACTATATAATGTTTCTAAACAAACACGTTGCTATGGAAACAAATGATTATTTTTAATAAACAACCAACAATGCAATAATTTTTTACAAGTGTTCTATAGTTGAACCAAAGAATGTAGTGACATCATAGGCGTTGCGGATGGATTTAATCTCCATTCTAGGTATGATGCAGTGCTAAAAAAAATCGCAAAAAAATGTGAGGGTTATTTTTCGACCTCCTCTTTTGATTGAGCCAGTAAAAAAATTACACCCCGTAAGCCCATTGACATCATATCAAGTACTCCACATGTTATAGAAATATAGTTTGAGGATCTTATTTTGTGTGGTGTTCTTCCTGCAGAGGAGCTGTTGCGACTACAGGGGGCACTGCAGGAGCTAACGGAGGAGGCCTCAACTCGAGTGAAGCGCGAGGTGGAGCAGGTGAAGCAGCAGTGCAACGCCCGCATCCACGCTTTGCTGCTCGACATGAAGAAGCTTCAGGAGGTACACCCTAATAACTCTGTTTATATGTTTTTGCAATGGACAACATACATGAAAAAATTTTATTGCAGAAATGAATAGAGGGCACCAAATTATGCTACTCTGAATTTTTTCAGATTTTTCTGAGACCGGGAACTATTTTTAAAAAATTATTGAAAGTCCATTTTATGACGTCGTGGGCGGAACTGCCTTATCCTTTTTCTTAAGGAGTGCCGCCCGTGACGTCATCAAAATAGACTTCCAATAATTTTTTAAAAATAGTTCCCGGTCTCAGAAAAATCTGAAAAAAATCACAGTACCATATTTTTACCCCTTCTTTCGATTAAGCCACTAAAATTTTCACATTCTAATATCTCATTCACAAGCTAAAATACTCTGGTTACTTCTATAAAGTTATTGAATACACTGTGTGTATCATTTCATGTTTTTTATTATGTTTGTACTGTCTTCAATCATTGGTAGACAGTTTGTAATGACTCTTGACTAAGACTCCCAAACACTTAGGCCAAATATTAAATGGAACATCACTCCCTGTTCTTGAAGCGTATTTTAAGTTGAATATTTCAGTAAGGGGTATAATGTTTTAACTTAGTTATTGTGACTCTGTAATGATAAAATAGTCAGCTTATTGAAGAAGTAAAACAACTTTAATCTTTTCAAGTATTCTGTATGTTTGTACTATCAACCAGCTAATGTATTTAGAGAAAGATATGAATTGTCAAAAATTTCCATGTCTCTGTAGTGTCTGCTAAAAATATATATTTTTTTTTTTTTACACCAAAGAGCAGTAGTAACAACAGTAGTAAAAATATGTGGTGTGCAGGAAAATGCTGAGCACAAGTCACTGGCCGAGCGAGGAAAGCGTGGCCAAAGACAGGCCGAAGAAGCGCTGGAACAGCGTTCTCAGGAGATCAGAACTGTCAACGCAAGGCAGCTGCCACTGGAGGCCCGGCTGCAGGCTACTCATGTTCAATTGGCCGAGGCTGAGAGACGGGCTCATAGAGCGGAGGCAGCTGTAGAGGCCCTCCAGAGAGAAGTGGCAGAAGAAAGAGACAGGTGAAGTATTTTCCATGTCAAAGCAATGGTCGATATAAAGAGCATATTACTATCAATCATGTTGATGTAACTTGATGTAAAGAAAAGGATAGGTATCTGAACATCTAAACTGTAATGTTTTTTTTTTTTTTTTTTTCATTTAAATTATCGTAATTTATAATGAAGAGCAGCAGCTTTGATCTTGATTCGTAATAACCCTTTTTGTTATCATAAATACACTAATTGCCAGTTATTCAATCACATTCAATTACATAACTATAGTAATCTGTAGATTGATTATAAAACTTATTAAATTTTCAATAATTTTTGTTTTAATAGGTTTTGCCATTCATTTTCTTTAATTTTATGATGGATAGAGAGAGAGAGAGAGAAAAAAAAAAAAAAGTTCATATATCATAAATGTTTTATATGTCTCAAGATCTGATTAAAAGAAAGTTAGTGAACATCAATTATATTATTTATAATTTAACTTACTCTATGCAGGTACTGACTTAATTGAATTATATTTTTGTTTTTCAATGATTTTTAGGGATTGCATGTAAAATAAGTTAAAATAACTTACAAATTAAATTAATATAATTATGAAGAAAATAAAAATAGGCTTGAAATTTTATTTTGTTTTTTTCTTGGCTTAGTAATCTTCGAGAGGACTCTGGAGCAGAGGGATCTCGGAGGGCTTTAGAGCAACACATTGCGTCTCTAGCTCATGAACTGGAGGAAACAAGAAACAAAGCCATAGACGCTGCTCAGGAGATGGGGTGAGTAGCTTGTTATAGCTTTTATGTTTTGTCCTCTAACATTGATCTCCTTCAGTCTTCGTGAGCGTCAGATGGCTGCAAGACTGGAGGCCGTGGAGAAGAACTCTGTTGCTACAGTAACGGAGCTGCACCAAATTGTCAATGCTCACCAAAATATTAGCCAAAAGTAAGCAAGTTATTCACACAAGATGTTTGTTTCATTTCTTCAAAACTTGACCACCACCAAAAAAATATATTGAATATCTGCATAAGCTTAAATTGTATTACATAATTACTAAATACAGTATATACTGTATATTATGTAGTCTAAAGATTTTTGCCCCACATTTTTTTACAATTTTTTTCTAAAAATTTATTTGACATTACAAATATGAATTGAAGGTAAAGGAAAAGGGCTCATACATTATTTGGAAAGTGTCCTATAAATTTAGATTTAATGAGACAAGTGTATATTGTAATATAATATTCATTTAGATTGTCTATGTGCTGCAGATAGATTTTGAAATATGTATTGTAATAAAGCTTAATAATATTCGTTGTCTAATAATTAGATCATGATAATATCACACTTCCATTTTTTTGTATTAAAACTGCATTAATATTTGGATATGTTTGACCTGATGCTGATTGTTGATCAGATGCCAGGGTGAAATGAGGGCCATGGCAGAGAGATTCAGCGCTCGACTCAAGGAGCTTCGAGGCGAGGTGGTCCGTCTCCGTCGGGAACGAGATGATGCTCACCGAGAGCTGCATATCATCAGAGCCCAGAATCCCTCGAGAACACCCAGGTAAAATTCCCACAGAGAGCTGCATATCATCAGAGCCCAGAATCCCTCGAGAACACCCAGGTAAAATTCCCACAGAGAGCTGCACATCATCAGAGCCCAGAATCCTTCGAGAACACCCAGGTAAAATTCCCACAGAGAGCTGCACGTCATCAGAGCCCAGAATCCCTCGAGAACACCCAGGTAAAATTCCCACAGAGAGCTGCATATCATCAGAGCCCAGAATCCCTCGAGAACACCCAGGTAAAATTCCCACAGAGAGCTGCATATCAGAGCCCAGAATCCTTCGAGAACACCCAGGTAAAATTCCCACAGAGAGCTGCACATCATCAGAGCCCAGAATCCCTTGAGAACACCCAGGTAAAATTCCCACAGAGAGCTGCATATCATCAGAGCCCAGAATCCTTCGAGAACACCCAGGTGAAATTCCCACAGAGAGCTGCACGTCATCAGAGCCTAGAATCCACTTACTTAGTATCAATAAGCGCAGTTACATCTTCTTTTAAAAAAAGTCCACTTGATAAAAATATTTTATTCCATACAATATCTCCATAATTGTGTGAAATAACAATTGTGACTTTTATCATTACAAACAGATAATATTTATTAATTTTTACAAAAAAATGTGCTGTCATACAATAATTATATTATACGAGGGTCGTATGATAAGTTCCTTATGTCGTATAGAAAAAATCCGGCTAGATAAAATTAACAACTGTACCAGGTTAAGTAATATTTCAGTAGGTCAGATACAAATTTTTACCCCGATATCACTTATATTAATTTCTGGGGGTCAGTTTTCGTGAAGCACGGTCGGGAAATTAAAATTTGACCAAAAATTAGTACTTTTTACCAGTTTCAATATCTGTTGCAGAAAAAAGTTGATGCATGGGAAATTCATGAAAATCTCGTGAAAACCTCAGAAAACCTTACTCTATCAGGCTCTAGTGCTGTTTATTTGTTACCTAAATTTTTAATAGGATATATGCCTCACTGAAGTGTACCCTTCACTGTTTGGCCAAAATCATCTGTCATTTAAGATTTCATTAAAAAAATACACAAAATTTTGAATACAGACAGTCTTATGTAACATCAGCAAATAGCAGAGATTATGGGATTTCTAATGATATAATTATATTACATCTCCAATGAAAAATTATGACGAAAAAACTTGCCGCGTTAGGGGTGCCGCAAATGAGCTTTTTAAGGCCCAAAAAAAGGGTGGTGACGGTCCATGAAATTTCATAATTGCTTGTTTTTAAAGCAAAAATCAAACTATTTGCGGTGTCTGGTGGCACAGAATAGATCATTGGATCACAGCGCAATACCAAAGATAAAAAAACATCCCTGGAATATCACAGCAGTGGGTGTTAAACCGGTTCAAAGTTCAAATTTAGTCAATTTTGAGGGAGCTTCACGAAAACTGACCCCCAGAAATTAATATAAGTGATATCGGGGTAAAAATTTGTATCTGACCTATTGAAATATCACTTAAGTCGGTACAGTTGTTAATTTTATCTCGCTGGATTTTTTTCTATACGACTTAAGGAACTTATCATACAACCCTCGTATGTAGTCACAATGTGTTACGGTCCCTTCACTTAGCTTACCTCAAGTTCACAGTGAGAGTGGCCTTTCTGTTGTCTAAGGGTGAGGCACGCTAGTCAAGGTGTAACAAACAACTTAGTCTTCCACTAACTTATCTATAGATAAGTTCACTACCAAAATTCTCTTTATTATTTAAAGAAATCTGTGTAAAATTGCAGGTAGTTGGAGTTGTTTTATTTAAATAAAAGATCTAATTGTCATAAAAAATATTGATTGTATTTATTTAATGTTGAGGACGATACACTTTTGTCCATAAGGCAGTATGCATACTTTGATGCAAGGGAAAAAAAATAATAATACTGTAGCACGGAGATCATACACAAATGTAAACAAATAAACAGCTGAGCCTAATGATGGCGATTTACCTGTAGACAGCCCAAGTTGCACCAACATCACTAGTTAAAAGTTTACTAGGCCACCAAAATTCTCTTCACTAGCCAGCAAAACTTTCACACAAGGGGACACGATTAAAGAGGGCGAATCAGCGGACGCTCTCGCCGCGACCGCCGCTCCCAATCAACTGACTTACCGTTTGCTGGCTAGCCCATTGTTTGGTGACCCCCACCTGCATATTTATGACGTAATATGAGGGGGGAAATACGTCACGTGACCATATTTTTAGGATTTTTGTGGCAGTGCTGCCAATCTTAAATTAAATTTACTAAGATTATGGTATTAAATTTACATAGTATTTACTTCTGTAATTATGTCAAGAATAGCCAATTATAATTAGTACATTATTGTATTACTGTATGATTAGTATGAACAAAAACAAATCATGATTAAGCATTGATTTGCATGATAGACTATATTTATTATGCCAGCATGGTCGGCACATGAGACCCGTAGATTATAACAGACTTTGCGTTTTACGAGTATCGTAGACCCTTTTAAAAACATAATAATTATTTTCTGCAACATCCTAGCAGTATTTACATTACCTAAATTGGCACTTTACAGCATTAAATTGGATATAAAACTTATATTACATTTGTTACTGGACGGGGTTTACAAAGGTAGACAAAAGGAATCTATTTAGATTATGTTTAAGGCAAATTATGATGAGAATATAGTTTTAAAAGATGTTGTGACCGGTTATTTGGGTAGCTTAATTAATATTTAATACTTAATGATAAGGTTTGTAAGTAAAAAATATGACAAGTACTTACTATTAGCTTTTTGCTTCAAAACTTTTCCGTTGTTGCCTGAGGGGAACACGGCCATATGTTTATTTTTATTTTGGTTGCGCTTTTGTATTGTTGTTTGTGCGCGCTTTTTTTCAAATACAGTACGCTTTGCCGTGCCGTCCAGTAAGTTGGTTTAATTGTTTTAAGATATAATATGCACCGTTATATTAACCCCCCTTTTAATAATTGCAAGGTTTACACTTGTGATTTTAAAACAAAAGGTTTAGCAAAATGGGTTTAGCTTCTATTCCCAGATTAAACATAAGAAAATTAATAAATTATTAACTTGCATATTATGAAAGATAAAAGAAAATTGAAACATAATTAAAGTTGGTTGCAAAAAATTTAGCACAGTAGAAGTAGGTAAAATTAAAACATATAAATACGTGAACAGCTTGTATTCACGCTCTTCGGGGTCTTTTTCTGGGGTCTGAAGAGTAGGGGGTTGAGTAGGCATGGTTTCCATGCCTTGTCTTGAATTTTATACTCCTTGAGCTCTCCCTCCTCGATGGGATAAGAGAGAATGTGGGATCGAGCGGGGGGCTCTGGGACCACGTCTGGCTTCCACACGCTCGCCCAACAATATTATGCTTGGGGGTAAAGGAATCTCTGAGTGGGGGGCACTGGGACAATGTCTGGCCCCACTTCACTCGATTTCTGAGGGGTTCTTCAACAAAATCACTCTGTTGTTGTTGCTGCGTTGAGATTGGATACACACAAGCGGGCCTTGGTTTGGCAGTTCCCTGGTTTGCGTTGCTAGGTACATTGGTGCGTCTCCATGCCATGTCACCGACCTGGAAAGGGGAGGGATGTTTATCCTCTCTGTATACCCTTGCTTGGCATTCTCGAGTCGCACGGCAACGTGCTTGAGCGGTGGCAATAATGTTTTGTATCTTATTAGCCAACGAGGCAGCGAATTTATCAGCTTCTTCCTCCGCACTGACTTGTGGCGAGGGTGGATCTGGCGGTTGTTCAGTTGCTGCCTTCGACGGAGATTGTAATTCCCGTTCAAAGGTACGGAGGGCAGGAGTTTGATTGGTAGTTTCATTTAGAGAGTTGTGAAGAGCGTAACAGAGGGCAGGCGGGGGTTTATTTGAATGCATGTGGCGAGTGGTCTCAGGTAGGAGGTGGTACCCTTCCCTCTCAAGGAGGGTGATATGCTCCTGAGCTTCTGAGAGATGTTTTTGCATTTCCAGTAACGCTGCTCCTTGTTGTTTTGCGGTTCTATTGCGCCGGTGCCTCCTTTTCAGAGTCTTCGATCTTGGTTTTCGACGATCTCGAGATGGGCCGTACTCACTTCTTGAGCGAAATCTACTCGATTCTGCTTGGGCTTGTGGGTGATGGGTCTCGGCGGGAGCTGGGGCAGGTGATTCCATGACGGGTGGTCTGTTCGTCATGAGTTGGAGGTTTTCAGCCGGGGTGGCTGCTGTCTCTGCTAACTTCACTCTCCGGCGCTTGATAAAATCGCGGCCAAGTATAATTTCTTTCAAACTGGAACTCTGCATGTAGAACTTATGTCTGAATTTGCCACCAGGGAATGCGATTTTGATCTTCGTTGTTCCGTCTAGTGGGGTTGCTCCTCCGACGAATCCCAGGGTGCTGATACTGTCCTTAATTTGTATGCCCAGATCCCTAGCACGCTTACATAAGGATGGTCCCAGAATACTGACATTTGACCCTGTATCTAGCATGGCTAGACACTCTACACCGAGGATTTTAACGCGGAGAAGGGGTTCGTCCATGTTCGATATATTGGGTGGAGATCGGTGTTTAGGAGAGGGTGCAAGGGTTGTAGTTCCAGAGGATGGGGTGGTGGTGGTACCAGGAATGAAGGCTGCATTGGTATTAGACAATGCTAGTTTGGCTAAGCGTCTTTCTTTCTTCCTTTGTTTTTTTAAGAATTTTAGCATTCTTTTCCTTCTCCTACGCCTACGTGACTCACTACGCGCTTCCCTCTCGCATTGCAGAGTTAAATGCGAGAGGGGCTCTCCACGTTTTTTGGAGCGGTAGAGCGGTTAGGGGACGGTGACCGACTGCGAGCCGTGGGATCTCGAGGTGTTCTCTGAGGACACGAACGAGCATAGTGATTGCCCCCACACGTGAAGCAAACAACAGTCGCTGAATTGTTATTTTGTCGCCTCGTATCGTCCCCAGCAAAGGACACGTGCCTCTCACTTGAGTTGTTGCTGGCGGGTCGCTGTTGGGGGCTGTGATGAGGGTTGGTAGTGGCAGCGCTAGGTGGTGTTGTGGGTCGTGCATGCTGAACTTGGTCGCGACCCCCCAGCTGCCTCCTCGCGGCATGTGGGTCTTGCACACCTAGGGTAGCTTGCGATGTCCCCCTGTGTGTATCATACCTTGATGGAGGGGGGGTTGGGGTTCTCGGTGCGTCAGTTCTAGTATTGTGACCACTGTACGCTAATGATGGCTCAATGCAATATTTAGCTTCAGGTGGCAACTTGTACTTTCTTTCCTGCATAATTCTGTATTGTATATTATATGCTTCCCTCGCTAGCTCATACAAATTATTGAATGTTCTACCACCCCCGATGACGTAATCGCGATACTTAGGGTACATTTGGTTAAGTACTCGCTGCACTTTATCCGCATCGGATACTTGAACATTTAGCCGGCGATAGAAACCAGCAATGACTGCGATGTATGAGGTAAGGGCTTCGTCGGGATGTTGGGTTCGAGCCTCGAGCTCTTTCCACAGAAGCTCGGGGTAGTTCGGGGCACCAAACTCACGCATGAGGGCGCCCACGAAACAATCCCAATTGTCGAAAACTCCATGCTGCTCGCACTCAAACTCCCACCACAGATGAGCTTCTCCCACTAGAGCAGAGGACATGGCGTGACTCATCATAGCTTGAGGGGTGAGTGAGAATGAGCGTGCATATCTTTCGAATGCAATTATGAAATCCGAGGGGGTGAGTTTATCCCTTCTGCCACTGAAGGTGGGCAAGGGTAGACGAAGTGATGGTATTTGTTGCCCCGGTTGCCATGGGCGGGGACCTGGTACCATATTTGGATACAAGATTTGGTTCATATGCATTTGTGGTTGTACAAGTGCTGGGAAGTTAGGTTGATATGCTACCCCATGTTGAGGTTGGTCAGTGTATTGGTAGAATGCTGGGGGCATGACAGGAGCGACTGGCTGGCCTGCCATGTACCCTAATTGATTATAGTTAGGTTGAGGTGCTCGCGGCTGCGCAAAGACAGGGATGTCAGGACGGGCAGGCCCAGTTATGGGGACTGGTGGGACCGGACCCAAAGCCTGAGGGTCTGCTGCTCTGCCTGGAGCTTGTGGAATAAACTGATTATCTTGTTGGTGAAAATTGGCAGCAACAGGGGTTCTTTGAGGTCGTAAAATATTAGGATTGTTTGGTTCTGGGTGGGTAATTTGTGGAAACGGAATTTGTGGATGAGGGTTGGACGGTAAGGGTTGAGGCATAGGATGATAATATTCGCCCTGGTACATTGTATTGTGGTTAGCCGCGCCTCCTTGGGCTGGCACGTGACTCACAATTTGTTGCGGATTTTGTTGAATAAAATCTAATAGCTGAGGATGAGGTTGCTGTTGTTGATAGATAGGTTGATATTGTTGATAGGTGGGTTGATATTGTTGATAAGGGGGTTGGTATTGTTGTACCATCCCGGGGTTGACAACCTGATTGTAATGTTGATCCAAATGTGGGCGTGGCTGTAGTACTTGTTCACCATCTGCACCTTGATGATTCGGTTCATTATTATAAACTACTTGCTGCTGTGTTGACGTCACCCCCACATTCCTATTGTCCACCTCCGGTTGTTGCGACCCCCCAGTTGGAGCTCGTGAGGGTGCAGGTATGTTATACTGCTTCCTTATCGCACCTGTATTAGGTCGAACTGGTACTGGGGGTGGCATTTGGCTCTCACGCGCGCTAGTTGGCACGGATGGCTGCATACGGTGATGGTAACGTCGCAGGGGTGGTATGGTTTGCTGGAAATTAGGTTGGGTATCAAGGTGTTGAGGGTTAGGCTCGTTGTTTGAGAATGAGTTACTGTTGTCCATGATTTCAGGATTAAGTTGATTATTATTTAGGTTATTTTGTCCTAAATACGTTGGTGTGAACATTGTTGCTGTATGTAATTGGTGTTGTAAATTACTCACCGGTGTTGACTGCCTCCCTGCGGTTTGGTTTGAAGCCAGTGGGGGTAGGTTGAGGGTGTTTTGTACCATGTTGGGCCGCCCTTGCTCCGGACCCCGAGTCAAAGCAGGGCGAGCGCCAATAGGATTGTATTGTCTATAATTTAAATTATAGTCTATTTCTTCTGTTGCAGTTTCATTTTCATTAAATTCACGTCGAGAATTAATTCTATTTTCCATGCCATTAATTGCATCTCTCAGGCGTTGCATATCAGATGCATTTGACATTGTGGGTAGTGCAGCTGCTTCGTCTTGTAGAGTAAGGAGAGCAGAAGCGGCTGCCAGGCGATCTGTCTCGTTGTGACGATATTCCGCGGACATTTCTGGTTGCCCGAAGTGTATATTGTTGTCCTGCGTGTTGTTCGGACGATCTACTACTGCAGCTTGGTGTCGCTCAACAGGCCCTCCTGCTGCTGGATTGCCATAGAGCTCAGCAATTACACCTGGTCTGGTTAAGTAATCGCTGACTGCCACCCCTTGGGGTAACACACGGAACATGGTCTCGCCCCCATCTGTCTGTGGTTGCGAAGAATGCCCGCGCTCCACCGAGACTGACTGACTCCCCTCGCGCGGCTCACCCCCACGTGAACTCGCGCCATGGCTCCCGGAGCCGTGATACGCCCTGAGCGGCGCCTGAGAGGATTGCTCGGCGAAACTTCTTGGAGCTCGGCCCTCGCGGCTTTGCTCCCTGGAGGCCTCGTCCTCTGACGGAGGGTCGGAGGCCCCACTCCTTGCTGCCATAGCTGTATGACTTGCTAATTATCTTTCGTCAACTCTAGGTCAATAATAAGTGACAAAAATATATGCCGGTATAATATCTCCCGACAATTTGTGCCCTTATATCGAAAGAAAATTAACCAAAGAAATTGCTTACTTAAGTTTGTGTATGATCAAATTTAATTTTGTTAAGAGATTATGAGAGTTTCGGATTTTACGTCGTATAATTATTTTACGTATAATTATAAACGACGCTGGCGCGGGTGGGCGTGCCAAAAGTGCATGCACTTGGAGGACACCCAATTATCCCGGAATACAGGCCCACACGGTTTGTTACGGTCCCTTCACTTAGCTTACCTCAAGTTCACAGTGAGAGTGGCCTTTCTGTTGTCTAAGGGTGAGGCACGCTAGTCAAGGTGTAACAAACAACTTAGTCTTCCACTAACTTATCTATAGATAAGTTCACTACCAAAATTCTCTTTATTATTTAAAGAAATCTGTGTAAAATTGCAGGTAGTTGGAGTTGTTTTATTTAAATAAAAGATCTAATTGTCATAAAAAATATTGATTGTATTTATTTAATGTTGAGGACGATACACTTTTGTCTATAAGGCAGTATGCATACTTTGATGCAAGGGAAAAAAAATAATAATACTGTAGCACGGAGATCATACACAAATGTAAACAAATAAACAGCTGAGCCTAATGATGGCGATTTACCTGTAGACAGCCCAAGTTGCACCAACATCACTAGTTAAAAGTTTACTAGGCCACCAAAATTCTCTTCACTAGCCAGCAAAACTTTCACACAAGGGGACACGATTAAAGAGGGCGAATCAGCGGACGCTCTCGCCGCGACCGCCGCTCCCAATCAACTGACTTACCGTTTGCTGGCTAGCCCATTGTTTGGTGACCCCCACCTGCATATTTATGACGTAATATGAGGGGGGAAATACGTCACGTGACCATATTTTTAGGATTTTTGTGGCAGTGCTGCCAATCTTAAACCAATATGCTCCATTTGATCTCAATAATTTGTTGTCCTTAAACAATTCTGATATTAACGATGCTATTGTATCATTTGTTATACAATCTAAAATGCCTATATAAACCATAACCTAAACAACCTCATTTACCTATTACAAATACATGCACTGAGTGGTTGTCTGTCCTACTGTTTCTAACAAAGGTCTCCATATCCAGGTAGCCGCTGTGGACCGAGCTGGCAGAAGAGGTGTTGGTAAATTAGTCCCCCTTCACAGTGCATAGTAAGCTATTAATTAACCACAAATTACCTCAACCAAATATAAGCCCTATCTACTAAACCCTGAGCCAAGATACAACCAACCCAAACATACCAAGTTACTTCGTACGTGGATGTATAGCCCTCAGGCTAATTTCCAAGAATGTAATTAAGAAGAAGAAGAAGCCAATCTTAAATTAAATTTACTAAGATTATGGTATTAAATTTACATAGTATTTACTTCTGTAATTATGTCAAGAATAGCCAATTATAATTAGTACATTATTGTATTACTGTATGATTAGTATGAACAAAAACAAATCATGATTAAGCATTGATTTGCATGATAGACTATATTTATTATGCCAGCATGGTCGGCACATGAGACCCGTAGATTATAACAGACTTTGCGTTTTACGAGTATCGTAGACCCTTTTAAAAACATAATAATTATTTTCTGCAACATCCTAGCAGTATTTACATTACCTAAATTGGCACTTTACAGCATTAAATTGGATATAAAACTTATATTACATTTGTTACTGGACGGGGTTTACAAAGGTAGACAAAAGGAATCTATTTAGATTATGTTTAAGGCAAATTATGATGAGAATATAGTTTTAAAAGATGTTGTGACCGGTTATTTGGGTAGCTTAATTAATATTTAATACTTAATGATAAGGTTTGTAAGTAAAAAATATGACAAGTACTTACTATTAGCTTTTTGCTTCAAAACTTTTCCGTTGTTGCCTGAGGGGAACACGGCCATATGTTTATTTTTATTTTGGTTGCGCTTTTGTATTGTTGTTTGTGCGCGCTTTTTTTCAAATACAGTACGCTTTGCCGTGCCGTCCAGTAAGTTGGTTTAATTGTTTTAAGATATAATATGCACCGTTATAAATGTATGTACTAACTGATGTGAATAAATAAATAAATAATATTTTTTTTTTTGTGCTTTTCAGAGGTAGCACTCTTCCATCGGGAGAAGGCAGCAAAGCTAGACCAAAGTCGCTGTTCCTCGACTGCTGAGCTTTCGTTACACTGTTTTTAGTTAGTCACACACCAAGGTCAATACTTTTTAGTTTCTTTAAGTTTCAAGTATTTGTGATGCAAGTCTTTTAGTACATAGTTTTTTTGTGTTTTAATCTTAGAAATATTTTACACTTTTTGTACATCTTTCCAATTTGCCTTCATATCTCAGTATCAAACTTTGAAGACTAATCATGAAGAATGTTCTTCACCACAATTCAAGAATTAAAATAATATATGCCATTGTGTGCCTTTGAAACTATACATTTTGATTATGCTGTATAAATTTTTATAATGATGACTGTTCTTACACTCGAGGTACAATTTTTTATCTTACTCATGGTAACAGCGAACCTGATATAATGTACCTAATAATAAATTAGATAAATTGTAGTATTATCTCTTATTTTTTTAAAGTAACTGTATTATTATTGTACTGCTATGTTATATGCTAGACAAACTTTTCTACTTTTAAAGCCACAGTTATAATAAAAGTGATGCAATTTAAATATCTTTTTCTAAACCCAGAGGTTAAATAAAAGAGAAACAAAAAAAAAAAATAATAATAAAAATTCCACAAAATCAGGAGTGTGAACTGTACTGACAAATTAAAAGCTTTCAAAAAAAAAAAAAAAAATTTAATGGTAAATAATAATAAATGAAAGATTGCAATGTTTCAAATGTTCATTGCATGTAGTAACTACACGTTATTATGTAATAAAATGAAACTTCAATTTTATTTTTCTATATAAATTTATTTCAGTTTTCAGTACAAATTATATATTCACTTATGAAAAGATCAGTTGCAGTATTATAACTATTTCATTCCTTGGTAAAAATTTGACAATATTATAAATCAAACAAAAACAACTTAAAAAGTGTGATAATTGATCAGCAATTTTCATCTTTATTTTATAGAATGCAGAACCCAACAACCCATATTTTTTTTATTATTTTTCGGCCGTCGATCCCTTCAACCTTTAAAAGTGAGAAATTTGCAAAAGTAGTAGTAAAAATATGTATCAACTTGATGCTTTAATAGGAAGCTAATAATTTGTAGCAAATATAATATGTCATTATTTTAATATTACAGTATTTTATTTTAAACCAACTCTTTGGTGTAGTGGTTAGTACACTTGGCTCTCGTCTGAGAGGTCCCCGGTTCAAATCCCGAACACGGCAGACTTCTCGCGACTTGGGATGGGTGTGACTGGCTACTAGATGAAGGAGTTGGTAGGAGGAAGGCAGCTTATGGCTGTCTATACTCCGCTGGGGTGATTAAGACCGCGGAATGTTGTGCAAACAACATGCGTGCCCCACTTAGGAACGGTACTTAATTGTTTGGCGTGCAGACTGGGTATTAGGAGCCCCATCAGGGAACACTGTGAACAATGTTGAAAACAAGTTCCGCCATTGGTAACCAACCAACCAATATTACAGTTACAGATCAGTAGCTAGCACTAAGGTAACCTCTGCAACATTTCACCTTTATTGAACAGGAAAATAAAGGTAAACCATTGCAAGTTGCCTATACAAATTTACCACTTGCTAATGTTACAGAGAGTATGAACTTATAACAAATGATAAAAACTTGCAAAAATTAAAACAGATTTTTTACAAAATAATTGAAGTAAGTATATTCTATAATATAAGTGCTACTTCCTTGCAGTTGTTGGTACAGTTGTCGCTCCAAAAAATTTCCCTTTGCAGCTTTGTTAATCACTGCCTCGTAAGAATTACGCAGGGCATGGCGATTAACAAAGCGGGAAGTGGGAAATTTTCCAAGGCGATGAGTGTACAAAAACTGCAAGTTACTATCTTTTGCCTCTTAGCTTTAAATGACTGCTCTTTGCTCCAGTGCGCATTTTTTTTTTTTTTTTTTACGTACACTTCTTGCGTTGGAAAACTTTTCTTACCAAGAGAGAGTAATAGAGTGTTTATGTATTATCTATTGCCATCTTCTGTCCAAGGAATTTTCTAGGGCAACAACTGTACAAATGACTACAAGTAACATACAAATGACAACTATTTATTTTAACATAATTACAACTTTACTGCTTGAGCTAAAACACAATACATTGTGTGGCTAAGTGATTACAGTACTTAAGTATTTTTCCAGAGATCCAATGTACATAAAATATGAAACTAAAAGTAAACAACTAAATTGCATTGGTATTTTGGAAGAGCATATCAATAAACTATAACAAAAATATGTTAGCACAATCCATCAGTCAAGAAGAAGCATTAATTGTAATTTTTAAAGTTTGCTTACTTCAAGACAAAGCAGCTAACATATTTTTGCAGAATAAAAATATTTTCTGTACAGAAGTCCACACCAAATATTTGTTTCAATCGGAGCAGTCTGAGTGACACTGACGATGCATGCTAGCTGTCGCTGTTCTTAGTGAAGATGCAAGCGTCTTGAGGAGGCCACATACGGCACACAGCCCTGCCTCGGATTAAGCCCTGTGGTACCGGACCATAGGTACGTGAGTCAGTCGAGTTGCCTCGGTTGTCCCCCTCCAACCAAACGTGGCCTGGTGGAATCTGAGGAAAAATTGTACCCTCCACATAAACTGAAGCATAAATATCTACAGTATATTATGTAATAACAAAAATTAGGGCAAGATAGTATTAGAAAATTTCTAAGTCTCTCGAAAAATAAAATAACATTTTTGTTACTATATACACATGTATACATTTATCTATATTGATATAATATTTTGGTATCTTCATAAAAAAAAAATAAATAAATAAAAAATAAGCTTGTGATAACATACATTAAAAAGAAAGAAAAAGTATAATTATTTTACGAAAAATATTAACGTCATAACATTTTTTGAGGTTGCAGGTCTGACCTAAGAGAGGCACAGCAATGAATCTTTTGCTGGTCCCTTTCATCCCCGCCTCTCAGTTGCTGGCACCAGACAAAAGCAGATCCTGCCTGCCTCCAGTTTGAAGGGGAGGGGGACAGTACAATATTAAATGTTGCCGTTTATATATTATAGTGCTGTAACTTTAAAGCATTAATAAGATACAGAATCACTTTTTGTGTTTGTGAAGATTTTGAGAGATTACTATTTTATCACAAGAATTAACAAAGTCCTAAGTCCAATTTTTCGGTAATGTTTACATCCTGCAAAATCGACCAATGACAGCTCCAAAGTGTCACGGCTTCCTGGTTGTTTTTGTTGTACAAGTTGACCTACACTCTTCTCCAAGACAACACATGCAATGTCTTTTAACCAAATTCTCCAATATATACAGAATAATTGGGAGAGGGGTGCAAATAGAAGAGGGACGGAGAAAGGTATTTTGTTCTGTGCTGGGTTTAATAGTTCAATTGATGAGTGTAAATGCTTAATATCTCCCCTCGATCCTCATACCTACCTTAAATGCATTACATACTGTGCACCTCAAACCTCAAGACAAAGCTTTCGTTATTAAGGACACTGTAAATTCAGTACACGGTCTAATTTAGGGAGTTACCAATGATTTGAAATTTTTGAGAAAGTGAGGGAACAGATTGCTTAACTCATTGCCAAAAAAATGATGTTCTCCACGCCTCTACAGTGTGACACCATCCAGATTTTTTTTTTTTTTTTTTTTTTTTTTTTTATTTTACAAGGTTACACCCCTATGAGCTTGGAGCTCGAGCCGGGGTAATGGGTATAGGGATAAGGGAGGGAAAGGATATGGTGGCCACGGCCTGCATGCAAGGATAACAAAAAGCTTTTTGCCTGGAGCAGAAATCAAAATTTCAATTTGTCAACCCTTTTTACTGTACTGGATTTACAGCATCCATAAATCAATTAGGGGTAACAAAAGCTTTTGTCTTGAGGTGGATATGAATTTTTTTAGTTTTTTACAGTATCATACTTACAACTTGTTGGAAAAATCCACTTTTTATCTTATCTCCGGCAACTCCAGTGACCCTCTTGCAGATGTACTGTCGAGGATCAGTGGGAGACATGGCAACTATGATGTCCCCTCGCTTTATCCTCTGGAGCCTTGGGCTAATGTGCTCTGTCAGCAACACATTGTTTGTGTACAAAGTAGGCTCCATCGACGACCCAGAGCACTGAAGTAAAAATAATAAAAAAATTAGAACATGATCAAGGCGAGAGTTTATGTCTGGAAATTACACAGTTTCTGCCTGTTCCTTTAAAGACGAACTATTTCCAGACGTAAACTCTTTAAAAGACTCTAAGATTGTACCATATTTATACCGTGTGCATATTGCACTCTATTAATGTACATAATTATACAGTTACTAGTTACTGTCCTGTATTAAGCAGCTAGCTTTTCCTTACTGTAATCGAAACTTGCTACGTCAAGCCGTAGAAAAACGAAGCTTTTGCTTTGATTTTTTTACGGCGCTACAGTACATCTGCTACAGCATTTTGTGGCGTAGCAATTTTTTATTATGTGAAAGCACCTTTTTTAATGTATCATACTGTACAGTACTGTATGATATATATGTACTGCATGTATGATACAGAGTATGCAGCTATGCACCGGTATCCGGTGTACATTTATTATAATTATTGTTACAGGTGCAGAGCGGTGCAGAGTTAATAATATTCTAACGGTAATATTCTAACGGTAATGCTAATTTGGGTGATAAGAAGGAGTTTAAAATTAGGTTCAAAGATGTACAAAGGGCGCTAAAGTCTCTGACTACAGGAAAGGCAGCTGGCCCAGATGGTGTATCAGCAGCTTTTTTAAAGCTTAATATAGGTATGCATTGTAGATATCAAATGTTTTTGTTCAAGGCTATTTTAAATGCAGGCATCATACCGCATGGATGGAGGGAAGCATGGGTAACTCCCATTTATAAGGGAGGTGCTAAATGTGAAGCAAAAAATTATCGACCGGTCAGCTTGACCTCGGTGGTTTCCAAAGTTATGGAAAAAGTAATTGTTCGGTTTATGATGAGAGAGCTAGAGAACCAAAAGTTCTTTAGCAAAAGGCAACACGGATTTAGAAAACATTATTCTTGTGATACCCAGCTGTTGGGTTTTGTGCAGCAACTAGCAGATTGCTTAGACAGTAAAGGGGAAATGCATGCGGTGTTCCTGGACTTTGAGAAGGCTTTTGATAAGGTTCCGCACAGCATCGTGATAGATAAATTAAGGAGAAAGTGTATGCTTGATGAATGTTTGGTTGACTTGATACAGGATTTCTTAAAGGTGAACTGAAGGGATTGCTTTTTTTTCCCTTTAGGGAACCTTATATTACCTATCCCATCCATCTGCACTAATTTTTTCATGGCAGATACTTATTGTGCTGCTGTAGGACAATTAGTGAAAAAGTGAAGTCATGACGTATTAGCGACGGTTGGTTGACTTAAAACTCGCCGCCGTGAAAAAACACACGAGCGACCGCAAGCGACCGCGGAAACTGCCGAGGGAGCGGCGATCGGCTCGCGATCGCCACTCTCTCGGCAGTTTCCGCGGTCGCTCGTGTGTTTTTTCACGGCGGCGAGTTTTAAGTCACCCAACCGTCGCTAATACGTCACAACTTCACTTTTTCACTAATTGTCCTACAACAGCACAATAAGTATCTGCCATGAAAAAATTAGTGCAGATGGATGGGATAGGTAATATAAGGTTTCCTAATGGAAAAAAAAAGCAATCCCTTCAGTTCACCTTTAAGGGATAGGGTCCAAAGAGTGAAGATTGGATCAACTTTTTCGGATGAGATTAGGGTGACCTCAGGAGTTCCGCAGGGGAGCGTCCTCGGACCAATCTTGTTTTTGATTTTTATTGAAGATTTGCCGGAGGGAGTAGATTTTTTAATGAGGCTGTTTGCTGATGATAGTGTTTTGTATAGGAAAATAGTAAATGAGGAAGATAAGAGGAAGCTGCAGGAAGATCTAGATACTGTAGGTAGGTGGGTGGACAAAAATGGTATGAGTCTTAATGTTGGCAAATGTTCGGTAGTTAATTTTAGTAGGAAAAGAGTAAAAGAAGATGCAGTATACCTAATGAGAGGCGAGGTACTTAGGGAGGACGATAAATATAAATACCTTGGGGTGGTTCTTCAGAGAGAGCTGAATTGGAATGAACATATTAGGTATGTAACGTCAAAGGGAAGGAGAAATTTGGAGTTCGTTATGAGAAATCTGAAGGGGGCAACTGTATTTGTCAGAGACAAGGCCTATAAGACCTTAGTGAGACCAATACTGGAGTATGCATGTAGTGTGTGGGACCCATATAGGCAGATTGGAAAGAAGGAGTTGGAAAAGGTTCAGCGGAGGGCTGCTAGAAGAGTTATGGGTAGAATGAGAAAATGGAGATTAGTTGCAGATGACAAAAAGGTGTGGAAAGATTATGAAAGCGTGTCGAAAATGATTCAGACTTTGGAGTGGGAGCCACTCGAGGAAAGGAGAAGGTACAACCGATTAGGAAATTTGTTTAAAGTTAACAGGGAGATGGCAGGTTGGAGCGAGTTTAGCGACAGAACTAGGAAAGGCAGATATATAGGGAGGGGGGATCATCAGTGGAAGCTGGAGTTCAGGGGTAGTGGAAGCGATGTGGGAAAGTATTCCTTCATGAACCGAACAGTGAGGGAGTGGAACTCCGGCCCTGCCGTCCGAGGTGGTGGGGGCGGAGAGTTACGGGGGATTTAAGAGTGCGTTGAGCACTATATTGCGAGCCACCGTGGTTTAGCCACATTTGCCGCAGAGCGTTACAAATCTAAAAAAAATCTAAATGCATAACAATGAGAATAAAAAATATACTGCAGAGGCATATGTTTACATTTGGATTATATTGAGAAGAAAAGAGGGGGCCTGAAGGGAGGGGGGATGTAATATATAAGAGGCCCATTACATGTACAGCATATATTATGAATATATTATAATTTATGCTTTAAAATCTGAAAAATCTCTAATTATTCATACCACTACAATATCAGCTATGTACTCGAAGGTGCAATGAGCAATGCAGCCGTACTGAACAACATAAGCAAAGACACCAAGTGATTTAGCAGTTAATGTTTTTAAACTTTGAAAAATAACCATAATTAATTATAACTATTATTAGACAAAAATGAAACAATGAAACTCAATAAACAATAAACTCATGAAACTTGGCAAATAAATTTCACAACTTGTGTATCCCGCCATCAGCTGATCACCGCTCAAAAGTTTGCTCGAACTGCCATCTACCGGCAAGAATTGCAAACACAATCTGTCAAAATACTCCGTTTTTTGGGGAAAATAAAATGAACTAAACGTTCATTATTTAATTAAATAAAAGCATAAATGAGAAAAATATTTTTTCTACTTATTAAGATTAACATAAACTTCTAACATTGGTGATGCAAGACAAATTTATCAATTTACTTTAAATTTTGACTGTTACAACAAGTGACGAACGCAGAAGCGCAGTAGCGCACCATGAAAAGATAACCGTTCCATCTTAACTTTTTTGAAAAATAATACAGAAGGAAAATTTTTGTTCTCCAGGCTCGTGTAAAGCCTGATAACCTCACAATATCATATTTTAATAAGTAAGTACACACATTCTTATATTATGTAACTATTTATGCTTTTTGGGAACCGTAGAGTGGTGAAATATTAGCTCCACCCTCTCACGCATTCAACTGGATCAAGGCTGGGCTCGACAAGTTCAGAGACGTTTATTTTTTTCTGTAACGTGATTCATAGGCAGTTTTGTTGCTCTCACTACTCTCCTTGAGGTATTTACTTGAATTCTCTCTGAATGTTTACAATTTTGGTCTTTGAAGTTGCTAATGAACTGTCACTTCAAGTGTCAAAGTAACATGTGTGTAAATAGATGTGGGCGGTTTTTAAAGGCTGCGTGTGTGTAATAACAAGTACTTGCATGCATAATCCTCTTTTTTAAAGTGTAGGCGATCTTGAATCACATTTTCAAAACTCTCCTTGCTTTTTCATTACAATGCTGTATGTAGGCTTGATATAATTACACTCAATCGGGGGGTATCGGACTCGTTAAGGATGTTCACTCAGTTCTAATCTCATATTTCTTATATTAAGCCGGTATTACACGATACAATTTTTCTAACTATTGCATACAATTTTCTCTTACAAGAAAACTTAAACTCCATTTGTTTGTATGGAGATGAAATTTTCTTGCAAGGAAAAATTGTATGCAAAATTGTATGGTGTAATACCGGCTTTACAGTACTTACAATAACGTCATTACTTTTGTTAGTACCCTAAATGTTGCTCTACATGATGGTATACTTTTAATTTCTAGAAATAAACTCAAGACGGCATAAATTTGCGAGTGAAATAAGGTAAATTGAAGACGCCATCTTTCCTAAATCGGGTCGGATCATATGATAATCGGAAAAACACTCGCGTGTGTTTCGGGCATTGCGCGGGAAACTGATTTGGCGGCAAATTTTTGAATTTCTACAGAAAGGATTTATTTTTCAAATGGACAAATTTTAGTTTCACTTAATGCTTACGTTATTAAAGCATACTTAGATTTTTTTTTACATTATTTAATTGAATTCTACTATTTATTGCTCTACAAATTAATTAAATATTACTTAATTAAATAATTAACCTTCCATAAGTTCAAGATTAATTGCTAAAGTAACAGCGACGGCACGTCAATTTTCCCATAAAAATTAATTTAGTTTTTTTCTAAAAATAGTTTTAGTACATTATATGGAACTGAAATCCAAAATTTCCACCTCATAATTTTTTCAAAGAAAAAATCTTATATAATTATGTTGGAGAGGACGTGTCGTCTTATAGCTAGCATGAGGACTTTATACCTGATAAAAACCCATATGATCTGATCTATTGAATGAAAATTTGTGGAATGGCCGTATGAAAAAGTATAGCCGTGTTTTCTGTGGCCCGAGCTTCCACCGAATAACGTTGAAAATAATTTCATAACCCAACCAAGTTTCTGTGAGAACATCATAAAAAACTCTTATGGGATTTTTTATTAACACTGAAAATTTTCCACCAAAAAATATATAATTATCATGCATTATATATTTTTCCCCGGCCCCTCAGCTAAGCAAATGTTTTTAGTTCCTGCAAGATACAACACAGACAGAGCATAAATATAATAAAAAGTGTATATTATTAAACTGGCGTAGTGCACTTGACCGGGTCTCGTCAGATCACCGAAGACAAGCAACGTTGAGCGTGGTTAATAGTTGGATGGGTGACCATTTTCAACAAAAAACATGCACGTTTCCCACCCAAGGGTAAATCGTTGCGCTTTTCCACTCTATGTGGTTCCCCTGGCTTTGAACCATTGCACTTCCGGTTCATTGACAAAAGCTGTAGCGTCCGTCCTGGCTGAGGTTTCCACGTTTCCCTCAGTCGCAGCAAATGCCGGGATGGATTTGCAAGGCCGTGGCTGCTCCCGTTCCGGAAGAGCCCGCGAAACGCTCAAGTTAGGGTTTCGGAAGGTTTGGGGTTTCAAAGTAGTATGTAATTAGTAAATAGAAGTACCCAATAGTGTTTTATTAAAAAAAAAAAAAAAATAAACTAGAATTAATTATAACAAAAAGAACAATTTTTGTTAATTTTGTGCAAAATTTATATTATTATTAATTTATCATAATATTTTTTATTACACATTTTATGTATTTATAGTTTCAGACAGTATGGAATAAGTCTTAATTGGTGTCCTAGCCAAACATAATTACTGCACCATAACCCTTTTTGTTTTCTTAATATTTTGTATACCTCGGTGCGTCTTATATATATAATAAATTTTGAGATGTAAATGCAGCGGGTTCACAACTTAGCTGAGCAGAGGTAAAAGAGCTGGTGGCTCACTGCCTCTCAGCTAGTAGAGGTAGATACTTACTCCTTGTGCCTCACATGGACTGATTTTGATGCTTACTGGCTCCCCATTTCTCAGTTACGCTATGTTGGTTACCTGGAGGTGGTCGTGCCTATATTTAAAGTTACAGTATCTTCAGAGTTGAAGCTGCATGCATTATGATTCAATCATAATTTCGCTGATTTTTAAAATTTACTGCCTGCAATGCGTGGTGAGTTTTTGTGTTCTTTTTTTTTTTTTGCCTCCCCCTCCCCTGAACCTCAACTTAAATTTACACTCTCATTACAGGTAAAATCCAATTATGGTGTGATAAAAAATAACATAATAATAATAATGAAAAAGAAAAATCAAAATAATGAATAAGTTAGTGTTGCTTGAGAGATTTAAAAAGGTATAATATAATATAATATAATATACACCTTCAATATTTTGTCACAATTTTTTATGCAGACTCTAAACACAAATAGTTGTCTTCAAGCAAATTAGGTCTCAAGCAAGGTCAAGCGTGGCGCAGTGCATTGACCGGTTCTTGTTAGATCACCGAAGTCAGGCTACGTCGAACATGGTTAGTACTTGGATGGGTGACCGTTTCAAGTAAAAAATACGCTGCTCCCTCCCTGGGGTAAATTCATCTCGCTTTCCACCCAGTGCAGTGATGCACTTGTGTGTGGTTCCCCAGGCTTTGGACATCGCTTTGGTCCATTGAGAAAAAGTAGAGGTGTCCGTCCTGACTGAGGTTTTTTCACGGTTCCCTCAGTCTCACTTCAGCGAATGCTGGGACGCATAAGCATGCAGGCCGTGGCCATGCACTATCCGTTCCCTACCTTATCCCTACCCAGTACCCCGCCGCGAGCTGTAAGCTCTTAGGGGTGTATCCTTGTATATTAAAAAAAAATTATAAGCGACAACGGTCACAGGCTGAGCCATTTTGCCGTTCACCTTGGCAGGGGTGACCCAGCATCTGGGTGCCTTCGTCCTTTGCCTACTAGGAGTTGGGGAGTTTGACGGTGGGAGCAACAAGGGTCACTGACCAAGAGAGAGCCGTTGAACTCTTTGGGGAGACCCAGCACCTTGGCGTCTTTGTCAGTTACCCATTGATGGAGTTAGTCGGTCTTGGCAACAAGGGTGTCTTAGCCATGGGTGATAAAAAGTTATTGTTTTCCTTGGATAACCTGCAGCATTTTTTATTGCATATTTGGATAAAGAATTTATTCATATCTTAAAGATTTTTTTCAAGGATTTTGTATTGAATTCTCTAGCACCGTTAAAATCAAGCTGTAAAGCAAAGAAACGGTACGTCAGAGTCATGGATCTATTTAACGCGTAAGCACAGAAAAAGGCGTTAAACAAGTGTAACAACACAGCGTGTTGCAACACAATTTTAAAGGGTGCCAGAGGACTAAAACAATTAAAAAAAATACAGTTCATACATAAATGAAGGTTTTGTATCCATAATAATATGCAATAAAAAAAAACATGCAGTTTGTCCATTATAATAATGCCATATGCTTAAACAATAATTGCTTGATCTGATTTTTTTAGGTAAGTAAATTTTGTTGACTGGAGACAATTAAAAAAACTGTCTTGTAATTATATGTATAGTGCAACGTGCAACATGATGATCACATCATGCAGCTACTTTAACAGAGTTAGTGAAGTGGGACGTTCGATCCATGTCTGAAGTCAAGAAGCGACAAGAAGTGTCCCTTTTTGTAACTTTAAGATTTAAACTTCTTCTATCAATATTTTATACCTATCTTACTGAATTTAGGCCTAATAATCCTCATTTAGCATTGTTATAAGGTTTCTGTCACAAAAAACAAGTTTTCATTTCAAAGTAAAATCACAAGCCCACTTCACACGAGATTTGTAGCAAGGATACCAGAAGTGGACTCACAATTTAATACCACGCAATCATATTTACCACTGAAAAAAATAACTAATAACTCATAGGAAGTTATTAACAATATTATTCTCAATATATTTATGCCAAAAAATACGACTTCTACGTGTTTCGCGCGTCTTGAAAGCTTAAATGTGAAAAATTTGAAAATCAGCTGTTTAACTAGAAATCGTCATTTTCGTAAATTATGGCATTTCGGTAACAAAAATATCGTGTTTTCAATGGAAATTTAACTTCAATTAGTAAAAAAATGATAAAATAGTGTAAAAAAGGAACAAGTAATTCAATTTTTGTGAGTAAATATAAAGTTAATTACAACAATAGCTATAAAAACGTGATAATGCCCGCCTTTGGGGTGATGCCCGATACCCCTCGATTGAGTGTACATACATACCCACAATAGCCGCAAGCAGTGGTGTATGCATGTAATGTGTGTACACACTGCTATTTAATTAATCTTAATCTTTAATCATACTGAATGCATACAATATGATACTGTGCTGTATGTATATTTGCATACTGTATTACAGTATAACAGATCTTCGTTTACCTCTGGACAGTTCAGTAGACTAGACGGTGCTAGAAATATCAACTAATGAAAAGGTGGCCAGCAGTCATTCTAGCCTTTTCATTGGCCGATATCTGGCGCCATTTAGTCTAGAGTGTCTAGACTAAACTGTCTAGAGGTAAACTAAGATCTGTTACACTGTATATTATGCCATACTGTGTGTCCAAGCTCCTCATTTTGCACAGTTCATGTTATGTTGAATGAAAAAAAAATATATTATTATTTCCTGTTCCATTAGGGAGCTTTCACATACTCTGAAATCACTAGGAAATTCATGCCTTAGCACACGTAGCTACATAAGATAACCAAGGAGACTACGGCATGCCGCAGCAGATTTCAAGTATGTGAACGCGGCCTTACAGTATGATACAATAAGAGAGAAATCTGCATACAGTATACATAATGCATATGACTTATTTACGCTCCTGGTCTGACTGGGTTACAATTAAATACAGTATTAAACTTATCCACTATCCACTTGTCCATAAAAATATGCATACATTGCAGCTGTGAAAGTGAAGCCTGTAAACCACGGGATAGTAACCTATAAAAAGAAATCCCTACAGCCTACAGTATGTAATACATCAGTAAGGAGGAACCAAATGACATTCGCCTTTCTTTCCTATTTTGTAATTTCTCCCTTCCTAGGAATTAATGCAGATACGGTAATATAACAAGCAGTCTCTTAGGTTTGCCCTATTTACCACCCACTTTATGCACTCTGTGTGCATAAAGAAATAGAGTGTAGAAAACCAGCGCCAGAGTTTACAAACAGACCTACAGTCTTCAAAGCCTTAAATTAAATCTGAAAATTGTTTGTTTTTAAGAACAGCGGTGAATTATACATGTATTTATATTAACATGTTTAAGCAGCTGCGCAAGATCAACGGTTTTGATTGTGATTCAATTTACCATTACAGCATATCAACAAAAAAAAATTGTTTTTATGTATTTTGGTGTATAGGTTAGTCATGTAATGAAGATAAACTTTTAGGCAGGCATTGCTGAGAATATATTTTGTTTGTGTGAACTGTGAACTAGCTTTGTACAAAATAAAGCACAGCAGAGTAATCTACAAAATACTGTGTGGACTGTATATTGCATGTGATAGAATACTGGCGGGGGGGGGGGGGGGGGGGGGGGGGCTTCAAATAACACCAATTACTACAACAATTCCAAAATTAAGACAGTCTTATTAGTGTATTCTTCATTTTTGCTCTAAGATAGTTTTAGACTAACAAGTTAATTGGTGTTATTTGAATAATTTGAAGACCCTCCCTGTAGAATACTGTATATTTATTTTGATAATTTGAATACAAAGCAGTTTCAATGTAAAAACAGGGCAAAGTTGATCACATCACTGTTTACATTTCTAATGTACTAATGTAGTATTATACTATTTTTGTGTTCAATAAAGAATTTTTAAAAGAAAAACATACATTATACAGTACATCTCTAGCATAACGAACTGTATGCATACCGCTACTCTGCACTTAAGTGTTGTCACCAGGGTAATATATTATACATAGCCTGCATTGTCACACAGTCCATAGAGACTTAGTACACTTCAATTTTTTTGGATGAATAGACTGGGTGCTCTTCTTACCTCCCCAAAATTGCAAATCTGCATTTCTTTGTCTATTGAAACTGCAGCACCAGCAAATGCGGCAGTTGTAAAGTTGGTGCTATCCCAATGCGAAGATACATACACATACATTCTCAACATCTATCAATGATCTTCATACAATTTTATTAAAACTAAAGTTAGAATATTGTATAGCTCTTTACTACTATACATTTCAGAAGCAGTTAACTTGATTTTTCTTACATTTTTAGAGTTGCACTTATACTTTGATATAACAAGCTCCTAATAATTTGAATGCATAATTATTTTGGAGTTTTTCTAAGCATTGTGAGATTTTTAACAGGAATAAGCATTTTTTTCTTATTCTTACATTTTAACTGCAAATCAGCTTTTTTAGTTAAAAAAATGAGGGTACGTAAGTACAAAACAGAATGCATCCAAAATAAACAGACAAGAGACAGTTAAAATATTTTTACTGGTAAAGAGGGGTTTGCAATTCTTTCTTCATATATTGGGTGGTATTCACAAAGAGTTAAGGAGCGTTTTGGGGAGAGTTATTGTAAGAAGCGTTTTTCTTACCTGTTACCTGGTATAAAAAACGCTTCTTAAAATATCTCCCTAAAATGCTCCTTAACTCTTCGTGAATACCACCCAATGTGTCTTACAAATTAGGCTCTTTTTGTAGGAATATCAAACAACCCACTTGCATGAGATGAATTCTCCCATATTATAATGCATGACATGTGAGATTACAAGTACAGTAATGAAGAGAGACCGTAATATTGATTTACTATTTACTGATTTGCTATACGTTATTAAGCACATTCATACCATTATTAAGATATTAAAGGACTGTTAATACAGGGATAAGTATAATATCGGTACTGTAGTTCTAGTATGTACATAATGAAGTCAATTTATAACAGTGTACAGACTACAGAAATATCTACAAATAATTGAGTACATACATAAAGGACCAAGAGATGGCGCTGAGCGCTGAAATTTTGGTGAAGATACATCAATACCTATAGCATTGGGAGAATCACAAAAACAACAAATTTTATATGAAAAACATCTTTACGAAGTTGAAATATTTTTTTATATTTGTCCGAACGTATTTGACAACTAATTATGGTGTTGTCACTTCTGTAAAATTATGCTGTGGCTGCTGAGAGAGCATTTACATGATTTTACAATGTTAAACATATACAATGGGCCTCGCTAGACGCACGTAGTTCAGCTGTTTCCTGTCAGTTTCCACGAGGGCGCTACTAACTTTATGACGTCAATATCACTGTTTTATAAAATAAATACATTTACTTGTGTCACTTCAGCTGTTTTTCATGCACAGGACATAAAACAGTCATTTTGTTGGTGTAAGAATAGTGGCATATCGTTACAAGATTATTTTATAATGTGAATTTGTAATCTGTCTCCAATTTTATTAACATAATGCAAACTGTCCTGCCAACCCATACATACTTGGGACAATAATCTAAGCAACTGTAGTCTTATGAATAATATTAATCCATTTAATGCCAAAATATGTCATAAAATGGTGAGGTTGCACGTGTATAAGGTTACCTAGTTTATTAAATAATGTACTACAGTATGCATGATACATGAAGTCTCATCACCACCTAATATGTTCCTTTTCTTTCTCATTGTGTCCATGTGTTGCCTCTTAGATAATTCTACTGTATGTATCAGTAAGCCAACCTAGTTGACCTGACTTGTTACTCTTATCTCTGTATGTTGGCAGGCAACAAGTCAAGTTCGTTGTTGAACATGGTTGTATATTTGCTAAACTTGATTATTATTTATAGGTAAACACAATGGAGGAAGATACAGAATATACCAAACTTCCTCTTGAGGACAGATGTGTGCATAAAGTAAGTTATTTTCTATTTATTATTTTCACTTGAAGAATTAGTCAACTTCAATGGCTAATTACAGTATTACAACAATTTATACACTAGTGTAATTTTTGTGAGTTTGTAGCCACAGAATGTAATTGCCCTGCCCTCAGCACAACATGATGTTAATATATTTAAATATACTGTATAAAAAATATTTACATATTTGCAGCATTTTAATAAAAAAATTAATTTAATTAATTAATCAAATATTGGGCTTTCTATTGCATTTACAATTTGAAATGAAAATGACCAGGTTTTGCACTCTTGTCATAACCCTGATGATGTTTGTTCACAGTTATGGAAGGCTCGTGTACACGGTTATGAGGAAGCCGCAAAATTGTTCCGTCAGATTCCTGACGAGAAGGCCCCAGAGTGGAACAAGTTTCTTGGTCTTGTCAAGAAGTTTGCTTCAGACAGTAATGCTGCTGCTCAGGAGAAGGGACTTGAAGCACTTCTTGCCTATGTTGAGAGTGCTGGGCCGGCAGGAAAGTAAGTAAAAATTTAAACAATCGTTAAATTAAAGAAATTTTAGCACAGATATCTGTTTTGGGTGGAGAACCACAAAAATAAAAATGCCTACGTAATAATTATATACCTTTTTATACCCACGTACATACCGCAGAGTAAGCTACCAAACGGACTAAGCATGTTTGTTTTTGCAGGACGGTTGGAGAGGTGATGTCCAATATTGTCAGCAAGTGTCTAGCAGCCCCCAAGGCAAAGACAAAAGAACTGTCGGTGCAAGTGGTGATGATGTACGTAGAGATTGAGCGTCATGAAGCCGTCATGGAGGAACTTATCAAGGGCTTCGACCAGAAGAACCCCAAGGTGGTGGCAGCCTGCATCAATGTGGCCACGCAGGCCCTCAGGTACAGCAAAACTTTAGGGGAATACTCCTTAATTTAAAATATCACTATGGTCTAATTTTTTAATTGCTGGTTGAGTTAATTTATTTTTTATGATCAAAATAGTCTGGACAATGAAGCTTTCAAATTTTTCTTATGATTTCATAAAATATATTAAATATTAAGCACTGCTGTTTATAAATTTAAATTATTGCATCAAATTTTATTGAACTCACATTCTGGTGTGAAGAAACGTACATAAACATATTTGACATTGTGTGCAGGGAGTTTGGCAGCAAAGTGATTGCTGTGAAGCCACTGGTGAAGGAGATCCCCAAGCTTCTGGACCACCGTGACAAGGCAGTACGTGACGAAGGAAAGGCTCTGATTGTTGAGGTGTACCGCTGGGTGGGAGTTGCCGTCAAGCCACAGCTCAACAACCTCAAGCCAGTGCAGGTCAGTCCCAAACCTAACTCAACCATGTTTTAATATCCAACAATATAAATGGCTATAAACTCAAATTCTTTATTCATATTTTTTTATTGTTATTATGTGTACAGTATATTGAAAAATAAAACTTTACAAGGCTGATAATTTAAGTTTGATAATTTAATGCCACAGTTGTCAAACTTAAATATTAATTATTACATAACAAATGTTCGATTAAGTTAGCCTACCTATTTTAAATACAAAATTGTGCAGCCTACTGTATACTAAAATGTAACATTAAGGATGTCAATAGCTATAATAAAGTATTTAATAAGATAAAAATATTTTTTGCTTAAAGGCCTTCTGAACCTTTTCACAGTATTAAGTGCACGGTTAGCTTTGCTTCAGGGTGATTCGGCTGCATATTTTTTTTGGTTTCAGTAGCACAAATATCAGAGATAATAGCCGATGAAGAAGCACCTGTGACGTCACTCACGCTCATTCAGCGGCGACAATATAGGGAAATCCCTGCAAAAGATAGGTTCACTCCCGCTGCAACCACGGCCACAATTTTACTTCTGGAATTTTGAAACTTTACCAGGGCAGTCTTGATAGTATTTGTCAAATAGACTGAAAGAATTTTTTTGGTGGCGTGTGTACAGATTGAGTTATTGCGGTTGCAAGATAAGCTAAAAATTTAACATTGTTTTCCTATACAACATTTTTGCTCCTCTTTCTACCGCAATAACTCAGTTTGTATGAATGTCATCAAAAAAACATCTTTCAGGCTATTTGACAAATACTATCAAGACTGCCCTGATAAAGTTTCAAAATTCCAGAAGTAAAATTGTGGCCGTGGTTGCAGCGGGAGTGAACCTATCTTTTGCAGGGATTTCCCTATATTGTCGCCGCTGAATGAGCGTGAGTGACGTCACAGGTTCCTTTTTATCGGCTATTATCTCTGATATTTGTGCTGCTGAAACAAAAAAAAAAAAATATGCAGCCGAATCATACTAAAGCAAAGCTAACCGTGTACTTAATATTGTGCAAAGGTTCATAAGGCCTTTAAAATATTCAGTCATGTTAATATTTGTCTCTGGTGTTTGCAGCTCACAGAGCTTGAAGCTGAGTTTGAAAAAGTCACTGGTGGGCGTGCAGTGCCAAACCGCTACCTGCGGTCCCAGCAGGAACGCCAGCAACGAGTTGAGGAAGTAGTTGGCACAGGAGATGATGACGGTAAGACTCCATTTCTACAGAGGGTATTTTGTAAAAATTGTAGTTACGGATACAACTACATATTTGTGTTGTAACAAGAATTTACGCACTATGTATCTAATATTAATATGTAGTAACTTAAATGTTGTATTTCCTATACAACTTTATCTAAATCAAAACTTTCAAAATAGTCTTGTTCACCTGTGAAAAACCGTGGTGCTTGTGTGTTAGTTTGTGGTGAGGACGAAGAGGATGGGGCACCAGAAATAGACCCTTATGAACTGCTAGAACCAGTGGACATCCTAGCAAAATTGCCCAAGGACTTTTATGAGAAGCTTGAGGCCAAGAAATGGCAGGAGAGAAAGGAGGCAATGGATGAGCTGGACAAGCTGCTGCAAAACCCCAAACTAGAGAGTGGAGACTATGCAGACCTCGTCAGGGCACTTAAGAAGGTAAACACAAATGCTGAAAGTAAAAAAAGGGTCACATTTTATTCCTTAATTTGTTTTAACTTTTAAAAAAATATATTCTCAGTAAATTCGCAATTAATTGCATGCAACCCTCTTAGTTAATGCTTTAGATACCTTTTAAAACGAAATATAATTTAGTTTGTATTTAATAACATTGTGTGTTTTTACGTGGCAGATTATTTCCAAAGACTCAAACGTGATGATTGTTGCCACTGCGGGAAAAAGCCTCGCCTGCCTTGCCAACGGACTCAAAAAGCGTTTTCAGCCTTACGCTCATGCTTGTTTGTCGTGTGTACTGGAGAAATTCCGTGAGAAGAAACAAAATGTAGTAGTGGCTATGAGGGAGGCCATTGATGCTGTCACACAGATCGTAAGTATGAAGCTGCTTGAGTGGAAATGATGGGATACTGACACCTTTGTGCTGTGCTTGCAGTTAACCTTGGAGACAATGCAGGAGGACATTGTCGAGGCCCTGGGCAATAAGAACCCTGCAGTGAAAGCAGAAACAGCAGCCTTCTTGGCACGTTTTTTTACAAAGTGCACCCCACAGATGCTAGACCGTAAAATGCTAAAGGCATACACACCAGCACTCCTGAAGACCCTCAATGAACCTGGTACGTGACATCTTCCAGTTAATGTACCATACTTAGTTGTTTTAATTATTGTGGATTATAGTTCAGAATGTCAATAATAACGAGATACAGTACTCTTGTTTATTTATTAAATCATTTCACTTCAGCATCTTGTATAAATTATCATGCATACTGCTAAATTAATTTATTAATTTACAGTAGATATAAATACAGGGATACTAACTAATTGTAAGCCAAAATATATTTCATTATAATTTCTCCTTATTTTGATGATATTGTATAAGTAAGCTATATGGTAAATGTTTTATTATTATAGACCCAATTGTACGAGACAACTCAGCTGAGGCTTTGGGTACTGCCATGAAAGTTGTTGGTGAGAGAGCCATAATGGCTTACATTGGTGACATTGAAAACCTGAAGGTTGTTAAGGTGAGTTATTCAAGAAGCCTTGTGTGGTGGGGTGGAGACTGATGTGTTGTATATCTCTCATAGATTAAGGAGTGCTGCGAGAAAGCTGTGATCACAGCCAAGGTGCCTAAGGCTGCTCGTCCAGCCACTGCCCCAGCCAAAATGGCCACAAAGGAGAGTGATAAGCCAGCAGCGAGCAAGCCAGTACGCAGACCAGGAGCGTCTGCTCCAGTAAAGAAACCTGGGGCTAAAAAAGCAGCTCCTGCAGCAGCAGGTTGGTGTCACTGATATTTTTAATTCAATGTTCATTATGTTTTCACTTGAATCTTATCGTTACTCTAGGGGCTTCAAGTTACTATTATTCCATGTTCTGAGACTTCTGAGTGCCTTATATAAAACCATTTGGCTTGTATTATTTTTTTTAAGAAGGGGAGATCTTGATTTATAATAATTAAAATCATAAGTTCCTAAATAGGGGGTAGTGGGTAGAATACACATTTACAGATTGAATACAGTAAAAACTCGTTATTACGGAACTTGTTGTTATGTAAAATTCGATATTGCGTTAAGGAGATCGCGGTCCCGACAAAATTAACATTGCGTGGTATAGGAGAAACTCGTTATAACGTAATACTCGTTATAAGGTAATAACGTAATGACTTTTTGGTCCCTCGAAATCTGGAATCCTCGATGTTACGTAAAAATCAAGTTTTTAGCGGGAAAAATAAAAATACGCAACGCGGCGACGCGGTAAAAAGATCGCGATCGATCGCGATTTACGCATTGAAGTTGCGTGATAATTCGAGAAGACGTGTAAAACACTAAAAACATAAAAATGTATTAATAAAATAATAAATTAATAAGACACATAGGGTGGTATTCACGAAGAGTTAAGGAGCATTTTAGGGAGAGATATTTTAAGAAGCGTTTTTTATACCAGGTAACAGGTAAGAAAAACGCTTCTTAAATTATCTCTCCCTAAAACACTCCTTAACTCTTCGTGAATACCACCCATACCATCATAAAACCGCATTATAAATAAATATTTTTTTATAAATGAAGAGCTACTAGTAGGACGCTAGGACACGCATTAAACTCGTGGTGTAAAGAGATCGCAATTATTACGCTCGATCACGTGAATATCATAACATTGCGTACTAAGTGACTATAATATTTAGTAATTTCAGGGGGGGGGGGAACAAAACTTCAGTTTAATTCTGTATATTTTAAGTCTTTTAGAAAATGAAAGAAATCATATGAATTTCGTTGTCAAAATGCATGCAGCAATGCGATTGGGTCGTACAGTACGATCTGGATCTGGACAATTAATTAAGATTCGACACAAAATTATTTTTAAGATCGCAGTTAATGCATTATATCAGACCAGTAACTATAAAAATAAAAGTTTCAGCAATATATAATTATTATTGTTTTTTTTTTTTTTTTTTTTTACTGAAAATTCCAAGAGTTGACACTACAAAAAATAAAATTGATCTCGATCGTCAATTTTATTATACGAGTACGTTACGATGCTTGCGAATTTCGAGTTGTAATAAAAAATGCTTGTGGGATGAAATTTAAAGTTTTTTTTTTTTTTTTTTTTTTTTTTTAATTTTTAACAAATATTATCTAACATTTATTATGAATGTTTAATTTAATTTTGAATCCATGCATTTACGGAAAATGAAGAACCTCTCGATCCTCAAAAGTTTCGTTGTTTCGTATTTTGGTGCCGAGACATTTTCGTTAATATTAATGACGATGCAATTGATTTTTTTTTTTAATTTATCGCGTGAATGATCGCGTGTCGACGCTGATGTATAAAACCAATTTGCAATTTTTGCTTCACTTGATCTCCTTTATTATAATTATGCAGCGTCACAGCATCACATTTTTTTTTAAAAATTATTAATAAATTTACAACAACTCGGTAAACTGACGATCCCTTAATTAATTTGCGCATTGTATACGCGATCACGCGAGTAACCCGAGTTTATTCTATACATCGCATCTTAATATCCCGTTTTTTTTCTCTCTCTCTCTCTCTCTCTCTCTCTCTCTCTCTCTCTCTCTCTCTCTCTCTCTCTCTCTCTCTCTCTCTCTCTCTCTCTCTCTTTACTCTAGATTCTTTTGACAAAAAATTTTAAATCACCACGCGCGCATATTTTACGTTTAAAACAACGAAAAAATGCTTGAAATGTTTTCTAGGGGCCACCATATTAGAGCATCGTAAATTCATAATTCAAGGTTACTTAACATGCACTTCCCTATCTAACTATTCAGAGAGAAAATATTTTGTAAATTCATGAATTTTGTAAATCAAAGTTCGTAAAATCGCGTAATTTTACCAGATTGGTACATTTTTCGGAATGGCATGTTAATTAGGACTAATGCAGATCATCTACATCTATCCAATAGTGATGTAATTATTATGTCGATTCCCTAGTACAAGAACACTTCATTATTATTGTAAATCGTTTTAAAACTGAAGACTTTTTTATTTCTCCCAAACATGACAAAAAGGATTTTAATTGAGCAAAAATGTTGCGGAAGTGGATGACACTGGTTTATGTGATATTAAAAACATTTAAAAAAAAAAAAAAAAATCGTTCTTAAGAAATTCGGTATAAGGTAACCCTAATTTTCTGGGTCCCTTGACATTACGTAATAACAAAATTTTACTGTAGTTGTAAAATATCTTGGCATGAAATAGAAGAAAAAATTGACAGGAATACTTCTTGATGGTGTCTTACTGTCAGGGCATTGGTTTCACTAAACTTCTGACTTACAGGCAAGGGCAAAGCTCCTAGCAAGAAGGCTGCAGCGGCAGCCCCCAGCAACCTTGAGCGAGAGCTGACTGAGGAGGAGGTGGACGAGGCCGTGACAGAGCTGCTCGCTCCTGACGTGCTGGCTGGCCTGGCTGACGGTAACTGGAAGACCCGTCTAAGTGCAGCAGAGCAGTTCCTGCAGGTCAGACATCAACACACTTTTATTACCACATTATTGTTGTGTTACTGTACTTGAAGATGTCTTATTACATAGCTGGTACATACCGGTAATATGGTACAGTCCTGTACACCAGCAAACAAGAGACTTAACATCATTGAGTTATAGAAGCAGTACTTCATCATTCGAAATAATTTCTAACTGTTTAGATCCATAATATATAAAACTGTGTTAACTTCATCAATCATTATTGTTTGTTTTTCCCTTTGCTTTTCCTTTGTATTGAAACTATGATTATATTATTAAAATCTTAGTTGATCTGTAGTATTAAAGTATCCAATTTAAAATAATAGGCTTATTGAATCATGTTTTGTACAGTATTTGTAGTGACTGAAAGTATCTTTGTGTACAGGCAATCAACGGCATGGAGAAGGGAGATATTCCAGCACAGGTTCTCATTCGTACACTTAACAAGAAACCTGGGCTGAGAGACGGAAACTTCCAAGTCTTGAAAGTGAAATTTGATATTGTCAAATCTCTTGCCGAGAACTCTAAATTCACAAGGTATGTAAATGAAAGCTTACAGTTTCAACTGGTTACTCACAACTTGCTTGTGGCAGGACGACGGCCCAATTCTGCCTACAAGATGTGGCCGACAAGTTGGGTGACCCCAAGACTGGGGCTGCAGCTGCAGACGCCCTCACCGCCATTGCCGAGATAACCAAGCTGGACTTCGTAGCCACCGAGGTGATCGTGTTTGCATTCAACCAAAAGAGTCCTCGCCTACAACAAGAGTCCATGCTGTGGCTCTCCGCCTCCCTTAGAGAGTTTGGTTTTGTGTAAGGATAACCACTCTTTTATCTAAGTAGTACTGTATTTTATTAATGTAGAAATCTGAAAAAGATAATAGTTTTTGTATACATTTTCTAAGCATTTAATCCAATGAGGGGACGAAAGATCACTTCTTTTCTTTAATGTCAACTCTCTGACACTAATTTTAGACCTGTCTAGGACATATAACACTGGCAAAATATAAACTCAATAAAAAAGTTATGTATAATTTAAATTGTTATGTATGTAGGTTCAAAAAGTCTGATGTGCTAGATTCCCCCCCCCCCCCCCCTCTCTCTTTCCAATACCCTGGAAGTAATATAATATTATTTTTTCTTAAAGTCATGCAGATAAGTAATAACTAATGTTACTGATATAAGTGATATAAAGTTGGTGATGATGTGTGTATAGAAGAAATGAACCCCAAAATTTTTGCAGTCTTGTTGTACGGTGTTGAACTTGAATGGGAGGTGAAATGTTTCAGCGTCCAGCCTAAACCCATGATTGAAAACATCCGCAAGGCGCTGGCCTCGACCAACGTTGCGGTGCGCACAGCCGGGATCACGCTGCTGGGCACCATGTACCTGTATATGAGAGATTCCCTGAGACCTTTGGTGGATGGCGAGAAACCCTCTCTGCTGCAGCAAATCAATGCAGAGTTTGAAAAGGTAACACATCTAACCAACCTCAAATATACTGCAAATTAAATTGCTGATGCACAGCCCAATAAAGATGAAATTTTAAAATGTATGATTATACAGGCCTCTTGTAGCTTACAGAATGTAAAATTTAATATTTTATAATTATTATTATTTGGTTAACAATTTCCATTGCTTGTTAAATCTTCTCCAGTTCTTCTTTCAAACCTGATTTTTATGAGCTGGAAGCCTAAGTAATAGAAAGGAAAATGTTTTGGCAAGTTAAAAACAAAACTGATCAGTATACCAAAGGATAGCTGTTAAATTGTTTTTTATTTTTTTGCGAACTGTGTTCACCCTTGTGTTTTCTTATGTTGTTCAGTTGCAAGATCAAGAAGCTCCACCCCCTTTCCGAGGCATGACCACGTCGACTGGTGAAGATGCTGCTGAGGAGGGAGATGAAGATGAAGAAGCTGGCCCAGACCCAAGCAACCTGCAGGAACTTCTGCCTCGAGCCGACATCAGCGGCTTTGTCACAGAGGCCATGCTCTCAGAGCTGGCAGACAAAAACTGGAAGGTGCGTGATGAGGCTCTGCAGAAGGTGGCCGCTGCTATCAATAGCAACCGCTACGTGTCTGGTAACCTGGGGGAGCTGCCCCAGGCCCTGGCTGGTCGCATGCAGGACAGCAACAAAAATATCGGCCTGACTGCCTTCACCATCTGCAAGCATCTGGGCCAAGCCCTGGGGACACAATCTCGACAGCATCTGCGTGTTATGCTGCCTGCCATGCTACAGGGTCTTGGAGACAGCAAGGTGGGTCACTTGTGGATTAAGTGGGGAAAGATGGTATAAAATATAGTCAAAAAGGTTTTTAATGAACATAAATTCATTGATTTTATTGTTGAAAAACTGTAGGTACAATATTTACAGCACAAATTAATTTGCATTTTTTATTTTCTAGAACCAAATCCGCGTTATGGCTATGGAGAGTATGAAAACCTGGGCAGAGCAATGTGGCATCAAAGAACTATTTGAGGGAGAAATGATTGCTGATGCTCTGAAAAACGGTAACCCTTTCCTACGAGCAGAACTCTTCCTGTGGCTGTCTGAGAATCTGCCTAATGGTGAGTACCTTGGTAAAGGTGATGGTGTGCACAAGCTGACGAATGTATCTTTCAGCCAAGGGTATCTCAAAGGAGGAGCTGGTGGCGTGCCTGCCGTACCTGCTGGTGAGCGTGGAGGACCGCAGTGTAGAAGTGCGCAAAAACTCTCAGGATGCCATCTTGCCCTTCATGATCCATGTCGGCTACGAGGCCATGAACAGACAGATGAGCAAGTTGCCGGTGAGTCACCTCATTGTTGTCTAACCCAGTCAAAAATTTTCACATTTTTTGTACTGTAAATAATTATGTATTGTCTAAAATAAAATGTACTAAATGTAATTAGAATCCTTACTTAATTACCATAGTAAATGATAACACACACATAATTATAGGACTGTATATTTATTTCACTTAGCATTATTTTAATTTTTGAAATGTTGAAGCAGTGTTAGAGAAGAAATTTAATAATCCTTCTGTTAAATCCTTTAAAAATAAAAAAAAATAAAAAAACAAAAAAAAATACAAATTTTCATACAAGTGCCAGCAAATTACATAGTATTAGCACATTTCTAGGGTTATTTTAAACATACTGACATGACCTTGTGTGCAGTCTGCCAGCCGCACTGCTGTGGCCACAATGCTGGACAAGGCGAGGGCTAACCTGCCTGCCAAGCCAGTGGTCAGCAAAGCCAAGGGCGGTCAGGAGCCCAAGTCTGTGATGGGTCGAGGAAAGCCCGTAGCTGCTGCTTCTAAGCCAGCAGCTGCTGGGGCCTCAAAAGCCAAGGTAAGATTACTTACTGTTACATCAGTTGAGAATGCAAGTCTTTTTTCAACTAGTTTGGTAATTTAGAGGTTAATTGCTTGCAGTCTCAAATATAGACCAAAATGGTTTCTTACTTCTGTAGTTGTATATATTATACCGTTTGAATCTTCTTATATGTGTATTATATCTAGCCGTATAATGAGAGGTAAATGCCTTATTCTCTAAAAAAAAAAATGCAGTGTTATAATCTGTTGCCTGTACAAGACTGAAGCGTTTTTGTCTCCAGGCTGGCGGTGCAGCCAAGCCAGGTGCTGCCCGTGGGCGTAAAGAGGAAGAAATCGACACCTCTCCCATGCTGCAGGTCAACACCATCAAAAACCAGCGCATCGCCGATGAACAGAAATTTAGGGTGTGTGACTTTTACTACGCCGTCGTTTTGTGTCCATTATGTACACAAAAATAGCATACATTTTAAAGTGTGTTACAAGTATTTTGTTCTTGACTGTGTTTTTCTTCTTTTTCCCATATTAGATTCTGAAGTGGAATTTCACAACCCCCAGAGAAGAGTTCATTGATCTGTTGAAGGAGCAAATGACAGTTGCTGGTGTGAACAAGACGCTGATGTTCAATATGTTCCATTCAGACTTCAAGTTTCATCTGAAGGCCATTGATGCACTTAATGAGGTTAGTACATTTTCTCTGAGTCTGCTGTGATGATGCTTCATTGTCTCCTCTCATAAACAGAGTCTCAACATGGACCCTGCAGCCACGATGAGCAACCTGGACCTGATTCTGAAGTGGCTCACCTTGCGCTTCTTCGACACAAACCCATCAGTGCTGCTGAGAGGTCTTGAATACCTGCTCTCTGTGTTTGTGATGCTTGCGGAGGACGGCTACAACATGCTAGAGATTGAGGCTGCCTCTTTTGTGCCGTACCTCATTCTCAAGGTGGGTCGCAAATAAATTGGTGCTCTTATTAATTTAAACAATTGTAACATTTGTGACCCAAATCCCATACTTGCTGTTAAATCAGCAGGTAAGTAGTATATCTCTTTCTGACCAATTTCGGATCTATGATTGTTAATTTAATCTTACTTTGTTAAAAATAACCAAATAAAAAAAAATGTCCAGGTGTATGTGGATAGTGTGTAATGGAGTGTGTGTTGGTGGCAGGCGGGCGACTCCAAGGACACAGTGCGCAACAGCGTGCGTGCCATCCTGCAGCAGATCACCTTGGTTTACTCGTGCAGCAAGCTCTTCTCCTATGTCATGGAGGGACTCAAGTCGAAAAACTCCAGGCAGAGGACAGGTAAAGAAATTGCTTGTCGTTAGGCTGAAAAGCATTCCTTCCATTGCTGATTCTTAAATATTGTCCAGCTGAGAGATAGTCGTCAGCTTGCCTGAAAAATCAATAAATAAATAATTTTAAAACATTTTAAAAAAATATTTGGAAAATAGGACATACTAAAGGGCATTCACAAAGCCTTAAGGCCACAATTAAGGGTCAATAATTTAAGACTAGAAATTTTAGGTCTAAAAACACGTCTAAAATCAAGCTTTTATTAAAATGCACAAATTAATAAAATAATTATGAAATTAAGGTCAGTTATAGCTCAAATATACAAATTAAAAAAAATTGTCACAGAAAAAACTTTAAGAAATGTATATTTTGCTTTAGTGCATCCTTTCATAATATATGGAAATTTAGGATGGGGTTTTATGGAATCTGGTGCAATGACTAGTTTAATTAAAATGCAAAAACGGGTTTTAAAGTCAATGAAAATAGGAAAAAAATTTGAAGAGGATGAAAACGTGTATGAGTATTGGAAAATATTACCTGTTAATTTACAACCAAAGCAATCCTTAATTATTGAAAAATATTTTGATGTAACTCACGGGGAATATAGAGTACATAATTGTGAAACTAGATTGATTGTTAATGATCCACTTTTTACTCCACGTAGAATAAACAGATTTACTGAGAAAACTTGGGACTATATAGTTCCAAGGTTATGGAATGATATGCCATCTAATTTAAAAAATTTCGAGTCTAAAAGTATAATGAAAAAATATATAAAAAACTGGTTACTTTCACTAATAAATTAGTAAAACTTTTATATAATAAAAGTAAAAAAAGGTTATTTAAATTCAGTCTTGTAATTTAAATATTTATCTTTTTCAATGTTTAATATTATTATGAAGGAGAAAAAAAAATGTAATAGAACCATATGTTTTTATTCATAATCTTTATTTTGTTGTTTCTATTTTGTTCTTGTTGTTTTTCTTGTGTCATATACTAATTATTAAAATATTTCAGTTAATATATTACAATAATTAAAGTGAATTAAAAATTTTGTGGAAGAAGATTGATGTTTAAAGTATTTTATTTTATTATAATTATATTGTTAATTATGTTTTTGAGAAATTAAATATAAGTATATATTTAAAAACAAAATCACTGTTTTGAGCTGAAAAATGAATAAATAATAATGTATATTATGAACCGGCCGATAGGATTATGTAATATAATCTTGGCTGGACTGTATTGTATAATATTGAAAAAAATAAATAAAAAAAAAAAAAAGCTTTAAATTATCGAGCCTTAAATGTGGCCTTAAGACTTTGTGAATGCCCCTTACTGTAAATAAAATATATCTTGTCTGATTGAGGAATCAAGTTAGGTTAAGGGTAAGGTAACGCCACCAATGTTAAAAAAAATCCCTCTCACAAAAATTCTGAAAAAAAATTAAATGTTCTCCTCTATACCCCCTATCAGTACCTAAAATATCAGGTATACAAATACGATCTAGTTTTTGAGTTATGAATTTTTAAAGTTGACCAATTTAACATGGGAGTTTCATTTCTCCATGTTAAAGTAGTCAACTTTAAAAATTTATAACTCAAAAACTAGATCGTATTTGTATACCTGATATTTTAGGTACTGATAGGGGGTATAGAGGAGAACATTTTAAATTTTTTTCAGAATTTTTGTGAGAGGGATTTTTTTTAACATTGGTGGCGTTACCTTACCCTTAAGATTCTACAAGCAAAGTCTTTTTGTATTTTTTAAGGGGCTGTTTAATTCACACGTGGGCTGTGCTTTAGTTTAAGAGATTACCGTATTAAAGATTCCTGCTTTGAAATTTGAGTTAGAAATACAATTTTCAGTCACGTTTTTTTTTTTTTTTTTTTTTATTCAAATAATTTTTATATTGCAGTATGTAGGTATTGCAAAAAAGACTGTGTCTACAATTGATGTTTCACCATAGTTGGACTTATTGTTTTTTTGTGTCTCCTTCCTTCAATACTAGTTTTTTTTTTTTTTTTCATGAAGTCTTTCAGTATGTAAATTTTGTTTAACATTATTGCATTTTTATTCTATTTCAGAATGCTTGGAAGAATTAGGAACGTTAATTGAAAACTATGGCATCAGTGTGTGCCAGCCAACCCCCGCAGCTGCATTGAAAGAAATTGCCCGCCAGATTTCTGACCGAGACAACTCTGTTCGTACTGCTGCCCTCAACTGTGTGGTCCAGGCGTGGTATCAAGAGGGTGACCGTATCTACAAGATGATTGGCCAAGTAAGATGACAAAGCAGATTTGTTAGAGGATAGTGTCTCATGACTTTCGTGTTTCAGATCTCGGACAAGGATCTTTCGCTCCTCACCGAGCGAATCAAGAGAGCAGGCAAGAACCGTCCGACCATCCGTACTGCACCTGAGCCAGTCAGCAGGCCCACCAAGGTTGTGCGGCCCAACACAGCCATTCATGAGCCGGCCAATGGCATGAGAGATAACGAGAGGTACCAGCAGGACCAAGTGGAGGAGGTTGAGCCCCGCTACAGGTGAGCTTCATATGTCTGTGCTCATTGCATTTCATCTTGTATCACTTAAGATATTAGTGATGTAACTTTTTAATTTGATTTACTCAATATTATATGTTTTCTTTCATTCTTTCTTTTTTACTCCAAAGAATTCTAAACACACCCTTATTAAAAAAAAGTAAATAAATACTGTAATGATAATATAAAATACAGTACTGTGAATTTAAATCTACTGAACTGAAAGTTGTTATTTATTTATTTTGTAACAGAAATGTTGTACAAGACAAACAACTTCGCTAGAAACAGTTTTATTTATAAGGAACTGTTGAGTGTTGATTCAAAAGCACTAGTGTGTTCTTGAGACAGATAGCCATGCAGGCACGTTGCCGTGTTGGTTTTGTAGGGACTACGATGAGTTGGAGGAGGAGGATACTGGTGGCTCTTCGTGCTACTCTGGCTCCGTGCGGTCGTCGTGTAGCAGAGACTCACCTCAGCCACTCAACAAGACATGGACATTGGATGTTGACCTCCCTGGTCCCAGCAGCAAGTCAGTGGGCGTGGAGTGTGACCCCGCCCCCTTCTAACCTTGTGTGTTACTGACTAATCAAATCTCTTCTAGAACGGAATGGTGACTCATTGTGCCTTGTTGTGTGTGATCATAGCTCTGTTAATCGTTTATTTCATGATGCAGATTCAATTCCTATTTTATACTTTGGTGCAACTTCTATTAATTAATTATTTCATTCCATGTGCTTTTTCCGTCATCAATATGTATCATACAAATCCAAGTAAAAGCGTTCGAAAGAAAAGAGTAAACTCGGCCAGGACTCGAGCCTGGGACCTTCCAATTTGCGCTCGGATGCTCTTCCAACAATGCTCTTTCAAACGCTTTTACTTGGATTTGTATGATACATATCGATGACGGAAAAAGCACATGGTGAAATAATTAATAAGAATCATCATCTGATGGAGATAACATCTGTTAAAATATATTTAAAAAACAACTTACTATATAACTGTTTGGTTTGGTTTTTTGTTATGTTGAATTGTTGACTGATTTGACTAAGTAAGTATGGGGTTGTGTAAGATAAAACCAGTGATTAATGTGGTTTGTTTTACAGCTCATTGTTTACATGAACCTTGTGTCTTGTTAACTGGTACTGTTTTACTTTTTTTGATATTTATTTTGTTTTGTTTTGATTTTTTTTTTTTTTTTTTTTTTTTTTTTTTATTATTATTATTATTTCTTTACTAACACTACAACATAAAAACTGTATTTAGAAGTTACCTTGTACTCTAACATGGTACAACTATTCAAAACATTGTAAAGAATTTGGCAAGAACAATTTTTTATTATTTTAGCCCTTGTAAAGAATTTGGCAAGAACAATTTTTTATTATTTTAGCCTTAAGCCTTGGAGAAGGGGTGGGAAGAAAAGAGAGGGGGGAAAAATCTAGTTTAGTCAAGCTCTGTTGTTTTGCAGGGAGAGAGGAAGGGGGGAACAGAAAAAGGGTTATATGCCAAAATTGCATCATTGTTTTGAAGAAACAAGACTTTTAATTAGCCGAACCTGAAGTTGATCTCTTAAACCAGGTTAAATTTGTTGGATTTGTAGTGTAAGTATGACTGCAGACTGACTGAGCATGGTTGCAGGACCAACTTGGTGCAGCGTGGGATGCGTCCAGCGTCGGGCAAGTTCAGGCTGGACTACAACATGCTGGAGGAACTTGAAACGGACAACACACTGCGAGCTCCGGACCTGGTCGAGATGGACCTCGAGGAGCTCATCCACTCAGACGTGCGCCTCCCCAACATTGAGTGAGTCACCAACATTGCCAGTTGACTCAACACTCATGCATACTGAGAAAATATTAATAATAAGAAGAGGATATTCAACATAATAATTGGAGTGTAGAAGCAAGCAAAAATTGCTTCTCACCTTTTTTTAATAGAGAACTTAATCCACTTTAAAATTTTCACTGAATCTTTAAAACTTCTAGAAAAAATACATTTCTGGTCAACTAGTTTTTCTCATGATTTAGTACCACTACAGTACTTTGTTGGCTTTTGTTACCTTTTATTTATTGCAACTGCTTTATGTGCAGGCCCTCGAAACACACAGTGGTGACGTCCCCGATGGCCTCTGGCAACGTAGTGGCGTCTGCTGCCGAGCTGTATGTGGGTCGGCTGTGCTGCCACCAGTTGGAGCGCAGCATCGAGGCGTGCCGGGAGGTGGAGAGCATGCTGCGTCGAGAGTCCTCCCTGCGCATTCTCGTGCCCCTCACCGACCAGCTGCTCGTGGCCATCACCAACCAACTGCAGCTGCTGCACAAGGCTACCCACGAAACCCATGACATGCAGCTCATGAGCACAAACTACACCCTGCTCATCACCATCCTCAGAATGGTGTGTTGTGTAATCGGGTGGATGTTGCATTTAAATTTCAAAAAAAAAAATAACACTAATAATAAAATATATCACTATTTGTTGAACAAAAGATAGAGTCATAGAAATAAAGACATTATTTAGTTTCATTGCTGTTGTTTTGATGCAGTGTTCTTACTTCTTATATACTAGACAAAATTTCAGTACTAAAAATAATATTTAAGTTAGAATCTATCATGCTAAGAAATAAAAAAAAATAAAGGAAAAAGGATACCTAGTAAAATATTTCCATTGGTTAAACCTTTCTCACTGTGCTTTATATGTTTCCAGCTGTTTGCAATGCCAGACGTTGCCAGCCGAGCCTCCCAATCTGTTATTCGAGACCTCATGAGCTCACTGCTGTCCATGTTGGTGGAGCAGAAGCTTGAGCGTTTCCCCACAGAAGACCAGATCACCCGACTCACCAACTCCCTGGTGGTGCGCATCATTGAGAACTCGGAGCACACCAAGCTAGTCACGTGAGTGCCATTCTCCTCCTCTTCCAGTCTCCCACTCAACATGTTTATAATTTGTATAACCTTTTTTTATTCCCCCTCTTTCTTCCAGGGCACAACTACGTATGCTGTATGAGTGTATTGCTGCACCAAATACTCACCCTAAATTTACTGAACTTGTGATGAAGAGCTTGTGGAAGGTGATGAGAGTCATTGAAAGCTGGGATGACACTCTGGATTATGCAGCTGTCCTAAAGGAAGTCAACCATTTCTTAGCTGTAAGTAATGAATTTTGTCTTTGGCAAGATAGAAATTGCAATGAGATATTAGAATGTGAAAATTTTAGTGGCTTAACTGAAACAAGGGGTAAAAATATGGTACTGTAAATTTTTTCAGATTTTTCTGAGACCGGGAACTATTTTTTGAAAATTATTGAAAGTCTATTTTGATGACGTCACGGGCGACACTTCTACAAAAAAGGATAGGGCAGTGCTGCCCGTGACGTCATAAAATAGACTTTCAATATATTTTTAAAAATAGTTCCCGGTCTCAGAAAAATCTGAAAAAATTCACAGTACCATATTTTTACTCCTTCTTTCGATGAAGCCACTAAAATTTTCCCATTCTAATATCACATTTTTACTGCAATGTCTTACATTTTATCATAACATGACACCATATCCCTTACGGGGTTAGCCAGCAGCATTATCAAATAATGATAAATGTTCACACCTTTAAATCAACTACAGTGACAAAAATATATGCAAATGATCTTTCGTAATTAAACTACTGGAAGTTTTTTTTTTAAGTTGGTGCTTGTTCTGCAGTTAACTAACTAGTGTATAATTTCAACACAAATAATGAAACCGCTGTTCCTGTTGTGATATAGGACTTCCCAAGCCACACATGGCGTGACCGTGCCAACCAAGTACCCCTCAAGACTGTGAAGACTCTGGTGCACACCATGGTGCAAATGAAAGGGGCAGGGCTGCTCTCCTACTTGGGCAAGGATGATACCTGTCCTGAGCTTAGCAAGATCATCAACAAGTACATTGTGGTGAGTAGAAAGTAATCAACTAAGCCATTCATTTTCTTCAGCTACTATCACTACCTGTCCCATGTATGCAAATTTATTCCCTTCAGTCAGCCCTACATGCTTCATACTGCAATAATTATTATTATTATTATTTTAATGCCTGCTAATTTATGTAATTGTTTCAATGCAGAAAAATTGTTCTTTCAGTTTTAGTCTATAGGTGATTTATTTCTAAGATTGTAAATTTCATGTTCATTTAATTTTATTCCTTTTCTTAGCTCATTTTAAAACATGAAACTGCATTATTAGTTGTCACTAAAGATCTTTGTGTTTTGTCCACAGACATGCGGCAAGTCAGCTGGAGACAAAATGCAGAGTAATGGCAAAGAAGGAATGTCACCGCATCGTTTTTCAAAGCTCACCCACGAGCAACTCTCAACAATCTTCAAGAAGATTGGATCTAAGGACCAGACAAAGGAGGTTTGTATTTTATTTATACAGACTTGAAATAGGACAATATCCAAGTAAACTCTCTTGTTCAGGGCCTGGAGCAACTGTACGAGTTCCAGAAGGTACATCCAGATGCTGACATTGGTCCCTTCTTGGAGAAATCTTCTCAGTTCTTTCAGGACTACATTGAGAAAGGACTGAAGTCGATAGAGAAGGACCGTGTTCGCATAGGTAGCACCACAGCCAGCTCGCTGTCCTCCCCTCAGGGTAAGTGGGTTATATACAAGAAACTCAGGGTATTCATTAGATGAAGTAGAACGAATTTCCCATATTTTGTACGAGGGAGTTTTTTTATTAATCCAGCAATAATTATACAATGTAGCAGTGGTTTTTATAACGATGTCATCATGTGATTGTTGGATTTAGGAAAAAACTTACCGCCTGTTGAATCCTCATGCTGCAGCTAATTTTCATTTCTTGTTGAGCAATATCATCCTTAACTTTCACAATCAGATTAAAGGCTCTAAATATACCTGTTGCTTTGTAGTTCTACTAAACTGGCTATTGGGACCCTTGTATAGTTACAATGTTACAGCAATGTTGTCATCTTTCTCTTTACTCTCTTGCCTCTCATTTTAAATGTCCTCTGGAATCTAGTTTAATTGAGACACCAAGAGAACTTTAATACAAATCAGCTGCAAATTAGATTATAAGTAAAGAAACTAACAGATGCAAAAATATATATGATTACCGGTATGTGTAATTTATTGTAGGCACTAATGAGAGCAAGTTTTGAACATGCAGGCCTGAAGTCGTACTCAACGTAAGATGTGCTGTCTGGTTTCTCTCTAAAGACGACAGCTGAAAGACCTAATATGTAATTCAAATTTCCAACATTACAGAGAGAAAATTAATTCCCCTTTTAAATCAGTGGCTTTTTTTCTTTCCTTAGAATTGTTGTGGCTTTACATTAATTGGTACTGGAAACTTTTTGTAGCTAGTCTATGATTAATCATCAAGCATTCTTGACGTAGAACAAAGCTAATTTGGTGAGCGGGTGTGTAATGCTGTGTGGTGTGGTGCTCAGTGATGGACACGCCCAGCGACAGTGGCTCGGAGTGCCCGCCCTCCATGCGCACCTCTGTAGAGGAGGGCGAGGAGGAGGCAGGCTTGGCTGGGGAAGACCGAGCACACTACTACAAGGAGCGACTCAAGATGCTGCAGAGCAAGGCGGGACTTGGCAAGCCCGAGCTACCCCTCCCTCCCGATAACCGCAGCAATGATATCAACCGAAACCGCAAGGGCCCCGCAGAGGTGAGCACTGCATGGCCAGCCATAATTTTTTAAGCAAGTAACAACCCTTTTTATCCCTTTGGATAAATAAATCGATGGTGTTCTGTCAAAAACGACTATCTCATTTTATCGCGTTCTCTCAAAAACGACTAACTCGTTTTATCGCGAGCCGAGATGGTCGCTTTTGCACTATGGGTTTCCAGGTATACATTTTTTTATACCTGGAAACCCATAGTGCAAAACCGACCATCTCAGCTCGCGATAAAACGAGTTAGTTGTTTTTGAGAGGACTCAATAAAATGAGTTAGTCGTTTTTGACAGAACACCATCGAAATGTACAGTTGCATACTATTATTTTTTTCCCCTTTACCCCAAATATTAGCACTCTTCTAAGAGATGCAAAGCCATTAGAGGCAATATGTAGAACATAAATCCTGAAAAAAATTCATGCAATTTGTCCTTATTGGTACATTTTCCAGTATTATTATGGGGCCTATATCTTGGATATGCATGTGTTTGTGTTATCAATAGAGTAACATGGTAATTTTTTGTTCGTCATAACATTAAAACATAATCACCTCGTTATTTAACTCAATGCTGTCTTTATTTTAACAGTAGGATATTTGTTTGCTTGTTTGGTTCGCTACATCTATCCTATTGCAGCAGCATCTTCACCAAATCATGTGGTGTCCTGCATGGCTGTACAGGGGGTATCTGTGCTTTTTTTTTTATATTATTTTTATTTTGTTCTTGGTATGTATTGTAACAATCAGTAAAACAAAATCACCTTAATAATATAACAGAAAATTAATGCACTGAACATTTTATCACGATCACTGCAACAGGGTGTATACCATCTGGAAAAACCTGGAATACCGGGAAATATCATGGAATTTCAAACCCTCTGGAAAAACCGGGAAAAATCATGGAATTTTGAAAAAAATGTCAAAAAAACTGGAATTATCACATTTTTCAGTAATCGTTTTCTAAATTATGTAATTTTGATGCCTAAAATCTTGATACCGTTTCGTTTTTTTAAATTTTTTGACAAGTTCTAACATTTATTCAAATCAATTAAATAAACTTTTCAAGTATTGGAGATGAAAATGGGAAAAATTCGTGTGCAAAAGCGTGACGTAAAAAGATCGCGATTTACGAGAGATCGCGCGCGTATTATAGTGACGTCAATATTTCGGACGAATATAAGTTAAATATTCACTGAAAAGTATATAAATGTTTCAAATCTTAATTTGTGACCAAAAATAAATACTCCTTCAATTAAAACATCTTGAATTATAAACTAGAAAAATATAATTATTATTTTTAACGATGCAAGTGACCATGCATGCATTGCAGTATATACGTAGTGTAATTAAAAGATAGACAATATTACTTTAAAAAAGTTGATCGTTTGATGAGAAATAATAAATATATACAAGAGGTCATTTATAAATTATTATAATTTATCATATTCAAGCACAAAAAATAAAGTAAAAGTTATGATAATGTAAACTAGGAAGCAACGCTAGCTATGTTGCTGTACGCGCGGCGTGAGCTCACTTTATTTTATAGACCATAACACAATTTTTGCAGTAGTTTAGTATATTTTTTGAAAAATTCATTGAACACAATATTCAGCAATTAGAACATTTAGATATAGGGAACTAGATTGAAAATTTTCCTAAATGTTTGAAAAATGTTTTGTGTCCTAGCTATAATCTCCTAATTTATGGTCCCTAAACAGTAGAAGATCGCTCTGTTCCTAAATTTCTGAATTTTCAGGGAAATGTTTAAAATAATAATAATAATAAAAATTCCAGCAATTTTTATCACATTCAATTCACACCGGACTAAAATTTTAAGTCGGACTTTTAAAACTAATATTTTTTCATTAAAATGACACTGAACACTAAAAAAAATGTACTTTTAAAGTTTTTAAACAGACCCGAATAAAATTATATTGAAGTTAAAAAATAAAATGATTAATGCATTATTGCTAGATTTTTTTTTTTTTTAACATTTCCCTGAAAATTCAGAAATTTAGGAACCATAAATTAGGAGACTAAAAGATTTTTCAAAAATTTAGGAAAATTTTCAATTAAGTTTTCCCTCTATCTAAATATTCTAAATGCTGTGTAGTAATCGCAAAAAGTAGTTTGCAAATTTACTTCTTTTGTACAATGAAGAGTTGATCTGCATTACATTCATGTGCACTATTTATGATAATATAATATCGTCCCTCGTCCGGAATAATGAGCTATCTGCCTTCCAAAATTCAAATGCAATAATGAGCTGCCTGCTTTTACTTTTACATTAAAATTGCATTCACCTGGTAAAGCAGACAGCTCATTATTGCATTTGAATTTTGGTAGGCAGATAGCTCATTATTCCGGATGAGGGACAATATTATTATATTGTTATTATAGTGTCATCAGACAAGCCAATTTTATTTTTTATTTTATTTTTATTATTATTATTTATTTTTTTTTTTTTTTACAATTTTTAACGTTCCCTGTTATTATTATCATTAGATTAAAGTATAAGTTTAGTATATATTATGTAATCATATACAGTATAATATATAAAAAAATATTTACTAATTATACAGCAATTTCATAAAAAATTTGAGCATTAAAATTTTCTAACTGTCAAAAAAGTTGCTCGCTACGCTCGCAATTTTTTTTTTTTTTATAATATGTGTTCTGTGTTTGGTTATTTTTTCTTGTTTTATACTGGGTAGCATTTTTTTATTTTTCTCATGATCTGTATCTTTCAATTGATAAATTATGGATATATGGTTGTTAAGAAAAACAAAATGTAAAATGTCAAGATTTTTTGTTCCTTAAGGAATTTAATCCTAAAACGATACCTTAAAAAAATTACATGGTTTAAGTTAATTTTTATATAATATACCTCCCCCACCCCCTCCTGAACGCTAAAAAATTACCTGGAATTTTTTAAAATTCCCTGGAAAAACCTGGAAAACTCATGGAATTTCATTTGAGAATATTGGTATACACCCTGCTGCAAGCAAGTTATGATTTTAACTTGATTTAGATCACTTATCAGGAAAATAGAAGGTATCACATGTATTTGATAATAATTATCGTAAAAGGCTACCGGTATGCAGTAAAAACTTGTTATTACGTAACTTGTTTTAAGGTAAAAACTCAATATTGAGTAAAAATAATTAGGATTGCAGGTATAGGAAAAAAATGATATAAGGTATACTCGATATAAGGTAAACCCAATTTCCTGGGTCCCTTGACTTGACGTAATAACAAGTTTTTACTGTATTACCTAAAGAAAATATACATAATATGTAACTTAATATTTGGTCTGTTGCAGATGCTGGATACTCTGCCTCGCAGTGTGAGCGGAGAGACGATGAGCCCCCCAAATAAGAGTGCGGACATGGAACAAATTCTTCAGCGTCTCGAGAGGTTCAAGAGGTAGACTGTAGCCTGAGAGAGGCTGCTGCCATCATTCCCATGTAGTCCTCAGGTCTTCTCTCCCTACCCGACACACAGTTAAACTGCACACCAGTCTCTTTCTTCTTTATTCTTTAAAACTTAACAACACTATTGAATTGCAACTAGTAACGCTTTCCATAGCTATGTGAATCAATCTAGGTTTCTGTTGCATAATATATATATATATATGATGATGATGATTAAAAGATAATAATAATAATGATGGAAATCTTATTTTTATTTAATACTCAATATTTAAAAAAAAAAAAAATGCAAAAACAATTTATTATGTTATTTGTCTGTTCTTTTGTCTTAAGTCTTAAATAGCTAACTTTCAAGTTTTAGGCTTTTATTCCATTTTTGTGTGTATTTGTTGACTGTCTCATATATATAGTTTAAGGCAGCATAGACTTTTTTTCTAAAATTTAATTGCTTACTTTGCATTTTAAGGCTAATTAATTAATATAATATTAATAAACTGGTATACAAGTAATCCGTAAGAGGTACTTAATGTGGAGCTGCAATTTCAAACAATGTCCACTATTTATTGTTGTGGTTGTTTTAATTTGGTGCACAAAGTTATTATGTGATGGCTCCAAATTAAGAATCAAGTATTTTCTTTGTAATAAATATTAATTACATTGTCCTAGACCATAATTGTAATCAACAATGTAAAAATTAATAATTTTAGAAATATTAGAAAAATTAAATAAGTAATGTATGTTTAATATTTACATCCATCTTTTATTTCAACATTTTTTTTTTTTTTTAACAAATCCCATGTCATGAAAAAATAAGAAGGAACAGTATAAATTATGTAAAAACAAAAATTAAAAAACCATCACAGTTAACGTCAAGAGTTTGCAGAATTGGTCTATTATTAACAGCAATAAAAAAATAATAATTGCTTATGTCAATAAAAATTATACTTCATTTTTGTGACAATAATCAGACAGATCTACGCCTGATCAAAAAAGTTAATGAGGGTTTGTAAATCATTATATTTATTTAAAACTTCTAACAGCTGAGGTACTTTACTCTTGACGTTGCTTCCTCTAAATTTATGAGTGTCCACGTACAAGTCTGTGATCATTGCTGTAAACAAGAGATCACATTTTCAGTTACAAATCGATAGTGTTACCTCTTGGCTACTTGCCATTGAGTCGCTGCAGGTGTGCCGGCTGCCTCTTGATGCTCGCTAGCAGCTGGGACTCTGAGTCGAGCACCTGCTGGTGTTTAGGAGGCAGGCTCGCCCCGGCCTGCTTGAGCTCCCTCAGGGCTTCCAGCATGGCCACTTCACGAGCCAGCTTCCTCTGGGACTCAAGCTGAGGGTGCAGCATCTGTAGCATGTGGCGAGTGCTGCCTTCGTGGACCTCTGCAAAGGGGGTAACGTATCAACTACATAACTCCCCACAGCAAGTGGAGATTTTAGTCTAGTGTGGTATTTAGTCAAATTTTCTTGGTAACCAACCATTTTTGTTTAAAACATTTATTTCATTTTATTTTTTTATGTAGGTTTAGTGCATTATTAAAAGCACTAGTTAGAAAATCAGTTGAATTAATTGAAGTCTTCATTTTATGCAAAAAGGTGAGCAGTTCTTATAAGCTATTCATCTGCTGCACACCTTTTTCACTCCCCAATAATAGATAACTTGTTAATAATTTTTTTACTGAAAAAAATTTTTTACTGAAAAGGGTCAAGTTACCATAAATTCAAGTAACAAAATTCTACTTCTAGCTTAAATGTTTTAAAAAAAAAATTTTGTATCAAGGAAAACCTTCGGTATAATTAAGTTTTCACATTCATCCATTTAAAATGTGATTTACACAAACTAGTTATATTATTTACCACATGATATTTCTAATTTTGTTTTTTTCTTTGTTGCCTCTTTCGTTAACACTTCTTTTAGTATTGAAATGGTTGACATGTTGTCAGACTTAAATTCTGCTTTCCCTTTCCTATAAATCATACACAAAATAGGTTAAAAAGAGCTACTTTACAAATACCGACATACTTACATGTACATGCAATGTAGAACTGTATTGAGGAATGTGTTTGCAAAAGTGAGAACTCCTTCATCTGTGAGAGGAACTTTTTCTGGTACTTCTGGTAGACACAATGAGATCCAAGTATGAACCTCTGCCAAGCTGAAAGCTCCCGTAAGCCTCAACGTGTTGTATGGTCTGCAAATCACAACAACAATGTCAGACAATATCAACGAGATGTCTTAAATTCGTTGACGTACCGTCCCAGCTCCAACTCATGACTGCGAGTGTGCAGAGACAGAGGTTTTATTGGATAACAGCGTACTTGACAGCACTTGGGCTGCAGCATGAGGGTAACATAAGCCCTCAGCTCACCACTTTGGCCCTCTGTTGTTCGTACTTTAACCTCAAGTCTGGTTGTATTAACTTGGCAACGGTAAGTTGCTAACAAAAAATTACCACTCTTGAAAAGAAAAAAATTAATAATACTTTGTAAGAGGTCATGTATAATTTGAGGGACTTACTTTTGGATCACAAGCACTGTGACTTACTACAGCAGAATTTTTTTCTACGTCTAGAATATCAACTGGCACGTTGCTTTGTATCAGAACATTATCAATTGCAGTTTGAACCTCTATTGTTAGTAAATAGGATGCGTCTGACTTTTGAAGTGTTAGCTGTAGAACAACAAATAGTTTAATTGCAGTTTTGTGTCTGAATATGAGTAGAAAAATTACCTTGTCGTTCACAGATATGAATGGGATTGCTGAGAGACCATCGGACTTGCTCTGTGTTGCCTGTTGATATCGTTCTCTTTCCTTCATTACTTTCTGCTCTATGGCATCAATCTCACACCTGCACAATTATAGAACAGAACATTTCTAACTTCTCTTCTCTGACCCAATATATGCAAACCTGAGTTGATGTATTCTTTCTCTTGCTTCTTTTGTAACTCCAATTATTCCTCCATCTTTTATTCCCAGTTCCTTTTCTTTGTTTTCAGTTGTCAATCCAAAGAGCCATCCTGTGAAAAAGTTTTCTTATTAATTATTATTTTTTTATTTTTTTATTTTATAATCCAAATTTACTTTTATAATAACAAAGTTCATCTCCACTTTAATTTACTAATTAGTCATACCTGTGTATGTTGTTGCTACAATTTCATCATGCTCTTGATTGCCCACTATGCCTCCTTGAATGGACATTATACTCTCACTGCATGCCTGTAATTTTACCAATTATTCAGAAAGATTATAAAACTTTCGCTGCATGAACAATAATCTACATACATGAGTAACACGTCTCACTGGAATATCTTGCATCTCATCAAAAGCATAGGCTTCTATCAGTCCGTCGTCTCTCCCCACTAGAAGTTCAGGGATCCCGTCTCCTGTCAAGTCATAATGGTCCATACACAGAATTCCACCATTGTTGCTTTCCATCACCCAGTGCTTACAAGGCTGACTGTAATTTGAAATATGATGATAAACACTTAACTTCATCTTGTAGCAACATCAGACTTACAATCCAAAGCTGACAAGGCCGATGCTGCCATCTTGGGTTCCATACAGAATATCATCCCCAGTCTCACCCCCTTGTCCGAACAATAGCTGCAGTGCAGAGGGTCGTCCAGGCACCTCTAGCACCACTGGGCGCTCCTTGTCTCGGACCAGACGTAGCGTACGGTCCTCACAAGCCAGCACTGTACGCAGCAGGCTGCCCTGAAATTTTGTGTGTCAAGGGATGGTTGGCATGACTGTCTCAAGACCTACTTGCTGAGAGGGCAGGGCGAGGATGTCCGTTATTTTATCGGCAAGTGTCAGGTCATTTTTTTCCTTACAATCTTCATAGTGATGAAACGTGTGGTTGCCAGCAACCATCAGGTGGCTGCCACGGACACTCCTGTGATATACACAGTACAGTATTGTAAATATCACACACACCACTATTATAAATAATGTTAAATCTTAAATTTAAGCAGTTAATTAATTGTGGCAAACAGTTATTGTTTTTAAATACATAAACATTTAAAATTTAATTAATATCGTCTTCAATGACCTGTAATTAAAAAAGGGAAAAAAGGGGTTTGAAATTTACTATCTTTCACTTCAATTTTAAAAGTTTGAAACAGTCATTATATACTCTAGTAGTATACACTTAATTGCGTATAATTTTATAAGTAAGTAATTTTATTTAGCTTTCGCTAGTACAAATATGTGAAATACATTCTTTTCATTTACTTACATGTGCTGAATGGGTTCGGTCAAATTAGTTTCAAATCCCAAAAACAATTTGCCTTTTTTAGAATATCCTTTTACTTCATTCTCGGAAGAAATAAATATTTTATCTTGCATCATTCCTGAAAGAAAATGCCTTAAATTGTGTGTTTCACTATATAGCTGCATATTATGTTTAAATGTTTATGTTTCCTTCAATAACAAATCTAGCTGCACCAAGCGATCCTTTGACTTGACTGAATATATAAAATGTTAAAATATATGAGAAACCTCTCACCTAAATATTTGTTGAAGACTTACCTGGAGTGCCTCCCAATTCTAGTCTAGTGATTTTTGATCCTGGTAAAGATTTGAAACTTTGTTGGACTTCTCCCTTTTTTATGCTGAAGATTTGCACAACTCCATCGTGATCTCCCAATGCAACCTGCAATTAACATTTTACAACAAAATACAATTAGCTTTGAAATGAAAATTGATTTACACACTTGCACACGTACATACACTTCAAGGCTCGATCTTTCCAGAATTGCACTCACTATATAAGTGAAATTATTACATCCAAAAAAATTAAGTTAATCGATCATTTACCAAAATATAATTAATCTCTATATGATTTGCACCTCCCCTCTCTCCCTCCCCCTCATAAGATTATAATACCCGATCGTTGATGTTCTCAAAAGAGCTATAATTAAGTATATGTGCCATTTAAATAAGGCGGCGCGGTCACCCAAAAGTGCAAATAAAGCACACAATAACTCGACACTCGATCTCATTGGAGGATTATAATATGAATATATTCATACCACATGACATTATCATTTTTACCATGTAAAAGTTATATTTTATTATGTTATATTTTAATTCATGCTTGCAATAAATTTACTGGCTGTGAATATAGAGAGGCGAATATTCAAAAGAAATTAAAAGACCCAGGAAGCCTATATCTATATATCATAATATCTATAAATAATAGAGATATAAAATATCTTGCATTTTAATTATTAATGCAAAGGCAACAAAAACAGAAATCCTAATATTTTTAATTAAGTTTATCATTTATATATTATAATATATTTATATAATAATTAATATATTGATCCTAATTAATATATTAAATTTTTTTTTTTTTACAAGGATACACCCCTAAGAGCTTAAATTAGTCACCTTTTGTTGTGATTTTGCCGCAGCACTGGGCAAAAGCTTCATCGTTTGCTTTGATGTTGACCCTACCAGGGAATAATCAATGCGAGATAGTTGTATTTCCATTTTTCTTCTTTAATTCTCGACATGCATGCAGAGAATGCAGACACTATTTTTGGTAACTTTCAAATTTCGTTCCACATTCCTCCGTAAAATTAATGCTCTCTGCGATGTGCTGCACTCTGCTGGCACTGGCAGAAAACTGCGTCACTCGATTGTTCAGTCCTTCACGGACGTTGCTAGGGACAAGGGACCCTTGTCTCGAATCGGGACAAGGCAGTGTTCCGCGCATGCGCACTACGTAACTCTAACTGGCGGCATATTATGCAGTTTTATGCTGCCTTGTCCCGAAGAAAAAGACTCGGGACACGGCACTTTCAAGCCGCGTGAATATGCTACAGCAGCAACATGTTATCTGCCGCGCGTGACGCCGTGAGGTTATCTGAATTAATATATATACACGGGAATTAAAATATAAAACTTCAATAAACACTTTAAAGTATTATAATGATATTATAAATTAATATTATTAATGAGATATATATGTTAATTTTATATAATATATTATATATAACAATTAATATATTTAATTAATTCATCATGCATGCTGGAATCGATCGTCCGGCATATGATACAATATAATTATACTATATATTTTTATGATATATATATATACAGTATATATATATATATATTAAATGCTTGAAGATTTTTTATAATTTTAATATTGTATAATAATATAATATATAACCAATTCATTATTTTTATTTTAATTTATATAATATATATTCATGCACATTAAAATATAATACATCGTGTATTAAATTAATTCATACAGTTGCAATGACATATCATATTGTTAACTGCCTTCATGTCTCGATTGCAGACGTGTACCCGGCAGTCTAAAATAAATAAGCTATTTCAACGTTAAATCGTATATGTTATAGCACTCCCGTGTCCCGAGTGGAGACACGGCAGTTTTTTATATAGTGATTTTCAATTTAATAAATTCTATTTTGACTGCCTTGTCTCGATTGCAGACACGGCAGTCTAAAATAAAGCTATTTCAACGTTAAATCGTATATGTTATAGCACTCCCGTGTCCCGAGTGGAGACACGGCAGTTTTTTTATATAGTGATTTTCAATTTAATAAATTCTATTTTGACTGCCTTGTCTCGATTGCAGACACGGCAGTCTAAAATAAAGCTTTTTTAACGTTAAAACGTATATGTTATAGGACTCCCGAGTGGAGACACGGCAGTTTTTTTATATAGTGATTTTCAATTTAATAAATTCTATTTTGACTGCCTTGTCTCGATTGCAGACACGGCAGTCTAAAATAAAGCTATTTCAACGTTAAATCGTATATGTTATAGCACTCCTGTGTCCCGAGTGGAGACACGGCAGTTTTTTTATATAGTGATTTTCAATTTAATAAATTCTATTTTGACTGCCTTGTCTCGATTGCAGACACGGCAGTCTAAAATAAAGCTTTTTTAACGTTAAAACTAATATGTTATAGCACTCCCGTGTCCCGAGTGGAGACACGGCAGTTTTTTATATAGTGATTTTCAATTTAATAAATTCTATTTTGACTGCCTTGTCTCGATTGCAGACACGGCAGTCTAAAATAAAGCTATTTCAACGTTAAATCGTATATGTTATAGCACTCCCGTGTCCCGAGTGGAGACACGGCAGTTTTTTTATATAGTGAATTTCAATTTAATAAATTCTATTCTGACTGCCTTGTCTCGATTGCAGACACGGCAGTCTAAAATAAAGCTATATCAACGTTAAATCGTATATGATATAGGACTCCCGTGTCCCGAGTGGAGACACGGCAGTTTTTTTATATAGTGATTTTCAATTTAATAAATTCTAATTTGACTGCCTTGTCTCGATTGCAGACACGGCAGTCTAAAATAAAGCTTTTTTAACGTTAAAACGTATATGTTATAGGACTCCCGTGTCCCGAGTGGAGACACGGCAGTTTTTTTATATAGTGATTTTCAATTTAATAAATTTTATTTTGACTGCCTTGTCTCGATTGCAGACACGGCAGTCTAAAATAAAGCTTTTTTAACGTTAAATCGTATATGTTATAGCACTCCCGTGTCCCGAGTGGAGACACGGCAGTATTTTTATATAGTGATTTTCAATTTAATAAATTCTATTTTGACTGCCTTGTCTCGATTGCAGACACGGCAGTCGAAAATAAAGCTATTTTAACGTTAAATTGTGTATGTTATAGCACTCCCGTGTCCCGAGTGGAGACACGGCAGTTATTTATATATAGTGATTTTCAATTTAATAAATTCTATTTTGACTGCCTTGTCTCGATTGCAGACACGGCAGTCTGAAATAAAGCTATTTAAAGCTGCAATCGAGACAAGGCAGTCAAAATAGAATTTATTAAATTGAAAATCACTATATAAAAAAGCTGCCGTGTCTCCACTCGGGACACGGGAGTGCTATAACATATACGATTTAACGTTGAAATAGCTTTATTTCAGACTGCCGTGTCTGCAATCGAGACAAGGCAGTCAAAATAGAATTTATTAAATTGAAAATCACTATATATAAATAACTGCCGTGTCTCCACTCGGGACACGGGAGTGCTATAACATACACGATTTAACGTTAAAATAGCTTTATTTTCGACTGCCGTGTCTGCAATCGAGACAAGGCAGTCAAAATAGAATTTATTAAATTGAAAATCACACTATATAAAAAAACTGCCGTGTCTCCACTCGGGACACGGGAGTGCTATAACATATACGATTTAACGTTGAAATAGCTTTATTATAGACTGCCGTGTCTGCAATCGAGACAAGGCAGTCAAAATAGAATTTATTAAATTGAAAATCACTATATATAAAAAAACTGCCGTGTCTCCACTCGGGACACGGGAGTGCTATAACATATACGTTTTAACGTTGAAATAGCTTTATTTTAGACTGCCGTGTCTGCAATCGAGACAAGGCAGTCAAAATAAAATTTATTAAATTGAAAATCACTATATAAAAAAACTGCCGTGTCTCCACTCGGGACACGGGAGTGCTATAACATATACGATTTAACGTTGAAATAGCTTTATTTTAGACTGCCGTGTCTGCAATCGAGACAAGGCAGTCAAAATAAAATTTATTAAATTGAAAATCACTATATAAAAAAACTGCCGTGTCTCCACTCGGGACACGGGAGTCCTATAACATATACGATTTAACGTTAAAAAAGCTTTATTTTAGACTGCCGTGTCTGCAATCGAGACAAGGCAGTCAAATTAGAATTTATTAAATTGAAAATCACTATATAAAAAAACTGCCGTGTCTCCACTCGGGACACGGGAGTCCTATATCATATACGATTTAACGTTGATATAGCTTTATTTTAGACTGCCGTGTCTGCAATCGAGACAAGGCAGTCAGAATAGAATTTATTAAATTGAAATTCACTATATAAAAAAACTGCCGTGTCTCCACTCGGGACACGGGAGTGCTATAACATATACGATTTAACGTTGAAATAGCTTTATTTTAGACTGCCGTGTCTGCAATCGAGACAAGGCAGTCAAAATAGAATTTATTAAATTGAAAATCACTATATAAAAAACTGCCGTGTCTCCACTCGGGACACGGGAGTGCTATAACATATACGATTTAACGTTGAAATAGCTTTATTTTAGACTGCCGTGTCTGCAATCGAGACAAGGCAGTCAAAGTAGAATTTATTAAATTGAAAATCACTATATAAAAAAACTGCCGTGTCTCCACTAGGGACACGGGAGTGCTATAACATTTACGATTTAACGTTGAAATATAGCTTTATTTTAGACTGCCGGGTACACGTCTGCAATCGAGATATGAAGGCAGTTAACATGCAATATGATGTCAACTGTATGAATTAATTTAATACACGATGTATTATATTTTAATGTGCATGAATATAAATTAAAATAAAAATAATGAATTGGTTATATATATATATTTTATTATACAATATTAGAATTATAAAAAATCTTCAGGCATTTAATATATATATACTGTGTATATATATATATTCATGAAATATATATCTTCATGATTGATCAGTTAAATTCCAATTAACGTAATATATATTTAATACAATTATAATGTATATATATGTATATGAATGTATCATGTTTATATATATATTAATGTATATTTTTATGCCTATATAACAGATATCTGACCCCTAGAAGATAACGTTGAAAAAAGTCCAACCAAACTTTTTAATCAGATGAAACCGGAAAGCGAAACGTAAGGGGGGCTTTTAATCAGGGACCGGAAAGCGAAACGTGGAAGGGGATCCAATTCAAAAATCCAATTAAGTAAAAAAAAAATCAGTAAAAATAAGACCTTACGTGGACTCGAACCCACTCCCGCCTGCATGCCAAGCAGGCGTGCATACCCCTGCGCCACGCCACTGCTACGGCGGTTGGAAGAAAATAAAGTTTATTTGAAGAAAAAAAATGGACTTTTTTCAACGTTATCTTCTAGTAGCGTAATTCATATAACAGAATAAATTGATTATTATATACGCCCATTAATTATATTTATATATATATATCATAAAAATATATAGTATAATTATATTGTATGCCGGACGATCGATTCCAGCATGCATGATGAATTAATTAATTAAATATATTAAAATTGTTATATATAATATATTATATAAAATTAACATATATATCTCATTAATAATATTAATTTATAATATCATCATAATACTTTAAAGTGTTTATTGAAGTTTTATATTTTAATTCCCGTGTATATATTAATTCAGATAACTTCACGCGCGGCAGATAACATGTTGCTGCTGTAGCATCAGTAGCATATTCACGCGGCTTAAAAGTGCCGTGTCCCGAGTCTTTTTCTTCGGGACAAGGCAGCATAAAACTGCATAATATGCCGCCAGTTAGAGTTACGTAGTGCGCATGCGCGGAACACTGCCTTGTCCCGATTCGAGACAAGGGTCCCTTGTCTCTAGCAACGTCCATTGTTCACAGCTGACCGCAAGAAAACAAAATTAATTCTTGACATCTCTCTTGTCAATCTTATTTCTCTTCAAGATTAATAAAATTTTCTATTCTATGCAGCTTAAAATTGTTTTTCATGTCCAGGCTACATTCTAACCAATATTTATTGTAAAGGTAAGTTCTAAGCTGTTTTTGCTGGCGCAAATTTGGTAGCAACTCAAGTGTGCATATGTATATTTTCACTGATGATAAAAGCAAGATTTATTAGTTTCTCATTTTTTAATTTTGGAATATAGTGTATCTTGCGAATTATGTACGCATGCATAAATTGTGATTGTGTTTTTTAAGTTTATTACTAGGGTGTACAATGCTTCACCTCTTTTCTTTGATATTTTTACAGTTATTGCTTTTTTGACATGACTGTGTTTATTTTTTTCAGAGTCGCCTGATGATTTTTACCAACACCATTATTTGTCAAGCATAATTATTAAAGCTTGACAAGTCACTACAGAAGTCAGAATTTCGCGTCGTAGAGGGAACAATGGCTTATTATGTAGAATGGTTCGACATCGGATGAGCATTTTTGTGTTTGGAGTCTTGATATCATCAATTCTACTTTACTACAGTCTCTTTCTTCATGATGGTATGTTTGACTTACGACTCCAGTGTGAATTTTTCCTGACTGTTGTTCATTCCTGCAGACGTTGACCCGAACAACCTGCTTGGGTTCACTCACCGAGAGGCGAGGCTGGCAGAAAGAGTGCGTGAGATGGAGGAGCAGAACCAACTGCTGCGACGGCAACTCAGCTTCTCGCAGAGCCAACTCATCTCCGCCATGTCAGACACCCGCCACAATGACACCCCGGTGGCTGCAGCAGTCGCAGACAACACGTACTCAGCGTACGGGGGAGGGGGGGCTGAAGACACCAGGGTCACTAAGTGTGCCAGCAAGGTGAGACCTTATTTTATTATTAGCCTGATTCAGTCACCCAAGATTTATTAAGGAGGGGGTGCCTCCTAATTATCTAAAACATATAAACTGAGCACTCAATCACAATTTTTTTAATGTTGAATTTGAAATCTTCTTTCTTCTTTTCTTATGCCCACTTGTTGGCTATTAAGCCATTTTACTTCTAGTAAGCAATAAAGAAGAGATTCCTTCTCTTCTCTCTTCATGTTGCCAGGCAACGAGTCAAGTTCCGCAGTTAATGCAGAGCATCTAAACAAATGCCCTCTGTCTTGTGGTTCTTTTTTTACATAATTTACAAATGTCACTATCTTGAATTTTGAACTTCTTCTGGTAGCATCCAAGATAATCATGGCCTGTATCTAGTCTGAATTTAGCAGTGAATTTGAAATAATAATTCCTTAAATTATTCTAGATTTGACCCTACACTTTATCTCACTACTGGCTACTAGTACTATATGTAAATTAAAATTGTTTCTAAATTTATTGTTTACTTGACAGGATCCTGAAGTTCCAAAATGTGAGGTGATCCACGTAGCCATTGTTTGTGCCGGCTACAACTCTAGTCGCTCTGTCGTTACTCTCATCAAGTCAATTCTCTTCTACCGACGAAACCCTTTACATTTTCATCTTATTAGTGACTCTATAGCACAAGTTATACTTCAAACTCTTTTCTCTACCTGGAGTGTACCTCAAGGTAAAAAATAACTGGGTTACAAAGTATTCAGTAGGTTATGTAACCTGTAATATGATTTCAGCTGACGTAAGTTTCTACCTTGCTGATAACGTGGTGTCTGATGTTTCGTGGATTCCCAACAAGCACTACTCCGGTGTGTATGGGTTGATGAAGCTGACGCTACCCAAGGTCTTGCCAGACACCCTGCAGAGGGTGATAGTCCTTGACACAGACGTCACATTTGCCACGGACATTGCAGAGTTGTGGCGGATGTTCACCAAACTCGGCACCAAGCAGGTAAGTCACCGCAATGTGACAACTTGATGGCAAGAATCTCACCCCTCTTTTTACAGGCCATCGGATTGGTGGAGAACCAAAGTGACTGGTACCTCGGTAAACTGTGGAAGAAGCACAGACCCTGGCCAGCTCTCGGCAGAGGGTCAGTACTTTAATTTTGTCAGTAGCAGTGAAATGTTTGCTGACTACTAGTGATATTAAATAAAAAATATTATGCTTATATGTTTACCTAATTATCACAAGATTTGTGTCTAATATATTTAACTCCAAGTCTGCACAAAAGAGGGAAAAAAATTGTAATTAAGCAGTATTGTAACTGTTCTTCATTATGTGTCACATTTTTAATATTCAGTAATTTATATTTCTGACTATTTTTTGTAACAAAGCAAAATAAAATTTTAACACAAGATAAAAAATATGATACAGTATTTTTTGTGGCTTATGCAAATACCTGTGATGCTGTACCAGATTCAACACTGGTGTGATCCTGCTGGAGCTTGCACGACTCCGCCAGATGGGCTGGGGCCACCTGTGGCGACTCATTGCGGAGCGAGACCTGATGACCATGTTCTCAACGAGCCTGGCGGACCAGGACATCTTCAACGCCATCATCAAGCAGCACCCGCACCTCGTCTACACCCTGCCCTGCCAGTGGAACGTCCAGCTGAGCGACAACACCCGCTCCGAGCTCTGCTACACCGAGGTCACCGACCTAAAGGTCAGACCCCCCCCCCCCCCCCGAATCAGAGCTACACAAAAACTCATTTATGACCATTTATGGTATATTATGATAATTTGCCTGAGAATTACTGTACTGCTAAGTAGTAAAAAAACTGCATTGCATTTTTGGTTATTTTATACAAGAATATTATTTAGACAACTTTGGTAGTATTTTGTCGAAAAAGTAGATGTACAAGTATTTTCCTAAAAATGATTTTGTCATTTGCGATAATAAATAAATTTACATACAACACATACCGGTAATTGTATTGTTTGTTTTTTAAATATGGAATACTGTATTAAAGGTGGTAATTATGATAGAACAATACACATAGTAGTCACTAATTGAATCCTACCTGAGCGTACAATATAACAAATTTTTAAAACACAATTTCTTTATTTCTAGGTTATTCATTTTAATTCTCCTAAAAAATTAAAAGTTAAGAACAAACATGTAGAATTTTTCCGAAATCTATACTTGACGTTTCTTGAGTACGATGGAAACTTGCTGCGTCGAGAGCTGTTCGGCTGCAACAACACAAAGACAACTCTGAAGGAGCGAGAGCTCAGTGAGGTAAGTCTAAAGAGCCTGGAGTTTGTTGACATGTCCTGACTTGTGTCTCTATGTCAGCTCAACGAAGAGGATCCATGCTACGAGTTCCGTCGTGCTCGCATCACCAGCCTACGTACCCACCTCTACTTCCTTGACTACGACTATGAGCCCTCCACTGATGGTTACGATGTTACTCTTGTAGCCCAGCTGTCCATGGACAGGCTGCAGATGGTGGAGGCCCTCAGCAAGCACTGGGAGGGTGAGTAGTAGTCAACCTTCATCATTTACAAAAGAAAAAAATGTTTTCCATTAAGAATGCACAGTGAAATTTCAGATTGTGTGATCTGAAAAAATCAGAAACCTTTGCTATCTTGCTATCAGATTGTACTATGAAATATCAAGCTTCTAAAATTGAAGTTTAGAAATCATTCATGTTACTTCTTGGTCTCCACTTTCATTGTTAACTACTGAAGTGGAAGACATCTCCCCACTTTCCTCATTTTACACTATACCTACAGTCACTAAAAGAACCCTGGGTTAATGTTTTTTATCGTGTGCAGGCCCGATCAGCCTGACTCTGTACATGTCTGATGCGGAGGCCCAGCAGTTCCTGAGCTACGCCCTGAGCTCGGAGGTGCTCGGAACCAGGAAGAACATCGGCTACCACATCGTCTATAAAGAGGGGGTACGTAGCAGTGACAGATAGGTTCACCTCAAATCCTGCAGGTTCTGATTGAAAAAAATTTGGTTGTAACCAAAAATTTTAAGAAATAGCTGTCATAAGTTACTCTTGACGTCTGTAGTCCTCAGTTGTTTTTTATGTTAATCTGAAACCTGGAGCTAGGATCTTGCACTGATGGATGTGCCATGTGTTACAGAACTTCTACCCCGTGAACTTCCTGAGGAATGTAGGCCTGCAGCAGGTCAACACTCCCTATGTGTTCCTCACTGACATTGACTTCTTGCCAATGTTTGGACTTTACCCCTACCTCAAGAAGTCCATCCAGATCCTCAACCTTGCTTCTTCTAAAAAGGTAAATCTCACTGGTAATCAATTTTCTTTTTGTTTGTAACACTCTTCTTGTTCCTCCTTAGGCGTTGGTAGTACCGGCCTTTGAGACTCAGCGCTACCGTATTTCATTTCCTAAAAGCAAAGCAGAGCTTCTCAACATGCTGGATATGGGGACCCTGTTTACCTTTAGATACCATGTGTGGACCAAAGGACACAAACCGACCAACTTTGCAAAGTGGAAAATTGCAACCACTCCATACAAGGTGAGGACTTATATTTTACTGTTCTTGTCATTTTTATATGCTAAATACAGCAATGTTAATAAAAATAATGATATTGCTGTAACTTGATTAGATAAAAATTCAGACTTGACACCTTAAGAACTGCAAGTGACCTTGTTTGAAGCTACCAACCAGCTTGTCTAACTCTGCCTGTTCTACAGGTACAATGGGAGGCCGACTTCGAGCCATACATAGTTGTACGCAAGGATATTCCTGAGTACGACACTCGGTTTGTTGGTTTTGGATGGAATAAGGTGTCCCACATAATGGAGCTCGAAGCACAGGACTTCGAGTTTGTGGTGCTCCCCAATGCGTTCATCGTACACATGCCGCACGCCCCGAGCTTTGACATCGCTAAATTCCGTAGTTCCGCTCAGTACCGCAAGTGTCTCAAAGTCCTGAAGAACGAATTTGTCAAAGATCTCAACAAGCAATACAATAAAGAGTTTGCCACAGAAAACTAATGTTGAAACTATAAGTATTTATTTCTTCACTATTTATTTTTCTTATTTTTTAAGAAATTATCTTTATACAAGTATTTTTATGTATTCTTATCCTAACATATTTGTGGGCCAAACTTTGATGTTTCAGAAATTGCTAAAATTTATTATACATTGATTTTTATTTTTTTCAATGTAATTCATGTAATGTTGTAACACGTGGCTTAGAGTTTGTTTGTAACTTTGTTTGTAACTCCCTCCTCCCTCTGGCTTGGGGGTAGTGAGGGAATGAGCTGCCGGTTTCTTGGCCACCTTGACATGTGCTGCTAGTTTTCTGCCTCCTCTCTCTTTGTTGTTGTTTGAACGAAGAGGTTTGTATTGTCATTCCATGCAGTGTGCTATGTAATAAGGCAACATATTATTTCTACCCTCATTGTCTCTATTTTTTACTGTATTTTACATTCAGTATGACGTTAATTTCTTATAACTTTGCTTTCGTCTTACTAGGAAACTCGACTTAAAGTTAAAACTTATTTAATAGTTACACTATTTTAAACTATAATCTTGCCATGGATGAAAATTTCCATGTTCTTTTAACCTCTCATGATTAACATAAAATTAAAATATATTTTACTAAAGTATTTTTTAAAATCTCTAATATTAAATTATAAGTTCTATTTTTTTGCTAACCACTGCCCATAACCAAATAATGTAAGCTACTTGTTTGTATTAGCATGCAGCTAAAGTCTCAACTTAGGGGTGTGGTACAGACCGTGTTCCACCCTACCCTGAGCTGAAAAATATGTGCGGGCCAGTCTTGGAACTGGTGGAGTTGAGAATCTCAACGTGTTCCATTTGCCACTTGTTTGTGATAAATACCAGATATATTCAACCCCCTGTACTCCCTTTAATGTATATAAAACTGTATCCCAATTGTGCAATAATATCATTTCACACGTTTTACTATATTAAGAATAATTAATGTAAAATGGTTATATCATTCTTTAACATGTTTTTTTTTATTAAAGAATACATATGAAAAATTAAAATTTTAACAAATTACATGTTCTAAAAATATTACAGTTTACTCAATTTTAAAAATATAAATTCCTTTTACCAGTTTATAATTTTAAGTTAAATTTACATTTTATCTCTTTATACTGAATCTTGATGTTAGTTAAACGTAAGAGATATTTTAATTAATATTAGCAATTAAATTTGCAGGTACTGATTTTATATTAAATATTTTAAATTTGATACTTTTCTCCCTGTTAATTAAAAGTATAATCTTTAAGGGTAAGATAACACGCCCATTGTTAAAAAAAAATCACACAGGAAAATTATGAAACATAACTTATATGTTCTCCTCTAACTCTCCGCTATCAGTAGCTAAAATATCAGGTATACAAATTCAATCAAGTTTTTGAGTAACCAATTAGTCAACTTTAAAAATGTATAACTCGTAAACTAGATACCGTACTAGATATCGTATATCTGATATTTTAGCTATACTGATAGGGGATGTAGAGGAGAACATTTTAAGATATATGTTTCATAATTTTCATGTGTGGAAATATTTTTAACATTGGGCTCAAAATTAACTTAACTGAACATTTGACAGATCGTTTAAAGGTTCCAGGTTCTTATTACAATAAGAGGCCGAAGGTCCCCAAATGAGCAATAATATTCAAGCTAAAATGAGGGAACCTATAACTATTAAGGGTAAAGTAACGCCACCAATGTTAAAAAAAATCCCTCTCACAAAAATTCTGAAAAAAAAATAAAATGTTCTCCTCTATACCCCCTATCAGTACCTAAAATATCAGGTATACAAATACGATCTAGTTTTTGAGTTATAAATTTTTAAAGTTGACTACTTTAACATGGAGAAATGAAACTCCCATGTTAAATTGGTCAACTTTAAAAATTCATAACTCAAAAACTAGATCGTATTTGTATACCTGATATTTTAGCTACTGATAGGGGGTGTAGAGGAGAACATTTTAAATTTTTTTTCAGAATTTTTGTAAGAGGGATTTTTTTTAACATTGGTGGCGGTACCTTACCCTTAACTTGACTCAATAACCAGCTGCATGCAAAAACAAGAATTAATTACGTAATGTAATTGAATTGCCTACGTCAGCCAAGAAAATTACTATCTCTTTCATATTATAAACAAATATATACTGCTAATAATATTGCATAATATTGAAAAATCATTGCGGCCTGTCGATCTGCAACTGATAACTTTCATTTTATAACTTTACTTGTCCTTTAAATGTACTTAACATACAAGTACGTAATATTTACAATAATAATAGCTAGGTGATGAAACAAACAAGTTACATGATCACGTGATGAATACACACATTATAATTTATAAGTGCTCGCCCCCACAGGTTGTCATGCAGGCTAGACCTCGACTTGAGCAACTGTGGTGTGTGTGTTCCGGGATTTGGGGGGTTCCTCATCAGAGGGAACAGACTTGGGGCCTTCAGTTCCGTGGCTGGTTGGAGGTAGCAGGACTTCAGGGTCCTGGGAGGGTGGATAGTCCTCAGGTTCTTGTGTTGATGGTGGCTGAAGGGATTCGGAGGGCTGCTGCAGTCCGTTCTGACCCTGCATGGGGATGTTCTCATTTGCCTTGCCCTCAGGTCTCTTTCGTTCTGAAATATACAGTATTAAATAATTTATTAATTTAGAATTTCAGAACATTATAACAGATATTTTTAGTACTTACGTCCTTTAAGTAGCATTTTTTGAATTCCATTAAGGGGTGCTTCAAAGAAAAGATAAACAAATAGAGCAAAGATGAATGACATTGTGAGGTCACCTGCTGCCATCCAGAACTAAAACAAACACAATAAAATTTCAAAATATGTGAAGAGCAATTTGTTTTTAGAAATAAAAATTGAGCTATTTAATGCTAATAATTAACACTTCAAGTTACTAAACAAAATTCATGACAAACTCATGTGGAATAATACGCTGTCACAAGAAATATCAGCCAGACCCTCTCATCTTGAGATGAAACTTTTGTTCAGCCTGTACAAGGATAGAGTGATCAATATAGATATATATATTATATAGATCCACTGATTTTTTGTGGTTGCGTTTAGGTGGTTGGATTTTCAGAACTAGATTCAAGATAGGTTTTATTTCATCTCATTACATGATACGTAAAAAACATGAACACAATTTGAGGTTAGCCAACAGATTTTCAGAACTGCCATTTTGCCCCTATCGCATATGTAACCTGCTCGAAGTTGGTGCTGAACAAGTTGCCTAACCTCAAGGCGAGATGATCGGATCAGCTGGAACTTTCTTTTAATTTGCCTCACGGCTACAACGACTAGTTCTCTTTAATTAAATGTAGCCAAAAGAGACGACTCACCAACTTGGGAAAGCTCATGTACTCTGGCTGACGTAGCGTGCCAAGCGTGTAGAGCTGCACGGCGCCGTGCGTGAGGAAGGCGCAGTACGTAAGCCTGCTGAGCGGCAGGAAGGCGTGCAGCTGCAGGATGGGCTGCAGGACGCTGAACCGCGTGGTGCAGCCGCCCACGATCACCCAGGCCACGGTGAGCGCCCACCCGATGCGATGCAATGACGCGTAAACGGCGTTCTCAAAGGGGAAGTACTCGCGGCCGGGGATGTAGAAGACCCACGCTCCGAACAACGAGGAGAGGCCGAGGAACGTGGCCACCAGCGAGCACGCCCACATCACGCGCTGGTGCAAAATTGAACCTTATTACTTATTAATTAAGGGTTGCCAATACAGCATACAGCATATTATTAAACTTAATTTTATATTTAATTACATAGTGATTTTAATTCATTATTAATTCCAAGAAATTACGAGAAACTAGATTTAAATTAATTCAGCAATATTAAAATGGCACAGTTGGGTTATTTTTTTTAATTGCATAAGAAGAGCGAACTGTGACAGCGGAAAAAAAATAATGCACTAAATTTACTTAAATTTCAGCAAGTACATGTACGTTCTAAAAAAAAAAAAGAAAAAAAAACGGGAAACGAAGTATTTCTGTCGTACGTATAACATTAATTCATTCAAATATATTCTTCCTTCAACCAATTTTCATATATATAGTGATAATGTATAAATTTATATAACATTTTTAATGTATACGCTGCCTGTATAAAATGATCTCGCTATAATTTACCGTTGATAATTTCATTCCGTTGAGCTTGAGAATTCCGTAAAGGTAGGCGGTAGCCATGCCGATGAAGTACGGCCCCGCTCGGTTGTGGCTCTTGATGTAGACTGAGAAGTAGTCCTGCTTGGAGGGCGGGTCTTCCAGCAGACTGCAACATGCACGTCAGTTTGCTTATTTAAAAAATTTAAATGCATTTAACAGATTTAACTCAATGGACCATCTGCAAGCAAGCAGCAATTAAACAGACGGGCCACAGTGAGGGCAGACGTATCAGTCGTAAAATGACCACAATGCAGTAACGGACGACGAAAAGAAGAATTAAGAAACTGACTTTTTAATTGTTCACTTCAGAAAATTTATGCAGAATGTAAAATTTTCAAACAAGCAGACTGTACTGCAGATGATCAACAATTTGTTCAACAATTAATAAGTATCCAAAATAAAGGGGCCGGTAACGATTAGATTAGAGAGAAAAATCTTCACCGAAGTATATCATCCCACATCCCACACTCTTTTTGTAAAAAGATACCATTGCGTTCATGGTGTCTTATAATCCCAAGTCTCTCTCATTTTTTTTGGGGGGGGGGGGAAAGTATAGGAGTCCACAACTTCTGAAGAATTTTGAGCAGTGCAGTTGATGAGGGCGTAAAATTTTACATTCTTATATTAATTACGTAAATTTAATAATTATGTTATGATTAATTTTGTTTATAATAATGAAGGATCTGTATATAGTCGATTGTTACCTCATGTAGACCCTGAGCACGCCGCTGTACTCGCCGACGTAAGTGACGGTGAAGGGCACGATGATGGTGAGCAGGATGGTGCCCCCGAGAAGCGCCATACCGAGCACCGGGCGGCGGTACAGCGGGATTACCAGCAGAGGCGCCAGAAGGAAGTAGTGCATGTCACACGCGATGTACCAGGACTGGAACATGCACTGCAACACCAGCACGTCATCAGAGTCATGGTGCTATTGCTTTTTGTCGTCTCACAATGAAAATATAATTAAATACTCCCATCTCCCTATTGTAATATTCGTCGATCGTCTCTAATCGCGTCTCTAATCGCTACGAAAATGCAACCATGCAGTTCTAATTTTCTAAATGCATGATTCATTTGTTAAATTGCTTGTTTTTTTGCACGACTTACCAATCTATCAGCATTGACGTAGTTATTGATGTACAAGAGGTTAGTCCACCAGTTCTCCATGCAGCGCTCCTTCTCGAGTCCGACTCTGGCGTCCCATATCGGTCCCTTGTCCACCTTATCCAGCAGCGTGGCGTAGAACGCGACTACCATCATGTAAACCGGCGTCAACCTGCGGGTAATATATACGACCGTGAAAATATTTGGACATGGATTTTATAGTTTAACATACTTTACATAATATGCATGGAATCATGGTAAGATATATACAAGAATTTTATGATGAATAATTTCATCACCTGTTAATTTATTTTAAATTTTAAATAAATAAGGAAATGGAAAAAAAAAGACTCATAAAAGTTAAAAATAAGTTAAGTTATAATTTAAAATACGACAACCAAGAAAATTTCATGAAATTTAAGGATCGATTGATAGATCACTGGTTCATCTTTTTTACGATAGTAGATAATAAAGAACAAAAATTGTTTACTTTAATCAAATAAATCTAATTCAATCTAGTTTTTTTAAACTACTAATTATTTTTATATAATATAGTGTGAAACAAAAATAATAATGATTTGACTGATGGCCGAGGTATTCCCTATATTATGCCATTCTTCCGATATATATCTTAATAATATATGCTATATATATAATTATACTGTATAATAATATAATATATATCTCGCACCATGCATATAGACTGAATTTTGCTTATTTTTTCACCTAGTAATAATAAAATAATATATTTTATAAGAAATTAAGAGTTGCTAAATTTTTTAGGTTGATTTATCAATTATCATCAAGGCATGTATGTATAATATATATAATGAGAATAATGTTGACATTAACCCTGAGTAAAATTTCGTGAAGCTATTTGACACTCATGATTTATTGTGTGTTTGACGCACCTCATCCAGCGGTAGAGGTAGAGCATGGGAATGTTGAGCGTCTTGCGCTTGTGCAGCTCCAGCAAGATGCCGAAGCACGTGAGGAAGCCGCTGAGCACGAAGAATGTGTCCACCAGCAGCGTGCCATTCAGCAGGAACATGTCCTCGATCTTGCGGTACCGCTGCAGGCATTTCGTCACCACGAATCAGTAACGTACCACAAATGTAATAATTTCTTTTATGCAAACGATTTATCTTTTATCAATTGTTTAAATACTTGAATGTTTTTTACATAATGTATAATTATAAATCTAGAATATACAGTATATATATATATATATAAACTACTATTGACGTGCTTATATTGTAATGTACGCGTACAATCGAAAAGCAATTATAAAGATGAGTATAAATATACATGTATAGATAGAGAATCTCAACAAGTTAATTATATTATATGATCAGCAAAAAAAAAAAAAAAAAAAAAAAAAAAAAAAATAGGATTAGCACGTTTATTAATATTTTGTCCTAAGTAAAATTTAACTTCGATGTACAGTGAGAGTATTATACATATATGGATTTACATGCATTTGAGGTGTCTCTAAAGCATATTCCAAAAACTGCAACAAAATTTAAATATAGCTAGATTCAAATTCTTTCTCTATTTTAATAAACTGATACTTCATTCTCAAAAAATAAAACAACTAACAATAGTAACAATACACAATTTCATTATTCTAACAGAAGTCACTGTAGCCTAGTATATAAATAATGTACACTCAACCATGGCAATTAATAACATGCATGCAGCATAATGCAGCATAAGTCTGCCTTGCTTATATATCATCGCTCGCTGAGGCTACACGACAACGTTTCAGCATCAGGATTGTTATGGTTTCTGTTTAAAACGGTTTTATTGTTTAAAATCACAATACAATATTAAATGACGCCCCTCCCCCGCTGCATATGTAACCCGCTGTATATGAGTGCTGAACAAGTTGCCTAGCCTGCAGGCGAGATACGTTACCTCCTCGAGGAACTCCGGGTTGAAGAAGGGTCCGCCGTACGAGAAGAGGCAGCGATGTCCGAGGATGATGAACACCATGGAGAAGAGGCGCAGGCCGTGCAGGATGCCCATCTCGTCCGTCGAGTCCGGCTTGTTGAGCTTCTCCAGGTTGCTGTAGGCAGAGTACGAGAGCAGCACCTGCTGGCCGCGCGCTGCAACACACATAATATATTATTATATGGATGCATAATAATTAAACCATTTAAATAATACAATATGTACTATTATCCGCATCATGGAGCTAATAAAATTAATATATGACTTCACTCACTTCACTATTCTTTTGTATCAAAATACAAAACACAGATGAAGTTCTATAGTGCATGGAATATTTTGTGACAATTAAGTCGTCAAACTAATGATTTTTCTGCCCATTTCACAAATATTTATTTTTTTAATTTTTTACTTTACAGAAAGGAGAGAGAAAAGTTTTTCCCTGTATTACTCTTTTTTTATAATTTTATTTTTTAAACATGGTGTGTACCAAGCTACTATAAAAAATTCAACCAACTCGTTTAACTCTTCAAGTAAATTTAATGTAACTTTGTTTTTACGATAGTGCTTAATTTAAGCTCTCAATCTGTTCTTACTTACTGAGAGGCTTGCTGTTGTCGGTCTCCGGACGTCGGCGATAAATGATCATGTCGTAGGCGGAGCTCCCGAGGATCACCAGGAACGTCACCACGATGATCAGGCTGCCGGCGATAATTTATCGTGTCAAAGTTATGGATATTGAGAAAATTCTCTTCTTTACTAAGAAAAGTTTATATATATATAATTATATGTTATATTTATTCTTAATAGTTTACTGTTTCGATCTATTATTTGTATAAAAATTACAGTAAATGATATGTGTTCCAATGTATTTTGCTATGAATGTAAAAAATATAGCAGAACTTTATTTAATATAATTATATATATAGTCAAACATAGAAGAATGGACAACATACATGAAAAAATTTTATTGCAGAAATGAATAGAGGGTACCAAATTATGCTACTCTGCGTTTTTTCAGATTTTTTTTGAAACCCAGAACAATTTTTAAATAATTATTGAAAGTCCTGTGATTTCAGTTGGCACCCCTGAATTCTTAATAAAAAGGATAGAGACTGGACGCTTATTGACGCCTCCAGGGGGCGTGGCCGCACTTTCAATAATTATTTAAAAATAGTTCTGGGTTTCAAAAAAAAATCTGAAAAAATTCAGAGTAGCATAAATTGGTACCCTCTATTCATTTCTGCAATAAACTTTTTTCATGTATGTTGTCCATTCTATTATAGAATTTTTTATTGCATATATTTAAATTGAAGACCTGAAAAGTTTTAATCTGTCATTTTTTTGAGATGTTTAAACCCTCTTAAGTCTCTAAACTAATACCCTTTAAATCACGCTGTCATGTTCATGTAAAATAACTTAACATGCAAATACATAGGGAAAAACATTACAATATGAATAATACGTATAACAGCGTGTTTCGCCTCGATTTTAAGGGGTTACAAAAGTGACTATTATTTATTATTATTTATTTATTTTTTTAATATTTATTTATTCGAGAATATTGCGTCATTAAAAATCATCTTTATTTTGCGCAAAAATAGATGTGCTCAAAATTTTGCTCCAAACCCGAAATAAAATCTCATTTTGGCTTTGGCTCAAATCGCGATGCGCAGAACTAGATGTGCGCATTTTTTTCGGCTTTGACCCGAATTCGGCGGCTTTGGGTGCCAACATATATGCAAGTGAAAAATGAAAAGAATGTTTGCCATTACAATTAACTGAATTAACGTATGCACATAATAATTTACGACTTCTTTAATTTTATTATCTTCAAATTTTCAGTATTTTCAAACTCAACTGGCCTCGTACATGACTGCCCTACGGTGCTAAAATTTAATTGTTTCCACACAATAAGTGACTTACATGACGATGATCTCCCCCGCTCCGAGTGACTTGCGGCCGGCCGTCTGGCACATCTTCCGGTCCACGCTCACGTCCACGGACACTCCATGGCGGGCACTCAGCGGCTCGAGCGCAGCACCGAGCGACACCTCGAGGTCCCGAGGCGAGCAGGACGCGGGGATGCACACCGCCCAGTGGAACACGTCACGCCGCTTTTTCGATGGGTCCAGTGGAATCTGACGAGTATAGTGAGAATGAATTGCACGAGTGCGATACGTACTTCAATGAACATAATTATTTTTACCTCACTTTCCTTCATTATATTATAGTGTTATTCATTATTTTTTACAAAAATTTATTTTACCATGCATCGATTCAGAAATTTATAAAAATATGAAATTTTATATAAATTATTTGCTTATATTAATTATTAGAATTTAAATGTGTTAGTTAAAAAAAACTAATTTATGACATATTTTGATTATTTTCAACCGAACTTATATACAATATCTGCTATTAAAAATAATTATATTCTTTTATAGATTAAATTATAAATAAACGACTCATAACGTCCATGTTAAAAGTCCTATTAAAAAAAAAATACAAATATAATGAATCAGTGCATATAACTTTTTCATCTTTGTAATTTATTTTATTCAATTTAATTATAAGTAATTGTTAATTGCAACTTTTAACAACTTATCACTGAATTTGTTTCAAACTTTTTGTATTATTCTAAAATTCTTATATCTAATGTAATAACATTGTAAAATTATTGGTTAGAGACAAAAAAGGCATTCATGCCTTAACTCTCGCCATGTAAAGACGTTTAAATAAAAAAATAAATAAGGGAAGGTCAATCCCTAAACACCGCTCATACATTATAAGTTAAATCCAAATTTTCGGGCATGGTTTTCGCACAAACCTCTAAATCCTCACCTGACTAATATTAAGAAGTCTCGTAGACCCTTGATTGCATTGTTTGGTTAATTGAAAAGCGCAACGAAAGCTTTTCAATAATATAATATATATCATGATTTTGTCTCGGAACTTTAATTTTAAATAATTTTTAATGCTCTTTAAACCAAAGTGTTTTGTGAATGACATTATTGACAGTATAACGTAGCACATGTCAGTAGAAAGTCATCCTGACGTTAATAATTTGTTTGCAGTATAATTGTTACCATGAGTTTCTCCCAGGCCGAGAGTTTGGGGTCGTACTGCAGACTGAAGGCGTGCGGCACGTCTTTGCGGCGGAAGCCCGGGTAGGTGGCGGGTAGCGGCGCGAGCTGCAGTCGGGCCAGGCAGTACTGGCCGCGCACGGGCGCCGGGGCGGGCACCACGGCCGTGGGCGCCTCCTCAGAGCCCACCTGCAAGCACTCGTCGAAGTGGCCCATCTGGAAGGTATTGCCGGACAACAAACCGACAGGTATTTTGGCGCTTGAGTCGAACACTGCGGATAGAAGAGATGACATTAGACATTAGTTTAGTAATAACAATAACAAAGCCTGCAAAGTACCTCACACTGCGGCAGTCTTATACAGAATATAATAGGCTTGTGAGCTTTAATTCGTTATTTGACAACTTATTTTTATTTTATTTATTATTTTTTTTAATTAACAAGTAAGAGAGAAGTAAAAAACTTGTATATAATTACATTTTATTATTGTTTTTGTTTTATAACTACGTGTATTTTTTTCTAGATAATTATTTAAAACACTTCTCCATAATTTATGTGGTTCATATTTTTTTTCTTTTTTTTTTTTTTCAAACTAGATTTTTCGCTTTCTCTGTAAAAGTATACCAGCATGCATTCATAATTCATTGTAATTCAATGTAACGTATAATATATACGGTGTAATAATTATCATATTTATATTTACAAATTAATACTTAATTATTTTATAGTTTTAGCCCTGTATTATTGTATAATATTATTCAATTGTTAATAAATTAATCAGTCAGTTGCATGGAGATCAGTCTGTGTCATCATGTACGTAAGTAGACAAAGTTGTAATAATTTTATAGTATATCATCATGAACAAAAATCGAGGTTTTATGCCATGACGATATATGATAGCTAGTATATTAAAACCTCCTTAATTTCAAAATATTTTATGATAACATTTATACCCTATCTCCCTCCTTTATGAGAACACCATGTTGCAAAGATAAAATCGGTACAGTAAATCACGATCATCCTGTATTAATTACTAGACCCCATCAGATTTAAGAGACAAAGACCGCCATGTGATGGTGATTGCCACGCCCCCCGCTGATTGCCTCGTCAGCGACCTTGCTCGCGTGATCGCCGGCGCTGCAGCAGCACTTGCATAACTCGCTCGCTGCACTTTCACCCGCTCGCTCGCCAAACTGCATCTCCGCCAGATTCCTGCATGTACGCTCGCGTCAACCTTTGGAGTGATTTTATATCATGCGTTAACTGTGCACGAGAAATTTAGATGTAGAAAAATGAATAAAACGGGTTATTGGTTACTGTAATCTCATCATCGATTATGTGTGGATTTCAGTGTTGAGTTCCCATGTAAATTTAAAATAAATATACATATTATTCATAATTCATTGTAATTCAATGTAACGTATAATATATACGGTGTAATAATTATCATATTTATATTTACAAATACTTAATTATTTTATAGTTTTAGCCCCGTATTATTGTATAATATTATTCAATTGTTAATAAATGTAACATATAAAAATTCATTAATAAATTAATATCAATAATAATTAATTAATTATAAAACAGAGAATTGAGAGAATTTTCAATAAATATTTATACATGATGATGATTGATGCACCATGCATGGACATCTTATATAATTATATAGTAATGTTGGTTGCTTTTGACTTTCTATGCATTTTTTTTTTCATTTTATTTATTTTTTAACATATATAATTTTTTATCTTATTTTTAAGCCAAGTTGTTTTTATAGTGTATGTATTATTGCTTATTTTATATATAATTTATATAATTTTTATAATGCAGCAAATTCAATTAAATTCTTTATTTTAAAAATGCCCAAAAAAGATTTGAAGTTGCATTAATTGGCTGCATGCATAATAAGTAAAATAAACAATACAAACACCATAAAACTTGGCTTCAAAATTGAGATAAAAAAATTATAATAATATTAAAAAATTATAATAATAATAAAAAAATTATAATAATAATAAAAAAATAAAACGGAGAAAGCCAAAAGCAACCAACATTACTAAAATAAGTAAAATGCATAAAATGACCACAAGGATAATATGTATAATATAATATGTATTGCACATAAAATGTGATCTGAAATTATCTAGGTTTTATAATTATATCATCGATATTATCAATAAAACAAATATTTCCAAATATAAGTATGGTATACCGTATAATTATATATTATAGTTAAGTTAGTTTAAATTATGACAAATTACGAATAGTGTATATTTTATGCAATGTAAATTTACATGGGAACTTGACAATTAATTTAAATGTATTCAAAATTATGAAACAAAAATTTAAGAACGTGCACTAATTAAATTACCTGCATTTAATTTAATATATAAATTATACTTATTTATGGATTAAATAGTTGAGGAATAAATTAATGATACTGACTTTCTCTTGATCTTTTTGTACCTTTCTTATTGATTTCTAGCAAAATCATATTTTGTTGGATAATCTCTTCAATTGCATTTAATGTAATTTCTCCCGAGGTGTTAAGTCATATTTTTTAAAAAAATATATTTAGATTCTAATTAAACAATTAAAGAGCAACTCGCTCATATACCTGAATTATTGGTCGGCAATAATAAAAATAAAAACACGCTCCAGTGCATAAATTTTGTCGATATAGATTAGACTTACCAAATTTCAATTTTCTGTCTCAAAGTAATTTTAAAATTATTTTAGCAAAACTTAAATTAACACGCGCGAATTCATCCTATATTTTTCGACCTAAAAGTTAATTTTTACTCTTATTTTAAATGCAGCAATAAAATGAATTTCTGTTTTCCTTCAACTGTATACAAACTTCGTTGTCAATCGTTTGCAAAAAGAAATTGACTGCCTCATTATTTTCATTAAACTTATTCTTAATAAAACTAGCTGCTAATAATAAAGTAATTACAAGCACCATTTATTTATTAATTTTTGAGCCCTTGCTGCATATCAATAATAAAAAAATATATATTTGTTCCATTTTTGAATTAATTATAATTTATTTATTGTATCTCATTTTCAAAATTATATCTTTATATATATCTATATATATATATATTATCTAAAAATAATATTATTTCTTCATCTCACTTCATATATAATCTTCGGATCACGTACATTTTTCATTTTTGTCTACACATTATTATCTATATAATAATTAATATGTAACTATTAATATTAAATTTTATCTATAAAATATATAAAATTAAAAAATTATTTTATGTACTTACTTTTGACTGCCCATAATGTTGAGTTACGGAGGTGCTGGATGTACAACAAGCTTTCATTCCTACACTTATGATTTGTCACTTTCGTAGAAATAGGGGCTAGAAATGCAAGGAGTGTATCTTCTGAAATATGCGTGAAATCTTCTTCTATTACTGTAGCTTGTTGCTGGTACAGATCCTGCTGATGATGCTGCTGGTCCAGCTGGGCGGATGCTGCGGCTAATATCCCTATGAAAAGCAGCAGGGCTGGACCCCGAACCTTGCAGCAGGGTCCCATGTTCACGAGCAACTGACTTCTCGCCAGCACCTGTCGCATGCCGAGCCTGTGCGAAGGTAAACCAGCCTAGAAATTGCACGATAACACTCGTCAGTTGGCTGTGACCTGTATAACGTAAAGCAGCGGTTCGCCTTCCTCGCAATAAACGTTGCAAAGTGCAATTATTACGTAAAGTTTGTCGATGAAGTAATGGACCGTGAACGTTTTCTGCAAAATTAGTAATTTAAAAAAAAAAAAAAAATGAGATAAAATCTATGGAGAATATAATATATAATCAGAATTAGAAAGTCTAATTTTTCCGAAAATTCATGAAAATAATTGATATTTTAATTTATAAAATATATCATGGTTCCAAGAATTTTAAGCACTAAGTAAAAGTAACCAATTCAATTTAATACTTCATTTTTGTTATTTAATTGGTTTCCAATAAATATCAATTATGTTACAAAAATTGTAAAGTAATTTGCTCACTAAATGGTATTATAAAATTTATCTTGAATCATACAGCCACTCGATGTTAAATTAAAATATAAAAACTATATAAATTTTCTAATCTAGCATCTATCTGCTATCTGCTATCTGCTGATAGAGTTGTTTAACTTATTTTCACGCAATTTACGCTTATCCATAAAAGATCAAAAGCAGTAAATTCTATACATGTCAGTGTTTGTATGAAGCTGCAATGAAATATTACATAAATATTTACTGTTTTTATGTGTCAAGAAACATTTTTACTGCAAAATTAGTAAATAAAAAAAAAAAAAAAAAAAAAAAAATTAGATAAAATCTATGGAGACTATAATATATAATCAGAATTAGAAAGTCTAATTTTTCCGAAAATTCATGAAAATAATTGATATTTTAATTTATAAAATATATCATGGTTCCAAAAATTTTAAGCACTAAGTAAAAGTAACCAATTCAATTTAATACTTCATTTTTGTTATTTAATTGATTTCCAATAAGTATCAATTATGTTACAAAAATTGTAAAGTAATTTGCTCACTAAATGGTATTATAAAATTTATCTTGAATCATACAGCCACTCGATGTTAAATTAAAATATAAAAACTATATAAATTTTCTAATCTAGCATCTATCTGCTATCTGCTATCTGCGGAGAGAGTTGTTTAACTTATTTTCACGCAATTTACGCTTATCCATAAAAGATCAAAAGCAGTAAATTCTATACATGTCAGTGTTTGTATGAAGCTGCAATGAAATATTACATAAATATTTACTGTTTTTATGTGTCAAGAAACATTTTTACAGTCATTACAACTAGGCTAGATCAATAAATATTGTATAATGAATTAATTAAAGTCAATTTATTTGCGGAGATTTTTCTTTCTGCCCTTCATTCTGCAGAAAATGGCAGTCTGTCACCTGATTTGACTGAGACCTTGCTGCTTGTTGTTGACTGCACGAGCCTTGCAGCAAGCACCTCGAGATCTGCAAATTTCAGGGTCACTCTCCCCGCGACTTCTACATTTCCAAAGCCAAATTTAAATTTCGATATCCATTTAAATTTTTAACTTGATAAATTATAATGATATTCACAAAATACTGCAGCATAGATTTCACTTTAGAAATTTTTAGCACACTAAAATGAGTAAAATGTGACATCAAAGTGATATGCAGTACAATATAATATACTCTTAGCATATTATACTGTATGAATTTATATAATTATTATACACTTTATACAGTATAATATTTTACATAATTAATAAATGATTTGATATTTAATTTATTTATTTATTTATTTATTTATTTATTTATTTATTTATTTATTTATTTATTTATTTATTTATTTATTTATTTATTTATTTATTTATTTATTTATTTATTTATTTATTTATTTATTTATTTATTTTATTTATGTTGTTGTTATTTAATTTATGAATATCCCTTTATTTTATTATAATATAATAACTGCTTCGGAGTTGAATATAACTGATAATTATATAGAAGAGAATTTGAATTTAAAAAAATATAAATATGGGGTGGATCAACTTCATTCCCATCATATTGTCTTACAAATTAGTTACAATCCTCTGACTTTAATTTAATTGTCAATTGAAGTATAGATAAATTATATCCCGCGCCCATGCAGGTGCATTAATATACGATTAGATCATTAACATTGCATAGTTTCAAAGTAGAACTCATGAATATTCGCTGTCATTTGTTGCAGATTATGTTAATTTTATCAAAATTTACCAAGAAAATTATAGATTTAAAAATTACTTGTTGTATAATATAATCATATGATGTGTATAATCATTTTTAATACAGTCACGATTTAATGTAAGGCAAACCATAATAGGTTTGTATTATGATCAAATTTCTGCCATATTATAATATGTTTGAAAAAAACTATTTTTAACATAGAGCTTGCATGGATATGGAAAAAATATACCTGATGATGTTATAGCTCTGTCATCAAATCATGCATGAGTTTATTTGCTGACGTGATATATCACTGCTGCAGCTGCTGCATATTTTCAATACCATCAGTCCTAGCGATGATTGCGGAGTGCTTGGTGCTTGCAGTCCTGCTGCACCGTGGTGCCTCGGAGCTGGCGCTGCTGCCCACCACGTCCGGGCTGCTGCGAGGCCGGCTGCAGGACACGCCCTTGGGGCCCGTGCGCCAGCTACTGGGGGTCCGGTACGCGCAGGCCCCGCTCAGAGATCTCCGCTTCCTGCCCCCCAGGCCGTACCGCGCACCTTTGTCCGCAGACCTCGAGGAGGCGGACCGGTTCGCACCAGCCTGCGTGCAGCGACCGCACCGCACCGACCTCATGTACCCGCAGGTACGCTAATAGTCGTTTGTGAGTTATATAATAAGTGGATTGTACTTGATGTACGCTAAACAGGAAAAGAATTGCAGCTGCATGGTCTTAGAACACTTTAACTAAGCTGGAGAAATGCATATTATTATATAATATATATACTTAATAATTTAATTATATTACATGTAGCATTTTTTTTAATAACAGTTTTATATAATTTATACATAATATGATGATATAGTTTTAATTCATTTGCCAAAATGATAAATACCAGATTTCATTTTGCATTACTTCAATTTTTTTTAGAGTGCATGACATTTTTCTGAACTAAGCATGAACATAAAAATTAGGATTGCCTGATTAAAATAAATCATTGTAAGCTAGGTAAATTTTATAATTTAAATGATGTTTTCGAATTATCATACCTTTAATTAATTGTCTTGGAGTTTAGAAACAATGTCCATATCTTTTGTTTTCAAATTACATTAAATACCATGCGGCTTGGATTCCATGCCAGTTATGGTTTCACTTTTGAGAACACACTGCGAATGTTCCTCAGCTGTCTCGCGGGCAGGCGGGGCGTGAGCAGAGCGAGGACTGCCTCTTCCTGAACGTGTTCCTGCCCGTGCGAGCCGCTGCCTCACCCCCGCGGGCTGTGCTGGTGTTCCTGCCGGGCGAGGGCTTCAGCTTCGCGGACCCGGCGCAGTGGGACGCGACGTGGCTGGCAGCACGAGGAGACCTCGTCATCGTCACCGTGGCCTACCGCGTCGGTGAGTTATTCACCAATCGTCACAATAATCAATAATTATACAATCTAAATAATTTAAAATCATGCAATTTTGCTTTAGAAAATTTATATTAAAGTGGATAACAAATAATTATAAATTTAAATACAATAATTATATAAATAATTTAATAAAAAATTTAAATAATTTATTTTATTTAAGTATAATATAACAGAAGATCGTGCATGTATTATATAATGAAGATATGATTTTTTTTTTTACATATATGGATTACACATAATAGTCGCAATTTCAAATACTTAAGGGTAAATTCCCACACATGATGAATACCTAATATTAATATTTTAGCTACTGATAGGGGATCGATGTATAGAGGAGAACATTTTAAGATATGTTTCATAATTTTAATATGTGGGAATTCTTTTAACATTGGGCGCGTTACCTTACCCTTAAACGTTAGATCCATGCTTAAATACACTGTCAATTGAGAATTATGAATAAAATTTTCCTTATATTATTGTTTACATGTACCCGGGTACAGGTGCATGGTTACTCTGATTCATGAATCAATTGTGCATTTACGAACGGACCTTTAATTATATAAAGAGAACGTGGAACAATTGCCATGACGTAGACTTAATTTGCAGGCGTGTTCGGGTTCCTGGGGACGGGCTCCTCGGTGGCCCCCGGTAATGCGGGTCTGTGGGACGTGCTGGCGGCGCTGGGCTGGGTGCGGGAGAACGCAGCGTCGCTCGGAGGGGACCCGGAGCGAGTCACGCTGATGGGTCGTTTTTCCGGCGCCATGGCGGCCTCGTTGCTACTGGGCTCCCCGCTCTTCATGCAGGACGGACGGCCTCTTGCACGCCGCCTCGTGCTGCTGAGCGGAGTCGCCTCGGACGGGGACGCGAGCAGCTATGTGATAGACCCCGAGCCACAAAACAGAACCCTGACCCTCGCAACACTCGCGGGCTGCCCGCTACAAGACGAGGTGAGAGCTTAAGCTTAAGGAATTTCACCACAATGAAGCATTTTGTGCCTATAACAGCTATATAGCCGCCGATGGCAGAAGGCGGATGACTTTAACTGCTCGCTGCAAAGCCCCGGTGAGTATAGGAGGGTCGCGACGTACGGTGAGCGCTGAAGGGTCTGGGCGTGAGCCTACCTGGAGCCGCCGTCGGTGCAGATCTTGGTGGTGGTAGTAGCAAATTCTCATCGTCGTCGTCTTCTTCATGTCAGTGAGAAAGTCACAATCCACAACATGAATGGGAATTGCTTTTGCTGCCGAGAAATAACATCTAGTTATTCTGATTATTTTTTCGAGGGGGAAGGGAATTATTTATATAATTTTTGCTCAAAGTATAATAATCTATTTATTATTATCAGAGAAAACTGCAATAGTATACTATATATTATATGCCTATTTAATAACTCACTTTTTATTATTTTCATTATACTATATATGCCAAATAATGTTTTATTGTTATGGTTTCATATTTTTGCTAAAATCATGCAGCTATCAAATTTCTGAATATAATGAACTATAATGATGAGAACGACAAATATAAATATGTAATAATCAATTGTACGAATAAGCTCCATATATAAAGGGCATAAAGATGAAGTAGTGAAAAAATAAGTTTTTATATAGTTTTCAATGTTAACACTGCACTTATTAATGTACGGTAATTTAATCATCATTCAAAAAATATATTCATTTTTATATGAATATTATTGATAAAGTTAATTATTTTCACCTACTGAACCACTGTGTTGCCTGGACAGGTGGCGCTGCTATCGTGTCTGCGGCTGGTGGACTCGGCTCGTCTGGAGCGTCTCTCATGGCACGTGCCCGAGTTGTGGCGGCCTTCTCTGGACGGTCGGTTGCTGCTGCACGCGCCACGTCAGGCCGTGCGCCGGGCCGAGGTCCCAGCTGACGTGGACGTGCTGCTGGGAGAGACGAGCGGCGAGGGAGCCATTTGTCTGCTGCAGCACTTCTTCCTAGAGACCACCCTGGCCCCGCGCATCCTCGCAGATACGCTCTCGCGCATGCAGGGACTTCGCGCAGCTCGTCACCGAACATGTGAGGGACCACACCAAGGTAAGAGTAACAAGTGAATGTCAGGAGGGGGAAGTTTCATGTTGGTCAATTATTTGATATTTTATTAAGCTAATTCAAATCTTTAAATTTTATTTATATAGTCTGCACCAACGTTCCTTTATACAGGTTAAGACACGCACGCATTTCGTACGTCAATTTCGGTAAATTTTCAGGCCCCATTGCACCGCGAAATTTCAAAAATAGCATTGCATGATGGGCGCATTCAAAATTTCGCGGCACGATGTGGCCAAAAATACTTGAACGTGATTGGCTAAGCCCATTAACATTGGTCCAATTGGTGGCTTAACCTGTATAAAGCCAACCTTGGTCTGCACTGCAGAATGCTAAAATATATATTTAATTTACAGTTTAACTAAATTAAAAAAAGTTAGCGTTGTACAGTTTTCTTCTTGTTTATATGCAGTTATTTAATAATAAAAAGTATACAGTTAAAAAAAATTATCGTTTTTTATTCAAAATCTCTATATATGTTAGAGTATATAGTTATAAGATCGTGATGCATGGTTGTCTCTTTTCTTTTATACTCGTATATTATTATACCGATTATACGTCATATATATATATATATATATATATATATATATATATATATATATATATATATATATATATATATATATATATATATATATATATATATATATATATATATATATAGCTGTTATTTATGTGGGATACAGGAAATCAGCCGAAAAGGAAATAAACCGAAAGGGAAATAAACCGAAAAGAAATAAACCGAAGAGGAAATGAACCGAAATTTAAAACGTCGTGGAGGGGGTTAGCTCCGCCTCAAAGAAAAGGCGCAGCTCATAAAAATGCTATTGGCAACATCGCACACCTATTTCGGTTCATTTCCTCTTCGATACATTTCTTCTGAATTCATTTCCTTTTCCATTTTCAATTTTTAACATTCGATTTAATTATTTTTTTAAAGAGAATATTGACACATAATATATGTGTCTATTTATTTTATCATTTTATTTTTTCGGTCCATTTCCTTCCCTTTTCCTATATCTTCATTTTTGTAAAATTCTATACATGTGCACATATTACATATGTATTAACAATTTTACTGAAGACTCGTAACTTATTTGAACTAAAATTTAGAATTCGGTATATTTTTCTATTCTTTTCGTCAGTAAATTTAGATTAATTTCTTTTTCCATTCTTTCTTTTTCAATTAACTTCCTCTCATAAGTTCATTTTATTTATTTATTTCACATGTTATCATATTTATAATAGTTGGCGACTGAGGACATAATATAGACTTGATTGCTGCTTATTTTTAAATGAGACTCGGGAAGAGAGATACAGTTAGTCGCTACCTGCTCGCAGCAGAAAGAGGGGAGGGAGAAAGAGAATATTGGGCAAGATCGTGTTTGAAAATATAGGAACAATTGAGTGGAAAAAAATACACTTATAGTTTTTTGGTGGCGAGTTTTTTTCTAAGAGTTCTACCGTGTACTGTTCCATATTCTTACAGTACTTAAACCTGATTTATTTTGTTTATTGCAGTTAAGGGTAAGATAACACGAACAATCGATTGTTGAAGTCCCATTTGATTTACATGTAAACCTTATAGCAACTTCATAATGATTCTGAATTTTTTTTGAGAGACAGTTTTTAGCACCAAAAAAATGTGGAAAAAATTTCAAAACAATCGGACGATTTAATTTTTTTAAATTAATTTCTTAGTTTAGGTCTCCATGCATGGGAAAGCCCTATACTGAAAATTTAAAAAATTAATTTAAAAAAATTGAATCGTCCGATTGTTTTGAAATTTTTTACACATTTTTTTGGTGCTAAACTGTCTCAAAAAAAAATTCAGAATTATTATGAGGTTGCTAAGGTTTACATGTTAATCAAATGGGACTACAACAATCGATTGTTCGTGTTATCTTATCCTTAAGTAAAAACCAAAGTCTAGTATATAGCTTTTGGTACAACCACTTAACACAAAATTCACTTTGTTTATTATATGCCAGCACAATATAATTATTTGCATTCTGGCGCACCTCGATCAGAGAGCTCCCTCTATTATACCAGGGGCATGACGTCAGCGTAATTCACTCTATAAGACTCGGATCATGTCTCTGTGCGTAGAAATTTTGGCTGTTTATTTATTTATTTATTTATTTATTTATTTATTTATTTATTTATTTATTTATTTATTTATTTATTTATTTATTTATTTATTTATCATGTGGATGTACATAATACAACATAGAGACAAAAAACTTATAAATACCTTAAAAATTAAACATGATACAATATTATACTGTATACTGTATTAATACTGTATTAATGCACTGTATTAATGCACTTAGGGCATACTTGACCAAAATGTGTCAATTGCTCCGAAATATCAACCAATCAATCAACGTAATATTTATTTTTAAAAATTATCTATAAATATAATAATTTTCTTACCCTAAACCCTTATTAACCAACACTAAAATAAACATAAATAAAATAATTTAATTAATCTAAAATATAAGATGATTGTAAAACAGTACCTATACTCTATAAGGCTTCCGGCCTTGGTATAGGACTGTATTGTTGTTTTTTATCAATAAAAATATTTAAAATAAATTACACTATAGCGTTCCTACTATATTAGCATTCCATTGTAAAGGCACAATACATTTTTCTGTGAGGAATGTTACATAAAATAGCACACGAAACAGACCTGATAACTATTACAATGCTAATCTGTTAATACAAACTTTATGTCGGGTACCTTTCTACTGCAAAATAGCACTTAAAAAAAATAATAATAAGTTGCTTTAAAAAATTAGTAAGTGCATATTTGCCTATTATATATACTCAAACTATTATAATGTTATACAGAATGTGTATTATTGAAATGTTGAACTAATAAGGAATAAAATTGCAATATATTTAATTAAAATATCATGTTCTGCACTGACTGATCCCCTCAGATTACTTTTTAAAATTCAAACGAGGCCTAGCATCTAATAAAGTTTAACAATTTCTTCATTATTCGTCTTCATAATATCTGTATTGTTTTTCTCATTTACTGTATAAGAAGTAAAAGCTGTATCCTCTCGTCCAAATAAAATTGCGAAAAAAAAAGTCATGTTTCAACTCTGTGATACAAAACGAATCAGCTGTAATTAATATTATAATGATAAAATAAAAAGTAACAATATTTACTCTTACACGTGTAACACTTTATTACAATTTTAAATTTTTATTTCAGCATATTGAAAGCCAGTAAATCATGCAAACTCTCCAGTACACAAGTGTATTAACCATAACTTAACTTTAACCATACAAACAGAACTTTACATTGCAATAGTATAGATTCGAGAAAATAAGCGATTGCGAGTGTTCCGCAGAATTGAGAAATATTCTAAGTTTAAAAATACGAGTTTGAAAAAATCGCGCGTTCTCCCTACCTCAATCGCCTCGCGCGAAGACGGCGATGACGGATTTATTAATTAAAATTAATGTAATGATGCACCACTAAAATAAACTGCACCAACCCACGGCATCACCATGCAATGATTGGGAAGCAATTCACATTTATATTGTGTATTTAAAGGTTTGAGGTAACTGGAAAACCGTCAAGCTGGCCACACCTCATTTGATTTGATTTTAATTATTTTATAGTCAAATTAACAGCACCGCTGATGATTTCAACGGCACCACCTCAGTTGTGCACCATGATCCATTGTTCTAATATAAAGTATTTTTTCCATTTTGACCGTATTGTAAGGCGTCTTAAAATGTGGATAGAAAATCAGCTGTTCGGGTATTTTTTAAAATAGGCAACCTGCATTGCAGACAAATTTTTTAACTTTACACTTTACGTTTCTAGCATCCATGTGCTCGACGTTGCTTGAACAGTTCAATGCCAGCATATCATGCTAACCACTCGACGTCGCCTCGGAAAATTTCCACTTGCAGCCATATTAATCATCATGTCTCATAAGAATAACATAGGGCATGGTGATTAACATGTCTGCAAAGGGAAATTTTGCAAGTTGATGAGTGTATACATTATTGGGGTTAAAGTGATCGGAATAGTCTTTCAACTTTTAACCACTATATTCATACATTTAGATTTTTTTTAATTCAATTGAAAAGGAAATGAATCGAAAATGAAATGAGCCGAAAAGGAAATGAACCGAATTGGAAATGGCGAGACGAAGAGGAAATGAACTGAAGAGGAAATAAACCGAATCGGAAATGAACCGAAAAGGAAATGAACCGAAAGGGAAATCAACCGAAGGGGAAATAAACCGAAAAGGAAATAAACCGAAGAGGAAATAAACCGAAGAGGAAATAAACCGAAAAGTAAATAAATCGAAGAGGAAATGAACCGAAAGGGAAATCAACCGAAGGGGAAATAAACCGAAAAGGAAATAAACCGAAGAGGAAATAAACCGAAAAGGAAATAAACCGAAAAGGAAATAAACCGAAAAGTGTACAGTGTTGCCAGATTTTACAATACCTCCCACCACTTTGTTAAACGGAGGCGTGGCGAGGGCGTGGCCAAGTAAAAATTTCGGTTTATTTCCTCTTCGGTTCATTTCTTTTCGGTTCATTTCCTCTTCGGTTTATTTCCTTTTCGGTTTATTTCCCCTTCGGTTTATTTCCCTTTCGGTTCATTTACCCTGTCCCATTTATGTTTTTTATGCAAAATTAATTAAGGATCGACGACTGGACCGAATATATTTATTTATAATTCATGTTCGAAACTTATAATGTTTTTATAATTTAGAATGTTCACATTCATGCTGTTTATTATAGTTTTTAAAATATAGTATAATATACGTGTAAGTAAATTTTTGACGAGACTTATAAAATGCTGTATTGTGACAATTTATATACTGTCACTGTATTTACCGCCAGTGGTTAAATAAATGTTATTTAATTGATATCATTATATTAACTAATAACGCTGAAACTTGCTTTCACAATTCGATCGATATATGCTATTAAAAAAAGTAATTTTCAGGTTGCAGACCCGGCGTTTGAGGCAATGGTCACACACGAGTACCGTAATGCGCTGCCCCGACATGCGAGTTACCGCGAGCGATTCCTCCACTTCTGCGGTTTGCTCTACACACGGGTGAGCACGGAGCGACTGGCTCGGGAGCTCGCACGTTACGGCTCACGCGTCTTCCGCTACGAATTTACGCACCGGCCCTCGGCAGCCCGCCACCCTGATTTCCTCGGAGCAGCGCACGGCGACGACGCGCTCTTCGTCTTTTCGCTTCTGGACGTGCTGGACAACCAAACCGCCGCGCCAAATGAGGCCGAATTGAGACTGCAAAGCCGCGTGGTGGCGGCCTGGAGCAATTTTGCAAAGACCGGGTGGGACAATTAAAATTGTATTAATTAATTATTATATCGAAGCACAGAGATATATAGGCAGTATAAATAATAACCAAATTAATTAAAAGATATTATATGCAATAATTTTTTGTTATATATGTTGATGTTCTCAGGAACCCGAATGCAGTAGCCGGTTGCAGCCCAGCTGGCTTCGAACTCGAGTGGCCGCAGTTTATGTCGACGACCCACGAGATGCTGGTGATCGGGGTGGACAACGCGAGTCACGTGCGCTCCACCGCCTTCTTGGACCGCGACCTCGAGTTCTGGGGGGGCGTGGCTCCGTCCGTGCTGAGCGCCACCCGCCCGACGACCGCCTGCCCCTCGCCACTACCTCGCAGGGACGACGCCGAGGTAGCGGGCCTGGCGGTGCTCGGCGTGGCTCTGGCGCTCTCCCTAATGATAATGGTCGCACTGGTGCTCCGCTTGCTCAGGGACCATCGGAGGCACCACGTGTTGCTGCCTCAGTCCTGAAACAAGAACTTTTGACAAGAAGAATGAATGGTTTTAGTGTTGTTAGTGCAAAATGATGCATGATCGAAGTATTGGAGAAAAATCATGTGTTCATAAAAATTATAATTGCAATTACCTTCAATTGCATGTCTGCAATATGTATAAGAAGAAAAGAGAGAAAATTGCTGTAGAATATGAGGTGCAAGATTTTTTATTTTTTCTTCGACGAGATACTGAGTTTTCAAGTAGAGGCGTATAATAATATATACACCCTATGTGTGTATAGGAGACCGCGCGCGGAGAGGTGAAGATGAAAAGTTTGAAAAACCCTCAGCCTCAGCTGACAAAAGATGATATTGAGCTACAAATATTAATAATATTACTATAATATTTTATGCATTCGAGTAATTGTTTTACAATCTTTATTGTACGTACGATTAATAGATTAAAATATTGTACAATTTGTATTATAATTATATCATTTCTAATATCATTGTAAATTGTAAACCTCGATCCCTCAGGTTGGACACAATAAAAATGTAATAAAAAAATATATTTGTAATTAAATTGTATATTGTGTTGGTTTTTATTGCGCCAATATATCCTGCCCTTAATCATTACCATTACACTATTTACGCTATACTAGCTATTAATTAGCATAGATTTGTACATTATATAGCTATAGCTTTTAGACACATAAAAGGAGCTTTCACATTTCACATAATCAAAATTTTATTGCTACGGCACTCGATCCGCAGAAAAATTAAGCTCTGAAGCTTGTCTTAATTGATTTTCAAACGAAGCTTACAATACATATGTTACATATAATATGTACTATGTAGGGTATTACAACAGTATAATTATGTGTTTTCACTAAAAATAATTAAAAATATCTTCATTGTATTTTCATTGGGTTGGATGGAAGAGTGGGCCTAATGGCCTAAATCCCGCCCTCAATAAAAACGATTTTACTTATTTATTTATTTATTTATTTATTTATTTATTTATTTATTTATTTATTTATTTATTTATTTATTTATTTATTTATTTATTTATTTATTTATTTATTTATTTATTTCTTTATATGTTTATATTGTAATATACAATTCTTACAAAAGCGTTATATATAAATAATATAAATATATATTATAATGCAGGCTGCCAGATTTAATGCTAATTTATGCATCCATTAATTGTAAATTAATATAATAATAATAAAAAAATTATTGAAAAATATTTGTGAAATGAAACAAAAAATATGTGTATGCATGTGTTTTAACTAAAATTTTAATTACATTTAACTTTTAATTTTCAAGACAATTAAATTTGTATAATATACTAAAAAATAAACAAGATTTTAAAATAAAAGAAAAGTTTAAATAATGTATCATCGTTGATATATGCCAGTCAAGAATATTAGCCGATATTAGCTGATGCATTGGTAATTTTTTTTATTTAAATTGATACAACAGGCGCGCGCGGATCCCCCCCCCCCCCCCTACAATGAAGTTTTGGATGCGTTTGGATGTAACATGGGCAATATAGGCGCGCGTTTCCCCCACTCCAATTTTTTTTAACATTATAGGCAGCCCCCCCCCCCTCCCCGAATTTTTTTCTGGATCCGCGTCTGATAATTAATATATATGTTAGCACCCAAAGCCGAATTCGGGCAAAAGCCGAAAAAAATGCTCACATCTAGTTCTGCGCATCACGAAATGAGCCAAAGCCGAAGTGAGTTTTTTTTTCGGCTTTGGCGCATTTCATTTTGAACAAAACTAGACCTGCTCAAATCGAAATGCGCCAAAGCCGATATCAATATGAGATTTTACTTCAGCTTTGGCGCATTTCATTTTGAGCAAAGCTAGTTCTGCGCATCGCGGTTTGAGCAAAAGTCGAAACGATATTTTATTTCGGGTTTGGAGCAAAATTTTGAGCACATCTAGTTTTGAGCAAAATAAAGATGATTTTAATGACGAGATGATGATTTTAATTTTAATGATATTAATTTTAATTTTTTAAAAAGAAAAATAAAAAACTAAGACACTATAAACTTATAATAAATATTAATATTGTGACCTAATATCTTTCAAGCGCTGTTTAAAAATAAATTAATTAGGGAAAAAAATAATGACTTTAAAATGTAATCATATAACGCAGTATACGTACGTACATACCTTATAAAAAATATTGTAGAATCTGTTGTTTTTATAAAACAATCCACTATTTTTGTCACTTAATTACTACTTGATTATGTTTTTGTTAAATTAATAAATTTTTTGTTTTAAGAACTGCAGCTCAAATAAAATAGACATATACGCCACACGTTTTAAAGTATTCTTTAGATTCACTCTCGCTCTCACCATTAGAAATATTGTCATGCACGCACTTGTAAACTTCATAGTTCTATTATATATATGTCTTAGAATTAGGCTATCATGCAATACAGGTTGTTATTGGTACAACGAGATAAGAAAGTAGCCTTTACCTCTGCAATGAAGTTTAACCCCATTTGATTGCCGTATATGTTTAATATGTTTATGTATTAATTGTGGCTGCTATAACAATGTTCGAAGAAATATAGAACTATAAAATTTACAAGTACGTGCATGACAATATTTCTAATGGTGAGAGCATTCTTTATTATATGGTGAGAGCGAGTGAATCTAAAGAATACTTTAAAACGTGTGGCGTACATGTCTATTTTATTTGAGCTGCAGTTCTTAAAACAAAAAATTTATTAATTTAACAAAAAACATAATCAAGTAGTAATTAAGTGACAAAAATAGTGGAGTGTATTAATTATAAAAACAACAGATTCTACAATATTTTTTATAAGGTATGTACGTACGTATACTGCGCTATATATGATTACATTTTAAAGTCATTATTTTTTTCCCTAATTAATTTATTTTTAAACAGCGCTTGAAAGCTATTAGGTCACAATATTAATATTTATTATAAGTTTATAGTGTCTTAGTTTTTTATTTTTAAAAATTAAAATAATGTCATTAGAATCATCTTTATTTTGCTCAAAACTAGATGTGCTCAAAATTTTGCTCCAAACCCGAAATAAAATATCATTTCGACTTTTGCTCAAACCGCGATGCGCAGAACTAGTTTTGCTCAAAAAGAAATGCGCCAAAGCCGAAGTAAAATCTCATATCGGCTTTGGCCCATTTCGATTTGAGCAGATCTAGTTTTGTTCAATATGAAATGCGCCAAAGCCGAAAAAAAAACTCACTTCGGCTTTGGCTCATTAATTCGTGATGCGCAGAACTAGATGTGAGCATTTTTTTCGGCTTTTGCCCGAATTCGGCTTTGGGTGCTAACATATATATTTTATTATATCATTATAATTATAAAGTGCAATGTTTACGTTAATTTATTATATCCGACACGTATACTGTACATCCGTCCGGTCAGTCGATCTTCTTTGCATGACGGCCCGCTATACGGTGTTTGCTTGGCTTTGTTGTTGTTTACATTCAGCAGTAGGTACTTAGGGGGAACTGGAATCACTTGATTTATTGCTCCTAATTTAATATATTTTAAATTTTTTTTAACAATAATATATACGTAAGAAATGAATATACATAACTTGAACATATATATTTTTTTATTTTACCTAGTTTCTTTATCATTATTTTTTGTTGTGCTGTTTCCCCCTCGTATTCAAAAGTCCGCGGGGAAAGCAATGATCGGTGATTGGCTGATTTTTTTTAAGAATGTTAGGGTCAATATCAGTGCATAAGTGTCGTAAAATGGTCATTATTGACGTGAAATTTGGAGTCGATTTACATTTTATTTAATGTTTTATTGTGGTGTATTTTTCACAGATATATATATATATATCATTGGCAAATATTGTATTTTTTTGCATTTACATGACATCTGCGCTCAATCTATCAATTAAAATAATTGTCAAATGTACCACGATTGTCATATATATCGCAGAAAATAAATAGTTTTTGGTATGCTATGCCAGGGCCGTCCCATGCGCACGGTGCATACGTTTCATTTTTTCTGCTCTTTTATAGAGTTTTCCGTAAATTAATAGTCACGGCTTAGAAAAGCTGCGCAGAAACGAGTTTTAAATGTTAGTAGTCTACTGCGCATGGCTCCGCAAAGTGTGCATGATAAGAAAGCTTGGATCCAAATGAAGCTGCGCAAACGCTAGGTGACTAATCTGCGCACAGCCAATAGCAGCTTTGTATGCTTTATGAACAAAGATACGAACTTCTACCCCAGATTGCTTGCGAATTGCAATGTTTAAAAATTCTTTTTATACGTTACTGCAGTACCGGATTGGCTTGTAGTATTGCAAACAAAAATATCAAATTTGAGATGAGATAAAAAGCAACGTTCTCGCTAATGTTGAACAAAAACTCTGCTCCGGTAGGGGCCCCTCGTGCAGCGAAACAGCTGTTTTGAGCTCACTACGTGACGTCACCTTGGGTGTTTTTGGCCAAAATGCGCAGATCAGTCCAAATTCGTAGGGCTGATGGACCTATATCTATTATAGTTGTATCATGATGCTATATACTACCATGTTAAATAGGTGCTTTTTGCCTATACCCCTACGATAATAATATATCAGGGCAGCCTGATATCAGCCTGATATCAGGAAGTGGACAGAAGAAACCTGACATCAGGCTGGCCTGATGTTTCCCTGACGTCTCCACCTGATAGTTCCCTGATGGTTTCCTGACTATAACGCCTGATGGCTACCATTTTGGACTATAATAGATAAAAACACATTTTATTATTAGAATTAAATTAAATAAATAACACTATCATGATTAACACTAAATAATTAAAGAATTAATAAAACAAATTGAAGAAAATTTAAATACAAATGCGATGTTGTGCAGCTAGGCCGGAGCTAGGTGGCCTTTATTCTAGCTGGCTCGACTGTTATCCCATGGTCCACAGCTATAGGCAGCAAGACGGTGGATTTTCTAATATTTCAGGCCTCAGAGTCCTAAAATACCTGCAGCAAAAGACACCCCACATAGTATATTACCCCCAAAACAACTTATAAGCTAAAGAATTATAGTTTAATTACCATTATTTGTTGATTTTCTCCTCTCCTGAAGTAGACGTCACAAAAATATGACGTCACGTGAATGTCCCCTACGATAATAATATATCAGGCCTGATATCAGGGGGTATCAGGCTGATATCAGGGGGTATCAGGCTGATATCAGGGGGTATCAGGCTGATGTCAGGTCACATCAGCCTGATATCAGGGGGACATCAGGGCTATATCAGCCTGATATCAGGGGGTATCAGGGGAGTGTCAGGCTCCATTAGTTATAAGTTTTAACGCTAGGCGGCACCATTGTTGCATCAAAGGAGCAAGGTTGGCTTTATACAGGTTAAGCCTCCAATTTGACCAATGTTAACGGGCTTAGCCAATCAGATTCAAGTATTCCAGGACCCATCGTGCCGCGAAACTTTGAATGCGCCCATGATGCAATGCTATTTTTGAATTTTCGCGGTGCAATGGGTCCTGGAAATAGTGGAAAAATGACGCACGAAATACGCACGTGGCTTAACCTGTATAAAGCCAACCTTGCAAAGGAGAAAGGTTTGTTGATAGAAAAATGGGAGCTAGATACGTATGGTGAAAGACCCGTATAATTAATAATTATATAATTTTTTTTATATGCATCAATTAAGTTTCGATATTTTTTTATCATTATAATATTATTATATTTTGGTAATCTTTTGAACTTTGGACAAATTTTTGGATCATCTTTTGGTATAAAACCAAAATAAATCTTTGTCCCATGCTCCCGAACAATTTTTGAATTTGGTGACATGAAGATAAAAAATACGAAGACAAGACCGACAAGACGGAATCATACGAACCAACACGAGTGCAGCCGTCACTTTCCTCATTCCGCGTTTCCAGTTCGTGTTTCTCATTTCATATTTCACTTTCCACATCCTCAAAAATGGCGTTGCACGTGCCTAAAGCTCCCGGCATCTCCCAAATGCTGAAGGAAGGGGCCCGAGTAAGTATATTTTCTGTTAATGATTTCATAATTTTTTGTCAAAAATCTTTTTACATATGTAATATTTTTTTGGGCTCTTAACTCATATTTTGTGTCAGTAATTTGGTTCCTTGCGACAGACGTTCTGCTGTCACTGTCATGCAACCACATGCTTTTTATGTTTTATTTCCTGCGCCCCCGTCTTACATGCCGTGCTTGTCAGTAGTAAATTCAAGTAACTAATTAAACAATGTTTTATAATGCTTGCAAATACCTCAAAATATAATAATCTGCAGTGTCTCTGTGGACAATTATAATTTTCGTGTGGGCGGTCGGGCGTATCGGACCGCTTTGTAGAAGCTTCTAGAATTTTAGAAAAAATAAATTCATTTATTTTTATATGACTTCCAAAGCTCCAAACAATCTATTGTTGCGATTGGAAATCTCGTAAAAGAAAACAATCAATGTATATGCTCAATGATTTCCTTTTATTTGAAATCTAAGCTTTGGTATGCATAATGTCCAGTCCGAAACTCCGGTCCGAATAAGGAGTTTCGGACCGGATCACAAAATGCATAATATATCATGCGTATCATATCATATGTATGAGTATGATAATATACAGTGATACTCTGATACCAGTATGATACATATATGCATACTGTGTGTGCATGCAGTCATTATCCATACGTAGCTTCTTTTAAGTCGCAGATTACCTACCCCCTGGAAATATGCATTTATATTTATGCAGTTGGTTTCGTAATGGAAGTGATGTATGTTCAAAAGGATTTTGAAGCAACATACAACTTGGCAAAACGTTGAGCTTGAAATCATTGCTTTCACTGCACTACATTACTCTTACATTGCCTGTTATTTTCAGCATTTTTCGGGCCTCGAAGAAGCTGTCTACCGTAACATTAGTGCCTGCAAGCAGTTTGCACACACGTTACGAACTGCGTATGGTCCAACTGGCATGAACAAGATGGTCATCAACCACCTGGAGAAACTTTTCGTGACCAATGACGCCTGCACAATCATAAAGGAACTGGAGGTCAGTTGGTAACTTGCTCGTACAGGTTTTAAGTTGAATCAATGTTACATGTTATCTTGATTACAAGTACTTTCCATAAGAGTTTTTATTCTTTAAAACTTTATACTCTCAATAGAATACTGTCAGATTCAGTGTCTAAAATTGCCCATAAGAAAGTCATTTTGAAGTGACTGCCAAAAAACGTTAATTTCTTGTAAAATATTGAAAGATATGGAAGTCTGGGTGATTCTTTGAAACAGAAATATTACCGTGGTAAAAGCCCTAACCCATCTTTTAGTTTTTGTTGATCAGTAACCCAAAATGAATTTTTTGTAGGTTGAGCACCCGGCCGCCAAGCTGATAATCCTGGCATCACAAATGCAGGAACAGGAAATTGGGGATGGTACCAACTTCGTCATCATATTTGCTGGTGCTCTCCTGGAGGCTGCAGAGGACCTTTTAAGAATGGTAATAACTCCTCGTATGTTGTAACTAATACGATAATTTCTTGTGCTTGTATTTTTAATTTCCTATGATTAAAATTAACACTTAACTTATTTTCTAAAATAAAAGTTAATTTTTCTTGATATCTACTTGTTTTAATTAATATTTGTATGACTTTTTGCTAAGAATTGGTTGTGTGCAGGGTCTGACCCCCTCTGAGGTGGTTGATGGCTACGAGATGGCGCTGGACAAGACTCTGGAGCTGCTGCCCTCATTAGTGTGTCACGAGGTCAAGGACCTGAGGAACGAGGCCCAGGTGGCCGCGGGAATCAGGTCTGCCATCGCCAGCAAGCAGTACGGCCAGGAGGACTTCCTTACCGGACTCATCGCCAAGGCCTGTGGTAAGAGACTTCGTCAGTGTAGACTGTATATAGGGCTCTTCACTAGTGTCAGATATCTAGTCAAACAGCTTGTTCCTAGAGGTAGCTAAGACTTCCTTACATTAATTTTTTTTTTTGAAGCAAGGGGGGGGGGGGAGAACAATGTGACAAAGTCAACGTATTCTGCTTAGTGTTTAGTATTAGATTGTGAATGAAAGTTAATAAGCTAAGCTTTTTAAAATAATGCAGTGGCAGGGGAATATTCTATATATTGGTTGTACTGAAGGTAATGCTATTACATAAAGTGCCAGTAGCTTCAGTGACTTACAAGTTAACTTACAATACAGTAATAATGTTTTTGTTAACATATTATAATGCCAAAAGCAAAGTGACTGAAACTAGTGTAATTGTTTCTGTTACAGTTTCCATTGTATCTGATAAACAAACAACATTCAACGTAGACAGTGTTCGAGTGTGCAAGATTGCAGTAAGTATTGACAACCTTTGCTTATAGTGTGTAAGTTTACTGACAGTGTTCCTCGTTTATGTAGGGCTCAGGTCTGCTGGCATCGCAAGTGGTTCCTGGCATGGTGTTCAAGCGTTTCGTTGAGGGCACCGTCTCCAAGAAGACCAAGGCCAAGGTGGTGCTCTACACCTGTGCTGTCGACACCATGCAGACAGAGACCTCGGTGAGCTAATATGTTGAGACTTCAAAGGAATTAAATGCTATTGGACAATTGCTAGTCAGCACTGTTGTTTAAAAAAATTGTCTGAAGTTTGCTGTAATATAATCCTTTAGCAAACGTTAACTAATATACTGTAATAAATAATTAAGCATTATTATTATCTAATAAAGGGGTACCAAAGTGAATACTTTTTTTACATGTTCGGGCAGCTACGAATTATTCTAATATCTCTGTGGCTCAATATTTACGTACGATGCCTAGTTATTTTATAATTAATTATTTAGTTTGAAAAGTGAGTTTGAAAACCGTTGGTTGATTCAAGCATCCCCGCGGCCGCAGCGGCCGGTGATACGACAAGAAGGGGGCGGGAGGAGGTTCCCCCGATTTGCGGGAGATTCTCGTCGTATCAGCGGCTGCTGCGGGCGCGCACCGACTTGAATCAACCAACGGTTATCAAACTCACTTTTCAAACTAAATAATTAATTGTAAAATAACTAGGCATTTTACGAAAATATTGAGACACAGGGATATCAGAATAATTCTTAGCTGCCCGAATATGTAAAAAAAGTATTCACTTTGGTACCCCTTTAACTCTAACATTAAGTTAAAAATATAAATTATTTTAAGACGTACTAGTGTGTAACAAATTTTCATTCCAGGAGCTAATTTTGTAAATAAAGAAAAAGAAGGCTGAAAAGATATCATTACCTCAGAATGTGCCGATATTTCTCATATAACATCCAACAACAACAACAAAATTATAGTCTCTGTTGTTCTTATGCTCATAGTATATGAGTCATATTCATATACCATAACAGTATTTGTAGTTTTCTGAAATACATTCTGAGATGACGATATACAAATTGTTTTATATTTTTATCAAGAATATTTTACTGTAATTCTTTTATTAATAAAATTTGTAATTTAGGGGAGGGGGCATGTCTTGTCCAATTGTGTCCAAATTGTTTCTGATTCATATGGCATTCTGAAATAAATAATAATGAGTACATGTTTAGAATGTATGATTCTTATTGGAAGGCTGTGATTTTTGCAGGGCACGGTTCTGATCAAGACTGCAGAGGAGCTGAAGACTTTCAGCAGAGGAGAGGAGAATCTGCTGGAGGCTCAGATCAAGGCCATCGCGGACTCTGGCGCAGATGTCGTTGTGGCTGCTGGCAAGTTTGGGGACATGGCGCTACACTACGTCAACAAATACAACATGATGGCTGTGAGACTCACCAGCAAGTTCGACCTGCGACGCCTCTGTAAGGCCACCGGGGCTACTGCTCTTCCCAGGCTGGTAAGTAATTAGAAGAAAACACTATTATTTGTTGTTTTCAGGTAAACTTTTTGTGTGTGCTTGTGTTGTTAAACTAAAAAATTAAAGCTGTGGGTGTTAGTTACTAAGTGCTTTTACCAGAAATAAATTTTGAGTCAAAAGTAATTAAGATTTTGAAAGAAATGTCATAGTAGATAAAAAAAAAAAAAAAAAAAAATCTGTGGCTGTTGCTAAAATTTTCTGTACGTAGTTAGTACTTATTTTTTACTCTACAGAAAAGTTTGGGACAAATAAGAAGTAATTAATTTTCATTAATAATAATTAATTTTGCCCTTGCCCCAGGTGCATGATGTATAAATTAATCAACCCCTCTTAAGTAATTTTCTTTATTTAATTGCTAATTTTTGTTTCTCAGACTCCCCCCAACCGAGAGGAGCTTGGCTACGCAGACTCTGTTTCTGTGGACGAGCTTGGAGATACGGGCGTTGTCATCTTCAGGATTGGCGATGCTGATTCCAGGATCGCTACAGTTGTGATTCGAGGGGCCACTGACAACTATATGGACGATATCGAGAGAGCCGTTGACGATGGAGTGAACACATACAAGGGAATGACTCGGGTGAGTTCATGTCCCAAGTTGCAGTGAAAGTGTTGTTAAAACTTGATATTAAAGAAAATTACTTCAATATTTATCCTCGCATCAAGAGGAGAAAAAACTATTCTAGAATAATTAAACTTTTCTTGAAAACAAGGAATCAAGTATCTGAATTGTTAACCTTGCTGACATGTTTTGGAATTCACTGTTCTTTATGTAGAGATTCTTGTTCCTCAATTTGTACAATTGACAAATTCAGGTCAACTGTACATTGCTGATTTCTCAGCTGATGCTCTCAAAATTATACTCTGCTCTAGCAAACTTTTATAATGTAAGCTTTATTTTTTCTTATATATGCATTTTCAAAGTCAAACTGAAATGGTACCTACTCAAGGAAAGATATGCATTTTAAAATTTAATGTAAATTTGCCCCAGATATGTTATGTAAATTTTCTGGATTATGAAAGTTGCCATGCAGTCAGAGGAGCTTTTTTCAAATAAATTTTTTTCTTTTAATTAGGTAAGTGGAACACATGTTTCTAATTTTTTTCTTGCAAATTTGTTTGATCAATTAACTGATTTAATGTTTAATGTCATTTTGAGCTCACTAACATTAATCTCCAATACTAAAAACAAAACTATATTGTGCCACTCATTCTGCAGTGTTGTGACGTGTGCTCTGTTGACAGGACGGACGGTTCTTGCCTGGTGCTGGTGCCGTGGAGGTAGAGCTGGCGAGGCAAGTGGCACAGTTTGGCGAGGCAAGGCCTGGCCTCGAGCAGTACGCCATCCAGCGCTTTGCCCAGGCCCTCGAGGCCCTGCCCAAGGCCCTGGCCGAAAACTCTGGAGTGCGAGGCACCGAGCTCGTGTCCACCTTGTACTCTGCCCATGCTCAGGGACACAAGAACCATGGCTTTAACATTGAGGTAGGTTCACTGGCAACATACAGCTTGGACGCCTCTAATTTTTTTTTTAGTGGCCTAGTTAGTATTAGCAGCTTAGCAGGTGCTATAATATTACTACTGTAAAGAGCTTTAGGGCTAAAGAAGATTTTTCTTTTCCTTTGCATTATCTTGCTTAATAATGTATCTATTTTTCAGTTAGCCTTACTGCTTGACACTGACCAGTATGTTACTATTAAATTAGCTCTGAGGCTTGTCTGTGGATGAACATATCAACAGGGTGTATACCATCTGGAAAAACCTGGAATACCGGGAAATATCATGGAATTTCAAACCCTCTGGAAAAACCGGGAAAAATCATGGAATTTCGCAAAAAAATGTCAAAAAAACTGGAATTATCATATTTTTCAGTAATCGTTTTCTTAATTATAAAATCTTGATACCGTTTTGTTTTTTTAAGTTTTTGACAAGTTCTAATATTTATTCAAATCAATTAAATAAATTTTTCAAGTATTGGAAATGAAAATGGGAAAAATTGGTGTGCAAAAGCGTGACGTAAAAAGATCGCGATTTACGAGAGATCGCGCGCGTGTTATAGTGACGTCAAAATATTTCGGTCGAATAGTTAAATATTTACTGAAAAGTATATGAATGTTTCAAATATTATAATTTGTAACCAAAAATACTCATTCAATTAAAACAACTTGAATTATAAACTAGAAAAATATAATATATTTTATATTATTTTTAACGATGCAAGTGACCATGCATGCAGTACGTAGTGTAATTAAAAGATCGGCAATTTACGCGAATGTTACTTTAAAAAAGTTGATCGTTTGATGAGAAAGCATAAATATATTATACAAGAGGTCATTATAAATTATTATAATTTAACATATTCAAGCACAAAAAATAAAGTAAAAATTATGATACTATGTAAACGTCATGGTTAAAAACTAGGAAGCAACGCTATGTTGCTGCGGTACGCGCAGCGTGAGCTCACTTTATTTTATAGATTATACTACACAATTTTTGCAGTATTTTTGTATTTTTTTTTTTTTTTTTAATTCAGTAAACACAATATTCAGCATTTCAAGCATTAGAACATTTAGATAGAGGGAACTAGATTGAAAAATTTCCTAAATTTTTGAAAAATGTTTTGTGTCCTTATTTATGGTTCCTAAACAGAATGGTCTTAAATGTAGAAGAGCGTTCTGTTCCTAAATTTCTGAATTTTCAGGGAAATGTTTAAAATAATAATAATAAAAATAAAAATTCCAGCAATTTTTAAATAAATAAATAAAATCGTCTTTATTGAGGGCGGGATTTAGGCCATCAGGCCCACTCTTCCATCCAACTCACATTCAATTCACACCGGACTAAAATTTTAAGTGGGACTTTTAAAATTAATATTTTTTTTCATTAAAATGACACTGAACACTAAAAAAAATGTACTTTTAAAGTTTTTAAACAGACCCGAATAAAATTATATATTTTGATGTTAAAAAATAAAATGATTAATGCATTATTGCTAGAATTGTTATTTTATTTTTTTAAACATTTCCCTGAATTATTCAGAAATTTTGGAACCATAAATGAGGACACTAAAACATTTTTCAAATATTTAGGAAATTTTTCAATCTAGTTCCCTCCTATCTAAATTAATATTCTAATTAAATGCTGTGTAATAACCACAAAAAGTATTTTGCAAATGTACTTCTTTTGTAAAATGAAGAGTTGATCTGCATTACATTCATGTTTGCACTATTTATGATAAATATAATATGTTGGTATTATAATGTCATCACAGAAAAATCAATTTCATTTTTTTTTTTTTTTTTTTATTATTATTTTTTTTTTGTGATTTTTAACGTTCCCTATTATTATTATCATTAGATTAAAGTATAAGTTTAGTATATATTATGTAATCATATATACAGTATAATTTATAAAAATATTGTATTTTAATAATTATAATTTTATCAAAAATTTGAGCATTAAAATTTTCTAACTGTCAAAAAAGTTGCTCGCTACGCTCGCAATTTTTTTGTTATACACGCGCGTGTACTGTGTTTGGTTATTTTTTCTTGTATATACTGGGTAGCATTTTTTTTTCTCATTATCTGTATCTTTCAATTGATAAATTATTAAGAAAAACAAAATGTAAAATGTCAGGATTTTTTGTTCCTTTTTTAGATTAGATTAGTTTTAAGGAATTTAATCCTTAAACAATACCTTAGAAAATTGCATGGTTCAAATTAAATTTTATATAATATAACTCCCCCACCCCCTCCTGAGCGCTAAAAAATTACCTGGAATTTTTTAAAATTCCCTGGAAAAACCTGGAAAACTCATGGAATTTCATTTGAGAATATTGGTATACACCCTGATATCAAGGATTTTCTATACTATGGATATGTGGGAGCACTATCGTCAGTGAGGCAAGGTCGTGAGGAGGAAGTGGGTGGTGGTTACAATAGAATGTCCCCCATCTTACCACGGCCTGTGAAGCCAAAACAATACAAAATATTGCGCTCAGCGGCCATGATACCATGGCCTTTTGTCTCAGTAGCTATAATGCTATTGGTATACACGTAGCCTATCCATAGTATAGAAAATCCTTAGAACATATATATATATACATATATATTTCCTGTATTTGTTGTCACTTGTTCAACATTTATGTTCAAACATTGAATAACCTTGTTCACAGGGAGAGAAAGCAGCCGTGTTTGATGCTGCCGAAGCCAACATTTATGATCTCTACTTGACCAAGTTCTGGGGTCTCAAGTATGCAACAAATGCAGCAAGCACCATTCTTAAGGTATGAAGAAGTAATGTGATTGTTTTGTTGTGTATGCGGGTTTCTAGCTAACTGAAATTAACTAAATACCTTCATATTAAGGGTGGGGGGTAGGCTCAAACAAGACGTTTTGATAGTGTTCGTACATTTCAATTTTTTTCTTGGAAAGTTTTCATCTGATCGTTTTGAAACCAACTGCATACCTGCACTATATTATTAGCTATCTACTGTAAAAATCCAATTGAATTATAAACTCAAGTTTCTGAGATTAACTGTCCAGAACAACTCTGAAATTGAGTTACAAAAATTGCTCAAAAGATGGCGCTTCAGAAATTTGTTGAAAGTTTTTCTGGGTTATAATTGAATGAAACTTATTAATTCTTTTTACATTGGTTAGCGGCTTGTTTACTCTAGGACCTCAGATAGTTTCATAATAATTACTGCAAAACAAACGGAAATAATTATTTACTTCCTAGACAATTCCAATAGATGGCAGTTACGGCTTCCCGCCCATCGTTAACTGTTGGAATTGGATATGAACAGGTTTCAGAAGTACATTGGCAACCAAATTTGTAGTTTAACTGAGCCATTTTGAGGGGGGTTGGGGGCTAGAGATCCATAAAATTGTAACCATTTAATATCATCACTTATTAAACTTAAAGTTTGGGACAACTACAATATTTTTTCAATACAATGATTGAGTAGTGCCTCACAATCTGTGACTGTCAATCAGCCTCACATACTTGAAAAAGAAATATATATATCGTCGTTGTAGCGCTCTTTTGACCAATCTAGCTTTATAAGTTATGACTTTTTGACCAATCTAAAATTATAAGTTTTGACCTTTTGACCAATCTTTAAAAATTTTGGCAGGGACAAATGTCCAAAATCTCAAAAGTTACAACTTTTTTTTTATTGCGCCATTCGAAAGAGCGTAAAATTTGCCACAAGATGGCACCACTCATACAGGAAATTAAGAAAATAATTGATTGGACAAAAGGTCATAACTTATAAAAAGAGATTGGTCAGAAGGTCAAAACTTATAATTTTAGATTGGTCAAAAAGTCAAAACTTGTAAAGCTAGATTGGTCAAAAGAGCGCTACAACGACGATATATATAATATATATACATTTTAACAAATTTTTTGGATGCAATCTCTAAACCTATTGCTGATGAACTAACATGGCTGAATGTGAATATTCTATGATGATATCTATTGAATTTTGTTGTTGTTTCAGGTGGACCAGATTATCATGGCCAAACGTGCAGGTGGACCAAAGGGCAAGCCCCCAGGCCACCAGAGTGATGAGGACTAATCCAGTATCAATGCCACAGCTAATTTATCGCTTTTCATACTAAAATCAATTATGTTTTGTCTCAATCTCAATAATGAAGTCTTCAGTAACAAACACCGAAATGAAAATAATACGTTTATAAAAGGTGCACAGTATTTCCACAAAATACACACTCTTAATTTTTTTTTGTCGCTATATTAATAATAATAAAAGCACAGTTAAGTAACTTTTAAACTTCTTGTTTCATATTTTAACCTCTAACCTCATATCAGATGCATGAAAGAGAGATAGAAAATTTTGTTATTGCGATGTCATATCTGTTAGTGTTTCAGAGCGTTTGAAATATGTTGCTAGTGCAAACTGAAGCATTAGTTTGTAGTTACATACCTACAGTTATTTTATTTTACTGCTCTCAACTTATACAGGTTAGGGTCAATCGAGTTCCCCGGTGGTAACATTTTCTCCATGGTCAACCATATTGAAAAATTTGAATGCTTTCTCCAGTGGCGTAACTACAAAATGTGGACCCGGGGGCCGAAGACTCGTATATGCCCCTTTGCCGTGAAGCGGCAGCTTCGGGGGGAAGAGGGATTCCCGCCAGAGGGTAAAATTTTTAGGAAAAGTGGGCATGGCACTTTTTTTTTAATTAAGAAAATTACATATTTAAATGATATTAGATTAAATTTGCGCAATATTTATAAATTCCTTATTAATTTATATCTGCAGTTCCGAAATATTTAAAAACTAAAAAAAAATCATGCCTAGTTTAAGGGTAAGATAACGCCACCAATGTTAAAAAAATCCCTCACAAAAAAATTCTGAAAAAATTTAAAATGTTCTCTACACCCCCTATCAGTAGCTAAAATATCAGGTATGCAAATACGATCTAGTTTTTGAGTTATGAATTTTTAAAGTTGACTAATTTAACATGGGAGTTCCATTTCTCCATGTTAAAGTAGTCAACTTTAAAAATTCATAACTCAAAAACTAGATAGTATTTGTATACCTGATATTTTAGCTACTGATTAGGGGTGTAGAGGAGAACATTTTAAATTTTTTTCAAAATTTTTGTGCGAGGGATTTTTTTTTAAGGGTAAGGTAACGCCACCAATGTTAAAAAAAATCCCTCACAAAAATTCTGAAAAAAATTTAAAATGTTCTCCTCTATACCCCCTATCAGTACCTAAAATATCAGGTATACAAATACGATCTAGTTTTTGAGTTATAAATTTTTAAAGTTGACTACTTTAACATGGAGAAATGAAACTCCTATGTTAAATTGGTCAACTTTAAAAATTCATAACTCAAAAACTAGATCGTATTTGTATACCTGATATTTTAGCTACTGATAGGGGGTGTAGAGGAGAACATTTTAAATTTTTTTCAGAATTTTTGTGAGAGGGATTTTTTTTGACATTGGTGGCGTTGCCTTACCCTTAACATTGATGGCGTTATCTTACCCTCATTTTTTTTTCACGCTCAATTGAAATTTCTTCAATGAGCTGAACTAAAAAGGCCCCCTTTGATGCATGGGCCCGGGGCCCTGGCCCCCTCTGTAGTTTCGCCACTGGCTTTCTCATTAATTATTACAGAGTGCTCTTGAATGTAAAGCAATTTATTTCCTCCATTTAGAGGGCTTCTGACTTTGAGTTAAGAGCTTGTTTTCATCTAACACGTAGTAGTTAAAGGTTAAGGTGTGTAAGAAAAAAAATGTGTCAATGACGTATTCATGCCACAGTAAAAAATGTGAAGTTGCAGCTAAACTCAGCAAGCCTCTCAAGAAACCCCTTGTGCCATATTGGCTGTGACTTTCAATTTTTCCTGTGGCATGAATGTCATTGACACAAATTTTTTTTAATGCTTTTACTTTTGAAGAGGCAAAAGTCAGGGAGTGTGAAGTTTCTACTGCAATGGTGAGAATTATGTTTCATTGCTTCAATAATTTCAATAAAGAATTATAAAAGTTAAAGCTGCAGTTTCCTGGCCTCCTATAATGGACAATTTGCATCAACTTTTTTTAGTAGCTCAATCGAAAGAGGAGGTCGAAAAATACACCTGTGAATTTTATGCGATTTTTATTCGTACTGCATCATGGCTAAAAGAGAGGTCACGTGACCTGGAGCCGGCGCCCGTGTCGCCCGTGACGTCATTGAAATGTCTGGTCAAGCAAACGATTGTCTATATAACGCTTGTAAACAATAAATTAATTGTTGCTTGTTTCCATAGCAACGTGCTTGTTTGCAAGCGTTATAAAGTCGATCGTTTGTTTGACGGAACAGTTAAGTGACGTCACGGGCGACACGGGCGCCGGCTCCAGGTCACGTGACCTCTCTTTTAGCCATGATGCAGTACGAATAAAAATCGCATAAAATTCACAGGTGTATTTTTCGACCTCCTCTTTCGATTGAGCTACTAAAAAAAGTTGATGCAAATTGTCCATTAAGTGAACCTCGATCTATATAATATAAGAGTCAATTATACTGTAGGGACGAGAAATAAGAAACCAGACAGGAAGGACATTGTGCTGTATTGAATGTTAATTGATTATTTGAAGTTGTGAGTTTTAGTGACTCATTTACATTATACAACTTTCCACAAGAGTCCTGCCTATAGCTTGAACAACCTGTGACAGGTAATTTATTTCATATTACCAGTCCGTTATTAACAGAGGGATGCAGTTCAATACAGCTCAACATTTCTTGTTTGCATTCAAACTTGTAAATTTCAAATATTTAATTCAAAATATTGCCAACATGATGTACACAAAATTAATCAGAAAATTCATTTAACAGTCCTAAGATTGGTCATGCATGTAACAAAATTTGCCAATCGTAGGAGGGAAAAATACAATTATAGGGCACAAGGTCATGTACAGTAGATATCTGCTGACAAAAATTGTATGTAACCTATAGGTTTACTCCATTCGGCTTTTACTATAGACAATGTTTGCAGACTTTTTATTTATATAGACCATGTATGCACAGACTGCGCGCAGCACAAAATAAAAACAACAGGCTCTAATTTTGTACATACAAACTCAAAAACAATTAATTTGAAACTAAATAAAAGTCTAACACAGCATAACAATCATTTGGCACTAGGCTCTTCTTTTTCTGGTGGTTTTGACGCTGTATTATCTAACTCTTGGTCAAGGCGTTCCTTAGCTCTAAAGATTTTTGACTGTAAATAGAATGATCCACCTTTGCTCTTATCATTGGCATTAAACAGTGCTTCATAACGTTTTTTAATAAGTTCAGATTCCAATTTTTCCACATTAAGAATCTGTTGCGCCTCTTCCAAGGTGATACCCGATCGAGTATTGGCCTCAGCGCGAGATGCACCTTTTTGACCTCCTCCAGCACGTTTAGCAGCTTCTTGGCTGGCTGCATATTCCTGCTTGAGTGCGCGAGCGAAAGCACGACCCACAACTTGCACGCCCACTACGATGATCTGTGCGATGTATTTGGCCATTCTGGAGCATTGAATGAGACAATTTTAATTACAAATAATTCACCCAGCACGTAATAATTCAGTAAATAGAGTGTCCGGCAAAATATTTATGACATAAGGAAGCTGCCATGTTTAAAAAGCTGAGTGACGTCATCAAACCAGCTGATTGGAAAAGAAGCGCGTATTTTTTAAACGCAAAATCCAAGCAACCAGCAGCCAGCAGGGTCTCTCTGAGCAACCAGCAGAAACGCAGAAAACTATAGTTTTATCATGGCAAAAGCCCTCAGAAACCACATACTGCCAGAGACCATTAAAGCATTAGAAATCTCTGTGCCTTATGATCAGAAATTTGACTGAATATTGCGTTAGTTTCAGAGACCCTACAGAGACCTCCGTGACATATGGCCAGGAATTTGAATAACCTGGAATGAGTTTCACTGCTACTGAATCGCTACTTGACTGCCACTGAATCGCAGCGGCATGGCCCGGTTCTCGCTGGCTGCGCGCGCAATTTCAGCCAGCAAGAACCGGGCCGTGCTCAACCGTGCTGTGAATTTAGCAGCGACGCCACTCTCAGAAACAGCGAACCTCTGATCAAATTCCTGGCCATGATATGTCACGGAGGTGGGGAGGTCTCTGTAGGGTCTCTGCGTTAGTTTCATATTTCCATAGACGTGTTAACGTCACTGTCCCGCATGTTAATGCTTATAATATGGGTAAAATATATTATTATAGTCTCATGCAAAGAAGTGATTCCTGTGAGTGCATGATATGAAAAATAAGTTATAAAAAATAAACAATAAAGTCTGCGAAAAACAATAACATTCACACCACTAGAGTTCATGGCATCTTGTGTCTTAATTTTTTTTTTTTTTTTTTTTTACAAGGATACACCCCTAAGAGCTTACAGCTCGCGGCGGGGTACTGGGTAGGGATAAGGTAGGGAACGGATAGTGGCCACGGCCTGCATGCTTACGCGTCCCAGCATTCGCTGAGGTGAGACTGAGGGAACCGTGGAAAAACCTCAGTCAGGACAGATACCTCTACCTTAAGATGGTTTTTGTATCCTAATAAATATTGTACTGTAGGCATAAAATTCTATGAACTATCATAAATTTTATGAACCACTTGTTTTATATTGTTTAATTAAAACAATATATAAACTATATTTGTACTGAATAGCGAAAGCTAAATAAAGATTATTTCATTTCATTTCATTTCATTTCATTTCATTACTTTTTTCTCAATGGACCAAAGCGATGTCCAAAGCCTGAGGAATTATGGATAGAAAATTTACCAAAATTTCAGATGGTTCCATTGTTTCTCGGGGCGGTATACATTCTATATATAGGATCTCTATCTCGCATTTCAAATTCTGGCCATTAATTATAACATATAGACGGAGATCTCCACAATTGCTGAATACTGCATTATCACTAAAAATTAAAATTAAAACCCATGCTCTGCAGTCATAACATATATTATATACATAATATATTTATAATAGTTGTAATTATACATATTATGTTATTTTAATTAATTTTAATTATTCTTTCAGTTAAATAAAATCATTATGGAAAAGAAAAAAGAGCAAAAAAAAAATATATATATATATATATATATATATATATATATATATATATATATATATATATATATATATATATATATATATATATATATATATATATATATATATATATATATACATACATACATATAATATTACTTGCATACTTTTATACTGTAGATCTTCAGACTTTAGTGTTTTTGGCTTTTTTAATGACACACCCTTAGTGGCTATAATATTGCCCATCATTATATCTAATGGTAAACCTAAAATATTTTTACACCTATGAAAAAGGATAAATTAAATATTAATCTCATCAAATATAAAATAATTTATGGGTGTGTGTTTTTACTTTTTTTTTTGTGTGTATTTTTTAGATGCTGATTTGACTAAATTGTAGCCACCACAGTCCCTGTGATATTTTTCCATTTGATATCCTATATATATCTCAGAAACTTAAAATTTATTCTACTATACTTAAAATATGATAATTGGATTTTTTTTTTTTTTAAAAATTATCTTACTTTTTTATTTACCTTAATGGCAGGTTATCATTGTGTTGAGTAAGGAGCGTCCAAGCTTGCTTGCAGTCTTTGCCGTTCCATCACATCGTCAACAAGTAGGATATAACGTTCAATTTCGGACTTGGGTGCTTTAGCTTTTTGGAGTTCCAAAGCAACTTTGGCCATGGGCACCAAAGGTTTGAATTTCTGGCCTAACCAAGACTGAAACATAAAAGAAAAACAGTTTTAACTTAAAAAAAATAAATAAATAAATAAATATTACTACCAAAATATTACAGTATAATAAATAGAATATACGAAAGAGAAAAATTATTAGGTCTGTTCGTAAATACACAATAAGAAAGAATCAATTATTTACAAACAGACCTATAGCTATTATGAATTCAAGAATAATTATGTGCATAAAAACATCAAACTTACATTATTTATGGCCTAAAATAGCTCATAGGCGTCCACATTAATACGAAGGATTAGTTTTAGCTCCTCAATATCAACAATATGTGTCACAGCCAAGAGAAATGTTTTAGTACAAAAATAAAACTACCTGACAAACAATATGAAAACTGTTGCTTTTCCTATGATGACCTCCACCTCAAACCAACCTTGAGTGCGTCAATATTTCAGAGGACGAAAAGTTAATACAAGAATGGAACACTTTCAAACTGCCCTTCTACATTTCTTTTTCCACTTTTGATGAAGACTTAATTTATAGTGATATATCAGAGCATATAATTTTAATAAAATTAAAAAGTCTTTGTTTTAAACAATATAGCTACGAGCTGCAGAAAATTTTTATTTGATTTTAAAATGCCTTTAAGGGTAAGGTAACGCCACCAATGTTAAATTTTCCACTCTCATTTCTTCCTTCGAACATATTTTAAAATGTTCTCCTCTATGTCGTTTATTAGCTCTTAAAATATCGTTTATACAAATTCGATTCAGTTTCCGAGTTACGTGTATTGAAACTGAATCCATTTATTGAACAAGCATACCCTGCATTTCAGTGACATTAGAAAAATTCTATGATCCAATCGTCCGATTTTTAAAAAAAACTAGAAACAAACTTAATGCTCTAGGACAAACCTTCACAGCAAAAAAAAAAAAGACAATTATGAGAGTGGGAGCGACGTAAATGAATAATAACTGCACGATTTTTGACACTCGCACGTCTCACACACCCCTTTTTAGTCGGCCATTAAACAACTGGCGAATGAAACAGGCTAACTAATGAACCAAAACAACGCTTATAATCCACTCCACCAGTCTCCACCTAAACTAAAAACTTTCAAAAAATGTTCTATAGTAATGAAAAAAAAGTTTTATAAATAAAACAACCATAACAGTTATTATTTAACTCATTATTTATAAATAAATTGAATATAAAACTGCCGTGACATGCGTGGTATCTTTAGAGTGGGACAATTTGAATATTGATATAGAGGCGCTGCGATCGCGGCGCAACTCTGGCGTTCCCTTACCCTGAAGACAACAGGGGGGAAATAATTGCATTTTACAAGAAAAATAAAATAAAAATTGTCAAGGAAACAACTTTTCTGCAGGTGATAATTATATTTATACTATTGAATTGGATCTTAACTGAGAAATATGGAATCACAAGCGGAAGCTCAATATTATGATCTAACAAAATGTAAGTTAAAGCACTTCAATCTAGGAGATAGCTATGCCAGTGAGCAAGCAAGGAATGGAGAGAAAGTTTAGCAGTCAAGGAAGTTGGCTGCCATGAAAAGCATTAAGCAAACCCAAAAACAACTGTTTTGAACATAAAATTTTTGATAGTATATATACTATATATATATTATGAACAAAAAGTAGCTTCTACACAAACCTTTGTGTGGAACAGGGCATGTACTTCTCCCCAGGCCTGCAGTTTGGCCTTGGCCCTCAGACAGGTCCACTGAAACACTCGCTCGCTCATGCCCAGGGCACAGGCCAAGTTCCGCAGAGTGTCAACAGAGTGCTTGGCGGCTGCTTGCGAGATCACCTGTTGAGCCGTCAGACCAGACTCCATTCCATTCTCAAGCTGGAACTCTGGGAAACTATGTAAGTATCAGCACCCTTTAACAAAATGTGCAACGTCTTACCTAGCAATTTGATATGTTGACGAATCACTTTTTCATCCTTATCATTTTGGAAATGGCTATTGACTACCTTATTTAAATTTTGAATTTGTTTCTTAATATCACTTTTGTTATGACAGGCTAATTTGTAGTTGATGATCTATAACATTAAGAGCAAAATTTTAGAACAAAAATATAAATAATGCAAAAACAATTCACAAAAAGCAAATTTTAAAAGTAAAGATATTTTTTAAATGACTTTTGGTTGTTTAAATATAAATTTAATATCTCAAATTAATTTGAAAAATTTGCATTAATCAAGAATTATTTTGAATTTGTATACATACAATTTTTTTCAATATTTTACTTTCATTTTCACTTCACCTTTATTTTATTAGTAATTAATTTATCATTTCATATTGCATTCTTACTAAACATTATACTGTGACTTAAAAGAAGTTAAATTTATAAATAGGATACTTACAGCTGCAGATTTTGATTGACCCAGAGCCCTGAAAGAAAAGTGACAACTAGTTTTAGCAGTTGTTCAAAATTTCTGAAATTACAACTTACTCAAGCAAATTACACATTTCTAACTTTTCACCTCTTGATGATAAATAATTCAAATAGTGAGTCAGTGCAGAGTTGTGCTCTCTCAGCAGTTGATACGAATGTTGCTTGGACAGAGTCCCCAACACAAACAAAGTAACCTGGAAAAAAGGGGAAAATAAAAAAGGATAGGAAAAATAAAGAATTTAACAAGTCCATATAACATTAATGCTTAATGCTAGTTGAATAGTTGGAGGTTATATATACATATACATCATTTCTTTCAAGGGACTTCAATACATAAGTATTTAGTATTAGCTAGTACTGAATTATGAGGAAAGCTATTGATGACGTCACGGTTGTCCCATCAGGTTGTACCACCCTAATTCAAATATTTCAAATATATATATTTTTTAAATTAGTTCCCGCACTCCAAAAAATCTGAAAAAATTCAGAAAAGCATAATTTTATGTATATTTTCTAATTATGAAATAAAAAAATGCAACCATTATTGTCTATTTGATATTGAACATGATTTATAACGTCAAATTCAAATTTAGTTTGAATAACCAATTTACAACCGCGAGAAACTGAGAATACACTGTAATGATTGAAAAGTGCAATGAAATAGTTGGACAGTTTTGAGCAAATATCTATCTAAGTTTATATACCGTTTCACTTCAAATTAGCACATCTGCAACTGGAATGCACACTCACGGTCAGAATAGCTTCACCATCCCCACTGTTGACCGCTGCAGTCAGTAATTGGGACTTGCTGGCCAAAGAGCGACAACCCTCAAGGTTTGTTGGCAATCCTAGCACCAATTTTTCAACCAGTTCTTCCGGAGCTAGACAGGTTTTCTGGGTGGGTTGTAAGCTATGTGTCTCCAAAACTAAAACAAAATTTAATTAATTAGAAATGTAATTACACACTGTGAAAAACAATTATTGTCAGTAGTAAATTAATAAATGAGCTTTGTAGATAGTGAATCATTTTAAGAATTTAGGAATTCTTTTCCGTACATCATAACATTTATTTGGTTTAATAAAAATGAATTAATTATATCAGCATAATTTTCATCCTAGCAATAAAGCATTGACCACCAACAAGTGTGATGTTAGTCATTAAGACACTTACTTAATTTCAAACTTGGCTCGGAGATAAGTTGATGCAAGGGACGTGCTGGATCTGCAGCAGCGAGTTTACCTTAAAATATTACAACAAAGTATAAAATTAGCATATCCACATGATTGTGATTGATGCATATTAGAAGAACAGGCCTCAAGAATTATGGTACCAGTCATCAACTGATCAAACATGTGCAAGGAATGTATGGACTACAAGACTTTAAAAATAAAATCAAAATAAATATATACTGTATTTTTGGACGAAACAGTCAAAATACATTAAATGAGAATGATTATAAAAACAAGCGGGGGGGGACAACTTGCAAGTTGTCTTAACAATCGGGGGCCATACTAACGGTGGTGGTCGGTGCTTGGTGTTCGGTAATGCTATTGGTGTCGGTAATGGTCTTGGTGCTTGCATTTTTCACCAAACACGAATTGACAGACAGCAAAGAGCAAAGACGAAAGACAATTTTAATGAGACGACGGTCAATGGACAATGGGTGATTAGCTCAAAAATTTGAATTTCGCGGCGTAGGTATTCAGAATAGGTCTTAAAAACCCTCAAAATCGTGTTCCTGAGGTGATTTTAGGTGGGGTAGGGTGTATGTTAAAGAATGAGGGGTCAAAGTTACCTTGAAATGATGAAAAGTTGAGTAGAACGTCGAAGAACGTCAACGGTCACCGGCGACAATTTGAAAATATTTGAATTTACCGGTCGCCCAACAATCAAAACAACCGGTTGCCATGGAACCGAGAATCAACAGTTGAGAGTTTGTCCGCAAAAAAACTACTCGGCAGAGTGCGGTCTCGCGGGTGGCTGTGCGCTCCCACTTAAAGGAAACATATGAGGTTATGTTGCGGCCGCACGCTGTCCCAAGGCACAGCCACGCCCCGAGGGTACACCCGTCTGTGGCCTTGTTGGGTATGAAAGAAAGCTTTTTAAAATCGGATGAAACCGGGAAACCGAAAAGCGAAAGGGGCTAATCAGAGGAACCTGGTAGCGGTCACTGGTTTAAAATATAAAATATCAATGCTCAATAAAGTTTGAAGTAAAAAAAAAATACACAATATTAATCTTTACCTTAAAATGTCAAAAAGTTGAGTAAAACGTCGAAGAACGTCAACTGCGGCCGGCGAATGTTTAAAAATATTTGAATTTACCGGTCACACAACAATCAAAACAACCGGTTGCCATGGAGCCGAGAATCAACAGTCGAGAGTCCGTCCGCAACGAAATACTCGGCAGAGTGCGGTCTCGCGGGTGGCTGTGCGCTCCCACTTAAAGGAACCATATGAGGTTGTGTTGCGGCCGCACGCTGTCCCAAGGCACAGCCACGTCCTGAAGGTACACCCGTCTGTGGCCTTGTTGGGTATGAAAAGAAAGCTTTTTAATCGGATGAAACCGGGAAACCGAAAAGCGAAAGGGGCTTATCAGAGGAACCTGGTAGCGGTCACTGGTTTAAAATATAAAATATCAATGTTCAATAAAGTTTGAAGTCAATAAAAAATACATAATATTCATCTTTACCTTAAAATGTCATAAAGTTGAGTAAAACGTCGAAGAACGTCAACGGCGGCTGGTGAGAATTAAAAAATATTTGAATTTACCGGTCGCCCAACAAACAAAACAATCGGTTGCCATGGAGCCGACAATCAACAGTCCAGAGTTCGTCCGCAACGAAATACTCGGCAGAGTGCTGTCTCGCGGGTGGCTGTGCGCTCCCACTTAAATGAAACGTATGAGGTTGTGTTGCTGCCGCATGCTGTCCCAAGGCACAGCCACGCCCTGAGGGTACACCCGTCTGTGGCCTTGTTGGGTATGAAAGAAAGCTTTTTAATCGGATGAAACCGGGAAACCGAAAAGCGAAAGGGGCTTATCAGAGGAACCTGGTAGCGGTCAGTGGTTTAAAATATAAAATATCAATGCTCAATAAAGTTTGAAGTCAAAAAAAAAATACACAATATTAATCTTTACCTTAAAATGTCAAAAAGTTGAGCAAAACGTCGAAGAACGTCAACTGCGGCCGGCGAGAATTTAAAAATATTTGAATTTACCGGTCGCCCAACAAACAAAACAATCGGTTGCCATGGAGCCGACAATCAACAGTCCAGAGTTCGTCCGCAACGGTTTACTCAAACGACACTGATAACACCATAAAAACATAATATATATGAAATGTTGACCAAAATTTGAATTTCCCGCCTCTCCTGTCCACTTCCGGTCATTTATTTGGTCAAATTCAAGTTTCTGGGTTAATTTTACATGGGACGGGTCACACCACTCAAGTCAGCCCGTTTACACATTCCTTTTATTATAAAAACATGCATAAAATCACGGCAATTATATTGACAATAAAACCAAATGGTGTTTTTGCCCCCCTGGCTCAAGTTTTGGTCCGAGAGTAAAAATTCATGAAAATTTGAACTCAGCGTGGTCGATATAGTGGGAAATGACACTCATCTCAAATTTTTATTTTTTTGTCGATTTTGCTATATTATTGCATAGTATACATCATGAAATTTGCTAAAAAATTCAAATTTCCCGCGAAAAACGGTCAATTTTTATCCGATTTTCGCAAATGGACATTTTTATGTTAGAGGACATTAAAACGAAGGTTCATGGTGATTTTCATAAGCCTATGATGTTTCATGCCCTCTCCAGGGCCGGCGCCGCATCTCATCTAAATGCTATAAAAAGTACAGTGGTTTCCATAGAAAGAAACGTGATGGAGGCGTGTTTATGGGCTTAAAAGTTGTCAAATAGAGACCATTACATGCCCACATCGTAACATTATCATACTTTAAATTTGTGAAGCCGTGGCAGCGATAGTTTCATATTTATATGCATTTCACATAGTATATTATATGTATAATGAAGAAAAACAGGTGTTTTGGCCCCCCTGGCTCGAGTTTTGGTCCGAAACTAAAAATTCATGAAAATTCGAACTCAGCGTGGTCAATATAATTGGAAATGATGTTCATTTCAAATTTTTAATTTTTGGTCGATTTTGCTATATTTTTGCATAGTATATATACATCATGAAATTTTGAAAAAAATTCAAAATTCCCGCGAAAAACTGTCAATTTTTATCCGATTTTCGCAAATCGAAATTTTTATGTTAGAGGACATTAAAACGAAGGTTCATGGTGATTTTCAACACCCTGTGACAATTCATGCTCTCTCCAGGGCTTGCGGCGCATCTCATCTAAATGCTATAAAAGTACAGTGGTTTCCATAGAAAGAAACGTGATGGAGGCGTGTTTATTGGCTTAAAAGTTGTCAAATAGAGGCTATTACATGCCCACATCATAACATTATCATACTTTAAATTTGTCAAGCCGTGGCGGCAATAGTTTCATATTTATATGCATTTCACATAGGAAATTGCATGCATAATATATACAAATTACATCTTAGCATATAGAAATTGCTTCATTCTGGCAAATGTTTTAAAATTCTTGGCTAGATGAAGGTTAGCCAGCACTCATAGGTCATATTCAATGGAGCTCGGCTGCTACCGCAGCCTCGCTGAAAATTGAAGACGGATGGAGGGTGGTTTTAGCATGCAAAAGTGAACTCAAATGGCGCTCGGATCAAAGATCCACGTTTAAAAGTTTCGAAAGATGATTGATGGAAGCTTAAAACATAGCAAGATAGGTGCAGGCACATCCCATGCATGTTATGTCAAAGTTTGGCAACGCTAGTCCCATAAGATTTCATGTTATGGCAGCGGGCGCATGCAAAAGTGGACTGAAATGGCGCTCGGATCAAAGATACTCGCTTAAAAGTGTCGAAATATGATTGATGGAAGCTTAAAACACAACAGGACAGGTGCAGGTACATCCAATGCCTCTTATATCAAAGTTTGGCAAGGCTAGTTCCATAAGATTTCATGTTATGGCAGCGGGCGCATCGAGAAATATGTAAATATAATGCTATTACAATTATATAATACATAAACCAAATAAGAGCCATAAAAATAAATTGTCTTTACTTTCCCCCTCCATTATCTCGGCTCCTATGGGACTTATGGCAAATCTTATGGCACCAATGGAAAGAGCACAAAATTTGGGTCCAGAAAAAATGGTTCCCAAAATTCGGCGTCCCGGATTTTTTTTCCGGGACGCCGAGGAAAAGTGCATTTCCAAAAACGTGCCATAAGTCACGAACCATAAGTCGGATCTTATTTTTGAGCCCGCCGCTGGAAAGTTCGTCAAAAAGTAGGTCTGGGAAAGGCGAAGCCTGGAGCGGGGAGCCGTCACCGTTTTGCCCAGAAATAATAAAAAAAAAAGTTACGGAAAAAAGAAAAACCCGGAAATTTGCTCTACCTGGAAAATGACGAAAATCACAAAATTTCTCAACTTTGCGATTTTCTGTGATTTTTTGTATGGGTCTCGTGTTTCTTAAATTTCATTTTTCTAGAGCCAAATTTTACTGGCTTTTAAACATTGCCCACGAAAAAGCGCTGAAATTCCAACTTTTTGAGTTATTAATTTTTTTTCGAAAAAAGTCAGATTTTGAAAAATTTCAATATTTTTTCCTAATTTTGATTTTCGTTGCAGCTCAATTCTGAGGCCATATTCGGATTCCTCGTGAAAAACTGCTTTAGAAAAAAATTTAAAAACCCGAGATTCGAAAATTTCATTTTCGGGTGAAATTTCCCGGGTTAATCCTTATGGGGAAATGAGGCGAATATAAAATTCGATTTTCGGGCGCCATAACTTCGCGAAAAATGATTCGATCGTTTTGAAAATTTAATAGAAGGTGTAAAAAATTATGGCGCACAACTTTTTCTTAGTCTCGGTGTATCAAAAGTTCCTGGTTCGCCCGATTTTTGAGTACGTGTCCCGGAAAACCGGGATTTTGAAAATCGAAACTCAAAATTCGAAATTTTCAAGATAGCAGTTTTGTAGTTCGGAACAAACCCAGCTAGCGTTTTTCTTTCAGAATCGAGCTATCTCTGTAACTTTTTGAGCTGTGGGGTCCGAAAGTGACCCCTTTTAACCCGCATGTCCCTATGCTGAAAATTCAAAATTTTGCGCCCCCCAAAATAATGACTCTTTTCGAATTTTTTTGAATGGACCCGAGTCACATGATTTTTAGGCCCATTTCGTCTCATTAGACCGGTGCGCTAGCGCGCACCGTTCCAATAGATAATTTGGTCCCGGAAAGACCCTTTTCCGGGACGGGGGGCCGAAACGGCCCCTAATTTTGCGGAATTTTTCAGTATGCTAATTTTATGTGAAATTTTGTCTATTTTTCATTTCTGAGGTCAAAATCAAACATTTCGAAACTTTCGAGGTTTTTAAGGCAATTTTTCTCCGAAAAATCGCAAAAAACCCAAAATTTTTTGACATTTTTCAAAATTTTTTTGGAGATTCGGAAATCCCGATTTTTTTATGGGGGGACCCATACCTCACCTTTTCTCCACCACCTCTTTGACACATCGCGAGTTTGCACTTTTGGGTAATTTTCCTGGCCCGGAAAAAAATTCCGGGACGCTCAAAATCGGCTCAGAGGTACCCCCCGAAGTGGGCTACATGAAAAGTGGGTCCCCCTATTTTTAAGGGCCCCGGCAAAGGCAGCGCTGGCGCGCGAAATTGACGACAGACGTTTCAGCGTAGTAAAATTAACTCATTAATAGAGGGGGGTATTCTGTGAATGGAAAAAAAAGAATATGGTAAAGTATCCCTCTTTTCAATTTCAATAAGGCTTCAATTTTTTTATACCTCAATATAACGACAGCACTAGCTCAATACAAAGTTTGATCAGCACCATCACCACATATGGCAATTGCAGTCCTAATTTCTTAATTTTTCCAACGGACTGCATGAGGAACAATTGGAATTTGAAATCTACTGTATATTTTTCTGTAACATGTCTGCAATGTTATCTGAAATTCTGAATAAACAAATTCATAAAAAATAGAAACACTTTAACTTAGTTAGGGTTGTATGCATATAATTATATTATATATAAAATGTTGTATTGTATATAATATACTACAGTATGTGTTTGTAGGTACAGTATGCATATTATATATATATTTTTAATTTTAAATTCTCCTTTTATATAATTATATAAATTACATTGAGTCCCTCTCCTCCACCCCCCTTCTACATTTAACCATTTAACAACAGATTTAGCTCATGCATTGCAGTAATTCAGGAGGGGGGGGGGGGGTAACAGGCAAGTCTCCCTCACTGGATACACCATAGGTGGCAGCCTGTATACATTAAATTAAAATATGTATACCGTACTTAAATCCCCGAATAAAACCTCAGACTCGTGAACTTGGAGTTACCTCCTGCATTGGCGTCATCTCCGCCTCCCAGCTCCCAGTCTCTCAGCTGCTGCGACAATCTTGCTGTTCCTTGTCGCGACACACCAAACAGTCCTTCACCCTGAGGGGAAAGAAAGAAAATGAATTGATATTATAGTATCTCAAATCAATCTACATATTTTGAATTAATTAGGATTTTGATTTGCTGTAAATTTATACAGTATAAAGCCTATATTACGCCATACAATTTTGCATACAAGTTTTCCTTGCAAGAAAATTTCATCTCCATACAAATAAATGGGGTTCAATTTTTCTTGTAAGAAAAAATTGTATGCAATAGTTAGAAAAATTGTATCGTGTAATAGCGGCTTTATGCTTATAGTTATATACATTGCATTTCGTCCCTCGTCCGGAATTATGAGCTATCTGCCTACCAAAATTCATGTGCAATAATGAGCTGTCTGCTTCACCTTTAACCTTGTAATTGCACTCACCTGATATAGCAGACAGCTCATTATTGCACATGAATTTTGTTAGGCAGATAACTCATTATTCCGGACTAGGGACGATTTGACGATTTGCAAGCGTATTGTCCACTGTTACGTTGGTTACATTGCACCTCTTAATGGTAATAGAACAAAGCGATCAGATGACTAGGGATTCATGACCAATACTTGTCAAAAAAGAAGAAAGGAGGAAGCAAAATATGCTCAAGGATGAACCTCAGTTGATTGGAATCTCAGAAACAGCCCCCTTGATTTTAATGAGACTTGCAGAGGCTTTTAATACATGTATATCTCTTTAATATGTATCTTAGGTGGCTTAATATTTTGTTAAGTGGATCTGTCTGACCAGTTTTGTGAAAATTGAGGTAGAAGTTTAACATATGGAGCCTTTACTTTATTACGGAAAGAAACCAGAATTGGAGCCGCTGTAAGAAAACCGCCCCTTGAATTTGCCAAGACCATAATTAAGCAATTAAAAATTTATTCATTTGATTCCGTACAACATAAATTTTCAATATTATGTAACTTAATTATAATATATGATTCTGGATGTACACTGAGATCAATGGACAACCTGCATAAAATAAAAACATTGCAGAAATGAATAAAGGGTACCAAATTATGCCACTCTGAATTTTTTCAGATTTTTTTGAGACCCAGAACTTCTTACTCTATTTTTAAATAATTATTGAAAGTACCGCCACGCCTCTAGTCCCTATCCTTTTTATTAAGGATTTAAAGGTGCCAACTTAACTCACAAAACTTTCAATCATTTTTTAAAAATAGTTCCTGGGCTCAAAAAAAGGTGAAAAAAATCAGAGTAGCATAATTTGGTACTCTTGATTCATTTCTGCAATAAAAATCTTTCATGCATGTTGTCCATTGTTAAAATAATGTACAAAATAACCATAAATTAACTATATATATATATATATATATATATATATATATATATATATATATATATATATATATATATGGGTTGAAGGATTGAGATGTAAGAAGAAATTAACGAAACAAAGAGAGAGCGTTAAAATGGAAGGAGGAAAACCATGACAGGACTCAAGGATAGACTTGGCAGAGCGTACTTGAGTAGGAGGCCAAAACCCAGCCGGCGCGATCGTCATCTGTCGAGACATTAGCCGTCCGGAATTTAAAAAAATAACATGCAATGTAATCGGGAGGAAATATTTTTTTTTAAATATTTACTTGATATTAATGAAGGTGTCTTGTAGTGCGATAATACTTCAATGTAGTCTCCCGTTTGCTAATTATTTTATTTAGTTCATAAATATCATACTTCTTGAGAAATAAGACGGTAAAGTTAGGGCGGGAACTTGGTTCTATCTTCCAAGCTTTAGTAATGTATCATGACGTCATGAAATATTGAAAATACAAAAGTACATGAATCAACTTTCATACATTATTTTCGATGTAGTAAATAACTTTACTTGATATACTGTATACAAAGTATAGAAAATGCAATTAAGTAATTAAAGTGAAAGTCACTCGCTGTGAAGAAAGGCTTTCAATGTTCATATGACGTCATCACCAGTAAACTGACTTTTATTACTTCGCGCATGCCGGCGCATGCGCAGATGTAACAGAAGTAGCAGAAGTCGGGTTCATAAAAGTTTAATTTAAGTGTATTAATATTGTTTTTGCGTGAAAAAAAAGGTTGTCCAGTAAGATTAAACTATATTAGAGTTTAACTTGTTTCATTTTGAAAACTCTAGCATACAGCGTAATTGTCGTAAACCGCGACCAAAGTTAAGCCCTCTCCCATTTGATTACACGCAAACCTGCTGCTCAGTAGGACGGCTATTGAAAAGTGGGCGCGGTCGTGTTGTGGCCTCCTACTCAAGTTCGCTCTGGACTCGGGGAGAGATACCGGTAGCCACATACATGGGCATATATACCACACTGGTATATGGCTGCAGCCACATGTGGAATGAACACCAGAACCCTCTATACTAGTATGTGATTTTTAGGCCCGCTTGTAGGTAAGAATAAGTGTTTACGTCTCTGGATAGACTGGTGTGAGAGGGGTATCAGTGGAGAGGATATGTTAAGAGATTAGAGTATATACTGCATGTATCATACTGTCATCTGTGCTGATATATGATACTGAACACCAATTATACAAAGGGAATACTTAGTGTATATTGTGAGGGTGAGGGCTGCTAGAAGAGTTATGGGAAGAATGAGAAAATGGAGATTATAGTGGCAGATGACAAAATGGTGTGCAGGGATTATGAGAGCATGTCGAAAATGATTGAGACTTTGGAGTAGGAGTCACTTGAGGAAAGGAGAAAGTACAACCGATTGGGAAATTTGTTTAAAAGTTAATAGGGAGATGGCAGGTTGGAGTGAATTTAGTGACAGAACTAGGAAAGGTAGATATATTGGGAGGGGGGATCACCATGCAGTGGAAGTTGGAGTTCAGGGGTAGTGGAAGTGATGTGGGGAAGTATTCCTTCATAAACCGAAGAGTGAGGGAGTGGAACTTCTTGCTGTCCGAGGTGGTGGGGGCGGAGAGTTACGAGGGATCTAAGAGTGCGTTGAGTACTACATTGCGAGCCACCGTGGTATAGCCACATTTGCCGCAGATCGTTAAAAATCAAAAATCAAGGGGAAGAACCGGGCAAAAAAAATGCCATGGCTATATAGGGTTCTTAATAAGTGGTAAAACCTATTAATTATATATAGATCTGTGGTACATATAATAGGTATGTATATATATGAATAATATATACAGTATGCATATATAGTATCATATATTACTGTATGCATACTCAATGCCCACACTGTATCATACAGTGGGCATTGCTGTACATACTGTATATTATAAAATTAATCAAATAACCACAGGAGCTTGCATCAGTACAGCAGGATACAATTAAGAATATTATATATTTTTAGATTCATGAAATTAAACGTAATATACATTGCAGTATGCATTTAATTATACCTCATCTTCTTCAGAGAAATTAAATGATTTCTTGTCACTTGAGTTCCAATAATCCTCATCATCATTCTTTGACATATTTTATACTGTACAAGTATCTTTATCTTAATTTAAGGTATACAGTACTGTACAGTATTCTGTTTCATATTTATATAGTTAAAAGGTGTATTAAAACAACGACTATATTTTTGCAATATTATCTAATTTTCTTCACCAACAGTTTGCTGCACAACAACACAACCAGAACCAAAATATGTACAGTCAGACTCAGTCACAAAAAGCTGGACAGGTTGGACACAACATTGACACGCCCACTTTCTCGTCAGACGTCAGGTTGGCATTCCTGCGTGCACGTTGTTGTTTTGGATAGGAACTGTCTGGGTCTACGCCGGTCGTAGACGCATTAAATCTACGCCGGAACTTTTTCAATGTTCAAAACATCCATGACGTCACTCGACGTAGCTCTATTAAACCTACGTCGGTTGTATGAAACATATGATTAATGACGTCACTGATATAACAAATGCAATAAACGAGGCTGAAGTTCAAATTTTTTACTCGATCCAATGACTCGATTGTACGTGTAATTATATATTATAATAATTTATTGTAATAATTGTAATAAACGGTATTTTAATATGCAGCTAGTCTATATGATATAGTAATTTTTATATTTATTTACTGTAAATATAATATATAGAGTATATATGTTTTTATATTACGAGCGAAGCTGCGTTTTTTTATTTTTTTAAGCAAACTGGTACATTGGGAGATTGTTATTATTTAATACAACATTAAATATAATGAGATTTAAATTTTTTAAAAATTAATTAAATTAAAATTTTATAATTTTAATAAAAACATGTTTATACATTAATTAATTATAATTTGCAACGCTCAAATGCATCTCTAATTGTTAACAGAATTCGACATTAAAAAAAAATATTTTTAATTTTTTAGAATTTTTTAAAGGTCCCTCCGAGGACATTTGTGGGACGTTCAAGCGTCCCTCTAAAATCCCCGGGGGACTTTGATGGGACCTTGTTTATTTTTCATATATATTTTTTTCTACGAGGATATTTTATTAAAAAAAAAAATTTTTCGGTGCAAATTACGCACTTTAAAATTAAGTAAAATTTCCCGTCTTAATTATTTTAAATATTAATATTTTCATATAATATTTTAAATAATATTAACTATATTTGTATATTTTTAAAATCAGTACATAATAATGAACAGCACATATTATGATTTTAATGAAAACATTGACTAAAGGGTCCTTTCAAAGTCCCCCGGGGATGTTCAAGGGACAGCCGTGTTGCATCCCCAGGGGATGTTCTGAGAGACTTTCATAAAAATATTAAAAAACTTAGAAATTTATTTTCGAAGTGTAGCTAAAACCTTTTTTAGAACACGGAAAACATGTTTAAAGTTAAAGGGTTTTGAAAACTAGCACATAAAACGTTCAGGGATGTTGGGGGATCTTGCAGGGATGTTCGCAAGGTCCCCGGGATGTCCATGTGGTCACTGGGTAATTAAATTAGATTATTAATATATATATATTATTAAATTATATATATGTAGCAATTATAATATATATAAATATACTAAAAAATAAATAAGGCAGTGCAAAATTAAGCGGAGAGATATTTAAAGTAGCTATATAGAGTGAGCGATTGCATTTTTTTTAATATTTTATTTTCTAAAAATAGTTTAAGCTGCCCTTTATTGAGAAATGAAAACCAAAAAATTCCATCTCAAATAGTTTCATCACAAAAAATTCCCAAAAGTTTTTGCGGGTTAATTCCCATAAGGATTTTCATGATTTTTTTCCAAGAAAACGACCCCGTAAAAAAAATTTTTATTTGAAAATTCATTAAAGAATTCATCATAGATTACGTACGTAAGTATTTTTTAAATGGTACCATATAGTTCAGAAAAAGTTGGAGTAAAACGCGGTTTTATGTTCCATAAAGGCCTCCGAAACAACAACTTTGGGAATTTTTTGTGGTGAAACTATTTGAGATGGAATTTTTTGGTTTTAATTTCTCAATGGAGGGCAGCTTAAACTATTTTTAAAAAATAAAATATTAAAAAAAATGAACTCGCTCACTCTACTTTAAAAAAAACTTTCCGGCAAAAGAAATAAAAGCGTGAATGGACAACATACATGAAAAAATTTTATTGCAGAAATGAATAAAAGGTGCCAAATTATGCTACTCTGAATTTTTTCAGATTTTTTTTAGACCCGGCCGGGACTATTTTTAAATAGTTATTGAAAGTCCTGTGATTTCAGTTGGCACCTCTGAATTCTTAATAAAATTGATAGAGACTAGATACGCCTACTGACGCCTCCAGGGGGCGTGGCCGCACTTTCAATAATTATTTAAAAATAGTTCTGGGTTTCAAAAAAATCTGAAAAATTTCAGAGTAGCATAATTTGGTACCCTCTATTCATTTCTGCAATAAAAATTTTTCATCCATGTTGTCCATTATAGGCGAAAAATTATATTAATCGAAATTCCTTATGAGAAATTAATTAAATTTACCCACAAAAATTACAATGAGATAGTAGAATGTGAAAAATTTAGTGGCTTGATCGCCTTGATCGAAAGAAGGGGTATGGTACTGTGAATTTTCTCAGATTTTTCTGAGACTGCAGGGAACTTTTTTAAAAAAAATTATTGAAATCCTATTTTGATGACGTCACGTGCGGTACTCCTTAAGAAAAAGGATAGGGCTGTGCCGCCCGTGACGTCATAAAATTAGACTTTCAATAATTTTTTAAAAATATATAGTTCCCGGTCTCAGAAAAATCTGAAAAAATTCACAGTACAATATATTTTTTTACCCCTTCTTTCGATTTAGCCATTAAAATTTTCACATTCTATAATAATATCTCATTTTTTCTTTCCGGAAAAAATAGTCCCGTAAAAAAATATAAACCCCCCTCAGATTTTGTTTAAAAAAAATCTGATGTGTTTATAGACTTTATAGGAAGGCCTATAAAAGGACGTACCAAGATGAATTAATAATATTTTTGAATTTCGTAGATATAACCTAAAAAAGTTAAAGCGATATTACGAAATAAGCATAAAATGGTCCCCTGGCGCACTGTTATATATTATATAGAATAGAAAATATCTTTATTGCGGCGAGGTTTTTAGGCAAGCCCATTCTTGCACCTAGTGCTCGGAGCCAACTTTGCGTCGCTGCCGTTTGGCAAATATATTATTTATTGTGAATTTTTCTGACCAATATTACAATTGCTAGGCTATAACCGTGGTACATATTGCAAGGAACAAAAATTAGCTAAGCATGCATTTTTTTATTAAGGTCTGTACATAATCAAAAAAAAAAGCGCAACCATGGCATGACAAATATGGACGTACGTCTCATAATTCCATTACTGTCTTTTGATAATTGTGTTATTTTACAAAATCAATACGATTACTTGAGCATTGGGTTATCTTTATATAGTATAGGAAAAAAATATATAAAAAATATTAGAAATATTTTTGGCATGCTACCATATGCTGTTGCATAGATCATGACTTAAAGTAGAGTGAGCTATTTAATTTTTTTGAATGTTTTATTTTCTAAAAATAGTTCAACTCGCCCTCTATTGAGAAATGAAAACCAAAAAATTCCATCTCAAATAGCTTCACCACAAAAAAATCCCAAAGTTGATGTTTCGGAGGCCTTTAACATGCATCTTATGGAACAGAAAACAGCTTTTTACTCCAACTTCGTCTGAACTATGGTACCAATTAAAAAATACGTACGTAATCTATGATGAATTCTTTAATGGATTTTCAAATAAATTTTTTTATATATTTATATATATAAATTTAAATTTATATATATATATATATATATATATATATATATATATATATATATATATATATATATATATATATATATATATATATATATTATTAGAACCATTTCACGTCATAGTGGCCACTTAATTACACCACCAAATATTAAAGTTCTTTGATTTTGATAAAAATCACAAGATATGTTCGTATAATGAATCTACAAAAATGCTTTTTGTATTTAAAAATATTCAAAATTGAGGGACTATGGGCAAATACGAAATGGCGTCAGAATGCAAATGTAGCAAACGGCGGCTCCAGTAACTCGGAAAATATTATGCATAGAGATTAAATTTGATTTTTTCTATGGATGCACAACCATATATATATGTGTCTACAACATCCTGCTTTCAGATTTTCTTAATGGGTTTTAGTTTTTTTGTTATACCGGTTCCCGTAAGCCAAGTATGATGTTTTTGAAGCATTTGCTTTCCGCAGCCCAAATAAAGGCTAAATTTCTTTAAAATAAAAAATTGATTCTACATAGCTCCTAAACATCTCTTCTTACCATAAAACTCCTAAAAATAAAAACTTTTTTTTTTCTCAACTAATGGCACAGTAAACGAAAAAGGGTACAATTCGTTAAGGTACCTACTTTGCGGGCCAAAAAAGTCGATGTCATTCAAACTTTAGGAGAATTTTAATGACACGACTGGAATCCTCGTATCTTAATTAGTAAGAATCAAAAATAATCTCGATGTACCTCTCGAGTATTTCCTCGCAAAAGCTATACTGGGGTAACTCCCTCTATATACGCACCGCGTGCGCACCTCGTCAGACCCGTGATAGCACGCCGCGGCCGAGTGCTGTTGTGTTTATTGACATGAAACTTATAACGCAAAAATAATATTTTATTGTATCTATGGAATAACCTTGCAACTTGCTACTAAATTACGTCACTGAGATAATTTTCCTTCCATTTGCTATTATAATTAAGATAGGTACGTGGGATTGAATTTTGCGTAAAAATGGTAGCAAATATATAGAAGGAAAATTATCTCAGTGACATAATTTAGTAGCAAGTTTATTTCATAGATGCAATAAAATATTATTTTTGCATAAATTTCATGTCAATAAACACAACAACACTCTGCCGCTTCGTGCTATCACGGGTCTGACGAGGTGAGCACGCGGTGCGTATAGAGTACTATATATAAGAGGGAGTTACCCCAGATTAATATCAGGTCAGTCCAATAAGGAGATGAGCTTGGGTCAATAGATTTCGATGAATTTCACATATGTTACACATCTAACCTAGGTTGATGAGGTTTGAGCATTATTTTTTGAAATTTCAAAAAAAAAAAAACGAATTTCAGGAATTTTCAAAAAATAAATAAAGAGGGCAATCTCGAGAGATAAAAAAATTTGTATCTTAAATTCTGCTCCACATAGAATTATAATTTAAATTTTTTCAAGTTTGTAGTCAGATTGCCAAACTTTTTTGCATTGAAAATTTTGAACTTGAAATTTTATTAAGGTCAAAAATGTCAGAGGTCAAACTACAAAAACTCAAAAAGCGTATAACTTCATACCAAAGCACATTGATAAAAAAATCAAGATATAGGTTTAAATCCTTCTATAAAAAACCGTTTTCAAATTTATGGAGGAATTCAAAATTTTGAAACCGTGTTTTTTTTTTTTATTAATTATTCCGAGGTTTTTTGAAAAATATTTTCAATTTTTTGTCATGAATTTTACACAGGTAACTCATCTGACCTAGGTTGATAAGGTTTGAAAATAATTTTTTCAAATTTCAAAAAAAAAAAAAAAAAAAATCGAAATTCACGGTCAAATTTCGATTTTCGTTTTTTTTTTTTTTTAAATTTTGAAAAAATTATTTCCTAATCTTATCAACCTGGGTCAGATGAGTAACCTGTGTAAAAATTCATGACAAAAAACTCGATTTTTTTTTTCTAAAAACCTCGGAATAATTAGTAAAAAAAATCGTAATTTCAAAATTTTGAATTTCTCCATAAATTTGAAACCGGTTTTTTATAGAAGGATAAACATTGTTTAAAACCCATATCTTGATTTTTTTTTAACAATGTGCTTTGGTATGAAGTTATACGCTTTTTGTAGTTTGACCTCTGACCTTTGACCTTAATAAATTTTCAAGATCAAAATTTTCAATGCAAAAAAGTTTGGCAATCTGACTACAAACTTGAAAAAATTTAAATTATAATTCTATGTGGAGCAGAATTTAAGATACAAATTTTTTTATCTCTCGGGATTGCCCTCTTTATTGATTTTTTGAAAATTCCTGAAATTCGTTTTTTTTTTTTTGAAATTTCTAAAAATAATGCCCAAACCTCATCAAACTAGGTTAGATGTGTAACATAATATATGTGAAATTCATCGAAATCTATTGACCCAAGCCCATCTCCTTATTGGACTGACCTGATATTAACCCCCAGTAGCTTTTGCAAGGAAATACTCGAGAGGTACATCGAGATTATTTTTGATTCTTACTAATTAAGATACGATCGAGGATTCCAGTCGTGTCATTAAAATTCTCCTAAAGTTTGAATGACATCGACTTTTTTGGCCCGCAAAGTAGGTACCTTAACGAATTGTACCCTTTTTCGTTTACTGTGCCATTAGTTGAGAAAAAAAAAAAGTTTTTATTTTTAGGAGTTTTATGGTAAGAAGAGATGTTTAGGAGCTATATAGAATCAATTTTTTATTTAAAAAAAATTAGTCTTTATTTGGGCTGCGGAAAGCAAATGCTTCAAAAACGTCATACTTGGCTTACGGGAACCGGTATAACAAAAAAACTAAAACCCATAGAGAAAATCTGAAAGCAGGATGATGTAGACACATATGGTTATGCATCCATAGAAAAAATCAAATTTAATCTATGCATAATATTTTCCGAGTTACTGGAGCCGCCGTTTGCTACATTTGCATTCTGACGCCATTTCGTATTTGCCCATTGTCCCTCAATTTTGAACATTTTTGAAAAATACAAAAACATTTTTGTAGGTTCATTATACGAACATGTCCTGTGATTTAATTTTATTAAAATCAAAGAACTTTAATATCTGGTGGTGTAGGTGGCCACTATGACGTGAAATGGTATATAATATTCGATGTTGCTTTTAGAAGGTTAGCTATATAGTACATTTTTGGAGCTATAAGCTAGTATTCGAAAAATACATGAATTAATTTAAAGACGTACCAAATAATCGAAGTAATGAAGTACGTATGTACGTCATGCAGACCATGCAGTTTATTATATATTTATTAAAGTAGAGTGACGATCGAGCGATTGCATTTTTTTTAACATTTTATTTTCTTCCGATAAAAATTTCTTCACCAAAAAAATTCCCAAAGTTGGTGTTTTGGAGGTCTTTTAATTTTTTAACATGTAGTCTTACATGGAACAGAAAACAGCTTTTTACTCAAAACTTATTAATTAATTGGTCCAAAAAGTTCCTATCTAGCTATAATATATCATGAATTCTTCAATGCATTTTCAAATATTTTTTTACGGACCATTTTCCTGGAAAAAAAATTGGAATTTTTGTGGGTTTTATTTGCCCATAAGGAATATTTCAATGGGAATCTTTGACCTGCCAATTTGGTTGCCATATTTTTACTGGAAGATATTCGTATGTTGAAGATCAGCAGATTTTGACACCATGGGCATATATTGCGCAAATTTCCCGCTCCAAAATCAGAATTAATACAAGCTAGTACCGCGATTTTTTTTTAGAGTTTCTTTTTAACTGACAAAGGGACACTCACGAGGTGTAAATCGCAAATCTCGATGAAACCTAGCCCTTCTCGAAAAAAAGCGTAGTGGTCAAGTAGTTGACCACTCTCAAGTGGTAATTTCGCCAAGTGGTCCTGGTCAATAGGTGGTCACGGTCGTAAGTGGTCACGGTCAGGTCAAGTGGTCGCTCTAGTGGTCAACTCTAATGGTCACTCTAATGGTCATTCTAGTGGTCACTCTCGTGGTCGGTTTCAAGTGGTCAAAAAGCCGTTTGTGGATGTCTTCGCACGCCGTTCAACAGGATGCCACAGAAAATAAAAATTATTGCTGGAACATGAAATAAAATTATTCCTCCACCATTTTAACTTGAATTAATAAAATAAATTCAAGGTAGAAACATAACAAACATGACGAGAAAAATAATTAAGTCACATAAAATTTTACAATGAGGAAACACGCGTACAATATATAAGAAATTCATTCATTTGATTATTTTTATCACACTTAAAATACAATAAACATGCAATTATTTTTATTTGTTCTCTTACAACATCTCAAAACATAGCATTCTTTAATAAAATAGGAATATTTTTGAAGTACGTATAATTACCATCAACGGCTCTAGCTGTTTCGGCGGTTATTTTTATCAAGTCCCAAGAGCCGATAAACATTGACTGTTTAAGGCTACCTCTGGAACAAATTATATGACACAAAGTACCAAGAAAATCACAAAACAGCATTTCATAATACGTTTTAATTAATAAAAAGGTACTTATCTGATATAAAACTGCTTGATAAGACGATAATTCTGAACTCTGCAAACTCTCTGCTCCTCGTGTGCCGACGCCATGTTTTTCTCTATCACGTAACATCGCGCATGCGCACTCGATTGACCACTTGTTAAGTGGTCAGAATCTGACCACTTGTTAAGTAGTCAGAATCTGACCACTTGACAAGTGGTCAGAATCTGACCACTTGACAAGTGGTCAGAATTATTCGACCATTGACGTAAGTGGTCAAAAAATTATGACCACTAAGCAGCTGACCATTTACAAACTCCCGACCACTTACGCGTAAGCATGCAGGCCGTGGCCACTATCCGTTCCCTACCTTATCCCTACCCAGTACCCCGCCGCGAGCTGTAAGCTCTTAGGGGTGTATCCTTGTAAAAAAAAAAAAAAAAAAAAAAAAACAGCATGTCCAAAGATATGACCATTTAACATCTGACCATTTATGAAATGGTCAAGTAGTCATGACCACTAGAACTTGACCACTAAGTGCAGTGACCTGACCATTCATTTAAGTGGTCGCCAAATCCGGACCACTTACAAGAGGTCAATATTTATGACCTGACCATTTATTTAAATGGTCACAAAATTTTGACCATTTACCCAAGTGGTCAAACATCTCGACCACTAAGAACTTGACCACTTAAATCAGTGACCTGACCATTCATTTAAGTGGTCGCCTGACCCGGACCACCTATCAAGAGGTCAATATTTATGACCATTTATGACCTGACCATTCATTTAGGTGGTCCGACCACTTATTCAAGTGGTCTGACTACTCATTTTAGGTGGTCAAATTGTGACCACTCTGCTATTTTTCGACAAGGGCTTCAGGGTTGGTTGTCCTAGCCAAGTGATGAAGAACGGTACCAATTTTATCGGCAACCGTCAATATTTACCCATAGAACGGGCAGGGAGAACCCATTTAAATAACATGGGAGACATAGGGCTATAGGAATAAAAAAATAATTTTGACCAAATTGTCCCAAAATTTTTTTATGGGTTAAAAATAGCAATACTTGGAAGGAAAAAATATTTAAAAAATTCAATTTTCATTTTGACCCTGATTTCAGGGTCATGCCTATACTTGCAGTGTTCAAAATGCAAATTCGTTATAAAATTTTGAAAATTTGGAAATAAATTAAATGTGACACCTGATTTACAGAAAAAATAATGAAAAAAATTCAGTTTGAGTTTTGACCCTGATTTCAGGGTAAATAAATAAAAACTTCACCGATCTTTTTAAAAATTTGCAAATGGAATACTTTAGAGACCTTGAAGACTAGAAAAATAGTAAAAAAAATTAGTTTTGAATTTTGACCCTGATTTCAGGGACATGCTTATAGTGGTACCTTTCAAAATGCAAATTGGTTGTAAAATCTTGCAAATTTGAGAATCATTTCTGTATTACATCTTATTTACAGGAAAAATAAAGAAAAAAATTAATTTAAAATTTTGACCCTGATTTCAGGGTAATATGAGGATACCTGACCAATGTTTTTAAAAATTTGTAAATAGTCTGCTTATGAGACCCTTATAACAGGAAAATTAATGAAAAAAATTATATTGTAATTTTGACCCTGATTTCAGGGTAATATGAGGATACCTGACCGATGTTTCTAAAAATTTGTAAATAGACTGCTTATGAGACCCTTATAACAGGAAAATTAATGAAAAAAATTAGATTGTAATTTTGACCCTGATTTCAGGGTAATATGAGGATACCTGACCGATGTTTCTAAAAATTTGTAAATAGACTGCTTATGAGACCCTTATAACAGGAAAATTAATGAAAAAAATTAGATTGTAATTTTGACCCTGATTTCAGGGTAATATGAGGATACCTGACCGATGTTTTTAAGAATTTGTATTGCATATAGCTAGTGCACTCAATTCAAAGTTATGCAAAGGGGTTTATTCGCTTCAATTCCTGCATAATAACGTGTCTGCATGAATCGGTGTTAAAATCTATGTATTATAAATTCATGTTGTTATAGCCATGTAGAGTATGCTATTATTTTTTTTATTTTTTGTGGTATAGCCTAAAGAACTGAATAAATCTATTACATCTATATGTTTTATGTAAAATTTGGAAATTGACCGATTATGAGATCTTTATTATAGGAAAAATACATAATAAAAAAAATTGAGCCTGAATTCAGAGTAAAAATTAAATAATAAACTGATATTTTTAAATATTTGGAATCGATCTACTTATGAGACATTTATGAGAGGAAAAATAATAATAATAAAAAAAATCAATTTTAGTTTTGACCCTATCTTTTCTTTAATAAGGGGTTCATAATCAGTCTGTTTCCAAATTTTTAAACTTATTGGCCAAGTATCGATATTTTACCCTAAAATCAGGGTCAAAATTACAATCTAATTTTTTTCATTAATTTTCCTGTTATAAGGGTATCATAAGCAGTCTATTTACAAATTTTTAGAAACATCGGTCAGGTACCCTCATATTACCCTGAAATCAGGGTCAAAATTACAATATAATTTTTTTCATTAATTTTCCTGTTATAAGGGTCTCATAAGCAGTCTATTTACAAATTTTTAGAAACATCGGTCAGGTATCCTCATATTACCCTGAAATCAGGGTCAAAATTTTAAATTAATTTTTTCTTTATTTTTCCTGTAAATAAGATGTAATACAGAAATGATTCTCAAATTTTCAAGATTTTACAACCAATTTGCATTTTGAAAGGTACCACTATAAGCATGTCCCTGAAATCAGGGTCAAAATTCAAAACTAATTTTTTTTACTATTTTTCTAGTCTTCAAGGTCTCTAAAGTATTCCATTTGCAAATTTTTAAAAAGATCAGTGAAGTTTTTATTTATTTACCCTGAAATCAGGGTCAAAACTCAAACTGAATTTTTTTCATTATTTTTTCTGTAAATCAGGTGTCACATTAAATTTATTTCCAAATTTTCAAAATTTTATAATGAATTTGCATTTTGAACATTGCAAGTATAGGCATGACCCTGAAATCAGAGTCAAAATGAAAATTGAATTTTTTAAATATTTTTCCCTTCCAAGTATTGCTATTTTTAACCCATAAAAAAATTTTGGGACAATTTGGTCAAAATTATTTTTTATTCCTATAGCCCTATATGTCTCCCATGCTATTTAAATGGGTTCTCCCTGCCCGTTCTATGGGTAAATATTGACGGTTGCCGATAAAATTGGTACCGTTCTTCATCACTCGGCTAGGACAACCAACCCTGAAGGTTTCATCGAGATTTGCGATTTACACCTCATGAGCCTAGTGTTCCTTGTGAGCTGGGGTTGCAAATAATATTTTAATAGTGGCAAATGTAAAAGGTTATAGTGACAATACGTGATTTTCAATTCGGAAACAGAACTTGTGTAAAGAATTAACAATACCGCGATAAAAAAATTGCTCCGTATATAGGATCTTACGTGCAATGTAGTGCGCCCAATCTGTTCTTGTAAAAGTAATGCCAGGACAAAGGTCGCGATGACGCAGCGACGGACTGGCCCGCCGGGCCAAATGTGGGCCGCTGGCCACAAAGAAAAAAAAAAAAGGGAGAATATAAGAGAGAAAAAGAAGAGAAAAAAAAAATGAAAGAAAAAAAGTAAAGGATGAAGACGGGAATAAATAAAACTATAAAATTAAAAGTATTCTTTCTTACGAAATCGTATACAGTACATAATATGACATCTTAATTTTTAATCATAACATTCATAACATATTTTGAGTTCGACCCGCGCGTATTTGCAATTAAAAGTTATTGCTTATAAATTTAATTGTATTAAAAACACAGCTGCACACAACTCGCACAAGTAGCATGTGAACGCTAATTTTCTAAAAATTGAAGCTATTGAAAACGCGTATTAAAAGTAGATTGTCTCAAGACAGATTAATATATAATTATTATGTTGACGTTTTGTGAGAATACTGAGAATTATAGAAATATTGAATATAAGGCTAAAAATGAGCAAGTTCTTGATTGTTTTGCTTCAAAAAGTAGCTTGTAGTTAAGGGTAAGATATCACGAAACATCGATTGATGTAGTCCCATTTGACATGTAAACCTTATCATAATAATTTTGAATTTCTTTTTTTTAGAGGCAGTTCCTAGCAACAAAAAAATGTAGCAAAAATTTCAAAACAATCGCTCGATCCGATTTTTTTATATTAATCTATTAGTTTAGGTCTCCATGGGAAAGCCCTATACACTATAATATACTGGAAAATTTAAAAAATAATTTTAAAAAAATCGGAATGAGCGATTGAAATTTTTTCTACATTTTTTTTATGCTAATTAAGGTAGAGATAACGTCGAACAGCTGTTCGACGTAATCCCCTTTGATTAACATGTAAACCTTCGCAAATTGACAAAAATTCTGAAAATTTTTTGAGAGGCAGAAATTAGTGCCTAAAAGCCATAGCAAAAGTTTCAAAAACATTTAACGAGCCGATTTTTTTAAATCAATTTTTTAGTTTGGCTCTCCATGGGAAAGCCCTATGCTGAAAATTAAAAAAATTAATTAAAAAAAATCGGCTCGTTAAATCGTTTTGAAATTTTTTCTATGGCTCTTAGGCACTAATATCTGCCTCTCAAAATAATTTCAGCATTTTTGTCAATTTGCTAAGGTTTACATGTTAATCAAAGGGCATTACGTCGATCAGCTGTTCGGCGTTATCTCTACCTTAAGAACTGCTCAAAAAAAATAAATTCAGAATTATTATGAGGTTGCTAAGGTTTACATGTTAATCAAATGGGACTACAACAATCGATGTTTCGTGTTATCTTACCTTTAAATAATTTTCTAACTTTTTTACAAATATGAAACTCGTGATTACCATTAATTTGTTTTTTATCAAAAATTATGTTTAACTTTATGCAATCTGCTTATTTTTTTGTCAAAATTATTTACTTTATAATCAAATAATGTTTTTGTTTTACTTTTATAATTAAAGGTCACTCATAATGTTATAATCACCATAATTATCATATTACAAAATAAGATACAATCCTAGCAAATCACGAGTAAATAATTATTTTCTTATGTTTTAAAGAAGTTTGATTCACCATGGAAAAAAAAATATTATAAATATAACATGTATTTATTAACATTAACATTAAGGACACAATTTATTTTAATTTAAAATGCTCAGTTTTTAAATAAAAAAAATATATAATTAAATTTAATTCTACACTTCTATTATTTCTTCAAAGAATTATACTATTCCATTTTGCCGGTGTGATTGTAATTATACAGGGGAATAGGGGACTTAAAAATGATAAATATAATTATTTTCTTAGTAATGTTAATAATAAAATATTTTAAGCGATATTCGTGATACTATTTGATTAACATGTAAAAAATGTAAACCTTTGCAAATTCACATGCAAATATATATTTTTTTTTTAAGAGAGACAGATTTTAGTACCTGAACGCCACAGAAAAAATTTCAAAACATATATTCTAGCCGATTTATTTATTTATTTATTTATTTATTTATTTATTTATTTATTTATTTATTTATTTATTTATTTATTTATTTATTTATTTATTTATTTATTTATTTATTTATTTATTTTAATTTTCAGCAAAGTATTTTCTCATGGAGAGCGAAACTAAAAAATTAATAAAAAAAAATGTCTCGAATAATTGTTTTGAAATTTTTGCTGTGTCTTTTAGGTATACTTTTTCAGAATATTTGTAAATTTGCTAAGGATTACAACATGTTAATCAATTGGGACTAAAAAACCAGCTGATCCGTCCCTTTTAATTGTATATAGCTAAGAATAAGAAAACAAAATTAGGCAATTCGAGGATATTTTAGTTAACTTTAGTAAAAAATCTAGTGAAATCCTAAAAAAATATCGCACCTAGCTGCGAAAAATATTTTAGGTGAAAAATATCGCACCTATAGCTGCGAAAAATATTTTAAGTGATTTGAGGATACTTTAGTGAACTTAAGTAAAAATTCTAGTAAAATTAAGTAAAAAATCTAGTGAAATCCTAAAAAAAATCGCGCCTGCGGCGGGCTACTGGGGGGCTCCGCCTATGTGGGCCGTCTTTTTTGTCTCGTTCGGTGGAAAATTTCGGCCCAGTCCGTGCCTGTCACAGTTTCACTCAATTCACGAACGCTTTTATTTCTTATGCCAGTTTTGCCGGAAAGTTTTTTTTTTTTTATACCTTCGTCGTCACTTAATTGCACTATAGCTGATGCCTTTTAGTTAAATTAATTTAGTATATGATTATTGATTATATATATATATATATATATATATATATATATATATATATATATATATATATATATATATATTTTTTTTTTTTACAAGGATACACCCCTAAGAGCTTACATCTCGCGGCGGGGTACTGGGTAGGGATAAGGTAGGGAACGGATAGTGGCCACGGCCTGCATGCTTACGCGTCCCAGCATTCGCTGAGGTTGAAACTGAGGGAACCGTACGTGGAAAACCTCAGTCAGGACGGACACCTCTACTTTTTCTCAATGGACCAAAGCGATGTCCAAAGCCTGGGGAACCACGTACACTCGACTGCACAAGTGCATCACTGCACTGGGTGGAAAGCGAGACGAATTTTCCCCAGGGAGGGAGCAGCGTATTTTTTACTTGAAACGGTCACCCATCCAAGTGTGACTTAATATTATATTATAATATTATATAATATACCCACGTATAAATTTTGACTACACTTTGGGCTTATCAGCTCAAATAAGACCAAAATTTTGCTAGCCCAATTAGACTCCGACAGGCACCTAATTGGCCGATTTTGGGCAAATCTGGGCTAGCAAAAAAAGTAACATTGAGCTGTAATAGCCCAATATAACCCTAACTGGACCAATACACCACTTAATCCATAGCTCTATGTAGCTCATTATGGATCAGTTTGAACCAACTATGCCATGCTTAAACAAGCTGGAAATTGACCAAATTTGCCCAAACTCGACCTTTTCTACCCTGGTTGTCCCCAGTACGCTTATATAGCCCAAAACAGCTTAAAATGGACCTCTTTTGCCCAAAGATGTGCCGATCCACCCTGAATATACTGCATTGGCTAAGGTAGCCCAAAGTGGACCAAAACAGCTTAAAATGGACCTCTTTTGCCCAAAGATGTGCCGATCCACCCTGAATTTACTGCATTGGTTTAGGTAGCCCAAAGTGGACCAAAACTGCTTAAAATTGACCTCTTTTGCCCAAAGATGTGCCAATCCACCCTGAATGTACTGCATTGGTAAAGGTAGCCCAAAGTGGACCAAACCAGCTTAAAATGGACCTCTTTTGCCCAAAGATGTGCCGATCCACCCTGAATGTACTGCATTGGTTTAGGTAGCTCAAAGTGAACCAAAACAGCTTAAAATGGACCTCTTTGGCCCAAAGATGTGCTTATTCAACTTGAATGTACTGCATTACTAACAGTAGCTAAAAATAGACTAAAATAGCTCAAAATGGCCTTTTTTCCTCTGAATGTATTTCATTCTTTACCTTAATTATCGCTTCATAAAACAAACGAAAATAGATGAAGATAGAAATATTTTGCCTAAAAACATGTGCCTTTTATGACCATGAATGCATTCTATTAATTAGTTGATACTTGAAGCTCAAAGTTGATAAAAGTGCTATAAAATAATATAATTTTTTCATGGTTAAGAGCTGATGGGGAAAATCAGTATTGTCATCATGCTGATGCATGCATACCATGCAGACACTATAATAATGCAAAGGAATACTTGGCTGACTGTGAGGGGAAGAGACTGGCCCAAGAATCACATGGTATGCATATTAAATGAGGTGTCTGTTTATTCTGTTCTTTTATCATATACGTACAAATAACGTACTGAATGCATATTATTTGCACACGGTAAATACAGTATGCATACAGTACGTATGTAAGAGGTCATTGTAACGAATTCTATTAGTAATTAGAGAGCATAATATCCTGAATGAAATACAGTTTCATTTATTATAGCTGTGAAATTGTTATTAAAATTGTAAAAAGTGCCACTTACCGCAATTTTAGAACAAAATTAACCTTTGTTCATTTATTTCCTTACATTTTGGCTGTGTAGAACTGCTTTTTTCTTCAAAATTGTGGAAGAATAGGCTGAGGAACTGCATTGTTAGCAGCTTAAACCTATTAGGAGAGATATGCCACCCGGTGGCATGAACAGAAAAACATTTCCCGATCAACTTAAACCCTGAGATATTGATGTATATAGACTATATACATGTATGCTTACCTTAGCAGATGATTAACGCATTACTACACTAAAGAAAACCTTAAAAATATAGATACATGACACTACTTAGGACACTATAAGAAAGATACATACTGCAACAACAACAACATTGTCGACTGTTACAAGTCAGATGGAAAACCGGTAGAGAAATGAATTCAAATGAACCAATCAGAGCGATCGGAAGTTCGGAACCGATCGGAAACCATCGGAAACGCGCTAAATTAATCTCCAAAAGTCTACAAATGGCGAAATCTTTGTAAACATGACAGACGACTTAAATAATTCTGATAAATATAATAGACCCAGCTTATAGATGAGGTCTATTTTAAGCTGTAATGGTTCACTTTAAGTTACCTAAACCAATGCAGTATATATGCATACATTCAGGGCGGATCGGCACATCTCTGGGCAAAAGAGGTCCATTTGAAGCTGTTTTGGTCCACTTTGGGCTCCCAAAGATGTGCCGATCCACCTTGAATGTACTGCATTGGTAAAGGTAGCCCAAAGTGGACCAAAACAGCTTAAAATGGACCTCTTTTGCCCAAAGATGTGCCGATCCACCCTGAATGTACTGCATTGGCTAAGGTAGCCCAAAGTGGACCAAAACAGCTTAAAATGGACCTCTTTTGCCCAAAGATGTGCCGATCCACCCTGAATGTACTGCATTGGTTAAGGTAGCCCAAAGTAGACCAAAACAGCTTAAAATGGACCTCTTTTGCCCAAAGATGTGCCGATCCACCCTGAATGTACTGCATTGGTTAAGGTAGAGCTACCTTAATCAATGCAGTACATGCAGGGTGGATCGGCACATCTTTGGGCAAAAGAGGTCCATTTTAAGCTGTTTTGGTCCACTTTGGGCTACCTTAACCAATGCAGTACATTCAGGGTGGAACGGCACATCTTTGGGCAAAAGAGGTCCATTTTAAGCTGTTTTGGTCCACTTTGGGCTACCTAACCAATGCAGTACATTCAGGGAGGGAAAAAACATCTTTGGGCAAAAAAATCCATTTTAAGCTATTTTGGGCTATTTTGAACTGAGCCAACCTGAGGACTACATTCAGAGTAAAAAGGGGTATGTTTGGGCTAAAGAGTGCCATTTTAAGCTTTTTTGGTCCATTTTGGGCTTGGTAATGCACATGAATACTTTCAGAGTAAAAAAGGGCATGTTTGGGCTTAAGAGTGCCATTTTAAGCATTTTTGGCTCACTTTGTGCTGGCCGAGGCAAGGAATTCATTCATGGCTATTTTGGGCAGAAATGGTCTACAGGGTGCTCAGATTTATTTTAGCTGGATTGGTCAATATACAGCTACATGAAGCTAGGTTGAGCTTGGGCTTAATTGAGCTTTTTTGGCCAATAACAAGCTTACTGCAACCCTGGGGATATTAGGTGCCATTTTGGGCTAAAACGGTCAACAGTTAGCTTAAATTTGTTTCAAGCTTGTTTGGTCTTAATTAGGTTAAAATTGCTTGGTCACAAATCTGGTCTATTTTAAGCTATAAAATTCCAATCTGAGCTGGAGGCTTAAATGAGCATGTTTGGTCTAAATGAAGCCTGAAGCATTATTGGACAATCGTGGGCTACTTTGGTTATAAGCAAATTTGAGTTCAGATAGCTCAATAACACTTTAAAGCCAGTTTGAGGTACTCTGGGCTTCGCAGCCCAAACTGATACTTGAAGGAAAGTAATTTTGAGCTAGCAATGCTACTTTGAGCTAGCAAACCAAGCCCAAAGTAGTCAAAATTTATACGTGGGTATATTATAATATATATTATATATATATATAATTATTTATATACAGAATTAATTATATATACATTGCAGATGCGAATTTTTAATAATATTTTAATGATTTCATATTATGATATTATATATTATATTATATGCACTTATATATAAATATAATATATTTACAGTTAATAAATATAAAAATTACTACAGACTCTGCATATTACCGTTTATTACAATCAATTATAATATAATTACACGTACAAGTCAGTGGAGTAAAAAATTTGAACAATTAGCTCCGTTTATTGCATTTGTTATATTAGTGACGTCATGAATCATATGTTTTATACAACCGACGTAGATTTAATAGAGCTACGTCGGGTGACGTCATGGATGTTTTGAACATTGAAAAAGTTCCGGCGTAGATTTAATGCGTCTACGACCGACGTAGACCCAGACAGTTCCGCAATTTGGATTGGAGCAGCTGTGTTCAGTGAATGAATGAAAAAGTATATTTATTAGCGTTATTACATTGATGTAATGTAATTAAAGTTACATTTCTAAATTAAAATAATTTCATTGTAGTCCAGTAACAATATAAAGCTATAAAATGACTTATTTGAAGTCATGGGAAGAGTTTGAAAAGGCAGCTGAAAGGTTGTACCTGCAAGACCCCATGAAGGTTTGTTCACACTAGAAGGGGCTGAAGGGGAGAGGGGTAGATCGGTGGAGGTGGACGCACCCACACAGAGGGTTGGATTGGGGATTAATTATGAATTAAGAAATAGCAGGCGCGGATCCGGAATCAAATTTCGGAGGAGTAGGGGGGGGGGGGGAGGCTGTCTCCATAAGGCCTATTAATGTTTAAAAAAAAAACATTGAGGGGGGGGGGGGGGAAATGCACTGAACTATATAGGCTATATGGTCCGTTACTTGGTTGTGATGGATGTGAAATTTTGAAGATATATACGGACCAACCGACAGCCAAAAAAATTGGATGGCAACAAACGAAACAACCAACATTGCTTTTGAAGTTTTCCTACAAACATAACTTTGCTGTGATGATTTGGGAAATTTTTCCCAGCCACTCGCAACCGGAAGTACTCCCCCTCTACTTCGCGCGAGTTTCAATTGGCCGTGGCTGGCAACCATCACAACCAGGTTACGGACCCATCGACAGCCATTCAAAACCATCACAACCAGATAACGGACCATAACCATAATAAGTCTATAACATATCATATTGAAGGCTATCTCTAGCTGTAGCTTAAATTCTATACACAGCTAAGGTCAGAAGCAAAAAATAAAATTTCTCCTTCCCCCAGGCCACCACAGCTCTCTCGCTCGTAACTAGAACTTAACGTTGCCCAGTTCATGTTATATCCCTTAGAAAAAATCAGCTGACAACGGATAGCATTAAAATTGCCTTTTATTTGCTTCAAGCCTTAGCTACAGTACCTAGTGCATAGTCTCGTCCCCTGGGGAAATGCCCATAAGCATATTGCCCATGTTAATTAAATCCAAAGCTCCCTCCCCTCTCCTGGATCAGAGCCTGAGAGATAGGCCATGCAGTCAGGGAAATATAGGCATTACAGGCAGCAGGGGTCACCTATAAGGAAATCTGAGGCGGACACTACTTGTATGATCTATGGGTTAAAAATTGAAGGGGCCAGTCAGGGATCTGATCTGACCCAGCCTTATGGCCAGTCCAAGCTGTCATCCCACAGCTTGATCATGTTTGCCTGGCAGCCTGACCTACAGTACAGTATATATTATATGATGTACTGTATTCATTATTAATCAGATTGATTGCGAGATTATTACTGTACAGTATTAAAACCTGTCCCCCACAGATCAGCTCGAGTCTACTCCTATTTTAATCATGAAGTGTATGTAATGAAAGCTATATAGTGTAACTTAATAGCCATCAGTCATGCCACACCTTAATGGTAACTATTGCTAAGGATAAAGTTGATACCAGGCGGCAATTGTGGTTACACCACGGTGGCTCGCCCCAGGCTTACGCTTCTAAGCCTCCTCTTGAACTCCCCAGAACTGCCAGCCTCCACCACCTCACGGCTCAGCAGCTAGATTCCACTCTCTCACCGTTCTTCTGTAAAAAGAAAACTTCTCCACGTCACTCCTGCTACCCTCATACTTCAACTTCCACTCGTGGTCCCTCCTTCCCCTATATCCTCCTTTAACTGCCCCCTTGCTCATCTCCTCCCATCCCTTTTCTCCTATTGTTATTTTATACATTGTTGTGAGCCTGATATCCTTCCTTCTGTCCACGAGCGCCTCCCACCCCAGCTCCTTAATCATTTCCGTTACACTTTCTCTTTCTATAACAATATTATTATCTTTACCAACAAACTTAACTTCTGACCTTCCTAGCACCCTTCTTGCTGTCCTTCTTTGTATTTTCTCCACTTCCCTTTGCTGTGACGACCTAATTACTAAGGCCATAATAGATGATTTAAGTGTTCCTGAGGGAGTTTTTTCCATAAGCCAACTTATATGCTATTGTTTTTTATTATCTTGTAACCCCCTAGTTTTTCCTACCAATCCTATTCCTTGTTTAGAGGTTTTCTAGTTCATATTTAAGGATTTTTATTTCTTTAAAATTCCCCCTCCCCTCTAAAACCTAATGAAACAGACATTTCAATTTTTTACTATTAAATCATGGCTTTTTTGGTTTAGATAGGACAGTAGGAACACCAGAGAATCACCTGACTTGAAACCTCATAGCACTGAACTATAAAACTTACGTTAATGTGTTTCAGGCTCGCTACACAATCAAGTATGTCCATGCAAAAGGAGTCCTTAGCCTGAAAATGACGGATGATTTAGTGGTAAGAACAGAGCATCACCCTCTTTCCCATTGGCTAGTCTTAATTACTCTCAATAAATTCCTCATTAAAAAAGTAAAAAAATACTTTCAAAAGAGTTTTGTTGTCTTACATATTCCTTATTCAACTTGCAGCATGCAATAAAAAAAAATTGTTGACAATTAATTAATGCCCATAACTCATTCATATCCCTTACAATTGCTATGATTCAAAGTTGGCCAAAATTTTAAACTTTTTTTCCCACCTTGAATAATCTTATTTACAATACAGCAAAGAAAATTATAAAAAAATATATATAAATATAATATAACAGTTGAAGCATATATATCAGGGTCGGTCTGGCCATATAGTTGACTCCGCAAATGCGGAGCGGGCCCCGGTCTGCGCGGGCCCCCTCCGGGCTTCATAGAAAATTTGAAATTTTACTGAAATTATAAAATATTCACCGTGCGCTAAAAAAGTAAAAATTCAAAAATTTATCAAGTGTTTCAAGGATTATTTTATGTATATATGATAAAAAGACACGCGTGACTTTGTGCATTAACTTACAATTCATACATATTTGAGAGGATTTAATAGAAATTAAGCACTGTAGAAAAATAGACTTATTTGAATATCTACCGAGTTCACATTTTCATTATTTTCAAAAAAAAAGTTTGCATCTTGAATTTTAGGACGACACGAATCCAAAAATTCTATCTCACATAGATTGTCCAGAAAGAAATTCCCAATATTTATTAAAAATTCGCAGGGCCTACCTGACAAACACCCTCGATTAATTTGAAAAAAATACACCATTATAATGCGATATAAAAACATAGACATGTACGAGCTGTAACCAAATAATATTTAAAAAATATAATTATGTTCTCGAATCTGTATTCCCGTCAATAAATAAATAAAAATTCATATGAGAATTAACATATTTACTATGGCAAATGTTCTCGATTTTTTTTTTTTTTTTTTTTTTTTTTTTTTTTTTTTTTTTTTTTTACAGAAAAACTGCTCCGGGCAAAAAAATATTTTTTATACGTTTTTGGTTAAAGCTCGAGCCATGGAACACCACCTATGGCTAACAGTGTAATTTTTCAAGTGAATAAATGAAGGATGTTTGTCAAGTAAGACCTTATTTTATGTTAAACGACGCTTTCTCTCTGACTTTGATTTATATATATATATATATATATATATATATATATATATGTGTTAGCACCCAAAGCCGAATTCGGGCAAAAGCCGAAAAAAATGCTCACATCTAGTTCTGCGCATCACGAAATGAGCCAAAGCCGAAGTGAGTTTTTTTTTCGGCTTTGGCGCATTTCATTTTGAACAAAACTAGATCTGCTCAAATCGAAATGCGCCAAAGCCGATATGAGATTTTACTTCGGCTTTGGCGCATTTCATTTTGAGCAAAACTAGTTCTGCGCATCGCGGTTTGAGCAAAAGTCGAAATGATATTTTATTTCGGGTTTGGAGCAAAATTTTGAGCACATCTAGTTTTGCGCAAAATAAAGATGATTTTAATGACGAGATGATGCTTTTAATGATATTAATTTTAATTTTTTAGAAAGAAAAAAAAAAAAAAAACTAAGACACCAAACTTATAATAAATATTAATATTGTGACCTAATATCTTTCAAGCGCTGTTTAAAAATAAATTAATTAGGGAAAAAATAATGACTTTTAAATGTAATCATACAGTATATGTACGTACATACCTTATAAAAATATTGCAGAATCTGTTACTTGTTTTTATAAAGACACCACTATTTTTGTCACATAATTATTACTATTTGATTATGTTTTTGTTCAATTAATAATTTTTTTTTTAAAGAACTGCAGCTCAAATAAAATGGACATATACGCCACACGTTTTAAAGTATTCTTTAGATTCACTCGCTCTCACCATTAGAAATATTGTCATGCACGTACTTGTAAATTTCATAGTTCTATTTCTTCGAACATTGTAGCAGCCACAATACATAAACATATTGGGCAATCAAATGGGGTTAAAGTTCATTGCAGAGGTAAATGCTACTTTCTTATCTCGTTGTACCGATAACAACCTGTATTGCATGATAGCCTAAAATTCTAAGACATATAATAGAACTATGAAATTTACAAGTGCGCGCGTGCATATATGACAATATTTCTAATGGTGAGAGCGAGTGAATCTAAAAAGAATACTTTAAAACGTGTGGCGTATATGTCTATTTTATTTTAGCTGCATAGTTCTTAAAACAAAAAATTATTACTTTAACAAAAACATAATCAAATAGTAACTAAGTGACAGAAATGGTGGAGTGTTTTATAAAAACAACAGATTCTACAATATTTTTTATAAGGTATGTACGTACGTACGTATACCTATACTGTATGATTACATTTTAAAGTCATTGGGCGCGATTCACGAAGCGGTTAACCAGTTTTTAACCACGTTTAGCTTAACCACGTTTAATTAAACTATACCTGTTTTACGTGTTAAATCACCTGGCTAAACGTGGTTAAGCTAAACGCGGACAAAAACCTGGATAACTCTTTCATGAATCGCCCCCATTATTTTTTTCCTAATTAATTTATTTTTAAACAGCGCTTGAAAGATATAATTAGATCACAATATTAATATTTATTATAAGTTTGGTGTCTTAGTTTTTTATTTTTCTTTTTAAAAAATTAAAATTAATATCATTAAAATTAAAATCATCATCTCGTCATTAAAATCATCTTTATTTTGCGCAAAACTAGATGTGCTCAAAATTTTGCTCCAAACCCGAAATAAAATATCATTTCGACTTTTGCTCAAACCGCGATGCGCAGAACTAGTTTTGCTCAAAATGAAATGCGCCAAAGCCGAAGTAAAATCTCATATCGGCTTTGGCGCATTTCGATTTGAGCAGATCTAGTTTTGTTCAAAATGAAATGCGCCAAAGCCGAAAAAAAAACTCACTTCGGCTTTGGCTCATTTCGTGATGCGCAGAACTAGATGTGAGCATTTTTTTCGGCTTTTGCCCGAATTCGGCTTTGGGTGCCAACATATATATATATATATATATTATATATATATATATATATATATATATATATATATATATATATATATATATATATATATATATATATATATATATATATATATATATATATATATATATATGTATATATATACATATATATATATATATATATATATATATATATATAGAACCTATGTAAGATATTTAAATAATTTGGATTTCGGTTGCATTATGGAGGAGCACTAAAACTATTTTTAAAAAATAATAATATATTAACTCAGCTGTTTCTTTCATTTTTTATTTTATTTTTTGGTCATAGACCATAATTTACTTTACGGTAAAGATAATATGTATCAGCTGGCCCAATGCTAAAAAAATCCCATTCATAAAAATTATGAAAAAAATTTAAAATGTTCTCCTCAACATCCCCTATCAGTAGGTAAAATATTAGGTTTACAAAAACGAGCTAGTTTTCGAGTTATTAATTTTTAAAGTTGACTAATTTAACATGGAAGTTCCATTTTTCCATGTTAAATTAGAGAACTTTAAAAATTAATTACTCGAAAACTAGCTCGTTTTTGTATACCTGATTTTTTACCTACTGATAGGGGATGTAGAGGAGAACATTTTAAATTTTTTTCATAATTTTTATGATTGGGATTTTTTTAGCATTGGGCCAGCTGATCCGTATTATCTCTACCTTAACTTAAAAAAAAAATAAAAATAAACTAACCAAAAAAAAATTTTTTTTTCCTCGAATTTAATTTCCCAATAAATGAAACCTTGATATATTTTGATATTTTAAAATTAAAAAACAATAAGAAAGCCACGCCCCTTTTGCTAAAATTTTCGCGCCTGCAGCGAACAACACCCCCATACCCCCGCTCCGCGGCCGGGCCCTTCAGGCCCTCCCGCGGAGCGGGCCTTCGGCCCCCAGACCGACCCTGATATATATTAATATCAGGGGCGGCTCGTACTATAGTACTGCGGTACTGCAGCCCCCCCAGAAATTTTGGGAACAAACACACAATTAGAAATATCAAATAATCCTATAATTTTTCTGAACTTTCCAGCAAATTTTTATCAGTTCTAACATTTCAATCATCAAAATTTTGCCGCTGCCGCGTAAATTTACTTCCTCAGCGCTGTCTAGCGGAGGGTACTGCCACTACTAGCAGTACCGAAGGCAGTGGTCCCTCCCTCATTCTCCTCCTCTTCAACACCCACCCAAGCCGTGTGATTTTGGAGCGCTCGGGGACTGTGCTGTCGGCAGTACCCGCAAGCTCATTGGTTCAACAGAACCAATGAGCTTGCGGTATTTGACATGCGGGAATAATTTGAACACTTCTAAGACATTTCCTGTAATATGGTTTCATTGAGCAGATTAACAAAATTTTAATTACATTCATCAGTGAATATACTAACATAGATTGACTAAATATATTGAAGCATCTAAGAAATGGAGACCAGCACTTTTATTTTACTTTAATAAAAAATATGTCTGTACCAAAAGAACCAATACTTGATGTCTTTTGAAAATTAAGTGGTGCATGCATTGCATGCATGTAAACAATCGTGGGATCTCACGTTCGAAAAACGGCAAAAACAGCTGGATTCTTAACTTATAACCACGCAGTTAGCGCCAGTCTAACTCGATGACACTATAAAACGTCGATCGAATTAATTGAGAAATCTGGATAACATAATTCGTTCGTGAATCGCGACCATGCATTATTATAAGTTTACCAGGAACAAGTCGATATACTTGGGAGCTAGGTTTATTAATTATTCACTAAAGCATTTTATACCATTAATGTGAAAATTCAAACATAAAAATAAAACAAAAACAAGTTGTAAAAGTGTACGAGTGAGTACAAAATATAAGAAAAAACGTTAACTACTCCATGAGAAAAATAGCTTATTTTCCCGGTTTTGCGTGTACCGGCAGTACATTATTTAGCAGCAAATATGCGTGAGCAATCAAAGAAATATTGCATGGCTAAAAAAAAAAAAAAATAAAAAATAAAACAATAATAAAAAATTGGGATCTTTGATCTGTCATACCGCTCGAGAGGTCTCTCATATGTGCGGTCAAGCCAATTATACTGACGTGTCGTAATCACCCATCAGAACTGAACATCAAATAAATCGATCATAGAATATATAATTTGTACAAAATTAGGCGACAACCAGAATCTAATATAAATTTTTAAAGACAAAATTTAATAAAAAAATAACAAATGAAATTTTTATAAGAAAAAATTGCATTATCAAACATTATTTCATTATTATTAGTATTTATTTATTTAAGAAAAAATAATCATAATCCTGTTAAGGTAGAGATAACACGGATCAGGTGACCCAATGTTAAAAAAATCCCATTTATGAAAATTATGAAAAAAAAAATAAAATTCTCTCCTCTATATCCCCTATCATGCAGTAGCTAAAATATCAGGTTTGCGAAAATGAGCTGTTTTCGAGTTATTAATTTCTGAATTTGACTAATTTGACATGGAGATGGAGAAATGGAACTTCCATGCAAAATTGGCCAACTTTAAAAATTAATAACTCGAAAACTAGCTCGAATTTGTATCTGATATTTTAGCTACTGATAGGGGATGTAGGGGAGAACATTTTATTGTTATAATTTTCATGAATGGGATTTTTATTAAAATGGGCGTGTTATCTCTACCTTAAAAAAAGTATGCATTACATTTTCATGATTCATAATATACATCGCGTAAAAATTATACCAGACATTCAGGTTTCATCATTTATTTATTATATTTATTAAAAAAACAGACTAACATATTAACAATGCAGTTTGGTTGACACTATTTTATTAAAAAAAAAAGGCTAAAAACAATATTTTATATATTTTTCTTACCACACACGTGAAGACTTATGAATTAAAAAAATAATTAAAAATTGGAAATTATATCTATTAAGTTTGAAACATTAAATCACGATTTCAAAAGGGTCATACGCTTGCATAATTAAGTGCGTGTCATAACAAATTATTAATAAAATGATTAATTTTTTGTTTTTATATAATTTCTGCTTCTTTGTTGGGAGTATTATTATATAATTATATGATTTTGTCATATAATTTTACCCATAAAAGGGGCGTGTCCTTAAAAAAATCGCACCTGCGGCGGGCCATTGGGGGGCTCCGCCCCCCAAACCCCCCATTGATGTTCTGCTGGTCCCATGTCGGACAGCACCCCCAGAGAAAAGGGTCACGAGCCGCCCCTGATTAATATATAACCTTATTTATAAAGATTATCATTACAAATTCATGAATGACCTAAAATAATGTTAGTAATTCACCCATAAAAAAATTAAATAAAATATTTTATATATATAAAAATAAATACATATTTTAGGAAACTAGCAATGTAACTTTTGGAAAATTATGTTTTCATCTGAAAAAAATGACCTTTCTGCCTATATACCCTGATAGTATGCAACAATGAGCTGTCTACTGTATCAAATGAGTGCAATAATGAGCTTTACCGATTTACAGCACATAGTTGATGCACACGATCTGGGTAGGCAGATAATTAATTATTCCGAATGAGGGATGATAAACTAATAACATGATCTTCATACATTTAATATTCATTACATGAAATAAGTACTAAAAAAAGAAAATAAGAGACCTTAAAAAAATCTTATTCAATTTAAGAAGTCTGCTCTGTGAAACTATTTTTAAAATATAAAATAAATAATAAACAATGTTAAGGGTAAGATAACGCCACCAATGTTAAAAAAAAATCCCTCACACAAAAATTCTGAAAAAAATTTTAAAATGTTCTCCTCTACACCCCCTATCAGTAGCTAAAATATCAGGTTTATAAATACAATCTAGTTTTTGAGTTATGAATTTTTAAAGTTGACTAATTAATTTAACATGAGAGTTTCATTTCTCCATGTTAAGGTAGTCAACTTTAAAAATTCATAACTCAAAAACTAGATCGTATTTGTATACCTGATATTTTAGCTACTGACAGGGGGTGTAGAGGAGAAAATTTTAAATTTTTTTTCAGAATTTTTGTGCGAGGGATTTTTTCTAACATTGGTGGCGTTTTCTTACCCTTAACTAGTGTATCATAATTATGCTGCATAGTCTAGTCACACGATACTGGTATCTTTTCATTAAACTTGGTAGAACAAAATCTATAATGCAATATGTAGAAAATAGAGGAATAACCTTCATTGTGTCCTCGATTATATTGTTAATATGTACTGTAATTTACTTATAGACTATATATATATATACATATATATATACATATATATGGTGTTGTATAATTTGTATGCAACAAATATTTATCGAGTGTGAATGCACTATTTACATCATTGACATTTGTTCAATAAATAATATTATTAATTAATGTTGGGGCAAAGGGGGAGAGGGTGGGGTTACAAAATTGAATTGCTGAACTTAACAGTTGACAGAAGTAATTAGTAACAAACAACCATCAAGTTTGATGAAACTATAATATATTTACAACCTACAAATACAAAATGACAACTTGGGATGCCTGTCTGTTCCAGTGCCTCCAATACAATACAGAAATCCTCCAGGACTTGAAGAAAATGGACAAGTTTCTCAACAACTTGATGCGACATATGGCCTCAAAAGAACACTGATTTTTATTATTATTATTATTTCACCTGCATGTTGAACTCACTATTTCTCTCAATGTCTTATATTCCAAGTGTAAAATGATATATTTAAAATAAAATGTAACTTAAGAATGTTTCCATTGTTTATGTTTTACTGCAGACTCTCCAGTGCATGGACTTTAAATATGTAATTCAAATTAAATTAAGTTTTGTTCAAACTTAATTCCACAAAAGACATTTATAGATAGAAATAATTTAGGCACTTTATGTAAAAGCATTGTGAAATTAGATAAAAAAACAAAAATGCAGGTTGAGTTTTTTCTTCAGTCACGTCACGTACGTTAAACTTACTTGTTAGATTATTATTTACATTATTAAACAAAGTGAACAACGTATTATGATGAACAAAATTGACAGTCAATTGCTTAAGGTAGATATAACACGCATCAGCTGGCGCAATGCTAAAAAAATCCCATTCATAAAAATTATGAAAAAAATTTAAAATGTTCTCCTCTACATCTCCTATCAGTAGGTAAAATATCAGGTGTACAAAAACGAGCTAGTTTTTGTATACCTGATATTTTACCTACCAATAGGGGATGTAGAGGATAACATTTTAAATTTTTTTCATAATTTTTGTGAATGGAATTTTTTTAGCATTGGGCCAGCTGATCCGTATTATCTCTACCTTAAGGGGAAGCAACCAATGTTTAAAAAAAAAAAAAAATCCCACATATGAAATTTATGAACAAAATTTAAAAATGTTCTCCTCTACATCCCCTATCAGTAGCTGAAATATCAGGTATGCAAATTCGAGCTAGTTTTTGAGATGAATTTTTAAAGTTGACTATTTTAAGATGGAAAAATTAATTAAGGGTAAGATAACACGAACAATCGATTGTTGTAGTCCCATTTGATTAACATGTAAACCTTAGCAACCTCATAATAATTCTGAATTTTTTTTTAGAGACAGTTCTTGGCACCAAAAAAATATGGAAAAAATTGCAAGACAATCTGACGATCCAATTTTTTTAAATGAATTTTTTACATTTTCAGTATAGGGCTTTCCCATGGAGACCTAAACTAAGAAATTAATTTTAAAAAATTGGATCGTCCGATTGTTTTGAAATTTTTTCCATATTTTTTTGGTGCCAAGAACTTTCTCTAAAAAAAATTCAGAATCAATATGAGGTTGCTAAAGTTTACATGTTAATCAAATGGGACTGCCAACAATCGATTGTTCGTGTTATCTTACCCTTAATCAACTTTAAAAATTCATAACTCAAAAACTAGCTCGAATTTGTATACCTGATATTTTACTGATATTAGTTCTGAATAGGGGATGTAGAGGAGAACATTTTAAATTTTTTTCACAATTTTTATTTGTGGGATTTTTTTTAACATTTAACCTTAACCTTAGGGTGTACTCAGTATTAAGTTCTGAACGTTCAGAACCTTCGATTTGGCGTTCCGAAATTAAGTTCTGAATGTTCAGAACCATTTCCGAGGTTATCCGAAGTGAGTCAGCTGAATTCAAAAAAGAGGTTCCGGATGTTGCGAACTTTTCCTCCGAACTATCAGAACTAGAGTCAGCTGATCACAATGAAAGTGTTCCGTTATTTGATGTTCTGAAGTTAATGTTTTTGTTCAGAGTCAGTCCGTAATCGCTCATATGTTCTGAACATTCTGAACCTAATACGAAAGACACCCTTTGTAAGTACTCTTAAATAGAAATCACAAATTTTATAAATATTAATCTCATGGATTTATACAAATTTAATGTCAAAAGTTTTTTAACTACATGTTGCAGAGTCAAAATCAAAGATACAGAAACTCTTCCCATGATTTAAAAAAATAAAAAATACACAGAGGAGGGATTGAGGTCCCAAGATTCATAATTCCACTACTGCAGCTGTGACAATGCTTTCATTTTAATTCAAGCTTTTATTGATTTTGTATAGTCTTGTTGGTCAACATTTTAATTTGATTTAACAACTACTCAGCAATTAATTTGTGAAAACACACCGACTCGAGACAGTAATCATCTCAAATACTATACACAGGTATAAATATGTAGCATTATAGCATGATATTAAAGAAGCAGAATTTTTTCAACAAAGAATGTACAATCTTTCTCAATCACCTAAAACTATTCATTTTCATGTGGCTAACTATTTACCCCTATTTTTATCGGTATGGAGGCTCAAATTTGGAAGAGCCACTCCATTTCTGTTAGCTGATGACATCACAATGACAGAATTTCAAATTTCTATATACTGTAAATAAGAAATTGGAGTAAATAATCAGCACACATGAAAATTAATTCTGTAGTTTCAGCTTAGCTAGGTGAATGAAAAAAATATATAATACATATTGCATGTATAATTATATCTACATATATTCTTTTATTGAAACTTTTATGAACATTTGAAATTATTAATTAAGACATGGAACTATATTTTTGAATTTTTTTGGGGGGGAATTATATTATGTAATTATTGTCTAAATATGAAAGTTTTGAAAGTTAAATACTGTATTGTTCAATGTCTACATGGTATCATTGCCAGTAAATAAAAATGGTGAGGTGAAGCTTTTAATTTATGTATTCAACCTGCTCTTTGGTGTAGTGGTTAGTCCACTTGGCTCTCGTCCGAGAGGTTCCCGGTTCAAATCCCGCATACGGCAGACTTTTCGCGACTTGGAATGGGTGTGACTGGCTACTAGATGAAAGAGTTGGTAGGAGGAAGGCAACTTACGGCTGTCTAAACTCCGCTGGGGTGATTAAGACCGCGGAATGTTGTGCAAACAACATACGTGCCCCGCTAAGAAACTGTACTTAACTGTCTGGCGTGCAGACTGGGTATTAGGAGCCCCAGAGAGCACTGTGAACAATGTTGAAAAACAAGTTTCGCCATTGGTAACCAACCAACCAAAACATGTATTATGTCAGTGAAATTAATGTAGTTGCTAGAATCTTCAACAAGGAAAATGGTTTATATTTCCCTTTTGCACCCTGACAAGCTTTACACATAAAGTATATATAGTTCAAATATGAAGAGCAAAGAGGGGTTTGAGACATCAAGAAAATAACTGACATCACAGAGGCTTAAACACAAAGTATTTTCAAAATGCTTTTACATCTGCTAATTTGAGTTATTTTGACTGATAATAGTTTATTTTTATTGCTTTTCAATTTAGCAACACACAATCGAGTTAAAAATAATACTTAATACTGTAAATATAGGGGATATATGATGGTTAAAATTGCGGTAGTTTAAATCAAAGCTCTTAGATTTCCAGAAATTTCAAAAGCAAACATTCTTGCTTTGTGCATCTTTCCTATCCATAACACATTGCTGCAAGCTTTCTGATAAGGAGAATGCGTTGTGAAGGTTTTATGTCCGTCTGCCTGCTTGCCGCGAGCCTTGCATTGTCTCAGCACCAAGGAGGAGCTATCAAGATTAAATCTAGAGTCTGCAGGGTCAGAGATTGGGAGTGGCTGCTTCAGAGCAGGCAGTCCAGGGTTCACTTGCTCAAATACTTCAGACAAACTAAGGCAGGCTTGACTATTGGAAACCTTGGAGTTGTGTCTAGGACTAAAGGTTCGAGCTCTTGGGAAGGGACGTCCGGGGCTTACTTCTGCTCCAGGAGGAGGATTGAGTCTGGTGTTGGGAACGGTGCTCACTGGCAAGGGCCATCTGTAACACACGGCGTCTCCGAACTGGTTATACAGGAGACGCTGGACCTCCTGGGCCAGCTCTTCCTGCTCTTCATCAGCGCTAGTACGCCGCCTCTGCTTTGTCAGCTCTACAATGTTCTCCTCATCCTCGGGGTCATCCACTTTGTACAGGCACTCGGCAGCAGTCTGTGGATAAAGATTATTTAATTTACACTCCATTCAAATAAAAATATCCGATCTGGCTATATTTAAGATAGACAGATTGGGAATTTTTATTCAAATGGAGTATGCATATTTTTTAACATACCGGCATTATATTAATGAAGAAACAATTAATAATATACAGCTTGTTAAATTTATCACACTAGTTATTGATATTAATAAAAAAAGGGTATCTACTAGCTGTATTTAATTTTATAATACATAATGATTATTGCATTTTATTAAATGGCATATCTTCAACATGCCCTTTTACTTTACTTTTACTTTTTAAATCTCAATGCCTAACAATGGGGAGGTAATGCATTTTTTAATAAAACTGATGAGATTAAATGATAATTAGCTTGAATTATACCCTTAAAAGTTCAGCATAAACAGGTTAATTACCAGAATGATGCCCTTGAGGGCCTCATAGTCAATGAGAACCTCTGTCACTGACTCGATTATGTCCAGGAATGCAGTGTATTTGCCTGGTGGCAACAGAAGGGGCCACAGACAGAGAGCAAGTGAGGCGCGACCCATGGCATTGAGCACGTGCAGCGCTCCCCGATGCACAGGCAGGGGTGTGGTGAAGTCTTGAAGCAAGGCGTTCAGCTTCCGGAGCACCTCTCGAACCACCACACTGCCACACCAGCGGCGCAGTACCTGAAACAACATGTTTTTAGCATTGGCTTTTGTTTCTTTCTTTCCCATTTCCATTTTTTTTTTTCATTTTTTTTTTTATGTATTTTTGAGCATTCATTAACCATGTGTTGCCAAGAAAAAGTAAAGTTGGCTAGCCTGCTCAGTAATCAAAATAAAAAAAATAAAACCATATGTACTTATAACATGACGCCAAATCTCTTACGGGGTAAGCCAGCAGTACTATTACCTCGGCCGATCCGCAACTGGACCTCCACTGTACTCAATTCTTAAATACTCCACTTGCTTCTAAGATATCCATGACACTCTTTTGCTTTCTGCACTCTTTATTGCGCAAAGTATGTTTCTAACACATCTGTTCTTCAAACATTCTTTAATCACATCCAACCAAACCTTTTTTGGCCTACCTAATTCTTTCATTCTTTCTACACAGTACACTGCCTTTGAACACCTGTTTATATATATATAAAAAAAAAAAAAAATGGTGAAAGAATTCACACATCATCAACAATAATTGTCATTTTTCTTCTTTTCTTTAAAGCTCAAGTAATAGACGACTTGCAAAACCCAATTTTTAGCAAAAAGTAAACAAACAAAAGTGACCCCAGTTCATTGTTGTTTTTATTGTACTATAAATTTTGCTTATACATTGGACCTTATGGGAAATTCACGATTTTCACACACAGATTTCAATATGTTACAAACCTACGATTCTAAATATGAAAATATCACCAGAATCTGCAGTTTTTGGCCATTTATAATGCTGGAATGCGTATCAGAAGAAGTTTTCTTTACTATAATATGGTAAATTTCATACGATACCAAATCAGCCAATTGCATGGGGGAAGATACGTAACTATTAGGCAAACTCTAGTTTGTTGGTTTTAACTGTTGCAATAATCAACAATCTGGAGCATGCTTGGTTACACATCTTCCCCCATGCAATTGGCTGATTTGGTATCATATGAAATTTACCATATTATAGTAAAGAAAACTTCTTCTAATACACATTTCAGCATTATAAATGGCCAAAAACTGCAGATTCTGGTGATATTTTCATATTTAGAATCGTAAGTTTGTAATATATTGAAATCTGTGTGTGAAAATCGTGAATTTCCCATAAGGTCCAATGTATATATAAGCAAAATTTATACACATAATAAAAACAACAATGAACTGAGGTCACTTTTCTTTGTTTACTTTTTGCTAAAAATGGGGTTTTGCAAGTCGTCTAATATAATGATCTGAACTTAAAAAAATACTGTATTTGTAAACCACAGTAAATCAATACAGTAAATAAGATAATCTGTGATTCAATATCCCCCAAAAAAATTTGAAAGAAGTAATATTCATGGTAATTTTGATTAGAATTGGAGGTGCATATTTTTATGAATGGCTGGCTTTAAATTCAATTTCTGTAACTACAACTTAAATATAAGTTATGCTATAACTTAAGATCAAAGTAAAATGTACACATGGTGCTATGTGGGATATATTACGATTCATCATCTGAATACGTTACACAAGATATGAACAGAAGAGGATTTATTTATTTACATCTTTTGATTGTTTAAACTTGTTCTACATTATATAATATATTATCTTTAAAAAAAAAAACATTCAAATATACCTTGCTTAGTGTGAAAGCAACTTTTTGTCTCAAGTCATCATCTCCAGAGATGTAATGCCCCTCTCGACGGTTGTGATCCAAGGCACAGTAGAGGAGACCCGTGATCAGCTTGTTCACCTGCAAGAGTTAAAATACATCAGAGATGTGGGCTGCCAGGAGTAGGGGGGGGGGGAGAAGGGCAGAGGTTATCTCCTAGAAGTTTTGATATTAATGAAATTTACTCATTTTGCAGCAAAATAAAAGTACGGGATAGAAAATTATTCCATCAGGAGCCACATTGCTTCAGGGACTCACACTCAAGGATGGACTGAGGTCAACGGCCTCGTTGTCAGCCAGGGCGTCCAACAAATCCAGCAGCCACAGGATTCTCTGTCCACTTCTATCTGCTTCTTGGAGAGCAGTTGACATAGCATCAATTATGTATGGAAGAACAGGCCCAGACTTGATGGTTGTGCGAAAATCTTCAGTCAGAATCTGAAAGGAAAATAAAATTTGTTTTAAGCTTCTCTGATAATTTACATAATTTACATGTGTAAACAACAACACTCTAATTTGTTTTAGTATTGAAATAGAATTTGGAGAAGATAGTACCTCGTAAGTTACTAAACTTACATGCAATTTATCTGAATGAACTCAATAAACTACAGTATACAGTGTAAATAAAAATAGAACTGATAATATTTTTTTTAAATATTATATTATACATGCTGTAATATACATAATTTTCACTTAATGAAAATAATTTAACAGACAATAACTAATATACTAGCTGTACTACTCGTCGGTGAAAATTTGTCACCTGACTTTATTTAAATACCTGAAAGAGCCTTTTGGAGTGGCCAAAGATTACTCGGTAGGCATGTTTGTAGTAAGTGACAAGGCTGGCTGGCAGTGGGAACGTGCTGTCCAAGTCACTGCCTGCTGTACTTGATCCCGACTCTGCTCCCTCCTCAGAACTTTTCTTGGGCAACAGCCACATGCCTGCAGCATATAAAGTACATACTTCTTATCCTTGATCACACATATATCACCAGCAGAGCAACAGCTGCACTTGCAATGACTAACTTGGCGTTCATTAATACAGATGAAAAATTTTTGTCTTACGATTTTTTAATTCTCCAATTTTACATACCATAAAAAAATCATTACTCTGATATCATACCATTTTATAGCTTAATTGTAGTTCACAAAATTATTGATTATACATTATGCCACAACAATTTACCACATTAAGAAAGTGATAGTGACATGGGTGTGACATGCATGAACTATAGTTTCTGTAATCTGTACACTTCGGGACAACCCCTGCTCTGTTTTGGGGTATTGTCACGAAGCCTATGTAAGTGTGGTGAGCTAGAATGATTTTGGGATGACTAGACTGGGTGCTCTTTTTATCTCCTCAAAAATTGCAAATTCGTATCTCTTTGGCTCTAGAAGCGTCAACTCCAGCAAATCATGCAGGGGTAAAGTTTGTTTCTCTTGAAGTGTATAATTAATAAATAATTACATTTATTAACAGCTGAGTTTTTGTTTCACTCTTTGTTTCTCTTCATGTATTCAATGGAGTACTGTCCTCAATTTTTTTATTGCAGAAATGGATAGAGCGTGCAAAGTTATGCTACCCTGATTTTTTTCAGATTTTTTAGAGCCCGGAAACTATTTTTAAAAAATTATTGAAAGTTCTTTTTTGTGACGTCACGAGACGCCGCTCCTTAAGAAATAGATAGGACTTGACGCCGCGTGACGTCACAAATAGGACTTTCCATAATTTTTTAAAAATAGTTCCCGGGCTCTAAAAAATCTGAAAAAAATCAGGGTGGCATAACTTCTCACCCTCTATCCATTTCTGCAATAAAAAAAATTGAGGACAAAACTCCATTGATGTATGAAAAATTTGCGCTAACAAAGTTGAAAACAAGCAAAAGTCAGTTATAAATCTCTATATGTCTACCACACAATGGAGTACCGACCTCAATTTTTTTTTATTGCAGAAATGGATAGAGGGTGCAAAGTTATGCTACTCTGGTATTTTTCAGATTTTTTAGAGCCCGGCAAGTATTTTTTTTAAAAATTATTGAAAGTGCAGAAAAAGTGCCGCCTCTCTTAATAAAAGATAGGACCCAAAAGGGACGTGGATTCGAACCCGATCTCGCCAAAACTTTTTAGCAATACTTCCCAATCCCTAAACAATCTGAAAAAAAATCAGAGTAATATAACTTTTCATCCTCTATCCATTTCTGCTATAAAAATTTTTGAGGTCGATACTCCATTGTGTTTGTAATAAAAGATTGAAAAAAAAAAAAAAAAAAGGAAATTGTTTCACTAGCTAATTCATAAAAAAAAAGTGGAATCTATTTTTGTTAATTAACTGCAAAATATATTTAAAATTTTATGGATCTACATGGTAATAATTCCATATCCTGCTGTATTGTAAGTTAAATTGATAAAAAATAGTTGTTTACTCTTGATGAAGTGGTTTCCTTTCTGGGAGATACTGGAGTTGCTAAGGGCCAGCTGCACCACATCAACCTCCGGGTCTTCCTCAGTGTACATGGACGCCTCCCGCACAAAGGAAAAGTCGATGGTGCCTCCACCAGAGTGTCCGAGCACTGGCTGAACATCCATGCTCTCCAGCACCTGCCACACACAGTACATAATGATAAAGGAGAAGCAAGGAAGTGTTTTGTAGAAGATTACTAGAACATGTTAGAAAAATCTGTTTTAGAATGAAAAGCCCACATTGTTTAAGAGAGGTATAGCCAGAAATAACAAATTCATGTTCCAAAAGTTGAGAATGTTAATGTTTTTTCCTTATACTTGGGCAATTTTATGGTTTACAACCCTCTGGCACTGACTCGGGTATTAGCTTACCATGGGCTGTCAGTCTTTGCATTGACTGCTTTAAATAAGAATGTAAAGATTGTAAAGTAATATTTCTTAAGCGGCAAATAAATGTGGCCCATTGCAAGAAAATAAGCAATAGTGGTAAAAAAAATAATATAATACTGTATTTCATTCATTAAGGGTAAGATAATACCACCAATGTTAAAAAAAATCCCTCACACAAAAATTCTGAAAAAAAATTCAATATGTTCTCCTCTACACCCCCTATCAGTAGCTAAAATATCAGGTGCACAAATACTATCTAGTTTTTGAGTTATGAATTTTTAAAGTTGACTACTTTAACATGGAGAAATGGAACTCCCATGTTAAATTAGTCAACTTTAAAAATTCATAACTAAAAAACTAGATCGTATTTGTATACCTGATATTTTAGCTACTGATAGGGGGTGTAGAGGAGATAACTTAAAATTTTTTCAGAATTTTTGTATGAGGGATTTTTTTTAACATTGGTGGCGTTATCTTACCCTTAAATATTAATTGTGCGATTGTGCAGTTCCCCCCCCCCCCCCCCCCCCATTAACTCGAGCGTATTTTGAGGTATCTTTATCCAAATATATTACCAGGTTGACATCGTCAGTGGTGAGACAACTGTGGTTTGCTTGAGCCAGGAAAGTGCTGCATCCCTACAAAGAAATAAGAATGTCCATTGAGATTAAAGTGCTATAAAATTAAAACATGCTTCAGCATAATTTATTCTTTATATAGTAGTGCCATCTTATGTAACTTATGTTTTGTGTCTGAAGAGTTATTTTGTTTAGCATCAAGTGGATTTTTTTTTTTTTTTTTCCAAACCACCAAACAGACAGACAAACAGATGAGGCACCTGATGGGATTTATGTCCGCGTTTTTAAGAGGCTTTTTCTCTTAGCCACACATTAAAAATTCTTTTGTATTATTGGTCACGGTATGTCAACCTAGATGGCAACACCGACTGTTCATATCTCTTAAAGGAGGGAAACGGATTCAATTTTTATATTTTTATTTATACATATAAATCATGTCAAACTTATTATTGCCCCCTAAACATCGTCCCCACCCTCAGCCTTCAAGAATTCCAATAAGTCCCAACTGTTGACATTCAACAAATTAAACCACCAGAGAATAAAGTTGGGCTTATGTCGTCATATATGTGCAGCAGTGTGCACATGATGACATAAGCCCAACTTCTCTGGCACTTTATTTGAACGACAACTGTTACTGGAACTCTTAAAAGGAGGAGAAGGGTGGGGGGTCACATTCTGCTTTGTTTTTTTGTTTTGGTGCAACAAGAAGTTTGACGTTATTTATAAATCGATAAAAACATAACAGTTGAAGCCGTTCCTCTCCTCTAACATATTTTTTTCATTTATTCCCCACTCGCTCTCCAGCTATACATACAGTAGAAATAAGCAGGGTCATGACCAGGCCACCGGTAATACATATAAGCCATGATCTTAATCCCATAGCGTGCTACATCTGTTTGCCAATGGCCAAATCTAAAGATCTCTGTAAACAAGCTCTATTATAGACTCTAAAATCCTATTTTATTATTATTATTAAACCATTGTTATGCATACTTGAATGATTTCTCTCAAGCGGTAGGAAATATCCTCAGCCAAAGGTTTTGCAATATCATCTCCAATTCTATCAACTACTGTTTCTGCATACAGTACAACAGATTCCTTGGGAATTTGAGCGTATTTTCGGCCCTCTGAAGGTTTCTTTTCTTCCTTCCTTTTGTGTGATGTCGACTTACTGGCACCAGAACTTGTGCCTGCACCAGAGGTGCTGCTTTTGGAACTCATTGTTTCTTAAATAAAATTAATACTGTAACTTAAGAAACGAATTGAAGCTTAAAGAAGTCTATTATTTTCATCACTACAGAAATTCAGCATGAAAATACTGACACTGAAGAGTGACTGAAATAAAAATGTCAAATTTGGAAAACAAAATAATAAATTGCCCTTTGAAAAATACACACATGGTTCAACTGTTCAGCAGCTGATTGGCGCTTGAAATGCTTGAATCCTTTTTACCAACGTGATAGAAATTTCATTATAACAATTTGCGAGTCCAAGTAGGAAAAAATATAAATTTATATTACTTATTCATAAATTGCAACTTATTAATTAAATAATTACTCAAACATTCAATAAATTAATATTTTTTTAAGATTTTTTTTTTCAAATTGTCAGTTGTCATCTTGTCGGTATTTTTCAGCTGTTTAGTTCAAGGCCACAAAAATTAGAAAAGAGAATTTTATTTCTTAAATTTTTATCTATTTAGTTATGACGATGATCTCTAAAACAGCGATTGGAATTGCAGCTGGAATCTGTGGAACAATATTTATCGGTTACTGCATTTATTTCGACCGATTTCGAAGATCAGACCCCAACTTTAAGAAGAAGCTCCGCGACAGTGAGTGCCCGGTGCCTTCGTGCCTTGCCTCATGCATGACTTATTGGAGGACCATCCTGATATGTGCCAAACGCCATCCTATGCTTATCTAAATCAATGTATTCTATCTTATTCAAAAAGTATAATGAAATATTATTCATATTTATGGAAATATCAGCAAAATTGTAGATTTAAAAGATGCATAACTTAAATAACTAATACAGTACTGTATATGTACATTTTTTATATGCATACAGTAAATATCATATATGATACACGTATGCATATTCATATACATGTATTTATTTTCATACATACACGTTTTTCACAATGCTGATGCGCATACTTTCCTACAAATTTTAAATGATAATTTGTATTGTAAAGTATGCAAACCAATGACAACAAAAGCATACATTCCGTACGTATGGTATGCATACTGACGGGTACATTGTGCATAATATATATGCATATATATGTAAGTGTATGCGTATACATGTACTGTACTGTATGCATGGCAGCATGGCATATTATATATGTATACAAAAGCAGTGTATGCATACAGTCCATGTACTTTATACATACACTACATAATATATGTACTATGATACATATACTGTGCCAGGGACTGATCCAGATCAGAATTTCAGGGGACAGGTGCGGATCCAGGAGGTCGCTGGGAGCCCGGAGCCCCCCCCCCCCCACCCCACCCCGTAAATTTTGGACTTTACATGGGCAATATAGGCAGTTTCCCCACTACAAATTTTGTCTTTTTAACATTTGCCTTATAAGAGACAGCCCCGCCCCCAGAAATTTGGTTCTGGACCAGGGTCAAGGGATACCACAAAGTAAAGGAGAGGGGGGTATGATACGCATTGTGTAGAAGCCTAATGCGTAAAGGTGCTTTCACATAATAGTCAAAATTTTTGCTACGGTGTACAGTAGAAATACAGCAAACTTTCAAATACAGTCAACCGGGGTAACTTTAAAACACCAATCACCCATAACCCATTTCACCATTCTCTTTCCCTTTTAATATCTTTGTTTTGTAATATGTTAATATGTACATATAATTGGTGAAATAAATAAATAAATAAATCAGACATACATGTATATATTATTATATCAGCATTAAGCTTTGGCTATCTCGCTCAGTCAAGAGCAATTTGAAAACTGTCTCGTGATTGTCTTTCAAAGTAACCCCCATTGAATGTACATACTCTTGTTCATCTGTGGCGGCTGCGGCGAAAAGTCATGTGAATGCCATAGAAAGCTCAAGATGATTTTGATTTTTCTACAGAGCGCCGTAAAACGCCGCAGCAAAATGCAAAGTTCTATGACATGTTGCGGCGTGATTCCGTAGCAAATTTCTATTATGTGAAAGCACCAAAGCACCTTCTCCTTATCCAATTTCTTGGTAAAAGCCTAGCTCCTTTCAGTAAAGTCCATTTCCAGAGGTGTGTCACTTCCTTTCCTTGTAGTTCCTTTTGCAACGGCTCAAAATTGACTTTAATAAATGCAACCGTTCACATAGGGGTGCATCGCTCATTGAGGTTTGCTTTCTATTACTAAAATTTGCCAACTCTCAATATTTACTGATAAGCAATGCAAAGCTTCAACAATAACTGCCCCGCCACAGCCGCTGTGAATGATAGCATACATTTCTACAGCACAATTACAAAACAATCCAAACCCCACTGTTGTGTTAAAAAAGCATGCCTTTGGGAAAGGGGCGGAGAGGCTATTACTGAGTCACCTTTCGAAAAACTAAAAGTATTTTAGTGTGAACTGGATGCTCTTTTTGAGTCTTTTTATTCAAATTGCAAATTAAAATAGATTTATTTATTTATATGTATAATATTGCATTTTGAAGCTGTATGTACAATATGTACATCATATAATTATTTAATAAAGCAATTATGATACATTACAGTAGCATTGATTTTTTTTTTTTTTTTTTTGACAAATGACTGCTTATTTTCAAATATGTCAATTTGGGTGAGGTAATAAGTGTTGCTCTTGCTACTTCTCAGGATGGATGATGCAACAATTTGAATTGTTTACAGGGCGCCGACAGATGAAAGCCAACCTCAAGGCCGGAGGATCAAAACTTCCAGACATGAAGGACCATGAAGCAGTGCAGCGTTTCTTCCTTCAGGAGGTATGAGAAATTGTTTTAGGGAATTAATCTGGAGCCTTGACAGACATTGTGTCATACCTTGCACAAATAAAAATGATCGTGGGACATCAAAAATACTCTTGGCTGTATTTTTTAGACATTAAAATTTGAATGTATTGGTAATAATATCATGCTGTATGTCAATGACCAAAATTGAAAAGACATAAGCTGTATATGATTGTTACGTGCTCATGGTAATTAAATTAAATACAAATATCAACTCCTCCATCAATAGCTATGTGTGTTCTAACTTATACCATCTTGTTTGTCAATTGATATAATAGTATTTGTAATTACAGTATATTAAATATTTGTAATTCTTACCAAATATTTTGCTAACCATTTGTACTACGTATTTTTAACCATTGACCAACAGCAGCAACCTGGTGTGTAGAGATTTGATGTGACTGGATGTTTGTGTATAGGTGCAATTGGGTGAAGAGCTGCTGAGCCAGGGAGAGGTGGAGAGTGGTGTGGAGCACCTGGCCAATGCAGTGTCGGTGTGCGGACAGCCCTACCAGCTGCTCCAGGTGCTGCAGCAGACCCTGCCCCCGCAGGTCTTCCACCTGCTCATGCAGCAGCTGCCAAACCTTTCTCAGGTATGTAACTCAATCACTGACATGAGCAGTTTTGGTGCCACAATTAATTCAACATCTCTGGCTTTGAATAGAATTAACTCAGTCTTTTAAAGTAAAGTGCGCGCCAGAAAAAAAAGTTGAGTTAGTATTTTCTAAAAATAGTTCAAGTAGTCCTCCATATCAAACCAAAATTAAAAAAAACTATATCTCAAATAGGTTTGCCAGAAAAAAATTCCAAAGTCAGAGTGAATGCGTCGCTTAACATGGGGCCTTACCTGACAAAAACCCTTGAATATCTCGAAAAAATACACCGTTAGGTGGTATGAAAAAAATATAGTGATGTTCTATGACCCAATCTTTAACCAAAAACCGATTAAAAAAAATTCTCTCAAATCCATTTTTCCGTAAAAAAAATCAAGAAAATCTACCATGTTAATTCCCATAAGATTTTTTATTATTTTTTTACGGAAAAATGGATTCGAGCAAAATTTTTTTTAATCGGTTTTTGGTTATAGAACATCACTATATTTTTTTCATACCACCTAACGGTGTATTTTTTTTAGATATTCGAGGGTTTTTGTCAGGTAAGGCCCCATGTTAAGCGACGCGTTCACTCTGACTTTGGAATTTTTTTTGGCTAACCTATTTGAGATAGAATTTTTTGAATTTTGGTTTGATATGGAGGACTACTTGAACTATTTTTAGAAAATACTAACTCAACTTTTTTTTCTGGCGCGCACTTTACTTTAAATGTAAAACGGTTACAGTATAAAATAAGCTGTTGCAATTTTGTTGTTTGTTGCTTTTTTAATTGACATGATCTACAACCTAAACGATTGAATTTTTAAATAAAAATACACTATATAAAAAAATTAAAGCATTAATGTACTAATAAAGAATATAACTTACCTTCATTTAAAAAAAAAAAAAAAAAAAATGGTTATGCATGGACTGATTTTAAGACTTTTCCACTTTTGTATTAGATGGTCAGTTCAAATTGCACAGTTGATGAATCAACGAGATGGAAGTTTTACTGACGTTTTTGAAACAAATACTACAAATAATTTCGACATTGATGAAGACATTTGGTTCAGACTAATAGGGTTGTGTCGCACTGAGCTGTTGTCTAATACGGCTAAGCTAGCTATGTATAACTCTGTCCTAATACCAACTTTGATGTATGGATCTGAAGTATGGGTGTGTCAAACAAAGCATAGAAGTAAGTTGAATGCTGTTGGTATGAGTTTTTTAAGGAATATGTGTGGTAAAACTAGGATGGATAGAGTGAGAAACACATGGGTGATGAATGAGTGTGGAGTGAAAGAAAGCGTAATTGACAAGTATGAACGAAGTACACTTTGTTGGTTTGGACATGTTGAGAGAATGGGTGATGAACGAATTGCAAAACAGGTGTTTAAAGGTAGTGTACAAGGCATGAAAGGATTAGGTAGACCTAAAAAGGTTTGGTTGGATGTGATTGCAGAATGTTTGATGAACAGAAGTGTTAAAAGTACACAGTGTAATAGAGAGTGCAGAAGGCAAAAGAGTGTTATGAGTATTTCTGAAGCAAGTGGAGTGTGCAAGAATCGAGTACTTTGGAGGGCAATTTGTAGACGGCCGAGGTAATAATGCTGCTGGCTTACCCCGTAAAGGGATATGGCGTCATGTTATGTATGTCTATAATAGTTTTTCTTTTGTATTGATGTACAAAGATTGAAAGAAATTTTTCTTTTGTCACTTTGGGATTTTATATTACAGTATTTATATATATATATAGAAGGAGGTTGTCATAAAAAATGGAGAAGTAGGTTTACCCAATGCCCATGTGGTATTTTTTCCTATGTTGCAATCCTTTTTTCTAGATGCATCCAGTTGGAGCGACCTTGTAATTGTGTTATATGTTGTTGCTCAGACATCTGGCAGTGGAAACATCACCATGGCTGAAGATGACGTAGAGTGAAGGAGCGTCGCTGTAGCAGAGAAGTAGCAACACTTGGTCCTCCCAGGCTCGCAGACTCGTAGTGTAGGAAAGTCTGTGCCTTGCGTGTGTGTGTGTGTCATCTAGTCGGTGGGCAACACGCCCAAGCTACGGCCAGATCATCTCCAGTAAGAATGTGAGAGGACACGTATCAATTTTATCGCAGCTTGGACTTCAAATAAATATGTATAAATATTATTATGTATGAACAGGCTGTATTTTTATCTCAATTTGATTGGTAAATAACGATTCCAGATCTAGACATACAATGTCATTCAATATCCTTTCAATCACTCTCTCTCTCTCTCTCTCTTTTCATGGAAGGACAGAAAAAAGAAATTCAAAATACATTATAAATTTAATGTAAGTAATTCAGTGTTAGTTTGATTTTTTTTTAATTATTGTTAGTGATTATCACTATGTATAATAATTGATTTTAAATCTTTAAGATGATTAATGCTTATGGCATGGACAAATAATATAAAATTGAGAGCACTATTTTTTCCCCATTGGTTAGTCAGAATATTGATGAAGAGTCTACTTCATTAAATTTGAAGCTGTGTATTTGTACATGCCCAAGTTATTATGGTGCAATTATTGATTTGAAATGCTATTTATTTATTTTTTTAGTCCTATTTTATCGCTTACTAAAAATGTGCTACATTAATCAAATTGAGATAGAAATTTGCACCTCTAGGGACATTTTAATCTCATACTTTCATCTCATGCAGGGATTGTATGAAACAATATTTAAAGTTAGATTGTTTGCCTTGTCCTGAACATATTATACATTAATTATCATATATATAGAAAAATGTTATTGCTATAGTTGTTTTCCCTAGTATTATACTTTCTCTTGTTCTCTTTGCATGACATCATCATTATGAAAGTTGTTAAATAACCTTGTAGCAATTTCAAGTTTTTTCTTTAAAATGTAATTTAATATTGCAATATTTCAGAACACCTGCCTTCATTTTCATTGAAAATGGGAGCATGGTACAGTATCAATTATTTTGTGGAAGACATAACAAATTTTTTATTATAATTTATTGTCAATTATCAATTTGCCTCAACTTTTATTGCATAAAATGGAGTATTGATCTCTTTTTTTTTTATTGCAGAAATGGATAGAAGGTGCAAAGTTATGCTACCTTGATTTTTTTTTTTTTTTTTTCAATTTTTTTTGAGACCGGGAACTATTTTTAAAAAATTATTGAAAGCCCTTTTCGTGACGTCATGAGACGCCACTCCTTAAGAAAAAGATAGGACTTGCCGCCTCGTGACGTCACAAAAAGAACTTTCAATGATTTTTTAAAAATAGTTCCCGGTCTCAAAAAATCTGAAAAAAATCAGGGTAGCATAACTTCATTCATTCATTTCTGCAATAAAAAAAATTGAGGTCGATACTCCATTTTTTTTTTTTTTTTTTACAAACTAGCAAATTTCGCTGCATTTTCTTAATTTTTTTGTTCTGTGCCAGAGACCTAAAAAAATGCATTAATTTTGTGCATATTGAATTCATAGTGTCTCTATTTTTTCATTTCTTTATCCATATTAAACTTTCAATATATTATATATATTTTTTTTAATCTCAGCCTTAGCAAAAATCACAATATGGAAGCACAACTTTCATGTTATATATTATATTATATATTATAAAATAATAATAAAAAAAAATGATCATGCACATTGAATTATTACTGGTGTTTAGAAATGATATTTATTATAATCATAGCATATTGATCTAAAAGAAAAAAAAATGCTTAAATATTAAGAAAAAATGTACTTATATATTGATTGCAAACACAGTACATCAGTAGATGAAATTGTATCTAAACATTGTAAGCTCTGTGTCTAAAACTTAAATGTATTCCAAATGTGTACCACAATAATAAAGCAGAGTTCTTTTGAGAAATTTCCAAGAAGCTCTCAAATATTTGTTTTCATTTCAAAGTTAAACAAGCTTGAAAGAAATGTGAAATTTTTAATTTTTCTTAGAGTGAATGGATGACTTAAATTTGTTACTCAATGGAGTATTGTCCTCCATTTTTTTATTGCAGAAATGGATAGAGGGTGCAAAGTTATGCTACCCTGATTTTTTTCAGATTTTTTTAGAGACGCCGCTCCTTAAGAAAAAAGATAGGACTTGACGCCACGTGACGACACAAATAGGACTTTCAATAATTTTTTAAAAATACTTCCCGGGCTCTAAAAAATCGGAAAAAAATCAGGGTAGCATAACTTTTTACCCTCTATCCATTTCTGCAATAAAAAAAAATTGAGGACAATACTCCATTTGACTAGTTTGTTATTTAGTAATTCAAAATGTTGAAACAAATACCAGATACTATTATAGACATGCTTTTGTAAGTGTTCATGATATTTAATGTTATCTTTTCTAAATTAATTTTCATTGCTAATATATTTAATGATAAGAATATATTCCTGCATTTGTTTGAATAGTTGTTGATCTTGTTCCGAATGAGCAATAAAAAATGAAAATCTAATTAAGATTAAAAAATGTATGTATACTTTCTTCCCCCCCCCCTTAGTGGCTTCATAAAAACATAAAAATAAATAAATAAATGAAAACCTGGTGTTTACTAATAATAACAAATATTTTAATGCATATTGCAATACAACAATAAATAGTGTTGAATACATTCATGCAGATGAACATGTGCAGTAAAAGCAACATTTAACAAAACTGCATGGCATTTCATACCAATTTTATCAAAACAATTTTTACAACTATACAATAGTTTCCATATTCATAAATAAAATAACAATATTAATAAACAGTACTTTTGTAAAGTACACATGGTAGTAATCAAAATTTTGATCCTATGGCACTGGTAACAAGTTAAAATATAATTATATTAAATTGAAGTTAATTAAGAACCCAAAAGTATGCATAGCACCAAATATAATAATACTAATTAGAGTAGTCTAGAACAACATAAATATAAATTACAAGAATTAAATTAAATACAAACGACTATCTTCATCAACAAGAAAAATAACAACAATTTCAGGCACTCTATTTATCGGCAAGATGAACCTTGAAAATATAAATTCGTTTCTATGAAAATTCAGTCTCTTTAATAATACTCCCCTTATAACAAGAAATAATATTACTGAATTTCAATACAGACAACAAGCAGGTTTAGTATTCAGTTTCTGAGGGAAATAAGGGGGGAGGGGGGGGGGTACTCTCATGCAATGATATTTTTTAAGTATGTATTAAAGGGGGATGACGGATGAATGGGGTGAGTAGTATTATGATACCTACAATGCTATTTTTTTTTACCTCATTGATTCTCTCTTCAACCCCCCCTTCCCTCCCTCTTCTGAATCCACCACTGACAAAGAGCTACAAAAATATTTTAATATTTTTTAGCTGCAGCAAGTCTAGCTGCCACACACAAGCTGCCCCCTGGGATGTTCTCCATCTGTTTCATTAGTTTCACTGCATAGTCAGAATGCTCATTCTCAGCACGAGCTGCGGCCATGATGGGTGTCGCCCCAGCCTCCACAAGCTCTGCAGCCACTTCATCACCTAGCTTCTCTGCAGCTTCCAGCTCCTCCGCACTCAAATCTCCGGCCGCAATACCAGCAAACAGCCTATACTCTGTAGAGTCTTTACGAGCCATCTTTGTAGGAGGAGGATCAAGATTATCCAAATCATTAAGATCAACAGACTTGACTCCGAGAATGTTCTCTTTACCATCCAAACTCCACACCCCCGCTTGTAATTTCAAAACATTGGTATCATCATCATATTCACTATGCACGGCAACAGGTGCACTACATCCACCTTCTAGAGCTTTCAATAAACTCCGTTCAGCCACTACACGGAGGGCTGATATTCTGTCATGTAATGGAGATAGTAAAGCAATAGTAGCATGATCAGTAGTGCGACATTCTATTGCCAGAGCACCTTGTCCCACAGCATACAGCTGCTCAGATGGTTCTAATATCTGACCTATCTTTTCTTTCCAGCCCATTCTCTCCATGCCAGCAGCTGCTAGTAATAAAGCTGAGTAGCCGTTGCCGTCTCCCTTGCCCTCCTTGTTGATGTGGCTGTCCTCCAGCTTCTTAAGACGAGTGTTGAGGTTGCCACGGACGCTCTTTACCTCGAGGTGAGAGTACCGCTGTCGCAATTGAGCCATCCGGCGCAGCGAGCTTGTACCTGAGGAATAAACAAATAAGGTCAGCTACGTGTATTTAATAAAGGACTAAATTGACTGCACGAGAACTATCTCGTAAATGTTAAATGATACCCCTGCTGTCTAGGTTGTGACTGACATATTTTTTGCTGCATTGTGCCAGCATATTTACATAATATATGTATGTGCACATTTGGTGGCTTAGGTTTGAGTCAGGAGCCTATGGTGCATGAGTATATAAGTAGTGCATCAATATATTTTATAATTTTAAATTAGAAAATTAGAAGAAAGGAAAGAAGAAAAAATTAGAAAATTACAACTAATTCTCCTCTCTCCTATACTATAGTGTAGAATAGTTAGAACTTAAAAGTTTTTGAAAATTATTAAATACAGACCTATGATGCTTCCTTTTGGTAGTGTAGCTAATGTTTTCCCCTTTAATTTAGGGTGTAACATTACAGCATCTCTAGCGTCCTCTCGTCTGAAAACAGAGCATATAAATTAACACATTCATACTGCAATGACTAAATTAAATAAATATGAATGAACATATTTCTTACTTGCAAACCGCTCCAATAGCCATTCGGGGAGGCAGTGTTGTCGGCAAGTCTTTAAGTGAATGGACAACAAAGTCCACAGTCTCTTCTTCTAAGGCAATCTCCAGTTCCTTTGTAAAGAGACTTTTTTCTCCAATTTTAGGCAAAGGTTTATCTAATATTTGGTCCCCAACAGTTGTCATTTCCACTGTCAATGACAAAGATTTAGTCAGATTTAATGTGAAAGACAAGAACTAATTATGAAACTTACAGTACAGCATTTAAATATATAATATCTATATAAAAAAAATATACTTAAAAAAAATGTAAGACACCTTCAATGCCAAGGTGGTGATTTGTTTAATATTCTTTACTTTGTCCTTGAATGACCTCTAGCCACTTCTCAGATATTTGAATAAACTGCTTATTATATTAGGTGTCTAAATTTTCATTTAAATAAATATGCTATCAACAAGTCAAATTTATTCTAAAAATTATAATATCAAAATCCAAGAACAATTTCTTAAAGAGGACGAAAGGAACTAATGTAACAGAACTGTATTCACTGTTTCCTGTTACTGTAGTGTCAACTTTGCCAATCTCAATTTAGTAGAACTTACTTAAATTGATGGTGTCAATCATAATTAAATTTATGGTAACAAATAAAATTTGTATTAGCAATTTAAGTTAATTCTATTAAGCTGAGATAGGCGAACTAGACGCTACCAAGACAATATGACCTTTACATGACCTTGAATGATTTTGGTTCAATGATCATGAAGGCCTCATAACTACAGTATGGTATAAATTAGCCAAATGAGAAAGGGGCAGGGAGAGATTATGCAATCAACCTTTTTTTGTAACTGACCTATATAATTAAAATGTTGATTAATGAATTACTTAATAACTTTTTAATTAAAATGGATAAGAAAGCAACCAACTTTTTTCTATACAATTAAAAAGTTTCTTAAAAATCACCGTTAATTACTTTATTTCTAGTTTATTATCACATGAATCTTATTGGTGATGGGCTTATACAGTACTTCTTACCTATTTCAAATTTTTTGTCGGGAAAGAGCAACGTTAAGCTATCTATTACGCTGTTTGTCTGGATAAGAGCAAGCTGAAACAAAAGAGCAATTAATAGTACAGAAAAGGTAATGTATATTACAATTGGTATTTAATTTGAATAAATATATACAGTACATCCAATTACACAAATCGATAGAATATGAATATGTAACAAAACTTAATGAGTGCGTTCGAGGTGACTGTCCAACCCTGTCCGGACCGTCTAAAATCGTTTTTTTTTTTTACAGTCAGACTGCCGTCCATTTCCCCTCTTTACCTCCCCTCTCATGACATCACTTCCGCAGTCCGGCCGGTCTGGAGCGGTCCGGCTAAAAATTCGGACGAGTCCCTCTATAGTCGGACTGTAGAACTCAAATGAACATCGAAATGCGTCGCAATACTCGAAATGCGCAATGTTTTGGTAATTTTGGCGCAATCCTTGGTCGGGACGGTATACATGCACCTTTTCTCTATTAATTGCAGCAATCTACAGCAGCAGGCTCCATTTTTACTGTACCAAAAAGTACTGTACGCCGCCTTTCACGCGCCCGACAGCTGATGGCAGTCGATCCGTCGGACTGCGCGTTTTTTTCTTCAAAACCAGACAGTGACGTAAATATGACGTTTCAGACCACGTGACCAAGATATGCCGCCATTTTCACAGACCAGTCCGGAGAGGGTTGGACAGTCACCTCGAACGCACACAAAAATTAATTTATAGTAAAAAAAGCAAGTATTGTAAAGTCATATGTTTTATTTATAATTTTCAGATGGATGGATCCGTGGTTGTTTAAAGTTTAAACAATATGCATCTATGAACTGTTTAAGTTAATTATAATAGAATATAAACATTTGAATAAGAGGTATGTTGTGTTTGAATGAATGAACTGCTGGCAAAAAGAGTGGACTCAGTCCTTGGTTTAAAGGGGGGGGGGGATTAATTTTATTTCAGAGAAAGGGGACGGGGCAGCAGCACTGCAAAGCTATTCAGCTTGATTGGTGAGTTTGATTGGCTATTGAGATATTTTGCTGCATATACTACATACAATATAACAGATCTTTGAATACTAGTAAAATACCTGCCTAGCTGTCACCAGTAGGATATTATTCCACTGGCAACAGGCAGATGCTCTAGGCGCCATCAAATCAACTGGTATTCTGAGATCTGTTATATACTGGTGCTACAAAATCACCTACATGTATATGCATGAGTATGCTTTACATCCAAATGTGTCTGATGTATTTATGTACTGTATTGAGAATTATGACATTGCTGCATGCATTAATTTCCAGACCTTGCAAAAAAACAGGAAGTTGATCAAAATCTGCACCTTTCGATTCTTGCTTGAATCTATCTTTGAACATATGAAACTAGCAATTTGAGAAATCTGTATATATGCATAGCATGAAACTTGTTGTGTTCCAAAATGTTCCAATCCCATTCCCATGCACCTAAAATTGCTAAATTGTTATACATATAATATGCAGACCTATTAAGCATAATTTTATATTACTAGATTCAGAACATTGGCAATTGGCATTACATAATTAATTAATTATTAATTAATAACGAGGCCACTGGATACATATGCCAGCATACATGCAGTCACGCACGCACAGTAGTCATAGCTATAAAATAGAGCATGCATATGCAATGTGGAAATAAATGGATTGCACTTTCACTTACTTTGCTCTTTCTTGAGCCTACTTTAATCGTCCCACTAACAGTAGATTCTTTTTCTAAAGAGCTCATCTCGAACTGTATGAATTAATATATAAATATGATTTTATATTATACGATATTAAATTACTTATTGATAGTACAAAGATTGTAAAGATAAGATTAAAAAAACTTGATCCTTCGGCTCAATATGCCACGAAAAACGTGAGAACTTTTTTTTCACTTCACTTCAGCTGGTAAGTACACTGTTGCCGGATCGCTGAATGAACTGATCAGGGTTTTAAACTAAAAATCCTGAAAATTAGGCAACGTTGGGTAGCCATATTTTCTGCGGCAGCCGGCACAAGAACACGTGCAATCGTATTATTATTCTGTTTTCTGACGACAAATAACAAGAAGTTCAGCGATGGGTAAGTGAATTTAATGAATAATAACAGTATTATTGAATTAAGCTTTCATTTTAATACATTTTTATACTTATGTGTCTGTTTTATCTGAAAATAATTTGCTCTAATAATAATGTTGGCGATGTCAAGACGCCATTTCTGATGCTGTTCCCACGTGGACGTTATTTTTTTTTTTCTCTTTCAAGTATTCTGTTATTTCTGATTGATGATTTGTGTATGTATTCTTTGACATTGAAAATGTGTTTGTTTAGGATTCACACCCCGGGGAGGAGGAGGAGGAGGCTTTCGTGGCGGCCGTGGGGGTGACAGCGGCGGCGGTGGAGGCTTCAGAGGCCGCGGTGGTTTCGGAGGAGGCCGTGGAGGAGGAAGAGGGGGTGGGGGCCGAGGTGGTTTTGGCGGAAGAGGAGGAGGCGGCGGAGGATTTGGCGGTCGAGGAGGGGGAGGCTTCGGAGGCCGTGGTGGTGGTGGGGGTCGAGTCTCTAAAAGCCCTGGTCGCGGGGGACGAGGAGGTAAATATTAAACCAATGAAAATTATGTTGTCGAGGGTCGATCGATCAGCTAAGCATCTGAGCTGAACGATTTTGTTTTCACCAAACTTGTTGTAAAAAAATCACTATAATGCAGAAGGAGGTAATTTTTATTTCATTTATGACTTGTTTGAGCTTGTTATAACGTTCCGTGAATAATTAACACAATTCCTAAATTTATGTTGAAAACAAATCAAATCGTTTCAGTTTCTGATGATATCGCTCCCGTTAAATGACGCAGATTTCATTAACAAAAGCAACAATGATTACATAAATATATCAAATTTATGACCGTCGTATTAATAGACCACTTGCAAAACCATCACTGCATTTACATGTTTACAATGTTTAATACACATTCGTTGACGACGGATAATGTTATTCTTATGAGGCGTCGTCAACGGATACGTATTAAACATCGTCATGTAAATTTAGTAAATGTTGTAGCAAAAAGTAAACAAACTCACACACCCAGTGTATTGTTGTTGTTGATTTTGTGTGTCCATTTCGCTTATACATTGGACCTTATGGGAATTTTATGATTTTCACCTACAGATTGCAATATATGACATACTGATACGTAGAATTGTATAATTGAATATATCACCGGAATTTGCAGTTTTTGGCCATTTATGCCCCTGAAATGTGAATCGAAAGAAGTTTTCTTTTATATCAATATTTTAATTTTCATACTACACCAAATCACCCAATTGCATGGGAAAGATACGTAACTAAGCAAGCTCCAGTTTATTGATTATTGCAACAGTTAAAATCAACAAACTTAATGAACCTTAACGGTGGGCGGGAGGCCGTAACTGCCATCTATTGGAATTGTCTAGGAAGTAAATAATTATTTCCGTTTGTTTTGCAGTAATTATTATGAAACTATCTGAGGTCCTAGAGTAAAAGAGCCGCTAACCAATGTAAAAAGAATTAATAATTTTCATTCAATTATAACCCAGAAAAACTGCCAACAAATTTCTGAAGCGCCATCTTTTGAGCAATTTTTGTAACTCAATTCCAGAGTTGTTCTGGACAGTTAATCTCAGAAACTTGAGTTTATAATTCAATCGGATTTTTACAGTAGATAGCTAATAATATAGTGCAGGTGTGGAGTTGGTTTCAAAACGATCAGATTTTCAAAACTTTCCAAGAAAAAAATTGAAATGTACAAACACTATCAAAGCGTCTTGTTTGAGCCTACCCCCCACCCTTAACAACATGACAACTCACTTTATTCAAGTCCCCTGTAGTACTTTGATTAATGCCGATTTATCTTGTTCATACAATAAACAAAAAACAGTTGCACATATAGTGATAAATCTAGGGAATCAACAATCTCCAAAACTGTCAAGCTTTTCTAAATTAATTCTTCTTCTAAATTTATCGTTAAAACAAATAATGAATGTGATAGGACAAGAAATTCAGATTATCGAGGCTGCAATAAACAAATATAATTTTCTTTCAGGAGGAGGTATGCGAGGAGGCAAGACAGTCATCATTGAGCCTCACAGACATCCTGGTGTGTTCATTGCTCGTGGCAAGGAGGACGCACTTGTCACTTTAAACATGGTTCCTGGAGATGCAGTTTACGGAGAGAAGAGAATCACCGTGGAGGTGAGTTAGACTAGCTCTAAACCATTGTTTGATGTGCACTAAGCGTGATTGTATTTACAATAGTAATAAAAACACTAAAGCTTGAGAACAGGTTGAGAAAGACATTTTAAGGAATCATAACAAAATTCTCGACTTAGAGAAAAATTGAAACTTATGGTGTCATAACTTATGGTGTATTTCAGGATAAGGAAAACGACACTAAAGTGGAGTACAGAGTGTGGAATCCTTTCCGCTCAAAGTTAGCAGCCGCCATCTTGGGTGGCGTTGACCAGATCTACATGCCCCCTGGCTGCAAGGTGCTGTACCTTGGGGCTGCCTCCGGCACGACCGTATCACACGTCTCAGACATCGTAGGGCCGGTAAGGAACTCACTGCCGTTTGTTGCAAGACAGTGGTGGTAGTCAGTTCGTCATATTATGTGTATCTTTAATTAAAATGCTAACTAACTAACTTAATTCCTTGCCATCAATAAGTATGTCATTCCTTTATTATTAAAAAAATAACTACTGTAGCGTTGTCTTAAACATCAACATTTCAAACCGCTTTGAAAATGCAAGTTGATGCAAGTAGAAAGTAACTGAAAAAAGGAGGAAGAAATCTTACTAATACGGTAGCATTTTACCAACAAATTAAAATCGTAAAAAAAAAAAAAAAAAAAAAAAAAACTGGAAGCTTATATTTCATAGGCTAGTTATTTCAAATACAATTTTTTGTCACAGGAGGGTCTGGTGTATGCCGTTGAGTTCTCTCACCGGTCTGGCCGTGACTTACTGAATGTTGCCAAGAAGCGGACCAACATCATCCCCATCATTGAAGATGCACGACACCCCCACAAGTACCGCATGCTGGTTGGCATGGTGGACTGTGTATTTGCGGACGTAGCCCAGCCAGACCAGGCCCGAATCGTCTCCCTCAACGCCAGCTACTTCCTCAAAAATGGAGGTCACTTCGTCATCTCCATCAAGGTGAGTGCCCACTATCAAAATGCAGGAGCCAAATCAAATCCCCAACAGGCAATACTGTAACAGAAAAGTTGTTGGAATTCATACCTGCTATCCATACATTGTATGATCCTTGCTAAGAGCAAAGTAATGACTAATGAGTACTGTAATGCTGTTTTATGGTATAAAGTATAGAGCAAAAATTATTGGTCAATTGTAAAAAGAAGAAAATGCCAATAATTCTTTTCAAAAATATGTGACATTTGACATTTTCTGCCAAAAGGAATGTTTCCTCTTTTTAAAATCAAAGTAAATAATTATCAATTTACAATTTAATTTAAGGGTAAGATAACACAAAATATTGATTGTTGTAGTCCCATTTTATTAACATGTACACTTAAGCAACCTCATAATAATTCTGATTTTTTTTTTAAAGACAGTTCTTAGCACCAAAAAAATGCAGAACAATCTGATGATCCAATTTTTTTAAATTAATTTTTTTAAATTTTCAGTACATCCATATAGGGCTTTCCCATGGAGACCTAAACTAAGAAATTAATTTAAAAAAGTTGGATCGTCCGATTGTTCTGAAATTTTTTCCACATTTTTTTGGTGCTTAGAACTGTCTCTCAAAAAAAATTCAGAATCATTATGAGGTTGCTAAGGTTTACATGTTAATCAAATGGGACTACAACAATCGATGTTTCATGCTAGGATCATGTATGTATGGATAGGCTATCCCTATACCAATAGCATTAGAGCGGCTGAGGCAAATCTCCAACGTAAGATGGTGACCGAGCGCAATCAACCGGCGGCATATTTTCAAAGTTTTGAATAGCGTAAAAAAAGTGAAACAGCTAGTATAGAGAGCTCGCGAGATCATGCAGAGATGTATTCGATCTTATACGTCAAAAGAAAAGAATTAGAAGCATGATTCAAGCCAAAGCAGGTCAGAGCTATAAAAAAATATGGGAAAAACTGAATAATATATACTGAATTTCCCAAGTATATATATTTGTATTTTTTTTTTATGATTATGTATATTAAAGTTCGAATAAGCGATATATTTCATTTTTTGGAATATCTTATTTTCTATAAATAGTTTAACCTGATGCCTTCTATTGAGAAATGAAAACCAAAAAATTCCATCTCAAATAGCTTCACCACAAAAAAAAATCCCAAAGTTGCTGTTTCGGAGGCCTTTAACATATGCATTCTTATATATATGGAACAGAAAACCAGCTTTTTACTCCAACTTCGTCTGAACTATGGAATTAACCCAATTAAAAAATATGTACGTAATCTATGATGAATTCTTTAATGGATTTTCAAATATTTTTTTTTTTTTACGGAGCCGTTTTTCCGGAAAAAAAAACTTGAAAATCCTTATGGGAATTAACCCGCAAAAATTTCAATATTTTTTTTCGGAAAAACGGCTCCGTAAAAAAAAAATTTATTTGAAAATCCAATAAAGAATTCATAATTGATTACGCACGTATTTTTTAATTGGTACCATAGTTCAGACGAAGTTAGAGTAAAAAGCTGTTTTCTGTTCCATAAGGATGCATGTTAAAGGCCTCCGAAACACCAACTTTGGGAATGTTTTTAGGTGAAGCTATTTGAGATGGAATTTTTTGGTTTTCATTTCTCAATATTATAGAGGGTGAGTTGAACCATTTTTAGAAAATAAAATATTTAAAAAAATTAAATCGCTCACTCTACTTTAAAAGAAATTATTATCGGCATCAGGCCTGATGTATTATTATCGTAGGGGTACTTATTTCAAAAAACAACAAAGATGTGACTGGACGCAATACTATAATAGACAGCTAGCTAGCAGTTTAATCTATTACATAAAAAGTCTGGAGGATATTCATGAGCAATTAAACTTAGAGAGACTATGTTTTTATCTTAGCTCATATGCCATGCAGTGTTGTATAAACTTCCAGATTATTAAAAAAAAAAAAAAATGAAAGTATACCTGCATGTGTTTAAGAAACAATTGTTTGACTACCTAATTAAAAAGAAAATATTACTCCATTTAAGCTCATGCAAGGCAAAGAATGTCAATAATTTTATTTGTATAATTTTGTATTGTAATAATTGAATATTGTCATTTTGTATGTTTGTCTATGTCTATTATTTTTAGAACCACAAGCAGGGATAAAAATTGAGGCCAAAGTGGGGGTTAAAGTGTTTGTGAATGCTCCCCATTATATATGTTTTAGAATAAAATTATTAACAAACATGGAATAAAAAGGTGAAGAATTATAATAATTAACAATATATACAGTATCATATAATTTATTGATGTCATTATAAAATCTTTCCACAAAATCTTTTTATGTGCATATGCCAACAGTCAGCATGCACTATATCTATTCTTGATCAAAATCTTTTATTTTTTTCCAAATGGCTTTTAATTCTTTTAAAAATTGGCTTGCACGCAGGACTCCCCGGCAAAGTTTAGTGACTCAATATTGTTAAATTTATCTGCCCAGGCCATATGTATATATACTGCATGAAAAATTCATTTTAAGCCGCCGGTATTACACGATACAATTTTTCTAGTTATTGTATACAATTTCTCCTTACAAGAAAACTTCCACTCCATTTGTTTGTATGGAGATGAAATTTTCTTGCAAGGAAAAAATTGTATTATCATCGTGTATTATAATACCGGCTTAAAGTGAAGTCCATGAAGACACTTTTTAATGTTTAATCATTGTCTACCTTTGCTGGCAACTATATTGTAAAAAAAACTTAGCTGCATCTTATATATTATGCAGTAATGTATATATTATATATAAATTTATATTACATATATTTATTTATAATATATTTGCAAAATTTGCATATTATAGCCGTATAAAATATAAAAGACAAAGCCAAAAAATGCTTATTTCTTGAGTAAAAAAAATAGATAGTATTTTCTCTTTATTAAAATTCTTACTCATTACATAGAGTGCTGTACACCAAAAATGTGTCGTACTTGTTGACTGAAGCAACGGGTCCAAAGAAGGAACGTCAATAGAGTTTTGTCGGTGCGACAATGATGTGTTGGGCCTCCTCGCTTGCCTTTTCTGTGTAGAAAAGCATGATTAGTATTTAGGCAAAATTAAGCATAGACTTACTGGTAGACTTAATTAAATAGTACACTCCATTTGAATAAAAATATCCCATCCGGCTATGTTAAAGTATAGCCGGATCAGACATTTTTATCTGAATGGAGTGTACTTTAAGACGGACTGGATCCCGTATCCGCTCATTATCCTGTTAAAAAAATAAATGGACCAGATCCGGGTATCCCGATCCCCTTAAAAATATAAATGGACCAAATCCGGATATCCCGATCCCCTAAAAAAAATAAAAAGATCCGGACACCCAGATACTTTTATATTTCTTAAAGAGGATCCAAAAAAGGGTTCAGGTATTTTAATTTTTTGATTTTCACTGTTTGAAGTTTGAATTTTATCTTCCCAACTCCCAACTTGCGCAATTTGCGGCTTCTTAAAAAATAAATCTTTTCTCTTATTGACACAACATTGGGTGTTCATATATATTATATATTTTCGTATTTCATTAATTTCAATTAAAAGTATTAAAACTAAATTTACACTTACGTACAGACCCCATGCTTATTTTTTTTTTTTATTTTTTAAATTTGAAATGAAATTTGTGTTAATTTTTATTCTTTTTATATGCATATTAAAATTAAATGACTAACTGTAAGAAAATTGTTCAAAATGTTTGAACAGTGCAATGAAATTCTTCGAATATTTAATCATATAATTACCATGCAATATATAACATAATTAACGTACAGTATGGCATTTAATTAAACAATTAACAAACAACAGTTCTTATCATACATTATCAGTTACAGTATGCATAATATGTTTATCATATGATACAGAGATACAGTACTGTACATATGCATACCCGTGTATCGAGACTGGCGTTTCTCCTTCATTTTGCAGGGATTTCCGCTTAGCAGCATTCTTGCAACCAGGTGCACAACAAGTTCTTGTCATTAACGCTTATTTAGCTTCACATTTTCGTATAATATCACATAAAATATGGAGAAAATAGTAAAAAATTGCAATTTTTTCTCCATCCCAACATGGCGGACAACAATATCAAAACATTAGCGTCACGTGACTATCACGTGACCGTTACCACCCACTTCCTCCTCACGACCGAGCTTCACCGAGACAGCGCCATAGCCTATCCATACATACAAGATCCTTGGTTTCATGTTATCTTACCCTTAAATCTGGGTGGATTTTTTTTTTTTTTTTTTTTTCTCAATTATTGGCAATTGAAGATATTTTATTTTTAAGTAATAATATTAAATATAAAATATACAGTAATTTTGATGTTAGCAAAGATATAGTTCCGAAATAGAAGTAAGACTATTGTTTTTTTATTGCAGGCAAATTGCATTGACTCGACAGCGCAGCCCGAGGCCGTGTTTGCCGGTGAGGTAAAGAAGCTGCAGGCTGACAAGCTGAAGCCTCAAGAACAGATTACCCTTGAGCCCTACGAGAGGGATCACGCGGTCGTTGTGGGCACATTCCGACCCCCTCCCAAATAGATTCCACTTCCCCTGCAGAGAGCGTGCTGGGACTAGCAGTATCCTTAAGTCCTCAAGAGAAGTGGACTGGTTTTGCCTGCCAGCTAGTACGCGAGGTTGAACAATCATAAGATTTCTCCCAAAAGCAGCCAGCAATGCTATTAGGTTCCTGGCCTTCCTAATTATGTTTGAAACCTTGCAGAGTGAGGTTTTTGTCTGCAACGATGGCTAGAATCCAGCTACTTCCGGGAGAAATGTTAAGTTTGTTTAACGTTATATTGTCACTGTTCAGAACTTTTTATTTTTGTCATAGCAGTGTGCATGCGAAATCATGTAATGAAAGTACACACATTTGTCATTTTAAGATTTTAATTATATCAAGTTTTATATTTAAAATGTACAACTGTCATTTAAATATATTAAAAAACATCTTTTTAAAATATTATTTGCATTTTTAATTGAACTTCTAAAGTTAAGAAAGTGATTATGGAAGACATTTAATTCCTCTAATTCCTCTGCAGCTTTCTGCAGTTAGTTAATTCTGCAATGGATATATCTCTGTGTTAATGACTATTGTCACTAATCTTAAGAGATGGTGAATCACTAAAAATGGAGCAATAATCAATCTAGTTTTTTAGATATACAGGATATAAATAGTGAGAATATCATTGAAAATCTGGTGGCCATTAGTCACACCAGCAACTTTTTCAACTATTAATATCTCAAAAACTGGACCAAATAATAACTTTTTTTACTTGAAAAAGTAAACAGTCATTTTGTTCTCTAGCTACGTCAGATTTAAATTTTATATTTTTTTTACCTCAAAAAATAATTACCAACGTGACAATAATACACTGAGTTACACATACAGACTTAGTATGTGCAACTCTGTGCAATAATCCTTAACTAAAACTATTCAAAGCATTTTTTTTTAATGAAGGCTAGCAGCCTAATTGTGCAGTAACCTAAAATTTCTCAATTCGCAACAAATTCTTCATTATTTATAGGAGTAGAGGACTGCATTAGCATTTTGTTTTGCAGCTTGAGTTGAGCACCGGCACTAGCAACCTTCAAGTGAAGTTAATTAAGGGTAAGGTAACGCCACCAATGTTAAAAAAAGTCCCTCACACAAAAATTCTGAAAAAAATTTAAAATGTTCTCCTCTACATCCCCTATCAGTAATTAAAATATCAGGTATACAAATACGATCTAGTTTTTGAGTTATGAATTTTTAAAGTTGACTAATTTAACATGGGAATTCCATTTCTCCATGTTAAAATAGCCAACTTTAAAAATTCATAACTCAAAAACTAGATCGTATTTGTATACCTGATATTTTACCTACTGATAGGGGATGTAGAGGAAAACATTTTAAATTTTTTTCAGAATTTTTGTGTGAGGGACTTTTTTTAACATTGGTGGCGTTACCTTACCCTTAAAAGTGGATCAGGGGGCGGGGGCTATATAAATACATTTCAAATTTTTATTTTATAATAGTTAAATCGTAATTAATATTAGCGTCTGATGAGAGCAATAAAATCAAAATATTGAAAATTTTTCCATGGTTGCGACAGTCTAAATCTTGTACCATGTATATACGGTACTGAATAGAAACTAAGAACTTTTCAGTTGACATCAAAGTTTGAGTGATACAACATGAAGTTCTCGTTAACTTCAATCAAAAGTTAAATCTTTCTCTTGTCTAATAAGTCTTTGTTATGTTAATTAATTCAGTCGTTAGGAAGGACATAACAAATTTCAGATTCAAATATATCTTTGCTAATACGATGTCTAGACACTTCCAAGTATGATAAAAAATATTGTATATTTCCATCAATTTGTATTCTTATATATTATCATGCTTCTAAATTTGCATCGCCAGCAAAGTTGTTGCTGTCAACTATAAAGGCTGCCAGAATTTGCATAATTATGCCTATGGAATTAGATCAATAATAATTAATAGTTTTCTTGAAGAAGAAAAATAAAATAATAACATACACTCACAAGTTTGTATGAAAAAATATATTCCATTCATAAAAGCTGATCTGTGATGGATTATAATCAGACTGCAGCTTTAGAGTTATGAGAACCTGCTATTTCTCCATTAGTTGAAGTTTTTAAACTCATGTATCTATGTACCTTATGTGCACTGTGTTCATTAAAGAAGTTATCCCTTAATTGCATCTTTTTAAAGTTCTGTTAAGGGTAAGATAACACGAAACATTGATTGTTGTAGTCCCAATTGATTAACATGTAAACCTTAGTAACCTCATAATAATTCTGAATTTTTTTTTAGAAACAGTTCTTAGCACCAAAAAAATGTGGAAAAAATTTCAAAACAATCGGACAATCCAATTTTTTTAAATTAATTTTTTAAATTTTCAGTATAGGGCTTTACCATGGAGACCTAAACTAAGGAATTAATTTTAAAAAATTGGATCGTCCAGCATCGAGTGCTTTGGAGGGCAATTTGTAGACGGCCGAGGTAATAATGCTGCTGGCTTACCCCGTAAAGGGATATGGCGTCATGTTATGTATGAATAATGTATGGATCGTCTGATTGTTTTGAAATTTTTTCCACATTTTTTTGGTGCTAAGAACTGTCTCTTAAAAAAAATTCAGAATTATTATGAGGTTGCTAGGGTTTACATGTTAATCAAATGGGACTACAACAATCAATGTTTCGTGTTATCTTACCCTTAACCTAGATCTAGATTGAAAGGTAAAATGCTGCACAAACTCTACTACTGTTTTGTATATAGGGCTATTTCTATATGTTCAGGAATTGTAACAATGACATAGAGAAGAACCATTAAACATGTTTATTACAATCATACAGCTACACAGCTTGCAGTAATTTAATTATGAATGAATAATTGCACATTAATGTATGTATGTTATAAATTTATTGGGCACAATACTCGGCATATCATACAGACTTTTTTTTAACTTATTTATATTGAAGAAATAAAATTTAGAAGACCAATATACATAATGAAAAATCTTAATCATGTAAATATTATATGAAATAACAAGCCAATGCTTTACACTGCAGTGCATACTTCTGTGGTACTGCAAGCTGACAAATGAAATATTAATAAGAAATGTTAAACAAAGATAAATAAAATATTGCAATTTTAAATTATAAATATGGACCCATAAATAGCAAAGTGAATTTTGAGCTACAATAAAAGGACCTAGAACATTTTTTTTATACAATTTAAAAATAAATTTTCTTGGACATCACATGCTAACAAAGTATGATCAGATTCTCCTGATTTTGTTTCTGTTTGTTTTAAATAACAATAGTTAAACAAGTGTTGAAAAAATCTACAAAAAAACATTATGTTATTAAGAGATAATTTTAAGTAATTTTCTAAGAAACTAAAATTTCTTACTTAATAAAGTTGCTAAAATTTTATATAATTTTTACATTTTATCAATGAAAAAAAGTATCATTGGTGCAATACCTTAGGAAATAAATGATTCCTTAGACAGGATATAAAGTGTAAACTTATACAATTTTCCAACATTCAACATAGATAACCGTTAGACAATTTCGTACTTTTCTGCAAAGAAGAGAGTTTCCGAGGAAAACTTCACTGGAGACTCATCATCTACTTGGACAACTTCGGTGACCTGCAAAATACAGCAAAATTAAACAGCAGAAACAGAGGAATAACAGAAGCACTGTTTCTTTTTACTTATATATTTCAGAACCTTTAAGGGAGGGTTCATCACTGAAATCTAAAAAGAAGAAAAATATAACTAACCCCTCTACTCTCTGCAAATGATGTAAGAAAGAAATTTTAGCCTAAATTTGAAATGTAGACCATTTATGGGAGAGAGAAAAAAAAAATAATATAATAAAAAAAAAAAAAAAAAAAGAATTAAATGCAGCCCTTCAGAATTAACTAATTGACATTCCTAATTAAACAACCGATAAAAAACTAAACTTAACAGGTGTAGCATACACCGGTAATATGATTATATTAATTATAGCTACATTATCACATCATGACAAAATCAACCCCTTAGGAAAAGTTCCCTGAAAACCTCATCCTTACCTTTAGGTCAGCATACGACTTTCTTGATGCAAAGGACACGGTGAGGGGGAAGAAGTCTGCTGGGGTGCCTGCTGCAGAGAACTCGAGGGCTCCGGACTTGGTGCTCTTGTCCACCACAGGCACCATCCACAGCAGCTGCGACTTGCGAGGATCATGAACGTACTCTCCCTCACACTCATTCACAATGGGAGCAGAACCGTGCCTGCAAATGAAAATTATTTATTTATTATTTTATTTATTTATTTATTCACATTAAATACCAGTTGGTACATTGTGACTACATTATACAGTTATTTAATATCTGAAAACACAAAAAAAAAATTAGTAAAACAATACATACATACAATTTATAATATACAAATAATTCCAATATATATAAAACAAAGATTATCAGAAATAAGAATTGACACGTTCATTATTAATATTTTTCTTGTGAATAGAATAACAATTCTTTTTAATAAGATAAGTAAACAATTGTGTCTTAAAAATTGATATACTTTCAATTTGTTTTAAAGAATCAGGAAGTTTATTATACAATAACGAGCTCAGAAGGAAATGATCTCTTTTAGTTTGCTCGTAAGCTATTACTTTTAATAAACATTGTAGCAAATTGAAATTATACATTTAGAAGATCAATACAACTTTCTGTTATGAATGGTAATGTTTTACAAACAATTACAGTATATAATATTTCCTTAATAATTTATTTCTTCAGTGTATATAGCTGGTACTAATACTATAAGCAGTAACTATTTTCATATTTTGATCATGGCAACAACAAAATTTACTTACAAATTGTATTTTAACATTTTAAATTTATGGCGTCATGTTATGTATGTAAATTTATTTTTAGAATCTTTACTCTGCCAGTCAAATTATAGCACGCAATAAAGTAAGTCACTATTTAGCAAGTTATCATATTGATATCTTTAGTTCTATATTCTTTAGTAATAGGTGCGAAGTAAATTATTCATAATAACTAACACAATATTTTGTATTATGAATAGTTTAAAATACCAAAATACAAAAGTAACTACAATAACAAATAAAAAGTAAGGGAAAAAAAGTTACCACATTTAAGCTAAAGGTCATTTTGTTTCTAATCTTGCATGAACAAAAAATAAACTTATACCGGGATGGCTTTGATTTTAATTCATCTCAAAAGTCTCAAGTGACAACTTACGGCAGAGGGATGGTTATGTTAAGGTCGTTGAGCTCCATGTTCTCGTGCTCCAGCTCAAACTCAATGTTGACGTCACAGCCGCCTTGCCCATTTTCAGACGGCCAGCAGTTGACTGCAATAACAAAGACAAAGTCAAGTGTCTGCCTGCTTACAGTCGAAGGGTTAAGACTCACTGGAGAGGGGAATGTAGCTCTCGTCCTGAGTCTGCAGACGCCACTTGAGGACCCCAACGTCCGTGTGCATGGGGAAGGCCTTGCTTGAGTTCTTCAAGCCAATCTGACCCTTGGTGCGGAAGAGGTCCTTGTCAACATTCGGATGTGTCTGTGAGGGAAATAACTAATTAGTAAAACAGAAAATATTGTTTGGAGTAAGAAATAACATGCAGGTATTGGCTGTAGGAATATTAAAAAAATATTACAAGTATTGAAAAAATAGGAATAAATCAATAAATTAGTCCCAGGTCAAATTACCTGAAATGTTAATATCTATCTAGTCTTTAAAGATAGTGGTATCAACTCAATGAATAAATAGGGTTATATGATAGGCAGTAGTAACCTGAAGATTATTAATTTTAGTATTGGTTTGAAATTGAAGTAAGGTGTAACAAATCACACAACAAAGAACCAAATTTAACCCATTCAAGATCATTATTTAATGTTAAACTGATACAAAATTCATTAATTTTATTGAATTACGTCATGTGTTTGCTGTAAACGTTATTTTGCTACAATCCCCCCCCCCCCCCCCCCCCCCGTTTGAGAGACGCACTAATTTACAAACATAGTATGGATAACTAAAATGAATGAAAACAGCTAAAAAAAAAAATGACAATAATATGTAACAATATACATGTGTACACCTAGGGCAACAATACCACCATATTTTCTTAAAATGGGAGGCAATAGAAAATTGTTACATGACCAATGAAATTTGAAAAGGTCTAAAATTAATGATAAAAATAAAATTATTACTATTAATAAATGTACTGTAGAACAATGGTTGTCAGACCAAAGATAACTCAAGTCTATAGTATCAGTAGGAAACACCATGCTCAGATATGACAGCCACAATCCCGCAAATAATAATGATAAAAAAAGAATGAAATGCAAGGTTGATGGAATAAATTCAACATGCAATTTGTAAGAATGCAGTTTAAAACACCACAGATGTTGCGTTTGAGTGATAAATCTTAGAGAATAGCATGGTTGCCCGCGGTGTACATTTAGGTTGAGCCGATCCACCTGCAACTGGATCCCGCGTGAGTCTTTGTTGTCCAGAATGACTCGGATGCGGCCGAAGCTCTCGTTGGAAATACGAAGGGTGACGAGACCATGCAGCTCAAAGCTGCGGAGTCCACCGTCGCGACCAATGATAACCAGAAGTCGCTCCTCTTGCCTCAGATGAACACTGCAAAAGTTACAAAGAATTATAACGTGCTGCTATAACATGTACAGTATAATGTGTATATTGTATCAAATTGCAAAGGTTGGTCTATCTGCATCAGTTTAATATTTACAGACTATACAAATAAGAGAAATTGCATTATAAAAATGTTAATGGTATGCTGTTTTTTAATGGGGGTTGTTACTATGAGCTTTACTTTTCTTTCACTTATAAAATATGTTTCTATGTATGTATCACAACAACAGGTAAGGCAAGTATATGAAGATTTTAACTAAAAAATACAGTAACCTAAATTTACAAATTTGGCTTAATTCTACAGTTAATGAGTTTCATGACTAATGTGCCATCTTGGAATATTTGCCACCCCAACATTTTCACATCTCAAGCTAGGTTAGTTGGGAGACAGATATTATTTAACTACAGAATCCAGTTGCAATCATCCCGCCTTTGATTTCCTGGTCTCAAGGTTTACTCACTCCTCTGTGTCTGTCTGGGGCTGGGGCAACTTGGCAGGGCCGGACATCGTGCCGGCTGATGGCTTCTGGTTGGCGCTTGCAGACAGCACCTGCTCTCCCTCGGACTTAAGCTGATCCACAAAACTCTCAACATCACGGGACTTGCTGCCCAGCTTCATCGCCTTTGTGCTTGGGTTGGCCTTCCTGCAATCCACATTACTTTAATACACCAATTTGTGAAGGATTTGAATACTTTTAATAGGTACTTCCTCTTTTAATTAATTTATAAATTACACATACAGTAATTATACTCTAAAATTAGAACCCATTTTATTAGAGGTAAAATCTTAAATTACTTAAATGCCTTAAAAGGGTCAGAAGAAAAAAATACAATTAATTACAGGGCAATATTAGCTGTACATTAAAAAAATGCAGTTAATTATGGAAAGTCTACAAGCTAGCTAATCACAAATCCAACTGAGAGTTTTGATAAGTATGTATTTAATAATATGTATGTAGAGGTAAAAGCATTTCAAGTTATTAAAAAGCCCAAGTACATACTGGAGCGAGGAGGGGAAGCTTGGCTTGCTGCTAGTCTCGATGCTGTCACATGCAACTGGAGAAGAGTAGGAGCTGCTGCTGGACGAGCTGATGCCAAAGCCGCCACTACCACCGTAAGCTGGTCCTCCCTTGACGCCTCCCTTCTTGGCAGCCTCCATCCTTTGTCGCTGCAGCTCCTTGGCCTTCTCACGCATCTTGTTCTTGGCCTCTCGCTCTTGGGTCTGTAAACAATGTCACAGGTCAGTCAGCTGCAAGAAGTCCCAAGTGGTAACAAAGATTACTTACCAAACGAACAGCTTGGTAAACCTTCTCTTCATGAGAATCCATCTCAACAAATGTACGAATCTGAGCTAAATTTACACTCTCACGATAGCCCAATGCAACAATTTCATCAAATGCAAATATTAAATTAAATGCATTATCTACAATTTCTGCTTCTTCCATAGAACGACAATATTCAGGAATCTAAAACACATATTACATATTATTGAATCAGTTTTTATGCAAGCCATAAAATTATAAAGACAAATTTGGTGATATTATTATACTTACAACTCTGGAGAAGAGCCTCAGAGTTTCAAGATCTTCTAAGATGTTGCTGGCTTTAGTAGTAATAAGCAGCATATACAATTTTTCCAATGGTTGATATACATAACGGACTGATTCCGTCTCAACAAAAGTATGTTGTTTTCCTGTTGACATCAACTTTGGAAAAGCTGCCAACAATCCTTCAATTCTGGCTTTGGTCATCTCTACAAATTGTCTGGAGACAATCGCTGTAAAGGAGAAATTATAACGTTAGAAGGCAATCTTTGCTACTTTGACTATTGCCATACAAACTGAACTTGTTAATCACAGTGAGTGTACACTCCAGTAGCATACACTGACTTTTGGGAGACTTGATACGGGTGAAAAGGGGGAAATAGATCATGTCAAACAAAAGGCATAGTATGTACATGCAACTATCACTACATTTAATGACAGTGTTTAATATGGATCCGTTGATCTAACAAATAAGAATAACATTATCTGTTGTCAACAAATATTTATTAAACACTGTCATGTGAATGCAGTAGACAATGCATTAAACCAGTGTCGTGGGACCCAATTTTACTTGTGATTGATTGCCAATTAATAGAATTTGAGTCTTTTTGGTGTATCCCCTTTTTTATTATTTTCACCTAACATTTGATAAATAGTCCGGTGAGGAATCTTCTTAGATACTCAGAAAATGTTGGAAAAAAAAATTTTTTTGAAGAAAAAAAAAAAGGTGAATAGAAAATTTATTGCATCTTATTTAGCTCACTGATAAGAGGAAAGGATTTTCTAACTTTAATCGTGACTGAATGCCAAACAAATGCCCACTAAAGAATTGTCACTGGGCGATTAGAGAGTGTATTATAGGTGCGTGGGAAGCACTGGCAGATCCACGGGGTGCCCCTAAAAGTGCCGAAATACTACGTTAAAGGTGTCCCCCACCCCAAAATTTAACATTGCTAGTAGTCGAGCTCCCCTCCTCCCCTGTTCCTCCTGGATCCGCCCCTTGATGGTGTGTGTGTGTGTGTGTGTATTGTGTATAATAGCATATCCATAAAACATGAATGCCTTAGTGTTTATATTTGAACTTAATCAACTGAAGTACAGTACCTTTGCCGGTTTTGGTGCATACTGCTGCCGCTATCAGGACCTGAAAATTGTAATTAAACTTGAAATGACGCTAACTTGTAATCGTAAAAGCGGTTACAGAAAGTGCATAATGCAATCTGGCACCGGTGGTTTGCATTGTGTGGACCGGCCCTTTTCTTCGCAGACACATGCATTAGACCTCAAGAGAGCTATAAATTAGCTACGATAAAAAAGAGTACATGATATGTAGATTAGTATGAGTATTATATACTTACCATAGTGTCCTTAGGTTGTGATCAGTGTCAGCTTAAAAATTTGCAGATATTTCAGCTGCTAAACATGACAGGTGATGATGATATGGCTGCTGGTGACGTGGGGAAAAGTGCTGCCTCTACTGGCTACTGGGGTGAAACGAAAGCTTTCACATGACAATCAGCTGTTTTCCGTGCGCAATGACAACAAAAGTAATGTCAACTAGATAATTTATATTTTTTAAATAAATTAACTTCTTTTAAAACATATAATCCTCGTGAAGTGCTCACCAGACTGTAGAATTTAACTCTTGCCGTCCAATCCACGTATTTGTTTCCTAGATTTTCTACAATCATGACTGATATTGTAGAGAAAAAAGAAGACAGTGCCATAGATATTTTGCAGGTAATGAAATAGGCAATTTTTCCTTATGATTTGCAGGTCTTTGCACAGCGATCATATTTCAGGTTGTACCAATTGCATAATTATATGTATACATCATATTTATGCAGTTTGCATGCATAGGGTTTTGAGTTTTGACAGGTGGAGGTGCAGAGCATAGATTTGAGTAGATTTTAACGCTCTGCGGCAAATGTGGCTAAACCACGGTGGCTCGCAATATAGTGCTCAACGCACTCTTAAATCCCCCGTAACTCTCCGCCCCCACCACCTCGGATGGCAGGGAGTTCCACTCCCTCACTGTTCGGTTTATGAAGGAGTACTTTCCCACATCGCTTCCACTACCCCTGAACTCCAGCTTCCACCGATGATCCCCCCTCCCTATATATCTGCCTTTCCTAGTTCTGTCGCTAAACTCGCTCCAACCTGCCATCTCCCTGTTAACTTTAAACAAATTTCCTAATCGGTTGTATCTTCTCCTTTCCTCGAGTGGCTCCCACCCCAAAGTCTGAATCATTTTCGACACGCTTTCATAATCTTTCCACACCTTTTTGTCATCTGCAACTAATCTCCATTTTCTCATTCTACCCATAACTCTTCTAGCAGCCCTCCTCTGAACCTTCTCCAACTCCTTCTTTCCAATCTGCCTATATGGGTCCCACACACTACATGCATACTCCAGTATTGGTCTCACTAAGGTCTTATAGGCCTTGTCTCTGACAAATACAGTCGCCCCTTTCAGATTTCTCATAACGAACTCCAAATTTCTCCTTCCCTTTGACGTTACATACCTAATATGCTCATTCCAATTCAGCATATGCACTGGAAGGGTCAGGTATATAATCGAGCCACAGTTATTGTCTGTGATCGAGCTGAGGGAGATAGCCATCATTAGGCGTGTCACCTTGGTGGAATACAGTACCCACAATAGCCGCAAGCAGCAAAGTATGCATGAAGCCATGAACCTATGATTGTACACATATGTTTACCCTGCCTCTAATTTACTTTGCTTTTTTCCCAGCCTTCGTTAGCCCATTCCTTTTAATTTCAACAGAAACAGAACAATGTCTCGTGGTCCAATTGTATGCATAACTTATAGGAATAATGCTGCTTGCTGAGAGTACATCAATTAACCTAGATGTCACCCTAGCTCTTAACTACTCGAATCCTGACACAGACACCCGAATCTCACCATTTGAGATATATGGTACATTTAGAGATAAAGTGACAAATAAGTATCTCCAATTGAGTGTTCTGTGTGGTTTTTATGTTGTTTATCAGTGCATACTATGGTTAAATAATTTAATAATTTTCTTTTATCAATATACCCTTACAAGATACAATATTTTAATCTTAAGATTCAGTCATGCTTGCTTTCTTTTTGACAAATGACATCATCATTTTGCACGCCCACACATTCTCTCCCACACACCTCATACACACTCCAAGTATGGATGGTCTTAAGTTGTCTACATATATGATACATTAGCAATAAAGCTATGCATATTTTATTTTCCCACTTTCAGCTATCAAAAATTTTTAGATACATACTGTAAGTCACAGGCGCGGATCCAGAAAAAAATTTCGGGAGGGGCTGCCTCCATAAGGTCAATGCTAAAAAAATTGGAGTGGGGAGGAAATGCCTATATTGCCCATGTTAAATTCAAAATTTCGGGGGGAGGGCTGCAGCCCCCCCAGCACCCCCCCCCCCCCTAAATCCGCGCCTGGCTGGTAAGTCAGTGGATCTCACTACCCCCCTCCCCCCTTCTCGAAATATTTCTGTTCCATGCACTATTATCACTTGATTAATAATTAAATTTATACAGTGATTGTATCTGAATTTATGGAAAAATTTTATCAACTGGCATGCAATTTCTGCTTAAAATGTGGAGTCAAATTTAATGAATATGATCATCAAGAAATTGTCCTCAAAATGAAAATTATTGTCCAGAATTGTTTGATTCTGAGACATTCTAGCGTTTTGACTTTATTAGTAGCCTGAAAGAATACCTCACATTAGGTATTCTTACCATCAAGTTTTCATGACTTATACAGTAATGGCCCACATTATAAAAATATGTCCTATAGGTACAAGAGAGCAACGTGCAGGACAAAAAAAAAGTACAAATTAATTATGTATGTAATGTACTTAATGCATTAAAGTATTGATGGTAATTTTTTTTTTTTTTTACAGGAACAAGTGAAGCAGATTTATGAGTTTCGAGATTATTATTTATTTAAACGTTCATTGGATAATGCTCTTCAGAAGGATGGGGATGTCAAAAATGAACTAAAGGCAATTTTAGAGAAATTTGACGAACTGCAAGGTATGCACTGTACTACATCAAACAAACTTATTTGAAAGTCATCATTAAAATGAAAAATTCAAGTCCATGTCATACTGCCTGGTGCAGGCTAAATATTCTTGGCACACACACACAAATTTTATTTTCTATTTCTCTTCCATCAGATGCTGCTCAGAAAGAGAATAGAGCAAGATTTTTTTACTTGAAGGGACGAGTGCTCAACATCTTACCTGAACATAATCCTGAAGCAGAACAACTTTTATCCAAAGCTATTAAACTAGACACAAATCTACTGGAAGCCTGGAATGAGCTGGGTTTCTGCTACTGGAAGAGAAAAGATGTCGCAGGAGCTAAAAATTGTTTCCTAAAAAATGTAACTATAAAAATTATTTCTTGGGTGTACTGAGATTATTCCAGATTGTTGACGTGCCTTGTTTGTGCAGCCCAAGGACAAAGTGTCGCTACGCAGTATCTCCATTCTACTGAGGCAACAGCAGGCCGCCAGTCAGGAAGAGAGAATGCGGAACATTGAGGAGGGCCTTGCCAAGGCCTCGCAGGCTGTTGAATTAGACCCGAGCGATGGACTCTCGTGGCTCGTACTCGGGAACTCCTACCTGATCTCCTTCTTTTCAATTCTGCAGAACCCTCGTAAGATGAAGCAAGCTCTGGCTGCCTACATACAAGCAGTGAGTACCATATAATTAGTTGGGAATTATTTTGGTTGAAAATGTAACAGTAAAATTAGATGTTGTTGTAATGTTTTGTGTATGTGTGTGTGTTTTTTTATAATAGAAATTATAATGTTTTTATGTACACTTGTACAATGTACTGTACTGATTTTTTAATACCAAAAACTGCTGTTCTTTGTGATCCCTCACAACTCAATTTATTTTTTGCATAGCATAAATAGCATATTCACCTTATTGAAAAACATCTCTTAGTATCTTCATAATGTTTTTTTTTTTTTTTTTTTTGATACGTTTTTCATAAATATCTTTTCAGGAAAAGGATGCAGTCGCTAAAGTGGACCCTGATCTTTATTACAACAAGGGCATTGTAAGTACAGAGAAATGCAGACATTGATTGTCCATACTAATGACATGGTGTGACAGGCTCTGCAGTACCAGGAGGAGTTTCTTGCAGCACTTGAGGCCTTCTCTCATGCCGGTGCCCTTGACCCGGCGTGGAGCATGCCCAAGGACAAGGAGCAGAAGTTGGTGCGTTTCCTCGACACCGCTCAGCAGCTTACTGCCACTCACGGCAAGCTCAGACCGAAAAAACTTCACGCCATGCTCAAGGTTGGTGTAGCAAAAACATAATTCAGATTTCCAGAGAAAATGTGCTCTCAAATACGAATACGAATCTTTTCTATCATGAATGAAATGCTGTCCTCAGGGTCTGAGCCTCAAACAGCTGGGCCCATACGAGGGTGGGGAGCTCCGTACTCCTGGGGGCCAGGCTCTGTCGCTGAGGCCGGTGGGGCTGTCAGAACTGAAGCCCGGTCTCAACGCTGAGACGGTGGTGCTGGGCAAGGTGGTCAGTGGAATCCACTCAGAAGACTCCGTCGCATTGTGAGTACAAACTGCCCAGCTTGATGATGTATGATAAATAAGTTGTATTTATTTATTTATTTATTTATTTATTTATTTATTTATTTATTTATTTATTTATTTATTTATTTATTTATTTATTTATTTATAAATAAAACTAATCATTTATTAGTTTTACTATAGCAAAAATTTTGAACTTTTATTTTATGAAATTCTCAAAATTACAAAGAGTTTTTGCAGTCCTGAACGCATGTAATTTGAAAATTACATAAAAAAATTACCTCAAAAAAACAATTTAATAAATTTACAAAAGTCCCTACAGTGGAATTTTTTATTAAAATAAAATTTTCCAGAATTTTTAACTCTAAATTTGAAAGATTGTGAATTTTTAAAATGTATGCAATATGCAGTTCTCTCTACTGTAGTTCTCTATTTACTTAACTTTTTTGTTTCCTAAATACAATTTTTTAGCATTCATGACCAATAATTAAATATTGATATACTGTACATAGTACATACCAACCTAATTTATTTGTAACTCGCACTGTTTTTCCAGCGCGTTCTGCCTGACGGACAAGGCTGGCTCGTGTGCGGTGGTGACCGTCTACAACCTGGCCGAGGGCAAGGGCGTCATCATCGGAGACTCGGTGGCCGTCCCAGAGCCTTTCCTCACCCAAGTGCGCTTCTCGTACCAGGGCAAGGTGAGACACTTGTTATTAATTGGAAGGAAAGTCTTCTTTCTTTTGTTTCTTGATTGCTTACCATAAACCTCGAAAGTAAATTTTAGATATATTTTTTATTTTAAATTTTATCATTTGAAGTTTTAAAAATTAATATTGTTTAGAATTGTAAATTATGATTACTGAGTATTTCTTAAGCAAAGCAATTAACTTCAAATAAACAATAAATATGTCATATTATAATATTTTAAATCTTTAAAGCCAAAGAAATGCTGCAGGCTGATTTGTGGGATGTGGAATTTCATTTATCTGAAATCTTTTGTAAATACTTAATTTGTCTCTTTTTCCCAGGACTACAACTTTGACACTATCCGAGTGGCGACGCCGCTTGTGCTGGTGGTGAATGGTCGTCGGCTGAGTCGCGAGCTGCACGCCTGCACAAGTGTCTCCACTGTGGTGTCAAGCGTCGCTCAGAGTGAGGCCTTGTGATTGGTTGAGGCTAGTGGAGAATAACGCACAAGTAAGATCATCCTGAACTTGCGCAGAAAGCAGCTGGAAAAGAACTGCTCAAACCTTTGCTTAAATCTCATGGTTAAAAATTGACGCCTATAATTTTCTGTCTAATTTAAATCAAATTAGCTTTTAAAAACAAAATTACAATTAATTATATTTTTTTAAATTTTTATTTGCTTTTAAAGGATAGATTATTTTATATTCCTAAGCTTATTTGATTATATATTAATTTGTTTTAAATAACCTACCTAATACCTACCAGTATTGTGTAACAATATTATAACATTGCCTGCCTGCTTAGATGTAAGTTTAAACCCGTACCTGGACTTTGACAGAATAAACTGAATGATAGAAATAATTTCAATTACCTGCCTGGAAGCTCAACATATTCCAGTGCAAGTGTGAGGACAGTGGTGCATCATCAAGAAGACCATTTCATAGATTTCAGTTAGAGTTATGCCTATACGAGAGGTGTTGCTTAAAAACAAAGACAGAGGGGTGACAACGAAATTAAATTTAGTACTTTAGCAAAAAAGGGTTGGAAGAGGACATTACAAATTCCATGAAAAATTATAAAAATTATAATTTTTTAATTTATAAGTATTGCCAATTTTGTTTGAGATACCAATTAAATTGTTTCGTTTGAAAACTTAAGAGTATATTATATTTATTTTACTGCTTTAATTTTAAAAAATATGATTCCAAAATATTGATACCATTTGTAAAGTTTTTATGATGTCTTGACTCCTGAAATTATGTTTCATGTCAGCCTAGTGACGTAAATTATTTGTTTTAGAAAAATATATATTGTTAAAAAAATATTTTATATTTATTTTTTTAATTGATTTGATTTTGTGTAAATTTTTCTTACATAGCTAATTTGTAGCCATACTACCTCCTTGTGAAAGAAGACTAGACATGACAGTACCCATCTTATTTTGAAAAATTAGTATTAATTTGGGGTTATGAATTTTTGTCCTTGGGTCCATGCCACCCAGCCTGGTTATCTGTAGCATAGTTATTTACTAATAATGCCACCCTAAAGACGTACATATCTCCCCCCTCTCCTGTAATTCATTAAAAGTAATATAGACTCACAATGAATTAATATGCCTGATAATTCTGTCAATTGAAAATAATTGTCTCCCCCCTAACTTTACTTTAATATTCCTTAATTAATATGTAAGATTAATCATGCCTGTCAGCTTTGACTGAATTAGTATACAAACCTTACAAGAATAGAAATAGATTAGCCGAGAAAAATTGGTAGCACAACTTCGCTAAACCTGTCTAATATTTTGTATTTTTGCTAAATCCTAATAAAAAAAGAAGCCTTCTTAAGTATGATTTTAATTTTAAATAATTACAAGAGACATTTCCTCTTGGGCATTTCCTTTAACAATAATTTTACGTTAGCATAATTATGTTCAATAAATGTCACATTCTAATTAAGCCTATCACAGAATTATGCAACACTTTTCACTCCCTGGTTTTTAACACTCTGTAAGCAAATCTAGAAAAAAAAAACATTCTAACTTTAAAAGGAAACTGGAGTTACTTGATTCTTGTTTCTTGACAATGAATTAAACTTGTTATATCCTTCCTTGCTTTTACAAAGTACTCTGTTTGAAGAAACATAAAAATTATAAGGGGCATTCATAAAGCCTTAACGCCACAATTAAGGCTCAATAATTTAAGACCAGAAATTTTGGGTCTAAAAAACACGTCTAAAATCAAGCTTTAAATTATCGAGCCTTAAATGTGGCCTTAAGACTTTGTGAATGCCCCTTACTTAGTCTAATGACAGAAAATTTTTGAAAAAAAAAAAAAAAAAAAAAAAAAAAAAAAAAAAAAAAAAAAAAAAAAGATAAAAATGAAGTAAAATGTATGCCATATAGTTTAGCACCAGCTGATGGTCCAAGTTTTGTATCTCCACTTTGTTACAAAGTTAAGTTTATCTGTTGATGGCACATATATATTATTATGGAGATAAATAGTCTCAGCTGACATTATGTCTATAATAGCTGCATAAAATTATGAAATTGTTTTTAATATTTTATATTCTCTGTTAAACATTTAATTTACATTTATAACAGATGTTGCACAATACATTATTTGTTATAAAAAAGTGTCTTAATTATCACTCTTTTGCACTCTTTGGCAGAAATTTTAAAAATAAAAAAGTTAAAGGCACATTTATATCAATGGCACTTGATAAATAATTCTATTGTTAAGTCTTAAAGTCTTGTTCACATGTTGACTTCCCACAACTTGAGGTAGTTGTCAAGGGTCGCTTCGAACCATTTTCTCTTTTCGGACTCTTTGATGATCGGAGTAAGGGTGCGCAGGTCCAGCTGTAATACAGCTTCGTTAAGCAGAAGAGAGTCAAGTTCGCGAAGCTTCTCTGCGTCCCCGTGTAGACGCAGCAAGGAGGCATACTTGTACAGATAGAAGGTGGTTTGTAGATTTTGCTCTGCCCATGCAGTCACAGTTCGGTTGCCACTCGCAGCTTGGATACGCCCCATCTGAACAGCATGCCACGGAGAAAAGTAACCACCGAGCTCAAACGAAGACAGCTCACCGACTCCTTTCTCTCGAAGTCTTTCTTTTATTCTTTTGTATACGGAAGGAGTGTACACAAACACCTAAAAACAAAAACATAATTATATATTTCATATAATATTGTATAAAGTAAGTTATATAAAAAAATGAGAAAGAATGGGCTATCAAAAATTTAATTTTCATTTTTATGTCACATCTAAGCAATAAAATCAAGTCAGAAAATTATTACACAAAAATCCCGATTTTAGTCCATGAAGTTGAAGGGACCAAAAAATCCGTACTTCGTAAATTGAAAGTTCGTAAAATCGATGTTCTAGGGAAAAAATGGCTTAAAACTTAATTATGAATTAACAAGTTGCAATACAAAATAATTTTTATGATTTATATAGTTGTATTCCACTGGTAGAGATGAAAGTATAAAAGAAATATGAAAGAACGTGCATATAAATTTAATATTTTATAAATGAAGTAATACATTTTATAAGGTCGTGGTGTAAAGATATATATCGCAGCAATTTTTACGCTCGATCACGTAAATATAATATTTCATAATACGAGTATATCATTAATATCGCGTATATTATATACTATAATAGTGTAATTTAAAACAAATAATAAAAATCTTTAGTTTAATTCTGAATTTTAAAGCTATCTGCATGTAGCTGTCGGTCTGCTATAAAATTAAAGAACTTAATTTATAAATTTATTTATTTTTTAATTATACAGGGTAATCTTATTTCTAATGCGCATATATAGCCTATAAAATATTCATACTCCTGTACATTACGCGTTTCGCGTTTTTTTTTTTTTTTTTTTTTTTTTTTATCTATATAGCTATAACAACTATATAATAATATATTATATACACTGATATTTTTTTTTTTTTTTTTAGCTGTTATATATTTTCTATTAACATATAATCTATAAATTAAGTTTCGATCGAGTACAGGTAATTCTATATTTAATAAATAATTATACATACATAATTATAACATAATGTACATATAATACATATATAATATGCAGCGGTACGTGCGATTGGGTTGTACGAAATGTGCAATATGATCTGGACAAAGATAATTCGACACTTTATTTTTTTAAGATCACAAAATTGTCAATTGCATTACATTATTATAGCTAGACCATGCAGTTGCTATAGAAATAAGAATTTTAGAAACCACTTTCTGTTTTAACTGTAAAAATCCCACAAGAGTTCTCACTATAAAAAATAAAAATATTAAAATTAGCGATCGTAAATTTTACGTTGCGGCTCTACCAAATTTTGACATTCATCATGCATTTACGGAAAAATGCAGATAACTTCTAGATCCTCAAAAAGTTTCGTAATATTTTACTGCAGAAACATTTTTTTTTATTGATGCTGATGATCTCTGCTAATTAATTTATTATCTTCGTAAATTTGATCTCTAATAGTCATGGTGCATTTATATATAGTAAATTCGAGTTTTCGTAAATACGATTGAGGTTATTTAATTAACAGCTAGCAGTCTGCTAGCTGTCAGCTTGTCAGCTAGACATTTAAATTCCCTACCAACTATTCGGGACCTATATATAGTCCTTCCGTCCTTCCTTCCTTTTACTTCGTAAATTCAAGGTTTTATTGTACATTAAATTTAATATCCATCATTATTATAACGAATGCAGCTCAATTTCATTTGGAGTGATACCTTAAAAAAATCTATATAGAAAAATGTAATATATAGTATATAAGTTTGTTTATCCAAATGATTAAAAATGCATATGTAGAAAAGCTTAGACTGGTGTATATCTCGATTCTGAGCAAAACATTAATTTGTTTTAAAATGTTCTCTTCCATTACATGTATTATACAGTTACTGAGAATATGTCAAATTAATTGCCGTGAAAATAATTACTGTTTTGGATTTATATTCATGCATGCAATCTAATTTCAAACCATGCATGTGTGTATGTGTGAGAGAGAGAAAGAGTTATATAATATATTTTAGCAAAATTTATTTTTTAAATTTATTTTAATTACGTGTAATTGAATACATGCATTAATTAATGGTAATAATGGTTATACGTAAGTAGTATATATAATATAATTATATGGAATTAAAAATAAAAAAATATAAATAATGGTGATCGTCACATTAAAAAAGTTTACATTTTACTTACTTTAATTAATCAAGATAAAATAAAAATCAATTAAAAAATAATTATGGAAAACTTATACGCACTTTCATAATTTGCAGCATAAAAAATACTAGGCTTTTTTTTAATTTGAAATTTATATAGATATATATTATATATTATACTTCTGTGTTTGGATTATTGTATTAATTATTAGGTCTGTTGGTAAATACACATGTACAATGTACACAATAAAAAGAATCGATTATTTGAGATGAACCTTCTGTACATATAACATAAGGTTCATATATTATTTGTGATATCACAAATAATCGATTCTTTCTGATTGTGTATTTACGAACAGACCTATTATATAATATATATTATGATAAACAAGAAAAATAAATGTTAGCTTCTTCGATCCCTGTGCTATTTTATAAATTTATCTTTTTTATTGTTTATATTTTTTAATTAAATTGGGGAGTTAAAAAAGAGTGTAAGAGGAATTTTGTCATGCACTTTCTACAAATCCAATGAAGTTCATTACTTAATTATTAGTGAATATATAATTAAGGGTACGTGAGTGTCACCATTTAATTTATATCTTTTGAATAACTAATATGCTCTTTTGTTTAATAATAAGATTTTAAATCTAGGGTAATATTCAAGCATTTAAATTTTTTTTGTAAAAACAGAAAGTGATCGAGCTAGTGAAATCTAGCTTTTCAGTCAAATTTAATATTTATCTAATGGTTAAAACTTGGTACTTCTATTGTTAGTTAATGCAATCAAATTGTGTACTAGAAATCTTCCTCAAGGCTATGTTCCCATTTTACTTTGACTGAAGGATTATAGTAATTTCATACTATATTATAACGATATCCAAGTGCATGCACACAAAAAGTGAATTTTATTCACGATAGAAATATAATTTTTGCAGAATTTCCTAAACTTATTTCACACACAAAATAATATAGCGTGATCATCGTGCAAAAATGTACAAGGTTGAATTTAATTACAGCTGTAGGCTATAAAAGCAATACATAAAAACAATTAAATATTTAATAAATAAATACAAGGGGATATAATTTTCATTTATAATTTACAAAGAACAGATTTAAAACATGAGAATTTAACTTTTACAATTTAACCAAAATATATATCAAATTTAAGTATATTGAAGATAAAAATGTATGGATTTTCTAATGCGCAAAGTAAATTTTTGTGAATATTATACATACGTATACACTAAAGAAAATTAATAATTTTTAAATATTATATATATCATGATTAAATTCTTGGTACTCGTTTTTAAATATTTTGCCTATATATATTATCCAGCCTATCGCAGCACCTATAAGTAAATATACTAGCCTTTTTAATCACAAACATTACGCAGTTATCCATTTTTTGAGTAATTAAAATAAAATTTAAAAAAGTAATTATATTTAAACAAACAAAATTATAATTTAACTAATTATTTGTTAACAGAATAGATAAAATTAAGTGATAACACTCAAGCTGTAACCTTTATCTTTAAATTTTCTTATTTAATGTGAATGAATTTTATATTGTAACCGGATTCTCTCATTAATCTCATTATATCACATTTTGGCCGCGTGTCATGTGATCTTATGGACCGTCGTAACATCCATAACTTACTATACATTTTCAAGGCTAGCTGCCGTACAGAATGTTGTTTTTCCCACTACTAATTTTCTCGATATAAACATTCATATTTCCCCTTGACATTACACAACGAGAGAAATCAACAAGTTCTCCAACAGTGCATTAAGAAGATATATATGCAATTTTTTTATTATCTTGAATTTGAATTGCTAAATCGTCATGCATGGTTACCTTATAACTAATTAATCTCACCTGGTAGAGAGCATTGCCTGTGACGTAAGAGGAGACGTAATGCGAGCCGTAGCTGCGGACGAAGTTCATAACGCTCGCCTCGTCTCCAATTTTTATCGTATCGAGTTCTCGTGCCACGGCAGCCACGGGCTCGTACGGAAACTGCGCCATGCGATTGTTGTCCCTCCACCGCGCCACGCGTACCAAGATGAAACTGTGGGCACTTTGAGGACTCACAAAACTAGCATTGATTCCCAACTCCCTCGCAGCTGCAGCACTACTCCAACTTCCAGTAAAAGCTCTCCAGGGTTTATCTAATTTTTCAATATTAAAATCACGAAAATAAGCATGAAATAATTGACGTACATTATCACAGAATTCCATATGAAAATCACCATCAAATACGACACTTCTTGTGCGTCCTGTTCTTCCTTGTTTTAAATTTTCATCAGAATTTACACTTTGAAAAACATCAACAGTTGGTTCACGAAATAACCAAACTTCAGAATCGTTTCTAGGAACCACACGCATACTTATACTTAAATATCCATAACGTGAAAATAAATTAATTGCTCTTCCTATATTTAATTGTGAAGTTTTATTTGCTCTTAGTTCTGTACAACACACTGCTACAATTAAAAGGAGCTCGCGCCAACGAAGGCGGCGGCGCGGCTCGTACATCGCGGCGTCCGCTCTTGGGCGCGATTGCTTGCTAACTGAGTGGCCACCAGGCAGCGACGGTCGCGACCTCGCTCGCGGCAGCAGCAGCGGCTGTTGGCTGGTATAGGGGAAGTGACTGCTGCCTCCGCTTCAATTCTCTTGCAGGGCGGCGGTGACCTAGCCGGCATTGTCACTGAATTCCCTCTGCAGCTTTAAGGACGCGATCTACGAAGGTTGCCCGCTTGACACTGCGTGCAGCATCTCATCGTTACACCTGCAGCAAGTCAAGCAAATTTCACCTTGCATCTTTCCCCCCTCTCTAAATCCCCCTACTTTCCCTCCTCGAATTTATAGTACCCGACACAACAAATACTTGAGGTTCGTTTTATATGAACGTGATTGTGTTGGCATATTATATACATGGAGAAATTGTAATTGATTTCAATATTGCTACAACGTTTACTCTCATTTTTTTTTTATGTTAGATGGAAAGGCATTCTGGCTTATACCCAATTTTTTGTTCGTGTGCTTTTGTATATTTTATATTTTGTGTAACATTACATGAATTTTTATTATTTTACATGATTTTTTTTTTGTTCTACCCACATGCTCGCATGAGAACATAGTTTTTTTTTCTATTTAATATAATATCACTATATTATAGGCAGTATAATAGAGTATAATATATTGAGCATGACTATATCATCAGCATGCGGAACGAATTCTTATTTTTTATGTAATTATGCAATGATTCTCCTTCGAATTTATTATCAAACTTAAAATCTTTGATATAAATTAGTAAAATAACCTTCTGAAATCATATGTATATTAGAGCTTATTATTATAAAGTTTAATTCTACGCTTCTATAGCCGGATTACATTATAATTTATTACGTCCATCTGATGGACATTGACCGCATTGAACAATTTTAGGAATTTTAATCTACCTGGTCATCACCATAATCATTTTTGTAACACCTCATGTCTTTTAAAATATATACATAATTAAATACATGGTTTCATTAAAAAAATTGTTAAAATATTACTTTTATATGGCATGTTTCTAATTTTCTTCAAAATGTTCAAATTTCCCTGAATATATATATACTGTATATTATGTGTATAAATTGAAAATTCTATCAATAAAACAGAAATGTTACCATGCAGCAGCTGACATTACATTAATTGTCTTGCTTGATTGCACATCTATATAATATAATCTATATATAAAATCATGATTCATTTAAAGTAGATTATAGAAAAAAAGTGTAAAATAAATTAACAATGGCAACTAGAAATCACTGTATTTTTTTTTTTTTTCAGTCTCAATGGTGCAAAAACATCAGTCCTATAGTCCTATATTATTATTATATAATTATATATTATACATGTTATATGACATGTATGCAATATTATATTATGAAATTTACGAATGAAATTAGCCTAATTAATTAATTAAAAATTAATTTATATTTAAAATATAAATAATAATAAAAATAATAAATTGCTGTTAAATCTTTTAAAAAAAGGAAACAAAGCTAAGAAATTTTCGTTTGAAATTTTGTGTGTAAATTTATTTTAGAATTAATTCATGCTAGACCAAAAAATCAAAATCCAATTATTAAAGGACAGGATATAAGGTGAAAGTTTCATCTCCTTTATGTCAGTAAAATATTCCACACCCTGATACATTCACCTGGCAAGACAGTATCATATTAGTTTTGAATGGACAAATCACTCTCACCTTCAACACAATCACATCAGTGATTATATATTATTTTTCTGGTACTTCTTATACATGCAGGCTTACTTTTACTTTGCACTGCATGGAGACGACATTGCGGCACTCCTGCTGACGTTATGTCACGTCAGTAGTCGCCCTTGGTTCACCACTCCTCCTCCTGCCGTGCGTGCCGTGCCCACTACACTTCAACAAATACAAGATGACCCCAGCAAATGGACTTTATTTTGAACACTGGATTCCATAAAGAGGTTGTAATATAATGATATATTGAAAGTTGTAGAGAAGTAAGGGAAGGCCAAAAAACTTGCATGGCGCTTCTACAGAGGTTACTTCTAGGAATAAATAATCGTATATATATATATATATATATATATATATATATATATATATATATATATATATATATATATATATACCCATAAGTTTTGCTCGTAAATGCACAATTGATTCATAAATCAAGGCGAACCATCTGTACCAGGTATTGGATTAAGGAAAATCTGATTATATATTGTGTATTTTCGAACAGACCTCTATTATATTTTGTTACAATATACGTATAAATAAAATTGAAGAATATACGTACGTACGTATTAATTAATACCCTCGAAACACGCGAAACAGAATTCAAGTTTTTTTCCTTTATTCGTACTGAATTATAATATGAAATATATAATATTATAATAAAGCATGCAGCTAGTTCCGGAGGGATTATAAATTAATTTAGCTGTATAAAATGTACGGTTATGGCTACTGGTCATGGAAGCACGCGACCGTCACAAGAACTTCTCCGTTGTCCGAGCAGCTCTCGTTTTCTATACACAGGTTGTCCATATATATAAAGTGTATACTGAATGACCCACATTTTATAGCGACAATATTTTGTGTTGTAAGTCAACCTATCCTAATATAAAAACAATATAATAATTGTCATATAATGCGTATATATATGGATAATGCATGATGGCCTTTCAATTATAATTGAATAATGTATCAATACACAGCTTTTGTAAAATTATGAAAATGCTGGAGTATGTTATAATTAATTGTTATTACATACAAAATTGTGTATGGATGATGAGATAGTCAATTTATTGCGCAGTCTCTATAGAGGGATGTTTTCTTCATACTTTAATAGAAAAAGTTATGGAAAATGACATCGCAAATGCGTTCGAACACTGCATGCGTAATTAAATTAAAATTAATCGAGTTAAATTATTTAAATCAATTTAAAATTATTATCGAATTCATAAGAAGAAGAAACTTCCCTGTAGTAATTTCTTTTATAATAAAATAATTGTGTATAAATATAATCACTATAATAGCAACTTCACGTTAATTTTGATAAAAACATATAATTGATATAATATATACTACATGTCAATATTAATATGGTGTTTATTTCTTGATGCAAAAATGTAAAATCTATGAAAAATATTTTCAATTTTATTTAAAATTATAATATAATTAATATATATTATTATAATATATGTTTATAACAAAAGATTATGATACAATTTGAAACTATACATGTCCTAAAAGTTACCAATTAATTCCCGCAATTAAAAATATTTAAAAAAAATCCTCTCTCAGACATCATAAAATTGGGGGTTCATTGCATAAGATTTGACCTTTTATTTATTTTTTACGTCGATGCAATGTGAAGAGCTAAAATAACAATGTAGTATCAGAAAGTTATTTTATGTCATAAATGTATTAAAAATATTTTTAAAATTATAGATATGTTGCATGACGCAGATGTAATTATACGAGTGAGTTGATGCAACAATTTCAAGTTAATCTCAATATGCATGACTCAAAATATTTCACTCTGCACTTAAATTCTTTATTATGATAATATTATTTACCTTAACATGATATTATTATATATTACTCACTTAAATATCATCGGTTTTTATCAGCTGACGATTCGAGTCATCAAGTGTACTGCGTAGAAATTTATTTAATTGCAACAAAGTTTATTAACTTTTTTTATTCATAATAATATAATATTTTATAGTATATTATACTCTATATAATATATAAGTATAGAAGAATGTATCATATATATAATAAAGAATGAAGAATACAAAAATCTCCATGTTATGGATACTTATAACTCTAAGGGTTTTTTACATGATATTTAATTTTTCTCTTCTTATAAAGGTATTTGTTATATATTATTGTGTTATTTTTATACACCTGTTAATTAATATGGTTCAATATATTATACATTAATTGTGTATATTTTTAATTACTATTTTTTTATTTACAAGAATACACCCCTAAGAGCTTACAGCTCGCAGCTGGGTAATGGGTAGGATCAATTGTTCATGATAATAAAAATGTATTATTATTATTATTCATAAGCTATAAACAATACAATTGAAATAAAATATTATTGCAAAATGAATAAAAACTGTTCAATTTAAGTATACGCTCAAGTTGACATGAAGTTTATAGTAACATTAAACTGCTTCATGCACTGGAAATAATCATAGATATAATTAATTATGTTGGTTGCTCTAATAAAATATATATATATAGGATAATAGTAGTCATATTCAGATAAGAACAGCTTTTATGTTGAAAGTGGATCTACTTCATTTTGATAACAAACAGTCCATTACAACATTCACATCAGTCTTATATTTTATTTATTTCACCCATTTACATAATTATTGTACATAAAAATACAAATTTAATAACTGAGGGGGTGGGGATAACAGTGCTAACATTGAGCCGATTATAACATATATCAATGCAATATACAGTATATATTTTATATTAATTATTATAATATAATTTTGGTTATTTAAGGGAAGGTAACACGAATCAGCTGACCCAATGTTAAAATAATCACACACAATATGAAAATTATGAAAAAAGTTTAAAATGTTCTCCTAGCTCTACATCCCCTATCAGTAGGTAAAATATCAGTTATACAAATTCAAGCTAGTTTTTGAGTTATGAATTTTTAAAGTTGACTACTTTAACATGGAAAACCCAAACTTCCATGCTAAATTCGTCAACTTTAAAAATTCATAACTCAAAAACTAGCTCGAATTTGTATACCCATGATATTTTACCTACTGATAGGGAATGTATATAGAGGAGAACATTTTAATTTTTTTCATAATTTTCATGTGTGGGATTATTTTAACATTGGGTCAGCTGATCCGTGTTACCTTACCCAAGATTAACTTTTGACATTTTACTCCTCAAAGTTAGTCGCATAAATAATATGTAAAACGTTACCAGTTAATATTAAATTTTCCTACAATAGAGTTTTCTGTATTTAATTGTTCAATGTGGTATAATTATGTTCTGTGATTATGAAGCCAAGTTTTATGTCGTATAGATACTGAATCTGATGTCCTCAGCCAGAGTTTCCGTGTTATGACACGACGTGCTTTCAAACCATATATTCCGCATTCATCAGCAAATTGTATATAAAGACTCAATTTCTGCACCGTAAGCAATAGTTTCAGTTTTGTTGTAACTTCATCTGAATGCAGCGTTGTACTCTTCATTGACATGGAAATGTTCTTTATCGAAAATTCATAACAATAAAGGGAATTATAATTAAATGTGTCCTGTTTTTCCGTGTTTATTTTGAAGCCTAATATCATGTTCAGAGATTATACTAATCAACGTATACCACTAAAACATATTCGTTTGCTGCATAAGCTACATAAAACATTCATATTTCACAAGTACGCTATTGTGAAATATTTTTATTACAATGCATGTAATCGACCTCAACTATTTTTATTGCGTAACAGCAGAGCATTAAAGTTGTAAAAATTTATACTCTGACATTTTTAATGTATTATAAGTTCTGACTATATTTTCAAATATATCCAGGTATTGAAAGAATTTGAAAGTAATGTCACAATTAAGTTAATCACTGATGGCGTCGGTCCTGTTCTTTTATATTAAAATTGTGGTGTCTATATATAGTATAATAGTGCCTGTTTAAAAAATAGACTATAGACTCTAAAGAGTATAATCGAAATTCGAACTCAGAAAACACCTTAAAAGATTATGTTCAATTTTTATTTTATGCTTGTATCATTTTTGCAATTAAAAAAAAAATGCATTCGCGCGGTCTTGTCCATGAGTGCAAAAAAAAAAATTTTGCATTCACATGCTCGTCTTGGTTGCGTGTCTTTTCAACCCTCTCCCTTCCCTTCACACACAAACAACAAATAAAGGATATTATAAAAGTATTATATGAGACGGTCGAAGTACTAAGCATCTTATTTTACTGCACGGATTTACCTTTAATTATAATTACAATTAATCATAATTATTTACAGTTTTGAATTACGAGTGACAATCGCTTCGTACACGTGGTAATTACAATAGTACCTCTCAGCATTCATGACTTAAAAAGGTGCATGACGAAATAAACAAATATGTTTCTGCTTAAAAAGTTGCTTGAAAATTTGCTGTAAAAATTTAATGTGAATTTCTTATAATTATAGTATTAAAAAAATTGCATGTTGAAATGTTTAGAGTCGGAAGAATACTGTTTTCATTTGCATGAATTGCGCGGAGAGAGCTCTTGGCCCGCGGCGAGGAGATACTCTCGCTTTTCTCGGCTTACCTGCTGATGGGCTTCTTGGTGAGCACCACGCGCATCACCAGCTGATGCTTCTCCTCGCAATCTGCTGGCGTAATAAGACCCGTTTAAGACGTGTTTAGTGGGGGAGAAAATACCTGGCGAGAAATTAAGTTACCATGTTATTTCAAATTATTCCTATTATATATCTATAATAATATCCTATACCTATTAGCCGCATAATCAGTGAGCTGATCTTCCCACTTTTATATTGTCTCAGTGTCAGATTTTTATATTTTTTATTATAATAATATAATTATAGTATATCTTTTTATTTTAATAACTCCATGATTAAATAAATTTAAACTAGCAAGTATTGAAGATGAGTATACTCAATTTTAGAAAAAAATTGTTATATGTAAAAGAGGCAATCACAAAAAGGGCCCAAATTTAGGCCCAATTTTTTATGTTAGAATTGAGCCCTAAATCGAGCCTTAAGTCTTTGAGAATGCCCCTTATAATAATACATCATTGTAATCATGCGGTACATTTTTGAAGTGAAAAAATCAATATAAATAATTAAAATATTACTTTATAAAATATGTATATATATATTGAATATATAAATACAAAAATGTGACAAAGGCGATATATTTTATCTGTATTTATTTTATTTATTAAATAATAATTTGCGAAAAAATAGTATTGAAGAAGAAAGTAAATATTTGCAATGTTTTGTAAGGATTCTAGCTATTATTATTATATACAATGATAAACAAACAAGCAAACAAATGGTGCTTGGGCCCGGCTTGAGCTAGTGTCCAGCTTGTCTTGTTAGATAAATAAATGTTTAAAATAAATTTACAAAGCGTTTATAGGAAAGTACCACTGCAATAAAACAAAATTTCGGGGGAATCGTCCTTCTGCTCTCTACCTCATGCATGCCAGGGCTATGACTACACCTCAGACGGTAAGTGGCAGAGCCTGGCGGTCCTGGAGTAGCAGGTCTGCGATGTACCCGAGTGGGCCAAGGCGAGGAAGAGAGGTCAGAGGTCACAGCCACCCGCCCGACGGTCCCGACATGAAATTTTTTCGTAGCATCCTCTGCAGTTTGCGCAACTCTTGCGGCAGCACGAGTTTTATTTTGCTACAGTACATGCAGATTGTAGAACGTATATATCTTGGCGTGCCATCAAAGTTTCTTACTAGCAAGGTGAAGTGAGTGTCCTTAACGGAAATATTTTTATTGATTTATTAGACATTGAAAAATAATTCATCTTGAGATCTGTTTTCATTCTGTAATGAAAAAGAAATTAAAGTTATCAAAATTTTCAAATTTTGCAACAATCGTGAATGTTGAAATAAATTTATAAGATGTTATTTTGATGTTATATCATTAACATTATATTCATTATACTATAGTTGGTATAATTTATTACTATTATATTGTAGAATTAAACAGTTATTTTTTTTTAATTAGCTTATCAAATATAATAATTATAACCGAGCAGACATTATAATAATTAATAACCAATTAATTAATTCTTTCACCTTAGGACTAATATTCTGTAATGTAACAATTTATATATTATATTATGTTATGTTATGTTATGTTATGTTATGTTATGTTATGTTATGTTATGTTATGTTATGTTATGTTATGTTATGTTATGTTATGTTATGTTATGTTATATATATATATATATATATATATATATATATATATATATATATATATATATATATATATATATATATATATAAATATATTATACTTATATTAATTAATTTATGGTAACTTCCATTGAGAAACAACACGATTAATTTTATATTGTCCATGTCAAAATATAGACAGTGATGACATATCAGCTGATGACTTATGCTTATTATTTATTAATTAACCTTGAAAGGAAAGACGTACATGTGTTCATGTTTTTTCAACCTTAAAATTTTAAATTAGTGTAATCGTCATGTAATTAAGGTAGAGATAATATGTATCAGCTGGACCAATGCTAAAAAAATCCCATTCATAAAAATTATGAAAAAAATTTAAAATGTTCTCCTCTACATCCCCTATCAGTAGGTAAAAAATCAGGTATACAAAAACGAGCTAGTTTTCGAGTAATTAATTTTTAAAGTTCTCTAATTTAACATGGAAAAATGGAACTTCCATGTTAAATTAGTCAACTTTAAAAATTAATAACTCGAAAACTAGCTCGTTTTTGTATACCTGATATTTTACCTACTGATAGGGGATGTTGAGGAGAACATTTTAAATTTTTTTCATAATTTTTATGAATGGGATTTTTTTAGCATTGGGCCAGCTGATACATATTATCATAGTCTCTTGAATGTATATTATAATTAATAGACAATTAATATTATAATATTTTTAAAACCTGGGTATGTATTATGATAACTCATACTTGAGAATATAACGCCAACTTTATAATGGAAGTTAATTATAAAATAAATACTGTGAATAGGAAATTTAAATCAATGAAGCAAAACGAGCGTTGAATAATATAATGTGGATTAATTTTATTATATATGTATTATGCACTCATAGTTCTATAAAAGGATAAATATTGTAATAACTATTTGCTAATATACTACCTGTAGTAGATATTACAGCCATATGTTATTGTATCTTAACAGCTAATAATTTAAGGTTAAATAATTGTTTAGTGTGTGATAATAATAGAAATATATATATATATTTCTGGTACAAGTTAGTTATAAATTAGTTAATATTATAATATATATAATAATACTATAATATAATGCTGCAAAAACTGCAATGAACAACAGTTGATTAATATGATTAATTTGAATTATATAGTAGAATATATATAATTAATAAATATATTAAAAATAATAAAATACAATTATTATAATAATCGTAAAAATTAAAGGCTTAATAACTACAATTTCCTTGATTTTGCTACCAGCTATATACATAATATGAATTAATTAAGATTCCTTTTGGTTGGATTTACACTAGTGCGGAGTGGCGCGGTAACGCGAAATATTTCAGTTCTCTCATGAAATCTAAAAATTTATATGCATTTTTCTTATAAGTTTAATCCGCCGTGTTGTAGTTAAAATTTCGCAAGGTGCGACGATATCAAAGCTTATATACTATTATATAAGCTTTGGACGATATATAAAATCAAAAAAGACGGCTACCAAAGAATTTTAAATCAAATGCGCATTATTCACGCGTCAGGTTGATCTAAAAATTAAGCCAATGTAAATGCACCTTTAAACCACCTCTGTGGTGTGACGGGTGACGTCTCTCCGTCAGTTGCGTGTCTCGTCGCATTCTTGCATGCGGTCACCAACAGACGCTGAGGTTATGAAGGTGTCTGGCCGCCTTCTGGTTGTTGCTGCGGTCCTCCTCGGACAAGAATCCAAGTGACATTATATACTCATCTTTCCTCGACCTTCTTGTATTTATATGATGAATGCTTTTGGTTCTGGCTGGCTGTTTTAAAAAAAAAATCCGAAAGGCAGAGGTTGGAGAGGAGAAAACGGGCTGGCCTCACGAATCAACCCCAGGCGCGGATCCAGGGGAGGGGCTGGGGGGGCTGCAGCCCCCCCCCCCAATTTTGGATTTAACATGGGCAATATAGGCATTTCTTCCACTCCATTTTTTTTTAGCATTGGCCTTATGGAGGCAGCCCCCCCCCCCCCCCCCCGATTTTTTTTTCTGGATCCGCGCCTGATCAACCCCATGATATAATATTGATTATTGAGAGTATTGAGACTCAATAATTTAAAAACAGCGAGAGCAAGAAAGAGAGAGAGAGAGGGCATACATCTTTAGCTCACATAATGCAGTCACTGCACAGTGATAGGTGATGTGACACACACAACACACACCAAATGTTGTCACACGTCAGTTATTCATATAAATTAAAAAGAATTAACTATAACAGTCATCAATATTATTTGCAATATCATCAAAATGATATAATGCTATATCAATCGCATCCTGTAGAATTCAGCTTTCATGCAAATCATATTATATATTATGCATGTGCATATATGGTTATGGATGGTTATCATGTACTTAATTAATATCATTATAATATTACAAAAAATATCTTTGTTCCTTTAATTTGTATTAAAATCTAAAATAATTTTAGAAAATTTGATGTAAAACATTAATAATGAAAATTATGAAGGAAAAATTTAATAATTTCATAACAAAGAAATTAATCTTTCAATTATCATATTCAATTAAATACCCATCATATTTATCATATAATGAATGCTGAATGCATTTAAATTTAATTTAACCAAAAAATGTACGGGTCATGCAAGGTCAAAATATAGCTATACTCAAGGTTGGAATTATCACCTTGTCAAATTGTAAGGTGAATTTGGCGGCCACCAAATACTTGAACGGAACTTGTTTGTATTATTAACGTCCCTCTCATCAAGATTCAAAATGTAAATTTATAAACGTTAAAATAAGTAAAAGGAGGTTTAGTTTAGTATCTCACATGTATATGATTTCCGCACGTCATCGTGGAACGTTTGACCTTTCTTTCTCCGTGACTCGAGTTATATCACGTAATAGGTCAATTTACGACCGTCTTCCAACAGAATTAAATATAATCAGAGACCTCTTGTGTCAAGTGAATGATATCAAGTGCTCTACTGGTGCATGGTATATATGAGAAAGAAAAGATTCGATGTTTATTTAATAAAGCACTGAATAGAAAATTAAAATATATAAAGGCTAGTTACTTTAATTGTTGTAACAAAATATTACATATATAATAATTTCCGACCCCCCGGAAGCTAACAATCGTATAATATAATGAATAACAAAGCAATTATAGTGTTGTTTCTTATATAATTTGAACTTAAAAAAGTTACATACTGAAGGAAAACAGCATGATTTTTTAAAATATAATTAATTTTTTTCTATTGCATATTTTTTATAGCATAATACAGCTAGTGCTACACTAAATATTTTTAAATTTTGAAGTAAATTAATCGAGACATCATATAATAAAAAAAGACAACATTTTGACTAATTATATTATGTGTAAATTATATAATAGTGTATAATTAACTCTCAATCTTTTGGTATAATAGTATAGATTTTGTATGATAGATAAAATAATTATTATTAATTTCAGTCACGTATTTAATAAAATTATTTATAACTTATATTATAATCCTGTGAGTATTTGAAACTGTTAGCTGTCGCTGATGATTAGAATATTCATTTTATCAACATTCTCAAAATAGTACAAATGGATGTCCCGATCCATGCATCCAATTATACACAGGAGAATTAATTAGAGGTATCCCACCCCAATCGCTCCCATTGCACTCCAAAATTAATACGTACACAGTAAAACAAAGCATGACAGCAGATAATATAGCGAGGATTTAATTGATGATATAAAGAAAATCAACATATATATAAAGTTCAATGCTCTCACATTGGGGGTCTGCTGGGCAGCGCGCCAGCGGTGCCCGTGCCCACCGTGGTGAGACGTACACGGAGCACGCACACGCGGGGGACCAAGGCACACGTGTGTCACGGGTGCGCTTGTGCGCCGCACTTTTACCGGCCAAGGAGCGGCGAATACGTTGGTTTATTTGGCATCATGTGAGCTACTGATGACTATTCAGCACAAATGTCATGTCAAATCGACCTCTACTGCGATGCTTGTCAAATATGAAATTTTTTTATAATTTTGACTAAAACCACATTTAAAATAAAGAATACACTAATAAACTTATGAATTAAAAAATAATCATTCACGAAATAAAATAGTTTAAACCGTCATATTGATTAATTTATTAATAAAATTGGACCACGTTTTTTTGTTAACATAATGAATTTCTAACTATATAATATGACCTTGTGAAGATATTTGACATTACAAGAAGTCTATAAAAGGTAGCTGTGCAGCCAGTCGGTAGTCACTCAATTAATAATTAATATTCAAGGTGGACCATCAGCTTGGCATGGTGACATTTTGTTATACACTAAAACTTATTTCGGTTATTATATGTAATTCTTTAATTAAAATAAATTGTTAAAAAGTCAGAGCCATAAACTATAACATACAGAAAAACTTGTTTCAAAAATGTCTACTTTAAATATTATAATGACGTATCTACAAAAAAATTTCACGAGATTTTTAAAATTGCATTTTGTTGTCCCAAAACTATTGTTAATTTAACAAAAAAATGACTTGGAAAAATTATAATAAATAATTTTTTAATATTGTGTTTAATAGAATTCAATTATATGAAAAAAAAAATTAAAAATTATTCATTCTTAAAATGTTGTTAATTAAATGGGGAGTACGTACGATACGCTCTTGCTAGTAAAGTTAATTGGAAGTCATCGGAAGTTCAGCATTAAAAAAATCGTACTGAAAGTGGATTTTCAAATTTAAAATATTGGAAACCTTCCCGGCTACTTATAAATTATTACCAAGGAAAAATTAAGTTGGGATCTTTTTTCCTTGTTGTACTGTTATGTGCATGGACCAAGTGAACCAGTTATATTGATATTTTATTTTTAGATATTTTACTTTTATATCATGTAATTTTGAAAAAAAAAAAAAAAAGGCAAAATACAACTTTTCATATTAATTAAAATCGTCAATAATCAATGGTACCAATTACAAAATACGTACGTATTCTATGATGAATTCTTTAATGGATTTTCAAATAATTTTTTTTTTTTTTTACGGAGCCGTTTTTCCGAAAAAAAATATTGAGATTTTTGCGGGTTAATTCCCATAAGGATTTTCAAGTTTTTTTTTTCCGGAAAAACGGCTCCGTAAAAAAAAAAATTATTTGAAAATTCATTAAAGAATTCATAATAGATTATACGTACGTATTTTTTAATTGGTACCATAGTTCAGACGAAGTTAGAGTAAAAAGCTGTTTTCTGTTCCATAAGGATGCATGTTAAAGGTCTCCGAAACACCAACTTTGGGAATTTTTTTGTGGTGAAGCTATTTGAGATGGAATTTTTTGGTTTTCATTTCTCAATAGAGGGCGAGTTAAACTATTTTTAGAAAATAAAATATTCAAAAAAAAATGAAATCGCTCACTCTACTTTAAGAACATTTTAAGAATGAATAATTATTATTCTTTTTCATATATTATGTATCTATAAAACACAATATTAAAAAAATGTGTCTACTAAAATTATGTCGAGGCTATAAAATACATAAATATAGATTTAATAGACATGTTTTATATTATAATGCTGCATGCTGCAGAGATCGAGGGATGCAGCTATATAATATAAGAAAGTTCTACTGAAGAGGTTTTTGGTCGGTTGCCGAGATCAGAAAGTTGATCGCTGGCTGCATCAATAATTTGCATGTCGAGCAGCAAATGTGGAGCAAAAGCTCACACTGCATGCAACTACATAATGTCTACGTATATATGCAAATTTTAATAAATATATATATCTATTATATTATAGCTGCATGTTGCATGTTCATCTCGGGAATTTATTTGTGTTAAGCTAGTGTTTGAGGACACGTTTAATCTAATATTGTAATTTAAAACCATGCAGTCTTGTTAGCCAAGTTTATGTATTTGAATCGAACAAGTTCAATTCATATTCATGTCATCTAATTTTAATTCGAACAGTTTAAAAAAAATAATAACCAATACTAATTCGTTCATGGCCAAGAGTGATATATGTTTAAAACAACCTTAATCTAGATATTACCAAGTCAGTGATTCTCCCCTTCCTTCTCATCCTCAGCATTTAATTGGCTCTCAATATATCGTCCTATTTAATATAAAATCATAAAAGAGAAGATAAAAAAAGGTTCAACATCCATGCTGATATGTAATATACGTACAGAGAGGCCAGTACTGATTGGTCGGATCTGTATGTTAAGCCAACGCACCAACAAGAAATTGTATCTGTACAATTTCTCTTATTTCCTTCATAATACATCTTGCTTCTGTCAGATCACGTTCTGTAATAATTATATTTTATTTTATAATATTGACATACACAATTTCTATATATTATCAAAAAAATAGTTATTAAAATTAAAAAAAAAAGTAAAAAAAAGATTAATTTTGTTCATTTTTTCAACTCGACATGAAGTATCTCACTGCAACTGTGTTTTTTATGGTGATATATTCAGTCACATCTTCGTCTGTCGCCCTGCCTGGTGTTTACAGTACCTACAATAACTGCAAGCAGGGCAATCCTTCAGCAGCCTTAGGTACCTCTTTGGAGGCCTGCCCAACCAGGTGTGCGTTCCGGTACTTCGACCAGTGGCAGTGCGAGCGACTTCGGCAAGGTACTTTCCGGTGTTCGTGCAACAAATTTAATCAACGGTACCATGAGTTACAGTGGCGCACCGCCCCTAATGAATCGAACTACTGTACTCGTGAAACATGTCCTCGCAGACGCAAGAGAGGACCTCCTACAATGAGGAAGAACCTGCAATAGGAAAATATGGAACGAAAATCTTACATTAATTAATTAATTTGAGTGATAATTTCTTTCTCTTTTGGTGTTTAAAATATTTTTATGATGGATGGCTACTTTTAAATGATAAAAATATTAAAAATGCTTGCAATTTTTTGTTGCATATTTATATAATTGCTCTACTCTCCTCTGTCTCTCTGTTTTTACTATTCTTCATATATATATGTCGCTTAAATTGGAATTGATGCATGATAACAGCTATAGAGAGATGGTAGTTAATCTTTGTTATAAAATTATATAATAGCATATCTAATAATTATACACAATTATAAATATATTATATATTTTATATATTGTACGTCGTATATATAAGAAGTGCATGTTTTCAATTCTTAAAAATATTAAATACAATTTAAAAGGGTATATACTTCTAAACTAATTATTACTAATTTTATAAATAATTATATGTATTGTATTTTTATAAATTATGTAATGTAATTCCTTGTTTATTAATTTATGCAAGCTTTATTTATAATAAATATATATGTTCAACATGCCTCTTGGGTCTCGGGACAACATGAACTTTATTACTGTCGATCTCATCTGATGCTCATGGTCTAGCTACTCTAGATGCAAGAGGAAAGAGAGATCTGATACAGATTTGCAATTTCGTGGGAAGTATAGAACATCTATGTAGTCTCACATCCCAAAAAATTCAAGTTCACCATTCTCCAGGCGCGGATCCAGAAAAAAAAATGGGAGAGGGCTGCCTCCATAAGGCCAAATAAATTAAAAAAAAAATCGGAGTGGGGAAAATGCCTATATTGTCCATGTTAAATCCAACAATTTGGGGCTCCAGACCCCCCCCCCCCCCCCCCCCGGATCCGCGCCTGCAATCCTCTATAGACTCTGCGTAGTAAAACGCTTACAAACAGAAGTAAGAGCATGTAGGAGTTATAAGTTCGTGCATGATGTCCCGAGCATGCAGTATAATATACTATCAAATTGTTTTTAATAAAGTTTTGTCTAACAATTACGTCCATTTTCATTTATTATAATATTCAGCAACTATTTCATTATCATAAGCCTAAATTTAATAAACACTATGATAATCAACCTTTGTATTCAATATTGAACTCTAAAACAATTAATAAAGTTTTAAAACAAGATTGACTAAATTGCATTATATATATTACGTAATATTTTATATTTAAATGCAATTAAAATAAAAGGTATACGCATGCAGTGACTTAATTCAGTTAATTGTATATTCACAACAATAAATAGAACAACTTAACTATATAAGAAATTTAAGGATCCTTTAAATTGTATTCATTTTAATATATTATTGTAGATAAAAGTATGTAGGCCAGTTCATTTGCTCATCACCGTTTTGCTGTTGACTGTTGATTTCTCTCTCGATCATATCAAATGTTTTATTTTATTATTTTGGCAGAGAGAGAACTCTATATAAATAGTAAGTATTATATATATATACCTTAATTGACTATCATATATTAAAATTTAATAAAGAATAATAGGAAAATAGGATAGATGTTATAATGGAGTATTCAATTATCATTTTAATGAAGCTTTTCCAAAGCAAAATAAAAAGAATAAAGTTAACAATAATAGTAAACCACCATGGATTTTAAAAAATCCTCAAATTGAACTTGATAGCATTCGTTTGAAAGAGTTGCATAAGGCCTCTAAACTTGATAAATCTTTGAATCAACAATATAAACATGAACTAACTAGACACAGATCAAACATAAGTAAAGCTATTAAAACAGATAATGAGGATCACATAAATAAGGCAGCAAATAAAATTAAAGCTGCATGGGAAATTATATCCCGGAGTTGTAATGTCAAACCTCCTAAAAATATAGCAATTACAGAATTATTAATTGAAAACGATATTGTAACTGAACCTATTGAAATTTGTAACCATTTCAATAATTTTTTTGTTAACACAGTAAATTTTATGGTCCATGATGAATTTTTAATTGATTCTGTTTCGTATGATTTTGACAACTTTACACAATTTGAAAATCATCCATTTACTTTTCACCCCGTTTCGTTTGATTCAATGCTAAATAATATAAAATCACTACCTAATAAGAATACTGCAGGCCCAGATGAGGTTCCATATAAGGTAGTAAAATACTGCGGACCATTACTAGCAGTGCCATTGGCATATTTAATTAACGAATCTATATCTGAAGGTGAATATCCTAAAGTGTTAAAGATGTCAAAAGTTTTCCCATTGTTGAAAAAAGGTTCTAAACTGGATATTAATAATTATCGTTCCATTTCATCAAATTCTGTGTTCGGTAAATTATTTGAAAAATCATTGGATGATCAAATTACTGAACATAGATATAATAATGGGCTTATTTCAGACAGTCAACATGGGTTTATTAAAAATAAATCTACAATAACTGCTACTTTTGCTTTGTTAAAATTAGTATATAAATGTATTGATAGCAAAAAATATTGCCTTGCAATTTTTTTTGATTTTGCTAAAGCATTTGATAGTATTGATAAAAATATAGTAATAAAGAAGTTAGCTGATTTAGGATGTAATTTAAAGAGTTTAAAATTGTTTCATTCTTACATGTCAGAGCGCTATCAATTTGTTCAAATTAATGGTGACAAATCTGATATTTTGCCCGTCACCCTCGGCGTTCCACAAGGGGGTAAAATTTCCACTACACTCTTTGGTATTGGGATTAACGACCTGCCTGAGCATGTAGATGCTGAAGTAATAAAATATGCAGATGACACTACGGCATTTGTTTCTGCTGATACAGAGGAGGAGTTGATTCAGTTAGCTAATAAAGTTGTTAAGGATGTTCAAGACTACTGTACTGAGAATAGACTTATGTTAAATAAGGATAAAACTGTGTTTATACAGTTTCATTCTCCCCGGTCACCTCCTGATAAGTCTTATTTGATTAAAATTTTGAATACCCCAATTAAAAGGGTACCTTGTGCGAAATTTTTAGGGATCCATATTAATGAACTTTAGACTGGACAACTCATGTGAATGAAATATGTAAAAGAATTAATTGGGCAAATTTTGTTTTGTATACATTGCGTGATCATGTATCTCAAAAAACTTTATTCACTGTATATTATTCTTATGTGTATCCTCATTTGGCTTATGGACTAATTTTTTTTGGTAGTTATTCCACTCATTTGAATAGACTCTTCATCTTGCAAAAACGTGCTTTGCGTACTATTCTTCATTTTAAGAAGACAGATACTTGTGTCTCACATTTTAGGGTGAATAATGTTTTAACTTTACCTTCAATGTACATTTTAAATTGTTGTGTATTTAAGCGCAAGTATCCTGAATTGTACACATGTAATGTTGATACTCATTTGTATAATACAAGAAACAAAGATAAAGTTACTACAGAAAGACATAACTCTGCTCAGTTCGAGAAAAGTTCTTTTTATCAAACTGCAAAAATTTATGATTTCTTGCCAAATAGTATCAAAAATATTGAAAGTGACGTTGTTTTTAAAAAAAGTTTAAAAAAAATATTGATTGAAAAAGAGTTCTATTCAGTGAAATCATATTTTAGTAACAAAATTAGTGAAAGTGTTATGATTAATGTACCTGTTAATAATTGACTTTTTTATTATTGTATTTATAAATGGTTAAAATTTATATCGATTATGCAATGTTTTATGTTTTGTTTTCAGTGTCTGACGTGAACCATGTTGTATGTACAACCAGTTGTTCCAAAATAAAATAAATAAATTGACCTCAATTTTTTTTATTGCAGAAATGGATAGAGGGTGCAAAGTTATGCTACCCTGATTTTTTTCAGATTTTTTAGAGCCCGGGAACTATTTTTAAAAAATTATTGAAAGTTATTTTTGTGACGTCACGAGACGCCGCTCCTTAAGAAAAAGATAGGACTTGTCGCCGCGTGACGTCACAAAAAGGACTTTCAATAATTTTTAAAAAATACTTCCCGGTCTCTAAAAAATATGAAAAAAATCAGGGTAGCATAACTTTGCACGCTCTATCCATTTCTGCAATAAAAAAAATTGAGGACAATACTTCATTTTTGACATTTAGAATTAAAAAACATAAAAAGTTTTATGGTGACGACAATATTATATATTATAATACAACTATATAGCTATAATTTATATAATTAATATACATATATATGCATGCTTTAATTTAAGCTATATGTAATATATATAACTGCAAAATGTGTATGTATTGTACTATGTACAATGAACATTTTCTATATAGTTCACAAAAAATAAAACAAGATTTCTAATCCATGCATTTGAAAGCTCCATATTATACCGACGTTGTATTGTGCCAAAATAGATATATTATAGCACAATATTATCATATTTCATATATAGGCGAATCCAACGTGTATAAGAGGTATATAACTTATTCTAACTATACACTTTGTGGGCACGTCGGCCAGAGTTTTCCTATCGTAATTCACTAATACATTGATCAATTTATTAATTGCCTTTCAATGTGAGCAGCTCCACCTCGCTACAAGAGAAATGAACGGTGATGGTCGGAAAGACGCGTCCGCGAGGTCCCGACCGCCCGACAAGGCCGTTTTAGTTACTCTGCAGCGGGGGGTGGAAACGGAAGACGGGAAGTTTAGCGTACAGGGTCACGTTATGTAGTACGTAGTATAATAGTTGCAAGTGCAAAAAATACAACACAAGGACGGACGTGCCAAATTTGATTTGCAATATAAAAAAAAAAAAAATGCAAGAAGGTTTTACACCAATAATTTGGTTTTTGGTTCAGTTTTTCAAGATCCAGATGTAATTATAATATAATTAATATTTATTATAGTACATTAACGCCCGTGACGTCATAAAACGGACTTTCAATATTTTTTTAAAAATACTTCCCGGTCTCAGAAAAATCTGAAAAAAATCAAGAGTAGCATATTTTGCACCCTCTAGCCATTTCTGCAATAAAAAATTTTGAGGTCGGTACTCCATTTAAGGTTTAGCGTCTATATAATAGGAATCTTTTGTGTGAACTATCCGCAATATCAATAAAAAAATATATATAATGATATATAATAATTATAACATATATAGTGAGTTTTTCATTTCAGTCTACACCTTAATTTTTTATTAACAATACTGTTTTAAAGTAATTAATTAAATTTCAATTTTGGTATAATATTCTAGCTGCTATTAATTTGAGAGAAAAAAAGTAGTGTATTATACATATTATACGTATATATTATATGTCTAAATTTATGTAGCTTTATTTTGTAAAACAATTTGTATTTTCCTACATTGTAGGAACTAATGGAATTAATAAAAGAATTTTGAATTTTGAATTTGATTTTGTTTTCAAATTGGTAAGTAAAAAGAATGAATAAGCGAAAAAATTCATATTATATTTTTTATTAGAAAAGAAGATAGGATCGAATTGAGGATACATCAAGAATACATAATGCAACTCTTGGACAGATGTTTAAATTGGCAGGTATGAGTGTACCCTTTAGCAGAGGGTGCTCACCAAATCCAAAGACACAACAGAACACGAAACATGAGAAATCAAGAAATATTATATAATTATATGTTAACTTTAGCTCTTCAATTTTACAGCTACTATAGCTAATTATTACTACTTATACACTTTTTAAGGGGGCATCAAACATTAATTTTTTTAAAAGTTATATTATAATATTTTATATTAATAAAAAATAATTATCCTATTTACATGCAATTAGCTTATTATTCATATATTTATATTATATATTATTTATAATTATAATGTAATAATATTTTTATCATGCTGTCACACAAATAATATAAAATTACTCCAACTCATATTCTAGGCCTCACATTCTAAAAAAAATATATTAAAATTATTTTTAAAACTATTGTTTTTTTTTAACATTTACAAATTAGGTAGCAAATAAGTTTAAAAAAAATCAAATTAGGTAGATGATTATTTGAAATTACAGTAAGTAACTGTTTGGCTTAACATTACAAGATTAATCAATTCTTGGAAGTGCTGAGACAAGATTTCATTTGACAATAAAATTCAGGCAACTACACACACAATTTTCTCAAAGTTGGTAAACATTTAAACTCCAGATATCCCAAAAGACATTAATTTTTTTAAAAGTTATATTATAATATTTTATATTAATAAAAAATAATTATCCTATTTACATGCAATTAGCTTATTATTCATATATTTATATTATATATTATTTATAATTATAATGTAATAATATTTTTATCATGCTGTCACACAAATAATATAAAATTACTCCAACTCATATTCTAGGCCTCACATTCTAAAAAAAATATATTAAAATTATTTTTAAAACTATTGTTTTTTTTTAACATTTACAAATTAGGTAGCAAATAAGTTTAAAAAAAATCAAATTAGGTAGATGATTATTTGAAATTACAGTAAGTAACTGTTTGGCTTAACATTACAAGATTAATCAATTCTTGGAAGTGCTGAGACAAGATTTCATTTGACAATAAAATTCAGGCAACTACACACACAATTTTCTCAAAGTTGGTAAACATTTAAACTCCAGATATCCCAAAAGCTAAACTGTCATGGATCAACCAATTTAATACAATTCTTCAATGAACAGATCATATTCCTTTTTTTCAATGCTATATTTATAAATTTGAAAATATATCAAGCTTAATCTAAGCATTATACTAACATGCATTTAAATTTTATAAACTAACAAATTTATATAGTACTTCTAAACTACCCAAGTTACATTTAATTAAATATATCTAATATATTATAGAACAGTAATTGGTAGCCCAAGTAATCCATAGTATGGCATAATCACATAGCCATACGGAAAATGAAGAACACAAGCATAAGAAAATAAAGTTGTTGTTTTTTTTTCAACATTTAGAGTACAATATTTTGTTTTGTTTCTTGTGCAGACAGATTAATAGTGGAAGTTATACACACATGAAATTGTACAACAGAGGTACCACAGGTAGGAAATTGAGGCTAAATTGAAGACAGGTAAAAGTGTTTGTAACCATTCAAACATCTAGCAGAAGATATTTTATAAAAAAGCAGATATAGAGAACAAATAATTACTGTGAGTGATTTTAATTTACTTACATAGAAATATACTACGAGAAGAAGTATTAAATTATTTTGAGATATAGTAATAAATAATAATATGATGCACATCAACCATTACAATAGACAGTCTGAACATAAAACAGTACATCCCAATAATTCTGACAAGTGAAGTGTAGATAAAACAATAAATAAGAGAGCATTTTTGTTGAAAGATATTTGGTTTTATACATAGTTGAACAACACAACTTCATTTATAAATGAAGGAATGCTACTTAACTCAGTAGATATATAAATATTCAATTGTAATATTTAGTTGTGTAAACATGCTAACGATTACCGAGTTAACATTTTCAGCTCTAAAAGCAATATATTTCTTTTCAGGTGTAAAATTTAAACTTCATACCCTAGTTATGTAAGCTTACAAATCTGTGCTATTTGTGGTATATCCTAGGGTTGAAAATGTTAGCAGCTTGCCACAGTTCAAACAAGAGAACATTTCTAGCAAAGACCCGGAAAGATAAAACTCCTCCTAAATACCGTATTCGCAAAGAACTGGTGCTCCGTGTCATGAGCTGTCTACTTCTTCTTGCTCTTGCCAAGGGTGAGGGTGTGGTGGCTTCCTCCAGACGCTGCCAGCTGGGTCTTGCGGCGGTTGAACTCTACCATCTCCTCCTCGAGACGGCGGCGCGAGTCGTCTAGCTTGTTCTTCTCGTCAGTGTGGTCCTTCTTCAGCTTGTCAAACTTGGCGTGAAGCTGCAACATATGAACAACTAATTAGCATTGCTAAAACCATACATACAACAAGCGCTAGAGGAGGGGCGCACAATTAACGAATGGTCTCCCTTCCCTCTCAATCCGCTTTTGACGAAAAGCTGACAAGCATGAAGTTGCAACATTTAATTAAATTTAATTTCTCAATTTTCTGTGTTTATTTTAAGTTTTATTCTTGTAATCTTGGCAACTTGTTTTTAATTATTGCTTTTCTTTTGCTGCTTTTGCTTTTAAAGGAATTTTGAAATAATTAAGCATTCATTTGAAACAGGCTAGATTAAAATAGAAAGTGCTTGACTTCTGTTGGACTCACCTCCTTCTCAGACTCCTTGAGCTCTGCCTCCTTCTCCTTGACTCGGTGGATGAACATCTGCCGCATCTCGTCCTCCTTCTGCTGCAGCTCCTGCACATGGGTGCTGCGCTTGTGCTCAAACGTCTGCTGGAAGCTCACTGGCTTGTTGTCAGAGTCGACATCACTGAAGCCCATCTGCACACAACACTTGTCAGTATGGCAAACTCGGCAATGCTGCGAAGGGGGACTTACCTGCTCGAGACGCTTCTTACGGTACAGCTCGTAGTGGCGGCAGTGCGTCTTCTCCCGCATGTCCTCCATGTTGGTACGAATCAACATTTCACGTAGCTTCACAAAGTCACAGTGAGCCTCGTTCTCCACTAGGATCAAAAATATAACATTTTAACTCCTTGTTGCCCATAAGGTTTAAATCATAATACCCTTGACACCATTTTACCCTTTCGGGTGTGGCCAGGCCGATATTTAGCCTTGTCAGTAAGAGTTATCTTGTGACCATGCTGGGGCTTACCAGGCTCCCAGAACCCTTTTCCTGCACTCTTCTGGGCTCCTACTACCAGATCTGTGCAGCCTGCAGTGGCAGTGCAATACTGCAGGGCAGCGGAGTATAGACAGCCGTAAGCTGCCTTCCTCCTACCAACTCCATAATCTAGTAATTAGTCACACCCATCCCAAGTCACGAAAAGTCTGCCGTGTTCGGGAATTGAACCGGGGACCTCTCGGACCATGGCCAGGGGTACTAACCACTATACTACAGAGCGGATTTAATACCAGGTTTAAATACCAGTTATCAAAAATGTTTGGTCCACTCTGTAAGATCTTCATAGAATTATATTATTTAATACATTTGTAGTTTTGAACTATTAAAAGGTTATTTATGGAGGGTGAGAGTAATCATTATTTTTATTTATTTCCCAAAATTGAAGGTAATAAACAAAAACAGTACCTACAAGAAACTTAATTTTTATGACTAAATGCTTCTCTGTATATATCTAGAACTGCACTCACTAGTGCACAGTTTTATAATGCATCTTAAAACGCTAATAAATTACACTTCTTATTGAATCTCTCTTCTCCAAGAAAACGTATATTTTTAAATGCCTCTGCATGTTGGTAATAAATCTGATACTATCCTGTATATCAATACGCTAAAACTAAGATAAAAAAAAAAGATAGCTCACCTTGCACTGTGCCCCACGGATACTGACGAGACCTCATCATCTTGTTGCCTACTCTCACAAACTCTGTGCTGCCAACGACAGCAAACGGAATGTGGGAGTTCATGGACGTGTTCACCTCGGAGACGGTTTCATCGTCCGTGGGGAACTCGTAAATGTTCACCCCGTTATTGGTCAGTTCAGAGATGATCTTCGACTAGACACCACAAAATTAGTTAATATTTGCTGTAAAATAATGTTAAATGTCTTTAAAGTAAACAGACACATACCTTGAACTTCTGAAGCTCATTTTTGGAGATGGTATCAGCTTTGGCAATGATTGGAATTATGTTGATTTTCTTGTCAAGCTTCTTCATACAAATAAGATCAAGAGATTTTAGCCTGCAAATGAAGAAATATGTTAAAATTTCTTATAAAATATCAACAGTATTTTCTAATGTTAAGAAATCATGCATTTCCTAAAAAGAGACTAGATATTTTTACTGGTAGAATAGTGTGATTCTTAGCTCACCCATGTCCAGTGGGACAAATGAAGTAGAGGCAGACATGGATGCGAGTGTCGTGGTAGGTGCAGAGAGAGCGTTTGATTTTCAGCTCTTCCTGGAGGTATGACTCAAACTGGGCGTCAATGTAGTCCACCACTGCTTTGTAGCTGTCCTCCTTGTTGATCTGATCACCGTAGCCCACCGTGTCAACAATCGTCAACTGCACACACAATGTGAATTACAGGAGATTGATGTTAGTATTTCAAGTAAAAGTCCAAACAGTATGTACATCGCAGGAAGAAAAGTATTTTTTTTTTTAATTTACTTTGGTTTATAAATTTTACTTTTGAAACTCTATTAATTTGTTAAGGGGACTGATAATGAAACACTGGTTCTGACAGTGGCGTGCGGTCCATGTAATCGCAATAACCGCCGGTTGCCCTGGGTTTTTGACGAAAAACGTTTTTTTATTGCATTTGTAGAGAAACTGTGTCTTTTGATACACTCTACATCAAGATGCAGTAAATTATTTTCAAATGTTTCTTATAAGTTCGCGCGTTTCCTGTATACCCCCACTCCACTGCATCGCGACCAAGCTGCGGTGCAACCTTACGGCGCTATTGCAGGGAACGCAAAGAGTGAGAGGGGTAGTAGGGAAAGTGGCCTATCCCGATAGCACAGGATTCTGCACCGCAGCTCGTAGCGATTCTCGGACCTGCTCGGATTGCCGAAGATTTCCGATCGTCGGCGCAAAAGATAATAATAAACTCGCGCACAGATTTTGAAGTTAATTTGTTATATGCATACATTCTATAATTTTGATTTTTAAATTGATTTTAACGTAAATGTGCTCCCTACTTAATTGTTTTAAACAAAAAAAGAAAAAGTTTTATCTTCAATTCCACGACTCAATGTATGGTATTATTATGTTTATTTTGATATATATTGTAAATACGTACAATTAAAACTGTAATTAAATTTTTAAAAAAGGGGCGCTAGAGGTGGGGGCGCTAACGCGCCGTCCGTGTGGGGGCTGGTCTATTTTCTTTTGCGATTACCCTAAGTAAAAAGCCACCGCACGCCACTGGGTTCTGAATTTCTGAAAGCTGCAGGTAAAATAATTACGATTATTCTAAAACTCTGGAGTGGAAAAGCTTTTGAAACAAAAGTAAGAAGGTGGACAGTGCATTTGGCTACTTCCTACAAGGAATAATAGATTGAGTTACCCTCACCTTCAGCCTGACATTACTTTCTTGCAGCTCGTAGGTGTGGGCCTTAAGTTTGACCGACGGCAGATTATGTGGACTCGGGGATGATTCAAAGCTCGTGTTGAAAAGAGAGTCCATCAGAGTTGACTTTCCAATGCCAGTTTCCCCTGTAAAACAACAGCAACAAATATCAGTTAAGAACAGTAAAAGAAAAAAAAAAAAAAAAAAAACATTTTGTAGCCCCCCTCCCCTTTTTTTTTCTTTTACTGTTCTTAACTGATATTTACCCATTCTAATTGTAAGTTATATTTTGATCTTATGGGCATGCAATCTTTAGTATACATTAATATGAGACTGCCAGACACAAAAACAGGCAATTTACATTTGTGATAAACTTTGCTTCCAACCAGTAAGAAAAGAAAAATCTTATCACAAATGTCACTTGTCTGCTTCTGCATCCAATTGTTTCACAGAATTATAGAACATACTTTCTTGACATAAATGATCAATAAAATGACACAAGTTTCTTCACATCAAAATCTCCCACAAGTGTATGATACGATTAGAAACTTACCAATACATAATATGTTGAAGATGAATCCATTTTGAACCGACTTATTTACCAGTTGATCAGGTAGGCTATCAAACCCTACATGACCCGATAGTTTTAGGTTACGAATATTGTTTTCATTATTAGCCTGAAAATAGAATATGTAATTATTATCTCATTGTCAGAGTTAGCACGAAAGTTTTTTCGGTTCCATTAAAAATCATGAGATGAGGAAGGGAAGGGGCATATTTGTGATGAACTCCAAATTCATATACTGTATAAAATAAAAGAAAAAAAAACATGACAGGTTATCTCTTAGTTTCTGAATGCTTGCATGTTCATTTTTAATCCTAACATTTTAACAATATAACTTGCATTATGAATTGTGAGAAGCGTCTATGAATTACCGTTACTGAATCTATGTACAGTAGAAATGTAGATAATTCCTCTGTCATTTAATGAAGAAATCATAGGCACCTACTTTGCAACTTTTATCACGAGATTGTCTGTCTCTTTCAACTACGAAAAATGGAAATTTATTTATCTGGTAAAATACCTATATGTAGTGTATGCATATGTGCAATGTTTATATATTTTGTGTTGCCAATAAAGACTTTTTATATGCATACCGTATGATATGCATACTCTGCAGTATATAATATTATGGTACATATGGCATATGCATTGCATACAGTATATTATGTACAGTACACCACGCAGCCCGGTAACGGACCCCCTTAAGACATTTTTCACTTTTAACAATTTTTATCTGCCATATTTAGGGTTTTTAAAAATTCGAAAAAATTATTAACATGTTCAATGGAATGTAGCAATTGAGTTTATCATAATTTCAGTTCCATATCAGAGCATCTCTTTGAGTAAAAAATAAAATTGTGTGGAGGGACATGAAAAAAAAAAATGTTCCGGTTTTGGTCCAGGCCTGCTTTTGGACTCTCCTTATATGTAGCCCAAAAAAGTAAAAAAAAAATAAAATTTTAACCCATTAACCAAATCAGTCTTTTCATAAAAATAACAACCTCAATACCGTGATATTTTTTTTACTAGTTAATTAAGAAAAAATAAAAACGAACAATTTGTTAAAAACCCTGTTTTTATTCGTTTTTTATTTTTTTTGAACCAGTAAAAAAATTATCAAGGTATTGCAGTTGTTATTTTCATGGAAGGGAGGGTTTGATTAATCAGTTACAATTTTCTATTTTTACTTTTTTTGCCCATAAAAGGAGCCTAAAAGCAGGTCGGAACCAAAACAGGGCTAAAATTCAAAACTGGACTGTGCACTGTAAGTGAATGACATGCATAATATAAGCATACAAAACAGAATACAGTGTGCTTATATTATGCAGTTTTTATGTACAATATGTATGTTAGTAATTATGATATCATAATGTGTCATGTCATATACAGTATGCATACAGGGTATGCATACATATATGAATCAGTCATACAGTATGCATACTGGCGTTACTGCACATGATTTCAGTTTTTGCCAATTTAGACGAAATTGAAAGAGAAAAAAGAAAATGAAATAGCAAGTAAAAAAACGTAAAAAGAGGGCTAGAAGATTGTATGCAGATGACATTTAAAAGCAGCAGTTGCGAGTTGCGACCGCCCACCGGTAAGGACTTGGAAGGACGCCGCGGCCAACGCCCATGCAACATCGCAGTTACGTCAAATACACACAAGTGCCATTCATTTATCAACTTTTAAATTTTAGAGTTTTGCTTCATAGTACAGAAAAAATACATTAAAACAATGAAGACAGCCTTTAACAGGATTAGTAAGTATTTACAAACGCACCTTTGCCTTTTCGATGTCACCTCCTGCCATTTCTGTTTATTTCGCACGTGCATTGACACACTTCATTTGATTGGCTTGCTGGTAGAACGCTTTTTAAGCGCCAATATTTCAAAGTAAAGTTATTGATTTTTCAAAACTCTGCTCTACATTCTGTTTTTACAAGTATTTACTACACGAAACCGAACCAATTTACACATTATATTATTATGAAATAAAGAAAAGTAAAAAGTATTGTGAATTATTGTATTTTCTGTAGAAAATAGAGTTTGTATTTAAACCCTATTGCGTATCGCGCGTGTACAGAAATGTAAACTACAAGAGTCAAAAGACTAATCAATACTACACTCCAAAATTGCTTTTCTTCAAAGCATTATATAATATAATTTATATAAATGTTTCAATTTAACACATTTGTGGTGTTTTTTTATGTTTTACAATTAAATTTATTGATGTGCTTATTCAGCTGATCGAACCGGAAATATATATTTGAGTTGCAATATGGCAGACATCGACGGGTGTGAATATCACGTATTGCCGTAAATGTCGTGTTTTCCGTATTATTGTGAGAACTAGCGTGTCATTTTTGACTTGGTAATAACAATTACATCTTTAACCATGGCGGACACTAGTAATCCGGCCATTAGTGAGATCAAGAGACCAGAAGACGTGGTGCGAATGACTATGAATGACAGCCTTAAATTCGCCGTCCTTATCGGTCTCATTGAGGTGGGACAGGTGACAAATCGCGAAGTTGTCAACACTGTGCTGCATCTTGTAAGTGTTCAATTTTAATTTATAATATGTAGTATCCTATAATTGCTCACACTTCATGTGGAAGTCAGTAGTTTCTGAGGAAGAAAGATAATTGATGAAAAGTAAAAGCACCAACAAAGTGGGATGGGCTTGGCCTGTTCCATACAGCTGTCAAGATGCATGTAAATAATGAATGAAATCCATAAATAATGATACAAGACATGAAATATTTGACAGTGAATACTTTATTACATCATTGATGATGTAGTGCTAAAGCCTATATCATTGTAATGATGATCGCCGTATAACCTGATGCATGTTTTATAAAAATTGTAAGTTCTTGCTGCTACTCTGCCTGTGCCGGTAACAAAATTATACATACTTGGTCTGTTCGTAAATACACAATCAGAACAAATCAATTTTTTGTGATGAACCTTCTGTACATGGAACATAAGGTTCATCACAAATAATAAATTCTTTCAATTTCTTTCTGATTGTGTATTTACGAACATACCTAATATCTAGCTGTATAGTATGACGAATTCAAAATTTGACGTGCACTTCAACTTTTGGTATCATGTTATGTATGCATAGATGTATACTACTTTTATTTTGTATACTATTATGAGTATTATGCTGTACTTTGCCAGTGGTATTATAGGCAGGAAGGACCGAAGGATCGAAACCATCCCTTAATTATGAGACTGTTTAGATCAGCATCTACGTGCAGTGGGTGGATCTACTTTTTTTTCTTGCCAACATCATATGGGAACCACTTTCCCCACAAAAAACCCGAAGATTTTTTTCACACACAAACTTTATTGCATTCTTAACTCTAGCATTCGTGAATCAATAAAAAAATGTACTGTATGCAGTAACATACAAGAGTATTAGTGCATTAGTGCAAGGATTGCAAGGTCGTACAAACATGAAAGTCGTAAAATTCTGTTACCTATAGAGTTGATTGCGCTGACGTCATGCCCCTGTAAGTTAGGCTGCCCTATGGAGGTCCAGAATGCACAGACTAGTATATATAATAAACAAATTACGTATTGTTTTTTTTTTCAAATTTTTAAACAAAATAAATCAGTTTTAAAAAATTGTAAAAATGCACCAATTTATGCTATCTATCGTTAATTGGTGTATTTTTACAATTTTTTAAAACTGATTTATTTTGTTTAATAAAGTGAAAAAAAAATCAATATACAATTTGTTTATATACTAGTATGTACAATCTGTCCTCCATAGGGCAGCCTAACTTACAGGGGCATGACGTCAGCGCAATCAACTCCATGACATTTTAAAAAATATATATACTGTGCTGCCAAAAAACTAGAGTATTGTACAAGAGTTTCGATACACTTTCTCTCCGAACAGCAATAATTCAGTTAGCCTTTTAAATTTTTAATAACAGTACAATAACACGAAGCAAAGAATATTTACGAGTATTTACGTTACAAATAAATATTCTTTGGTAATAACACTAATAAGGTGCGATCAAGCTTCAGTGAGAAGGCGACAATGGTAAACAAATTAATAAAATTAATTGTTCAGACGTGTATTTTAGAGCTTCCCTCCCTCCCCTCGTTGGTTGATGTTTCTACTCTAGCGAGACAATGAATATGAACCAACGAATGAGTAATTAAAACATACAACATCCTGCTCAAAAATGTGATTTATCAGATCGATTTTGATTGAAGTTGTTCTATCTATGTGAAATAAGATTAACAAGTAAATGAACATTGGTTGAAAGTTAACCAAGTTGTCTGACTTGATCTCCGATCGCGGTCTCATGTAATGCAGTTTCATAGAGCAGTTGTGCGGTCGCTCGACATAGACACCGTAATTTCATTACATACCAACACCAAGGTCTCAAAGTCACTCCCTTTGTTTACGTAATACAAATATGTATACCTTTTTGTTGTTATACACTGAAGAAAAGTCAAAGTTGTACGAACATTATAGTGTGAAATTCGAGTTGCTGAATTTATAAATATATATTCTATGTAAATAATTACTGTTTTGTACTGTAATATTTTTAATTGTTGTTATAGTTTTTGTTGTGGTGTATTAATTTTAATTATAAGCAAATCATACAGTCATAAAGATTTATAGAAAACTTTACAAATAAAACAAAATATTCATATCTAGCTTGTAGTACTCAAATAATAGCTGCTGAATATGCAGACTTGGAGTGGAAAAGTGCAGAAGAAAAAATACTGTACTGGATGAGAAATATGAATTATTAACATGGCATTATAGAAAATATACTGTGTTCAATCGGTCAAATTGAGCAAGTTGTTCAATTTGTTAGTCAAAATCTTTTTGTAGCAAAGCAAGGCTAGTTATTGCATTGAAACATTTTCATTTTTTTATACAACAGACAAACTATTGGCTCCTAATAGAAATAATTTTAAAAGATACAGTATATATATTTTTTAGTTGCTCTTTTCCATTATTTATTATTTTTGACAAATTGTATGTAAATAATATAATTATAAATATTATATTAAATTTATACACCATTAAGAATCGTACATTCCTATATTTATTTAGAGATACGATGATGTGCCTGTATCGGTATGATATTAATATTTTAGGTATTTGTTTAAATCTGAGTTACAATATTTACTTTTAAAATTGCTTTTTAATCTTCCCATATATTTAGCGACTGCTGTACATGCTTTATTTTCCGTGAATTTTCTTTCTTCTTATATCACGACTTTATTGCGGAAAAAAGTTTTTCCTCTTTGTATTTTTTTCCCTCTTTTGAGCGATGTAGAGATGAATTAAATTTATTTATTCTATAAAATGAAAACAGCACAGTGGAAGGAAACCATTAACATCGAATGCGCAATTCGGTTATATAATAAAATACATTACTGGAAATATATAAAATCGTTTCTTTATATTTTTGCATGAAAAAAGCTACACAATTAATACATGTTTCAATAACTAAAGTCTTTTAAAACTAAAATGTATATTATATATATTTTTTTTTGTTAAAACTAAAATAATTCTATACAGGTCAAAAGTTCAAGCAATATCTAATTCCGTTTTCCTACAACCTATATTAAGTTTCACTATCACTGAACTGTATAATGTTCACTATATGTATAATAGTAACACTTACTACATATTCTCTGGTATATACTCTGGTAAAATGAAGGGAGAGGGCTAGGTGAGAAGCCCTCTCCATTAAAGTTATTAATAATCATAGCTTGTAATTCTAATGTTACTTTAAAAGCAGTAATCCAAGAGCGTGTATATCTTAATTTCATTGGTGCGCACCATTACACGATTGGTGTTTCACAAATCCCCATGCATGCATGCAGCTGACATGACTTAATTGGCTTTATATATACTGAGTAGTGCCTCAGGGTGTGAAGAAGCTACATCTAAATTGTACGTTTTGGGGTGCTATATCGTATATCGTATGCTGGTTGACTATACTACGCTATACCTGTGTATACAGCATTTGAGTGCATAGCAGCATCTACGCTCGACTGACGTATAAGTTGGTCTCGTTCACCCTTCCTCTGAGGTCTAATAATGAATGTTTCATTACCCAAGGGACCTTGGCAACATTGACACGATGTAGAGGGTTACATGAATATAGGCATGTAGCGGTATAATATATAGCCTGGGCAATGAACAGTGCAATGTGCATTGAACTGTATACACTTACTAAAATGTGGAACGTAGCAAATTGTCACTCCTATAATATGGGAATTGTAAATTCGCGATTTAAGATTTTTTTTTATGTTATTGGTCTATAACTACTATATTTTAATTTGTTAGAATGCGTGAAGGAAAAATTCTCCAGTATTAAGCATAAATTTTCATGAATCTTGTGCATGTGCATGACCCTTCATATTTTTTGTATTATGAGGTTTATTAATTGGTACATTTAGATACGAATAACATCAATCATTTTAGCTTTTTTTTCATGAAGAATGGGTTTCATTTTCATAGGTCTGTCATAAGTTGTTAATTATTGTAATTATCTTTCAGAGCGTTTGAAGTTTGAAGGTCGTTAGTGTGATTTGTGAGGTGAAGACGTACAGTACATGGCACCACATCAAAAGTGGCTTCCTCAACAATGCAAGTGCAATGAAAGTGGAAGCCACTTTCACTGCGGCGTACTGTACATACATTATTAAAGTTTCGATAAATGGGTAAATTATAAAACCAAATACAGCACACTGAATTTTTACATTATATACTGTAGCATTGGAAAAATAATAGTCGTTTTTAATTTATAGAAATGCATCATTAGGATACGTAATTACGTAATTTTTCTCAGAACATACAAGACCTTTTTAATAATAGGTCCACTAAGTACGTGGATTATAAAGCTCTCTATTATTGTTTGAAATTTAAAAAATGTCATTACATTCAATAAAAATCAGCCTTTCTATTGATACGTCGCTGAAAGGGGGGGGGGGGGAATCCATTGATAAAAAAATTTAGATTTCTTTTGAAAATATTGAAGAAAATCTTTTGCTCCTTCTAATTACAGTTGAAGGAAATCTCGGGGGAGAAAAAAGCGCCTGCGCGTTTTCTCTTCTTCTTTCTTTATAATCGAGGTAAAATCGACGAGATTGGCTGGCTGCAGCAGCAGCTCGAGAGTACCGCAGCAGCAGTGGCGGTAAAGCGAGCCACATGAACAGCCTCTGAGAGCGGCTTAGTGAGGCCAACCAGATCGGATCAAATAAAGACTCGCATCTATATAGGCAAATGATTTATTTATAAAAACTAAGTATGCCTCAAATAAACTTGTAGGTATTATATATACGTATTGACAGTTTGCATGGAGTTTAACGTATACCATTGTATAACATTAATATTTCTTTCAACTCGTTTTATACTGTCAATTTTATTTTCTTGATTGAAAGACGTTTTCATTATTCTCGAAATTTTATTTGTAAAAAGTTCAATAAATTTCTCACAAGAAAATCGTGGTGTATGGGTGGTTTTTATGGTTTGCTCCCCGGGGCACTGCTAGTCTGGTGTGCATGACGTCCTTCTCTTGTTTAGCCACTCAGATCGAACGAGCCCTCGAGCAAACGTCTCTGCCACTGCAGCATCTCTGTGGACCTAACTGATGTGCTGGAGGCAGTAAAGTCACCTTGTACCTTGACCGCCGGCCTATAGAGATCCTCTCTCATGTGCATGTTGCCAACATATACTTACCGCCAAGTCAGCGCATTATAAATGTGCAATCCTAGCACTGTGCAGTCTAACACCAATAAATTGTCACATAAACATAAATTAGATCCTATATGCTATATGCATGCTTCTGTTATGCAGCTTTTCTTTTATGATAAATGATAATTATAATATATCGGTCATGGCTTGCATGATAAGTTATATTGATAATCATAAGTTATATTTCAATCGATATATAAATTCATTATTCTTTGTTTGTTTACATGCATATATGCAATCAAGAGTATATTCATTAGTTCGCGAATATACATGTACGTAGTTCCGATTTTATTTTATTCTTATTTTAGCAACGAATGAAATATTCAGAAGCTTTTTCATCACAGATAATGTGATTTTGATATTTATATATTACATTTTTTGTGTAGTCTCTGATTGCTGTATAGCAGTCAAGAGCTTTGATCATTTATTATTGAATCCGATAAACAAATCAAATCAAGTATTGACTTGCAGGTAAACACTTCAACAAACTAAAAATATTTCTCCCGGTTCGTTTTTTTTTTAATATTTTCATTGGGGGAGAGGGGGAGTTTAAATTTCTATCTGTCATGGACTTCATGGAGTTCAGAATGTATATATTATACTATCTGAGAATCAAGAACAGATCCAGCACTCGACTCTGGGAAGTGTAAAGGTTTGGGGGGATTTGGCCCGGTACCACCTCATGTATTTTGGGACCCTCTGGTGGAGGAACTTCATTCCCCTCCCCCCCTCTGGCTCCACCATAGGGTGTAAGTAATGCTTTAAATTCAAAAGTTGACACACAACCGAACTTATGCACTTGGACATAAAGTCGATTGAATGCAGGTATTCATTGGATACATTGGAAAGGATTTACGAAAAACAGATCTAAAGTGTTAACCATGAATAACCGTGCCATTTTCTTAACTGTTTATTATGCACACACACAGATCTGCATGATAGTAAGTATCCACTTTGCTAGATTGTGTCGCCGAGGTTGGGAAACTTGTTCAGTATCAAAAAAGTCTCAAGGCTTGAAAACGTTTTCTTGCCCCTGCAGTATATTTAACCCGCTTCATTTGGATACTGAACAAATTGCATAACTTCAAGGCGGGAGATTTTTTATTTTTTTTTTTGGTGACGGTTATTACTTGTTTGAGTACATATAATATAAATATATATTATATATATCATAATTAATAATAATAATACGTAATTATTATTATATACCAAGATCCGAATGATGCTAAATTTGAGCTACTTATGTTATAAAATTAATTAATTATTAATGTATTAAAATCATTGTTTTATTGACATGAGGTAATTTCCAACTCTACACATTTTAAGACGTCTGTAGTCTATATAAAGTTGTTACGATGGTATAATGTGCACTTAATTGTACAGGCTTATTTCCCGCGCGCTTATTATATACGTTGTGTTCAACAGACTTTATAATTGACGTTCATAACATTTGCAAAAAGTTAATTATATTTGATAAATTTCTCCATACTTTGGCAATATTTTAATCTTATAAGAAGAAGTCTAAAACTTTTAACCATAAACATTAAATTTATTACTTATATATAGAGTTGGTGATGAAGATATCGATCGTGTCTTTATATATTTTAAGAAAAAATGGATGGAAGTACGATCGTTAAGAGACCATGCAGAAACAGCCATGTACTGCATTATTGTTTTTCAAGTATTTGCTGGAGTGTGATGTATTCTTTGATGCAATTGCATGCAGACTTACTGCTGCGTAAAGCGCTCTTGCGACAACAGAATAGAGTGACACATTATAAACCAGTAACGATTTCTATTAAAACATTTATTCTCTCGCTTCTCCGTCACTATAATACTGTATCTTGTTATAATATATAAACAAATAGGCAATATTGCAGCAGTAAACAAAATCGTTTGCCTATGCGTTCATTAAACATAAAAAACGAGCATCAGATTGTATATATGCACAAACAATTCATCAGAATGAATAAATAACTAATTTCATTTTCATCTCATTTGTTCATTTTGATTTGATTTTTTTAATGAAAAAGTTGGGTGATATTAGGTCGTGTGATGAAAATGCCTCGAGATGTTTGGTATTCTTGGTGCATGCAGCAGTAGTAGCAGACGCTGGGAGGCTGCTGGGGGCGATGTAACGATCGCTGCTGATCACACCAACGCGATGAAGAGACGGCGGCGCTCAAATCGCGACACCGGCTTGCCCCGACCGAGCACTGACTTATATTTCTCTTCTTTCGCGAGTGACATTTCAACTGCTAGGCAAGCAGCCAAAGTGCCTTACACTCTCTCATTGTTGCCCTTTCCAGCTAACCCCCTCCTTCATCTGTAAAAAAAAAAAAAAAAAAAAAAACATTTTTAATAGTCACAACTATTCCTTTTTTTTTAAGTAGTTTTTTATATTAAAAAATATATCACCCAGATTTTTTTTTTATTATTTATTTCTTTTGTTGTAATATTTCAATTTTAAGTGTGAGTATTCTTGCTCCCTTATATATAAATTTTATATTATTCTATTGATTAAATGTTCTTATCAAATTTATGTAATTAACTGTAAATTTAAAATGAACGTTGGTCTTTGTGCAAAACATTATTTTAATTAATTAACCACAACATAAAAAAAAAAAAAACAGCGTTGTGTTTTTCCCTGTCACTTTTTTTTAATAAAGAAAATGGAAAGGCTCGTTTTCTCATGAAATATGAGCATCCAGTTTTATTATTAAATTATAATGTGTATTCAAATGTCTGTACAACTGAGCGTGGTTTTTCTATTTTTGAGGGCGTCATAACCTGTGGGCCTAAATCTTTCCCATATTGAAATATAGAATTATACACATTAATTTATTTATAATATGTGTAACTGTAACTGGATTGTGAATAGTATACACTCAAACGATTAATAAGTATCAACATTGTTCACCTTGCCATGAGGTGATGCAACTTTATTAAAAGTTAGCCTGAGACTGCTACTCATGTAAGCCACTCCATTTGTATGCTGAAAAAGTTGTCTAACCTCATGGCGAGATGTTCTGGCAAGGCGGACTTTTTTTCCTTGTTTCAGTGGACTCATTACATACCGTATTATAACAATGCAAATTTTTGACACTGGAAAAGTAAAATATATTTAGAACACAGCTGAAGTTTTTAGTACCGTATTACGAATATTCACTCTGGTATATTATTAACTTTTAATGTGAATAATTTTTAATGAATTTTAATATTTAAATGCCAAGTTAATATATAATTTATGATATAAACATTAAGTGCTTGTAATAATTTATATAAATTTTATATTTTTAACGAGTAACATATTGAATAAATTTTAATAAAAATCAATTATATAAAAAAAGTACTTTATTACTGCGTAACACATTTTTCACTTTTGTTTGGTATCAGAGCGTGAAATAAATACAATGGTATTTTATATTATGATTTATATTCATATTTTGAATATTTTCATGGTATCATTTTTCATTTCTCCGCTCGACACAAATGCTGCTGACAAGGGGGGGGGGAAACAAGAAGAAGAAGAACGATGCTGCTCAGTATACGGGAACGTGCTGTGTTGTATAGAGGAGCTTGCGTGGTGCCGGTGCATTACACAGGGCGACCAGATGAAAGATATAGTACTTATAGGATGCTGCTGGACCTCGGAAACTGCTACTGCATGCAACTGTGTGATGATGGTCGTCATAGCAACCAAGAGTGTACAAAGCTTTTCGAATGACGTAGTGGGGTAAAAAAAATGGAAATAAAGCTTTTTTTTTATATTATGTACCATGTCTCAGGCTACCGTCCACCATTCGATCTTTATATAATAGCCATATGCCATCAAGTTTTATGTGATGGCTCACTCAATACTTTTATACGTTAATATATTTCAGCCTGTCACTATTAATTTATTGATATAGATTTTCTATTTTTTTTTTTTTTTTTAATAACAAGAAGAAAATTTGTTGTTATCACTCGCAGGCAGCCAGAAAAGGCATGTAACTTTATGCCACTGCTGTCTTTTTTGTTATCCACACTGGTGCCGTAACGTCGTCCCTGATGTACTTATTGATCAATCGATAAATCATCTGTTCTCAGCTATATATTGACGCCTTTTATTGGGAAACCTTGAAGGAGTAAAAAACTTTGCGCGACGACCGTCAACATGACACGAAAGAATACTTTCATGCAGCCTTTTCACTTTCTTAAAATATTATACTATATACTACAATTTCTGTTTTGTTATCCGTTTTTGTCATTTTATGAAAAAAAAAATGTACTGGAAGAAATATAATATTATAAAATGAAATTAAAAATGTATGGACATGACTTATATATACCGTATTTCATTTACGATTTTAAGTCCTAAAATATAATATAGCTAGCAAAGGCTTAAAATAATAATTTATATTATACAATGAAGAAATTTTTATAGGTTCACCACAACGTGCTGTATATAATTGAATAAAATATTTCATTTTAGCTTTGTAATAAAACTATAATTATATTTGATGCCTGATTTTATTTTATGGCAAATAAAAATTAAATTATTTTTAATGGAAACTAGTTTTGTTTATTTACCAAATTATAATAATTATCTTTTCATTATGAATAAATTTTCAATCAAATAATAACTCAATGACTGAATAATATCAATACAAAATTTTATTAAATTACAGAGCCACTATATTAATTTGTCCTAAAATAAAATATATACAGTATAATATATATCAAGTGTAGAGTTACGGAAAATTAATTACTATATTGCAATGCCGATATAATAATATACAAATAACTATCATAATTATATATAGGCAACTACGCAAAATATTTGACAACATTTTCAATGTTTTGTGGTGTAAATGATCATATAATATATTTATATGTTAGAGCAATTTAGATATGTATGAAGTGTCATTTGAGTGATTCTTGTATGACGGTTAACTGCTATGCACAATACAAAAAGTTAAGGTAGCCGCCGGTTGACAAAGCGACTTGTGATTATAATAGCGGCCACATCACGAGTGGCTATGGAGGCAAGCGCCGGCGCTATTGTCGGAGCAAAGCTGGAAGCGAACGAACGCTTGTCGACATCGCAGCGCTGAATCTTTCACGGGTCGCCCCCCCCCCCCCTTCCTCTCTCTTCTCCGTGTATGTGCTCTCTGGCACGACCCCCCTAACACCCACTCGCCTCTGCAACAATCGATATCTCCCTCTCTCTGTTTGGGGGGGAGGGGGGTCTGCTACTCGCGAGAGAGATGCATACTCCTCATATACTATAATATAATACCCGAAGGCCTGATACCACAGCTTGATCCTTTTTTCAAGTACAATCTCCCAGTTTGTGCGTGCTAAACAAACGGTGCTTAAAACTTTGACTGGGAACTTTTAAGTACAAACATAAGCGTTATAAAGTGAAATATGATAACAAGTTCTAAATTTTATAATAATAATAATAATAATAATAATACTTTATTTGATTAATGGCTGTACAATACAACATAAATCACGTCATTCCTAAAACTATACAACATTAGCAATGCAAACAAAATTCTTTAAAATAAATTATATACAAAATTACAATATTTTAAGAGTCATATATTACAATAAAGATCCATATATATTATGTCATCACTATATACTGAAACATTATAATATCAAGTTTACAATTATTTACTCAACAAGACAATTTTCAGGTAGCTTATTAGCAAAAAACATTTTCACTGAATAAAACTCTCTTTTTATCAGGATAGATTTCAGTTTTGCTTTAAACAATTTATGATTATCAATGTTTCTAATACATGCTGGTAAAAAGTCATAAATTTTAGCTGACTGATATAAAGGACTTTTCTCCAATAAAGCTGATTTGTGATTAGCTACTACAGTTTTTGTTCTGTTTCTTGTTTCATATGAATGCTGATTATGATCGTATAATTCAGGATGCTGTTTTCTAAATAGTGCACTGTTTAAAATATACAATGAAGGCAACGTTAGCATATTGTGTCTTTTAAAATGCGATACACATGAATCTCTCTTCCTAAATCTCAGCATTGTTCTTAATGATCGTTTCTGTGCAATAAAAAGCCTGCATATTGATTGATTATCAGTTCCAAAGAAAATAAGACCGTAAGTTAAATGCGAATAAACATAAGCATAATAAATTGAGAAAAGAGATTCAATTGATACATGGTCCCTGATGGAGAAAAGTACAAAATTTGCTGAGTTTATTTTTTTTATAACATAATCAATATGTGTCTTCCAGTCCAAACATTCCTGAATATTAAATCCTAAGAATTTTGTATACTCAACTCTTTTAATTGATTGAGCGTTATTATTTAATTTAAGTAAGTAACTATGAGACTGTATATTTCTGTAAGAGTGAAATTGAATAAAAGCAGTTTTTTTATCATTTAATACTAATTGATTGCTATCACACCATTTTTTCATATCACATAAAGTTTGCTTTGTTTTTAATAATAATTCTTCTTCCGTATCGGCAACAATAACTGCTGTTGTATCATCCGCATATTTAATTATTTTAGCACTTAGTATATGATTGAAAATATCATTTGTTCCAATACCAAATAAGCTTGGAGAAATTTTTCCCCCCTGCGGAACCCCTAATGTTAGGGGTAGGATATCAGATTTAACCAAAGAATTCTTGCTGTCTGTAACACAATTGATTTCAACATATTGCTGCCGATCAGAGAGATATGAGTCAATTAATTTTAAACTGTTTTCAACGCCCCCAATATTTTTCAATTTATTAATTACAATTTTTTTGTTTAGGGAGTCGAAAGCTTTTGATAAATCAAAAAAAATAGCAATGCAAAATTTTTTATTGTCAATGGCTGAGTATACTGTACTTAAAAGATCAAAGGCTGCAGTAGTAGTGGATCTATTTTTCACAAAACCATGCTCACATTGTGCAATAAGGTCATTTTCTATTCTATAATTTGTTAATTGTTCATCCAAAACACTTTCAAATAACTTCGAAAACACTGAAGATTTAGTTATGCCTCTATAATTAGTTATTAATTTTTTATCACCCTCTTTAAAATATGGATTGACAATAGATTTTTTTAAAATTTTAGGATATACTCCCTGTGTAATGGAGTTATTAATGAGAAATGTTAAAGGAACTGTTAATAATTTTTTACAGTATTTTATTACCGTATACGGTATCTCATCTGGTCCTGCCGCATTTTTATTTGGCAGGTTATTAATATGCTGTAACAGTTTAAAATAGTCAATATTTTGAAATTCAAATTTTTGCTGTGTTTCTAAATGAATGAAATTTTGATTATCAATAGATTTAAAGGTATTAGAAAAATTCTCAGAAATTAAATTTTCAATTGTTTTAACAAAATAGGTATTTAAAATGTTACTTATTTCAGCAGGAGATGATACTGGCTCACCATCAACTGTAATTTCTATAACGCAATTATTGTTATTATTATTAACTTTTGAGAGAGTGCATTTACTTTTTATAATTTTCCATCCAGCTTTTATTTTATTATCAGCTTTATTTATTTCAATGTCACCCTCAGCTTTTATTGCCTTATTTATTTTCTGTTTATGTATTTTTAATTTATTTTTGTACTCTGGCATTAAGTCAGGATTAATATATTTTGCTTCTATAAATAATTCTTTTAACACTTTCCCTTCTACTGCTAAATGAGGATTATTTTTAATCCAACTTGGCTTATTTAAACACATATCAACTTTTTTTGTTTTTTTGGGGAATGCTTCATTGAAGTGAAACAAAAATATATTAATGAATATTTCCCATTTTTCTTCTATACTTAATTCAGGATTTAATACTTCTAACCAATTTTCGTTAATTAACAATCTAAACAAGTATTCATAATTTTCTTGGCTAAAATTTCTAACTGTATAAGTAACAATTTTACTGTGCTTTATTGTATCAATTGAACTAAACTTGAATTTAACAACAGTGTAGTTATGATCAGATAAAATAGTTTTTTTACTACAATATTGTTGAACAAATTCTGTATTTTTTGTTATTATATGGTCTATTAATGTTGCAGTTTTATTAGTTACTCTGGTTGGAAGCTGATTTATAATATATAAAGAAAATGACTGCAGTAAGTCAATATATCGATTTGTGACATTGTTTGTTTTCAAAATATTGATATTTACATCTCCACCTAGTATTATTTTATCATTTATTTTACATTTGTCTAAAATTTTAAGACACATATCCTCGAAACAATCTAAAAATTTATTAATACTCTTTTCTTCTATACACAAAACACCTTTTTTGAAATATTTCGGGGACCTATATAAAGATGCAAAAAATATGCTCTGTGATTTACTAATTTTTAATTTTGCAAGACAGCATTCAAAACATGACTCTATTGACTCTATGTTTATTTTACTAATATTCATCTCTTTTCTAGCAAATATTGCTACCCCTCCTTTTACTTGTAAAGCGCGACAAAAAGAGCTTACTAGCTTATAGTTTTGAAATACAATTGTATTTAATTCATCATCCTTAAGCCCATGTTCACATATCAGCGCTATATCAGTGTTTTCAGATTCAAGTAATGATTCAAATAATGTTAATTTTGATTTAAAGCCAGGAATATTTAGCTGCAAAATTGAAATTACACTTAAATTATCCCTTAAATTTTTTTGATCTGACTTTTTTTGCGAGAAAAATTTTGACTTTGAGCAACATTTCGGGGTCGAAGACGATGGTGGTTTTGATTTATTGTTTCAGGAGAATGCTGAAACCTATTATTATCATTACGCTCAAAACCATTATCATCTGCTAATGTATTTTCACAAAATTCATTATATTCATCAAGGGCTGATTTATTTAAATCAGCAGATTTAATTGCCTGATTGTACCTTTCAACCTCTTTCTCGTCTTCAACTGCGGGAAAAAGAGATGATAACAAAACTGATGACTCACCAGTATTTTGTGTGAACTGTGAGAGATTCGGTGCACTTGGGGAAAATTTATTATGAAGTTGTTGAAATGGGGAGAATGGAGGAGCACTGGGGAGCAAGGACAAACCACGATCTGGCATCGTGTTCCCCATCCCAGTCGTGACACGACTCGGGCTGTGCGTGGCGGTCCCCACCGCTCTCGCCGATGCTGCTGGTGATGTTACCTTGTCTCCACTTTCGAGGGACACGGCTAAAGCGGTTTTCTCCGACCTATGTACTGGCTCATCCAGGGCAGTGGATGTCGCCTGCTGCTGGTCGGCTGACGGTACCACCACCTGCTTGACAATGTCCTCTGCAACATGTGTGACGACAAGAGGACGGGTAACAGGTGGAGAGGTTGAAATTTTGCTTTCGAGAGCCATTTGAGGTGTCAGTGTATTAAATGAAACATTTGCTTCTGGATTATCTAAAGTTTTTGTGACGTAATCTCCAGCAAGAGATTTTGGAATTGTCTGCTCCTCGTTCTTTTCCATTTTTTTGTGTTTCCAGTCATAATACACCGTTATGGCTATATCCATATTTTTGAAAATATCAATTAATTCTTCTCTAACTTGCTCCCATGGTAAACGATCACGCTTACTACCAATGCGAGGTAAAGCTAGTTGCTTTATTTGAAGGATTTGACAGGCCAATTTCAGATTTTTTAAGCATGATCGTAAATCTTCCATAAATGGCAAAGAATTAGATGTAGTTTTTGATATTAAATAAAATATTATTCTCTCCTCAGTTTCTAATACTGCTACCTCTCCCTTCTTTTTTAACTGACTTTTAAGAAAGGAGACTTTGCCATATTTGCGTTTAACAACAGAGGCGACTCCACGTCCCATCCACAGATCCTCTGCAGTAGAGTGGGCGAAAGCTATACCCGGAGGACAGTCAAACAAATCACCTCTCTCTTCTGAAAATTTAAAGTTTTTGTGTGACCTAATTCTTGTTTGTAACTCACGTGAATTAGGCCGTGGTGCTTGTTGACGTTGAGGTAGGTTTCGGTGTGGAATGTTGTTTACATTCGATGACAATGGTGAGTAAAAATTTCTCAGTGGCAGAGGAGAAATACCCGCAGGCTCATGATGACGTAGTATGTGACGCGGCGGTCCACGTGCAGGTGGCCGGGCCGACCTTGGCACTGGTTGACGGAATTCGTCTGTGCGCTGACGAGCACGATATTGCACGTTGATCCGAGACTGCGAGCTTTCTTGCTGCGAAACGACAGGATTATGAATACTCTTAAAAGATGGCTGCTCTCCATATGAATGCACGACATTATTTCTTTCATTTATAGTATTATGTCTTTTAATATTTGTATTATTGCTAATGATACTTTTAATTTCTTCTATATTTGAGTGTAATTTTTTTATGTCGTTTTGCATGGATAAAAAAATATTGTTGTCAATTATTTTACTATCATCTTTTTCTATAAGATTTTTTTGAGCAATACTTATGCTATCTTTGTAGTTATGCTGTAGATCAGGTTGGCCTGTTGTAGAAGGTGCCCATGGTGGAGGTGGAAAGTGATGGTTATACCGAATTGCAGACGGCATCCCAAAATTTCCACAGGAGTAGAGATTGTTTGCCGCCATATTTGGCAGCTTCACCAACAAAACACTTTTTCAATATTAATTTAACACTTTTCTTGTTCTTTTTCACTCTAATCTGTGCACTTAATATTCATAAAACTATAGGCCACTATTTTACACCTATTTCAGTTATAAAAACTATATAATTACAAAAATTAAATACAGCTCGACGTATTTTAAACCTATCACCGCAGGTGCTGCCACCTACCTCCTGATGGTATCATCTGATCTTTAATTTCTCATTATGATGATGAGATGGCTTCTAACTTTTTTGTTTTATAACTGTGACATTTTTATACCATGCATCATCTTTTGGTCATTAGTTATACTCTATATACATTGTTTATTATGATTAATTGCCATGTAATATAATTAGCAGCCGTCATAGTTACAGGATGAGTTAAAAAGAAAAATGATACCTTTTTTAAGGCACACTTTCCTTTTAATTATTTATAATTGTTTATAAGTATAATATATATATATATATATATATATATATATATATAACAATATTTCGAATGTTTAAAATTTTGCCTTATTGAATTATATTATAAAGGATAAGAATCTGAAAGAAACAAACACCGTAATATAAATTAAGCTGTCATAAAAGTCATGAAACTGATATTACTGTAATATGTATACGAAGTATCATCTTGATGTATTTCGACAGCCACTATATAAGCCATTACAACGATGATAAAATAAGAGTATGAAATTGGGTTTTATTGATTTGATCTGCTACAATATTTAAAGGCTGGCACATATCACGCGGCGTTGGCTACCAGCTTCAGATGTCTCTAGGGTATAGCTGGTGACTGCGAAGAGACGACCGCGAGCTCCCACTATCATATATAAACGTATACCTTTTTGCCCATGCACACGGCCGGTGTCTGGCTTGCTGTTGCAGGTCGATAGTGGCTGACTCTTGCATGCTCCGCGGTGATGGTGGTGGCTGCGAGGGTATGATGGTGCCCAGGGGAACATGCGGCGAGCCTCATAAACTCTGCTACACATCTCACATATAGTATAGTAGCCCGTGCATCATTCGTGACACAAATATAATAATAATAAAAAAAATCCTTTTAGCCATGCCATGAATCATTCAACTACCATAATTTTGTTATATATGACTGTACGTACCTACAGGAATTTCACCTTTATCAAAATTTATAATACTTTCACATAAATTTTTTGTTGGGAGATGTGAAATACTCGATTTTGTTATATTATAATTTCTTCATGAAAATATTTCATAACAAAAAATATTTTAATAATATTTTATCATTCGTTGTTGTATTTCTTAATGTATATATGTAATATAAAATAATTATATATTTTTTATGTTATTATGTGTGCAGTAACAAAGAGATTTAGGTCATTTGTACAGCCGCATTTGTTTTTCATCTCTTTGAGTTCTCTTTATATTTAAATCGATATTAAAGCATCTAAAGTTTTTTTCTTAATGGAATATTTTTTTTTATATCTTTTCATCTCGTATAAAAATCAAAAAGGTTTTATATGAATACAGTTAACAACTTGTCTGCATAAAAGAAAAAAAAAATAATAAAGTCGTCTCTTAACAAGGTTAGCGAGCGCGAGTTAAGTTTCACACGGGTGGTAAATTGAGTGCAAATTGAGGTGGAAATGGTTTGGAAATGACGGCGGCGGCAGGAGATGATCAGGTTACGTCTGCGCGCGTGTCTGTTCGCCGTCTCAGCTGCTCGGAGCACCGTCATTGTGTGCTCATTGATTGCTGGCGTTTCAATAAGAAAACGAAAATTTCATTTATTTCATTTGTTGTTATCGTTTATAATTCACAATTAATTAATAATCATATAATAATTGCAGTAAAGCATGAAAATTGGTTATACGTATAAATCAATTGCCAAATCGTAAAAAAGGCCGATGTTTTCTGGTTATAGGAGGCGGGTTTCGACCGTATATACAAACATGAAAAAGAGTATGGTGCTTGACAATTGACACTGACGTTTGAGCTAAGATATGGATAGAGCCTTTTTGTGATTATCTTTTGTGCGATATTGTGTTTTATAGTATATAATTAAAAAAAAAAAAAAAAAATGTTGCTATATAAGCTATAATATTTTTTATTTATTGGAAACATGAAAGGAAGGAGCGTATTAAAAAAAAAAAGTGAAAAAAAAAGTGTATAGTCTATCAAATTATCTTTGTTTATTCAATACTGCTCAAATTTCATCCCCTTTTTAATTGGTATGCACGGAGTATGGTCCGACTCGCTGCTTCCTGTGTGTCCCTCATTGTTGTGGGGTCGAGGCTGCCAATCGGGTTGAGTGCTCCTCGTGCTTGTTCCGAGCACGCCGCGGTTGCGCCACGCCCCCTCGCCCCGATCTTCTCTAAGCAGCAGCCCTCTCACACGCAACCACCTCGGCCTTTGTCTCTCAATGCCACGCTACTAGCTAAGGCGATGGCGGCATGCGAGAAAATTATCTTGCGTGACACAACAAGTGTATTACATATCTCGTAATCGTATTATTAAACATGTATAATATTACAACGTGTTATGTTGCATTAGTCAATTATCATTATATAAATTATTATTAACGCTCAAATTATACTATACTTAAATAATATGCAATATTTGGTAAATCAATTCGAAAAAAAAAAATCATATGGTGGCAGTAGCGTAAGTACAGAGGAAGAGGGTAGGGGGAGCTAAATTGAAAATGGTTACAGTATGGGACAAAAGAAATATAAAGTGAGTGCATGAGTCTCTTTTCCTGTCACCTATATCTCCCTTTTGCTATGAAGATACTGCATGCTTTTACGTATCAAATTATCAGAAGTAATCTTTGGTTAAATTTTGCAGATACAATAAAATTAACCTTGGATTTATATTATTTTCTTGTGTTTGAAACCGAGATATCATGCATTTTTTATAATTGAATGAAGTGAATGTTCACTTTTATTTTATTTTATTTTTTTTGGTCAAACACATTTTTAAACACATTTTTAACTATATATCGAACATATAATATAATATATAAATAATAGTTATATGAATTATTATTTCAATTATATATATATATATATATAATTATATATATATATATATATATATATATATATATAATTATACTTATATAGCATTGATACAAGAACGTTAGAAATTTCAAGTAATCGTCACATTTTATTGCAAATCAAAATCAAATCGATAAAAGTTACAACATTATGATGGGGTTACAATAATATGCTGCCATGATGTATATTAGCCTTGCATATTTTTATAACAGAAAAAGTACGTAAATAATATATATATATATATATATATATATATATATATATATATATATATATATATATATATATATAAAACATTTTTAGATTATAAAATACCATTCTATATTATATATATAAAATGTACATAATCCATAATACCAAATCCCATAAATTAATGATATACAATATTTAATCCATACATGTGTGATTTCATCCATTAAACTCTATATATAATATAATATGTATATGCATTTCATATACGCACATGCACCGTTATGTTCATACTTGATTGTTGAACATAACACTAGAGTTATATCATATATATATATATATATATATATATATAAAGGTTATGTAGAATATGTACTATAAAATCTATAAATCTTTTAAATCTATAATAGCGTATCATATTATATATATATATATATTTATATATATATATATATATATATATATATATATATATATATATATATATATAATATACACATTATGTACATTATATCGCTTTGATGCGGGGTTTTATTTGTACTGGAAACTGGATATATTTTATACGGATCGTATAAGTGAATAAATTTTATTATGTTATTGACTTTTCATTATTACATCTGTATTGAAGTACAGAAAGAAGCCTCTATAGCTTGTTGAATTTATAAGTCAATTTAATGGTTATGCATGAGGATGATCGATTGGCCTCTCAGCTATCATCGTGTTGTTGTTGAAAAATCATCGATGTAAAATTATTGTTGTCGTTTGCATGATATTGCGAAAAACTATAATGAACATGCGAAGGAGGGTACTTGAAGTACCTTTTAATTACGTTATTGCTTGTTTACAGATACACAAAGGGGGAAAAAAATCAATAAAATTGTATAACCTACTGATATATGATAAAAAAGATTTGATAACAAAATTATGAATAGTAAAAATTGATGATTTTTCTTTTTAATATTTTCATTCATGTATAATTTTATATAATCCTAAATTTAGTATAACACGTGAAGTCTTACAGTACGATATAATTACATACTTTTGTATTGTTATACTGTACCTTGTCTCACTATATGCAAGTTTTCAACTTGGTGTCATGTTTTACTTGTACTCAAAAGTCAATTAAATGAACATGCATATATATATAATAATACAGTTCTGTTATATTCGTCGTAAAGTAACTTGTTCAACTCTGTATAATAATAGCATCAGTGTTATATTATACTGTATACAGAAATGATGAATTGTATAAGTTTTGTTTTAGTTACATTTATGTTGTATATCAACAGTTATAATACAAGAACCACGTACTTACTGCAGTAGTATAGTAGCACCATTTGAACGACACTCTCAATGCTAATTTTCAGCTCTCTCAAGTCATGTTAACCTATTGTTGTAATATAAATGACATTTTCACCACCGCAAACATAATATGTAATAGTTTGTTTGTTAATTACAAATTTAACATGTGTACTCTAAAGTTATTTTTGCCACGACGTAATACTAATAAAAGTAATAAATAATAATTATTACTTTTACATGTCTTGTATAATAAAGAGGTAATAGCAACTATAGTTTTTGCGTCATTTTAGAGGTAAGAAATAATAAATAGAAATAGAAAAATAGAAGTAATAAATAAATAATAAAGTTTAAAATGAAAGTAAAAATTAAATTAAAACAACTTCTCTTCCAATTAAGTGCTATAGTATAACTTATCAATGCAAGAACTTCTTAACAATGTAAGCAACTTTTTTGTAATTTAAGTCGTTTTCAAAAGGAATTAAAATTAAGCCACTGAACTATATATAACTATATTGCTCTTTTCTTTTAATGAAAAATTGTAAAGCTAGCTTAAAAGAGAAAAATAATAATATTTTACTTCTCCCTCTCTCTGATTAATTAATTTACTCTTGCTTTGTGGTTTTATAATAACTTCCATCCAGATCGAATACCTTTTTCTTTTTGCATGGTGTTGTTAATCAACTCTAATTAATATCTTGCGAGAGGAATTTAACTACCACAATTTTTGATACAAAAAATATCCTGTCAAAACTCACATGAAGTGGTAATATAAGTTAACTTTTGTTTGAAAAACGATTTCATTTCATGAAGGAAAAGAAGTGATTGTAAAAAGTCTGCAGATATTGAATAAATAATAAAGTTTGCATACTTTGAAATGTATAATATAATGATATAAATATATATATGCACAACACTCGCTATGTAGTTGCAGTACCATGATGCAAAACTTTTGTCATGTAGTGTATAATGAAGCAAATTATTATATGAATGTTCATTCACTTATGAATTTATGTATATAATTATATTATATAATATTATATAATTATATAGACGTTATATTAAATTTATGAACGTTAATATTATGTTTAGTGATGCATATAATAATCGTGCTGTTAAAGCTTATTGTTATTATATTAATACATTTACATATTTAGCATACTATAATAATTTTATAAAACCAGAAATTTGATAAATGTTTATTAATTTATTGATATGAGGTTCATTAAATTTACAATGACATGTTTGAAATTACTTTATAATTAGTTTGTATTATAAGTTTAATATTTATTTAGGGAATTAAAAATATTATAAATTCTGCATAATATGAATTATATAATGTAAAATGAGAGGCAACGTCGTTCTTTTAAGTGACGCACATTATAACAGTTAATTACCTTAACTATTATTAATAACCAGGTGTCTGATAATTACATTGAGAAAGATAAGTTCTAATGATCTTCTTCATATTTTATTACATTAATCCAACTCGTTATGGACCCTCTCTACATTTCTGTGACTTTGACAGAGCAGATTCTCGCACCACTCGGTTTAAAAACATAAATTTTACATTTTATCATACGTAAGGAAGTTATGAAAAAGTTTTACTTTAGTACAGTGCTACTGAATGAATAGCACCGCTTTATTTGATCTTTTAAAGTTAAATTCTCGCAATTTATCACTGAGTTTTCTCTACTTGTAATCTTAAATTTACTAAATTAAGAACCTCAACTTTATACATATATTTTACAACTTTTGAAAGGAAAATTAATATCCATTGCATTAATAACATTCAAATGCTCATATATAATTTCAAATTTAACTTTGACTATCACTACATTTACATGATGGTGTTTAATATGGATTTGCTGACGACATCTCACAAGAATAACATTATCCATCGTCAACGAATACGTATATATTCATGTGCATGAACGTAATGTATGTGTATAATATGAGGCGATTAGAATTGTAAAAAAAATCTTTGAGAATTTATGTGGAATAAGTTAAAAAAAGACCTCCATAAACTAAAAAGTTGCACACAAAAATTCTAATAACATTCATAGTAATATATATGCATGATATTATGTAACTTATAGTGGCATATATGAATAATTCACAGGTGAATTTAACTTCATGCATTTCTTTACACTGCTCTAAAATATTAAACGAGTTCGATTGAAACTAAAATAACAAAAATAACACGTTCTATACCGCTTAACGATCAATGAAGTTCTTCGTTTAATTATTTACGTTGTATATGAATTATTGACATACGAACTAACTCATTATTAATATATAATATAATGAATAATGAGTTTTGCTTTCACAATTCTCTGTTTATTACATGTTTGAATATTTATAACGAGGCCAATATTCCAAGAAAACGTAAAATTATAAGGATGTAAGGAAATTATATGAGATTTTATTTGTATATTAGGGATGAGTGAAGAGAATAATTCTTAAATCCCTTCATGTAAAATATATCAAAGGTATTATATTTGATATACCGAACACGGTGTTCCATAGTATTGCATGGTATATAAATATATAGAAGATTAACTGAATTAAGCTATATGGATAATCTAGCTGTATTGCTGATAATGTATTTCTTTGCTGCGACTCTTTCTTGAGAAATACAGTAAAATTAATTATATACATATATATATTAAAACCGGAAGTGCAGTGTATAATTCTTTTTATACCGTTTATAAATTTATATTCAGTTCAGCAATCCTATTGTAAGAAATTTCGTGCAAAGTTTTTTTGATGAAGAAGTGAACTTCCGGTGGGAATTTAAACGTAATTTGACTATAGTTGTACACGACTATCTCTTCGTTACGTGGTAGCAGTAAAGAGCTTGCTTGCCATCACGGCGCCGATAAGCTTGTCTGATAAGAACGTTCGCTCGATGTTCTCCCTAGCTAGCTGTGTCTCCACCTCGACCATGCTGCTGGAGATTCGAGGCGTGCGCAGCCTGCCGGTCTGCAGTCAATTAGTTCAAGCAGCTTTGTTTGATGCATTTTTTCTTACTTTTAAATTACAATAGCTTGAATATAGTAATGACGAACAAACTGAAGTAGAAAATTAGCGTCGTAACAGAAAAGTTACATTGGAAATAAATACACACATCTATGAATTGATGCCTGTAGGTGCAGGAAGGTATTTTTCCTTGTTATTTTAGACAGATTTGACAAATTATACCTTTTTATATCAATAAAATAATAACCATGGCCTCCTACAGGGATTGACAAAATAAACTTTTGTCGCGTGTTTACATGAGTGTTTGGCTCGAACAGACCAAATAAGTTTCTATAAAAAATATAAGAAGACTTCTAATATTACGAATTCATTTATCTTTTAATGTGAGGAAAACAGTGCAATATATAAGTTTGGTGGAATTCAAATATTAGGCTAACACCTGTGTTAACACTATGATGTAAACTACCGAATGTCAACAGCGGGGACAAGAAAGATAGTATTATATATTACACGCGTGCCGTGCGTGCGACTAATATAAAGTGTTGCTTTTTCACGTCTCAAGGACACGAGTGGGCGGGGTCGCTTGACGTGTCATCGGCCTACGGGATTTCCTCGTCGCTGACTTCGCAACGTTGTGGCACGAGCTATATACAACATGAGACGGTAGTAACAGACAAACATTGCGCGGCGGCCATAGCCTGCAGGACATCACATTAACAACCGCGCCGCCACCGCGCTATCTCATGTAGACCTACTTTATATAAGCCGCAAGGGAAACTAAATAATAATGTTTCAAGCTTACATATTCACCATTGTTATTAAAAAGAAAAATAACATCTAGAATTTGACGTATACTATTATATATTATTACGTTTTTAGTAAACTACCTGGATAATTTGTTTTATCCATATGGAAACATGCTTGTTTAAAGATTAAAACTGAAGCGTAACTGTGCTTAACGTTGTGAAAGTAATGAATAAATAATCTCATTCTATTTTTATTTTTGCTGTACTAAGGGTGAATTTCCTGTTTAATAAACATTAACTTTTAAATGGCTACATCCTTATAAATATTTATTCCTGGTTATAGTACACAGGCAGTAAGTAGACATTGATGGTTCGTTATATAAAAGTTACTAAAAAGGTATTCCATGCACCTTGGGTCAGCACAAAAGATCATCCTACTCCACGTGTTAGCGTGGTTATGTACTTAATAAATGTAGTTAATGTTCGATATGAAATAAATTTACAGCTTGCAAATGAAGTTAGAGGTAACGCCGAGATGTATATGAACAATAAAATGCATTTTTACACACAAAATGCAAAACCTTTTAATTAAAATAAATGTAATACAATGCATGCACTCATACTCTTGGGTACTCCTCGGGACTAACGGAACTTAAAGCTTCTGTCGTAGTCCGTATATATATATATATATATATATATATATATATATATATATATATATATATATATATATATATATATATATATAGTCCGTAGATGCGTGCATGGAGATTTTACTCTATTATATATAAATTATAGAGAGTTTGGCCATTGAGGCTTCAAGTGTTCCCTGTAGGAAAAATTTTCTCCATAAGCCACCATGTTAGAAAATTTGAATATTTTCTCCGTCTACAAAAGCTATTAATTTGAAACCATCACCTACCCCTTCCCCCCCTTCATTTAGGGGCCTTCTGATAATGAATCAAGAACTTATTTTGTTCTATTTTTTTTAATGCCTCTTTTGCAGAAACTGCTTGAGTGTTAGCGAGGTAACGTTCCGACCGTCTCGAGATGTATACTTGAGAAACTTGGTTCCCTCCCTCCATGAGATCGGGACAAACTGATTGTAATGCGGGAGGCGCCGCAGGGAAGGGTAACAAGATCCGACAAGTCCGTGACAACAGCTAACGGCTCGTATTTTATCACAAGACTATATAACAAGTACTGTACATGCAGTGACACAAATAGTTTGGACATTCAGTTTTTAGACTTGAGTAACTGAGATTTAAACCTTCATGTAAAAAAAAAAAAAAAAAAAAACGCAAACAATTCATCACCAATCAAACTTATCAAAGTGCAGGCTTTTTTTTCTTGCCTCTGCTAGTATTTGATGAGTTTTTGAATTTAATTGAGAGAAAGAGGTCTGTCTGTAATAAGAGCACTGGTGATCTGTTTGTAAAAGTTCAATACTGATGGATTCGAACTTTTACGGCTATAAACGCACCCAGAGGGTATTTCAAAATAAATCTATTAAATACTTTATATTTTTGTTGATTGTACCGCGAAATTGATCAATATACTGTTCAGTGCCCACACCAACATCATCAGTATTCCAAAGAATCATATACCATGGCATCTAACAAGATTATTCATTTTGAGGAACCTGAAAATTGCAATAAAAAAAAATATATTCTGCTTACTTTTGCTGATATATATACAGTATACTTATTTAGTTACTTTGTATACTATACAAAAAAATTTGTTTTGAAAACAACAAAAAAGAAAACAGACAAGATTTTTTTTTTTTTTTTTTTTGCTTTGGGTTAGTAATATAACGAAAACAAAGTTCACGAATTTGCAAAACAAATTTATTCGCTTCACCAAGCATCACAGTATGACGTCACTGCATGGCTTTTCTCATGCTAAATGGAAAGTTGTCAAAGGTGTTCTTTAGCTCGTAGCTGTCTAACACTAGAGCAGCTCCTCTATCTCTGTATCGACTCGGGCCCGCCTCCTCCCGCCCACCTAGCTAGCTACAGGCATCCATAGAGACACGGTAAAGGGTCGATTACATGAACCAACTACATGATATAACCCACGTTCTGTTACATTCCGTCGTTCGCTCAAAATATTGTATTTATAATAAAAACGGAAATCGATAGCTTTAATAGTTTTTTTGACATAAAACTACATCTGTATATATATAACATATGTTACCTGAATTGCATTGATTATCTTATTGTTAGTTGTACATTCTAAAAAGATTAGTCATGGATGTAGAATAATTTTGGCACGGCTTTCTAATTTTTTTCATGCCTCTCTGTTGATATGAAATCAAGGAAGAAATAAACGTAGACGCCGCCATTACCCCTGCTGATATAAATGTAGGCTAATCGCTGTACAGTCGTTAGAACAATAACGTCGAAATCTCAAAGTTCGGTGGCCGGTAAAATAGTCAGGGGTTAAGAAAAACAATGGGGGATATTCACGAAGCACTTTAACCCCCACTTTAGCCTAAAAATTTAGGCTAAAGTGGGGGTTAAAGTGCTTTGTGAATGCCCCCCATTATTGTTTATAGTTCCCCATATTGATCATGATGATTAAGATTTAACTCTATCTGAAGTAAATGTGGTAAAGATTCACTCAACTTAAAAATAAACGAGGTACAGTACTTGTCACGGCGAGAGAGATGCTGGCGGAAGTCTGGACCACTTCTCGTCACAGCATCATTATCCATCAGACACGGTACTTAGTTGTAACATCCAGGTACTGTAACTGCCCTGCGTATATAATATACCCTTATTTCAATTCATATTTTTTAATAGAGAGCATTAACCTGAAATTGAGTGTGCCAAGTTGTGGTACTTTTTTTATTTTTCAGATGTTTTTAAGCTCGGAAACTACTTTTAATGAAATATCGAAACTGAAGTCTTTTTTTGCAGAAAAATTGCATCGATAAAAACTACAATTTTTTAAAAGTATTTCCTCGACTCTGAAAAAGGTAAATAAAATCAGACAAATTTTCGTGCACTATTAGTTTATGTAAGAAAATTGTTTAAGTAAACTTCTTTTTGTTTGTGAGAAAAATACGGCATGAAAAATTGCAATACAAAATAGAGCCTTAATACGGAACTATAAACTAACTCAACCCAATTACGGAATTAACTTTAAATCTAAAAAATTATCAATCACTAGCTTTTTTTTAACAAATATGACTCCAAACTTCTTTAAATTATAATAAAAAAAAGAGAGAGATTTAGTATTTTTTGTTATAAAATTAGATAAAAATAGTTAATTAATTTAACCTTCAGTTCAAATACGCGTGTAAATTATTATTATATAAGCTAGGTGAAAATCGATGTTCTTAATATTTGGTGCTGTAAACGTAGGATGAGAAAATAGATTGACAAAGTCTATTAGTATTAATGAGGCGTTGATAGCTGACTACGAAAGTGCGGGAGCTCCGGGAACATCGTCGCAAAAGCCCATTACCATTACCTACTACCCTCGTGTCGCATCGCTTTTGTACTGCTGCCGCTCAGACGCAAAACAAATACAAGTACCACCAGGCTATATCTGAAGTACCCAAGTTTTAATTGGATCCCTTTCAAAATATGCACCTTCATCTTTTTAATTGACGTTGACGGTGATTTATTTTATTTCGTATACTAAAATATTTCACGTGACGTCATGGAAATCTTTTACTGTTGGAGTATTTCTTATTATTTTTTTATTTCTTTTGAACTTTGTTGGTTGCACAAGGTATACATTTTGTTCACATCAGATTACTATAATATATTAGTACATATTGTATAACACATAATATAACAATTTTATAATATAGTACTGATGTCTATATACGAGTACTCTAGATAATTATATATTGTATCTGAAATTGCGCAAGATCATCTAGATTTTAGTGTTATACACATCACTTATATATATAGCAGAAATCTGAAAATTTTCAGTAGCCTTAGAGCCATTGCATAAATGTTTCTTAATTTAAGAAGAATACGGTAACAATATACACTGTATTTATGCAATATCCGGGGTTAGCAAATTTTTAAAAATGTTAGAATAAAGTTATTAAACTGCCCACTTTACAATGTGGCAGCCTGCATGAAATCATCAGCTGTATAAGCACCCTTGAAAAGTGCATATATTATGTAACAAATAATTTCAGAACAATCATGAAGATTTCAAAACGTTAACAGATTTCCATCGCATGTGTCATGATGATATATAAAAAATAGTCATCTGCGCGACATTGCCATTAAAATTTTACCTTTATTGACAATAAGCTGAAAGTCTCGAAATGTCAAATAAAATTTCGTCTGGCCTGGCAGCCATTCTTGATAACATCCCCTTCACAGAACGTTATGATTAATTAATATATATGTAACACCGTATGATAAGAAAGTTAAATTTATATTCCCTTTGCATGGAAGGGCGTGAATTTCTTTTGTTCTTATAAGTTTGTTCGTATTTGAGTTTTTGGTCTTGACAATTTGAGAAATACTGATGCTATCACTAAAGTTTACACTAAAGTCTTTATTCTTAATGGGGTGGAGATATCAGAGATCTTACAATGTAAGCTCTTTGGAGATATTATTATGAGAACATGAAAATACTAGTTCATTAAGTTATATTTTAGAGTGATGCAAACATTTATACAAATTTGTTAATTAAGTTAGCATTCAAGATCAAAGAGATTATGTAATTAATATCAGATCCTTAATATTATAAAATTTATTGCTTTAGAATAGACAATAATGGTTGCATTTTTTTATTTCATAATCAGAAAGTATACATAAAATTATGCTTTTCTGAATTTTTTTCAGATTTTTTGGAGTGCGGGAACTAATTTTTAAAAAATATTTAAAATATCTGAATTAGGGTGGTACATCTGATGGGACAACCGTGACGTCATCAATAGCCAATCACTGCAACCGTGATGTCATCAATAGCCAATCACAGCACGACAAATGACGTCACGGTTGTCCCATCAGGTGTACCACCCTAATTCAGAGATTTTAAATATTTTTTTTAAAATTAGTTCCCGCACTCCAAAAAATCTGAAAAAATTCAGAAAAGCATAATTTTAGGTATATTTTCTAATTATGAAATAAAAAAATGCAACCATTATTGTCTATTGTAGAATTCTACAGAGAAATGTAATTCCCACATATATTAATATAACTTATTTTATTAATATACACACTAGCGTGATTATTAAAATATAAATAATAAACTCGATTTATGAGTTGGTATTTTATTTTATAGATTCTCTTTGTGTTTGAATTAAAACATGATATTTGAGTTAACTCAATAAGTATCAACTGTGTAATAACGTTGTTGATTATATGATTTTACATATAAAAATCAATAATTCAATTCGTACGAGGTTTATATTAATTATAATAGCATACTGTATATTGGGCGTGTTCGTCTGCATGAAAAATAATTTACCTGGCACCCACATTCAGTGAGGTTGACGTCAACCACGGCGTGCAAATTGCGCTAATTAGATGTGGGCGCGCTTTCAGCTCTGTTTGTGGTGCTTCACAAAGTGGGCACTGGCGCCAGCAGTGGCGCCGCGAGCCACCATGGCGCCAGCAGACTTCGCGCGCTACACCATAGATGTCGTGAACATCTACCTCAACGAATCTTCTCGATCTAATAACAATATATTTTGTGTTCTTTTTTAGCCATTACTCAATCCGTATACAATTTTATTACTTTATGCATATCAGAAATTTACTTTTTTATTTTTATTTATTTATTTTTTTTTTTTTTGTAAAATGTCATCATAATTCATAGATTTCATGGCTGTTTTCCTGAAAATAAATTTTTTAAATCAAGATTTTGAAAGAAAATGTTTTCCGTATAGTAAATTTATTATTATGTATGGAAGAAAAAAAAAAAACTCTATAACTTATTCTAATGTTCAGGTTCTGATATTGGGTTTACTATTGATGAAGTATAAAGTATACACCATAAAGGTTATAAAAAAATACTATTGCATATTATTTACAAGCAAAGTGATAACCATGCATCTAAAATAAATTTATGATAAACGAGAAAAAAAATAAATTATATTATTTATATATATTATATTGGCATCAAACTTTATTTAGGACATGGTTATTTTGAAAAAAAAAAAAGAAAACTATAAATTTTAATCCCCTTGCTGTCAGAATAAAAGAAAGATGTAAATGTGATGATCTCAAAAGTTTTGGTAGAAATTGAAAACGTCGGTTCCCTAAAGAGTTGGTTGTCCCCTCACAAGAAATATGACGGCTCGTATTATAGTGATTGTGTCGCCACGAAATAGAAAAAGACACAAAAATGTAATTCTCCTTTATTTTTTTACTGAGTTTTTACTTGCGCCTCTGTTTTCGACCGGCAGCAACTTTCTGCCATTATTATATAGCTTGAAAGAACAAAAGATTACTGTAGGTTATAACATGGTTCTTAACAAAGAAACAGAAAGCCCATAGGTCCTGGTCTTCTCAAAAACTCAATTTAGGGATAGAAAAAGTTTATTGCCTTTTTTTCTACTATACCGTAAGAATTGTTTCAGAAACTTAACTTTATATATAATTTGAAATGAAAAAATAAATTCCTAGGTAGAAAGAAAATTAATGTATCGTTTTTTATATAGAATCATTCTATATAGAACAAAACAGAGTAGAAAGTTGTCTGTAAACACATCAACTTCTTTACATGATTTATTTTTAATTAATTTAATTAAAATATAGAATTTTCGGAAACATTATACTGTATATACAGTTTATACTTATATATTACATTGTACTATATATGTTGTGCGTCGCGTGTGCGTACGTGCAAAATTCAAATGATTTTTTATTTTATTATATTCAGCTTAAGCTATTAGTATAACTTTAGTTTAAGTTACCAAAAAATAGCAAACATTAAAATCTAACATGGCGTCCCAAATCACTTTCTCGTCCCCTGTAGGGGCCCTAAATGAACTTTCCCCTCCCCTCCAATATGGCCGCTATATAAGTAGGGCGCATATGATGCGCCCTAAATTTCGCCGCCATTGTAGGGAAGGGTAGGGTAGGGTAGTAGGCGAGAATGGACATTTGGGACGCCACCTAACACTTTCAAATTAAAAATACATCAAAATTTCTACACACACAAACAGAGACACATATTTCCATTAAATATTGTTAATTTTATTTATTTTTTTGAACTATTCAAGTTGTATTCACTCTTGAATACGTTCTATTTATTAAATTATAGTCATCAGAACAATGTATATATAATTATTTTATAATAATATTTACGAGATAAGAGGGCTTGGCGATGAAAAAGGAAAATCTCTTTTCTACTGAAGGTGTGTATCTAATCTACTTTCATCAGATAATGACTTGTATTTGTTTTTGATCAGCAATTCGCCCTCATTATAATATATTATATTATATATATTTTGCTTTTAGAATATTCAGTATACTGTATGAGGCAGTGTTTTATACAAGCTTAAGCTAATCTCGGCAGGTATAACGTTCCCTGTGGCACATTATCGTTTCACTGGCTATTTCACGCTCAGTACGTGCGATAGACAGTTTTGTATTTTATAACACTATTATTATTATTATTATTAGAGAGGGTGGAAGGACTAAGAACGTGCTCTGAAATATATTAAAACATCAGATGAACGAGAATTTATTCAATTAAAAATATATTTTTAAGTCCTTAAGGGATTCATATAAGATAAAGACATAATATTTTAATATTTATTTCTCTATGGAACAATTTAACGTATCTCTTTGGGTTATATTTAAAGTAGAGTAAAAAAATTGAGTTTGATCTCATTTTTTCATGTAAAAAAAATGTGCGTATTATACTTTCGTTTTTACTTTAGCTTTAAAATTAATCGCAAGGGACGTGTTCTTTTTTTTTTATATTATAAGGCTGTACCCTTTTAGTATTATTTCAAACTGCGTTTGTATATAGATGGAAGGTTATTTTAAAATGAAAACTGAAACATTTAAATTGATTGAAATGTATCATATTTGGAGATTAAATCGATTGGGCCATCCGTCATATTAATATAGTAAGTTCAATATTTTGTTAACCAACGTTAACAAAAGTTGTTTGTATTTTATATCTATTTTCATTTGTGTGCTTATACTTTGTTTGAATGGTCTGTATATTGTGTGTATACGTTTATACTATTGTATTTAAATTGTAATGAGAATTATATGAAATATTAGGCATTTAGAAACTCTATATAATAATGCATTTTGCAGACAGTGACGAATTACTATCAAATGTAAAAAAAAAAGTTGCACTGTTTTTCTTTGAGATTTACGTATTTTTTGTCTACGCACGTTTTTTATTCCAGTAGTATATAATTTGATGGCTGGTTAAAAGCTGCAACTCCTATAGTGTAGTACACGGTACATGTTCAATTTTGGTAGAAGCTATATTACATCAGAAAATTTTATTAAGTCACGCTCTCCTATATATTCTAAATACGTTTTATAACATGATAAAATTACATCCCTAACAAGAATATACTGCAAGCTAATGTATTATACGTTAGGTAACCAACTTTATTATCAGTAATATAAAATATCCGTGTCTAGTCAGTTACCCTTATATATACTCTTGGAATGAAAGTGTAAATTCGCAGCGGCTGCTGGTACTATAGAACGTTAGAGTGCTGGTACTAACACCGTCGCCTTGGGAACGGTGAGCTCTCTCAAGTACCCTCCACATTGGCACTTGCCACGGCATACGAATACTAATGCCATCTGTTCAGACAAGCCTAATGATGTAATTTAAATCTTGTTTACTTCAAGAGTCCTATTATTATTTAAAAAAAGAAACTTTTATTGATTAAAAAATGCCAACTATAAACTATTTCTCATTTATGTCACATAAAATATCAAGAAACATCAAGATGTGGCTTTAGCTAAATTTCATAATAAACTACGTGATTTGCTAATTAAAGTTGTTTATTATCACTATATATGTATGGTTTTCATTTTCAGTACCAGAAGTTAACGTTTCCTTTGATACAGACGCCTTTGACACTTGCATAGAAAATTTATGTTGGTGCTCAAAGTTAAGGGGGGGGGGGAGTTAGAAAAGGCTATAAAAAGAGTGCTTAGAAGGAGCTGTCACGTTTGCTATTTTGTTCTCAATAATGAAAGTTTCTTACAAACCATTTTTTTTTGGTCTTTAAATTTTATGCGAAAGAATGTTAATATTTTATAAACCATCGATTTGATATTTTGTGTTTATAAATTGTTAAGCTCACAGTGCTCACACTATCAAACGTTTCTAAATATTAAAAAAGGTGTTTCATATTAACTTTTCAATATTTTTTTTTAAGAGTTCGTAAAATTCTTTTTAAGTAATATAATTTGTTTTTGGTTGTTGAACTTTATATATTATTAATTAACTCATAATTTAATTAATGAAGATAGTAGCTATTTTTTTAACAATTCTGAATCGATCTATTTTGACATGCAGTCATTGACTCAGACTTTACTGCATGTAAGAGATTTATTTTTTATTTCATAAGAGTACTTTAGCGATTATTTAAAAAAAAAAAAAACGCATAAATTTTTCGGAGGTATCGGAGGTAAAGTTCAGGTGCAAATCCCTCCCTTTAATTCCTCTTTAAAAATTTTGGATTTCTATATAATTATACTTGGGTGAAATAACGGGTCCCCCTCATTGAACCTTTTAACATCAATTGACCTTATGTGCCCACGCATCTCGTGATTTTGTTTCTTGCCTGTTCTGCTTTAAACTCACTGAGATGTTTTTCTCATCGCTCGCGGAAGCTACACAAACAAAATGGCAGACACAAAGTACCTCCGTGTTGGAAAAGTAATTGACAACAAAGGAAAGAAGTACATATATATACAAGAAAACAAACAAACACAGGAAGCTTTGTCAGCACGAGTCCAATCAAAGACATTTTCACTACTGCAGACTCTGGGTTTTCTAATATTCCCTAATTTGCCGTCTCCTTTCTCAATAAGGTTTCCTTTCTAAACAGAGCTGCAACTTGTATGAGGAACGTTGACAGTAACTATATAGATAGGGGGGTTGACTTCAAAGAGCAACTCTGAGAGTTAAATCAGTACATGGTCAACAAGGCCTAGGGTCATTATTATGGCCTGTGAGTCGGGGTGGGTTCAATCAACTCACCTTTATTTCCGTAACTTTTCTTTGATCTCTATATTCGCAATGTTGCATTGTTTTGTGCAGGTAATAATTTTTTAAGTATAATATATCGAGTTTAAAAAAAAGTGCAGTTAAAATTCTTGTTGAAAATCGCCAGAATGGATTATCAGGAAACTTGAAAGTCTCTGAAAAATATTAGGAAAAAGAAAAAAGAAAATAATACTTGTTATACTTAATTGCAGAGACGTATAGTAGTTTAAATCTCGAGAGCGCGTTTCAACCCATTTTATCACTCTTATCAGTTATCAGTGTAGGTTAAATTGCACTTCAAACTAGTTCTTGCTGTGCGAGTAAATTTTACTGTTAGTAGCTAAAACATTGCTAAAAGCTGTATCGCATATTTCGCATATATATTATATATTTGTTTTATGTTTTGGACATGTGAATACGCGTACAATTGGCAACCAAATAAATTTATGATAAAACCCAAATGTAAAAAAATAATCAATAGGTCTGTTCGTAAATACACAATCAGAAACAATCGATTATTTGAGATGAACCTTCTGTACATATAACATACGGTTCATCACAAATAATCGATTCTTTCTGATTGTGTATTTACGAACAGATCTAATATTCAATTGATTATCATATTTTTCTATACACTCTGTTCCAATTACGCGTATTTATTTAAATTGACATACTAAAATGAAGATAGTAAGTGCATGCATCAGCCGTCACAGAACGTTATATATTTACAATTTCATAGCACCTTCTGCAGGGCGCGCAGAAAGTTTGTTATTTTATTCCGTATTTTTATACAGAGTAAAATTGTTTCATGTTACACATTAACAAATTAAATTTACATTATATATTATTTAATTGTTTAATATATTTCATGTATGTCGCATGGCTTAATTAATTCAATTTGCTTTAAAATATCTCAAGTTTCTCAAGTATAAAATAAGTTAATATATAATATTATCTTTTTGTTTAAAGACATTAAATATCTTAAAATTTAATTAATATTGTTACATTATACATTTCAATTAATATTATTTTAATTAAGTCTTGTAAGTAAAAGGCTGCTAGCGTGTTCTATTTATGATGTTTTATTGTATGCGGTTTAGAAATTTGTGTATAGTTTAATTAGCTTCTTATATAACTAACGTAAATACTGTATATGTATATAGTATATACGCCTTTAAAAGCAATATAGCACGGGGTAAATACTTTGGAGTGAGTTTTCTCCGTTATTTTTACTTGAAAAAAAAATAAATAATATATAAATATATGTATAATATTGTGTAATAGTTCTCAATTAAAAATAAGATTGCGTATTATTTATATTTATATTACTATTTACTATTACTATACTTATTACGAGTACTGTTACATAAATAATCTTTTCTAATGGACAACATGAACTTTATCCCTAGCTGCCTTATTTGATGAAGCGTTAACTCTAATATATGCAAATATGGAAAAACTGTATTGGATTCAATAAAATAAATGAAAATAAATTATATACAGATTTGTAAACTTAAATACTCCATATACTTCAGTATATAGTGTAGATGAGACTAGGTGTATGTATCGAAGGCAAATGTTAGTGCTCTGCCTCACCCTTTAGTTGGGATTGTCATTGGAGTCTATAACCTTTTGTGTTTGATCCATTTGATGGAGACATATTGCTAATTTGTAGCGTCACCACAGCTGTGCTAGCTGAACAAGCTAGGAGAGAAGATGCTAATAATATCCCTGATTGCTTTTAGACACTAAAATGCAATTAACTCTACCGATACGGAGAACTTAATAACACAGCCACTACACTCATGCACTTGTATATTGCTACAGTAATAATGAGATTTTGTGCATAGTAAAAGACATTAAAAATCTCATTAAAACTGTTCTTTACTTATATAATTATATTAAATGCATACTATGTAATTGTGTTTTTTTGAATATATATATATATATATATATATATATATATATATATATATATATTCAAAAAAACACAATTACATAGTATGCATTTAATATAATATATATATATACAATGTGCTATTTATTTTGATTTTGTTCATATTTATCGCTGCCTTAATTTTTAATAAAAACATGATGAGTTCCTGCAAATAGATGATTATAAAATATATATTTTTTTACTTTACTTTGAATGAGGATGATAATATGTAATAAAAAGGCTGTGATTTTTTTTTTTTTTAATACAACATAATATACCTCGTTATTAAAGTTTCCGTACCTCTATTGATTTATAAAATAGCACGATGAGATAATTAGAGATTCTGTACCAACATGTATTTTCAATAAGTAAAAAATTAATTAGATATTTTCACATTGCAATCTTTATATATAAACTTTGGCTGGTTGTTAATTTAGCTTTATATATCTGCAAATAAAAGACATCATGTTCTTTAATTTTGTTTGTGGGGTTTCATTTCTTTTAATATATTTTTAAAAGTTCCTATATTTCAGAATAAAAGATTTTACTGAATGAAATTTATCGTAAAAAAAAACACATTTTTTTTTTCTGCAGCTATATAAATTTTCATTAAATTTAGAAATAGTTTGTCAGCATTTTTTTTTTTTTTGTGTGGAAAACTTTCTAAAACTTCTAGATATTATGCAACTTTTTTAACCTTTAAAGTGCTATTGCTATACTTTTATCAGGGGCTAAATATAAACTGCGGTAAACTTTTTATCATGCATTCAAAAATATATAGAAACTAAGTATATATAGGCAGTTTAGCAAAGCCAAAAGCACGCAGTACTATAGAAATAAATTTGTATTATATGTAAAGCCGTGCAATGCTTTTAAAAGTTTTCCAGGAAATAGTTCAAGTACGTTATATTCAGCTCTACATTGACCAGTATAGCATGGCATTGACGACCAAAGCTTAGACGTGCTAATTGGTGACGCAGGACGCTTACCCCACCGCCCTTTTCTAACTAATTGATAACGTGACCGAACATGAATGATACATTTGGGTCTCATTCAAAACAGATTTTATATACACCTCGCGAGAGCTCGAACGCTAAACCTGTCTGAATTTCTAGAGCTGCATTGCAACAGAAAAGTATGCAGATTTGCAATTTTGAGATTTGAGGATAGAAGTTAAAAGAACACTCCAATCTTGTTAAAAATACATGCATGACATGGTAATTTGTTCATGGCATAAAACCAGTTTGGAAAAATGGAAAAAAGCATGTAATTATAAGATTATTGATGCTATTTTATTTAGGATAAGTAACTTCAAAGTATAATAAACTTAAAAAAATTATTGCAATTAATTGATATATTAGCATAGCCGGTAGTGGAAAATGATAACGAGTTGTAGTATAACTATCTGTTACGTAATATTTTCAAGTTTATTTCCCTCCAGGCAAAATGTGGTAAAAGTGTGTGGCATGGCAGGAGTATGCCCCCGCTGATGTCACGTTAATTATGAAGAGTTAATTAAGGTTTTCGCACGGCTGGCGATGCTACTGCCTTCTTCTTCATCACTTGCTTGCCGCGAGGTACTGAGGGTGATGGAGTTGCCCTTGCGAGACTAATCTGACGCACATTATGCTAACCCCCTCGTCTCTCTCTCTCTCTCTCTCTCTCTCTCTCTCTCTCTCTCTCTCTCTCTCTCGTCAATTACATCGCCCACACATAGACGACACAATGAGACAGGAGGCGCCATGGCTGGCGCCGACCACATAAATATTATATTCATGCGCACTTTATACGTACAGCGTGAGAAGGCCATGACCTCGAATGTTTGTACTTTTGTGTTCTATTCAGTCGTTAGATGCTTTATACGTTGAAGCGTGCTATCTATTTTTTTTTATATACAAATCTATAAAATGTTATACGAGACTGATTATACATACAATTTACATGCAACACTTCAGTGTAAGGTAACATGCTCAATGTTAAAAAAATTCCCACGCATGAAAATTATGAAACATATCTTAAAATGTTCTCCTCTACATCCCCTATCAGTAGCTAAAATATCAGGTATTTAAATTCGATCTAGTTTTTTGAATTTTTAAAGTTTACTAATTCAACACGGTAGAGAAATAGAACTTCCATGTTACCTGATATTTTAGCTACTGATAGGGGATGTAGAGGAGAACATTTTAAGATTATACAATGTATGTTTCATAATTTTAATTTGTGGGAATTTTTTTAACATTAACCTTACCCTTAAATAAAAATTAAAAGTTGAAACATTATCTTAACTTCAAATATAGGAAGGTATAATATAATAAATATTATTTCGTATATATACTCAATTTCTGATTGAAGAGTCACCATTAAATTTACGTTTGACGTGTATCATATATCTTTAAATGCATAAGCTTTACAATTCCATGCAAATGAAAGCTGTAATTAATATTGAAAATGTGGACATGAAATAACTAACTAATTTTGTTATTTAAAAAAAAAAAAAAAATAGAAGTGTTTGCTCGATAGTCGCGAAGTATTTTGAAGATATTATATACATATTTTGTTGTTGTTACAATGTTATTAAAAGTTTTGTATGTAAGTTTGTAGGAAAGTCACTGCCACTAAGCAATATTTTGATGTAAAATATAATGGAATATATGTGCATGCATGTGTAGTGTATTATATTACATCGCTGATAAAAATGTGTAAAGTAATATATAGATGCAACGAATAGAAATTTCAATGATGCGAGGCAAAACCACTTTATTGGCAATAAGATGCAAGAAAAATAAATAAAATATGTTCATATTATGTAATATGTTTTTATATTTTTATACTTACTTGATAAAAGAATTTTGAAAACTTCATTATTGTCATGTATATTTTTCCTTACATATATCCTTTTGAGGAAAAAAAAAAAAAAAAAAAAGTTTTTGTATCCCGGCAAAAGCATCCGTATATATTTTCAGGTTGTAAGGCAGATTTGATTAGCGGATGGTTGCTGAGGGAGCAGTATCTGCATGAATTGACAAAGGGAGAAGAAAGATTGGATTATTGAATTTATTGGAAAATAGGCCAATAGTGTGCAGCCAGTGCTCGCTTCTAAATCCGATATAAGCGAAGTAGCGGCAATCTGAATCGTACTGTGACGACGATTCAATGCAAAACAGAATGAAGAGAGCCCTCCTCTTATTTGTAAAACCTGCTGCTGCTGGAGATTTAATACTACTTGTCTTTCATAGTAATTTTTTTCATTGACTGTTAATGAGATTGTTCTAATTTAAATTAATTTGTTTGTGATATTAATTAAATCTTCTTTTCATTATACGTAATAGTATAATTGAAATTATGGGTTCTATTACAGTGTTATTTTATAATGAATATATATTTATAATACTATGTTGTATGTACACTTTTTGTGTTTAATAACAGACTAATAATAATTGAAATTTCGATATTGTTTTTTGTTTTTCATAAATAACAAAACAGTATTTTGATTACTTATCTGTAATTTTGTTCTCTTTGTTCTCTTTAAGAAAGCGAATCATTATTATTTATGTTTTACAATTGTTACAATAGAGGGAAAAAAAATAAATTAACATTATTTATGCATGAAGACACTTACAATACATGTCATATAGTATAACCCTCTCACAGCTTATTATTAAAACAATAAACACATTAAAAAAGTTATATAATATTTAATTAATTTTACTCATTAAACCATAAAAGATGGATTAATTTGATACATTTTTAATTAAAAAAAATGTCACATGATATTATAGTAAATTTAATTAAAAACTTATATGTGTTCGTGAACTTATATTTAATACTACGTCACAACGTGCAGGCGTGGCGAGGGTGTTTGATGACATTCAGCAAGCCGGAGGATAGCTGGCGTGCTCACTCCGACATGAAATTATCTCATAGTGTCAAGCCTGGAGGGGGTTGTATGCTTTCAACTACTCTCCAATTAATTTGACATCTCAAACGGGTGTTCTTAAAAATGTTAGCTTTTTTTGTGTGTGAATTTTAAAATTTTATAAAAATCAAACGCGCTGACTACTCATTTAAGTTTAAAAATTAAAATACTAACGGAAGGAGCCATTTCTGGTGGGAGCATTAAATTAAATGGACTGTATTGTTGAGTTTATATTATAGTGTGCATGCATGCAGACGTCACTTCCATCACTGTATGCTCCATATGGTGCCACATGATTGGTGGGAGATATAATTATTATAATGTATGTAATACAATTTACGTCAGAATTGTGTACTAAACACAAATGCATTTCATTTGTTTTAGTTTACTTTGACGCGGCGTGATGAAGTACAAAATGAGTTATCTCATGTTGAGTATTACAATGAACATATACTTGTTTGTAGTTAGTTATATACTATACTAGATACAGTATATACTGTATATTATAGTTAAAATGTTACTTTGTATAACAGTTTGAGACAGGCTGATCGACAACATTTGCTCAACTGCTGCAACTTTGTATTTGTATTTATTATACAAATAAAAACTGTGAGGTATACATATAGTATTTACAATATTGCTAATTATACCTGTAATATACATGTATATATAATACGATATATATTATATACTGTATACTATATATATTGATAAGAACATCAGAATTAAACATATATCATTATAGCTTACATAATTAATATTACCTATATATTATTTTAAATTTTTATAATAAACATATTTATTTTATCATTCTGAAATTGCAATATTTGAGTCATTTGAGAAGTAAAACAAACTATTTGTCAATAATATAGGAATTTCAACTATAGTTATCGTAATTAATATTTAATTAGTTAATTAACAAATAAGTTGTTTGTTTATATTTATAACATTTATAACGCTGGATCAAAACATCTTTATTATTTGCTATAATTATTACCTTTAATTCATTTCAGTGCATTAAAGCTGTATACGATGAATCTTCTGCAACACGTGGCATATATAAATATCGTTTGTTCTGCATACACGTGTACACGCGGCATAAGTCATCATTATAGTGTGTCTAATATGCATGTAATACAAACAGGGTTAATTATAAGGAATGACAGACATAACAACGTACATGCCTTTTGCATAAGCTGTGTGATTAGTTTGCATGATTTATCTTCCAGGCTGTGTTAATATGAACATACACGTTGTAGTTTATGTTTGTGGTTAGTTATGATGCTCTTATGAGTCTTATGTAATCAGTTGTCTTATATAGAACACATTTGTTATATAGAAATGCTGGAGCACACAATAGAATACATTTGTAGATTTATCATTTTGACCGATATTGTTTCAAATTCAATATGTATATAGTGTGTAATGGTAAGCAGAGCTTTGGATTTAATACAAAGTCGTTATGCGTGTGGTTGTTTGGTGGGCGACGCGGGTCGATGCTGCTTGGATGCGTATATAAGAGATGCTGTCTCTCTCTCTCTTCTTTTTCACTCTACTTTTGAGAAGAAGCAAACACTCGGCTTCTACATGGACCAGCGGCGGAAGCTGCAGCAGTCACTTCATCCCCTTTTTTCCTCTCATCTCCTCACACAGCAAAGCAAGCCCGGACCATTACAGTTTTGTACTTGCGTCCGCGAGCAAGCACAAAAACGATGTGCTGGGTACGAAGCACCATCATGATGCATCCTCCTTCGTTTTACCATTCAACTTTTTTAAAAGATCCGTTTCAAGTAAAACTCTTTCAACGAGCAGATTACTAAGTTTCTATAGAGCTCTTCATTCCTTTGCTGCTTTACCTGCATGCAGACATGTACTGGTAGACTACGTACTACTGAGATTTCTTTTTATCTTTGATCGTATTTATATGCAGACTCTCAACAGCTTTTAAAACGTTTCAGTTTTTTTTTTTTTAATTCATCTCCTTTTATTATATTTATACATTTTAAGTTTATTGAAGAGTGTATTATTTTTATTCCTATGTAGAAAATAAAGTAACATCATGTATAAATATGTAGAAAGTATTTTCTATAGAAGCTTATTAAAATGGATATATAGAGAAAAAAAAAATGTACAAAAATTAATTCCGTATATTCAGGTAGCAGTTTTTCTTAAACTATTTTAATGTGTTGAATTGGAATTAAACGTACTATAAACATTGGCATATATAATAGAGCAGGTCACATGTGCAACAGAGGGGTAAGGAAACGACTCCAAGACAAATAATTCAGAATAAGTTCCTCAAGACAAGACGTTTTGACAAGACGGAGTGTTAATATTTGTTAGTACTATATCGATTTCTTACTTTATTCTACCTCTCACGAGAATATAAAATAAAAAAAGATTTAAACGACAGTCTTTGATTATCGTTAGTAATGAGATCGAGGTAATCATTTGGAAGCGAGAGCGGTCGTCCGTCTTATCGACTTGAGAAGAGGGCGTATAGAGATTGAAGATCAATCCTAAAGAGATCATTTCTCAGGGCACGGTTGATAATACATCTCTGCGTCCAGCTAGCAGGAGAGATGCATGCAGTTTCTCATCACACCTTTCAGCTGGGTTTGCTCGCACGCTATATCGCTTAACATCGCTGCTGTTGCTGCTGACGTCAACTTCACGCGCTTCATCATGACTCGTGTAAATTTGTACCGCAACTCTCTAAAATAAAAAAAAAAAAAATCTATAAATTGTGTTTTTTTATTAAAAGGAAGTGAACGTGACTCGAAAATGTAATATAAAATGTAGAAGGAAAAAAAAAATGACCTTGTGTGCTACTGCAAACATAATTTATAATTCTTTATACGTTTAATCATGTAAGTGGTATAAAGATATGATATTAACCTATCACATAAAGTGATAAATTTTATTTTTACAATATTCCAGGTAGACTAATAAATTTTTATAAAATACGATCAAACTTTTTATAAACGTATTACATAATGTATTACTCTCATTTTTATGTTTTATTATATCATTATATATTAAATTATGATTCAACTTTATATATCTTACTATGTTTCAATATAATTAAGTTTCACGTATATCTCAATATAATATAAGTTAACATATTATTTCATCCATAAATAACTTGTTATTTTATGCTAGTCTACAGCGGTTTTCAAACTTTTTGACTCGAGTCCCAGATAATGTTCAATTCAAAGATGATGTCCCATTTTTTCTTCCCCACTGCTTTTCTATTTCTCTACCTTATTAACCATATAGCCTTGGTCGCCATTACTCGATTTTCATGAAGTCCCAGACGGAAAATCTCACTGTCCCAAATTTGGGACGCGTCCAATAGTTTGAAAACCGCTCTGCTAGAATATTGAGTGAAAAATTGAAAAACAATCTCACAAAAATATAATAGTCTTACTTATTATTTTAAGCTTACAAGTAAGTTAATTAAAACTTTATTATCCTTTCTCATGCACTTATAAGATTTAGCAGTAAAAAAAAAAGGGAAGGAAGTTTTACTTTCCATATCTTGTTTGCCACCTCCTGCTTGGTGTAAGTCGAGCAACTCCTCTCCTTATTTCTTCTGCATGGATGTTGAAGTAAAGCGCTCCCTCTCACTATCGTACTTCGACAGGCACCACTACTATATACCAGCAGCTAGCTATATGTATAGAAGACTAGACGACTACGGCTTGTGGCTCCCACTGGCTTCAAGCAACCACGTATTTCATATATACTGACTGAGCTAGCGTGTTCTTCTCATCTCTCCCTTAAGATACATTTTCCTCAGCCTGCTTGCTGCTGTCTCTTTATCGGATCGTAACAACGAGCACCAAGCTTTCGACATAAAGCCTATACTAGTATTATAGAAAGAGAAGGAAGCCTCTATACACCATCACATCACCGGTTTGGAAATAGCACGCTTCCTTTTCTGTTGTAAACTCTATATATTTATATGGCTAGCTATAGCAAATGTATTGATAAACTACATGTTTTGCATACCTAATATACACTCTTATACCATATAGCTTTTTAGACACTTTAAATATATGGTTCTTTTCAAATACTGTAGTAAGATTTTTTTTTTTTTTTTAAATTCAAATTTATTTTTAGTATTGCGGTTTTATTTCTTTTATTTTTTTATGTTATCTTTTCAACTGTTTCATTGTTCAAAGGATTTTGTTGTATAAAGACAAAGGGTCAATCGCATCGCTGTCAGATTAGACATCTGCTGTTCTGCATAAGAGCAAGGCAGAATTCTACATGCAGATATGCAGAAATGGAATTAATCTTGCCCCTGCTGTATAGATTACTTGCTTCAATTTAATGCTGAAAGAGTTGCCTAAAACTTCACGGCGAGAGGACATGACATGCAATGTTCAATATAAATATATATATATATGTTAGCACCCAAAGCCGAATTCGGGCAAAAGCCGAAAAAAATGCTCACATCTAGTTCTGCGCATCACGAAATGAGCGAAAGCCGAAGTGAGTTTTTTTTTCGGCTTTGGCGCATTTCATTTTGAACAAAACTAGATCTGCTCAAATCGAAATGCGCCAAAGCCGATATGAGATTTTACTTCGTCTTTGGCGCATTTCATTTTGAGCAAAACTAGTTCTGCGCATCGCGGTTTGAGCAAAAGTCGAAATGATATTTTATTTCGGGTTTGGAGCAAAATTTTGAGCACATCTAGTTTTGCGCAAAATAAAGATGATTTTAATGACGAGATGATGATTTTAATTTTAATGATATTAATTTTAATTTTTTAAAAAGAAAAATAAAAAACTAAGACACTAAACTTATAATAAATATTAATATTGTGACCTAATATCTTTCAAGCGCTGTTTAAAAAGAAATTAATTAGGGAAAAAATAATGACTTTAAAATGTAATCATACGTACATAGACTACATGCCTTATAAAAAATATTGTAGAATCTGTTGTTTTTATAAAACACTCCACTATTTTTGTCACTTAATTACTATTTGATTATGTTTTTGTTAAATTAATAAATTTTTTGTTTTAAGAACTGCAGCTCAAATAAAATAGACGTATACGCCACACGTACGTTTTAAAGTATTCTTTAGATTCACTCGCTCTCACCATTAGAAATATTGTCATGCACGCACTTGTAAATTTCATAGTTCTATGTCTTAGAATTAGGCTATCATGCAATACAGGTTGTTATCGGTACAACGAGATAAGAAAGCAGCCTTTACCTCTGCAATGAAGTTTAACCCCATTTGATTGCCGTATATGTTTATGTATTGTGGCTGCTACAAAATGTTCGAAGAAATAGAACTATGAAATTTACAAGTACATGCATGGCAATGTTTCTAATGGTGAGAGCGAGTGAATCTAAAGAATACTTTAAAACGTGTGGCGTATATTATTATGTCTATTTTATTTGAGCTGCATTCCTAAAAAAAAAAAATTTATTAATTTAACAAAAACATATTCAAATAGTAATTAAGTGACAAAAATAGTGGAGTGTTTTATAAAAACAACAGATTCTACAATATTTTTTATAAGGTATGTACGTACGTATACTGTATGATTACATTTTAAAGTCATTATTTTTTCCCTAATTAATTTATTTTTAAACAACGCTTGAAAGATATTAGGTCACAATATTAATATTTATTATAAGTTTAGTGTCTTAGTTTTTTATTTTTTTTTTTAAAAAATTAAAATTAATATCATTAAAATTAAAATCATCATCTCGTCATTAAAATCATATTTATTTTGCGCAAAACTAGATGTGCTCAAAATTTTGCTCCAAACCCGAAATAAAACATCAATTCGACTTTTGCTCAAACCGCGATGCGCAGAACTAGTTTTGCTCAAAACGAAATGCGCCAAAGCCGAAGTAAAATCTCATATCGGCTTTGGCGCATTTCGATTTGAGCAGATCTAGTTTTGTTCAAAATGAAATGCGCCAAAGCCGAAAAAAAAACTCACTTCGGCTTTGGCTCATTTCGTGATGCGCAGAACTAGATTTGAGCATTTTTTTCGGCTTTTGCCCGAATTCGGCTTTGGGTGCTAACATATATATCAAAGCCTATTCCTATTCATTTTTTATTGCTTTTCGATTGTACTGTACATTAATATAATATAAGCACGTCATAATCAGTGTTATTAGCAGCCTCATGGTGTTGGTGTTTATTTTTGTCCACACTGATGGAAAAAAAAAAAAAAAAAAACTCCCCCCAAAAAAATGCTTTCTTAATTAAGCAAATTTTAGAGGAAAGTAATTTATTGCATGATTGATTAAAAATCAAAAGACCTCTAAATAGGAGGGAGGTAGAATAGAAGATAGTTTCAAATTAATTTCCCTCTGTAATTACTGAGAAAAAAAATACTAATTTTCAAACGTGGTGGCACCTTTAAACACTTGTATAGCCTCTTACGTTTGTGCTGTCCCGAGGTGTACAATGTGAGATTTTCTGAAGTTTGCGGCGGACGGTGCTTGCAGTCTCCTCCGAGATCAAAGAGCTCGTTACAGTGCAGTAATCTCGTTACACAGCTCAACTCTTGCCTCACAAGTCTTGCCATCACCAGGGAAAAACTTTTAATTATAACTCCTCCTGCACAATCTGATATTAGGCTACTTACAAGTTTTATTAACTACAGTGACTTGCTTTCAAATATTAATTTCCAACAAGGGGACACAAAGTTTTACTTAAAGTTAGACAAGCAAGTTTGTTATATCTTAATATTGAGCTTCAGCTTTGCAAAGATCATATTTTAATTGTTATAGTGCTAACTTCTAATTCAGTTGACACCAGTTGTAAATTAGTGATTAGAATGCAATTAATATTTGTGCCACTTAAAATTTTGACATTTAAGTTAAAGATTAAAATTAAAAATTACATCCCTGTCTTCATCCTTATACCCGTGTAAACGATAGTATGCAATTATTGTAAACAAATAACATTTTATTGATTAAGTACCTAGTTTTTATGAAAAGTAAATTATCTATTCTCAAGTGTACGTGAATTGTGAAGAATAGTTATGTTATGACCTACGACAAAAAACGAAAAATCATTTTTTTTTTCTTTTTATAGATTTTTGTGACAGTAATTTTGCTTTGAGAATGTCATGTATCATTATATTATAAATTAACAGTTACGATCTTACGATATAATAATATTTTATTACACTGTTTGTTATTCAGTTGCTTTGTATCCTGAAAGTTTATATTAACAATATTTTATTACAGTATAATATTTGATAATATCCTATTTTAATAACTATTTTCTACTTTCTAGTACTAGTCTATGCAAACGCTATAATATATTATACGAGTCAACTTAAATCAATAACCTAACTAGAACTTCTAACCCTTTTCTCCATAATGCATTATTTATTTAAAATTGAATATTATAGTAATTGAAATGAATATGAAACATTTATACAGAATGACAATGTTATTAAAACAACAGCTATATGGAAATATATCAACTGGTGTATAAATTTATTCTGTGAATGTATAATTTTAAAAGTTTTTTTTTATAGTTATATTCAATTGTATGGCAATATCAACATGGAAATGGTAATATTGGTATTTGCATAACCGATTGAAGACATTCCCATTACATCTACATATAAATTGAATCATACCGAATTGCTATCATAAACAGAATGACGATGCTTATTATATATTACTGAAAGTCATATGACTCCTTGACATGGCGCTCAGAGAGGGTGGGTAAGATTGGAGAGAAAACTTCGGTACACGTTCAGTTTAAAAATATGCAATTTAGTACACCTTGAATGTTATATTCACTTCTGCTGTTCTATGAAGAATGAATTGCAATTAGAAACAACAACTGTAGAATTCTGCATGGCAGCGCCCACAAGCAGAGTGAGGTCCAAGTTCATGATGTCTTGAGTTGCACATGCAGCAAAGTCTTCTGCCATGCTCGTTGTTAGTAAACAAAATATTGTTGTGTAATGTCTGTCGCGTGTAAGGAAAAAATATGGGACGGTTGTTGATTTACATGTTAACGTATGGAAAATGACCGTTAATTATGAAGTTGAAACGGTTACCTAGCGCCAACAATGCCATTACGTTTACTACTCTGGTGGCAAAATTAGGCACTACGTCGTCCCATGCTTAACAATGAAAAAGGCTTCATGCGACAGACATTATAAACAATGGTTTGTTACAACCATTGCTAGTAGAAGGCTTTGACGTGCAGTAAAAATAGTAATTGTTTTATTGTTTTCATTTAACGTCGATCAGTATAAAAATTAGACTGCTAAAATCTGACTAAAATGTAAAAGTAAGATGGTTACAAATTTTAAACCGAAAAAAAATATATAAATATATTACTTGCCGTCTAAAGGTATTACAATTACTGCACGAATAAAAAGGAAAAATGTGTTAAATTTAAATGACTCACATTCGTTTAGAATTTTGTAATCAAATGAGTTTTAATTATATATTGTTTTCGTTATGCTTGAAAAGTCTCACATGTTATTAGTGCCGATATTTTTGAAAGTCTCTCCTCATTATTCTATATATAACATATCATTCAGTATGATTATCATTATATTGATGAAATTAATGATGAAGTAGCATTTAATGCCTCTAGCTTTGTGTGCTCTCTGTGAACTTAAGCTGCGTCTGTAACAATGATATATATTATTCTATACCATGTTATTGATGAGCTGATCTATCTGTACTCTCGCACGGCAACTTACTGTTAGTTCTGAGTAATGACTTATAGAGGCAGCACAGTCGACGATTTCTTTTTATATCGTTATATATAGCACTGGCTTGAGAAAATTTAATATTTGTACTGTACAACATTTTTTTTTATCGATAACTTTTTTGTTTTAATATCAGAATTCCATGTGATCATCGGTACACATTCTCAACACATATCAATCTTTACAAGTAGTACCCAGTCTGCAAACAATATAATATAATATTATAATACTGGGAATCAAAATCTATATATATTGCTTTTTCTCATTCTTAATAAAAAGTGTTCACTGAGATGGAATTAATTTTGAAGTTGGCATTACGCTTGCTGATGTATCTGGGATGGATGTTTGGTTGCTATGGTTGCAACTTATATATAAATATATATAGCACTCTGCTGGCATCAATGTGTGATACCCCGCCCAGCATCCTTACTGCAGTACTACGTGTACTGCACATAATACACAGTCTCGTAACATTAGAGTGCCTCTTTCAATGTTATTGTATTACATAATGGTCCTTATCTGTATAGAGAACATTTAGATAGCAAAACTGTATCTAAGTGCGCAGACTACAGTTAGCTTATTTTAAAATTATACCACCGGAAATTATTATTTTTCCTCATTTTTCAACTAAAAATTATTTGATAAGCCATAAATCAAACCTTTTAAGAGTTTTTTTAAACTAAACATTTTGTAAATGGTGAGAGAATCCTTGTATTTGCTTGTATGTCCGGTCTTGATTTTATTTTAAGTCAAGTGCAGTTGGCAGCGGTAGTGTAAGCATCAGGTGGAGCTGTGCAGGAAATATTGCGTCAATATTGCACTCAGCAGGGGTGGCATTTATTGGAATCCCAACCAGAAATCCACTCTCTCGCGAGCAACGAAATAAAAAATAAACCTACCTTGTCTTCATGGTTTTGTCAATGTTTTTCCCCCTTCAAAACAAACTTATGTTGCTTTAATTAAATTCTTAAACATAGTTTTCTAAAAATAATATATATATATATATATATATATATATATATATATATTAGTATATAGATTACCATTAAAAAAAACTGATATAAAATAAATCTATGGTGATGTCAAAGAAATATGAATCAATGAAATACTATAAACTGTATTATCATTTGTACAGTTCAGCATGGTTATCATGTTACCAGCGCTGACAGGGGAAGAGCGATTTTCGATTTTAGCGAGGTCGGAAAAAGTACTCGATCTTGCGATTTGAATAAAGTCTCCATGTTATAGATTTCATACTGGCAATGTTCACAAAAATTGTAGTATATTTGTGAGGTAAAAAGACAAAAAGAATGATTAACCAATCGAGTATCGACCTCAATTTTTTTTATTGCAGAAATGTATAGAGGGTGCAAAGTTATGATACCCTGATTTTTTTTTCAGATTTTTTGGAGTCCGGGAACTATTTTTAAAAAAATTATTGAAAGTTCTTTTTGTGACGTCACGAGACGCCGCTCCTTAAGAAAAAGATATAGGGCTTGCCGCCGCGTGACGTCACAAAAAGAACTTTCAATAATTTTTTAAAAATACTTCCCGGGCTCAAAAAAATCTAAAAAAAAACAGGGTAGCATAACTTTTCACCCGTATCTGCAATACAAAAAATTGAGGTCGATACTCTATTACCATCCACCACTATTCACGTCCTAACTATTTTGAACTGTGCTTTTCTCACACCTTTGGCACCTATACTGCTTGATTTATTTTTGGTATTATTCACGAGTAATGATCAGGAAATATCATTTATAGAATATAACTGACTGTATTCATGACGTCAAAGCGCAGAAAACTTAACGTCTGAAACTTATATGCACACTATTGTCGGAGTATTCTATTATAGCTTCCTGATTGTCACAATAAATTGATCATTGTTATAAATCGCAAAGTCTGTAGAACTTTTTTTCATCAGTCAAATGTTTTCCGATGCTTCTCAGCTGTACGGTGTATGCTTCTCTATTCTAATATATTTTTTTACCAATTATCTGACACCTCACTTATCATTTTTTTTTAAATAACTTTAGATTAAATTTACATATGAATTCTATATGCGTGCATGGTCATAAATAATTATGCAGCTTTTTACTATACAACTTTATTCAATGAAATGAAGTGCATCATTCTTTTACTTGTCTGGTCTGTTTAGATTTTATTAAAGTAGAATTAACAACATTGGGCGCGATTCACGAAGCAGTTATAGCCAGGCTTCTAACCACGTTTTAATTATACCTGTTTTACGTGTTAAACAACCTAGTTAAACGTGGTTAAGCTAAACATAGTTAGAAACCTGGCTAACTTCTTCGTGAATCGCACCCATTATATTTTATGAAGTTTGATTTAAACCAATTTAATCTAAACATATTAAAACAATCATTCCTCCATATCTATGTATTTATCTGACGAAATATGTCGTACGTGTATGTTGGGTCATATTTTACTGTCACGTATACATAATTAAAATAGGATTAGTGTTATTTATATATACACAGAGTGGTTAAATAAACATGAATGTATAATCCTTGACAATCAATGACGACGCAAAGCGTACAAAAATATCAAAACATTTTTAAGGATGAATCTCAGTAGGTTGATATCTCGCAATCGTACCGCCTGAATGCAACAAGACTTGCAGGGGACTTAGAACTCACCATCAATAGGTGGCATACAAATTTTGAAGCGAATCTGTCTTATCAGTTTTGTGAAAACTTAGGTAGAAGTTTAACATTGGCCTTATGGATTGAAACCGGAAATGGAGCTGTTGTAAGAAAACTGCAAGACTGAATTTGCTCAAACCATAAGCGATTAAGTTTTAGAACATTATCGATTTATTAAAATTTATTTCATTCGATTTGTTTGCAGGGAAATATTCTTTGATTCCGAAGTAACTGTGAGATTAATCGTTAAGTGTATATCTGTCATTTACTCCTAGCTACAAAAATAAATAATAATTGTATGTCTAGCCATAATTTGTTATTCATATCGAAAAAATCGAATATACATTGAATATAAATATTCATATCGTTTGATCTTTTTATATCTTACATTAATATCGTTTCTCTGTTGTTTGTTATCAGTGTAAAACGGTGCAATTGAATAATGTTTAAATCTCATGAGGATCGAAGGCTGCATAACTTTTTGCATCTAATCGACTCTATAACCGTGGTTAAATTTGAAATAGTGTAATTTTTATTCAACATTTTTATAATTTAAGTATACATTATACAACGACAAGCATGCACATTACAAATTACATTAATTTAGATGAGCAAGAAAAATTACACGTTCAATATTGTGATAAAGTAGGAACGTATTATATAAAAAAAATTGCAATCCTAATGCAACCTTAATAAGTAAAAGTGTACATAAAATAAGATTTTTAATGCTAGTTATTTTTTACTTAATTATTTGCATTAATTAATGAAATATAGTTTAAACAAGTATGCAGTCCATATGGTGTGATAAACACCGGAGAACACTGAATGCCAGTGGTGCGTTGCTTGACTGCTCGGGCTGTTCCGTGTTCGATCGTGGTTGTGCAGGGTTGCTCTCCTAGCAGCAGCCAGCTATGGAGCTCGTTCTTTCAGTGGAGGCTGGCTGGAGCTGCCGATCTGTCCCTCCGTTCTGTGCCGCTCTGTACCCACGTGGTGGCACCATCGTCGCATATCTTGCCATATCACAGTCGTGTGAACATATCGTCGTAACACTGAGCTTCTCTAACTAGTTCGTGTGTTTCAAAGTGCTTGTGAAAGTGCGTTTTTCTTTAAGGGAGTGTATTTTTGTTAATAGTGGTGATTTGTTTTTAATCTTTCAAAGTGATGATGTATTTCATTGATTGATCGTTGAGTGAAGGTATATACGTAGGGATGGATTCCCTACAAAGGTTGATCAACTCGTCACCCTCGCTGCCTGCCATCACTGCTGCGGCTGATGCGGTGCGGCGAGAGGCAGAGGAGGCTGACGAGGAAGGGGCGGGGGCACGTAGGGGGCTGGTGAGATCGACTGGACAAACTCCCGCCTCCGAGTGCCGTGTGTTCTTATCTAGGGCCGCTGCCACCCCTACAGTGCCCTTGTGTCCTGACCTGAGTCTGGCACCTCGTCGACCTGTACTTACAGGTCTTCTCGGCTCGAGCCGAAAGAATAAGCACCTGAGTGGACAATTCTGTCTTGCCGGAGACACCATGGAAGGAATCATCCAATGTCTCGTCTTCCTCAAGGCATTCTCGGTGCGTATCTTCATTTTTAGTCAGAGGCTGCAAGTCAGCTGACTTCCATCATGTTGTGTAAAACAAACAAGCATGAAACGTCTTTATGTGATTATTTTCCCGCTGCATCCATGGGGAAAACTTGAAGCCTCTATTGAATGATTTATGTAGCCGCTGAATAAATTTGTCTTGCGTTAATTGGTAACGCTTACTTACTTCGCCTTAACTCAAGTTGAAGTCGTTTTTTTTTTACAGTTAAGTTTAGTAAAGTTTTAGTAAAAATACTTTAAAGACATGCACAGAATTATCAATTATAGTAATAATATGGTAATAGTTGTAATACTACTTGTTTTTTGGATTAATAAATACAGAGATTTGAGGGAAAATATATTTGCGGATGAAATTTTACACAATTTATTATTAATAGTTTTTAGGATTCTTAACCTGTCTGCAAGCTAATGTAATATAAATAAAAATTTATATGATAAGTAACATATATGTATTATTCAGTATCTTTCTTAATATACTGCATTACTGATTTAAATTAATTCAAGAATTAATTAAACATGAGAAAAACAAATAAATATTTAGCTAAAATATTTAGCTAAACGTAGGACATTTTATGGACACGTTGAATATAAATTTATGATTAATTTTTCGTACTGCCAGACTGAGATAATAATTTACAATTCTGTTGTTTTTATACGTATTTTTATAGACATCTAAATTTAAATTTTATTACATTTCCAGCGTGTAACATCTGCAAGCCGAGAGGAAAAGTTTTTAAAGAAATGACAATTGAGATAGTAATTGTTCATTAAAATAATTAACTTTTAAATAAGAGTTAATGGATTCCAAAAGTATCTGATTACAATGTTATTCAGTCAACTTGTATTACCTTCATATTTTTTTAACAGTTAAAATGTTGACACTTTAACTTTTTTTAAATATGATTATTATAGTATTTTACTACTTTGACTAATGATTATCAGATTAAATGACACATTGACACCAAATTTTTGTGATAAATGATAGTATCTTATAGTTTAATATTTATAAGTTGAGTTTATTATTATTTTCATGGCACACTGCTTATACTGCGATTAAATTGATCCGGATGAAGTAAGCGTGATAATGCAGTGACGACACGCCCCTTTTGGTGCTGTGATTGAGCAATCAAGGCGGAGGTAACTGCAGGATGATGGATGAGCCTCCCAACTCGAGAATTTCATTAACCACTGGATAACGTGCTTTCAATATATCCCCAAAGGTCTCGTTTGTTACACTCAAGTGTACATATATTATACGTACTAAGAATACTAACTTTATACCATACTAGTGTTATATTTGATATAATAACATTTTAGTGATAGAAAATTTTAAACATAAATCATAGCTTGTCATTTTTTTTTCTATACAACCATATACCTCAGAAATTTTCTGAATACTTATAAAAAAATATATGAAGGAACAATGAGTAATGTTACCTAAGAGAATTTTATTTGACGCAGTAAAAATTGTTGATTAAAAATCAATAATTTTATCATTATTCTCTGCCTATATTTGGCAGTATATTTATTTTAATAATTTGTTCATTAATGTTTTACAAAACACACAAATACACTTGTTTGGTTTGAGCTGTATAATCGATAATGTTTAATAGTTAAACAATAAACTTGTTTTAAATTAAACATTATCAATTACATCATAATTTAAATTTCTATTTTGGTTGTATCCATATGTTTCTGTGTGTATTCTATAATCATGATTTATAATTTACATAATTATACTCCATTTGTTAAATACTGAAACATTTATCAACAAACTAATCGATATACATTTGTGCCAATATATATTTAACTGAAATGCGAATAGTATAGTGAAACTCTGGTGTACTGCAATGGATATTGTCTGACACATACGTTTGTAGCTGCTGCTATTTGACTAGAGGGATGCTGATAACGAGAATTTCATGTACCCCTCCTTGTTGTTCTCTGTACAACAAGCTCAGCAAATCTGATTGTTAAATCTCGTCTCAAAGTTACCTATTGTTTCGTATTGACTTATCGTTGATGTGAGTGAAACCATCAGAATTATCGTCACTGCTAACCAAATTAAATTGTCTTTGTTCTCTTGAACAGAAATTTCAAAGGAAGTACAAGTTTGTTGTGTGTAGTAATTTCATTTAATAATTAAATATCAATACCAATAATTGGTGAGTTTTTATTGAAAAAGGTATTTTTCAATTTCTTGATAATCATAATAATAACTGTATGCATGGTTTTTGTTAATAGATTATTAATTGGTTATTCTCATACCTGCTAATTAAACGGTTATAATTATTATTAATTCACGCTGAAAGTTTCACGAAATTGAGTAGGAGGGTTGGTCGTCTCGGATGGCAGCCAACTCCCCTGCCGCACACTAACGGTAATTGTTGGGTAATTGTTGTCGGGTTGTTGCCTGCTCTCAGATAGACCAAACCTAACGATACTCTTGTAACCTGGCCATTTACTACATCTCCCTCCAATTATGTTTGTATCTGGTTTTGCATCCCCTTTCTCAGTTTGATGATGATGGGGGAAAATTCAGACAGTTATTTTTTAAGACATTTTAATTATACATGCAATTTACAATATTGCTAATTACCGTACCATTAAAGGATGAATTTCATTATATGGTAAATAAGAGTAAAATATAACTACTACATGTTAATTGACTATCATATAATAACCGTTCAAGATTTTCAAAAAATTGCTATATAATATATATGCATGTTTATTAGTCTGGGTGACACGGGAGTGATAGACGTCCTTCGACCACATGTTATATATAGAAGAATCTCTGCTGGAACCACTCGTATGTCACTTACGGTTTAACATGCGTGTATGTCACATTTTTCACCCTCGAATAATTTAAGCCCGATCGATAAACTACTAATACCGCTTGAGAAACTGCTACACATAAAATTATCAGAATAAAAATATGGCTGTGTTACAAAATTGGTAAAAACATTTTTATATAATATATATTTTTTTAACCTGTTTTATACAGTCTATAAAACCTATAAAATTCTACAAATTCCATACCTCTTTATTAAACTTACTTAATACCTGAAATTTTCATTAAATATCATAATTATGTAGGAATAATTTATAAACCACGTGTATTATAATCAATAACAAAAAGAAGAGAAAAAAATATGGAGTAATTATAAGAATAAATGGAGACTCAATACATCGATATTACATTAAGTTACATTGTTAGTTTTTATTATCACGCTGGTTGGATGAAGTGTTATTCCGTTTGGTAGTGACTATTGAACTGCGAATGTTCACTGATTGCCGAGCGCCAAGCCCTCCGTGAATGAGAATAAATGACCCTCACGTCTCGCCGTGGCTGCAGGAAGGTATAGTAGAATGAATGAGGGGGTTCGGAGGTACGGGGTCACACCATCAGTGAGCTCTGACGTTCTTCTGGACCTCTGCCAACATCCTTATCACGTGACCCGCCCAGTCAGCTGGTACAGACGAGCGTTATCTTGGATGCAAGCTGCGAGACCCCATCCCAATCTCTCTCTCATTCATATATACCCTAGCTCTCTCAGTTTGCACATTTTGCTTTGCTGCTATAGCTTATCACCATATCTTATCCAATTTCAGTGACCGCATGCTTGAAATGAACTCATAACGATGCAAATTACTTGCCACCGTAGGGCTAGCTTACTTTATAAACCTATATATTATTATCTCCAAGTGAAATCTCATCTGACAATAAAATTTTCTCAATTATTATCCAAAATCAAATTATATATAAAAAAAGATGGAATAATTTTATTTTTCATTGAAACTTTAATTTTCCCCTCAAGTTTTGAAGTTAATTATAAAATTTCTTTTTTAACTTAATAAAGAAAATTGAGAATATAGAACGAGAAACTTTTATGTATTAATTTAAATACTTTTAAGGAGGTTTTAATTGCTCAATATTTTTTTTTTATAGTATGGGTAGACAATAAAAATTTACATTTTGTTTTGCAAAGAGGAAGTGATTTATGTGTTGTTTAAAACTTCAAAGCTTTATAAGTATAATACGGTTGAATAGAATGACCGTATTATTTGTACATGCATGCAGTATTTTTCTATTCAAATAGAAAAACTGTACAATATATGAATATAATGTTACAGTCGACGTTTGTAATGCATGTCGCTGAAGGCTTCAATGTAACCCTTATTTGTGTCGAGATGAAACTTACGAACTGGCTGGTATATATATATATATATATACGCTCGACACGATGCAGCTCGTTATTTTCTCTGTAAGCCAAATAAAAACAAACAAACACAGTCTCTCGTTTGTCTCATCTTTTGTGTCATGTTCACGGCAACAAACAGACCGTAGTTTATTATTAGATTTAGTAGAATGTAAATTGTAGGTAAATAAGCTGTTAACGTATAAATTTTAATCAGTACTGTAAACAAACCAAGCCTGTTCTTAATATAAGTCTGTTTGATGTTGTTTCTGTGAATTAATATCCCAACTGTATACATATTTTTATTCTTCAATATTTAGAATATTATATAAAATAGACAAATGAAATGAGAATTTTGATTCAACCATTTATAATTTTATATCCAATATTGAAATAATAAATACTAAATAGAATTAACATCGTGAAACAGACTTGAGACCAAGACTATATTATAATTTTATTGAATTCCCCTCTCCCCCGCTTTTTTTTTTCGACTGACTGCATGATAATTATAATATACGGGAATTTCATGTTTACATTTTGGGTAGCACGGGGATGCCCGAAGCCGCCCGAAGAGCTTCGGGATGTAGGCAGAAAACTCTAAAATCCTATGCTGTGCGTGTTAACAATACATCTTTTCTCATAACAGTTTTGGTCGCCAAATTTTTTTTTTCACTAGCATTGGTTCTTCTTGTCACCATTTATGAAAGAAAATTCTACGAGAAATGATACGAATCTTCAGGAGAAATAAATTTCGAGACCAACTTTAACACGTATCTGCTATGCCGCTGCCAATGTTTTGCCTACATAATTATGACGTCATATTGTTTTGTGACGTATGGTGAAAGACCCGGGGAATAAATTGACGTCAATGTTTGTTTAAAAAAAGTGTTTTTTGCTACTTTTCAAGAGAAATAAAATAAAAGCCAAATTTACAACCACAGTGTACGATTTATATAAGTATACTTTTATTTTTTAAAAAGGTACAAGTACATGTTTTAAATAAGGCTACGTAAATATACATACATACATATATAAATGGTGTTCATTTCGGGAGGGAAAATTGATTACATAAAGCTGAAGTTAATATCCACTTTTACAGCATTGGAAACGAAAACAAATGAAAATATATATTTCTGAGCAGGAAAAGTTTCCATGCAGGATTGAATCTCCCCTTCGCAGCTTCAAAATTCAATTTAAATACTACCTGTATGGCAATCAAACATATATAAAAATGGTACCATATATACATATATAAATATATTATATTTATTTGAAGTATATATATCTTTGTTTGAGAAATTTCAGTGATGAAATTAAAAATCTTTTGAAATGAACCTACAAACTCTCCAGTGTTTTTACAACTTTAATGAATTGTGCTTTCTATATTCATAAAATGTATGTGAGTTGCTGAGTAAGAAATTGAATATGGAAGTTAGAAGTTTGCTCGTGATATAGAAAATACGCCGGAGCAAAGTAATCTAGCGGGCCAGCCCTAACCGCAACTATTCAAACAAATGTTATAGCTCGAGAAAAAAAAATGCATGCTCTAATTAAAAGTTCACTGATCCGAAGGGAGAGAAAATATAGAAGTTTTTTCACTTTCTATGTATACATTTTTTATATTTTAAGAACATGTACAACAGTTGAGTGTTTGTAAAAAAATTGTGTTTAATTAATTTTTTACAAAAACTAACTTTTTTATGTAAAGTCAAGAGTGTTCAAATGCATTTTTTTTCCAAAGCTTTCTTTAGATTAACAAGGCATACAAAATGCGAAAAGAGAAGGGAGTGTATCAAAGTTCAACTATTATTGTGTCTGATTGTGTCTGTGTATTTTGAAAACGACCAATAAAGAAACTGTAGTATTGATGTATAGTAACAAAATAGGGTTGTAAAGGCGGATTCACATGGTGACAATGGCGATGTGATTTTGAAGTAAAAGCTGTGGAATTCTTTGCGGTGGTTGCGGCGGCGAATATCGCGTATCATTACGATGCTCTTTTTTTAATCGCCAAATATGGCCGCCAATGGATTTTACTGCAAATGTGCATTATTCGCTTTGCGTCGCATGATAAAAATCGCCATTAATGATTATTTTATTTTTGAAAAAAAAAAAAAAAAAAAAAAACGCTGAAAAACACTACCTTTTTTCAGCAGAAAGTTGAGTTTTAAGAGCCAGCAATATACCTGCTGTAGGCGCGGCAACTGTTGTTCTAGGTATCGGCCACGAAATGGATAATCTGTAATTTAGGATATAGAACCATTAGTTGCTAATTTCTTCATTTTTGTGGGTCCTTAAGGGCATTTCCATGGAGCGTGGAAAGCGAGAGGCTTAGCGCGGCGAGAAAGGCGCACTTGCTTCAATGTCATATGGCGGCCATGTTGGCGTGGAAAAATCGCAGCGCGATTTAATCGCTGCGGGAAAGCGATTTTTCCACGCCAACATGGCCGCCATATGACATTGAAGCAAGTGCGCCTTTCTCGCCGCGCTAAGCCTCTCGCTTTCCACGCTCCATGGAAATGCCCTTAAGGACCCACAAAAATGAAGAAATTAGCAACTAATGGTTCTATATCCTAAATTACAGATTATCCATTTCGTGGCCGATACCTAGAACAACAGTTGCCGCGCCTACAGCAGGTATATTGCTGGCTCTTAAAACTCAACTTTCTGCTGAAAAAAGGTAGTGTTTTTCAGCGTTTTTTTTTTTTTTTTTCGCTTTCCCGCAGCGATTAAATCGCGCTGCGATTTTTCCACGCCAACATGGCCGCCATATGACATTGAAGCAAGTGCGCCTTTCTCGCCGCGCCAAGCCTCTCGCTTTCCACGCTCCATGGAAATGCCCCTTTACTGCACCCTTAATCGTACTGCAAAATTCTGTGACGTCATAATCTTATAACAATTTAATATGCACGCATACATTGAGATATCTAGAATGGAATTAGGTGCATATGTCTATTACGTAACAGCGTCTGTCACCTCAACTTTTAGGGGGTTACAGGAATTAAAAAAAAATAACAAAAAAAAATCTGAATATTTTTGACACAGATTTGGAATTTTATCGAGTGGAATCATAAGTTTTGTACGTTCCAAGCAATTTTTAAAATGCTATTTTGTATTTTCTTTTAAAAATTAAATGTACGTATTTAGGAAAAGACAGAGCTTACAGAATGACAATATATTGTTAAAATAAATCAAAATGCAACCATTTAATAAAACAGCTACGTCAAAATGTTGCCATAATATTTGAGCATTTTTATATATATATATATATAATATATAATTTTGTATGGAAGTTCCGCTTTCAAGAGTTTTTGATAAAGAAGTGAGAAATAGTGCATTTTATGTAGCTTTTCTTTCACGATAACATATTTTTCGAAAAAAGTGTTGGCATAACATTTGTTCTTGAAGTGTATATACAGAATCATTGGTTGCTTTTAAATTATCACCCATTCTAGCAACACACACACAATCGTAAAGTGGAGCATATAGATAGATACGAGTGCTGAACTAGGCTGTTGGGATGAACATCTCAGGGTTGCCATGGTTACAGCCTCCGAGATAGCAGCGCGGTAGCCCCCTGAGGTGACGCCAGCGACCTCGGAATTAGTTTCGACCTCCGAGATAGCCGGCGTACTGCTGCTTTACTTGCCTCCTACCTAGTGACGTACTTCTCTCTCTCTCTATCTTTTTTTTTAAAAAAAAAAAAAAAAAAAAGACTAGAAAGTACTCCCTAAACGTAATACAATATAGCCACTATAATCATGTGCTGCGTAGAAAAAATAAATAAATAAATAAATAAATAAATAAATCTAAGATTCTGTCACACTATAATATACCAATAGATACACATAATTATGCATTTAATTTCATTCTATGCATCATATACTTAGAGAGAGATAAATATTGTTATTTTATTAATATAATATAAACAATATATATATACTCTGATTTACATTTTTGTTTTTTGTTTGTTTTCTAAACTCTGGAAACATTTTTCTATAAACATTATATTTATATAGCTACACAATTTTTTTCCATTCGTCTCATACGGTTTATATTTTTCTCAAGTCAACAATCCAAAGATAGTCCACTTAGAACTATGGTATAGTCTTGTAGATCAAATTTATTTTAAGATACATAAGGTTATCTATAGATTTAATAAATTAGATTTAACAGATTTGTTGTACTTAACTACCTAAAGCATACAAAAAGTTAAACTATAAATTTGCACTAGCGGCAGCAATTCGATTTTTGTTGGCAGCTTGGCAACAATGGTGCAGCTCCCCTGTTGGATTGTTGGTTGACTGGTGGTTCTCTGGAGAGGGCAAGGCGCGGCCCAATTACCCGGCATTTGCCAGTCGGACTGTCAGACCAACAAAAGAACTCGCAGTACTGCAGCTCTCAGCTTAAACAAGGCGCCCTATCTTCTGTACCAAACGTTAAACAAAAGCTCCATTCAAATGTAACTCTCAATCATAAAATATAAATACAGGAGAGAGAAAAAATTGTCATTTTTATGTCCATTTTTTTTATAAAAGTTTTATTTATATTTGTGACAAATTCTAAAATATTTATGTTTCATGTGATAAACACCGAATGATACACCAAATGATATTTAATTTTGAATATTAAATTGCTTTTAATTAATGTTGACAGTGTGTTTAACAAACATGTGTTGTAATATGTTATTAAATATTTATATTATACTCTTTGACTTTCCAATTGATCATTTCATTCAGCTTTAAATAATTATAAATTATGATAATAAATGAAATTGCCTGTTAGTTTCAGCCTGCGAGTTTCTGTTTTATGCAACCAGTTGCACAGATGTGTTCTTCAGGTTGCATATCTTTACCCCTTGCTACTTTTTTTTTCTGTCTTATCAACTATTTTAGTTTATTTACTGAAACACTGTTGTTTTATTTTAGTGTGCTGCGTTAATATTTATTTGATTTTACCGATAAGATTTAATTTATAATACTGTTATCATTCATAACCTTTTCACCTTTTCCATCATGATGTATTCGGTTTAACGTTAAAAAAAACAACTTGATATCCTTCATATCCATAGCTCGAGTAAAAAAAAAAAAAAAAAAAAAAAAAAATGTCACTAATGAATCATATCCGTACTGGGGTAGATTTATTTCCTGACAAATTTTGATGCTGGAAATGCGATTAATGCAAACTTCTTTTCAACACTCGGTGAAATACGTCTCTTCTTTTTTTGTCTCTCGAACAAAATTTGATATCATCCGACAAATAATGAAATATTTCCATTGCTTTCAACAGAGAACGAAAATAAAGTAACATACAATCTGTATAATCAAATTTATTCCTTGTTCATCTATTATTGCTTAAATTACAAAATTTTGGTTTACCATTTATATATTTTTTAACCAAAATATCGAACAATTTATCATTGTATTATTATTCTCTCTTTAAACTTAAACAAAAGCAAATTTTTCATGTTATTTGTAGATTTTTTTATAAATCTAGTTATAAGTATTCTACATACATAAAATCTTCTTTGTATTAAGCCACTTACCTTGAAGTTAAATAAAAAAAAAATTGTCATATCGATTTAGGTAGGTAACTGTGACCTATGACGTTATAGTACTAAGGTATTACTCGTCGGTATAACGAACATAGTCTCCTTATCACTTGACTGTATACACGAACGAAGAACAAGAAGGGTCCATTATATACAACAGTATATATGTTTGCGATACTTGCTTGCCTCAACTGAGGTTACTCTTGAAAAGTTTGCCATGTTCTTGCCCCTGCTCAAGTGCCTTCTCTGTGTTTGTTTAGCCAGTACACTGAGTGACGTCATGTACTCTGTAATGGTGTCATTTCTGAAGACGCAGCTCTTAGTTGCATGCATGTAAATTTTTATCTGTGACCTTGAATGATAAATGATGTAATATTAAATTGAAATTTGTAAAAGTATCATAGTGTTGTAAAATTTTAATAGCGCATATTATACAGTATAAATAATATGTGTTTTAAATTGTCTGTTAAATGAATTAAAATAAGCTTAGATAATATATAATGTAGGATTATTATATAGTTGTATGAATTATTAAAAATGATGCATAGTTAATATTGTATAAATATAATATATTTTATGTAAAATACACAACATTTTGCCATTATAAAGTATACATTAATTTTATTAAAAACGCAATATGTTAAACTCATTTATTTTATCTCCCTCTTTACGAGTTCTTCTCTTTATTTATTTTTATCATCATCATTATTTTTACTGGTTTATGTTACTGTAGTTAAAATTGTATGTAATATATTTAGAATTAAAAGTGTTTTGAGTTGTTGTGATATAATATATATCAACATCTACATCCAACATGCATAATATAAAATATACTGTATACTTGAACATTTGAGAGGATAGTAACTTTTCTGTATACTGCATGCTCACCTTAAAGTAAATACTAGCTTCATTATACATGACCACCATAGTTCTTATTCTCGACGTATGCGACCTTTCCAGAAGTCCCACAGGCTATAGTAGTGATGCCGTGAATGCGAAGTGTCTGCAACCCTTCCTTGCCCCCTTCCTTCCTCCTTTAAGCCTCTTTGTACGCTACCCTCACAATAAGTTAAACTTGAAGGTAACTTTGACTTCTGAATCCTAATTCGTATCTATGGTACTTAAAAGTATTATTTTAACATATTTTAAGGTTAAAAAATTGGAATAATCGTTAAAATAATTTAAATAGTAAAATATTACATTTGATGAGTATTTTGTGAGTATGTATGTGTTTTAGGTTGCCTCTTCATTTTAAATTTCTTTCGATGCATTCTATATAGATCTATATATGTATAGAGGCCATCATACATTATGCATCACACCCATCTGCAGTGTTACTTTAACAAAGCCACACAGCTTACCTAAACACATGCTACTACTGTTGTGCCTGATGTTCTATATATAGTTTACATAGACTTAAAGGTTTAAGTTTATGATAGTTTACCTTTAGTTTCCTGCTATTGTGTTATACTTCTAGTACTTCATTAGGTATTACATGCTTGTTTGAAAATTGCCCACTTGTGTTCGTATCACAGTGTAATGAGATTTATTTTTCTATTTCTGCTTCGAAGATAAAGTCACAAATTTTAAGTGTTTAAATTTCTAGATGGCATATCCTCATAACAAAATTTATTGTTACAAAATAATTACTATTCCTAAATTATTGTTATACTTAAATACTAATTTTCTTAAATATCAAAATGTTACTAAAAATTAGTTTAAGACTGAATTTCAACCCAAATCAAAAGAGATGTTTCAATGTGACGCGAGCAAAGATGAGTTTTTCAAAACTTAAATTCATAAGTAAAATTGATCCTTTTTAGTAATATAGTTAAAAGTCAAAAGTCCAGAAAAGGGACAGAAACTTAATCGTATTTTGGCGCTTGCTGTTTGCCTTTAGTTAATATTTACTACGTTTGGGGATAAGCTTGCCCAGTGCAGAATGTCAGTCAAACTTGATATTAGAAATCTCCCTTTAATTGTGCCGTATAATATCGATTTCTTTCTTTCAAAAACTTTCAAAAATGTATGCAGTCTAAATGAAATGTTACGATTTGTTACGCAAGCAAATGCCATTGTTATGAAATGTTACGATTTTTTAGGCAAGCAGATGCCATTGTTACGTAGAAGTAAAAATGAAACCGAGAAGATAACCAGTTCAATAACCACGGTTGTATATTGTTGTTAGCCTAACTCAATGACAGGAACGCGTTAGTGAGAAAGCTGGTTTATCTCTTTCGTGAATCCCACCCATATAATTATAATTATTATAAAAATATTCTCGTTATGCTGTGGTATAAAAATAGCGCGTTATAACATCGAGCGTTCTGCGTCATTAGTGCAGGTGTCGCCGCGGGTACTTGATGGAGAACAACAGTCTGCATATTGTCACGGTCCTCAACCACCGAGTTCACACCGACGCTGCTGGCGGTGAAGGGAAAAGAAGCGTCGTAAGAAAATAAAAAAAATACGACGAGTCTATCCACCATTATACGCATGTCATCTGAATTAACGAGATGTACCGTGTCTTCCTTCTTGACTACTGATGAAGCCACGAGACGTAAAACTTTTACTCGATCATTGATTAATCTTGTCGCTAAACCTTTTTTTTTTCTCGCGTTTCCATCCTATCATCATCGTATTACCATTATTTGACAGACGTGAACCGTGAACGCTTAGTCATCAAAGACTAAAGAGAGAAAAGTTAGCATGTTCTAAAGTCGTTAATTATATATATATATCTATATAGAACTTGAAACTGGTTTTTAAACTAGCATCAAAATGGAAAATTAGAGGAAAGAGTCACCTTCCTTTATTTCTCTCATATTTTTTTATTTTTCTTTTTTCTATTATCAAAGACACACTTCGAGATAGCATAAACGTTACCCATGTTCTGTTTGTAGGCCACGAAATGTTATGAACTTAATTTTTTGGGAGAGTTTTTTTTTTCTATTCTAAAATTGTCATATTTTTTCCTCTTTGAGTAGTGCCGGCAAACCATGAGGCAGTCCTAAAATTTTTGCTGTAATGACAAGTGAGGTGTACTGTACGTAAACCCACTCATACCTACAGCTATTATAAATGACGTTATATTTTTCTACAAGCTACATAATACGTTGAACACATACAAACAATTTTGTTTTTTTTTAGCTCTCACTTTTTTCTTTTTCTTTGTCATGTGTCAAGAGCTTTGCCATGTAGAAAATAACATGACTGCTTTTTTTTATTTTTTTATATGTATTGTTTTTACATTAAATTAAAACAAATAACAAAGTATAATGGTGGTGTTTACTGTTCTTCAGGTATACTTTCAGTATTTTTATTACTTGCCTATTTATAATTATGATGGTTGGAAAATAACTTTGCACCCTAAAATGTTTAGTAATGCAGAAATACACAATTATACTGAACAATAAAGTGAATGTACTATGACATGAATTTACAAGGTGCACTTTATTCTAAATGCAATTAGCTGTTCCTACCAGCTGTTAAGTTACAATAAAATTTGTACACAATCTAGAAACAGGTTATAACAATTTCCGAAGAGAATAAATCTTAGACATATCCACTACATAAGCTATTTCTTGATTATGTGTTCGAGTTTGCACTGCAGCTTTTATAGGGAACTGCTTGCAGATGGTAAAAAAAAAACCCGGATAGTATCCATGCAGGAAGAACCTAAACACTAACATTATTTTGTTCACACAAAGTTACAATGACAAAATATTGATTGTTTTGGGTAGTTAAGTTTATTCATGGACGTAATTACAATATTATGCTACAGAATAAGTAATGGGATAATCAACAGGAGAGAGTGCAGCATACCCAGAAAGTGGGAGAGGTGGGCGGTGCCTCGCTAGTCTGCCAGCGTACAACCTCTGAATCAAATTACGTTTTTGTCGCCTACTTGGTGGCTGCTGCATCTCACGAAGTCGGTTTGAAGCGGCACATGCTTCGAATACCAACCCTCTCTATACATCACTTCACTAATGTAATTCCATTTCTACTATTGCTTTTTTTTAGTCAAAAACCTCCTTTTTTTATATGAACTTTTTTTTTCTTTTTTTTTCTTTTTTTTTTTTTTTTTTTTTTTAAATATTGTTATTTTAAGAATTGTTTAATAATTATCTTATTGTCAATTTACAATATATCATTAAATAATAGCCTGTGTTTGCGTATGCTGCTAACTGTTATTAACATAAATAAATTAATAATGAAACCCTTGTTAATATTAATGGATTGAAAAATTGTAAAACAAAGTATCAAAATCTTCAAAATGAATTTTGAAAAGAATGATGTTGATAGTTTTGTAAAAATACATTTTATATATATTTAACTTTTATTATTTTGAAAGAAGTTTTATATATACGTAGTATATTCGCATGCATATCATGTTATATTACATAAGAAAAAAATCTTCTCAGATCTATTTTGCCATACAAACTTTTGGTTTTAGTTATGTAAGAAAGAATATATTATAAAGCCTGTGGCTGTGTAAAAAGATTGATATCAAGTTTTGCCCTTCATAAAAGAGGGGGTTGGGTGATACGTCACGTCTGTATATATCCCGTAAAGCAGGGTGGCCGCTGGGCATGGAGCCCATTTCATAAAGCGCTAACAGAATCTGAGAGCATCTCTGCTATCCACCCTGCTGGCTTTAGTTGGTCCAGTGGTGTTAGTACTGGCCTTTCCAGCAGTAGCCGGCAGATTCAGTCAAGCGGTGAACCTCTCCAAATTTCACTCCCCTCTTGTCGTGAAATTCACTTACATACTTGATTTTGATTTAATATTTTAATATGAAAAATATTTGATTTCAATGTATAAAAAAATGTTTTATTTGATTATATTTTACCTATATATTATATTTATTTAATATATTATATAGTTTGAATAAAAGCATAAATATATTTTAACTTTATTTATTACTGTATTTTTTTAGTACTTAACAGCTGTGTCTGTAAAAGTTGTCATATATGCTTTTAATTAGATAGAGTTGTATTATCGCAATAGAATTTAAAAATTATAGTTATTCATATAGTAAAACTTTCTAATAAAACATCTAAAATACAGTAATGTATATTATACTACTATAATATATAATATACTGTACAATTCGTTTTTTACCTGATAAAAACAACCATTTTTTTTTTCGGTCATATTCATAGTGTTCTCATATTACTGTATCAATATTGCAGCAGCAGTAGCATCTGGTTGTAAGTTATGGGCTCCAATTGCGGGTAAAAGGGGTGTTAATTGCAGGTGACGGCCAGTGGTTTAATGGCAGTTATAAAATGCCTCAGCAGCCGAGCGTGCAGTGACTGAGGCGGTCAGCACGTAGTCGGACCTCCTGTGGTTTACGGGAACACTTTGTTGAGGTCGCCAGCAGGCTGTTATACACATAGAGGCATAATTTACTTAGCCACACTGTTTAACTATCACCTATAAAGTGTAACAAAAACTAGTATAAAAAGACATTAATAAAATATTAATTAAAGTAACTTATATTATATACGATGCTTTAATTAAAATTCTTTGTTTTATCGTCATATTTGCTTATTTTTTACTAATATAATAATGCATAATAACATAGTTAAAAGTTATGTCATATTTTATATAATGTAAAGTAATATTTTGAAGTTTAATAATATATTATTATAGATAGTTTAATATATCTAGAGATGTTATGTGATATGAATTAATAATTTAGACATGAAAATTTAAAATGATTTTCCTATTACACAAAAATTCAGTTTGAATTTAACGTTCGTGAGGTAGATTAGTGAACTGTTCCGAGAGTTTTTTTTTTCTTTACTGTTACCATACACCCATAGAATTGAATGTTATTCCTCAAATTTTCAACCTGGTATTTATGGGTAGGGGTGTGGCTAATCTGTTAATAGGTTAACAATTATTTTAACCATATCAGATTGATTGCACGCATGTGTCATTGCTCGGCGGAAAACACCGATCTCAAAAAGCCAGCAGCATGTTACAGAATAATTGATTCGCAACCTTTTCATTATGAATATTTTAATTATTTTAAAACGTTGTCTCTCATAATTATGTTGTGGTTATACAATGAAGTACTAAAAATATTAAATTGAGTATTTATTTTTTTCTTTAATCAAATATGTTGATAATATATAATCTCTAAGGAATGAGGTATATTAATTTTTACACATTAAGGTTATATATATTATTATAGTGTTGGATGGAACTTATGGTTATTAATCCTTAATATTTTCACCGCTTTATTCTTGTACACGTTGGCCGACGTGATTGATCGCGACCTGCTTCAGCGTTGAGAGAGCCTCTGGGGCTGTTAGGTGTCTTGCAACTTTACGAAGGTGTCTTTCAACTTCACGAGGCTGCTACACTCAAATTAATGTGATGTTCCCTCCGGAAGTAACTGGAAGTGTCAATTTTGTGGCTATTCACACAACGTTTTGCAGTTTAAAAGTGCTGACCTTTGTATGAAATTGCAGCTGAAGGACGAATAGGAAGATCAGGAACTTTATATACACTTGAGGAAGGAATATCACATAAATTTGACTATATAAATGATATACTTGGTGAGCAGACTTGCAACTTCACCGGGTGGTATCACGGCCTGCCCAGGGACGCTGTAGAAGCACCTGTTCACCAAGTTATTGTGATAGGATGACACAAGGAGACGTCATGATCGGAGAAATATGATATGCTCTGCAATCTCGTCAAACGTGAAGCCGTATTATTACTTTTATATCCAAGGACATACTGATACGTTACTGTTATATAAGGTCTTCCTTCAATCATAACTATTTATAGAATATAATACACAAAATATTTTTAGACTAAATAATACTTCTAACTATAACAAAAACAAACAATTATATTGCGTATTATTACTATATAATTGATTTGAGAAAAAAAAATATTTTCTTTAGTGAAGTATTGTTTTGTATTACCTAGGCTTATATTTATTATATTTATAAAATTATAAAGTACATTTATAGTATATATATTATATATTGTATAAAAATAGAGCAATATTTCTTCAATGTCGAAATGTTAAATGATCAACAAGCTGTGAAATGTGCACAAAAATTTTAAAAATAAGTTTTTAGTAGTTTTTACTTTTGAAGTTGCTATAAATATAAATAAACATTACACCGAATGAATTAAAAAAAAAAAGAGAAAAATGCAAAGAAAGTATTTTTTTTCTATTTTAAATTCTTTAATATTGGTTCTTTTTAAATGTAATATATAGGCCTATTATTTATCCAGTTAGTTGCTTCCTGACTTTTTCATTAATTACATGCAAATGTTATGCAGTCGCTGTATTGTGTTGCTTAACAAAAACAAGAGAAAAGAGAAGAGGGTTGTATGCAACAAAAAAGAAATATGCGAGAGCTTGTATAAAGTTAATAACAATATTCTTTCTTAAAAATGTATTCATTCTTTTTCCTCTCTAAAATATAACAGTAACTGTAGCAACTAAAGAATGTAAATGCTTAACCTTTTCTCAAAAAGTTATGAAGTCTCAATTCATTTCTTTTTTTCGTTGAACAATCCAATCTTATTGAAAAAAAAAAAAATAAAAAATAAAAAATGTAAAAAAAAATATTTTAGTCTTAAAGCTGCTGGTATTATTATAAGTTTGAAAGTTTAAAAGAAAATATTTCATGGTTACTTTGTCTAAAAGCTGCACAGGGCTAATTTCTCGAGGGAACGTCTGAGAGAGAACTGCTTAGTTTATTCACCTTTTACTGCCCCATCCAGTCTATGTAATTAATTTCTTCAAATTAACTCGAATCATTTCATTTCTGCTTCAGACAAAAGTACTCGTCCTGATGCACTTGATATTTTTTTTGTGAAGAATTGGATTTTTGTGGTGTTTCTTTTACGTTAAATTGTGTATATAATTGTAATAAATATATCTTTAGGTTACTATATTATATAATTTTTATATGCGTCTTTATTAAAATACATTTAATTATTCTTGTGTGTTTAGGGGCAGCATTCTGTTCTGAAAATAGGTTTGCTTAGACTACCTTTTATTTGAATGGTGGACATGAACTGGACATACGTATATTTTTAAATGAAGGAATATTTTTTTTTATGGGTGTAAATGTATGGTTTCCAGTGCAACAAAAGCTTGTCTTTTTGCGTGTCGTCCATGCAGTAATTAAACCTTGTTTCATCAGCATGATGATTCTTATTAAATTTTAAGCGGCTTTTACATTTCTTGGAATCTTTTTTTTTTTTCATTTTATATTGAATTATGTTATTTATACGTTAATAAAAAAGTTGCATGACAGAATTAATGTTCAATAGTTTAGTTACTGATTTCGTCATGCAATATTTTAAATAAAATGAAAGCTAAATAATATGAAATAAAAAATAACACAATATATTAGATAGAAAATATTTTTATTGTGATGAGAAATAGGTGGTTGAGAAATAAATTTCGTTTTTGAAATCTTTTAAGAAATTCAAAAAACTTTTGCTAATGCTGCAGTGCATGTCTTACTTGTTACATTTTACTTACAATTAATGACTATAAGTATACTTGTACTTACAATATGATATTTTTTCTTACTGTAATTAGAAATGTGTCTGCTCTTCGTTAATTAAATTATATGTAGATGATAACGTGAGTCTTGACTTGACATCTACTGTCTACGACGAGAACAAAGTGCTCTAGTTCTATATATACAATCATAAATGAACATCTTTAAACAAATTTAACACCACCCCGGAACTAGTCAAGATTTGAAGAAATTCAAGTTTAAATATGTTATAAAAAACTTGCAGATATTAAAAACTCTTACTATATTAATCTTGTAATAGTTTTTATATCTAAAATATGATACAAATTTTGTAATTCCGTGAGGAATGTTATATTTGGTGAACCGTAACTCTAGTAAGGTCTCTTCTTATTTGGTGTCTTCTTCGCTATCGAGCTGAGGCTCCGATTAGGCTGTCAAATGCAGGTGGTACTCGCGTCCTCAACTTGCCTCCATCTCACTCACTCAACAATTACGTCAGCCCAGCAGCATTGACACTCCCTACTACACATCAGCATTAACCACTTCACCGTGAAACTTGCTGCTATACTCATATACTAAAATTGTGGTAAAAAGGTTTTTCCCTGCCAACAATTTTAAAGAGCACTTAAAAATTTTCTCTTTGTTATTATACTTTTTTTTTCTAAAAAATAAAGATATTGATAAAATATATATAGTAAGTGGTAAAATTAATATTATTATATATAAAAGGTAATGTGATAACTGGTATGTATAAATATAAATTCGACGACATTTTCATAAGGCATGAATGAGAATAATTGTACTAATGCCAAATGTAAAGTATACAATGCACTATAATATATATAACTATGACTGTTATGTTAGAGCTATAATAGTTTATTGTAATGCTGAGCTCCTCATTGTGTTCAGTGCAATGTGGTTTGCAGCACTCGATAAATAAATGCACTCAAGCCTGATATGGTTTTACATAAATTTTAATGTAAATTGCGGAATCGACCGGGTGGCTTTAATGTTAAATTTTATGTTGGTATGGCGCTTAATTTTTTTTTATAATATTTTTTGTTCAGGGTTAGTAATTAATTCTATTTATGGTTTTTACAAACTGCAGTAAAGTATTAAAAATAATTAAATAAACTGAAGGTATAAAATTTCATTAATTTTTTTAATGTTGAATTTACTATAAATTAATTGCTAGTGAATAACCTGAATTAAATTTTTTTATTACAGAAATTAATAGTGTTCGAAATTATGCTACTCTAATTTTTTTTTTCCAGATTTTTTAGATTTTTCAACTTATTTTAAGTTCAGGTTTGAACCCACGCCTCTTTTAGGTCATACTCTTTTATTAAGAACTGACATTTAGTGACGCCTCTCTCTGCAATTTCAATATTTGTTTAAAAAAAAAAAGTTTCCAAGCTCTAAAAAAGGTGAAAAAATATCATAATTTGGTATACCCTCTTTTCCTTTCTGTAATAAAATAATGTCACATTCAGGTTATTCATTGTCAACGTATACTTTTAGAGAGAGAGAGAGGAAAAGAAAGAAAAAAAGTAATTATGAAATATAATATAAAACTTGAGAAACATAACCTAGCGAGTTTAAATTACGTCGTGTGCTAGAGCAATTAACACAGATTAACGTCTTCCACTAATACATGCATACCATGACCGTTTTGAATATTCCCCGTTGGCTCTCAAAGTGTTTATGTTTTCCCATCTGAAACATATATATACTACCCGACGTATTTCATATGGTTTTCATCGTGTTTGTAATATCTTCAGTCATTGGTAGATAGTTTGTATCAACTTTTCTGATTGGTGGAACATTAATCGATGACTCCCGAACATACACGATAAAAACTGCAGGCAAGAGGCAAGCCTTTGGCATATTTTACTTGAATACCTGCTGCGCTGAGAAGAAACTTAATGAGCTTTCCGAGGGCGAGCTACATAAGCTCTAGCTATGTTGTGTGTGGTTTTCAACTGTCGATAATGCTAGAGCAGCAGTAGCAGGGAAGCGCTTTTGAACCATGTTACTTCTGCTTACCTAACTTCTAGTGGTGAGGCCGCCGCCGCCGCAGTGCAGTAGCAAACCACCAGTTTACGTAGCTTATGTAAGCCTAAAGATAAATAGCAACCCACACCGCCAATTTTAGAGCACATACACTTGTAAATTGAATAATTGAAGTGAAAGAGAGAAAGATTGAAAAATGTTACCTTTATATAAATTGGTTGTTTTGCTTATACAATTTTTATATAATATATATACTTCAAATAATGTTCTATATATATAAATTTAGCTTTTGCATTTAAATGAATAAATTTTCTATGTGGTGAAATTCTAACTTCATAAAGCACTTCTATATTTATATATAGAATGTAATAATAAAGGGGTGTCTCTTTATATACATCTTGACTACTATAACAGCTAAATTAATGTAAATTGCCTCATGTTGATGCAAACGTAAACAATGTTATAAGTAGTATATTATATTACAAGAGTATTATTTTTCAACTCACTCATACATCTATATAGTTTATATTTCAAATAATTTTATCTCGTACAATATTATTTTATATATTTAAACAGCAAAGTATCATTATATATTCTATAGCTTGAGGTGAAAGGAAGAAAAAAAAAAGTAGATATAAAAGTTTTAAGTTATGCTGAGATGAATTCTAGATCGAAACTGTAAGCGAGGAGACGATGAAACTATTATAAGAAGGAAGGAAAATTTATAAACTTAAGATAAGTGTAGTCAGTAAATCAGTTGAAGCGAGCCAGAAGCAAGTTTTAGCAGTGAAGGCGAAGATGCTGCTGCCAAGAAAGTGTCTGTCTCTATGCAGGCTGTGGGAATATGCATGTGGTATAGTTAAATTAATTTTATAGTCCCACTAAAGTTTAAGAGTTTTTCGTGTTCCTGTTCATGTTAAACGTTTGAAATTGTGCACATAGTGAGTCAAATATAACTCCGGGACAAATTTCTAAAATTAAATGTAAGCATGAAGGTGAGGAAACTCAGGAAACTCTCACTTCCGGGAGTCGTAACAAATTAATTTGACTACATGAGCTTGAGATTCGGTAAGAACGAACTAAACTTACTTGCATAATGCTGCTTTACAAAAATAAAAAGAGTAGCAAATTATAGAAGTTACTCTGCAGTTCAACAAATGTGAAAATACTCGAGGAAGTGCAAGCTGTCTATTTATATACTCTGTATTTTAAAACTGAAACTTTGCAGATAGAATAAATTTATATAGTATAGGATTCGAGACCTCTCTCTGCAATTTTCATGGTGTCCACTTCCGTCAGGCATCGTCACAATAGTCTATCTGTAGAGGTTGAGAATAAATTTTTAACTTTAAAAATGTTCCTTCTATTATTATAAAAGATTATTATGTGCAGAGAGTTAATTAGTTGAATTCCCTCGTTTATTTAATTCTCTTCTTTTTTTTTCATTTCAATCTCTATCTTATTATTTTCCCATCATTTGCTTCTTCTCATTTCACTTTATATATACGTCGTCGTTAAAACTCTAAAATTGAGATTATAAAACTTACATTCCAACCTTCTTTCAATATTAAAAATCTAATAAAAGTTGAGGGCTTATACCTTACCAGATTTTTTTTTTTAATAACGTAAAAAATATCAATATTAAAAAATGAACTTTAATATGATCTAATTTTGTGTCTATCTTATACGTGTAGGTATAGTTAGTGTACAGTATATTTTTATATTAAGGGCTTATAAAGTATCTTCCTCCGTTTGCTTTTAATGAGATTTATATTATATATAGTTTATGTCATATAAAAATATTGTGCATGGAGAAGTAACATTCATTATTTGCAGGAAAAGTCAAATCACGAGTCACGTTATTTGTGAAACTACAGTTTGATCCATTGCGTTCGATATTGATCTTGCTCTGAGGGTCTCAGAAGTGATATAGACTTGATAGAGTTAGCTATCTCTATCATATGCACTTGAAAATATGTCGTCCTGTCTACCGTAATATCACAAAATCCTTATTATAGAGCTCGACTATATAGAGTGCAGCACTAGAGAATGGTAAGCTGTTACCAGCCAAGTTGATCGCTATGTTCTAACTCAAGGATGTTCGTTTGCTGAAGAAAAGTTAATTTGACTTCTTGCACAACCACTGCGCAACGTTTCTGCTCACGTTTTCTTGCTCTGAAGTTAACACTACCGCGAAATATTTAAGACTCTTCAAATAAACTGAAATCAGGCTGCTAACATTTTTTTATTTATCCCAACAAACATAAAAGGTTAGTGCAGTCATTTTAAACTTGCACACAGGACTAATAGAAAAGCCGGTATTATACGATACAATTTTTCTAACTATTGAATACAATTTTTCCTTACAAGAAAATTTGAACTCCATTTGTTTGTATGGAGATGAAATTTTCTTGTAAGGAAAAATTGTATTCAATAGTTAGAAAAATTGTATCGTGTAATACCGGCTTAAGAGTTAACAATTCGTGATCGAAAAATTGTAGCGTATATAATAGGAACTTACGAGCGCCCAATGTTTTCTTGATATTAAGTTGTATAGGACAAAGGTTGGTGACATATATCATGATGACAGCTTACCATTACATAATTATATTTCCAATGTAATAACAATTTGATTGTTTGGAATATATATTATATTGTTATGTAAACTTTTTTTTTAAAACATGTAGACTTTTTATATAGTATATTTTTGTTGTTCTTGTCAGTTGAATTTGTTAAAGGATTTAGTTTTTTTTTTATATAAAAGATACTTTGTATTGTGAACAAGAAAAATATATATATGGTATAAAAATTCTAGGTCCGTTCTTTCTTCAGTCTGTAGTTCCGTTGCGTGATTGGAATATATTGGGAGCAAGGAAACTTTTTCTTTTTTTATATATATATATATATATATATATATATATATATATATATAATATAAAGAGAAGCTGACTGAGGAGCGGAAAAGTAAACTAGGTAGTTGCAGGAATTTTAAAACTTTTCGCACAACACTGGACTATTTTTATTTTTTTAGTATTTCGATCGCCTCTTTTTCAAGAAACTATGTTTAAGTTATTTTTTTCTCGATCAGCTGTTTTATATTCTGCAACAGCTGATAAAAAAAAAAAAGCATTGATGTAATATACAGTTTTCAAGCGAGAGTTTACTTCGGGCCGTATAAGGAGTAATTCGATGATGATTTGGATGCTTTCGAAGCTCAACCAGAAACTGTTGTAATCTTCCGCGAATTCCACACCTGTTTATAACTCTCTACCAAAAAGTTTTAATTTACAATATGGCAATATGTACTGTATGTTACTTCTTTTAGGAAACGAACTATTTCCTCCCGCTTGAAAGACTGTATTATAATGCAACAATAACATTTTATTTGTAATAGTAATACTATAAAATAATAATTGTTTATTCAAGTTTATTGGGTTAAAGAATACATAATATAGGAGGGATAAAATATTAATTATTTACCCAAAATATTGGGGACTGCAATGAAAAAGGCAAATATATACCCATGGGTATGGATACCCATATTTATTTATTTATTTATTTATTTATTTATTTATTTATTTATTTATTTATTTATTTATTTATTTATTTATTTATTTATTTATTTATTTATTTACTTATTTACTTATTTACTTATTTACTTATTTACTTATTTGCTTATTTATTTATTTATTTATTTATTTATTTATTTATTTATTTATTTATTTATTTATTTATTTATTTATTTATTTATTTATTTAATTGATTTTTGTACTGAATTTTATTATGAAAATATGATAAAACAATTGGAAAACATCAAATTAAAATTTAATATTTATTAAAATTTGTTTGAAAATGTTTCACCAGTATTTGCAATACCTATCAATGTTGCTAATGATGATAATGATGCCAGTTCTTACTTGAAGACAACCCTTTTATCATTTTGTTCCACGGACATTAATTTCATATCAGTCAACTATAATAACTTTAAATAGAACAACCTCGACTCAATTCGGTGACTTGCTTTTGAGTCCTTTTTGACTCAAAAAGCTTTTATTGTATAATATTTGAGTTTTAAGTATGGCTTCAAAAGAAAATATATTTAAAAAAAAACTCTTTTGCATGGTAAATATTTTGAAAAGAAATTAAGTTGCCTTTACGTTTACTTTAAGGTTTTTAAAGTGAAATATTTAGAGAAATAATTTCTACAAAGAGAGTTTAGAAGAGCGGGAGAGAAAATGTGAAATGAGCGCGAGTTTTTTTTTTTTTTTTTTAAATTCAATCATCTAAATATTATCTTGTAATTTTTTTTTTAAGCTAGAAAAGTTGCGAATTCAATCGATCTGCGCTCTTACGTGTACACTCAGAATTCTAAATAACCACGACATAAGCTCAATACATCACAATCATTAGTGTCAGTGCAGCCAATAATGGAAGTTTCAAAGCTGAGCAACAAAAGCTTTTGTTTTGGAAACTAAAATGAGATTGCCGATATGCTTTTTTACTTTCACAGTGAGGTATAAATTTAACATGGAAATAATCTCTTACTTTTGCAGCTTTATAAAGTGCCTCTAAAAGTAAAAATAAATAAATATGTAGTTTCTAAATTATTATGAAATATTATGAATTTACTCTCTTAATGCCAGATGACTACATGCCGATATATTTATATAATTATATATTGCTCTTTGATATTTATTTTGTCTCCTTTTTCTGTAATTTAGTATTAATTTTTTAATTTATTTCTCATTTAAAATTAATTTAAATTCAATTTATTTTTTGGTATTAATTTTATTAGTGTATACAAAATCGATGGTATTGAAGAAGTCAGTCTTATTGTTAGTAAGAATCTTGACGCCCCCTCTGCTGGTGCTGGCATCCTCTACCCCCCTCTCCCCTCCCCCCAACCTCTACCTATTATGATGGTAACGTGGAGCATCTCAGGCAAGCCGTGACAGCGACACGCTGGAAATATAATGAGCGAAAATTGAGAGATGAACAAAAAGAGACAAGCTTTAATAAAACCAGAATGCCTCCCGCCATCATGCTTAAAATTTAATTTTATACTTCACTTATTTTTTTTTATAAAATATGTAACGTTATCTACGTTTGACAGGTTTTTAAAATTTAATTTAATTACATTTTATAAATGAACAAAAGATAATTTAAGTACGTACTTAATTTATTATCTTTTATTTCAATACAGATATTATACTATACATTATTCATGTAGAGAAATATGTTTTTTGCTTCATAAAATTACATATATGTACGTATATATTATAATTATTGTATAATTACCTTTTATTTCAATTTCGCTCTCATACCTTTTCTTCTGCTGTTCTGTTGTCATGTTTGGACTTAACATCACATGGCACTTTAATGTAAACTAAACATTTTTTTATTGAACTAAAAATTTTTAAATATAATATTTCTTCCAGCCAATTTTCTGTTTTGTTCAGTACAGATTATACCTTGCCTGTAAAGTAATGTATAACTTGGTTCTTTATACCTTGCCATTAATTTCACTCAATTAATCTGTAACTTAAAATATTCTGTATTGCTTGTATGTATGTGGAGTATATAAATTTAATATCATCTGTACTATTCATCTGTTTTTATACATCGTTTTTTGACGTCGGAAAATATAACAAGTATTATAGACATGCCTTTAAAAAAAAATTGTTCAGGAAAAGTCGTATGTATTTTCAGGCTTATAAAATACTTGTTGATGAATAGATGAGGGGGGGAGGGATCACTCCAATATTACTGCATACAGCAAACTCGTTAAAAAAAAATCTTTTGCTGTAGCTATTTCAAAATGTTCACTAATTGGGCATATTGAATTTCATATAGTTAACAACATCAACGATTCTGTGGTTACACTTATAAAATATATTGGATGTATATATCAATTACAATTATTGTTAATTGAACGTATGCACATGTTAATAAAAATATACCAACCAGCTCGTTAAAATTTTTCCCCTTTTTTTTTTCCCTTTTTTTTTTTTTATAATAAACTAAAAGTTCAATATACATGACGTATACATGTACAAGCTCTACTGCTCTTATTAAAGGTACTTGATGCCTGTTGGCCTGTAAGGTCTATCGGATTTTTCCCCCTTTAATTGACGCAGCAGGCAATGGTTTAAGAGAGCGATGTTATAGCCCCTTAGGAGCAAGCAACCGTGCAAGAAACTTGGAGAGAGGGGGGGGGGAGAGAAAAAATACGAGGTAATAATGATGATGCTTTTAACTATTACCATCCTGTGTTGCTGGCCGCCGTGTTTGTGAGAAAAGGACTAACTGCATTACACTGATGTTGGCAGGCGTGGGCACTCTGCGTGGGGGTGCTGTGCAGGGGTTGCGAAGATTCTACTCCTCGTGGGGAAGATGGAGGGGGGGGGCACCTCAGGCCGTGAGGTAGTGAAGAACTTGATGAGACGTGAAGTGCTGAGCGTGAGGAGAAGGGAGGATAAAAGTTTATAGAAACCCGTCTTATACTTAGAAATATGTTTTTATACATAGATTCAACGTCAAACTTATATATATATATATATATATATATATATATATATATATATATATATATATATACATTGCATATATTTATAATATTTGTGTATTTTACGTATTGTGATAAATTACAGTGCTGGGAGAAGGGAAAAAACATATAGAATAGAATAGAATAGAATAGAATAGAATAGAATAGAATAGAATAGAATAGAATAGAATAGAATAGAATAGAATAGAATAGAATAGAATCGAATAGAATAGAATAGAATAGAATAGAATAGAATAGAATATTTATTTTATTTTATTATTTCACCCAAGGTACACACAGTATTACAAGTAGTGGGGTGGGGGTATTCTATAGAATAGAATAGAATAGAATAGAATAGAATAGAATAGAATAGAATAGAATAGAATAGAATAGAATAGAATAGAATAGAATAATTTATTGATTCCTTTGACATACAAATTGTGTGGAATAAGTCAAAACATACAGTAACACACATACATACATGATCACACAATACAAAAACAAAAGTCAGAACAATTTCAACATATTAATTGAAAATAGAAATAGGAAAAAAAAATCTTATATATATTATAATTATATAGATATATTAGAAATATATTAAGTTCATACATTTATTTCAATCTATTTTTAATATCAACATTTTTATCTGATTTAGCATTAGCTTGATTTGGATATATGGAATAAAAATTCTGAGTATGTAAATATTTAAACACCTCTTTTTTAAAGAGCATATAATTTTCAATCTTTTTGATACGAGAAGGAAGGGCATTGTACATCAATGTTGCCGCTCTATGAGGATTATTATCATTTAGATGTAAATTAACTCTGTCTAAATGTACATCGCCCGCGCGCCCTTCTCGTGACATGTGTATGAACATTTTGGTTTTGTTGGAAGATGTGTGAATTTTTTTTAACAAATTTTGAGCATTCCAAAATAAAAATGCATGGCAAAGGAAGAATCTTAAGTTCTTTAAAATATGGTTCACAAGAAGTCAACTGTGAGAGTCCAACAATTGCCCTCACAGCTCTTTTCTGTAAAATAAAAATTGATTCAGCTTGTGGGGAAAGTCCCCAGAATAAAATTGAATATTGAATATGAGAATATATGTGGGCATAGTACAACATAATAAGAGTTTTTTTAGGTACAATGCGCTGTAAAGTTTTCAACAAGTATATAGAACTTCGTAAAGTGGAAGCTAATTTATTGCAATGATCACTCCAGCTAAGAGTTTCATTTATAGTTAAACCCAAAAACTTTACAGTGCTCTTTGACTGAATAACAGAATTGTTCAATTTCAGTAAAGGACTTGAGAAAATATCTTTCTGATAGGGGTGGAAATATACAAATGAAGTTTTCTTTGTATTAATTTTTAGTAAATTTTGAATTGCCCAGTTTTCCATAATGCTTACAGCTAAACGTGCTTCTTGAAATAATGAACTTGTCGTTTGTGCTGATATTATATTATTTGAATCATCTGCATACAGTATAAGTAGTCCCAATATCAAAGCCAAAGGAAGATCATTTATATAGCAATTAAATAATTTAGGACCAAGCACTGATCCTTGCGGAACTCCCTGAGTTATCTCAATAGACTCCGAGAGAAATTTTATACGTTGACCAGATTCATCTATGTAAGTTACTTCTACTCTTTGAGTTCTTTCTGTAAGGTAAGAGGTAATCCAGTCTAAAGGAATTTTTCCAACACCCATGTGTTCTAATTTAGAGATAAGTAGATCGTAGTTTATTGAATCAAACGCCTTGGATAGATCGTAAAATAGACCTAGTGTTTCTAATTTCTTATCAATTTTACTGTAAATTTCATTAAGTAGTTCAAAAGAAGCTGTTAAAGTTGATTTATTTTTAGTATAGGCATGCTGACATTTAGAAATAATAGAATTTTCAGTTAAAAAAAATCATCAAATTGAAGTAAGAAATCATTTTCAAAAAGTTTTGAGAAGCCAGGCAAGACTGAAACACCTCTATAACCTTCAGCCAAGTGAGCAAGTCCCTTATCTTTAAGCAAGGTAATTACTTTTGCTATTTTCAATTGAGATGGAAAAATTCCTGTTGAAAATGAAGAATTAATAATGTTTTTGAGTGGTTCGACCACAAGAGTTCTAACATGCTTAATAATTGGACATGGAATTTGATCAATACCTGCAGAAAAAGTATTCGGCAAGTTCCTAATCATTTTGTCAACTGTAAAAATGCCTATGGCATGTAGATAAAAAGACCGTTGATTATATAAATATGTAAATATTTACATGCATTAAATAAATTATATAAAAATTTATACATATACAAATACAATATAATTATATAATTTACATAGTTATTTATATAAATTAATAAACGGCAAACAACTGTATTACCCATTTGGTTAATATTATTGAAACACTTAGAAACTGAACAGTTATTCACCACACATCAGAGAAAAACTATATTATATATAAATTTAATTACTATTACCGTCAAAGTTTTTAATAAACTATCCTGATATTTAACTAATAATTACTTTAAAATTTCATATCCATATGAAAATACAGGCATTCGTGTGTATTCAGCATAATCGGGTGCAGAATTTGAGGAGTCTATGAGATTCTGAAGACAAGGTAAAGTCGAGTTTGTCCGAGAAAATCGAACCTTCTGAAATCCAATACGTATATAATAACGTCGGAGTGAAATGTCGATTATTGGATGGATAGCAAGGAGTATAAGAGCGCTTTTTTTTTTTATATGACATCACCTATTTTTGCAGCTTTCCGGGTGAGTTTCAAATAATAATAGTAAAAAACAAAGAAAAAAAAAGTTTACGGTGACCTTTTTGCTTTAAGAAATAAGTAAAAAAAAAAAAAGGGCGAGGAAGGAAGCAACACCTTGAATTTAATATTGGCCGTATATATATTATATAGATGAAAGATGATTGTATTGATTTTTGCTTCGAATTATAATGCAGCCCGAGGTGTATTCTGAATACCACGTTACATAATCAGGGATCATTATCTCTTTAGTATATTATGTAGCCATTGTATATATTTAATTGGTATAAAATAACAAAATGTTAATTAAAACGTCCTAGAGTAAAGTTACAAATATAAATGAATATTATTGAAAAACATTTCCTTCAGAACTAACTTGTATGCAAGTATTATACGTTTGGAGTATTTTTAAGAATATATATAATAAAAATAATTATATATATATCTGTATTCTTAATTAAAAAAATAAATGATTACTGTAATTGGTAAACACTGTTAGATTTTAATTATATTAATGCATAAATGGAGAATTCAAGTGATCCCCGGCGGGAAAATTTTCTCCATAAACCACCATGTTAGAAAATTTGAATTTTTTCTCCATAACTATTAAAGCTATGAATTTAAATCAATCTCCTACCCCCCCCCCTCCATTTAGGGTTCTTCTAATGATGAATCAAGAACTTCTTTTCTTTCTTTGACGCCAAGAATTAAAGCAAATTCGATTTTTTTTACACATAGGTTTGGATAGGACGGTGAGAATACCGCAAAATCAGCTGACTTGAAGCCTCCATTGTGAAGACAAGTGACAAGTGTATTCATGTTATGTATTTTTATTAAAATTTAAACGTCTCTTGAAGTTAACATTATTGTAGTGAGTTAATATAGAAAACGTCGTTCTATATAATACATTACCCATCACAATCCAGCCTGGTATGAAGAGTATGTGACTGTATGGTGTGCATGCAAGGGTTTGGTGAGAGCGTAGTGAGAAGAGGGTCCTTTGGTATTTGAGATCCCTCTCTCCTCATCCTACGTCCTCGACTGCTGCAACCTGAGATACACACGCTCAAATGTCAACTCGAGACGAGGCGATAACGTGAGATCTCGTAGTCGTCGTTAACTTTCTCATCTGCGGCAGTGAGAGATTTTTTGTATTGTCTCGTGGAAAATACTGTGTAAAAGTAAAGTTTCAGTTTTCTTGCCAAGTCAAAATGTTAAATTTGAGTCATTGTATTTCACATTAAGTCAGTATTGATAAAAAGATTTTTCTACATCTTTTAAATCTAATTACGTCAAAATATATTTTTGTTTCGTTTTGTGTTCAGCTATTTGAATGCTATTTAATTATTATATATACAGTGCAGTTGTATTTCCAAATTAGTTGAATCAGCATTATACGTTATAAAAGTTTAGTATTTCAATTACTTGGACCAATCCGATATAGTTATTCAAATCGGTTGATAAAAATATTATACAATCTCTTTACTGACAAATTTTAATATACAGAAGTTATTACAACCAGTCAGATTTAATATACAGTGTTCCACTAATTTTGATCATGACTGTACGTTTTTCATCTGCTTTATTTGCTTATGACTGTACTTGGCTGTTCGTCGTGGTACAAGTTTCACAAGAGCACAAGAGTACATGACAGTAGGGAAGTCGACTCTCTCTCTCTCTCTCTCTCTCTCTCTCTCTCTCTCTCTCTCTCTCTCTCTCTCTCCTCCCCCATTTTCCACTTCTCTCCAACGCATGCGACAGCTTGACACTTCGCTAAGCTCAAGACTGTCATATATATTTTAAAATGCATGACCCTAACTTTATGAATCTTAATCTATTCCTTCAACGTTTGAACTTTATTTATATGACAAAAAGATAAAAAAAAATGTAAAAGCTTTATTATCCATTTTCATGAGCATTATTCCTGTCAACTCTCTCTCTAAACTCTATTATAATATATTTTATTTATTCATAATGTATGTAATGCTGAAGTTTGTTTTTAGAAGTTTAGTGGACTGTGTTAAAGGGTTTTAGAGTAGAGCGGTGAACTATGTGGTCACAACCAGGTTGGAATCGATCGCTATATACGATGCACTCATGCTATACTAAAATCAGGCTAACTTATCAGGTATATAAGGTTCATTTTGCTGCGTCACATTTAGAGTCAAGAAATATTTATGATGCTGGACATTCTGCTCGTGTTTCGTAGTGGTACCGGAGGTCGAGAGAGGCAGGGGATGTGGGCAGTTGAGGACAGTCAGTCGAGTTGCCGAACTATACTCGTCCCTCTAACCCATCCCTCTCAGAGAGACCTCAAAATCAAGCCTCCAAGTAGCTGGATTACACGAGCCTGCTCTTCTCTCTCTCTCTCTCTCTCTCTCTCTCTCTCTCTCTCTCTCTCTCTCTCTCTCTCTCTCTCTCTCTCTCTCTCTCTCTTCCTTTAGATAGTAGAGAGAATAGAATGGCTCGCCTCCAGTATATAGTTGTTTTGCTGCTATCCGTACACTCAAGATAGAGAGTTTGTTCCAATTAAACTTCAACTGTGTATTGCATACATTAACTACTGTATATTATTATTGTTGTTGAATTGTAGTTCTATAACTAATATTATAAATTAAATTAACCCACGTTGCTCAAATATTGGTAGTGGAAAAACAGGTTTCAGTTAAGAAAATTATTTCATTTTTTTCAATTCTGTCATAATAATATAATATATGACTTACATAATTATTATATACCAGGTGTGGAAAATTCCAGCTGATCCTCATATACTGCTATTAGTACTATATGACCCGAAACGATAGAAATAACATATTTTTTATTTCATGAACAAATGGGAAATTGTTAAAAAAAGTCTACTTCAAAAGACACATCATTAGATAATACGTATAGTATAGAGTTCATATATGTTACTTTGGAATTTTTTTATACCCTACATCAAAGTTTGTTTCTCTATATTGTTTTGGATTAAATTGGTTTAATTTTAATTCAATTCTATATTTTATTATTCAAAGTATGAAAACAAAACCAAGTTACGTGATTTTTTTCCCAATTATTTGAAAATATAATATATTGGTAAATTATGTAATTAATTAAATTAAAGAAACACTTGATTTATTATTACAGATATACCTATAATTTTGGGATACAGGAAATCAGCCGAAAAGGAAATAAACCGAAAGGGAAATAAACCGAAAAGAAATAAACCGAAGAGGAAATGAACCGAAATTTAAAACGTCGTGGAGGGGGTTAGCTCCGCCTCAAAGAAAAGGCGCAGCTCATAAAAATGATATTGGCAACATCGCACACCTATTTCGGTTGATTTCCCCTTTGATACATTTCTTTTCGATTCATTTCCTTTTCTACTTTCAATTTTTAACATTCCATTTAAATATTTTTGGTAACAGAATATTAACACATAATATATGTTTCTATTTATTTTATCATTTTATTTTTTCGGTCCATTTCCTTCCCTTTTCCTATATCTTCATTTTTGTAAAATTCTATACATGTGCATATTAATATTACATATGTATTAACAATTTTACTGAAGACTCGTAACTTATTTGAACTAAAATTTAGAATTCGGTATATTTTTCTATTCTTTTCGTCAGTAAATTTAGATTAATTTCTTTTTCCATTCTTTCTTTTTCAATTAATTTCCTCTCATAAGTTCATTTTAATTATTTCACATGTTATCATATTTATAATAGTTAGCGACTGAGGACATAATATATATAGACTTGATTGCTGCTTATTTTTAAATGAGACTCGGGAAGAGAGATACAGTTAGTCGCTACCTGCTCGCAGCAGAAAGAGGGGAGGGAGGAAGAGAATATTGGGCAAGATCGTGTTTGAAAATATAGGAACACTTGAGTGGGAAAAATACACTTATAGTTTTTTGGTGGCGAGTTTTTTTCTAAGAGTTCTACCGTGTACTGTTCCATATTCTTACAGTACTTAAACCTGATTTATTTTGTTTATTGCAGTTAAGAATTTTGAGTAACACGAACAATCGATTGTTGTAGTCCAATTTGATTTACATGTAAACCTTATAGCAACCTCATAATGATTCTGGATTTTTTTTTGAGAGACAGTTTTTAGCACCAAAAAAATGTGAAAAAAAATTCAAAACAATCGGACGATTTAATTTTTTAAAATTAATTTCTTAGTTTAGGTCTCCATGCATGGGAAAGCCCTATACTGAAAATTTAAAATATTAATTTAAAAAAATTGAATCGTCCGATTGTTTTGAAATTTTTTACACGTATTTTTGGTGCTAAGAACTGTCTCTCAAAAAAAAATTCCGAATTATTATGAGGTTGCTAAGGTTTACATGTTAATCAAATGGGACTACAACAATCGATTGTTCGTGTTATCTTACCCTTAAGTAAAAACCAAAGTCTATAGTATATAGCTTTTGGTAAAACCACTAAACACAAAATTCACTTTGTTTATTATATGCCAGCACAATATAATTATTTGCATTCTGGCGCACCTCGATCAGAGAGCTCCCTCTATTATACCAGGGGCATGACGTCAGTGCAATTCACTCTATAAGACTCGGATCATGTCTCTGTGCGTAGAAATTTTGGCTGATTACTTATTTATTTATTTATTTATTTATTTATTTATTTATTTATTTATTTATTTATTTATTTATTTATTTATTTATTTATTTATTTATTTATTTATTTATTTATTTATTTATTTATTTATTTATTTATTTATTTATTTATTTATCATGTGGATGTACATAATACAACATAGAGACAAAAAACTTATAAATACCTTAAAAATTAAACATGATACAATATTATACTGTATATTAATGCACTTAGAATTATCAATAAAAATTTAAACAAACATTAATTAAAATGCACATAAATCATGATAATACATCATAGTAGCATTAATCCACTATGTTATATTCTTAAGGTAGAGATAATACGGATCAGCTGGCCCAATGCTAAAAAAATCCCATTCATAAAAATTATGAACAAAATTTAAAATGTTCTCCTCTATATCCCCTATCAGTAGGTAAAATATCAGGTATAAAAAAACGAGCTAGTTTTTGAGTAACGAATTTTTAAAGTTCTCTAATTTAACATGGAGGAATAGAAGTTCCATGTTAAATTAGTCAACTTTAAAAATTAATAACTCGAAAACTAGCTCGTTTTTGTACACCTGATATTTTACCTACTGATAGGGGTGTAGAGGAGAACATTGTAATTTTTTTCATAATTTGTATGAATGGGATTTTTTTTAGCATTGAGCCAGCTGATCCGTGTTATCTCTACCTTAAGATTTAATTTCAAATGCAAAACCAACCAATATACAATAAAATCAAAATTAATTTAAAAAAAAATGTGCAATTTTGTTTTATGAAACAATAAAAAATGTTATTTTTGATTATGTTTTTTAATAGTGCATGAAAATTTTATCCTATAGTTTTCTTTTACGCGCCACATTGCACGTGGTCCAGTTGCTTGCATACTTTTTTCAATTTCAACAAACTCATTTTTACTGATTAACAGATTAACTATAATACAAATTATGTGTTTTATTGAAATTTTACATGTAAATTATATATAAAATAGCCGTGGTAAATTTATTTATATACATAAAAATATAAACAAAAAATTAAATTTATTTTGGAAAAATTGACCTGCTAAATTCATTCACTATTTCAAAATAAAAAAATTCTATTATATATAGATTGTCCAACCAAATTATATTCCTTTGGCGTAGCTTTACCGTTAAAAAGTTCCCCCCCCCCCTTTTCCCTGAATAGCATAATTTTACTATAGTATTTTTGAATAGATTCATATTTGGAATAATTAATAAATAGGCATACTTGACCAAAATGTGTAAATTACTCCAAAATATCAACCAATCAATCAACGTAATATTTAACTTTAAAATTGATCCATTAATGTGTAATAATTTTCTCACCCTAAACCCTTAACCAACATTAAAATAAACATAAATAAAATTTAATAATTAAATTAATCTAAAATGTAAGATGATTGTAAGACAGTCCGGCTTCCGGCCTTGGTAGGCCTGTATTATTGTTTTTATTAATAAAAATAATAAAAATATTAAGAATAAATTACACTATAGCTTCCCTACTATATTAACATTCTATTGTAAAGGTACATTTTTCTGTGAGGAATGTATAATATAAAATACACGAAAAAGCCATTGCAAAGATAACTATTGCAATGCTAATCTGTTAATACGAGGGTTAATGTCGGGTACCTTTCTATTGCAAAATAGCACATAAAAAAAAACTAACTGTAAGTTTCTTTAAAAAATTAGTAAGTGCATGTTTGCCTGTTATACTCTAACTCTATAATGTTACACAGAATGTGTATTATTAAAGTTTTGAACTAATAAAGAATAATATTGCATTATAATTAATTAAAATATGTTGTGCACTGCACTGACCTTCGGACTACTTTTTCAAATTCAAACGAGGCCTAGCATCTAAAAAAGATTATTCATCTTTATAAATCTGTATGGTTTTTCTCTTTTCTAAGAAGTAAAACTGTTTACTTATGATCCAAATAAAATTGCGAGAAAAAAGCCATGCTTCAACTCTGCATGAGATATAAGTGATATAACAAAACAAATCAGCTGTAATTAATATTATAATGATAATTTTATTATATTTGGTCATTGCTTCTGTAACTGTTGCCGAATAAATAAACATTTGAATTTAACCGCAGTAAATCATGCAAACTCTCTAATTATAACCTTAACTTAACTTTAACCATATAAACGGAACTTTACATTGCAATAGTTATAGATTCGAAAAAAAAAGCGATCATGTTCCGCGCGGAATTGAGAAATAATCTAAGTTTAAAAATACGAGTTTCAAAAAATCGCGCGTTCTCCCTACCTCGATCCAGCATAGCCCTCGCCAGAGCGTATCAAGTACGCTCTGCCATAGCCCTCTGATGGAGGGCTATGGCTAGGGCCATAGCCCACCAGAGGGCTATGGCTCTGCCCTCGCTATCGCTCGCTATGCTCGATCGCCTCGCGAAATGACGGCGATGACGGTTTATTAATTAAAATTAATATAATGATGCTCCACTAAAATAAACTGCACCAACCCACGGCATCACTCTGGTACCATGCAATGATTGGGATGCAATTCACATTTATATCATGTATTTAAAGGTTTGAGGTGGCTGGAAAACCGTCAAGCTGGCCACCTCATTTGATTTAATTTTAATTATATTATAGTCGAATTAACAGCACCGCTGCTGAATTCAACGGCACTACTCGGTATTAAAGTGTGGATAGAAAATCAGCTCTTCGGGTAATTTTTAAAGTAGTCAACCTGCATTGCGGACAAATTTTTAAACTTTACCTTTCAAGATTATAAGTTTTTAGAAAAATGTTGAATTTTATTTGACAAATAAGAAAATTAAATTTAGAAGAGAACTGTCACCTCAGTTTTCTCATTTATTTTTTTCCAATTTTTTTTAAGATTTTCCAGATGGCAGCCATGAATTTATCATGGGATACTCTCAGATTGATATCTTCAAAGTTGATTAGCAAAAAATAATATTGAGTTGGCCCTATAGCGGTAGTTTGCAATACACAGCTTGGAGTTTTTTTACTAATACATTCCGAAAGAAAAATATACCATTAAATTCTCAAACAGGATTTCGAGCCATGAGTACTTTTCTGCAAAAATTCCACGAAAAATATCAGTTTTACATGGTAATCAAATGGGAAGGAAAAGCTTGATTATCTCAAAATATTATTGCGTTACCTACCCTGAATTTTGTTTGATAATTCTAATATTGGCTAAAAGGGGGAGAGCTGATAAAAATTTCTGGTTCATGCAGTTATCGAAAGAATTTGTAATGTTCCAATCTACTTAAATAACTTAATTGATTCTGCATGGTATTTGTGAAATAAAGTAACTTATTACTATAATGTGAAATGATCGACGCGTTAATTGACTCGGGATTTGGATTTTTTTGAAAATATGTTGTTTTAAAGGAGCAACATAATATACTTGAAAAGGTAACCCATCCATGTGCTATAGCTCGACGTTGCTTGAATTCGGTGATCTAACGAGAACAGTTCAATGCCAGCATATCATGCTAACCACTCGACGTCGCCTCAGAAAATTTCCACTTGCAGCCTTTTTAATCATCATGTCTCATAAGAATAACATAGGGCATGGTGGTTAACAAGTCTGCAAAGGGAAATTTTGCAAGTTGATGAGTGTACATTGTTTGGGGTTAAAGTGATCGGAGTAGTCTTTCAACTTTCAATCACTATGTACGCGATTCACGAAGCAGTTAGCCAGGTTTCTAAACACGATTAACTTAACCACGTTTAACTAGGTGGTTTAACACGTAAAACAGGTACAGTTAAACGTGGTTAAGCTGAACGTGGTTAGAAATCTGGCTAACTCCTTCCTGAATCGCACCCTATATATTCATACATTTAGATTTTTTTAATTCAATCGAAAAGGAAATGAGCCGAAAAGGAAATGAACTGATGAATTGGAAATGCCGAGACGAAGAGGAAATGAACTGAAGAGGAAATAAACCGAATCTGAAATGAACCGAAAAGGAAATAAACCGAAGAGGAAATGAACCGAAAAGGAAATAAACCGAAGAGGAAATAAACCGAAAAGTAAATAAACCGAAGAGGAAATGAACCGAAAGGGAAATCAACCGAAGGGGAAATAAACCGAAAAGGAAATAAACCGAGGAGGAAATAAACCGAAAAGTAAATAAACCGAAGAGGAAATGAACCGAAAAGGAAATAAACCGAAAAGTGTACAGTGTTGCCAGATTTTACAATACCTCCCACCACTTTGTTAAACGGAGGCGTGGCGAGGGCGTGGCCAAGTAAAATTTTCGGTTTATATCCTCTTCGGTTCATTTCCTCTTCGGTTCATTTCCCCTTCGGTTTATTTCCCTTTCGGTCCATTTACCCTGTCCCATAATTTTTATATATTATATTCACTGGGTGGGTTTCATTCTCATTCCTACGTTAGAACATAAAAGAAAACAATACAAATTCCCGAAATAATTTTTATATAACATATTATATATAGGAAAGCAAAGCTATACTGTTTTTAAAACACTATATAAATATTGACATTTTTCTGTTTTTGTAAACATTTCTTGCTGCAGATATTACTTTATAATAGATTTGAAGGAGAATTTTTTGACATATTATTTTATTGTGACAGAAAATGTGAATAATATATTTTTTTTTCAATAACACATGTTGCATACTTATGTCACTTTACTAGATATTTTCATCTATTTTCTTTTGTTACTTGACGTGTAAAACAAAATGCGGCGGGGGGTTTGTGCTGCTTGCCTCATGAAGCAGCAGCTCCATCCATAATTCATATTGCTCTGCTGCAGTAGCAACCCTCACGCCTGCAGGCTCTCCTCCCTTGTGCTGGGGGTGTTTATTTACTTGGCGAGGTCATTACTCTAACATTCTTCTTGTTTTAGTAAAAAAATTGTGCAAGAAGTTCGCAATTTATTTTTATCACAGTAAAAAAAAAACACACATTTATATCATCATGCATCAAAAATATGTTTTAGTTATTATTTCATATCTGTTTACTTGTAACTATAATATATTCTTCATTCAACAACTCGTATAGCCTAGATTCGCGTGAGCTCTTCTTTTTCTCGTGTTTGACTTGAATCAAGAAAATTGTATGTTTAACTTTTTCTCGTTCTGGAAGAAAAACACGGACAGTGCAACTCGTTAAGTTACCAACTTGATGCAAAGTTAAATAACGATGATATTATGTTATATAAATATTTATACCTTTAATAGACAATAATGGTTGCATTTTTTTATTTCAGAATTAGAAAGTATCCCTAAAATTATGCTTTTCTGAATTTTTTCAGATTTTTTGGAGTGCGGGAACTAATTTTAAAAAAATATTTAAAACCTCTGAATTAAGGTGGTACACCTGATGGGACAACCGTGACGTCATTTGTCGTGCTGTGATTGGCTATTGATGACATCACGGTTGCTGTGATTGGCTATTGATGACGTCACGGATGTCCCATCAGATGTACCACCCTAATTCAGATATTTTAAATATTTTTTAAAAATTAGTTCCCGCACTCCAAAAAATCTGAACAAATTTCAGAAAAGCATAATTTTATGTATATTTTTGAATTATGAAATAAAAAAAATGCAACCATTATTGTCTATTGAAGTACCAAAACTTATTTTAAGTTTCTCCTCAAAATTTTTGGCACGGGCTGTTAATTAATAACTTGCTATAGCTGTATGCCTAACACACAGCTATATTATACTGTTTACTACTCCATCCTGATGTACTTTATACATAGACTAACAAAACTAAAAGTTAAATGTTAGATACTGTAAATTTATATTACATGCACAAAAACCTAATTTGCTATGCCGATTTAAGGGTGAGTGTTGAATCTACTAGTTTCAAACTATCCTTCTTGTATTTTCAATAGATTTCATTGTTGACTTGCTTATCAATCAGTTGATATTTATACTTATTGGAAATGGAAGAAGGGTTGTTTAGAACTGTATATATAGTAGCTATATATATGAGCGTACTTTATTTAAGTAAACGTAATACTCCTGAATTGGAACACTAGCTGCTTTGCTGTTTAAATTGAAAGGCAACCCGCATAACAGAGCTGCTGCAAGAGTTGCTTACTTTGAGTCAGCTACAGGCGTAATTTTAATCATAAAATTTTATTACCGGTATAATTTGTTCAGTATCCGCTTTGCGATTGTAAGATTCAGTTAGTAATTCGCTTGTTGCTGATATTGTGCCAGTTTTTTTTTTTTTTTAATAACATTATTCGAAGTTCTTTTTAATGCTTGCTTTGATTATACATTTTAAATTATACTTTCGACAATAATTTTATAAGCATTTAAATATGAAACGTTGACAAAATTGATTTAGTTTTTACTTAAAAACAAGTCATGTCTTTATAATATATATTTTTGAAACGGAAAATTGATAGAAACATGAAGTTAAATATTTAATATTATATATATACTGTGTATATATATGAAGAAATATGCACAAAGAATTTCTATAATGGTATAATCTGATAATCTTTTCAGTTTTCCCTCAATTTATTTTTATAATGTATTGAAGAGGTTCGTCCTTTATAAAGATGCAAAATCAATATTACTGTAGCATAAATTAAATAGACCTAACTCCGATCGAGGGGACTTGAGGAGAAGAATTTCAATATAATAATATAACACCATTTCCCTCGTGTTGCGTTTGATTTCTCGCTGCGCTCTTGATACAATGTAATGTTATTTTCAACCATCTTTTTTACACAGACAATGTATTGTACAGCACTTTGTGAATTGTCTCCAGACTTATTTGTGTTGTGAACACAATTTTCAATTTCCTGTCCTGTTTTTCTTCTTCTATTACGTTTTTGTTAAGAGTTGTAATTGGTTACTCAGTTGGTTTCTCTCAGCCAATAAGAAATTTTCAGCTGGTCTCTAATAAAAATTTACTCTGTATATTATATATACATATTATTATATCATACATGCATGGCTCGGCTATTGGTTTTTTAATGATGCAGAACTTTTACTGTGTATTTTATACCAAGACTTTTATGAAAGGATGTATAAAGTTTTTCCTGATAACATATTTATAGACCCTGTGGTCATTTTATTATATATAAATCATTTTGAATAGAATGTACAACAATAGAAAATAATAATAATAATAAAAAAAAAAACATTTCTAAAGAAAGACTGGCATTGAGGTAGACTTAAACTTTTGTGACTTGTTTGGTCTGAAAATGTCACTATGTGAAAAAAAAAAAAAAATGGTATCTGAAAGACGATGTAAACTGGAATCGGTAGTAGTATAGAGAGATAGAAGAGAGAGCTTTGTATAAGGTCAAAGTGATGGATGGACAAGGAAATAGAATCACTAGTCAGGACATTTCTCTGATGCTGCCAAGTCACACAAGCATATTCTACTCACGACCAATGTGCATTCACAATTCAACGTCTCTCTTTCTCTCTCTCTTCTTCCATTATTCTGAGACGACGACGGTCTCGTCTCTTACTAAAACCTATAAAATAAAAAAATGGTAACTTTTTTTTTCAAAACTTCCTCTCATTGTATTCTGTTACCTCCTTCCTCACGTTAGAACAAAACCACAGTAAATAATTAATTTACTACCAGCACTTTCGTGCTCGGCTTTTGCCTGTTTTGTATTTATATATAAGTATTGGAAAAGTTTTAGAATTAATTATCAAATAATACAGATGTTTACATAAAATTCAGTAGTTTATAATTTAATAAAGTAAGTTCAACAGCTGTCGCAAAATATAATAATAATTTACACCCAAATATAAAGGTTTGTAGGGGGCATTCACAAAGCACTTTAGCCCCAAGTTTTATCCCTGGTACTAAACATGCAGGTGCTAAACCAGGGGCTAACCATGTCTAGCTCCTAGTTTAGCACCATGTTTAGTACCAGGGATAAAACTTCAGGCTAAATTTAGGGTTAAAGTGCTTTGTGATTTTCCCCCAATATGTTTTCGGGAGGGGGATAATTAAGAAGATAGTGGAAGAGTGTTCCTATACATCTAAACCAAATTCTAGATACGTCCTTGGTAATCATATGGTTAAAATATTTTTAAAAGAAAGTCTTAAATATGGTGGCGTAGAATGGAGTTAAAAAAGGCGAAGTTTACAAGCATTTGCGTAAGGAACACGTATAGAAATCTCCGTTAAAATATAATCTAAAATAATAATAATAATATTGCCCACAAAATCATTTAAGTTACGTATTATAAAAATTATATATATATGTATATATTATATATATATATATATATATATATATATATATATATATATATATATATATATCTTTAATGGGATAAGTTGTAAAAAGAGTTTATATACTTTAATCTTCTATCTTGAAAACTGAGCTTATTACGTTAACGTTTACGGATGACCCGCCCACTAAAATCTCACAGGTTGACGATGTTGACACTTCTTCTCAGGCCTGGATGTTTGCCGCTGTGGCCGGGTCTACCAAAACGTGCTTCTTCTCTGCCAAGTCTCATTACCTCTCTCTCTCTCCCTGCATGTGACACGTTCGTGGTGCAACCAAAACGTCTCCGCTACACACTTCCTCTTTTCATAGAAAATGTATAGCACTTACGATTTGAAATCACATGAGATTTTGAAGAGTATTACATACAAACGCCAGGTGTTTTAGTTTCCTTCACGTAAAAAAGTTATTTTAAGATTTCTTGAATAAATTTTCTTACATGTTATAGAAAGTTTATCATGAAATTCTCACACTTCCTTCCTCGCGCACAAGATATCTAAAATGTGGTGCTGTCTCATGATTTCTACATCAATTATTCCACCAGTTCAAATAATTATTTAATGACATTTAGATTTCACTATCTATATATAATTCTAACTATATGTATCTTTAGACTATTGTATCTTTAATAACCAAAAATATTAATAATTTAATTAAATATGCATATTATAGAATGAATCTTTGCAGCTTATATAAGAGGTTTGAAATCAATTAAGGCGTTGAAGTAGACGAAGATTATTTAAATGATGACTTAAATCCAATTCCCGCAAGGAAGTTGTGTTTATTTCAGCTCGTGGAAATTGATTTATAAACGAAAACTGAAAACTGCATAAGAGTTTAAAATAAAATGCCCATGATACTGTACATAGAATTTATCAAGACGCTCAAACTGCAGAACTTTATTTCTCCGCAACCGTATCTTTGTCGATGGAAATCTCTTTTATCACGAGCGACATAAATTATTTTATATAAAGGCAACACATTTTGCCGTGCTCAAATGATGGTAATATAAAGTTGCAAGTAAAATGAGGGTGCACAAAACTGCATAGACAGCATAGTATTTTCAATCTACTTTTATTAAATTTACACAACTATTTGCGGATAAATTTCAATCACATCGGAACTGCACCCCCTCCCCCTCCCCTCCTCTAATCTCATTATATACTTGCAGGGAACTTTTAAAGTCGGCATCAATAGGTGATAAGCAAATTGAAAATTCGATTATCTGTTTTAATAGTTTTCTGAAATATGAAGTAGAAAAATTAAGCATATGGCCGGAAAGCCGGAAATGAAACTGTTGCGAGAAAGCGACCCTCTAAAATTTCCTCAAACCGTAAAAAAATAAAGTTTTAGACCATTCTCGACTTTACTTTTGACAGAAATTTTCTGCGAGCATGCAGCACAGAGTTCATCATTAAAACGTAAATTTTAACCGGTTTATATACGTTAATTAATAATCACTATTTATAAACTAAATTTTCGATAGTCTTGAATCTAAAAAAAGGCTATTGGTTGATTGAATTAAAAGTCAAAAGTTTTAATAAACAAATTATAAACTCGAAAAGAAATAAGTTGCTACAGATTATATATAAGCCTTAAAAACTTAGAATATTTATTTTATAAGTTGAGGCAACCAAATAAAATTCAGTATTATATAATATATTTATAAATAAAAGCATAAGAGTGCCGTGTACTATAATATATATATTAATAATCATGATTTTTAAAGCAAGCTGATTTAGTTAAATCTCATATCATTATGAGGTAAATAAATGCCTAAAATTATATTTAGAATATTAAAATAGTAATCCCCCTATCATTCAACTATATAATATGTGAATAATTTTATTATTCAAAATAATAAATGATATTGTATTTATAACACGATATTTTTCAGAGTTATGTTCAAGTATATGAATGTGTCATAGCCATGTAAAATAATAGAATAAAATAATTACAACTACTTTCTCTTGCACTCTTAGAACACAAGTTAGAACAAGCTAGGGCTCATGCAAATTCTTCCTTCCGTCTGTGATTGATGGTGTTTTTATACACACAAGCCAAGCCACCGTTTAGAGCTCAAACCGAGTGACTGATTACCCTCTGGATTATTCTGCCAAAGCATTAAGACCCAGATCCTCCTTTGCAGCTCTATAATTCATTAGCACACGTGGCTCAAATATTGGTAGTGGAAAAACAGGTTTCAGTTAAGACGATTATTTCAATTTTTTTTAATACTGTCATAATAATGTAATATACGACTTAATACATAATTATTATATAATACCAGGTGATGAAAATTCCAGCTGATACTCATATACTGCTATCAATACTGTATGACATTATAATTCTTATTTCATGAACAGATGGGAAATTGCTGAAAAAAGTCTAGTACAAAAGACTGATCATTAGATAATAGGTAGAGTTCATGTTCATATGTTACTTTGGAATCTTTTTATACCCTGCCAAGGTTTGTTCCTCTATATTGTTTTAAATTAATTTTGTCAAACAAAATTGAATTATTTTACCACCCATATCCAGTTGTTTATATTTACAGCATGTTTACTTAAATCGGTGAACTTTGTATTTACGCAGGAAATTTGCTGAGAAAGAAAATTTTGTTCTCCACTCCTTGTGGCGTTGTTGCTGCTTTTTATCGAGTCTCTACGCTCTGCTCTTGTAGTGCTTCGCTCGATTCCCCCGCGATCACTAAAAAATTGATGTGGTTTCCTATATTTGAAACCCAGAATCCTCGGTTGCAAATATGAAGGAGAAAATAACCTACTAAAAGATTCTATAATTCATTTTTTACAATAACGGTATATATTATCTATGAAAAAAAAAATTGATGTGCCCCTTTTTTTTAAAGTTACCCATACATCACAAGACAAAGGATTTATCAATTTTCTGAAAAAAGAACAGGGAGGAATAGCTGCTGAATAAGCTGCTATAAATTTGATGTATTGTTTGAAAGAATACTTCTAACTTTTTTTATATAAAATAATGTAAAAGTTTAAACAACTGAATGTAGCGAATATTTGAGCTACTTAAAACATACCTTGTAATATAAACATTTTAATAATTAATTGGGCATGGAAATTTTCAGGTTAAATCTCTTGTTGTATATAATCCTATATAACTTTGCTCTCTATTTTTATAATTTTAATGTAGTCTTTTTTTTTTATGTTTCATTTTATTACAAACTTTAGATTTAAAAGAAAGATGATGATGAGAATGATGCCATCTGATTTTATTATTCTCATCATGCAAGTGTCATTTGAGATAGTTGGTCCACCTGGTATTGCTTGTGACCATCAATGTGTTAACAGCTCTGTAAAAATCGAACTGTTCATAGAGAAAAATCTCCGAGCGATGTGACCACTGATTGGTTGAAATCTCAATCTCCCCGGTCATTTCAATAATATGAATCTTTGAGGTTACGAAGTCACGTTTGCTCATGTGTGGTATTTTTTTTTTTTCAACAGCTGGTGGGCGGCGAGTTCGACATGGAGCTGAACTTCGTGATCCAGGACGCTCAGAACATCCGCCACATGCTGGAGCTCCTGGACCATTGCCCACCAAGTCTGCAGGTCAGTCCTTACTATTCAGCTCGAGCTTGGAAACATGCCGTGTGATTTAGACAGCAAATTAATAAAACCAAGAAACTAGAACGTTTTACTGACCAGCCGATTAGATATAAGATATAATGTTCATTGTACACTCGTCGCCTTGGAAAATTTCCCACTTGCAGCCTTGTTAATCACCATGCCCTGTGTTATCCTTACGGGGCATGGTGATTAACAAGACCGCAAAGGTAAATTTTTCGAGGCAACGACTAAATAAAAAGCTTATATTTAGACACACATCACTAAGACTAAGCATATTTCAAAACAAAGTCCTATAAAAAAGCTTAAAATTATTTTGAGAGGTCTAATGTAAGATTTATAGCTTAAAAGTGTGACATTGTGACTTTTAATACAAAACTCAAAACTTATAAACACTCTGTCAACAATCATAACGTTCCTTATTTATCTCGATACCTTGTGACTATATACAACCGTGCAGTTTTATAAAGTATAATATATACCCACGCATCCATATTATGTATACGCAGCTGTGCATTATGGGTATATAAAAGTTGAATGCTCATAAAGAGTACATCATTAACTATATTTTAATAATATATGTCCGGCGTCGAATCTGCAAGGCTGCATGAAAACGGACATGCTATAATATTATGATTTTTTTAGAGTATACACGTATACACACAACAACGAATGACTTGGTCAAACAAAAGTGTCGCCAAAAGAAAAAAAAAAAAAAAAATGTTGCTTGGCATCGACGTAAAAAAAAAAGTGCTGAATAATTCACGTTCCTATGGTGTATTTAAAGACCTCGTTGGCACTTTCGCTACAAACAAACCCTCCTCAGCTGCCAAACGTTTCTCTGAGAGTCGTCATTTAAACTTTCATAGATTTCCAACCCAACGTGAGATCTCTTTATTTTTTAACACATAAACTTAAGTTGACGTTAAATTCATAAAATATTTGTAAGAAGCGATTTTTTTTTTAACGTTTTAAATAATGTGTGAATGAGAATTTCCAGTAAGTTTGTACGGTATTTAGAGATGAATTTATCCATGACAGGCTTTCAATGAAATATCTTTCAAAATGATGTACATTTATTTAATATTAATAGAGTTTATAGTTAAGAAATCTTTAAGAACGTTGTTTCTTTGTTAGCAGTACCAGGTCTTTGTTTACTGAAAATTAAGAAGCACAAAGTTTTATATTATAAGATTAATTTAACGAGCGTAAAATCGTCTCGCAGAGAAGTTATAAGGTAACTTGCTCAGCATTAAAACTTTGGTTTCACTTTACGAAAGTTTTATTGCACAAAAAACTTAGTAACAATAGATGCACTGAACTGAGACAAATATAAAAATACCTAAACACTCAACTTTGTACTATAATATAAATAGTACGAAAATATAATATAATATAAAACATAAGAAAATATTGCTATTATATAGTAATAATTACGCTGCAGGTAAGTCTTCATTAATAATTAATGTAGCGTTTGAGGTCGTTCCCCTTGCTGTAACTGACTCCGTTTGGATGCTGTACAAGTTGCCTAACGTCACAGCGAGTTGATGGAATATATAGGGTGACAGTTTTGATATAGACACGTCTAGTCAAGCTCAATGTTGCCCTTGCCCTCTCGTGCACGTTGTCATGCGCGCAGTCTGTGGAAACGTGGAGAATTTGTAAAATTTCTTCGAGATTTTTATACTATTTGAATTGTCCATTGGACAATTTGCATGACATTTTTTTATTACAGAAATGGATAGAGGGTACCAAATTATGCTACTCTGAATTTTTTCAAAATTTTTTGAGAGCGGGAACTATTTTTAAAAAATTATTGAAAGTCAGTTTCATGACGTCACGGGCGTTTAGCGCCTATCCTTTTCTTAAGGACAGACTCCTAGTGATGTCATAAAATCGACTTTCAATAATTTTTTAAAAATAGTTCCCGGTCTCTAAAAAATCTGAAAAAATTCAGAGTAGCATAATTTGGTACCCTCTATCCATTTCTGCAATAAAAAAATGTCATGCAAATTGTCCATTCTAATTTGTATTGACTTTCCCAGACAAAAGATTGTCAATGTTGAACTCTTTTATTCTTAAATGTGTTTTGCTTATTTTTTTTTTTTTTTTTTAAAGGCCCTCATAGATCGTTCCACTTTTATCATTTTCTTATTTCCTCTACAATTTGCATGTATAATATAAATGGGACGTGAAACATGAAACATCAGGGTGACAATACAGAGCGCATAAACTGTAAATGTATGTTCTGTCACATTTCGAACTTTAATTTCATCAACCGAATGAGTTATTGAATCAATGTGCATTGTTCTAGCTAATAATTAATATTCTGTCTATACACTCTATACTATGTACTGCTGTAATGAAATAGTAATTTAATATTACGAATGAGCATATTATGTCACCGTAGTATAGTTTTATATGAATGAGCATGTTAGTTATGAGTATTGTTCTAAAATTTTATTTCTCATCTTACTAGATGCCTGTAATTATGATATATTATGAATATTATGATCTATTCTATAAGATTTATAATTTCATAATTTTTTTTTTTATAATTTTTATTCATAAAAGACAAGATTATGTACACTTTACATAAATTTACACCAAAAATTTCAAAAAAAATATAATATATTCTCAAAAAAAAATTTTTTTTTCCTTATACAGAATTTTTTGATCCTTAAGTTCTAAATAAAAAACAAACAAACAATGTTTAACTAATATACCGCTGCTCTATAATACAATAAGTTTACACAGACAAAGAGCCACAGCCCTTCTAGGTCCATCTGAATTGATATCTCTAAGAAACAAAGTTGCAATTTTTACAGAGCCTTACTCAGCCTAAAACAAAAGCTATCGATTTATACATAATATATAAAATTTTAAGTTTGAAACATTGATCGTGGCATGGAAAAGTACGGAGGAAGCCGCCGCAGGTTATTTTGATACCGACCGACGTAATTCCCCTGTGCGTTTGTGTCATCGCGCTGCTGCTGTGACGGGGGGACACATGTGACCAGACTGCGAGAAAGAGCAGGGGATGGATGACCTCTATCCCAGGCAACCAAAGCCACCGGACAAATATTGGCGAGAATTCAACCCAGATACATCTTTTAGACGCACGACCTTTTTCTCTCTTTCTAGCAAATAAGTAAAAAATAGTGTTTGGAATATATCAGAATATTCAATTTTTTTTTTTTTTAAATCGAAGTTCAGAAGCACCGTAGAGAAATCCTATATATAAAGTTAATCGTAAAGTGTGAGCAACGCGTTCGAACTTGTTACTAATTTAAACTATAAATGAAGACAAGCTTTGAAACTTAGTACACTTTTTTTTCCTCCCTTCAAAGTAACCAAACCAAATACCATATATAATTATATATATATATATATATATATATATATATATATATATATATATATATATATATATATATATATATATATATATATATATATATATATATATATTCTATCAGCTTTGACAGGAGAAAGTTAGCTATTTTGAAAAATCGAGTGTAAATTAATCTGTTTTCCTATACATGTATATATAATTCATGATGTATGTTTTATGTGATTTTTTATTTTTTTATTTATTATTTAATTAGTTAGTAATTCATATGTCATGTTCAAACTATTTATTTTAGTGATTGTAATTACGAATGTTGTTTAACTTTGATATTACATCATCGAAACGGTAAATAACATTGCAGTATATATTATAATTATTAATAATACGTAATAATATTGATACTGCCTTTTTGAGAACATTATAAATATAATGTATCAGTTTTGTAATGTATATCAGTTAATTATAGTATAAAATCTGAACGAAGAGCATGCTAGATCATCGTATAATATCAAACCAATGGCTAGCGAGGAAGGGGTCTCTTTATTTTTTTTACTGTACACGTTTAGACAACATGAACTTTACCCCTGATGTCTGATTTGCTGTAGATGCAGCTTCAATAGACACAAGAGAGTGCAAATTTTGCAATTTTGTTTGAGTCGAAAAGACCACTCAGACAGTTAATATCTGTATATACCAAAATAGTTTAGGTTTACCACGCCTCCATAGACTGCGAGGTAACGCCCACAAACAAAACAGGGGTACCGTACAGTCCTCCCAACATAAATGTTAATATAATTGATTTATCTTTTGTTCAACTGCTGTCAATGTTAACATTTATGTTAAGTGGACTTTACATAATCTAATGTTATAATTTCAATGTTTCATAATTTACCATTTAATAATATTCATTTAATAATATTATTTTTAATAATTCCTTTAAATTTTATTTCTGTTGTTAAAATAAAGAGATAACGTTAAAATGTTAATATTTGTGTACCTATTATAACAACATTTCTATAAGTTATGATTGTCCGCTTTCAAAGGATCGTAATTCAATTATATGATTATATAGCGTAACAGTTTCTCTTTAAACACCTAAATTTAATTAATACAAAAATGTGACTTTGAAAGAAATATAGGTAGGATGTTTAGAGTTTCCAAGTGACATTGTAACTTTCAGTGACGCGTAATGATGTAAACGATTAGTCATCTTCCTTTGAACGGCGATGTGCTGGTAGCTAACAGTCATCGGAGCGCAAAATGTGTCGCGAGATTGCTCGCATTAATTACGCCGCACCGAAGTCGCTTCTTAGTGCTTGTTCATTCGAGCAAAGTGACTGAAGCGCGTCATAACGTTAGAACTCATCTCTTCACTCGTTAATGCCTGCATGGAACTTCAATATTAAAAAATACTTGAAAAATGAAAGAATAAAAATATTTTTTTTTTTAGCAAGAATGAAAACGGTATTATTCTAAAATAAAATAAAAAAATTTTAAAGCATGAATTTTTTTATTGATTGTTTAAGATTGAAGTAGACTAAAGAAATGTAATACTTTGAGAGATGTATGTCCATCATGGAGAAACATAGTTTGCTCGTACAAAGTGGAGGAGCTTGCGAGGCATTTCACTTGGTGCGGGTTCTCCTGCCCTTGCTATATAGTCTACTGCAGCAGCATCCCTTCAAACCAGCCATCCGATTTCCGAATCATTCCACTCCCACGGCTTTGCCGTCGTTGCTCCGGGCTTTGTTGACCCGCCCTATCTCTCTCTTCCTCTCTCTCTCTCTCTCTCTCTCTCTCTCTCTCTCTCTCTCTCTCTCTCTCTCTCTCTCTCTCTCTCTCTCTCTCTCTCTCTCTCTCTCTTTGCTATTTCTGTGTGGCCAACAAGCCGACTAGGAGCGACCTAATGTGGCCGACCAAAGACCAGACAAGCAGAACCAAATTTCATTAAAGTGTAAATCAAATTCTCCATCGAGTATAACGAGTAGTTACATATAATAATACGTATATAAATGAAAGGTGTTCTCTCAATTTATTCACCAAAATAATTATTCTAACCACGTATTTTGTAGCTGCTGCCAATTAGAGGCTCTAAATTATTATTTGTCTGCTTAAATTTAATTTCTCGTATTCTAAAATAATCCTCCCTTTTTTTTGTAGCTTTAATTAAAACGATTAAAAAAAATTCTAATATCTTAATTTAAATGGAAAAAAATATTAGTGCTTTATAAATATACGAATTTTACGCTACGTAGAAGTACACACTCTTTTACATTTAATAGAATGCGTGACAATGTTGACGTTCGTATAGTGTCCTGAGGTGAACAAACATATCGACCGGAGTCGTTTAAAAGCAGCACATATAGAATAAAAATATATTATAGTATAGTTTGTCTTGAGTCGAGTGGTCTTTATACACTGCCTTAATAACTTTATACTTGAGAGCTACTCTTGAATACTGTCTGCTATAACATGCCCCTTTAAATACTAAACGTATAGGAGGGTGGAGATAGAAATAACAGAATAAACAGGAAATTTTGTAGTTTTGTAGGCTAGTATTAGAAACTTTAAATTTTGCCACACTGGTTACTCTTCTCTCCTAAAATTGCAAGTTTGCTTGTTTTTACAACTTCAGTTCTGAAGCTAATGTATGCAAATGCAATGAGATAACGTTTGTGAGAAGGTCTCGAGATGTACAAGAAACTAGAAACACACTAGGTAGATTTAAAACATAAGTACGTAAGAATGCATTTTTTTTTTTTTTTCTGAATCATGAAATGGTTAATTTTACTTTGAGAGACATCAGCAACCAATCAGTCGGTAAATTGCCCTGAGATTTTGCTTGCTTGAGGGAAAATTGTAGCTTGCTTATCATTATAAAGTAGTATGTTAATATCAAAATAGAATACTAAACATAAACATCTTGAATAAGGGTCTTATTTATTCGTATGCCTCTAGATAGAATTTATTTTACGAATATTGTAATTTTGTGTGAGAAGTTCTCAAGACGACTGTCTAACAATTATTTAAATGAAACCCTTCATTTGATATGTAAATTTGATTTTACACCTTCCCACTGAACAAATAAAGGTTTGTGGTACTCACAATGAAGTAGTTATTGACATTTCTGTGTAAGAGGGAGGCGAAAGTACATTATATCTTTAGGCGTCGTAGTGCTGACTGATTTCAAATTCAATATCAAAGATGACAATCATACATTCTATTATAAGTGGTAGAATAAATTGAATTTGTAATACCTGTGAAATTTGATATTGCTTTTTGTTTTTCTTTCATCTTCATAAAACAGAAATTTAATATTACTCGCATGTAAAATATGTTGTATAAGAGATGAAAATCTAACAGATCGGAATCGTTAAGTAGGCAAGATATTTTAATATTGAGTTTTATTTATTTATTTATTTATTTATTTATTTATTTATTTATTTATTTATTTATTTATTTATTTATTTATTTATTTATTTATTTATTTATTTATTTATTTATTTATTCGACTTATATGGCGAGGGTAAGGCAATAATGCCTTTTCTTACCCCTGACCAGAATGATACAATAGTGTTACAATATGAATAATTAATAATAATAAATAATTAATAATTAATTAAATAATTAAGTTTTTTAATGACAAACTTGTTTACGGCACTGTAAGTTAAATGAGCATTAAAAGTTATGCTCCTTTCACTGTATTTCAATTTTTTCAAATTAGAAAACAAATATAATAGAGTATTGTCCTCAATTTTTTTTTATTGCAGAAATGGATAGAGGGTGCAAAGTTATGCTATCCTGATTTTTTTCAGATTTTTTAGAGCCCGGGAACTATTTTTAAAAAATTATTGAAAGTCCTTTTCGTGACGTCACGAGACGCCGCTCCTTAAGAAAAAGATAGGACTTGCCGCCGCGTGACGTCACAAAAAGGACTTTCAATAATTTTTTAAAAATAGTTGCAGGTCTCAAAAAAATCTGAAAAAAATCAGGGTAGCATAACTTTGCACCCTCTATCCATTTCTGCAATAAAAAAAATTGAGGACAATACTCCATTAACATCATCGGCTTTGAATTCCAATATCTTTCTTCTTATTGAAAACGGACGTCTCATTAAAAGAGCTCCCGTTTTCATTAAAAAAGTCAGTTAAAACATAAAATTTTATGATCTGTTCATTTTTATGCAGAAATTTATATCATCGATCAAAATTATGTTTCATAAAAAAAAGTAAGATAAATTTTATGCCTATAAAATATATTATTACACATTCAAAACTTATTAATATCATTGCTGTCCCATATATAAAATAATCAGGTTTACTTGCTCAAGCGAAAGTACTATAGCTGCCAGATATCTTAGCTGTAAGCCGTGCATGGTTTATCTATATTAGCGAGCTCTGTAAGCCATGAATGGTGTGCTGGCACAGCTGGCTGGGCTGTTGTCGTGAAATATTATTATAGAAACAGCCAGAGTTAATGTCATCACAGCTTTGACGTTATTTCCAGTCTTGATAGCAGAAAACATAAAAAATAATGTAAAAATGTTATATATATTTTTTTCTCTGACATATTTTTTATTTTTTTATAAAGCATCCAAGTAAAGCATCCCATTGTATTATTTTTATTGTTTGTCTCTTTGTTCATATTTTTTCTTTGTAGGTGAGAGATATATTTTATTATGATGCTTTATAATTTATATGGTATATATAAATTATATTTTAATGAAAAAAAGTATACAGATGTAAATACAAGTATATTTTATTTAAAATTAAATTTTTGTTTTATTTTTAGCATGTAAACTTGTGATTTCACCATTAATAATAACACAAGAAAAACTTTTTTCATTATTCCCCCCCCCCCTGACATTTTTCATTACACCTAAATTCATTTACATTTTTATCTTTAAACACATAAAAACCTTTGGTGCTGAATTTTACGATGTTAAATATCTGGCAAGTTTGAGAGCGTCAGCAACTTAGTATGGTGTAACAATGGATGTTGCTACACGTTGATCGTGGCTGCTGGGGTCCGGTAACAATAATGGTCCATCAAGCCTCACTTAGGTTGCTTCCTGGTACAGTACACTTCATCAAGTGCAGATATACTGCCCCCTCGCTGCAGCTGCTTTTAATTGAAACCTATAGGGAGTGATCTAATACTGCAGTAATTAATTTGATTTAATTTATATACGTTTACAATATCATGCACATGTAGTGCATCTATTTTATTGAAAGTTAAATATTTAGTATATTTTTTTTTTGTTATATAATATTATATTAATATCTATAGCTTTTAAATTTCATATTTATATTTTTTTATGATACGTGATTTTATTATTTAATCCATAATACATTATAAAAGCTTTTAAACCTAATTAATAGAACCAAATGAGAGATTTTTTTTTATTAATATAGTTTATTAATATTCTACTAAAAATATAAAATCTACAAAATATTAATGAACTCAATATAATATTTTCAAATATCTCGCTGATTGGTGTCCAATAAGGGTCTTCGAGGTCTCGCGAGACGGTCCCACCAATTGTGACCGTCGCTGAGTCCTTGGGCTTGTCTTCGGCGCTGCCAAAGTCTCCTGCTAGTCTTGTTCATTTCAATCGGCCTGATTTTAACTTGTTGGATCTCTGTGACTGGTCTACGAGGCTTAGATAACCTATCCACCCAGTGTTCGTCAAATTTAGGTTGCCAACCCTTTGTTCTGTACTTCTTTATTGCTTGAGGTAGAATGTGCGATACAAGAGGTATTAGTTTACGTGGTTTTGAAAGACGTTCCCACCATGGTTCTCCCTCATGATGTAATATTATTTTACGGGATTTATCGATAGTAAATGGTTTTCGACGGCGTCTAGCTGCAGCTTCGGCTGCTGCTGCTGCTGCTTCTGCTGCTGCTTTTGCTGCTCTTTCAGCGGCTGCTGCTGCGTCGTCTTTCTCTCTCTGCTCGCTCTCACTAAGCACGTCCATCTGAGTCGCACTTAGTCCTTCACTCCCATCCTCTAAACCTTCTTTTTCTTCTTCGATTCCCTCCGGTGTTCTACCATCAAATTCAAGATCAGATAAATCAGATAGGTCTCCCAGCAACTCTGAATTTTGTACATCATTTATATCTAATTCCAACAGTGATGCTGTTTCTGATGTAAATAATTCTTCTCCTACTGGAACATCAAAATCACCAATACTGCTTTCTGCCAGGTCGTCGTCCTCTTTGCTCTTCTCTCCTGGGATCTTTCTATCCTCCAAATCATTCGGGTCTTCGAGGAAGTCAGCGCCATATCTGTCCTTTTCACTTGCAACTGAATCACCCTTCTCAGAATCTTGTAAGCCATCGTTAATACCTTCTATTGATTCTTCATTTATTGTACTTAAACGTCCTTCTAATTCATCTAATTTTAAATTTAACATTTCTTTTAATTCTATAGAACTTACATTTGATTTTTCATCATTTTTCTTTGCAATTTGCTTTCTTTTCTTTCTTTCAAGTTCTTCATAAAGTTTTTTTAATATATCTTCATATTTTTTATAAATACTTTGTCGATACATATTTTTTCTAGGAGGTAAATTATTTAATCTATTCCACCATTGTTGGTCACCTGATTTTTCAATATGATAAATCTTGTTAGGTATTATTTCTTCATCATAATCTGAAGGTTGATATAAAAATCTTCTTGGTGCAGTTGCTAATTTACTGCAATAATCATCTTGACATTGCTTTGGACGGCTCGGCAATTCGGATAAGGGCTCTTCCGGTCTAGGTAGATACCTAAGGGGCACGTATGACAGTCGGTCCCACCACCTACTTGGCACAAGTAGTTTCATGGGCACCCATAATCCGTTCCACTTACAGCCGACCGTTAACACCGGGTTTCCATCGGTTTCCACACTCACATTGGTGAACAGATCTAATTCTTCTAAATCGTTCTTTGTTAATTTCCTCACGGGTTGATCTTGAGGTGGATTTAAAACACAAACGTCAATTTTGACATCATCATCTTCATTCAAATTTGATTTCTTTTTCACTTGCCTTATAGCCATTATATATTATCAAATTTTTACATCTAGAAAATAAATTGTCATATAACCTTATTTACCGATCAGGCTATATTGAATTTCAATTTGAACACTATTCTTTTTAAATTTAAATGTATAACGTAAAATTGTTTAGTTAATTAATTGTTGTTATTTTATAACGTATAAAATTGGAATATAATATTGTATTTCATTGTTGTAAATAAAATAAAAGAAGCGCGCGTAATTGCAATCAGACAAAAGCCTTTCACCCCTTTCATTATGGACAATAATATACGAGTTCATTAAAAAAAGTAAAGTACATATTAAAATGATTACAATTGATGTAGGAGGAATATTATTTAATCACTATATTTTATTTCTAGTTATTCCTAGGACATTATATATATATATATATATATATATTATATTATATACAATAGGAAAAAGGTGATGAAACCTTTTTAATTATAATTAATAATGATGTAATATAAAAATAACAGTTATTTGTATATAAATTTATTTTATTTGAATAGCAATAATTACGCTAAATAATTGCTCATTATTTTTTTTCATTACGGTTTGTTTCAAAATAAAACTGGTTTAAAAAAATTCAAATTTTTTCTTTTAATTTTGTTTAAAAAAAAAAACATTCATTAATGAGTTTCTTTGAAAATACTGAAATTTGTTATATTGTATGTATATTAATTAAGCTTTTTTTTCTGCTGGTTCGTTTTTTATCACGGGATGACGTTTGTGTATCCCCGTGAGGTGTGCGCTTGCTTGCCTGCCACGTTTTAACAAGCATTGACATTTATTTGCGGCATTTTTACAACACAAGCAGCTCATCTCTCTGAATATGTACTAATCCTGCTCTCTACCCGCACGCAAAATCTGACGATCGATAACTTTAAACAATGATTCGCACATAACAAAAAAAAAAAAAAAAGAAAAAAAAATGTTTCATTCCTTTATAATCCGTTTTGTACGGGGAAAAAATAAAACAAAAAAATATAATAAAATAAAATTTATTATACATTCATATAAATCTACGTTTAATTTAAATTTTATAAAACAAAGTTGTTTAAATTATTTAATACAATTAAATAAAATTTACAATATATTTCAATTTTATTTGTTCTTTTCATGAAATCGATCACTTGACGCAGTGTTAATCGCATCCGATTCGTAATCACAAAGTCCTGAGTTTTATCCTAACATCACACGGTATGCAGTTAGCTAAAGAATACTCGGGCAGCCAGGAGGTAGAAATTGCCGACCATCTTGACTTAAGTTTATATGGTTACCTCAGTCTCAACTAGGTGAATGCTGGGATGGATTGTTAGGGCATGACCTAATAAAAGCGACCTATAAAAACCTAGGGTCGAGTCGGGGTAAAGAGCCGGGAAGGTGGGAAGGTTATATTTTTAAGTGTAATATAAAGTCAATTACGACCATGCAGCGCCCTACAACAGGGTTTGCAAGAGGAAAAAAAAAAAAGTAGTGAGTTGCAACTAGAAATAAACCAAGAATATGATGTTTGCAACGTAAAGCATTATTATATTAAGTACTTCGGCCTGAAAGTTCTACTATTTTCATATATACATTATTTGTGCTTCGGTAAAATGTTACGGCAGATTGTAAACAATAGAAGGCTTCATTTTATTGTGATGTACGAAGCACTTGCATGCAGCAGCAGCAAACATTCCTCCCCCACGCTGGTGGCAAGTAATGAGTTCTGCCCGGCTGGAGAGATGACTGCTGGACCGTAGCTGTATAGGAATGTAGAGTAGAACGTCAGAGGTATTGAGTCATCATGTAAACACGGAGACGTAGCAATTGCGCAAGAAGTGTTTTGCATATAACATTTATAATAAAATCTTACATACAACTATGAACATACAAATCTTTTTTACATAAAAATATAATATTACGTAGTTCTAAAAAAAATAAGTATAATTAATTTATATGATTGTGTAAAATTTTGAGCAGTTTTCAATAACTTTTTTGTTTAAATATTAAGCTGTTTTTTTTTTTTCCCCCCTTATTCCTTACTTTTTTTAAGTTAAATTTACCTGTTGGTTTCACTTTGATGTTTAGCAACTTGGTCATCGTAAAAGAAAAAGTACAAGAAAGGGCGGAAAAGAAATGTCTCGCGGCGAAGCCATTAAAAATTTGATGTCATCCGTTTTGAAGTTGAACAGGTTGCCTAAATTACAAGCGAGCAGGTGATTAAGCCAGGCTGACGTTATTTCGAGAGTAATTATTTCTGTTTTATACATGTAACAATTTCGTTTCCATCGTTCGCTTTACAGCATAGATCACCTCATTTATTTTATAATATAAGTTATACGTAACATACATATACGTAAAATATATTATATGTATAATTATTTCTTCTTAATTAATATTACTTAAAAGTTAATATAAACAAAAGTGCTGGTTTATATAATTAAATAATATTCATTGAAGTTATATATACAATACATATATACATACGTAAATATTACATAACATAATGTACATAATTCTACTTAAAGTAACATTAAAGTTAACATAAACACAATGTTTATTTAACATTTTCATGGAGGCAGTATATTTCGATCTAATATTGAATTATCTTCCATAATTGAACAGTTTGAAATGTTGGATTAATTACTATTTTAATAGTTTGAATGAGTTAGAACAAAATTAATTTTTTTGCTGTATAAATTATGAATACAGATGTACATAAAATATATAAAACGTCTCTTGTTTTCCCAGGGGGTTTATAATTTAAATACCATAAATTTTCATATACTGAACTTAAAAGTAATGGAGTGTCATTTAGTAAATTTTTGTTATGATAATTTACGTATATTTATTTTTGGCATCAGTGGTACAAAAGTTATCTGAATTTGACAGTCATGCGTGTATATATCCTCAAATCTGGGTGACAAATTGATCTAGTTCCAATATCTCTTGTGCCACTGACACCTTATAAATTTATAGCTTAAAATCAGAATGTTTTTTGGTTTTTCATAATATTAAAATACATATTTCATTTATAGCTAATATTAAAACACAAGTCAATATATACATTATTAGCTAGCCAGCTGTTATTCTTTATTACGTGTAGGTTGATTGTTTTTATTTTTCTGAGAAAAAAGCAATATAATCTTTTTAATCTCAGCTTTTGCAATTAAATTGAGCCGGTAGTGCGTGCGTGACAAGCCAGTGTGGGTGATCTATATATATATATATATATATATATATATATATATATATATATGTGGTCCAGCGTGGTTCAGACGAGGGGAAGAGGAAGCTGTGGAACCCTCCCGGTAACCACCGAACCTACTGCTGCTGTTGCTGTAGGATTAGGTCTCCGCAATCACCCTGCTATATAGCCAGCAAGCCAGCCGAGGTTTCATATAATATGTAACTCATTTTCCCGTATCAACATCTAGCTAAGTTGATGACGTCAATGCGTGTTGTATAGCATCACTATAATTTTACCATATTTATATTATTATATAGCAGGTGAAGAGTAATGTTAATTACAAAAAAATATATATAATATATGTATATATATAAAATAATATGAAATGTGTACATTTAAAATTTAAAGTGCTGAAATTATACTTAAAAAAGATATTTATGCCTCTTATAATTTTATATGTGGGTATTTGTATATATATATATTATACCTTTTCAACGTTGCTTTTTTTTAATATAAATTTTAGACCCATTTTTTTTTTTTACATTTATATAAATGTCTCTCATGCATGTATTTATATAACGTTGGTAAGCATCACTATGAATGAAGTTATTTGGATTGAAAAGTGATGCTTCACAGATTTATATATAATCGAGAATGTCGTCGTGACATCGAAGTGATGTTGGTGCTTTTCATCGCCATGAGCAATATATATACCTCTCGCTTATATACTTGCAATGGTAGCATGGCTAATGTGACGCTACTGCTCTACTATATGTTATGCAATATATTATATACATATATATGGTTGTGATGGTGTTCCCAACCCTTCCCCCATGTTATTAATTGTGGCCTCCGGCAAAGTGGTGAACTCGCAGCAGCAATAGCGGTGAACGTTTTTCATCAGTTTATCAGACTTTGTCGTATAAATCAGCACCCGATCATCCTATATATAAGTATACATATATGTATGTGTGAAAATATCATAGCACGTTTGCACAGACTTGCATGTACACAAAAAACAGTGCGTGATGATGGAAATGCTTTGATGCCCATTGAAATGGTTCGTTAACAATTAACAGTAACTAAATATAAAACTTCGTACTCGTATATTGTATACTGTACATACGTATATAATGTAGTAGAATGCGCTGTGTATAAATTATGTATTATAGCTTTGAAAAAAAAAAACTAAACTTTTGTATTTATTTTTAATTTTATGATGGTGCATAATATATATATTCTACTTTAGTTTTTACGTTAAGATCTTTAAATTTATATTATATTAATACAAAAAGTTTAATTAAAAATATGATTTTTTTTAATAAAATAGGTAGAGCCAAGAAATGGAAAAAATGACGTCATTAGAAGCACCTTCTTTTTTCTCCTGCCTGCATTTATAGCAAGAAAATAATGCCATAGAAGGTTCATAAAATGCAAATATCTCAAGCGGTGTTGTGAATACACTGTACTTTTAAATAACTAGTCTTTTAAATGCTCAATCTACCCCGCCTAAATTCAGCTTCCCACTTCGCGGTTGTGGTATGTGATGGAGGACATTACCCTAGTAATCACGTAACCAAGTAATCATAAATCTCAGAAGTTCTCATCCTTTTCTGCATAATGCAGGTACTTTATCAAGATATGGACTTCAGTATTGGTCCTCCACTTTATTGTATCATCTAACATTGTGACACTCAAAACACCGAAAAAAAAAATAAATATTGTATAATATATATAATTGTGCTGGAGATTTGGAATTGAAATGTGAAATACACATGGTTAACAAAATAAATATATAAATTTTTCACCCGATTTTTTTTTTAATAACCCTTGTATGTGTTATTATTTATATATTCACTTGTGTCGCATTCAAATCGCAAACTTTTTTGTACTGTTTCGACGTTAATTTTGAAATATATATTATATAGAAAATGTGCAGCTCGTCCTGAAGAGTTGACGAACTATAATTGATACATTATATAATATATATTTATTTTTATTCTGTTACACTAACTTTTGATTGAATTGCTGCTGTACAACGCACGTCTGCGAGTTTGAAGTAATATCTCTGTGGATACTCGTCAAAAACAAGTACAAAAACAAACCACTTCTATAAAAAAATGTTTGAATCTACAGAGCAAAGTTTCCTTAAACTTTTTATTAAGCTTATATGTGAAGATATATGTACAAATTTTACTTGCAATGCTTTAAAAAGTTACTTGATATAAAATTAGACTGTCCTGAAATTCTGGCTGACCTCGATTCAATTTAAATGCATATATACTACTTGATAATTACAGTCAATGACAGTCAGAATGTTACCCTCGCTGTCGAATTATCTTCAAAGTGACGACGAGGATTTGCAATAATTAATAATTAATTAATAATACAAATATTGTATGGGAGGTAACTAAAAAACAACCACCCAGGGTAGTTCACCACGCCTCCATGTGCTCCGAGACAACGTGGCTACTGAAGTACACCACGAGACATCATAAATGTTATACCATTGTAATTATAGAGGCGTGGTGAATTAAATTATTTTTATTGCCTGACCGAGTACATTATTTATATTTCCCAAAATCGCAAATCTGTATATATTTTTTTTCTCTTTTACCGGCAGCTCCCACACATCAGACAGGGTTAACGTTCGTGCTGTCCAATAGTGTATACGTTATGAGTGTCTGAAAACTGAGTGGAAACTACTCGCTCTGTAGATATACAGTATATAATATGTAAAACATGAATACTTCAATCAAGCCTCATTTCCACCACCTTGTACGTCGTATTCTATATTTAAAGTTCAAAGAAGGTCATTTGAAGAGCACTTAAAGTCATAACCAAGCTTGTACAGACTAAATAAAGTTATTCATAAAATATTTACATTGTAGTCTAGGTTTTGTTTACTTTATTATGGAGCGGTTTAGAAGAGCTTGTTTTGTGATTTCACTACCGGTGTTGTTGCTTAAACATGTATACAGTAAACAGCTTCAAATTATCAAAATTACGTGTTGTTTAATTACTTGAATTTGTAGTAGCTATGTTTATTACTTCAGTGTTGTTATTATTTTTTATTATTGTGTTTTACACTATCATATATGCAATTTAGAAGAGCCTAACACAATTCACATAATTTTGTATACTCAAACTGCTGCGCTGAAGTCGCTTTTAGTGTTATTTGTTTACGCAAACATTATTTGCTCATGCATCGACTGCATAGTGTTTTTTTCTGGTCATGGAGAGATAACAAACAAACAATTCTATCTACTTTTATTTTGCATAACTTTTTGCATTTGTTTTTCGTAGTGACTAGCATTACGTTCTATATATACTCTACAAGCATTTTCTATATGAAAATGTAATCCTGCTTTCAAAGCCATGACTGGCATTATTTTATGATTGATGATGATAGAATATCTGTATTATATATTTTTTTTATCCGAAATAACTGTTTTTAAGCCTTTTATTTCAAAGCATAAACCACCATGAACAACAACTATATTAATCGATGTTATTATACAAAAATAATCATGCATTAACTTTTTTTTTTTAGATATGATCTTGAATTATTTTTTAGAGGGGTTGAAATTGAGTAAAAAGCAATAAATTTTAATATTTTGCGACATTTTGTTACACCTCACTTACGGTCACATCTTGGTCAGTTGGAACCTAGTTAATTGAGGCCGAACCGTGGCGAGTGTGCAGCTCCCACGCCTTCCTTTGATGTGTCCCCCTTCTTGGGCCACAAAGAAGCAAAAAAAAAAACGGAATAAAAATATCAGCATTCTGTGTGGGTGCTACTTCCAAGTTTTTTCTTCTTTGCATCGAGTTTGTTGAAAATAAACTAGTATATGACGGCAACTGTATACATTATTATTATTTTTTTTGTTATTGTTGGCAGCGTGCCTTAAACATATTGAAAAATGTTTTATATACTCTAAAAGTATTGTCCATAGTGTTCAAGTATTATAGTATATATATGTGTGTGTGTGAAAATTTTTGTTTTTTTAATCTATAAAAGGGAGAGAGAAAGAGAGAAAAAAAAATTGTCATCAATCTTTGTATCACTCAAGTTCCGTCGTTGCTGCCTCGTTCATAAGATTTTTCTTTTATTTGTCGCAGATGTCGCAAGTGCTCTTAGGGGAATAAAAATAATGCTGCTAAAATCGGTTCCTTTTCTTTTCCCCACCGACAGCTAGTGGTGTTATCTCTTGAGTACTGCATTTTACTTTGATTATACTTAGAAATAAAATGTGGCTTACGAATTGGATGAGTTTTAAAATTGACATAAAATAACAGCTATAAACGTGAAAATTTTATTTTAAGTTTCAAAGTAAATTATTCAAAATTTAAGAAAACATTTGTGAATTAAAAAAAAAAAAAGTTATTCTTGTATGCTGTTGTGATGCCATGATAAAAGAATAAAAATATGAACAATATATTGCAAACGTTTGTAGCAACATTTAAATTAATTACGTTGTGTATGTGGACGTATATTATATAACCCTTAGAAATACTACATTTCATTTTTAGTAGCTTAATTAATTTGTGTGTATATATTATATATATGCTATATGTATCTCTCTCATACATGTCCCTTGTGTAATTTTGTCCTGTTTTTTTTTTTTTTTTTTTTCTTCCATTGCCTTTTTTTTTACATCCACATTTTACGAAACACACAATCCAGTTAACATTTAGTGTGTAGAAGATCTTTAGGCTCGTCATGTGAAGTTATAACGAGATTGTGTACAGCACATACGTATTTTAATTTAATTGTTCACATTTATTTATAAAGAAAATCAATACACAATTTTATTGCTAAAACCTGAAAATTTAATTTACTAATGAACCAATCACAATCTGTTCACATTTTTAAACTCAATTACATTAATGTAAATGCATTATAAATTATCTGATTTTCATTTATTTTCATGAGCTGTTTCTCTTTCCCATAAATTTATGAGCAAAACTCAACTTAAAACAAAAAAAAAAAAAAAAAAAAATAGAAATTTGTAAAAACACTCGCCATTTTTTTTAAGCCGCCTGCAGTTTGCTATGTCGGCAACCCGTCGTGCCTCTGTGCTGAAAGTGTTGCTGCAATCCAGGCGCTCTGTTCATTTGTACAAACGACGAAGCTTACCATTACAAGTGCTGCTAATGTTTCTGTCGATAATAGTTTGCTCACAACAGGAGAATAAATTGTATTATACTAAAATTACTCCCTCCCCTTCGTGCATTTACGTTGAGTGAATTTAAATTTATTAGATTAGCAATTAAACATAAAATAATATTCTTTAAATCATCAGAATGGTCACAGCTTTTATAGCATTAATATCAATATTTTTTACGGTAAAAAAAAAAAGGTATTTAGTGTGATCAACGTTGATATTGAATTTTTAACACTTTATGTGTAAACACGTTTCAAATCTTGAACTATACGTATTAAATCCCATTGTTCGTTTAGACTAGCAATGAGAACTAAATTTAAATTTTAATAAAAGCACTTTGCTTTTATTCTTAAATAATTACTAGTTTTATTAATGTAACTGGCAAGCGAAATTGATTTTATTATATTTGGAAGACAATCAAATGCTTACTAATTCACTTGAATTATAAAAACTTTTTACAGAAAGAATTGTTTCTTTCAAATAGATCAAGCAAAAAAGTAGTTCGTTATCTTTTTTTTTTTTAGATGAAAAAAGTTTTTTTGTGTGCAAGATTGTGAAGTTTAATCTTAGAAAATCGTGTCGTTTACAGAACTGTCCAGTAAAGGAGGACACATAAGAATTGTTACATTTTTCTTACTTTATTACCTTCTTGTGTGTCCTTTCTTAAGTAATGTGTGATAAATCTTGTAACGATTTTTCTTATATCCGTTTTATACAAAACTTCCTAGTATTATAGAATGTAATATACCTTATATAATGTATGTAGATGATACCACATTAGCTTTAATGTGTGATGATGAAGTCATACTTTGCTCTTATGTCACTGTCATAGCCTTCTTTTGGTACATTCAAAAACCCAATCTGTATTCATGTCCTCTTGATTACTACCACGAGGTTTTATAATTTCTAGAGTCGCACACTAAATTGCTACTCAGGGACATTATTTTCATTATGCTACACATAGTATGATATACAGTATTATTAATAGAAATTTAACAATAGAAGCTCACTCTCGCAACGAAGTGTTTCACCAAGTGTCTCACCGGATGCCCCCTTATTGAAAACGTTTTTAGTGCTTTAAAAAATGGATTTCAAAACACATTTGAGTTTCACCCTAAAACGAAACACGATACTTGTTTTAAATCTGAGTTTTTAAAACTGTTTTCATTAAGAGGGGCATCCGGTGAGACACTTTAAGCGTCTGTGAAACATTGAGAGATTACTGATGTTGTATATTTATGAGTAATATTCTATTATTAACGTACAACAGTATATCACTTGAGTTTAAATTTAATATTATATATTTTATTTTTTTATTTTTTTTTCCTCATTTACTCTGTGGCTACTTTAATTAGTTGTAAGTGACTGTGATTTTTAATTTCTCTGTCATCTCTAAGCAATATGAAACTGTCACAATATTTTGCTGGTGTGACTGAGGGAGCCATGGAAACTATGAGCAATGATAGCACAAATGGCCGATACAAACTTCTTAGACACACGATGGGCATGCTCGGGAGTAAACTTGCGACCCTCCGACTTTATATTGCTCCACATCCCCACATGTTCTAGTTGCGATGGAGCTCAAGAATGTCAAAGCAGTTTGTTTCTTGTCACAAACTCTCTAGTATTTTTGCAACCTCTGCAGCGAGTGCCACATCTGTAGTTGGTGCTCATGTGAAGCTGAGTGGAGGTTCTCTATTGTCGTTCCATGGAAACCGTTAGAGCTTTATTGCCAAAACAATAACACTACTGTGTCATGCTGAGGGGGTTTCGTGTGTTAATCAACACAAAATTTAAATATATTTTACATATCGCTTTATTGTACTATTATATGTGTGCATATTTACATATAATAATAGTGTAATTATTTTGTGAAATACAAATCCCATATGGTACGTTAATTATTAATTTATATTAAAGTTGTACAAATGGGATTTATAACTAAAATAGTTACACATTGTTTGCTACACTTATTATTAGCAAAGCATAGTAAATTAACTCTACATTCGTTATATATTGTGATTTAAAATAAATATGGGAATTAAATCTATAAAATATTCATATATTACTTTGGTGTAAGTTATTTTAAAAATGTAGTATTAATTTGGTATTGTTAAGATGAAACGTCGTATTTATGCGATGTAAAATAATCTCTTTGTGACTGCATAGTTGTTTACCTCTTCAAACCTACACAACCTTAATGCTTGATAAAAGCTGCTTGCGCAAAGAAAGATAGTAACTTATATTTAAAACATGTTATACACAAAAGATGTAAAACGTTAATAAACATGAAAGGTTGTATTATATAATATATTGCGGAGTTCGGCTTGTTAGGATTATAATTCAATTATTAAGTTGAAAGAAGAACAAGGTATGTTATTAAAATTTGGTTGAAAGGAAATGTTATATATAGATAGGACGAATAATAATGATAATTGTACATTAGTGCCAAGTCTGGTGGAAACAAAGGGCATCGCTGCTTGCGAGCAGGTGAAACTGAGGAAGGATGATCATCAGCCGGAGTAACTAAAAGCTGGAGAAAGTGATGCTAAAAATAAAAGACAATCGCTGAAAACTGAGCGGAAAATTTTGTATATATATCATACACGTTGTAACTTTTTTCCTTGCTTTTTTGTATATATATATATATATATATATATCAGTGACTGTATTTATAATATACTCGGTGTAAATTAAAAAATTTAATGTGGAGAAAAAAAGTGTGTATTTAAGATATTAAATTTGCTCAAGATAAAATATGTATAATTATTATTAATTTTACAGATTTTCATATTATTTACAAAATAATACTTATTGGTTCCGACTCATAGCAAATCAATACAATGTAAAAAATTTCTATTTAAGTTTTTTTAAGTAGCAAAGTAGCATTGATAGAAACCTACAATAAATTAGCATATTTTTTTTTCTCAAACTGAATATCAAACATAGTACATCTTTTTCATTATATCCTTGTTTGCCTAAAAAAATTTGGATGTGGGTCGTTAAACTAACCAATAACTAAATTAAAAAATATATTTATGCAGTATATTATTGACCATCACTTCGACTTCAAGAATTGTTTGCTTATAGTTTTAATAGCTGGTGGTGTCTCGGCGTAACGAGTAATAATAATTATAATAAATGTTTATTGAGCAAACGTGGCAATATATACATTTATATTGTACAAAATTAAAAATAAAAATTATTAAACAAATTAAAATAAAACTGTTGGTTGCTCAATTGGTGACGTGTAAAAGGCAAAAAACCAAGCACAAAATGAACAGTCACCCAAATATATTGCAATAATCAGAAAAAAAAAACTACGTCGTCAAAATTTAACAATACAAACATACAACAAATTGATAATAATAAAAAAAAAAAAAAACTACAGAAACACTGCTTTATCCTCCTCTGGGAGTGCATTGAAGGATCTAACAACCCTTGGAAAGAAAGAGGAGAGATAAGCACAAGAATTAGCACGTGGTGTAGGTAATACTGTACCCGCACCCCTTAAACCAGCTCTTATACGAGACTTCACAGTGACTCTATTAGGGGCAAACACATTTAAATCATATCTGCCAGAGAGACACTTGGTAAAGAAAGACAAGTCAGTTTTCTTCAGTACATCACACTAACTGCAGGAATTTCACACTTGGCTAAACGTATTTCCCTACTGTCACAAGCATATAAAGTATTATCAAATTGATCGAAATGTGCATTCATCTCCAGTCATCCAGAAAGCAAACTGACCTACTGTATATAAAATATGAACGTGATTATAAAAATATTAATCGCGTTGTTTTAGTCAGTAAACATGTACGTGACTATTATCGAGTAAATCTGTAGAAAAGAGTATCGACCTAAAAAAAAAATATATTGCAAAAATGAATAGAGGGTGCAAAGTTATGCCACTGTTTTTTTTTTTTTTTTTCAGATTTTTTAGAGCTCGGGATGTATTGCTAAGAAGTTTTGCCGAGGTTGAGTTTGAACCCACGCTCCTTTTAGGTCCCATCTTTTTATTGAGAGAGGTTTTAGGAGGCATCACTCTCTCTGTACTTTCAATAATTGTTGATATATTTTAAAATTGATGCCATAATTTCATCTTATGGTGAGTAAAGTGATGAGTATCTTTTATTTATCATGCATGTAGTGCCATGAAGTACCTAAATCAGGTATTAAAATAAGGTACCTATATAACGGCCGTGTGGAAATAGCTTTTAAAATCAACATGTTCATCTCTGACAAGCTGTGTTGAAAGTGGTTTATAAGCCCGTGTGAACCGCAAGGTCTCGTATGGATGATAATGTAAACAAGTAGCTTGATTAAAATTTTGTCATATAAAATGACATGTATGGTAAAGTGGATATTGCAGTGTCTGACGTCATGCCTAACTAAACAATTATTTCACTATTATGTTAGGTCAGCACTCTATTCAAATTTTATGTGTAATAAATCTATATTAAACTCTAATGTAAGAAGTGTTTACTTTGTATGGTAATGGAAATTTAGAGCAGATGCATGTGACAGCAAGATAGAACGAGAGAAATAGGAAGAGAGGTGGGGGTCTTGTCTCTTGCAAAATACATTTGTGTGTGTGTGTGTGTGCATACTTTTCGTCGTAAACGCAGTTTTATATACAATTCAAAAAGTGCTATCTTATAAATTTAATATATATCATGCACAAGCACCAGTATATTTATAACCATTGTTTCAACAGCATCAAAAGTAGATTTCATTTTCTCACGCTGTAAAAGTTTGTAACTTAGGCTTGTTGTGTTAATTACGTCGCTCTGTTTTATCTTTTAACAAAAGTTTTTTTTATTTTTTGTAAGGTCGACGAGTCTCTCAAGCTTTTACGTCCCCAGAGAGTAAAATTGTCATTTGCGTACTTGGTGCAGGCAGCCCGCCTTTCTGTCAGCTCTAATCCGCTCCCCGCTCAAGCGAGTGACCTTTATGACCGCTCCGGCCGAGCCACGTACAAGCAAAACAATAAGATTCTTTGTTTTGCTCTAATTTTACTTTGTGTCACTCACTATTTTGTTGTCTTCTATTTTTATGTTTTCCTTTGGGAACTTGATTATGTACATTTCTTTCTCTTCTGTAACTGTTTTTGTTATCTTGGAGTTTCGTTTTTTTACATAGAAACTTTTTTAAATTACCATAATATAAATTCAATCAAATTATCTATTTTTTATGAGCATTTTTTATTTAATTTTCTTTCATGAAACTTAATTATTATGCAAGTTATTTAGGAAATAAAGAAAGAGTATAAGTATATAATTTTTAATGAATACTTAAAATAATCTTATATATTATATTTTTTATTATTACATTTTTCTTTCTGGTAAAATTCACTTCCTCTTATATCCTTGCTTCATTGAAATGTTCTGAGTGTGTTGAAGGAATGTCAATATTGCTGCTTCGTTAGTACAAAATTTTATTAAGTTAAACTTTCTACCAAGTTTTGCAGTGAACATTTTAGAACGAGTTGAAGAGTTGAACAAGAGGCGTACTAATGACTTAACGATTCTTCTCCCTCTCTCTGTGAATCCATTACGTTTTATCCCAGCAACACGCTTTGGGATGGGCTGTTCAACACTCGGAGAAGAGGAAGCTGAAGAGATATTTCCCTCGAACTTACCCACACTGTCACGACAAATTGTCTACTTTGAAGTTTAAAAGTAAATATAAAAAAAAAAAAAATCACTAGTTTTCTACTATTTGTATGTTTCGCGTTGCACTTTTATTTTCTCTCCATCTGTTCATCTGTCACTAGTGATGTAAAAGCAGGTGAGGTGATTCAATTACTTTTTTTTTTGTTTTTCAATCAGCTGACGAGTGTCAAATGCAGATGATTCAGCTTCAATTATTTTTAAAAGCAAATCACATATCTATATTAATTCTATATAAATTGCAAATTACTCGCTCTACCAGATTTATTTGCATCATTTAAATTAAAATAATTTTGTTTACGCATGAGAAGATAGTTGAATATTGACAGATGTTTGTATTGATAAAAAAAAGATAGCGTACTATCAATGTTAAATCTGCATGCAGACAAACATAATATGTTATGACAAGGTTTATTTTAATTTGTAATTTATATCATTAGAGAGACTGCAGCGTACTGACATGAAAAATTCTATCCTTTTATTAATCCTTTTCTTTTGACAAGTAAAAGTAAAATACTGTACATTTTTTGTAACTTTTATTCACTGTTAATTAAAAACCTGCAAACTTTTAAAAAGAGAATTTATTGAGTTAATTACGCAGTTAAGTATGAAATTAGATTGCTAATTAAGGAAATTATGTGTCTTAAAATATATTTATTTGGGTATCATACATTAAGTTAATTCTTGTTCTCTTCCTTGACTGACTCGAGATAACTGCAGAAAAGTTAATTACCGGACTTGGTTCTTTTATCTTTTATACATAAAAGTGGAAATGCTGCTGGGGGGGATGAATTTTATATCTCGCTGCAGTAACTTGTTTTAGTTGGGATTACCATGCCACGTTTGTAAGGTCGATACTACCATGCAGCAACCGTTTATTTCTTTGTATATATTTTGTAATACTTAACTAGAGTGTGTAATTGCTCATCGAGACTTACACCAATAAAATGAGATAGTAAAATAAATTGTTTATAAAATTGAAAATGTAACATGTCGAATTGAGGTAAAATGTGTCTCCTTTTCTATAGTGTCACCTTGAGGCTATGCAAATTGTTTGGTATCTAAATGAAGCGGGTTACATATAGATCAGGGGACAAAGACATTTTTGTCAGCTTTAATTCTGGAAGTTGGCCTATAACCTCAAGGTAACATAATAAAGTAAGACGGGCAGAATTTAACAGTCTAGTGTAAAAGAGAGACTATACACTAATGAATTAATAACAAGAACATTTGTACTTAGAATTAGGTGTAGATGATTTTTATATGTTTAAAAAAAATTGCTTAAAATAATATCTTTCATAGAAAATCGTTATATATAAAGTATGCACTGAAAGGTGCAACCTATTAAATAAAAAGCGTATAGCCTGAGTCAATAAGAACCACCTGCCAACGTAATAAGAGTGTAATTTAATAGGATACTTTTTGGCTTAGGACTTAACATAAAATAAAATTTAACTTAAAATTTACACATTAAAATATTTACCATTTGTTATGATAAATGCCATGACGTCATTATAAACTTTGTTAATTCCCAGTGTATGTCAGTTTATGTGACTACCGTAATATCTCTTGGTGGTTGTGCTTGCAACATACCCACATCTGCTGGTGGCTCCTCGGTGTTTGAGAAAGCACCACCAAGTGGATTTTATCACCACAGCGGCAGCTGGAGAAGTGAAACACCTTCATATATGAACCAACGGATAGAGGGGAAATAAAAACATCGCTTTTCCTACCTTCCTGTAAAGACCATTATTTCTCAGCCCTCCTCTTGCAACGTTTGTAGTGTTTACAAGTATAAATCTCTTCACAAATATTACTTATGTATATATACAATGTAGAAACGTGTTTGTTATTATAAAACAAAAAATGAATCGGTAAAAAAATATTAAAAGTGTACGTTGACTTTATTAATTAATTAATTTTCTGATGTAAAGATTTTTTTAGATTATTGCTGTTGTTTAATAATAATGTAAGGAAAATGTTTTTAAAATGGGTAATGAGACGTGAAACTAATTTATTCGTTTAAATCACACATAAATGAACCTTTTGAATATTTAACTCGTATTATATTTAAATAAGAAAAGAATTTGCATGACAGCAATTTATTTTCATTAAAAAAAAACGTGAAATATTATTTTATAAAAATAATTTTTACGATATTAAAAATTTACATTAGTTAGACCATAAATATTAAATTTTATATAATGATTCTTTAATTAAAGTATAAAAAAGTATATGATTTTTTACAATTATATAAAATTTATAGCATAATATTCTATAAAATTTCATTTAAAATTGTGTTGTATAATTTAACACTTCAAGCTGATGCAATTTTTAATGTTTTCTAGTATTTTAAGTGAGGAATAATAATAATAATTATTAAATTTTTCATTTTGCAATTTAAAAATATAATAATATACACTTAAAAAAAATAAATATATAAATTTAAAAATACATTAATTTTAATGAGGATTCATTAAAATATACTGTATTTTATATAACACTTGAAGCAGTTACAATTCAGATATTAATTAGTATATGTACTTGAGAAATATAAATGACATAAGTGTATAACTTAAAAGTATATCATTAATTTTAATAATGATATTGATTAATAATAATAAAAACACTTGAAGCCATATATCACAATTCATATAAAAACATTTTAATAATACTTAAGGTAGCATATAAATCTACATATTAAAATTATAATATCCATTAAAATATATTAAAACACTTGAAGCAATTTTAGCATCATTTAGATATTAATGTTTCCATTTAAAGTTTATAAATATAAAAGCTTTTTGAACGTGTCGTCTGAAGAAGGTAACATGATGTGATGATGTTGTGTGTAGGAGCAGACGTTGACGCTGAAACTCAATATTGTGCCGCAAGCTTGATGCTGCTGAGTAGAGGAGGCCAATATCATTAGCTAAGTGCGGGTGGTGGGCATGCACACCAAGTTAGTACCATCAGCTTCCACAACGTCTCAACACATGCTCTCCTACTCGTCCTTATATATAATGCTACACGTGTTCGCACTCAAATTAGAACCAGTAAGACACTTGCTTGAATTTTCTCTTCTACTTCTTCTTGATGTACCAAAAGTTTGTGACTAAGTTGTCATATAGCTATATATATATATATATATATATATATATATATATATATAAAATAGAAACATGATATTGTTATTAGTTAGTAAGATGTTTGTTTTGTTAATTAAATTTATATACAGTTTGTTTTAATACATAAATATGTGTGTTATGTAATATTTAATTACAAGTAAGAGAACAATTCAGCATGTCAGTGTCAGTAAGATCTGATGATGGCAACCCATTTAATTGTAATAAATCAAAAATACAAACGATTAATTTAATTAAAAAAAATTTTTATGTAGATAAGTTTTTTGTTAAGATAGTGATAATTTTCTCCTTGCAGAACTTAATTTTTAGTACAATGAAGCTTAATGTGAAAAAAATGTTTTTTGATAATAAGTAAATATTAAGCAAATAATATGACTATTATCAGATCATGAGTGATTTTGTTTTCTCTTTTTTTTATATATATTATTCTAAAATAAGACATCGTTTTATACGTTATATATATTGCTACCTCGTAATTGATACTAGAGGAAACTAATTGAATTTGATTACAATTTGACTGAGATTTACAATGAAGAAATAGTCTAAGATAACGTCACTGTATGAGGACATTGTTGTAATTAAATTTCACTATATATCCCACGTAGCATGGAGAAATTAAGTCAGCTACAAGAGTTTGCGGTTCTGTGGCCTTAAAACGTAGCGTTGTCTTTGTGGCTGCGACATCTACCTGGAGAGGTATAATGTAATTGGTACAAGCTCAGTGTTTATCATCAATACTATAGAATTATTTTGACCTTAGAATGTAACAAAGGACATCTCAACATGAAATATATTTAACAATTAATATTCATCAATTTTCATTGTTGTGTTGATTAATATGGCAAAATAGTTCCTGTTTCAACATTCCTTTCAGTATGAATTATTGGCTGTGAAGTTACCAAATATTTTACATTCTTGAGTCTTAAATTTTAAAAATAAGTTTTTCTTATAATGTTGAAATCTACAATATTATAAATATTTTATTAATAACATTATATTTTATAATATAAAAAGACCTAGCTAGAAACTCTTTAATAATATGAAGTTCTTACTTTAATGTTGCAGACAATTTTAGTTCTTATACAAACAACATCTACGTGATCATAAGACTTACAAACAAACAAAATGTCAGTTCTGAAGTTTTTTTATTTGTTTGCTATAAAACTGCTGCTGGTGTTAGATGAACCGAGAGCAAACTTTGTAATACAATCTGTGACTCCCTCATCTTACATTACTAAAAAAAAAAAAAAAAAAAAAAAAAAAAATACAATCGGAAAAAGAAAAGGAGGGGAAAAAAATGAAGTGCAAACGTGATTACGTTATGTGAAATTTAATCTTGATGAGTTCCCTTACCACTGCGACAATGTTTGCCATGAAAACATTGTGATTGAAGACAAACAAAGTTTCATCCTACATTTATATCATCCAAGGATTTTTTTCTGAGAGAAAAAAAAAAAAAAAAAAAAAGAAGAAGTTTTGCTTGAAGTCGATGAGCAAATATTTTGATTGCTTTTGCGTGTTATGGAGTCGAGAGTAAAATAATTTTGTCTCCTCTCAAGGGAGTGGCATAATTGGAGCAACCGCCGCGGTTATCCTCCTAGTCTCTGCTTGCTCTCTGGGGGCGACGATAAAATAAATAAAGTAAACCGCCATCGCCGCTTATATACTCGCCAATGTACGTCAAACCGTGGGAGTTGGCATGTAGCGAAGAAGAAGTTTGAATGTTGAAATTTCTAGGAATGAGTGCTCAACACTTTGATATTAATGCTTTGCATTTTTTTCATTTGGTTGCATTTTTCTCATTTTGTAATGCAATGTAACATAAAATTTATATGAGATGTATTTTGTATAGGCAGTTCAAATAAAGGCAAGATATTTTAATATGAATTTTGCACAGTTCTTACGGTTCTTACGCAGAAGATCATATTTTATACGAATTATATTTCTTTTCTTACGATACCTAAATCAGTAAAAATCTATCCTATAATTTGGTCTTAAGAATGTACCGAATTAACTATTAAAAATAACAATACTAATTAATAAGTTCAAGTGAAAAAACAGAAAAATCAGCGCTGCATTTTCTCAAAAAAAGTAAAAAATTCTCTTTGAACTTCAATGTTTTGCATATTGTTTGACTTGACCTCTGCTCTGCAGTAAGATTTACTTTTAATAAATACTTTTATTGAGCAGGAAGTACCAGCTCTGTTCTTAAAATATTTTATATTTTCTTATATATTTATTATAGAAACAATTATTTAATTAAATTATTATTTTTAATTTATTTCCCAAAATCGTCTTTCATTTCCCAACAAAATTTAACAGCTACTTCATATGAGTTTTTTTTTTCTATTTGTTTGTAACTAATATAGTTCGAAATAACTTCATTGTATCCTATCCTTTTGTATATATTATACTCAAATCCTGTATTATACCCGTCTATTATTCGTATTAAAATTTCCAATAGAGATCTGTGCGACATAATAATAATAATGAAATATTGCAAACTTTATACATAAAAAAAGAGATGTAAAAATAATTAAAAATGAAACTGAGCAGACATAATTTTCAATTATTTTTTTTTTACAATACCTTTTTTTTATATTCTGCTTTAATAATTTGGTTTTCCATTGTATTTGAAACGAATTGAAAACATTTAAAAAAAATGTAATACTGTATATAATATTAAAAAATATTCCCTCTCTCATGAACATGAGAGAATATCCCACAGTAAAAGTATTACTGAAACAACAGCCTATATATAAAGCATGTGATAAATAAATACGGTCGATACAATCTGACCGAAGGCTCAACTAATATTTACTCAATATTGTATCGGCTAGCCTGGCCGCTGTGTTATCCACTCTGCCGGTCTCACATCGAGACGGTCACCAAGCAAGGGGAAATATACCAGAGAGGTCGTTGCAAAACGAGATATCGACGAAAAACTGTCGTTTCTTACGGCCAAGAAGTTACCAAATTCCAATTTATCGAAGTGACCAATCAGCGAGCTGCTAAAAAAATAAAATGTGAGGGTGACTTGAAAAATAACGCCACCTGTGGTAGATATATCACCTTGGGTTACATGCATCAACTCGATTTGCATGGATTTCCATATAAGCGATGGGTGAAATGGATTGGAAAATAAGCATCCTGATAACTACTCGATAGTATACGTTTATAAATCACGATACCAAGCCAATACATGTAGTGTTAATAGAGAATCGAGAATGCGTTAATACAATGGCTCTTTCAAAAGGAAAATATTTATTATCTCTTATCTCAGAGTGTGTGCTCTTCCATAAAATTTATAATATATATTATGCACAATGGAAATCTGAGTATTTTAACACTAGTAATTAGCCCTAGAGTGGTAAATGGATTATAATGAATGTAAAATTAGAGCAAGCACATTGTGTGGCTACAAAATTCTTTCTTGCTGTTTTAAATGAGAAGATAATGATCGTAATGCAATTTTAAGATTAAAGATGTAGTGATACTTAGCATATTAATTTGTGGTGAACTTCGACAAGATCAATTCGGGGTCACACTAAGATTAAGTTCTACCGTATAAACTTAATTTTCAATTAGTGAACAGATCGTGTATAAAGTTCATCTTATTCATACTTTCCCCTATATTCTAATAAAGATGGGGGAGACAAAGAAGAAGAAGGGTGGGTGTGACGTTTTCAGTTTAATATGCAAATTAAAGAGACTTTACTTTAGTCTCTCTGTATTATATCGTAACGGAAATGGAGATATCGTACACTCGCACTAAAAGAAGGGTTTCATATAATAAATAGAAGTGACAAATTATAAATTAGGATTATCTTTAATTAACTTACTTTTCAGACGTTTAATATATTGCATCGCCATTCCATGACTTGGAGGAAAATTACTCGTTACCAGATTTAACTCGCATGAAAAGTAACATGTTGTTATGCATGCAATATTAATGTACACCAATTATTATTAGTAATATATCCAATCCAATATCAATTTATATATATACCTTATATTATTTATATACATGTAGCACCAAAGTAGATCTAGTTACCGATAATATCATTCTAACTCGTTTATATTTTAGAATTTTCACACATTTTATTGATACTTCAATATTTTCCATTACATTTTATAAAATTACAAAATGGAAATAAAATTTGCGATAAGTAAAAAATAAATTGAAATTTTATGCATGGTTGAAGTTAGTGAAAATCAATTTTATACAGTCGTGGCGTAAATATAAACACAAATATACAGTATAACAGTCGACGATATAAAGTGTATTTCACTTCTTACGAACAGAACTATAGTCATAAAATAGAATAATTACGATATAAGAAGTATTCTCAAAAATCTTGGCATAAATTTGAACGTAGAAATTTTTAGTACTAAAATTTGATGTAAATATACTAAAAACACATTTCTCTGCTAAAATATATGCCAAGTATTTTATGAACACCATGATATATTCATTATACATCTATACTATACTGTATAAAAAGGTCTCCTCTATAAATACCCTATTTTTTCAACACATTTTTTGTGTACGTAATGATCATTATAATTGTAGGCAATTAAGCAAAATTAATACCTTTCTAAGATTACAAATATTACAATAAACGATAAACAATGAACAATAGTCTCAATTTAATAATTAAATTTTGAGCTTATAATAATACATAACAATAAACAAAAGACGATTATAATTAGAAAATACAACAGCTAGAGCAGCTTATTCTATTATTATTAAGTCAATATTCATGAATATTATAATATATACAAACACTTGTCTATATATGACTCTAAGTACTGTTCAATACCAATGAAATTAAATTTATAGTTATAGAAGCAAAAGGAGGAAATATGGAGGTTGGATTACAGACTTTGAGAATTGTGAGAAGACCAAAGTTGGTCCAAAGTTTTGGCTGGATTAATGAGGTTCGAGGGCGTAACCTAAACTCATATAATAAGCTCTTGGCGCTTTGTATTGTGTGTGTATAGAATATATATAAGCACCGTAATTTAATCAGGCTGTCTATCGCTACTAAATTTAAAAAAAAAAAATCCTGTATGCATAAGAAAATAATTAAAAAATATAAATTATCACATAAAATCAGTATATGAATATTAATAATATGGTTTTAGTCGTGATTAATTAAAATAAAAATTTTCTAATCTTGTTAACACACTGTTATCGCTTGTTATTATGAAATTGCTGACATTTGCTAAAAAGTTAATCCGAAGTTGGTCAGAAAAGAGGAGAGAGGCGTGTGAAGCCAACAGAACCCTCCTTCTCCTGATTAGAACATTATAAAAGAAACGTCGAACTACTGGTGCAAACTATTTCTAGTATTTCTTCTAAATAAATATTTTAACCATTGAGGTCAGATCAGCTAGTGTCGGTCAAATTTGTGTTACGAAATGTCGATCGTATTAAAGATTTACATTAAAAGTTTAATGTATGCTGCTTTTAATATTCACTTGTTTCTATTCACTGCGTGGTGTAGTAAGCCTTATTTTATCTCATTTTGTAATATCCTCTTTGATAATGTGAAAACTTTCTATTTTAAATTTGCTATAGTAAATTAGTATAGTATATATTAATTATGATTATGTATTTTTCTTATATTTTTATTCAAACATTAAAATAGTAAAAGTAAATCAACTCGTTAAGGTTTAAAATAAATTTTGTAATTTTACAAGTTTTCAAAAGAGTTCTTATTTTCTTCAAAGGAATGCTCAAATCTTGTACAAACATATAAGGATTTTCTCTCATTGATTAATATATCACAAAAAGTTATACATCTCTACTATCTTCGATAGATTTTCTTTTGAAGTACCAAAGAGAATGGAAATCAATAAGAGAACGTAAGTATGCGAGAGGCTTGAACGTAATTCGGTATGCAGTGATGACGTGCTCTGTCTCACAGCCTCAAAGTTCTCAACCAGAAAACATCCTTCTCGGCAAAAAAAGAGAGGAAATCAAACGAGTGTTTTTGTAGTAGAATAAAATTCTTGCTGATTCAAATGTTATATTGACTCTATATTCGCTATGTAACGACCAATGTTTTTATTAACGCCATCGTACGTTCAAATGTTTATTTTATGTTAAAGAAAGAATTTTTGTATAAAATTACAGTAAAAAATAAGAACAGAACTGAAAATATACTGTTGCTTTTAACTATAATATGAATCAGAATGAGAACTCCCCATGCAGAAAGAAATATATATTAATTTTTCTTCAACTATAAAGGTTATGTAATTCCTCCCTCCTCCCCTTCCCAAAAAAATAATAAATAAACAACCTTATACGCGAACAAGTTTTGCATTTTTTTTTTATCGATAAACTATTACTACGTACACATGACGGGTTGTTTTAATTAATTAATACATACATTCGTTGACGACGGATAATGTTATTCTTATGAGGCGTTGTCAACGAATACGTATTAAACACTGTCATGTGAACGTATAGTGACTGAAGTAATAAATACATACTTTGAATATTATACTGTATGTGATAGATAATTTTAAATACATGAGAAATTTTGTTTTGCAAATACTGTATTATTTAGTGAGCTATACTAAAACTGTAGAACTATATAACAAAAGGCAGAGCAGCTAAACTCTGTGTGTTGTGAAATTGTATTAACAAAAGTTTACATGGGTGTAACATGATCAAATTAAAGCGACAAATGCGTGAAGACACATACACACGTGCTATAGCTGAATGCGTGAAGGGTTAGCTTGTGCAATCTAAAATTGAACACGGCTTACTTTTAGCTTTAATCAAAACACGTTTCAACACTCGTGCTATATCGCTATTGATTTTTCAATTCAAATACTATATATATAGGAAAACACAACGCTATTGAAAACACCTTATACATGACCACTTGATATTTTGTTTATATATATATAAAGGGATTTATTAACAAAAAGGCTTTCAAGAAAACAAGATTTAAACTTCTATAAATATATCGCTTCTTTCTCGCTATCACATTTTTTTTTCTTCCTTCTCTCTCCCTTTTTGCAATATAGCTGCAGTAAAACCACCGAGGAGAATCTATGACCAATCAATTGATTTTTATGAGTTTTGTTCACTGTTAACTCTCTGGAAAACGACAATATCATGACATCGACAATGATGGTTTTATAGTGGAAATACATCTGAGAAGAATTTTGATCCATTTTCTGTTCAACAATTCGAGAGAAAGAAAAAAAAAAGGGCAATAAACTTTATTTTCCATAGTATTTTTTGCAGCCGAGTGGCTTATTTTCATTAAAATGTTTGCTACAAAAAGTTCTTGATGCGCTAAATTATTGCTGATTGAACTTTGCCGGGTCGTAATCCCCTAAATTTGAAATTACGAGGCTGTTTGGCGCTGCTGGGGGAGCGATGCATGGGTGCCCAGGGAACAAACGTGCAAGAGAGAAGTTACCTATTAGCGCATCTCTCGCCCCTGAACGCTCACAGCGTGATAAAATAGTAAAAATACCATCCGTTTTAAAGCTATAGCAATGGAAATATGGATTTAAACTCTAAAAATCACACAAGTGTATGATGACGTCATGAAATTTTTATGCATGATCATATAAATAATTAAAGTTAGTTAACCATAGGTTACCAATGTTACCACGATCGATCTTCATCGATCTCATTGCAGTTACTAAGCGTGTGATGTTTGCCTATATGTTTGAAAATGCAAGTACTTTATTTTACGTTGAAATTGATGCCATTTTATAGCTGTTGCGAATTGATTTAAGGATGAATCTCAGTAGGTTGATATCTCGCAATCGTACCGCCTGAATGCAACAAGACTTGCAGGGGACTTAGAACTCACCATCAATAGGTGGCATACAAATTTTGAAGCGAATCTGTCTTATCGGTTTTGTGAAAACTGAGGTAGAAGTTTAACATTGGCCTTATGGACGGAAACCGGAAATGGAGCTGTTGTAAGAAAACTGCAAGACAGAATTTGCTCAAACCATAAGCGATTAAGTTTTAGAACATTCTCGATTTTTTAAAATTTATTTCATTCGATTCGTTTGCAGGAAAATATTCTTTGATTCCGAAGTAACTGAGATTAATCGTTAAGAGGATATGAACCGTTTCCAGCTTCTTGAATATAAAATATACATGTATGCAACAAGATTTAAGTACTTCCTTCTCAGTTCACTTTATATAAATTACTTTTCTACTTTCTATCGAGTTTTGTAGCTTTAAATTTCTCGAAATATAACAACTTTAAAAACAACTTTATGGCTAACTTTACTAATTAAAACATACAGCCTTTACTTTAAAACGACTATATTTGTTGTATACCATTAACCCCCCCCCCCTCTTTCCGTATTCATTTTACTTAAACATTACATTTATACATTTACGCTCTGTATTTTGCTTGAATGTTCTCGAAAGAAAAATAAATCGTCGTGCCTTAAAGTTAGGCAACTCAATTAGCATCATTGCAAGTTGCATATACAGCAGGAGTACCTTAAAATGCTTATCAAGTTGCCCATAACTTTAAGGCGAGATGAAGGCGATTAAGGGTATAATTTCTCGGGCAGCAATCATGATTACAATTCCGTACAGTGCGATATAATTTTATTATAGTGTGTAGCCTGTTTTCACGTAAATATTATGTGCTGTAACGGCAGAATGTAATTATAAATATATGGAGAGAAGGAAAGGGGAGGGGGCTTCTCAATTGAATTACAGTGTTGACAGTACGTTTCTGTAAACAAGCTAAAGAGGGGTGTTCATTTACACAAACTAGAAATGTGTACTATTCCCGAAGGAGTGAATTTAAGTAAAGTCATCACTGCATTTTCTCCTTGCATTTTTAGTTTTATAGCTGAGGAACTGTGAAAACCTTGATCAGGAAAATAGATGTTCAAATTGTTGTTTCAGTCCCTACAATGGAACCAGTCAGCTGACGTATTTGTTATTGTTGTTTCAGGCGGAGATATGGAGCGTGTTCATCGCGATCCTCCGCAAGAGCGTACGCAACCTGCAGGCGTGCACGGACGTTGGTCTCATCGAACACGTGTTGGTGCGGCTGAGCCGCGCAGAGACCGTCGTCGCCGGTGAGCGCCTTGACCCCTCATCCTTGTCTCCCTCACCACCAGTCAAAACACACCGCGAGACAATTGGTAAACGAGTCTTCTCAACACAAAATTGTAGCATGGAAGCCACTTTTCCGTTTTTTATATCAATTTTTGCTACTGCTACTGATGTTCTTTTTGCTATAACATAATTTATTATTAAATATTCATATATTGCTAAAAGTACTTCATTAATAAATTTTTGCAATTTTTTTCGTTTGCTTTTGTGAAGAGTGGAGGATATTTAAGAGTGAATTTTATTTTTCTGTGTGATTCCGCGGGAAAATTGTAGTTTGAAAAGTATTAGCATAAAATATATCGATTTTTTTTATAACAATTAACTTAATTATTTTGAAATGAATTATTGAATTTCGTTTACATGAATAATTGTGCTTAGTTATATTGTGTGATAATCATAGTATTATACTGAATACTGAGTGATTACATTGAAAATTCATCGTAACTTGTTATTATTGAATATAAATTTTATATGATGCATGTGGACAAAACCCCAAATACATTTGCACTCCCAATCCAATAAAACCTATAGCGTAGATTGAGAGGAAACGGTTGAAAAATATTTTTGTGTACCTGGTCTGTCTTTTGTCGTGTTGGAAGTCGATAAGAATAACTGATTATTCACAATGTGCTTTCATATTCAAGCGCTGTTTCAATGGGTTGATTTTAAATTTTCAGCTTTTTATTTATCGTGTACTGCTATTACTCATTTGTGCTTACTTGATTTCTGTACATCATCGTTGTTTTAAGTCATCTATTGTGTCAGTATCTTCTATCTTGCCAACTTAGCATTTTTTAATTCAACTTAATGTGCTTAAATTGTATTTGACGGATACCTTGTAAAATATAAATATCAACAATAAAGTGAAAATGAACATGTTTCTGTTAAGAAAATATTGAATATATACCGTAAAAATTTACTATTTTTTCACGCTTGCAACTTTTTGGGCAGCTTACTGGTAAAAGTTGTATACAAGCATGTTGGCATTTTTGATATTGACATTAGTTGTAATTATTTCATTATTTTTTGTTTGCTGTAATTGGTTAACTTAATTTGAAGACTAAAAATATTTTAACTTTTCTTGTCTTTGACTAATGTTTTTTATTATTCCATTGATTTGCTTTTAACAAAATAATTACAAATTAAGATCATTTAAAGTATATTTTCAATACAAGGAGGAGCGGTATATTGTTGTGATTCTGATTGTTGATGTGACCTCGCAGATCTCCTTATTGAGATGCTGGGGGTCTTGGCCAGCTACAGTATCACAGTCAAAGAGCTGAAACTGCTGTTTGGGGCGATGAAGGCCGTCAATGGAAAATGGGTAAGTCACAAAATGCCGTTTTTATTTTTCTCACAATGGACAACATACACGAAAAAAAAAATTATTGCAGAAATGAATAGAGGGTACCAAATTATGCTACTCTGAATGTTTTCCGATTCTTTTGAGTCCCGGAACTATTTTTAAATATTTATTGAAAATTCTGTGATTTCAATTGGCACCCCTGAATCCTTAATAAAAAGGATAGAGACTGGACGCCTATTGACGCCTCCAGGGGGCGTGGCCGCACTTTCAATAATTTTTTAAAGATAGTTTTGGGTCTCAAAAAAAAAACAGAAAAAATTCAGAGTAGCATAATTTGGTACCCTTTCTGCAATAAAATTTGTTCATGCATGTTGTCCATTATTTCTCATACATGACACATTACTTAAGACTTCAACATAAGTAAATTCAATTGTTACAATAATATTTGATTGTAGTTTTATCTATACGCCTATGTTAACATAAATTTTTGTACCAAACGATTAGGAGTACACTTTAAATTAACAAATAAAAAAAAGACTGCACATCGACTCAGAGGGCATGGTGAATACAAGTCTTATAAACATATAATAATAAATTTGATTAAACACTAAAATTTTTGAACTACTTTCTAGTGAATTTTGTCAATTGCATGCAATTATAATTATTATTAATAATAATAATTTTGATAATATTACTCACTTAAGTCAATTTTACTAAGCCTATATCTCCAACAGCCACGACACTCTGCAAAGCTGCTCAATGTCCTGCGCCAAATGCCACATCGCAGTGGTCCGGATGTCTTCTTCAGCTTTCCAGGACGCAAGGGATCAGTAAGTTAAATAACAAGCTTAAATGCTCCGTTTTGTTAATCTTGTTACTTAACACTTATCATTTTAAAGCTAAAAACTTACAAATTAATAAGAATACTCTAAAAATCATCAAACCATTACAGCTAAGAATAGTTGAAAGATTTTTTTTAATAGGAAAATAAAATAAAGCAGTGTAATATTTTGTCCACTAGGTAAGAGCAAAAAACTTAAGACCAAAGTACAAAAAAAATAACATATTTATATAAAAAATAAAAAAATAATAACTTCAATGGAGGCTTCAAGTGATGCGCTTTCGCTGCGCAACTGTTTGTCGCTAAGGTCCATCTTGCACTTGAAAATGAAGCAAAGTGTTTTTTTAACTTTTCTCGGTTATAAATCAAGTAAAAAATCTAAATCTTGAATTATCTACTTTATTTTTCAGTTTGGACCAAAGTTCCGTAAAGGAATTATCCCTGAAAAATCTTATTCTTGGTGAAAAAACGAATTCACGTTTTTTTTACATAGGTTTGGTATAGCGGGTGGGATCATCGAAAAATCAGCTGACTTGAAGCCTCTATATAACCAACAATTAAAATGTACACTGTAAGGCCTTTGTTCAGCTGACGTGTTACCTTTATAATTATACTGCATGTTAAACTTCAGCACAGGAAAAGCATAATCGTAAATTGTTTACATTTTTTTTTTTTTTTAATCATTGAAAATATATCTCTTTTATATAATATATATGGACTTGTTAAAATAATGAGCTCTGATTTTTTTTATAATTAGAAATTATTTAAAATAAATGCTGATGGTGTAAGACATTTGTGTGATTAATTGCTTCATTTGCTAATGAATTATCATTACTAGGCTATTGTTCTACCTCCTCTCGCTCGATGGCCTTATGAAAATGGTTTTACCTTCACAACATGGTTTCGACTAGACCCAATAAATTCAGTGAACATTGAGAGAGAAAAACCATACCTTTATTGGTAAGTATTCTAATGTAATTAAAAAAAATAATATTAGCCTAACAAAAATGTTTGTAATTACAGTTTTAAGACGAGTAAAGGTATTGGTTACTCTGCCCATTTCGTTGGAAACTGTCTTGTCCTGACTTCAATGAAGGTGAAAGGAAAGGGCTTCCAGCATTGCGTCAAGTACGAGTTCCAGCCACGGAAGGTTCGTGTTCATTTTCCTTGTTTACTTTTATTTGAAAGAGCATGTCAAGGAGATATATTTACACTAATTAAGTTTGAGCATTGTATCCTAATTTTGAAGCTGTATAAAAAATTAAGAAGATCAGCGCCTCCGTGTGTGGCATCATTGCAGCATCACCTGCTGTATACTTTTCAATCAAGCTACAAAAAATTTGAACACACATAGAGGCACTGATCATCTTAATTTTCTGGTCGACTTTATAATTGACACTGAAACTATTTACATGTTCTTTGAAAAAAAAAAAAAAAAAATGCTAAAAGAAAATTTGGCTAGCTTTAAGATTCATTATGACTTTTATTTACTCTTGTTTCTTTTTTTGTTTCAGTGGTATATGATTGCTGTAGTGTACATTTATAATAGATGGACAAAGAGTGAAATAAAGTGTTTTGTTAACGGCCAGTTAGCATCTAGTACTGAAATGGCGTGGTTTGTTTCCACCAATGAGGTAAGACTAAATTCTTAGGTTTTTGATGACAACATTGTGTTGACATTTTATTTGACTTTGCAGCCCTTTGACAAATGCTACATCGGGGCTACGCCAGAGGTGGATGAAGAGAGGGTCTTCTGTGGACAAATGTCTGCAATCTACTTGTTCGGGGAGGCACTCACCACCCACCAAGTGTGTGCAATGCACCGTCTCGGGCCTGGCTACAAAGTAAGTAGCATTTTTATGTTTGAAATAATGTTGTTGACTTATTAAATTAAAAAAAAAAATAATAATAATAATAATTTATCTTAAAGTTCTCACTTCGTCATAAAGTTATTATTAATAATTAATATTCTTCATAAATTTAAGAAACTAGAAGTATAAATTCACTATTAAAAAAAGTAAGTTTTATACAAAGTTTGTTATCAAAATCACACCTTGGACTCGTTAATTAAAGGTCATGATATAAAAGGGTGATATTTACAATGGAGTATTGTCCTCAATTTTTTTTATTGCAGAAATGGATAGAGCGTGCAAAGTTATGCTACTCTGATTTTTTTCAGATTTTTTAGAGCCCGGGAAGTATTTTTAAAAAATTATTGAAAGTCCTTTTTGTGACGTCATGCGGCGGCGAGTCCTATCTTTTTCTTAAGGAGCGGCGTCTCGTGACGTCACAAAAAGAACTTTCAATAATTTTTTCAAAGTAGTTCCCGGGCTCTAAAAAATCTGAAAAAAATCAGGGTAGCATAACTTTGCACCCTCTATCCATTTCTGCAATAAAAAAAATTGAGGTCAATACTCCATTACTTGACTGCTCACACCTATTATTGTTTACAGAGTCAGTTCCGGTTTGACAACGAGTGCTACCTGAACCTGCCAGACAACCACAAGCGGGTGAGTGAGGTTGCCATCACTGGCGTAGCTGATGTAGCGGCTGCTCCTTCTCCTGCATCTGTTGCTGTCGTTGCTAGCACCCAGAGCATGCCCGAGTTCAACATGCGCACTGTAAGGAATGATCCACTTGCTATATTATTTTATTATTTATTATTGCAAACATTTATTAGCTGTTTGTCTTTCTATTTATAATACAGGAAATGCATCAGGATCAAATTGTGTTGAGTACTTTAAATTACATAGAGTTTTTGTAGATTTTGTTACAATTTTTAAATGTGTTTGATTAGGTAAAATTGGTGATGTTCTGTAAAATCCAATACATCACAACTTCTCAGACCTACACTATTTTCTGTCTAGATGTAGCAACTTCTAACTTGCATTGCTGTAATATTTGAGTTAGTTATTTTTAAGAATGAGAAATTGATAAATTCAGTTTAAGAACTTTCATCAAACTCTAAATAGTCGGATTTGACGGAACACCATTGACATAGTATGATTATGACTGTTATATTGTTTTTATTATTATGTTTAGCAGTTACAATATTTTTTCGTAGTGAGGTGGAGTATTTTTCTATTTTTAATTGTAATATATATATCACTATGCATGATAGTAAGATCTTTAATCATTTTAATTTTGCTTGAAATTTTATTGCTTCACACATAATTTTGTTTTGTAGCACATTTGCCACATGATTCACTGTTAAAATATGAATTATTTGCACTGTTAGTAACATTGCAGAGCTATCTTGCCATGACATACAATATTTGTGTCAGGTGCTGTACGACGGCAAGCTGTCGAGTGCCATCGTCTTCATGTACAATCCCGTGGCCACCGACAGTCAGCTGTGCCTGCAGTCCGCCCCCAAGGGAAACCCGCCTTACTTTGTCCACACCCCACACGCTCTAATGTTGCAAGTAAGTTATTGGCCGGTAGTAAGTCTGGTATTATTGACATTTCTGATCACAATGATGACGAAACAGCAGCATCAATAATTGTCAATGAATTATGAAATGTAAGATTTGAATAATCAGAATAATGTATCATATTAATGCAAAATAATTAAAATAATCACCTTGCATGTTTGTATTTTACTATTTATAATGGTAGCTAGTATGCACTGTTCCCTCAGAATGTAAGTAGTGTAAAGTAACTGCAATAAATATTTTTTTATCAAATTTGGCTGAAAGTGTACTGAAATTTATACTTCATCCCTTTATTAAATTTCTGCAACTTATATACTCTCAAGCTAGGTATGCCATGACCAATAACATAATATTAAAAATGGAAACATCAACATTTTTACATTAATCCTGAATTCCTCTAAAAATAATTACTGTGCATTCAAATTTTGTATTAATTAAGTTATAATATATTTTGGATTAAAAATATAATGTTTTGAAAAGCTTTTGAAGGTCATTGCGATTTTTCAACATTTTCTTATTTTAACAGGACGTGAAGGCGGTGGTGACTCACTCCATCCACAGCACGCTCAACTCGATCGGAGGCATCCAGGTGTTGTTCCCGCTCTTCTCTCAGCTCGATCTCCCTTACGACGGAGGACCTCCCTCCTCAACCACCACCACCACACCTCTCGAGGCAAAGAAGGACCTCAACCTCTGGTAACCTCAGCAGTCTGTCCTTATTTCATGTCTTTAACTTGCTCTCAGCAATCTATTCTTAAAGGCATACAGGCCTCAAATTAGAAATTAGATAGTCACCAAGTGAGTTTAGAGTAAATAATCAACATTCGCATCATTTTTTTCCACGCGTGATGCATCCGTGCGAAGTCGCAGTTCAAAGTAAGAAATTTAGTCCTTGATGACGTCATGAAGTCCTTGATGACGTCACAACTCAATGCTAATCGGTGCTAGCTGTGAGTTGTGACGTCAGCAAGGACTTTCTTTACAGCGCGACTTCGCACAGACGCACCGCGCGAAGGTAAAAATAATACGAATGTTTATTATAAACTCGAGCAACACTTAATGTCTGTCTAATTTGTAATTTGAGGCCTGTATCCCTTTAAGGCATTAGTTAATGATTAAAAGCAATAATATAGTACTACTATATGGAACTTCTTTTTGTTAAATTGTACTGAAATAATACAGTACATTAAATTACTTTTATTGTTCTTTTCATGGAACATTCATATCAAACAAATATTAAGATTCCCCTTCTCGAATCCTTATTTGCTGGACTGTATGATGAGCAGCACAATTTGAATTTCAACCTTGCATTAATTACATATTTTCTCAGTTAGACCGTTGCATTGTTTCAGTGCAAAGCTGCTTGGCTTCATCTGCCACCTGGTGGAGACCTCTCAGACCGTTCAGCAGCACATGATCCAGAACCGCGGGTTCCTCGTCATCAGCTTCATGCTGCAGCGAGCGTCTCGGGAGCACCTCACCAATGATGTGCTGAGCTCCTTCCTCGCCCTCACCAAGCACCTCGTGACCTGCCTCTCGGGACACAGCGAGCTGCTACTCAAGCAGGTGAGTTGCGGCAGCACCTGCCACGCCTCCCTTCCTCATCAGCCATACCAGTTGTCACTCGTTGTTTATTAAGGAATTAATGTTTTCTTTAATTTCCTGTGAAATTGTGGCACAATAATTTTTTTCAATAAGTTAGCAATATTTTATAACTCAAATTAAATTTATTTATTTAATTTTATTCAATTAATTTTTTATTAGAACATAGAACAAAAGTGTTAAATTAATGATTTAAAATAAATATATAATCAAAATTCAATAATATTCTCTTTAAAAAATTTTGTACTGTTGTTGCCCAAAATGTTGTAATTTAAATTCAATCAACCTCTTTCATAATAATAAAGAAACAATAATTATACACTCAAATATTGTCTGATTTTTAAAATGGCTGATTAACTATTAATTAAACAATTAGCATCATAAAGACAGGTATGGACCTCTGGTGGATTTTACCTGAGTGATGCTAAGAGTGTTGTCATTGCTTACTTAACGGAGCTTTGCTATTGGCTTAAGTACACATGTACCTGAGTCATTCTGCTTCTATCGAGACTGTTTTCAATGCCATCTATTGGTACTTTATGACGTCAATTAAATCTGTAAGTATGTATTCCCCTTTTTTCTCAATTAATTTATGAAAAAATCGAATTAAACAATAAACAATACTATTATTATATTAGGAGCATAAAGTTAACAGTAAAGTTTAAAGTTGTGTAAAATAAAGATATCATTCACAATTTCACGTTGGATTAGTGTGTGTTGGCTGCTGCGAGTGCTCGCCTGTTAGTGCCACGCAGTTGTTTTGCTTCTCGTTCCTCACGTGGCAGCTGCTGGACCACGTGCTCTTCAACCCCGCCCTTTGGATCTACACTCCGGTGCCCGTGCAGACGCGCCTCTACTCGTACTTGGCCACCGAGTTCCTCGCAGACACCCAGATCTACTCCAACGTACGTCGCGTCTCCACCGTGCTGCAGACCATGCATACTCTTAAGTATTATTACTGGGTTGTCAACCCTAGACATAAGAGTGGAATCACACCAAAGGGTCTAGGTGAGCTAACACAAATACTCTCTAGCTGCATGCTTCATTTGTTTATTTGATTGTCCTTTTGGACAGTCAACCCATTTTTGGTCATTTATGCCTCAATAATCAGGGAAGCGAGAAAAAAGACAAACAAGATAAAAAGAAAACTTTTATTTTCTTATTCTTTTGGTAATATTAATCTTTCACATTGATCTGATTTGAAATGTTTATTTATAATTCATCTCTTACTGAATACAACTTGATATTTTCTAACAGATGGGCCGAGACCGCAGCAGAAAGACATTCTTGCCATCCGAGCTTACATCCTGCTGTTCCTGAAGCAGCTCATCATGATTGGAAATGGGGTGAAGGATGATGAACTTCAGAGCATTCTCAACTATCTCACAACAATGCACGAGGTACAGCATTGTTGAACATATTATGGCAACCCTCATTAGAATACAGTATTGTTGAGAAGTGACCTTGTTTAAAAAAGAAAATTTTATTAAATTAGAAAATACAGTGGTTTTATTTTGTTTTTAATCTCGTTAGTTTTTTTAAATTAATTTTATATTGTCCTCTTAAAAAAAAAATCTTCCTAGATGTGCTTTACAGGTACACTTAAACTTTTACCATTTTGCCAAAATAATTATGAACTAATTAAAATACCACTTATTTGTACTACCCTCATTATTATTCCAAAATTATCCAAAGTGCTAAGGTAATTTTCTATTTACTTGTCAGGACGAGAACCTGCATGACGTTCTCCAAATGTTGATCTCACTGATGTCCGAGCACCCCGCCTCAATGGTGCCGGCCTTCGACGTGAAGCAGGGTGTGAGAACAGTCTTCAAACTGCTGGCCTCTGAGAGTCAGCTGATCCGACTGCAGGCCCTCAAGTTGCTGGGCTTCTTCTTGAGCCGCAGCACACACAAGTGAGTGACGACCAGCTCTCCGGCCTGCTAATTGATACTCACCTCGGTGCCTGTTTGTTCCATCCTGTTGTAGGAGGAAATATGATGTCATGAGCCCGCACAATCTCTACACCCTGTTGGCAGAAAGACTGCTACTCAATGAAGAAACACTCACTTTACCAACTTACAATGTTCTATATGAGGTTAGGAATAGTTTACTGTAATAATTACACTTTCTTTTGTTACAAATTTTAAAACAATTTGAAAAAAAATTGTAACCATTTTTTTAAATGGTTGTGTTTTGATTTATTAATTTTTTTGTCTCAACTAGAGCCTGACTTTGCTTAAAATTATTCTATTTAATTTGATTAGCTTTATAATTTTGGTTAGTCCTGAACCTAAAGGAGACTATTTTACTTACAATGTACTTTATTTTCAGATCCTGACTGAGCACATCAGTCAGCAAATCCTGTACACTCGTCATCCAGAGCCAGAGTCACACTATCGCCTTGAGAATCCCAGTAAGTTATAGTCCTCTATTTTTGGAGCTTTTTAATTTCTAACTTGATGACGTTGAAGATACTAACCGTTTGATCTTGTTACAGTGATCCTCAAAGTTGTGGCAACCTTGATTAGACAGTCAAAGCAAACCGAATCATTGCAAGACGTCAAGAAGCTGTTCCTTTCGGACATGACTCTCCTGTGCAACAACAACCGAGAGAACAGACGAACAGTGTTGCAGATGTCCGTGTGGCAGGTAAACATCAGTAACTAATGTAAATTGAAGCAAAATTAACATACAAATAATTTGTTTCAGGAATGGTTGATAGCTATGGCATACATTCACCCTAAAAGTACTGAAGAACAGAAAATATCAGACATGGTTTATTCTTTATTCCGAATGCTGCTTCATCATGCCATTAAACATGAGTACGGAGGATGGAGAGTTTGGGTTGATACTCTAGCCATCGTTCACTCAAAGGTAATAATTATTTTTAAAACAAATTATAGTGTAGAAATTAATAATTTTCTTTTTGTCAGGTCTCCTATGAAGAATTCAAGCTGCAGTTTGCTCAAATGTATGAACATTATGAGCGACAGAGATCTGACAATATTACAGATCCTGCTGTACGACAGCAGCGCCCCATCAGCACCATTTCAGGGTGGGAACATCATGCCAATGGGTACCAAATGCGTAGCACTCACCAGGGAGTCTCTGACCCTTCGACACCAGCCCTGGCAGAGGGCGAGGAAAAGCCATCCGCTGAAGATGAGGAGGATGACAAGGACAAGAGCGGCGAGTGCAGCTGCGACCTGAGCACCAATGCTGAGGACTCAGATCCCAGCAAGTACCAACCAGTCAAGGCTGATGACAAGGTCGGTGACCTCACCTCCCTTGAGTCATCCTCATCTATCATCTACAGCAAAGGAGAGTCAGATCGAGCATCCGAGGACGCAGAAGCTTCATCCAATGAGTCTGAGGTACAGTCTAAAGTTGAAGCAGAAATCGTAAAACCAGTGTCTGAAGTTGAAGTTGAAGAGATTTGTTCTTGTAAAGAAGAAGAGGGTGCTGTTGCAAGAAGAAGTTCAGAAACCATCACACCACCAGTCCCCCTTATTGCGTCCAGTACAGAGTCCCTTAATGGCAGTGCTACAGAGAAACTGCGGGAGATTGATGACTCCGTCCTTCCACAAAGTGATTCGGCTACCCCTAGTAGTCAGTCACCTCACAAGGACTCACCTACTCCTGCAAAGGAGGGAAAATCTGATGAAGAAATTGAAAATGATTCACCAATACCAACAGAAGAAGTTATTAACTTGGAAACTAATGCAGTTGAGAAACAAGATGAAGTTATTCCAGAGCCCAGCATCACAGCTGAAGATTCCAGCACAACTGCAGCTACAAATGAAGATGTTACTGAAGAAACTGCTGTAATCGCAGCATCAAGTCCAAGCAGTGCAGAACAAAGTCCACAAAGAAGCATTCCAGATGAAGCAGGCCAGCCAGAAGAGTCCGAAATTGTTATTCAAACTGAAGAAACTCAGTTAAGCCCTGCTAAAATTCTAGACGACAAACATGATGATGTAAAAGCAGAATCAAAAAGCACTTCAGATAGTCCTGACATCTTGGAGGAAAATTTGGAAGAAGTGAAGCTTGAGAATGAGGAAGAATCTCCTGCACAGACATCTGACGACCTTCCAACACAAACCACCAACATTCCCTCCAGCCCAGCAGAAGCTCCTGATAGCCCCAAAGCTCTTGCTAGCCCAGCTCTCACTAGCCCAGAAGTGCCCGCTAGCCCAGAAGCGCCCGCCAGCCCAGAAACTCTCGGTAGCCCAGATGTGCCTGCTAGCCCTGCCAAGGAAGTTGATAAACCTGAAAAAGAAACTGACGTAATTAGTTGCTCAAACCAAGTCGAATCTGAAGATAAAACAGAAACATCTCAGGCAGAAGCTAGCGGACAAAGTGAAGTAGTTCAAGTGGCTACTAGCGAAAGTACGAAATCTGAAGTGATTGTTTCTGAACAACAACAGCCTTTGTCCAGTGAAAGTGTTGTGCCATGCATACAGGACAATATTACTTCTTCTAATCTGACTGAATCTGAAGAAGTGGAAATTAATTTTAATCAAGTGCCAAAAGAGTCTGATAATGTGTCTGATAACTGTGATACAAACTCAGTAAATGTTGAAGATGCAGTGGTGCCCAACTTTCCTGCTAGTAATGACTACGTTTTGCCTCCTGTTTCTAAAAGAGAACCATCAGAAACCCCTGCTAGTCCTCAAACTTATGTTAAACCTACCTCAGAACAAGTATCTATTTTAACTGTTGATGAAATTGCCGAGAATGCCAGGAGATCATCTCCCCAGAAGAGACCGCACAGTTCGTCTGCTGCCACTCAAGTTGATCCGGTTCACTTCGGTAAGAATCAAGTTGCTCATTAGTCTGTGATCAAGTTAGACCTAGTCTCATATTTTTGAAGGGAGGGTGGTAATTTGGTAACCATAGTTTCACAACATCACTGATTTTAAAAGGGATAAAATAAATGTTCTATTTACCCGTAATACAATCGATGAAGCCTCCCCTATTTTTAAAAATGCTAATATCACTTATTGCTCTTATTTACTATTGCAATGTTATAAAGTTATCTTTCTTCTTGAGTATTAATCTGTATTAAATTTGCATAATATTATATTTTTTTATGAATATGTTTGAATAGTTTTTAAATTGAGTTTTGATTTTATAATTGACTTGTGCTGGCTTGTGCTGATCAAATATTTAAGATATACTTTTTCAACAATTTAACTTATTAAATCTCTGTGAACTTGACTTACTGGTTAGTGTTGCTCATGGTTTTAAAGATATTATGAATAAAAAATTAATGGATTTCATGTCAAGAAATAAACTAATAACCATCATCTAATTTTGTTCCAGATTCCAAACGCTCAAAGTCAGGAGGACAACCCTCTGGTCCCAACAAAGGTTCTGGGGCAAGGCCGATGTTCAGTCCAGGTCCCACCCGACCTCCGTTCCGCATTCCCGAATTCAAATGGTCGTACATCCACCAGCGGCTGCTCTCTGACGTGCTCTTCTCCCTGGAGACAGATATCCAGGTGTGGCGCAGGTAAGTCCTTTGACTGACCTAAGTTAAGACCTCTGCTGACCTCTCTGTTCTTGCAGCCACTCTACCAAGTCTGTGCTGGACTTCGTTAACAGCGGAGAAAACGCCATCTTCGTGGTGAACACAGTGCACCTTATCTCGCAGCTAGCAGACAACCTCATCATTGCCTGCGGAGGACTACTGCCATTATTGGCCTCTGCTACCTCACCAAATGTGAGTAATTATCCAGGGACTGTTAAGTTAAAAAAAAAAAAAAACAAAAAAAAAATGGTGAAGATTGTAAAATTAATTTTTAGCTGAAATGCTTATAACCATTAATTAATTCATGCTTAAATTAATTTTGTTGTGTTAATTATGTTTTGTTACTGTTTGTTTTTCTATCAGCACAATTGATGTAATACCACACCACAATGTTTTATTGTCTGTGCTGTGTATTTATTGCATCCTTTCCACCTTAATTAAATTTCAAAGTTCAACGTACTGTCATTACATCAGGCAAATGTTGGACTCTTCAATTCATATTTCGGAGATCATAGTTTAGTTGATAAATCAGGCTTTTTTTTTTAAAAAAAATTAAAGCAAAGAATAAAACATAAAAATCACTAAAGTAAAAACTGTCTTCTTTAAATTGGAAATAGAATTTAGGTGTATGTTCATTATGTCAATGAAGTCCATAAGCAATGTTTTTGATGAAAAGAACAATGTTTTTAATCATTTTGTTTGTTTTTTGCAGAGTGAACTAGATGTCATTGAACCAACACAGGGCATGCCTGTAGAAGTGGCTGTCTCATTCCTGCAACGCCTTGTCAACATGGCTGATGTGTTGATATTTGCAAGCTCACTCAACTTCGGAGAACTTGAAGCAGAGAAGAATATGTCGAGCGGAGGGATTTTACGACAGTGCCTCAGACTGGTGAGTGACTTCTTGTTTGCTTATTTTTGTCATCGCATGAATTCATGAATATGGAAGGAAATTTTATGTAGTTTAATTGAATTGATAATTTTTGGTTTTAATAAACGATTCACAAATTAATATGACCTTATGTGGTAGGTTTGCACTTGTGCTGTCCGTAACTGCTTGGAGTGCAAGGAACGGAATCGCCCCCTGATGGCAGCCATGTCCTCGTCAGTGATGAGTTCCAGCAGCAAAGCAGCTCACCTACACTCACTAGTGCGAGGGGCTCAGTCCTCACCAAAGGTAAAAATTTGTCCCCTCTCAAGGTCAGAACGTCAACTTACTTTGTTGCTTGTTTCACAGAGTATGGTGGACAGCTTGAACAATTCTGGCAGCCCTGTAAAGGATCCTGAAAAACTGTTGCAAGATATGGATGTTAATAGACTACGAGCTGTCATCTATAGAGATGTGGTACGATTACTGCTTGATTTTGTCTATCCTATAGCTAGGAATATCCGAAATATATGATATTGTATTAACATAACATGATATTTTTTATTTTAGTATCTCATTCATGGGCTTTTTACAATATTATAACATATATATTATAGTCAAAATTTCCAAAAGATTGCTGAACAGTCCATTCACTAAAAGTGTTCATTCACCCAATCACAATTAATATTTTGTTATGCTTACAGGAGGAAACTAAACAAGCTCAATTTTTATCTCTGGCCATCGTATACTTCATTTCTGTTTTAATGGTATCCAAGTACAGAGATATATTAGAACCTCCTACAACTCCTCCTGCTCCGAGCCCTGCTCCGCTACGGAGTAACGGAACTACGTCACACCACATGCACCATCACTCTCCGCCAGGTGAGCTCATTACTTGACCCTGAAATAAGATGTGTTCCATCCCGTATCCTTCTCTCTACATGTCAAAACTCAGCATTAACAATAATTACATATATTATGTGTCTGTGGCAAGCCAGCATGTTTGGACTGTTAAATAACAGCATGCTGAAGCTCTCTTTATAAAATGCACTTGGGGGCTCATCTCTCATTTTTCTGCTGACGTGATATATTACATTTTTTAAGAGAGTTTTGAGATGTAAATAGAGAAGCTTGCGGAAATGTTTTGTTTTTATTTCTGTTCGTGGAAAACAATCATGTACCGCCTATTAATAGAAAATGTTTATTAAGAATTAATAATTATGATCGATAATGTGTAAGCTAGGTTTTAAAAAAAATGTATTCCTGATTAGGCTTTCTTTGGAATATATTAAAATACATATTTTTAAACTTTTTCTACCCTTTCACACATTCTAGGATTGCAATTATTATTGCGGTATATAATTATACTAAAGAATAAGTTAAGTTTAATGAAAGAAAGTGATTATAAAGGTTCAACAATAAAAAAATTAAAGTTGCAGGTGTGCCATATTTTTTTAATGGTATTTGGAAGTAAAAACACTAAAAACGAAATGTAATGTAACGCTTATGAAATGCAAAGAAAATTGTGCTGTAATTTCTTCACTTGAACTGCTTTTTTTTTAGTAATATCTTACTGCTTAATATTTTTTCAGTAACATCATTATGAATAAATTAATTGTTAAATTTAATTTTTTAATCATCATTCATCAACAACTTACACATTTTTTATGCATTACAAATAAAAATAAAAGATAAAAATTTATGTTAAAAAAAGTTAATATAAAAAAATTTATGTTAATTTTATTAAAATTCATTTTTAAAGATTTAGAAAGTTTATTCAGGCATTACTAGGCATCACAAGTCCCATTTCATGGTTAATGATAGATGTTTCTACGTCACAACATTCAATGATTCAATACTGTATATTTTTTTCAAATAGTTCTCAGACAAATTTTTAAGCTCCATTTATTTATGCAGTGTCATGTGAGTCTCACTCTCACATGCTGAGAACAAATTACAAGATAGTGATTTGAGGGTTGTAGAGCATTGTGTGTTAAGACTAAGGCTGGCCTGTGTGGCCTACAGAATGCGGAGGGCGAACTTCAAGTCGTCCGCTGTTTCCCCAGTGGTCCCACCACGTCCACCCCCAGTTCCTCCCCGGTTCCCACCCCCACGCTCCCCCAAACTTCAGACATCACCACAGACCCTTTCTCAAAAACCACACAAAACTACCCCCCCATATGCGGCATAGCTATAGAAACTCAACTCATGCTTCAGGTAAACAAAACAAAAATTTAAACATGATTTTTTTTAATGCAAGTCCTTTTAAAAAAAATGCATTGGATGTTGTAAAATAAAATGATTAAGCTTTAATGAAGTTTGTAGTTTTAATGAATTGCTGCATAATTTGATATGATTTTTTACATCCTATGATTGCCTCTATATATATTTTTTTTTTCTCCCCCTTTTCAATGTTTTGAGCTCTTTTGCTCATTGTTTGATTTTTGTTGTTGTTGTTGCATGAGCTCTGAATCGTTTTTTTCATGATTGTTACCCGTGTTTGATTGTTACAAAAAGCTCCTGCTCCTATGTATAGCATTATTTATATTTAGGTGTTGTACTTAATATTACAGGTTTGTTTCTGTAATATGGCTTCGCTGCTCTCACTTTGATGGTGTGGTCAGTGACACGGATGTTGGATTTAACTCTTGATGTCAACTTATTTTTACTTCAGCTATTTTTTATGGCTAATCTGTGAATAAACTGAAATTTGCACCATCAATTTGAAATACCCGTCTCTATAATAATTATATAATATACTTCCCCCTAAAATTTTTGTTTGCTAATAAATGCCTCAATTTGTTTTTTATTGCATGAATATATAAATTTATAAATGAGGTTACTATAATTTTTTCTTCTCCTACTTTTTTTTAAGAGTGATATAAACAGATAAATTAATCTTTTGTTAAAAAAATTATAAAATCTTGTTTGAGAAAAATGCATGACAATATGTACAATATGTATGGAAAGATAACTACATACATATATTATGTACATCCCTTGCCTCTAAAAAGTTTTTGTAGCCTTCATTCACAGAGCATATATTCACAGAGCATGGTGATTTACATGGCTAAAAAATAAAAATTTTAAGAGGCGACAACTGCATAATATATGGCAAAATATCAAATTGTATACAAAAATATTGATGATAGCAATGTGTGCTGTGTATTTATTAATTGTTACAATAATATGATATACATACCTCCAAGTGTCAGAGAGGACAGTCTAAATTTTAAAAAAATCTTTCATTAATTATTTAACATTTGATCAATCTGATTGTCGGCTTGCTTGCTGGATCTCTTGCCGTCTGTTCTCTCTGCCACTCTGGACTGTGCCTGAGACGGTCCAGCACTCACCGAGATGATCTGTGCAGGGATGCTGCGAGGCTCTGAAGATGGTGCTGCTGAGGACAGTGAGTACGAGGTGATTGTTGTTGACGAGAATAACTCGTCGGTGCTCACAGATCACGACTCCCACTCCTCCGCCCCTCCCTCCATCAAGGTACGTGTCTTTTGTTTAATTTTTACTGTAAATTGAATTATATTTTAATAAGTATGTCACTGAATATGTGACTGAACAATAATTTTTTGAAAATTAATTATAAATTGTTTCTAATAGTTAAAATGTATGTTGTATTTTATCAAAAATATTTATAATGCTTGGCAAAAACTAGAGAAGAAAAATATAATAAAAAATATTTTACTAGTAAAAATTATTAGCGTATTACTGTATACCATAGATTGTTTGGAATGTGCATGAGATTAACTAATTAATATCTAACAAAGGTCTTGCCATCATACAATGGATATTAATACTTTAATAAATTGGAAACTATTTAATCAAATTCTTATATACTTTTCTTTGGTGCTTTTGTTGGTGTACTATATCTACTGACATGAGCCTTGTTTTCTCTCTCTCTGTGTGTGGACTATTTTGGCACGGAGTAGACTAGGGGTCGCTCAGGATCTGCTCATATTCCCCCGGTGGCACACACCTATGATGTAGATATGCCAGAAAGTATGAGATACGGCAGATCCACAATGAGGCCTAGGGCTCTCTCCCAACCTAATAAGGTATGGGTGCTTCATTAACTGACTTTGAATGGAGTATTGACCTCAAAATTTTTATTGCAGAAATGGATAGAGCGTGCAAAGTTATGCTACCCTGATTTTTTTCAGAATTTTTAGAGTCTGGGAACTATTTTTAAAAAATTATTGAAAGTCCTTTCTGTGACGTCACGCGGCGGCAAGTCCTATCTTTTTCTTAAGGAGCGGCGTCTCGTGGCGTCACAAAAAGAACTTTCAATAATTTTTTAAAAATAGTTCCCGGGCTCTAAAAAATCTGAAAAAAAATCAGAGTAGCATAACTTTGCACGCTCTATCCATTTCTGCATTAAAAAAAATTGAGGTCGATACTCAATTGCATGCATGCATGCCATGATGATTTATCGTAATCAATTTTTTTAAAGTGGTGACGGATTAATGCTTGAAGTTATTTTTTTGTAAAATTCCAAGTCTTGTTACTTTTTTTGAACTTATCTTTTCCATTTTCACATTGATTGTTTGAAAATGGTATGTTTACCATGTTAACAAGTTTGACACATTGAAGTTCATAAGAAAAATGTTCATACTCTCAAGTAAATATATAGTGATTTTATAATCAAACGTTTTAACATTTTCACTAACAGCATGTTATGATTTTAAATAATACAATTATTTTAAAACTTTTGACTCGAAATTAAGTATCACAGGCTTTGAAAAAAAAAAAATCATTGAGTTGCAGCAGTTGATATTTCTCTCTCATGATAATTTATAAATAAATCATGTGTATAAATAATTTTCTCTAATGTCCTTCAGAGTATGGACTCTGTGGAAGAGTCCAATGCCCTGAACGCACTGAGCAGAGCTGCCCAAGATGGCAGTCCTGAGCCTCCCCCCGCCTCCATCTTGCTGGGAGAGCCGACAGGCAGCGTTGACGAGAGCTGGACGGACGTCAACCTCAACGAGGATGGAGACTCTTTGTCAAGCAACCGTGAGGACCACCGCAACATGCACAACATCGCTCATTCCAGGGGTACGTGAGAGGGCAATTTGAAATTGTGTGCGGTTACATTAATGATTTTATTTATAGATTGTAGAATATTCATTAGACAAATTGTTTTAATGAATTGAAAGTTTGAAGTTCAAACAATCATGTATTTATTAAATAATCATTTCTATCTGACAGGGGGAAGCCATGACCTGGAGACTGTGTCACTTGGCGGAGGCTGTGAGAGAGGAGAGAAGCTTCCTGGAGAGATTTCCGTTGTGCGAGTGATGCCCAATGCCCCAGATGCCTCCCTGCTGCCATCTACAGCACATGCTCGCCCAGACGAACTTCCGATCAAGTCCCTCGTCAACACAGACAATCTGCCAGTCCCGACGCCCTCACGAGAAGCAAGTCTGACACAGAAACTGGAGACTGCCCTCGGCTCTGTGTGCCCGCTGCTCAGGGAGATAATGGTTGACTTTGCTCCCTTCTTGTCCAAGACTTTGGTCGGGTCTCATGGACAGGAGCTGCTCATGGAAGGAAAAGGTATGAAAGTTGAGTATGACGAATTAAAACCAAGCCATGTAACACACTGATTTATTTTTTGTTTTGAGAATGTATCAACCTGGTATTGCCAAATTAAGTCTTATTTGGCAATTTTGATTACTGGAGCCTTAATTTGAGTGGAAACTTTGATTGAGCCAAAAGCATTGAAATAATAATTCCCTTTAAAGTTAACAATAGTGAAGTTTTTTTGTTCTACTATGTTGATGTTTCAAATCAAAACCTAATTATGTCTTACAGGTACTCAATTATAACTCATATGATATTGTTTACTAATTATAATTTCACTTACAGGACTGACAACATTTAAAAACAGTAATTCTGTTGTGGAACTTGTGATGCTATTGTGCTCTCAAGAATGGCAAAACTCGTTACAAAAGCATGCAGGTCTTGCATTTATTGAACTTATAAATGAAGGCAGACTTTTATCTCATGCCATGAAGGATCACATTGTTAGGGTGGCTAACGAAGCCGAGTTTATATTGAACAGAATGCGAGCAGATGACGTTTTGAAGCACGCAGACTTTGAGGTAAGCCCATCGTCAAGCAAGTCCTGACTGCATGGTTCTCACGTCTCGTCCTTGTTGTTGCAGTCGCAGTGTGCTCAGACGCTGGTAGATCGCAGGGAGGAAGAAAGGATGTGTGACCATCTGATAACTGCCGCGAGGAGACGAGACAATGTGATAGCCAGCCGGCTGCTTGAGAAAGTTATCAACATCATGTCCAACAAGCATGGTGCCTGGGGATTTATGGACCCTAACCAAGCAAGGTAAGAAAACTGCCTTTTTGGCAGTTGTATGATGTAAAATTTTAATTATATTGGAATAATAATAATTTATTTATTCAATGCAGAAATAGTGTATAGAATATAATACAAATTTTAAATAGACTTAAAGCTATAGGACTTTAAAAACACTAACTAAACTTAACATAGTTTGCATTGTTTGTATTCACAGACGAAAATATATTAAGGCTTAACCTGAGATATTCGGACGAAAAAAGTCGTATCGACAGATGTTCTTGAAATTAATTTGGTAGACTTACAACAATTGTCCAAATACTGCTGATTTTTTTCAGATTTTTTTAACTGTTGGTTTAATTATAATTAATTTATTCAAATGTGTATTTTGTATCCTTTCAATGTTAAATTTTTTCATCAACATTGCACAAAAACGGCTCGAGAATTTTTTTAAAATTTTACATCGATTAAAAGCTAATTTTTTGGACTATTTTTCTGAAATGTTTTCATATACTTCGAACCGTGGCGATGATCGTTTCTCGTATGTCCTAAGAAACTTGGCAACGCTCTCAAGGACTGTAGTTACCACCCCCTCCTAATCTATTATTCGCATTACTATTGCAATAGTGTTGTTAGATTTGCCAGTGTAGCCACGCCTCTTGACCTTGACAGACAAATTCTCAGGCTATACTTTAAATAAAAAGTTTTGAGATTAAAAAAAAAAAAAAAGTCTTGACTATTTCCAAGCTATTATTTTAAAGCAAAAAATAATGTTAACTGAAATATGTTTGAGCTTAAAAATATTATTTTTTAACTTTTGAAAGCTGCAACTTCTTCATCCCCCTCGCGTTCCTCATTTTTTATAATCACTTTTAGAAATCTTGAAATGTGAATATAATTGTATTGAAAATGAATATTTATCAGAAACTTTATATATATATTTATTACTTTTTAAAATTTGTTTTAAGCTGAAAGTATAGTATAGATTATAGAACCATTAAATTATTTAAAAAAATTAAGAAAAGTAGAAGTTCAGTAGGTCAACGTTGAGATTTTTGAAAAAAAAAAAAAGGATTGAAGACACATGACAAGTTTTCTGTTGAACTACAGTATGTAAAATAGCGATTTTTTAACATTTGGTTAAGCCATAAACATGGCTTACTGTACTACTTACTAGCATGAAAAAATAAAAAAAGAGGCATTAAAATAATTATGCCGATTCTATAATTTAATTATGTAATGATGTGTTTGAGATATTAAACAATTTGTATTAATTATATATAATATCGATGCACTAAATTATTTTGCATTGAATGTCTATGTCGTGATGTAAAATAAAAAATTTTTGCATCTGAGATTACGTCCGTGTTAGGGCTTTCTCTCACTAAATCGCACGCGTTCATGTAATATAGCGTATGATTTTAAATTTTAGAATTTAAGCGATCAGGTGTAGCTGCACACTCGGCTGCGATCGTACACTTCTCATTTAGAACCGGCTCTAAATTTAAGAATTATTACTTTTTCATTCGCATTATACTAAATTAGTAGGAAATTTATCTCGTAGGAGTTTCCCATCGGAGCGTATCGTTAAATACTAAATCAGTGTAATTATTAAAACGAAATTATGTTGCCAATAACATTTTGTAGACGAAAAATTAACAAGTGCAACTTCAATATAAAATAAAAAAAACTTTTACTCTTAAGTTTGTGATCACAAGGAATTTAGAAATCTTCGTAAGGAATAATTCTTATATCTAAAGTATTTATTACCATCGATATCACTGCATCACATCAAAGAATTAAAAGATCTTTTAATTTTTTGATCACATGGACCGTCATGACGTTACAGGCAGAGCGAGTTCTGGAAGCTAGACGTTTGGGAAGATGACGCTCGACGCCGCAAGCGTTTGGTGCACAACCCTCTGGGCTCGAGTCATCCTGAGGCGACGCTGAAGGCGGCCCTGGAGCACGGAGCTCCTGAGGACGCGATTCTGCAGGCCCGCGAGGAGTTCCACGCCCACCTAGCGGCCTCGCGATCGCACCAGCAGCAGGTGCAGTCCAGTGACCTCATGGACGACAGCGAGCTGCTCGCAGACGATCGCGACCTCGACTCTGACCTCACAGGTAAGTGTTCTCGATGGTCATTGACTGTCCGTGTTTCAATCTAGTAGAAGGGTTAACCATCACGACCGATCATACAACTCTATGCACCTTTATTGCAGTGCTAGTCTGCAAGTTTTTGTTCTTTTGCATGTTCTTTTTTTACTGTAGAGATGAATGAAACCTCTAGTTATGTATTAATATTTTTTTTTTGTTTTGGACATTTTTAAGCCTTTTTACAATCAAAATTGATATGATGTAAAACTGTAAAATACGCTGTGACGTCATCGTCATTTAAAATTAAACACGTGCTTGTTACTTTGAATTTGAGAGTCAAATTTGTAACAAAAAATAAATAAAAAAATAAATAATAAACGATATAGTATTATTAATATATTATGTTAAATTATAACTATTATAATGTAGTCGTTTCGGGTTATCTTTGTTTTGACGTTACGAACCTTTTCCTTTATCCTTCAATACAATTCAATACAATCCTTCAATTTTATCCTTCCGCATATAATGTAATATATTATAGCCTAAATATTATATTGTATAATTGCATATAATATATAGTTTGTTCCTGTACTTCCGCCATCAAGTTCAGTTTAAATTAATTTTTTTTTCTTTTTCCCTCTGCTCGAGCTTAAAGCTCATAGAGGTCAAAACTATAAAATTGTAATTTTCTAAAATTGTATTATGTATTCTATAATAATGAAAAAAAAAAAATACGATACTAATAGGAGGATCACGTGACGTCAAATCAAAGATAAGCCGAGATGTCTATAGCATCCCGTAGTCTGCATTGTACACAACCGGTGTATGGTTTGCAGGTCCGGTGAACATCAGCACGAAGGCGCGGCTGGTGGCACCCGGCATCATCGCCACGGGCATGGTATCCATCACCAGCACCGAGCTCTACTTTGAGGTGGACGAGGACGACCCTGAGTACAAGAAGGTGGACGCTGAGGTGAGTACCCAAATTTCTTCCAGCGCTCCGCAGTGGCATCGCTATCAGGCTGATAACGACCTTACGATGGCGATTTGCTGTCATACAAATATTTTCGGTGGATTTTTGGATTTGATACAATGATTTTTATTGTATTTTTACAATGATACAAAAATTTGTTAATTGAATTGCGAAAGTAAAGAAATAAAAATTATCTATAATACTTGCAGCGCTACACCACTTTAATTTACTAACAAAGCGATCAGCTGATATAATGTAAGGTGTGAAATATAAATCCCGAGAATTTGTCTCGCCAGGCCAATTTAATATATTAAAACTGCATTGTGTCAAAAGACAACAATGTAACTTATACAACATCATGCACTAATAAAAAGCGAAAAAATAAAATAGAGCATTTTGTGTAGCTTATAGGCAACCAGTACAGCATGTCCAGCATACGCTCATTAAAACAAAATAATATTCTATTCAGAGTGATTCTGAAGAGTCATTGTATTTAACAATGGGATAACATTTTGTTTTCTTTTCCAAACTATTTCATGTTAATGTTTCTATCGTGTTCCAACTTCGTGCGTCGTCAAAATATAAAGATTTTGCAATGATGATTGCAATTAAAAATAATGGCTGATTGTATAATACATACACACCGCAAGTCTTCACAAGCTAGTATGCGTATTATCTACTTTTTTATTACAGTAACCTATTAGTTTTCGAGTTTTGTTTTTTAAATTTAAAATTTGAAAACTTTGCATCAATAACTTCTTATTTCTACTCTGAGTAATGAATTAGTTTTATCTTGCACCTACCAACAAAGCAAAAGCAGGAGCGTGTAATTGATATAAGCTGACTGCTGCTGGCGAGTTACGCACCCGGATGGAGCAAGCAAGACGCTCCGAGGGGCTGGTTGAAGATGCACGTCGTCTTCGCTTCTCGATCTCCTCTGATGAAGCTCGAGGCTACCTCGTTAATCACGTACTGTTTTTTTCTTTTTTACTTGCTAATTACCGTACGTCAAGCTGAAATAATTAACGTACCAAAATTTCAAACCTCTTTTTACACACTATCAATCGATGAACATAAAATAATAAAAATTAAATTGATAATTTTAACATCGTAATAATGTTACTCAACACCTGTATTCATCTCCATAATGAAAAATTCCCAAAATTAAATCTATACCTCCTTCACTTACACCACCATTGTAGAATCAATTGGTCTCACCCAGCAAGTGCTCATCATCATGATGAGCCGTGGGCTGCTGCGTTAAACCGATAAATCAGCACAACATTAGGGCGTACGTATATCAAGGCTTGGCCTCAAGACTCTATAAACTTTTTATCAGATGGTGCGCAATGTCCAGGCGAAGCGCCCACGGATCGAGGTGGGACCATTCGCGGAGATTTATTTCCAACAGTACTGGCAATAAGATCCATACTTGTACACCAACGTATAATAATAGTTTGTATGCTACTTACGTATTTATTTTGTGAGCTGTTAGATGCTTTCATACTACATGAATATACTATAGTTTTTATTTTTGTTAAAATTCACCTTGCAAAAATAATAAAAATATTATATTCATTATTTTTTATACTTCTTTGGATATTTTTGATGAATAGTTAAATAAAACAGACTAGAAATATTATACGTATACATTCTATTCTTTATTATACTTGTATATTTTTATCACTTCATTATTTATATTTTTTTAAAAAGAAAATAATATAACAAAAATATTTGCATAATAAATGTTGTTTGTTTAAATATGACATTTTCTTTTGTACAAAGTCTTATTATATTATATTGTTTTTTTTACATGTTTTTTTTTTCAACTCGTGTCCAAGCTATTAGAATATTTTGCTACAATATTTCAGTGGGATTTAATTATGGTGGTAAAGTGTATACTTGACGATGTGAGGTTCCAGTGCTGACAAGAAGAGCTAATAAACTCATTAGGCTTGTCTCATCTCTAATGAGGCTCGTCATTAAATAGGTATAAGAAACCAGTATTACATTTCAGAAAACTCCACCTGGATATATTATGTAGATCACATTTATTTTATATACATTTGTTTAATGTATGAATCATAAAATATTTTAACATGAGATTTTTATGTGAATCTTTTATGTGATTTTTTTAAAGAATATTTAAATATTTTGCAAAAATTAAAAGAAAAAAAATATTATATTATAATGTTATACTCATAAAAACTACGAATGAAAAATAAGATAAAAATCTTTTTATTAGACATCAAGTCAAGTTTGAAATAAGCAAAGAAAATTATTTTTTATATTATATATTTTTTTAAATCAGATGTCAAGTAGTGGAAAGGGTTATTAAAAATGAGCTAGCACACATGGAGTTTATTTTGTAGGAGTGATAGTAATTGATTTTTAAACGTTGGTTATGCATGGCGTTTGATTTACGGCGGTCCCTACCTAAGGTAGAGCAGCCTCCCGGGCGAGTGTTTGTTTAAGGTGGGCTCCCCGCCGGGCGACCGGTCCTCCCCTCCCCCCTGCCTCCTCCGCATTCCTCCCCGCCCCCTCGTCCTGCAGCACTGACCGTCTGACGTAACTCCGCGGAGATCCTATCTCAAGTATCAAGTGAGCTTGCCTTGAATAATTTTAATACTTGCAAATTATTTTTAAAGTATTATCAGAAATATATTTTGGGTTTTGATTATAAAAATTTTTAAGTGTCAATATAACTAATTATAATGAAGTTTTTTCATTGTGTTGCAATTAATGACCGCGGTAAGTTTAGAATTTTCATTTTTTTTATCTAAATTTTAAGCTATTTGCATAATGAAATTCTATATGTTAAATACACCCATATACATTAATTAAAAAATATTACAATTTACATTTTTTTTATTAGAATCATTACGTTAAAGAGTTTTTTATAATGTATTTTTATTACTGCAATGTTAGAAATACCACCTTGTATCTTGAATTCTTAGATACTTTATAGAAGAATTATACACTGCAGCGGGTAATTGATGACAGCGACAGGTGGACCACAAACGTCCCGGGTCAGACCCACGCGAGCCGCTCCCGTCTCATCAACGTCGCAATTAAACGACCACGTGGGCAGTCTCAGATTAAAACTAGCACTTAAATCCTAAGGCTATAAGGTTGAAATTGGGTCTTAAAAAAAATTTACATTTTTCACAGTTACCTATTTTTTTCAGGCATGTTTTAAATCTATATTGTTCAGGTATTATGATTTGTTTTGAAAATAAGCTTTTTGTGTATATTTGTTATTGTGTCTGTTATAGATATTGAATCCTTGTGGTTTGTTGTTGTGAGTGCGATTGTATCTTAGAGTGTGCTTCAAAAGTGGACAGCAAAAATACAATAAACGGAGCTCGTTTTGTACTAAATATAAGGGTCGTGTCAAAATTTAGTTGTTATACCGTCTAGACCAAATAGTAATAGAATGTATACCCCCCAAGGAATAATTTATCGCACGAGTGTACTGCCTTCTGCTGCAAGAGAGTGGCAAGCAAATAAGAAACAAAAGTCATTAGGGTCATAACTTAGTTGTGTATTTTTAAATTGTTTTAACTATAAAACACCTTAAATGTACTATGGCAAAATTGTTGTGAAACATAATTATGTTGTTTATTTATTGATAACTCTAAAACTGTTTATTATATTGTACATGAATTAATTTATTTACATACATTACTCATTACGGCATCAGTGATAGGAACTCAGCGGTTTTAGAGCTCCCAGGGCCACTGAGGAATGCACTGCCCTGACTGCCCCTCCCTGGCGCTATCGAGGCGCGGATCAGGGGGAGATCAGGTTCACGTTAATTGATTATCGAGCCGCGTCCAGTGAATGGCGCTGCTAGGATCCCCGGGGTGAGGAGGCCAGCCAATTATGGTGGCCCCTGCTGGCCAGCCGCCGCTCTGGCGCTGCTGCCGCACCCCGCCTTCCTGCTGGAGCCACAAGGACGGTCCTTCACCTGACCCCTGGATGACCTTCACCCTAATTTACTTGGCTTAATATTCTTAATTTTAGAGCAGTTCAACGTTTCAGTAACGATGTTACGTACAACACTATAATTTTTGTCGCTGATAATTAGAGGAATGATTAAATTTATGTTTTCCTCCTGGAACCAAATCTTTTTCTCGATCCATTACATTTTTATATTTTGTGAACATCATGAACAAAAATACATTATAATTTAATTTGCAGTTGAATTAATTTTGAAATATTTAGAATTATTTTAAGGTAAATGTTTTGTAATATTATATGTCGTCTCTCTTTCTTGCTCTCTTTTCCCATCCCTCGCCATTATTTAAAACAATAAAATCATGAATGAAAAATAAAACTATAACAAACTGGATACAATAAAATTATTACTGCCTGCTTGAGACCATCCCCGTGTGCTGATGTTGCGTCATTCTCAGCATGTCTCCATCCTAAGTGCCTGCTATATTTCTGAACACGGGCTGGCTATTTGTCAGGAGAGCACCGTGTGTCTCACTGAAGAACAGATGAGGGAAGGACGCCTGTCCAGCTTCTGCATTTCCCCCGTCTCAACCAAACTGCAACTCCTCCCAACTAACTTCCTATATATCGTTACAGCTAGTTACCGTGTTCCCCACTGGCTAGGTCAAGGTAAATCGTAACAGCTTGCCTACCTGACACAGCAGGCAATAATTGAAACTGCTGCTAAACTGAGCTATGCCTTGTTTTAATAGTGAGATGGAACGTTCCCTCCCATTGCTGCTGTTATATTATACAAGACACACGATTTCCCACGACCCTTATTTATATAAAAAAAAAATGTGAGAGGGTTTTGTCAAAACGTCTACATTTTTTTGTATAATATATGTTCGGTTCCGGAGAATTTGGACATAACTAACCATGAAGAATTTATCTTCTATACCTACCTCTCTCTTTCCTAATTTAAAACAAAATTAAACAGTCTTCATTTCTATATAGCTTACTTTCGATCATATATTATTCAAATAAAAAAAGAAACAAAAATAATATAAATTTTACATTCAAAAGCTTTGATCCAGATGCTTGAAATATAAATATGGTTGAATTTTGAAAATGTGCACGAAATTTGGAATTTAAAGCAATTAAGAAATGGGCAATCACACAAATATAATATTGGATATAACTATAATTATTTTTGTTATTTTATATATAATTATATTTATTTATAATACTTTGAAGTAGTTTCTATTTTATATCCAAGATTTTATTAATAAAATAATATTATTTTAAAAAAATAACCTGTTTTATTAGCTTTTAGTTTTTATACATTGCACATATTCTCCAATAAAAATTAAATGCATCATGGCAGATGATAATATATTATAATGTAGAGAATACAAATTATTCAGCAATATAATATAGCTTCTGTTATTTTTTTTTTACTCTTATTTGACATGAACTGCAAATAAATTAACTCATTATAAACTGTTATAGCGTGCATCGTGCCTGCATAAATTACGTGGTTCGTTTTTCATCATCATATCACAGTGTTAATGATATATCATGCACCTCAGCCATTGTTAGACGTAGATAGGAATCTTTGTATATTCAACAGCAATGAATTAGGAAAAAAACAAACACATAAAAAAGGTTAGATTTTTAATGAAAGTTAGAATAATTTTCTCCTATTTCCGTGAAAAGTGTGAAGGGATCGTTTGACGAAAGATAGCAGCTGGTAGTGTTGACCACAAGACGACAATTCGATGATCATTCTCCTTTTGATGACAGTCACCTGGCATTGTTAGAGAGCACCAGAAAAAAATATAAAAAAGAACAACTGGTTGCAAAGCACATCTGCCGATTAAAAACCTTTCACTATATATTATATAGGGTATTAAATTATTTTTTGATTGGTAAAATATTACTCTTATGATCAAAAACTATGATATCCAAATATTTATTCTATTTTGATCTCGTTTTACTTGAATAAGACATAATTAATGACTCGTTATAATATTAATGGTTATATGTTATTCCAGACATTAAATTTTAAACAACTATTTTAGATTATAAATCAACTTAAAAAAAGTAAATATATATAATATATTTTTTTACGATAAAGTTCCAAACAATATATAAACATAATAAGGCTTCTAGATTCTAGATAAATAAAATGTTGCCATTAATAGCTAACAATGCAGTACTTATCGTTTTTTTTTTTTTTTGTTTTTTAGACCAAATAATATGGTGTTATATATACGTATCATGTTACATTTTTCAGTTAAGATACATAAAAATAATAATAATTTTAAATATTATTATATCTGTAACATATAAAAAAATAAAGTGTTATAATATAAGTCATAATTCACATTGACTTTTTAAATTCGTGTAGCTGCGTGGTTTAAAAAAAAAAAAAAGTTTGTATGTTATCTGAATGGTGGCACACGGCCACGCCCCCTTATAACATTTCACGATAGTTCGTTGTGCACGCTGCTGCCCCCCAGCCGTGATTACAGGCTGCCCCCGGTAATCAGTGCCACTTCTATTCTGCCTCCGCAGTCCATCAAGTTGTGACCCGCCTCCGGCCCGCCCCCGCGCACTCACCGCTGTCAACACGGCCCCCAGCATACTAAATTTACGTACTGTGTTAATGTCTCAAACTATTCATTTGTATAATATTATAAGATTTATAACATCAACTTGTGTAAATATTTATTCATAACTTTCTATATTAGGTTAATTTTTAATTTAAAGTTGTTGCTTTTTTACACACAATATTTATTAGAAAATTATATACTATATAGATACTTTATTGATTTTTTTTATCAAGATTTTTAATTATTATTTACATATTATATAAATATTATTTTCTTTATAGCTGTCAAATATTCATAATATTATTGGCAATATCTATCATCATAAAAATTAACATTAACATTTTTACAGCAAAATATATTATAATAAAGATAAAAAAAAAATACATATAGTATGAAAATTTTATCTCAATGTATGCAAGTTTAAATTGAAAGGGAGGCGACTCCAAACGATCGTTTTTGACCTTCCAATGAGTTGGCTTATCAGTTGGACGGCCATTCGAGTGACACAAACTGCCGTATTGACGGGTTTTACGGAGCTACAATCTCGACACTGTTTTACGTTTAGCTCGCTGCATGGGTGTGGAGGGAGTAGAGCTGTAATAATTTCGCCTTGTCCACTCGTTTCCATTAGTCCGATTATCCCCGTGCTGTAGAAGAGCTCTGAAAAGAAATAAAACTTGTATAGTCACATGCAAAATTATATTGATTTAAAATATTCACGCGCAGGAAATGTTGATCGTTAATTAGTATAAAATATAAACGCTTAATACCAAGTATAAATTTTACGATTATTATACGACTGATTTTAATTTAATTTGTTTTCAAGAGCAGCTATTTAAAGATAGTGAGAAATAAAATTTAAATACTATATTTGTTATACATTACGTATTAAGAGTAAACAGATTTCCAGCTCCCGATTGTAAGAAAGATTGTAATTGCGAGCATTGATATTCCCAATAAGAAAGACATGCGTGCTGGAAAGGTTGCATATAAATCAGGGGTTTACAAATTGTGTTTATTTTCCTCCCGTCGCTCCTTAAACTTTATGTAACAACCAGAATACAATGCGGATCATAACTTCTAAAAAGGGAGTTTATACTTAATGACAAGACAAGACCAAATTACACTGCAATTGCACTACTAAGTAATGAGTTGTTTTAAGACGTTGTAATATAATAAGATGAGGAATAATAATTGGCCTTAAATATTTATTATTAAATTTTAATGAGTCTTATTGTTCTGTTCCATTTATTACACCTTGTTACCTACAGTATATATAACAGGCTTCGCTTTTTCTGTTCCCTCTTATTTTTTATTGTTTCCTTTTTTTTTAATGTCGGCATGTACATAATTTAATCGAGTTTCCAATGTTATTTTTTTGTGTCTTAAAAACGAGACAGAAGAACCAAGTTTTGTTGACAAGCAGTAGCTTCCAATTTATGACCTTGTCTTTCTACTTTAAATAATGGAGCGATGAATATAATAAAACATACTATACGAAAAGTTAACTTTTGGAGAACGATGTATTATTATATAAAATATATAACACTATCGGCTGCTTATATATTTATATGAATTGAAGAAAAAACCGTGTGTATAACGTATAGACTGCCATCACAAATCCTGGTTTAAATCTTCAATACATTTTTTTTTATACAAGAACTTTACATGTGCATACATTAGCGTATAATTAACATGGCTATTCTCGAAATACAACTTCTTCTTTCTTCAACATTCAACAATTTACACCATAAATAAATTCATAATATCATATTATTTTATTATACATTTTAGAAAAATAATTGCAAGTAATTATGGAAGGAGCAATAAAATTTTAGTTCGGTTTTCAAATGTAACTTTATGAATGTTAATTGTAGAATGGCATCACTTGCTATGTAATAGGTACATAAAATTTACAATATATCAGTTTACATTATTTTCAATATGTATTGTACACAGTACCATTTTTGCTACATTTCATCAATCTTTGACTTAACTACAGCTGACAATTTATGTGATTTTCTTATTTTATTTTTTCGGGGGCATACATGACCAAAATGTGTCAATTGCCCCAAAATACCAACCAACCTTATATTTTATTTCATTTTAAAAGCAAGCCTAAATTATTTCATTGAACTAAAAAAAAAAAAAAAAAATGGAACGGAACTATGCGGACTTGCTTATTTTTATGCGTATTTTTTTATTTAATTTATAAATTAAACAAGTCACACCATTATTGTCCCTTGTTGGAACTTGCTGTTGTTTACTTGTATCGGACGGTACTCTGGGGTTATCTGCACCAGGTGAATGGTACATCGGAACTCACTCTCGAGGTCTGCAGATAACTCTGTCAAGTCGGAGGAGCCCCACCTGTCCAGCAGACTCCCCCTCACCTTTATTGCACAATAACGAGTCGTGGACAGGACATTCAAAATTCAAACACGTATTTATGAATGTAATTTGTGTATGATAGTAATTTTTATTGGTCAATAGCATGTACCGGCTAAATTTACATTAGTTAACTGGAGATATAAAATTATTACTGTCCAATTAAAGAAAAACACACACAAAAAATATAAGCGTTTCATATTTACTGTTTCTGATAATAATATTAATATATTTCGTACATAAATCACTAAATAAAAATTTTAAATTAATTGAGTAAAAAAAAACAAATCTTTATTATATAGACATTTTTTCCCCCATTATGGACTAAATTTTAATAATGATATACTCAGCAATAATATAACAATCCTAGAAATTATTAAGAAATGAAACAATTTATTTCATAATGTGATACAGTGAAAAACAAAAAAAAAAAACAAAAAAAAAAAAGAGAAAAATAACATCAAACATGTGATTGTGGTTAAATTTTCATATTAAAATCTTATCTTTAACTGATAAAAATATCAATATAATTTTCATAATAATTCATACAAGAAGAGTAAGTGCCATGCATCGAGAAACTTATTGTACTGTGAAAAGAAGAAATAAATTATGTGAATATATGACAATTTATGCAAAAGTGCTTTTTAAATAACTAATTTACTACTAGTAAATTGTTAAAATAACCAATTAATTTGTCATGATGTATAGACTTTTAATTGAATTTAAAAGTTGTGTGTTAAATATATTATGGTGCTAATTAATGTGATGTTTAAAAGGACACAATTTTAATTATTGTATTAATTTTATAGATCATATATATTTTAAATATTGTTCGGGTATATGTGTTTAAATTTATTAAATTTAGGCTAATTTTAATTAGAATTAAGTATGTTACATATTTAATGTAATAATTGACGTGATCCATGCTGTACAGCCTATGATCGAAATAAAAATTTGAATTTGAATATATTTCTCAGATATATATTTTCTCTGCAATGCAACTGATTCTGTTTTCCAAGTTCACCACATTGACTACGTCGAACCATCAGTGAACATTATATTTTACATGTCTTCAAGTTAATTGCTTGTGCAGTAGGAGTAGGTGAAGACAGCTAAGATATCCAAACTGGGGCCCAAAACATTAAGAACCCTCCTCACATTGATCGATAACACGTTAACCTGAGTTCTCCGATGCTTGGGTTGGATCTTAGGGGGCACGCTTGCATGCAGCTAATATTTGGTGTAACGTCAGAGGGCCTGACGAGATGGGAAGTCGATGCTGCTGGAAGGTATAATTAGAACGGTGGTCAGTAGATAAGTACATGCGGTAAACTGATCCCTCTACATTTTGCTATTTGACGGACTAACGATAGAAGAACCTCCTAAAACATATACACGTCATAGACTGACAGAAAAGCGTGCCAACCATACAACTCGATTGCTTTTGACACAATTACTCACTCAACTTCTCTTAACAACCTGCTCATAGTATATAATAGGGTTGAATTTTATATATAAAAAATTATAATATAAAAAAAGGTAGAAGCTTATAGGTATGCAATTAAATTAAAAAACAGTATTTTTTAAAGAAATATTTTATAATACATGTAGTGCAGTATATTATTATTTTTGTTTCTCTCCTTTGTTTTGTCACTCTTGGATTTTTATCGTTTAAGTTTATACACAGAAAGGAAATGAAAATGTCTTTTAAAAGGAATTTTCACAAAAAAATATATAAATTTATTCACCATTTATTATAGAAGAAAATTTTAAAACAAATTAAAATTTTAAAATATTTTTACTATATCTATTTTCAAAATCTTTTTATATGAGATTACTACTCACACTTTAGCATGTAAAAAAGAATATTAATTTAGTTTATATAATTCATTCTAATTTCCCATTGAGCGCATATTCGTGGTGGTCCAACATCTTCGTGTCGGGAACGTGTGATAAGCGAGCGGCGTTCCTCCAGGCTGATGCTACAGTACACTATACTGTGTAGCTGGCCCGGCGAGCAAGCACCTGTCATAACTCATCTGGCAGAGGTAATTGTAGGCTAGCTCCGGCCCGGCAGCACGATAAGTGATTAGAATAATAACACGCTATGAGGCAGCGGCGATGCTCAGCCGTGTTTGTTTTAAACCTTCCCCTCTCAGTTTTTTTTTTTAAATTGTATAGCTTATATATTATATACAAAAACCATCAAGTAAACTCTCCTGGACTGTTATATGTATAAAACATAACAACGTATATTTTCAATTATATTTAATTTAGCTCATATTTTTTCAAACATATATTCGTGTAGTCCTATGAATATCATGTGTTTTAATATCGGTTTGCCATTATAATAATATCAATAATGTATGGCACATCCATGTCAACGTGAATTGCTAATAATTTTTACGTTTTGATTTTGTTTTACATAATTCACTTATATTTTATGTAATAAATATTTACAAATTATATAATAATCTTTGTTTTATCTTTCAACTTTCAACCTTTAGTTTGATGCATTTTCTATTTACTTTTTAGATGAAAATGATGTTGATAGATCATATATTTATATAGATCAGAAAATAATTTGTCGTTAAAAAATGCAAAATTTGTTGCTATGAATTTGCATTCAGTAAAATTTATTTTTTAATTAGAATATATTTAAATAGGTTGATGGTATTTTAAATTGAATAAATTTATTTTATTTGCATGCAGTATTGGTTCAACAGCATCTAAATCAATCTTCAGTACATTAGAATATTAAATTTGTTATACATAATTATCGTACATGCCCACACAGATTTTTGAATAATAATAAAAAAATTAATATGATAATGAGAAAAATATAAAAATGTATTATTATAATTATGTTATAATTTATTAATAGTTTTAAATTCCATCACGTTGACGTACTCTTTCTAGTTCATCTCCTTAAGAATGAGGGAGCTTATACAAAATTCATTCACTAGATAGGAGCTACATCAAACACTGCTACTGTTCGAATCATGAAAGTTCCTTCATAATCTCGCACCTCGCGTGATTTTTCACTCTCGCTCCGAGTATCTAATTTACTGTTACCTGATTTTTATGTCTATTACATGAGCCTTTTTCTTTGGCACACGCATTATATATAATCCAATGTAGCGGTGCTCTGATGGTCTTTAATCACAGGGTGAAATACCGCGGCATTACTTTTTCTAAGCATACGATCTAAAAACTTGTTAGAAATAAGATTTTCTTATAATACGCGCGGATAATTTTTCAATAATAGAAGAACCAGGGTCTACCCTGACCCGAACCCTGATTTTACCCATATAGACCATTAGAGAACTTCGTGTCTTAAGGTGGAGTCACATGGCGATTTTTACCATGCGACGCGACGCGAATAGTGCGCACTTGCTGTAACATCCATTGGCGGCCATATTGGGCGATTAAAAGAAAAAGAGCATCGTAATTAACGCGATTACCTGCGAATTCGCCGCCGCATAGGATTTCACAGCTTTTAAGTTAAAATCGCGCCGCGTCGCCGTTGCCGCCCATGAAAATCCACCTTTATGGCCAGAAATTTTGCCAAAAATTTCAGAGCTTCGTGGGATCTGAAAATCATGGTTCACTTTCTGGTCATATACCTAATTGGTCTCTGGGTTAAATTGTTAAAAAATTAGAAATTCGTCTTTTAAAATCGTACACGTGTACTTTGGGCTTTATAGTAGACGAGATGTGATGACGTCACAAGGTTCTCCAGTGAATTGAAGTTGTTAGGAGGCGGGCGGTGTCGGCCCGCGGGGAGCTGTAGCAAGCAACTTGCTGACAGCTAGGGGGCGGGGAGGGCGGGTAATTTCCCGCGTGCAGATAAATATGCATGGGCCCTTCTAATAACGGGGCGTAGCTATCATTTTTCCGGAGTCATTTTTTTTTTCTTCATGTATACCTTTCTCGTATGGTGTTCAAAGGGGCGGAGAACATACACAAGAAGAAAAAAAATATATCATGGTAAATACTAACTCATTCTAAAGTTATGATTGACGTCTTAGACCCCCCAGAATAATGCAGTTACTAATTGCTGTAATTACTATATTTGAGTTAAGACAAGTTGAAATTTTGTTATGAAAAATAGCACTTTACACTGATAACGAGTGAATAAAGCTTATATATATTTTTAATATTATATTGCTTGAAGGAGGAGGATTATAATAAAAGGTTTAAAGGCACGTTCAACATAATGATATACAAACTGCGTGTGTGGCTATATAGCTAAAGATTTAAACAGCCTTATAAGTTCCTATACCATTATACTATGCATATATTTTGTCTGTCAACGCTTTAATCTATAAAAAAGACTATAATTTAAGATCGTATGTAAATAGAATATATTCCCATATATATATGTACATATATATATATTGAAAATCATATTTTAATTTAAAAAAAAAAATGTATTGGAAATTTTAACCAAATTATGATTTGGTTACATTTGTTGAAAATAGAATTTGACCTCTCTGTGAAATACGAGTTTATGGATCTAATAAATGTTATTATATCGTAGATCATAAGAATGTATTGCATGTTGTGACTAATTATATATTAAAATATTGTAAAATTATGTTAGTAATAAATTTGATAATATTTTATCATTTTTCGTTTATTATGACACGTAAATGTGTCGTGTCACTGAAAAACTAAAAAAAATATATAAATATAATAATATATAAATACGGAGATTAAGAGCAATCCTTTTTCAAGTAAAATTAGATATTAAATTATTAAGATTATTTTCTATTATCCGTATTATGTAGATTTTATTAGCGCCTGCAGAGTATGCAATCTTACGGTGCACACACGAGAACGCTGAAAGGGTTGCCTACTATCACGGAACTGCAGGCGCAACTTGCTCTTGTACCCTTACATACACAAACAATGCATTATGTACAGTACTTCGTTGCTTATATATTATATATGCTGATTATTTACTATAAATAATATGAAATCGCAAAAGAAACCGGATTTATTGTTTTTAATTTTGCGTGTTCTATACTCTTTATTTGTTCTTCATTTGTCATTAATTTATTGTTGAGATTTTATTTCCATAACCTCGTTTAATGCAGCACTATTATTTGTTCTTCAAATGTAAATAATTTAGTCACAGTTTTTTATGCTTGAAAATTATATAAAGAACAACGTGCAGGAAAGACAAAAATAAATATATATTTTTTTCTTGATAATTGAATTAATAATTTTTTTTTTGTATACTTTAAAATATAAAAATGAGGTGATTTTACATACTTAAAATTGTTGTGAATACAGCTCGAGTGAAGAGTGTAAAGAATGCAGTAAGACACAAATGACGTATAATTTAATGATGGTTGACCAAAGTGTAACATTAAACCTGGTTATATAGCTCCTCCTCTTCTTATATATACTATCAGGTATTCAAGTGACGTAAAGCCATTAGACAAGCGAGCCTGTCAAACCAGCCTGTTTCATTTACCAACATAAAGATTGTTTTCTCAGCGCTTTTTTACGACTCTTTACTACTTTTTTTTACATATAGCCGAGGCAGCACATCATCTTATGGCCAGTCTTATTGCTCCCATGCTGTCTTATTGAGATAAGTGAGAAATTTATCTCTAAACTAGTCTTGATGGCATTTTCTGCTGTTTCGTGCTATAATGATATAACCTCTTCCTCTTATTCCTTTTCTTGCATGTTATAGCAGGTAAATTCACTTTAACCTGGTATAAATACAGGTATCCTCGTTTTGAATACTTGATCTGCTGTTTCAATTGATTATACTAAAATGGAAAGGTATATATAAAAAAAATATAAAATAAAAAGTTTAAAAAGACAGATTCATAATTTATTACATTAGAGTCATATTTCGTGGGAAATTATTATTAAAAAGATTAAATAAATATTATAAAAAAAAACGTTTTATTTATGATTATTATATAATATTTAAAAAATATATTATTGTGTTTAATACGAACGGTACATACAATTTCTTTGTGTGTTTTATTGATGACAAGCATGCTATTGTATTTAAAAAGTAATGTTATAACAAGTGATGGCATTGCTGCATGCAAACAGAAGAATATAACGTAATACATACAATATAAAGTATGATGAATTACTTCGTGATGTTGCCAGTAAATGTTCGTTCATTTCCCTCCTTCAAAATAGCACCATCTTTTTTTTATTCATAATGTTGTTCTTGTCGACTTGCGAAATTTGATACTTTTCTCTCTAATCTCTATATATTGAATGAATTATATTCATAAAAAAGTTTGTTGAACCTGTAATAAGTTATAAATTTTTATTTAAGTATCTTGACAATTTTTATATTTTCTTAAAAAATAAAAATATTTTACGCCATTATATTTATTACAACGACGACATGTATGCATAGTTTCGCATTATAATATTTTCATGGAATAGATACACTAAATCTGATGCTCACAGTATGGGGTGATAGTGGGTTGTATTATTATAGACCTTTCTATTATAGTCTTAGGTATATTATAAAGCTAGTTTTTTATAAAAAAAAAAAAAAAAAAAAGAAAAAAAGAAGGTTAGATTTAATTCCTTGTATTTTTATTCTCATATGTTTTTGCGTTGGTTGTAGTTTTCAGCGCAGGTTAATGAATAGCCTAAAACAAGTCACGCAGAGAGGATAAAAAAAATGTCTCTTCGACCAGAAGGTTTGAGACAAGATCTTGGCTCGTCGCGTCGTCTGATGGATGGGACATATCCACCTCCCTTTATATCCACACCCAGAGTGGACACAACTGGGACAGCCTGATTTTCTGTAGGATTAATAGATATAAAATATTTCCCATTTAGTATTCACGGTCCAGACTATAGTATATACTCCGTTGTTTTAAGAGTCTGTGGACGTTCGAGCGCCCTGGTACATACATAACACTCCCAGGCAGTGTCGTGGCTTCTCAGCTCTTCTCAGGGTACATCTCAGCCATTGTCCTTCTGCATACCACTCTTTAAAATTCTACTGAGAGCCTTGGGAAAACTAAAATTATATAATCTTTTTATTGTTTTATTGCTCAATATATTTTTTTACATATTTTAATTGCTTTTATATATAAATGGATGTTCTAATTAAAATTATTGTTTTATAATTCATGCATAATATTTATTAAAAGTTCTTTATTAAAAGCATACAAGTTCATAGTTTTTGACATAATATGATTCATGGCTTCCTTCAATTCCACTTTTAACATTAAATTATTATTAGTTTGGTTAAAAAAATATATGACCCACATGATTTTGAGTTAATTTACATCCGGAAGTAATAAATAATTAATTTATTAATTTTTTTACATTATGTTTATTAGTTGCTGGCGTTGAGATCCCCTATATATGCTTTATGTATGGTCACCTCCTCAAATGCATGGTTCGCGCTGCTACGGTCCAGTTTAGCGGTAATTGATTGTCCATGTGGGTAGTAACCTCCCTGGTCTCAGATTGAGTCCTCTCTCAGGGCGGCCAATCTATTGTACACTCGAGGAACATTACCGGACCGTGCTGATTGTTTATAATGTAGACCTCCTTTTTTTTATCTTAAAGAAAATTGTTTCCAACATAGTTATGTTACAATCATTATAGTAATATATAAAATAATACAAACGGAATATAAAATATTTAATATATATACAAAAAAAAAAAAAAGTTATAAAAAAAATGCTAAGGATGAGAACGGTAGGGGGCTTCACCAGTAAATCAGCCACAGTGAACGGGCAGCCGGTCAGGCTGGCGCCAACCTCAGCAGCTCCTCGGAGGCGGGGGGACCTCCTGCTGGGGTAGCCCCCGCCGTGAAACAGGTAACGGAGGAACGAGGGGGAGACTCTCATCCTCGGTGCATCTAGTGGTCACTGGACCAAACGTCACCTGTCACTCGGCACGTGATCAAGAAATTGCAGACATTTTTATATTGTGGGTGCTTGATGATGACTCTGCTATATGGAAATATCACCATTGTTTACTAATTCTATAATTTATTGTCATTTTAATGTCACAATTAATGTTTCATTAATTAATTAAATGCAATGTATTTGATAATGTTGAAGTAATTTACGGCAGAAAGATATTATGAATTTTTAACACAATTAATGAAGTAGTTATGATACATTGATTCATTGATTGTTAACTGATGTATAAGGCGGTTGCATGAGCAACGCAATCAGTCTACTTTACAGGGGCTGAGTGAAAACTTGCGCGCGCAGCCTGCCATGCCGGTGGAGTGGTAGAGAACTCTGCATGCAGGCAAAAGATTAAAAAAAATACATTATAAATTATTTAAAATGAAAATAAAAAATGTGAGGTGAACAAAATGTTTGAAATAAAATTTACAAACTTTTGCTCACCTCATCAGAATTCAGAATCTTTTCTTTATATATTTTCAAATATTTTTTTAATATTTTCTTCTATGCTTATACATTGCGGAGCTCCACCAGGCCACCATCGATGACTGGCGGACAATTGTTGAAACTCCCGATCCAAGGTCACACTGACGTCACACGCAAGCGCCTAATTGCAAATAACACACAAATTAAGTTATCCTCTACATGGTTTCACGGTACAGGTTTAGTCTAAAAGAAAGAAACATTCCGTATTATAAAACTATCTCCACGCCTTATGGGTAGGCAGCCAGTTGTACATCCTCCTGTGCAGCAAAAGTTGCATAACCATAAGGCGTATATTACGTTGCGTGGAGATGCACATGGCTGCAAAACGGACACTTTAAGATGAGTACACAGTGTACGTATACAAATTCAGAATAATTCAAATAAATACAATGTTTTAGGATTCAGAGGATTTCCGCAGATAAGACAAATGTACTGTATAGTATATTTGGATAACTTAAACTTTAAAATTTAACTTCCTAATTATTAATTAAATGTGGCTAAATAATAGCCTAATTAAAGGTGTTGTTAATATTTTATTATGCAATTAATTTATCAAAGAAGTTGCACTATTGAGGAGTAATAAATGCAGCGATATAGGTGGGCCTGCAGCGAAGGAGTGCACCTGCGCAAGTAGTTTCAGGTAACTGCCGGAGGGGGAAAGGAGGGGGGGACTGTCCGTCCAGGTGAACACATTGACTGCTTTATTGTAACTCTCGATCCCTAAAATATCGTTTATCTATACAATATATTAATAGTAAACCTGATTAATTATTTTATTTTTCTCAAAAAGATACCCACGTCATACTTATAAAAGTTGATTTAAAATATATAATTCTTGATGATTATTTTTTTTATGAATATATTATAATTTGTTTAGCGTAGCATTATGGAGAGTTTTACGTCTGGTTTGGTTATGAAGCGATACAGGCAAGTCTGACGGGCATACAGGCAGGTGAATGAGTGGCACCTGAGTAATTGAATCCCGGGCCGGGGCGGCCGGCAACTCCGCCCCACGACCCCCCATGGCCTGACTGACGCATTACCCTGTGCTAGGCCCACGGCTATTTACTTGACCCTTGCTTCATCTCTCTCTCTCTACTCATTTGCGGTTGCATTAATCCTTGGAAGATCTCACGCGGGAGTCTATTTTCCAGTTCAATGGTCTATGTTAAATTTAGACGTTATGTATGTTGCTGCTGCTGCATATAAAATGCATTAATTTTCATCCCTTATCGTATTTCCCGAGAGTATTATATATATTTTAATGTCTACTAGTACGCGTGTACGTATTTCATGCGTCAGTAAGTTGTGTGCAGTCAGCTGTATATATGCAACATTCGTGCATTTACTCTTTCCCCTATATATGTATTTATTATATTAACTAAAAAAATATTGCAACTATGTATAAATTTTATAGTCTAGATTTTTTTTAATGACATTCTTTCAAAAGAAAAATTTTAATGCTATCAATTTAATTGAAATTTAATAAATTGTTTTATTTTATAAGAAAAATAAAAACCGGTTTTGTATAACGTAATTTTTTAACGTTGCACTTGAAAGTAAGTGCGTCTTGAAAAGTAAACATTAATTTTAATTACCTTACTAAAACACTACAGACGTGTTTTGACATGCATGCATGCATGCACGGGCTTAAAGAAACATATAACATTGGTTTGCAAAGTAAAAAGTGGACCTATATAATGAGAGGGCATAGAAGACTTTGTATCACATTGATGGCGATAGTGTTCATGTTCATGTGTGGAGGGTTGTTTGCGTTCCTATTACCTATTTACCTATAGTGTAGATTTTGGTATATATAATATATAAAATCTCCTACCGAAAAGATAAATTAACATTCCGTGGAAAAACATCCTCTAAAACGTACGCAAGCCATATTAAAACAAAAATCCTATACAATTAAAAGTAAAAACAGTGCATGTCTTATTTTTGCGATCCTAATAATATCATAAAAATATTAATAATAATTAATAATAATAATTTAATATCATAATTATGGACCAAAAGTTAGATTCTGCTAAAATCATAATCCAGCATAACTCAAAGTCAACAGTGTATTCTATTTAATTAAGATTGCCTTTTTCTGGACAAAATTGAGAAAAGTGTCCTATTTTAGTCTTAAAAAATTTATCAAAATCAGCTTGTATCATATATATAGTTGACATTTAACGAGACTAATTTTGGCTATATTGCAGATCCAAATATCTGAGACTCAATAGCATTTAATTATAATTAATAAAAAAATGCAGGGTGGGGATATCATACAAATGTAGGCAACTTTCACACCACATTTGTTGCCACGGTTGCATACTTTACCGGGCACGGTTGTGCATTTGCATTTTGATAGAGCTGCATCATCAGCGTGTCCGAGTGCAGCGTCATTGCTCTTGACACGCGCCGACACGGGGGGCTCATTTCACGCCCGATGGAGATGTCCCCCCACCATCTATCAGCCCTTCATGGACCATCCTTCTCCTCCGCGAGTCACACATGTCCACGTCGCCCGAGCTCTCTGATCACATTATTGATTGAGAGTAAGAGATTTTGAAAACAGTAGACGTGTGGAAGTAACCTGAAACTAAACTGCCCAATTTCTTAAATATTAAATTAACGTTAAATTGTAGTCTGCAATATAGAACACACTTTACTTGGTCAATTTCAGAGTCTATAACTATCGCACTATTTATTTTTTTTTTTTAACGAGATAACACGCCCAATGTTAATAAAAATCCCATTCATAAAAATTATGAAAAAAATTTAGAATGTTCTCCTCAACATACCTTATCAGTAGGTAAAATATCAGGTATTATACACAAAAACGAGCTAGTTTTCGAGTTATTAATTTTTGAAGTTGACTAATTTAACATGTAAGTTTCATTTCTCCATGTTAAATTAGTGAACTTTAAAAATTAATAACTCGAAAACTAGCTCGTTTTTGTATCCCTGATATTTTACCTAATGATATGGTATGTTGAGGAGAACACTAAATTTTTTTCGTAATTTTTATGAATGTTTTTTTTTTTTAACATTGAGCGTGTTATCTCTACCATATGCTCATTACAACAATTTACAATTAAGTCAGCAGTTTTCTATCAATAATATCATCATTTACACTTCATTGTATAATATGCATGATCCCTGCGGCTGTATATTAATAAGTAAATGAATAAAGGTGCATTTATTTAGAGACTTTTTTTGCCTCATTGCTATTATATATTTGTGATAAAGTTATTATTTGTTGATGTTGTATGATATTAAGGTATTATAATAATAGTCATCATCATCATTTTTATCTCTTAGCGGGTGATAGTAGCTACTACCTACAGTGCTTAAGTGGGCAGTTATAGATCCGTGAATGGGGTGTCGCGTTAAGTGATTGTTGCTGGCGCTGCTGATTATGGGGTTTGCCGACAGAGCGCGTGCTTATATCTTCTCCTCGCTTTGCTTGGCCGCCGCCGCCGCGGACTTGAGAGAAGCCGACACAGAGTAGCCCCGCCCCCTTGCCCCGCCCACCTGGCTCGTTAGCGTGGAAATTAAATGGTCACATAACCAAGATGTGACACCTCAATATTAACACATTATTTTTATGTAAGCCTTTTTGTACATTGTGACCTTTATTAGAAATGTATTTTTATTATAGTCAAGGAATGAATGTAAAAATCTGATTGAAAAATATAAAAAAAAACTGACAATTTTTATATCATGTTTAATGTAAATATACTAAGTAATACATTTTATTTTTTAATTTATCGCCCATAAATTAAAATAAGAAAATATTTAAACAAATAAATTGGTTTCAAAAGTAAAATACGATTTTTTTTTTAAACAAGTGTAATTAATTCTTCATATGTGAAGGTTTATTTTGATCTTTAAATTGTTATAATTTATGTTACTATTATACTTTAATTTCACGCTGTAGGTTTACTATATTTGTTCACCGCCAATTAAGATTGAAACAAAATGCAAATTATAGTATGATATGACTCATGGTTTAATATATTGCAAACTTTGTAAATTGGCATCTCATTACACAAGGACGGGTTGCATGGTCGGCGAACATTGATCTTCTTCGTGCTCGCTTTGGTCCATCACGCAGCATCCAAAAAGATAACAAGGTGATCAAACAGCGCCGCCGGACGGACGGACGCCAAATTAGCGGGTGCGGCGGCGACTTTTTAGGGCGGGGCCTGCACAAATAAAACATCAATCGAGTCAAGCGATGATTTCTGATGCCGCTTTACAGAGGAAGAAAATAATATTGATGATCTCGTGCTGGTCGAGTGTCCCAGGCTAATGAGGAATGGGCGGATGTATACATACATGTATATATATTTATACAGTATTATATGATAGGTGAGGCAGCAATATATACAAGGAGAGATACACAATGGAATGCAGTCTATAGCATTTCTATCCTCTCCTAAAACAATCAGATATATATTTTTTCTTTCACGTCTCACGGAACATAAGACAGTAACGAGGAGTCGATATATTTATATACATTGTATATAAACGTTGAAGCTCGCTATTGCTGTTGCTTTACATTGATGTATGTATAAAATTAAACACAATGTAAAATCAAACAAGGTTTTGTCACTGTGAGAAATTTTTATATTTAAATCTTTAGAAAAATTAGACATATTTTTTATTTTAAGATCATTCGGCATTGTGATTGATTAAATCACAATACAAACATAGATCTTGTTACACTTTAAATATACTAATTTTATTACGAAAAGCATAATTTTTGCTTTTTTTTTTTTTTAGTTTTTAATCAAACCCTATTGGGTACTTCTATTTACTAATTACATACAACTTTGAAACCCCGAACCTTCCGAAACCCTAACTTGAGCGTTTCGCGGGCTCTTCTGGAACGAGGGCGGCCACGGCCTTGCAAATCCATCCCGGCATTTGCCTGCGGCTGAGGGAAACGTGGAAACCTCAGCCAGGATGGACGCTACAGCTTTTGTCAATGAACCGGAAGTGCAATGGTCCAAAGCCAGGGGAACCACATAGTGGAAAAGCGCAACGTTTTACCCCTGGGTGGGAAACGTGTTTTTTGTTGAAAATGGTCACCCATCCAACTACTAACCACGCGCGGCGTTGCTTGACTTCGGTGATCTTTGCTTTTTTAAGATATACATCGATCGACATTATGTACTAAAACAAAACAAATCTTGCTTGGGTCGATCGAGTGCAGAAAGTTTTCACTGGCAAAGGTTAACGATAGACCCAATATTGTTTAATTTCATCTGGTGTATTACTATATTATTATTATTATATAAAATTGTATAGCACAAATAACTGGTTAAATTTGGATTTAAAAAAAAAACATACATTAAAATGCACTAAAATATATAGGATTTTAAATAGTAGAATTAATATTAAAATAAAAGACTAGGAGAGAACCCAATAATTTATTGACGTAAGTTGGTCTCTGGGCGCGACACACGCATGCAGGCAGACATTCCCAGGCGGGCTATATGGGGGGCGGGGGCCTAGCGAGGAGAGGAGCGTGGGAAGGGGGCGCCGTGTTTACCTGCTGAGCGGGCATTGTTTTTGGACTGCGACGACCCAACACGACGACTCCGAGGAGCAGGATGTGGCTGCTAGCTAGATGGACCAGGTGACCCGCGTGGATAAATTGTCGCTGCTGCTGCTGAGATGATATTTATTAATTTTTCTCAGAAACGTCTTGTGTTCTATCTACGATCGTATAAAATATCATAATATTTATTTTTTAAATTTTATTTATTATTACTTAAATGACTTTTTTTTAATATAAATTCCTAAAACATGTTCCTTTAATTTTGATTAATTTTACATTTTAATTTTTTTATAAAAATTGTAAAATTTTTTTAAAAAAAATAGGTATTATAGATAGATGTTGCAATACGTAGAATTAAGGTCTTATAAAAAATTTAATGAAAAAAATCAAATTAAAGAAAAAAAATACCTTTTCAAACTTAATAAATTTTTAAGATTTTTTATATGCATATTTTTACAATATAAATAAAAGTATAAAATGTTGGAAGTGCATGATATTATTATGTATAATAGTGTGACTTCAAAACTTGGAATTTTTTACGCAACATAAGAACGATGTAGAATCAAGTATTAATCTGAAAGTTGAGATGCGACCCTGACTGACAAAAGCGCCGACCTGAGACAGGTGAGTGACGTACCCTGGCGGCTCACATGGCGATGAGGCGTTCGCGGCTACCGCTTCTTGGCGATCGCTAATGAATTCGGAGGAGGGAGCGCCGGTGTCGAAGCACGCCCGGCCAGCCACGTCCCTGTTCATTAAATAAAGCCCATGCACCAGACGTTGCCGTCAGGGGAATGCAGCAGGTCCACCCGCTCCCAGCAGCTTTCCCACGCGGCCCCGTGTCTTTGGGACATCTTTGGTGGAATCTTGCATTGGACTTTCTTGTCGTTAATTTCGGACTGAGCTCATGAAAATACCTGTTGAGAATTTATTATATTAATTTGCTAAGCTTACTGCTTTACTGCTTATCCTAGCTTACTGATTATGATTATATAGCCAGTATACTGTATTGCTTACAAAATAAAATATATCGTCTATTTGAACATTGATTTTTTTTTTTTTTTTTTTTTTTTTTTTTACCATTTTAAAGTACTAATTTTAAATTTTGTCTCTTAATATTATATTTGAAGGGAGAAAATAGTTTAATTCAGAATAGACCTAAATAAAGATCCAAACAGTGCCATGGATATATTTTATATTCAGATTTTTTTTTATTTATACTCTATAATATAAGGATATAAGAGTTGCCTAGTTTCAAAACCGGCAATATGCATTTTCAACTAACTAAGATCAAAATCCCAAATTTTTTACCAGGAAATTAACCCTTACTGAAAATGCATATATCTCTGATATATACTGTATATTTATTATAAAATGTGTCATAGTCATAATATAATATAATATAATATAATATAATATAATATAATATAATATAATATAATATAATATAATATAATATAATATAATATAATATAATATAATATAATATACAGGTAAATACGAAAAAAGCCAAATAAATTTCTGGTAATATTAAATAGTACTTGAGTATATGAATTCGAATATATTAAAAAATACATATTATACTATATGCTAACTATATATTATACACTGGTAACGGTGCATGTTGTTTTAAAATCTTCAAAATATTAAAAAATATAATGCGTTTAAAAAACTTAAATATGTAAAAACAAATATATATGATATTATATTGTTGGTAACTGATACAGCATCATTATATTATTTATTCTAAAGTTATCTGACTTTTACGGATTAGATTGAGAAACATGCATGACGATCAGCTGGCATTATGTGAAATTTGAGAAGTTAGATTTTATAGCATGGCCACGCCACAGACAGTAAGAATGGGCGATAGAAATGGCTTATATTATCTTATAATATTATACTGTATACAGGCGGGCGGACAAGGAGCAATAACATGAGGGTGGGACGTTGTGGTCATCTCGTTGCAGCAATTGTTGTACACAAGATCCAATTACCTGCTGGAGCTGCAAGTGCTGCGAGGTTATAAATGCGTCACCGAAAGTGAAAAATTGCGTTCAGACTGACATAAATTTCAGGTATTTCACTGCGCAGTTTACCACCTACAATGTGTTTGTGTTGTACTATATTTACTACATCATATAATGTATTGATTTACAAGACAAGTTTGCTCCTTATAAGTGTAAATTGTAACATTTTTTTACTGAAATGTCATTCATTATTATAGTATTAATAATTAAATTTATGAGTTTTGAAAGTTGTAATTGGCCCTGCATATAATATATACTGTATAATTCTATTAAATTTTCTCATTATTTAACTATTTTATTATTACATTTTTGTCATAGTTATTTCTAGACTTCACTGCATGTATAACTTTTTTATTAGTTGTTTTAATTTTTTTTTTCTATATGACCCATAAGATTTATTATCATCACCTATAAGATTTTTTTATCAGATAGTCATAATATCTTGGTATAAGGTCATGCATAGACAAGACTTCTATGAGAAAAAAAAAATACTAGCTTTTGTATTTATTATCTATTATAGATCCTATATGTGAACATTTCTCTTTTTTTTTTTTTTCTTATAAGTTTCTTTAGAGTCGTATTCTCCATTCCTTTACTTTTTATGATCAGCTTCGGAGTAGGAGCTGTCAGTTTTCAGCACCGATCTTATCTGTGTTCTCCAGAACGACCACGAGGAGTCTCAAGGAGCCATCATTCCATCCTGTCCTCGTATAATCCTTATCTGATATCAAGAGAACCTGGCGTTTATTACACTCCACTAGTCGCTACGTATAATACCAATACTTAAAAATTCCTGAGAATAAAAATATAAGCTTGGTACCAAATAGTGTTGGACTATAAAGTACGTCAAAAACTGGTTCTAAACAAGGGTGAAATCAAGCACGTTCGTAGAAGAAATAACTTTATTCGATAATAATATGTAATATATATATTTTATATCTTGTTATATAAAATACGGATTGAAATAATATAATACCTTAAATTTTGATTTCATGATGGTTTTAGAAAATCAATTTCAAGTGTCAACATATAAGAAAAAATAAATATAAAATACAATTTAATGTTTTTTTGTTTTTTTTTTTCTTATGGCTCTTTGGTTTCTTATAGGTATTTGGTTACTACAGCAATTTATGTCTTAACTCTTGATTTATTTTGTTAAAAAATCTTATATATAATATATACTTGTATTTTTTTATAATAAAAAGAGTATTCAAATTTATTTTTAGGGTTTTCAAGACAAATAAATTGGAAAATAAAAGTATTTTTTTCTTTATTTTCGTTAAAATTTTGTAATGTACAATAAACAAAAATTAAGTACTATACACATGAAAAGCTATTACATGAATTACACTTCGTTTTATCACATTTCATCATCACATTATAACGTTAATATCCACTGCATACTCATCAGTAACGATTCCATGGGAGGAGAATGACCTATCATGGTAAGGTCAAGAAATACATTGGAGATATTACCACCCCCACCCGTTGACTCCCCCCTCCACCTAACAAGTCTGAGAAATAACATTGCAGAATAGCCCCCCATCCCCCGAATTTGAGATCAACCCTTACTGGCCAGAAGTGTGTTTCTAAAGTGAAACAAAATTCATTGCAGTGTTTTTAAGTAAATTACAATGTCAAAATGTAATTTGTTAAAAAAAAGATATAACACTCTCAACATCTCAATCTTAATCAATGTCTACTTAATGCTTGATGTTCTTTTGTTATTGTTGAGTATGTGTTGCAGATATTGTTGAGGGGGAATATTTGTAATTCTCGATTGGGGAGAAAAATACTGTAGCTCTTAGAGTAATCCACCCTTAAAACCTCATCATCCCTTATATACTATATGTATGAATCACATTTGGCTCGCCAATGCAAAAATAAAGTTAAAAATGACAAGTGTTTGGTACTGGTGCTGTGACAGTTTAATTATGAGGACGCGTCTTCTTTCACTCGAATGCTTCTCTGTACATGTATGTTCTGCTTGTAGCTTATACTGGTATTAAAGCGACAGAGCATAGAAATCAAATTACATCCCCCTCCTCTTTCATATCTCTCTCCCCCCACTATGTCTAATGTCCTTTATGACACGAAAATCAATGAAGCTTATGATCTAGAAATAGGGGACATGCAAGAGGGAAGAAAAAAACATTTTTAATAATATTCCAAGGATTATATTTATGCGGATATTATAATTGTATGTATGTCATTTTTAGGAATAATTTATTAGTTAAGAATTATTTTTAAAAAATTAAAAAGCAATTTAATTGACATGTTGTAGTACAACTTGCATTTTTTTTTTTTTTTTTTTTTTTTTTTTTCGTGCATATTTCGATAAAGGACTTCGACTTGTATATTATCAATTTTTATGAACTTTAAAATATGTAAGACATTGCAAGTTTTTCAAGCCTTAAAAAAATATTGTATGAAAAACATTCACCCCAATAAATATTTCGCATGGATATTTTTTTTTTTTTTAAATTATAATTTCAAAAATTATTTTAACTGCATGGCTGTTCTTACGTTTTATTTAACATACACATCACATTATTGAATTGAATTCTAGAATACATCCTTGATTATCATTTTCTAGTAGATCGATGAGAATTGGATAACGTTTTTAATAATGACAACAAATGCACGCTGCAGCTGTGGTTTACAAAATATCTGACAAAGGGTTCTGGAGAGTGACGTGCTGCAGTAATATCAGCTTGGTGGAATCTCGTCGGCTACAAAGGGTGTATGCAAGGTAATTACGTGTAATACGAGCCCCAATAATGCCGCGAGCCTCTCATTGTTGGCCGCCATCTTGGTTTACCATTGTGTCCTTTGTCTTCACCGTCGGATGATCGACTTATCAATGACAACGCAGCTTTATACTATGCTTGCATTCTGTATGTACTGTACCCTCCTTGTGTGGAGGAGTATTTTCATTTCATTTTCCTTGCACCATCCATGCACCTGGTGATAATAATATCATGCATTACCTGTTTTGATAGAAGATCCGATAAATAATTTCATATAAATTGTATGATATTTTACTCTTTCAAAGCATAATCTAATATTAGATTAGAACATATAAATGCAGCATTTTTTTTTTAATTCGTTGTATGACGTCATCATGCTTGCATTTTCACATTTTGACATGAGTTTTCTTTATTATTACTATTATTATCATAATTTTTTACTCAAAATAGCAGGAGGAAGTTGTCATTAACTCAAATTCCTGCCTTAAAGTCTTACAAAATATATATATATATATATATATATATATATATATATATATATATATATATATAATATAGAAAAAAATTTCAAACTAGAAAGTTGTAGTTCAAAGGTCGTCCAATAATGGGGTAAGTGTAGGGGGTTATTTAAATTAAACAACATGGGCAATACAAATACACCATTATTGGGGCAGATGTGAATTACAGTTTTCCTGTTGCCCATAAGCCGGCGTCTCTGCTATAATAAGCTTATGGACGGTGCAACAAGGGCAGGGACGCCGGTAATGGTCGGCGATGCGAGAGGCAGACCTTGTCCACGAGAATGCACACGTCTAGATAGCATCTCGTCTCGCCGGCGTGTCTCCAGAAAGTAATTATTATTATTATTATTATCCACCACATGCAGGAGAACCGCTCGACCAGTAAAATACCTGTATAATATATATGTTAACCATATATGGCTCTATTAATACTGCATCGTGGTTTTTTAATCAATATGAAAATAAGATGTGGTGCAATATTTTTATTTTAAATTAATAATCACCGTGATATATCAAATATCATCTTACATTGAAAATATTTAAATCTCCAGTAATATAGTTTGGTGATAATTAAAAAAAATACCACAATTAATATTATATGTTATATGATTGGGATTTTTTAGTCTAATTAATATACATGATCCGTAAGTATTTTTTGCGTTAGTTGTAATTCTTTCTTATATATTTGTCCATATATATTTCTTGGGTTCTATATTGTAGTTACTGTCGTTTTTATACGATAATTATCCTGTATAGTTTATATTTTAATATTAATGTATAAAAGTAAATCAATTCTCTAATTTCCAATCAAAATATTTTAAATTTTACAAGATATCAGAAGAAAACTCTCGACTGCAGATTTCGTAGAGTCGTTTGCATTTCTCCATCCCCACCGCAGTGTCCACGTCACGTCTGCAAGGTTGGTGTGACCGTAGCGTGCGCGTGCAACAGACCGGCAGTGTCGGCGGTGGCGCCCGCGACATCGGCGGCCACTGTCCCCGTGCTTTGTCGGACCGAGCTCCCTTTGTCCTCGCTGCTCTGTTTACCTGCCACCGCCGAGAAAGATGCGCTTTTGTCGGGCCCGCTCTCAATATACTACATGAGATCCACCTAGATGGAAGCTGCTTATCTACATGACAACAAAGCATCAGTTTTCCTATTGTAACTCTTCTTTGTATAACCTGAAGGTCAATGCGATGTTTCGTTTAGGTTGAAAAATGCATTTAATAACAATTTGTTCTGTAATTTCTTTATGATATATACCTATTGTTGTAACGCTGCAAATAAGAAACAAACATCTTCATAACACACACACAATTTTTTCTAAGTATAGATTTTCTTCTATTGACTGATCATTCTGATCAAGTGAGCTTCAATGCCAGAGAATCTTATATTTTTATTTATTAATATGGTAAATATGTAATTTATAATTATAACACCTGAGAGGTCGCAAATGTTATAGTCATCCAAATGAATAGTTAAATCTCTTAAATTATATGGATGAGAAAACATTTTTTATTTTTTCATTATTTTGTTTAATTATTTTATTTAAATTTTAATATAAATCATTGATTTTATTAATTTATAGAAGCTAAGAAATCCAAAAATTAATAAATATCGCGAGCTATTTTATTTTATTTACATCACTTAAATTATATCTTAAGTGTGCAGTCAGGGGTAAGCGTTTTTAAATTCATATCAAGAAGTTGAGTGTATCATCATCATTAAGGCGTCTGCTGCTCCTCTAGGGACGGTCTGGATGCGTGCGAAGTTACGGGCCATGTGCACCATATAATAGTGAGAGAGGCCAGGCAGTATAAGCACTCGCGGCGATTTCCCTGGGGGACGCTTGCCTCACGGTGACTCTCTCTCTCTCTCTCTCTCTCTCTCTCTCTCTCTCTCTCTCTCTCTCTCTCTCTCTTGTCTAAGTACAGGAACATCAAGTGATCATGCAAATGATTACTATATAGCCACTTCAAAGTACTTCTTTACGACTCTCTTTGAAGATTTTCTAAATTGTTTTTAATAAATCAATTTTAACACACAAAAAAAAAATTAACTTAACTATAATTATATTTGTTTTATTTCTATGAAAACTATTTAGAAATCTATATTTTAACTATCCCACTTATACTTTTTAATATAACTATAATAACTATATTTATAAATAATAATGTAAGACCTATCAATATAATTAAAAAAACAAACATTTACGGTGCATCCTAGTTAAAAAAAAACAAAAACGCGGTAATTATTTATAAAATAGTGTAGCTCGGAGCAGTGCGTGTCACGTCACACGAAGACGACCATCACTCGGATGGGCTCGTGATTCATTGAATTAATTACATGTCGTGCTGCTGCTGGCCCAGGTATTGCGACACGAATACTATACCTCTCTCGCTGCTGCACCTATATACATATACTTTTATAATATTATATACATCCATTACCATTTTAGTATTATTAATAGAAAAATAATTAATAAATGTGACAGTTTTACAATTAACGATAAATTATAATAAAATAACTATATAGTTTATGGGTGGTTTATAATATTATGTGCACATGCATGCAGAGTACAGACTTTTTCAAGCTTTTTGCATTTATATATATATATATATATATATAATATTTTATGTATAACAAAAATATTACTGATAAAAATTATAGTTTTTATTTAAATAAATATTTTCCAGTCTTAGTACAAAAATACTTTTATAATCAATAAAATGCTCTATAGTACAGATTTTGTAATGTTTTTCTTTATAGGCGAGCTGGGCTGGTTGTTAAATTGGTTAAATAAACTTTCAATTTGTTAACATTATTAATGATTAATATCCTTAAAAACAATTGTTTACAGATTTCACCAACAATTATTAAAATCAGCTGATCTGAACCCTCTATCATTAAAGTCATTAAACAGTTGATATAAATAATATTAAAAAAAAATAGTTGCAAATACCATAACCATGCAGATGAAAATCCTATTCTCTGCCATGGCATATTATATAACTGCTACTGAAACAGGTGAAAAAACGTTTTATATCCTCATAATTAATTAGCTATGTTTTCGTAAATTAACAAACTATCTGTATCTACGTGTACATAATAATTTTCACGTGTAATTGACTCGGTAAACGTTCCCTGGCAGTTAGAGCACCCGCACAGCAGCGCCATCGTCAATATTTGATCAGTACGGCGGCCCCTTCCCACATACAGTGCCATCATTTTTTATGACCTGTCTCACATAAAATGCTATTTTTTTTTTTCATCTCTCGTAAGAAAAATTGCTTATAGCTCTTTCTAAAATAAAAACATTTTGTAAGATTAAAAATTAATGGAAGAACTTTTACCAAAGACAACACTTAGCCGACGTCAGATGGAACTTTATTGTACTGATAAATGATGGAAGTAATGTGCCTCCACTCACATTAAAAATTTTCCATAGAGATATAAATCGTTTACTTACATTATCCCAGCTTGAATTGTATTAATATTTTATTATGTTTTAAAATGTCTTATGATAGTTATGATATTTGATATTGCTTCTTTGAAAAAATAAAATAATGATATTAAAGTTATTATATTTAATTTTCAATCAACATTTTTGCCATGTAATGGAGACTATAATTCATCACTATATAATGTCAAATTTATGTTCTTGAATTAATATTTGAGAGTTATATTATAATTAAATATTAACATATTGGATAATCATCCCATAATTATGCTCTGAATTCTGGTAGTCAAAAAAAAAAAAAAAAAAAAAAAAAAATCGATCAGCTGTTTCCTAGATATAGGTTGAAGATAAGTTAAGTCTGTAAGAGGAAATAAAAGTATAAAATTTGAAATTTATTTGAAATTTTATTTAGAAATTTGCAACTTACTCTTACTAAAATTGTAAAAGTTTTTATTTTAATTTCCTTCAATAAAAAAATAAGAATTATCGTTTTAATGGATGTATTTAAACAAAATTATGACAAGCACTTAAAAAAAATACACCTGATAATATGATGAAAGCTGGAGGCTGCGCTCAGGTGTTGATGAGTTTAACACGCGGGAGGGGGGGGGGGGCGCCGGCTCCAAATTGTTACAGAGAGGAGGGTATTGTTATTATCACACCTGCCCCGCCCAACAGCTTCTTTACGATAGCGAGAGAGGCTCCCAGCCATTAGCTTTTTATTGCCCATTACCTCGGCGTTTCTACACACAATAATGATAAAACTCCCTTTCTCTTTGCTAATCTAAATTTAACTTTTAAATGATACCACTTACTTAATTTATTTTTTCTTTTACAATCAAAACAAAAGTACATCTCATAAAAATTCACCTTTAAAATTAAGATTTTTTACTAATGGCTTTTTGTTGTTTTAAAAAAAAAGGAAAGAAAATTACTTGTTATTTTTTTAGTAATCTTAGAATTAGAAATCTCATCATCGTAGTATTTATGTGGAGCAATTTAGATTTCTTGGTTTTACGTCTCTGCTGTAAGTTTACGGCGCCAGGTGCCTCTGAAGTTCGAGGTTTATGGTCGTTTCGGGGCTGATGGACGCCGGTAAATAGTCATTCTGCACTCCGTGGTGTCTTGGCTCCTCTCTGCGTTGACAAGCAGCATTTATGCTGACCAATTGGCAAGCAATGTGTCGCACAAATATAAACTTTTAACCTATAAAGTATCAACAAATTCAACTGCCAAAACAATTAACTTAACTTTTCAGGAGAAAAACTCAAGTTATTTTAAAATATTTTAACAACATTCTTATCCCTGTTTACATTTTATAAAGTCCTTTTTTTTTTTTTTTTTTGTTCGACGCATTTTTTTTTTTTTTTTTTATTCATTCTAAAATAAAATATATACTCTTGAGAGAACCGTATCTGTTTTGAAAATACATCAAACAAAAGAAATACATTTTCGGAATTATTTTGTATATGCATACGATCATGCATATGATACCTTTTTGTTTTTAATTCCAAAAATTTATTAAATTTGTAATTTTTTTACCTTCTCTGTGATTAAATAATTAAATTTCGTTAATTTTATTTTAAAATAAATATTCATTATACTTTGAAAATATAAAAAGATAAGATGATATAGGGGGGTAGAGGGGTAGTAAAAGAAATCAGCTCCACGTGGAATAAGATCTGCTGATGTATAATAATATATTTTGTGACCCTCCGCAGCAGCAGCAGGCTTAGTATAGCACAAGATATTCTCTCAATTCCAGTCAATTAGAAAACAGTTTAATCTTGTCGCTAATTAGAACTCTACTGCTGGCACGAACCGTGCTTTATATGACTTGCACATATATTTATTAATACACAGAATAAACACTATAGAGTTGAGTCAGGTACTTAAACAACTTTTTGCTAGTACTTAAATGAACATGAAATTAAAATCTCGTTTCAGGTCATTTTATTCTTATACTTATAAAAATTCGAAGGTTTAACTGCATTAATAATATAATAGATTGAATATTAACTATTTTAAATTCAATTATAATTTATCAGTGTACAATTATATCGTGTCGAGTGATTAAAAAAAGAGTGAAATAATTACTCGCAGCAGCAGCAGTACATTTCTCCTGGGTCGGATCAAATGATCTGGCTGCACCTCGCAGTTTTTATTTGTTATCAGTATTTTGGAAGGTGTGTTGAAAAAGTAAAGGCCTGTAATTTTCTCACGTGAATGACAACATGCGTGCAGAGCTTTAGCAGCCTGTGTGTGTGTGTTTTGCGTGCCGTGGAGCACGATGTGTGTGTGTTGGTCGAGCAATATGTAACAGGGAGGTTAAAACAAAACCAACACGCCAAACTTCATATAAGAGAGGTTTCCATGACTATCAACAAAACTTAATAGTTTATGAGTTTTAGTGGCCGATTTAATATTTCAACACGGAAACTTCAAATCAACTTTTAGAAAAATCCATATTGTATAATAATATTTTGTTTGTATATTTTTTTTCTCTTGTTATGTCGACGTTAATTAAAATAGATATAGAATTTATATTGTTATGAATTATATAATAATGAATATTCATTTCGTATATGTAGTCTTTTGACAAAAAAATTAAGGTCATTCATTATTTAAGGATCTTTATTCTATTTATTTAACTTCGGTATATGTTTTTTTTCTCTTTTTTTAACTGTTTCAAAATTAAAATCAAAATTAATTTACTCTGTTAGTAAGTTTGGACAGTAACAGCTGTTAAAGAAAAAAAAAAAAAAATGAAAGTCTTGTACAAAAATATTATTTGTCATCTCTGGTTTGTTTTAAAAAACATTACGATGGCATATTTTTGTATCCCTAAGGATTTTTAGTCCAGAAGGTAGTAATATATTTTGCTTGTTAGAGGGGGTTGGTTAATTTCTAAATGTTGTTCGTGTACCTCCTTCTTTGAGGTCCCATCTTCTTACATCCGGTCCATAAAGTACGTACACTTTGGTACATGAGAGGAGGGGTCATGAGAAACTGCTGCCGTCGCTGTGGTAGAGCCGATCGGTGAATCAGACCGAAATAGACTTTCCTCCTCTTGTGCCAGCTTATATACTTACCTTTTTACTAGTTGTTATTCTTTTCTTAGTCTGATATGTTATAGAAAGACATTTCAATCAATATCAATTTATTATAACAATGACCTCATAAAATATTGTTATTGTTTCTTATATATATATTTTTTTTTTTAAAGAAGAAACAAAAGAATTATACTTTTGATTTGATACGTCTAAACTTCAGAATATAAAAGAGAACATTTTTTTTTTTTTTTTTTTTTCATTTCAATTCTCTATACAAATGTTTGTGATAAAAACTTTTCTCGGCATAATAATGAAACCAATATTCTCTTTCTAAATGCATAATCGATAATTATTATACTATAGGAGGCGCTGCTAAGGTGTTCATATTGCATCAAAGGCTGTCATGAAGCGAGGGGACCTTTTTATACCTTTGCATAACTCCTATATATCGATATGTAATCTCTGCAGGATATGCACTATCTATAATGCATAAAGTCACCAACATGTAGTGAAAATGTTATTGTATAGTAAAAAAAAAAAAAAAAAAAAAAATGAAAACAATAGTTCACAATGCTGCTGAGATTTTACTATAGTGTGCAGGTCTCCTTATTATTTTTTACTTACTAGATATTAAATCAGGGATGTTTACCGTACATAATAATACATATTTATGCTGTGAAATAATTTATTTTAATTATTTTATATTTTTTATATTATTTCATTATTTGTATAATAGACGTTTATTTACATTATTAACTATAATATTAATTATTCATTTAATATATAATTTACATAGAAACGACTTTCACTACGTTCACATGACGGTGTTTAATGCGTATTCGTTGACGACGGATAATGTTATTCTTATGAGGCGTCGTCAACGAATACGCATTAAACACCGTCATGTGAACGTACTGTTTGTGTTTTCTTGCTATATTATATAGATTCGATAAAGTGCACTGAATAGTTTGCACGTTGCTCGAGATGGTATATATGGCAGAATATACATTACCCTGTATAACGTTATTTCAATACCTCATGAATGCATGCTTGCATGCATGAGACTTGCAAATTACTCAGTTCATTGTCGCATGTTCCATGCATGTCGTATCTTTAAATAAAATGATTGTGCGACCCTTATTTTTTTTATACATTGGTCGTATATACGATAGATGGTGATAAGATCGTCGTATAAATTTTCGTAGTTTTGCATGCCCCATCTCTGGACACTATCTGGTGTGGCTGCATGTTCGCGTCAACAATGCTCGGAGCGTGTTATCTGCTCCCGGCGTCATTGTAGCGAGCCCGCAAGTGTCGCGAATGTGGTAATAAGTCAGCGGGCGATCCCTGCTGGGTCTACAAGCTTAAACACCGCGAGCCAGATATACTTTAAGCATCACATTAATGCAATAACACTTAACGTGGGTGGTAAAGCTGTCTCCGTTTTTAAACTTCATACTGTGGCACCATTAAATTTATATCATTCAAATAATAGCTATTTTATGTACTTTTTAATATGACGAGTTTCTTATATATTATATACGTTTGTATAAATAATTTACAACGAGACAGAAAAGATTTTATAAGGTTTCTTTCTAAGGTAAACGAATTTATGATTTATGTGATATGTATGGCTTCATATTATATAGAAAAATGTTATTTTAAGTTACAAAATTATTGGATTTTTGTACTATCTTATATAAGGGATTTAACTTGCTGTGTACTTTAATACTCTTAAGGTGAATATACATGAGTAATTTTAAGCGACACGCGACGGCTCGATTGAGGTGCTGCATGCATATGTATATTCTAATATTAAACATATTGCTCGTTTCTTTGCTAATTCAGAATGCTTTTTAATTGTAATGTATGCACCGTCGGTGGAATGTCAAGTAAATGCAGCTGATTCGTGCATGTTTTTAAACACCCCTGTAGACCCACTCTGAAACTAAAATTTTATAGATTTTCTGGTTTCTGCTTGTTTGTAAACACACTACCCCGAGAGGTTGTTTCACAAAATGTTGTTATGAAAAGTTGCATAACAATTTTCCTGCTACTGGTCTGAAAGCCCCCACAGGCTGCAGCAGCATTAAATAATGAAGGCGCCTAACTCGGTTACACATCGGGCCGGGGAGCTAATGTGGATTTACGGTCATGCGCTTGCATATAGTAGGAAGAGACTCCCCCACATCCTCAGTTTCCACGGGTTAATTCTGATTAGATGCAGTACAGTGTCGACCATGGATATTTCATCAACATGTTATAACTAGATGCTAGCTGAAAATTAATTAATAAGGACGATATTTTATATAACATGCGTATATCACATTTACTTATTGATATAAAAAAAAATTATACTCTTTTGCGTTGGTAAAATTAAAAACAGGCAACAAATTTATAAAATCGTTAATTTGGGGGGGGGGGTTATAGTTTCCTATAAAAAAAAAACATATGTAATGAAAATATTTTACAATTAACTTTACTTGAAATTAAAATAGCTCAAAATTATACAAATTAACAAGCCGTATACTAAATTAACTAGAGTTATTTGTATTCCGAAAATAACTGAACTTATAATCCATAATATTTTATTTGAGTTAATATTAAGCAGGTATTACACGATACAATTTTGCATACAATTTTTCCTTAAAAAAAACTAGAACTCCATATATATGTTTGTATATGGGGATGCAATTTTCTTGCAAGGAAAAATTGTATGCAAAAGTGTATCGTGTAATACCGGCCATAAAGAATAAATAATACTGTACCGGCTTTAGGCAAACAAAATATACTGCAGATAAAAAGCTGCAAATTTAATGTAATTTAAACTCTGACCTCTGACAATGAGTGGATGATTGTTTATTCAAAACGTTTTATTGCAACCATGCAAAATCTTAGCTAATCGACCTGTGTATACTGTATATTATTATCAATTATATATAATATATATATCTAGAAAGAAAATTCTTTAATTTTTTATCATTAATTATATACGTGCATGTAACTTTAATTAAACTGCTTTACAGAGTTTTTGAAACCAGCTGAGAAATTTAATGCCATCCTATATTTTACATTTTTATTGAAAAAGTTAAATAACGATTTACTATTAAAAAAATTTAATATTTTTCTTTAAAAGTACGAAATAATAGGAAAAAAAAATACATATTCCACACCTGAGTGTTTGAAATAACAGAAGATATAAAAAAACACCTTTTTATTATTTTTTTTCCGTACATCACCTGAAATACCAACATGCCTCTCTCATGAAGTAACTTATTATCTTTCATTGTTCTACATATTTGGTATATAACCTTTTTTGTGGACGTGCTTGATTGTTCCACAACATATGAGCGATCTCTAGTTGATTTTTTTTTTACCAGAATTTCCTTAATTGTGGCCGGCAATGAGCGGCTTCTGTCAGTCTATTGTTCGGACACTATTTGTCGCGACCTGCACGATGTCTTCTTCAGCGCCGCCGTCTCAGCAGGGGCCGCAAAAAGACGCGTGTAACACATCGGCGGGTTCTTCAAACGCCGACAAGGCAAATCCTATTTATATGGAAATTATTATATTACGTGGCTAAATGGTCGTTAAAATTACTCGTTTAAATTGTTTATATTTTACTTAATAATTTTAAATATGTTTTCTGACAACTTATTTTAAAATTTTAATAAAAATATAAATATATATATATAATAAAGAAATATTAATTAAGCTAATAGTTTACTTGTATTTACACTTAGATTTGAAATTCATGCGTACACAGAAGTTACAAACTCAACACCATGTGAATTATTTTGTTATTTATGTTTGAAATATTGGTATTATTGTTTTTTATTTTTCATTTAAAAGTTAATTATCTGCGACCCCCTTTAAAAAATAATATAAAAAGTCGATTGGTTGCACATTTGTAATCATTAAATTAGTCCCGAAGTAATTAAAACACTGGTGGTTGCATGCCTGTTTATAATTTAAGTACATATTAAATTATACATTTAACCAAAATTAAAATATTCCAGATGAATAATTTGATATTTCATTTGCCAATGTGTCTTTTGAAATCTGTGATATATTTTGAATGGTGAGATTAAATTGAAATTATCATAACATTTTTAATTGGTGTTTGAAAATGAAGTAAATATGTATTATAATTTGTCAAAGAATTAAACTATAACATAAAAAATAATCATATATAATACAAAATTTGAGACAACTACTTCATTTTTGTGCACCGTTCTGCCTTTCTGAGACCTTTTTGAATATTTTTGAAAACGTAAACATTGAAAAGTAATTATTTCTGCTCAAAAAGAGCCTATTCGTTGAAGCTAAATGTAAAATAAATATTTGTATAATAAATTTTAGCAAGTTATTGGTTATTGTAATTGAAATCCTCATGCTTATAATTTTAAAGTTTGCCTCTTTTACTTTTTTTTATATATTTATTTTGAATAATATTAAAAGTTCTTATATTTGACATTTTGGTAAATTAACTTTTCTGTACATTAAAATGCATAAAATATTTATTATATAGGGTAATTATACGAGACTTTACATAAATTAGCAGTGAAGAGACAAATCATTTTTTACTGCAATCTACCCTTATGAATATTTTAAGACATTGTATAAAAATATGTTAGTTGTTTCTCCACAGAAAAGATAATTGTTGCAATGCAAATTTGGCTGCCGTGTCACGGGCAAGGGTATCGCGTCGTTGCGCTTTTGCAGTTGGCGGCAACACGGCGCGCGCCTCCCCGGCCTGTGATACTTGAGAAGCCGGGTGAACCCTCCTAGCCCTAATTAGCAAGTATATTATACCGTGAAATAATTATATCAATAATTCTAGCTGCAAAAAGGCTTCACACAAGTATAAAATAAACTCTGTGTATCATCGGCTTATAAATTGTCAATAATATATATTAATTAATTTATCATAAAAAAAATAATTGAAGAAGTTTTGAGAGGCTTAATGACTGGAAAAAATATTATTTTTAGAATTGATTAATCTAAAATAAATTGTCTAGTAAAAATCTAATAGTTTTTCTTAGCCTAGCTGATTTTTCAAGTCAATAACAATATTATATTGCTACATTTAATATTTATATATTGTTCTATATATTCAAAATTCTAGATTTATTAAAAAAATTATTAATTCTACTCGTTTGATCGGGACTTCCAAATAACACGCTGACAACAGAAATTTCGAAGCAAAGTTTTTTTTTATTGTGTATGTATGACACGGTATATAATTCAACGATGATATTTACAAAGCGTTTTTTTATATTATTAAATATTTATTTTGCTGTCCGTAAAGAGAGCAGTTCACTAACAAGAATGCTGATGAGACAGTATAGTATTTTTAATAAAGAAGCTTAGAGCATGATTTAACCATCAGGATATATTTACATCAACAATGAAGTATGACGTCATTGTTCAAGAAAAACAATCACAAATGTAAAACAGGATAAACAAACATTTTTATTGCAGTCTTTACTATTTTTAATTAATTGAAATTTGGTCATATTTTAATAATTCATGTTATAATTAATAGCCATATTATGAAATTTTGATAGGATAGATATTTTTAGAAGGAAGTCCATACACTATATTATTATAATTTTATATTAAACGTATTTACATTACCTTGTGTGAAATTAAACTATCAAATAATCACTTGATTTTTTTTTTAAATATATGAAAAAAACAACACTTAACAATTTCACATTTATTCTGCATAAAATTAACACTAATAATTCATTCTCTTCCGTTCACACTTGGGGATATATAATATTGATGCATAAAGAGGCTTTTTTTCTAACACTTAAATATGCGACACAAATTTGTTACAGGAACTGGTGCTATTATAATTAAAAAAAAATGTATATATGACAGCACTATTTAAATTAAAACAATCTTATAATTTTTCTAATGACCGAGAATTAGTAAGTAATTCACGAGTAAGCCTCCATGCTTGTTTTGCTGCATTTTCTAAAGAACTTGGTGATTTTCCTTTAAACAAGTCTAGATTTGGTAAGAAATAATGTGGGCATCGACGACATTGAAGACACGAGATCAGTTGGAGGAAGATTCCGTTCATGCGGTCTCCGAGACACGCTTCGTCCCACTCGAGCTCGCGTGGATGTTTCTCGCACTCGTACAGCAGCAGGGTCTTCATGTGGTAGCTGGACACGGGGTTACCTGGCAGGTCCAGGTGGCGGTCTCTCAGGGTCTTAAGGGTGCTCAGGCACTTACGGCGACACCCTCCTTGTAGCAGACGGTTCTCCGCCTCGTTGAACGACAGCACCCAGGCGTCGCCCTCCATAGCGCTCTGCTTGCCCTGCATGGCGATGCTCTCCTTGGATAAAAGGTCAAACCCTTCCGTTTTGACCTCAGCCACCAAGTTAGGGTGAGGCCAAGGAATGTGTGGTATAGGCCAATGGGCTGCACTCCGAGGCCATACTCCAGAACATTTAAATGCAGGTGTAATTTGTACAATAAATCTTTCACGAATACGTAATTTCACTTCTGTGGTATCTGCAATCATTTTAACAGAGTCACGATAACTACACTTATCGCAAGCTTGTGCTACTAATGTTTGAAATCTTGACCGAATTTTTCTAGCAGATAAATAACCAGATGCAGTGATAAATTCTACCCATAATGACATTGATCTTTTACGTCCATCACTTAGTTTCAAAACTGCACAACCAGGCAGGGTACCATCATCAACAAAATTAAATACTCCCATTTGATTGAGGTACAGAACGACTTCAAACTCGTTGGGAGAAATTACTTCCAACCCCTCGTAGCGTCCGTTGCACTCGGTCAGAGAGCTGATGAACCTTGGCTCCTGGACCTCCACCTCTTTCAAAACATCCTGCACCACCTTGCACACCTCGCGGATGGTCTTGGCCACCTGGGACTTACGTCCATGGACCCTCTCACCGTAATATTTGTTCAGCTGGTATAACATTTTTGATTGCGCAGCCATCATATCGGGTGGAACCAACATGATTATAACTTTTTTTTTAATTGAACTGTAAACTGTAAACAATGATATTTAATCACTCAATTGTTGACATTTCACACGTGTATGTTTGTATAGTTGAAAGGTAAATATAAATAAAAAGTAAACTACCTTTCTCTTCTCAAGCTCCTTACTATTCAAGTCTCAAAACTCAAGTGTTAGTTCTCGTCTATACTAACCGTTTCTGAAAACCAGTCTCCACGTGACGTCATAATGGGCCTTATGTGTATTGGTTGGTGGAAGCTCCGCCTAGTTAAACGATCAATGCCACCAATAGCGAAGGGAGACACCGGGAGAAGGGTGCATTTAGTACGCAGCTGTCAGCTGGTACCACGCCCACTTTACAAGGTAACGCCCACTTTTTACACAAAGAGCGGCTACAGCAAAGATCGTCTCTCGGATGCTGCAGCATATCTCTCTCAAGACTGATTTCCACGTCATTATATCTGTAGCGTGTCAAAGTGCTTGCAAGACTAACCACTGCTGCTCATTCAAATTTGGATATTTTTATGTGCAAATGTGAATTTTGATTTATTAAACCCTAACATAATAATAATACTTTGAAAATATGAAAATACCAGAAAAACTTCATATTAATTGTTTTCAATTGAAATTTTCAATATTATGTTTTTGTGCAATTGTTCTAAAAAATAATTAATTTTTACCTCATAATTATAAATCTTTAATTAATATATAAAATTGTGTCGAAGTCTTATTTTCATCAGTATCTGCGATTATAAATAATAGTTAACGTAATAAAATAAATAGTAATAATTTTTTCTCATACATAATTATATACACGAATTTCTATATTAGTTAACAATCGATTCAAAGATTTGAAATGCAAAATCTAATTACTTGTTATTTTATTTTAATATCCTTTTTGAGTAAAAGTTGAAATAATTTTGTTAATTTAGTGCATGTGTTAATTTTGCCAATTTTCGTCGAAATAACATTTATATCATAATTTTAGTTTCATGCATGTATTTTATATCAGTTATTCCGTATATGCAAATGCTGCTGTTGAAGAACGAAATTTTAAAGATGCTTTTAAATATTTGTAAATCTAATTTCAGTATCATTAACATTCTGTTATTTAATAATGTGAATTCTTTTGCTTTTTATGTTTCAATTAAATACGTAAACCACGTCGACGAATTTTCTCTGCACGCGTCAACATTTTCTTAACTTGAAATTGTGCCCATTTTTATAAGTTACTCAATTACGCTAAATAAAGTAATTGTCTAAAGTTGCAGGAATCCAACATCCATATGGACTTCTAATGAGTCAATTAAATAATAAAAAGAACGCGGTCTGTGAAAAGTACTTTAGGCGAATAAAAAAATTATATATATACTTTAACATTTTATAAAATTAATTATTTTGTGCACATTATTATATATTATATTAAAAATCAGTGTATTATTATATAACATTTTGTTTTCATGCATGTAATATTAATAATTAATTATGCAAGTGATAGATAAAACTAAAAGCAAATTAGTAAAAGTATTATTTATTATACCTTAATACCTTACCCCTAAATGCCCATATTGTGCTGAGCAGATGTTTGAGAAAAAGTATCGGCCTATATTAATATTTTTTACAATAAACAAAGCTCTTTAGTTATTGTGATCGATATCTTGTGGACAATTCGAATCCTTTTTTTTTTTTTTTTACAAGGAGTTTAAATTTTAAAAACAAAATATAATGAAACAATATTTTTGGTACTAGAAATGAACCCAACACTAAATTAATTAAACTGATCTTACACAGTTTTATATATATTAATTAAGCAACTTTAATTGTTTAATTGGTTCCATAAAAATAAAAAAATGTTATATATGCAAATTTATGTTATTTATTTACTAAAATATTTTCATTAACATTATTATCAGTTTTTTCAATATAATTTTTGTACACAAGTTTTGTTTATTTAAAAAAATAATCTTCCAAATTATCCTATCCCTTCAGCATAAAAGTAAAATATTTGGACAAAGAATCCCTAAAATCTTTCTATATCTTTTATAACAAAATTTGAACATAGAATAATTTAATCAATTTGCAGCAAATCTCTCTCTTTATAATACACTCATGTTTTATCTCATTGTATGTTGCTGGCTATTGAGAGCAGCAGTTTGTCAAGTTAATAATACGACACAGTATCATCATCAACAATACACAACTAGAGCTTTTTTTATATATAAAACTTCTATATCCATTGTTGAAGCTGCATTGTAAAGGCTATTGCTATACCTTTTATATTATATAAAGAAAAGGTAAAAGGTTTCTTTGCCATCAAAGTATTCACCGCCATATGTTTCTTACGTACAATATTCTCACGTAATAGTGATGCGAGTTGAATCAGGAAATCTTTCCTCCCTCCCCACCATTATAGTAATTTCATTGCTTCCCAATGTGGCGCAGGCGGTGCAAATTAACCACTCCACGGTTAAGCTCACTCCACACATAACAACTATGTTTTATATAAACCAACCCCATCCGAGATACAATAATATGAGAGCTGTCAAGAGCTACCATTGTTAGCATGTTTGACGACTTAGAACTTTTTTTAGTCGACATAAGGGAATGGAGAGAGGACAAAACTGATAGATCACACACATGCAATCGTATAACACACAATCGCCCCCCATATACATCAGATTTCTTTACTGAATAACGTCACTAGACTGTGATAGGATAATATTATGGTGGCAAGTACTTGAGAAAATACTCGCAATATATATACCAATTTAAGTTAACTACTTTAATTGATATTAGCGTAAAGCCTGTATTACACGATACAATTTCACATACAATTCTTCCTTACAAGAAAATTTCATCTCCATACAAACAAATGGTCGAGTTCAAGTTTTCTTGAAAGGAAAAATTGTATGCAATAGTTAGAAAAATTGTACCGTGTAATACCGGTTTAAAATACTTAATTTTACAACATTTTTTAGAGTATAGGATTTTATCAGCTGGATTTTTTTTTTATTTATTTTTTTCAATTTCTCAAGTACAAAAAGTAGCACCAGTATATCAAAGAACACGGAAAAATATCAACGTTATATTTTTTTATAATATAGTTATATATTTTAGAATGATAATAAATTTGGAGGTTGTAAATTAAAAACAGACCTATAAATTTAATTTCAATTCTATAATATAATAAATATTTTTTATAATTTAAATAAACATGATTTGTTATATTATATAATCAAAATTGAATTAAAATAGTATATTTAAAACCCCTGTCTTATATATTTATAATATTTATATAATCGAGCATAATTATTATAATCATAATTATAATAAAGAATTTTATAATTATAAATATGCATGCAAGCATGAAATTTTTAAACAATTACCATTTCTTAAAGGGTTAAAATTATTCATATATAATTAATATCTTCTCAAATAAAAATGTATTTATAGCAATTAATACACAATCAAAATAATATAAAATTATAAATAGTGAAAATAATTAAATTTATTTTAATATTTCACGCTCATTTAAATTTATACTATATATTTTACTCTCCTTACATGCCACCCAAGCAAGCAAGCAAGCTAGGTAATTTCCTTGTATTTATGCGAGGCAATTAAAAGCGACGCATCCTCAGGGGGGGCGGGGTTGAAATTTATTAGTGCAGCATGTGAGGCGCCAGCTGGTTCCCACATACCAGACGAGAGGCCTGCACCAGAAGCACCACCCTTCACATGCCTCTCAAGTCCACGACAAAGAGTTTTTTATCTCACCATCACACGGAAAACACGAATTGCATTTTGCTGATGCAGCCAATATTTTGCTGTCACACTACATTGAAAGTTTGCTTGAAACTTTGCACAATATTTGTCTGTAATTCATATAGCTTTATAATTAAGCTATATAATTATATTGACCTCGTATCAAAACTCATTGCAAATTTGAATTTGCTTGAATTTCAAAGATTTAGAGTTTTATATAGACATATCATGTCACTCTAATCTCTAATTGGTTGAAATTTATAATTAGCAGTCATAATTTTTTGCATTCATTTTTTTTTCTGTTTATTTATCATTATTAAATTTTTTTTTTATTTTTTATATGTGATGGTTGAAATCATTACAAACTTTGGTTAATTACATCACATTCGTAAATACATGCAAAACAATAAGAACGTATTTCATCATATCATATCATATATATATATATATATATATATATATATATATATATATATATATATATATATATACACATATACATACATATACATACATATATATATATATATATATATATATATATACACATATACATACATATACATATATATGTTATAATATTTTATAATAATATTAAAAATTAAGCTAATTAAGTATATGAAAACTTTAATTATTAGAATTTTGAAGTTTTTTTTTATATTTATACACATTATATATTTTCCAGTGTTATTGTTTATAATTTATAATATCTCTTTGTTATCAGTGACATCAACTTGTAAATTATATAATCCTCTTACTTGATATTATTTTGAAAATTTGCAACCAAAAGAGCAGCTTTTTTCCCCGATATTATTATGACACCTTTTCTTTTTTATTAATAATTATGAAGATTTCTTGGTAGGATTTATCAGCTATCATATAATAATAAAATTTTGAAACCTTTTTTTACTTTTTCCAGGAGTTTTCACTGCATCAGTGATACAACTATATATTATATATAACCAATATGTCAATATATGTATATTGTATTCCTTTTATACATATAAGGTTCGCTACCACCACTGCAGACCTTATCCTCCTGCATACCGCTTATGTCTCGTGTCAATCGTCGTGCAAGTCGTGCAGTATCGGAGGAGTTAAGCCGGCGAAGTGGAGTCTCGCAGTAAATTAGTCTGGATCATGCAGCGGGGCCGCGAGATTTATGGAACACTTTGCTGGCTCACGCGCCGCCCCTCACCGCACTAATTCCACCCTAATGGCCCTCCATGCTCTTTTTGCTAGCTTTGTTTCATGTTGCCCGGCGCACTTTCATGCTTTACTTCCAAACCACTTTAAGAAGTGTATATGCGTTGATAAAAGTATTTTGGTGACATTTTTTTTTCTTATCCATAATTTATGTAACATTTATTTACGTGGTTTCAATATTATTAATTACAACGTTATATATGTATATGTATAGTAAGGAAGCAAAACTCGTTTTGGTTTCTTTACACATTATATGTCGCTCAAGTAGCTTTTATTCCCTATAATAATTATATATTGAGGGATAAGTATTATACCAGCTAAAATTTTATATTAAAAGTAGAATTTTTAAATCCTTTTCAAAATAAGTTTTTTGAGACATTTATGCTTATTTATAATATTATATATAATATACAGTTTTGGTGGGAAATAATGGAACACATACAACACAGCGTATTATACATTGCATATCTGCAATCTAAATCCATAAAGTTCCACTATTTGTGATAAAATCTGTATATTTGGATATAAAGGTGCATGCAGAATTACAGAGTGATATGGAAATAATATAAATTCAAGTTTACGAACAAACAGTGTTTTGCCAACATGCCATAGTTTACAGTTTAGCCTATAACGTTTATATAATTACGCACCCACCCACCCACACATAGCATTTGTCAACACATTTCAATGGTATTATATTATATACTGTATAATTATGTAAACCATGGAAACCTTGGTTGTGAAAACAATAAATGGAAACGTTTGCAGCTAAAAGGATCTCCCTCCTACGATTGGAAATCGGGATCGACTTGGAGGCTGCTTATCGTAATGCAGAATTGATTGTTTAATATTTTTAACCTTTGAATATATATTGTTGACACACAATTATATTACATTTTGCCAATTGATGTCAGATTCGTTTGTACATAAAAAAATTCTCCCTTGATCTCACAAATCATTAAAATTTATTGATGCTCACATTTATATCACGGTAATATGAAAATAATTAGCTAAAAATTATTAATGATGATTCATGTATTATAGAATAATATTTTGTGATGTTATATAATTTATAATATCTTACAAATATAAAATTTATAGCAATTAAAGTGAGGCTAATTATTTTCTTTAAAAAGAACATGATATTATATTTTCTTCGAATGTTGCAAAATATTGTACAGAGGATTTTGATTCAAAAGGATTTGAGCATTATAAACATACTACTCCAATACAAGTTTTGGTTGAAGTAAAATTAAGATTTTTTAACAAAATCAGCAAAAGAGAGAAAAAAAAAATCAGCATTTGCCCCTGGTAGTTCAGCAACCCGCGTGTCGGTGCGCGGCAAGCAGGCGAGGGGACGTCACCGCTGTCCCCGTTGCCATGGCGACACTCGCTTGTGGTCATAAATTGCAGCCACCGCCACCCCGGCCATCCATCGTGGCGCGATTACCATCTAGACCGACAGCGGCGGCGAGCAGCCATCTTGCCCCCACAAACACCCTATAGCTATTGTCTAGCACCCTGTAGCTCTTGTCTGCTCCCGTGGTGTAAATCAGTGCATCCTGAAAACCAAAAAAAGTGTCCGTATGAGAACTCTACAATACCATTTGAACGCCAATAGTTGAGTTTAATTTATAAATGAGAAATTACTTATTGCCAAATTTATTTTTATCTCTGTAATGCATTGCTTAGCGTTATTATAATGTAAAGTGACAGTGTGACTTGAATATTAAATTTATCGATATAATATAAAATAAGTTACAAATATTTTGTAACATTTTATTATTCTATTCACAATCCATTTATGGTAAAAAATCATGAACCAAACATCCGAAAGTTTCTTATTTTATATTATTATATTGTACAGTATAGTATATAATATTATATAAGTAAAGCGACACCATCATGACTACAGTAAAAAAGAATTCTTATCTGGCGCTTGTATCTCAAAGCCATCAATTTCTGTTGCTGTATGTACAGTACGTACTGCTGGTCTGCTGCTGGCTATAGTTTTATTGGCGCTATGGCTGCCGAGCGACGGACCGTGACGCCAAGAGGGAGGAGGTTGTTTGATAAAAGCTCGCCGCCCGCGTTCACCAGCGCTTGTGGCGCCGCGGGTCACCACTCGCTGGTGAGAGCTCGCGGCCATCGCGACTAACATTCCGTCACCCACCAATCCGCGACCTTCTGATAACAACGAACATGCCTACAGAGCTGCAGATAAAACCAAAAATTTTGTCATATTTTTAATGTATTTTTTTCCTTTTGTTTGGGGGGGGGGAGGGAAGGAAGACAGATTTTTGTTAAATTTTTTTGTCTCTGTATATAGCTACCTGAAGAAGAGTCGCCACTGCATGTTACCAAGTGAAAAAAGAGGCATTTTATGCATACATGCGATTTCAAATAACATGGCAGACTCAGAATTAAACACAGAAATTCTATATATTATACATATACTGTATTATCATACACAGCTGTCTTTCAAAGTCTTTCACGTAATATAAAATAAATTTAGTTTAGTCATTAAATTCTAAATTAAAAATCTATAATATTATTTCAGAACTTAAATAATTACCGGATGAAATACATATTTTGATATGTTTTTAAAACTTTTTATAGTTTTTTTTTCACATATACGCAGCATGTATAACAATTTTATTGTCATTGGAATATTTGACTTATGCGGGTAAATTTTTTTTAAACCAAATTTTTATTCCACTTCTTATCTTTCAATTTCGACAGTTGGATATTAAAATATATACTTTATAATAAAAATTTTGATTGACTGTCAGTTTTATTAAATACTTAAGTGTAAAAAGCCCATGCTTTCTTTAGTCGGTTGTATTAAAAAGTTTGCCCGCATTTTTAGATAATCTATACAGATGTTATGCATGAAAGTAATGGACAGAGAACTAATTTTTATGTATATATTAGTGAAATGTTCTTTATTTTTTGTTTAAGAATTTTTTTTAACAATCACGAATATTTAAAACACAAGTTTGGTGGCTGCAGTCGGAATCTGAGTGATCGTTCCATATACATATTATATGTGTACACAAAATCTCTCTATATCCTTGCGAGCTATTATTTGAGTATTTGATCATCTTTTTTAATTTTCTGCTGGGCTATTGCCATAATGGACAACATACATGAAAAAATTTTATTACAGAAATGAATAGATGGTACCAAATTATGCTACTCTGAATTTTTTCAGATTTTTTTGAGACCCGGAACTATTTTTAAATAATTATTGAAAGTCCTGTGATTTCAGTTGGCACCCCTGCAGCCTTAATAAAAAGGATAGAGACTGGACGCCTATTGATGCCTCCAGGGGGCGTGGCCGCACTTTCAATAATTATTTAAAAATAGTTCTGGGTCTCAAAAAAATCTGAAAGAATTCAGAGTAGCATAATTTGGTACCCTCTATTCATTTCTGCAATAAAAATTTTTCATGTATGTTGTCCATTCTTGAAGTTCAAATTATTAATTATAAGTTATAGCACGAGTCATAAAAAAATTGAAAAAAAAACACGTGCATGGATTATAATTATAAGTCCCAGTATACAATCATGACAATGTTACTAACACTTACGTAAGATTGCATTTAATAACAAAAATCACATATTGTAATTATTTAAGAGTGAGCAATTAACTTACAGAATTTACTCAAAGGATGCTGAAGTTGTCAATATTTTTATGACCTGCGATCACACGTCATGATTTTGTAATTTTTCTACGTGCATTACATAACAAATAGAAACATCCGCCGCATTGAATATAACAATAATTTATTTTTTCTTCAAAAATAAGTTATATTATATTATGCATATTATTTATTTACCCATACTGGAAGAACATATTTATTCTCTTCTCTATTATAATTGAAACCATAGATATCTATGGACAAAGCCTTATATTTATTTTGTATATTCTTTCACCTTTAAAATTTTCCGTTTTTTATAATTATTAAATTAGTTTCTTATTATGCCAGCCTCTTTAATTTCCATCAAAAATCGTTAAACTGGAAATTTTACATTAATAATATAAAAAAATAATGAAATTACTTTTAATAGCTTAATGAAATTAAATTATCACAGCTTAAAACTGTAAAGATCACTACTATAAAATTTTGAAGGTGAATATAGACATGTTTCAATTTATTATATATTTTTTTTTGTCATTCATGCTATAACATTGAATGAAAAGTACCAATTCATTGAATATTTTAATGATCATTTAATATTAGGCTGAATGCATGTCCATTCTCATGTCCTCCCCCCTCCTACAACATGTAAGAACACTTCAGAGTGTGTATTTAGACGATGTCGGCACTTTTGAGACTACAAAGCTCTTGAAGCACTTGAAAATCTCTCATATGCCACTGTCGACACAACCTTTTTATATTAGATGCTCTCTCTCTCTCACTATATTCTTGTGCACATCAGTGTATATAATAAAACACTACCAACATATAGTTTTTGTTGAGATGGTAGTTAGATTGATGAGTCTAAGAAACACAAAGATAAACCTGAAATAGATTGACGGACGTATTTGCTACCGAGCTCTAGTTGGTCTCACACAATTAACAAAGCTCATCTCCGCAAGTGCCACACCGGCAATGGTGCGTGCATAGAGGGATGATGGGGGTAGTAGCGCCACCGTGATGTTGTGGAGCTTTCTGGACCATTTCCAAGCGTCTCAAAATTGTCTGACGTTACAAAAACACAATTAGCTTGTCAACAAGTAAACCTGCTCAATGATTAATTGACTTAAGTGTCATGTTAATCATAAGTTTTTTGTAATTAAACTTATTTGAAAAATCAACATATAGCTGTCGTGGATTGTATATTAAATAATGCATTAATTGATTTAATTGTATATTTTAGTATAATAAATCTTGATGCCATTATTTTGATGCATCACAATCTTGAATTATGTATAATATAATCTTTTTTTTTTTTATTCAAATTTGAACTTTTAAAATCAAAATATAATCAAATACTTTAAAATTACCAGAACAATCGCTCAAACAATTAAAAAAAAAACACAACAAAAACATTATGTTGTAGAAGATACAGTATTGTTTACTAATTGTTTACATATTATATTACCCTTGCAATTATTAATGCTAATCCTCTGTAGGCATATACAAACTTTAATTGTATTTCCAACATTAGAAATGAAACATGATCTTAATTTTATTCGAATTAGTAAATAATAACTCTCCACAGTTTTACATGTGAAGAGATGAGAGACTCACAGCATCCCCCACACAATGGTACTGCAATAACTGCAACTCATCAGCAAGCAGCCTACGAGGAGGCAGAGGGTTGACGTTAATGTTATTTATAACGCATGGCTCTTCCTCGTGCATGGAGCAGAGAGTGCTTCTGCAGAAACACTCGCGCGGGCTAACTTAATAAAGACGGCCGTAATCCAATTGCCAGCTCTTCGATATGACGTGGCGACGACCCTCATCTCTATACAATAACATTTGCTGGGACACGAGTTTACAAACTGAATGACTGTATGCAGACTTGTATCAATAATTATTTTTAAATTTTTACATACTCTAGCTGGTGTCGCTATCCATTATTTTTTTCATACACAAAAAAGAGCAAAGCATAAAAATTTAGATTTATAATTACTTAAATATATTCTGGGTTCATTCAAGGTCTATTTATTGTATAGGAAACTTTATAATGCTGGCTTATATATATAGCTGTATAATATGTTTGACATTTAATGAAAGAGATATAAAATTTGATAGCATTATCACCCGCACAACTTAATTCTTTCAATATAAAAAATAATAATAATAATAAAATACAAAACTCCCTAGCTGTATAAATCTAGTTTATTTATAATTGTGTATATAAATATAGTAATTGGATTTTTATTTTTAAGAATTTTTGTGTTGCTTTGATTAGATTTCAGTAATATGATGGAACATATGACTGCCCATTTATTATAATGCAACTCAACTCTATCATGGAAATGTAATTTCAATTGCCAAGTTCAGCTGATTGCTCGATACTGCATATAGCGGGCAAGCTTTTCCAAAATCCTAAATACGAACATCGGATCGGAAGCACCCTGAAAATGTAACAAAAATTTACTCCCTTATAAAAAATTGCATGTGAAATTATAAAAAGGTCGAACGTTTAAAAAAAAATCATTCAAATGAACTTGAAATATATGAGTGCATGAGTAAATTATGTTCAAATTCTCTTCAGTATAATGCCAGTGAGAACTTATTTTTAGTAAAGAGGTCCAGGTGGGGTCTCCTCGAGCTTACAAGTGACAATGGAGCTGATAGGAATCAACTGGAGTGCTGCAGTGACAATATGCTCTGCCATTTGCCCGGCTGCTGCTGCAGAGGAACCCGACACTCCGGAGGGATTAGTCGGGGATTCCTCGGGCGACAAAGCCGGCGCACGTAATCCTCGATCGGTCCCCTAGTGAACAAGACGCGGCTTGTTGCGTCATAATAACCAAACTTCAGCAAGCTATCACAAAAACAACATCATTATGTGCCAGTATCGAGTATTCATGCAAATCCCCAGCAGACCGTTACCAGTTTTACCTTCATCAAACAATTTTGCCACCTGCTTTACTCCCATTCTTGATTTTGGTTCTATTTTTGTCTCAATATACAGTATTAATAAAGTCTTAGATTCCGTCTGTGATTTTCTCTGTTTTTTAATTAGCTCGATGAGCTGTTACAGAACTGTCATAGAAACTTATTGAAAATTGAAACAATTCCATGATCCGCGAGAAACGATAAACAACTAAACATCGCCAATTAAGCTAGATAAAGATTACAGAGCGCTAGTTTCAGTTATACACAGACATAATATATTGAATCATGAAGATGAACTTGAATTCTGTCAGGTAGAAATTTCAAACAATTATTTTCGATAAAGATTACGTCGAAACTTGTTTGGTCCTCGTGATGTGATCTTCGGTCATAACTCGCGTGGTCCGGCGCGTGCTGATGCGGACGATAAATGACGGCAGGTCACGCTTGCAGCTGACCGTCTCCCACGCCCACCTGGCTCATCTCTGCTTCTGGACCAGCTGCTCCCTCGCGTGCAATATATATATGCACACCCCGCCGCGTCGCATCGCACGAGGCCACGTGATGTATGCTCCTCGCCGCGGGGTTTGATACTTCGGTAGCAGCTTCATATAGAACATCTGAATTGATATCGACTACATGCAGAACTTAAATTAAGATGCATGTATTACACGATGCGATTTCGCCTTACAAATTCTCTCATGCGTGAAAAATAGAACATGCATGATTGTACTTTTGCTTTCTTTTGTTCGAGAGAGAAATATTTTAAGATACAAATAGAAAAAACAAGTGAATTTGCAAAAGAAATAAAAACAAATGGTTTCTTTATAAAAGTTGCTCTTAAAACAAAACAAAAATCTTCCATGCAGCTATACTGCAATTTGTATAATGTGTATAGTTTCCCACATATATGGATTAGTGCTCACATATAAAAACATAACGTTTCTAAATTGAAGTGGTCTTGTTACTTGTTGTCATCAATTTAATCACATTTTTTTATCGAGTCTGGCCCTTCACCGGGTGCCATATGTGCGGTACAGAGAGTGCACAAAGCCCCCCTCGTCTCCCACAGGGATGTAAACTCGGGGATGCTCTCTCCCCTGCTCTAATCTCGCTGCTCCCCGAGTGCTCACTCGCTGCCAGATATTGATCCCGTTTCCGTCTTCCCTGGGAGTGCAGAGGGCCTTCTTACAGTAGCGAAGGAAAGAGCATCCTTCCTGAGACAGTGTGTACAGACCAGCACAAAAAAAAGTGGATCTTGACTGTCCACTCAAGTGACCAATCTCGACTTGGAAAATTTCACACAAATTAAATGTTTTATATATACGTAATGAATTGCAAATTTAAATAATGTTTCGACAGGACGGAAAATACAATACAATTTGTTTTTTGATACAATTTTATGAATATTGCGCTCAGGATCTTAAGAAATGGTTATATTTTGTGTGAATGTTCTACAATAAACTTTAAAGTAAAGTTTACTTTGTATTGTTTTAATTAAAAACTCATTTTTTAAAATCTTTCACATTAGCCGTCTGAATGATTTATATACGTTGACAATAAATCTCATTCGTTGTTAGTTCCACGTTAATCGCTCATGTTGTGTGATACGCGGCACTAAAGCATATACAGAGAAATGATTAGTTTTGCTCACTTTGCGTGGGAAATATTGCCAACTGTTTACTGAACGTGAGCCGGAGCGTTGAGTGCTACATTATTGTTATACTGCTGGTTATTATTATATTATCTAACACTCAGGCTAGTCAAATATTGATAAAAAGCGAGCACATGCAGCAGCATTCATTGTTCCTGATTATCCCTAATGTGGGGGGTATTAATGCATCCTTCCTCCCCTAACTGTAACACCCTCACCCCCCGCGGCAATCTCTGTGTACTTCGTGTTACATCACTCGCAGCATTTGATCCACAACTGCTGCGGTGGACGCGATGTGTGAAAAATTGTCACCTTTGTTACCTAATGAAATTTATTTAAAATAAATAAAATGACAGCAATATTTGCGTATTGTATAATTATTATTGAGATGCAGAGCTATGAATACAAACAGTTGTTTATATAATAATAAATAATATTATACATCGCGAAGCTTAATTTATTTGTATTTTTCATAATTCTGTATAGAGCAAATTGAAATGTGTGTTGTTGTTTCTTTGCGTATATTTTATTTTATTCTCAAAATTATACAAAAAAGAGCGCAGAAACTAAAATAATTCTCAAAGCTCGCACTTCATTGATTGCTTTTGTAATTGAACTAGACATTGCAGCATTTACTTTTATTTGTGAAAATGACGTTTCATAAAACTCTATCTATTATATAAGTATGAATTCAATGATATAAGGCTCCAGCAGTATATATTAATAATTATGTGTGTGTGCAGTATAATTATTGTATATAAAACAATACCACTTTGATGTATAAAAAAGATTGAATAACTTGATTCGTAATTTATGAAATAATATTGACTGTCACTCTGAATGTGAAACGTAATAAATAAAAAGTATTTTCATGTGTGGCCAAGATAATTTATAAATATATTTTACGTCTAAGTCATGCACATTATTTATGGTTAATTTTTTTAAATGATAAATACCTGACTTTACCTGTCGAGGAAGGACGAAATTGTACCTCGAAGACATAACCGATGACATTCAATAATACTGAATTATGCATATAATGTTAAACCAGAGGAGATCGATTTACAACTTACGTTTTTATGTTCGACTATAAACTCGTTGAGAACAAAAGCCCTTTCAATGTAAAATTTGTTTGTATTGTCATGACCAATCATTGACGCTCTTTTATAAATAAAGTAGATCAATCTGATCAAATGCTCAACTATAAAAGAGCTCTATATAACAATGATGAAGTAAAAATAAAATACTTAAATCTTGATCTATATAGGGAACATTATCATTATGTATGTGTGGTTAATATATAATGATGGTAAATAATTAGCAAACCATTAGGAGTATTTTATGTGCTTCAAATTCAGTAACATGCAGGGAATATACCCAAAATAAATTCATAAAGAACGTATGTAGCGAGATCTGTGCCACGTCTATGTTTTGAAAATTTTAGAGTAAAATATGTGATTTCGAAATTGATCGCAAAAGTTAATTGGTACATACCTCTTACGCATTAAATATTTATTTTTTAAATTGAAGTAAAATTTGGAAATTCAAAAAAGTGTGTATGAAAGAATTAAAACAAATTTACCGAATTTAAAGTCCCTTCACAAATAACCTCGAGTAACCAACCAAGAGGAAATTTCCCCCTCTATAATATACGTTATATTGACTGAGGGAGGTTGCTTCGTGTTGTTTTGGGCAAGTAAGCGACAAGATGGCGGCTGCGGGATGCTGTTGCGGGGCGGGGAGATGCTGCAGAAATATCGATCACGTGGTTGTAACACCTCCATGCCCGCGCACCGTCACGTGACCCGGTGGCGGTGACCAACCGCGACCCCGCGCGGTCACCGACTTACGTACACGTCGGGTAATTTACAATCAAGTTTAACATAAAATATGTAATTTTATTACAGCCTATCATAATTTTATTAAAACTTGAATATTATGATAGTTTTATGATACTTAAAAACATTAAAATAAAAACTGCGTAGAATTATTTATAAAAGAAAATGTTGAAATTTTCTTAAGAATACAGTAATGGAATTTTTATAACAAAAATGTATAATATTTTATCATCATGTTTATAAAAAAGTATACGCTAATTTAAAGAAAAAAATACGATTTAAGAAACTGTATTTATTAATCCTATATATATAACTCTTTTTTTTATATAACATTAAGACTTTTTGTTGAATTCTTAGCATCGGTTGATCGCACACAACACGTCAACAAGCCTCGTAATAAATAGCCCAAGTTTGGGCTGTTGCTGCTTGTTATTTCTTCTTCTGTTATTATCACGAGGGACATCTCTCAGCTGATTTGTTGGTCGCTCTGCAGCCTCCTCGCCTAATTAATGACGCATCCCCGCCAACGTTCGATCACCGCGACTGTCACAAGCACCAGATAATTCACTTATTTCCACAGATTAATTGATTACTTTTAGACCTAATTATATTTGTATCATTATTTTTGGTTAAATATTTTATTTTAATGATCTACACACTCCTTCTTGCATTATCAGAAATCGTTGAAATATCTAAACTTATAGATTCTTGCAGGCTCATTTTGGAGGAGAGGAAAGATCTGATCAAGATTTTTGATCAAGGTGTTTCCTTTATTAAAAAAATAATTGCATAGATGAGGTTGACTCTTGACTATTGTTGGTTTGGTTCTTCCAAAAAATTAAAAATTAGTTGTGAGTGGTTTTATATTTTCACTGATGCTGTTATATTTATGCTACTTTCTATTATATTCACACATGATCTACTGTTTGCTAGTTTTAATGTATATGATCAGTGTAATTTGCATATAATTTTTATTTTTCATGCTGAATAGTAAACGTTTCCAAGGGACTATTCTCAAAAAATTTATAGCATATACATTTTTAACCATGCATGCAACCTATATAATACAAATACTTATAGTAGCCGACTTGGCGGATTCCGATATATCAAATCTTAGAATACTATTTATTTATTTTAATTTTTTTAACCGATGGCTGAATTACTCAAATAGATTCAAAGAAGACTAACAAAATTAATTCAAACTCTTACAAATAAAACTGAGAGTTCATAACGCGGTATAAAGATAACTCGATCGTCTCCATTATTTATAGTTTCAAAATGTATGCTATAACCCAAAAATCCACCGTATTTATTACTAAAAAAAATGGATCGAAGTATAATATATATTATAAATTCATGATAATTAAATTCGAAACAATTTATTAAATACATAGTTCTCCAGTTTTGCAAATTTTATTGTTGTCCTGACGTCTCGTGGTCATTGTTGCAGGTGCTAAAGTATTGCGACCATCTCCATGGCAAGTGGTACTTCTCCGAGGTGCGTGCCATCTTCGCACGGCGGTACCTGCTGCAGAACACGGCGCTCGAGATCTTCCTCGCCAGCCGCAGTGAGTATATTATACCTGGAACATTCATCATAGGAACGTGAACACAAATTTTCTCTGACGCCGCAAAGATTCGTACCTCAGAATGTATTTTATATTAATATCCGAGAATGAAACCATGCAGTTGGTTTTGTTCTGCACTCTGCGACTTGGCCAGACAAACTCGATCTCTTCATTGTCTGTACATCCCCTGCTGTGGAGAGCATGCACTGATACACCCCTCTCAGCATGCAGCTCGATGAGGGGGTTGTCCCACTGTTGCTCAATCCCAGCCGCTCTAATCACTTGCATGGCCCGCGGGAATGAAAACCCCAGTCTGATATTTAACTGAAAAACCTGCTAATTGGTGCTCGTAACACAGTTTCATTTGCGCATGTATGTATATAAGAATATTTGGTATGCTCCGTAATAATGGGTTCTTTTGAAACATTTCTTGTATATGCATATAAATATATCATTGTATATATATATATAAAAGTTTTAGCAAAAAATGTTGAACTACTAAACGCACTGAAAACACTAAAAAATTTGTATAAATAAGGAATAAAGCCAAATAAAACTCAAATCTTTCTATTGTAAAACATTCGAACCTGGTACCCCTGCTCCGAAAGCTCCATTGTATTGGAACTAGAAGTATTTATGGCTTTATTGAGAGCGACAAAAAGCGATCTCCTCTGCGCGCGGGTTGGGCCCTCACGCATGCTGGATGCTGGATCACAGTAAACCGGCAGACTTTGTGGTCCTCCGTTGACAACGTGACCAATTGCACCGAAGTCGTCTCCGGAGAAATCTCGCTGCATAAGTTTTGCAAGTAAACGCGGGAGCTGCTAGTATATTTTCAATCAGTCTTATTATATATAGAAAACTATTCAAAGTTTTGTTTCTTAAATCAGAGTCAACTAAATTGTTGTGTGTAAGTTGTTTTAATTCGAGTATTCCAACATTATTTTTGTGATACATTAATCACTTGTATAATAAAAACGTTTTTCATTAAAAATAAAATTTATTATGTTTGAATTTCAATGTTTTAGTTCCCTCCCATACTATAAATACAGTTCTCCGACATGTATGGTATTTTGTACAAACCCTACAGTTTTTTACTATATAGAAGCGTTGCGCATGTACCAAGTAGCGAGAGCCAGGGTTGGTTCCGCTTATCGCTCGATACGAAAGGCGCCGGCGCCTCTATTGGCGCCCCTCCCCCCCCCCCCCCCTCGTGGTCCCCCCCTTCGTGCCGCTACATACATCAGCCCACAACTGTCTCCTCGCGACACGACGCTCATTAATCCCAATCCCAAAGGATCAGCAACCCCCTCTACGTAATGGAACGTTAATTACGTATTTGTGACATCAATTATTCACATGAAATACACAACACAGCTATAGGGGTCATTGATTAACCTTTCTTTTGTAATTAAAATACTTTTTTATAAAATTAAATGTGATATTTAATATAAATCGTTATTTATTTTGAAAACAGTTTTGTTTATTTCCGTTTTATGTTAGTTTAATTTATTATAACCATTATAAATATTACGTACAGTCATGTAATGCAGGAAATATATCTGAGGAATTATTTCTAAAGTTCAGACCATATATTATTATTGTGCTTAGAGGAGGAGGCTGTGGGCTTACCATCTGGTCGCGGCTTGCAAACAATGGACCGGATGCAATATACATGATCGCCGCATAATGAGTCGTACCATCGTCGCAATACATGAGCTGCCAAACGCGATTTATTGACTTTTATAACATATTGTCTCTCAAAACTTGTACTGGGGGGATTATATAAAACTTATACAGAGAAACAAAAATTATATACAACCTTGTTTCCTCAATCTAAAATTATAATTTTCTATACCCTCGATTGTTGTTCAGTATATCAAGTAGCTTATATTATTATACGAATCTTATAACAGCTTATCTGCATTGCTGATGTAAAAAAATAAAAAAATATATTCAAATAGCGTGTTACAGTCTGACTATTCTATTGTTTTATACTAAACTTGGTGTTGCCATGTTCAACGGGTTGCCTTTACTCCAGGGGCTAACTTTGTCTTTTTAGCAATCGCAGACAAGCCTATAGTAATAAATAAATAAAAAAAATCAATATTTCGATCTTTCCTTGATGTTTTTATATAATAAGTGCCTCCTGACCCATGTGATGCATAACAATATTAATATAACGGTAAGAAAATTATTGTATACTTATATAAAACAGAAGTTCTAATGAAAGAAAAATAGTAAAAATTAAATATCCTTACACCTAATACGCCATCATTGTTATAGTATCGCGACCTTTGCAGTTAATTTTTTTTCCTTAAACTCTCTAATATGAGTCTTAATTTGGGTTACTAGCAATTGGTAAGCAATTTTGTGTCGTGGATTGAGATTTGATTTGCGGCGGCGGTATCGGCCGTACGATCTGCTGGTCCCGCTCAACAATGGGCGTCACGTTTCCACTGTTGATGACTCTGTCCGCGAGAGACGTGGCAAGCATTCGCAAGTGGACATTGCTTGACCTCGCGGCAGCCGCTTCCCGGAACTCGCGACTTGGATTATACGAGACGAAAATCGTAGATCGTACTAATCGATGAATTTGATCAGCGATCATCATGTAAATATACCTTAGTAGATTATTTATGATACATACATGTCGTGTGTTGAGCATACTTGTTTTAAAATCAATTGAACAATAAAATATCATATTAGTACCATGTAAGAATATAATATTTTTTTTCCAAAGATTCTAAGAATCTTATAAATAAATCATTTCGAATAATTTGCTGGTTTGAATTATGAAATGAAAAATGAAATTGATAATCATAGTGACATTGTTTATATAAAACAATAAGAAAAACTTATATTTTATAAGTAATCATATATTTGTCACCTGTAAGCTAATGCAAATGTCGTGTTTGGTCCAAATATTTTTGCCAAAAATTAGCATACGGGTAGTGGCATTGTCAGTAGTCGGTTTGTGGGAGCACCTGCCTACCGCTTCGTAAAAAAAAAAAAAAAAAAAACGTCGAAGATTTCGTCGTAAGAACTGAAAGTTATGTCGTTTATCGTGGCCACTTTTTGCTCGCTCGCATTGTGTCGTCCTCACCGCAAAGAAAATATCAAACACAAAATTTTTGAATCGCGAACATGCGGTAGCTGCTTGAAATACGTGCCGCCCAAAATCATCATTCATTTTACTCAACATAACCGTTTTATCAGACATCAGACCACTTCTCAAAAATATAATCACATTAAAAATAAAGTAATACTATATACTACAAATAAAAAGATTGGATTGATTTTTAGTACTTGTAATTTTTTTAATTTGTGGAAATAGTCACATTTTGAAAACAAAACAACAGCATAATTTTACCAAAAAAACACGTGCACGTGAGCCTCGAATCCACCTCTACGTTGATTGGCTTAATGACAAAAACAGATCTTAAAAATAAAACTTTCATCTATTTTTGAAGTGATTAAATAAATAAAAACAATTATATTTATAGAAAAATTATTTAGGTTCATTTTTCCTAGGCGTAATATTAAATCAAGGCTATAATAATGACTAAAAAGTCTAAAAACAAATTTGGGATGATTATCTTTTAAATTATTATACAAAGCAGTGACTTATAGTTGGATATTATTAAACACAATAATGTGCGTCAATATTTCTTAATTTTTATAACGAACCTTAGTAATATTTTGTCTTTTTAAATTATATCAATAATTTTTCTTTATAATTTTATGATACAGGTAGCAGCTGAATGTATTAAATCTACGCTATAAGTAAACACCCGTCTGTCTCACTGCATGATAGTTATAGACCAAGTTTTTTTACGATTTGTTGTATTTTCTTTAATCTGCTGTAAACACGAAATTTTAATATGAGAGGAACACTTTACGATATTGCCGGCAGTCGGCGGCCGCTAATCTCGATGTAGTCTGATATATGTCTGAGCGGATGCTTGACGGGGGGTGCAGGGCTATGATTTATCGAATGTAACGTGATTTGTATGATAAATGAAGTTGTGATCATGGAAAATATGAAATTAATTACTGTAAATTCACCGTCATAGTTATCAATTCGTCAATAGTAAAAACAAACATATAAAATTAATTATCTTCAAAATAAATATTAAAATATTAATTCGATTGTAATTTTTTTTATCAATACATAAATGATTTTACTGGAATTAATTTTATCATGCTTCAAGTCGCGGTATATCTTACACAAATCATTGCACACTGCATTACGACATTGAAAATAAATAAGGTGCAATGTGTAATAAAAATGCATGTAATTTTTACAACATCACCAGCATACATTTATTTAAAATATATCATTCTTTTAAAAAAATGCTATCAAAAGTAATATGAGAATTGCAACAGAGCCATTTAAGTTATTTCAACGCTTTATTTGAACATGATGACCATGGCATGCATATAATATCGTAATAAATTAAATTTTTATAATATATAAATTTTAAGAATTATTTATTTTCAAATGTGTAAAAAGTATATTTTTCTTGTACAAGTATACTTCAGGATAGTTTGAATGTTACCCCTGCTTAACTTTCTTATGGAGCTGCATACTTCAACACGCAGATTTACATTGCAGATACTGTAAATGTAGAGGACGATTAAAGAACGCACCGTTCCCCATCAAAAGTCCATATTAAGGTGGATTTTCATGGGCGGCAACGACGACGCGGCGCGATTTGACGTAAAAGCTGCGAAATCCTATGCGGTGGCGAATTCGCCGGTAATCGCGTTAATTACGATGCTCTTTTTCTTTTAATCGCCCAATATGGCCGCCAATGGATGTTACAGCAAGTGCGCTTTATTCGCGCCGCGTCGCAGGCTGGAAATCGCTCATGAAAATCCACCTTTACTCTTCTTAAAGGTGGATTCAGATGGCGACAACGGCGATGCGACGCTCTTTTGTCACACAAGCTGTGAAATCCTATGCGGCGAGCGAATTCGCCAGGTTGCGGCAGCGAAATCGCGTTAATTGCGATGCTCTTTTTTTAAATCGCCAAATATGGCTGCCAATGGATGTCAAAGCAAGTGCGCATTATTCGCGTCGCGTCGCATGATAAAAATCGCCATCATGTGAATCCACCTTAAAACTGACTGTGAGTGACGCGTTATACAGATCAGGGGTAACGTTCATGATGTGCATTTTGTTTATGACTATCGATGTTGAGCCTCCGTCTGTGTTGCAGCGTCCATCATGTTCGCGTTCTCGGACCAAGCCACGGTGAAGAAGGTGATCAAAGCGCTGCCCCGCGTCGGTGTCGGCATCAAGTACGGTATCCCTCAGACCAGGTGAGCTGATACATTGTAATATTTTCTGTAATAGATATTGGTGGAAATTATTTGATTAATTCAAGTAATATGTTTTGTAATTGTAATTACTTCCTAAACCAATCGTTGTACTGACGTGTTTCAGACGAGCCTCGATGATGTCGCCTCGTCAGTTGATGCGCTCGTCCAATATGACTCAAAAGTGGCAGCGTCGAGAGATCTCCAACTTCGAGTATCTCATGTTCCTCAACACCATCGCTGGTAAGTACCTCTAACTCATGATAGTCAAGAGTGGGTCGAAGTGATGTAATATTCCAATGTCATTTCTCAGCCATGTATATTTCGGGACATTTGGGGATGAGACCCTAAAATTAATTCCCCCTCCCCCTACGTGATGGATCCTATAACCCTTGTTTTAATGATGGAGAGCCCTATCCCGCAATGTTATTTCATAGTATTTGTGATTAGGGTGATTGATTGGAATATTTGAGAATACTTTGAATTTTGCCCCCTCCCCAAAATTTCCTACCTACATCTTTGCCAGCAGCGAAGAATTTTTTCTCTTGAACCGTGAGAGTTGAACGTAGAACATCCGCCGTCGGCGTTGATGTTTGTGTTGGTACTTGCTGCTGCATCTGATGGATTGTGGCTTGTAAGGGTGTCAGAGAAGGTCCATTGTGATGCCACTCGGAGGAGGAGCGGGGTTCATGACTGCCGGCAGCGAGGTTATCGCGCGACACTCCGCTCCCAAACATCTCGCCTCGCGTGACACGGCTATCCGTCAACCCGCCCGGCAGACCGGCTCCCTTGCATTGCAGATATAGAAACAGCACACCCGCTTAATACATAAACATTTACAATACACTTGAGCAAAGACCGCGAGCTGCATATGAACGAGCATGAAACTCGCAAAAAACAATCGTTTTTATACTTGATTTTCAATTCATTTAAATCACAAAACAAGTAATAAAAAATTAATGATATTCTTACAATATATTAAATATCTTTAAATAAAAACTATACTTATGTGATTTTTTTTTCATTTGAATAAAATAAAATTAATTGTTTGTCATGCGAATAGAATACAAAAGAAAAAAATTATAAACTTCATTGCAAATTTTGTACCTTCTTGTTAAAATTTCGTATTCATAAAAACAAATCACATTGCAGAAAATATACAGGTATATGTAAAGTACACTTATAGCAAAAAAGAAATCAGCATTTTACATTGTCAGTACAATTAAATTCAAACTTGTTTCATCTCTAAAATGTTAAAAAGTTTTCATACGGAAAATAAAGCAGTCGAGTCGAATATTAGTTATTCTTTTTAGTGGTCTGGTAATAATCGTCATTTTGTGAGAGTTAAAGTCCCTTTTCCTCTTGATAAAAATATTAAAGTCTCCATTAATTCTTCTTCACTTTGAGCGATGAAGAAATAAGATGTATTTTTGAGCTCTAGAGGTAAAAAGACGTAATATGGCATTACAGGTTTATGCCTCGTGTAAAAGATTCATGAGTTGCAGCCGAATTTTTTCAAGTATAATAGTGATCACTTATCCAGCAATAACAAAAAATTTTGACAGCAAGTGAAATACATAAATTTGAGCTTTCCTTGAATTAAATTCATACATTATTTATTATCTATACAAACATGCCACGTATTAAACATTTTAGGGGTTTGAAAAAAAAATTATATAGATTTGTGTAATTTCTTGCTAGCATGTTACATATAGCTAGCGTACTTAAGTCTCTATATATATAATATATAACATCATGCTTTTTATACACTTTCGTGTGTATGATTTATTATTTACATATTAAAAATTTAAGACAAGAAATAGAAAAATATTTTCTTTTTATATAGATTTGTGTCATTTCTTGCTAGCATTTTATTAACAACGTAGCGTGCATAAGCTCTACATAGACGTCCCTGCAGGCTGAGGAAGGGGGGGGGGGGCTTACATATTTGGTCCTCGGAGGATCTGGAGCAGCCGTGCGGAAGGAAGAGGCTGGAGGGTACCTGGGGGACTGTCGGCTCGGCTTAGGCGCCACCTCAATCAGCCGCATGCTCCCTTGCGTTCATGCGCACTCGCCGCATTGCAAACCATGTACAATCTTTCGTATGCTGGAAAGGAAGTAACAGAGGAAATAATATAAAATAAATTGTATTTTTGCTAAACAAATCTTATATTTATTAATTTTTGGTAAAAACAATCTTTCATATATATGCTAGAAGAAAATTATGGCATTCCCATGCAATTTTTCAACACATTTTCAATCCAAAATTATTATTTTTATGCATATTTTTTCTATTTTTTTTTGTATATTGTATATATAGTTTTTGTAAAATAATTTAGAATATTTTATTACTTCGTAAATAATTATAAATGCAAACGTATTCCATAATTTTGATTGTTTAATCAAAATATATATACACATGCAGATTTTTTAGACAAAGGCAAGTACAAGAATAATTTTAATTGTTCGTAGAAAAGTACTTCATTTAAATAAAAATAAAGTAATTTTATTCTAGATACGTTCTTGAGAATATTTTTAATAAAAATTCCAATTTATTGCTGCATTATGTATCATAATGCTATTTATTTAAAAAAATTATCAATTACTTTCAAAGTATATATATTTTTTAATATTTTCAAATGCCAATCAAGTCAACAATCTTCTTTTTATATTATGTTTACAAGAATTTTAAACTTTATTTTTTTACATTCTATAATACAATTCTTTTTGATAAATTTTATACAGTAAACATGTTTATACGTATTATTATTTGCAACGTTTTCTCTTTTTAAATGTAAAACAACTTCTTTATTGCTGAAAAAAAAAGAATACAAGACACAAATACTGTTAAAAAGCAAACAACCAGCAGGTGCCTTTATATTCTGGGTTATATATAATAAGAAAATAACCCAAACTTCTTTTACTCAAGGGATCTTATTTTTTTTTTCTCTTCAATCCACGGTAGACAAAACAGGGAGTTTAGAGTCTGGTGAGGCTCAAAAAACGACGGGCCTGCAAGTTCAAAAGGCAGGCCCGCTCACCAGACGCTCTTAGTCAATTCTTCTTGCAGCAGCCTCTGGAGTTTGTCTGATGGACGGGGTGGTAATACAGCCCTTAGATAAGAAGCAATTTAGGGGCTGTCGAGGAAGTAGAGCAATTACGAGCCTGTCCGAGCTGTTTTCAGATTAAAAAATATGCCTTGTAACTATAGAAATATTTTAAGTGGCTTTCATTTTTTTATTTAAATCGTATTTTCTTTTGAAGACAGAATATTAGTATTCATCCACAAATGTGCATATAACAAGAAATTACAAGATTGATGCTTCGTTCAATTACAAATACCAAATACCAGGCGGAATAAGTTATTAAAATGAATTCTCTGAATTTGTGTATTTTGTGGCTAATATTACTCCAAAGATGTATCACATTATCCGATTTATGCCATTTTTTTTTTATTTGAGAAAGACCTGCATGCTATTATCTGAATAACATTTTTTTCTGTTTAGCAAAATTCTATATTCCGTCATTTCTAGCCCTGACTACACTAAATGTGAATGATATAAAATAACTAAAATATCGTTTTTTCAGTGTTAGTATTGCCATTTAATATCATGTGGTGATTTTGTCATTAAATTATCCTCGTGGTTACTTTCATAACAAGAAATGTGGTAACAAGAAAATTTGAGACCATCAAGTTATTTTTTTTTTATATTTTATTATTTTTGTATCCTAGTCTTTTCTTTTTTTTTTTATTTTTAATAATAAGTTTTGTTTTGTTTTTTTATACAGAAATAAAATTATTAAAGTTTTAAGTTACCACTGCTGGCATGTTATGAAAATGGTTTTACCATCAAGATGCTGTCCGGGTATCATCATGCAGGGATGAAGTTTCCCGGTTGCCATGGTTACATATCAAGTTTCCCTCCTCAAGCCTCTGATTGAAGCTGCAAAGCTGCGACCGCGACTGCCGCCGAGCTAAGGGACAAAAAAATACGCGGCTACGTAGTCGCTGGCAATGAATCTCGATGACATCACAGTGTCGGATACCTGGCTTCTCTGCTTGACTGATGAAATACTGTCCGAGCTTACAGGACACATTCATTCCACCGTCTGCTGCCTCGACTCCTCCTCGTATGTAGATAAGAATGCAGGGCCAATGTTTAAAAGTTCGATAAAAACATTGTAGTCAAATTTATTGTTGAATTTTTATGCTTGGTATTTTTACAATGGGAGATAGAATTTTTAAGAATCTTGATACTTCCAAGTTTGAAAGGAGAAATAACAAATATATTAATAATAATGATAGCTACTAGTGTTCCAGATACAGTAAATGTATATAATTTATTTTGTTGAAGTTTTGCAATACCGAGGACAAATGTTATAAATAGTAATTTCTTTTAATAATTTCAATTATAATGATATGGATAGCAAATGTATATTGTCAATTTTTTCCAGATTTTTTTCACTCAGAATCGAGGGGAAAGACGCTGTGACGTCAGAGCCATTTTATATTTATATTTATTATATGCAAATATTTAACACGCAAGCATATAGGGGAAGATGTTGCATGATTATGACGTCACAGCGTCTTTATCCTTGATTTTGAGGGTTTTGGAGCGTTAAAAATATCGGGAAAAAATGACAGTCCTCTATCCAAATACGCAATGAAAAGAACACACATGCATTGCAGATTGTCCAGCATTATCAATAATCATTACTTGAGATTTAATCTCGATGTCTCTCAAAAAGATTATTCAGACTTGGCTTGTAATGTTTCGTATTTTTACTTGTTTCTAATTATTAATTAACATTGCATTGATTTTCAAAAATTATTTACATTTCCATAATTTTCTCATTGCAATAACAAATAATCAGGCGCGGATCCAGGAAAAAATTTCGGAGGGGGCTGCCTCCATAAGGTCAATGTTAAAAAAAAATGGAGTGGGGGAAGTGCCTATATTGCCCATGTTAAATCCAAAATTTCGGCCCCCCCCCCCTGGATCCGTGCCTGCAAATAATCATGATTTGATACAACAGCTACGTAATATAATCATAATTATTATATAATCGGAAAGTCCTCCTCCATGTTTGTAAGAGAGTGACATTATTATGGAGGGCACTTAGACGTGAAGTGACAGAAAGTGTGACGTGCTGAGAGCAGCTGAGAGGCGCCTCCTCGAGAACTCTACTCGACTGCTCAGACGAAGGAGGATATGCTAGAGTCTCTCGGCGGCGGGCCGTTTCAACTGCCTCAAGCACCCATTCATCAAGGAAAACATAACCAAAGCTTTGCAGCCAATAAAAAATAAAACAACATCATAACACAAGCCTTTTCGGCTTGGAACCGCCATAGCCGCGGACGTGAGGATATGAACACGTATTAAAGAGCCAATAAATTGTACATGTCTCATTATAAATCACATTACTTAAAGCGATGAATCATAGAAAAAAAAAATGTAGGTGATTTTTTTTTTTAAATACGATTTATTAACTACATGTTTTAAGTTTTGTTTATTTTAAATACCGTAACTTTGTGTCTATGTGCAATGTCTTGTCTATATTTTTATTAATTATTACTACTATAGCATTTCGTACAAAATATATCTTTGTATGTATGTAAAAATAATATCATCTACAACTCATTAATAGACGGTGGTACCTTTTTTTTTTTTTAAAGTTACCAACATGGAGATTTTCTTTTTATGGCATATTTATAGGTGCAAAGTTAGTTTTAGATATCTACGAAGAACATGTTCGATGATCTAGTAAAAAATAAAGTTGAAAATATTAATCTCTATTATACAGCAAAGAAAGGTTAACCTGTCCAAACATGTTGTCTTGTAGATTCCAACTCATAATTTCTGAAAGGTTTATTTCACCTTGATTACAATAAACATCCAAACTAATTATCATGCAATATTCGCAAGCCAACTATATAGCTATCACTTTTAAAATGTTCTTCGGTATTTGATACGCAAATTACAATTTTGTTAGTTTGAAAGGTCTGAAATTAGGTGTACGACTTTCAAATTATAAAACCTGATAACAGCAAAAAGTGTGTGTTGTAAGTTGTAACTTTACAGTTACAGATTAAGTAAAAATCACATTTAAAAAAAAAACTTTGCATTTACAGAGTAAAAGTTTGTTATTTTGATTTTACCATGGTGTATTTTAACAAAATTAAAATTGTGATGTATATAAAATTAGATTTGAATTACATATAATTGTAACAGTAATTGAAAAGTAAATAGAGGTTTGGTTTAATCAACGAGTCCGACGATGCGCGTCCCTCGTCACTCCGTCAACGTCGAGCCTCCTCCATTTAGCAGATGAAGTCGCGAGTAAATATAGCAGCACGCAGACAGCTCAAAGATTAGCAGCTTTTTAATTCTGTCTTCACCTCCTTGTCGCAAAAAAGTTCTTACGTCCCCTCTGTCATCGCAGTGCAAACAAGTGCCAAAATGTAAGGGGGAAAATAAAAAAAATAGACAAATTTCTGTAGGGTCACGATTTTTGTTTAGTTGTTCTAACACGAATTGCAAAGTCTTTTTCTCTTTTTCTTGTGAAATTTATTAAGACACTAAGTCATTATTTTTGTGTCTAGGCATATATTGATATATTTTTGTAATAAAAATAGTTTTGTTGTATATGTTTGATGGTCTGTTGTTTCTTTGGATTGAGTTGTGAATGGAACTTATGTTTAAATTAATGAGAGAAAACGTGCTGGAGGCATTTTCTGAATCGTCCTTATATTTTAATAATAGAGTTATATCAAATCTTGTAAATTCCTCGTGGAATCAAATGTAGCTGCAATATCGTGCCAGTTTAGTCTCGGCATGTAGTATTATATATATATTGCATGAGGTCTCAGTCTACTATCAAGTTCGCATAAAAGTGAACTGAATGCATTGATGCATGGTTACTTTAGATATGTGGACCATGCAGGCAAGTGCGAATGTACAGGAAAGGTCGTGATAACACCCCTAAAATGCCAATATATGATATCTTTTATTAAAAGAATATATTACTCCCACTCCCACCAGTTTTCCCCTCGAATATAACATTGCGGGATATAAGGCAACACCTCTCTCCCCGAAAATCGAGGGCTGAATCTTTTCTTAAGCCTATATTACACGATACAATTTTTATGATTATTGTATACAATTTTTCCTTGCAAGAAAATTTCCTCTGTCTCCATACAAACAAATGGAGATTAAGTTTTCTTGTAAGGAAAAATTGTATACAATAATCAGAAAAATTGTATCGTGTAATACCGGCTTTACGGCTTTAGGAATAAACGGCCCTTGCCTGAAATATACCTTTGCATATATAGACATTATGCTATATACGGTATATAGAATTACAGCTGGCTGGGTTAGATACTTATACTATCAGGCAATGGCTGCTTGGGCTATAGACATAAAGTCAAGGTATATCTAGTAACATCAGTATTGTTAGTATCTGTCCATATCCGAGGAACATTATAAGATTTGATCACGTTTTAAGTCAAATGTGTCATTTGCTTGCAGGCCGCACGTACAACGACCTGAACCAGTACCCGGTGTTCCCGTGGGTCCTCACCAACTACGAGTCCTCGGAGCTGGACCTTAGCTTGCCCAGCAACTACCGCGACCTCTCCAAGGTAAGTTCAGCTCGTGTGGCGAGACTTCTGCATTTTGCTAACCTCTGTGTGACGTGTTCAGCCGATCGGAGCGCTCAACCCGAGCCGCCGTGCGTACTTCGAGGAGCGTTACGCCAGCTGGGAGCACGAGAGTATCCCGCCCTTCCACTACGGCACGCACTACTCCACGGCGGCCTTCGTGCTCAACTGGCTCATTCGAGTGGTGAGTCACCTTTTTCAGCCTGACCTGAGCATCAGTCAGATATTGGAGAACGGGAATAGAGCATTGTCCTTATATTTCACACCATAAATTAAGCTTTACAGCTTACTAACTTTAATTTAAGGACCTTGTAAAAGAAAAAAAAAAAAAAAAAAGGTTCCATGTAAATTTTCAACAAATCAGGGCTGTCAACCCTCTAAACACATCGAAGCAGGGTCGGTTTAACCCTCAATAAATACTTTCAGCGAGCTAAAATCATTTCGGTATTTGCAGGAGCCACTGACAACGATGTTTCTGGCGCTTCAAGGCGGCAAGTTCGACCACCCCAACAGACTTTTCCACTCGATCGCTCAGTCGTGGAAGAACTGCCAGCGGGACACCTCTGACGTTAAGGTAAGACCCCTCCATTCTGTTCTCCGAACCTGGCTAACATTTATGACGTCACAGGAGCTCATCCCCGAGTTCTTCTTCCTGCCGGAGATGTTGGTGAACGCGAACCGATTCCGTCTGGGACGCCAGGAAGATGGTTCACCCGTGGGAGACGTGCAGCTACCGCCCTGGGCAACCTCGCCCGAGGAATTCGTGCGCATCAACCGCATGGTGAGTGTGACCCGGCATGACCTTTCCGTGACCTCTGTGTGACCTCTGTGATGTGACTTGCAGGCGCTCGAGTCAGAGTTCGTGTCGTGCCAGCTGCACCAGTGGATCGACCTCATCTTCGGCTACAAGCAGAGAGGTGAGTCCACTTCAGGCACTTTTGTTGAGGAAACGGGGACATTGAAAAGGTGGAAAAAGTAACGATCAATCGTTTGAACAATATAATTAATCATCGATACTTTCGTTGCTATGTAAAATTCAAGAAAATCTAAAAATGTAATTTATATACTCTTCAAAAAAACAATTAAGACTACGAATATGGAACATGATAGCAATTCCTTATTTCATAGCAAAATGTTTGAAAGAAATCATGATGACAACAAAAGTATAAGAGATATCCATAAGAAAATTCTCCGAAATGAGACAAATATTAAAACGATAAAATATATTTCTTACAAAATTTTCAAAAGTTAAAAATGCAGGATATTAAATTATTATGGTGATAAATTTGGCAGAATATAATTTCTAATTTTAAACTGCTGTGTGGTGAAGAAATATTATTAGACCAAAATATCACTTTCACTCAAACCCATGTTATAAAAAAATCTCTACGTTGACAGCTTTACAAATGTTTCCTTAAACACAAAAAGTTGTCAGTCAGTTTCGGCTGGCTGCGCGTCCTAGTGTCGCGTTACTCGGTCCGCGCATGCCCCCGGTCAGCCGGAAGTAAGGTGGCGCCTGGTAGCCACAATGAGGTAGCAATAAAGTGCCACATGTGAAGCCATCTTCTCAGTACTAGACGACGTCGCCTAATTAGAAGCAAGGGGAGCAGGAGTGACGGGTGGCGCCGCCAACGGGGGAACTTCGTTTTTACTTTACACGCTTTGTCACTTTCAAATACAAACTTTTAAACGCTATGAAATAATATTTTACATCAACTGTATTTTGTTACTCCAAAAGTTACACGTTTTGTGTTTTGTTTCTATGTAAAAATCAAAGACTTATAAAAATCAAAGACTTTTACTTTGATTTTTTTTTCGGTCTAGAAAAATAGCTAATTTTTATTCGAAGTTTATAATTTAAATTATTTCTTTTGTTTCACAACAAAAGTTTACTGAAAAGTTAGTAATAATCTTATGATTTTAGATCTCATTATTGATCTTCTGGTAAATAACGGTATAAAATTTACTAAATATGAAAGAAAGAAAAATGCTTCAAAATAAATTATAAAAAAGAAGCACATGAAATTATACATAAAAATAAATAATAAAACAAACCAATTACTGTAAAACAATAATGCATACAAATGTAATTATGTAATATAACTTTACAATAAGTTTATGCATTTATTTAAATTTAGGTCTTGTAAGAAAACATATTCATGTGCCGTGAATTATTTTTCCTAAATAAAAAATAAAAATAAATTAAAAAAAAATAGTAAATAGCAATAACATAATTGTGAATTTAATAAATAAGATAAAATTATAATATATATATAGTTTAAATGTTTTAAAACCAATCATGATACGACTAAAATTTATACAAAATATAAATATATACACGCGCCGTGGTGGTCTTGTATACTTAAAATAAAAAAAGCAATATATTATTTCTGTTATTTCTGTTTCCATCTACTGTTAGAGTCGGAAAAGTATGCGCATCTTTGTTCCGGGCTTCACGTGATATTCTGGGTATCTTATTTTTGAAACGTACCGTAGATGCGGAGCAGATCATTCTGCGGTTTACTAATAAAAATACGAAACTAATAAATCCTGAGTAACATTGCGAATTCATTTTTTTTCTGTATGTGAAGTAGTGTGGTTAAAGGTTAAAAATAATCTCATCTAATTAAGTTGGAAAAACTTTTACTTCCTATAGGGGTGGTCTAACATATAAATCAGAGTAAATTATTTTGACTCTAATTATTGTATGTGCTGCATTGATGTGATGGTCCAAAAAACCCGCAGATATTGCTATTAAAACGTGTCTATTCTAGTCCATCTATAATATTGTATGTTGTGGCCTGGTGGTGGGTGTATGGTAGCAGCAGGAAGTTTTTATTTGACGACAGTTTTCCCAGGCTGTGAACCTGCTTAGTGAGTTTTTTAATGATTGTTAACAGGCTGCTTTACGAGCGTGTGTCTCTCTCACTAGGAAATTATGCGTAGGAGAGGGTCTGTTGACAAGTGCAGCTTATAATAATATTTGAGTTGAGTCATTTAAACTTAGCTCTGTCAGATTGTTTCAGAAAAACATAATATATTGCAGCCTTTCTTGTTAATTTTTTTTCCTTCCTTTTCGGGCTAATTATTGTCTAATGAGTTGTTCTCCACTTCCGAGTCACATATTGTATCATAGAGTGCCACCCTAGCTGATGCGACGTGGGAGGCTGTCTTCATGAAAATGGGATGCAACTCATTTAGTTCAACCTAAAATAGAATAAGACATATCTGCATTAACTTTTTTTATTGCAAATGTGGACTGCATCGTAGAAAAGAAAAAGAAATCTGACATTTTTTTCATGATATAACTACGCCTTTTTTTTCTTCAAAATCATCGTAAAACAATGTGCAGATTTAATTGGTTGATATAATTAAGCGAGCATCTTGCATGTTTCTAACGTCATACTGCATGGCATCAGCGTCTTAATTCCATAACAAATTTGGCGAGCTTGAAAAAAATATAAAACACTGATGTTGATTCGAGGTCCATACTATAGTAAAAAAATTGGAATGAGAATTTAGCACGTATAGACGAGAAGATGAGGTTGCATAATATTAAAGTATGAAAGTCTGAAATCAAAATTTAGGTATAATTTTGCAGTGAAACCCACCAATACAATTAATTGCAAATAATAGCGCGCAGCATTCGTAACATAATTAATCATTATAACAGATATACATAATAAACTTTTTTTCTTTTTTTTTTTCGTTCGTCACAATTTTTTTTAAGAATTTATTTAAGTCTCCGAAAATAATGTTATTAATTATAATATATTAATAAATAATAATATAGCACCGTTTCTAATAAATAATGTTTATTTATGTTCACATAATTATTAATTTTTTATTTTAATATTGTATGTTTATTGATTATGGAATTATATAAATTTTCATTATCTAGTTGAAATTAAATTCAATTAATTATAAGAAATAATGAATTTGATGGCCTCTGTGTTTTTTATTTTATTATTTTTTGGCGCTTGCTCATGCAGTGCTCTCACACGGAACTTTTGAGAAGCAGCGTCACTGTGAAAGTACTGGTAGAGACATCTACTGGTGTAAAGTCGCACCGACGGTTTGATGCAAGTTTTTTAAAATTGTAGTATTGATGCAATTTCTAATTAGTTTTATGTATTGTTTTATTAAGGTAATCAAATCCTGCCTATTACTTTTTAAATAATTTTAACTACAACAAACAGCCTCATTCATGAGGGGGAAAAACTGGCTTTTAAAGAAGCTCCTGTTATTTATGCAACCCTTTCTACGCCTGCATGACTTCAATTCATAGCTTAAGGTAGAGATAACGCCGGTCAGCTGTTCGACGTAGGTCTCTTTGATTAGCATGTATGCATAAACCTTAGCAAATTCACAAAAATTCAGATTTTTTTTTTTTAGAAGCAGAAATTATAATAATAATGCCGAATAAATAAGAATTTATTTTTTTTTATTAGTGCCCAAAAGCCATTGAAAAATATTTCAAAACAATTTAACGAGTCGATTTTTTTTAATTAAGTTTTTAATTTGTCCCTCCATGGGAAAGTTCTATGCTGAAATAATAAACAAAAATAATTAAAAAAAATTGGCTCGTTAAATTGTTTTCAAACTTTTTCTATGGCTTTTAGGCACTATAATATCTGCCTCTCAAAAAAATTTCAGAATTTTTGTGAATTAATTGCTAAGGCTTACATGTTAATCAAAGGGACCTACGTCGAACAGTTTATCGGCGTTATCTCTACCTTAAAAACTAGCTCCAATTAGTATACCTGAACCTGATATTTTAGCTTCTGATAGGCGTGATAAGGGATATAGAGGAGAACATTTTAATTTTTTTTTTTTTCATAATTTTCATGTGTTGGATTTTTTTTTAACATTATTTTATTTTATTTTTATTTATTTCACATTAGATATCAGTTGATACATTATGACTACATACTAAACAAAATTGTTAGGCGTGTTACCTTTTATCCTTAATGAATAACCATCAGTGCAGATTTTTTTTTTCAATTTTAGTCGATGTTAGCTTAACTCTAGATTTGATGACGCTGGTATGTTTGCAGGTCCTGAGGCTGTGCGGGCCACTAACGTCTTCTACTACCTCACCTACGAGGGCAGCGTTGACCTTGAGACCATCACCGACCCCGTCATGAGAGAGGTGAGCACTTGCTGAGAGACCCATCGTTGCCTACTAGACATTGCCATAGTGTTCAAATATTACTCCCACTCTTGGCTAGGGGATTTCTTCATGGTGATAACTCTAAACTCAAACATAAATTATGTGTCAGCCCTACCTGATCATTTGCATGGCTTAATTACCATCAAAAATATTTTTGCCCCTTGTGGATATGTAACCCGCATTACTTAGATGCTGAACAAGTTGCCTAACCTCCTGGTGAAATACTGAATTGGCAGGAAAGGGTCACAGAGCAGAGTGTTTGTTTGAGAATCCATGAATGTTGAAGACATTTTACTTTTACTTTTTTTATGAAATAAGTAACCATGTTATTATAAATGTCATATAGCATTATGCTAGCAATAACAATACTAAAACATAAGTTTTTTTTTTTTTTTAAAAAAAAATCAACTTTAAAATTCCCTGATATTTAAAAAAAGCAATTCAGTCATTTGATATGATAGATATTATATAAAATTTATTACAATTGTTGTTGTATACATAATTTAGATAAATAATTGAAAAAGGAAATGTAAAAACAATCTATGCTATAATTATTGTTTCATGCTGCCTCTGCACAAATTCCAAAGTTTTTTATTGAGTGTGTACTCCAGTCCAACTCTTGGGGACTTTTCTCTGCTCTTAGTGTAAACAGAGCTCTCTGCCTCTGAGGCGGTCTGCTGCTGCAGCCACTGCAAGTGAGATTGTGAGGGCTTAGTTCGTCTGAATTGCGAGGAAATCTTGTTGATCCTCTGTGCTCTCTGTGCAGCAAGATCGTCTTCTATCTTCTTATATTTTTCCCTCTCCAGTCGCGCAATCTCAGTAACTTTTTGTTTAACTCCCTCATCACTTTCAGATTGTAACCAGTCATATTTCAACCTACCGAAGTTATTATAGTTATTGTTACGTTTTCTTGTTGATCCAGGTTGAAATAATTTGGATTTTCTCGATTTCATCCTCTTACTATTAATATTACGAATCATAGGTTCTACTTTTATTTTATCACGCTCCAACTGCGTTATTTCATTATTAATACAATTTTTTGTATCAGTATTACTGCTATCATTTTTTAATTTGATATGCACTGAAATAGAATTATTCACGTCATGCTTCTGATTTTCTCTTGGGTTTATTTCATTTGTTATTGCATTTGTTATTGTTGATTGTTGTCTTAGTTTTACTTTAAAGTTATCTAAGTTTCTCAAGCCAAGGCAGGCTTGATGTTGCTCACATTCATTGCATGAAACGATTTCTTCGTTCACTTCAGAATTGGGTAACCCTTGAGTTGTTGAGAGATGGGACATTTTATTTTCTTCTTTGGACCCTCCAAATTGATTACGATTTAGCTCTAATTTTTTCCTCTTATTTTGTTGTTTTTGTATTTTTCCTCGCGATGATAATTCTTCTGCAGCTTTTGGTTTGTTTTTTTGAGTGCTAATTGTAAACTCTTGAGATGACGTTTCGTCAACGTTCGAGCTCTCGGTCTCGTCAACAGGGTACACTGCGAAATGTGGCACGGACATCGGTATGACTCGTGAGTCAACCTTTTCTTGACCTGGTGGCCCCTCGCTACTTTGCTGTTGTTTGGATTCTAAAGTTTTATTATTTGACGACGATGGTGATTTTTCATTACATTGACGAATGTCAAACCATTTTAACTCCTGGCAAATCTCAGCTAATAATCCTCCAGTGTGATTGTTCATTTTTAAATCTATTTTTAATATATTTTTATTTTCATCTTGTGGAGTTTCACTGTAGTTTTCAAATGCTAAATTAACCAATGATTTTTCTATATCAGAAATTTTTGCTAGAATAAAATTATTATCTATACAACCACTAGATTTTAAAATATCTGTAATTTTTTTCATTTCTCCTAATATTTTAGTAAGACAGTCATTTAGATTTTGAGATTTTTCATAAATTGTTTTTAAATGTAACAAAGCTGAGTTCTTCATAGCATTTTCATCATCATTGTTCACTTCATTTACATAATATAATAGTCTTTCGTAAATTGTTGGATCATTGAAGAATTCACTGATAACCTCTTCAAATTTCTTTTTATCTTGGTCATTTACACTTTCTTCTCTATTTGATCTGCAACTCTTGATATCATAAGTCAATTTCGACCTGTTGTTTTGATTTATTTCTTTATTTTCGTGTTCTTTACTAACTAATTTGTTTTCACTGCACCTTGGAGTTGAGTTCATCAGTGGAGATAAGTCTAATTTCAAGTCTTCCCACTCAAAGTGGCAGTCATTTTTGTCTTTCTCACACTGAAATTTAGTCTTCTCAACTCTTGCTGGGGTCTCAGAGATTTTCTCCTTGTGACAATTAGAACAATCATCTCGTGTTCTTTGTGAACTTTCAGGAATCTTTTTTTCTTTACGAAGATTGTCTGAAGTCTTTTTTTGATAGCCATTTTCAGGATTAAAATCTACCGGATCACCATGGAGTACATCACTTGACTTATCTTTTTCATCACTTGATTGTTGTAAATAATTTGTTTTACTTTTTTCATTTGACGTCTCATTTATTTTATTTTTACCATTAATAATTTCATCCTCAGTTTTATAATATTCACTTGAGTCACTGTCAGATTCGATGGCTCTATTTAACTCGTCAGGATCAATGGCTGGGAATTTAGGTCGCTTTGATGAGACGAGGACCAACTTTTTGTCCGTGTTTTCAAAGCCGGTCCATGCAAGTCGGTCGTCTTGCTGATACAGGTCCCTCCTCCTCTGGAAGAACGGCTTATCCTTGTCACTGCCAGTAGACTCAGTCCAAATAGAATCATTTTCTTCATCCTTGTCGCAAAACATCCTGATGGAATGACATTAATTTTTAAGATTTAATATTTTATATTTTACTCTTAGTTTTAATTATTTTACAAAATGAAGTCCAAATGTCAGGATTACATAAAAATTTTAAATTCAAGCAACAATGAATTTTTTTGTCAACAATCATAATTATATTTTCACCAAAGTTGTTTACACAACTTATATGTTGACTAAATTGCAACCTAAATAATCATGATTTGATATCCATCCAATGCATGCTTTAATAAGCACCATATATATATATATATATATATATATATATATATATATATATATATATATATATATATATATATATATATATATATATATATATATATATATATATATATATATATATATATTTCAATATTTCATATTAAATTTTATATATTTAAATTTAATATATTTCATATTTCATGCATTTAAGTTATTTCATAATACTGTACGTATAACTTTACATTATTTGATTATGTATCGTAAGACCATATTTATATACTGTATATATGTAGAGAGCCATTCATATTATTGATTATTGAACCATACATTTATATGCAAGTAACCTGTATATTATTTTACATATTTTGTACATCATAGGTCAAACAAAGGTCAAAAGTCGCTAACTCATCTTAAGTCCAAACGGTAAATTTGAGTTTTGATGTTAAAAAAAATTGTTTCAGGCAATTGAAAATCAAATCCGTAACTTCGGGCAAACTCCTTCTCAGCTGTTGATGGAACCTCACCCTCCTCGGAGCTCCGCCATGCACTTGGTTAGTAACATTTTTGCAAAATATTAATAATGAAGTATTGAATTCATGAAACATACCAGCATGTAGTACTGTAATAATAATATATTACATAGCCAAACTTTCATTTCTTGACTTTCTGATAATTAATATAAAATCATCACTGATCCCAATGTATTTGTTGCAGTCTCCGATGATGTTCTCAAGTATTCCTGATGACGTTTGCATGAGCATGAAGTTCCTGTCAAACTCCCCGATCTGCCACATTTCCGCCAACACCTACCCTCAGCTTCCTCTTCCGTCAGTGGTTACGGTCACTGCTAGCCAGCAGTTTGCCGTCAACAGGTGGAATCCCAGCTATGCAGGTATGCACTCGTGTAAAGCAAGTTCATGTAGCATTTGTTTTAATTTACTTTCGTTTCAGCTTCAGTTCAATCTCCAAGCTACGCTGAGGCTCCTCAAATAACAGCAACCAATTTACCGCTCTCCATGGATCCTGTCTTATGTAAGTTAAAATGACTATATACAGTGAAGTTCAAGACTTATAATTTCTTTGTTATTTTAGCTCAAGCCACCAACAGCTCAAGTCCTGCACAGAGAAGACACCTTGGAGACAATTTCAGTCAGAAAATCAGAATACGCTCAAACTGCTTTGTGACGACAGTGGACAGTCGTTTCTTGGTTGCTTGTGGTTTCTGGGATAACAGCTTCCGAGTGTTTTCTACAGAGACAGGTAACTAATACTCTTAAATTTGTATGTTTAATATTTTTTTCCTACAAACTATAAAATAAAAGGTCATACCAGCAAACTTCTGTAATGTGTGAACCGAAATTTTTGAACAATATCTGCCTAATTTTAAAAATTTAGAGTAAATTGATGTGTTTCCTTTATTGCAATATTGCAAAAAAAATTTAACCTTAATTTCAGCAAGGCTTAATTTTGTTGATTTTCAGCCTCATAATTTATCAGTCATGTTTGCTCTGATATTTCATACAAAATTATATAAGCTATTGCTTCATCAGTTATATTTCCTGAATACACTTAATGATATATATTATTGAGTTACACTGCAGTTTGTAAGGTTCTCTCTCATGTCCGCAGCTAAGATAGTCCAGATCATCTACGGCCACTACGGGGTGGTGACGTGCCTCAGTCGCTCTGAGTGCAACATCACCTCGGACTGCTACATTGCGTCTGGCTCTGCGGACTGCACGGTGCTGCTGTGGCACTGGAACGCTCGCACCCAGACCATCGTGGGCGAGGGCGAGATCCCAACCCCCCGAGCCACCCTCACCGGACACGAGCAGCCAGTCCTGAGTGTCGTCATCTCAGCGGAGCTTGGCCTTGTCGTCTCCGGATCTCACAGTAAGTGCCTGTGGGAAATACATTGTCGTTGCTGGAGTTCTTATTTTAAAGAAGCATGTATAGTGAATAACAAGGAAGTTAATACATATGCCAATTAAATTTGCAATGAACTTGTCATTGTAAGATGTTTTTCATAATTATAACTTTGAAATTTTAAATAAATAAATGAACTATAGTAATTATTTCTCATTAAATTGAAAATTATGTATTAGGGACTTTGTAAAATCAAGAGATAATAGATAACAAAGTCTTGATTATAGCCATATATTTTTTGTTACCACATATAATACGTAATTTTTATGGTCTTAAATGCAAATGCTGCAAATTGAGTGTCTTCATTAAATAATGTTCCAGGTGGTCCGGTGTTGGTTCACACAACGTTTGGTGACTTGCTACGCTCCCTGGAGCCTGCAGCCGGTGCTCACTCGCCAGAGAACATTGCGATGTCGCGGGAGGGAATCATCGTGGTGAACTACGAGCGAGGCCACGTTGCAGCGTTCACCATTAACGGCAAGCGACTGCGGCAGGAGGCTCACAACGACAACTTGCAGGTCGGCAACCAATTTTCATTTTCTCAAAATAAATATTTATCTTTACAAAACTTATTGCTTATCTGTTCCTATGACAATCAATAATAAATATAGGAGTTGCTTGCACCCTCCTTGTATTTTTTTTTTTTAATATATTAATTGGGAATGCAGTTCATGCTGTACAAGTTTGGTAGACTCAACCAATTTAAAATTCAGTAAGTTACATATATATTAAAATAAATTATAATTGATCCTTTTGCGGTTTGGCAACTTAATATAAATTTTGGTGTCAAATCTCAATGTAAAAATTACACAGCAAGTGGGCGGACAGTTTTCAAATATGTTTGAATATAATAATTAAAATATTGTATTAATTTCACTATACATATCAACTACAGTTTTGGTGTGAAAAGCTATAAAATGTGATGATACCAATGTATTTATTTGCCTCAGTGTTTGCTGCTGAGCCGCGACGGAGAGTACCTGATGACTGGTGGCGACAAGGGCATTGTGGAGGTTTGGAGAACCTTCAACCTCGCCCTGCTGTACGCCTTCCCAGCCTGCGACAGCAGTGTGCGATCACTCGCCCTCTCACACGACCAGAAGTAAGTAGCCTTATGATCTCACTATAGCTTTTTAGATCTATGCGGCCTTTAGGTTTGGTCAAAGAAACCGTAACAATATTATTTCCTACACTATTAAACTAAAAATATAAGAAATTTGGTTGCTTATTTATTCATTCAGTTTGTTCATTTATTTATAGTTAATTTTACTGGTTCCTTACATTCTTTGCACCGATCTAGGTGATCTATTTAAATCATTTAAATCCATTTTTAAGGTTCCGCAGACTCTTAACTAATTGGCTTTTTCTTTTTTTTTTTTTTTTTTAGATTCCTTCTGGCTGGTTTGGCGACTGGTTCGATTGTGGTGTTTCACATAGACTTCAATCGGTGGCATCACGAGTTCCAGCAGCGCTACTAGACACCCAGTACGTTGGCTTGAAGTACTTAAAAACTAAATCAATAACACCACGAAAGGATGATGGACGAGTATTATCTTGTTGGGACACATAAAAAATGCTGATGTGTACAGAACGCAGCAAATTACAATTAATTATAGTTCATGTATTATTAATAGGGGAGATTTAAGTAATTAAAGGGTGAAAAAGGGTGTACACTTTTTGTGCAGCAGTTTGTAAATAATTTAGTTACAAAAAATATATATTGCTTGCATGCTCTTTATAATAATATATTATAAAAAAATACAATCTTAAAACTGTCTTACCATTAAGTATAATTATGAAATTATTATAAGAAAAAAATATATAAAAATACAAAAATTTTTAAGAGAAATTTTTAAAAATATGATACTTCTGTACATTCCTTACGGTACGATATGCTTAATATTTTGAGTATTTCAAATGTTTTTAAGAAAAGAATTTTAATTTGCTATAATTCCAATATTCTGTGATTTCATTACAAGGGTAAAAAAAAAAAAAGTAATATAAAAGTCATACAATGTAAATTGCACTAAACACTCTTCTTTTTTATACTGCTCGTTGGAGGAATTTGATGACAATGCCATTTTTTATATAAACATTAAGATATAGTGTGCTTTACGTGTTGTTATTTCAACAAGTATTATTATTATAATGAAAATAATCTAATTCAAACTAAGCTTCTAACACTTTCTTCTTTAATAAAAAAAAAAAAAAATGAAAATAAAATTTATACGTTCCTTTATAAAAATAACAACAAAAAGTTGGCATATTATGCAGATTGCTAAGATAGAGTTTTATACTGCTCAAGCTGCATATGAATTAAGCTTGCCTACATAAAATATAATAAAATAATGCTATATTAAATTGAAATAACTATAATGTTAAGTTTTTCTGTCCTATATATAGAATTAACTTTTCAATGCACTTTTATATGGGTTGAGGAATAAACTATAATTATTATAATATATTATATTAAATACATATATATATTAAAACATGATGCACATTATACATAATTAACTACAAGGTTATGTAAAGTATTGTGTTTATTAAAAAAATGTACTTAATTAAATGATTTTCAGTGATTTTCTATAGTGCAAAAAGTAGAACTATTTGTCCAGTGTGTGTTTTTTTTAATAATCTGTTACTTATTAACATTATCAATGAAATAATAAAGGTGCATGGGATTTTTTGAGGGATTTAATGCAATCAAATTATTTTATGAAAAAAATTGTCCTAGCAGCAATTTCAGAAGCGATATATTCCGCACCAACAATTTGGTTTCATATTGAACTGGCTGTGACATTTTCTTCTGTAGACAATAATTTGTTTGCATGGTCTTAAGGGTAAGGTAACGCCACCAATGTTAAAAAAAATCCCTCTCACAAAAATTCTGAAAAAAATTTAAAATGTTCTCCTCTACACCCCCTATCAGTAGCTAAAATATCAGGTTTACAAATACGATCTAGTTTTTGAGTTATGAATTTTTAAAGTTGACCAATTTAACATGGGAGTTTCATTTCTCCATGTTAAAGTAGTCAACTTTAAAAATTTATAACTCAAAAACTAGATCGTATTTGTACACCTGATATTTTAGGTACTGATAGGGGGTATAGAGGAGAACATTTTAAATTTTTTTCAGAATTTTTATGAGAGGGATTTTTTTTAACATTGGTGGCGTTACCTTACCCTTAAAAAAAATCCCACCTCACATCTTTAATTTAACACCACAATTGAAGTCTCAGTTATGTCAATTGTTGCAGCAGGTTGTTGAAAAAAAAAAAAAAAAAAAGAACTTTATCAACAACAGTCCAAACCACTTGTATCTCCAATAAATCTATTTCTATATATTGCATTCTAAATGTAAATAAAAACATTTATGAAAGCTGGATTACTATATATACAATGACTTTTAAAACAATGATTCACCCATGGTATAATATTTAAGCAGCTTAAATCTGTTCTAGTCATAAGTCAATGTGCATTATGATGTCTGCTTATATAAGAATATTTAATTAATTAAAGCATTCCCTCCAATTTTTCAGTATGTCTTTAAAAAAAATTAATTTCTTCTTGTAAATATATTTAAAGAAAATATATTAAATAAAATGCAATTTTGTATTTAGATTCTTTTATATAACGTTGGCAATAATAATTTTAATTAAAAAAAAAATATCCGTTCCAATTTGCCAACAAAGAAAAAAGTATTCTTAAAAAATTATAAAACTATAATATAATCTATGAAAATTAAAATAAAAAAAAAAAACTAAAATTCAAAAAAATGAATTTTAAAGATAAAAAAAAATTAAAAAAAAAGAGGAAGACAAGGTTGTTGTTCTGATGATTTTCATAATACTTTTTACGCTAAATAATCAACTCCGGTCCAGTTTGTATGAGGTGAATGACAACCAATAATTGTACTGTTGCATTGCTGTTTTTAATTGTTGCTTTCTTATGTTTGATGGAAACATAAGACGCGTTTGTATTAATTTTGTGTTTTTTGCACTTTGTGAGGGTTTTGCTGATTGGTCTCCTGAAATGCTTAGCTGTAGCCACGTAGCTGGTGTAGTTTTCACTTAGGAATGAGCAGTTCTTTATTGCTAACAGCCTGCGACTACAAATAAAGTAATTGTTTTTGTATTATTGCTCATTAATGTAGCAAAAAAAATATAATTTGTTGAAAAAAAAATGCCTAGTTGTGAATATGTAGAAGGGATATTTGTATTATAAAGGTCCTTATTAAACTAATACTTAGGAAACCCCAAAATATTTTTTTTTTTTTTTTTTAGGTAGCTCAAAATTAGCAACAGTGTGTCACGCCAACAAACAGTTATGTACTTAAAAATATTGTAGAAAAAATTAATAAAAACAACAAATATTAAATATTGTGTCATAGAAAATTTATTTATTTATAAAAATATATACATTGTGCATTTGAAAATATAAGAAACTGAAACATAAAATGTTTGAAAATGAAATACATCTCACTTGTCACTCTTGTCAGTATATACATAGAGAAAAAAAAAATATTATATATATATATATATATATATATATATATATATATATGTATGTATATGCATGCACGGCACTCGACTGCTCTTTTATAATTTAGGCAAAAAAAAAAAAATACAAAATATGACACGTACTAACATAATACCCATAACGTGTACTATAGTGATGTGGGTGGGGGTAATTAACATTAAGTGTGACATAATTATATCAATTAGATTTATTAATATATTGTATTTAGAATTTATATAAAAGTTAATATTTTATTAATTATAAGCTATATAATATGATATATTCAGATAGGAGTATTTTGTTATTAGAAGATATGAGAAAACTATTTTTAGGATGATTCGAATCTCCTGATCATATATTTATATAATTATATATTTAGTTATAATACAAAATTATATACTATAGTATATAATTTTGTATTATAACTCATTCACTATAGCTGAAATTTTAAAAAATTATAAAATAATCGAGACTTAAATTAATTGCATTGCAATTAATAATTTAATTAAAGCACGTACTTGAAACTTTATTGCCATCATATGCATGCAGTCATAGCTATAATTGTCACCGTGTATTATGGACAAAAATGTGACTAAAATTTTCAGACCCTGCAATATATATATATAGCTCTAATATATATAAGAGTTTTTATCACAAAAGAGATTGAGCCTTTTAAAATTTGGGTAAAAGGAAAAAACAGCAGGCAAATGATTATATATATTATATATAATCAAGCTGATGTTGTAATAAAATAGAACCACGTACGTGATTCCATTAAAGCTGTTACAAATATAAAATCTATAGTAGCAGCAGCACGTTTAATTAATTCATGTAGTTTTCTGGATTATAAAATTAAGTTTAAATTGCCAAAATAAATGAAATTTTTAACTTTAGGCGCTTGATTGAGATACTTTACAAAGCTTCGAGTAACTGTGTATAGATGGCCACAGCGTGTAAATTGGTAGAAAAATGTTATAAGCAGGGCCGGTAGGGGGAGAATGAAAAGAAGGGAGGGGATGGTCATCGCCATTTTACAATTCTGTCAGTCGTGTTTTGGAGTGGTTCTGTGTGTTTACCAAAAATTACAGTAGCTCAGACGGCCTACTAAACTAAATCCATTCAAAATGCCTCCTGAATATTTTTATACAAGGATGGTTTAAGAAATTGCAGTTAGTGTTAGAGTTTTGTTGAATCTGCAATGGATTTTAAAGTGGGTTTAAAGGTGTGTTGATTGCCCAGCAAAAACACACCTCGAAGTCGCCTGCTGTCAGCTGGCAGAAGTTGATAATCAAGAAACCTCTCGGATATATTTACTATCTTCACGTCAAGAACAGAGGAAAAAAATACTACTGATTACAATGAGTCCACGTAACATTGCAACTGATAAGGTAAGACACAAAAATTGTGTGCCGCACCCTTTTGGTCTTCGGTCTTTTGGACAACTCGTTTTAGTCAAGACCTGCTTGTTTCCCATTATTTTAAGTTTTTTGAAGACTACTGTTATCCTGTATCTAATATACTGTATTGATTTTAAGATATATTCATGTATTAACGCTATGCATACGTCAAATTTATTGGAGTTGTGTTTTTTGTTTCTTTTTTCTAGGTTAACATAGTTAGAACAAGTCATAAGGATCAATAAGTTATTCTCTGTGCAGTATAATACCTAGGCCTAGGGCCTAGAGGTCAACTTAAAGTTAACTATTTGCTGCATTATTTTTTGGGTTGACATACCATCCAATTATAAGATTATTATTTCACAGTCTGTGATTATTTATTTACACAGCGGGAATCTGGTGCAAGTAAACCATTTACATGAATACTGTATAAAATATTGTTGCGACTTCAAAGCAATAATTACCGGTACTTCATTGTTCTACTCCTTGCACATTTAAAAGTTTCTAAATAATCAAGTGTTTTATGTTTGTCTTGGTATGTATTGTTTTTGTACAATAAACATGTCTACATAGGGCTTACATTAATAAACAGAAATTCCATTAAAGGCTTAACGATTGTGATAGCTCGTTTGAATTAATTTATGCCATCACCACGATCAAAAGATTGCGAGACTGCTGTCCTTTCTTTGCAGGCAAGTGCACCATGCAGTGTTGGAGCTTGACACTGTGTTTTGAATGTAAAATTACGGGTGCGCCGTTGCAAGCCAAAGCAATAATAAGCAATAGTACATACAATGTGTGTCTGGCTTACTAATGAGTTGTAAAGTATGTGTGCATACATAATGTATTGCTTGGGAAAGCCAAAATATTTTCTGCTTTTTTTTTTATTATTCCATACAAGACTTAACAAGACAATACTGAATGTATAAAAACAATTTTACTGCGTTGTTTATTGTTATGATGTACTGTAGTGTATTTCATATTATGCATACCGTACCTTCAATGTTAAATTTCCAATTCATAAATATGCTTATTAATTTCAATTTTAACTGCGGTTTAATCGATCTCTCGTCATTGGTATTGTAGGGGCTTACAACAATCTCAGTAATATAAGACACGATATAAGGTATACTTCCACTGCTGCACCACTTATTATTAGCTTGTTACATATATGGCAAACACCTCCCAAAATAAAAGGACGATGTTCTGATATTTTTCCAGACCATGTCACTAGCTCCATAAACTTGATTATATTTAATTAAAACAACAAGAAGTTACGTTCGTCTACAAAAGTCACTTTTATCGCTAAAATAAATGTCATGTTTTTATTTTAAAATTAGCCAAATAACGTTTATGATAAGAGCTTTGTAGTTTGTACTAATTACAAGAATGCCCTTTAATTATAATAGCTGAAACTGAAGAGGCTATTTGAATTTACTTGAAAACTAATAATTATTATCTATGCGGGTAGAAAGCGCTGTAAAAATAAATATCGAGACTGCTGCGTGCAGGTGTTTTTATTGTGATAATGATCAGTTTATCTAATCAAGTTGCCCTGCGCACTTTACGCTTTCTGAGTTCTCGCAAACAATGGTAAAATAATAATTACAAAAACTTTTCTGAGAGATTTCATGCTAGATATTAGCTCACAAAAACATTTTAAAAACTTATTTTATAGATATATTATCATAATTGTAATTTCATGGATTTATTAAAAACGTGCGTTTTTTTTTTTGTTATCGCTTTCCCTGTAGGTCAATATGCAACAACAGGAAATTTTGCATCCCGTCCTTAACTCATTTGGTGTTGAGATCTAGGCTAGACAGGTCAAGCTCTTGGTATTCTTTATTATATGCTCTTACTGTATAAACAATTTCATTTACATTAAAAATGTATTCAGTCTCTTGGCAATAAAGCCTCCATGCCGGTGTGTCTTTATTACCTAAGTCGCCATTTATTGTAATTTCTGTGAGGAAGATTAATCTCGTACTTCGAAATACAGAAAATTCATAAATTGTTATATTTCTTCTGATTTCATTGATTAAAAAACAAATCTGTAACTCTGTTATGGTACTTTGTCCAAATAAATTCCTTTAGATGAATGTGGCAAATGTATGTGAGACTTTCAACAAGAAATTGTGTTGAAGTGAACATAACTCCACACTGGGTCGCTACAATTTTGGTTTCCGCCGCCTCAGTGAAGCGAGTGAAATATGCCGAGCGCCGCCCCTGCTGCAAGCCGCAGTGTAATCAGAAACTTTTCCCAAACCCTCAACGTCACACCAGCCTTGTGAAATAAAAAAATGTACAGTCTCAGCCCTATTGATATGGATCGTCGATTGACATTTCCCCTCTCCTTTTACTATGTACAAATAAATAGATTTAAATGTGCTGTAAATTGCACTACTTTCTATTGTGATAAATATTTCAAACTATGTCGCGAAGTGGTGTTGTCAGCTGATAAAGTTATCATGCAATATTACTATTTTGAGCAACTTATCACCTTGCAAACCACTCAATGTCTTGGGTTGTTGTTGTGCATTACTTTGAATTACCGGTATGTACCGGTATAAGATTACCGGTTACTATCTACACATACAGGTATTAAAGTCATAAAAAAACAAGAATGAATAGATTTATAATGTCTTTTGAAAATGAATAATATTTTATGATGAGTTAACTTTTTTTTTTTAAAAAAGGTGTTTTTATTGCACCTCATTGATGTTGGTCAAATTAAAAGGTATAAAGGTTTAGAATTACAACAACGCTAGCCAGCCAAGTCTGTTGTGGTAGCAACATTTCCATGCTTCTTGTTGGAGAAGCAGCTCACATGATTTTTTTTTTTTCCTGCAGGCCAACTTCTTTCTCCCTCCTCCCACTTTTCGTCTTTATTTTTTTTCTTCTCCTTTGCTCCGCTCCCTACCGCCCGCCAGCCTTGATGCCTGCAAAGAGCTACTGCCCGAAAGAAAAGCTTTACACCAGAGTACAATCCTCCGCACACTGAACTTGAAAATAACTGAGGTAGAATATCGTCATGGATATTTACAAAGAAACTGTGTGCTGGCAGGGTTTAGATGATATTGACCCCCGAGCAAGTTGCTGCTGCCAAGAAGTCGATCTCCTTCTCCTCGCAGCATCGTTGGTCCAGCAGTCGTCTTTCAGGTTGCGTCGTACCGCACTTGCCTGGCCGACAACTTTGTAAGCCCTCGCCGTTGTTTTCCTCCTCCCCCCCCCCCCCCCCCCCCCGCCCTCCCCACGCAGCCGGTCTGCTTGATATAATCGATGGACCATTTACGGTGGCTCTTCAACACTGAAACTTCTCGTTCGAAATCGTCGCACTGAATTCTCAAAAGTTTTAATTTTTGCATATTATTCTTCTTTAGAGGTAACAGTGAAAAATTGATTAAGTTACACTAAAAAAAAAAAAAAAAATACAGGGCACAAATTTTTTATATAATTGGAATATTTGTAAAGACAAACCAGCATTCATATAGTGGAATTAGCTCATTAATATGTCGACTACGGTATTAATTAGAAGGTGATGAATTTGGTTACATATATTATTTAAGTTATTGCTTTGCGCCCCCGCTCCAGAATTAGCCACTCCCTGCATGAAGGGTGCACTTGCGGGGAGCACCAGACGACTTCAGTGTGCACGACTGGGGGGTAAACCTGACACCAGCGGAGAAGAGGGGAGTTGTTAAATAACATCACGTGTCTTTTTTTTTTTTTTTTTTGTATAACCTCTTTCACACCCGTGTCAAATTGATGAGATTTTTTTGTCCGTCCCTTTTTTTTTTTACAAGATTTAATGTTGTTTTAAAATAATTAAAAAATTTAAGTAGGAAACGTGTTATTAAAGTTTGGTCTTAAAATATACAATATTTTTTTTTTGTGTGTTCGTTTGCGACCGTGCTAAAAAGGATGATGTATTTAGCTTATAACTTGCTGGGCTTCTGCTTGGCTTAACGCGGCTTAGCTTTGTCTAGCCGCGGGATTAGATGACGTGATGATGACCGCAGATACACGAACTGCTTGGGTCACTTGGTTACATCATAATGATGGAATATTCATGCACCCTTAATATTTTCCACGAAGGAGTAGAAGATTCAGTAGCCAGTTCAACAGACTCCTGCATGATGGCGAGCTGATTCCATTGAACTGGCTACAGAACCTTGTACAATAATTATTTCTAATTATGTAAAAAAAAAAAAAAAAACGTATACCGCCCCTCGGGTTATGTACACGTACGAATACCAGAAGGACGATATTGTACGAGGGTTCATCGTGAAAGTAAAGTTACATATTAGCTGATCACGTAGACATACGAGTTAATTTGATCAAGGTCATATTTTTTGTTAATGGCCAGATTCTGAATGTTTAGTTTTAACTTTTAAATCAACGTGAATTAATTATAATTTATAATCCTATAATAATAACACGCAAATTAAAACTTTCAGTACTTACTCACACCACATAAATTAATTCTCAGCTGGATGCTTTCTGCAGCGCATTTAATATGACTCGTTCGTTAAGTGTTGACAACCAACAGCTCTCCAATTTCGCCTGGCAGCTGAAGTCTCCGTATATATAGCAGCAACTGATTTTCGCTAAAATTGGCGGGTGATGCTCGCGAAGAATCGTTAGCTGTGGATCGCTGCTGCAGTCCCACTTTTCTCGGCACTTAGGGGCCATATAATATATAAATACAGTCGGGGCCCAAGTCAGCGGTCTCGAGGGCCACAAGGGACCTCTCAAGTCCCAGATCATCGACCCTTTGACTCCACTACACCCTCTGACCCCTATTCTATCTCTCACTACTCTCCTTGTCCTCTCCAGCTTCGATTATTTTGGTGCTGCCAAAACTATGAGTCATCGATATTTCGTCAACAAATATCTCAAGCGCACTTTATGCTGTCAGTCCTCAATTTTGTTTTCGCAATAAACGAGTGACATTACTCCATAGTGAATTTATTTGATAAATGAAAAATATAGTACATACATGCAGTAATGCTAATTTTTAATGCAACCTAAAATAATCAAAGTGACAACTAAAAGAAAATCGTTCAAAGACTTATACAATTTAATTAAATGAAAATCTTAACATTTTTTGTTTTTTATTTCAATCGTAGACTATATAAGTTTTACAGTGAATTAAAGTTTTATATATAAGTTGTAAATCAGTCCATTGTTTATATAAAGTTGAATTTGATCGGTTTGAGCTGGTCCAGAAAGTCAAACAGTAAGTCAAGATAGAGTAGATAGGTTCATGTTGCCTGAATCAATATAGGAGGAAAATAGACAAAATGTTTGCTTTCTGTCCAATATTGGCTGCCTGTAGGTCGTTTGACCTCTGCTAGGAACATTGATGCTCGGCAAATATCGGAATATTGAACATACTTTGAACTCTGTTCTCTGCTTGAACATTGTCATCAAATTGAAAAAGATAAATGTTTGCACTTGGCCCCGAGGATGGGTAGCAATATTCAGGAATTCATTTTCTCCAGGTATGCTCCTCAGTTGTTAGTTCATATTTTCACACACGGCTATGAACACCTCTAGGCAAAGCTTCCGTTACCCCTGATTTTATGGACGCTGTAAATCCAGTACCAGGGGAGTAATTTGAAAATTCGGGGGAGGTAAAGGAAACGATTGCTAAAACTATTACCGAGGAATTGAAATTCACCACGCCTCCACGATGAACGTGACAACGTCAAGAGATAATGCAGACGTAACGAAATTTTTGTCGGGAGCTGTACACCTCTGGACAGCACGAACGTTACCTCTGTTCTGTTTATCAGCTCACGCAGATTATAATTATATAATTTGCACGGAGGTGTGATGAATATGAACTTTTCAGGTGCTCTTTTTTTGCCTTCTAAAATTGCAAATCCACATATATATTAATTATCTTTGTCTAATTGTATAATGGATAACCAAGATGAACATTTTTTTTTTATTGCATATTTGGATAGAGGACCTTGAGTTATGTATTTTCAATTTTGTTCAGATTTTTTTTGAACCCTCTAACACTCTCAAAATCGAAGGCAAAGACGCTGTGACGTCATAGTCATGCAATGCGTATTCTTGCGTGTTATATATTTGAATGACTATGATGTCACAGCGTTTTGCAGCATGATTTTAAGGATGTTATAGAGGGTTAAAAAAAAAAAGGAAAAAAATTGACAATACATAATTATCTCAAGGTGCTTTATCTAAATATGCAATAAAAAAATTCACCTGGGTTGTCCATCTGCAAAACAGGGATAACGTTCGAGGCGTCCCGAGGTGTATACATGACAAAGAAACGACTCTTGTACGATCTATTCATCCCTTCTGTTTTAATTTTCCCCTATTATTTTTCTAAGTATTGAAGAAAGTTCCTCCTCCCTCTGGGCCCAGTTTTTGTAGTTAAAAATAAGTTCTATCCTGCTGGAAATAATGCGGAGTCACGTAAAGGCCGCCTAATTTCAGTCCATGTAATTGCGAGGGTTTTCTTCCTAATGTCGGGGTGAAAAAACTTTCTAACCTTATGACCCTAAATGCCTTTATTTTGCTGGCTCGTCTATACCCAAGTTAATGATATAAGAAGAACGAGTAAGAGTTTTATAGCTTTAGAATGAGATTTTTTTTTTTAAAGCCTTCTCTCTATCGTTACATGCTGTAACTTTACCTTAGAATGGCAGCCAAACTCGTGTCAAAAAGTATAATACCTGTAATAATATCTCGACCGACGTGACTTCTAGACAATTCGTGACAATATTTTTCTTCCGTAACGCTATAAACGTGTGGTTGTTATACTTGTATGATTCATAATGTAATTACTCAGATAATGTCACGGAACACGTACCATTTTTTTAAGATCGTGTTAAATTTTATAAAATATCTAAACGTTGCTGGACCAAAATTTATACGCAAAAAACTACGATCATTGTATGATATAAGCTCTTTGTCAATTTAGCTTTGAACAGCGAGTATTTTTGTGTTTGAGTGTTTGAAATATATTTAAATTTCAGTGTTTTTGTAATTTTTTCTCGAAATATTTCATAATTAAGCTAAAATACAGCTTCTATATTAATATAGTTTCATTATATTTTCATGAGCCTGCACGTATGGAAATTATCCAACTCCATAAACATTCGTGTTGTTGAGTTTCTAATCTTCCCCTTCTTTATTAAAGTCATTAAACAAAATCCTGTTTATTTTTTTTAGTGGTTAATTAATCTGACAATGAAATAAAGTAGGAAATTAGTGCAATAAAAAAATGACATGACATTAATTTTTAATTATGTTTCACATTTCAACATAATAAAGATTTATTTATAGCCATTATTAAATTTTAATATTATTTTCTAGTGGACTAAATGCCGCACTTAAACCCTCAAGTAGTAGTCAGTAGGGTAACAATAAAAGCTAGCTACGTCCCGATTCGTGTCATCAATCCAGCAGCAGCAGGGCCGGAAACAAACAAGCCACACAATGGGCTTTTATTATAAATCTCTCCAGTTTAACAAATAACAGCCACGCTAATATAAATCGCTTCACAAATAAATTCCTCCCTAATTAATAGCTACCCTTATGGCCTCGACGCTGCTGCCACCTGTGATTCTAATAAATTCAGTTAATAAATATAATTATAGAGTTCATGTTTGTATGGTCCACGATATGTAATGTTTTTTATGTACTCTCTAAAGAGGAGACTGTCATATCACGTCAAGTTAAAAAATAATAAAAAAAATCTTCAGACGTTTAATTTAAAATTTAGGCTATCAAAGAAAACCCTACCTAGATTTATATAGCAAGGTATTTTTGTTCAGGAGGAAATCTCCTCGTGCCTAAACCATCGTGTTTTTGTTGCCAATCAAAAAATCGTGACCTCATCTTTGACCCCGGTCAGTCAATTAATATTTCCTCTCCCCTAGTTATAATACGCATCTCGGTTGCTGCTGCTGTTACATTAGTGAACATGTCTGTACATGTCGTGAGTCATGTGTTTTATTACGGTGGGTCTCCCTGCTGGCTGGAAGAAGATTATTAGATGTGGCAACGTTGCAAAGGAGGCCTGCAGGTCAAGGTAGAAGACGCCGCCACTGTAGCCGCCCGAACTGCTGAGATGATGGTGGGGAATGGCTGGCCGTGCTGCTGCCCACAACGAATTATAGGCCTGGCTCAAACACCTTCTTCTTCCTTCATCCTTTTCAACCTCTTCAAAAGAATTTAAAAAAGTTTTTTTTTCTATTCTATATACGCTCTAACCTTATATACGATTTTTTTTTTTTTTGTATTATCCTCTCACAGCTGCTTTTCAAGTTAAAAAATATACAAGCACGATTTTTCTGCAATACTGAATTTTATCAAAGAAATGTGTTTAAATTTTTGTTCCTTTCTGTACTTATATTTCCTTTTATAATAATAAATTTCTCTCTCCTTTTCTGTGTGTATTGAAATTGTTACTGCATGGGGTTGCTATTGTAAAACGTTTCTACAAACAAGTGTAGGTGCCGACATACCGTCATAGGGTCTTTCTGTTGCCTCGGTTAGTGTCAATAGGATAGGGGTGGAACAAGGGTCATACCATATAATATATAATATAATATAATAATACTTTGGTCCTTTTGACCGCGCGCTGCTCTCCTTTTGTCATATACAGTTGAAATAAGAGTTGATGGGTTGGAAATCCCGCTACTTGTCTGCAAAAATCAATGGTGCTGCAAAAATTATACAATTTATGACCGAGTTTATTTGTTACAGTTAACGATTTACATCAAACATATTGCATAATAATACTGTATGATTTATACCGGTGCATAATCCGTATATTATGAGATACTATTTATACCCTAGTAGTTTATATATTATTAAGCTGCGGTCATTGAACATTGTAATAATTTCTATGCTAAAAATAGCATTAGAGCATGACTAACTATTGCGTGGTTACCAAAATACTGTTAGCTAGTTTGGTTTTGATTATATTAAAAAGTCAGGTTGAAAAAAGTTGCAGAAACCAGTTAAGAAAAAAAAAAAAAAAGGATTAACCTTACAACGTTTTGACCCTGATGGTTAATATTTTGGCAAGTAATAATCATCTTTAAGAAAAAAAAAAAATCAGTATTCAAGATTTTTTTTTTTAATTAACCAAACCATATCTATAATTTCATTTTTGTAATTATGTCAGCTTATATTTAAGCAATACATATGAAGGTAGCAGCACTTATTTGAAGATATGATACAAGGTCTGTTTGTCATCACACAATCAAATAAGAATAAGATTTTCCTCATATTCCCTGCACTGATGAGTCATCTCATTCTTGCTTCATGTAATCGATTGTCAATTTACTAACATACATCGAAGTTGTAGTCTCCTAGTCTGAAAGTATTTCGACCTAACGCTTACTTTTTAGCAAAAATACTGCAGTGGTGATATATGTCTTGGGCCAATTAAATGTAGTTAAAGAGATCATATTATACGTTTATCATTGTGTGTAATAAATGTAATAATTCGATTTTTTTTTTTTTATTAAATTTACTTACAAATCTGAAGTAGTGTATACTTTTATATGCTGTTTGTTTATTACAACACGTGACTGTAGGTAACATTATACAACAATGACGTGGTATGCAACAACACGATGCAGTGTGTGTGTCGCCTCATGACGTCATAGCAGGCGCGAAATAAAAATCGATATCACATTATAAATAAATCGACTTAAATCGACTGTTGTTATATCATAAGACGTTACAGAGTTACAGACGTCACAACGTACAGAGGTCGTTTAATGTAATATGCTAATTCGTATTATAAATGTAAAATTTAAAAAAGAAGTTTTCTTTCTTTCTCTAGGTCAGCCAGTACCTTGACTTTCGAAGGTTGCAATTTTCGAGTGGATCAAGTCTACTGCTAACTTTTTTTATTTATTGGCCTTGGATATTTTTGCACAACAAAATAATTTAGGATAGCCTTAAATATTTTTTAAGGTTATAGATTAATTAATTTTTATAAGGTATTTTAATATTAAAATATATGTTTAAATTAAAAATATAATGTTTAACAAAAATTTGTTTGAGGTAGGCCTGTGAAAAATGCATTTTTATCTTTCTCACGGTTAATTTAAAAAAATAAAAATAAAACTAAATTTTAAAAGGATATGATGATCGTATAATATAAAAGTTATAGCTTTATAATTATAAGGTAAACTTTCTTTTCCTGGTATTATATTGCTCCTTTGCTAAAATGCGTTGAGAATTGTTGTTCCATTCACAGCTGATTTTGAGCCCCCCGTTGAGCCTCACAGTTGCTAATTAGTAATTAACAACTATGGCAAATTTCATAGTCTCATCTATAGCGAGGTTCGCGCTGCTATGGTCGAGTATTTTATAGGTGTGATCGTAAATGTATAAACAGAATCAAGAATCAATGTTCCCAGTACAGATAAGATTATTAATTCATTCACGGATGAATGTGCATTAATGGAGTTTATATTATACAGAGATCATACAGACTAGCTTACAGGAATGTATCGCATTACATATAACATATATCATATCGCATATACTTGTGCAAGTCATGTACTGTTTTTTTAATCAAATTACAATTTTATTCTTCCATGTGCAGAAGTATAATCAAAGTTAATGAGAGAGGAACCGTTTTAATATTCATGCTAGCCAATATATAGCAAGTTAGAACAAATGCTTGGATTTGTCGTGCAAATAAATATTTTCCTCTGTAGATGTTTTATTTTCAGTAATCTAATAAAATATATATAAAATTTGAGTGAATTTCCCCTCCTTGTATATTAAAACTGAATTAATACACCTCGGGATAGCTGGAATGCCTGAGCTCCAAGAGATGAAGACTTGCAATTTTGGAAGAGATATGAACAATACCTAATCTATAGTCTAGCCATTCCAAATGAAGTTATAGACAATATAGACTGCTTGAAAATGCCGACAAACAGAGCAGCAGGTGAAACGGTGGTTATTACTTTATGCATTATCTATAACGTTTTGTGTTGGAACTTTGATTGCAAACCACAAAGCATTTTATATAATAGAACTTATATGTGGGTTTGTGGAATCCTGGGTATGTTCAGCTCAAGTTGTATGTACCTGCTGCTTCTATTTAGCCGTGGTGTCCTCGCATTCTGGTAGCGCTGCTTGCAGTGCCAACATATACGTTGCTATAGTGTCGCGTGTTATTATATACGAAGAAGAAGGCAGCCAAGGCGGTACTCGCGTAAAGAGGCTGCCATTGTATGCTAAACTTGAGAGTATATAGCAGCAAGACGCCATTAAACGTGCCTCGACGTGTATGTAGTCTGTACTTTTTTTGGTTTTATTATATGTTTCGTATGAGTGAGTCTAACGCTCCTCACAATAACAACCCTTCCAACCAAGTTAAACTCGAAATAATCACATACTGAACAGACAAATGATGTACAGAGTGTTTGTACTTAACATGAATGTACTGTAAGGTAGAAAAGATGTTCGAGTTTTCAACCAAACTCAAAACGAAAAGGGATAAAATAAATATTTACTATATTTAATCATTTTAGGACCATGTTTTATTAATACGAAACGGTCTTTTTATAACATGAAAAACATGTAAATTTACGAGTCTCATATATACGATATACGACCATCGCCGAACACCTTTATTTAATAATTTAATATGATTTAATTTTTTTTTTCCTTACAATTTTTTAACTTATCTTTATTAAATTTTTTTGACTATAATTAATTGCAACTTGTGGTGGCTATACTCAATAGTTTTATATATGTGTATGCAACAATTATTATTTGTACGTGTAAATGTAAAATTAATAAACTTTTTGTTGCTGTAATTAAATCGCTAAATGTCAACACTGTGTATACAGAAAACAAAATCTAAAAACTGACCACTATATACAAATCATTATACGATTGATATATGGTCATGGACGTCATGATACTTAAAATTCTCTGCAGTACAATTTTATATAAAATGAAAAGTTATGGCTCATTAGTTTCCTGGTGACACATAAAATGAGTCTGAAATATTTTTGGGGAGTGGTTATAGTGGTGAGGTGCAAGAACCAGGTGTGATTTTGGTTTAGGACTTTCAGCCAGAGAGAGAGCGAAGCAATTTAGCGACCACTGTAACGCAGTACAACACGGTGGTTCTCTATGGCGCTAGTCTGTGTGGTGGCTGCTCACTTGCCTGCCTGCTGTGATATAGTTCAATTAATTAAACGTCCTTTATAGGAAAAGAGCTTAATTAGAAGATTTGTACCATCAAATTCTCTAGAAATTTTTATGTCATGACAAGTGACTTCGCTGGAAATTTTCAATACCAAAGTTCGAATATAAGGTTGCAAAATGAACCACATCCGGTGTGAATTTAAATTAATTTGATTGTAGCGGGTGCTGCTTGCTAGCCTGCTGCTACTGCTGCTGGTTGGCAGGGCTGCGATATGGCGCTCGGGGGAATCGATAGACCCTCTCTCTCTCACTCGCTAGTCGCCCCGAGCCTCCCTAGGGATGATAAATGTGATATATAAGGATAGGAGGCCTATCTTTATTATATGTACTTCCCAGTCATGCCTTCACTCTCTACTATATTATATTGTTTTATTCATTGCTCAGATCATGATCATATATTAATATGCTATGTATTATATTTAAGTTTGAAATTTGTTATGTTTTATCTGTAAGTTTTGTAAAGATGGTATATGATGGTTTAATTATAACTTTAAATTTAATAATTTCAAATGAAGATTTTTAAAATTAGGTCAAATTATAATATGTAAAAATAAATATGGTTGTAATAATAGCCTACAACGTTGGCCTATTTGCCGTAGCCAGAACCTATAAATTCTAGTACGAGTGTATTATATAGAAATTTATATGGACTATAATTTCAGTTATGTTGACATCGCCTTTGAACTAGGCAATTTGTGCAACGTCCGTGAAGAAAGAGTTTCCCCACTAAAATGATTTTGCCAAAAAAAATTTTTGAAGAGTAATTGAAGTGCATTGATTTACATTCCCATAGCTGGTAAAATTATTTGAATTTTTATGTCCACTGCTATATAAGAAGTCTAAATGAGCACCATTCTTTATGCCAAGTTTGTGCAGTCACCTTCGTACTGTGCATCCACTTCAATTAAGAAGACGTGGCATTTTTTTTATTATTATATTATTCCGAATAACCATTTATGAAATAAGAAAATACTTTTTTAATTGAAGCTTGATTTGCAACGATATCTTAATTTTTATTTATCACAAACTGATCTCTCTTTTATCCTGCTAAGCAAGGTGCATGCAATAAGACAGAGTTTTATTATTGATAAATTGTGATTCACCCATGTTCTGTGGATATGATATTTTATGAAGTTTTATCTCGCGGCATGTCGATTGTTAATATGATGATGTGTAAATACCGTTGCAAGAAGTTGAAGGTTATGTCATAATTGCAGTCAATTGTCGGGAATTGTGTCACTCTCGCTGCTGCACCGAGGAGGAGCCAGCAGGAACTTGACCTGCTACTTTACTGGGTCACGAGTTCGACTCTCCATCTCATTGCCTCAATAACTGCAGCTGTGTTAATATAATTAGATCACCGTAGCACAGTTCCGAACATCTAGTGCACTATCTAAATATATCCAATGTACTGATTTTTATTTGTAATTTTAACATGGAAGAAATCGTTTTTTTTTTTTTTTTTTTTTAATTGCTTTTAAGTTTAAAGTATACTCATCTGTCAAAGTATAGACATTTATCTTCAATTATTGCGGTTTTGTTGAGAATTCACCCATGTATATTATCGATTTTAAGAGGAAAATTACAGCTGAGTGCTGATAATGCAAAATGACAGAGGTTACAGAAATGTTGTTGGAGAACCAACTCGTTTCTAAATAAGAAAACCAACAGCTGATTATGCATGTGGTAGGAAGATAATATATAGTTCAGAGACGTGTGTATGAAATTCAATGAACCCTCCGTGTGATGCTGCGTCGTAATGAGGTCAACATGAATTGTTAATTAACCACTTCCATTGTGTCAGAGATTCGACAACAAGTCAAATGTATCCTAGTTGGTATACGGCCAGGTGTGACTTAAATACTTATTAATCAAATGCTGTAGCTTTTTAGATTACGGGAGAGAGGAGCGGTAATTGAGTTTTCGCGTTCCCTTTGGGCTCGATTAAAATATAAAAGATATATATTCAAATTTCAAACATTTACTGCAGCATTATTATGGAAGGGAATCGTTACGAATTTGTCGTTTGAAATTTGACATAGAGTAATTATGTTGTTGATGAGATTTCATATACTTTGGCAAAAATTGCAAGTGTTTGAGCTGCGAAACATCAGTTAACATGAAGCTTCTGTACCAGGATATGATACTAATCTGTATTGTAATTCAAGGTAAGCCCCAGGGAGACGTATCACATCAGATCGAGCTATGTTTTGTGATAATTTAACGAGCTACCACAAAGTTCTTCTAAAAAAAATAATAAATAAAACATATCGCTTTTTTTAAAATGTTCTTTTGTGAGATTTACAACTGAGACATATTTTTTTATTATAAAACTTATATACTGCGTGCACTGCGGAAAGTAATTGCAAACTTTATATTTGTGCTGTACTTGAGAGTTGTGTAATAACTTTAATGTTTACTTCTCTTATGTACACTTTCTATTACGCTAATTTTACCATAGCAATTTCTCAAGTACTAAAAATGTTTCTGTATATACCATCAATTTTATTTCAAGTAAAAAAAAAAAAAGAAGGGCGTTATTTTGAACTATGACGTCATCAATACTTTTTGATAAGATTATCTGTTCTCGTCCTACGGTAACTAATCTTGTGTGATAAACAATGACATTTCTACATTAACACCGTGCAGATTGGTCAACTTTTTAAATTCTGATATGGTTGTTTTTTATTAGTCACATGAAGTAATGGGGGAAAACGCCTTCCTTGTATGTATAATATGACGATAGTGAATCATCATTATAGAATAGTTCGTTGATCTGAGGGTACGATAATTGACTCTTTGTTCTCTCATATATTGATAAACTGAGGTTTATTGTTTTGACCTAGCCCGCATGCTTTTCTGAGAGTGTCGATATAAATTTATCTCTCGTAGTATGGTCGGTCGGATTCAGGTGATGGCCTTGCCAGTGTTGCTAAATATTGCTGCCATCGTTGCTGCTGCTGGATATAAATACCGTGCAATGCGTGCAATGTTGGCGTACTATAAGTACATACATCCCACTACTTGGTGGCATAATGAGGATTTGGCCACAGTACAAAAACTAAGACTGTTCTAATTTTTAATTTCAACAAATAATATCTATGCCATCGTTATAAATTTAAACGTCGCTTTTGATATTACAAAAAAAAAAGGTATATCTTTCTAAGAATGAAGTCAGTGCAGGCAAAAACTGTCCACCCACTTTCTCTTCAATGAACGGTTATATCGATCGTAGGTGTCTTCTATATACGTTTTAACCTGCTAATATATATTATAGAGATTTTTTTAACGGGTTGATGTTAAAATGGAACTATTTCTTCGATGAGAAACCTGCATACATTTTTTCCATTTTAAAACGTCAATATTTTATTCAGACTTTCTTTAAACCTCCTTCAAATAGAAAATAGAGTACGCTGTGACGTAATCGTCGTACAGAGATTTACGCGAGTAACATCATAATGACGTCATAGGGTGTTTTAGAAAATAATATTTGTTATTTGCAAGAAAAATACGTTGCAGATTTTCATTATGTAATTTATTATCTGCATGGATTTTGAATGTATTAACTGAACCTAGATGACGGTGATTATACAGTTATAGTACGTTGCAATGGCTATATCTTGTTAATTATGAGCTTGGCTGGATTAATGACATCAGTATAGCGCCACCATCGCCGCTTGTTAGCTGCAGTAGACTGTGTGGCGCCTCTAATTGGCGCCCCCTGCTCTCTGTTGATGTCTCGTCGGCGTCAGAGAGAAAAGTATGTGAAATTGCAACCCTCTTTTTATTTTAGTATTATAGAAAGCAAACCGTTAGTAGCGCTTTGAACTTCTCATGCATATCTCGCTCTCGTGATTTTATTTTTTATTTATTTATATTTGTATATAAAAAGCTGGTGATGTACTTCATTGCAATTTCTTTTTTTAAACTTGCCTATATTTATGTTGAAATGAGCTCGTATAATAATGAAGCTCATTTGAAAATTCAATCCGAAATTTTACTGGCAATATATATATAATATATATTTTTACAAAAACTTTAATATATTGTTAATTTTATTTGTTATTTGAAAACAACGTTATTTTAAAGAAATTTGCACACGATATAACGTAAATATTCTTTTTATAAATCGAGAAAGTAATCCAGATTTATTTTCTCTTTTATTTCCTTCTCAAACTTTTTTGTTTTTAAAGTTTTTATCTATGATGAGATTCTTTTTTCTTTTGTTTATAACTTTAAACTACAATCATGCACAAGTCGTTCTATAAATTTCATGCTATTTGAATTTATACGAACATGGCCTGAATCTGCAATGTTCGTACAAAGTCTGATAAAGTTTTTGTGTCGTCGCAAAAAGTGGGAGAGTGGCACCTTGTGACGTAAGCAAGCAGCTGATCTGATATAGGAAGGGTTGCATTGCAGGCCCGTGTGGGGGTCGCTGGGCGTGGTCCTGACAAATCTCCCCCCCCCTTCCTTTCTTCAACGGTGATGAATGATGCGCAGCTTCGGCTCAAATAAAATTGCAACATACTTTACTCGAATAATCTGACAGCAAAACACAGGAATATTAAATTTTAGACATCATGATTGATTAGATCATATTTTTTTAATATTGATTAAATGTAGCATTCTCTAAAGATGTATACATGAAATAAGTTGACAACTTTTATACCAAAAACCATTGTAGATTTGATATAATAGAACGTACTTGGTCAACAAAAATACAGAGGCACCGTTCCAAAATGGAATCTGTCATCCTTCCCTATTTTGACTCGTTGACTCGGTCTCCACAGATAATATAACTGCTGGAATTGGTACATACATCAGAATTAATAACAAATCATACAAACTGTAGATTCGACAGTGTACTGTTTAAAAGAAAAGGACTTGCGTTTATATTTTGAATACCAAACTGTATCATGTGCTTCTTTTCATACTTTGCTTTTTTTTTCGATAATTTTTTCCCCCATGTAAATTTAGAAAACCTCAAGTTATGACTTACCTCAAGACTTAAAACGTAGTGACGTTTGAGGTATCCAAAATATTCTCCTGTATATATTTGTGCATTAAATCGATGCAGGACTATGACGTCACATTATATCTTTCAGCTCAGTTTTCAGAGATTTTCAGAGCCATAAAAAAAATGAGATAACGGAACTATATAAGTTCATCTACCAATAATTACAATAAAAATGTGGTTGCAGCAGATTGTGGATAATACAATTATATATATCGAGATTACCTGCATGCATGCAAAGTGATGAACGTATTGCGCAATTACAACAGGGTCTCTTCCTCGTTGTGACGTCACAGCCAGCTGATCATGTGAAACAGATCAAGTGCTCACCGCCTTGACTCACGTATTACCTTTCACTGCGTAATAATATAGTCGAGCAATTCAATCCAGGCCTATACATTTCCGTGCAGCATATATAGAAACTGTACTGTTTAAATCATTTCAACATTCATTATATATCAATTAAAAGCAAATTTTATAACATAAATTTTTGTTATTAATATCTAAAAGTAATATCATTTAAATAATTGAACGTATATAATTTATAATAATACAGTGTATTATTTACTAACACAAGTTTAATCAGTTTGACACACAGCCGGGGTCTCTGTGTCATCGATTTTTTGTGGACGTGCTGAGAGTGATTCAACACGGTCACACGAGCTTAAAACACACGTGCAAGCCTCCTTGCTGACCATAAATAATATTTTTCTTGGAACTACACGATAGTAAAAATATGATTTTCACGTTTCACTTTATTGGGACACGTCTGCTACTTTTCAGACAGGCTTTAGTGGACCAAGAACAGAGAAATTTAAATATTCCTCATTGCGTTATTGAAATAGACAAATTTTGTTCTAAATGACAACGCCAAAAGCATACAAACAAATAAATAAATAAATAAATAAATAAATAAATAAATAAATAAATAAATAAATAAGTCAATTTCAATTCTGTAATAATAAGGAATATTTTCTTGTATTCGTTTAAAAGAAATTAAAAGTGACCGTTATTGCAAAAAATATGAGTCTTTATTTATAGGTGCATGCAAGACCGGCTCTATAGAGACGGTCTTGGTGCATGGTTTCATTTCTATATTCTCCTTGTAGTGAGACTTTGTATATTACCCTGTTATATGAGTCTGTATTGTATATTTTTTGTGAAAATTTGTATTTTAAGGTCTGTCGCTATGCAGCCGGCCACCAGAGGCGCGACGTATGCCTTTTAAAAAATAATTATTGGATGAATTTTGTTCGGCTTCTTCTGCAGAACGATAAATTATATTCCATTTTTGATGATATAATGTTATTCATACATATAATCTTTAGGAAACCTGTTAATATAAATTCGTATCGGTAAGATTTTGATGACTTTATTAGTACGAAAAAATACATATAATATTTCCCTACTTCCTCACAAGCCATTTTGCTGATTTATTTTCGCCGCAGATGTACCGTACTGTACTGTACATTGTTCCATTGTTGGGGACGAGCGGCCGGCCTGCACCTTGCTCGCTAGCAGTCAGGCAGGCGAGGCGGGCCACTTGGCCTGCAGACTTTCACAAGGGTTGGCGCCTTGCGGCTCGCGCGACGCAAATATAATATAATCGCGGGCCGTGCTTTTACCTTATCTATGGTCAGGAAAAATGAATACTTAAAAATATTGCACCATCAATCAAAATGCAATGAATGCAGCATTTATTAATGTGATATAAATATTATAAATATAACATACATTTAATATAAATTTATAAAAAAGTATATAAAAATATAAATATAAATGATACAAAATATAAAATAATATTAAAATATTAATATAATATAATATTTAATATAATATTAAAATATTTTTATAAAAATTGAAACATATTAATACAACATTATATATACATATTATATATATATATATATATATATATATATATATATATATATATATATATATATATATATAATATATATATATATATATATATATATATATATATATATATATATATATAATATATATATAATATATTCTTTTCTTCACCTTTCTCAAAGAAAAGAAAGGTTTATGAATGAGGATAGCAAGGGTTGGGGGAGTAAAATACAAGTTATTTTCTTGAGTTCGTTTACCCTTCTGACCTGCGCGCGACAGTGAAAATTGTTGTAATTATATAACAATGAAAACTTATAAAAAATTAATCTATATTTTATTAGGAAAATTATGAATCATAATAAAGTATATTGATTTCGCTTTTTCATTATTATTCAATAAATTTAATTTCAGTCTCTCCAAGTATAGATGATCGTCATGAAACACTTGAAAAGTATTGCTTGAGAGGATACAAAAAAAAAAAGGAAGGATTATTATAATAAACAGATTCAGATTTCAAATTCATCGTTATATAATACACAGGTCGAGAATATTTTAATTACTTTTTAAAATATTAAGTTTGGAGGGAGTTTTATCATTAAAACCACACAAAAAAATTGTATATATAATATATAAATATTTGAAAAATATATATCATAATAATTTTGATAAAAAAAAATGTGCCTTGAAAATTAACTTTTATTAAAAAAAATTTGATCATTTTACGCGTACAGCAACGCATTCAGTACGTAACGCCTGCTCTTTTTTTCCCTTCTCCCCATCCTCCCCCGTCCTCTCCGGACCCAGGAAGGAAGTGAAGAAAAAAAAACTGCAGCTCGCGAATGCAAGCAGTAGCAGCGCGGGGCAATTGCACATTCTACCTCATGATAGCAGCTAGCATTCGCACTCATGATGTGGTCCACGGACAGGAGCAAAATACATTGAATTTCAATGTGAAAGAGTTACTATAACAATAAAAAATAGTTTCTTTTTTCTAAACGTCACATTTTTAATTTAATTTATAATTTGACATAATTAAAAATACATCTAAAAAATTAATCCACAGTTCTTTATATATTATTAGTTTGAGCATACATTAGCATTTTATTCATATTCCATAAATTTAATTTTTTTACTCCTTCCAGTAGATAATTGACATGATAAAACTGAAAAAGTATAGCTTGAAAGGATATAAAAAATATATGATTTTATATGTCCGATTGGTGATTATAGTATTCAGATTTATCCTATATAAAGCCGATAATGTATTTTTTTTTAAATTAATTAGGTTAGTTTCTTTATCTATATATTATATTATACAAAAAAGCAACAAAACATTTTTTGAAACCTATTAATTACTACAAAAATTAAATTTATTTAAAAAAAATAATTCATAATAATAACAGAGAATGCTGTATACAAAACACTCTGTTACCATATTTCTATTTTCTATTCAATTTACAATACAATACTTTGGAGTCGACCTCACAATGCACTCGTCACGGCACGCATGGCACGTAAAGGACGCACTCGCAACGGCACGCCTGCCCTCCTTGTTTCTTTCCTTGCCTTCAGCTTTTGCTCTCCAGTAAAATGTTGCATACTTTTAATTGCTATAACTCTATATATAATGAATATTTTAAATAATGAATCGGTAGAAGGCATAGGCAAACAACACGTTTAAGCCCTAAGTTCAACAAAAACGCTTAATTTTCTTTATTTTCATTGCTAATGCCGAATAAAAATCACCGAATCCCGTATCTTTTTTACTATAGGCAGGTAGCGACATCTCATTTAATTTCAGTTGCATTTTTTCATAGCGACAGACCTTAACACAGAATTTATACAGTCCAATATAACGCAGAGGTGATAAGATCAAACGTTGTCACATCCAGTATTCCTCTCTCACCATGTAATATGTATTGAAGAATTCTATGACTGACAACTTCTTTGAAATGGAACCTCTGACGTCACAACTCGGCCAGGTATTGTGATCTACCCCGCATTGTGTGGGCATCGAATACAGGCAATATCATCTTCAATATCAAAAATGTCGGACATTTTGCGTTTTGAATGAAATTCTGTATCAAAGAGATAGGGACAGAGAAAGGAGAAATGTTATAATAATTGAAATTTGGTTTACAAAACATGTAACTTTTTGTTTTTATACATTAACATTAAATATTTATTAAGTGGATGGTAGTTTTGTTTTTAAATGTTTTTATACAACAAAACAAATTTTTTTTTCCTTGTTTGGTATACATTACGTGTTTATAAACATTTCATGAATATTATATAACAACAAAGTCGATAAATGTTTGTTTTAGTTGCCTCATAAATTTAGGCCACAAACAAATAAATATTACTTCATAAATCAATTCTGGTATTATTTCTTGTCCTTAAATGTTGAATATTACAATACATTTATAAATATAATAATTATACAACTTGTTTCATTTGAATAATTTGTGTAAAGCATAGTGCTGTTGTTTATTAATTAATCGTGCCAAATGTTAAAATCATTCTTCGTGTTATATAAAAATGATTAAGGAATAGAAATATATACCTTCCCTTAATGCACAATGAACTTGGCCACATGTCAATTAACTTAATTGGGTCTGGCAGGGTGTAACATACAAGATACATGGAGTTACATTCATTTTAACCTCAATAGACTTGTGATCGAACAATAGGTGATGGCAAACAGCACGACAGGGGTCTAGTTCATTTTGAGGTGTATTAGCAATAGTGAGAGTGCATGCTGCAGTTAAGCATCTTGCCAGTCAGCTGGCATGCAATGACTGTCACTGTAACTTTCTCTGCTGCTACCTTCTTCTTGTGACCCCATTTACCTCATCAGCTGACGTCATGCTCGATGCACTTCACTCGTTGCCAAAATTACGTTATAAAACAATACATCGCTTCTCACGAGGACACGGTTGTTTAACTGCTTCAACGGATCTCTTAGCTTTAACTACCGGCTACACGATACCTTCAATGTTATTGTAAATAACGTTTCAAACCTATATGTAATTATATATATATATATATTATATATATATATATATATATATATATATATATATATATATATATATATATATATATATATATATATATATATATATATATATATAAAGTTTCAGTATCCTCTGTGTTATCCCTTTGTATTATACTCCATGGCTTAGCCACGGCCCCCTGGAATCCTGGTATTCCAGGGGGCTGTGGTTTAGCACCCCATTTTAAAATTGCAAGATATAGCACCGTAGCATCGCCCTCTCCTTCTGTATAATATAGTAAAATCAAGGGCTGGCTCTTGTTTTATGTTTTATCAGAGCTTTAAAAATTAAATTGCCCAATTTTTTCTATAGATGTTCTAGTTTTCTTGAAATATCAATAAAATTTAATGATGTATCCTCTTGTATTCCATCAACAAATTAATAAAAATAATTGACCTTGTTCGGGAATTGAGTTTGGATTATATTGTTGAAACTCTCGTACTAATTAAAAGAGGCGTTACAAATTTTCCATATCAATGACAGGAGATGTTTTGAGATAAAGTTCTAAGTAGTATAATTCGATGTCCGTACGGTGAAATGAGAAACGTTGTTACTTTTATTATTACGCCTGATGTAATTTCCGTACACTTGTGCGACTTGGCAATAATAGTGGGATTTGTAAACGATGTCGTTATAACGCTACACTACTACTGAGAATATAGGCCATCAAGCCATCAATGTACCGGTGCTACAATCAATCAAGTTCAAACGTGCTCGTTGTTCGTCTCTTTGTAACGCTAACAACACACCGGTAATAACACTGATATTTATTAATCGTTTTATATCAGGTCCCGGATTTATACAATGTTGATTCTAATAAATTTAGCTCTCATCCTCAAAGCTGCGTGAATTCATGTACGTACTTGTTGTAACAAGATGTTTGCTTACAATTCAAGAACTTGTTCTAAATCAACTCTAACCGTAAGTAAAAATTTCTTATATAAAGTCCTTATTATACTTATAGGACGTACCAGGTAAAATGAGTACTTATTGTATATTTAAGCAAAATTGTATGCCTTAATATGGTTAATAGTTGTATTATATCTATTTAGTCTTCGTGGAATATCTGAATTTTTATACTTTTGTTGGTATTTGTTATATAATAACCTGAAGATATTCACTTATTTTCTGCTGATCTTCCATATTTATTATAATATGATATAAATCAAGCTTGAATGACTTCACTTTTTCTGTCTTGTTTCGTTAAAAAATTCCATGCAAGTTAAAAGAAATGTTGAAGTCATTTTTTTAATGTTGTGTATTTCATTTTTATTTCTGTGCGAGATAAAAGTTTTGGCAGAGATAATGGCTGGTACATTCCTTGCCTATTGCGTCAACTTATCAGTTTGCGTGCGCGCGCATCTCTTTGGCCTTGCCCTTGCAGTCACTGTCTACCTTGCAAAAGATCACTTCAAATATTTCTGACGTATCTAATTATTTTTTTTAACATGTAATTGCAAAGTATAGTAACTTTCTTCATGCATTTTGTGTTCTTTGCTGTAAAAACGTGCGTAATAATCACATTCGAGTATTTTTTTTTAATTCTGGGTTCAAATTTGGTCTTTACATGTATTGGACTAATTTTAGAATAAAAATAATTGTAGAGAATGCAATTTTTCGATGGTTTTCTTATACGAGTTATATGGAAAGAGTAGCATTTTATACATGATATTATACAAATATTTTTTCAGGTGAGTTATTTCCGCGTATAATAAAAAAATTGAAAAGTATTGTACATCCTGCATGTAAGGAAGTATGCAAATTAGTTTGTGAAAAGATTAGAAAGCACAGATTTTTTTAATTAAGAAGGTACCAAGTTAAAAAAAAAGTTTTCATTCTATCTATGCAATGAGCAATAATTTAAATGTGCATAGAGTTGTGTCATGGTTGTTGTGACACCCCCGTGTGTAAATAAGTCTCAGCATCTGTATGCAGTATAATTATGCATTTTGTCATATCTTTGCCCTAGATTTGTGCAGGCTTACGTATATAACATATACTTAAATGTATAAATTATAATAGACGTAGTACGTACGTAAATGCATATATAATACCTTACTTGTGCTGCATCCGTTTAACCTAATTACTATTATTATGTTGAAGCATTGTCATCATTCAGATATTAAAGACAATAAATAATTACCAGGTATAAGAAAATGGTTTTCATGCAGCCACAATAAAAAGAAAGTGTATGTTGTTTTAGCAAGAAGAAACTTTTGCTGCTGTGAGTCATATTGTTCAATGATAAGACTAAATCACGAGATGTGGTGTGTGGCTGTATATAGTCAAATGATAATTAACAGTTTTTCAGTATTTTCTTGTAATTAATTTATTAATTACCAGACAAAAGACTATTTATTCCAAGGGTAAGCTAATGTTCATCAGCCATCAGAAACCTAACACATTTTTAATTGGCATAATATAACAAAGATTAAAATTAAAATCACTTTTAATAATTTCAGTTCATGATACTAGGCAATATATTGATATCCAATGTTAAACTGGTATCTTTCTCGAAGGTATTATACATTAAAAAAGTTCTTTTCATTCTTTTTATCGATTTAAATATTTTACATCTAGCATAATGTTATATAACTTTTTTTTTTTTTTCTTTCTTTACAAATCCATCCATATCAAATATCATTTCTATCTCAAAGGATTTTCTTGTTTTCTGCGTGGTTCAATTTTCATTGGGGTTGTGTCAGAGAGATGTTTGACATGCAGCGCCGAGGGTTGAGTTCGCACCGGCGACGAAAAGGGGGTTGGGGGGTGCTTGAAGGAGACCCGACTCTCTCAGGATTGACTCGGTAGCAGGCAGCGGACCAGAGAGAAAGTTAATTGCCTATTAACTTCTTCGTAACTTTATACTTAATGTACTTGCCCAACGTTAATAATTAAACAGCAATTAAGTTACAACGAAGTTTTGGATCTATTTTTGTATTATACTTGTTGCTATAGTTTGTAAAAATTTTAAGTTTCTTATTTTAAATCAAATATGGTTGCCCAAATCATATTATGCTCCACTCCAATAATGCTATCTGCATGTAGTTGTATGTCACTCAAGTTTTTTAATTAATACTGATTTCTTACTTCTATTGAGTTATATTTTTTAAATAAATTTTTACACACCATACTGATTAAATAAAAAAAAAAACATTCTTTTACTATGAATCTACAAAATGTGTCACCGTTGTATGAATGGGACAAAAAAATTGAGAAAGTATCGTTAGGGTCTCATGATGAAACTGATGCATCATATTTTTACACGCGGATGTTAATTGTCCTGAGTGGTCCTTTCCACTTAAAATACTAATCAACATATTATATGTAATGGTTAACCTTTAACCGAAGTTGAGGGCCATATTCACATTTAAAATATTTTCTGCAGTATTTATATTTTTTAGTCAACTCCTGCGCGTGTATTCCTGGTATAATATTTGTATACCATCAAATGATAACGATGTCCTTGGTTCTTTTCTTAGAATTACAATGAGCTTACTGAAGAGCAAAACATTTGTTTCTCTTCTAAAGAAAAGTTTTGCTGGAAGTTAAATGGCAAAGAAGAGAAAGAAATATATAGACGGTATCACATTTTGACCTTGTCCTGATAATATATGTGAAGTTCAACAGATGTTACTATACCAGAAAAGCGAGCTCTGACCTTCCTAATTATGTTCCAAATATGAAACATTGGAGAGTGTGGGAAATACAAAATTTCAGAATCAAATGTTGTTAAGCAAGGCTGGAATGAATCCAGTTCTTTGTACTTCCGGGCGTGATGTAATATTTGGGGAAGTGTAGCGAGATTGTTTTTGCTCGTCAGCGGGGGATCACGTTTGTTTGGGAGATGGCTTTGTATTAGATAACGTTCGACTACCCGCAGCTTGCATGCAGACAGACAGGTAGGCTTAGTGGCGAACATATACGTTCTCCGTCGACCTCCCTTCAGATAACTACGGTCCAATTAATTTTATGTTTTAAATGTTCCACTGAAAGTACCATCACAAGTTAATGCTTTCTTATAATTTCTATTGACTGTATATATATATATATATATATATATATATATATATATATATATATATATATATATATTTTATTTAGATTTTGTTTTTTTCTCTTGTCGTTTTGTATTACCATTGTAATTGGTCCATTAGTAAAAGAACATGTTGATTATACGTGTCTTGCATTAAATATCTGCATGGTAGGATGAAAAAAGTATAAATTAAGGATACATGGTGATAGGGAGAATTAAAATCAAGAATGTTTATTTTTCAACCTCAAACTCTCAATTTTCCTTTCAAAACACTGTATATACGGAAAATGAATTTCCTTCCGTCCTTTTTTCTCCTAGAGATGCGTACGCAAGGCTTTTTACACTTGAAATTGATCATATCAAATGATATCGTGTCATCTCAACGTCAATATAATATATATAATGCAGGCAAAAGCCAAAACGTACCACTTAAATAAAGTTAATAAAAAATTCTTTCAATTAGTAATAAAAAATTTACATATTGTTGTAAGAGCTTTTTCATTCGCACTTCAAAAAAAGAGTAAAAAGTCTCTCAACCACCTTATTCAACTTTTTTTTTAAAAAGTTTTCTCAAGCCTCAAATCTTCTTCTCTTTATAAGTCTTTGTCTCTGAGAAAGAAGAAATTTTTTCTCATTTCAATTATAACGAGAGAATAATGCCGGAGATTACAACCATTTTTTTTTTATTCAGGTTAAATTAAGCCGAAACCATTTCAATCTTCACCATGACCTTGACCTTCAGGTCACCTTGCTGGTGGCGCTGGAGAACGCTCAGATGAGGTCCGCCGTTCTGCCTCTTTCATTAAACTAGGTCAATCAATTTAATGTACAAAGATTTTTTTTTTATATAGAAAAGCATTGCACTTTTGAGCAGTCTAATCTATAGCTGCAGGGGCGTACACAAGGAAGTCGTTTTCGGGGTTTACCCCTCTCCTCCTTTAAGGGACTTTTTTCTTTGAGGGACCCACATCATAACAGACATCGACAGTAGATACGGCCAACTTTTCAGTACTTTATGGCTAAACCCAGTATTTGAAATATTTTTTGGTTACTCCAAGGCATTACACAAGAAATTTTTTTTAATGTAGCAGTAAAACAGACTATTACGCTACATGCCATTTCAGGAAATGACGTCATATGTGTCCGGAGGCAACAACTATACACCCAGGCAACCGCCTGCATGTCTGAACAAGTGCCAGACAGAAAGGAGGAGCTGCTGCTGCAATTAAATAAGTCGCCGGGTCACTTGTGCTACTGTACGAGTTTGTGTTGACCGAAAAGTGCAGATAGAAAACAGGAAGACTGGCGTCTTCTGCTTTCAAGGGCACAGCAATTTATGATTAATTGGCAATCTGACTGCCGTGTTTGGTATAGTCGTCCTTAGTTAATACATAATACACAACAATTAATTTCATGATATCACCGCTGAAGTGAGAGATTGAAACTTATTTGTTTTTCAATTCATATATATATATATATATATATATATATATATGTATATATATATATATAATTTCGATTCTCCACTTATACTTTACATTATATAGCTATTAATATATAATACAATGCTGCAGTATAGGTTACATAAATTAATATATGATGGACCCTATGCGTATTTTGTAGCCATTTGTTTAGGGATTTAAAAGGCAAATATATTGTGTTGTGAGATGCACTGCAGTTATGTAAACCATTCGTTTGAGCAATGCAAAGTTTAAAAGTTAACATGAATAAATCATGCATTTCCGTTTTCTCCGGTAGGAATATTAGGAATATTACATAAAATTAATTTGACAGTATAGAGGGATTGAAACTGGTCTATAACATAAAGCTGAGTTGAGAAATAATAGCATTGCGGTGCTGCGAGCAGGGTCTGATGCCTGTTGGCTTATATAACTTATAATCATTATTATAATAGTAGGTGATGGACGGTGGCGGCGACCGACTGTGTGACACACAAACCTGTTAGCTTACGGGGAAGTAAAAAAAATAATAATAATAAAAAAACAGGTTATAATAATACCCTATTAAACGTATTTATGAGACTTTTAACCACAAAAACAAGAACCAATGGTGTGGTTTTATAATACTTTTCTATTAAAGTTTACACTATTTTATACTATCACTTCTATATAATTATAATACTAATCATAAATTAGTTTTTTTTTAATGAAAGTATATTAAAAAAATACTTCAAGCATTATTTGTTACATTATGCATCATTTTTTATATACAGTTTTTTTTTTCTTCATGCATTCCATTGTTAGAAATTATAAATAATTAAATTAGTGATAAATTAGATAGATTGTTCATGCATAGAACGAGAGTTAATTATTCATAAGAAAATTCAAAAGTTTTCGCTGATATTTAACAAAAAACAGCAGGCAAAACATTATTTACAATCTTCCTGTATCTTTCATAAAACAGATTTGCTTTAATTAAAGTGAATGGCAGGTGTTAATCACTTGAGGTTGCAGCATCGTTTGTTATGATTAGTGCTGCTGGCTTGGTGGGTACTTAACTTGCAGTAGGGGTGGCTTAATTAGTGCTGCTGCTGCTGCGGCAGTGACCAGCTGGGTCGATGCAAACGACGTTTACGTGCAACATGCCGACGCGGACGAATTATTATTATCCAACATTTCCATGTTGTTTTTATCGCATTATCTCGCATGGTTTGACGTTCAAATTATACCAATGTTTTTATGTCATATTTTTATGATTTATACTTCGATCTAAAAGACATGGCATGATTATTAAATTCACTTTTTTCTGTGGAGCTTTATACTTATATTTTGATTTGGCAGTCATTACAACGAACTATAACCGATGATATAGTAAATAAAAGATTGAGCGCACTGATAAAACTTATTGATTCTATTTTATGAACAAATAAAACTATACCAAATTATGCAATTTTGTTTCTTTAACCATACTGCATGAGCTAACTAACTAGATATTTGCCGCTCATCTCGAATCTCGATAGCTCATGATTGCTTATATACATTATGTATATTAATAATATCGTGCATTCGCTACCATCAATCAGCGTTTGAGATCCGCGATGACTATTTCTTATTATTGATTCTTAATAACTTATAATGATAATATGCAATAATGTTTTCAACATGCATGTACTGCTTGAAAATTTAAATCTTTGCTGCTAATATTGAAGTCATGGTGAAGGATGGTGATGAAAAATTGCAGAAATATCTACATGGTCAGTTAACGACACAAATACGAGGGTATATTATTCTTCATTAGTTGCAGTACTCGCAATTTATTCTTCATGAGGAAACTGCGGGTACCTTGGTTCAAGATAGTCGGTAGGCAGCTCGTTTTCGAACTGAAGATTTTTCAATGGCAATTGGACAAATTGGCGTGATGTAGAAATAATGATAAGCCCTTACCTTGTAAAATGTGAGTAGTATTATATCGGATGGAGGGAAAAAAACATTTCGAGCACTTTTTTTTTCTCTGTAGAAAGTTGTAAACTTGATTGATATTTATTTCTTGAAAGCTAAAAACGTCTTGAGAAAAATACACGAACCCATTGAAATGACTTGTCATCATTTATCATTATATTAAATGTTATTTTATAACATTTTTTTTTGTTATCATTCTTAATAATCAAATAATGTGTGACATGAAGATTGTTATAACGTTTAACATTCAACTCAAGAGGTTATTACAAAATTTTATTTTCATTACGTCCTTTTCCCGTCACGAAAAGAGTGTGTTTATTGCACTGCAAAGCCACTAACATCCCGCACTTTGCCCCATATAAATATCTCTCCTCTTTCTCTAACACACAATTTTATTTTTTTATGTTCCAACATTACAAAACCATGAAAAGCTCACCAAAAAATTTCTTAATTTGATGTAAAAAATGGTTGCTCGTATTTTTTTTTCTTTTGTTATCACGTGGTAAAGCTGGGTAGTTTTTTATTTTATTTTTTTTTTGGCCGCATTACAAATTGCTCCATCCATTTGTCCTGTGCAGCACCACAGTAGACCGCTTGGCTCTTTGTCTAACTCCTCTCTCTATCTTCTTATCAGGGTCTGCCACGCCCACCCCAGTGTATTATTGTAGACGTGGTGACTTCCAGACTGTCAAGCCACAGGAAATTAATGAGTCCACCACTGTTCTTGTTGTGCTGTTGGTCGCATTGGCAATTGATTTGAATTAATCTATTTGTAACGAACTCGACTTTAATTTCGTTCGTTTTAAAGCGTTTTTTTATTATTATTTTAATATGATTACAAAACAAATTTTTTATCATTATTTTAATAAAGTATGTCGTCCTCCTATTTATCTTCTATACTGGTAATAAATTTATTTAAATTGTACAATTTGTGTTAATCTTTTAAATAAATAGCATTATATAATAACATGCAAGTGTGACTGTAAAAATATATTGAAATATGTGTACAGGAAACAGGTTATAATAAATTAAAAAAGTCTGCAGGCGTCTTATATACGAGCGAATCTCGTGTCGCAATAATTTCTCCGCGTTATCGTGACGTCACGCCGTTAATTAGCTGCACTGCGTGTTTGTGACGTCACACAACAGATCACGTACGGACGCTGGCGGCCTGCAATATTATTATTATATATACCGTTCGCTGTGCTCCTATTTTTTTTAAATGTCGGTCGAGGGGCGATGCAACCCGCTTGGCAGGCGTGCTCTTCTGGTTGCCTACCCAGCACGGCGCTCACTGCTGCAACGCTACGAAACGGGTAGTTACACTTTGTGATAAGTGTTATTTTCTTATCTTAAACCGTAAAATTCATTCTTTATCGCACACGAAATGTTGTCTTGCTTTACATATGGCAGTCTCGTATATCAGACAAAACAGACATTTTATGGAGGTTCAAACTATCCGATAATTTTCTTGGCAGTCGTCCGTAATTAATGTACTGTATATTTATCTATTTAGCTAAATGTAATCGTTACTATTTTATGCCATGCATACTTTCATGCAATTTTACTTAAAACTTATAAATTTATACTCTCAATTAAGAATCTAATCATACAGATAGATTAAATTAAATAATTAACACGATATTTAATCGTAATGTAGTGAAGATAATAAAGCTTAAACTGTTATTTTAATATGAAAAATGCTAAAAAATATTCAAGTTTAAGGTTATATAAAAATGAAGCTAACAGTAAGTAATAATTTAAATGTAGAGCTTATTAAGTATAGTGTTGGCTCCCTGAAGCTATTTGCAAGATTGCGCAACAACACGACTGCTGCTATACACGTACATATAATATGGTTACGTGATGATGACAGACGTGTTGTTATTGTAATTACCTCTGAGAGCCCTGGGCCAGCACGTTGCGACGAGTGCTCTCAGCTGATTTCGTGAGAGTTATATAGCATCACTTGAGCATCCGGTCTGGACCAGAGAGGGGGTCACTGACCTATGATGATTCTCTCTCGTATATATCAAGATGGACGGGTCCGCTAAATTGAAGAAGCGGCTAGCCAGCTGCTACTCTGCATTGACGTGGTCTTTGCCTGACGCGTTGCTTAGCAACCAAGGTGCAGTAGAATAAACAGACAATTCCGTAGGGACAAATTGCATCAAACTGTTCCTGTAGGTATACAAGTAACATTATGATGATACAACATCAACATTACATGCATACATCTATAACTATCTACTGTGGGTCTATAACATATAACGTAATGTAATTTGTGTGTGTTTTAATTATAATGAATAAATAATAATATACTTAAAAGTTCTGACCTTTCTGTATGCTTTTATAAAAAAAATACTACGTTCAAATAAGAAAATAGAACTAGAGATTAATACAAGTTTTCTCGACTAAACGTAAATATATGACAACATTATAATTTGTCTCTTTTCAAGTCTTATTACTCATTTTAAACGTTTTGGAAACAAGTATCATCTCAAGTATAATTATAATAATGAATTATACAATTATAAGGTATTTTTGATATTGATAATACAGTTTTTCTTTTTTAAGTTTCAGTGAAAAGAGTAACGATTTAATCATCTGGGCATGTTGTTTAATTTTGAAAAAGATAAGAAAAGCATTTAGTCTAGAAATCCCGAAAAATTTCAAGGTTACCGCACGTGCATAACAACGCCCTCAATTAAAGTAGGGATAACAATTAAGTATGCTACATATTTAATGTAATAATTGACGTGATCCATGCTGTACAACCTATGATCGAAATAAAAATTTGAATTTGAATTCATGCTGTCCTGAGGTGTACACTGTAGTGTAAAAACAGTTTTCTGCTTGAAATGGTGCTGCCATCTGTAGGTTAGTTAGGGACTGCCCCAAGGCTGCAACAGTGATACACAAAGACGGCGGCGGCGCACGGTGCAATGGCGCGGTGATGGCACCACCCCGTCTTGCCAAGGGGCGCCTCAGTAATGATGACGTCACACTCACTGACGTGCGCTGCAATCGAACCAAGACCTTTCTACTGTAAAGACGAAGGAATGGGAACGACATTTATATACGACGTCTGTCGTAAATTACAGAGTCTCTATTGTTAAACTAAAATAGAATAGATTTCTTCCTGTCTGGTTAAATTTCATTTATTAATTTCCTTTTTAAACAGCTGTATATAGAAGATAATACGTATTATTAATTTCACATAATGCAAAATCTTTTTTAAGTCCAAATTAAACCGCTTGTTTCATTGCAAATTAATTTTTTACTTGTTAAAAAAAGGAGAAAAAAATTCAATACACACAGGCATTATTTTTTCTCTCTCTCTTCCAATAATCCAATCTATTTTAACGAGGTACATTGTTATTTGAACTACAAGTTTATTTTTATAATAATAATAAAACAAACAGTAGTCTGAGTATATATGATTGTGCACGAGTTTATTCAACTTATTGTGCTGTGACATTCCCTCGTTGTCGTCTAACGTTTAGTGTTGGAATCTGAGAGATCAGAATATCACCACCCCACACATGCCATCAAGTTCGGACATGCATGATACGATCCTCTCTGCGGGTGACTACGTCAACTATTCGTAATTGCAGTGATTTGATCATTTATCTTCCTCTACGACTATCTATTGATTCGTCATCATTCCAACTATCAATTGTTGTCCATCCATTTCAACGAAATAATTCCAACTGTTGTGCGTTGTCATGATTGCCTTTTATTTCAGTGTTATCATTTAATATTGTGTTTCCTTCCACCCTATACAATACATTATTATTTAAAAATGCAATACACTCGTATATTGCAGTGTATTTGATATTATTAACTGCAGTTTTATATGAGTGATTTTCATAAAATAATATGAAATTATATGGGAAAAAGCACATGACCGTTGGTTGCAAAGTATGTGCCCTTTTAGCCTAGAAGAAATTTCTGATGATAGAATAAAAAAATTAATACTTAAATTGGTGAAATTGGTGTTCTAAGAAATAAATTGCTTAAAAAATTATATATCAGCTCTGTGTTTTTGTACCTGAACTATATACCTTTACTCACAATTTCCATTATTAAATCGCTTTTTATACAGTACAGTAGCAGTAATAAAAGAATATTTACATACCATTTTATTGTTCTGTGACAAACAATCTGAAGTACATGAACTTTGTAACATTAATTCTTAAGTGACATTTATTTTTTATTCCTTATAATATATACAGCTTGTACTTTATGGCATATAATAAAATTTAAACACTGTAGCTTATAGTAATAATAAATACCACTATGTATGTATATATATGTATAAAATTTTTCATGAATATGAATCATTGTGATATATATTTATTTCAAATTGATTATATGAAAAGAAAAAAATTGTGTAGTTATATAATTAGGTGATTATTGTTGTTAAATTACGTCACGTATTGTCCGAGGGTGAGATGTGAGTGGCACACTTGTGTCAATCTCTTCTTTGACCCGGAGATTAACTACTGGGAGGAGAGTTTGCTAATATGTTAAATGTATGGCTTCTGCTCGCTGGCCAACTTGGTGTGCAGCAGGGGTCAACCTTTGGCCCTTCTCTCAATGTTTAGTCTTATTAACTCTCTCCACTTGAGTTCGGTAATGGTTTGCTTCACGTCAGATGGATGCATTATTGATGTCCTCCTCCAGATGATATGATATGACAAGCAAACATTTTTTTTTTTTTTTTTTTTTTTTTTTGCTCACCCCAAAGGCCAACATTATTTAAAGACAAGACTTTTAAATGGTATAGTGTTATACATATGATGTAATCACGCAATAATATACCTTGTTAAAATATTCAAAACCATTTCTTTAGTTGCGTGTCTCATATAGTACAATTTATTATTAATTTATAAGTATGAAGTAACTTGAAAACTTCTTTAATAAGTTACGTATCAGTTTTCTGGAATTAAGAACAAAGGAAAGAAGTACATTAAAAATCTTTTTTTTTAATGACTTTGACAATTACATGATTATATGTATATGCAATAAAGCTAAACGATGCTGTATGATATAAAGTTATAGCTATAATAATACTGGATAACACAAATTGTTTACTATTTTAATATTTTCATCTGGTATTTTGTTGAAAAAATATTTACAAATGATTATGAATACTTTATTAGTGTGGTCACTGGATGTATGTGCACATGCAAAGCTTTCGTTACCCTTAACTAATTTAAATCCAGAACAGTTTAGGGTTAATGATTTAAAATTACAGGGGAGGTGGGGGGGGGGGTCAGTAAATCCATTACTGAATAATTGAAGTTTACCACGCCTTTAGTGAGCGTGACACGGTCCAGAAATCGTGCAGCGGTAACAAGCACTTTGTCTGGAGATTTGTACAATACCATCTGAAAAATACTAATTAATTGGTGTATAGCTGTATACCATTGTTAAAAAATATATTTTTAAGCCTTTAAAATCCTCTAGTTTGTTTGCAACATTGTTCTTTGTAAGCCTGCGTGAGGCTGCTGCATGGTGGCGACTGTTGATGCGGCTGGGAGCGTTGTCGCATCTCCCTGCATGCAGGCGGTGCCAAGTTGCGACGTACCTTGGTGGTTCCCAAGGCTGCTGCTGCTGCTGGACGGTCCTCACTTTGCACGCGGGTCACGCACACCCGCCAGCTGTGGCGGCCCTGAGGACAGCTGCCTCCCTCGGTCGACTCCGACAATTATTTCAATCGTATTCCACACGTTTCAATCGTTTATTATTTTCGATATTATACATTTAACCATAACCGTCTGTAGGTAACTGCTAAATTACATCATCTATCATCAAAATTCTAAATGCACAAAGCAAATATAAGAATTCAGATGAACCTTGCTTTCTTTGTGCAGTTAAAGTGGTTCATCTGATTTATACTATAGCTATGAATCGATTGAGTATTTACAAACAAGATCTAATTCAGATCTTTAAAGCAGTAAACAGTTAAACAAAATTCAAATTTTTATACCGTAAGATAAGAGATTTCAATTTGATTTGCAGGAAGATTTTTTATCATAATAAAAAATTTAGAATTTCAATGTATCAAAATATTGTCAAAATCTATATTCTTACGGGCATTTTATAAAATAAATATTTCTAAATATTTTTAAAATTGTATAACTTCCTTGTAATAGATTATTTGATTAAAGTGTTACATAATCCTATACTATTATATATATAATTAAGTACTATGATGTAATGTAATGATCATGTCGCATGCTCCAGTTAAACGCGGTATACACAGATTATGATGATGCTCTAGTTGAACGAGTGATCTGGCTTGTCCTTGATATTGAGCTGCGAGGAAGGGTTGCCCTGGGCTCGAGCTCGGTACCCCCCCTTCAACTTGGATGAGTATCGAGCGAGGCGGGTGGCTGTGGCGGCGAGACTCGAAGGGTTACGATCAATCAGCCCCTCCTTTGCCGCTGGTCGCTACCACCCACGACACAGAAGACTCTTATTACGTCCTCAGCTGTGCGTGTCATGTAAACACTACATGCGTGTATTGAATATGTTGACATTAAAGAGTAACGTAACGCTAAAGTAACGTTTATTACTCTGTTACTGCCAAAAAATATATCAGTGGTTTCAATTTTAGGTAATTAAAAAATAAATTAGCAAAAAGTGGAATCTACCATTGGTTAAAGGCCGCGCATAGACCAAGATTTTTTCATCATATAAGCAAATCAATTTTCGGCAGAGAGGTATTAATATTGACACCTCTTGTATAGTTGATTAAAATTTAATGCATGCAGAGCGAGGGACAAGAAGAGAGTGAATTAGGCTTCGCATTTACGTCGATACTCGGTGTGTGCTGCAGGATTAATTAACAAGAGAAAAGCAGGCGAGGTGTTTCCTTTGAGCAGCAGAATCAATTAAAACGGTGGCAATCTTAAACCCTGGCCGTTCGCCAACAGAACTCTCCTGCTATGCTTTGGTTAACTAAAAAAAAAAAAAAAAAACTTTTTATTAAATTTAATTCTTGTTGGCGTAATTTGACCTTTCAAAAATGTATTTTTATCGAAAATTAACTTGATTTTAATTCTATGGTATATTTTTACTTTTATAGAATTGAAAAAAAAACTATTGCGAGTAAAATTGTATACACGTTTTATCTAAAAAAGCAAAAAAAGCATGCAGTACTTATACACTGTATATTTTGTATATGCATGCATAATTGTTCTTAACTTTTGAATTTTCTATAAAATATAAACCCTTTTATCTTTAATTACTTTTGTCATTTGCAAAGAGACATCTAAAAATTTAATTTTGTTTGACAAATAAGTTAAATTTTCATTTGAAAAGTTACAACTTTCCTGCGAAGTTTTTGATATAAAATGAAAATAATTTTTAATTTAGAATGAATAGAACTCATTAAAATTTACTTAAAAGACTTAAACTACACTAGCTATTATTACATTTAAATCTCTCATTTGCAGAACGAAGTCTATTACTATTTTGCTCTCGTCTTGGCTGCAAATTATTAATTGCGTCTGGTTTACCACAAGTTCTTTTTTATTGCCTGTTACTCTGGACTGAGATTATTTTATTATTCACAATGCGGGAGTGTTGTCTCAGGTAATCACACTGCAGGGCACTTGCTGTACAATTATCCTACAGTACAGACAAATTGAGTTAAAATTCTCCCGGAAATGAAGCTTTCCTGCTTGTATTTGAATTTCAGACAAGTTTTCAGTACACAATATCCTATAAATGGAATTTCAGTTTTTAAATACGAATAGAACTTTGCATTTACTATACTAATTTCGGAGGAAATATAAAATTAATTTAACTGTATTCTATTATACTGGTGCTGTGAGGGCGTGCCCATGTACGGGTAAACATTACCCCATGCAGGTTTTGTATTTATTTATAACTTGGCAATCATAAAATGCAATGCTCTTGGTGCATATAATGCTGCAGCTTAACTCTAATTTAAGATATAAGACATGCAAGAGGCTATAGCTTTTATGTATATAAGCTTTATTGTTGTATGGTTGTTTTTATCTGTGGGTACTTATATTAGTTATTGTTCTTTTGATATTTCATAACATAAAAGAAGTCCATTATCATTTAGAAAAATGTACATGAAGATTTTTTGGCATGATTAATGATAATTTATATTTAACCCCATGCATCGTATTCTTTTGATTATGGAGAGAAGAGAGAAATATGAGCTTGCATTTTTTATCTATCACTTTGAAGATTTTCAATGTCACTGATGGATGTAGCTTAATTTACTGACATGTCAACGATTCAAATGTTATCAGGCATCTTGCTGTATAGAATTCACTTCATTAAGTAGGAATAATATAATGATAATACCTTTTGATAGCAGCCTAGCTACGACTGAAATATATAATTATGTAGATGTAAATCGATTGTAAGTTCTGAAATCGTCTATAATATAACACGAAAATGGCATCACTTTCTTGGAACACTTTGTGCATTAATTGTACGTCTTTTTCTGTATTATGGTCTTATTAGAGTACTAAATAATTTATTTAATCCACATGCACCCCACCTCCTCAAGGGTCACAGTATAGGGCAACCATATAATAAATATGAGGCAGCAAATTAAATTTTGGAAGTAACTCTGGCTCTTTTTAATTCGGTGTCTATGCCTCCCCCGAATTTTTTGGCCTCCAATTTTTACATCTCCGAAGATTACGAACCTTACTCCTACTCTGTTTATGGGTGTTGGGGTGTGATGGACCCGAACGATTTTGTCATGGGATAGCAAAAGTGGGTGCTGTCCCGAGGTGTGAGGGTTCACGAAGGCTTTATAATTTTATTGTTGTTGACGCCCGGTTGACGATGCTGACGAAAGTGTTGCTGTTGTTTCAGATCAACCTACGGCTGATCCTGGTGAGCGGGAAGACCAAGGAGTTCCTCTTCAGTCCGAGCGAGTCCGCGGGGGACATCGCGCAGCATGTCTTCGACAACTGGCCCGAGGGTGAGTCCATTCCTCCTCCCACGACGTCCGTTCTTTGTAAGGTATATAGACGGTTTGAAAAATGGTGTGTCAAATCGAGAAGGCATGCGAAAAAACAACTCGATAGCTATAGTCGTGCATAAAACAATGATGTTACCAAGAGATGAAGAGTTGCCATGAGTGTCATATTGGTGTTATTTTGACAATTTAAAGTAAATCCGTTGATATCAAGGCAAATGCTTCATAATGTAAAACTACGTTTGCTCAAAGGTACAAGTTTAACATAATATTGCAAGCATATTTCATGCTTAAAGCTTATATTACACGACACAATTTTTCTGATTATTGTATACAATTTTTCCTTGCAAGAAAATTTCCTCTCCATACAAACAAATGGAGATTAAGTTTTCTTGTAAGGAAAAATTGTATACAATAATCAGACAAATTGTATCGTGTAATACCGGCTTTACATGCATAGCCTGTCTTTATGACGTGTTATGTAATAAAATTAAATTGATTTTGGTTTTAGCTATTTAAAGATGTTTCCACGTCGTTTAAAACGATAGAGAGGCAATTTCAACTCAATCGTGTTAAGTGGTCTGGGCTGAAGCCTTGATGTGAAAGTCGGCTTGTTGATCAGTAATAGTCCAAGAATATTATGAAATAGGTTGGACAAAATTAGTTACAAGCTGATACTTGGTACACGCGTAGGTGGGACCTACCTGAAGCCACTGTAGAAAGTTCCCCAAAGTTCCGTGTGGAATAAGGTCAGAATCCGGGTTTGTCCCGGAATTCAAAAAACATTTTTTTCCCGCGTGACTAATTAACGTAGCGTTATGCACAATACCTCATTTTGAAGATCATACTATCAGTCAACTGTAAAAAATACTCAACTGCTATTAAAATTATTTTATCATATGAATAATTATATAAAACGCTAATTAGTATGGTTAAATAAATTTTCAAAATGGAATATCTCCAAAAGTCCTGTATGTATCGATTTTGAGTTTATTATCGAATTTAGGGACATTTAAATTTTCAATAGAATGCTTTTTGTTTCATAGTTCGAACTTTTATAGAATTTGAGTTACAGCATGCAGAAGTCCGCAATTCAAGGTCGCGCATACCCCGTCCCCGCACACTGGCTCTAGCAGGTATAGCAGCCGCGCTACCTCTTCCATGCTTTGTATACGATATATCCACCTAATTTCTTGCTTGTTGTCTTGATAATTAAACTCAATTTAATTTTAGAGGTAGGAAATAAATTTCGGAGGGGGGGGGGGAGAGAACTAAAAAAATTAATAACAAATCAACGCGCAACGCCCGTATGTAAGAGCTCTAAATCACATGTATGATTTTTCACAATTTTCAAAAAAAAAAAAAAAAAAAAAAATCATTAATTCTCGAGAGGGGTGGGGGTGGTATTTGAGAGGTGGTAAGTATGGACTCAAAATGTCTAATTCGTGCAATCACAATCTATTACAATATTGTAATAACTATTAAAGACATATCAGAGTAAAATCAACAGATAAGATTTCTTGGGTTCTTTGGTGATTTTAGTTTTAAAGATAACCAAGTAATTAGAAATTTATGTAAAAAAAATATGCGACTTTGTTCAGTCACTTTCAGAATGTTTCTAGAAGGTTTCGTGTTAAAATAAATGAGTATATATATTAAGATATTATTTTACTCAAGTGTTTATACAGGTAATCATATATGCAACACGACGAAAACGCTTCACTATATATATATTATATTGGGTGTGATTCACGAAGCTGCAGTTAGCCAGGTTCTAACCACGTTTAGCTTAACCACGTTTAAGTATTAAACCATTTAGTTAAACGTGGTTAAGCTAAACGTGGCTAAAAACCTGGCTAACTGCTTCGTGAATCGCGCCCATATATATATTTCATTTTAATATATTATGCGTATGATAACATTTGCAGCACAAAATATAAATGTGATGCATTCATTGCTTATAATATTTTCTACTCTACTGGCCTGGTGCGCATGTACTTTTTTTCTTACATTTTGCCACTATAGTATAATCATGATACATCATGAGTATAATAAATGAAATGAATTTTGAGATAAAGATTCTTAATTTACATAGACTGAATAAATATCAACACCATGCCGATATATATAGTACCAACTTTTATGTTGCTGGCATAAAATCTCTCACTAATCATGCACATATATGGCATGGTTTGAAATGCCGGGTATTCAGCTGAAAACAGGCAATCATGAAGTCACCGAACAATCCTTTCCGTGGCCTATGTTGAATGACATGGGGACTTGTATTTACTTATCAATGGGTCATGAATGAAGTATGACATTGTAACCGAATGTTTCCTTGCAGCCTGTATGCACTTCAACAGACGTGTATTATTATTTATTTGTAGTCATTTATAATTCTAAAGTATAAATATGCGACGGGGTACCATTTTTGTCCTAGTATAATATATTCTTATGTACTATAGACAACGCGTTTTGTAAATCGCAGCAACATCATTTAATTTTATAATTAAATTTCATATTTGTTACTTATTTAGTTATCGGTTTGACATCCTCAGTGGTTTGATAAGTCATATGAAACAAACATATAGTACACCTCGTTATAACACGAACTTTGTATGCTGGTTTTGGGCATCACATTACACCGTCTTATGTAATGGGGACATGGGGTGAATTTGAATATTTCTTAGATGGAGGGATGCAAATGGTGGAGAGCCTCCTATATCTCTTGGAGCTTTGGCAGCAGCATTTGAGCCAGTAGTATAATTATAAATACGATCTGTACCAAGGTATACACTGTTCAGAGGAGAGCTAACTCGGTAACATATGCTGCTGTATAATAGTTACATACCCAGAGCACAAAATTATGCATGTAATTAAATATTGCATGTAACATTTTCATTAAAAAACAACAAATAAAAATTAATATGGCTGACAATTACATCTTCACCTTGCAAAAAAGTAAAAAAAAGTAAGGTCTTCTTAATTACAATGCTTTATTTAGTATCTATTTAAACATTGTTATACCACCCAATTCTTCCCCCCCCCCAATAGTAATAAAAAATTATAATCAACAATAAAACAAAATTATGAATGGTGATATAGAGCTCTTATATACGGGCATTGCTCGTTAATTTCTTAATTTTTTAGCACCATCCCCCCCCGTTCCCCCCTCCCAAATGTATTTCTCCTACCCCTGAAATTAAATTGAGTTAAAAAAATTATCAAGAGAACAAGCAAGAAATTAGGTTGATACATCGTATACAATGCATGGACGAGGTAGCGCGGCTGCTATACCTGCTAGAGCCAGTGTGCGGGGACGGGGTATACGCGACCTTGAATTGCGGACTTCTGCATGCTGTAACTCAAATTCTATAAAAGTTCGAACTATGAAACAAAAAGCATTCTATTGAAAATTTAAATGTCCCTAAATTCGATAATAAACTCAAAATTGATACATGCAGTACTTTTGGAGATATTCCATTTTGAAAATTTATTTTACCATACTAATTAGCGTTTTAATTAATTATTCATATGATAAAATAATTTTAATAGCACTTGAGTATTTTTTACAGTTGACTGATAGTATGATCTTCAAAATGAGGTATTGTGCATAACGCTACGTTAATTAGTCACGCGGGAAAAAAATGTTTTTTGAATTCCGGGACAAACCCGGATTCTGACCTTATTCCACACGGAACTTTGGGGAACTTTCTACAGTGGCTTTAGGTAGGTCCCACCTACGCGTGTACCAAGTATCAGCTTGTAACTAATTTTGTCCAACCCCCCCATGTATTTTTTCATAACTTTCTTGGACTATAAGGTGCTGAGCGTTGTAGGAGTTTCCATAGCAACGCGCGTCTTTCAGCCCGCTGAACGCATTTGTTGCTGATGCCCTATCCTTCGTGCTGCTGCCTGATAACTCGGAACTGTTTGTTGGAGTGATGGAATGTCATCGATTATAAGACTAATCGATAGTCATTAGATCTAAATACATGATATATTACAGTCGATGGTGTTGGTATCGATAGATTGTTTTGGTGAACCAACTGTATAGTGAGCAACACACCAGCTGACGATGAAAATCGATGGCCATTTCTGTGTGCCGGCTACACACCGCGTAACGAGCTAGCTAGCATCAGACAGACGAGCAAATAGTACTATTAACTGTTTTAAGCTCTAATTATAATTAAAACGTTAAGTATGTACACGTACATTATCAGAGTTGATAGTCATTTCATTGTTTAATTATTTCCATTGTTATACTTGGAAATTGTACAAGAAGAATGAATCAGCGCGTTTGTTTTTCAAGTTAGCCAGCAAAAAGTGATTATCGTATTATACTTCAAACCTCATTGTTTAAAATATAATTTAAGGTTGTTAATACTGAGATACGTACAAATATATTCAAATTGTTTTCTATTTACTGAAGTCATCTTATTTTGCTCATTAAAATTATGATTTTCGTAAGAATTATCTCAATTCTGATGATGTTATAACAAATGTGGGAGTATCCTATTTAATATAATAACATTATGGGCATAGTATGGGCATAGATGCCAGTTGCATTTTTTTTTTAATTTTTACGATTAATAATTGCTGGCATATTATAAAATTACATAGTACAATTATAGCTGATAAATTATTTTAACTCTTATAATGAATTCTGTATTAGCCAATGGACAACATACATGAAAAATTTTTATTGCAGAAATGAATAGAGGGTACCAAATTATGCTACTCTGAATTTTTTCAGATTTTTTTGAGACCCAGAACTAATTTTAAATAATTATTGAAAGTGCGGCCACGCCCCCTGGAGGCGTCAATAGGCGTCCAGTCTCTATCCTTTTTATTAAGGAGTCAGAAGTGCCAACTGAAATCACAGGACTTTCAATAATTATTTAAAAATAGTTCCGGGTCTCAAAAAAATCTGAAAAAAATTCAGAGTAGCATAATTTGGCACCCTCTATTTATTTCTGCAATATTTTTTTTTCATGTATGTTGTCCATTCCATAATTTGAGATTTTTTTTTAAAGTTTTAGCTTCATAAATTATTAATAATGCTAGAATATTTTAATTTATTTTATAACCCAGAGTAATTGTATTTAAAAATAAAAAGCTGTTTACTTGGCTAATTACAAATTTGCAATTAAGTTGCTAATTAAAAAAGGTGATGATATCACTGGTAAAGATCGTCCTTGGTTTCCATCAAGTCGAGGCTTCACTTTCCCTCTAAATTGTTTCCTTTTTAGGCTCAAACTTCACGCTTATAAACTTTGTCTGCGTGCTTCACAACGATAACATTGCAAGTGTTCTATAAATTAATATTTCATATACACACGTGAACTGCTTGTGAAATTCTTGGAAATATTCGTGTGGTATAGAAATCAGCTGATCGTCGTAATGAGAACGTAATTTTTTTTCTGTCTTACTTACTGCCATGTATAAAGGGCTGCGTCACGCGATAGCTCGGGGTAAACGGCCTCAGCAGCAGGTCCGAGATTGAAGCACTGGTCGCAGTTTCACGCTTCACTGCTCCGCCTTCTCGTACGTGCAGCATCGTAATAATAATGCTCTGGATCAGTGAGGATGCTGCATCTTGGTATTGCATCACGACTTCATTCAACAACATAAGCCTGCTCTCTTATATACAATTATTATTACGTTCATGTTCTTGGTGTAAGCAGCACGTCGAGATAGGGAAGAAAAGTCACAACTGAGAATAAACTAACTTTTTTTTTATAAATCATTATAAGAGTAAGTATGTGCTGATGTGTACTACTGAATATGATTTATTTTGAAAATAAATTCGAAGAACTCATTATATATTATTATATAATAATAATAATATACCATGGTTTCATTTCCATGAAATTATTCGGTAAAATCTGCCTATATGTATAGAAGATTTGTTTAATACCCTCCGACTACGTTAACAAAATTATTTATAATTATTTTAATAACTTTGTTATATTTCCTGTATTATACAAGACTTGACATGATTCTTTTTAGATAAATTTATATTATATAATATATTAAACTATATAATGGTTGTTTTATAAGGTTTCTCGATTGTTATGTAATATTTTTAAGCCTAAAGCAAGTTGACAATACCGCAGTATACTTCATGTCACGCGCGGTGGTATTTCATACTTATACGTAAGCGGAGAAGCCTTATCGGTGGTGTCGTGGTGTGCATCGTTATCAGCAACTGGAGAACGTGGTGCAGTCTGCAACGTGATCGGTGATGTCAGGACGCCCACAAGTACCTTTTTTATCGTCTCTGATGACACAGAATGTTGACAGTCTCAAATTATCAGATAAATTCTAGCTCGTCTGGAAAATCATGAATTGAATTTTAATTATTCACTAAAAAAATAATCGTGTAATATTACACGGAATTTTATAACCGTTGCATGATTTTTCTGCTGTAAAATAAACTAAATTACTAAAAACTGAGTTAATTTTATTCACTTCAACATTTCTTATCAATATATTTAAATTTGAAGTTTACGGAATAACTCATCGATCTGAAAATTTTATAATTGAAAAGACAAATTTTATCTTCATGGAAAAGAAGTAATTTAAATTTAATTTCCTTGAAAGACTGTGAGGCATCATGGGGTGTCTTCTAGACATGCTATTTATAATTTTATGAATGCGTGCTTTTGGTAGGGAGGGTAACTTTTAGTGAAGAATGACCGCGAGAATCAAAAAATGTCTCTTTTTTGGTTTTTAGGTTAAGAGCTTTTTTCTTATCTTTGATGTATGAACCTATGAACCTTTTTTTGAAAATGTCTTTGCAGAAGTTGATTCTTGCAGTATATATTATATTATGTAAAATTTACCAATCGTATCTTATATGGAAGCGTCCCTCACCCTCTTATGTAAAGTCTGTCACATGCAAAGAGTGACCCAGTCCACTTTCTTTACATTGCAGCATTAAATATTACCCTTGACCCTTGGATCATTAGTCCATATTATCTGGGTATAATATATTCACCATCCTCTCTCGTTATTTTGTTTTTTGTTGGTGGTTCAATAGCATATTGTTGCTTCGTAGTTCGTGATATATTGTTGTTGTTTTTCATTATTATATATTAAAAAATATTTAACCTTGGTTGTACTGATTATTGCTTGATTACAACACTTCCCAATATTGCAAGAAAATGCAGTAAAAAGTCAGTTGAATGTGACCATGACCTTCTTTCATATCATGAAAATGCGCATCAGTTAAAATTTTAAATTTATTTTCAATTTACAAAACTCGAAACTGTATTAATTTTCTCCAGGCTTATCTTGTGTTCCATTCTTACCATGCGTTATTGATCGCCCGCCTGACGTTCGGTATGATTGATTTGCTTCTGGTAAATGAAATCAATCACAAATGGCATTACGGGAATAGAAAATAGAAGCCCATCATCATAGAGTAGACGTCACGAGTTATTGACACAAGCCGCCGGGGGGTTGGTGCGTGAATGAAAGGCGGCTGTTCTGCACGATCACGAGACCCGGCCAGCCTTGCAATTGATCGGGGACTACTTGATGGGATTTGTTTTAAAGCAGAACATCCATCGGTATTAGCTTAATCGCTCACGGATCACTGGATAAAGGGGAGGCGAAATGCTCTGTACGGAGGTCAAAATAAACAACTTTATGATCATAAATCTATAACAATTGTAATCTGTATTGGTGTAAGCTTTGCTCTTTTCTCTTCCATATGGACACTGTAAGCTACGGTAAGATCAGTTCATTAGACTTAAAAAAGTCTCTGGGTACGATACAAATGAATTTGTAAAAAACAAACCACTTTGCGGATGCATTCTTCCCGTCAAAAGTTCTATTCAGCTGCATTTCTCATCCTGCTTCGCATTGCGAGTTTTTTTTTCGTTTGTTATACTTCCTTCTCGATTATGAGACAAGTACCTATTAATGCCTGTGATTCAATTATCATCTTCACTTGAAAAATAGCTTTTGTACTTTTACTACAAGAAGATAACAGCGGGTCTTCAGCTATTCACAAGTGATTTTTTAACCAAGAAATATTTAGTATCAGATTTAGTAAGTAGAATTCGATATCAAACTGTAGTAAAAATTCTATATAGGCCAATATCTATGATAAGTTCTTAATGAATAGTCCCAATTACGAATTATGAACATTTAAAGTACATATAATTAACGTACTTATTTTAACGGTACTAGAATTATTGAAATGCACACTTGCATGACAAGTTCCATTCCATGACAAGGTCGAGTTGAACGGTCACCAGATATACCCAGTATATACAATTCAAGTCATTTTTAGCATGGTGAGTTGGCTCGTGGTGCTGCCATTGTTGTTGTTGTTTGTAATTGTTACATAAGAATTTCATTAAGATTGGCTCGCCTTCTTTTTGTGTCGTTGTTTTTAATACAAGTTGGAACTGACCATTTCTGCTTTTCAACAATGTTTTGTGTGTGCAATGTATAACATTATAATCTTATTTTATTGTTGTTGTAAGCTATGGAAAGAAATTATTGTATACAAAAAATGACGAACTATATTAATAATTAATTAAATAATTTAAATGCTGCGTTGCTCTTTAAATGACTTTGCCGTCGTCTTTGACATTTTGTTGAAGGATTTGTCGTCACCATGTAAAGTGCATTAGGTCACTGCAGGCGCCGTGGGTGGTTAAGGCGGAAGTGGCGCCACTCTGAGCGTGCGTCGCTCTCGGAGATGCGGGCGTGCAGGTGGTGCTGGGTGGCCGTGACTTGCTGCTGGAGGAGGCAAATAACGTTAAACTAATCTGTTTCACTCTACTACGTGCCATGTTATCTTAGCAACAAATCGATATTAGTCACGATCGATCCAACCATGACACAGTGATGGCATTGCTTTTTTTGTACATAAATTTATTATTCATGAATTCATTTACAACATTTCACTTCTTCCATTATACAGTATATACATAATACAAGTGTAGTACCAAGCTGGAAGTACAGACCCGAATCCAGCCCCCCTTCCCTCCCTCTGTAAATATAATATTCGATATATAACATTGAACAATATCAGATAGATAATTCCCTCAAAAATATACAACCTTCGACGAGTTTGAAAGATGTCAAAAGCAAACCTAGTTATTAGTTCAAAAGAAGTAACGAGCAAATGATCTGCAGTGTTGCCTCTAGGGCTATGACGTCATTGGTGACCATCTGATGAGCTGTCAGTCAGCAGGGTAGGTTTGAACAGGTGGAGAGGCCATCAGGGGAGGTAAACCACGTCGTCATGCATGGACGTCAGGGGGCGAGAAAGATCACGTTGCCGGACGTCTCCGCTTACATTTAGATAGCTCATCTTACGGACTAGATATGTGGCCACGTACTTCCTGCCTGCTAGAAATTCCACGACGTGTATGAAACGTTATCGTTTTGTGATAGGGACTCAATTCTTGGTGAAACTAGAAACTTAAATTTATTATCATTAAATTGATTTTCTCAGAAGTGACACCCACGAGCTTTTAGTGGAATTTTAACTGCTCAATCTCCTTGATCGACTGCTCGTGTATTGTTCGAGGTTATTCTTACACTTTCTTGTTAATGTTATAATTGGAGTGGTAACGTAATTGATTTTTAACATTGCCACCCATATAATGTGAAAACGACATCATATTTCTGTTAGTAATTATATCATATATTAGTTTCTTGAACTTTCCTACTTTCTGGGGAACGCTTTCCTCACGCTTGCGTCTCAAGTGCTTCTCAGAGTTTCCCCCCATCCCTAGTACTCGCTTGGAGTGGTGTGAAGAGGAAGGCAGCGAGCGAGCACCAAAAGTTCGCGACCGACTGTCTAGCGTAGCACAATCGGCTTATTAAAATTCTAGTATTGTCTTCCTGAATGAATAAACTCCTTAGTTGTTACTTAAGCTCTAACTATTGGAAGCATTCTAACAGCTATAAACGTGTGTTAAATTCAAGGAATTTCTAAAGTTCTAAAGAGGAATAGATTAAATATTTCATTACGTGCTTCATACTAACTTTTCTTGTTTATTTAATGTTATCATAAGTAGACTTATTTCATGAACTTGTCAATACATGAAAATAATTATTTGCTGACGGTTGTATTTTAAAGGACGATTTGTTTTTTGTTTATATCATGTCACCAAGGTCAAACTGACCTCGCGCACACTGCGTTCGATAAGAGGCTGAGGGTCACGACCCCGCTAGATGGATGACTCACTCATTAGCACCAACATTGATAACGTTCTGCAGACGTGATGTTGACTTCGTAGCGGCATCAAAACGCATCCATCACATTTTTTTTTTTTTTTAGCCTTATAAATTTTTAATCGCAGTATTTTATAAATAAGTTATTTTAATTAATTTTCTATTTTTTATGGAGCTCCCATGTTCGTTTGTTGCAAATCAAACAACTTTTGTTGGTTCAGAGAGCTTTAAATTTTCTTGTATTATTGTTTAATAGCTCATAAGATTAGAATCTGCATACAGTGTGATGTACTTTTCACAACTCTTCCCCATGGTTCGGAAAAGTGCCTTGCATTCCGGAGGTACACTTTCAGATGTGCTGGGCTTCCTGGTTTCCTGTAGCTAACATGCCAAATCAGCAGAATGGCAGAAATTTAAAGTTAATTAGGCCACGCTATAGCAGTTGCTATAACAATTAATACATACTGTAAACTTGAATGCTTATATACACCATTGCCATAATAAGTTGTAGTAAAAGCTAATTTTGTAAAATAATAATAAAAATCTGACGGTATCCACCTTTATATTTTATCCAATCCTATTTTGGGAAAGGAAAAAGCTAAACATTCTGTAAATATTTTTTGTCTTGGCTATTGAATTCTTTGTATTAATTTGCATAACCTAGTAAGCTCTTAAATGAGTTGGAGGATGGTTCCATAAGAAGTGGGAGGAAGATAGGTGAACCAATGTGTTTTTCTCTATACACCTTGGCTAATTAAGTCAGCTTCTCCAAATCCCTCTACTTGTGTGCTGACGGTGTTGTTTGCTGCAGGCTGGGCGGAGGAGGCGGTGTCCAAGGCGGAGATTCTGCGGCTCATCTACCAAGGCCGCTTTCTGCACAGCAACGTGACGCTGGGCGCCCTCGGACTGCCCCTCGGAAAGACCACCGTGATGCACCTGGTGCCGCGCGAGAACCTCCCGGAGCCAAACTCACAAGGTACTTTGTCTGACTTTTTGTGCATATCGTCCCTCGTCTGGCATAATGAGCTGTCTGCTATTTCATTGAACGCAAATATGAGCTGTAAATAATTATAAAACAATAAAGCTCATAATTGCGTTCGCCTGAACTAGCAGATAGTGATAGCTCATTATTGCAATGAGATCATGGTAGGCAGACAGCTCTTTATTGAGGACAAGGGATGATATCCTCTAAGTGTTTTTTTTTATCTTGGAACCCCCCATACCCCCAAAAAAGAAGATTGTAATTTAAATACATTAAAAAAACAAACAAACAAAAAACACTAATAAAAATTGTATATTATAAAATAATAATTATTGAAACCCAGTTTTTATTTTAAATAAGTAAATAAAATTAGTATTGGCTTGTCTTGTTCCATGTTTAAAATAATGTAGTGGTATATATATATATATATATATATATATATATATATATATATATATATATATATATATATATATATATATATATATATATGTTGTGAGAACTTAGAACTTGCATTAGGCATCTTTTAGCAGACTATCAGTCCATTTTGATAATTTAAAACTGCCAGTTCTTGGAGTTACTTTTATTACATCAACTTTCCATGCTAGTGCTTTCTAGGTTACATATGAACTGTTCAATAATCATTCAGAAACAATCTGAAAGGTGCAAAATCAATAATTTCCAGCTGTCTGCCCTCCTATCTAGAAGCATGGAACATTCAGTCAATTCCATCATCATTATCATGTAATATATTTTTTTTATATACATTCTATAAAAAAAAATTTAGTGTTCAGGGCGTTCAGGCCTGTACATCAATAAATTCAATTCCATTAACTAAATCATTTATCATGTAGCATGAAGTGGTGGGGAAATATTAAGTAATCAAATTGTCCACGAAGAAAATTGTTGTAGGTTTAATGGAACCAGCTTATTGTCAGGAGTTCATTAAACTAGCCACTGAACTTTATATGGTGTTTCTTTGTTATGAAAATTATTGTCATAGAAGGTTCAGTAGCCAGTTAAATAGAACCCTCTTCTTGTCATAAGTCCATTGAAATTGCTGCTGAATTATCACTATGTTCACATGAAGGTGTTTAATATGTATCCGTTGACTACGCCTCATAAGAATAACATTATCCGTCGTCAATGGATCCATATTAAACACCATCATGTGTACGTAGTGTATGTGAGGGTAACTCCTTTAGTGCAAAATAATTTGATTACATGCCCCACATTGATTATAAAAGCTAATTACTTCAAGTACCTGCTTACCGACTTTGTTGTTGTTACAGACCAGCGCCAGAAGAGCAAGGGCGGCAGCAGCAGTTGCTGCTCCACGTCATGCTGCATCCTGTAATGCTGCTTCGAGGTGGTCCCTGGTGCACCCCCCTCCCCCTCTCGGTGCATCAAGACTGATGAGCCTGAGTCTGGACGCTTGTGTGCCAGGCCTCAGTGCATGTGTGTTTGTGTGTGTGAGCTGGCGGCGCTACTAGGACGCTGCTGTTCGGTGAAACCTCAAGTCAACTCAGAACCAGATTGTTAGGCTCAGTCGTTGTTAATCAATTTAGGACATGTTTGACTGTGACAAGGAATATAAATTGACATTGTTTATTTTTGTAGGGGGGGTATTATTATTATTTTTTTTCCAAATATTTAAAAATTAAATGTTAATTTTTAAAATTTATTAATTTTGTTCTCAAAAATATATTAGACTTAATAAATTCGCTTTTATTAGTGTCCACAATTAGTTCTGGTATTAAATTTAAATAAAAGCTAAGAATTTTTTCATGTTGGTTTTTGAGTTTGTTGACCTTGACTCATTAAGAACGCTGAGCCTAACTAACTTAATTATTATTACTACTCAACACAAGACAAAGAAGGATTTCATATTGTTGTGATATTGCTGGGTAGTGTTGTTATCGCAAGACACAAAAATAATATTCTATATGGATAATTGTAAAGGAACATATTATAAAAGAAAAAATAAGAATGAACAATTCAATAACAAAATTTAATTTAGATCTGTGTCAATATTTATGTTGTAAATAATAATATTAAAAAAAACAACAATATACTCCCTCCAAATTATGTATAAATATAGCTTTTCAAAGAATTAAACAAAAAATGTGTGCTATAGCTATTATAATTACACTATATATTTTATAAATATTGCATTGGTCTAAATAATTTTTGTTAATAAATGAGTTGAATTAGAAATTTAAATCTTACATTAAAAAAAAAAAAAAAGTTATTAGAATTTCTGTCATATAAATATATATCTATGAATATTTGTGTTGTTAGTCCAATTTTTTTGTACTCTTTAACAGGAGTTGTGTAATATTTTTTTTTTTTGTTTTTCATGGATTGAATAATTTTAGACAACAAATTAATCAAGATCAATTTTTATTTTTTATTATCAGCTGACTAAGTACGGCACTAAATGTTATTATATATTATTATATTGAATGATTGGCATTGATTTTATGAACATTTCTTTTATATTTATTATGTATTATTGTTATTTACAAACACAGTAATATCTTCTGCATAATTCTCCAAAGTTATTTTAGATAATAGTTTTTATGGTGTGACATTTTAATGTTTCTTTCATGCCTAACCTGTTTAAAAGCTTTTGTCTTAATTTTCTTATACTGCATTAGAATTTTTATTCTAAGCTATACATACAGTATAGATTTGTAATCTTATTTTTCTAAATGGTTTGTTTTAATTCAAGGTCAGGAATACTGTCCAATAAAATAGCTCAAGCCTTGACAACACCAAACCGTAACCGAGATTGTATATATCGTACATTGTCACTTCTAAATCCTGTTGTATCACACACCAAGTGTATGTGGAAATAACGATTCTGGGGCTCACCAAAAGTTTGTTTTAAAAAAAAAAAAAAATCCTATTAACACTTGCTATTATATTTCTATGTTTTTGAGAATTAAATACAGGCAGTAAATTCTTGTCCTTGAAAAATATGCAGGAGTAAAAATTATTGTGATTGCAAGTAACAAAAGTATTTTAATGTAAAAATTTATATAAATTTGTGAAATGTTTTTCGAAGATGTTACTTTCTTATATTCCATGCATTGAAAGGAGGAAATTTATGTTAATTTCTTTATAGCTTGTACAATTCTTAAAGCTTTGCTGATGTTTCTTGTTGTGTATCGCTTCATCGTTAATTAACGAGGGAGCTTCGGAGGGTCAGCCTTGATCGTCTCATGTAATTTTGGTTCATAATAAAAATGAAAGTTCAAATTAAATGAAGTAATGATTTCTTTTATTTATTCTTTTTTTATTACAACTAAAGAACATAATGATAAGTTTGTCGAAGAAGATCAATTTAGTACCTTCAACAACTTATCCCATAGAATTAGTTTTCCAGAAATATGCTCCCACTCAAAACTTTTGGAGTAAACTTTGTGTTAGTTTGCCATAAGAAAAGTAGGTGGAGAAGTATGGACCCTATCCTATGCATTAAATTTTATTTAATTCAAGAAGGGCCCCAACCCATAAAACTACGTCTATGTTTATGCTAATAAATACTTCAGTTAAAAATTTAGAAGAGGAAGGACTTCCTGTTAAACTTAATTGCACCGGACTTCCTGTTAAACTTAATTGCACCCACAATTTTAATGGGATTGTCTAAACAACTTAAAAGGATTATGTTGCCTCAATAGGTATTGCCTTGTAACTTTATTAAGCAAGGATGTGCTAATTTAATTGCAATTAAGAAATAATGTTAATAAGAAAGGCACTCAATTTAGTATGAAGAATATTTCAAGTTCACTACCCATATAAAAAAAGTACTCTGAGATGATGCTCGTAAATTTAGTGGTATGTAAGTCTGACTATTGTGATGACAAAGAGAATCGATTATAATTTAAAAAGGGTAAGTGGGAACATTTGAGGTTTTTAAAATATTACACAAGCTAGGAGTACTTACCACACAGTCCAGACATGCAGAATACCAGCTTCTGGAACATACACAATTACCACACGGTGCAGACACACAGAATACCAGCCTCTCTGGAACATGAACAATATTTATTACTGCAAGATACAATAAATATGTTCTGTCAAATCTAACTAACTCATAAGGCCTTTCGTAACCCCTGCTCGGAGAACTATAAAATATATCCAAAAAAACAAACAAAAGAATTTTACTTTAAATAAAAAGCAAAATAGTAATTTTTAAAATATGGTGATCGACAAACTAGCTGAGTCAGATTCGACGGAATGCATTGCCAATACAACAATTCTTTATAATTGTGTTTGACTGTAAACAATTTTTTTTAAAAGGCTTCTTAATTGATGGTAAGGATCACAACTTCCTATTACTTGGGTTAAAAAGTAAACAATACATAATATAGAGTATAAAAAAATCCAAGTGCATATCCACAAGGTCACGGATTAAATGGAAAGGATAGCATTAATTATAAGCGAATGACTGCACTCTGCATACTTTGGAAGTGAAACTTAATTATGGATAGTTTTAGACAGACAGAAAGAAGGAAAAACTTTATGTGTGTGTACGTCACCAAAACCTCTGATCTCTCTCTTTTAGTGCACTCTGCACATATTATTTGCAAATCCACAGATTATTTAATTTAGAAAATAAATAAATAAATAAATAAACCTCAATATCAGTACTAAGTAAAATAAGAAAATCTGTTAAAGTTTGAAATAAAAAAAAAAAAAAAAAACTTACAATAGAACACTTCTAACATTAAGGGTAAGGTAACGCCACCAATGTTAAAAAAAATCCCTCTCACAAAAATTCTGAAAAAAATTTAAAATGTTCTCCTCTATACCCCCTATCAGTACCTAAAATATCAGGTATACAAATACGATCTAGTTTTTGAGTTATAAATTTTTAAAGTTGACTACTTTAACATGGAGAAATGAAACTCCCATGTTAAATTGGTCAACTTTAAAAATTCATAACTCAAAAACTAGATCGTATTTGTATACCTGATATTTTAGCTACTGATAGGGGGTGTAGAGGAGAACATTTTAAATTTTTTTCAGAATTTTTGTGAGAGGGATTTTTTTTAACATTGGTGGCGTTACCTTACCCTTAATGCAATTTTTAACTAATTGTTTCTGGGGTCACAACTCTCATGTTCTGCTTGCAATAATGATAATTAAGACATGTTCATTTTGTTATATATTGAGCAGTATCAGTTAAAATATACATGGGAGCTCTATTGAACCAAATTTCTGTAATTTTCAGTTTTAAGGGTAAGGTAACGCCTCCAATGTTAAAAAAAATCCCTCTCACAAAAATTCTGAAAAAAATTTAAAATGTTCTCCTCTATACCCCCTATCAGTACCTAAAATATCAGCTATACAAATACGATCTAGTTTTTGAGTTATAAAATTTTAAAGTTGACTACTTTAACATGGAGAAATGAAACTCCCATGTTAAATTGGTCAACTTTAAAAATTCATAACTCAAAAACTAGATCGTATTTGTATACCTGATATTTTAGCTACTGATAGGGGGTGTAGAGGAGAGCATTTTAAATTTTTTTCAGAATTTTCGTGTGAGGGATTTTTTTTTAACATTGGTGGCGTTACCTTACCCTTAAGCATTATTATTTTTAGCTTTTTACTGTAATTGTCATTGATTTGCCATAACTTAATCAGGAATATACAATTAATATAAAATATAATATACATATACAATTGCAAGATGCACTGGATGTGGCCCAAAAATATTATTTTAATTTTTTTTTTTTTTATATTTTCTTAATTAATTCTTCTTCATTTTATTCTTTAATTAAGTCTTGACAAAAAGTCTGATCCAATCAAGCAAGTATTAAATTTTCACACCTTGCCATCAATAAACAACTTACTTAAATTTTTTATCACACATTATAAATGAGGTATTTACAAATAAATTATATATGTATTAGAGGATGTCGCGGCAAAAATGGTTTATAGGGTTTTGAGTCATTTGCTGTTAAGTCTCATTTTTGCTGCAGCTTTGTCATTACGTTGTTGCTTATTATTATAGCATTATATGATTTTTAATTTGTTTATTAAAAAAGAATACACTAAAATAAAGTAAGCTAGATTGAAAACACACATCCCACAGAACCCATGCAGACCATACATAATTACGTTCAATTTTTATTTTTTTCTATAATTTTACTGGTGATTGATATGCAGCATAACAATCCCCCTCCCCCTTGTTCTTCTGATTTCTATTTACTTTTTATTGATTTTGTTTTCCAAGTTTTTGTCTCCAATATCAGAAAAAGTGATAACACAAAAACTTACATTTTTTTTTTTTTTTTTTAAATTACTGCTATACAAAATTTAGTCACACAGTGCATTTTATAATTAATTATAGCTGCAATATAGCTTAATATATTATAACACATATATATATATATATATATATATATATATATATATATATATATATATATATATATATATATATATCTGCAAATTAATCAATTTGGCAAATACATTAAGCTAAAGCTCTTAAATTAAAGACATGTCATACACTCATAATATAATAACTGTATACTCTTGACTCGGAAAAATGCAGTGGCCTATACATAGCTGAACAAAAATTATGTATAATGGCAACCTGCATGGAAATTTTTGGTTGCAGAAATGATTAGAGAGCACCAAATTATGTTACTCTGATTTCTTTCAGATTTTTTAGAGGCCAAGAAGTATTGCTAAAAAGTTAGGCAAAATTAAGGTTTGAACCCATTATATGCATGCCCTTAATTTTAGGTCCTATCTTTTTATTGAGAAGCAATGCCAATCAATGCCTCTCTCTCTGTGTTTTACTTCAAGCAATTTTTTTAAAAATAGAAAATAGTTCACGGGCTCTAAAAAAAATGGAAAAAAATTAAGAGGAGCATAGTTTTTGGTATACCCTCTTTTCATTTCTGGATAAGAAATGTCCATTATTTTTATGATAGTTTTACTATTAGCTACGGAATTAAAAGTTTGTGTCTATATACATAGAGAAATAATTATATATAATTAATTAACTTGGAAATGAAGGATCAACTTATTGTTATTACACAATATACACATCAAGGATACACTCCTATGAGCTTGGAGCTCGAGGCAGGGTATTATATAATGGGTATAAGCATACAATAAAGAATGGTATAAGGGAGGGAAAGGATAGTAACCACAGCCTGTTGCGTGTCCCAGCATTCGCTGAAGTGAGACTGAGGGAACGGAACCGTGGAACACCTCAGTCAGGACGGACACCTCTACTATTTATCAATGGACTATCATGTATGCCATATGTAAGTAAGTGGTGATATAGATGCAGCTAGTCCACCACTTTTATAAGGGTTTCAGGTTTTTGTTAAGTGTAATACACGTAAATGTATTTATATATAATAATATATATCCTTCTATTCTGTTTTGTCAAGTTAAAAGGTTATGCTTATATACTTATTATAAGTTTAATAAGAATATACAGTATAGGAATTAACTAGAAAATTAAGGCCTTTATCAATAATAAAAAAAAAAAATCTGCAGCTGGTATAAACTTTATGGTCACAGGTTCAATCGAAAATTATTTACATTTGTTTTAAATTTTCTACGATTTTTTAGTGAACCTGTGAATTCAAGATTTTCCCCTGCTTGACTTTGTCAATCGGTCAGGTTATTGCTATCCTCTATTTTAAATGTATTACAATTGTTAACCTTAATGGTTTATATTGTCCGTAATTAAATTAAACAAGGAGTTTATATACGTGGTCTTTAAAAAAACAACTTATAAATTAAATAACAAAAATTAATATACTGAATATATATATCTTATAAAAACACAGTATGCTTTTGTGGACTGCGCCCAGACAGACTTCAATTAATTGTGTGCGGTTCATTGGTTCATTGAGAGTCCTTGCCATGGCTATAATATATACATATTGTAGAACATATTATATATTGTGGTATCATGTGCAGCTGCCCAACCGTATGTGGATCTCAACATAATATTATAATCAATAAATTTATCATACTTATTTTAGAAAGAGATAAAAAGGGACTCTGAATAGTGTTGTATTTTTGTTGTCTGCTACTGGTATAGCGAAGAAGAAAAAAAAAAAAACAACAACAACAACAACAAAGGAATCCTTATAAAATAAGAAAAAATAATAAATAACTGGCAGGTCGATCATGTACTTTGAGCTTTTTTTGATGACACTAAATTTTTGTAGTTTCTTTAAAAAAATCACCTGACATAATTTATAAATTATGACATCAAAGTTTAGATAATATAATCTAAATGCTCATGTATTATAGGTAAAAATTAAGATCTTGACCTATATAGCATGCCAGCCCCCTTATATATACTGTAATTATCATAATAATATAATATATTATAATTATCAGTTTACTAAATTTTAATTGAATGCTTCTTAAAATTATGTCATATATAATTTGTAATACTGTATGTATTAAATTAACATACAGTATATTTGTAGCTGCACATATAAAATGATCGGATTGATCGGTGCTTTTATATTTTTACCATTGTGCTACATTCTGGATCACATTTTTTTATGTTCTATCCTTAATTAATTGCACAAATGCCTTCATTAATATTTCGGTTATAAAAAATCTCAATAGGTCTGTTCGAAAATCCTGCCAGTGTTCATATTTTCTGCACCCAACCAACCTTATATGTACTTAATTATAGACATTTATTAAGGTTGAACGATTTGAGTGCTGGGGCAAGGTTTACCAACAGACCTAATATTGTTTTCCCCAAGCAGTAGCATATATGCAGTGATTGAAGTATGCAGTTCACAATATTTGCTTCTATCGCACAGGTAAATAAAAAAAGTTTGACTTTGGTAATGCATATGTACTTCATTTACCTACAACATAATTAAGCCCATCATTGCAAGATACTTTACTGCACACTACTGCACCAAAAAATAATTAAATCTGACACATATGTACCATCAGTTACCTTTGAAAAATAAATTTTCTAACATAATTTTTTTAACCAAAATAAATAACTATCAGTACTTAAATTTAATTTTTTTTTTACAGATTAAAAATCATGTTTTACTGCAAAAAAAAAATATATATATAAATAAAATACCCAAAGTGTGAACACACAGAAAATTAAATTATCTAAAAATACAGTAACCAAATTAAATATTTGTATCAGAGAGAAATTTTCTCAACACACATAATTATAGCAACAGCAGGAAAAAAAGGAGGGTGGCCGCTTATGTACATAATTATTTTGGAGCACGGAACTCTCCATGCATCTTGCCCTATATAGGGCTATACACATATTAATATTACGTTAAGACTAATTTTTTATCAATAATATTTTTTTTTTAATACAAATTAACAAACAAAACGAGAACATTTTGTTATGTAATTAAAACTGTTGCTATTTAAAGATTTAAAGAGTCTTTTTATTTCAGGCACTTTTTTGCTATTGCATATATGATGTTTTTAATGTGCCAAATTAATAGTAAATATCAATTTAAATATGCTACTTCACACATTTTCATCTCGTTGACAGATAACTGACACACATGCTAACTATAAATAAAACAAATTGAATAGCTGCATATTTTTAAAAGTCGAAAAACATAATATGAGCCAGAGAAGACTGTTTTTAAACAAAAAATGAAAGGAAATTTATTTGACAAAAATAGAGACAAAAAGTGGAGGGAAAAAAACAACAAAAAACTATACGAAATAAAATTAACAAACCATACGCCTTTCATAATTTATCATGCAATTAACTAATTTCCACACATTATGTTAAATGTTAATACACACGGTATTTAATCCATTCAATCTATAAGATTAGTTATTTATCATATAATCATGAGAAAAGAAAAGGGAAGTCCTCAATATAGTATCAAACGTAGTTTTACAGAAATTATTGCTGCACGTAGGAACTTCCAATTTGTTATACCTCTACTGTTTTATAAAAATATTAAATATTAATGAATTGTTGTATACAACATATTGAACATTTTATTTTCAATTATTACTGATATTATAATTATACTTCCATAATAATGATTTTCTTGACAAGAAAAGTGTAGTTTAGATTTCTCCCGATAAGGCATATACAGATAAGAATGGAACAGATAAACAACATGAGCAAGGCAAAGACACCATCATCAGGGAAGTGCGAGCTACAATTTTCTTGATTGATCTAATGTGGTCTCTGACATTAGACATTTTTTTTTATTAACTATCAGCCTTGCTTCTGAATAATTATTTTACTTTTAACATGAATTTTATACATTCAAATTGCAACTTCATTACTAAGCACAACAATTAAATATACTAACCTTTTAGAAAACACTGAAGTCTCTGTGCAGAGTCTCGGCGATCACAACAATCTTGAGCTATGTACATTTTGTTACCCTGTGGATTTGCTACCCTTATTTGGTCATTTTCAAGTGACAGTTCTTTAAATAATTAAATTGCTAAAAAAATAATTCATCTTAATTGCCACAATAAAAATTTAGGTTAAAACGGGACGTAACTATACATATAATTATTTCTCATTATGGCAATTAAAACATAAAGAATTTATTAAAAGTCAGTTAAAAACTGCACTAATGGTCCGTGTATAAAGTTAACTATATTAATTTGCAAATTTCAATAAAACATAGTGTAAAGAGGAATGCATAAGACATATTAATTAACTTAAAAGAATTTTAAAGTTAGTTGTTTTTTTTTAAATTAATTCAAAAGAACTTTAATGTTCTTTTGATCTTTCCCGTTTTTTTTTTATTTTTTTTTAACATTAATCAATATTTTCATTCATAAATTAATTAATTAAAAATAACTTTAAATTTATATCCTTCTCCTGGCCCCCCTTTTTTACATAAATTATTTAAAAAAATTAAAGATATTTTTAATTGAAAAAATTACTTATAGTTAAACAAAAACACATAAATAATGAATGACACATAAAAATGATAAAACTTCTTGTATAATTTCTATATCATGGCACTTGCATGATTATAGCACAAATGTGAATAAGGAAATGAATTAAGAGTTTTTCTAAATATGAAAGCTTGAAAAATGAAATCAACATTTCTTTTTATCACAGATATAAAATAAAATTTTATATGTATATTTTTTTTATTTTATGACTTCTATGAGACTGCGTGAGCATTTAATTTGTGCAAGATTAAAAAGCAATAATCCCATATGAACACTAAATTGTGCCTTGTTCAAAATATTGAGCAATATAGCTATTAAAGGCCTTATGAACCTTTTTACAGTATTAAGTATATGGTTAGCTTTGCTTCAGTGAGATTCGGCTGCATATATTTTTTTGTTTCACTGGCACAAATATCAGAGATAATAGCCGATGAAGAAGCACCTGTGACGTCACTCAGGCTCATTCAGCGGCAACAATATAGGGAAATCCCTGCAAAAGATAGGTTCACTCCCGCTGCAGCCACGGCCACAATTTTACTTCTGGAATTATGAAACTTTACCAGGGCAGTCTTGATAGTATTTGTCAAATAGCCTGAAATATTTTTTTTGATGACATTCATACAAACCGAGTTATTGTGGTAGCAAGATAAGCAAAAAATTTAACATTGTTTTCCTATACAACATTTTTGCTCCTCTTTCTACCGCAATAACTCGGTTTGTATGAATGTCATAAAAAAAAAACCTTTCAGGCTATTTGACAAACACTATCAAGACTGCCCTGGTAAAGTTTCAAAATTCCAGAAGTAAAATTGTGGCCGTGGCTGCAGCGGGAGTGAACCTATCATTTGCAGGGATTTTCCTATATTGTCGCCGCTGAATGAGCGTGAGTGACGTCACAGGTGCTTCTTCATCGGCTATTATCTCTGATATTTGTGCTACTGAAACAAAAAAAATATGCAGCCGAATCACACTGAAGCAAAGCTAACCGTGTACTTCATACTGTGAAAAGGTTCAGAAGGCCTTTAAGATCTCATGCAAAAATGACCTCTTTGCTGTAAAAGAAGATGGTCTATTTTAGCATATGATTATGGAGCAGACAGCTCATTATTATGGACAAGGAGCGATATTGTCTTTGATTTTGACACATTCAGTGGTTCATCTAATATAATATATTGTGTTATCATATCTGCTTTTAAATAAACAATCATTTCAGAATGAATTGACTGTGTTCATAAGAACAGATTGACAATGGAGTATCGACCTCAATTTTTTTTATTCCAGAAATGGATAGAGGGTGCAAAGTTATACTACCCTGATTTTTTTCAGATTTTTTAGAGCCCGGGAAAAAATGATTGAAAGTCCTTTTTGTGACGTCACGAGGCGGCAAGTCTTATATTTTTCTTAAGGAGCGGCGCCTCGTGACATCACAAAAAGAACTTTCAATAATTTTTTTGAAAATAGTTCTTATAAGACTCTAAAATCAGGGTAGCATAACTTTGCACCCTGTATCCATTTCTGCAATAAAAACAAATTGAGGTCGATACTCCATTTAATTATCAATCACAAGTTGCAGCAACTAAGTCTTAATTTCATGATAAAAGGTGGATGAATTCTGAATTATCGATCATTGCATCTTACGATCTTTAGCCAGTTATTGATAATCTCAAACTTAAAAACTTAACATATTTAAATTTTAGAACATTATTTTATAATGTTGAAAAGAATTGCAACATTTATTGCAAAAACCTCTTTCTGGGTTACCACTGTAATTTCAAATAGTGTGTTAGGTATAGGACCTTTTTAAGAAGAGCCACTTAAATATATTTAAACTATGCTTGGGTACATATTTTCCCTTCTTCAACCTCAACTTTTAAGAATTAAAAATTGCCAAGTTGGGGAACATTGGTCACCATTACATTATATATAATGTGTTATCACAATAAATTTACTTGACTAGATTTCTCAGGGCAATTTATTTAGTGACCTTCACCCTTCTAACAACAGTCTCACAATAATAATATTAGCAAGAGGCAGTAATGAAGTAGTAGTAGTAAGAGTTCTGTTGTTAGTAATGATAGTCGGCGCTGCTAATTTTTAATTTTAGATTGATCATTTTGTAAGCAACAAATTTATATAATCATATTCAAAAGGTTGTATTATTGTAACTCAAAATAATAATAATACTAAGTAATAAAACATTATTAAATTATTTACATCCAAGTTTTTAAAGCAAGTTGAAGACAAAGCAGGGATGTGATAAATTTTAGGCAAAAAATGAAAAAAAAAAAAAAAAAAAAGTCCCAATATGCAGTTTATAAGGATGTTAAATAATACAAAAACGCTATGGGTCCCAAAGATGAGTGACAAAATGAATTTTGAAGGGGAAGACCCACTTTTCTCAAATAAATTTTATAATTGAAAATTATTTTAGTTAAATGGCAACCAGACAGTATAGCAGGAGGATTTGGTGATAAAAAATGGACATAAACGATACAGTTGTTATCTGTTTACTACAGAAACTAACCTTTTTTTAACGTCTATTTTTTATCACCAAGATTCAACCAAAGCAAACAAAAATCTGTTTGATATCATGACATTCTGTATCTGCAAAGAATGCAATGATCCCAGAAAATTATGGCAATGTACAGTTAAATTAATTAAAAAGCATATATAATCAGGTCTAAGTTTTTTAAAGAACTGTGTCATGAATGACAAAATTAAATCAGACACACAAAGCATATTTTGCTATAATTATGTGAAAACAATGTACAAAATTTATGAACTGCAAAAGTATCCCATATTTTTTATGGTGTATCATTGTATGAACAATTAGACTATAGTTACTGTGATAGGAATAAAATAATGTTAGGGGGGAAAATAAGTTGTGCCATCTTCTAACTTGTTTTGAGATTTCTTCCATCTTGCAGAATGTTAAAATATAAATCTAAGTTATCCAACAGTTTAAAATCATATATTACAGAAAAAGTTTACTACAAAGTTTCAAGTCTTTCTTGTTAATTAAGGTGCTTTCACGTAATTTAAAATAGCTCCGTAGAAACACGTACCGTAAGGCGCCATGTAAAAATCTAGGCTTAAGGGTAAGATAACACAAACAATCGATTGTTGATAGTCCCATTTGATTAACATGTAAACCTTAGCAACCTCATAATAATTCTGAAGGTTTTTTGAGACCGTTTTTTTTTTTTGCACCAAAAAAAATGTGGAAAAAATTTCAAAACAAACGGACGATCCAATTTTTTTAAATGAATTTTTTAAATTTTCAGTATAGGGCTTTCCCATGGAGACCTAAACTAAGAAATTAATTTAAAAAAATTGGATCGTTCGATTGTTTTGAAATTTTTTCCATATTTTTTTGATGCCAAGAACTGTTTCTCAAAAAAAAAAATCAGAATCATTATGAGGTTGCTAAGGTTTACATGTTAATCAAATGGGACTACAACAATCGATTGTTCGTGTTATCTTACCCTTAAAGGGGTACAAAGTGAATACTTTTTTTACATATTCGGACAGCTAAGAATTATTCTAACATCCCTGTGGTTCAATATTTTCGTACAATGCCTAGTTATTTTACAATTAATTATTTAGTTTGAAAAGTGAGTTCTATGGCCGTTGATTGATTCAAGCTGATGCGCTCCCGCAGCGGCCAATGATACGACAAGAAAGAGGCGGGAGGTTCCCATGATTCGCGGGAAATTCTCGTCGTATCAGCGGCTGCTGCAGGCGCGCACCGACTTGAATCAACCAACGGTTCTTGAACTCACTTCTCAAACTAAATAATTAATTTTAAAATAGCTAGGCATCGTACGAAAATATTGAGGCACAGGGATATCAGAATAATTCTTAGCTACCCGAATATGTAAAATAAGTATTCACTTTGGTACCCCTTTAACTAGATTTTTACACAGTACTCCGTACTTCCGAAGCAATTTTTAATTAGTACTAGGAAGCACCTCAAATTAAGTTGTTTTTGTTTTTTAGTTAAACTAAAATGTAAACAGAAAGCATAGAAACTTTGGACCTTTCCAGTTTGTTACTTCTAGGTTTATTAGTTGCACAGAACTGTGCACAAGCATAGCAAATGAGGAACAAAATATAAAAACAGCAAAGTAGCTGTAGATTTGTTTTTAAAACATAAGCGTATCATTGTTAATTTAGAAAACATAATCACAAAATTTAAAATAAATACGTATTTGTATCATTTAGTGAACTCTTTGCTATTTTTTTTTTAAAGGTAAGGTAACACCACCAATGTTAAAAAAAATCCCTCTCTCAAAAATTCTGAAAAAAAATTTAAAATGTTCTCCTCTATACCCCCTATCAGTACCTAAAATATCAGGTATACAAATACGATCTAGTTTTTGAGTTATAAAATTTTAAAGTTGACTACTTTAACATGGAGAAATGAAACTCCCATGTTAAATTGGTCAACTTTAAAAATTCATAACTCAAAAACTAGATCGTATTTGTATACCTGATATTTTAGCTACTGATAGGGGGTGTAGAGGAGAACATTTTAAATTTTTTTCAGAATTTTTGTGAGAGGGATTTTTTTTAACATTGGTGGCGTTACCTTACCCTTAATGTAGTATAAAAATCTTTCAATTATGTTAGGCTGGTAAAATAATACAGCACATTGAGGTACCTGTGTGCAGTGCAAATTGGAATACAAAAATAAATATACATATTTGAACGCCTTACAATCCACTTTAATTAATGAGACACATGTGTACAAACTACAAATTCTCTATATAAGAAAAAAAAAAAAAAGCTCCATCGCTTAATTAGTATTATTTAATTTATTTATTTATTTCATTAAATTTAATTAAGGAATTTAAGTTTCCAGACGTCAAAATCAAGCAACAATTTCCCAAATTGTTGGTCATAATGAAGAAAATGTTTAAGTTATGGAGCTCTTTATAGCTATAACCAAATTCAAGCTTGATAATTATAATAATAGTGATATAATAATATATATCAATTCATTAAGTTATTACAATAATAATCAAGGAACATAAAACTACAGGGTTACTTGCAATAATGACATGAGATGACTTGATTCATAGTATGTTCCTTTTGTTTTTCAAAAGTCAACAACTTGCTTGTTGTTAAATTTAGTAGCAATTATTTTTTACTAAGACGTTAATTGTCCATGATCCACAATGATAAATACCAAAAACACACAATTTTAAATCTGAAGACTGAATTAGTTCTAAACAACATCAATTGTCAATATGCACAATAAGGGGTGCAAAGCAAATTTTAAAAACCTAAAGAAAAAGTTACAAGCGTAGCAGAATTCATTTAAGATGTGTTTATAAAGAAAAATAATACATGATGGAGATACATAGAGAAAAAAAAAGGGAACTCTTCTAAAATAAAAAATTATATGAGATGGACATAATAAAAATTATCTTAGCCAAAGATAACACATAAAAAAAGACACCAGAAAACAAACATATTATAGTAAACAAAAGAGTAGAAATATTTAAGGTCGAGTGAAGTTCATTCTTCTAAAATTCTTTCTTCCTGATGACTTCATTTTTCACTTGCAATTTATCTTCTTTTGATGGCTTGAGACAGTTGTGGATCTCAAATCTTCCCTACTAATAAAATACCTATTGAAAGAAGTAGTTATGATAATCGGAGCTAGGAGATACAATACAGTTAGGAGACGCTTAGCTAACAAGATTATCAGTGGATTTGCAAGACGTGACAGGCGGTCAGTGTCTGGAGGTGCGATGCGTCGCCTCCCTCTCCTCCCCACGTCGCTCTCGGTCGCGCTCTCTCTCACGTTCTCTCTCGGGCTCTCGGCGGCTAGGCTCACGCTCCCTCTCTCTCTCACGGTAACGCTCGTCGTAGTACCGACTGCTGCAAACCCCCACACAAAGCCAGTGTCACACGGAGAACACAAAACTTGAACGACAGACTAGCCCCCCTTTTTTTTAATGACAAATTATTTGAACATGCATAGTATAACAAATGAGTTAATCTATCAGCTATAAAACGGAAAATTTCATTTGTGACTAGCATTGAAAAAGAACATTCATTTTATTATTATTATTATTATTTTTTTTTCTCCCTACTGGTCTTGCAGCAAAGTAAACCAATATAGGAATCAATGCATATCTAATTTTTAAAATAAAATATCTGATAATGATTTATTGACTTTTGTAAACTAACACATTATTGGTTATGGTGTTCCCCACATTTCAGCTTTAGAGTCTGTTTTTGTTCATAATTATCTGATAATAATAAATACAGCAATTATAAATGTTGCCATATTAAATGTCAGTCAAAAATAAACTGTTAAAAATTTTAGACTTTACTAGGCCACAAGTTGAACAACATTTCCAGAGTATGCTCATAAATGCTTATAACATCAACTTATCAAAACAATTTTATGTTTCAAAATATTACAGACTGTCAATTATAAAATAAAAACGATGCACTTAAAAAATAGAAGAAATAAAAAATAACATCAGTAATAACAACAAATAATTAAGTACTGTACTGAACATACTGACAGACCTTCTTTGAAAATTTAGAAATACTGTTCAGTATGATGAGTAGAATGTAAAACATGCAAAAAAGAACTTTGATGAAACTCTGAAACTAATACGGTCAAAGTTCCATTAATATTTTGGAGGGAATGAAATGGCATTATTTACCTGGCCTTGGATGGGATGACAGCTGCCTCCTCTGGTGGTTCGGACTTGATGCGAGCGCGCACCGCCTGCCTCGTGGAACTGCAACACAAATCAAGACACCATGAGGACAAAGTCAGCCACGTGCAAGAGATAGCATATAAAAAAAAGTAAACTCCCTTAGCAGCCACTGCCAGCCTTAAAGTCTGTAATATTAGTTAAATTTTTTGCCCCAACGATCTTTATTTTAAACTGAATAGCTACGAACAGCAAGGCAGAACTAAAGAAATCATCCGTGACAATTTAGTTTGCTGCCTTACCTGTCTTCACGACTTCTTTCCCGATATTCCCGATCCCGTTCTCGCTCCCTGCTTCGGGAACGTTCCCTTGGGTAGCTCTCGGCATAGTACCTGAAAATTAGTAATATTGTGAATTTACAAAATTATATTTTAAGAAAAACTTATAGAGGATTAATCACAAATTTTATTTAGTAATAATAAAATGTAAATTACGTAGTGAAATCTATTTTTTCGTATGATTGTTAACTTGAAATCCTTGCCCACATGCCATGTAATGGCACTATGAACACTACATATGACCAATAGTTATATTTTCATGTTCTTGTGTTAAATTGGTGACATTTGATTTTATTTTAAATTGATTCCCATTGTTATGAGACTGCATGCAGGTGCTTTTACTATTTGAGCTCCGAGATAATGCTCCCAATTTGTCTCGTGATGTCACAGGACATTTTAAACTTGACAATGCTTCAAGGGAAGGAACCCTGCTTTTGCTATCATTGCCTCTCTTCGATAGCAGTGTTGCCAAATTTACAATGCTGTGACAATGAGCTTTGAGATCAGACCTTGATACAAAGCCATATACTGGGATGAAACACCACCAATTTAACACAAGATTATGTGACATTTAATGACATTAGGTAATTTTTAAGGATTTACTGGCTAGCTCTAATTTAAATTTAATATTGACAGGAATCATTACAAATCTTATAGTCTTTATATAGAGTTGCCAGTCATTTACTGCAACAATAATTTATTATTTAAGGGTAAGGTAACGCCACCAATGTTAAAAAAAATCCCTCACACAAAAATTCTGAAAAAAACTTAAAATGTTCTCCTCTACACCCCCTATCAGTAGCTAAAATATCAGGTATACAAATACGATCTAGTTTTTGAGTTATAAATTTTTAAAGTTGACTACTTTAACATGGAGAAATGAAACTTCCATGTTAAATTAGTCAACTTTAAAAATTTATAACTCAAAAACTAGATCGTATTTGTATACCTGATATTTTAGCTACTGATATGGGGTGTAGAGGAGAACATTTTAAATTTTTTTCAGAATTTTTGTGTGAGGGATTTTTTTTAACATTGGTGGCGTTACCTTACCCTTAAAGCAAAAACAATTCAAGATTTGTAATAATGAATTACAAATTTCTATTTGTAGAAGAAAATAGATTTTTATCAGTTAACATATTGAAGGTTAAAATATGCCCCCCGCACCCCTTTTTCCTCGTTGTAATAATGAATTAATCTAAAAAAATTAGCAATGAACTCCAACATAGGTAACAAAAACTAGATTTCACAGTATAATTCACACTTGCATATTTACTATTTTAAATTTTGCAAATGATCTCCTTTAAGTCCATGATATTTTAGTCCCCCCATGAAGAAAATGAGCTACTACCCAGAATTTAAGTTTCCCCCCATGACTGATGACTGCCGGCCACCCCGCTCCGTCATACCTGTCCCTCTCACGATCCCTCTCCCTGCTGCGCTCGCGGTAGTCTCTCTCACGGCTTCGTGACCTCTCGCGGCGACGACGGTGTGACCTCTCACGGTCCCGTGATCTTGAACGATCTGCAACACGAGGAAGTGTCAAACTTTTGAATTTGACCCTCAAGGGCTGCTGAATCCTCACCTCCTCTTCTTGAAGAACCGTAGCTCTTGGTCTCCACGCCATGCAGTGTGTCTTGCAGGGAACTGATGAGAATCTTGCATCTGTCGTCATTTGCAACTTTGGACTGCTTGATCAGCGAGATTGCAGTCACCAATGTTTCAATGGCGCTTGCATACTCCCCTACAATATAGAATTACATTAGAGATTATTTTAGAAAAGTAGGGGCGATATGAATTATTTACAAAAAATACAGCCATTGAAAAAATGAAATTCTGCCGTTAATAACATCATAAGAGCTATTCTGACTGAAGCATGTGAAAGCCAACAATAAATCAGACATTAAAATAAAGTACATATTAGGTATTTATAACAAAAATACAGATTAAATACCCGTGCAGCACTAACTAATACATTCATATGAAGGGTTGCATTTTTTTTTTTTTTTTCATATATCTTCCAATATAAAACTAATTTGGCAGCACTGTTAGACCCACCTGCTGCTGCGTCTGAAACTGCCCTGGCAATGGCAGAGCTGGACACTGTTCGGTTACGTCCCATGATCTCTTCAAACTCAGCCTCGCTGATGGGAGGAGGACCCTCTGGTCTCATGTCTTGTGGTGGTGGACCATACTGTCCCGGCTGTGGAACATGCAACTTGTTAGCACACTGATAGATACAGGTTGACATATTATAGCGAATTGAGTAAAGCAAAGATGTAATACTACTACTACTGCTGAAATGAAAACAATAAAATAATAAGCTAACTAAAATAAACTCATTAATTATTGTATTAATTTCAACTAGAAGAAATTGTTAGGGTTAATTAAATTTATAGACCAGCGTTTGTTAGGTAATCAAAGCCCAGTCCACAAGGGGAGTCCTTGCAAATACCACCACAACATGCTTATGTGTTGATGTGTTAAATGCAAGGCAAAACTCTGGTTTTACCCTTGGTTTGGGCCAGTCTCCTCGGACCTGTGCATTGGGAGGGGGAGGCCCATATCCGTGAGGAGGTCCGTGAGGAGGCCCATGCGGTGGCCCGTGAGGTCCATGAGGTGGGGGTGGGCCTGGCTGGTGTGGCGGTGGTCCTGCTCCTTGCTGGAAGAACGCCGGGTTCACGTGTGGCGCTGGCATAGGGCCTTGAGGTGGAGGTCCAAGCTGAGGAGGCATCATGCCAGGAGGGCCTACAGAAACAACAACACGCTCGTAAGACACACGTAGATGGTCAGTTGGTTGGGCAATCAACAAAATAATACTTTAAATGTCACACTCAAAATTTGTGTCATTCTGTATGAGTGTAATGATGTAACCTCACTAATTTAAGTGCAGTAATTCATTACAAAATGAGTAAGAATTTTCAGCATCACTGGATACGTCTTTCAAGTGATGTACCAATTCACTAAAATAAATTAATAACATTTGCTGCCCCCCCCCCCCCCCAATACATATAAATTATTAGCTATTACTGGATTTAAGCCATTTTTCATTTTACTTCTAGTAAGCCAATGAAGACGGCATTCCTTCATTTCTATCATGTTCATAGCCAAGTTCTGCAGACAATGCCATCTGTTTTGTGGGTTTCGTTTTACACAATTTAATTAATAATTCATATAAATGGTACTAATTTCAGAATGTAAATATAACTGTATATATTTTTTTCATTCAATTCCTGTTTTGAACTTTCTTTAGAGCCTCAACCCAATATAATTGAAAGGTACAAGTGTCACACAGTAAGAAGGCGGCAGCTAGTACAATACTTGGAACACTTTAATGGTGCTCACCTGGTGGGGGTCCTCTTGGAGGCGGTCCTTGCCCCGGGGGTGGCCCCTGCATGGGAGGCGGCTGGTGTGGGGGAGGGAAGCCAGGGCCAGGGGGCCTGCTCCAGTCCGGACGAGGAGGGGGACCTCGGGGGTCTGGGGGCCCCAGCTGACCAGGTGGGGGTCCTCTGGGGGGACCCTGACCAGGAGGGGGCACTTGGAATGGCTGCATTGGAGGGAAACCCTGAGACAAAACATAAACAAATTAGTATTTTTAAAACATTTATTAATGCCTATTTTACTTTTTCTTTTTTTTTTTTTTTACTGTATTCTCCCCCCCCCCCCTCCACCCAAATGAAAAAAAAAAAAGTTTCGGTAAAAAACATTAACATACTGTACATGAACTTAAGTACAGTAATTAATAGATTAATTTATATGATAAAAGATACTCGAAATAGCAATGACAGTATCCCATTTACACTTACAAGACTTATTATTGTAAAAATGCTAAAACAACAAATCAAAGGAAGGAAGTTTGATTGTCTTGAACACCCTGAATGCATTTTGAATAAAAAAATAATAATAATAAGAAGAAAACATGCTGTAGTCTCATTAATTTTTCAGCAAAGTACCGGTACTATCTCTAATTCAATTAATTGATTGTTAAAACTGTAAAAAGTTATTAGAGCATATTAGATATTTACCCACATTTACAATGAATACTAACTGAAGATTTGATAGAACTCACCATGCCATGTGGTGGTCTTTGCTGAGATCCTCCGGGAGGTGGTCCCTGAGGCGGCCCTTGTTGCCGAGGAGGTCCTGGGAACAATCCTGCACGCTGCATGAGCGGAGGGCCCGGTGGCCAATCCCTCCCAGGAGGGAACTTACCCGGAGGGTAACCTGGGGGAGGGTGTTGCTGTGGTGGGGGGTGCTGGGGGGGACCTCCTTGCATCGGTGGCCCAGGCATACGCTGGCCAGGAGGGGGACCCATGCCAGGGTGCCCAGGGTGAGGCATGCGACCTGGGGGTCCCATGCCACGAGGCGGGCCCATCATCATACCACCCCTTTGCTGGTTAGGACCTCCGCCTCTTGGAGGAGGCTGCTGGGGGGCAGGACGAGTCTTTGACTGAGACTCGAACTGGAGCAGAACACGAGAACACGATCAGTAACATGTCACTCATGAGACAATCAACAGAATGGACAAAATAAATATTATACTGTACAATAATGAATAGAGCATAAAAAGTTATGCTATTGTTTAATTTCAGAAATCTGAGTGGCACAACTTGCAAAACTTTTCAGTCACACCGATGAGGTAAAAATATTTACTAATAATCCTATGATAATGTACAGTATTTATTTATCTATTTATTTATGGAAAGTTAAAACGAATAATTCCAAATGGCTGAATGATTATAATTTAGCATAAAAAGTATAAATAGATTTGACACCTATTATTGCTTAAATAAGGTTGAGACAATTTTCAACTTTATATTAATTATGCATACCTGATTGAGAGCTTGTTTTGTAGGAAATGTCACGACTGGTTTCTGACCATGCAATTCTTTGCTGCCAAGACGTTCCATGCACATTCGCACACTAGGCTCTGATCCAAGACTTATCACGCAGAATCCTTTTGACTGGCCGTTTGCTCTGTTTTCAAAGAATTTCACTTCAACAAAGTCGTTAACACCAATGTCATGGACTGCATCTGTTATGTCCTGGTCTGTTGTCCACTGCAATGGGAGAAAAACAAGTTTCAGGGTAACTCTTCGTAACATACACCATTAAAAGTGAATTCACCCTGTGGATATTGCTTAGAATATTCTTAAAAATTGATACAATTCAAAGCGCCAGGCATGCGCTGAGAAGAATTGGTCACATCTTTCCTATGATGGTGGTGTGCATGCATACAATCATTTGGTCATTGCCAAAATATGCATGCATAAAGGTCCTTTCACATAGTCCGATTTTGCTGCGGCATGTTGCAGAATTACCGCCAGCTTTTCACATACTCTCGTTCGTCTGCGGCTGTTGCGGAGGAAAATGACGAGAATGCAGCAGAAAAATCAGAATGACTTTGATTTTTCTGCGGAGCGCCGCAACACGCCGCAAAACGTGCTGCAAGACATTGCAGCATTTTGCGGCGTCATCAAAAAACTTTTGTTGCGGCGTGTTGCGGCAAAATCGGCCAATGTGAAAGGACCTTTATATATGCAACGATCAGGACTGAACTAAAATACTGCTGAGAGGGGCATAATCGCAAAGCAAAACTTCAAGATGACAACTTGACAGGTTTATTTGCCTCTTCTCCAGGGTTTAATTCAGGATGCCATAGCTTAATGTATTTTATTGTAATTTAATTTTTATTTTGAGTCTTTCTATCTACGTTAGTAAGGTCTAGACAAAGCTTATGCATACCCATGTAAGATTTCCAACATACAGCTGATGCCTCCTGCCGATTTGATTTGGTTGTATGTTGTTTCCCATCTGTTGGTAAGGGGGTATTGGAGTCCCCGGTGAATGTCTTCCCCCATTGTTGGTGGTTACAGTTACTGAAGAGTTTGAAGGCTGGGAATTTTCGTCACCATCTCCTGAAGGTGCGGCAATCACATCATCATAAAGATCCACGCCGTCGCCGGCAAACTCATCCTGAACATAAAATAGGCAAACAAATCAATACTGTATGTCACTTGAGAAAATTTCACTATATATATTTGTCAAATAATAAAAACTTAAGCAGTAATACGCAATATCTAACATATCAGTCCTATTTTAAAAAAAATGTTTTATTTACAGCGGGAAATCATGGTGGCCAAAGGGCATATTTCAACGTCAAATATCTTCAAAAGTACTCAATAAGTAGGGGCAGTAATTTAGGAACACATCTAATATACATAAACAGATTTACTTTTGCTAGGTTTAAAGCATTTGTAATATTACCTGTGCAAAATCTTGGTCAAGATCGTCTGCATACAAATCGATGTCAGCGCCGTCCGCCATTTTCTCCGGCTTGTTTTGTACTTTTGTGCGTGCGTCACGTGCGTCACGAGATTTTACGAGACCTGAATTGCGAGAAAATTTGAAGTTATAAATTCAGATATTTCAGTCTTTCTCAGATCAAGGAAAATTTAATCTTCATGAATCAGATTCCACAAGGCAGTGACTGCCTTAATTTGATCCCATTTCCATTATGATTTTATTTAATTCATTTAATGTTTTTAAAAGCAATGATTGATTGAAAAATATTGATGAAAATCTCCTCACTGTGTTAATAAGCATCATGGATCACATGGCAGAGTTGCACAATCATAATAATATAATATAACTTTTGGAACGTTGGAACTCCTGTGGGATGGATACACACGTGTGCATTGTGTATTTATAACTTCATGGTTATTAGCTAGAGACTCCGTGCTAGAGAGTATAATACATACCAACTAACGGTAAGTGATAAAAAATCTATAATTTTTTACTATATATATTTTATGCTCCCTCCCTGGGGTAAATTCGTCTCTCTCGCTTTCCACCGGCCTAGTGTATCATAGTGATGCACTTGTGTGTGGTTCCCCAGGCTTTGGACGTCGCTTTGGTCCATTGAGAAAAAGTAGAGGTGCGTCCATCCTGACTGAGGTTTTCCACGGTTCCCTCAGTGAATGCTGGGACGAGGAACAGGCCGGGCCGTATGTGGCATCCGTTCCCTACCTTATCCCTACCCATTACCCCACCGCGAGCTGTAAGCTCTTGGGGGTGTATCCTAGCTTGCAAAAAAAAAAAAAAGACACTTAAAAACTTATCAATAAACATAAAATGCACATAAATGCATATATATATATAAAACTAATCTATACTATTTAAGGTCTCCCAATAATACTTATTGTATAAAAAAGTTTTAAGTTGAAAAAAATAATAGAGGATATTAAATATAAAAATGTATAACCTATATATTATTATGTAGCTATAATATGAAATTAAATGGTGTATCTTTTTACTATTATGCATATTATATTCTGTACGAAAAGTGTAAAAGACATATGTGATAAAAAAGGTTTAAAACTAAAATAAATGAGGGATAGGCATCATACTATATTTTATATCATATTGCTTCCAGATCGACTGTGAAAATTCAAAACTTTTGTTCATATATGTTATTGTTATGTTTCCATGTAAAAGTTAAAAAGTCACTGTTATTATACTCTCTGCAATGTGTGCAACTGTGCCGCTATTATTTTCCTTACTTCATTAGGAATAAAATATAACACACTTAAATTGCTGGGAAACAAGCTTTTATTGGCACAGAACGTCAAACTACAAATACAGTACATAAAAAAAAAATTACACTAATGAAAATCCATTATAGAAAATACAATGAAGTCAGAATTTAAATTAAATTCTACATAGTAGATGACAAAATAAGAGTAAAAATAATTAAGCAAAAATGTTAGCTTGAATAATTTAGAGAGGATGAAGTATCCAAAATTGTCTGATATTTTGTCTACTAAAACGAAGACATTTAATGGAATGTTTTGTAATTATAATCAAAACAAAAGTATACAGCAATATATAAAATAATAGTAAAAAAGTTAAAGTACTAATACAATAAATGACAAGATTATTTTATTATTTTTACTTAGAATAAAATTTGTGTATTATATTTCAGACTACATGTTCTTGAATTCTCCTGCACTATTGAGCAGTAAGATATTTGGATTTTCTCTTTCGAAGTTGGTCATTTCTCGTTCTCTTTCGTCCTGCCCCCATTCTCCCAGCGTTTTCATCACATCTGGCAGCTTCTGTCGCTCCTCCTCCTCTTTCTGCAATTAGGAGCCCTTGACAAACCGGCGCAATACGTCAGTGGAGTGGCGGTGGCGTCCGTCAAGCACTCGTCCCCATCGGAGCATCACTCACCTGCCTGTCTATTTTGGCAAACTTCTCAAACATGTTGGCGTAAATCTGCTTCTCTCGGCCCAGTTGTTCCTTTAACTTCTGCTCACACACCTTCACTTGGTTGGCAGCAGCTTTGTTGTTGGGCTCGACTGCTAGGATCGCCTCAAAGTCTTTCTTTGCACTCTCTGGTTCTGACAGATTAAGAAAAGCCTGTAAATAGAATATATATTTTTATTATTTAACTTATAATGAGTACGGAGTGAATTTTAATCACAACATTTAAGATAATGGTGATTTTTAGTTTCTCATTTAAGAAACATTTAATATGGATTAAACTATTAGTACTACAATAATTTTATCAAATATTTCTTTAAAGCAAAGAAACTTTTATCTCCTGGTTACCTGGTTTATGAATCAATTGAACATGTACTTTGCATGCTAGACCCCACTTAATAATACAGTAATAAAACTTGTTTCCCGGTAGAAACTACTGTACGAGACAGGTACAGGTGACTTCAACCAACGGAACATTATCATTGCGCTGGATATCACATGAATTTAATGACTTGATTTATTGTAAGTATTGGACCCCTCCTCTAAAATCTGTAGATAACATTTAATCAGGTAGTTTGGACGTCACAAACTTTACACCTTTTTTGTTTGTGGATATTGTCTTTATTTTATCGATGGTTGGAGCTTGAAATTTTATTTGAGACTGCAAGACTGGGTCCCGTTCTTTACTCTTCGAAAACTACAAATTTGTCTCTTGAAGGTGCAAATCAGGCAGGAGTAACGTTTATACTACTGTATCCCTAGATGTACATAAGAGTGCAGACTTCTCACCTGGCCACGTCTGAAGAGACCCTTTTCGTTGGTGGGGTCAACCTCGAGGACTCGGTCACACACGTCCTTGGCACTGAGGTCGTCTCCGAGCTTGAGGTGGCACAGAGCGACGTTGAGGCGGCCCTGGACCATCAGTTCCTTGCGTGCAGTCGCGTCAGGCTCCTTCTCAAACCCTGCACAGTTCAAGTCTTAAAACTCTATTCGGTAAGGGAAAGAAAGTAGGTGAAGCAGCAGTCAGAACACTGCTGTGACAATGATTTTTAGCAGAGAAAAAATTTCAGTTTCCCGTAATTAATAACAATAACAAAAAATTCATCTGAGCTAGTGTTTTTTTATTTATATTGATCAACACTCACCGGCGTCAAAGTCCATCAAGTCGAGAATCTTCTTGTACATCCTGATAGCGATCTCAAACTTGCCAGCTTTAAAGTAATTAGTCCCTTTGTTCTTAAATAATCTTGACTGTTCCAGCTTTTCAGCGTTGTCCATGTCCCAGCTCTCCTTCATCTAAAATGACAGGAAGTATTCAGAAACATTAAGTACTAGCAGTTTGTCAAAATTTTAGTTAAAGGAAAGAATATACACCATGCTGCTTAGAAACAGGAAATTGGTCTGTTCGTAAATGCACAATCGATTCATGAATCAATATTCAGATGAACCAGATGTACAGGTAACATAAGGAAAAGCAGAATATTGAGTACCAATTAATAAGTGTATTTAGAAATAGACCAAAAAATATTCTTTGCTGAATGTTCATTTCGTATTTCTTTACAGGCAAGGATTCAGAACCAAATTTCGGGGGAAGGGGGAGGGGGACTATAAGGCCGATGTTAACAAAAATTGGAGTGGGGAGGGAAAAAAGCCTATATGGCCCAAATTTTTGAATTGAAATTTTCGCAGGCTGCAGCCCTTTCCTCTGGATCTGTGTCTGTTTCTTTCTATACATTTAAAGAAATTTTTTTCTTCGCATTTAAAGAAATTTTTTTCTTCGGAAGGTAATAAAATTAGAAATTCTTAAGAAGAAAAAAAAAAAAATTTGTTCTCTTCAAAAGAAAGTAGGTACATTAAAATAACACAGAATTCTTACCCTATCAAAGTTTTTCATTTCCACAGTGTAAGAAACGTCAGCATTGGGTGGAATTTGCAGCTCTGGATTCCCGGCTTCACCAAAGGCATACTGGGCTTTCAAATCAATGCGAGATTTCTCTCCCTTCTTGAATTTTTCCAGGGCATGTTCGAGACCACCACAAATACCAAACTCAGACGCTTCTCCAAAAGAAAAACTTATGTCACGTTCGTCAAATACTCGGCCATTGTGTGTTCCAACAAGGTGAACTGAAAAAAGGAATTAATCTCTGAACTTTATATTAAAAAAAAAAAAAAAAGAACATGATGGAAGTTAAAATTACTACCATTTTAGAAAATCAATGTATAACAAGAGTGTTTAAATGAAAAAAATACATTTTATCATCTGAAAAATTTTGTAAAAAAAAAAAAAAGGGGGCACTCACTGTCTGCCATAGTGCCGTCATTGGGTGTGTTGAATCCTTCTCCCTTATTCAGGATGTAGCGGATAATACCCTTATCCCTCTTGAGAGAAAGGTCTTCTCCCTCCCAGCCCAGCAGCTCCACCTAAACAAAGCAGACTCATGACACCGCTGCCACCAAGACAGCTTAACTCAATACCATACCTCAAACACAAGGGTCGCATTAGGCGGGATCTTAGGGGGACTGCCTGCTGCTCCATAGGCGTATTCTGCTTTACAGGTCAGGACGGACTTTTCTCCCTTCGTCATCGTTGCCACTCCAATGTCCCATGCTTTTATTACAGAGCCTGCAAAAATAGCAAACGGGTTAAAAAAATGTTGCATTTTTAATTCCACATCCAAGTGAGGGTTACAGCATCGGGCTATCTGACATTGTATTAAATAAGATCTAGATGATTTATCAACTCTGTCCTCAGGTTAAAAATATATTTAAAACCAAGTCCTCCTCATGTTCTATGAATAAAATTTATCTTCAGTAGCATGCTGTAAAGAAGGTAGCCTGCATCAATGTTTGCATTTACTGCACAGTTACAGTAAATAAAGAAAATTTTGTCCACTCGCCCAAGGCAGCATGCTTGAGGTCTGCACAGACCTTGGATTAAAAATAATTAAGAAAGATTATAAAACACGACTTTGTTGGTTTTATAAAGAACTGTGAAGACTAAAATAAATAAAAAGGCACACACCGAGCAGTCCAAAGGTGAACTACGGACTTTGGAGGAGGGGAGGGGGGGGGGGGGCAGTTTTCACAGTCGGGCTGGGCCCAACAGCCATCGGAAAGGGCCAGACCTTACAAATCTGGCTTGTCTTTTACCACATGTATTCACCTTTTCTTTATACTAACAATAAATATTGTAGACTATACACACATTACTGACATTACGTATATATTTATAATTATGCATTGTATTGATGTTTCCGCATCAAAATGCTTACTTTGCAAATCAAGAAGATCTATTATTACTGTTCCAGGTATATATTTATTTACAGCCTTCTTAAAATGCAAAGTGAGTTAAGTGAGCATTTTGTTGCATTCTGGAAATTTCAAAGTGAGCATTTCGCCATGGAAGCATCAATATGCATAATATATATATTATGCATGTTGTACAGTATCATATGCATACAGTGTCTGTGCTAGGGTGACCAGATATCTTGATGTCCCAAACGGTACATGCCCCCAAGATAGAGGCCTGAAGGGCCAAAAACTCCGCCGGAGGCGCGATTTTTTTGGGTGCCACGCCCCCTTTTTTACTTTTTTTTTTCTTACTAGATTTTCAAATGAGTTTTTTTTTTTTTTTTTTTTTTTGAAGCCGTTTTTTCCGAAAAAATTTATTTTATATGAAAATCCATTAAAGAATTTTCGTCATACATTATACGTAAGTATTTTTTAATTGGTACCATAGTTCAGACGATGTTTGAGTAAGACCCGCTGTTTTCTGTTCCATAAGGTTGCATGGTTTAAGGGCTCAGGAAAACAAACTTTGGGATTGTTTTGCGATGAAGCTATTTGAGATGAAATTTTTTGGTTTTCATTTGTCAATAAAGCAGGGCAGGTTAAAATATTTTAAGGAAATAAAATAATAATTAATGCAATCGCTCACTCTACTTTAAATAATATAAATAATTGCATTTTTTTATAAACAAATTTTTCATACAATTAGAAAAAAAGAGACTTATTATACAGTATAACAGATCTTAATAGTTTACCTCTAGACAGTTCAGTAGACTAGACGGCGCCAGCTATATCAGCCAATGAAAAGGCTAGAATGACTGCTAGCCGCCTTTTCATTGGCTGATATAGCTGGCGCCGTCTTGTCTACTGAACTGTCTAGAGGTAAACTAAGATCTGTTATACTGTAGTCACCATGCAAGAAAACTGCCAGTGAGTTGATTTCCTAATATTAACCTTTTTTTTTTTTTTGGCCTGGCCACGATCCTATTATGTTGTAAAGTTGCATGTAAAATAAAAAGAAACAAAAGCAATAAAAGAAATTTATACTCATAACTTCGAAGGATACTTTTCCAATAAAAAAAAATTATTTAAATATTTTATATTTTAAATTGATTTTTTTTTTTTTTTTTTAATTTCGTTATCAAATTTTCCGTCTCCATTCACAATATTTTTAAATGTACGTGTTACTTAAATAATGCATTGTATATTTGTTTATAAATAAATAAAACTTAATATAATGAGATAAATTATACAAAAAAAAATGGAGTATATAAATATAAAGCAAGATATTAATTTGAATTACTTTTAATCGAACTGTTCATTTTGCAAATAGTGTGAACTCTTGTTAGAGTGAAATAGCTGAAGAAGTTAAATTGAATTAATTCATAGCATTCAAACTGGACTTAAAAACAGCTAAAAGTATTTGATTGTATGAATAATATTTGTGGCGTTTTTCCCTCATTTTATTTTCCATTTATTTACGTAATATCGTAATATCCATGCACAATTATTGTGAAAAAAAAAAACAAAAAAAAAACATAGAAATTTTTGTCTAAGCCACGACACAATGCATAAAAATGATTTTTTCAATTTTATATTTTATTGGAAATTTCCATCAAGTGAATATCATCAATATCAAGAGATGATATTTTTGTGTAAAGTTTTTTTCCTTATTTTTTATTCAAAATTTAATCGAAAAGTAGTGACTTCATTTCACGTAGTATATGCATACTTGCGCGTACATACAATAAAATATATCTATTCCGCAATTTTGGAAGAAATATATGCTGTTTTGCGAATGCGATCGAGAAAAAGGGGCATGGAGTTGCAAAATCATTTGCGTCCGTACATTTTCGTAAATATTCACAACCACATTCCTATAATTTTTTAATTTTTTTAATGATAAAAATTTAAAAAATGTCCCTTTTTTAAATTTTGTCCGAAAGCGGTACATTTAGGTGTCCCGAGAGCCTCTTTGGGGACACCGGGACATGGTACTCTAAAACGGTACTGTACCGGTCAAAACGGTACGTCTGGTCACCCTAGTCTGTGCGATGATGATAAACATTCCGGGCTGGCTACTTCACTGCATATGTACAGTATAACAGATCTTAGTTTACCACTAAACAGCTCAGTAGACTAGACGGCGCCAGATATATGAGCAAATGAAAAGGCTAGAATGTCAGCTGGCCACCTTTTCATTGGCTGATATATCTGGCGCCGTCTAGTCTACTGAACTGTTTAGTGGTTCTGTTATACTGTACAGGCCATACATACAACTTCTAATACTGTATGCATATGCATACATAGTGCTTTCATCATAATCACAATTACTGTATCTATGATACATAGTTACATACCTTGACCAAGATTGAATTCAAACGGATCATTTCTGTCACGGCTGGAGTCAAATTTGGTGCCATCAGTCAGGGTACCAACGTAGTGAACAATGGTTTTGCAACCATCCATTGGTTTCTCATCGCCAATGCCTTCTTGGATGATTTCTTTCAGTACTCCACCATCGTTTTTTGGAGAAATATCCATGATGTTGGGACCAGGCACGTATGGAGAAAGCTTTTCGGCATGGGATTCCATTTCTGCTTCAATGGTTGACTTGAATTGGTCGGTCCTGTCTGTCAAGCTACCAAGAACGGGCATTGAGAGCATGCGGTGCAGCAATCCAGCAATATTAAAATATGTGTGATATCTGATATCGCACAAAGTTTAAATAAGTCTGTTGGAACACAGACTGTGTCAGACTGTGTTTGGATCCTATGTGTACAGCATAAATGTAATGTACATAATGTTAGACCAATGATTAAGTTTTATAATTACCTGGAAGATTCTTAAAAAGTTAAAAACCTTAAAGAGGATTTGGCCAGAATAATAATGCTCTAGACAACACTTCCGATTTCTACAAATTAGTCTTTAAATAGTAAATAGTTCTAGAAATTTCTAGAAATAAAACGGAATTCCATAAAAGTTACACAAAACGGCGGCAGCACGAGACAGCGAATCACCTGTTCGGCTTTTAGTGTTTGTCACTTGTTTTCCTCGATGTCCCAGCGCGGTGGTGTTTGAAAATCCAAAATTAATTTTTAAAATTAATAGTCTGCACATTTATATATATATATATATATATATATATATATATATATATATATATATATATATATATATATATATATATATATATATATATATATATTATACTCTGCACCATCATGCATTGAGTTAATATTATATATTATAGAGTCACTAGTCACTACAGACTCTGTAGTCTGCATGAGAGACCCTATATACAGCAAACCCTACTGTAGGGCAGCGTTTTGGGTCTCTGAATAGTCTGTAAGGGTTAATTTCTGATGATATTATATAGCCTCTTTTTTTTTTTTTTTTTTTTTACAAGGATACACCCCTAAGCAGGGACCGGATGCACGCGTTTTTTTCGTGCATCCGAGATGCGCATCCGGATGCAAATTAATTTTTCGTGCATCCATGGATGCGCATCTGGATGCAAATTTATTTTTCATGCATCTGAGATGCGCATCCGGATGCAAATTTATTTTCCATGCATCTGGAATGCGCATCCGGATGCATTAATTTTTTCCCGTGCATCTGGGATGCACGGATGCGGATGCAAGCCAATTTTTGCGCATCCGTGTGCATCTTGCATCTGCATCCGATCTTTGGTTTTTATAATACACTTTGTTTCTTGCAATTTTAAACGACAAGTGGCAAATAAATGTTAAGAAAATGCCTTGTGTTAAAGATTTATTTAGAGGCCATTAGCAAAAAACCTGATAAAAAAGGAGAAAAAAAAGTGTTAAATGGATGCAAATTTATTTTTCGTGCATCCGTGGATGCGCATCCGGATGCAAATTTATTTTTCATGCATCTGGGATGCGCATCCGGATGCATTCATTTTTTCCCGTGCATCTGGGATGCGCATCCGGATGCATTCATTTTTCCCTGTGCATCTGGGATGCACGGATGCTGATGCAAGCCCATTTTTGCGCATCCGTGTGCATCTTGCATCTGCATCCGCATCCGCATCCGATCCCTGCCCCTAAGAGCTTACAGCTCGCGGCGGGGTACTGGGTAGGGATAAGGTAGGGAACGGATAGTGGCCACGGCCTACATGCTTACGCGTCCCAGCATTCGCTGAGGTGAGACTGAGGGAACCGTGGAAAACCTCGATCAATCAGGATCGACACTTCTACTTTTTCTCAGTGGTCGACCAAAGCAATGTCCAAAGCCTGGGGAACCACACACAAGTGCATCACTGCACTGGGTGGAAAGCGAGATGAATTTACCCCAGGGAGGGAGCAGCGTATTTTTTACTGGAAACGGTCACCCATCCAAGTACTAACCACGCTCGACGTAGTCTGACTTCGGTGATCTAACGAGAACCGGTCAATGCACTGCGCCACGCTCGACCTTTTCACTTTTGTCAGAATGGAGTGTGGAGTGTTGACCTCAATTTTTTTTTGCGGCAGAAATGGATAGAGGGTGCAAAGTTATGCTACCCTGATTTTTTTCAGATTTTTTTGAGCCCGGGAACTATTTTTAAAAAATTATTGAAAGTTATTTTTGTGACGTCACGAGACGCCGCTCCTTTAGAAAAATATAGTACTTGCCGCCGCGTGACGTCACAAAAAGGACTTTCAATAATTTTTTAAAAATACTTCCCGGGCTCTAAAAAATCTGAAAAAAATCAGGGTAGCATAACTTTGCACGCTCGATAAAAAAAAATAAGGACAATAATACTCCATTAATAAAATATATATGATACAGCTATATAGTTCCGTTCACCAAAAATTTCATGCAGAGCTTCTCCTGTTATACCGAAAAATTAGTTCAAAATTATGGCCATAAAGATATAGGTATGCTGGACTCGAAGCTGCATATATGCAGTCATGCCCTGTAAATAAACTAAATATAAATACAAATTTAAATTATAGTAAATAAAGTATTATAATATATATATATTATATATATAATATATATAATATAAAGTATATAAATTTAAGTGATATATAATATGTTGTGATGTTGATGAATTAATTATAATTCAATTAATTGAAACAGTGAAACACAATTAATTAATAAAGTACGTCGCTTTTTGGAAATCGATCATATGACATTATGACTTTTAAATCCAGTATCCTACAAAAACAGGGTTCAGAGTTAAAGAAAAAAAAAATAAATAAAATGACACATTAAATTTTTCTTTTTTTAAATAAAAACTGCATGATTTTTATTGTATATTATATTTTACAATTATCTGTACTTGTATAAATGAATTAATTCATTTTAGAATTGGACAAATTTCTTTAATAAAATTTTCAAAATAAAACTGGTTAAATATTTTACAATATACTGGTATTAAATTAATTTCAAAATATCTTTATATAATAGTTTAATTAATTTATATTAGATATAATTTTATAATATATCAGATATATTATTATATAGGTTATTTGACTTATTTGTCTATATTATAAGTTTTGATTGTCATTGTTGTTTAATATTGTTAATAGTGATTTATTTTACTGAAGTTCCATCATGATTTGGCTCGACGGATATGGATAGCTGTCACGATCAATGCATGTCGAGCTACTGGTGTCGGATATACGACGTGAAATTGAATTGACAGCCCCCGGCGCCTCGTGACGAAGGAGGAGAATGTTTTTGCTGCCACCCCCCAAACTTCCAATAAAATCCTACACAAAAGCCCACAGGAGACGTAGAATTTCGTGGAAATTCATCATCAACTTTAGCATGTAAATTAATATAATTATACATGAATTTGTTTTCTAGTAACTTAATTGCGTAAAAACTAAACAAAAGTCGTGTTTAACATCAAGTTTATTTAGGTTTTACATAAAAAAAGTATAAAATTGTAATTGAATTTGTAATCTGTTAAGAAAAAAGTAAGCAAAAGAATCGTACAAAAAGAATAAATATAGTTATTTGAAAATTAGTTTCAATGATTTTATTTTGCGGTAAAGATGTGTTACATAGAGCGAACCCAACTTTTTTTTTATTTCAAAGGAGAATATTTGAGGGAAGAATTATGACAGGTTCATTTCCGAAAAGCATTTGCGATGATCAATGTTGAGTGTTCTTATAAGAAGTATTAAGAACGAACGTGACTGTGTCTTGCGAACTTTCGTACTTCTCAAATATAACGAATTCTTGTTCTCGTGTTTGTTATCGATCTATCGGAGACTGAAGTCAACGAAAATAATTTACAGCTCCCACGTATTAGCACGCGGATGGTATATATTTGTGCAGTTTCAACGTACCTTATCCCTTATCCAGTTAATATCAAGAAATTTAAAAATGCATTATTTCTGGAATGTTAATTAAGCTTAAATGAAAACAATTTAAAAAAATTGCTCACAGAAGTATGTTAATTATTTATGATTATTTTACACATACAATATTTTATATAATATATAATAAAAAGACATTAATCTAAATGCGCAAGGAAATATTATACGTTAGTTTAGCATATATTCATTTCATATTTAATAATAAGCTGTAATAAACCTTTTTAAATTATTCCGTTTTAAAATATTATATGGAAATAAAACTATTAACAGTAAAAAAATTCATATTACGTATCGTGAAAAAAAAAAAAAAATACATACATACATACATACAAAAACAGAAGTGGTTCCCCGTGTCATTCGGGGGGTGCCAAAGATTGAAGCATGGGAGAGGTATTATAGACGCATGCACTTTTTGCACATGCATTTTTCTCTAATATATAACAACGCTGCAAAACCAATTCGGGATTCGAGTTCTTCCCTTTTTCTATACTCATTCATGAATGAATAATATTACATATATGACACATTTAAGCTTTGCGTTATAATATTATACATTTCAGTATATCATAATTTTACTTCCTGGATTTGTGCCTCTTCGGTAAATTATCTTCTTTGGATAAGTGAGGTGCATCACTGTGGTGTGCAGATGCCATCTTACCCCTGCGGCATATAAAACCCGCTCCGTTTGTAAGCTGAGAAAGTTGCCTCACCTCACGGCGAGATGCTCTGTCGCTGGGCAGACATGCAGTAATTTCAATTGTCTCCTGCTTGATACAAAACAATACTGCATGTATTTATAAACAAAGTATTACTGTGTATTATTATATTATAAACAATGGTTTGTTACAATGCGCCATTTTACGAGTAGAAGACTTTTTTGTGTACTGTCCTGCACATATATATAATAAGGTATTATAATTAATTAATTATGATACGAAATACACACACATCGATTCTTTCATGATATCATTTGCAGACAATTTTCACCCCCGCAACCCCCAATATTCTATTAATTTCACAGCTGCAAAAGACAAATACATATTTTATTGCCATTGCTCATTATTTTCCGATAGTAATTAAGCCTAGCTAGAATAGTTTTACACGTGAAGATAAAGGACAAATTATTGCATTAACCTGATCAAATAAAAATATATTATAATAGAAGCAAGTTATTAATATTTTAGTCTTTTAGATGCTGATTTGACTAAATTTTGACTAATTTCGCCTCAGTCCCAATAATTTTCTTCTAAAATTTATTAAGAGGCATTCACAAAGCCTTAAGGCCACATTTAGAGCTCTATTATTTAAGACCAGAAATTTTGGGTCTAAAAAGCATGCCTAAAATCAGGCTTTAAATTATCGAGCCCTAAATGTGGCCTTAGGGCTTTGTGAATGCCCCTTATTATATCTTAGAAATTTGATCTTAATTTGTATTTTTATTATTTTCTCACAACTTATCTTATTTTTAATGATGGTGCATTGCATTTAAAATACGCATGGGAATGATGTACCAGCTAATGATGGTGTGATTAATTCTTAAGTAACAATAACAACCTGGATTTATTTATGAGTTTTAAAACAGGTTTAAAAGCTTACTTACATGCACTAAAGGTTTTTTAATTTTTCCGAAATATGACAATCCTAGCTTATGTACAGTATACTATATACCGGCCCCTCGAGAGAGCACAAACTTTAGTCCTGCCTCATTTGCTAACTCTGTAGCTTCAAGAAACAAAGATGCAGATTTGTAGTTTTTAAAGCAGAACACCTAATCCCCTCCAAAAAATAAAGTTCACCATGTCCCAGTAAACATATAGGGTGCGAAAATTGTGTTGGACAGGTACTGTAGAGTGTTGGCACAGTACTGACTCAACATTATCAGTACTGAAACAACACTGGATCGACAGAGTTTTGTTTACTGAGAGTATATAGTGCATATATAGTCTCGCCTCCTGGGGAAACGCCTATAGGCATATTGCCCATGCTAATTAAATCCAGGTTTACATCCTCCTCCCACTGTACTTAAATTTATGCTAAAATTAAAACGTTGTTTTCTTCCTGACTTCAATCCAATGTTCTCTTTGCAGTTTTGAGGTGTCCCGAGTGGGTACAGGGGGTGTACGTCTGACCAGCTGGAGTCTTGTATATACCACCATGATAGTGCACTTCGAGGAGCTGCTGCAGCACCTCGAAGCCGAGCACTGCGCAGCTGTGACGAGCAGTTCGAAGGCCGTATTCCGAGGTCATCAACAATGTCCAGAGCTCCGCAGACCTCATGGATGATATTCCTCGTGATTGTTGACCCACGTACATGCATATTATATTATACTCACAAGTAGAGCATATCAAACTACACTTGATCTTTATTGTAACAAACTATTAATTTTGTGATTTAACGAATTCCATGATAAAAAATATAATTCTAACTGTTCCACGTGCCATGCAGTTCAACCTTTATAAAATTTTATTTGCAACATTATTTGTATTCACTTGATATAAATTCAGTTTTTACAACAGTTTGTACAACAACGAAATAAATGAGACCGTCAGATTAAAAACTGAATAACTGAAATTTATGTTAAGAAATTAAAATTTCACGTAAGGGGCACTAGACATAAAAAAATACCAGCAAATTTTAAATTTAATGAAAAATACCAGCAATGAATGTATTTATAATGAACAACAATCTGGTTATCTTAATTGAAAATTTGCATTTATTTATAATACAAACAAGCTGACTAATTATTAAAGTAGATAATTATTTGAATCAATAATTAAATATCTGAACGTATCCCAAACAGTCACATTTTTTTCCCCTGTCCAATTGTGCAAGGAAAGGCATCGTAGTTTGCCGGGAATTCACCTCCTAGAGTAGCCGCAACGTCCACAGCTTAATTGTAACGTAAACAAGCGTTATCCTTAGCAAATACAACGCGAATTAAACCAATCGTGAATTATGTAAATATAAATTGTATATCAAACAACACTGTATGGTTGCGTGTACCGTGGTTTATTAAATTAAGGCAATCGTGACTCATGTAAATATATAAACAGCATTTCAAACAATTCTACATTAAAGCTGCGTTATAAGTTTAAATATATTTAAGAATTATAATGACTGTGCAAATTGGCTTGTGTGGCAAACAAAATAAATTTAATCACTCTTGAGAGTTCTATAATAATATTAAGGTAATATTAATGATAAAATTTAGTTTTGCCTTCGCGTTATTTATTTGTGTATAACCTAGTGGAAAGGGATATCTTGCTATTGTTCAGAGTGGGGTACTTTGGGACGGAGGTTGGGGATAAGTATACCATTTATTTCAAAATCTTCTATAAAAAAGAGTGATTAACCCCAATGGTCCCACCCCCCACCTACTGTTCTGCCTCTCAATGTTTGTTGCAGTGACATAAATCGAGGCTTAACGACGGGTGGAAGGCCCAAGAGTACACTATCTGGCTGCAGGTGAATGTTTTTGTTAGTTTCAGCAAAGAATTAATATCATTAATTCTTTGGTTTCAGTGTAATATAGTTATCATTTGTGTTAAAAGATTATAACTTTTTAAAATTGGTTTTTTCCTTGTAGTCTAATGTTAAATTATAAAAAAAAAAAAAAAAAAAAAAAAAATCGCAATAGTGATGATTTACTTAATTTTGCAGCTCTCAATTATTATATCTATATTCTTCTCGATAACTAATATAATATAATATTAAATTTAAATATAATTTGAAGTGTTATCTGAGAATTCCTCAACTTGAGTGAACTATAATGTGGCGTATTATTTTGTTTGGTCAATAATAGAAAATAAAGAAGTTGAATTACATATTTTAAATATATCTTAAATATTTTTAAAGGCGTCAGTTTGATTTGTTTCTCTATATACTAATTTATAAAAATATAATTCTTTTGAAGTTTTAGCGTCAAGTACTAAATATTACGCTGTTCCTATAATATATTCTTATAGAACTAACTTGACATTATAATGAAGCTGATTAAATTAATCAGTAATCTGAGTAAACATTAGATGCATGAGAAATAATGTTTGGCATTCAAGAAGCTCCCCTCGTGAAAGTTTCAAACTGTCTCTGCTTCCCTGGCTGCCTGCAGATGGGGGCTTTGATAGCCACCCAGAGGGAAACTGGGACCGAGAACTTCGTGAGGGAGACCGGGGTAAAGTAATGTAACCTCTAGACTCAGATAACCTTGCCTTGATTTTGGATTATTTTTGGACTTTATAGTGTAAAAAAAATCACTGATTCAGTTGATTTTTTATTTTGCCTCCGCTAATTTGAATTGTAGAGTCCAAAAAATAGCCCTTCAATAAAAAAAACCCATCGAGATGAAAAAACTCTTATCTCGTAGTATTTGGGGTTCTATAGTTCTAATTTGAAGAGTAAAATATTATTAACATCTTCAACTTCATCAGTTCAAGGGAATTTTCTCATCGGAAAATTCCCTTTAAACTCTGCTGCAGTGAATTAATGTTACTTTACATTTCCATCCTGAAATTTGAAAATCTGCAATACTATAAATTTCAGAGCAACAAATAACGTTCAGCGTGTACTGAAGTGTAGTACCGTGTGGTCACACAGCTTTTGTCAGGTACGTTACAGAAAGTTTGAACTGCTCTTTTGGGTGGGAAGTTCTAATTGCTTGGAGGGTGAAATAGTTCACCAAACTTCTTGACTCTATTTTGTATTATACAAATCTCGAGATGACGTGTCTTATTACAGGCATATATAGTTTTTGTATTTCGACTTAAAAAATATATACATGCATGTTTACTAAAATTGAATAGTGAAAATAATTTGAATTTAATTTCACCAAATATCTAAACGTTGTTCACTTTGTGTATTGGCATTTGCCTTTTTCAGCCACCAATTGGGTTATTTTTTTCCCTCCCAAATATGTAATTTTTAACCCAATGAACAATTATTAAATATATTATTATATAATACTGAATAGAAATAATTATATAAGTTTATATAAACTCCAACATGTATTTATTTAATTTATTTAAAGTCAATAAAAATAATGTAAAAATATTCATTTATGTTTTAAATATTACTTGTTTTTTTGTCAATGAAAAAATACAATCCATCAGAGATTAGAGAATGATTATATAATTGACAAAACCATGCCTCACAAAATTTGTAGTTAAAAAAGAACAAACAAATGAACAAAAAAATTTGGTTATCGCGGAGAGTATAATAAATATTTTGTTGAGTAAAAACAGATAAAAATAAAATAAATTGTAAAAGTATCGTTCGATAGTAAGGTGTGCTTTCAATGTAGAAATTTAAAATTTTAAAGTAAAATGTGAAACCATTTAGATAAAACTTGTTCAATTGAACAATGTTCTATGTGGTTAATTCAAACTATCTATCGTGAAGAATAATCTTTTTCGTGTACCATTTTTTAATATCAATGTATATATTATAAATAATATAGAGCAATAAGTGTATAATTATTATATGTTATCACTTATCACATTATAATTATGTTGTCATAATATATGTTATGTTTACAACATTATTTAAATCATACAACGAAATAATATAATTATGCTCCCCAATTAATCTACAAAAAATCATGTTAATTATTGTAAAAATTTTTAATTAACATTTTGATTTAATGTATTAATCAAGCATCCCTTTTGCTCTATTTTAACGATTTCGTGGTGACTTCAGTGAGGTGATGTTTAGCGAGGAGGTAGTCAAGCGTGAGACTCGTCGGTTCATCGCCTTCGGACCGAAGCCTCGTTCATCCTCTCGGGAGCGAACATAAAGCAGACAAATGCGAAATGCGAGCCTCTTCTCTGAAAACACATAATCTACAATATAACAGCAGCAAACCCATGCAGCCAGCTAGCTTTTACTGTACAAGCTATATAACAAACACACTAGGGGATTTTGCTGGCACAATCACAAAAAGTGAGTATTTTTCATGATTATACTTTCAACACGACAATGAATCACTATACGTATAATAATAATAGTTAAGTTTTATAGTATTTTAACGTTGTAATATAAAACTACGAGTTTGCAGTTTGTTCTTTAGTATAATTATATATATAAAAAAAACTTTTGGAGGATCATGTAACTTTTTTCATATTAATTTATTTTCATTACGAAAACTTGTAAAACTTTAATGAGGGAACGAATATATAAACATGTATTTTATTTAACCCATTTACTTGTGTATTTCAAGTAATACCTTTTCATTTAATTAACACCAATGAACATCATCAAGAGATTTTTTTTTCCAACGAACTATTCAAGGTTTTATTTCTTCTTTTGACGTAACTTACCTGCTCTCGGTCTCTTTTCACCGCTGTTCCGGGCTGTTGTTCATTCGTTTACCTGTTTTTGTTTTCTTCCCGCGGGATTTTACTGCTGCAGTTAGAGGAGCTCGGTCAATTCGTAGCGCCTGGCAGCGAGGCAACCCTTCGAGCATTCAGGCAGAGCAGGTTACTGTCAACTACCCCCTAGCAAGAGCGAGTTTTTTACCTACTGAAATTTATTTGCGATACGCAGCAACGTATACAGAAACACAAAGTAGCATCTCTTAAAAAGTCATGTCATAAATTTTCAGACTATTTTTTATCACAACAATAATAACTAATTTTATTAATTTACATAAAAATGACATAACATATTTGCATTTTTATTGAAATTACCATTTTAATAAGGTTATTATACTAAATATCTTGAATAATGAAAACTGATAACCATATTGCAATTATAAAACCTACTTTTCTCTTCAAAGTACGTCAAAGGCTTGTATTTATAATATAAATAGCATCATTTAAAATTTTTAAACATTATGGTGGTAGATATTAAAAAAAGTAATTAACCGGCTTGCAAGGGGTAAAAAAAAATAACAATGAATATATAACTTTTACATTTATTGTTAATAAGTTTATAACTAAAAGTTCTTGGAATCATCTTTTTTAATAATAAAAGTTACCCTCTCAGCAATAAATTGGTCAATAAAAAGTTGGCGATCCTCTTTGCGGGGGTCCAACACTCCTCCTGGCTTTGTTGTCGGTCACCCCTGCACTCTCCTGACAAACATAACACTGATAAGCCGATTTGGACATGCCCCGCCTTATGAGGTTAAGTCCTATCATTAATAATCCCTTTTCCAAACATTCTTGATCTTTGTAAGATCTGAAACAACAAGCAAGTAAAAACAAAGTTTAAAATGTAATTAGTGGTTTATTATTATAAAGGGAAATGTAATTATATTTAACAAAATGTATGTAAATATAGCGATTGCCAAATATTAATAATATTTTTATTTTTATCTACTTTGTGACGTCAATGGACTGAAGTGACATTGGAGATAAATGAAATTGCCTCGTCAATATTTTATGATGGACCGTTCATATTTTCCTTGTTCCTGAAATAAACGGTGGAGCAAGGCTGTTGACATTTCATTAGAAAAAAAAACTGATCTCCTAAATAGCTTTGTTTCGCAGTAAATGTCATACATTGCAGGAAAGAGAGAGAAGGGGGGGGGACGATAAATTTAAGGCTATTTTTAAAAACCATATTTGCAAGGAATCCTCAAAATACTAATCAGTAGTGATAGATTGAGACTACAGCCTTGAAGTTAAAGTCTAATATTATTTGTGAGTCTTGTACCAAGTACAACTGATACTGCATGTGAGTTCAGTTCAGTTTTTTTTAGAAGGAATGGGGATAACAATCCCTATAATCCCAATGTTAAATCAAATTTTTCGGAAGGAGAGGTATCCCTTTATCCATGCCTGTGCTACATGAACTCTTCACTAGACGGTAATGATTAAAAACACAGCTTCATGGTCTTACGATTACGAGGTTGTTCTTTTTTAATGGAGGGTTATTTCTGTAATAAAGTTGCCTTTGCTGTCTTGTGCAGCTCCGCGTTTTCATCTCTATTTATTATGTAGGCTTTCATCACATCCAATTTTGACAATACTGTATTTATTGTTTGTAGATTTGTATTTATATTGTACTTACCCATGTTTGGTTACATAATAAATTTGAAAAAAATATAAATAAAATATATGAAATATAAACATAATATGAATTTGAATAAAATTATCTATACTGAAAAGCACAAATTAACTATAAACTAGGGGTGGGGTGTAAACTCGCCTACGCTCGTTTGGTTTCAAGTCTTTTAATTAATTTTGTCAATCATATGTTGCCATCTATATAAGTATTCAGTACGTGATATCATAACGGTATTTTAATGCAAAATGGACAACCTACATGAAAATTTTTTATTACAGAAATGAATTGAAGATACCAAATTATGCTACTCTGATTTTTTCCAGATTTTTTTGAAACCCAGAACTATTTTTAAATAATTATTAAATGTGCTGCCACGCCCTCTGGAGGCGTCAACAGGCGTCTCTGTCCTATCCTTTTTATTAACGATTCAGGGGTGCCAACTTAAATTACAGAACGTTCAATAATTATTTAGAAATAGTTGCAGGACTCATAAAAATCTAAAAAAATTCAGAGTAATTCAGAGTAGAGATGGAGCGTGGCGTTATGCATTGACCGGTTCTCGTTAGATCACTGAAGTCAGGCTACGTCAAGCGTGGTTAATACTTGGATGAGTGACCATTTCAAGTATAAAAATACGCCGCTCCCTCCCTGGGATAAATTCGTCTTGCTTTCCACCGAGTGCAGTGATGCACTTTCAAAAATCTCTCAGCCATATGTTGACAGATATTATAGTGTTCTAAATTAGCGAAGATGAACAGGCTCAGATAACGACTCAGACGCAGTTGTTAGACCCCTGCTATTTTATTATTATTTATTTTATTTTATTTAATAATTTTTTAAGGAGTCAGACGCAGTTGTTAGGCCCCTACTATTTTATTATTATTTATTTTATTTAATAATTTTTTTAAGGAGTTTGGGGAGATTCGAGTTAATTATTTTCTTAGCGTCCGGTCGTGTTCGAGCGAGCAAGGCAATGGGCTTACTCCGGACACTGCCCATCTTCAACACAAAGAGGTGGCCAGTTGTAATTAAACCTCGTAATGCTATGATGTACCGAACGCAAATTGCCCCTGAAAGTAGGCAACCACAACCTACATGCCCCTGAAAGTATGCAACCCGCATTAATTACACCTTAATTTGATAACCCCCCCTAGACCTAATTGGGAGATGATCCGAGCATTATTTACGAAAAAATTCGTTTTTATATAAAGTTATTATAAGTTACCCCTAAAGGTAGGCAACCTTCACTTACATGCCCCTGAAAGTATGCAACCCAACCAAACTTCCCCTGAAAGTATGCAACTACAACCTACATGCCCCTGAAAGTATGCAACCCGCATTACTTGCACCTTAATTTTATAACCCCCCCTAGACCTAATTGGGAGTAAATCCGAGCATTATTTACGAAAATAATCAATTTTATATAAAGTTATATTAATTAAGTCACACCTGAAAGTAGTTTGCTTGGAATGTGCTACCATGGCATCTCCATCTGTGGGAAAAATATCGAACTTCTGAATGTCAACAATATCTGTGCTCACGTGATTCCATTTGCGGGCCGCCACCATCTTGAAACTATCTTACGCACATATGCGCGCACTTGCGCGGATATTCGCATGCGCATTTTCGCGGACCAATCTTCGCGCGAATTTCACATCACTGCACTGAGCAGTCAGATCCCCTTTTGCAATGTTGCCTCTAAACAGAAGCAGCCAATGGGATGGCAGCAGTCACACAAAGAAAGTTAATAAATTATAATAATTTCAAAGCATTGACGATATGCAAAAGCTTCAGCCAATCCCAGTTAGCAGAACTCTTTCTACCAATGGTAGACTTGCCTTTTTCCACCAACATTCAAAGTTGGACGACAAAGAAGCTGTTGAAGTTGGTAACCATAAACTTTCCAATGGCAGAGGAAACACTGTATGTATAAAAAATGGAAAAAGTAGCACTAGTACGTTGTGTGTTGCATGTTTACGTATCAGAAAACACAAATCGAAACCAACGAAAAGATGAACTCAGGGAGGAGATCCCCTAGCCGTGGAGTCACGCGGCATAAGGTCACCCCGTGTCCACGATGTCCACATTTGTGATTCAAAGTGCATGATAGAGGGCCGTAACACATCAAAGTGACACGTAATACGTCGCAATAGCATGACGTCCTCACTACACGGCCACGACAACACACCACGCACCAACACTCGAACACACGGTGATTCGAAACACAGACCACACGACACCGAAGAGCCCAAATTTCCAAACGTAACCTCACGGGCGGCGTGCGCTGCTGAAACGGTGTCCGGTGTCCGGAACCGAACACGACTCGGCAGCAACAAAAGTTCACCGGGCAAAGACCTCCACCGGCCAAGGCCAGCGCAGGGCACCGGAAGAGCTCGGAGGCCGAAAAACCCCAAAAATCTAGATAAAGAAATTCATCCCCAGTCCCCCCCCCCCCCGGACGTGGATTTTTTATTATTTTCCTAGTTACGGCGGCCACCCCCGGGAACCCCCAGGAAAAGTTTCGTCGGGTTCCGACGAACCCAGACGCTCGCCCAAAGGAAGTGCGTCCCAGCATAGGAAAACGCTGGTTAATTTTGGGGTCCCGAAAGTGATGTTTAATAATAAGGATAACTAAATTAGAAACGTACATCAATACTCCACAGTTTATACCGAGTAATCAATATATACTGTTTAGTCATTAAGTATAGTATTCATTAGCGAGTGTGCCTGATAGTTGTTCCATAGTTCCATAGAGAGACGAAACGTAGTGGTAAATTGTGTCAACTATAGAGAGAAGGTGCGCAGAATGAGAAGAGGGTGGGGGACCACCGCAGCTTCTCATTACGTAATGCAGACTGATAATAATTGCAGAGAACGTCTTAGAGGCTGCTGAAAGGCTTGCGCTGTTTAGAACCCTTCCCACTTCATTGCCAGGAAGATTCATCGAGAATGACTGCTGATTGGAAAGTTCTAAAACATTAATCTACAATACATGTAGCTATTAATATTATATGCTATTAATATTGAATTTGCCCCCCCAGCTGTGGCCCCCAAGCAAGTCTGTAAGAAATTGTTCCTTATTTCATTTTACGTCATTATAAGACTTGAATAGGTTAAAAAATATTGCGCACGTATATACCATAGCATTGCTTTAATAAGTAGTTTGTTATAATTAATTAACTTATACACCCTGAAGGCTTACAAGCATACACGATAACATCTACCCCCCAAGTGTATATGACACGGTTCTTGATTAAAATTTACATTACATACTAAGTACATACAACACACTGTTTATGATGTAAATAAATGGAACTTATAATCCAATTCATATTTTATGAAAATGAATGACTTTTTTTATCAATTGAAAATTCTTTTATTTTTTTAATATAAAATGTTTTACATCCCTCTTTATCATTTAAGAATTCATTTATTGTGCCTTTTTTGTTAGTATAGTAAAAAAGTTTCTAATATCTTTGTTATTAATGCCATAATAAAACTACACGATCCGTACATTCATTTCAAAGATTTTTAGATACGTCAATATTGCACAGCTGTTCAACATATAAAAAAACATTTGAATTATATTACAAGCCGTATTTTATGGCTTAGAGTAAAGTTAGATATATTATTCTTTTGTTTTTACTGACGATGCAATTGTCAATGATTGATCGCTTGCTGGATTTTCTCTGTTGGGAGTTTTTTTGCTGTCAAAAGAGGAAGCTGCTTCATATTTAATGAATGTTAATGTGACGAGGAACTTTATCTCTTTTAATAATATGTAGATTATTTTACAATATATAAATATAAATCTGTAATAATTTGTTTGTCCCTTTTAAATTTAAGCATTGTTGATAGTTGTTGTTGTGATTTCAATTATGTAAAGTGGGAGAGTTTTGAAATATGAATATCTTGAAATATATTTAATATATAAATTGAATATTTAATTAAAGTTTTTGTTAGAATTTTAAAGTAGCCTGAGGACCTTGGTTGTCTGAATATTCTCTTCTTTCAAATCAAGCAATTGTTTTAAGAAAATTTGTTTAAAAAATAATAATAAGATTTCTGTCCCTACAAGATGAAAGAATAATTTATATTGGATAATATATTTTATAGTTGTATAAATTGTTTGTGTTTTTTAACTTTTTAAAACAATATATATATATATATATATATATATATATATATATATATATATATATATAATTTTTTTGTTTATTTCCAAGAAAGTACTAAAAAAATAATTATATTTATATATTTCCAGGAAAAAAATAACAAAACTCACAAGATAAATATTTTTCTTTGAAAATTGAACAAAGGCAATTTTTATTTGCCACAATGAAAAAAAAATATAAATATACTTAAAAATATATGTTACTTTTTTAATTTTTTATTCATATTATGCTATTTTATTAATGTTTCAAAACATTGTAAAAATCTTTACAATATCGTTTTAAACAAGAAATATAAATGTATGCTATTTTCGTACTTCATACGCAGGTCTACGTTGTTGCTTCTTACTACAAAACATATATTTATATAAGAAGAAATTGAACTGGGTTGATAGGGGTAACAAGCCATCTGTAGAGAAATCCACTTACTTTAGCCCGTCTAGTGCCCGTATGTGGTACCCTTAGAAGGTAGATTGAAGCGTAAAGTTTGCAAGCACGACCCGCCTCCTCGGTAAACTCAATAATGCGAGCGTCAGACCAAAACTTCAATCGGACCTGGTCGTGTAGTTCGTGTCCAGCGTGGCTTGTGAATGTACACATCGTACTGTCTCATGAATTTAATTAATATTTGATTCCAGCTTACTTTGTAAAATTATTTCATAAATTTTTAACTGAATTTTAAAATGGAGTATCGACCTCAATTTTTCTATTGCAGAAATGGATAGAGCGTGCAAAGTTATATGCTACCCTGATTTTTTCAGATTTTTTAGAGCCCGGGAACTATTTTTTAAAGAATATTGAAAGTACTTTTTGGCTTTTTGTGACGTTACGAGGCGCCGCTCCTTACGAAAAAGATAGAACTAGCCGCCTCGTGACGTCGTCACAAAAAGGACTTTCTATAATTTTTTTAAAAATACTTCCAGGGCTCTAAAAAATCTGAAAAATATCAGGGTAGCATAACTTTGCACACTCTATCCATTTCTGCAATAGCAAAAATTGAGGTCGATACTCCATTATTACTTGTAAATTTACTGTTTTTATAGGTTTTAACATGATATGACTCAATGACTGTCACTTAAAATCATAACAAAATGAGGAAAAAGGTATCTTCGCAAATGGTGAATTATTATGCAAAGAATATATTATTATAGTAATGTAAGTTCTTAAAAAAAAGATAGGGTGGAAGAGGTTGACGGGAGGGGAAGGTTGGATGATAATTGTTTTTGAATCATGAAACTGTAAGTACAGTAATATGTTACTAGAATCCACATCCATAAGCGACAATGTTTTCTACAATGTCTTCTTGCCTCTAACAATAAGTAAAACTAACAATTTTAGACGATGCAAGCTATTTTTATCCAAAAACATTTTTTTCTGACCTCCCATAAAAAAATCCTAAAAGTCTTATAATTTTTATAATTGCAATTAAGGATAAAACGGTAAAAACTATAAATAATATATTATACTGTTATCTTAGTTTTTGTGTACAAAAATGAAAATTGTTCCATTTTAACTTACCTCTAATAATAAAACATCGCTAATTAAATCACCTGGTGCATGTCAGTGTCCAAAATTTATTTGTAAAAAAGTGTTTTAGTGGAACAAGAATTTTATTAAATTAAATCTTTTCACAGCAATTGTCTCAATTAATACATTATTATCGTTATTTTTCTTTTCTTTTCTCTCAGTGTGATATGTAGTGACTGTGTACTCTGTACTGTCAATCAGTCAATGTGATGTCTTATTATTAATGTAATGTTTATATTAATCATATTATATTTTTTAAATTATGTTTTTTAGTAAAAGTTGTTTATAAGACGTGATCTACGTATACTGGTCATCAAATTCATTTAGGTTATGGTCGGCGATGCTCGGAAATATTCGGCTCTTATTGGACCTGTTAGATTCTTCGTTACAAACTGTCAACCAATGACAATGTACGTCACAATAACGACAAAAACCTAATTAAATGTGACGCGCAATGTATGTTTGTCTTCTACAACCTTCATGTTCCAAAATAAAGATATAAAAATGAAATTTTCATTTTGATATGTAGTTTTAATTCAACACGTATTTTACTAGTCGTAACGTGTTGAACAATGCATCAATGCTTTTGTGTTATAACAATAATTAGATTACATTATACGTATAACTAAAGTTGAATTGATTGATGAATAATGTCACGAACTGACAATAAAGCATTGTCAGCTCTCAATGACAGGCTGCACTAAAATGTTAAGTGAGTTACATTGCTACTACAAGTGTGCGAATATAACATGGCAGTATATGGTGAAACCACTGATCGTGATTTATCATGCACCTAAATGTACACCTCCGGAAAGCTCGAACATTACCCTTGTCTGATTTGATCGAACGGACAAAATGATGCAGATTTTTAATTTTAGGAGAGGTAAGGAATGCTCTCAGGATAAACGCACTTTTGTCTAAGTTACTTATTAAGTATGATGTTTCAAGACTTCAACTCCGTTTCTTATATATATTTTCATTAGTTTTTTGTTTTATTTTAGGGGTGTGTTTGTTATGATTTCCGACATGATAAAATTTCAAACCCGTGCCAAATTAATGAACTATTGTATTCTTTATAATCGGATTACCTAACCTGTAGTCTGTTTTCTGAATAAATAAAATAAATAATCTCTATGTATGCAAATTTGAGGGGTATCAAGAAACTTATGGCAATGGATGTACACTCAATACACCTCGGGGTAGCATAAACGCTCCTTTTGATTCGCATGTAATGGAAGTAGACGTGATAAACTATAAAATCAATCTCATTTGAAATGCTCAGACTGAGATTTTCTTATATTTTATATCGTTCGTTGTCTTTTGGGAGCTGCAGTTCATGTAAATAATAAAAGCCAGACGTGACATTTATGCTGCTGTCCCAAGGTGTACTTTATCGTTATAACAAGCACCACATGATTAAATGAGTGACTCTAGTCAGTTTGGAGTCGTATGTATTATGTATCGTGCTCAATATCTCGGCTCAGCAAGCAGAAATGACGAACCATAACTTGCTGTCCTGTAAACGTATAACCACAAAAAAGTTATAATAAAGCTCGTCTGGCTCTTTGTCTGCTTCAATTATCAAGCATGACATCACATCACTGACATGTATAATATTGACCATTATAATTGTTTACTGTATATAGTAGTAACAGGTAATCTAATTAACTCAGCACATGAACCTTTGATATTTACTATACGTAAAATTACGAGTCGTAATTGATAATTAAGAATCACGTTTAAACAAAGAATTTATCACTATAAAATGCATAAAATGTTCGACACTAACTTGAAATCAGTTGGTATATATTTTTGTAATAATTCTATATCAATATCAGTTCATTAACAATATATGTTATATTCATGAATTAATATTTAGTTCTTTCTGTCATGTTCTGCTTTAAATCTTTAAAAGAAAAAAAAGTAAAACGCAAAAAAAAAAAAAAAAAAAAAAAAAGCAATTTTTAATAATAAAGTACGCCATGCAGTGGTGTATAGTATATAACTTCATGTATACGTATAATAAAACATAAATGTTTGATTTTTTTTATATAAAGAAGATGGAGAAATGTGTGTAATAGATTTTTATATTTTTATGCTTATCATATTTATAATATGAGATATAGAAAAATGCTGTGAGCTGCTATTATCAGGTAAATTTATTAATATAAACTTTTCTAAAATATTTCCACATAATATCTAAGAGTTAAAAAAAATCAAGTTGTTTGCAAATATTTTTTTTAAAGAAGTTCATGGGTTATTTTTTTCCTACCTGCAGTGAAATAGAAAATTTTCCTCATTACTGATCGAGTTGATTGGAAGAAGGAAGAATCTCAAGCATTTCGTCGCGTCGTCTAATGGTTTCGTTCTGTCTCGCCAGTAATTGGAAGAGAATTGGGCCAACTTCCTTCATATTTTTTTTTATCTGAGAGAAGTTCTTTTTTTTCCGAGAGAAAAAATTCACATAACTCTTCATAAAGTTGATACAATATTTAACGCACGTTTTACTTCGTGTTTCAATTTCGTTATTAAAACTATTTCTACAATGGCTGTAATATTTAATAAATTTTTTGTCGTATTCGGAAAAATGCTTTATTAAAAGAAATAACAATTTCGTTAAACTGTAAAAATTGGCTGATTCAGGATAGAGGGGGGAGGGTGCCGGGGTAAAAAAAAAAAAAAAAAAAATGGCGGACCTTCATTACCCTCGCCGAAATTGAGGTCTGGATCTGCCCTTGATTGCAAAAGAGTCAAATTACATTCCAGATTTGAAATACAACCTTACTAAAAGGATGTCGTCATGGAAACCAGATGTCAACAATTTAATTATGTCGCCATAAAAGTTAATAATCATATTAAGAGATAAATTGATTATTTAATTTAATTTACACATTCAAAACTACGGAACAATGAAATAAAACTGAATAATATTATATCCATTTCAAAAAAATACTTTGGTTTGGATTTACATTTTGAACAAAAAGTTCTGTATGCAATCAGTTACAACAAAGTACAACAATATGTTACAACAAAGAAACAGTAAAAAAAAAAAAAAAAAAAAAAATCAATGACCTAACTAGATGTTCACTATTTTAATGCTAATAATAAAATTGTTTTTTTTTTAAAGCCCGTTAAAACAGCAACATTTTTTTATTTCATGAATTACATGATTTTGCTATGGAATATCATATTGCAATTATAGATTGGTCATTATATCGCACAAAACTGCCAAGTTCTATTGAAACTCTTGCTAATGATTTACTTTTTGTTTCTATGTTTATCAATAATATTTTTACCCTCATTACCTCGAGGTATATAGCTTGTATTCCGTTACAAATATAATTCATTATCCTAGATTATAAAACATGCAGACACGATCAAATCAATTTAGTGCTTTTTTTACATCCGTTAATCAAGAAAATAATTGTCCATTTAGCTGCATCGTTATTTCCAAAAGTTAGCGTACAATTTTTTTTAATGCATATGCTTACGTTCCCTTATTATCTTGGCGGCGAGGAGGGAATCGCAGCAGTGCCATTTGTTGCTAATGGCGTCGCTCAGTGACCGTCATTAACACTGCAATTAGTAAGTCTACAACGGCGTCAAGCTTTAATATTCGAGCTACATTGGCTTGGAGAGCATTAAAATGACCAAGTAAAGCAGAACAACCATGTTTTATAATATAAAAAGCTATGCCTGATTTTTTTAGAACTGGCAAGACAAAATTCAGATTTAAAATGTGCGTGAGATTTTTTTAAAAATAGTATTTACAGCCAGATAGAATTGAAGTTTATACATACACCTATACATTATACAATATGTATACCCCTGTTCCAATTGTGCTCATTGGGGGGTAATGTCACGCAACATATGGAGGTGGGGTGAACCTAAACATTTTAGGGATGGCTATAATATACTGGGTTCTCTTATATAATTTCTTAAAACTCCCCCAAAATTGCAAATCTGCATGTCTATCTTTGTGTCTTACTGTTAGAGCTGTCACTCCAGCAATGGGGTACTGACCAAAAAAAAAAGTTTCAAGTTTTTGTCAACATTTTAAAAGGCACGAGAATTTCATGAAGAACGAGCCCTATATATTACAGCATTCTACGACAATTTCCTGATTTTATATGACCTCTCAAAAATGACGTCATAGCATTGAATCTTAAATGGGAAAATAGATCAGTTAACATTACCAAATTCCATACTTAATATTAAAATGTAACCAAAACTTCATTTGCAAGGTTTTTAGGGGCTAGAATCACGATAATGAAGGTTTCATATTCCTACCTCAATAGCTTTTAATTTTAGCAATGTTAACTGATGCATTTTCCCATTTAAGATTCAATGCTATGACGTCATCAAAAAAAGCTTTAAAAATTCATATAAAATCAGCAAATTGTCGTAGAATGCTCTAACAGAGCTCGTTCTTCACAGAATTCACAATACTTTTTACTAGTATTGCTAACTCAAATACCGGTCAGTACCCCATTAAAACAGGGATAAAGTTGATAGTGTCCCGAGATATAGTAGTTAAGAATTTTAATTGATTTATAATAATGACGAGCAATAATTTTTGTGTAGCTTATTCTTATATGAGACAACTCACTGCATCAAATAGAGATGATTCAACTTACAGTGAATTTTGGAATTGACGCAGACGCAGTATACACCCATACACCCATCATAATAGGAAACTTTCTGGATCCTTCATTACGTTGATATGATTATAAAACTAGAAGTTTTCTTGACAAAAGACGCACGATGTTAGGCACCCAATAAGTTTTAACCAATCTCGCTGGATATCCGGTGAAAGTGAGAGAGGAAGGAGCAAGTTTCTTGGCTTTGCCTTGCACGTATCTCCCCACACACTGTATCATCGGAGCTGACAGTGCGATTAATTGTATCAATGTTTCGTGCTGCGGCGATACATTTCTACAGCTACGTCATGCTCTCTATCAATTTCATACCTACTTTTTCAATCTTGTTCATGTTTTATTTTTTTTTTATTTAACTTTGCCAAGTTACAATAGTTTGCAAAATTTTCGTACAAATTATAATATTCAATTTTTTGATTTTTTCACATAAAAATTAAATTTAAAAAAGGTTTGTTCACACAGAAAGATTAAATATAATTTATTTCTCATAGATAATAATTAAAGATATACATTTTTTGACATTTAGAAAAGCTGGAATTACATACATGATATACGTACGTGTATTTATTTTTAAAAAAAATCGCACCCAATTTTCTCACTTGATAGAACATTATAATGAAACTAAACACCCACATTGCGTGTGTATAGTATTAAAGTAAAATTTTTAATGAACGCTTACTTCATATACTATTTGTAGACTATATTCAAACAAAAATGTCCGACATGGCTATAATATTTTAATTAAAATAAATCTAAATTGTATCTGCTAATTTCAAATCTAAAGCTGTATAATTATATTTAATTTATGTTTTTGTCTAATTTTTTTGTTTATCTTGCTATTTTAGGTAGTAAAACTTTTATTTATCTTCTTCTCGAGCTTCAGCTTATTGAAGTGTAAACAAAAAATTGAAAAATAAAATGTTATTAGTATACTTTATAACAATTAAAAAAATACATGACCGGATCAGAGAATTTTATTCCAACCAAATTAAACATTATACTTTTAAAAATAGAGACAACAAGATGGTTATGACTTGCAGTATTTTACAGACTTCATCCCCCCCCCCCATTTTTTTTTTTTTTTTTTTTACAGGAAAACATGTGTTGTTATTAAAAATTAGATTTAACTCCTAAATTAAATTATAATAAACATTACATTAGTTAACTATTTTTTATAGAAGCAGGAATTCTCTGCACTAATAATAATGTTAAGGGTAAGGTAACGCCACCAATGTTAAAAAAAATCCCTCACACAAAAAAATTTAAAAAAAAATTAAAATGTTCTCCTCTACACCCCCTATCAGTAGCTATAATATCAGGTATACAAATTCGATCTAGTTTTTGAGTTATAAATTTTTAAAGTTGACTACTTTAACATGGAGAAATGAAACTTCCATGTTAAATTAGTCAACTTTAAAAATTTATAACTCAAAAACTAGATCGAATTTGCATACCTGATATTTTAGCTACTGATAGGGGGTGTAGAGGAGAACATTTTAAATTTTTTTCAGAATTTTTGTGTGAGGGAGTTTTTTTTAACATTGGTGGCGTTACCTTACCCTTAAATTTAATCCTTATTATTAATCCTTATTATTAAACATCACTTTCGGGACCCCAAAATTAACCAGCGTTTTCCTATGCTGGGACGCACTTCCTTTGGGCGAGCGTCTGGGTTCGTCGGAACCCGACGAAACTTTTCCTGGGGGTTCCCGGGGGTGGCCGCCGTAACCGGGAAAATAATAAAAAATCCACGTCCGGGGGGGGACTAAGGGTGAATTTTTTTATCTAGATTTTTGGGGTTTTTCGGCCTCCGAGCTCTTCCGGTGCCCTGCGCTGGCCTTGGCCGGTGGAGGTCTTTGCCCGGTGAACTTTTGTTGCTGCCGAGTCGTGTTCGGTTCCGGACACCGGACACCCTTTCGGCAGCGCACGCCGCCCGTGAGGTTACGTTTGGAAATTTGGGCTCTTCGGTGTCGTGTGGTCTGTGTTTCGAATCACCGTGTGTTCGAGTGTTGGTGCGTGGTGTGTTGTCGTGGCCGTGTAGTGAGGACGTCATGCTATTGCGACGTATTACGTGTCACTTTGATGTGTTATGGCCCTCTATCATGCACTTTGAATCACAAATGTGGACATTGTGGACACGGGGTGACCTTGTGCCGCGTGACTCCACGGCTAGGGGATCTCCTCCCTGAGTTCATCTTTTCGTTGCTTTCGATTTGTGTTTTCTGATACGTAGACATGTAACGCACAACGTACTAGTGCTACTTTTTCCATTTTTTATACATACAGTGTTTCCTGCCATTGGAAAGTTTATGGTTACCAACTTCAACAGCTTCTTTGTAGTCCAACTTTGAATGTTGGTGGAAAAAGGCAAGTCTACCATTGGTAGAAAGAGTTCTGCTAACTGGGATTGGCTGAAGCTTTTGCATATCGTCAATGCTTTGAAATTATTATAATTTATTAACTTTCTTTGTGTGACTGCTGCCATCCCATTGGCTGCTTCTGTTTAGAGGCAACATTGCAAAAGGGGATCTGACTGCTCAGTGCAGTGATGTGAAATTCGCGCGAAGATTGGTCCGCGAAAATGCGCATGCGAATATCCGCGCAAGTGCGCGCATATGCGCGTAAGATAGTCTCAAGATGGTGGCCGCCCGCAAATGGAATCACGTGAGCACAGATATTGTAGACATTCAGAAGTTCAATATTTTTCCTATAGATGGAGATGCCATGGTAGCACATTCCAAGCAAACTACTTTCAGGTGTGACTTAATTAATATAACTTTAAATAAAATTGATTATTTTCGTAAATAATGCTCGGAACTCCCAATTAGGTCTAGGGGGGGTTATAAAATTAAGGTGCAAGTAATGCGGGTTGCATACCTTCAGGGGCATGTAGGTTGTGGTTGCATACTTTCAGGGGAAGTTTGGTTGGGTTGCATACTTTCAGGGGCATGTAAGTGAAGGTTGCCTACCTTTAGGGGTAACTTATAATAACTTTATATAAAAACGAATATTTTCGTAAATAATGCTCGGATCATCTCCCAATTAGGTCTAGGGGGGGTTATCAAATTAAGGTGTAATTAATGCGGGTTGCATACTTTCAGGGGCATGTAGGTTGTGGTTGCCTACTTTCAGGGGCAATTTGCGTTCGGTACATCATAGCATTACGAGGTTTAATTACAACTGGCCACCTCTTTGTGTTGAAGATGGGCAGTGTCCGGAGTAAGCCCATTGCCTTGCTCGCTCGAACACGACCGGACGCTAAGAAAATAATTAACTCGAATCTCCCCAAACTCCTTAAAAAAATTATTAAATAAAATAAAATAAATAATAATAAAATAGTAGGGGCCTAACAACTGCGTCTGACTCCTTAAAAAATTATTAAATAAAATAAAATAAATAATAATAAAATAGTAGGGGTCTAACAACTGCGTCTGAGTCGTTATCTGAGCCTGTTCATCTTCGCTAATTTAGAACACTATAATATCTGTCAACATATGGCTGAGAGATTTTTGGAAGTGCATCACTGCACTGGGTGGAAAGCAAGACGAATTTATCCCAGGGAGGGAGCGGCGTATTTTTATACTTGAAATGGTCACCCATCCAAGTATTAACCACGCTTGACGTAGCCTGACTTCAGTGATCTAACGAGAACCGGTCAATGCATAACGCCACGCTCCACCTCTACTCTGAATTACTCTGAATTTTTTTAGATTTTTATGAGTCCTGCAACTATTTCTAAATAATTATTGAACGTTCTGTAATTTAAGTTGGCATCCCTGAATCGTTAATAAAAAGGATAGGACAGAGACGCCTGTTGACACCTCCAGAGGGCGTGGCAGCACATTTAATAATTATTTAAAAATAGTTCTGGGTTTCAAAAAAATCTGGAAAAAATCAGAGTAGCATAATTTGGTACCTTCAATTCATTTCTGTAATAAAAAATTTTCATGTAGGTTGTCCATTTTGCATTAAAATACCGTTATGATATCACGTACTGAATACTTATATAGATGGCAACATATGATTGACAAAATTAATTAAAAGGAAACCAAACGAGCGTAGGCGAGTTTACACCCCACCCCTAGTTTAATATGTAACAATAATTTATATTATATAATATCAAAATATTTTATGAATATTAAATAAAAATACGATATACCTAAATGTATTTAAATTTGCTTAAAAGTTATGAAAAAACTATTTACACTGTATGTGACACTGGACCATGAAATATAAAGTTTAAATCTAGTATTGATGAATTTATGAAATTTACTAAAATTAATATCAAATTTTTACATCATTAAGTTAATGAAAAATATATTAAAACTTCAATAATTGTAAATTACTGTCTTGTAATTAAGTGTAGGCAATTAATATTGTGCAACAATTGATGAATATATAATGCTTCTAGTGCGTGCAATCTCGATGTATATCAAAGGAGCACTTATATAAACAAAGGCTCGATTGAAAGTAGCCGCCGTGCTGGTTGCCTACTTTACAGGCTGATGCGCCCCACCTTTCGCTTGTTTATCGATCGGTAGTGGCGCAACGGGTGCAAAGCGGTGAGAGGGTTGTAAACGTCTTTCTCTACACCATTTTGACGCTAGGACCTCGTGGCGCAATGGTAGCGCGTCGGACTCCAGATCCGAAGGCTGCGTGTTCGAGTCACGTCGGGGTCATTTTTTAAAACAATCCTTACTTTCTATTTGTTAGCAGTTGTTATCCCTAAAATGTTCATTCCTTAAATATCATCACTTCACAAGGAAAATAGAATAAGTTTAAAGGGTTTTGATGGTCGCAAGTATCTGATATCGTTTCGCATGAATTAAAAATCATTATCCAATCTATGTAATAAGTTCCTTTAAATTTTTGTATTATGAAGTATTAGGTAATGATGAATATTAAAGTCTAACTATTGAAATAATTTGATCTCTTCATTAATTATTTTACTTTAATTTGTTGTAAAAATTAAAAAGCAATGTGCGTTTCAAAAAATGATGAAGCGGCATTGTATTTTCTTATTTAAGAGTGTACTTGTGAAATTTAGAACAACAATAATAATATATATATATATATATATATACAGTATAAAATTTGTAATTAAATCATAATTCTATTATTATGTATATAAAATGCCTGTGAAAGGGAAAACAGTTATATTGTTATGTATTTTTTCTCTTGTACCAGCATTGAAGTATTCATGTTACCAAAGAATATAAACAATACATAAACAACACCCTTTGATAATAACAACAACATCTCTTGAGATAAAAAATGTTTTTTTAACTTTGAAAGAAAAATAAATATATATATTTTTTAAAGAAACATTTAAAGTATTTACTTATAATTTCATATTTTTTATGGAAACCAAATATTGAGTACAATCAAAGAATTGAGACTTATATCACGCTCTCGTTATTTATATAATAAAACTTATAAATATATATGGATTTTTTTAGACGAAAATGAGACACACGACCTTGGCATTGTATAACATGCAATATACTATATTAAAACGATCCTACTGTAAGAATCGGAGAGATTGAAGTTTTATTTGAAAAGCAATAAGTTTTTATTTTATATCGCCCGACTGGCTTTCTGTATTCATTATGTTGAACATAATGGAAGAAATAGCCCCCCATTTCCTTTTCGTGAAATTTAGAGGGAAGTGAATGGAAGCAAAGCCCTGTTTCGCAAATTTATGTTATTTTTGTTGAAAGGGAATTGCCAGTTTGGCCGATTGTGAAGTCATAACACTTGTCAGGTTTTTGGAATTTTGGAGGTTTGAGGAAGGAAAGCGGAGGTATTATCATAATCGTCCCCCTTTCTTGTATTCACGCATGCTTTAGTTGTAACGTTGTAACTTGTAACCATTTGATATAAATTTAACTTTTTTAACTTGCTTCTTGCTTTGTGCAATATCTGAATATCTCCCAATGGAAGATTCAAGTGTTTCCCGGCAAGAAAATTTCATCTATAAGCCACCGTGTTAGAAAAATTGAATTGTTTTCTCCTTATCTATATTAAAGCTATGAATTTGATACCATCTCCTTATACCCCCCATTTAGGTGTCTTTTGATATAATGAATCAAGAATTATTTTCTTCTAAAAAAATTCTTTAGTACCAAAAATAGCAATTTCGAGTTTTTTTACATTATAGGTTTGGGTAGGACGGTGCGAACACTGCAAAATCAGCTGACTTGAAGCCTCCATTCGATATCCTATGAGGCATATAGAGAGGGCGACGGGTATAACTTTTATGGTGGGAAGAGGGGGGTAACTATAGTCTCCTCTCCCTTCTTTCCACTTGATGAAACTTCATACTTACTGATGTATAATATTCCAATTCAGTATCGTTCATATTTAGTTCTCTTTCCAAACGGTATAATTATGTATCGTATTATCATGTTATTGTATTATTATACTGCAGTATACCAAACAACCAGGAACCTGCTTTACTTTGAAGCCCTTACACTTGACAAAACTGATTAGATTGAAATTGAATTTGTTGTTAAACAAAGTACTTGAGAGTCAGAAGTTTGCAATATTGTTTGAGCACCACTTCTGTGCCAGCAACAAATTCTCCGGTTTTACATAATATATTAACTGCTATGCTAATATTTTCAAAAGTAGTTTCCTTAAATAATGTAGCAATTTAAATACTGCACAATAAGTCTTAATTATAGTGAATTTCTAGAATGTTAAATCAGTAGAGTTCAAATTTCCCTGACAATTTTATACAAATGAGTAATGAATGGTTGCCTCCTAGGTCATCATCGTCCGCTTGGAAACTTTTATTTTGATTAGAAACTCTCATTATAGTCATTAAAAACTGAACGTATTGGATTTAGATTGCAAAATAACTATATATTATTGAAAATAATTTATTTATTTTAAATCTGATTAAATATTTACCATCAACATTTTTTTTTATTTATTATTATTTTTTATGAGAAATACCGTTTTTTTTGTTTTTTCTAAGTCATATTTACGAAATTAATCAAGTTATATGGGTTAAAAAGTTAAAATGATAATAATAAAAAAATGTATGTATGTGTTCCTTATGATCAATACTTAAAAAAAAATAAATAAATAAATACAAAGTATCAGAACAACGTATAAAAATTCCGAACTGGCATCAATATTATTTCAAACAAACAATAAAAAAGTATAAATGGTAAAAAACTAAAAAAAAGTAACAATTTTTCTAAAATTATAACTCATGGAAAATATTTACTTCAGGTAGGGTCAAAGAAAAAAAGGTGGGGCAGCCAACTGAAAATGTGCGCCATGCAAGCGTGCATGTGGTATAGTGTACAGGGACTGAGTGAAAACCCCGCCCTGTTAATTGGGCCATTAGGTGAACAAGGAAGTTCGCTCAGTAGCCTTTGAGTCGGTGTCGACAGCCGACAACCAGCAAGAATTACGCAAATTTGTGCCGCATTGATCAACTTTTAAAATTTAAGCCTATTATGTTTAAAACTTAAGTTATTTAATTGTTGTAATATGAAGACGTTATAATTAACTAAACTTCAAACTTATCTTATAATAAGATAACAGTTACGTAATATTATATGTAATTATATATTATAGTTAATATGGGTAATAGTTTCTGATTCGCTACTTTATTAATATAATAAATTATTATAATATTGTACAACATTTGAAACACCAACCTGTCAACAACTAACATAGAATTATGAAGTTTCAAAATTAATTCAAAGTAATTGTAATTTAAACTTGTAGATTGATAATTTTATACACAAAAGTTGTGAACTTACGTGAAATTACTATATTGTTGAACTGTGAGCTATTTAATTTTTTGTAAATTTTATATTTTTCACCATACTCCCATATTGTAAAAATATTTTGTTTTTGACTTACGATTTTTTCCATAATTTTTAGCATGGTGTGTGCTAGTATAATGTATTCATATATAAATTGAGAAAAATTAATGCTATTTTCTAGTTGAAAATTATGCAAGATGCGTTCTCACAGCTGTTTATATTTTCTTTTATGTTTTTCTTTCCTCCAGGAGCGCCGACCACATTTCGTCGATAAATTAAATTGCTCCACAGTACTCCATTGGTAGGAATTTTATAAATTAAAATGACAGTCAATTCTTCTTTTACGAGTACATTATTAATTTTTTCTACTGATGAAAATAAGAAGTAATGGATGCTTTAACCACACAGGGTATTAAAGTATCTCTTTTTGGAAATATAATAAGTGAAATATGTTCATTTAGGTCGGAAAGATTTGAAAACAATACTGCCAATTTTTGTTGTTGGACCTGTTATACAATAAATCCATACTTAAGTAAGAGGTATTATTCATACATATACAATAACGTGTATTCATAAATTTTAATACTAATTTTTATTGCAATTTAATCAAATATTAAATCTAGATTTTTTTATTTTATTAGAATCAGTGTTTTCATTTAAATACCACGTATATCGGTATTTAAATTACATAATTATTCTATAGCAAGAAATTATCATTTATGATTTACTATTCAAAAATTTCAACATTTAGTGATGACGTCAATAATTTACAACAGTTTCAAATACTTGCAACTTTGCTCCAAGTCATAACGTAAGACTAAACTTGTCCTTGTTGTTGGCTTAAGTTGTGGGAAACGTAATTGCAGCAGGAAGACACCACGTGAGGTGAATGAAAACGGTGACACAATTACACGCCTAGACTGGTGCAATTGTTCGAGACGTCAACTGCATCGTTGATAAGGAAATTTCTCTCTTAATGTTTAATAATTTTAATAGCTAATATTATTTTTTTCCTCTATGTTATGTAAATTTATTAAAATTTTATAAAATTTAATTAAAATCTGAATGATATTATAATAATAATCGTTAAAATGGAAGTAATATAATATCTTTTCTCATTATAAATATAATGAAAAAAATATAGTCAGTTGTAATTAAATTTTAATAAAAAGGTGGTATAATTTTGTAATAAAATGAATATTCTCTGATTTTTTTTTAAATATTGTGATGATGATGAAGATAGAAATATTTGTTTTATTAATTTTGTTCTATAAGACTATAAGATAAGAATATCATATTATTATAAAAATATAGATGTTCGTTGAGCACAGAGAATCATTAAAACACACTTAACACTTCATACCATTATATATTAGCATGTTCTATGATTAATAGTTGACAAAAAAAATTAAGAAGATATCATTAACATATTTTTGTTCTTAGCCACCAAACAACTTACAACATCAGAAATTTCCCGATAATTTAAAACACTTCATCACACATAATATTTCAAATGTAAGTTGACAATTTTACATAAAATATTTAGAAATGATAATTTGAGGTAGTATCAGAATTATATTTAGGGGTAACTTTCAAAACTTAAATTAGTTGCTTAAGTTTTTAAAACCTCACTATGTAATTAATATTTGTTAATGATATTAATATTAGATTACTTTTTAAAGCTTTAAATACTGTACAAAATAACCCTAATTAACGTGTATAATAAGATACATGATTAAGATGAATTTCAATGATAAAAGTGTTCTGACATTCCTAGAGCTGTCGACACGTTTTTCCAGCGGCATCGATTGTTAAAGAGGATAGTGGTGAGTTACCCTTTGGGAGGGGGTGGAAACGTCAACGTCAGCGAAGCTCGTGACATGGGCACAATGAGCCAATCAAACGTGAGGATGAACTTTTGTCTCGCTGACCGATCGTCAACTGTTAAAAATCACACTGTCGTTATTTGCACTCGTAGTCTTCTTAATAAGAACAAAATAAGTATTTTCAATATTTTAACTATATGGTGTTGCAATAATTATAAAAAAAAAAATGTATTTATAGAATTAATGATGTCATTACTTGCTTACATTTTTTTCTTTTATAAGCAAGATCTGGTTGTCAACATAATAATCCAGAATTAAACTTGTAAAAAATACAAGTATTTATTTTTAAAAGAAGTGATCATACTCTAGTAGCGATTTTTTTATTATTCTATTTTGGATTTTTTTTTCTTTTAATATTATTGGTTTTAATGTGTTTTATATGTTTTAGAGTCTGAAATTTAAGGACTATGCCACAGTGTAAACTACTTGAAGTTTAATTTCGAGATTGTACTAGATTTATTATGGAAATGAAAGTATTATGTAAAGAAACATTCGGTTTTAAAAATCTTATTGATTTTTCTCAGGCAAATATCATTAGTCCAAAAGATCTTTCATTACACAAAAGTTCAATCGTTGGTTCTCCTTAGGCAGTTATTTGTAACTTTGGTACTTTGGGTGAATTAAAATTAAAAAAAAAGTAAAACATGTACTAATTATTTAACAATTATGCATTACAAAAGTAAATCCTTTATAATTATAATATAATGTCATGTTTTCAGTAAAAAAAAAAAAAAAATTAAAATGCAGCACTCATTTTTTCATACATAATTATATATAAGTTGAGATTTCGTTGAGTTATTTAATTGCAGCTTCGAGAAATCATCAATTTTACGACAATGATGATTTTTTTTTCAGTCTTGCTGTTGTTTTTCTGTTGAAGTGCAGAAGCTGCTACATCCATTTGTTAATGAAAATATACATCATTTTTATTATTTAAAGTACTAAAGTATTTTCTTGTTTAAATTATTTTTTTTTTTTCAATTTTCTGATTAGCATTACTAAGTAATTACACTTCACAACTAAAGTGAGACTTAATATCCAGAAGCCATGTTATATAATACTTGCTGTTAGTACATTGTTGTGTAACTGGTGTTTACACAGATGAGCGAGTTGCATCTTCGCTGATAAAATCGAGCAAGTGGAACAAGAAAACTCACGGCATTCTTTGTTCATTGTAACGTGTACAATTCAAGGTAGACAGAACGTTATATACTTCTTCTCGTTAGGGGCGTCTATGGGGGCGTGCTTTTCTTTATACTCACCAAATATTGCAGTCTTATTTTCTTTATTATTAGGGAGTGTAGCATATAGCATCAAAAAGACAGATGTAACTTTCATGCTGTCCTGAGGTGTACATGAGTTTATTCTTGAATTTAAGAAACACATTTGCAGTTCATAAAATGTTGAAAATTTCATGGAATTTCGAGGCACTTTCGATGTAACTTTGCAGAAAGTTTTAAATAAGTAATTTTATCCTTTCTGTAAAGTTTTAACTATACAAGACCACGGAAAAGTGGAAGTTCACTGGCTTCTCCCGGGAGTGGTTTTTATATTTGTTAGACTGTATGAAGTAATATTATCTTGCAAAGAATGAAGATGCACTTTATTTTCCTTAGGATGTTTAATAGAATAGAAAATTTCTAAGATACAAAGAAAAAGTTATTGCATTTAACACAAAACGGAAAAGTGGTTTTCTACCTGGGAGAACAGCAGAAGAAGAAAGTTAATATTATTTAGCTATAATATTCAGTCAAGTAAAGCTAAATTCTATTTTAAAAGTATAACGTATATTAAATTATTATTGTATTACATCCAGCAATAATGTAAAATGACTAAAATATAATGTAGTTATGCATATTTTTATATGGAAAATGCCAGCAAAAATATTGAATGTAGTGTATTATTACTTTATCTTCTTGTATTTTATGTTGCATTTATTTTTAATTTAAATTCATAGGGTAATGTAATTGCAATTTTTATTGTAATTATTACGTCAAAGAGAAAAGTTTATAAAAAAGCTCAATTTGTTAACAAAACATAATATATGAATGCAGGTAATTTTTGATAGTAAAATCAGAACAGATCCTATCATGGGATTAATTCATGATGATTTTTTTTTTCTAATCATGCACAGTCAAAGTAGAGCTGCGTGATTTATTATAGTAAAAAACTACACCCAATATACAATATATACTAAATGCATGTTTTAACATAATTATAAAGTTAGTTGCAGAGACAATAATTATTGTTTTTAACATTGTTTCAATGTTTAAAAGTTGAGATTTTTCTGATACATAATATATAAATATAAATGAAATATAGCTTTTAGTGAAATAATGAAATATTCTTTTGTCAATTTTTGTTACATTTATCATCTTCCAATTAAGTTAATTGCTAGACAACTTTCCCTCATTACAAAAATTAGTAATTGCTAGACAACTTTCCCTCATTACAAAAATTGTTTCACGAAGTAGGTTAAGAGACACAATTTAGAAAACCTTCGTTGTTAAGCATTAATCCAGCTGCAGTGAGCGCCTGGAACGTTCACTTAGCTAATTACCTTCTGCTTTTGATTCTGTTGTAAGAGATGCGGTGAATTCTTTACGGTTTAATGAATGTAAGTAATTATAGATACATAAAATATGATGTTATGAAAATGTTTGTGGAAAGCAATCCTTACTTTCGAACAACTTAGAATTTTCAAGTTCTGTGCAAGTTACATAATGTAGAAAATATAATACCACAACTTGTTTAATAAATTAATTCATTCATATTTTAAGTTCACTTGTAATTGGATTATGATTTGCTATGTTTGTCGTGATGGAGAAATTAATTTGCTGCAGGAAAACATACTTCGATTACACACAAATAGTTTATGACAGTAGAATCAAAATGAAGTTTGTTCCGATGATAAGACCCATCCTCGCTTCATAAACGCTGTGACGGCGTGTTTATTAGACGACGTTGGCTGAAGTTAGAGGAGACGGCGGCACAAGCCCCATTAATTAAGACGCAGGCATAAAGATGGATCCCGCCGGTGGTGAAATTGAATTTCAAGCTTGATGAAACACGTTCGCTTGTGAAACGTTGCGATATGAGTTACTCCTTCTCAAGAGTAGAAATGAAAAGCTGGTGTAGATAACGTAAACAAAATAACTAGTTAGAAAGTAAATAGATACGTCTACGTCTTAAAATAAAATCTGTCTTGTTCTTGTAGGGATTTAGATTAATTTTAAGACTTACTCAGTTGAAAATTTTATTACAATATTGGGGAGATAATAAAGTTTTTTTTTTAAATAATAGTTGTCTCAAGTACTCTTTTATAATTACTTTTTTGGTTAACTTATTTATTTATTTTATTTACTTATTTCACCCAAAATACAAATACAATATACATTACAAAGTTTTAATAATGGGTGCGGATTGCAACAAAGCACCGATGGCACTATTTCACTAAAAAGTGGCTACAATCCTTTATATAACTTATACTAAGAAAGAAAAAAATCATTAGCTGTAAACTTGTGTCACAATAAATATATAATCATAATAAACTATTTTTACAAATATAGTGTTTCTTTAAAACACTAGGAAACTGTGTTTCAGAACAGTTCTTGATAGGACCTGGGAGCCGATTCCACTCATCCACGGCTCTTATTACAAAGCCATTTTTGTAACGATCAATTCAAGCTTTTGGTGGAATGAGCCGAACTGCCCCGTCTTGCCCTCTCATAAACTTATAAACATGATGTGTAATTATAAAAATAGCATAGCAGTAATCTTCATTATAGTAATTAATGTGTATGTATGACAAAACATGTTTGTTTTAATGTATATATTTAACGTATTAATTAATATTAAAATTATTACATACTTTAATTAAAAAATGGTTAGCTTAAAAAAAAAGAGAAAAAAATATGATAGTACTTAATGAAAATCTAAAAATAGATATTTCATCAGATAAGGAGGCAATTTGTGCAGCCTTTGCTCCCGCGTGTAAGTTGGATTTTAATTTAAGAAAACATCTTAACCTTTTTAAGACTGTGAACTCAGTATGCACTAGAGAAAATTAGTTTTAATAACCAAAAAGGTTAAATTTGTATATTTATACACAACACATTTACTTTGGTTTCACCAGTTTCTTTTTTTTTATTCAATGTTATTAAAGTTGCATTTACATGAGTTAATTTTTGAATGATGCAAATATTACGCACTTTTAATTGCCGAGAAATCCTATGGTAGCCATCTTGAATAAACCACGATTCAATGATAATAAGAGGGAACATGGCTGCCATATGATTTCATATGGCAAGTGATGCACCTAAAAAGTCTCACCCATGTAACTTCACTTATAAAAGTTCTCTGTTATCACACAACTGTCAGCAAAGTTAGTACGACTGTACATTTTCTTTTTATCTCGTTACAAAAAGAAGTGTATACGTGAAAAATGGCGATGTTAGGCAGAGATAAGTCTGATCAGACGTGTTGAAATATGGTTCTTTGTATTTAATAATAAAAAATTAAATAAAAATTATATTAAAAACAAATAAAAAAGTATATTACTATGTTTTGAAAAATATATAAATCACTATAGCATATTATTAATGTCATAACTTTAGCAGCTAAAAAAAATAATAATAATGGCTAAAAAATAAATAGTACATGCTTTTAGTAATTTTTTTCAACTTCAATAAGCTGAAGATGGGAAATGACGTATGTTCGTAAACCCTAAACTATTTTTTTTTTTTTTTTTTTACTTTTACATAAGGTCGATCGAGTGCAGAAAGTGTACACTGGGCAGGGTTTACCAACAGACCTTAAGATTATAGCCTCGAGCACTGCCGCTTATCATACGTCATAACATGCGGAGGTGTGACTGAGGAATTATAATAAAAAATATATTTATTGCTGAGAGGTTTATAGACTAAAGCTGGTATTACACGATACAATTTTTCTAACTATTGCATACAATTTTTCTTTACAAGAAAACTTGAACTCCATTTGTTTGTATGGAGATGAAATTTTCTTGCAAGGAAAAATTGTATGCAAAATTGTATCGTGTAATACAGGCTTAATAAATTCTTGCACCTAAATGCATTGTGGAAAACTTACGTCGAAGCCTAGGGAATTACACTTTAGATTACCAATTTCGGTTATCATCAATAAGGTCGTGATGATCAGCTGAGGAGTATAGCGTACCAATTCCTCTTGGGAGCGTAGCCATCAACGAGCTTTTCCCAGCGTCCAGGGGAATAAAACCGAACATAAGTCGTGTGTTAAGGCGGATTCAGAGGCGACAACGGCGACGCAACGCGATTTTGTCACACAAGCTGTGAAATCCTATGCGGCGAGCGAATTCGCCACGTTGCGGCAGCGAAATCGCGTTAATTGCGATGCTCTTATTTTTAATCGCCAAATATGGCTGCCAATGAATGTCATAGCAAGTGCGCATTATTCGCGTCGCGTCGCATTATAAAAATCGCCATGTGAATCCGCCTTTACATGTGATATTTCTCTGATTGCATAATGACTTCTCTGTGAAAAAATATTGGGGGCACTCCACGAAAGAGTTATCCAGGTTTCTCTCTAATCGCGGTTAGCGCCAGCCTAATTCAATACCTCCTTTCAAGAATCCCGTTCACTACTTTTTTATATATAATTCAAAGCAAAAAGTTTTGAAATAGTATCGACTTATAATAAAATGCCCTTTTCCAAGGAGAGCTGGTAGCTTTATTTTGAAATTCATATTTCTTTTGAGCGATTGTAGTACAGTATATTACGGTATAGTATAGAAATATATATATTTAATGTTTTTCATAAAATATCGTTGGCATTCCTAGATTTTCAGCATCGATAAGTAATTAAATGTTCATGAATTTTACAGAGATCAATATGAATTTTTATAAAATATACTACTACATATTATATTATAGAATTGACAAAAAAAAATATATTTTTGACAAAAATGAGAGTAAAACTCAATAAACCCCGTGATAAACTTAATTCATGCTACATGACCTTTACACCTCTCAAGGTCACTGCGATTGTCAACTGTTTCTCCTGTCACGACAAGTTTGTACAAGTCTACTGGTGCCGCTCGGGCCCCGAGCACTATCGCAGGAATCTGTCTTCCACTCTGTGATTCTTCGGCACTTCACAGCTGGAGAGCGTTTCCATTACTGCGCACTTACTGAAAAAAAAAAAAACTTTTAGCATGATGGTCCAGAGACGATGGTGCTGCATATAAAAAAAAATGTAATAAACAAAAAGTCAGTGAGATATTAAAAAATGTTTTAATTTTTATCACTATGTATTTTGCAGCATTTTGTTTTTTCAGAGATTTTTTAACGTTCTTGAATCGTTATTATAAGTAATATTATATTTGCATACGTTATACTGTATATGTACATTGTAAATTGATTTTATTATGCACTAAACTAATAAAATCATCCCCTTTTTTTAAGTGTAAGATAAATTTGATCTAGTAAATAAAATCTACAGCTTAAGAGCGCGCACAGCTAAGATAAAATTTCTCAGATTTAATCTTTTAAGAGGAGCATATGGCAATCTTACACAAGGGATTAATAATTTAATCCAGAATCCGTTTTACAGTTTACATATTCTCTATTTGCAATATAACAAAAAGTTTTGATAGAATGCTATTTTAAATCATGATATCAAGAAAATGTGACAATTTTTTTTAAAGTTATTCTTCCATGTATTCAACTTTCACCCATGTATATAAATATTTAACAACTAATTCATAATATGAATCAAGGAATCAGATGAAGACATCTATATAGGGCGGGCAAATCTTATTTTTTTATTCTCATTTGAATGTGCATTTAGGAATAGACTGAGTATAATAAATGTGCACCGTTCCTGATCTAGCCTTGAAGGTACACAACTTGTTGAGCGTCCAATTAGAGCTGGTTACATAAGTATCAGGGGCAACGTGTGACGAGAGCTTTGACGTTGAACAAGTTGCCTAACCTCAAGGCGCGATCTTCAAGCGAACATGAGCGGCGAACAACTTTGTGACAACTTCTTGATAAACTATATAGACTGCCGTTATCCACGAGTATCTTCTGTAGTTCAATTTTATACATTTAGAGAATTCAGCTCCTTGTCTTTTGATATATGTTATCAGAGAAAAGATCATATGGTATTCCCTGATGTTATATGGGGACTATAAAATTATGATTTGCACAATACTTGCATGCAGACGTTAGTAAATATAAATTTAAGAAAGAAGGACTCGCACAGCTGGACTGAAACCATTAGCAAGTTTTAAAATGCAATGTATAAATTAAGGAATTAAGATTTAAGAAGTTATATACATTTTATGGAGTACATTTATTAAATAAAATATTGGCATTATTTGTGAATTGTTACCAGCATTTGGACGAAGTTTGACGAATCAGAGTGGTGGTTATAAAATTTACACCAACCATATATAATTTTGCAAATATAAACACAATATTACGGAAAATATTGCAAATAAAAGTAAACAAAAACTTACATTAAATTTCATAATTACGTATTTCTTATCTCCTTATATAAGTCTATGGAATTTTGCAGTTACTTTTCACTTTTTACACATCTAAACAGTAAAATAACAAATAATTCAGTGCAATTAGATATGAACTATACTAACGAAATATAAGAAAAATTTCAACGCAATTTACAAAGGGGTTAAATAAGAAAAGAACCAGGAACTCATTTACCTCGGTTAGTGTCATCGCTAACCGTGGTTAGTAAGAACTTTGATTATTTTACTTCGTACACGCGCGTCCATATTAGATGTTTATATGGACAACGCTTATATAATATAAGAATTTTAAATCCTTGCGTATTTATAAGAAGTATTCCACTATTTTTTGACTCACATTGTACAACTGCGCACGTTATATTATCTGAGAAGCCACCTTGTGTATGGTGCGTGTCGGGAGGCACTCCCAGGGGTCCAGCACCCTCCCCCTCCACTCTCACGAAGCCATGCCAATTATCGCGGGTTCACCCCACGTCTCCGCGACCACCACTAGCCCACGGAACGTGATCCTCTCCAACCAACACCTCGTCCTATGATGATGATGATGATGATGAAACTAGAGAGAAAAGCATCCGAGCAACAAACTCTTGATGAACGCAAAATTATTTTGTTGCTGAAACTTATACGCTTATAGCAACCGTATGAGTGTAATATGTAACTATTTTTTGTTTCAAAGCAGGTGAATATTTCATATACAGTATACTACGTTTATATACCTGTCTAATTCAGAGTTATTTTCGATGGATTTTGTTTTTCTTATGAAAATTCGTCAACAAATAAACGTTATCTTGTCAGTGTGGTGATAATGTGTTTTTAAGAGTTTATGAATCTTTTTCTATTTTTTTCAAAATACTCAATAGGCAAAATTTTGCTTAAGAGCCATTAAACTTATACAGATCGTAATTTAATTTATTTCATACATGTACGTTTTCTTATTTAAATGTGTTATTAATTAAGAAAAGTAATTTTTCACTCGACGCAATAAAAATACAAGGAATTTGAATTTTAACCTAATAATTTTTCAGATAGTTAGATTTTTTTTCAGTAATTTTTGGTCTTTGTTTTCTCTTCGTAAATTGAAAGCTTAATTGTGTTTCAAATGTGAATAATTGGAAAAATGATTTTATCAAATAAATTATACTTTTTATAATTCTTCATTTATATTCCTTCCTTTTAAGCATATATTTAATGCTTTTATTAATTAATATTTCATAGATTGAACAAATTATTAGAAATTATATTTGTGTAGTTTAATTGAGAACTAGAAATTAACGCACCAAGTATTCAGTATATAAGACAGTAATCCGCTTAGAGAGAGAGGAGAGAGAGAGAGAGAGAGAGAGAGAGAGAGAGAGAGAGAGAGAGAGAGAGAGAGAGAGAGAGAGAGAGAGAGAGGATAAGCGTATCACTATTGAGTAAAATTTAATTAGTTCACGGTTCAAAAACATTTCTGATTGCTGGAAAACTCATTACTTGTGAATATAATGACGTAACAAAGTGGAGATAATTTCTCATGCATTAATTCTGTGTGAATAATCGTGTGGAGGTGGTGGTGGGCTCTCGATTTGCAACTACTGCGATGGTGCTTACGAGATCCTGCACATGACGCAGTAGTGGATACCTCTACATCCCCTTTATCTCTCTCTCTCAATTTCTTCTACTCAGTATAAATTTTTTATTCTATATTTCAAAATTTCAAATCTTCCCTTTCCACACACACCCCTCTTTCTCTCTCAATGTTATAGCTATGGAGAAAAAGGTTCAAAACTGCAACGACGTACGACCAGGTTCTATCGAAACTGACAGCTCAGTCTTTTGAAAGAAGATTTCTCAAAACGCGTTCAATCTCTTCCACTTTTCCATCTCACCACACCTCTACCAAAAGCAAGAACTTACCTTTTCCTTATTTTTTTTTCTTTTTCCCATCAGATTTTTTTCTATAAAGGTCAACATTGCCGTAGAAGGTATTCATTCGTTTAAAGGGGAAAAAAATAAAATAGACCAAAAATTTGAAAGAAAACGTAAGAAAAATATATTTTATCGAATAAAATTATACTTTTATCGTACAAAAAAGTTTATCAAGTTTTCAATTTTATATACGGAACGTACATTTTTTTTTATATTATGTAAATTTATTTTTATATGACGTCATAAAGTTAGTAGCGCCCCTCGCACAAACTGACGGGAAGCAGCTTAACTACGTGCGTCTAGCGAGGCCCATTGTATATGTTTAACATTGTAAAATCATGTAAATGCTTTCTCAGCAGCCACAGCATAATTTTACAGAAGTGACAACACCATAATTAGTTGTCAAATACGTTCGGACAAATATAAAAAAATATTTCAACTTCGTAAAAGATGTATTTCATATAAAATTTGTTGTTTTTGTGATTCTCCCAATGCTATAGGTATTGCTGTATCCTCGCCGAAATTTCAGCACTAAGCGCCATCTCTTGGTCCTTTATGTACTCAATTATATTAAATTATTATATATTATATTATAATTCCAATGAAGCTTTATTGTGTTGAATTATGTTAAAGCAAACAAATTTGGTAGCTTCTTACGCCGAACCGTGACGTCAATGTGGGTGTAATTCAAGCTACAGAAGTATTGTCATCTGCGGGAGACTGCGGGCTTATGTGGTGGTGAGAGGAGAAATCAAGACGCCGTGGGCCAATCTCTAACAGACGTGTAAAGCCAACAATCCATCGCAAACACGCCAATCTTGCGCCTCAGTGGCGTCACTAAGAGCCGAGGAGTAAACTCAGTTGATTGGTCGTATTATTGGCTCGTATCTCGACTTGGGTAATAAACTTCTTCAATGAAAATAGAATAACTTTCTCCCACATTTTAATGGTTATTAACAAAAAGAAATAATTAATGATGTTCTGCACACAAGACGTAAAAGTATATACTGTGATTATATGTTATAATATTAAGTTTTTGAGGTTGAATATTATAGTGGTAAAAAGACAGGTTTTGTACTCTGAAACTTCCTATTAATACTTTCTTATGGTTTCAATAATATTGGGTGGAAAATATGTAAGAAGTGATATGAAAATAAAAGGGGTAAAACAAGAGTCATCAGATCTAATTAAGTTTTCGTCGTGTATTTCCGGGAATGTTCGGTTCGGGCTCCAACAATAAGAAGAATCGTTACAAAATTTACACGATGAAAACCAAATTAAGTATGACGGACAGGGAAATAAGAATAGATTGTTTATGTTTTATGCATCTGTTATTATTTTCATGTAGCATAAGCAGCATAATAGCTTTTAATGCCACAGGCACGTCAAGTACAAATATTATTACATATTTTTTTATGTCAGTACAGCGAGATTACATAAACATGTAGACATCACATCAACATTTTGAAATTGATTATTAATTATATTGGCTTCAGATAAACAATCACACTGCCAAACATTTTAAATTTTATATATTGGTATAATGATCAGCAGATAAAATAAATTATAATTTGTTTATCTAAATATTGATTTTGATTTCAACACTCTATTGTTGCTGTTTTTGTAGACGTTAATTGTAGTTGTGTTATACAGTAGCTAAATATTACAAACCATTCTATTCACATAAATAAATATTGTATTATTTACATTTTTTTTTACAAATATATATTATAATTATCATATATTAATTTATTATATTTCTATTATTATATATATATATATATATATATATATATATTTTAGTTTTAAGCATATCCCTGTTTAATATATATTATAAGTTCTTCTGTGCATAATATTGTCTAATATTAAAACAATTATTTGAACAACTAGGAACATCGATATGTAAACATGAAATATTTTCAAAGTTTTGTTTGTATTTTTGCAACATAAAAAATATATAATTTTCTGTTCACGAACGATTTTATATATAGTTTTCGTATTTGGAACCTCCACACACACGAAATTATTTCAAATTTTGAATATGCCGCACTTTTGCTGATGACAGGAAGTAAAGGATGAGGTTGTCCTACGAACGGCTGCTGTAACAAAAAAAAAAATAAAAATTGAAATGATTTTTACAAGAAATTAAATAAACAACCTTGTTCAGTATAGAATTTCACGCTTTTTTTTAAAGGAAAAATCAGGTTAAATTCTACAAATAATCAGTTTCAACATTCCAAGTTAAATAATAAATTATTTTATATTTACTTTTAAATATAAAATGTTCACAAATAAATTCATACTGTGACGCTATCAGAGGATTGCAAATTAATTTTATCATGCATCGATATCACCATATCCATCTACGACGATGGAAGTTCGTGATTTCACCGCTAAGTTCTCCACTATAATATAAGCTCCATGACGATAATACCTACTTCCTACAAGTTCTGGAGGGAATATTAATAAAACGCACCTGCACTAGACTGGCTGTGGACGCCTGCTGCCTCCACCAGCTGACGTGTCGCTGGCGCACGAGACGAGCGAGGCGGCGGCACTGGACGAGTCGCTGCTACTTCCTGTCCGCCGACCTCAGAGCTCGATGGACTCCGGACCCTTCCACGTGATGCCGGCCCTCAGCAGGTGATAGAAGCGCATAACCCCACTCAGAGCGAACACCTAAGGTCACATATGAAAGAAAAGTCTATATCACACAACAGGCCAAGTCCAATAACATTATATGATATTATTCCCCTTGCATGATGTGGGTCACCACGAACAGAACTAGTTGGAGCAAGGCATTGACATAGATTTGCATTCAAACCAATCCTAACCATATCAGTAAAACAGTCAATGTCATATATATGGAGGAGGGGGGGGGGGGGAAGGAGTTCATCCCCAACCCAAAATAAGTCGCAGGGAAAATATACCTCTCTCAAATTCACGTCTAAAAAAAAAAAAAAAAATTAATGTCGAAGACCGCCCTCCGCATTTTTTCCCTCTACGACACTGAGCACAGCAGAGTGCATGCAAACGCATTCACATGGAAAGCAAGAGTCCAACCTTCGAAGCGCTCTGCTTTTGCATTTGAAAAGCCTTCCTCTGCACTTGAAAGCGAACTCGAGCCTCCAGAGCGACAGCTAAGCAAGTGACCTTAGACCGCGGATATCATGTTATAGTCATCATCATAGAGAATCCAGCATTCTCTACGTCATTATGGAACTCTTGAAGCATGTTCTTATTTATACGTTACTTTGGATAAAATTAAAAAGTTTTAACAACCTACTTTGTGTTTGCAAAGGCAATTGCATAATAATAATAACAAATAGTTCACGATCTACGTTACATTAAATATTTTAATTTTTATTCATATTTTTTACAACCGTCTGTGTATGGTGGTATATTTGCAACTTGTGTTTAAATAATATAATACATATAGAATTATATATATGATTAGCTAAATAGGAAGGTATTTAAGACAATTAATTTATAAAGGAAGGATAGAAGTATGCTTAAATTTTCCTCTCTCTCATCACAATAAATTTGCGATGACCTCGTTCAATTATATAGCATCGAAAAAGAAAGAAGATATATCGATTCCAAATAAAATAAAAGATTAGAATAAATTAAAGCTGCTGCTGTATCCGTCTTATTTCATCGATTTCATTCGTAACATTCAGGTACACAATTTAACGTTTTTCTGCTGCTCGATTCATTACCGCAATACAACACTGAAGAGTATAATTTTATTATGCAACAAAATTATTAGCGAGTTTTGATGAAAATACGTTTAATAAAAGTGATATTTCAGTTAAGACAATTAAGTGAACCATTTTAAAAGCATAGAAAAAAGTAAAAAATTATATAGTTATTCAAGCATAATAATATTATGTAAATATGTGTAATAATAAAAAGGTTAAATTAAATTTGTATTTTTTTCAAGCCAGATTGCTTTCTTCACGGCGGAGCAAGGAGGTTCGATATTTAAGAGCCGAATCAAAAAGTATAACACATAATAAAAAGCTACTGATTTTACCAGGAGTTTTTGCAGTGGAACAAAATCCCAATTAAAATATGCCTGCATTGGATTATGTATGTGGGTGAGCTTTCTAATTGAGTCTATATATGGCTATACGTTCCATTCAGAGTCGAAGTAGACTAGGGGGGCTATAATCCACTCCCTCCCCTGAATCGGTCGCGTTATTGAGAAAAATGCATGGGCTATAATATGGGTGGGTCCAGGGTCGGTTTGGGGGTTGAAGGCCCGCTCCGCGGGAGGGCCCGAAGGGCCCGCAAGCGTCCGTGGGGGGGGGGGGATAGCCCGCCGCAGCCGCGAAAATTTTAGGAAAAGGGGCGTGGCTTTCTTTTTGTTTTTTAATTTTAAAATGGCAAAATATTGCAAGGTTTCATTTATTAGGAAATAAATTTGAGGAAAAAATAAAAAAAATTTGGATGCAGTTTAAATTATTTTTTTTAAAGTTAAAGTAGATGATGCTCTACAACCAAAAAAAAAAAGGTAAGTTATTATATTATTATTTTCTAAAAATAGTTCTAGTGCTCCTCCATAATGCAACCGAAATCCAAAAAATTCAAATATCTTACATAGGTTCTGTAAAAAAAAAAAAAATAAATAAAAATTCAGGGAGAAAACGTCGTTTAACGCATAATAAGGCGTTACTTGACAAAAACCTTCCATTTATTTATTTATGTATTCACTCGAAAAAGTACACTGTTTATAGCCATTGGTGGTGTTCCATGGCTCGAGCTTTAATCAAAAACTTATAAAAAATATTTTTGCTCGGAGCAGTTTTTATGCATGTAAAAAAATCAAGAACATATTATAATTATATTTTTAAATATTTTTTGGTTACAGCTCGAGCTTATGGTACATAGCTATATTTTTTATATCGCATCATAATGGTGTATTTTTTTCGAATTAATCAAGAGTGTTTGTCATGCAGGTATTAGACCCTACGCGTTTTTAATAATATTGAGAATTTCTTTCTGGACATACCTATGTGAGCTAGATAGAATTTTTGTCGTCCTAAAATTCGATACAAACTTGTTTTGTTTTGTTTTGAAAATAATGAAAATATGAACTCAGTAGATATTCAAATACGTCTATTTTTCTACAGTGCTTAATTTAATTTCTTAAGTCCTCTCAAATATGTATGAATTGTAAGTTAATGCACAAAGTCACGCGTGTGTTTTTATCATACATAAAATAATCCTTAATTGATACACGTACGTGATAAATTTTTGAATTTTTACTTTTTTAGAGCACGGTGAATATTTTATAATTTACCCGTGATTTAACCCTCAGTAAAATTTCAAATTTTCTTTGAGGCCCGGAGGGGGCCCGCGCAGGCCGGGGCCCGCTCCGCATTTGCGGAGTCAACTATATGGCCAGACCGACCCTGGGTGGGTCCGTCTTCCTCCTACTATAATTCCCCTTCCTCCAAAAGCGAAGACCCACCTCCTAACTATTTTCCTGGCTACGTACGCCACTGCTCCTACTGTCATTTCTGACTTTGATTTTACCCTCCTCTTATAATACCTCCATGGTCTTTCCTTTGTTCCCGACAATTAGGGTCGAGAGTGACGTCCCCGGTTATTAAATCGATTACAAACAGGTTGCTTGAGTCATGTCTTCACCAACTTACATTAAGAACCGCTCTTGACAGGTAGAACGCCACTTCAGCCTTACACAACGCGTCAAAATGCTGGAAAAAAACAAACAAATTAAAAATAAAGTTTTCTTTATTAAATACATATTTTTCAGAATTTTGTGGGTTTTTTGTTACGATATATATTTATTTTTTCTTAATTAACAAGTCATTACTTACACAAATGTATTTATACAATTATACTGCAGTATTATATTGCTGACTAGATAACTAAAAATATTTTTTCTTAAAAAAAATAATAATATTTGGGGTTTATTTTAAATTCATTTTTTTTCAATGTAGATTTTTATATATAGAAAAATTAGCATAAAATAAAAGTGCACATAATATAAACATTACATTGTTCGATTATAAATTAATAACATTATAACTGCATATTGATGCTATATTTTCATCAAATTATGTGTATAATGGCTTATTCACAAACACTATTAGCATATCTATACGATTAATTTTATAATAAATAAGATTTCTTATACTCTATTTGCACAATATAATAATTAAGCCTTTTGGAAAGTCGATTAAATTTAATTGTGTCTTGGAATTCAATCAATAACTGCACCCAAGTTTTGCTGAGTAGGATATTTAGAAGTACTTAATACGCTTCGCTATAGAAAGTTTAAAATCTAACTTCCTGATAAGTATTGAGTAATTTTATTGTTTAATCAACGTGCTGTTTTCGTGCAAGTAAGGTTCGGCAATTTTTGTAACAGCAGGCCCATATTCAATACTTCAATACAACGTTTGTAATTTTTTATTCACTTGGTACTTACCCGGTTGACGTGGTCTCTGAGGACGTTGGAGTACACCATGGCGACTGCCTCGAGGGCCATAAAGGCCACGCAGCCCATGATCCACGGTGCCACAAGACTCACGCGTTCCTGCAACAACAATACTCCAGAGTGAGCCAACACGAGTGACTTTTTAGTGACGTGATGCGAATATTGCGCACTCGCTTCAAAATCATATGACGACCATCTTGTTTACGTCACGATTTTGTCATCGATCCTGGTGAGCGGTTTAAATAACCGGAAGTGTAAAGTTGTTGGTCTCAAATTTAAAACTTTGCTATAAATAGGATGTGCAGCTTTAAAAAAAAACACCCTACTCTTAAGGGCATTGGGTGTAGCACCGGTAGTTGGCAACACTGACGTATCTTCACCATGCTAATTTTTGATCATTGCTCCTCGGAGTAATTTTTATGCTAGAGCTAAGCTGATTGCTGTAGTATCAAGATAATTAGTAGCCCAAGTGCACAATTTGGCTAAATAAAGCCTGATTTAAAGAAAAGTATTTTTTTTATATTTTAGAAAAATGCATGTAAATTTAAAAAATTACTAAAAAATACTTTTCTTTAAATCAGGCTTTATTTAGCCAAATTGTGCACTTGGGCTACTAATTATCTTGATACTACAGCAATCAGCTTAGCTCTAGCATAAAAATTACTCCGAGGAGCAATGATCAAAAATTAGCATGGTGAAGATACGTCAGTGTTGCCAACTACCGGTGCTACACCCAATGCCCTTAAATTACTAAATTAATATGCAAAACATGCAAGACGCTTAGAAACTTTGCACTTCAATCTAAATATAGATCTCTTAAATTTGTTTCCCTTCCTTCAACTTAACATGCCGCTCTTTACTTTTCATTGAAAATGTTAGTAAAAATATCAAATGACGTCACTAGACCATTGTAAGGACCGCAGTATGATGATCCGAGAAATGTCGAAGGTCGCGTATTTTTGCTAGCAGGCAACGGACGTCTTTGTCTATATTATAAGGATCGAAGCAGTTAAAAAAATGTTACATACAGGCAACATCGGTAAGGTTACGACCATGCTATTTTTTTTAGATGAGCTATCTTTTATCAGCAAGAAATGTTACGCTGGTATATACGTTGAGAAGTACGCTGAAATTATATTACTGTAAGTAAGGGTTGAAATTTATTCCTTTCTTTCCTAATTTATTTCGTAAGCACCTTAATCTAAAAATAAAAAATGTCTATATAGTTCGGGTATTTGAATGTGACTATGGGCCATGGGCCATAGGAAATTTAAACTCCTCTGAATGCAAGGAGAGAAAACAACAAAATTTTAAAGTGCAGTAGTTATACAATCAAATTTACTTTTCCTATAACCAGAATTTAATTAAAATTTATTTAAACAAATCAAATCAAATTAAGTGATTGAGTATATGTAGTAAAGTTTTCGATTATATTAAATTAAATTTTATAGTGTTCCAGGATTTAAGCACTACCTGCTCCTATGTCCAGAAAATTTTCAAATATAAAAGATGAAAGAGGACACACACATATCTTTAAGGATAAGATAATATGCCCAATCTTAAAAAAATATTTCTAGACATTAAAATTATGAAACATAATATATCTTAAAATGTTCTCCTCTACACATCCCCTATCAGTAACTAAAAAATTAGGTACACAAATTCAATCTAATTTTTGATTTATTAATTTTTAAAGTTGACTACCTCAACATGAAGAAATAGAACTTCCATGTTAAATTAGTCAACTTTAAAAATTAATAACTAAAAAACTAGCTTGAATTTATATACCTAATATTTTAGCTACTGATATAAGGCATGTCATGTATAAGAAATATGTATCAAGGAAGAGAAATTACCTCTAAAATCATCTCCTTGTTTTACACCTGTAGCTTTTTTTAATGTAAAAGTTCGGTGTTGTCGCTCTGCAGTTTAAAAAGTTGCTAAATTTGCAAATTTAAATCTTAAAGTAGTCTTTAGTTCAATTAATCCTTCTATACTTTTAGCATATTGTATTTTGAAGTAGCTGAGGCCAAAAAATGATGTTAATTTGCAAAAGAGCTAAAAGTTTGTTAAAATATAAGACATTTTTAATAGGTATTAATCAGTACGCAAGGAATTGAAAAATGAATTAAATTGAACTTGAGACAACATTTTTATTTATATGGCTTCTGCATGTATAATGTCCAAGCTGCTTACTGTATTCAATAATTTACTTATAAATAGTAACATTTTCAACGCTGGCCAAGGTTGAAAAAAAATTAAATCATTCTATTAATAACTAAAATAAAATTTAATAGATTATCGACCTCAATTTTTTTATTGCAGAAATGGATAGAGCGTGCAAAGTTATGCTACCCTGATTTTTTTCAGATTTTTTAGAGCCCAGTAACTATTTAAAAAAAAAATTGAAAGTTCTTTTTGTGACGTCACGAGGCCGCAAGTCCCAAGGTGTATAGAGCACCTTTATACACCTTGGCAAGTTCTATATTTTTCTTAAGGAGTGGCGTCTCGTGACGTCACAAAAAGAACTTTCAAATATATTTAAAAAATAGTTCCCGGTCTCTAAAAAATCTGAAAAAATTCAGGGTGGCATAACTTTGCACCCTCTATCCAATTTCTGCAATAAAAAAAATTGAGGTCGATACTCCGATGCCTCCGATGGTAAAATTTGTTAATGCCAATACGATTTGTATAAACTCATATGGTAAGTAACATTGTCAATTTTTATTTTTGGTATGATAATATTTATTTTTCCTTTACTATATCAAAGCTGATAAAAAAAAACTGTGTGTTGTAATAACAATACCAAACTTAATTATGTAATAGTGACATTGTTTAATTGTATAGCTTGTGTACGTGGGTTTTGTTTGACGAGTCTGACACTCATCATACATACATGATACGTACATGCAATACAAATATTTGTGATAAAATAAAGAAAAGAAAAAAATTACATATTAAAACTTTAAGGATTTTATAAATAAAATATCATTATCAATAAGAAAAACTGTCTTTAATTTAAAGGTTTAAATTAAAATAAATTGTGTTCTTATAAAATATATCTAACTCTTTATTAAAAAATAAATTAATTTCTTTAGAATTTCCAATTCAATAAACACTCTGATCTAATTCATCACTTATTGAAGATTTATAAGCATTAAGAAGAAAATATATTTTTTCTTTAAGATTTAATCCGTTCACGTTCGAACTAGAAAAGTATCGACGAATCTTGTTTCTCAGATATATCTCTTAGAGCGTTTTTTTCTTTCATTTGGAGATTTCATCAGAGAGCAAGAAATGTGTTATCTTTTAGAAACAGTCTCATCTTTGCTGCTGCTGGATGATAATGAAACGAGCAGAGTAAATTTGTTTAGCGTCAGCAGCTTCAAACAGATTTGATATATAATCAAAATGAACTATACATACAGACAGATGATGTACAGTGAAGAGAGATAATGAAGGAATATTACGAACGCAAACTTTATTTTCTTATTGTTTTAAAAGTTTTGGATATCATATTATACAAACTTGATTATAGATAAGAAGATTATGAATGTTAAATATTTTTAAAGATGATGTACAAAAAGATGTTGAAGATTAAATTACATCCAAAAAATAAAATACACGAGTTGTACTTAAATATCAAGTTTGCCTTATTTTTGTAAATTATTATTTTTAAAATTAATGAGGAGACATTATTGTTTATATAGCTACAGAATTTAACATTTAACTTTAATTTAAAAGCATGACAACATTATGTGTCATGAAATCTTTAGCTGTCTAAACGTTTTAGTAGGAAAAAATACACTTACTTTGTTTAGGGTTTTGTTTTATTTATCTTTGTGCTGATGCAATAAATTTCCAGCAAATCCTATTGAATAGCTTATCACGAAAGCAAGGCACCCGATAATTTACAACTTCTCCCACCACCTATCGTATCATCCGCCTTGGGGTTGTATTCTCTACATTCCAGATTTTACTTTGGGGAAAGAGAGGTATTCAGATAAACCAGCTATTGCAGCAATTTATTGGAAACACATAAAACGTGTGTCAGACGATAAGTTACAATCTTTTTGCTACGTGTTGACGTCAACTATAAACATGCGTAGATAATTCACAATAAACCTATAGCTACGAGCTAATAAAAGTACAGCATAAATAAAATTTCAGAATTTATTCAGAATTTATTTTTACTTGCCTGGGGATGTTATGAATTAATATATTATATTTTTTATATTCACTACTCGTTTTTATGATTATAAACATATTTTTTATGCTCTAAAATATTAATTTTACCATAATGTTTAGGAAATTAAATTATTTTACATGAAATGTAATTTCACCCGCGAGGTTAGGCAATTTGTATAGCATTAAAACAAAGCGGGTTACATATGCTGCAGGGGCAATATGACACGAGGCCCCGTGAGGCATTGAGAAATGAGTCACTCACTCTACCATGGCACCCACGTCATGTAAGCGTCCCCAATTTTCCCCTCCAACCCCAAATATAAACATTATAAATTAACAATTGGGAAATTAAGTATAGAACAACTGTAGTTTATATAACTTGCTGTGCTATGACGGACAAGTTGCCAAACTTGAAGATGATCTGTCAATTGCTTTTGATTATTTGGATGTGGAGTTACATAAACGACGGCTGTGGTGCGACGCGATTTTCACGCACAAGCTGAGAAATCCTATGCCGCAAGTGAACAAAAGGCTGCAACACAATCGCCAAATATGGCCGCCAGATTGGATGTTACAGCAAGTGCGCATTATATACGTCATTTGATGAAAATCACCCATGTAAATTTACCTTTACTAAGAAAAATACTATATAAGTAAGATGTGTCTTGACAGTTCTCTGGTACAATGATATAGACATCATCGTGGATTTTATAATATAGTGCAGCTTATTTAAACGTGTGGCTTAGTCAGCTCTACTGTTTTTACAACAAAAAAAGCACAGCCATGATATTTGTGATATTTGATTCCTTCAAAAATAATTCATCGCTATTGCAATTTACTCTTATTATTATAATATTATTAAATTGAATTTAAAATCAATACATTATATTCGTTATTAAAAAAAAAATACTCAAATAATGATCATTTTCAATAGCAATAAAAAGGATAGTATTTCAAAGCTAAATAAAAATTTGTCTGTTTCCTATGAACTTTCCATAAATAAAATAAATAATATTATCTCTTTTTATGCTACAAAAAAATGTACGAATAAAAAAATCAATCCAATTAATTCATACATGACCATATTATCTAAAAAAAAAAAAAAAGTGTTCATCAACCTGTATCATTATTACACACTGAAAAATTAGTAAAATAATGGTATTATAATTATAAAAAAAAACTTTAACAAAGATCAAAGAATTATTGTTGTGTAAATTAAATATAATTAACTTTTGTTCATTATCAGCTTCACTTTTACTTTACAGAACAATGAGTCTTTGAAGCTTTTTTTTTTTTTACTCTCGTTGAACAAACTGGCTCCGATCACGTGATCTCAGCAAGTCCATCTCTTTGATTGCCCTCCCCTCTTTGTGTGCTTGCTGTTGTGCATGTGGATATAGTTTACCTCGTTTACAATCCACACATTTGTTTTACTCATTTTATATTTAGTTTATATAATAAAATGAACCTTATGAATATTTGCATCACAGGTACTTTAGCTCATAGCGCTACTACCACGATTGTTGCGGTGAAGCAGCCGCCTTGCCCCTTCACCCCCCCCCCCCTCCACCCACCCGCATCCCGAGGCGAGCTTCCAAGTCCATCTCATCTACGAGCTCTCCATTCCACTTTAACTCGCTCACTCGTTGGTAGAAATGAAACTCAACTTGCTGTAATATCTCTGGAAAGATTTTATTATTATTAGAGATTTGCGCGTAGCTTTACACTTCCCAAAGGGAATATTATTTTTATACTAAAAATTCTTTTTCATTCTTTTTATATAAATATAATTTAAGACCACAATAATGAATAGAGAATTATTTTTAAGTGCTTTTTAAAATATTTTTATTCACTTTAAAGTTAAAACTTACTGTTAGACTCAAGTATATAAACTTATTACAAGAGGATGTTTAAAATGCAATTTAAAGTTATATTATAGCGTAAGTAGAGTGCTTTGGTTTATATAATAGCCACCCCTTATGATGAATACTTTTCAAAAATTTCCTGTACAAAGAGGAGACTATACTAAATAAAAAATTAGATTAGTTGATGCAATGCAATTTAAGTTTTGATTAATTTCATAAAATTTAATTGGAAGTTTTACTGTACAAATTAAAATTTAAAATGCTTTTTTTATGCATTAAAAATTTTTGGTTATCACGAAATATATATAATATATATATATATATATATATATATATATATATATATATATATATATATATATATATATATATATATTATATATATATATATATAATGGTTTCCATGTTCTCTGGTTATATTTTATTGTTTGATATATTTTTATTACAGGTATGGTGTGAGTTATTATTAGTTACTTACAATAATAAACATAGAATTACTTAATTTTAGATTAATTAACTTCATAATAGCATGTATTATGCATGCATGCAGCATGCATTATATTACACGCATTGAATACGCGTAGTTACAGTCTTCACATGTATGATTGTTTTTATGATGTCATTTACAAATTACAATATTTACTGAGGTCTAATATATAGAAAAAAATAAAGTAATGTTATTATACTCTGTTAAGCTGGTATTAAGGCGGTATTACACGATACAATTTTTCTAACTATTGCATACAATTTTTCCTTTCAAGAAAACTTGAACTCCATTTGTTTGTATGGAGATGAAATTTTCTTGCAAGGAAAAATTTTTCTAATTATTTTATACAATTTTTCTTTACAAGAAAACTTAATCTCCATTTGTTTGTATGGAGATGAAATTTTCTTGCAAGGAAAAATTGTATACAATAACTAGAAAAATTGTATCGTGTAATATATATAGGCTTTAAATATATATTACGCACAACATATTATAAATATATTAAAGTAATTATAAAAACAACAATAAAAGGATATCAAAATCATATCATTTCAATTATCATTGATCGAAAGTATGCATTCAAAAAACAAGCATATAACATATCAATTGTATTATATTTAACAATTTTAACTATAATTTTTCTTGTAACAACAATTTTAATGCATATGTACTGTACAGTACAGTACACTTAAAAAAATTCAATCAATTTTCATGAGCAGCATATGAAGTTTGACGGCTGGCCTAATATTCGGGGGTTAAAAAAAAAATGAAAATTGACGGTTAACTTTTAGCGCATGCAGTATTATAATAATATTTTAATATTGATTGTCATATACACATTTTTGTTACAAAAACTAGTAAAATTTGGAGAACATGCTGTAAATGACGTGGGAATATTGTGACTGTTTTTAAAAGGAGAAAGTCCATTATCATAATACTAAACATTTAAATAATTATACTACTTCTGAAATATAGACTGAAACAAAAGACGTATGTGCTCGTATATTATTAAGTATACTAAATTAAAAACTTCCTGTTTCATTAAAAGAGGTCCACAAATATTATGGAATATAAAAACGCCATAAATTTGTTTCTTAATAACTTTAATAAGTATATTGTCTTTATAGTAAAGCTAGATGAATATACATGAATGCTAAATTTTGACTGATGTAGTAATGCGTATTTGTTTGTTTGTTTGTTTGTTTGTTTGTTTGTTTGTTTGTTTGTTTGTTTGTTTGTTTGTTTGTTGTTTTTTGTGTTTATATACGCTTTGCTTTAAATGACGCGTCTTTGCCGATATACGATAACATGTGCTCTATGTGTGTACTTTGTATTTGAAATGAGATAAAATAAATAAATAAAATTTGAATGCTGGACGTGCTGGACCTGTCCATACCAGAAAAAAATAAACTTCTCGTAACCTGCATGGTTATGAGAAATTTATTTTTCTGGTTGACAGACACATTTTCAAGGTGTTTTTTTTATACACAACTGAGAGATGTTTGTCGATAAATGTGCTTCAGTTTTAAATTACAAAGTTTTCATTATATATAGTTTCGACGATGAAGTTTCAAATTTTAATTATTTTCTGAGATCCTTTGTGATATTAATGCGACATCAACAAGTATTTTGTTTTTTTCGTAAATAGCTGATAATTAAATAATAATAAAACTAGCTAGACTCCACTATGATATAGAGAGAGCTGTATCACCATTAGTCGATATTAGAGTGAATTTTTTAAGCCGTTTGACATCATATTTAAAAATGTAAAATAATTATTGAATGCTATCATACATGATATTAATAAATGAGCATAAGGGGAGAGGTTGGGGAGAACGACACACAATATGGTGATCCATATTAAAATTTCACGGTTGTCATAACTTGCTATTTTGTTATTTGTCACATTTCAAGTTTATTAAAAAATTAGAATAACCAATATTTTATAACACTGTATAGGGAGCACTATAACCCCCATTTTAACCTCGATTTTTATCCCTGGTGTTAAACTATGAGCTTAACATGGTTAGCCCCTGATTTAGTACCATGTTTAGCACCAGGGATAAAAATTGAGGCTAAAGTGGGGTTTAAAGTGCTTTGTGAATGTCCCCATATACAATTATTAGAATAATACGTGTTAATAAAAAAATCACATTAAAAATTCAATTAGAAATACCATGATAAATTATTTTATTTATGCAGTAGTATAAATAACAATAAATTATATCAGATGAATTATTATCAATATACACGATATAAAAAGTAACATATATGTTGTGATAAACATCGATGTCAAGGGTGTAGTAGTTTTGCCTCGAGCAAGTAGACTTATGTGTCACTTTTGCTGATAACGTCGAGTCTGCAGGGCACTGCTCGAGCGCATAATTTGCACCGCTGCCACCGCAAGTGACAAATTTATTATATGTAAGCTTGATATATATGTAATCTTGATTATTAAATAAAATACTTTGTCTTGTTTCATAAAGTTACCATTCAATAAATTATAAATTTTTAAAGACTTGCTTAGTATAATACTCTCTCTCTCTCTCTCTCTCTCTCTCTCTCTCTCTCTCTCTCTCTCTCTCTCTCTCTCTCTCTCTCTCTCTCTCTCTCTCTCTCTCTCTCTCTCTCTCAGTTGTAACCATATATAATAACCAAAGTGATCTTATCAGCAGCCTTTTCAATTGTTTCATAGACTATTGGATATAAAATATTATAAAATAATAAACTGCAAACATGCTTGTAAAAATGATTTTCACTACAAGTAAAACTATATAAGAAACTTGCTAGCTATATTATGGGTGTGATTCACGAAGCAGTTAGCCAGGTTTCTAACCACGTTTAACACGTATAGTTTAACGTGGTTAAGCTAATCATGGTTAAGAAACCTGACTAACTGCTTCGTGAATCGCACCCCATTATGGTTCATAAGACAAGCCATATTTGCATGCAATCAAGGACTCTGGTGTATAGTCTTTTCAATGTTAAATAATCTCTAAAGTTGTGGGGTATAACTTGAAATTGTTGAATACTTAATATAATTGCTTGTTGTAAATTACAGGTGAGGAGCATACCTTGACCACGCCCACCACCATGACCACGCTGAGCAGCATCATAAAGAGTTGCGTGCCAATGATTGCGCAGTAGGCGATCTGGACACCTGGAACAAAAACAAACAGGTAAACAAACAAAAACCTACACTGTCAAGGAAGGGACTTTACAATATCCGGACCATGTTAACCATTGTGGGCAAATACTGAAATATTTACCTCTCTATGGCTCAGAGTCTCTATGTAATCATTGCGTGAATATAGAAGGAAATTTGGGGGCAAAAAAGCGTGAAAAAGGTAAATAAAAAATTGGAAATTCTGTACAAAATCTAAGCTTGGGGGGACGAAGAAAGGGGGAATTAACTGCAACTCTACAGAACTCCCATTTAACTGATTTTTTTACTGACACTGAAAAAAGTTAGTATCGTCGTCAGCATTAAAAGAAATTTCTTTGTGGCTGTAAATGTTAATAGCAAAAGTTCTTAAGAGCAATTTTACCTGACAATGGAGGGGTGGGCTAATTTTTAAATTTACTTTTCTTCAGAGTCTCTTTTAATGTGTTTACAAATACTCCCATCATTACATGTACACGGATAAAAATTTTCACAAATACCAGTATGTAATATTCACATTAACAATAGATTTGTAAAATTTCTTACAAAGTTACTGTAAAAATCGCAATCTTGGGATTGTAAAATTATCTTTGTTAAATTTAACATTTAGTATGTAATTTTTGTGAGTCATGGGGGACGTAGTTTTACATACTTGGATCGGTAATCGAATTGATACGCAATTTTACTGCAAGTTGGTAAAAATTTGACATACCTAACTTGTTATCGAGAGTTTTTACAATGTTGTTTGTAAATTTTACTACGTTTGATAGTTATTTTTAAAAAGAAACCGTTATTTACTGTTGGTGAGATTTCTTTTAGTTTGTCTCCTGCTGCAGCGTGTGCAAGTTGATTATAAAAGATTGATTACAACTTCTGCAATATCAAGAAGAATTGTGATTTGAAGTGAAATGTGCAACGTTTGAAAGTTCACCATCGTCGTGAGGAATAATAACTTACGGTAAGCAAAGTGACTGTTATTTTATTTTGTATATGCAGGTTATCAATTGATGCTGGCTATGCTGATGCTGGATATGCTGTTGCCTCCAAAATTTACCCATGTTTTATTTTGTACATAGTCTAGTACATAGATTTATACTCTTATCCTCGCAAAATTTATCCTTACTTCTGTTGTATGTAATCATCGACATCAATATTTTATATCAATTGCTTTCTTGAAAGTTTCATTAAAATCTAACTTATGCATTTATTCGAGTCTGTACTTCCTATTATAGCAGTAAACTGAAATAACCTTAATATATTTGTTGCTAGCTCTACATATATATAGTACGACTGCATTGGGCATTTCATAACCTTATGTCTCATGTTGTATTTGCATTGCAGGAATGAGGTATTGTTGCCGCCAAACCGCTCTGCATACCATTTGTTTTGCATCATTCGGCCACGTATTTCTACGCACCACATGCACCACTTCTGTCCCCGGTCAGCGGGTCTCACGACGACGGAAGCACCCCACTAACAAGCACTGACGGTACACTAATCGTGAAACTACTGCCCATGCCCATTAATTTTTGCAATCACTCTTGAATTAATTGTTTCGTACGTGTGTAAGCATGCAACATAATATTATATATCATTATTCACAAGAATTAGAATTATTTACTGTTAACATTGATTATTATAAATAAATTGTTAAAAAGACATTACCGCATATTCTTTCACCCTCCTCTCTATTTTTCTTACTTAAAACTTTAAAAGGAATTTAAAGTAGATGCAGCTTTGATACACCATACATGTTCTACAACTATAATACTTATTATTTTTTTCATTGAACTTATGATACGATACACAAGCTATATATTATATAATATATAGCTTGTGTATCGTATCATAAGTTCAATGAAAAATGATAAGTAATTTTAATTAAGGCATGGCAGACTACTAGAATAAACTTACTAGTTTAGTATGTAAACTATAAAATTAATATTTACAGGGCAGTATGTAAAAGTATATAATATATAAATGAACAAGTTTAGTATGTAAACTAAAAAATGAATATTTACAGGGCAGTATGTAAAAGTATATAATATATAAATGAACAAGTTTAGTATGTAAACGCGTTACAAACACGGTATGTAAATGAAAACAATATTAACAAACTGATTGGTAAAATATATATTACAATCCTAATATGTAAGTTTTTACATACTTACTCATTTAATGACAGAATAACAAGCCTAGTTTGTAAGATTTTAACATACTTGGTGTTAAAATTTTTATCCGTGTATAAGTTTAAGTTAAGTTTTAAGTTACCCATGCGCCATCACCGGGGATCTTGCGAACTATCGTTTTCCTGTCTAGAGATTCCTCATTTATAACACACGACTGTCCCACATTTGATGTTTGATTTATTTTTAATATTTCTGAAAATTTGATTTAATTTTTAACCGTGACGATGAGAAATTGAAATTATTACAAGCATATAATTATATTATTGATTTTCATAACTACGAAAAATCTCTTAAATTTATATAATAAATAAGTTTTTAGAAACACATGAATTCTTTTGTCTTTAAAAGCAATAACAAAAAATCTTAACTAATTGTCTAAATTATTTTAAGTTTTTAAATTTACATAATTTAACATCCTATAAGTATTTTTTTTCTTTTTTTTTTTATTACAGTATCAACATGAAAATTTTAAAGGTTAATAAAGTAAAGGCACGCTATGTACAACGTCTACAAAAATTAATGTAAACCTCTATTGTGTTTGTTTTTATATATAAAATAAATATATACGTAAAGAGTTTTGACGTTGTGTTTTCGATCATGTTTTTATATAAAATAGGATCTTTTGTATTCAATCTTATCAATAATTTAGGTGGTACGCAGGCAAACAAGTCTGGTGGTTGTTCGTTTCCTTCGTCCTTGCAACGTCCTTCATCTTTTCACCCTCGCCGCGTCCTGAGAGCTCTTCAGATGCGGTGTTGGTCCTGTGTGATCGCACCCCCCACCCCCACCCGGGCATTGTCACGTGATGGCAGGGGGGAGGCATCGATCAGCGCCTCAAAGCGCCTATGTTCCGTGTATATACCACACACGCTAAACCCGGCGGCATGAATATTTCCCTTCTGATAACATATATGAGCTTAACTCTTGGAAAAAAAGAGGGAAAAAAGTTTTCTTATGTAGCTATTTTCAGATATATATCAAGCTTATATGCAAGGATAAAAAGTAAAGTGATTTAAAATTGAATTTATATTTTCTATAGAATGCATATATATATCATATTATAATGTATATAAGTTTTTTTATATGTAAGTATGTTTCTATTTTTATTTTTAGCTTCCTCAGTTGTTTTTATTTTATTTAAAAATTGAGGTTTAATATTTAAAAAAAAAATAGTATGTAATACATCATGCTTTATGTATACGTATAAAAATATATCATATATTGACACATGATAAAGTAAAATGTTTGTTAAAAGATAAATAATGTTGTGCAATTTTATAGTATATATATATATATGTTAATAATATTATATCCAACTAAAAAGTTGTGAATTTTAAAATAAATATTCATTGTTTTAAATATAAACAATATGGATTTTAAAATTAAATTACTATACATATTTTACGAATTTTATCCTAATAATTGATTTATGTGATGCCATTAATAACAAATCAAAATAATCCCATAATTGGGACAGGGTAAAATGAACCGAATAATTAATGCTTGATAATTTATCTAATATTTTTTTACATACTGCTTTTTATTGAACCTCGAATTATACCGAAACCTGAAGTTGCAGGAACTCCCTAGGGCTACTCACCATAGTAAACGTCTGCCAGATCGGTAATCCTGGCCTGGTTCACACTGATGCGCCAGCTGTAGATTAGAACCACCAAGATGGAGATGCTCTGCAAAAAAACAACAACAAAATATTTGTCTGTAAGAAATGCAAGCAAAAAATTTAAAGTAATTTGATTAGATATTGGTTTATTTTATCAATTTGTTAATCAACATTTTGATTGATTACATAATTATATTTATTTTTATCAAAACATTTGTTGTTTAAAAATTGAAATTGCATTTAAAAAAACAATAATAAATATACAGTAATCATATATAGGTTATTTATTTTTTCCTTCAAATTATTCGATACATAAATTGCAATTTTAAAAAAATGTGAAAGGGTGACATTCCTTGCGTAACTGAAGGAACGCGAAAATTCCAATTAGGATGGTCGTCAATGACAATAACTTTACTGTAATAACATGAGTTAAATATGCATTGACTGGGGTACAGATGTATAGGTGGAGGGGAAAGATGAAGCCCATATTGGGTTTAAAATTGTATGCTCTTTTTTTAACTTATGAGCCCGGTTCCTTCCAATTTTCTTTTTGACGGAGAAGTTAAAATTCAAAAGTTCTGTCAAACCACTGCAGTCACTGACGTTACGTGATGTAGCATCCCAAATTTGTTTTGGCATTAATTTGTCACGGCGAGAAGAATATAAATTCACGCTACAATTTAAAAAAAAAAGTTTTCTTTTTTTTTTAAATCTGTAGTGTATTTATTTTATTAAGGGTAAGATAACACGAACAATCGATTGTTGTAGTCCCATTTGATTAACATGTAAACCTTAGCAACCTCATAATGATTCTGATTTTTTTTGAGAGACAGTTCTTGGCATCAAAAAAATATGGAAAAAATTTCAAGACAATCGGACGATCCAATTTTTTTAAATGAATTTTTTAAATTTTCAGTATAGGGCTTTCCCATGGAGACCTAAACTAAGAAATTAATTTTAAAAAATTGGATTGTCCGATTGTTTTGAAATTTTTTCCATATTTTTTTGGTGCCAAGAACTGTCCCTAAAAAAATTCAGAATCATTATGAGGTTGCTAAGGTTTACATGTTAATCAAATGGGACTACCAACAATCGATTGTTTGTGTTATCTTACCCTTAAACGGAAAAATATGAGTTTTCCTCAATGCTGATTCTCTCTATACACTGTTATTTTTTTATGTTATGATGTGATTAATATACAATATTAATCACAACACTAAGGAGAGTCGCAGGCAATAGATCTAAAAGCAAATAATTTCTGTTTCAATCTAAATTTAAAACTTTTAGGTTGTATGAATATTTTATTACATTTAACATTATGTTTATTTTTTTAAAAAAAAATATGAGATCTGAAAACCAAAAAATGCATGAGATTCTTGAAATATATTATTATGATGATAATAATATAAAATGTAATAAATAAACAGTTTTACATAATATATGAAGTTTTAAAAGAATAAATTCAAAAATTCGATTTTTTATTTTTACATACCAATGTTTTACATACACATGATTGTGTTATTATTCTTATAGCACAGCTATTGAATTTATTGAATTTTATATTTCATGTTGGAACACAAAATTTACTCTTGCTCTAGAAAACACTACACCATGTCAGTATCTATTGTCCCATATACTGTACATGTAATATATGAAACAAAATTTCTAGCTGTGTATATGTATGTGCTATGACTTAAATATGAATAATGCTTATTTCACTCACGTACACCCCCATGGTATGCTGTGTATTCTGCTCTTGTATTACTTTACCATCTCTACCTCCTTCTTCCAATTTTTTTTTCTTATATACATTTTTTTAATAATTTGAAAGAATATAACGTGCAAAGAATTTTAAAGTTATATCACGCATACATAATAAAAACATGTTAGTGTAATAATATACAAGAAGAAAAAAAAATAGTCTTTTTGATATTAAAGAATGTTGCACAATATAACGGGGTCTTGTTAAAAGAATATAGAGAACGAAAGTGAGAGATAGAAAAGGCATCTCCATTTCTCTTGTGTGCCACGAATGAAGAATATTATGACGAGAGAGGAAAAGTACGACAAAAGGTTGCTACACGTCGCTGAGTGCGTGGGAAATGTTACGGACCGTCGCCAGCTGCTCCAAACTTGTGATGTGTCCGACTGTCCACTACACTTCACTGAGCAGAAAAACTTCTTATACATGATATTGTTACCGAGCATTTTAAATTAATTGAAAATTATCTTAATCTGATTTTTTTTTCAAGTGCTACTATATATTTATATTTCTATAAGTTTATTTTTTTCCCCAACATAATAACCCTTTTCTCTACATTTTGTATAAATATAATTAAAAAACTTTAATGTAATATTAAAAGTCATTCATTACACATGTTTCATAATTTTATTTAAAAAAAAAAAAAAAGATACAATTTGAGTCTTTAAAAGTAAATGTATTGAGACGGGTCTGTTATGTTTGGTGAACTGTAGGGGGCGCACTCACAGCGGGGGCTGGACACAAGAGCCTTCCAGGGCCACCTGCACTCTCCTCTCTGCGTCATGGGACGTGACAGCAGACTGAAGCTGACATCCACGTCACATCCCATAAACACGACCTCGAGTATTAAAAAACTTTTCTCAGAATAATGTTGTATTCAAATTGCTTTTTTTTTTTTACTTTTCTGTCTTTCTAGATTTTAATTTATTAAATGTGTGTTCACATTTTCACAACTAAATAAGTGAGGCAATTTTAATTTGAGTAAAAAAAACAGTGATTATGTAATAATTAGTGGTTAAATACTAAAAAGGTCTATTTCAAGACTACTATTTCTAAAATAAAACGATTCGCAAATAGAATTTTTGCCTAAGACAGTAATTGACACCTGCCAATTATAATAAAAACTAGGATGGAACCTTTAATCAGAACACCACAGATTATTCAGTGAATTGCTTTTTCTGCGTTATTTCCATGCTACCTGTCCAATGGTACCTTTGATGAACAAATTTATAATATTTGTTGACTATTAAATATTAATCATATTGATTAATTATTTTTCCATAAAAAACTCTAAAATATGAATGCATGCTACTTATTTGGTGTTTTTATTCTAAAAGCATCATATTTAATGGTAAAATAAATCACAAACATAAGCAGCCTTTAAAATCCTAAATACAAACAGTTTATGTTTTTTACATTTTTTTCTTTTCATAATATTCCCGTTTCTATTTATTTTGTTAAAAAATATTATATTTGCGACGATCCAATTTATGCTGCGTACTTTATTCAAGCTCCTATCTCTCTCCCTAACTATATGTACTGTAATTTATCATACATGTCTTGTATTTTTTTTTTTAATTTCCAACTGTCTTTTTTTCTTCAATTATTGAATTTCTCCTGCTATTCTTTACATCAAGTACTCTTTTCTTAACTTCTTTGACATGACTTTTTCAATCGCAAGATTTGCTTTGCTTGCGGCTGGTAGAAAAAGCTTGTTAAAATTATTATTATCTGTAATGAAAATATAAAAATTACACTCTGAAGTACATATTTCATCTAGTTTCATGTACTGATATTAAAGTTTTCTTTTGTGCAAAATAAAACACTGCTCTCACAACAACCTAAGAAAGTTAAATAAAATATATTTTATATTTTTCTTGCAAGATCAACAATTTTGTGAAGATAATAAATTTGTTCAGCAGAAGATGTTCCACTTTTACGAGTTTTCCAAACTCTTGGGGTGTATTGTACAATTCTATGTAAAATGGCGTATATTTTTTTTTTTCTGAAAAATAAAATTCCGAGGTTCTTTTTAACAAGCCTTCAAAAGAGGGAAAATTTTGATTGATATAATGCACACCGATGACAGAAAATGCATCTTGAAATTATTAAATAATCATTTCATTAATAAAAACGTCATTTGAATTATGATTTCATGGAGTATTTTTACACCTTGTCTTCATGAAAAATCTAAGTATTTATAGTAAAATATTGTTCTGTCAAAGTTTAAACATTTATAATATATGAAATCTAATTTCTATTATTAGAAAGATCTATTTATGAAAGTTAAAAAAAATAATTTAATTAAAACAGTATTTAATTTACTTTTTCAAATTAATTTAATATATCATCTTAATTACTTTTTTTTAAATATATAATAACTTAATAATATATGTAACTTTATAAAAAAAAATGCAATTACTTCCACTACTATTTTTTTATATAAATTTAATATGAAAATTTATCACTACTTGAAGATAATTAGAAGAATAATTGGTTCCCGTTAACGAATTACACGTTGCGCTACTACATTTAGAGAGAGCTGAGAGCACTTCAGGACAAATTAAAAGGCCTGCTGGTCGGGAATTAACTGACAGACCGCATTACGTGTGACTTGCTATAGCTCTTTACTTCTCATCCCTACCATGACTCTTACCAGTGACGTCACTTGTATAATTATCGACATTAATAAAGTGTGAATGAACTAGTAATAATCTCGTTATTAAATAATTAAATAATGTAGATTAAAATATAATTCATACTATTGTTTTGTTAATTAACCTTTATGAATTATTTTATTTTTATTAGAATGAAAATACACAATGCTACAATTATTGTACTGTTCATATACCATGCAATCATATTATATACGCCCATAATTTTGTATTGTTTCTGTATTTTGTTTGTTAATTAAACGTTTAATATTTAAATGAACCTATAAATTTTTTGTGCTGTTATAGTTATAAGTGTAAAAATAAAATTTAAAAAATACTATTTGATTAAACATAGTCTCATGTTATTAAAAAGAAAAATGCTGCATAGTAAATTATAATTTATCTTCTGAAGTATTAAATAAATAATTGGATACATTAATTTGATATAATATTACTGAATTTAAATATTAGTTTAAAAGAGGTAAATATATTTTAACTGGTAAAAGTCTCACTGTATATAGGCGGTGATATGCATACATTTGACTTGTAATATAAATATATCGTAAGTAGTATAGTAGTTCTACGTATGTGTGCACAAGAAGACTACGAACGATTGTGGTTTTTCGTCTCCCTCTCTCTCTCTCTCTCTCTCTCTCTCTCTCTCTCTCTCTCTCTCTCTTGTAAATGGATAAAATGGATAGAAGTTTCTCCGTGCTCGATGCTCTTGCTAGCTGAGTTGGTTCGCGTCAACCAACATTCGAGTCGATCCGAATTAAATTAGATTGTTGGGGCGTTGAGTGTAAAGGGAGGATGGATGGGGGACCAAGATAGCTAGCAGCAGCTGTATAAACTGCCACCGCCACTGGCAAAAGAGGTATTCTTTGAACATAGCTGCAGCATCTATATAAGATCAATTGTAAAATCTTCTTTCGTACAGAAGATCTGGGCGAATAATCAAATTTTAGAAGTTAAAGTAAAAGAGACACAGAAGGGTAGAACAAAATAAAGGAGGAGAAAGGAATGATATGTGAAAGTGAAAAGAGATTTCTTTTATAAGCTGTGAAGGCATAGATTTTTTTTATCTAAAAGATAACAGAATGTGAGAGATTTAAAACGTTTTAAAAGTAAAGTATCGTAAGTTAATGTAATAATGAGAAAAATATTCAGAAAATTGTTTTCTTATTTGAATGCATAGAATTTTTAAATGTGTTAAAGGAAAAAAATTATTACATCATATTACTGGTAATACCTTTTACGACGTTAGAATATTGTATTAAATATTATTTTATAAATAGAAAAAAAAATGCAAAACACTTTCGTATTTCGTAATTTCTCACGATGGTACATTTTTTTTAATTGATGCAGGTCATGAAGGAGCAACGTACACCAACTACCACTCAACCTACTTTACAAGGGGTGACCGTCGTCAAGTGGCGCCCTGTTAGTCAGCAACCATATGTATACAGAATTGTTGTTTTATGTGCAAGAGAGAAAATCTGAGTTTTCATTTCCATCTCGTCAAGATTTTCTGAATTAATAATTTTAATTTCTGCATTCAACAATTTACTGACATTATATATATATATATATATATATATATATATATATATATATATATATATATATATATATATATGTTATGTGTCAAGTTGTTTCTTGGTTCATAAGCTTATTTAATACTCTCCAGTAGATTTTATATGAAATAATAATAGCCATTTCCATGAAATAAGTGAATATTTATTATACGAGAACAAAACAAGTACTTGATATATTTATTTATCATCAGCATTATCATTTCATTCCCAGTTAAAAAACACGGTTGACATCAATGTATAATAATATTCAATATCAGTTGTTAAATTTACGATAAACCATTTTATAACAATATTACTTAAATAGTTAAGCTTAAATAAACCTTTTATTACATATTTTTTTAACAACTGGTTTATTTATTTCCAGTTTTTAAAAGCATTACAAAAGCTTATTGACTTAATAAAATGCTTCAAAAAATAGACAGTAAATGAAAAAGATATACTGAGAGAAAGACTTTTAAAATTTGCATTTAATTTTTAAGCACTGTTTCTGTTGTTAGTGAAAAATAAATTATCAATTAACTTTCAATTAAGTAAGGAGAATTTAATTTATACTTAAGTAGCGTTGGTGAATTTGAAGACGACTAAAAATATAAGGACCTAAGCCCATATTGTTGTTGTTGTTGTTTTATTTTGTTCTCAAATATATAAAAACATCCCGTAAGATGGAAAAATGAAGAAACCAAATTATCGCACTATAGGCCAATACGTTGATGAATTCACGACTAGTTTGTAAAAATAAATACAAGGGGCATAAGGACTGAAAAAACAACAACCAAACACAAACAAATAAAATGGTGAAAATTAGAAATTTGTACAACTAATTTTAACTGTTCTTGATAAAATATTTTTGTAAATATATTTTTCAAAACTTGATTAAGTATACATATTTGAAAATCAGTTATGAAACTTATGAATATAATGTCTTTTGAAAAAATAACACTGAATTGTTCTATAAATATATATTTTTTTTTTGAACTTAAGAAGCGATTTTTATACCAGGTGGATTTTCATTACGATAGCGGCGATGCGATACAATTTTGACGTAAAAGCTGTGAAATACCATATTGCAAGTGAATTCGCAGGGTGGTGGCAGCAAATATTGCATTGATTACGATGCTTTTTTTTAATCACCAAATATGGCCGCCAATGTATGTTACAGCAAGTGTGCATTATTCGCATCGCATCGCAGGCTGGAAATTGCTCATGAGAATCCACCTTTTCAAGTAAGAAAAACGCTTCTTAAATCTTGCTGAATCGCTCCAAAGTAATTCTTAAACACATATTTGTTTGAAAGATTTTAAAAATATCTTAAATTTTGGTATTTTTATTATTATTATTATCCTTACGTTTTCATTATTATTATTTTATAATAATAATGTTGATTTTTTTTCAAAGGTTCTTTTAAGATGGGTATTATATTTAGTTATTTACAATCAAAATTTTACTGAAAGGGAAGCCACTTTATTGATTTTTTTTTTTCAAATTCAATTAAACTATAAATTATAAGAAAAGACTCTCAAAATCAATAAATCATTATCACCATGATATTGATATTCATAAAACATGAAAATTTTGTATAAAATAAATGTTAAAAATAAAATTTCTCTGTTAAGCAGAGTTTATAATAAGAACTGTTTTAATATCTTTAATAACGGAGATGTGAACCTTATAATATAACCCGCCTTTATACTTGCTGGCACTGCAGCTTTGATAGAAACTACGGTTACATGGCAGTGTCTAACGTGGATTATTTGACAACTGATCCTAAGATTATCCATATTATTCGCTCATGTAAACACAGTGATAAAGATAAAAATATTGTATTTTTGGACTAAGTTATCGCAAAAGGAGTTTGCTTTCCCCAGTTCCCCATAAATTACGTCATAAATTCTTGTAAACAATTGACTTTAATCCTGCCTGATTTGCTGAAGCTCTAAAAAAAATTGTAGTTTGAAGAACACTTGGCCATCCCCAAAGTGTTTAATTTTCCATCTAGACTTCATTTTAATGCTTACAAACAAAGCAAAGTTAAGGTTTTTTGGTGTCCCTAGGTGTACAATTTACGATGAAAACTAAGGTTGTATAAAATGCTTTTGCAAGAACAAAACAGCATGAGCGAGAAGGAAGAGAGAGGTGGCGTTAAGAGCTAACTGTCCGCTGCAGCAGCAGTATAGTAAGAAAAATACGAGACAGCTTGAAAGCCCTTGTAACAAAGTTTGTTTTACAATGCAAATATAAGAAGACGGGGACGTCATCCATTGTAGGCAATCCTTTTTTCCCCCTCAGTCTGAGCCCGCTCAACAAGTAGTGGAAACTAACTTGGGGAGGAGGCGTGTTGCTCATTTGCATTGACCTTGCCAGGGAAATTTTAAGTTTTAATATTTACAATGACTTATATATGATTATACATAACATTAAATAAAAATAATTAATGTATAACTTTTAATTATGTTTAGTTATGTTATTGATATTACCAAAAATTACTTTTGTTGATGTTAATGTTTATTGTAAAATGTTAGTGAAGAATGCATTTTAGTAGTTTCCTGATATAATACTACTTACACTTAGTATAATGGAATAGACCATTGAGTACTATTGTCACAAGGTTTAGAGCTACATGAAAAAATTAAAAAGTTACATGATTTTCATTCTAAAGGCGGATTCACATGGCGATTTCTATCATGCAACGCGATGCGAATAATGCGCACTTGGTGGCTATATTTGGCGATTAAAAAAAGAGCACCGCAATTAACGCGATTTCGCTACCGCAACCTGGTGAATTCGCTCGCCGCATAGGATTTCACAGCTTGTGTGACAAAATCGCGTCGCATCGCCGTTGTCGCCATCTGGATGCGCCTTAAGACGACGATTTGTTATAAATAATACCACCAGATGCGAAAAACAATATTAATTTAATTAATTAAATAATTAATTAATAAATTAATTTAATTCACTTTCACATCAAAGCTATTTTTCTCTTAACGTTGAAAGAAAACGAGGGAATTACATTTAGTTCGTTCGAAACACAACGGAATATTTATCACGCGTTCTGTAAATAACCACGACGAGAAAATAATACTTTGAGAATAAAATTATTAAGAATAATTATATATTTACAGGATTTATTAGAAGTTATAAAGATTATTATTTTAACAATTTTTGTTTACTCTTTTACATTTAATTAAGATTTTTTAAAGTAATAATTAAATTAAAATAGTTATAAAACTTTTAATCAAAATTTTTACTTTATATAAATTTCAATTTACAGACATTTTATAATATAGTATTAAAATTTATTTGATTATTAATTTAATCGTTAAGCTCAAGGTCATGCTCAAGAACGTGAGGAATCGACGAGTTGGATGGCACGCAAGTCGAGACACGTGATCCTGAAATGTAAAGCAGCTACGGCGGGGCCAGTTGCAGCCTCATGTAGGCCAACAGGATCAATATCGCATCAAACGTTTTGCTATCCAAATCTCTTTCAACTTGGCACACTGTAAGCCCAAATAAGCTTTAGCTAGACGTCGTAGTTCCTCCTTCTCTGCATGCCGTTCAGTTTCAATGCCGTGATATAAAGTGTGTGTGTACGTATACAAGTTGCCAGTAGTCGATGTTGGTCTGGCCTTGTATGAGATATATTTAGTTATTTCAAAATTTATACATTTTAAAATCATTTAATATTCATGTAGTATTTTTATTTTTTATGATATAACTGAAAAATGCAATATTTTAAGCAAAAATTTAACATATTTATAACTAATGAAGTAGTAATTCATTCAATAAAAAGAGACTAAACTAATAAACAAAAAACGTAAATTTTAATAATATTGATTTTTTTCGGTATTTTTTATTATTACTATTATTTTTTAACTTTATTAAATATGTAATGTTTCTGAAGTCACGTGAAAAACAACAACTATATTTTTTAAGAATTGTTAACTAATAAATACACCGCTTGTAAAAATAAATCTTCAACATTTACTTTTAAATAATAGTCCCAAAACTCCGAAACACAAACAACTTGACAACCTTGTACGTAATATTAATTTGTCCATTTTGGTAAATTTCATGTCAATTTCAATATTTCCTTGAATTTGCTTTGTATGAAATATATAAAAGAAGTATTGCTTTAGTGTAATTAGTTTTTAAGAGAAAGAATTTTAACAATGTTTTAATCAGTAAGCAATGTTAAGAATTTATTTGTTAAAATAAAATAGCTTCTTTGATAAAAAAAAAAGTGTAGCAGAAATGTTTGAAAACGTTAAATAAATTTATTCAGCAGTGTAAAGAGATAATGTCACCTTAATTTATCAGAATATTCCCTTCTAGTATAAATTGTCTAACTCCTTGACGCAAGGTCCTTATTACGTAGGCATAATGGAGGAGGGTATCTTGGTATAAAGTAGTAAACTTTCCCAAGGGTGCTTAGCGTTTAGTCTGAAAGTAAAGAAGGTTTTCTCAACAGCAGTATGACAATTCTCCGAGGGCGGTAATTTTCGTCTCAGCAGAAAGTGTTGACTAAAACGTTTTATTTCCCTCTGTGTTTGTTTACAACGACTTATTTGACATATTCATTAATTAAGCCAAGTTCACAATTACTCTTATAATAATTTTATTTACAAACACCGTAAATGTAGTGAAAAGTTAAAGCCTTGTATTTATGCAACCAGTTGTGAAGTTGTGTATAGCAGTTTGCATACATTTGAATCTCACAGTTAAGTAATGGCGCGCCATGACAATTCATTGGCCGTATTTCCTGAATATTAAAAAGAATAATCTATAGATGGAATGTATTTTTACTGGAATGTAATAAAATGAAATTTACACAGGAAGTTACTCAAAGTACAAGTTCTCATATTTGTAATTTAATTTGTGTATTATTTTTACCATTTTATTTTTAGCCTTTTCAAAGTTAAAAAAAAAAAAAAAAAATACCATTTTTGGTCACTTTCATATGGGGATTTCAAATTTGACTTTTATGTATTCCTACCTACTCTCATAAGAGTCATAAGTCGGAGTGTGGGTATAACTCCCTCTCTTCACTACTAATAACTCAAGTTGTTTGCACGTTTTTAATTAACTTCACTCGAATTGTATAGTTTGTTTCTACTTTTATTGAATAAGGAGAAATACAGTTAACAAAAAGAAACCACAAGACTGTTTGTGAGTAGCGGTAACAAGTTGCATTGGTCGTAGCAGCTGCTGCGTTATATGAAAGAAAAACAGCGTTGAGAAATCAATATTACTCATTAACTTTCAACTTTAACAGATTAAATGACACCATGCCTGGCGTCATTAGAACGTTCAAACTGGTGGAAAAGCTAATATCTCCAATATTGAAATAATAAATCAAATTTCTGACTAATTATCAAAAAGAATTTCAAGTGGTAAGTCATGCACACATACTCAGTAGTAATTAATGTAACGCATTTTACAAAGAACGTAAACAGACTCGTATTTCTGCAGTCGTAAGCAAGCGATCGTACATGTTTCTCATTTAGAATCGGTTCTAAATTTATTATCATACGAAGGCACACGATATGAAGCTGTGTGTGCGGTTTCACCTGATCGTATAGGTTCTTACTTTTTAAATCATGCGCTTCGAAATCATGCGATCCTGTGTGAGACGGCTTTAAGTCACACTTTATCCCATACTGGATTGAATTTATTGTGGGTATTTAACATGGATTAAAAACGTAGGCAATTTAAAAACAAATTAGATTATTGTTATTTTAAACAATATACTATTTATAGTAAGAGTGTACGTTGGTTGTGAGAAACACTTACGTTTTTTTAATACACAAATTATACATTTAGAGTATCTTGAATGTTTACAACTTGAACTTTATACAGAAAATTTAATTTCATAAAGTTAATTATTTTATTTTAATGGAATTTTGTTTTAAATGTGATTATTTAAATTCAAGCTTCAAAATATGATAGTGTGCGACATTATTTTTGAATATTTAGACACAAGTTATCAAACTAATTTTAATCAAATTAAGGATAGTGGAAAACAAAGAAGAAAATTTTAATTATAAATGAAAAAAAGCTCACAAAGAGTCGCATTGTATTTTTGTTTTGTTTAAAAAACAGATAGAGAAAGCTTATTATAATGACGTCATACGCGTCATGTTTTAACAAAATATCTTGAATATTAAAGGGATGTCTCAGTGAAATCAGCATTTCATTTCTTAAACATACAATTATTGAAACCGGAAAAATATTCAAAATTGTTCTTATGCATTCATTTTTTGTGCTGTTTTTACTTTATTTATACAGTGTATTATTAATATTGTTCAGTGGCGAAGGGGGAAGGGGGCTGAATTCATCACAGAAATTAACAAAAAATATATATTAAGATAAGTGCATGGGTACATCCACGCACTACTTTCATGTATGTAATTTTTTTTATTCTCCCCCCTCCCCCTTAACTAACGAAGAACTCTCTAAATTTGTTTTCACATGCAGAGGTTGACTTACCAGAGAGTACACTGCCGCGGTGATGGCTGCGTGGCGGGCGTGCAGTTTGCAGCAGCCACGACCCTCCCTCGCCAACACTTCGTAAGGGTTGGGCCTCGGAGGCCGCATGCTCTCTCTCTCACCGCTCACAGGGATGTTCTGTGCACAAGAAAATTTCGTTAGAAACAACAACATAAAAAGACTGCGTGATATTTCTATGTAAGATTTTTTAAGGAACGCACGATATTACAATTTAATATTTTTCACAAAACAGTAGACGTTACAGTGCTTTTTCATTCCTAAATAAGGAATTCATATTCAAGCATTGAAGGAACAAGAAATCACAGTTAAGGCTACCTTATTTCTATTATTTCTATTTATTATTTATAACTAGTTATTTTCTTGTAATGTAAATACCATGTACAATTAAGAAAATAAATATTACGATCAATGGGTCACAATTATATGATGTGAGAAGTAATTTTAATTTAGGTTGTAAAAATGCATTAAAATTTACATTTTAACTTTCCAAATGTCGTATTCAACACCATGTTTTTGTCTTGAACAGTATATTTGCATATTTTTTATTATAGTTGAATCATATAAATTAATGTATTACTACATTATTTAAAAAAAAAAAAGAAAAGAAAAAACACGAACAAAAATATCACTATTTGAAACATAAGTTCAAATGTTAATAATAAATCCATTAGCTCCATGTTTGAATGGTTTTCTATATTTCCCTTTTTTACAAAACTCCTGTAATATTTTCCTTCATTGTTACATGAAAAATCTAATCACGGACAAAACGAAGTGCCATTCAATTCTCAAGAAGTCTTACTGCTTGCACTGATTTTCCTGTCAGTTCATTGTGGAATTGCAATGTCTGTACTTGATGCTTCTATTAAAGTACCAGCTTACTTTGAAACATTATAGTGTGCCTTATAATGTGGTACAGTACTACTCTCTTCGTTATTTAGTTGTAAGCGCGATTAAGTTCGGTAATAGTCTTAGGATAGAACAATAGGATAGATGAATTCCTTCACTAATTTAATCATTCGTGACTCCAGCTGTGACGGTGCCAAAAAAGGAAGGAAAAGGGAGGGGGAGGTCCAATACTATGGAATATTATAACGTTTACTTGTAAAGAATGCTTAAGCAAATGTTATCATTTCCATAAATTGATAATAAAGCCACACCCGCGAGTAGGAAAAGTACCACAAAAACTTAATAGTGTGGTAAAATTAATTCGCAGATTGAACAAGTCCTTTAACGTTGCAATTAGAGATGACGTATGCGTTTTTATCTCCACAGTGACATAATTTCACCAAGGTATTGTCTCACAGATAATTTCTACCGTCTGTTGCACTTCCATTCTATATAAGTCTGTGTAAAATGAGTTCAGCAACAAAAGAACGTGGTAAATGAATGTTGTAAAATTCGTTACCTTTAATAGTAACTCTTTCTAACACAAATAACTCTATTTAATGAGTTTTATTTTTAAACATATTTGAAGTTTTAAATTTTCTAACACTGTTGACGTAAAACACGAAAATAAATTTCTAGAATGAATTCAATGAAAAGAGGAACAAAATGCTTTTGATGATGAAAAAAGTGGGCCCAGGGCTTTTGAGTGTTTCCGAGAGAGCAGGTCAAGAAACTGACGCGTGTGGTCGAGAACCTCTACAGCCAGCGACTACGCAAAAAGTAATTAATTTCTCATCAGAAAACCTCGCCACAAGCCAGAATGGATGCTTTAGAAAAGCTCAGCTCTATGTTTACACAAGAAAAATACGTGTTTTCATGTTGTTTGTCGTCGAGGAAATTGCAGGACAGGTAATTATGTTTGTTGAACGAAAAATATCTCCTTGTCTTTGTTACTGTTTATAAAGAGTCTCTAGTTGTTTCTCAGTTTCTATTAACTATAATATTCTAAAATTCTAAAAAGTAGTGTGAAACTAGTTGTGACGTCAGAGTCATTCACAAGCGACCATTAATGTAAGAGTCTGACGTCATAAAGTGTTTCACTTCAGTTTTTAGAAAGTTACATGTAAATATACTAAATATGCATAATTTTTATATAGTATACACATACGTAACTCGTAGTTCTGTAAATTACTTTTCATGATGTTAAAAAAAAAAGTCTTCAACGAATAGCACCATCATTGAATTTTTGTTTATTTTAAAGATTGTTTCTTGTTTTTTTTTTTACGTTTCAACTAATGCTGGTATTACACGATACATTTTTTCTATTTATTACCTACAAATTTTTATTACAAAAAAAATTAAATAAATAGAAAATTTTTTCCTTGTAATACTAGCTTAATTAAGACACATATTATATTTATTGATAATTTTATAAAACTCAACATGAAGTTTCGCGTTTAAAAATTAAAACAATCATGTTGGAGAAGTAGTTTGATAGCACCACGATCCTTAGTGTCTTTGTTCTGTATTTTTATAGTTTTTATTATACATCGTTCGCCAAACATACACATTTAAATTTGATGCTAATATATTCGTATACAGTTCTGAATTTCAACGTTGTCAGTTGTAAAGTGTTACGTTGAAGCATTAGCGTTTACTAACAAATTTAACAACAAATACCACAATTATAACGTTGAGTTACACTTCCATATTACGTACTTTGTTTCAATTACAGAGCACGTGTTTGTCTAGTCGAATTAGCACAGTGTTTTGTGTTACAATAAACAACAAATAAAACACATTTATTTCTGTTTGAAATAATATACTTTTCCATTTTATTAAAATATGATCTAACAAGTAACTTTATACCAAACAAACGTTAATTTCTCTCTTTTGATTATGTTATATAATTAATATAATACTAAACGTGTTTTTTATTGTCTTGGAAAGAAAAAAATATTTATTTAAATTTTAAATCAAATTATCACAAGATGAAAAAAAAAAAATCAAGGATTAATCTTATTACCTTTTGTCGTTTTTATTTCCAATTTTTTTTTCTTTGCTTCAATTTTGCATGTTAAATATAGTTACGTAAAATAACAAAACATTAAAAACTAGGTCACTGTCATGAAAAAAAAAAATTGTTTTGCTGCCTTCAAATTGACAAGCCAAAGAATTTAGAGATTGATAAATGATAAACTCGGAGCATTGACACACATACAACAACAAATCGTTTTTGTTTGATTCACAACAATAAAAACACAAAAGAATAATAAAAAGAAATAAAATGGTTCAACGTTCTTTCCCTTGGTTTGTGTGACGTGGTGCCTAAATTGCTCTACTCTCGAGTTGAGTTAGTCATGTCCACGGAACGATTCTGATCGATAAATCCAAGTAATGAGAATTTAAACTCCATGAGACGCATTTTGTTAGGCCTTTGTACAGGTGGCATCTGGAGGGGTAGGTTCTCCCCCACCGGAAGACCGCCTCCCCCAACCCCCACTTCTTTGCTCGCTCGATGGTCGGGTCAGCAGGACACAAATTCCGTAATGGTCGACGCAACACCAAACACACAGCGTGACTACGGCGAAAATGTTTGCTAAAAGCATGTCTATAAAAAATAGTGCTTTTTAACGAAGCTTTTTTCAAATATAAAATGTGACTGTGTGTTTCAACGTTAAGTAGTCGTGTTTTTTTGTGAGATTGCAGATAAAAATATGGAAAAAAAAAATCTGGTCCAAAATCAAAATTTTCTGTTTTCTTCGTTCAACATTTTTGGTGATAAACTCAGAACTGCCTATCTAAAAAGTAATGAAGAGATTTAAAAGAAAAAAATTGCTTTAGAGAGAGAAAAAAAATCAAATTCATTTAGGTGTGGCATACAGCAACAACAACAAAAAAGCAAGATGTATATATATGAATATTATTATTCCATGCTGCAGAAACAAGATATCTGTATATAAACATCTTTTCAGAAGTATCTCATGTAATTACTTCATATATTTTATTACCATAATAGGAGTCTTCGTCTTATTTTCTTTATTTTTCTGTTTTTATACAGTACTACACACATACTACACACACTACAGCATATACAAAGTGCTACTTTAGTTATTTTTCTTCATGACTGCAATTTGTATAGAATATATTTATATTTATTTACATATAAGAACATCTTATTTATTTAACTATAAAGGTGAGCTATCAAGTTATTATCAGTGTGTAATGTTAAATAATATATATAACAACAAAATCCAGCACCTTAATTTTAATATCTTTGTGTATCCGTCTAAAAGTGATACAAATAACAATACGTTTGTAACTGTACAATTTAAATCTTATTTGTAGACCTAAAATTAATTAAACTACATTTGATCAAAGGTACAAAATCCTCAATCATGATTTGTAATTAAATTTTTTCCTTGTCACGTTCGAACTTTTAGATAGGTAAAGAGAATGCAGTATCTATAAATAGACAAAGGAAATAGTAAACAGCACTAACGAATCTTACACAAAAAACATTTAATATACATGTAAATATATGTTGATATGGTAAATATAAAATGCAAAACTGGTTTCAAAGCAATGAGTATATGAAGGGTTTTTGCTTTACTATGAAGGGTGTTGAACGGGATGTGCTCAGCATTAAACAGCAGCTCGACAATTTGCCTGCACGATCTGCTATATTTTTCTTGTCGCGTGTCACACGTTATATCGCTACCATCTGTAATAAAAATAAAACTTCCTTTTTTTTAATATGATTGTAATAAAATACGTCTCATCAATAATGAAAATATCACTTACACGTCAAATTTTGCGATCAACGGTTTAAGTCGAATTAAAATTGAACTTTATATTCGAGAAAAATGCTAAAAAGTATATGTAACCTCAGAACAGCACGAATCCTCTATTGTGAACGTCGTAATGTAGTTTATAAAGGCGTGTTCAAGTTGATATTTTGAGGTGTACTATTCTTATCTGTCTTATTAGGCACGAAAGCAGTTATCCCGGTTTCTCACTAACCACGTTTAATGTCATTGAACTAGGCTGGTGCTAACCGCGGTTACTACGATACGTGGATAACTTTCTAGATAAATCTTTCTTAAATCGCCCCCAATATGTCTATAATGGAGTATTGTCCTCAATTTTTTTTATTGCAGAAATGGATAGAGCGTGCAAAGTTATGCTACCCTGATTTTTTTCAGATTTTTTAGAGCCCGGGAAGTATTTTTAAAAAATTATTGAAAGTCCTTTTTGTGACGTCACGCGGCGGCAAGTCCTATCTTTTTCTTAAGGAGCGGCGTCTCGTGACGTCACAAAAATAACTTTCAATAATTTTTTAAAAATAGTTCCCGGGCTCTAAAAAATCTGAAAAAAATCAGGGTAGCATAACTTTGCACGCTCTATCCATTTCTGCAATAAAAAAAATTGAGGTCAATACTCCATAGTATGTAAATGAGATATTAGAATGTAAAAATTTTAGTGGCTTAATCGAAAGAAGGGGTAAAAATATGGCACTGTGAATTTTGTTAGATTTTTCTGAGGCCGGGAACTATTTTTAAAAAATTATTGAAAGTCTATTTTATGACGTCACGGGTGGCACTGCCCTATCCTTTTTCTTATTTTTTTTTTTAATTTTTTTAAAAATAGTTCCCGGTCTCAGAAAAATCTGAAAAAATTCACAGTACCATATTTTTACCCCTTCTTTCGATTAAGCCACTAAAATTTTCACATTCTTATATCTCACTGTATAAAAATATGTATGTACACAAAAATGTATGTGATGCTCTGTCAATAAATATATTTTAACTGTTTTATATGTTTAGGCTGCAGCTCTAATAAATAAGGCAAGAGTAACATTTGAAATACAATATCTTAAAGTGTACAGTATAATTTGTACTGCCTATCATTAAGCGCTCATGTTTAACGAATTGTCGCATGATAAAATTTGGAATGGTGAAGCTTGTCTCTAAAATGTAGGATCTTATTATGCATTATATATTATATGTTATTATCTTCCAGAAAATTACAAGACCAAGGCTTTGACCACCTGAGCTGCATCGCCAGCAGCAAGTTTGGTAGATGTAATATGTTTGAAAAGTTTCAGTTTACTGAACATGTTTAAAGTTTCCAAAAATAAAATAAAAGTATACTCGTCACCTTAGAAAATTTCCCATTTGCAGCCTTATAAATCCCCATAACCTGTGTTATTCTTACGGAGCATAATGATTAACACGGCTGCAAGGGAAAATTTGCCGAGGTGATGACTGCACATTTAATATTTTGTTGGTAAAATACATTGAAATGGGATTTTTTTAATATACTTAATTGACTAATTCTGTATTACATAGTGCCTAAACGAGACAAACAAAATGTAACTTTTGATTTTTTTATATAAATATTTTTAAGGGGTCATCTGTGTTTCAATAAAAGGGTACCAGTGGGCACAAACTCTATTTTCAATGCTTTTATAAAAATAGTTTTCAAATTAAAATATAATACTGAAAACTTATGAGTTCATAATTTTATACAGCTATAATGTTTATTTTTTCAATAGAAAATTTTACTTTAATAATTCATTTTCCTGTTTTGCGTCTTCTAAAAGTATTGCACATTTTTAACTTCATTTCATTTTAAAAATATTCACAATGTCTAATATTTATTTTTAATATAAATTGATAACTTAATAACGTTTAACTTTAACAATTTTTACTTTTATTTTTTTAAAGCGAGTGAATACTTAAAACAACGGTGAAAAAAAAAACACACTTTTTATATAGTACTTTAAACTTTTATTTTGTTGCAAAGTTGCATTTATAACAGTAATTGTTTTAAAGCAAAACAAAGAGTTGCCTTTAAATAATGGGAAAAAATTATTAAAAGTTTTTAAGCTGTATTGTACTGTACAGTTTGAATAATCAGTTTTAAAAGTTACAGAACTTATTTTCTTTTTTGCTGTTCTATATAAATATGTATAAAGAATATTTTCTAAGCATTATGTACTTCAATTTTTTTATGCAATTTATATTTACTTCGATTACGTAAAAGTCAAAGGACATTTTTTTATAAAACATTTTGATTCAATAACAGACTATAAACATCATCGTTATAATTAAACTGGAGTGTTGGGGATTTAATTGTTTTGAACCAATTGTATAAATTATATTGTACACAAATGTAGGTCAACTATTGTGACAAGATTTTAAAGTGCAAACGCTACTCTAGCATACTCTAGATGCTCAGTTTGTTAGTTAATTAGTTAATTTCACTGGAATTAATTGTTCGTCAAAGTTTTTGTTGAGATTATTTTGATTATTGATTTTATTCAATCCCTATTATAGAATTTATATAATGTAATGAGCAAGAATCATAAATTAAAAACTGAAATAACCAATTTTCTCTCTCTCTCTCTCTCTCTCTCTCTCTCTCTCTCTCTCTCTCTCTCTCTCTCTCTCTCTCTCTCTCTCTCTCTCTCTCTCTCTTTCTCTCTCAGTGGTGGCAATAAAGGTACGTAATTACAAGTAAATGTATAAACGAGTAAGTAAACCCTACATATTATGTAGAAAACAATTTATTGTTGAATATTGATATTTAGTTACTAAATGTAGTAAATTTGTTTAGTAATTTAGTAAGTAATTGTATTCTTGTTAATGGGACTATACCTAGCTGTATTAAATAAATAAAAATGAATTATGAAATACACCGGTCTATAAATTTATTACTGAATGAAATATATACTGTAAAATATCGTTGCATTTTAAAATCAATTTTTTTATTTATTACAATTTTAGCTTATTACAGCATATTCTGCTATTGGTGTAGGCATTATATTATTTCTTTACAAAATCAATAATTTGGATATTTTAATCATTTTATATTATGTAAAATATAGTAAAATTATAACGATTTCATTAATTTTCTCTTTTTTTAAAAAAAATTAAAAAAAATAACTTGGTTGTGCTGAATTTGAGGTTTGCTAGAAGTGAATGTGATTTTGTTGTATCCCACTGGTCTCCATCCCCCCCTTCCCCCGCTCTCTCTCTCTCTCTCTCTCTCTCTCTCTCTCTCTCTCTCTCTCTCTCTCTCTCTCTCTCTCTCTCTCTCTCTCTCTCTCTCTCTCTCTCTTCTCTTTCTCTTTCTCTCTCTATCGGTCAGCTCCCTGGCCCCCCTCCTCCATCCCTGGCAAATGACCCCATCAACCACGTAGCTATTTTGATATTTACGCCTCTGACATCAAATGTGAATTTTCTCCCTCACAAACATCCGCTGCCACAAACCACTTTGTGTACAAACGTCACCTTGTCGTCAAAATCGTGTTTATACGCAGAAATTATACTGAAAATAAGTTTGCACGTGATATTAGAGAGGTGTTAATATTCTGGTAAAATTCGTGTAATTTAAGTTTTTTTAATTTAATGTATTATATATGCGTTGTAAAAGTAAGTGAGTAATTGTATATTACATAAGATAATTTTAACTTCAGCACGGAGGAAATTTTGAATTCCAATCAAAATGATAATATCAATCGTATCATATTACTCATATTTCGTTATTAATATTACTAGATATGTACAGTACAAAATTTGAATATACTAGCTGTATACTGTATAATATGTAGATTAATACTACAAGTTAGTATTTCAAAATAATTGCAAAAGTAGTCAATTAAAATCATTATTTCCATTGTAAATAAGTCCTCATGCATGCCTAAAAATTGAAGTTAATTTTTTCCTGCTCTTTTTCATAGTTGTTATTTCTTTTTCTGTATGCTGAGTGGTGTCAATAAGATGCAGAGAGAGCAAGAAAATGTACGTGTATTGCTGAAATTACAGCATAAAGGCGAGCTCATTCAGCAGTCCTCCCTTCTAAAATTGGTGTCTAATGAATCTTGAATACACGTTAATCAACTATTTGTCTATTTATGTGCTATTAACTTTTACTTTGAATAGATAATTATGTACGAACAAATTGTACGTATTCGCCCACAAACATAAAAAGTATGGTTTATTGCAATTAAGATTAAAGGACATTGTTAAATAATAATAAATGTATTTATCCCATGATTATTCAATCAATATTTAATGTAAATTTATAGCTTTTTGTTTGTTTTTTCAAAGTAAATAACTGCTTATCAGAGTTAGGACCTAGAATTTTTTTTCTAATTTTTCTACCAAAATTTGATTTTGACTGAATAAATGTATGTTAAGACCAGTGGTAGAGTTTTAATTCCTAACTGATTTAAATTATTAATATGCTTCATCGTAAGTAAATTGACCGAATCTTCTTCTGCATTGAATATTTTTAATATAGTACATCAAAATCCTACAAAAAGGTAAAACAAAATCTATTGTTTTGAATCATTTGTTTGTAATTTAATTGTAGCTTGTGGAAAATCAAAGAGCTGATATTATGAAGAAACAAATCAATTAACATCAAAGAGAATCTGAGATTTGTATACTTTTGCAGACAGCATTTTCACTCGTCATGTTAAATGATTTTTTTTCCCCTGAAACATTTCAATTCATTTTCTGTCAACTCCTGACACCTTGCTTGACACAGCCTCAATAAAAATAACATGTTGTCCTAGAAATGTTCCCCCCAGAAAGTTGGAGAGAAAACTGACGCCTAATAGTACATCTCGGGACTCTTCGAACGTTATCCCAACCTTCGGATTTGATAACACTGCAGCTTGACTCGAATTTTGAAATTTTGGTGGTAAAGAATGCCACAAGATTTCACTACACCACTATAGACTTCGAGATCTGTCCATAGGTGTACATTATAAATTATAGTAAGTTGTCTTGGACTAAGTAATGTTCTTTTATGTTTTGTTTTATTTTTGCTTTTAATCTTATTTTTGTTTCATAAATTCTTAATATATAAATCATAGATTGCAAGTTGTTCAAACAAAATATCATGTACCAATAATGTGATCAATTGGCCGGGGGTTAGAAAAAGCATTATTGCTGTACCCTCGCCATAAAGTTGAATAAATAAATAAAAATAAATAAGATAGACTTGCAATAGTAAAAGTTTTCTCAGCTTTCTTGCTCTCCATATTTTCCATATGCGACTGTATGTAATTATACATATATCAACATGGTTTTACCTTCATGATACATGATAGTGTCATTATAGACAGTTAAATAATTAATACTTATAAATCCTATATTGCAGATATATATATATTATTATATATAATTATAATCTCGAACTGTCAATTCATGTGTTAAAATTATATCATCAAATGAAAGATATATGTATAAATAAGATTTATATGCACTAATTACGTGAATTGTCTATTATGACACTGCATAAAAGGTATTAAAACTTAATTAGGGTGTGCTAAGAGCTATACATCACGCTTTGCACTTAAACCCTGTAAAATAGTACTACTTTGCTCATGTCAACTCCTTTTGAGAAACGTGTAACCCGGTAGTATACTGTGGCTTGCTTGTTCCAGCGTACTAATTCTATAGTGCACCGGAATTCCGCTCCCATGCTCACAACTGCATAATGCAATTGTGGCATCCCACAGCCAATCACACACTGCAATAGTTGGCATGTGTTACCGTGTGGTTAAATTGTGCGGCCTCGGTCAATGCAATAATGTGGTAGGAAGTTGGCAATTTAATAACAATAATAAGTTGTAATAACTGAATAGTAATTTCCGTTATTTATAGCTATATACCTATATATTTAATGACTATATATAGTGGAAAACCGAGAAATTGTAATTTAGTTAACACTTCACTACTGAAATTTATTATAACGAAAAACAGACTAATATAGTCGGCCCTGACTAGTGGTTTCATGTAAATACAATACTAATGGTATGGTCACATGATGTCAAGTCAACAATTATTCGAGGCAATTATGTAAGCCATTTTAAATAGGTAGCACTACGCCTCATATAGCCATTTTAAGTACTAGAAGATGCTTAATTTAAATTACTGAAAACGTGAAGGATACACATACAAAACATATGAGGGGAAAAAATCTCTGTTCTGTTTTTGTGCGTTGCCACGAAGCTATATTATAAAAGCATGGTGAACCTAATTTTTTTTACATGGGGTGCATTTTTACCCCAAAATTTCAAATCCATATATCTCTTTGTCTTTTGGTAGCTAATTAGGCTGAGTAAACGTTCGTGCTGTCCGGAGGTGTACTTAATTATAAAGTGTAAAAATTTGATTTTTTTACCAAGACAATTATTCACTTTATATGCTTCACATTTAATTATTCACTTTATATGCTTCACATTTTTCTTAAAGGCATACAGGCCTCAAATTACAAATTAGATAGTCACCAAGTGGGTTTAGAGTATATAATCAACATTCGCATCATTTTTTTCCACGCGTGATGCATCCGTGCGAAGTCGCAGTTCATAGTAAGAAATTTAGTCCTTGATGACGTCATGAAGTCCTTGATGACGTCACAACTCAATGCTAATCGGTGCTAGCTGTGAGTTGTGACGTCAGCAAGGACTTTCTTTGTAGCGCGACTTCGCACAGACGCACCGCGCGCATGTAAAAATAATACGAATGTATATTATAAACTCGAGCAACACTTAATGTCTGTCTAATTTGTAATTTGAGGCCTGTATCCCTTTAATTTGTGCTTCTCTTTGATGAAAGACAATATAAATTTGTCTCGTTTTACACCTGTCTTGATTCATAATCATAATTTATTTTCTCATTAATGAGTGAAAAAAATTATTTTTGACGTTGAAATTGCCATTTTTTTTAAATTTTCAGTGTTTCATGCCCAGTTTTCTGTAGTATTTGTTTTTTACAAACACATTGTCTTTACAACTTCATTACATTATGTATAGTATAATAAATTTCAATAACCTGCCAGTACATATTACGACTTCAATATTTATACAAACAATATAGTTATACAGATCCATAGTCTATTTATATACCCAGTATAATAAAATATATAAAAAAATGAGCATGCAGTACGCTTTAAAAATGCTTTTTTTTATATATACATTTTTCTATGAAGTCTGTTTTTTTTACGAGCACATAGAAGTTAACTTTCACAAAACATGCAATGACATTCCATTTTATTCTTTATAAAGCCCAAGAGAAAATTGCCATAGTAACATTTGTGGTCATACACAGGAGTATATTTTTTTTTTTTAAAAAGGTCAAGGGTCGAAGTATACGAGGTTGTTTGTAATTCCACGTCAGGTTTAGCTAATGAACGTTGAAACTTTTAGCATGACAAGTAAATTGCTGTTGTCGACAGCTTCTCAAGTCCAGGAGCGTGCAAACTACACTTCAATGCACTTCTCCAGACTGCATGCGAGTTCTAATTGTGTACACTGAGGTAAAAAATCTCAAGTGAGCATTATAATATATCGTACGTACTCTAATTACTTTAATATATGCTATATATATTCAGGGATACACACATGGGCTGAATTGGAGCTCGAGGCAGGGTAATAGGTAGGGATAAAGGAGGGAACAAGTGGAGCATCTGTTTAATATAAAATATATGCATTTAAAATTTCTAGGAGCAATTATTATATTATTATAATAGGATTTTATATTATTTGATGTTCTTAAATTAATGAGAACACTTATACATTAGTGCTCCAGTATTAATGATAAAATATATAGGTCAACTCTGCAATGATAAAAAAAAATTACTTATTATTAACCAGGAAAGCTAAAGACCTAGGAGGGGAAGTGACACGGATAAGACCCATGTATAAGGCTCGGCCAATCAGAGTGCGTAATTTTTGTCACGTGACAGCAACTACGCCCGGTGATTGGATAAAAAGTGGAACAGTAAAAGCGCGAAATTTGAAAATAGGCGCACGTGACACCACCATAGTAAATAGAGCCACCATGTTATTAACTTTGTAAATTAATAATTATTCTATAATAAGGCACATAATATTACATATTTTTTATAGTTTACAGATTTGTAAGAACACAGGTTTGGAATTTATTGTAATTAAAACAAAAAATCAATATCTTAATTAAGTTAAGCTGTTTATATAAAAAAAAAATTGTTGTTATGTCGTTTAAAAATATATATATAGTTTTGTTATTCAGGCAACAAAATTAATTATTTTATCAATATTTCACAAGTTTCATTCAAATGAACGCAAATCTGTTGTTCTGCGTTCCAAAAAATATTATTGGCCACGATTCATGAAGAAAGACATTTAGGTTTCTCACTAACCATGTTTATAATATAGTGTCACTATAATTTAATGACACTAAACAGAGATAGTGAGAAACCATATATATATAATATATATATATATATATATATATATATATATATATAGATAATATGGACGAAATTCTCGAAGCAGTTAGCCAGGTTTCTAACCACGGTTAGCTTAGCCACATTTAACTATAAGGTTGTCTAACACGTAAAACAGGTATATAGTTAAACGAGGTTAAGCCATAGAGAAATATATTTGGATAGAGGTAGTGCGCCCATGTTAAATTTTCAGACAAAAATTTGTGTCCCCCCTCTCGTCACCTTTTTTGCCTTTTTGACAAAATAAACTACCTGCTGCAAAACTTGAGCATTTCAGCGCGAGAGGACTCTCATCCAGATTTTCTCAAACTCGCCCTCATCTCTTTTTGTTTTCTCTGTCTTCACTCGTGTCACGTGGTCTAGCCAGCCTGCTGCACATCCTCGGGGGAGAGAGGAGGGATGATGCGTCTGCCCTCAAAGAAACGTGCGAGATCGTTAGGTTACGAGAGTAAATAACAATAAAGAGGCAGGGCGGACAGAGCGTACTGCAATTATAGGAATATTTGTATACTGATGCAATTTTTTTATAATTTTATATATTTTTTGCACCCCATTTTTTAATTTCTTTTCAATACCTGCACTATCGTAATAAATAAAGCTTTGAGTAAATAATTTTAATTAAGTCAAGTAATTAATCTAATAACCACTTTTATATTATTTTTATTAGTTTCATGATGCACGATTTTTTTGAAAAAGGGACGTGGACTATATTTTTTTTTTCGATGAAAAGTTGCAGCAAATTACGTAAATAGTAAATTTTATGTAGTTACAATATTTTTGTCACTACTTTTTCTTATAAAAAATAGACTACTTTTTAAGACGATGTACTGATGTACGAGCAAGAAAAATATTTATATTTAAATTTTCAAAACAGGAAAATCAATTTATTACATTAAGTATACTGTACATCAATTAATACATTTAAAAAATTGGATTTTTTTAACTTCATGCAATAATAAATTTAAAGATTGAACCAGTATGGAGTATTGTCCTCAATTTTTTTTATTGCAGAAATGGATAGAGGGTGCAAAGTTATGCTACCCTGATTTTTTTCAGATTTTTTTAGAGCCCGGGAAGTATTTTTAAAAAATTATTGAAAGTCCTTTTTGTGACGTCACGCGGCGGCAAATCCTATCTTTTTCTTAAGGAGCGGCGTCTCGTGACGTCACAAAAAGAACTTTCAATAATTTTTTCAAAATAGTTCCCGGGCTCTAAAAAATCTGAAAAAGATCAGGGTAGCATAACTTTGCACCCTCTATCCATTTCTGCAATAAAAAAAATTGAGGTCAATACTCCATTATATACTATACATTAAACAATAAAACTATTAGTAATTGTAAAATGTATATAGTACACTATATAATTAATTAAAAAATAATAAAATACTATGTATAATTTTTATTTTTATGCTGATCATGCGAGGAATATTTTCGACATTTTTATATTTTAAATTGTTGTCTTTTCGTATATACAAAAACATAAATAAGTTAATAATGAGTAATGAATACTACGTAATAGAATTATAGTATACTTAAATAATCATAATACTGCATGTAGACGGATTTTAAATCAATTAAAGATGTACTAACGATGTGTTTCGGGACTTTCGGGGATATAAATTTTTATTTAAAGTTATTTTTAAGAAGAATTTTCATAAAATTTTATATAAATCGTATCCGTCGAGTACCTTTTTTTGTTATTTTTCCCTTAAAATTTATTAAGGTTCAGCTCTCAAGGGGGAGTGAGTTATAACACCCCCCCCCCTTGTCTACGCCCCTGAGTACTCTCCACACAATTTGAAATTAATTTTTTCATAATACCTCTCAAAATGCTATAAGGACGTGTCGATAACAGCTAACAACTGGGGCTCCTATAGGACCAACCTTTTTATAATTTTTGTACCTAAATCAATCGATCCGCGCAGGAATAAAAAATTCGATCCCAAATTTTTTTTCGGAAATTTCAAATAATGTACATAATAAAGATTTTAACTATAATTAACAACAAGTTTGTGGAGGGAACAGGTTAAGGAAATTATTTTCTGTTTCGTGACAAACTGAATGGTTTTTACATTATATTACAAAATTAAATTAACTCGAGTTCTTCTATTCAAGAATGCATTGCAATAAGAAAAAAAATATATATATGCAGGTATATATATATATAGCTAGCATGCAAATTTTATCTACTGCTTGTTAATATGCTTTATATAGTTTTCAATCGACGAGATATTGTTGCGCATAGAACATCAATGCATAACATTTCTAAGCTGCAGATATTTATCAATTTTTCAACTGTAATTTCATGATTTAATTGTACCAAATATGTAATTTAATTGTTAAAAAAAAACATTAACTGCCACGTCCCTTTAAAAAAAATCGCGACTGCGGCGACCCCCCGATGTTTGTCCCGACCCGTACTTAACTTGCGTTCCGGCAAAAACGCGTGTCCACTTTTATCACTGCTTATATATAATGTTTTATATAATATATATATAATAATAGGAACGTTTAATTGCAAAATTCGTTTTCATTTTTATAGTCATAGTAAAATAAAATTATAACTACATGTTTAATATATATAACAATAATTAATGAAAGATAAAAAAGAAAGTGTAAAATCAGCAGCGTTAGAGTCGATATTTTCAGCCATGTATTGAGCTCGCTGCATGCGTACGAGTATAACACATGCAGCAGGTATCATGTTACGCTCTCTTGAGGGATACACCGAATCATCCCTCCTCAAAGACTTGCAAACTCTGCAGGGTGCAGCAGGCTGGCTAGACCACGTGACGCGAGTGAAGACAGAGAAATTAGAGAAAACAAAAAGAGATGAGGGCGAGATTGAGAAAATCTGGATGAGAGTCCTCTCGCGGTGAAATGCTCAAGTTTTGAAGCAGGTAGTTTAATTTGTCAAAAAGGCAAAAAAGGTGACGAGAGGGGGACCAAAATTTTTGTCTGAAAATTTAACATGGGCGCACTACCTCTATCCAAATATATCACTCTATGGTTAAGCTAAACGTGCATGGTTAGAAACCTGGCTAACTGCTTTGTGAATCGCACCCATAATATTTTCTATAAAGAAACTTTGTTATCTGTCTGGATAACTTCTTTGAAAATCTTGCCCATCATGTACATCTCTGAACACCACGAACTTTCTTCCTGCTTTGTTTGTAGGCGTTACTCAGCATTCTATGGAGACGTGGTGAACCAAAACTCTTTTGTTATTGATAGATTAAATGCTCTTCTAGCCTCTTCTTACCTCACCCGAAATTTCTAATCTGCATTTTGCATCTCTCTGTCTATTGGAGCTGCAGCTCTAGCAAGTAAGACAGAGGTGCATAAATCTGTTACAAAATCGCTAAAAATGCATAAGTTCCAATGCATGCGTTACTTGGAGGAGATGAGAGTGTAGACGAGGATGCTTCAAATGGAGGCGTTGATGCGTTCATTGCAAGGATCTTGTATCCCAGATCCTTGGTCCATTGATTAATACACACGTCAGCTGTGAGGTCGCTCGACAGGAACAGCTGGCACGCAGATTAATATTCACATTCCCAACTTTTTGTACTGACTACTTCATGTCTTCCGGAGCTGGCCTCGATTAGACTTTTGTAATATAAAAAAGCTTTAGGTAAAAAATTAAACTAGCAAAGGATTAAACCAAGTATTACTTTACAAAGAAAGGATTATAATTTTTTTAAACAGATTAAAAATTTATGCGTCTTAGTAAAGACTGATAACAAAGTTTTTGTGCAAGTATATAAGATATCTTTACTTTAAGACTTCATTGTTGTATTTTTATTTTTTATAAACAATTTTTAATTAAAATTTAAAATGAATTTGAAAGCAAAATTTATTACTTTTTTTTATATAATATTCTCAAGAGTACAGTAAATTTATTTTAAAAAAAATTATAACAAAAAGTTTCTCAATGTCAAATTCATCTCATATTTATTTTTTAATATTTTCCCATTGAGTTTTATTTATAAAAACTTTATAAACAGTTTTTGAAGCTCTTTTTCTATAAAACTTTTTTTTTATATGAAATGACCAGCTGCTGGCTTTTGTAAAAAAAAATTATAAATAATACTCTTTTTTTTTCCGTCATTCAAAGAAAAAGGTTGTGCAAAACGTAATAAAATAATGTGGTTCATTTGAACATTTTTATTGCGTTTTACATTTACTTTATGTTTGAAGGTAGGATGACATAATATATATATGATCATATATAAAATAGATGGAGAGAGAGTTTGGATAGAATATATAGGGATGGTAAAATCAAACAATGGTTCAGAGAGAGTCCCTTTTTACTCTCTTGTGCGTTGTCCTTTCGGCTGATTGGAGCGACTCTTGCTATGAATAATGCACGAGAAGCGGCGAGTCTGTTGGAAAGAGGCAAGCACGGACGCTCGGTTTGGCCAGTGAGGGTTTTGGCATGTCTCCCCCCTTATATTCGCACCCTGACTTTGGTGCGTGCATCCAGAGTGGATGAAAACCGCAGCTGGAATTTGGCTTCTTAATCTGGAGCATTTATCGCACCTTGTCTTCTCCAGCCATAACCTTTCTATGAAGTACCGCACATCCCTTGACTTTATCATGATAATAATGTGAAGATGTCAAGATTAATGTTTTGGAACTACCTGCTTCTTTCTAAACTGTCTAGCTTGGCTCGTAAAATCATACGACGACATTCCTTCTCTGCTACTTCAGAAGCATCTCTAAGGACCTCGCTCTCTATCCGGCTATACCACGACAAACTTTCTACATATCCTATGTATATGTAAATTCAATTCTCACACCTTTTTTTTTTACACCTAACTTTTAAAACATATATCATACTTTCAATTTTGAAATAAAAAATTTAATATCTTTGGTGAAACTAAAGTATTGAATTTTTTTATATTTTTATTCAATGAATAAAAATGAGAGCCATCAATGATTTTTAAAGTTTTGTAAGAATATAATTTAAAGTTAAAAAAATGAACAATTCCTCAGTTGATATAATAAATTGATAAAAAATACTGAATAGGATAATTAACAGTAAAAAATCGTTCTTATTTGAATGATCGATTATTTTTAAACGTCCTATAATGGTAATGTACTTAAACACTCGCTGCCTCCTGAACCATGCATGATATGAAACCTCCTACTTGCTTCCTAATAGCCTCAAAAACACTTCCAAATGGTGGTCTCATGGAAGCCTCATTTTGAAGCTTCTAAATATCTTCCTTTGTTTCAATTCCATTTTTTTAACCTTCATTTTTATGGCTCTCTGATTCCATTGCAAAAAAAAAAAAAATAAATATAAAAAAAAAAAACAGATAAAAAAAAGATTAAAAGGTTAGTCAAAATTAGTGGAGAAAGCAAAGGTTATAATCAAATAGACTGTAATTTGATAAATAATAATAATAATAAAATGTTCATGTGGGATGAGAGCTCTATAATGATCCTTATATCAGTGTAAATATTAAATCTAGTTGAAGACTTGTAAATTGATTGTCCTATTAATTAAATCAGTTAAACTATTATGAAGTAATCCACAGTTTTTTTTTATTAATGTAGTAATATTTAATAAAAAAATCATTACTGGCAGCTTTTAATTAAAGTTTGAACTATCATGGCTTTAATATTATTATTTACAAGATAAAGTATATCTTCAGATAAGACTTGACGTTACGAGTGTAATAATAAAATTGCTATAAAAGGCAATAATTTATCGTCACATAAATTCGAAGGACGGTGTCACGTGATAATAAAGTTGTGGATAAAATTTATTGTCGATCTCAAGATGATTGTTGTCGTTTAATATCAGCTCTATAATAATCATTGGACGTAATGGACGTATTTATATAGTAGTGGCAGTTACAGCCTTAGATATAGATAGTTTTAATATCATTATTTGATGAGGAGTGACGTAAAATTGAAGAATATGTTATTGGAATATTTAGGACATGGTACTAAAAATATTTAGTATTTGACAAATATTTAATAATATTTGTCAAATTTTATGACTATTATTATATTAATATTGTTGGTAAGTGGCATTGCAAATATAAAAATTCAATTAAAATTTATTAAAATGCTATATTAATATTTACACTTTTATAGAAATGAAAGTTCAAATTTTTATTTTTATTTGTTCTTAAAAGTATAATTACGAATTTTAGTGGAAACTGGAGGGTAATGGTCACGATTGATTTTATATTTTAAATTCTCGGTTCTTCGAGGACCCAGCCTAGCATTGCTTAGAACTCTGTATATGTCCCTTCCAAACCAGAGCAGTCGCAGTCATGGACTTGCAATCTATCCCAGCATTCACCTAATTATGCCTGAGGGAACCGTGGAAACCTTAGCCATGGTGGAGGATCAATTAATCACCTCTCGGATGCTCGAGTGAGTATTCTTTAGCTTTTTAGCCAACCGTCGTTTGGAAAAGTCCGGCGGTGCCTGCATGGGATCGAACTCACGATTTAACGATTACAAATCGGATGTGCGCACATACCACTGTGTCCAAGTAAGTGTTTGGTGCAACATTTAAAGGTCAATATATTATACTTTTTTTTTTACATTAACCCGACGTAAAATGCAATTTTCTTTCTAATTAAATTAAATACTTATAATACATTGAAAAAAGATGAAGTTAACTTAATTTAAAAAGTTTTCAAACAAAATAATAAATATTCATTGACTACATTACTATAAATAACATTTTAAACTGGTATCAAATTTATTAATTATTTATGCTAATTTTTTTTCCCTTTGACTTTTGACTTTTATACTTGGCATTATAAGGTTATATGTTAGCTATGTTAGTTTTAAAATACGCGGATCAAATAACTTATGAGGACCAGAAAGGCGACTTACATGCCACACCAAGCTGCCACTTCAAACAGCTTTGAATACGAAATGTGGCAGCTAGCTATAGCAGTGGTTGGATTGTTGAGAACCCCCCCCCCCCCCAACCTCCTCCCTCTCGCGGTGGTGGTGAATCGTTATGTAGACTGCAGCGTTGAAATTTCCTCCGAAGGGGGTGGTAAAGTAAGCACTCAAACATTCCTAAAGTAGCCTCTTAAACTTAACTAGAAACTTTTCAAGCATCTTTTAAAAAGCTCTTGAATTTAAAATAATAAAATTAACATTATAATAAACTTTATCAGATTTTTTTTTCTTACAAATAGCAAGTTTTTGTTTAAAAAAAGCAGTTCATAATTTATTATTGCTACATTTTTTATTACAATTTTTATTTTTGGTATAGATAATGATTACAAGACATGATGATTTATGTTTTTATAGTGACTTTTAAAACTTTAAAGAATACAATAGCAGTTACAAATGATGGTATTTTATAGTGATGTAAAATATGATCTATATAGTGTATTATACTAACAATAGGGAAAAAACATATATACTGTATATACACTGTCATATTACATAATAGCTGTCAAGAAATAAAAAAGTTTTAACTTTGTAAACTTGAATTTTTATATATAACCTGAATTTATACACCTCAAGTTATCTCAAACGTTACAATTTCCTGTTTCTGTGACTTCTCACAAATTCTATAGACTTCACAATCTATTTTTATACATTGTAAAATTGTGTTCTCTTCTATTATTGACTAAAATTACAATCATATTTTGTATTGGAAATCCAGTAAATCAGACACAGTTAACATTTTTACCATCCCGAGTTGTACTTTTTGAGACGTCATTTAAAAAAAAAAAAAATTTCAATAACCACATAATGTATAGATGGAGAAAAATATGCTATAAAATATTATATATATATAAAAAGTTTCTATTCAAGCATGGGCAAAATATTTGGGAAAGGATAATATTGAAGAAGAGATGTAAATATCAGTTGAAGCCAGATGTTGGCCAGCTTGAAGCCAGATATGGAGAAAACGTTCTCCAATTTCGTCACAAACCACTAGTCACAAACAAATCACTCTAACATTGTGCGTCCTTGTTAAATTTTTTTTTATGCCTAAAACTTTTTAATACTTCCTTCAAGTTTTAAGTGAAATGCCATGAAATATAACATTTGATAATTTATTCCATGAAATTTATAGTAATAAATGGTTTTGTTTATTAACTGTATGAGTTGAGTGTGATAATTAAAAAATAAAATTGACATTATTACAGAGAGGTAGCATCTAGCATTACAATAATTATGATCAATTAAAATATATATTGTATTATTCTACAAATTTTTGAATGATACTAAAATATGTGAGGCCTTGTGATGCAAACAGGTTACATTTTCACTAAAGGTCATTATTAATGAATTGAGATAAGAAAGTGACCTCTATTTGCAATTGCTTATAAACGCCGCACAAGTGTTTTTCTATAGTCCGGGGAATGATACAACAACATAACGTGCCCACAAATAAAAAGACACCAAAGAGCAATATTATTTATTGATTCTAGAGCAATTAACAAAAACAACAGCAATTTTTCATTAGTTTATAAATAATATTATCATAATTTTTATTTTTATTTGTATTTGTAAATATAGATATGAGAGTTGTTAAAAGCTAGTATACGGTACCAAAAAGAGGTGAAATATATTTGCTAAAATTTCATTAAAACAGCAATAAAAAAATAATACAATAGCAATTTGATTACTTTTTTAAAAACTATTTAACATATTTCCCAATTATACAGATATTAATTTTCAAACAAAATTTTCTTTTTCTTTAATTAAATTCGAAGTTTTAATAAAGAATAAAAAATCCCTCTCTCTCTCTCTCCCACCTCTCTGAGCAGCTGCAGCGTCTAATTAGATGTCATAATTTTTTGTAATTTTTCCTTTCTTTTTGTCTTACAACATAATAATTTTCGGTTAGTGTAATTTGGTCTTCCTCGTCAGACGAATCATCAGCTGACGTTGCCAGCTGTGTCCCTCGAGGCGATTGTTCGTAAAAACATTCATTCCAAATTTCACAAACTTTATGTAATTAATTGTGCAGAAAGTTTTTCTTATATAAAATGATGTCTACATTTATCATATTTGATTAAATATTCATTTATTTTACTGTAATAATAAAACTATTATAGAACTTTGTAGACACAAGTAAAATTGTTGCTTTATGAAAAAGGATTAATTTTTTACGCACAAAATTTGAATCATAATTATTATTTTTATTACTCCTTTTAGTTGTTTTCTGTTTTCGGTGTAAGACATTTCGGTGTAAGGAATGTTCGGTGTAAGCGTTCGGTGTACGGAACTTTCGGTGTAAAGAAATCTTGGTGAAAGGAAGATTCGGTGCAAGGAAATCTCGGTGTAAGGAAAATTCGGTGCAAATAGTATTTTTTTTTATGAAATGCCAATTTTTTTTCGTAATATAATAATGCTTTTAGGTGAGTTTTCAAGGGGTCGATTTTTTTTTTTTTTTTTTTTACATCAGCTTTCGTGTTTAAAAAAAAAAATATTAATATATTAATACAGTACATAACATGTTGTTAAAGAGAGTTATAAATTTTAATTTTTCAAAAATCTTAAATTTCCCTGATAATAATAATGATAGTTGTTTACAAACTGACACAATTTATTTTGAATTATTTTTTAATTTAAAATGTGGCAAATTTTCTACATGATGCAACAACTACGTATCACGCATAATAACTTCATATTAAATACATTTAAATAATATTTATACAGCATAAGTCAGAGTTATTATCAATGAGTAAAAGTAATATATATCATTAAATCATTAATAAAATGAAAATCAACCAAAATAAAAATTTAATTGATATTATATTAACTACTGAAGCTGTGAACCCAATTATTGAATTACCGTATTTACAATTTTACCGGCTGCGTGCAGTAATGTGATTCAAAATGATTTAGCCTTTAATTTAATATCGTGTTTCTTTTTCTAATAGATATCTTACCGTGCCTTTATAAATCCTTTCTTTCGCGTAAGTAAAATTCTTGTGAACAGCTTTCCGTCCTCCATGGAGAGAACTTGGCACATTTTGCATTGTATATTATATACCGTACAATGTTTCGTTGTTAATAATGATGATATTGCGTGATTCATAGGACTTGTATATTGACAACATGTACTGACTTTTGATATAATATATAGCATAAGTTCTTCTAATTCTGACCTCAAATAGAAAAAGTATTAATAAATTGAAGAACAATTACATTTTTTTATATTTAACAGTTTTATTAACGTTGCACCAAATTTTCCTTACACCGAAAATTCCTTGCACCGAATCTTCCTTTCACCAAGATCTCTTTACACCGAAAGTTCCGTACACCGAACACTTACACCGAACATTCCTTACACCGAAATGTCTTACACCGAAAATGCCGGATACCTGCAGAAATGAATAGAGGGTACCAAATTATGCTACTCTGATTTTTTTTTCAGATTTTTTTGAGACCCGGAACTATTTTTAAAACAAGTATTGAAAGTCCTGTGATTTCAGTTGGCACCCCTGAATCCTTAATAAAAAGGATATATCCAGTCTCTATAGAGACTGGACGCTTATTGACGCCTCCAGGGGGCGTGGCCGCACTTTCAATAATTATTTAAAAATAGTTCTGGGTCTCAAAAAAATCTGAAAAAATTCAGAGTAGCATAATTTGGTGCACAAAAATTCATGTATGTTGTCCATTTATTAGATATAGTATTTTTTTTTTAAATTATTGATGATTCAAGCAATAGACAGGTTATATCATCAATGAATATGTGTTTTTTTTTTCTTTTTTTGTTTTTTTTTTAGATTTTTAGATTTTTTTTGTTTTAAGTATCGTTTTTCCATTAAACATGATAATAAGACAATGTCAATTAGGGCTTTAGGGTTATCTTTTCAAAATATATAATATTGTGTATATTGTGTTTGGATATTTTTTAAGAAAAAAAATATATTATATACCATATACTCTATAAAGAAAAAAAATGTAATTCAATTAAATTATTCAATTCATTCATTTTTCCTGTTGTTCTTTTTTTTTTGTTAAAAAATTATGTAATTTCAATATTAATTCTATTATATGGGTTTTGAAGAAATATATTTATGTATATTTGTATCGGCCAGTAATGTTATATTGTAATAACCTTAGTTGATCTTGTAGATTAAAGACGAATGCAATACAAGGCTCATTTTACGATGTCCATCGATTCATAAACTTGAAATAATCAATATTATTGAGAAATTCCCTGCAGATGTTTATGGTAAAAACAAGACGTTTCTATCGTAACTAAAAAAGAGGATCTGAGATGATGGTACTTTTGTTACAAATATCTTGACAGAAAATATTAATTTTTTATATTTATGAAAGAGAAAAGTAAATTAAATATAAAAAAGAAGAAAAAAGTACATTAAAAAATAACAGTAAAAAAAATCATCAAGGGATTTCTTTATGATTTCAAATACGCTGTGTATAAGATATTGAAAACGGTAAACAGTTTGTTATTTTTACTCTTTTTATGGTAACATTTTACATTTTATAATATAAATAATAAATATACATGACATTATATGAGTTGTTAGTCATATATTATATATTCACAAAATACATGCAAATTTCTCAAAGAGCAGAAATACGCACACACACACAACATTATAACCGTAGGGCTGGACTGTTTATTTTCTCTTTGACTTACTCAAATAGCAAAGGTATACATTATTTGCTTAAAGCTGTGTTTTATTAATATTATAAATGTTGTAGCTCAGTATGTGATGTGGTCTTCACATATTTATTTAACAAACCTTTTTAACGTACCATCTCTACCTTTTTGTGCATTAAAAATAACAAAGTTTATTGAAATATTATATAGCGCTTTCAAATAATTGGTACTTAATATAAATATGAAAAGATCTTCAAAATATAACTTTTAAACTTTGAATATTGATTTATTAGTTAATTTTTTGTCACCTTATTTGCTGAAAAATGTACATCTGGGAACACCCCAAACGTCAATGTTGATATATTCTTTTTATTCATGATGGCTGTACATAATTCACGATTCACGAAGATTCACGAAAGAGTTATCCAGAAAGTTATTAAGCTTTCTCACTAACCTAATTCAATGACATACTAACGGTGGACGTGGTTAGTGAAAAACATGGATAACTCTCTTCATGAATCGCGCACAGTTTATTAAGTACGCAGATTATATAAATTTTAGGCCCTTAAATGTGTCTATCATGTGCTCGAGTTGAAGAAGAATAATAAATTTAATAACTGATTATAGCAAAGATATCACACTAATTTATAGTAAGTTGTACATTTTTAATGTAACATCGATCGAACAATCGACACAGATTAAAACAAATAATGTTTAATTAATATTGTGGGTACACATGCAGTTGAGATTGTAAATTAAAAACATTTTGAAAATCTAGAATTGCAATACAAATAAATTAACAGAAGTTCTGTAATTCTTCTTATGAAGTCTTAATTAAAAGAGTGACACAGTTTCTGTATTAATTGCCAATTTGTGTAATAAAATTTCATTTTCATCAGTTAATTGTACGTGTTTATTTGGTATTGAAATTATGTCAATACCAATGCTCAATTTTTTCTTATAATTTAATTTAGTTGCTATTTGTAATTTCGATAACGATTTAATAGACTTGTAAAAATATATTGGAATCTATCCAAATTTGTAGAGAAAATGTTTAGTAGTTTGAAACTGATAAATTTATTGATTACTCAATTTTTTTCTTTGCGAGCCAATACCGTGCAGGCTATGTCTATAAACGAGATAAAAGCTCACGAGATAAGACGCGAGGCTGCACAACACGAGCACTGAGCACCAAGGGATTAACCCCAGCAACGTTGGTGGCTCAGTGAGATACTGCTGATGTATTGTGTGCCACAAGAATGAAGTAAAACCCAAACAAAAATCAGAGTCCAGCCAAGCGTATCAATCCATACTATACTCTATTGAGAAACTTGTATTAATTTTTCACTTGGTTTGTCTTTTTATTATTAAATCAATTTTTTGTTTTTTAACAAATATATATTGACTAATATTTTACCACATCTTTCATTGCCTTAAATTGAGAAGAAAGTTGTTTGTAAGGGAAATAAGATATTGAGGGAGCGGGATTGTGTTAATTCTTTAATGTTAAGTTTAGGGGTTAGGAGGAGGTGGAAGTGAGAAAAAATGGCAGTAAGTCTGTTTGTAAATACACAGTCAGAAAGAATCGATTTTTATTGATGAACTTTATATGTTCCATGTACATAAGGTTCATCAATGAAAATCGATTCTTTCTGATTGTGTATTTACGAACAGAGCTATTGTCTTTCATGATGTGACCTTCTGGGAGTTCCCCTTTCCACCCTTGACCCTATGAATAATTTTACTATGTAAATTTTGCCTTCAATTAGAACCCTAAAATAATTTTTCGTTTAATCCGATATTACACGATATAATTGTATGCAAAATTGTATTGTATAATATAGGCTTTTACTCAATTTTTATTAGATTTTGTCGTTTACAACACAAAATTAATTTAATTGAGAGTCTTATAGCATACTATTTTCGTCAATACCCTTAAATAAAATAGAATAAACTCCTTCCTCTATAATACAGCAAGATATTATTTCTAATGATTTGACCATGACATCTGATCTAGGTTAGTTATCTCAGTGGACCGAATGGGTGGTTTTCCTAGCAGGTAGGAACGGCTCTCAATGTTCTCTGCCACATTACTTATTAATGTTATTCTACGATCTTTCACGTTTGGTCACTCCCAGCTAAATCTACCCTCGGTGGAGTACTTCTACAAAGCTGCCGTTTTTATTTATCCGTATTTCAGTCGTTACATTAAATGCAAAATACGTTGTGAGTTTTTTTTTTTTAAAGTGCTTCTTAGTTTTTCTTGTACACCGTTAATATAAAATAACGGAACATTATACTTTAGTGATTTATTTTCAATAATTAATTTATAAATCAAATTTCATATAATTTGGTTGCATTAACAAAAAGAGTATCCAAAGTTAGACAATATAATATATTTATTTATATACCTGTTATTATTAACATTTTTATGTTTTCCTTTTATTATTTAATTGTTAAAAGAGTTACGGCACTATACTGTACGTGTAACTTAATCTGTTGCGCTTTGTTCTGTAAATGACTGTTAGTTTCGCTTGGCAACTGTTATATTTATAATATATAATGTTATATGAGGGAAATATAATAAATAACTAAAATGAAATCAATTTTCTCATAATTTGCACAATATTATATAAAAACTCATTGAAGTAAATTTAAAATAAGTTGCGATGCGTTACTTCTAAATTAGTGCCTGGGTGTATGGCTGAAGTCAGCCTATTCTCAAAAACAGAGCAATTCAAGCATTCTAAATTAAAACCAGTGACGACACAAAATGAACTGTGAAATATACAATATTTTGCCATCGTAGGGCTAGTTAACAATATGTGAAAAAAATTAAGTTAATTCTATGAAGAACTCTCAATTTTAGAGATTATTAATATTATTATATATATCCCATTATGTGTATTTTTGAATTAAATCACTGAACACATAAATTATTATAAATTAAAATAATTATTAGTTCAATGAGAATAAATTTTCTTTGTTAATTTTTTTGTTAACTCTTTATACTAGCTAGATTTTTTTTGTTAACTCTTTATACTAGCTAGATTACTAAATTTAGATAAATGTGTTTAAATGCCAATTAAGGATAGCCAAAAACAAACTTTTAACAGTTTTCCAAGTGCGTGAGAGAAACGGAATTTTAATATAAGTTGTGATATCCACAAAATTAATTCAGAATGGTGTTCCCTCACGTATCCTCTCACATAAGTTCTGAAAACGAAATGGTACCTCGTAACAACGGAATTTCATTCGTGCCGGCGGTAAACAACATTTCAGTCTCGATGGCAGTGCAAATACAACGAGGGAATACTCCGTAAAGTTGGAGGCTTTGCTTGTTTTGTACAGAGCTGAGATTTTGGTGATTTATTATACAAATGTTGAAACATTGTATACTTTACAGACACAATCTGAATGGTACATCAACATAGAAACAGATTTAAATTTGCTTGTTTGTACTACATTACATAAATTTTCATATATAATTATATCAAATTAATCTAGATATACAAAGTTCTGTATTATAAGATTTTCTGTCAATCTTTACCACTCTCAAATCCTTTTCAATTGTTGAATACATGAAAATATATAATATTTCTAAAAATCAAAAATTTCAATTCATCTTCTACTTTTTCAAATAAAAAAAAAATCAGAAATTTTCTTAATTTTTGAGGGATGGTAATGTTATATTATATGCAACAGTAACTTTATACCTGAATTAAAAATTTAAAAATAAAAATCATGTTGTAGAAGAAGGGTTTAAAGATTTTATATCATGAAGATAAAGAATGATTGGTTGTTTAGAGTTATTTAAAAATGCTATAAATACTGTAAGACAAGCAGTATGTAATGATATATATATCCATATATATTATATAATATATATACATATTACATATATATGGTTTATATACAGTATAAGACGTCACGAAAACCTCAGCCGCCATTATTGGCTATTATTGGATTTTTTTGTTCTTTTAAGATAATAGTTACCAAGTTACCAATCATTTTATGGTTAAAATAAAATACTTTTCTGTATACATCTGACAACTTGTGCAGTTGACATATACGAACTTATTATTATTTATTATCATATATAGTGTAATCATATATATATATATATAGTGTTATATATATATAGTGTAAAATATTGTATTTCCATGTCGTTGCTCTTGGAACTGTTTTATAATTATACTTTAGGGGTTACAAACTGGAGGACAGCTAAGGATCGCTATTCTGACCCTCATGCTTGCAATCAAGGGGCGTTCGTCACGTCTCAGCAGTATGCGATCGTTGGCATCAGTTACCGCATATAATAGAAGAGGCAGTAAGTGCTCAAGCTAAAGGTGCGTTTCCATGAAGCGATTGTGAGTCAGGTGAGTCAGTTAAAGTGGTGCTGAATGGCGTACTTGCTGCAATATCGTATGGCGGCCATCTTGATGAGAAAAATATGACGTAATATTTTTGAAATATCGGAATAGGCCAGGTCCACGTGATGTCACTGCAACGCATATTGCATACTTTACAGGAGCCTGCCGTGCCATATTGTTGTGTTGCATCAGCAGCATATGTGTAAGGGGAGAAAATGTAGAAAAAATTTAATTATACATTATATACGACAATTATTACATTTATATCGTTTCTATATCATCTGATAGTTTTATAAAAAAAATACACAAACTGCAGTTCGTGTCCTTAAATAATTATACCTGGCAACAAAGTTAATTTTTCTAACTTTTTTTAATTTTTTTTTCAATTGTTTTAGGCATACGGTATGACAACAGTAGTGGAAGGGAGGGGAGGTAAACGGCTGAGCGTTATCCTATCCTGTAAGTAGGCAACCCAAGGGTGTACTCCGTACTAAGTTCTGAACGTTCTGAACCTTCGATTTGGCGTTTCGAAATTAAGTTCTGAATGTTCAGAACCATTTCCGAGGTTACACGAAGTGAGTCAGCTGACTTCAAAAAAGAGGTTCCGAGTGTTGCGAACTTTTCCTCCGAACTATCGGACGCTATCGGAACTAGAGTCAGCTGATCACATTTTTTGGGGGGAAATTTGAAAAGTACGTAACAAACCTGTGCAACCTACGTGATAACTGTTTGATTTGAGGTAAATCTTTGCTTAATTGGTGATCAATAACTGTTACGTGAGTTTTATGTTAAAATTTCTGAAGCCATTGAACAATTCTCTCTTTTTCGTATTTTTTTTAAACTGATGCGTATTACCGCGAAAAAGAACGTTCTGAAAGTGTTCCGTTATCTGATGTTCTGAAGTCAATGTTTTTGTTCAGAGTCGGTCCGTAATCACTCATATGTTCTGATTCTGAACGTTCTGAACCTAATACGGAAGACACCCCAACAATCTCATGGCGCTTCCCTATGTAACATATTGCAGAATATGCGCCTCTGTCGCCCCGATTTTCACACTCCATGTAAATTCTCCTTAACGCATGCTCTCTCGTTCACATGCCGAGAATAACAGGGGATGTTAACTGCAGGACGGGATACGTGTCATCGTAATATATTCACACTTCTCACTCGTAATAGCATTTCTAAGTTTATCGTTCAATATAATTGTATTACTCTGGGGGAACATGATATAGTTTTACATTGTTTGCTCTGAAATTTACGTAATTAAATTATATAATTATTATATAATAGACTCAGCTTCAAAACCGGCTCTCTGAACTTTCTGATAAAGTCTACCTTTCAGGTGTTTTGATAAGGATATAGAGATGGCTCTTATCGAAAAGTAAAGAGAACCGGTTTTGAAGCTGATGGTTTAATTATGTAGGGTATTTAAGTGTATCATCATGTATAAAGGTTGAGTTTTAATGAGATTTAAAAATTGTTTTTAGAATTAAACAGATGCTTATGTAGTAACAAAAAATATGCAAATCTTAAAAATACAGTATTAGCATGAAGCGTCTTGTAAAAATAAATTATATTGTAATGAACTTTAAATTAAAGACTTTCACTGTCCACAAAGTCAAAGTTGAGTTATAATAAAAAAAAAAGCTGTAATGATGTGTAAACATCAAGTGGTTTTAGTGCTCCTGAAAAAAAGTCAGTTTAACTGATGCACATGACATATTAAACTACAGCTATAATATATTGTATACGTTGATGTATGTCTTTCTAACTGCACTCTGACCATAGCCGCATGCATTAAAAAGTTATTATTGCTGAAAAAAGTTTAAAATAAAAAAAGAAAGAAGCAAAATTTACTTTTTGTACTTTGAAATTTGTTGCATATTTTATGATTATTACTAAAAAAAACACTGTTTATAAAATTATTAGCAACACTAAATAATTGGGTGAATATAAAAGCGAAATTCAGAGCCTAATATTTTCACCACCATTCCCCGGGTATATACACAGGAAATTGGTTTATAATCACTTTATGGGAATTTAGTTGATATTGATTGAATCCTCACACAATATGTTTTCTCTGTTAGTATCATAAATTAGCGGCTTTTAGCACGAAGCGTTTTCGTGATGTTTACAAGCAGTAGTACGTGTAGGGAGGAGTTGAAGAGATAAATTAAAGCTATTTAATCAAATTCTCAACCGGAAAAAACATCGTAAATCTCAAAGTTTCGATTCTACCTCAATCGCAATTAGAGAGCTTCGCAAAACCAATCAGTAAACAAAACGTGTGCTGCTATTTTTAACACCCCACAGTTATTTTTTATAAAGTTCATTGTTGTTTCTCGTCATTATACAAAGTAAGTATTATAAAAAGAGATGATAATAATATTAAATTTGGTTATGTTTAATGACAAATAGAGTGCTTGGATGCTTAATTGCCAAAACAAACTTAAAAAAAAAAAAAAGAAAATGGAGGAGGAGAATTTTCAAAAATTCAAGCAGTAATTTTTTTAGTTTTTTACTAATAACATTTTATATTCTGATTCTGTTTTATATGCATTGACTTACGAACACGAGTATTTCTATTGGTCATGAAGCATTAATGTGATAAATTTGTCAATGTATATAAGACGTTAATATAACAGCAAGATTGCATAAAATATACGCTGCTGTTGAACGACGAATAAAATTTAAATTATTTATGAAATGTTGAGTATCAGACTTGATGTAGTACTTTAGAACTAAAACTGTTTACACTGAGACGTTATTTGTCCTTCAAATCTGCTTGAAATCTCTCTGGTTTGCTTAGCGACGTTTACAGATGCGTATTCTCGTGAAAAGTATATAGCCATAAGTGAGGGTTTAGTGAGCCACAAGTAGAAATATGGTCGCAATTTTTCAACACAAACCGTGCCATTAAGAGTGACAGCCATCCTATGGATTTGTATCACCGGACAAGCACGAACTTTTTACAAATATCAAATAGAGAAAAATTGGTGTTATATATCTACTGAAAATTTAACCACGTTTAGTAAAAATATTTCTTGTGAATGGATTACGAAAATCATTTTTTTATTATTATTATTATTATTATTCTAGAATTTATACCTGATATTAAGCAAAGTGCCATGGGAATAGTTTCTTGCACAAAGATCGTGATTATAATATGACATTACGATGGCTGTGACAGTTGACATATGGAGCGATTGGGAGAGAGAGAGAGAGAGAGAGAGAGAGAGAGAGAGAGAGAGAGAGAGAGAGAGAGAGAGAGAAATAGAGAGAGAAATAGAGAGAGAGAGAGAGAGAGAGAGAGAGAGAGAGAGAGAGAGAGAATACGACACGATAACAACGCTACACTCGTGGACACGTAAGCAGACGATAAATCTTCAGTAACAATGTGCCACTTGAGCACGTTCCATGTTGGACTTAATTCTGCTGCATGCACACTCACTTCCCAGCTCTCTACGTATATTTGACATTATTAGATCACATCTATAAAGATATTCCAGTTGCCGCAGTACATCTTTATTTATTTTTATTAATAATATATAAAAGAATAATTATGTTTGAGTTTTCAAAACTGTATTGTAAACCTTATAAATTAATTTGTAATGTTATAAAACTGGATTATTATAATATATTTAGACTTATTATGATTTTAATATGATTTATGACTGTATAATATGATGTGTATCATTTATGAAGATAAAATCAGTAACTTAATCATAAATGGTTGAGAGTAAGATATAAAAAGTAAACTTCTTTTTTTCAGTTTAAATGTTCTACTTTTGTTAATTAATTTTAAATTAATTTGTTATTATACAGTCATGATTATTATAGAATATTACAATACATCTTCATCCTTAGGTAAAGTAAGTTATAGAGTTGTTTTGGAAAAATAAATATTCTTTATGTTTAATATTATACTAATTCGTATTAGTAGAGATATGATAGCTTTTTGTTTTATTATACGGTATGTTATAACAATTTTTTTCATATAAAAATTACCTTCATTAAAAATGATGCTACATAAAAATGTGTATTTTTAAATTATTAAAATAATATATATCGTATAAAAACAAAGTTTTAATAACGACTATGAGGTATACTCAATTAAAATTTTCCAGGTCGATATGTATGCATATGTTATTGCATATAGTAGGAGTCTCGTATAATAAATATTATCTCACCTAAACCACAAGCCAATAAAATCAAAGCAGTAGTGATTATAAAAACGGAATATTCATTGTACAAAAGCAATTAAAGCACCCACAGTCCATGTTTTTGTTTGTGTACAATAAAACGTAATTTAAATAGAGATAAAAGACAGTAATTTAAATATTTTGTGATAGAACTCTAGCTAAAATTTAATCATTTTTTTATACTTTAACAATACAAAACAAAGGCATTGTCAAATATTTATACAGTAATCATACGACCGCATGTTTTTCAACAAACAAATTGAAATTTATCACAAAACTAATTTGCATAAAACACGACAACAGAGTATGAAGTTTCGTAGTGGATGGATGCACTGTTAGACATCAAAGCATCAATATATACATTTACAATATATTCATATGCAGGTTAAATTATATAAAAATATGTTTTTAAAAGTAAAAATATCAATATTACAACAAAATGTAATATCAATATGTATATATTTATAAAAACAACAACATTTTTTTTTTAATTGTAAAATAAACATTTCTATTTTAAATATTCATTATATAAATAGATTTTATATAAATTTAAACAAACTAATAAATATATACATCTTATTGTGCTGTTCAGTACTATAATTACAAAATTGTGCTACTTTTACAGGAAAATTACATTTAAATACATTTCGATTTGAAATTATAAAATAGAGAAAAAAAATGTGTAAAAAGTTGTCAATAGAAAACGATGCATGTTTTTTCATTAGTAAAAATGTCATTATAAAAGTTAAAAAATGCCCCGTTATTTTATAATTATAAAAATTAGTATTATAGTGGACACTGATTTGTAATGAACACTAAAAAAATGTAAATTTACCAACATGGCACCACTTTTTTTTAATATCTGTGTAATTAATGTAATATTAATTAAAGGGGTACCAAAGTGAATACTTCTTTTACATATTCGAACAGCTAAGAATTATTCTGATATCCCTGTGTCTCAATATTTTCGCACGATGCCTAGTTATTTTAAAATTTATTATTTAGTTTGAAAAGTGAGTTTAAAAGCCGTTGGTTGATTCAAGTCGGTGCGCGCCCGCAGCAGCCGCTGATACGACCGGATACGACGAGAATTTCCCTCGAATCACGGGAACCTCCTCCCGCCCCTTTCTTGTCGTATCACCGTATCACCGGCCGCTGCGGGAGCGCATCGGCTTGAATCAATCAACGGCCATAGAACTCACTTTTCAAACTAAATAATTAATTGTAAAATAACTAGGCATTGTACGAAAATATTGAGTCATAGGGATGTTAGAATAATTCTTAGCTGCCCGAATATGTTAAAACAAGTATTCACTTTGGTACCCCTTTAAAGGCCTTATGAACCTTTGCACAATATTAAGTACATGGTTAGCTTTGCTTTAGTATGATTCGGCTGCATATTTTTTTTTGTTTCAGCAGCACAAATATCAGAGATAATAGCCGATGAAAAGGAACCTGTGACGTCACTCACGCTCATTCAGCGGCAACAATATAGGGAAATCCCTGCAAAAGATAGGTTCACTCCCGCTGCAACCACGGCCACAATTTTACTTCTGGAATTTTGAAACTTTACCAGGGCAGTCTTGATAGTATTTGTCAAATAGCCTGAAAGATTTTTTTTTATGACATTCATACAAACCGAGTTATTGCGGTAGAAAGAGGAGCAAAAATGTTGTATAGGAAAACAATGTTAAATTTTTAGCTTGTCTTGCAACCGCAATAACTCAATCTGTACACACGCCACCAAAAAAATTCTTTCAGTCTATTTGACAAATACTATCAAGACTGCCCTGGTAAAGTTTCAAAATTCCAGAAGTAAAATTGTGGCCGTGGTTGCAGCGGGAGTGAACCTATCTTTTGCAGGGATTTCCCTATATTGTCGCCGCTGAATGAGCGTGAGTGACGTCACAGGTGCTTCTTCATCGGCTATTATCTCTGATATTTGTGCTACTGAAACCAAAAAAATTATGCGGCCGAATCACCCTGAAGCAAAGCTAACCGTGTACTTAATACTGTGAAAAGGTTCAGAAGGCCTTTAAGGGAGGATACGGGCAGCGGGTGAAACTTGCTGAAGTGCGTTGCAATAATAGTTTTGTGTGCAAATTAAAGTAGAGTTCTGCAGACAGAATTATCTACTTGCTGTTACCATGTTAAATGAGTATATTTGTATATGGTTTTATTGTGTCATAGCATATATAATTATAATGCTATAAAGAAGGTGGCATAAAGAAGGAAATTTGTAATTATTTATGTTGGATTTGTCCTATAATGATACTGAGATAACATGAGAGTTTTTTTTTTTATACGAATAAAATACATTATATTCCGTGTTATAATTTTCTTTTAGCTACTTACCTATTTCTTTAAGCTATTTAAAACTTGTAATAAGAATGTGCTATTATAAAAAGAAGTTTAAAAAACAGAATTGTTAATAATTGATGACTTTTTATGCGCAGAATACAAAATGCGACTTCATTAAATATTTAAACACGTTTCTCAAAGAAGAGGGAGAAAATCCGAACAGCTCGGGGAGCAAACTACAGTGCAGTCAAGTTAGAAGACTGTCCGGAAGTAAAAGGAATTTTCTTATATATTAGAACATCAGTAAGGTCTAGGAGAAATACTGAAGAACTTGAAATTGGAACCTTATTGCTGATATAGAGTTGCAAACTTTAACATTTAATTATTATTTCTGCGTTTAAAGTTTCCATAATATTAGTTATCACTGTTATCAGCTATATAATATCAATATTAAATGTTGAAAACTTTTAGACACACTGTCTGTTTAAGGTATCACCATACCTTGTATGTCATAGGGCATGATGATTAACAAGGCTACAAATGAAAATTTTTCAAGTCAACGAGTTTACCTATAATGCTCATTCTGGAGCCATAAAGTAGCATAAAGAATATTACCTAAAAGAAGCTCTTTTTTTTAAATATAAATACTATCATGAATTTTTAAAAAGGGCACATATAGAGTGTGGTCTTGATTCAAGCTGATCAAGGACTATATATTGGGAGGACGGCCTAGGACAACTTATTGAAGAACCTTGATACTCGACAATAAAATTCTCGTCAACCTTCGGGGAAGTCCGCTAAATGAGCCACGTGCTCGGGCGGTTTCTTTGAGGACGTCAAAGATTTGACAGCTTGACAGATTTGACACATGGCTAATAAAGCGGCATCTTTGACCGCGGTATCTTTGTAGCTGACTCTAGGCCAATCAAATGCGCTAGAAAAGTCAAGATCGTGACGTCACTGGGTTGAGGAAATGGCAGCGCGTTGGCGGCAAAAAAGTTAGGCCGTCCTCTTGTATATAGTCCTTGCAAGCTGATGATGTTGATATTTGTAAGCTACTAGATTGTGTGATTCCTTTTCAAAAGACTATGTACATACAGTACCGAGTATTTCGTACTTTGTGTGTGATAGAAGGAATATTTAATTGATGTTAATTTAGTGGTCACTTTCATTAATTTCCGTTGGGACTGTTGTAAACATTGAACTGTATGTGGGAGCAACCGCGGCAGCAGCGGTGCTCTCTGATCTCCAAAATGCAAAGCTGGAACGGCCGGCACCGCGCAAGTCCCAAAGGAACCTAATTGAATTCGCACGTTTGTCGTTCACAGCAGCAGAGAGTCGTGTAGCATGAATTTTCTCTGCAGAGTTTTTGTTAGTCACAACTTAATTTAAAATAATTGTAAACAAAAACATGCAAACTATATAAACAGACTTTCTTTTAAATTGGTTGTATTAAATTATATTTTTTTTTTATTACATTGTAAAAATTTAACTTTTAAAAAAGTAAAAATATAATACTTTAGGAGGAACTAAGTTTCTGTCTCTTTTTTCTCCTCTCTTTTAAAATTAATTTCAATGTTTTGGTTATTATGATTTTCAAACTTTTCCCGGGGTGCACTATGAACACACACCTTAAGATTTTAAAACGACCCACCTGTATAGACAAATAATCTCACCTTGAAATTAGGGAACTTGTCCAGCATTAAAATGGAACAGATTGCATAAGCATAAGCAGCATTTGAACAATCTAATTTAGCTCAGGCGAAGTTATTTTGCTAAAAATTAATTCAACCGTTTCCATAATAATTTATTAGACATGTTGTATCAATTGTCTTTTAAAATCTTGTCATGAACATAAACTCTGTTTCATAATAACTTATGTCTCATAATCATAATAAGTTAATAATTATAATATAAAGGGTGGGGAAAACATTTATGTTTCTTTATTTTTAAAAAAAGGAGATTATTTTACGTCATGTTAAGATTAAATATTTAATTATAAAAAGGTAATTAATGCTCCCATGTTTTATAATGGCTCTTTTATAAATGGAAATACTATAAACTATACATATTATATGAAGCTATTTCTGGTGCCAGAATAGTACCATTGTATGGTTTAAATTTAAACGAATAAATTATAATTAATGAGATTTTTTTCCCCGTAAAATTCTGTCATTATTTCTTTTACACCCCATTTGCTGAATAAATGGTGAAAAATTTCTACTTCATTTAAGTTTTGTTAAAATTAAAATGTACTGTATTATAGCTTAATATGCCAGAAACAGAGAATAACCCTTGAATATAATTATGTATATAGCTATACAATATAACCATAAAACCATAATTACCAAGTACATTGCATACTATATATACACATAGTATAGTTAAAATATGTAAAATAAATGTATGGTGTTCTGTGAACAAAGTATCAAATGAAATTTAAAGTAATTTTACTGTTCGATACCATACCGTTCTCATGTGGTTTAAAAGCCACTCAAAAGTTATTTAAAACTTTTAGAGGAACTTAGATAAATTAAAAATCATTACAGAAAGAATGGGCAAAAAGCCGCATTACTTTTTATAAAAAAAAGTTCAAATATCCTTTTCCCCCTAGATATAGCTCCAGGCTTAGGAACTTTTGCAAAAAACATAAATTGACGTCATAATTACATGACGTCATAGGCATCAATATTTAACTAAAAAAATCATTCATTTAAATTCAAATTAAGCCTTTTGCTTCTCAATTTGCTTTAAATGTTTAATATTTTTTAAAAACATACTATTCGCACTAAAAAAAATCATAGTAACTTGAAATTAATTTATAAATGCAAATTTATTAAAAAAAATTAATTAATTTTACACTATTGTTAGGAAACAAGGAAAGTGAAAGAGGAAGTGAAATGAAATGTTACTTTCACAATTTCGAAATGTTTTCAATCGACGAGGAGAGGAAATTTAATTGTGTCACTTTGATATTATATACCTTCATAATTTACTTCCTCTCTAATCTTATCCTCCCTCAGGGCTTCTTGACTCTTTCAATGTTCTAACATTTATTTATAAAATGTGATTTAGTATCTTTCATCTTTTTAATTGGCCTTGTTATGAATAAAACTGGTGATATCATAATTAGTAGAAGTTAATTATCTCAACCCTGTATCCTGTCTCTGATACAATTACATTATATTTCCGTGCCTTTTTGCTATCAAAATAATTCAATAAAGATGTAATGCAACTTACAGTATACACGAGGCAACGGTAAACAAATTAAAAGGAGGGTGTATGGAGAGATCGAAGTTGCACAACCACTAACAAGGAATACAACACAAACAACCAAACAAGATATACAGCTCTTATGGCAAATTTCTAATATACAACTCTCAATTCTACCGATTGTGGTACACCCGATCAGATAATGATATTTAAATGGGACATGTGCACGTACACCATCATCGGAGAAATTGAGAACTACATTCTTTAGATTCAACGTCTTGTTTTGCAAGGTGTGTAAATAAAGAGAGAGGAAGGTACTTTTTAACTCTGCATTTGTTGATGTAACCGCAAGTTGCCTTCATTTGTTTTTTTAGGAACCTACGTCACATCAAAGTGAACTATCTTTAGAAGCAAAAACCTGGAGTAATTAATTACTTACCTCTGAGGAAGTTGCATGAAATCTTACATAATCCTCTCATTGTAGGGAAAAAACGAGCCATTAGAAAATCAGAAATATTATTCGATTTTAGAAATACTTCTAAATTAAGTGGATTTTTATTTTAAATTCAGTTGAAAACCCAACAAATTAATTAAAACTATAAAATTAAGGTGCTTGCAAATTCATATCAGTTATATCATTTTAGTCTCTGAACATAAAGAGACCTTACCTGACTTAAAGGTAAAAGTATTATTTAATGGTTAGATAATATTATGTAAAAATTTACATTACCATTTAGACATCATTATCAAAAATCCTTTAATAAGACATAATTAATTGTTGCAAGTTCACTTTAATTGAAAGTTTCAAAAGTTAAAAATTTTCCATTCAAAACAATCAGCGAGTTTCGCTTTTAACATTTCGCCTTGAGATTAGGCAAATTGTACAGCATCTAAAAGTAGTGCGGGTTGCATATGTAGCAGGGGCTGACGTTTTTCATCAGATTTGACGTTGAACAACTTAGACGGTGAATTAATCAGGCTCGAGGTATACATATGAACTATTTTAGTGTACACTCATCGGCCTCATCGCCTTGGAAAAATTCCTACTTGCAGCCTTGTTAATCATCATGCCCTGAGTTATTCTTAAGGCGAATTCACATGACGATTTTTATCAAGCGACGCGAAGCGAATAATGCGCACTTACTGTAACATTTCATTGGCGGCCATATTTAGCGATTAAAAAATGAGCATCGCAATTTTTCGTGATATTTGCCGCCACAACCTGGCGTATTCGCTCGCCGCATTAGGATTTCACAGCTTTTGCGTCAAAATCGCGTCGCATCGCCATGTGGATCCGCTTTATACACGGAACATGGTGATTAACAAGCCGTAAAGGGAAATTTTCCAAGGCGATGACTGTACATAGATGTGCATAAATAAACACAATTTCTTACAACAAAATCGATATAGTTAACATGAAAACTTAAATGTAATAAAGTTGCACTTCCGTGTCATTTTGAGTCTTACGAGGTCGTTTCTCGTTCTATGAAACATAACATTGAGGCAGCACAGAGAGCAGATGGTTTGTTTCACAAAGCTGGGAGGAGGCAATATAAATGTGTTGCACAAACGTTGTCGCACTGGAAAATGTTTCTTTTACAACTTCATTTGATACAGACCCACACCATGTGTACCATAAACAGTAAAAGTATAAGCCTGGGAGTTGTTAAGTTTTATATACTTTTAGCGTAGTATTATTATAAAGAAATGTAATATTACGGTATATAAATAATTTGTACGTACAAACTGTTTATTAAATAGAATATTCTTTAAAATTAAGTTATTAATTATAATTATAAAGTTTAAGTGACTAATAGATGATAGTTTTTTTAGTATACTTTCAATACGTTCACATGCATGTTTATCTGTTTAATATATGTATTCGTTGACGACGGATAATGTTAATTATTATTTTCAAATCCGTATTAAACACCATCATCTGAACGTGGTAAACTACATTTACAATACAACACAAGAAAGCAGGACCGTTACCCCTGCCTGATTGCAGTACAGCTGCAGCTCCAAAAGACAAAGAGAAAGCAAAGTTGCAGTTCTGGGAGAAAAAGTAATCACTCAGTCTTGCCATCAGAAAAAGGAACATCAAATTTCTTACGACTCGGTAGGAACGCCCATAAACAGAGCCAGGGTAACAGTCGTGTGTCTTGAGCTGTACATTTTATTCTGACAAATATACTGACAGTGAGATTGATGAAAAATATTATGTCTTTTGGGTGCATTTAATCATTTTAAGTCTATAACAATTCACAAACAACAGTTTTTGATCATATAACTCAACGCATGTTGTCACCTATTTGTAAATAACATAAATTATAAATATTTATTTATGTAATTTCAAATCAGGAATTAAATGTCTCGTAAATACTTCTCACGCAAATTAAATTTATTGCATGATTTAATAATAGATCGCTGGTAATTTGTCTGTCTCATGGTTAATGGGCAAAAACATTTCACACCTTGTGCCCAGTGGAGGGCGTAAATGGCCACGATACATCTACTGTCTACAACAAGAATTAGTGATACTCTCCCTTAATGCCTATCTACATAACGGTAATACCACATACTGTTACAAAATAATTTAAACTTCTTTGTTTGCAGTGCTGTGATTTTTGTTGTTTATATATATATATATATATATATATGTATATATATTGATCTCATGATTTATATATATATATATATATATATATATATATATATATATATATATATATATATATATATTGATCTCATGATTTTTATATATATATATATATATATATATATATATATATATATATATATATATATATATATATATATAATCATGAGATCAATGGCAGTAACTGGACCGGATATTTCATTCAATGTAATTTTGTTATGGAGAGAAAATATCTACTATATTAAAGCAATATTTCTATGCTACCAACTGCATTATTTATCAAGGATAGAAATACTCGCGCGGTAAATAAATTTTCTCAACGTAATATATAGTATTGTTGTAACATCAACCCAGGGTCAGCTTGAGAGCAAAGGGACCACCTCATGACCTTTGACCTGTATTTGGGACAATTGGGTCCGAAAAGGGGGGGGGGACCTAGCAGTTTTCTTATCTGATCATGCGATTTTTTATTCTACAATAATTAAATATACTTGAAAACGGTTATTTGAAACTATATTATCTAAAGATTTTTTTTTAAATCTTTCATTTTTTTGCTGTATTGCGATTTTAATTACTAATAACTGTTTATTGCGTTAATAAATACAGAGGTTGAAAGTTTTTTTTATATACGCAAAATTAACATTGTTACCCAATTAATTGGTGAATGTAAAAGAGAAAAGAAAAAAAAACTATAAACAAAATGCTTATTACAAATTGTTTATACAAATTACATTTTTATTACAATTCTTCTCACACATTCTCTGTAATATTACCTGTACAGTATAGATATTAAAAAAAACTATTACATTCTCGTGGTTTGGGTAATCTTTCGGGGTCCACTTGGATCACTTCGTAAGTGCGAACTGATGTGACCAGACCGACCCTTCAATCAACCCACTGACTTCGTCCACTAATGCAATCTCCCTCTCTGGACTGTTGATAGCAGATAACATTCACAAAGGATTAGTGATGATCCATGGAATGTTCGTACAACGATGACAATAATGTTTGTGGAAATACATCACGTAAAGACATGCACAGATTTGTCATTGGAACGAAAAATTAACTTCAGACACTTAAAAAGTTAAAAATAATTATTTAAATTTTAAGGAAAAAAAGGATGAAACTTATTTTTCTTTCTTCAATAAATAGCTAATTATATTTAGAGCAAATTTATGTTTTATAATGATATGCAGACACTTCTTCTTTTGTTATACTTTGTTATACATATATATACATACTAATTTTGATTTACGACATGAAAAGCTACTTATAACAATATGTCGTTTAACGGCGCTAATTCATTTGAATAAATATGTTAAATATTCTACGTTATTTTATACAAACCTTCAGTATTTTCTATCGATTTAGGGTTCAGTTTTTCATAAAAATATTAGCATATTATTATGTATAAATCAGGGACTGGATGCACGCGTTTTTTTCGTGCATCCGAGATGCGCATCCGGATGCAAATTAATTTTTCGCGCATCCATGGATGCGCATCCGGATGCAAATTTATTTTTTATGCATCTGGGATGCGCATCCGGATGCAAATTTATTTTTCATGCATCTGGGATGCGCATCCGGATGCATTAATTTTTTAACGTGCATCTGGGATGCACGGATGCGGATGCAAGCCCATTTTTGCGCATCCGTGTGCATCTTGCATCCGCATCCGATCCTTGGTTTTTATAATACACTTTGTTTCTTGCAATTTTAAACGAAAAGTGGCAAATAAACTTTAAAAAAATGCCTCGTGTTAAAGATTGATTTAGAGGCCATTAGCAAAAAACCTGATAAAAAAGAGAAAAAAAAAGTGTTAAATGGATGCAAATTTATTTTTTGCGCATCCGTGGATGCGCATCCGGATGCAAATTTATTTTTCATGCATCTGGGATGCGCATCTGGATGCAAATTTATTTTTCATGCATCTGGGATGCGCATCCGGATGCATTAATTTTTTCCCGTGCATCTGGGATGCACGGATGCGGATGCAAGCCCATTTTTGCGCATCCGTGTGCATCCTGCATTTGCATCCGCATCCGATCCCTGGTATAAATGTATTTCTTAACCATTTAAAATATCAATTTTCCAACCCGTAATGTTTTCCTCTTTACGAACAGCAGTTAAGTACATTTTTCGGCTTAAGTATTTTCACTTTTATCCTAGAGCACCATGATCAAGGATACTTAAGGAGCAATTTTAAATCCATTTTACTAAAATCGTTTCTATAGAACTAACACTTACGTTGGTTGGTTGCCAACAAAAAATAAAAATGTTCAAAAAATATTTTGTGTGTTTCTAAATTGAATTTTTAGCACTATCGGGATTTCTGTTCCGCAGTTTTTAAAAGACAATGAAGTTGCTGGCTGGACGTTTCAACCGTGATGTGAATTCTTGTTATCGGGACCCCCAGGGGACGACCGTGTCTTCGATGAAATTGTAATAACACCGCGTAGAACGTCAACACTGCCCTAACAACCATTTCAATCATTATTACGACTTTCTTTTTTTTTTTTTTTTTTTAACGAGACTCTAACTTTGTTTTCGTTGAATTTTATGTCATTTATATATAATATATCAGACAAGAGTTCTAACAAAATTCAGGTTACTCCCGGATTCTTGAGCCGGAAGTCTTATTTACATTTCAAATAGAAATCTTAACCGATATAATAAAAAAGAAAATATATATTTTTTCCTTGTAATAAGTATTTGTTCATATAAACTCTCCCCAAGTGCGTTTTTTGCATTCAATTTTTTTGTGCATTTGGATACAAGATGAATTTAGTGCAGTTCAAACTCGTATCTGTATTTAAACAAGTTGTGCTAAGCTGTTTTTTTTTTTTTTTTTTGTCTTCTTCCTAAACTTCCTAAAATTATATTAAATTATAATTTAGATTGAACACTAGACACTTGAAATTTATATTTTAATAACTATATTATTTTATTGCAATATTATTTTTGGTTGAATCTTTTGGTTTATATATTTTAATGATGGAAGAAAAATACAGTAGTATTATTTTTCCAATTGAAGCATTTTTTTTTATGATTTCAAAGTTTTGTTTGACTGTGTTCCAAAATTGAAAAAAAAAGCTTAAATTGAGTTAATTATAATTCTGTTACGAAGAATTCATTCACAAATTTGTTATTTATCAAAAATTTTACGTGTTAAAAATCACAATGATAATAATTGATCGTACCACATTTAAGAATAGTATAAAAAGTAGCCCATGAATTTAAAATCCAAAATCCAGCAGAACAAAAATCGGGGAAATCGAATAAAAGAATTAAACACGCTGGAAAAAAGCTCTGCTTTCATCGAATTTTTAACACTCAAGTAAATGAAATTTTAATAAAATTAATGGAATTTGTATTTAGTTCTTTAAATTCTTCTAAGTGATTGAAAAAATACAAATTTCTTTAAAATGTCCTGTATACTGTATAACATCAATGTAACAAAGACTTTATAACAATATCAGAAAAAGACACACCATAAAAATGTCTTGGCATTACCGTAATAAAATTATTAAACAATATAGAAATGTCTTTATTGACAATTGTCATCTTAAATACTGCATTATGAAATGTAATTTTAAATAAGGTGCAGTTAATAAATTTCAAAATACAAATTAACATAATGTATCATTGTTCTGACTAGAATAATTAAAATAAAGTTATATCTTACACTAAAGAATGTTCAATATTTTGAATTCAACCAACCGCAAACAAAATCGTTAGAAAAACTTAGCTATATAAATTAGATGTTCAATATTTTTGTAGCATTGCAAACAAATTCTATGCCAAATTGCTAAATCATTAGAATACTTGAAAAGATAAATATAATTCCGAGGATAATTTCAATAACGGTATAAGTAAAAATTGTCAAGACATTTCTTGGTATGACAACAAACTTTTGTTGTTGACATATCGCGTGACTTGCCTGTGGTTTGACGCGGACGGAGCGCGGAGGTTGTTGGCTGCGGGGGTTGCTGTAGCTCGCTCGCTGCTCATGCCGCGACTGAAGCGTCCCTTGCCCACCACCACGAAGTAAGACCAGCACGCAACCCCCGCGCAGTCGCCCGTAACCACTCAACGATTGCGCATCAAATTGTCGGTTATTTATTATAAATATTAACAAAATCCGAGTCACGTCAAGTAATTTAATATCAATATCAACTACTCGTAAAAAAATTTCATAAAAAGTTATCCTCCTCAGATTTTGTAGAGATCACAGCAGCTGTTTACAAAAAAATAATTATTAAAATTACATTTTTTTTTTCACTTCATTGGCCTGATTATCTGCTGAAAAAATGGTGATTGGTTACGTTTTGTTTTAAAAGAGTTTCAATATTCTTAGGTCACTTGTCAGCAATTTACTTAATTATTATTGCTGTTGAATAATTCTTAATAACTCGTTGAGTTTTTGTATAATTACCACTTATTTGTCAAGGTAACACTATTCAATGTTTTAAGGTAGAGATAACGCCGGTCAGCTGTTTTTTTTAGCTCCATTTGATTAATATGTAAACCTTAGCAAATTCACAAAAATTCTGAAATTTTTTTTGAGAGACAGATGTTAGTGCCTACAAGCCACAGAAAAAGTTTCAAAACAATTTAACGATCCGATTTTTTTAAATTAATTTTTTAGTTTGTCTCTCCATAAGAAAGCCCTATGCTGAAAATTAAAAAGATTAATTAAAAAAAAATCGACTCGTTAAATTTTTTTGAAACTTTTTCTATGGCTTGTAGGCACTATAAATATCTGTCTCTCAAAAAAATTTCAGAATTTTCGTGAATTTGCTAAGGTTTACATGTTAATCAAATGGAGCTAAAAAAACAGCTGACCGGCGTTATCTTATGTCTACATTAAGCTTTAAAATTAGTGTTAAAATTAGAAGTGATTTACAATGTTTTTAAAAAATGAAAAATAACCATGCTACAAATTTCTCCCATTATGATACATGTTAAGGATGGCGAGGGTGGGTTGAGCGCATACAAACAAAGGACACTAATAAAATGTAAACAACATTATTTTGGCAGAACGTGTTTACAGAAATGTATCATAAAAAAGGTGTGCCTTTTTGTTTGTTTTTTCTGCCTGCAAGCATGCTTGCTAATAAATTGTTATAGTCGTTATATACCCTTTTATCCGCAGCAACTACGATATTCTGATAAGAAATAATAAGAAATTTATTGGTCTATAATAATAGAAAAGTCAGTATTATAAAATGCTTAATCAGAAATGTTAATAAAATTGTTTACTTTTTAGTAAAATCGTTCACATATCCAGCATTACCTGTACAGTACATCCTATTCAACTGAACACCTTTTAGTCTCCGATATACATCTGCACCTGTATAAAAAATACATGCAAAATGTACAACTGTAACAAAATTTAGTAATGCCATGGACTATTTCTGTCAAAATTTTTATGTTCGATAATTTTTTTATTAATTCCAAAGTGCATCCCTGTTTTTATGAATAACTTTCTATTTTTTTTTTATTTATTACTTGAACAATGGTATTTTATATTGTAACAAAATGTAAAGCATCAGCAATAAACCTAGAAGATCATTCGAAAAGTGTTCTGGTTTAAGCTAAAAGGCATTTCATTTTTTACATTTGGTAGACAGGAGGTGAGGTAGACTTTCTCAGAGCAAAGTATTGGAAAAATAGATGGATAGCTTCCCCCAACCATCCAATTTTTTTATGAAAACCCTCTTTCATTGAATTATAAAGACTCGTCTAAGTATTTTCCTGACTTCATCATTGTACTGCATAAAATATATTCAAAAATACATTCTGTATATAAAATATACATAATATTCTGTATTCTGTAGCTTGAGTTCTTGAGTATAGCTTATGAGCATAACGTTGAGCATTTGAATTATTATATTATATATAATGACTTGAATTACATTGACAAGGAAAAAATACGTGTTAAAATTGCAGTATTACGGTGTTGTATATCGTATATTATACCAGTGTGCTGTATATGTGAATGCTTGAGAATGAAATTAAAAAAATGTACATTGTCCAATAATTAAAATTAATTGAATGAAACATGTATGCAATTTATAATAGTAGAGAAATACAGAATATTGAGAAGTAGCAACATTCTAATGAATAGATCTTGAATGTGTTTGCTATACAAAAGATGGAAACTAGGTTAAATATCTTTCACAAGTGCAATCGGATTATAATAAAACATATAATAAAAATACAATTAATTTTCATACATGCATATGACGTAATATAATAACTATACGTGTCTTTAAGCTTAAAAAATATTAATTATAATTGAAACTCATATTTATATAATATATTTTATACCCACGCCATAGACTTTTATTGTATAATACATTATTGAATTTTATTTCTCTTTTCGGACTTTTTATACCTTTGCCGGTGTTCGATGTAATCCTTCTGTGTGTAGTATGTTGCGATGGTCACTTAGTGTTCGTGCACGTTACTATGAATAACACTTGCATGTACTACACATATCACTACGTTTCGAGAGTCAACTGCTCTCTTCCTCAGGTGATCTGAGACTGAGACTAAGTACGTGTACTTGAGAACACCTTGAAATACCTGATGTAAGACTTTAAGAAGGGAAGGGGGAGGGGGAATGAGATGCTACACACCATCCACAAATAGCATCTCATTCCCTCTCCCCCTTCCCTTCTTAAAGGTGAACTGAAGGGATTGCTTTTTTTTCCCTTTAGGGAACCTTATATTACCTATCCCATCCATCTGCACTAATTTTTTCATGGCAGATACTTATTGTGCTGCTGTAGGACAATTAGTGAAAAAGTGAAGTTGTGACGTATTAGCGACGGTTGGTTGACTTAAAACTCGCCGCCGTGAAAAAACACACGAGCGACCGCAAGCGACCGCGGAAACTGCCGAGGGAGCGGCGATCGGCTCGCGATCGCCACTCTCTCGGCAGTTTCCGCGGTCGCTCGTGTGTTTTTTCACGGCGGCGAGTTATAAGTCAACCAACCGTCGCTAATACGTCACAACTTCACTTTTTCACTAATTGTCCTACAACAGCACAATAAGTATCTGCCATGAAAAAATTAGTGCAGATGGATGGGATAGGTAATATAAGGTTCCCTAATGGAAAAAAAAAGCAATCCCTTCAGTTTACCTTTAAAGTCTTACATCAGGTATTTCAAGATGTTCTCAAGTACACGTACTTAGTCTCAGTCTCAGATCACCTGAGGAAGAGAGCGGTTGACTCTCGAAACGTAGTGATATGTGTAGTACATGCAAGTGTTAGTGACGTGCACTAACACTAAGTGACCATCGCAGCATACTACACACAGAAGGATTACATCGAACACCGGCAAAGGTAAAAGTCCGAGAAGAGAAATAAAATTCAATATGAATATATATCCTTTGCACGAAAAAGTTATTTACTAATATAATATATCATTATATTGAATAAAATAAAACTGTCGAGTAATAATAGAGTGCTTTCATGAATTTCAATATGAAATTTCTCATTTAGTAATTTTTAATGAAAATGAAAATTCTTAAAATGTGAGTATATATTTTGATTTATCAATCCCAATGATAATTATGTAATACAAGAAGGATGATTAGAACATATGATTAAATTAAGATATGATAGTGACGACATCTCAAACGTCAGCTGGCTGGTTATATTTATAAGTGCATGGATATGTGCGTGAGGCCTGGCGATCATATAGAACAAAATGTGAATGACATAATTATATATAGACACAGATATTATATATCTTACATTATTAGGGCTGTCTCACAAAGGATCGCATGATTTCGGAATGTATAATTTAAAAGGTAAGAACTTATGCAATCAGGTATAGCCGCACACAGCTTCGTAACGTGTGCCTTCGTATGATAAGAAATTTAGAACCGGTTCTAAATGAGAAAAGTACGATCACATACCTACGATTGCAGAAATACAAGTCTGTGTGCAACCCGCCTTAGAGCTAAATCAAGGACACATAAATGTAAAAGTCTACACTGCATTAATACGCGCGCGTATGTTCATTGCATTAATAGGTTTCGTATAACAAATTAACTCTAAATTTGTCGTATAGTTGCATGGTCAGTGTTTAAGGATAAATATAATAGGTCTGTTAAAACGAGATAGTAAATGTCCTCTAATAGACGGGACTTATCTGAGAAAACTCAGTTAATTCAATTATACAATAGTAGATGCTACAATAATATTAGACTCTTGTCATTTAAGTCGCTACCCAGCAGAGAGATTAGAAATTCTAGTAATAACATAGGAACCACGGCAATATTATGTGGTTATTATGGTTAAACTGTCAGTAGCAAAAAGAAATAAGCTGAGTAGGTAGTAGTAGAACCACTCTGAAAATTGCATCTCTCACTTGATATCATGACATTTCTTTCCGTGAAAAAAAATATATATTATATAAATAAATAAACAAATAAAAATAGTCTAGTTTTTGAAAAATTCAACATTGAAGTGCAGTGGCTATTATTATAGCCAAGTCCGCTTTTCCTTTTACACAGAAAAATTTATTATTAAAACACTACACTTTTTTCATTAGCATATTAACAGTTATTGTCTTTTAAAAAAATCAACTCACAATCTAAAAATATTGAGAAATAGTGACAACACAATAAGTTTTAGATGTAATGTTGTAAAGTATCCCTTTCTTAACAAAGATTTAACGCTATATGGAATAATTTTATGTGATAAACATTTAATCCATTTAACAATAACAGAATGATTTAATATGATATCCAGTGTTCTAATAAACATAATAATTTATGTGTAATATTTAAATAAATGTGTGTATATATGTGGGTATAATTAATTATATGTTTATTTAAATAATATCTGTGAAAATTGTTTTATGTGATAGGCTGGAGATGTACTACATCATGTATCCAAATTTATGAAAACACTGTATTATGTATTTATACTGTATTGGATTCAATAAACAAATTACTTGCTGCATTTGAATATTTTCAGAAGATATCAAGTTTTATATTTTTATTTGATAATTGAATTTTTTAAGGTGATATTCACAGTAAAAGTTGCAACACTAACTATGAAACTAACGAAGTTGAATGTTTTTTACCAGCCATGGATGTGTCAAACGTTAAGTGGTGGACGTAATTTAGTGATATTAAAACATCACGACTAACAGAAGACCTCTAGAAGTGTCTCTAGACCGAAACTTGCCTGAATCATTTATAAATGTTGTGAAAGTTTCACAAAACTTATTTGCACGCTTCATTACATTTCTAAATATTTTTTTTTATATAATTCTTATTCATATTTATTTTCATAACAGAGAAAATATTAAATTTCAATCTCAATTTAAAAATAATTATATATATTTTATTAAATTTTATCTCTTTTTCAACTTAAATATATAATTTCAATAAAATAAAATTTCTTCTTTCCAAAACGTATAATATATTGATAAATATAAATTTGTGATATAAATTCATAAAAAAAAATTGCAAGTAGAAATGGTTGAATTTCTTTAATTTAATTCCTTTCTTGACGTTAAATTATTTTGTGAACATTCTCATCATTCTCTCTAGAGAAAATATACTTTTTAAAAAAAAAATGATATTTGTTGGAAAACATTTCATAAAGATTTTTTTTTCATTATATCAGTATTTAGATGAAAAATATTCGAGCTATTGTCTGGCATTTACTGGTAAGGTCTGTTTGCAACAAGACTGAAAATAAGAAGAAAAAGGGGGGGGGGGCTTAAGTCTGTTGTCGTGGAGATATGTGCTTACTGGAGACGGTGGAGCATCTCTCTCTGGTGAGAATTTATCGCCATAATCCCACTGAGCGACGACGTGAATTACACCACCAGTGTCCCATCATCTCGTCTGATGCTGTGGCTGAATACGCTACGCTTCAAGAGACTTGGTATGCACAATTAAACGTCATAATACCCGTAGACATATAAAAATAAATTTATGCATAAAAAAATATGAGAATTAAATTTATTGTTGTTTATTTTTATTGTGAAATATAACTACAATTGTGTTAAAATGGGTTAAAACTGTTAAAAGCACTTAATATTTTCTTCTCTGTTCTGTAATTATTATATAATTATTATATGAATGTTTATTTAATTGCGTAGTCATATGAAGTAGTGTGATATATTATTATATTATATCATATCAAAGTAATATATTATATAATCTGGATTATACTACAACGCTTTTTAATTTATAAATAATTGTTGAGTTAAAGTTTCAAAGAATGTCGAAAGTTGAAATTAATAAACATTTTATACATTTGATAAAATCTAATAAGAGATAAACAAAATACCGACAGGCAGTTTTATGTCAGGCTTTGTAATTTAATACAAGACTTACAATTAATGAATCATGAAGTGGCATATTTATTTAAAAAAAAACTGTATTAAGCCGGTATTACGATACAATTTTGCTTAAAAATTTTCCTTACAAGACAACATTAATTCAATTATTAGTTGTATTGAGATTACATTTTTTTGTAAGGAAAAATTGTATATGCAAATATTGTACACTTTCGTCAGAAAATTATAAATTGAAATAAGCGTTACTTATTAGTTTTTAATATTTTATGCATCGTGAAGCAAAATTAAAGAAAAAAAAAATAAGACAGTTCAACTTTTGTAGGTGTATTTCAAATCCTTTTATTAGCGTTAAATTTATTGAAATTAAATTTTTGTTAAACTATCAAAATTTCATGCAAATTAACCATTGATGAATTTCATGACACGATTTAAATGTATGCAGTTACATCTAGATCATATTGCATGCATAATTTAAACCCTCGTTATTATTCATACATTCTGATATTGATATTTTAACATCAATAACATCAATATGGATGTTGTCACCATCGTGCCTAACATGTCTTTGTCTCAATATGACATTATCACAGCAAATTGTAGAAAGTTTAGATTCTGTTTGGTGGCAAGTTGTAATTAAACTTCTTTATCATTGTACTGTATAACATTTATAATGTCGATTGGTTTATGTTATATGTCATAAGTTAGTAGTCATTAGTTAGTCATCATTGTAGTTATGTCAAAAGTTATTGACGTATTACTCTAAAGCTTTATCCTATATCACATGATAACTTATGTGAAGTTGTTTAATATAATTATAGCTTTGTTGTGTTGCTTTGGTTCTGTATAACTTTTGCTGAATAAACAAGATATTGAATTTGAATTTTATTCCCATGTCAATTGGTAAAATTTTCAACTCAACGTTGGTAACGTTTTAATTTAAAGCCTTATTTATGACATAGAGTTTAAAAAATTATTTTTTAATTTTATTTTTATTTTATGTTTTATTTATTATTATTTTTTTTTAATTCTGTTGCAGTGTAAAAGTGACACAAGTGACTTTATTATATTCTTGAACTTCCCGGATCTTCGTGGACCCTATATACGTAGACTTAAAACTTTATGAGAGTTGGTAAAAAGCTTTCTGCTTTTTATGCTTTTCAATCAGGTTGGACGTAAGACCAAAATATATTATATACATTACCAATTGACAAAAGGCTTTATATGAAAATATACATCATGGAGCTTTGATCTGCTTTACCACGATGATATATTTACTGTCTTAACCCAGATTTCCTATTGTTTTCTCAGTCATGTCTTTACCAAAGCGCTCATTGATTTTCCCCCTTGTGGGTGCCACATAAAAGCAGCATCCCCATATTGTTATTGTGACGCTTGCTTGCTTGGCCTACAGATGAGCTTTGATGGCTGAGCAAGTTGAAGCGTAACGTTTGGGAAGAATTAATGAACCGCTGCAAATCGTTTGAAAACCTCGTGTAAATCACTTTTACCCCTACGTCGCGACTTCAGCTAACCACAATATTTTGTCAACTTTGACTTTGGTGTCCTTTATACCTTGAAGACGGTGGAGGAGACTATAATAGAATTGAATTCTTGTTGACGGTACAGTTTCGAAATAGGGGGGAGAAAAAGATAGGGGCTACGTGTAACGCATAGGTAATATTTTCAAGAAAGGAAAAGATAGTCAGCATTTTATTCAACTGTATGAATGGAGGAGTTAATAGCTTTTTTTTTTTAAAAAGAACTTTCTTGATAGAGTAGGATACATGTATGCTATTTGAATGAAAAATTGCGCCATTGTATAGTGACCATGTAATAAGAAAATAATGTTATGTACAAAGGAAATGGAAATGGGAAGTGAATTTGACCAATATAAAAAATGCCATTATAAATTCTATGGAATAGAAACTTGGATATTTCTTGGGGTAAAAAAAAAGATAAAAGTAAATCAAAGCTGTAAAGTTAATGCATATTACATTCTGACTTTATTATAACAGTCAAGATTTCAGTATAATTTACTATAATATAGAAGGTAGTATTCTCTCCTTTTTAGCATTCGTTGGATGATTTAATTTGAATCTATTATTTATTTTTGTTTCGTTTAAAAAAATTCGTTATCTATTAAAAATTCTCTAAATTTTAACTTTTGTGCTCTCTTCACTCAAATAAAAACAAAAAGAGATGTAATATGGAAAAATTGCGTACGTAAACAAGCCAGAAATTATACTCTTCATTGTATATTTTTATATTTTTAAGTACCCAGAATGTGAGACCGTTCAGGATTCTACTTTTCTGTGCCTTCGTTTATGAATATAAATTAAAGGAAATAAAAAAAATGTAGGGTACAGATATGGCTTTTCACAAACCTAGGTAGAGGAATTCTGGAAAAAAAATCTTCATATAATGTGCTTTACGCACTTGAGACAATCTATTCATTGAATCATTACGTAAGAAGACTGGAATTTAAATACCCTTCCTACCCCCACATTAACCTATAAACTGTAAGCTGTAGCTGTACATATAACATATATATACAGTATATATATATATATATAAATATATATATATATATATATATATATATATATATATATATATATATATATATATATATATATATATATATATATATATATATATATATTATATATATATATATTTGTGTGCTTGAAATCACTAGTAAGATAAAACGTTTTTAAGATTTTTTTTAAATATTAGATTGAATATATATGTTCAATCTAAACTTTTTGCCTTAAAATGTTAAATTTGAGCTAATTAAACATAAACAAATTATTATATCTGTGCGAAATTAATAATTTAAAAAAAGCTAAAAAAATAATGTATAAACATACTGTATATATTATTATGCATGTAACCATTTAAAATAGAGATCCTATTAAAATGAATATTATTTCACTAATCATATTTAATTATATTCAGTTGGATAATTTTTAACAAATAATTTCTAAATCATTGATAATTATATTTCCAACAAATATATTTTATATATTTGTTGCAACGTGTGGTATGTACTGCTCTCGGTGCTTTATCAAGTGTGTTGGTTAGCGGTGGAGAGTTTCTGCCCCCGGTTCCCCAGAGGGTCTAGCACTGGCAGTCACGGAGCGAGTGACATCACGTCCGCGTCCAGCAGGGGAGTATCGGTGGCAGCCGAGGGATTAATCCGTCCATTCCAGTGGGCGCACCGTCGATTCATTCCATCCCATGGATTTGTGTCAGTCCGCAGAGCGGAAGAGATTTTTTTTTCTCTTATTGACAAAAGGAAATAAAAGAAATATAAAATAAAATATCAGAAATTCTATCACTTGGTATTAAAAGTTATATAGACATTCTTTTGTATATCAATATACAGTATAAAATACTACATATTGCTTTTTTTTATATTATTGTGTATTTTTTTATATTTTATTTATGTATCTGTATTTTTCTAAAGTCATAAAAAACAAACGAATATTGATTTATGAACACGCAATGCCACAGGGGTTAGCTTATGTTTCTCTTCAATAAATTGTTCATATATTATATCATATATATGTTTGTGAATATTATATAACCATGCTCAAAATCGTTGATTGTTTATCTGTTTGATGTAGACAATATATATTATATTAAGAGTGCAAGAAGTAATAAAACATAATAAATCAAATGATTGATCTATTTAATAAAGTTGTTAAAATATTTGCATGTTATTTACAATTATTGAATGGATGAAAAAAATGAAGAAACACGGCTATAGGAAATTTTTACACCATGCCCGCACATTTTTCAATCAGTTAGTAGGACTGCATGGTTATACTAATATTACTAACCATTAACCGCGGTTAATGAGAAAACTGGACATTTTCACTCGTTTAACTCATTCATGAATACCGACAATAGTTGTGTATATTTATACATGTATTAACACTCTCAGAAATAGGTGTTTCACAAAGTGTTTCAGAAACACCTAAAATGTTTCAAAAATTGCCCCCTTATTTAAAACACATATCGTGTTTCAGAAATCATATTCAAAACACTTAATGTGTTTCTGAAACACGATAAGTGTTTTGAATCTGATTTCTGAAACACGATATGTGTTTTAAATAAGGGGGCAATTTTTTAAACATTTTAGGTGTTTCTGAAACACTTTGTGAAACTGCACCTATTTCTGAGAGTATACTAGGTTGTTTGTTTGTAATTTATTTTTTGATATTTTTGGAACTCATGACTGTATAAAATGGGCAAATAATACTGGCTCAATATTTTCAGATTTGTCAAGCATGTCATGTTGAAACTATACAAAGCTTCAATATAAAATTTGCTGATAAATTTGTCTACATTTTCTAGGTATATTGTTTCTGTATGTAACACACACTCAAAAAATAAAAATTATATTTTAACGTTACAAGAAAAAAATTTATCAAAGTGAATAAAAGGAATTGGGACATTATTAAATTGTTTTAAAAAAAAGTTAATATTACCTCAAAAAGCCAACGATTTCAAGTATTGCTACCAAGTTTGTATTATAATGACTTAAAAGTATGAATGTAGAAAGGTTCACGAAGAGTCTTTGAGTAGTCACCGTTTAAACTGTGCACAATTTCCGCACGTTCGCTTTCTTCTACCTCGTTGCACTGCATTCTCTGTAATTGCACGCCTATAGCACTTCTAGTGAGGTGATATTAAATTACTCTAACACATTCACACTTCCATAGACAAAACAGGACCAGTGTGAACGTTTCTTAAAAAATTCAAATTTCTTCAAAGGATTTAAATTTAACTTGATCTCATTATGCAATAATTTTAATAAAATTATAACACTGTTCTTGATGGTAAAAAAATAGAGAGAGAGATTATTTTTTTTTAATATTTTGCTAGCCGTTGGGTGTTCATGCTACGCTATTAGTTCCATTAAAATTATGAAGGTGCTATGCTTAGTAAAGAAGCTTTTATTTAATTGAAAAAAGAATTATATACATTGTATTTTATTTATTAATTTTTATACAGTAAATGTTTTCAAAGAGTAGATTCAAGAAATATAATATACAAAGAAACTTAATGAATAAAAAGAAAATTATGCTGGAATTTCATTTTAAATATAAAGAAAAATATTTAATTTTGAAAAGTGATATAGCGAGTTGTAGTAAGTTATACTTTCAGATAATTTAATGGTTCGTTAAAAACATTACCGTTTTCCCCTTGTGTAACTGCAGACGTGATTCCATCTTAAAGTGCAGACGTTGCAGGTTGCGTTTTTACAGGGGTACTTTTTCTTTCTTAGATCGCATTAGCAGTGAGGAATAGCAAGGTAAATTCCATCGTTATTTTTTATATACATACTTTATTTTAACATCATAGCTTTAACTTGAATCATTATCTAGCATGTAAAGCAATTTTCTGAAAAAATATTGTAAAGTACTAAAAACTAATTCACTAGAATCAATAAATTTTTATCTGTTTAAAAAAATCGTTCACTTTCTATGATAGAACCTTCAGAAGGCTAATGTATTTTGGAGGATGTTTTTGTGATCTGCTCGCGAGCGCATGCACCTGCCACCCAAGATAAGCCGGGTGCTCCATCATCCTAGTGACAGTAATACGTCTGGGCATGCGGTCTGATTAAAACGCTTCATTACCCTGATGTGAACTACACAGTATTTCAAGTATTTAATTATATGTTCAAATACTGGAACGTTGAATGTGTATAGTTCAAAGATCAAAGATAATTATATATTATGTATACAGTTTCAAATTCATACAGCTGGGTTAAAACATGAATTTATATAGACAGCATTAACAGTCATCATACATTCACGGTGAATCAAAAGAGATGAGGATTTTTTGTTAAAGGACTGTACATAACGAGATATATTTTTGTATTGTAAAATCCATCATGTTGATCCTTTTCTCCTTCTTACAACGTTTTCAACATTAACATTATAAACTACAGATATTATATATCAGTAAAATTAATATCTTATTGGAAGAAAAGGATGGAATTTCAATGTATTCTTTAATAATTCTTATTAAACAACCCCTATTATACAATATAACCACACCAATTATCAAAGATGGACGTACAAAAACAATTTTGATAAACTGTTATCTCTGCAAACGGACAGCCTGCAGGCATTTCTCTTTTGCATATTTGGATGGAGGACCTTGTTTTTTTTTTTTTTTTTCAGATTTTTTGAGCCCGCTAACAGACTTAAAATCGTACTGCAAAATGATGTGAAGTCATAGTAATGGACAATTTGCATCAACTTTTTTTAGTAGCTCAATCGAAAGAGGAGGTCGAAAAATACACCTGTGAATTTTATGAGATTTTTATTCTTACTGCATCATGGCTAAAAGAGAAGTCACGTGACCTGGAGGCGTCTCCCGCGTCGCCTGTGACGTCATTGAACTGCTCGGTCAAAGAAACGATCGACTTTATAACGCTTGTAAATAACCACGTTGCTATGGAAACAAGCAACAATTAATTTATTATTTAGAAGCGTTATATAGACGATCGTTTGCTTGACCAGACAGTTCAATGACGTCATTGGTGACACGGGCGACGCCTCCAGGTCACGTGACCTTTTTACATCCCTATTTTAGCCATGATGCAGTAAGAATAAAAATCTCATAAAATTCACAGGTGTATTTTTCGACCTCCTCTTTCAATTGAGCTACTAAAAAAAGTTGATGCAAATTGTCCGTTGTAAATATTTAACACTCATGCATGAATGTGGAAATACGTTGCATGACTATGACGTCACAGCCTTTTTCAGCAAGATTTTATGGATGTTATAATAGAGGGTTAAAAAACCTGAAAAAAATTGACAAAACGTAACTCGAGGTTCTCTATCCAAATATGCAATAAAAAATGACAAGCCAGTTATGCTTATTGGAAATTTACGATCCAAAATAGTCAACATTTAAGATATAGATAACTTTATCTAACTTTTTTTTTAAAAGCAACGTTTTATAATTAAATAATTATAATAATAGTAATAATGATAACGTGGAAAAGTATTAATTACAAGCAAATCAATTCTTTAATTAGTATGTGTATTTCCATCATAATAGTTTACTTCATTAATTTCATTAATAAAAATAGAAATACATGTTGTGATGTGTAATTATTTTATATAAATAAGTTGCTCATTACCGAGTCAACAAAAAATGTAAAACATCATATTTTGTATCACCAAGATGAAATCGATCTTATTTCGCTGAGATGAGCACAGGGTACGAAGGTAATATACACGACAACATAATTAAACAGCCTCGGGGATTATCTGGGTCATAAAATAACGAGTTTTATACATTTTCTCATGATGGAATGTAAGAAATCTATAGTAATATTTTTTTATAAAACTCAGAATTCATTAGGTATGTTCGTGAATACACAATCAGAAAGAATTGATTATTTGTGATGAACCTTATTTTTCATGTACATAAGGTTCATCACAAATAATCGATCCTTTCTGATTGTGTATTTACGAACATACCTATTAATTGTGTTTTTAAAAGGTCTTATAAATTTAGAATAATTACAGTGGATTTTCACAGTTACTATTTTCATATTTATCGGTTTTATTTTGAAAATTAATACGGAGCTACATGATCTTATTTGTATTTGATCTTATTTAGATCAAATCTAAATAAGATCAGGTGAAGTGAGTGGCGCTGCTGTAGTGCTATGTTTTGAAGTTTCTGTGTCCGATATTTTTTTACAAATTTAGATGATAATATCCAAGTGATAAGTTTTAAAATATGTCATAAGTATCAATGAATATAGTGCCAATATATAAATCTAAATATAGTTTATTTCACTGCTCAACTTGAGCTGGATTTTGCAATTTTGTGATTGTGCTGACAACGGACAGTAAGTTTTTTCAGACATTTTTATCGATCTGATAAGTAAAAATGCAGGTAATAACTATGCCACCACCTTTTTCTTCTAATCCATTACAGCAGCAAACATTAAGTCAAAATACAAGTGTTAATATGCAAAATATGCACATAACAAATGAAGTGATGCAAGTATTTAAACCTCTTTTTACGGCACTGGCACACGATATAAACAATATGTGGAACAAAGTTAAATGTATTGATACAAAAAGTGATATAATTAATACTAAATGTGATGAAATTTTAGCCAAAAACATTGTGTTGGCTAATCAAAATCAAGTGAATGGTTTTGATAGTGTTAATAACTTTGTTCTCAGTGAAAAAAGTCAATGCAATAACAGTGAATTTATACTGCAGAATTTTGAACTACCTCCTCCTCTTTCTGCATCATGTTTTCCCCGACCTTCACATGACTCAATTCTCTCCACGCTGCGAGTACCTGAGTATCCCAGAGCTTGGTGCGGCGCTGATCGGCGACCACATATTTACAATTTGAACTCTGCTCGTTCGTCGGTGACACCTGGTGATGATCTGACACATCAAGACGATGGGTGGCGGTTAGTTCATCAAGGTGGTCGTCCGCGTGAAAAGAAAAAGGTCTTCGATATTTCCGCCAACAACAGGTTTGAGATATTAAACAATGTTCCAAAGATAGACAAGTCAAATTTTCAGTTAAATCACTTTAAAATTAATTACATTACAGGAAATATTTTTGAAATTTCAAAAAATACTCCAGTTGTTCATTGTGTGAGGAGAGATTTGTTAATGAAGAAAGGCTTTGCTAAGCAAGTTAGAGAACGTTTTGGGCAAATTAATACTTTGCTCAAAATGAACAAGAATGTAGGAGAAATTGCAGTGCTCCCAGTGTATGATAATGGCTACATTTTTAATATGATTACAAAAAAATCATCATTTGAATTACCACTTCTTAGTGATATAATGAAATGCCTTATTGAATTAAGGGAACTGTGTCAAATTCTTGGTGTGAAGAGAGTGGCAATGCCAAAGATAGCAGCAGGCAGAGATCAAGTAAGCTGGACCACAGTTAGCAACATGCTTCACAAGGTTTTTGCACACAAAGAGTTTACAATTGATGTTTATAGCCTGCCACCAAAAGAAAGGGCGCCCGTTTCCACTAAACCAGCTTCTCCTTCAATCACAAATATGACAAAATTTCCACCTCTACATCCTGTCTCATCTCCTTCTCCAAGGTCTCTTACACCTAAAGTTCATGTGAACAAAGGGAGCGAAGAGGGTGAGGCTGAGGACGCAGGAGAGGAGAGAGAGAAGCAAAGAACACCGGAGCAACAAAAGCGAGGGAGTACGATGGGTACCCGTCGAGGCAAAAGTGCACGACGATCACTATACCGTCGTACACCGAAGCCACAGGCTACTGATGCGACGGAATTAGTACGATCACCTTCTCCATCCACATCAGCTCCCTGTAATAGTGTGGCGATAAGCCCGGCGCGCACTCCACCTCCACCTAGTGATGGTAAAGGTTCATGTCAGTCTCTGTCCTCCCACAGTCCACCCCAATTTCATCAACTGCATAGTAATTCTAGTCCATGTGATCCTACTCTTCTCCAGTCAGATTCTCAATGTAATGGTGATACAGCAAGTTTATCCACCTTAGAGGAACAATTAAAGGAGATTGATAGGTATAATGATGCATTTAAGGCAGGTGATAATAATTTAGACGAAGATGATGATTTTTGTTCTAATAAATTTTTAGAGGATAATAAGTATGAGCAAAAGGAATCATCTTTTAGTCAAGATTCAACGAGTACTGAATCAACGAGTCCAGTAATGACACATAATCTTCGACCTAGAGTAACAACACAAAATAGTAATTATTTTTCCCATCAAAAAAGTCAAAAAAAAAAATCTTAAATAACAGTAAATATGAAATTTCAGTTCTACAGCTAAACATTCCAGGTTTAAAATCAAAATTAAAATTATTTAAAGAACTCCTCGAAGCAGAAAATTGTGATGTAATTTTTATATGTGAACATGGGCTTAGAACAGAAGAATTAAATACAGTAAAATTTAAAAATTTTAAAGTTGTAAGTTCTTACTGTCGTATAACAAAAGTAAAGGGAGGAGTCGCTATATTAGCAAAAAATAAATTAAATTTTGATCAAATTAAAATAGAATCAATTGAATCTTGTTTTGAGTGCTGTATTGTTAAGTTGAGATGTAATGATGGTCATTCTATATTTTTTGCCTCATTGTATAGATCTCCAACGTATTTTAAAAAGGGAACTTTTCAAAATGAAGAGAAAAATGTACATAAATTTTTAGAATGTTTTGAAAATATGTGCGTGAGAATTAATAATCTTTGTAAACGGAATGACAAAATAATTTTGGGGGGTGATATAAATATTAATATTTTAAGATTATGCAATACTGCCAAAGTTTCTCTTGATATATTGCAATCGTTTGGCCTGCAAATTGTAAATCAGAAACCTACCAGAGTGACAACTAAAACAGAGACTCTTATTGATCACATCATAACTAATAATACAGATTCTAAAATTATTTATTTCAGTAAAGATACTGGGCTGTCGGATCACAAATATACAATTCTAAATATCTTTATGTCAAACAATTTAGCTCAATGTGAACAAAATGTGTCTTTTACTACACGAAATTTCAGCAAAGAAAACTATGAGTTGTTGTTACGGTTACTAATGAGGGAAGACTGGAATGAATTATTGGACCCTACTGTATGTATTGAGAAAAAATGGGAATTGTTTTTAGATATATTTTTATTTCATTTTAACGAAGCATTTCCTAAAATCAAAAAAGTTATTAATAATACTGTAAAAAAACCGGACTGGATTATTAATAATCCTAATCTTGTAATTGAAGGGAATTATTTAAAAGATTTGTTTATAAGAGCAAAATATGTAAATTCAGATTTAATGCCAAATTATAAAATTAAAATGAAAATGCACAAAAAAAAATTAACGCAGCCATAATGACAGAAAATGACTTAAAAATTAAAGAATCTACAAATAAAATTAAAACTAGTTGGGAAATTATAAAAAATCAATGCAACATATCTAAAATTAAACAAAATAATATAATATCTGAAATAGCAATAGATGGGAAAATTATTACTTGTCCAATTTTAATCAGCAATATGTATAATAATTATTTTGTGAAAACAATAGAACAATTAATTATAGAGAATTTGCCAAATAATATTACTGTAAACAATCTGCATAATCAAAATTTTTTAAATCCAAAGCTCAATTTTGAGTTTAAAACAATTGATCAATTTAAATTAATGAAACATATAAATGCTTTACCAAATAAGAACGCAGCAGGCCCAGATGATATACCGTATATTGTAATAAAATATTGTAAATCTTTATTAGCAGTACCTTTGATGTTTCTCATTAATAACTCTATTAAAGACGGAATTTTTCCCGCAATTTTAAAATTATCTCTCGTGCTTCCATTATTTAAAGAGGGCGATAAAAAATTAATTAATAATTATAGAGGTATTTCCAAGCCCTCAGTCTTTTCTAAAATTTTTGAAAGTGTATTAAATGAACAATTAACTGATTATCAAATGGAAAATAATCTTATTCCAAATTGTGAACATGGATTTGTTAAGAGTAAGTCCACAACAACAGCAGCTTTTGATTTGTTAAGCAAAGTATATACTGCTGTTGATAGTAAAAAATTTTGTGTGGTAATTTTTTTTGACTTATCCAAGGCGTTTGATACATTAAATAAAAATATTATAATGCACAAACTTAAAAATATTGGAAGTAGCGATAATAGTTTGAAATTAATTGGTTCATACCTGTCCGATCGTCAGCAATATGTCGAAATTAGTCACATACAAAAGTGCCAAAGTTTAACAGTAAAATCTACCATACTACCTCTAAATATAGGGGTGCCTCAGGGAGGAAAAATTTCTCCGAGCTTATTTGCTATTGGTACAAATGACCTAGCTGATTATTTGACAGATGCTGAATTGATTAAGTATGCTGATGATGTGACGGCTGTGGTTACTGCTGATAAAGAGGAAGAACTTCTGATAAAAATAAATAATACTTTAAATCACATGAAACAATGGTGCGAAAATAATAAGTTAGTTTTAAATAGTAAAAAAACAGCATTTATGCAGTTTCATTCATATAGAAATATCCAGGAGTATAGTTATTTATTAAAATTGAAAAATCAATCAATCAATAGGGTAGAACACATAAAATTTTTAGGCTTTAATATTCATGAGTGTTTAAACTGGCAAATACATATTGAATCCATTGTAAAAAAAATTAATTCAGCAAACTTTGTTTTATATTCAATTAGGGATCATGTTTCTTTGGAATCACTATTCTCAATTTATTACGCATATGTTTATTCACATTTGTCATATGGCATAATTTTTTATGGAGCTAATGACCAGTCCTTAAATAGGTTGTTCGTATCACAAAAAAGAGCAATGAGAACAATGTTAAGATTTAAAAAAAGAGACTCGTGTGTTTCACATTTTAAAGCTAACAATATGCTCACTTTACCATGTATATATATCTTTTGTAGTGCATTATTTAGAAGGTACAATTCACTATTATACGATCACAATAAGCATGCCTATGAGACAAGAAATAAATCAAAAACTGTAATAGTAAGCCATAAATCCGCTCTGTTGGAGAAAAGTCCATTATATCAGTCAGCAAAGATTTATGATTTTCTTCCGGCATGTATAAGGAATATTGAGAGTGATGCTTTGTTTAAAGCAAAATTAAAACATGTTTTAATAAAAAAAGAATTTTATTCAGTAAAGGAGTTTTTTGCTAATAAACTGTCAGAACATTGTCTTTTATAGTGATCGTGAAATATACTTTGCATTTCTACTGACAAATTATTCATGTAAAATATAAATTAATTACAGGAGTGTTTATTTATAATGTGTTTAGAATTTAAATATTGACGTGATTTATGTTGTATTTGTACAACCAATTTTTGAAATAAATTATTATTATTATTATTATTATTATTATTATTTATTAGAACATGACATTTAATATGGAAAAAAGGCAGCAAACTGCATTTTTTTTTACATTGTATTTCCAGAATAGTGCAGGTTGGGCATCAGAGTGAACAAATCCAGTTATTTTGTTTCGTGCAAATATAGAAACTGGAGACGAAATGCAAGCGAATACCGTAGATCCCGAAGCTATGAGGCCTCGCACGCCCCGAGCTGTATACACACAATGGTCCCGCATCCTGTATAATATTCCAATATGTTATATGGCAGTGCTGAACCACATATATATATAAAGTCTCTGACAGTATAATTGTATCAAATTGTATCATATTTACACAACGTTTGTTTATGAAACATAATGCGTTGTTTCAATGTAAATATGTACATCGAAAATTAATTTAATTAATTTATAAAATATATTTTAAATTATATAATGTGGATTAAACAACATTGGTTATTAAATTAGTTTTATAAATATATAATTGTTCCGTTAATATTATTTATATTATGTTGTTAATATGTAAAATTGATGAGCTTAACTACTCTGCTCATATATGGAAAATTGATGAATATTCTATTGTAAAAAGCAACAAAAGCCGCTTATTTGTAATGAACATATTATATACTACAGTACATAATTAACAAAATTATTAAATTATAAATAATCCTATTTAAATTTTAATATAACGCTAGTGTTAATATATTGCTTATTGTATATATCATAAATGCAGCGTGGAAAGATTTTGTGCTTATTACTGGAAAATCTGACAATATCTATTATAAGATATTAATTCTTAAGTGTAAAAAATTTATGCAGGATGAATACTGTAAGTTTTTGTCTTTATTTCAACATTAAAATACTGATTCGATTCAGAGAGACGAGTAATTTGTATTAGTTTTCTTTTTACCTTGAAATACAACCTTGACTAGAAATTTCCGTATCCGATAGTAAGCTTGTGTTTGTTTGACTATACTATATATAATTATAGAGAGAAAAAATTTTCATTGTATCTTTTGTATTGTTATTTACTTCTAATTCTCAAATTATGCGTAGTATGTGTATGCTATATTAATGTATTATAATTATATTGAAGTGCAAAAATGCGCTATATGTATGTACACCACTGGTGTTTAATGAATAACTATTATTATTTTTTTTCTGTTTGTTCAAGTTTGGCTTACATTCTTAACACATTTTATAATAAAATGCAAAATATTGTTGAATAAAATCTGAAAATCGTACTGACGTAAGTTTTTTTTTCACATTTTCTTAAAATATATTTCTGCAAAGTAACAATATCCACACTTTAATAATACTTCTTTTAAATGTTTGAATGCAATTAATTTTGAAAGAAGTGTGTCAAGTAGAAGAGATGCAATACAAAACAATCTCACTATAGTACCAATACGATGAAAGACTGGGTAGCGTGCTGCTGCATGTTCCTTTGAAAGAAGCAATAAGTACGTCAACATGACATAGCAGTGGAAACCAACTTGGAGAAATAAAAACTTTTTACCCTCGTTCGTTGGAGAATCGCTGCAAGTTTTGTTGAAGGATTTCAGATAATAAGGCCGGTTATCCCTAAAGACTGACGGCCACTTGTGTGGAGGCTCTTTTTACCAACATAGCTGGAGGTCATGGAGTATATATATTAGCAAGATGAAAAACCCTCATGTGGAGTATGTGTAGAGAGATCTTTCTGCTCTTTTCAAATACGGCTATTCAAAGTTATCAGTACGTATGTTAGAGTTGGTTCTGTGTACGAAATTTTTTTATGCTTAAAAAATATTAATATCATGATTATCGTATAATTTACAGTACTTTATTTTGATAACTTAACATTTGTAAAGCATTAATAATCAATTCCTATGCAATACAATGTATATAATATATTATATTTGGTTAATTATATAGGTAGATAACAGAGAAGCACACGGACAACGAAAAAGGGTAAAAAGTTTTTATTTCTCAAGTTGGTTTTTATGAGAAAATTCAACTTTAACAGAAAATTTATAGTATAGTCTCCTGTTTTTTTGCTTATAAGTGCACCTCATGACACCTATACTAGTTAGAATAATAATACACATTTAATCATTGAAGGCTACATAATATAGGTATGCGAGAAAGGACGAAAAATAGGATTATTGTAACATGATTAACTAATGATTTTTTATTTTAATCTAATAATTATACTTGCTACTGTTTCAATCACAATGCTCCGAGCCCAAGCTGAAGACTGCTTTTAAGTCAAATTTATGTAAAGATATGGGCGGGTCATGAGATATCAGGTTTATCCCAAGCTATAAACTAAAACGTTATATGATATTTAGTACGAGACTTTTCCTCCCCTCTCTTTATTTAAATAATTTTAGTAATAAGCTAGCTGGCTGTATTAATATAGAATAATTATAATATGATATTTTTTTATAAAAATTATATTAAAAATTAGAGAGCGAATGCTGAGAAACAGAGAAACAAAGATAATTTTTATTTTTCAATTAATTAAAATAAATAATTCAAATTATAATAATTCTATAATTTAGTAATATATATATATATATATATATATATATATATATATATATATATATATATATATATATATATATATATATATATTCTATCTTTCTAAAAAAATACTATTGGTATCATTATCAACAACTCTTCTAACAATACATTATGACACACGGATATACGAATAAATTTCAGACTGGAAACAGTCAAGACTTTTGTATAAAAACGTTCTTATTTTGTTTTAGAATGAGACGGACGCAAAGACATCACGACTCAGTTCTACAGCGTCGTCGTTAAAAGTTGCAAGAGTGACGCACAAGTTGCTGATTTGGAAGAACGTGAAGCTCCAGAGAGATTATACACAGAAGAAGAAAAAGAGTCAAGTTGGTGTCGCATGCCTTCCGTAACTAATGAAACTTCTTTCTTCTTTCCGCGTTCAGACAAAAGCAGATTTGACTTGTAACATTTCTATATATACTTGTGTGAATGGTTAGTACATTTTTTTTTTACAAACTTTATACAGGGAACAGAGATAATACTCTGTTCCCTGCTTTATATTTCTTAGCTTTATTTTTCATTGAAATGAAAAATCTCATAAATTATAATTAATAATTTTTAATTAACATTATATAAAGTACTATATATAATATATTTATATAAATAAAATATCAACGTACTATGAGAGATAAAAAAATGTATGATAAAAAATATACCCAATGTTTCAAATTAATTAAAAAAGTTATTAATTAATTTAATTATTTTGAGGCACTGCGTATTATAATATAATAATAATATGCTAAAAAGTAGAAGTAATTGAAATATTGAAATTTCGGTCAAACCTTCCTATTCGAATTTAATTTTTAAAAACAAAGAGAATGAAGCACTTGATGCAAGTAACGTCACAGTCGTCATAATTATGCGTATATGCAGCTAATTGCTGTAATGCTCTAAAAAGCATATTAATATACAAATACAAGTAAAAGCGAAGAAGTTTACCATACCTCTATATAGTAGCTCATTAATTGGTAGAGCATTGGGCGATGGTCTCTGGTTCAATTCCAGACAGAGGTTATTCTTTTTTTTTTTTTAACGCTTTCACTTGGATTTGTAGTATGCATAACGATGACAAAAAAAAAGCATGGTATAATAACACTTTGATAATACATAATAATATATGTGTGTGCCATGTGTTTAAAATGGTCAGACATTATAATCTAACTATCTAATCTTTACAACTAGTCAATGTCAATAGTGTCAATAGTGATTGAATTTATAAACAGTTTTTTTACCACCACACTGCACACTGGGTACATATTATATAAGTAAGAGAGAGAAAGAGTATGAATAGTGAGAGAATAAATCAACAGTACGATCGGAAAATTGCAGGATCAGTTTTTTATTATTATTATTTAAATTTTACGATTGCCAGCTGTTTACTCCAGAAAACTTGCACTTCATGCACTATCGCATAAATAAAGTAATTAATTAACTGTAAAAGTTAAGTAACAATTTTATTAAAAATATAATTGACTGAAGTTTAATAGAATTATAGTATACAGAAACTATTTATACATAGAAGGAATTATTGTAAAATACTGGTGTTAATTTTATTAAACGCAAATAGAATAAAATAATATCGTTTTTAATTAATCAATAAATACAATTTATACAACACATGATGTTATATTGTGAATGAAAAATTCAATATATATTTTTTTTCTCTACTTTTTATTATACAGTTACAAAGATATAGATGTTAATTTATATTCCTTTCTTCTTTATAAAATTTTATTTTCAAAGTTTTTAAATGAGACAAAGGACTTTACCGTAAGTTATCAGAGACCTGTCTCTTTACCGTTATAAATATTAAAGGGAAAAATATCAAAGTTTTTTTTCCCCCGTACAAAAAGTTTCTATAAAGATTTAACAAGCTGCGACAAAAATATTGAAGTTTTTTCATGAAAAAAAAAAGAAGTGATCAGATTATGGGTGGGACAGAGGTGAACAGCAACACAACTTTTTTTTATTATTATTCTTAATGAAGCTCCGAAATCTTTCTAAACTTCATTCGACAGAGAAGAAATAATTTAAAATAAAAATTACTCTATAGTGTTATAAAAGCATAGTGATAAATTTACAAGGAAGGCAGTTTTCACAAATACATTATATAGGAATGGAAGAGGCCAGTTGTACTAATATAACCATGTTTTTTATGCATGGTAATATGTATAAGTGTGTATTACATATTATTCAAGAGATTGTGAAGGGTTGAAAAATTAAACCCCCCTGCCCCCAAATTTGGATTTAAAATGGCTGGTATAATAATATAATAACTATAGAGCTTTCCCAGTAGAGTATCGACACTATCGACCTCAATTTTTTTTTTAATTGCAGAAATGGATAGAGGGTGCAAACTTATATGTTTCCTTGTTTTTTTTTCAGAATTTTTTGAGGCCGGGAACTATTTTTAAAAAATTATTTAAAGTTCTTTTTGTGACGTCACGAGGCGGCAATTTCTATCTTTTTCTTAAGGAGTGGCATCTCGTGACGTCACGAAAGGGGCTTTCAATAATTTTTTAAAAATATTTCCCGGGCTATAAAAAATCTGAAAAAATCAGGGTAGCATAACTTTGCACCCTCTATCCATTTCTTAAATAAAAAAAATTGAGGTCAATACTCCATTATTATAATAGAAATGTACTGTACGTATATACCAATACCTGTGTCCGATACTTGCACTACAGGTGCGGATTTAGAAAAAAAAAAAAAAGTCGGGAAGTGGGGACCATATAGGGGGATGTACCAGATCAATCTATCAATGATAGTTACAAAATATCGTGGGGGAAGGACCATCTGGTACTTATTCCAGTTTTATATACTTGAACCCACAGTGATAGAAAAAGTGCTTGCAAATTGCCCAAATTGGAGGTGTAACGTAGCTTTAAGTGGCAAATTGATAAGGATATTTTGTGCATTTCGTTTGTTTAAATACCTCGTGTCACTTTGTCAACAGCTGATGTCACCAAGTTTTTGCCGAGTGCTGTACCCGCGTGCATTAATCCATCACGGCGTTTTGAGGACACGTTTGAATGTATCGATGGTGGTGATGGAGCCAACGTCGAAGTAAGTTTATATCAACTAACAAAAGCTCACTTCTTGAAGCTTCGTTAGCAGTGTTGAAAATATATTGAGTTATGTACATATTTAAAATTACAAATTTATATATACAAAGCAATAATCATATACAATTTGTTCTTTATAAAAATCATTTCAAATTTTTCGTATGATGAAAAAAATTAAACATTTTTTTAAATAAAATATTATATTACAATAATTATTCTGTTTTATAAAAAAAAAGTATAACAAGAAAATGAGAAAATGCTAAAACATAAAATGATTCATTTGAGAGTTTTAATAACACAAGAGAGCTACTTTGTACAGAACATTTTTAATTTTTTTATATTTCAGAACGAACGAGAAATGCAAAAAATATAGCAATATGATATTTTTATTATAATATCATTCAGATAATAACATAATAACTTACGTTAGTAATTGTAAGAACTTTGTTGCAAATTTGTAGTCATGCATTAATTTAATATTTACGTTTTTTTTTTCAGATAGAAGATAAGCTTTATCCATTAATTATATATTGCTTTTCTGATTAATTATAAACTTGACATCTCTTCGCTTTAATCGATCTCAACTCATGTACACTTTGCGACAGTTCAAACGTAACAAAAAATCGGGAGGAGGGGGGCTGCCTCCATAAGGTCAATGTTAAAAAATAAAATTGGAGTGGGGTAAATTCCTATATTGCCCAGTTTAAATCCAACATTTCCGGAAGGGGGTGTGCAGGGGGGTCCTAGATCCATATTTTCAATTTTAGAACAGGTCAAAACAGCACCCAGTCTAGCCATCTAATTTTTTTAGCTCTTTAAATCTCCATACATCCAGAAACACGAGAAACGTTCGTGATGCCCCGAGGTGTACTACTTTAAAGAAGGTCAGCAATGCAACGAGAGAAGACGTGAAAGCCTGGAGGATGTTTTGTCTCACTTTGCATTAAGTTTGTGTTAATTAGAATGGAAGTAATTTATAATTCAAGTTACATAAAATCATAAGAAAAAAACTTAAATCTGATTTATTTATCTCGCAGTTAGATAAAATCTCTTATTCATGCAATGTGACAATTTAATTTAAAAAGTTTTAAAAAAAATATTTTTCATATTAATTGACGCAGTTTTCATATGATGAATTGATATTGATTTCAATTTATTTATAAGAGACAGGAAATTAAAGTGAAATCTAATTAATTTTTTGTTGGAATATATACTGTCAAGTAGTATCTATATAACATCATGTAACTAGCGTAGCGGGGTTTCTCCACCTTTTGATCTCAGCTAATTAGTAAAGTGGGTGAATAACGAATTTATGAAATATGTTTTATAAAAAAAAAAGGAAAGGGTGTAACTCACCCTCGCATGAGTTACACCAAGTAACTTTATTTTAATTGTGAAATGTAAATTAATTGTTTAAATTGTTCCATGTGGCAAAAACATAATTTTATTATAATATGATGGTTTTCGTTAAATGTATTTTTTTTTAAAAAAAGAGTAATTAATTTAAACTGTTTTTATGCTTTGTTCCCTTTTGATCAAACTCTCAAGTTTATACAGATTCTTCCAGAATTACATTCACTGCTTCAATCTATGAAGTGCAAAAACTTATAAAACCGGAGTGAATTTAATTTGAATTAGCATAATGTAATATATGTGAAGACTGTTAAATAAATAGATTTGAAATTATTGCATCCGATTTTACATTGAAGTTTTCAGAAATTTGTTTAGGAAATCACTTACTTTAATAAGTTGTGATGTGAAACAAGTTATTTTATGTTTCTCTCAAGTATAGAAAATGTTTCTTGAAGAAGCTGTAAGCTGGTATTACAAGATGCGATTTCACTCTTGATTTCGCTAACAATTTTTGTCATACGAGAAAAGTACGTGTATCTTTTCAAGTCAGCTTATATAAAATAAAATTCTCAGTAAAAATCACAAGGAAAATTGCACAGTATGTTATCAGTTTCAAAAGCCGCTTTGGACTCTATTTCAATTTTAATAAAGGTAAACTTCATCAGTAAAACCATGAAAGAGTCATACTGGGGGAAAAAAAAAAAAAGTTATTTTGAAATTATTTGACATATAATAATATTATTATGCACTTGATTTAAGAAGTAATCGATTTGAAGTTGGTTTATATACCAAATTAGATTATCCATATATCAAAATTAAAGCACAGTGTAATTGTGTACGATCTGTGTAATGGACAACCTACATGAAATTTGTTTATTGCAGAAATTAATAGAGGGTATACATGCTACTCTGAATTTTTTCAGATTTTTTTTTAAACCCAGAACTATTTTTAAATAATTATTGAAAGTACGGTCACGCCCCCTGGAGGCGTCAATAGGCATATCGGTACAATCCTTTTTATTAAGGATTCAGGGGTGCCAACTTAACTTACAGAACTTTTAATATAAATTTAAAAATAGTTCCTGGCGTTATATAGTTCAGTGGTTCCGGGTCTCAAAAAAATCGGAAAAAATTCAGAGTAGCATAATTTGGTGCCCTCTATTCATTTCTGCAATAAAAAAAATTCATGTAGGTTGTCCATTGTAAATATTATACAATATACATAAATATATTAACTCGTGACAGTGAACAGTGGCATAATTATTTAACACTAATTTATTTAATATAAATATTTTTTAAACCTATGGCAGATTTTTAGGTCGCGACTTGCATTATTTGTATTCTTATATGCACCCAGCCATGTAATTTAGTTGAGGCAGTAATCGTCATAACAATGTTTTTTTTTTTTATTGAATTATTTGTTGCTACAGGATTTTTTAAATTATTCATTACATATTTTTTTATGAATTATTGTTTACTTTTTGTCGTTATCCTTAATAATTTAATTTACTATTGTGTATATATGCACAAGATTACTTACAACCTGAAAAACATGACATGAATAAAGGAAATTTAATTGAATATAAAATTGGAAAATTGTTTACGTGCCTTTGTCAACAACAACATCGTCGGTCTTTTAGATGTGATGGGATCGGGATCATCTGGCCGCCACGAGCTAGCTCACGTCTTGAGAAGGGAGAAAAGTAATCTTTCTTGCGAAAGTTCATGCTTTGCTTGCCACCGATCACTTGCTAGGAAAACAGGTCAATTTGTTATACTATATAGGAATATGTATGTATATAAATAGCAAACGACACGTATATGTCTTCAGTCGTTTTTAACGAGTTTGGATAACTCAAGTTGTTCTCAAGTTCGCGTATATGGCTGCATGTATATATTATAATAATAGTACGCTGAAACTAGGTTCTCAAGTTTGTTTAGATGCTTTTCTAAAGAAATTATACAAGCATAGCAACAGTCACACAGCTCGCAATAAGTTCCACACTCTCAAGTTATAATGAACATGCTTTGCAAATTTTATTACAATGAAATAATTATATGCATGATTGGTGTTTCAAACTATAGTTACATAAAATAGGTTGTATAATTTGTGTATGCATAATTATATTATTATGCACAGAATACAGAATGTTAATTAATGCGGAATATATGATGCAAATGGATGCCTAATTAATGTAATTTACCAATTAAGTTATTTCATAAAAATATTTTTTGCATTCTATAATAGCTAAGTTGGTATTCACATTAACGTCTCGATTTTTTAAATCTTGAAAATTGTTACCTAAAATAATGACGTAAAATCTAGACTTTTTTTTTTTTTTTTTAAATTTTAAATTTTAACTTAAAACTTTGTGAGTATATACCGCCCCTTAAAAGTTGAGACTATTGGTAAATTATAATTATATGTAAGTAGTATAATTATAGTATAATAATTAATATAATTAAATTAATATTAATATTAATATTATAATATAATTAATTATAATTAATATAATATAATACTAATTATAGTATAATTCAAAGTAGTATGTAATTAGTAAATAGAAGTACCCAATAGGGTTTGATTAAAAATTTAATAATTATATGTATAGAGTTATTCAATACTTAATATTATTTAATACGTTACATTACTATATTTAAACACAATAATAAAAAAAATCAAATGTTTATAATGATCATAATAATAACATAAGATGTCTTGAAAACTCTACCATTAATGAGAGTACATTATTATAATAACAACTTGGCTGCTGCACTAACAAGCAGCAGAATTTTCACTTCAACTCCACGACATACAACTGGAACGTTTACTTTATTCAGTTTAATAATGAACAATCAAGCAATGCGACTGCGAGATAAGAGAAAGGATCTGGAGACAAGAAGCCAACACTCACGCTCTGGAGCACGCCCAGGTTAATGAGACAACAAAAGGAAATTAACACAAACTTTACATTTGCACAAACTTCGCAAGCAAAAAGCATTAGTTTTTATAAGCCTTTTTTCTTTCAACAAGCATCTTGAAAGTAAATGTGCTTGCTGCTATTATAATAGTTTTCTTAACTGGAACAATACGCGTATTATATAATAAATAATTTTAGAAATATGCAAGTATACACTTAAACAATTAAAATATCTGCTTTTAATGTTTAGTCTTAAAACGGATCTTCAATTAGAAGGCTTTAGCACTTCACCTTTTTCTACCTGAATTTATAATTATTTAATAAGCTCATTTTGATGCTAAACACTAACTTCTATTATAGCAAAGCAAACATTTATTAGTTAATTGTTTTATTTGATTTAACATAAATTCATTTATAAATTTATTACGTATTACATTTCTAACATGGAAACAAAGTTATATATTTTATCAACTCGAAAAAGTTGGAAAATGCATATTTACCTCCCTTTTTTAATATATATTATTGAAGTATTGAAATACCCCCTCCCAATAAAAACAAACAAAAGAGGGTTAACTTCACCCTTGGTGTCACGAATTTAATACGCACTTGTGTGAAAGTCATCGTGAGTTACGCCTGCCTCAGAGTTTGCTTAGGCAACCCGTTTTAATGTGCAAAAAGTTATAAACTTTTGCGGCGTTAAGATGAGCAAAAGAGGAGGGTAAAAAACTGGAGTACCCAGACTTATGATACTCAAGACCGCAGGGCATGTAAGTTATAAAAAGTAAAACCTAAAAAAAAAAAAAAAAAAACATCGTTCTTTCATACTTGAATAAACTCAACTTTTTTTCTGTTAAAAGAAAAAAAATTTTTTTTTTTTTTCTTTGCCGCTGATAAATTGTATCGTAACGACATGGGGTTTTGTTAAAGCAAGGGAAAAAAAAAAAACTGAATGATTAACATTAATTTTTTTTATAATTATGTTTTTTTCCAAAGCTTTTCACTTTTAGAGATAAATATACATCAATGACCTTGACCTCAAAATAATGCTTCATCCTAAATATATATAATATTATATCTTTAGTGGGAACAACAAATCAACATTGGGTGAATGTACGCATTTTGTGTATGGACTTTCGTCTTTTGCATTCACCAATTGGGTTTTGTATATGTTTATTTATGAATATTTTCCCTATACTTTGTATTTTTAAACCCAATAAACAATTATTATTATTATTAATTAGTAAAAAAAGCAATCTTCCTTGTTTGTTCCACGATGGTCTAATTCTAACATTATTTTCATATAATATAAAATGTGATTTGATGATAAAATAAAAGGAACGTGACCAACAAGCACTACGAGCAGTTATCCTAACAACTTTCAAAATAAAAAAAAAATAACATTAGACTGAAGTTTACATGTTTTAGTCAATTAATTCGAAAATTGATTTTCTTCCTTGCAACTCCTCCTCAGCCTACACGACGAGGATGCTTGTAATCGCCCCGGGAGAGATTTCACTACGCAAACCTCTTTAATGCTTGCAAAGTTTGTTCAAATCGTCGCTTTCACGCCCCAAGCTGTTGTTGCGAATTAACCTAATCAATATTTTAGGAGCACTCACGACAAAATTTAAACCTGTTTTTTGAAAGAAAGGGGTAAAAATTATTACAACTTGTAAATTTTATAAATTAATTTACTATTTTAATCACATCTGATGGAAATGGCGTCAATCTACAACAAAATAATTCTAGAATTTTTACCCAAGTGATATAAAATAAAAAGTTACAATTTAATTTGTATTAATTATTATTTAGCTTGTATATATGCTTAAAAAATGTACGTGAAGTGAGCCCCCCCACTTTCAGCACTAATTCCAAATTTAAGTGCAGTAATAGGTGCTCAATTAGTGCTAATTAGTGCCGTAAGACAAACATCAGCCCCCCTGTAAACACATGTTCAAATCCAATTTGAATTATGGGGGGCTCACTTCACGGCAGCCCCCCCACTTGCAGCACTAATTCCAATTTTGGGTGCAATAATTAGTGCTCGATTAGTGCTAATTAGTGCCGTAAGAAGTTTTGCTCCAGCTCAATATCTTCATTTTCGAAAAAAATCGGAAAAATGGGGGGCTCACTTCACGGTAGCCCCCCCACTTGCAGCACTAATTCCAATTTTGGGTGCAATAATTAGTGCTCGATTAGTGCTAATTAGTGCCGTAAAAAGTTTTGCTTCAGCTCAATATCTTCATTTTCAAAAAAAATCGGAAAAATGGGGGGCTCACTTCACGGCAGCCCCCCCACTTGCAGCACTAATTCCAATTTTGGGTGCAATAATTAGTGCTCGATTAGTGCTAATTAGTGCCGTAAGAAGTTTTGCTCCAGCTCAACATCTTCATTTTCAAATAAAATTGGAAAAATGGGGGGCTCACTTCACGGCAGCCCCCCCACTTGCAGCACTAATTCCAATTTTAGGTGCAATAATTAGTGCTCGATTAGTGCTAATTAGTGCCGTAAGAAGTTTTGCTCCAGCTCAAAATCTTCATTTTCAAATAAAATTCAAACACATGAAGGCAGCACCCCCCTCCCCCCCCAAACTTGCAAGTTTTGCCGCAAGAATTCCAAAATGAAATGGAATAAAAAGTGCTCAATTAGTGCTATATAATCCCACAATTTCATTTATTTTAACTCGTAAATTATATGCATTAATTCATGGGACAATGTATCATGGTGGGAGGGAAATTCAAATCTATATTTGTTTCATGGAAAATGAATTGAATGCTGCAGCAATAAGTTCATTCAACATTTCTTTTGACATTGTCGAAGCATTAAATTTATAAAGTCTCTCCAATTAAAGTTATGTAAATGATGAAGGTAGAGATAACACCGATCAGCTGTTCGACGTAGTCCCCTTTGATTAACATGTAAACCTTAGCAAATTCACAGAATGTCTGAAATTTTTTTAAGAGGCAGATAAGAATTCCTAAAAGACATAGGAAAAGATTCAAAACAATTTAATTAGCCGATTTTTTTAAATTAAGGTTTTATATAGTTTGTCTCTCAATGGGAAAGCCCTATATCCTAAAAATTAAAAAAATCAATTATAAAAAAATCAGCTAGTTTAATTGTTTCGAAATTTTTTCTTCGGCTTTTAGGCACTATATAATATCTGCCTCTCAAAAAAATTTCAGAATTTTTGTCAATATGCTAAGGTTTACATGTTAATCAAAGTGGACTACGTCGAACAGTTGATCGGTGATATCTGTAATTTAATTGAAAAAAAATTAGTAAATTTTAAATGCTTAAAATTGTGTTTTTTTTTTTTTTTTTTAATTTCCGATATAAAAATAAAATATACCAAAAAAATGTAGAGAAAATTTATAACAATTGATCGTTAAGAATTTGTTATATTAATTTTTTAAATTTCCAGTTTAGAGCTTTCCCATTGGAGTCCTAAACTAATAAATTAATATTAAAAAAAAAAAAAAAATCAGATCCAGCGATCGTTTTGACATTTTTTCTAAATTTTTTTGGTGCTAAGAATTATCTCTAAAAAAAATTCAGAATTATCATGAGGCTGCTAAGGTTTACATGTTAACCAAATGGGACTAAAACAATCGATGTTTCGTGTTATCTTACCCTTAAGTATATATAAATAAAGAAATAAAGAAGGAGGAGAAGAAGAAAAAGAAGAAGGAGGAGGAGCGGGAGGAAAAAACATTAAAAAGCAAAACAAAAATTAGTTCAGTATATAATTTTTGATGAAATATTTTTCTAATCAACTGTATAGAGATGGGAGAAAAAAATAAATAAATAAATAAATAAATAAATAAATAAATAAATAAATAAATAAATAAATAAATAAATAAATAAATAAATAAATAAATAAATAAATAAATTAGTAAATAAATAAATAAGGGAGATGAAGATTAAAAAATATTATATTGGTGGGTTTACTAATTTTACTGCCCTATTTTGAGTATTTAGGTAGTAGTCTCAGTAATAAAGTTCTATACTTCCAGACAAACATTATTACAGTTATTTAATATATATGTTGGCACCAAAGCCCGAAAAAATGCGCACATCTAGGTGTGGCTCTAGAGATTTGAGCAAAGTCCAATATTAACAAATATTTCGGGCTTAAATTTGCTCATTTAAATTTGATCATTTCTAGAAGTGCTCAAATCAAAAAAAGCAAACCCCGACAAGAAGTTTTATTTCGGTGTTTACTCATTTAAATTTGATCATTTCTAGAAGTGCTCAACACGAAAAAAGCCAACCCTAACGAGAAGTTTTATTTCGGGCTTCGCTCACTGTTTTGATTATTTCTAGAAGTGTTCAAAGCAAAATGAAAAATAATAATTAATTGTGCCGTATTATAGCAATAAATAACAAAACAATAAAATAATCTAAATTTAATAAAATTTTAATTATATCACTTTTTTAAATAATTGATAAAATACAAATTTAACATTAATAGCGTGTATACTGCAGTATATATTATTATTTTTATTTTTTATTATTATTAAAACTTTTCTTTCTGTATTATTCAAGTCATATTGAAAAAATACTATTTTGTCACACTGAGAGACAATTTTAATTTTTTTTCATTTTTTATAATTTAAGGCTATGATTATACTCTGGCAATGAATTCCAGGTTGCAGATGAACAATTTCTAAGTTCAGACGACTTACCATACATGACAAAGAAAAGAGTATCAGATCAGCATGCAGCAGCATTAGCAAATTCAAAGCAAGGTTTTGTGTTTTGCAACTGCAAGAAAGAGGTGTCAATCTAAAACATGTTGTGCAAAGAAAAAAAATTAGATGAATTTTAAAATGCCATGAAAGTAATTTTTTTTGTAGGTTTGGTACTATCTTGAGGAGCTCTTTGCTCCTTAGCAAGTTCTATAAATTAAGTTAAAATGGTTTTATAATATATCAGCTGTAAAAAATTATTTAAATTAACTAACATACAATATATTAATATAAAAAGTGTGACAAAACAGTATTTCTCAGTATGAATTGAATAATTCAGAAAGAAATGTTTTAATAAAAAAATAATATATATACGCGCTATGCTAAACTGTTAAATTTGTATTTTTGTCAATTAATTAAAAAAGTGATGTAATTAAAAATAAATGTTATTAAATTCACAATATTTTATTGTTTCATTATTTATTACAAATTATTACTATAATACGGCACAATTTCTAATTGTTATTTTTCATTTTGCTTTGAGCACTTCTAGAAATGATCAAAACAGTGAGCGAAGTCCGAAATAAAACTTTTTGTCGGAATTTGCTTTTTTTTTTATTTGAGCACTTCTAGAAATGATCAAATTTAAATGAGCAAATTGAAGCCCGAAATATTTGTTAATATCGGACTTTGCTCAAATCGCTAGAGGCACACCTAGATGTGCGCATTTTTTTCGGGCTTTGGTGCCAACATATATATTAAATAACTGTAATAATGTTTATCTGGAAGTATAGAACTTTATTACTGAGACTACTGCCAAAATACTCAAAATAGGACAGTAAAATAAGTAAACCCAATATAATATTTTATAATCTTCACATCCCTTATATATATTTATTTATTTATTTATTTATTTATTTATTTATTTATTTATTTATTTATTTATTTATTTATTTATTTATTTATTTATTTTTTTCTCCCATCTCTATACAGTTGATTAGAAAAATATTTCATCAAAAATTATATACTGAACTAATTTTTGTTTTGCTTTTTAATGTTTTTTCCTCCCGCTCCTCCTCCTTCTTCTTTTTCTTCTTCTCCTCCTTCTTTATTTCTTTATTTATATATACTTAAGGGTAAGATAACACGAAACATCGATTGTTTTAGTCCCATTTGGTTAACATGTAAACCTTAGCAGCCTCATGATAATTCTGATTTTTTTTTATAGACAATTCTTAGCACCAAAAAAATTTTTGAAAAAATGTCAAAACGATCGCTGGATCTGATTTTTTTTTTTTTTTTTTAATATTAATTTATTAGTTTAGGACTCCAATGGGAAAGCTCTATACTGAGGACATTTAAAAAATTCTTAACGATCAATTGTTTTAAAATTTTCTCTACATTTTTTTGGTATATTTTATTTTTATATCGGAAATTAAAAAAAAAAAAAAAAACGACAATTTTAAGCATTTAAAATTTACTAATTTTTTTTCAATTAAATTACAGATATCACCGATCAACTGTTCGACGTAGTCCACTTTGATTAACATGTAAACCTTAGCATATTGACAAAAATTCTGAAATTTTTTTGAGAGGCAGATATTATATAGTGCCTAAAAGCCGAAGAAAAAATTTCGAAACAATTAAACTAGCTGATTTTTTTATAATTGATTTTTTTAATTTTTAGGATATAGGGCTTTCCCATTGAGAGACAAACTATATAAAACCTTAATTTAAAAAAATCGGCTAATTAAATTGTTTTGAATCTTTTCCTATGTCTTTTAGGAATTCTTATCTGCCTCTTAAAAAAATTTCAGACATTCTGTGAATTTGCTAAGGTTTACATGTTAATCAAAGGGGACTACGTCGAACAGCTGATCGGTGTTATCTCTACCTTCATCATTTACATAACTTTAATTGGAGAGACTTTATAAATTTAATGCTTCGACAATGTCAAAAGAAATGTTGAATGAACTTATTGCTGCAGCATTCAATTCATTTTCCATGAAACAAATATAGATTTGAATTTCCCTCCCACCATGATACATTGTCCCATGAATTAATGCATATAATTTACGAGTTAAAATAAATGAAATTGTGGGATTATATAGCACTAATTGAGCACTTTTTATTCTATTTCATTTTGGAATTCTTGCGGCAAAACTTGCAAGTTTGGGGGGGAGGGGGGTGCTGCCTTCATGTGTTTGAATTTTATTTGAAAATGAAGATTTTGAGCTGGAGCAAAACTTCTTACGGCACTAATTAGCACTAATCGAGCACTAATTATTGCACCTAAAATTGGAATTAGTGCTGCAAGTGGGGGGGCTGCCGTGAAGTGAGCCCCCCATTTTTCCAATTTTATTTGAAAATGAAGATGTTGAGCTGGAGCAAAACTTCTTACGGCACTAATTAGCACTAATCGAGCACTAATTATTACACCCAAAATTGGAATTAGTGCTGCAAGTGGGGGGGCTGCCGTGAAGTGAGCCCCCCATTTTTCCGATTTTTTTTGAAAATGAAGATATTGAGCTGAAGCAAAACTTTTTACGGCACTAATTAGCACTAATCGAGCACTAATTATTGCACCCAAAATTGGAATTAGTGCTGCAAGTGGGGGGGCTGCCGTGAAGTGAGCCCCCCATAATTCAAATTGGATTTGAACCAGGGTTCCGGACCGCCGGTGAAAACGGTCCGGTCAACCGCGGTCCGGTCGTTGATTCGTCGGTCAAAAATTTGGACCGGTCGAGTGGTCTCATCGCAGCGGCGGTCGCGTGACCGGTCGCGGTCGGGGCACGGCGGTCATAATGGACCGGTCATGACCGGTCGCGTCAAAATACGCGGTCATTTCGGTCAAATGGACCGCGGCGGACCGTGACCGCGGTCGCATATAATAATATGTAATATTATCGGGATTTTCGGGCATAATTATATTAAATTATATTATATACTAGGCTTACAGCTGCCTTCTTTTAACACGAATAATAAGTATTTCTAATTCGTTGGCGAATGTCACGTGACATTACTGACCAATCGGAATCAATAATTCGGGATAAATTGTTCTCAATTTTTCATTTGTGCTTTCGTAAACTTGTGTTTTCCGTTATCATGATGATGTGTGGTCGATCCTGAATGATTACTCATAACATTACTTACGAACTCCGGTACATGCCCGTTCAACTTGATCGTCGGTCCAACTTGATTGCTGAGATTGATCGCGACCCGGTCGTACTTCGTTCTCGTCAAGTTAGTTATACCTGAGCATTGCGAGCGAGAGTATGTCGCCAATAACCAGCAAGCAGACAGCAATTATAAATGCATGATCAGTTTTAAAGTATTAATTATATGTACTTTATTATGAAAAAAAAAAAGAAAAAAAAAGTAAGTACGAAATAAGAAAAATAATATGTATTTATAACTTAATGATGTAAATATTTTACTTTTTATATTTTATATACTAACATATTAATATGTATAACAAATAAAATATATTAATGATGTATAACTATATGAAAACCTCGATCGCAAATAAAGCTAGTGATGTTGATCCGACCGCGATCTTAATTTCAGTTCTTCAGTAAGGAGCGATTTTAATATTGTTTACTTTTAAAATTTTCAAGGCCGCTAAATTTACGATCGCGGTCGGTAGTTCGAAATAACCGTTCAATGTGCGCGGTCTTGGTCAGACCGGTCGCGGTCGCTATCCGGCCGGTCGCGATCGATGGTCAGACCGGTCGCGGTCGAGCATCGACGGTCATTTATGGACCGGTCATGACCGGTCAAGCAAAATGAGCGGTTTTTTGCGGTCATGACCGGTCTGAAACGGTCCGGTCCGGAACCCTGATTTGAACATGTGTTTACAGGGGGGCTGATGTTTGTCTTACGGCACTAATTAGCACTAATTGAGCACCTATTACTGCACTTAAATTTGGAATTAGTGCTGAAAGTGGGGGGGCTCACTTCACGTACATGCTTAAAAAGATGAAAAACAACAACAAAATAGCATTATTATTTTTGTTTTAATAATTTAATGAGCAATGAGGTAAATTCTTCTGCATTAATTAATTGAATAAGTGCATACAAGAAAATAAAGAAATTGAATTTAAATATGCATTGCATTTTTTATTTCATGATTCATAATATTTATTGCTTTTCGATTATATTATACATAACAATATAAGCAAGTCAAATTACATAATCACATATCAACAACAAAAACTAAAAAAAGATGTGTGTAATTAATAGTATATTAACCAATAAAATAAAAAGAATCATCAATACAGTGACATGAATAAATAAAAACTTAACAATATACCTGATTAGTGATTACCTCAATTATAGAGCACTCCAGTACAAAACATACTCATCAAAATATACTTGCTTGAAAAAAAAAAGAAACAGATCATGTCTATCAGAGAAACTTATTAGAAAGACTATACATATTGATCAAAAAATTCAAAGTATACTAATAGAATTAATGAATATCTGAAGATAAAACATCCCAAAGGTTGAAATTACCAACGAAATTTAACACTAGAATTCAATTTTTGTATATAAATTGACGATCGAGTTATAGAAATTTCATATCTAGAATTATTTAATATATATACAAAAAAAAAATAATTGAATATTCTAAAAATTTAAGACAATTTAAAATTATAATGCCACACTGATTAGCCTGTAATATGATTGAAAACTTGGAATCAGGTGGATTATTCGACTGGAGAGAACTGAAAATCAATTAAAATTATATTAAAAGATAAGCCACAAGGGATGATGTTACGTAAGTAAGTATAATTTTACCGTCGTGATCAGAAGCTGCTGCCGGCGCTCGGGAATTGGGTTAATTACACGACGACTCGCCGCTATTTGCTGGAGAATTCTCCAGAGAGGAATGCCCGCACTCGTCTGTATATACGAATGGAGAACGCCGATATTCGATATGCTAGCTCGCTTATAGCAGTTGTATGCAACCTTATACAGCATTCATCACGATCTTAAGCCACAGAATTCTCTCTTTTATGCTACTAATACTAAAAGCTTACAAAAAAATAATCGCAATAAAATATTAATCAAACAGAGAGTAATTTTGTAAATCTTTGTATTTATTTTAAATTTATAAAATTAATATTCTAATTAATGACAGAGTATATTAATCGATATTTCAAACGCTTTAGTATTACCTTTATTTCATGCAGATGCTGCATATAAAATTTTAGCGTTCACCTAAATTTCCAATAATCACCAATAAATCAGTCACTAATCGCAAGGGGACTTTAGATTTTGCTTTATAACATATTTAACCAATCAATATATTAATAATTTATGATAAGTATAATTGCATTATATATGGTGCATTATATGCACCATTTTTATGATATAGTGTAATATTATAGTGGATCTAAAATTTATTATTCTCTATTATATATATATGTGTATAATAAAGTACTAAAATTACAGGTTTGTGAAAGTCGAAATTCTTGACAGTTGAAAGTCTCCTGAAAATCCACCACCACGAGGGGCAAAGTTAAACTATTTACTTTATTTATTCAGTCACGTGATTAAGGTAGAGATAACGTCGGTCAGTTGTTTTTTTAGCTCCATTTGATTAACATGTAAATCTTAGCAAATTCACAAAAATTCTGAAATTTTTTTGAGAGGCAGGTATTAGTGCCTAAAAGCCATAAAAAAGTTTCAAAACAATTTAACGAGCCGATTTTTTTTTAAATTAAGTTTTTAGTTTGTCTCTCCATGGGAAAGCCCTATGCTGAAAATTTAATGAATTAATTTTAAAAAATCGGCTCGTTAAATTGTTTTGAAATTTTTTCAATGGCTTTTAGGCACTAATATCTGCCTCTCAAAAAAATTTCAGAATTTTTGTGAATTTGCTAAGGTTTACATGTTAATCAAATGAAGCTAAAAAAAAAAATAGCTGACCGACGTTATCTCTACCTTAAGTACTGTCACCTGTCATCTAATTAATTATGAAGAGAGAAATCTCCTGCTCATGTGTGATTATATCGTCACTGTCTAATTTAATTTTAACAAAATTTGGAGAAGCACGAAAATCTGGAGGACTCGTTGAAGTCTGCAAAAGAGGCTTTTGAGAATTAAAGTTAAAATAATTTGCATTTATAATTTATGATACGTCACATGTCAGACTTGTTTTACGACCAAAATATATTCATGTGGATACAAGTTTCTCATAAAACGTTCATATATTATATTATTAATATGACCTTTGTACCTCTATGTTGTATTATGTACAGCCACATGAGGAAATAAATAAATAAATAAATAAATAAATAAATAAATAAATAAATAAATAAATAAATAAATAAATAAATAAATAAATAAATAAATAAATAAATAAATAAATAAATATAGTATAGTTTAATCATATCAGGAATTTCTGCAAACCAAATTTTTTTGCTATAATCGATTAAATTTACTTTTATATATTTTATACATGCCATATATTTATGTTTTGTATTTAACTGAACATATATTTTCTTTAAAACTACTTAAATTTAGATGTTTTAAAGTAACTTTATTATTGTAATTGTATTACGCGTATAATATAATATAATATAATATAATATAATATAATATAATATAATATAATATAATATAATATAATATAATATAATATAATATAATATAATATAATATAATATAATATAATATAATATAATATAATATAATATAATATAATGTAATATAATGTAATATAATGTAATATAATGTAATATAATGTAATATAATATAATATAATGTAATATAATATAATATAATATAATATAATATAATATAATATAATATAATATAATATAATATAATATAATATAATGTAATGTAATGTAATGTAATGTAATGTAATGTAATGTAATGTAATGTAATGTAATGTAATGTAATGTAATGTAATGTAATGTAATGTAATGTAATGTAATGTAATGTAATGTAATGTAATGTAATGTAATGTAATGTAATATATATCCTCGATAAACCAAATCAGCAAAAACAAATTAATTCGTGCGCAATTGATTGCTTTATAGTTAAAACTCTATACTGTGCCATGCAAATTTTGCTAAATAATTAACAGCGTAATCAATTAACACTGAAATTCACACTATATTAATTATAACAATTTTAATTTTTAACAGACCTCAATATTTTTAAATTCAATATAATAAATATTGAGTTAGATAATGCTCTAAATATTAACCGGTCAAGGTGAAAATTCATTTTTTTTTTTTTTTTTTCAATTCAACAACCTCACAAAACGGTTAGACAAATTAAATTTTTGATATTGAGTCTAATTAAAAGCAGCAGTTTCAACAATAAATTCTAATTTCGAGCTATAATAATATCTATTATGCAGGTTATATGTTTATTATTTTTTTATAAAAATAAAAACAAGCAAACCAAAAGTAAGAATATATATATATATATATATATATATTAATAAAATAATAAAAATAACCTAAAATTATATTTTCTTTGCTATTATATTTTTTTCTAAAAAATTGTAATTTATGAACAACAAATTGCATGAATTCTAAATTTTAAATCCTCAAGGAATAAAAAAAATAAATATGATATATAGAACGTATAATAGGTAATCTTTATATATAATACCTTGTACAGAGCAATTTCACATCGTTTATTATCTTCATTATTTAAGCTTCAGTTCACTTGAAGCTATTTGAGCGTAAAACTACATATATACGATTCTTACGTAAGATAAATGATCTCTGAAACTTGTTCATATTTTTTTTTTCTTATGTGAAGTTCTTAATTTGAAATTTTATAAAGTAGAGCAGCATCATAAGACAAAAAGTGACATTAAAAGCGGGGTGATTTATTGCTCTGGAGCAGTGAGAGAGATGTGCGCTGAATGCAATCCTCGCAGTAGGGGTGTCTTGAGTCGCTCTTTGATATGCTAAAGTCACTGGAAACACTACCACCACAAAATGTCACTAAAATTCATTGTATGGTTTCCTTTCTAGCCAGTTTTAGGAATTCTAGCTCTGACACAATAATTAATAATTTTATGTTGTATACATTTTATGTTATGCCATAATATATAATATGCACTCGTCGCAAGCTTTACTGAATATATTCTCAACGGCCTGGAGGGTAAAATTTAACAATTTAACTTTGTTATTAATTGTTATATTGCTGTTATATAGCATATTATATTATATGTACCAAAATATAAAATTATAAATATACTAAATATATAATATAAAATATAATAGGTTTACAAAATATTTTATATAACTTGTATAATTTGAATATCATATCATATCATATCATATCATATCATATCATATCATATCATATCATATCATATCATATCATATCATATCATATCATATCATATCATATCATATCATATCATATCATATCATATCATATCATATCATATCATATCATATCATTATATATGTATTAACTAAATGCATCGATCGTGTTTCATCGTGTTAATTAATTTCTATACTCACATGCATGGATAATTATAAAAAGATCAGGCGCGGATCCAGGGGGGGGGGGGCTGCAGCCCGATTTTTTTTTCTGGATCCGCGCCTGAAAAAGATAACTGCAAAATTTAAGGAATATTAATGTGAATTTAAAATATACATAAGGATGAAGCTGGGAAGGTCAAATTACCCCTCACCTGGCATTTTGGATTTCATAAAATTGAGCAATGAAAGGAAATTTTACCACCCTTATAAACTATTACTATCGAGTTCTGAATGCGATTGAAATAAACAGTCTGTAATCTAGGCAATTTTTTTAGCTTCAAAGGTATGTAGGTTGCATACAATACAGGCTGTGAACACATTTTACTATCCTATTTCTTTGCAATTTATGAAAAGTTATACTTGTAAGTTCTACAACGTTATGTTTCAAGATCAATTTAAAATTATAGATTAAAATAAATTAAATTTGGTGTTAGAAGTACACACGAATGTCAAATTAAAACTTGTCTTGAAAAATAAATCTACAGCAGCAACACTTTTTTATGTGATTGAATCAACGCATTTTTGTGTATTGGCGTCATAAAGATGGTGCGCCGATATTTCAACTTCGTAAGTGATTTCTTTCCTATATATTTGTGATTCTCCCCATGCTATACGTATTGCCGTATCCTCGATGCAAAATTTGCAGACGTCAGCGCCATCTCTTGGTCCTTTATGTCCTCTATGATAAGATGGTCAAAATTGCTTTATTATAAGTAAACATTATTTATATGATTATTAAAATTAAACTGCATGAACCAATGCACTCACTCAGATTAAATTCACACAAGGGTGAATAAAATAATTATAACTCCCAAAACTTTTTTGTATTCAAAACTGCTAATTCTCGATTGAAAAAAATACTTTGGTTGATCTGTATTATATAAAGTGACCAATGTATATAAAAAATATACAGTATGTATTATATATTTTCTAACTATAGTCATATTCATTCATGACACAGAAATAGTTTAAAAACATTAAAACACACTTATTTCATATTTTCATTTTTATTAAAATAATAATAACATTGTGGTACATTGTTTAATACATTCCATACAAGTAAAAGTATATTAACTTTTTATTTTTGTTTATGAACAAACCATCACAATATTTTCAAAAAAGAAATAAGAGTGGAAAATAAATTTAAAAAAAGTGGAATGAAGATTTTATAAAAAAACAACTCTTAATCAATTTATAAAATACTTATAGTTACAGGATAATAACACAATAAGTTACAGAGTCTTGGGTCGTTGTGGCATGCAGAGGTTGTAGAAGGCGGTCTTCATCCAGAAGTCTGGGCCCTTCCAGCCGCACCACCCCTTGGCCTGGATGGCTCCCAGATCCTCGGCCGACGTGTAGTGAGGGTCGAGAACCAGGAACCGCAGCGAGCCAGTCTCTCGTTCCAGTGCCACGCCCAGGATTGTGTGCGCCAACACGCCCCCACCTGTGTGCCGATAAGACAGGATTGCAAGATTCAGTTGGCAATTATAAAATTTAAATAAAATATAACAAAATTTTGATAGTAAGAAAAGGCAGGGTAAATAAATAAATAAATTAATTAATAAAAATCAATAAACTTAAAATATTTGACTCAGTAAACATCTACTCATCTACTACAGGTCAGGAAATAAATGTTGAAGTTAGGAATTACCAATGTCCATCAAGGTTAAAATAGTTTTGGCAAGACTTTCAAGGCATGCAAATATGATGTGCAAGAAGTCAAAATTTAAAAAAAGGTTACTCTATAAGAAAGGGAAAAAAGGTTCAACCAGCCAGAATGTATTTTGACTTATACTGCAAGTTCAACTCTTCCTATGTCTGAGCCAATGCTATTACATGTAATACAAGGAGAACAGTTTGGCCAGATTTCTGGCTACATGCTTGTCTAGAGATTTGCTCACCAATCATGACTGGCGTTCCTTGTGTGTTGAAGTGTCGCAACAGCTCGTCCCCACGATTGCACAGCTCCTCCCCAGAGCTCACGGCCATGATGCGCGAGGTCACTCCCAGTAGTGTCTCCAGACAGAAGCCCACCTCTGTCGAGCCTATCCACTGCCGTGAGCCCACGAAGGAGGAGGGCTTGTCGCCAATGTCTACCAGACACTGTTGGATGGCTCGGTGAGTCGGTATCAGTGCCTCTGTATAGCCTTGCCAGCGGAACCACGAGACGAGTGTCTGCAGAGAGCGGTACGCACAGCCCCAGCCGTTGTCATCAATCCCGTCCTGCATGTAGTGGTGGTAGCTATAGCGACCAGATACTATGCCAACCTCAGCGTTCTTCACTGTAATATATGGGAGATATTAGAAATATGTTCATAAAGGACATATGTACAAAAGTGAAATTTTACACAAAGCCAAATATTACAAGAATACTAACAAACCAATGTACAATCCATTTGAATAAGTTGTTAGTTCCCATATAATTTATTGAAACTTGTATTTATTTTGTATTATGCTTGTAATTGAGATATGTATAAAATAAATTTCTATATAAATTCATGCTTTTAGTATTAAATAACAATGTACTTTCTTAACAAAGTTTTTTTCTAGAGTACTGTAATTTTGGTGGTCAAAAATAGATAGCACTGTCATCACTTGATGATACAGCTGTGCCAGCTTTCTACAAGTATCAGTTGGAAGAACATACTTTGTAGCAAAATAATACAAACATCAAGAAAATGTTAAAAATTCAGGACTCTCTATTGCTGATTTCAATTTACAGTACAGCATGTAGTTTCTCCGCCATCAAAACTGCAGTGAGGTACAACACTGACATGCACAATGATTATTAAATCACAGTTCACACTCACATCCGACAGGAGGTGAAAGTCCCACATGTGGATTGGTCAGAGGCACGTTAGCAGAAACATCATCACGGAAAACATGTTTACAACCTCTACGGAAAAACGGACGGTCTTTAGGCAAGGCAAAAATTTCATGTCTTTTCTCTCTTAGGGTTACTGGAAATACAAGAAGAAAAAAATTATTTTTAAGCATAAGAATTTAGTAAAAATTTCACTAACAGTAAGATCAACATACCTAGTTCTGAGTCTGGCACTTTTTTGGGGTAGAAAAGGGTGATGAAGTGTGGGCAGAGGTCGGTTGAGAAGTGCATGGCCTGTGGAGGACTTATCTTCTTGGTGGAGCTCAGTTCCGAGAGCACGCAGGCCTCTGCAGCCACCAGCTGGCGCCGCACGCAGTCCACCAGCGTGTCATACAGAGGGGGCAGAGCAGAGTCCCGAGGCACCAGACTCAGTCCGTCAATAATCAACGGGAAGCTCACCTCATCGTACTCCTCTGAGAAAGAAAATAAGACACTTTTAACAGCAATATTAACTTATTAACATCACTCACACCATAAGAACTTATGTCATCAACAGTTACAATATCAATAATATACCAATAATTAAAGGTTAGAAAATAATAAGAAAAAAAAAATTAAAAATAAGCGTACATTTGTATGTTCATGGAATCAATCAAATGTTGTGTTGTTAGAGTGTAAGCGTAACTCCAAGTTAATATTCCTAAAAAAATCAAAATAAATAAATAAATGAATGAATAAATTATATACTTTTTCTGTGTTGTATGACTGGAGCACAATTGGTAATTGGATCTTGTTCTCCAGGTGTGATAAACTTGATTGGCTTCAGAAGCAAGCTTGCCGTCAGAACTTCCTGAGAAGACAATTAGACGTCAGAAAACATATTAAATAACAACAAATAGAAGACGTACCATTTCAGTAGAGACTGCTTTTTTCTTCTTTTTACCGTCATCTCCTTTACCAGCTAAATGCTCAACATGTTTCTCAATTTGGATACCACAAATACCATCTTCTTCGTTACTTTTCAAGTATGCTCCTGACTGCTTGAAGTGAAATGTGTAAGCTCCAGACGCTACTTTCTTGAGCTGCTCGGCAAACTCCTCTTCGATTGCTTCATTGTTGAACTCGGAGCTGAGAGTTAGCTGAGCCCTCAGCCGGATGAGAATGTAAGGCTGCAAGATCTCGGACATGGGTGCAAGTTCGTAATCAGTCTCAACCTGCTCTTGACTTTCCTCCATCACATTCACCACCAGCTTATCTTCTGAAGGGCTGTATATCACAAACAGAGGGGTGTCTGTGTTGTATACTTTCTGTAAAATAAGAAAAATAATAAAAAAAAACAATTTGAAAATTAGAGTTACACTAGAATGGACAATATTTTTGGATACATAGAGAACTTTGACTTATTTATGTACAGTATTGTAAAATATATATATATATATATACATATATATATATATATATATATATATATATATATATATATATATATATATATAAATATTGAGCCCCGTAACACCTTTAAAATTGTGCTGAAAAATTCTGAGATATCATAGTCTTGTAAAAATTTAACATGCCAGCACAGGGAAAGCAGTGACAATATGGTCTTTCCCCTTGATTTTTAGAGGGTTCCAAAAAAGTCTGAAAAAAATTGACATTACGGTACATAAGTTGAGGTTTATTCAAATATGTAATAAAAAATGTAAATTAAAAAGGTTGTCAATTTATCTTTATCGTTTCTTGATAACTTTCAATACTGTACCAAGTTAATTACTTAATTGTCTGCTTGAGCTTCATGAACTTTTGGACATGACATTGTTTTACATCTAGAAGTTCATCAAGTCCCAGACAGAAACAAACACAGCTATCTTCCTGCTACATACCTCAGATAAAAACAGAGAATAAGCAGACTCGAGAGCATCATTCAACAGAAAGTCATCTGCGTTGACCAGGACATGTCCTATAATGCCAACTCCGGCAGGAAGGCTGGACTGCACGTATGACAAGCACTCTGAGAGGTCTGACTCAATGTTCACTCTCGCACCGTCCACCGCTAACTTGTCTGCAATCGTCTCAGTTTTACAGAGAGCTAATCCAAGAACTTCAAAAGTGTCTTCGCAGGCAAAGCCATAGATGAAGCCAACGCCTTTTTTGAGATTCTTAATCCTCTGTGAATTAAACATGTAGAAAAATTGTATCAATATTACACCTCAACCAGTCTATTGATTTCTTAGTGATATACTAGAGGCTTCCACTGGAATTAGCACCATAAAATACAGCTGCCATTAAATTCTAAATATAAACCGTTCATTCAAGATTAATGTAGTTTATAGAATTGTTATATTATTTCTACTCTGTTTTAATACCAGGCTTTGGACATCGCTTTGGTCCATTGAGAAAAAGTAGAGGTGTCCGTCCTGACTGAGGTTTTCCACGGTTCCCTCAGTCTCACTTCAGCGAATGCTGGGACGCGGAAGCATGAAGGCCGTGGCCACTATCCGTTCCCTACCTTATCCCTACCCAGTACCCCGCCGCGAGCTGTAAGCTCTTAGGGGTGTATCCTTGTAAAAAAAAAAAAACTTTCAAATCAAAATTATAAATCGAGGACTTTTCGTTGTTGCAATTTAGACTGTATGCCAAAATTTTACCGCAATAAATGTAGTGCCATAAGAAAATCAAGGCGAGCTTGTTTTTTTTTTTTTTTTTTCCAGTGTGATTTTGAGTACAGTATGTGAAAAAAGCCTTATTTCCCCTCACTTTCTTTCAATGATCGAAATGAGGGAAAACCTTGAAATCCAGACTGCTGTTCCTTATATTAAATTACTGCTACATCAACAGTATAAAAGCATACATTTGCATAACTGTAGAGGATAATAATCTAGGATAAAAGTGAAAGCAAGGATGATATCCTCCTTGAGTAGAAGAATGGTCATCCTACTGAACAGCTGGCACAGCTTTTTTCGCTCTTTGTTGGGACAAGACACAAGTCACACAAGGCAGCATTATTATACGCATGATCAATGAAAGAAATCAAATCAAAAATCTATTTTAGTATTATATAATCTACAGTCATAGATGTAATGGGAGTATGCATTTCTTGTCCGGCATTTATAAGTTATGTAAAAGGTTAGCCCGGTACAAAATATGCATTCAAGCCTAACGTATGGTCTCTATCTCCCTGTACATTTAGGAGGTTAAATGTCCTACAATAAAGCTTTTAAAATCATATTTTGAAAACCCACAACTTATTATATGTCTAAATTAATACATTAATTATTGTTTTGGTGTTTTCGCATGCAATTTTACCTCAAAAACTTCTTTTGACAGAACAATTCGTCGTGTCAAAGGAGCCATTTTTACCGCGACAAATGAATTAATGAATGCAAGTGAGCGGCGCGGGATATACTTACGAGAAATCATTTGCAAATAAAATATGTATGGAAAAAATGAAATATAAGACCCTAAAATACAATCAATTTTATAAAATAGTTGCTCTGGTGGAATCCTTACTATAAGTTTTTAATTAATTTTATATTTGAATCGTTTGAATTTTTATTAAAAATGTGCGGCAAATTTTAAACAAAAAAATAAAACAAAAATTAGCCGGAGCACCTCTCGCAGCTCGCAGAGACCCTTAGAGACCTCCGTGTCTTTTTAAAAAGCCTAAACTACGAGCTTTTCATTTTTGGCTTGCTCCAATTATACGGCTCTCTGATTGGCTTAAACCGAACTTGCGCCTAAAAGCAAAGTCGCAAAGAGGCTTCGGCTTGGCGAAGCCAGGCTGAAAAGACTTGGCGCAGCCTCTTCGGCTTACGCCAAACGCTAGCCAATCACAGAAAAGCGCAGGACTAGCGCACCAAAATTCAAATAATCAAAACTGCACGAGCACTTTTGCGGCATATAATGTAACGGGGGTACGTGATCATCGCAAATATATTGCAATTAAAACGTTAATTATTCAAAAGATAATTTAAGATATATACGTATTAACGGATGCTTTTTTTATAAAAAAAAACACACTAAAACTGCTGAAATATAATTAATGGTGACGCTATATAATATAATAAAAAATAAATAATTTTTTTTATCGCATGCAGGCTGTGTTAAGCATTTAATTAGTTCAAAGTTTGTATAGATCGGAACCATAATAAACAATTAATTTTACTTAATTTCAGCGTTATATATTTCACGTTAAGTTGGCAAAATAAAGATCATAGAATAGAAATGAACTTGATTGCGGCGGCAATTAATTGAAGTGTACATATAATAGGTATTCTCTTATATAATTATTAAAAAAATAAAAAGATAATAAAATATATTATATAAAATATGTAGCAAACATTGTTTATTTTTTTCTCTTCTCTTAGAATATTATTAATTCAACCCTGCAAATTCATATATTTACCATCCATACCAATTAAAGCAGTCCATTTTATGTTAAATTATGTATTCAATATATTACATAATATATATTCAATTTATTTGTAAGTCATAATATATTTAAGGCATTTTATATTACACCCGGTCTTCGTACAGCAGCCGCTATATTTATTCGTATATTTTTTTACATATATTTTTTTATTTATTTACTTATCAAATAGTTATATATAATTGATAGATTCATTTATTTATTGTATTTACATATATTATATATTTATTATTTAGAACAATTAACCTACTGTATATATGGTTAATATTATAAGTAGTCCCGCATTTCTAAGAATAGTATATAAGAATACAATACGTGTATCAAATAATATATTGTATCAATGGAGTATTGATCTCAATTTTTTTATTGCAGAAATGGATAGAGGGTGCAAAGCTATGCCACCCTGATTTTTTCAGATTTTTTAGAGCCCGGGAACTATTTTTAAAAAATTAATGAAAGTACAGAGAAAGTGACGCCTCTCTTAATACAAGAATAGAACCTAAAAGGGGCTTGGGTTCAAAACCGTCCTCGACAAAACTTTTTAGCAATACTTTCCGGGCTTTAAGGGTAAGATATCGCCAAGATATATGTTAAAAAGTAAGATATATGTTAAAAAAAAATCCTCTCGATCAAAAAATTTTAAAATCTTCTCCTCTAAACCCCCTATCAGTAGCTAAAATATCAGGTATACAAATACGATCTAGTTTTTGAGTTATGAATTTTTAAAATTGACTAATTTAATTTTGGAGTTCCATTTCTGCATGTTAAAGTATATAGTCAACTTTAAAAATTCATAAATCAAAAACTAGATCGTATTATAGGGGGTGTAGAGGAGAAAATTTTATTTTTTTTTTTATTTTTCAGAATTTTTGTGAGTTTTTTTTTAACATGAGTGTTGTTATTTTACCCTTTTAAACAGTCCATTTTATATTAATATATCACATATGGCATAATAATATATTTATATAATTTATTTGTAAGTCGATCATAATATTATATATTATTATTATATACATTTTATATCATACCCGGTCTTCGTCAGGCGCGGATCGACTAGCACTAAATTTCGGGAGAGGGCTATCTCCATAATAAGGCTAATGTTAAGGAAAAAATTGAGAGTGGAGAAAATGCCTATAGTGCCCATGTTAAATTCAAAATTTCGGGAGGGGCTGCAGCCCTCCCGGCTACCCCCCTGCATGGATCCGCGCCTGGTCTTCGTATACAGCTACAGCCGCTATAATATATTTATTCGTATATATTTTTATTCATTCACTCATTAATTTTTTAAATTGATATATCACAAATATTCAATTGATTTAATTGTAAGTTATATAAAATAATAGGCCTTTTTTTTTAAGAGCTTTTACAGCTCGCGGTGGGGTAATGGTAGGGATAATTAAGGTAGGGAAAGGATGGTGGCCACGGCCTATTACGCGTCCCATGCAGCATTCGCTGAGGTGAGACTGAGAAAACCGTGGAAAACCTCAGTAAGGACAAACACCTACGTTTTTTCAATTTTACCAGGTCTTCGTACAGCAGCCGCGCTATATTTAATTTATTCGTATATATTTTTATTCATTCACTTATTGAATTATTATATATAATTGATAGATTAATTTATTTATTATTTTACAATATATTTATTATAATATCCTTCATAGAACAACCTACTGTATGGTTATTATTATAGGTATATAGTCCCATATTGCCATATAATGCGTATTTATATCAATTGACAAATTATTATTAGTTACGCAGGCCGGGATACATTGATACATTCCTATACGAGCTTGAAGCTCGAGGTGGTGTAATCGGTGTATTATAGGAAAAAGGGAGGGAAAGGATGGGGGCCACTGCGCCTGCAGCATATATTAAATGTTTACATGTCCTAGCATTCATGAAGTGAACGAGATGAGGATTGAGGAAACCGTCAGAACGGACACCTCGCTACTTTTTATCATTGTGGACTTACTAATTAATTATTACAGAGCTAGCTAGTGGAGTAATATATAAAACTCAATATTAAATTTATTTCACACGCATGAACTCTCTACCATATCCCACACGACGATTTTTGCGTCTCGTAATAATCCTGCAATTAAAATAATTCGTGAACACTGCAGCAGGCAAAGAAATTATCATCTACCTGCCTATTCATTTTAAATTAACAAAATTTTGCTAGGAAACGAATTATCTTCAATTTTTGTCGAAAAAAACACGCAAAAAAATTAATGTTTACATCGTCAGCTGATTGATGCGGCGAATGCGCAGTGACGTCACGCGCCGAGACTTTTGGCTTCGTTTTTCAGACCTAAAATTTTAACTCGGCGTACGCCGAATCTATGCGACTTTTTCTTGCGACTTCCAAAAAGCTCGTAGTTTAGGCTTATATATGGCCAGAAATTTGATGGCCTGAGCGGGGTCCAATAAGTGTGGCGGCGCTGCTGCATCGCATGGGCGCGGTTAGACCACGGGCGCGCAACTGACAGCCAGCGAGAGCCAGGCCGTGCCCATGCTATGCAGCAGCGCCGCTACACTTGGACCCCGCTTATATAGGCCATCAAATTTCTGGCCATAAGACATGGAGGTCTCTAAGGGTCTTTGAACCTCTCGCAGCCTCTTTAGTAAATGTTATATTTAAACCATTTTTCCCCACTATTTTTAGGATACCCCATTCTGCTCTTCAAGGGTTATAGGGTTATGACAAATTATAAGTAATGACGTAATGACTAAAAATTATCTCTCAGCCGTCAATGTAATCCATAAATTAATTTTTTATATGATCCATGGAAGATATATTATATTCCTCCATGATTATATATGCATAAATAGAAGACTTATATATAGCTGTTTCATGCACGCCCTTTCAACAGTTTCCATGCAATTCATATCATGTAAAATCACAAAACAATTAATCTTACGAAGTGCTTTAGTTAAATTTGTGTCTTCCAGCTATTATAATATACTGTATTGTAGTGGTAGTAGCATGTGGAAATACCTTAATTAAGCGTCTAAAATCAACTTGAAATATAGACTTTAATTGGGGTAAATATATATTTATAAAATTGATGAATTAAATTTGGTCGATTTATTATAGCCAAAATCTATCTCATTGACTTTTCTTGGATATTTAGATGCTATATACCGCAATGATATATAGTTTAAGTTTAAGATATTAATATTGATTTAGAGTATTTAGAAGCTAAAAATTGAGGTTATATTTGAGGTAGCAATATTTACACTATACTGACAACAAAATAAGTACATAAATAGAGCAAAATATTTTTAAATATTTATTTTTGATTAACATATATTAAGCAGTTTCCCATGGAATGTATATTATAGGTAATTTGATGTATAAGATTCAATTAGAGAGCTATCATAAACAATAATAATATTAGCTACATTGATAATTAACATATTTAGTTTGATAAAGAGGCCTTCAATTGTGTCAGCAGCATGGAGCCAACCACCATTTTCTCACAGTTGACCGACAGCTGGGCCTGACTGTCTGCCTCCGTAGACTTCACGACGCTCACCAGCACCAGCGACTGTGACGACAGTGTCTGGGCAGCGAATCTGCACAGAGACAGTACTTGACACAACAGGAAAGACAAGAGTTTCGGTAAATCTAGTAACTGTAACAAACTGGCAACTTGTATTTTTTAAATTCAACAATGAATTCTTAAGATTTACAGGCTTATGGCCCATTGCAGGTAAAGCCATATTCTCATCTTTGTATTAAATATTTTATTAAGTCTGCTTGACTCTCAATAACTCACTACACAGATTCAGTATAAAAAAAAAGTGGAGCTGCACAAATCCTGCTCTGTAGGTGATGTGTTCTGTACTTTTTATTTTTCCACCACATGTACCGTAATGGGGAATTCTCCTATATTTATTTTAAATTTTTTTCAGATGCTCTATGCCTTGAAATTAAATGTCCCAAAACAAAAAAGTTTCAATGTTCAAAATTGGAGACATGGGAATTTTTTAAAAATCTTCCTTCTTTTAAATTTCGCACCAAAACGTGACGTAGAAGCTGCCTAGCAGGCGAAATTTTCCTGCAGTAAATTTATATTTTCGATTATCACTCTTAAAGGAAACTGATATTAGGGACAAAACTATTGATACTAGGGTAGAAAAACCCGCTGATTTCGATCGTGTTACTAAAATTTATTGCCAATCACTCCTTGACACTCAAATTATGATATCAGGCAGTTGTTGTGTGTTAACTAGGGAGTTTCTACGTCACAATTTTCAGGTTTGCGCGCGGGCTGCATACTTTGCCCCTATTCTAATAATCCCTTCAGAGTCCCCAAATTTGAGTTTAAAAAGTTGAAACTTAAGTCAAACTTATTGTTAATATGTACCCTATCATAATATAGTTGTCAAATTAAAATTTGAGTTGTAAGAGAATTCCCCATTATATTATATTTTTCTAAATGCAGTTCTCTTAACATTTTCTAAATCTGTAAATGATTTCTTGTATACAAATCACTTGATTATTTTAAAGAAAAATTGTACAGTATAAGCAATATTGGACTGTGACATACCAGTTTCGTCAAGACTCAACTAGAGATTAAAAGTACACTAAAAAAAGCTTGCATCATAAAAAAATTGTAGTGTAAAAATATGGTAAAGTCTATATAATAAAATATAAAGAAATAAAATATTTCTTGATTTGCTTACTTGAGGACGGAATTGTCGGCACTTGGAATGGAACCGAGATTGGCTGCCTGCAGCACCCGCTGGCCAATACTCTTCAGATCAGGGCAGGAGGCAGGGAGATTCACCGAGGACGTGTGCTCATTCATGCCTTTCAGATTGTCTAAAACAAGCACAAATTACAGTCAATGAATGCACTTGGGAGTGCTAATTAGCTAGTAAACCTACCAGGAATGGAATTAATAATAAATAAAAACATGAAATAATTAAATGAATGAATTATATAGTACCAAAGTGTGTAGAATAACAGTTAATATTAATGGTGATAAAATAATTAAGTTAAAGATACTGGTACTTACTGGGGAATAAACAACCTGCATGAAAATTTTATTACAGAAATGAATAGAGGGCACCAAATTATGCTACTCTGAATTTTTTCAGATTGTTTTGAGATCCGGAACTATTTTTAAATAATTATTGAATTTATGAAAGTTCTGTGAGTTAAGTTGGCACCTCTGAATCTTTAATAAAAAGGATGGGATCTAGATGCCTATTGACGCCTCCAGAGAGCGAGGTCGCACTTTCAATAATTATTTAAAAATAGTTATGAATGAATAAGTTATGTAAATACATAAACAAATAAATCAATAAAGAAACAAATGACTAAAAAGTTCAGACTTACTTTGCTGGCTTGAAAAGAGTTCTTGAGACATTGACACCGCTCTGATGATTTCACCAACAGGTGCCTTCACAGTGACTCGGTGTGCTCCTTTGCTCCCAACAAGTATTTCAAAGTTGACAGGCTGCGTCGAGTCTGCGAAGTCCACTCCCAGGGTGCTCACTATCGAAGTCCCTACTGCGAGGGAGGCTATTGGTGCAAAGTCGTGGATTGCCACTCCAGCTCCCAGGGTCTGTGAATATAAAGGCAACAAGTGTTTAGTTCTAAGGAGAACTTTCATTGCAAGTACAAAACGAATTTTCATAGGGCAGTAATGATTTGATATACAGTAAATAAAATTGGGGGCAATTTTTGAGAAATGTAGAAAAAATGTTGGGTCACAATAGAGGATGTCCTCAAATAAATATGCATGAACTCTGATTCTTGTTTTCATAAAATTTGAGTACTACATCTTTTTTTTTTTTTTTAATTCAGGAAGAAATAATTGGAATTTAATTAATAAAATCACAAAAAAATTGGTGTAAAAAGTTACGGTGTATAAAAAAATTAGTATAATAAGAATATGCAACTCACTCCTCAATACTGCAGTAAAAGAATTTTAAATTCCCCTCCATTTCCCAATATTTTTAAGGATCTTTTTATTTTAAGTCAAGGACTGTTTTTTCCCCTTTTGTCCTTGTTTTCACCCTGAAACAGCCAACTATATTTTTTAAAAACTTATGACAGGACGGTGGAGACACAAAAGATGACATGCAGTCTCTATTGAAAGCGATAAAACTGAAGTCATAAATCAGAGCGTACTTGAGTAGGAGGCCAAAACCCAGCCGGCGCGATCGTCATCTGTCGAGACATTAGCCGTCCGGAATTTAAAAAAATAACACGCAATGTAATCGGGAGGAAATATTTTTTTTTTAAATATTTACTTGATATTAATGAAGGTGTCTTGTAGTGCGATAATACTTCAATGTAGTCTCCCGTTTGCTAATTATTTTATTTAGTTCATAAATATCATACTTCTTGAGAAATAAGACGGTAAAGTTAGGGCGGGAACTTGGTTCTATCTTCCAAGCTTTAGTAATGTATCATGACGTCACGAAATATTGAAAATACAAAAGTACTTGAATCAACTTTCATACATTATTTTCGATGTAGTAAATAACTTTACTAGATATATACAAAGTATAGAAATACAATTAAGTAAAGTGAAAGTCACTCGCTATGATGAAAGGCTTTCAATGTTCATATGACGTCATCGCCAGTAAACTGACTTTTATTACTTCGCGCATGCCGGCGCATGCGCAGATGTAACAGAAGTAGCAGAAGTCGGGTTCATAAAAGTTTAATTTAAGTGTATTAATATTGTTTTTGCGTGAAAAAAAAGGTTGTCCAGTAATATTAAACTATATTAGAGTTAAACTTGTTTCATTTTGAAAACTCTAGCATACAGCGTAATTGTCGTAAACCGCGACCAAAGTGAAGCCCTCTCCCATTTGATTACACGCAAAGCTGCTGCTCAATAGGACAGCTATTGAAAAGTGGGCGCGGTCGTGCTGTGGCCTCCTAATCAAGTTCGCTCTGCATAAATTCTCAAGAGCCATACCTTGCTGCCCACACGTATGTCGCTCAAGTCGTCCGGCCCGTGATTCTGGAAACTCAGCTCCATGGACACCATACGTGGAGAGAAGAGATGTGGAGACCTTGTGAACCTGAAGTGGACGCTGAGCCCACCAGAGGTCATTTTGTTCAGCAGCTCTGTGCTATCCCGTGGAGACACAATCGCACTCACGGGCTGTAATATAACGTTGTAAATGAGAATAATGTTTATGGACAGGATATGTAAAATTCACACACCTGAATTCCAGGGAATTGCTGAGTTTTGGTAGAACTTGGGGTGGTGAGAGGAGTCAAGAATCCTCCTAGGGATGGCGTCATTACTGGGGTGAAGGCTGGAACTGTAACCACAGAACGTAATAAATGTAATAAGAACTCTAATAACTGTAGTAACAGAATAACAGAGTAACTAAACTTGAAGCTTAATTTGAAATTAAATTTATTCATTTATTACAAATCTTCATGATGATTGGGAATATGTAAAACCATTATAATAATAATAATAATAATAATATTTGTTTATTTGGGATAAATTACATTGTAGGGAATAGGGAAAAAAATAAATAATAGCAACAACATAATAACCCAAATTGGTGAATATAAAAGGCTAAGGAGCCTATACACATAGAGCGAACATTCACCACACATCAGAAAAACTGCATCGTCAAAAATTGTATATATATATAAAAAATAAATATTTAACACATAAAAATTAATACATAAAACGTACAAGTCAATATCACATGATATCACATTCAGTTTACAAAAATAAAAATCTTTAAGCATAATATACCAACTCTTTGGTGTAGTGGTTAGTACACTTGGCTCTCGTCTGAGAGGTCCCCGGTTCAAATCCCGAACACGGCAGACTTTTTGCGACTTGGGATGGGTGTGACTGGCTACTAGATGAAGGAGTTGGTAGGAGGAAGGCAGCTTATGGCTGTCTATACTCCGCTGGGGTGATTAAGACCGCGGAATGTTGTGCAAACAACATGCGTGCCCCACTTATTAGGAACGGTACTTAATTGTCTGGCGTGCAGACTGGGTATTAGGAGCCCCAGAGAGCACTGTGAACAATGTTGAAAAACAAGTTCCGCCATTGGTAACCAATCAACCACATTATAATGTATAGCACTAAACTAATAAGTGACTACGCTAAGAAAACTGATTTGTATTATACAACATACTGTATAACATATTTTGTAGTGATAATGATTTGTTATGCTCTGTATCTGCTGTGTGTATTTGATATACTGTATTTTTGTTATATGTCTATAAAAATTATAAGAACACAGCTGTGTTTAATAAAATATTTAAATATAATATAGCATTGAAGAATCATAAAAGCAACAAATGTTATATCAGAAGGCATCTTCTATCAGCTGAAATGTATTATAAAATTGTCCACAAAGATACAGTATGTAATTATGTAAGTTACATATTATTTGACTATGTTAATCAATCAATGTATCCTTTTTCAACGACAGTTTATATTCTTCCCCACAAGGTACATAACAGCTTGTGCGACTCTTACCGTCATCCAGCTCCAGCAGCAGGTCAAGGTTGCTGCGAGGGGCCGGCTTGGCAGGGGTGGAGGTGGCAGGTCGCTGCTTGGCTGGCTTGGCTGGCTTGGACTTGACCTCCTCCTCGCTCGAGTCCTCCTCCTCCGTGTCAGACTCTGAGCCACTCTCATCCTCTTCAGAGCTATCTTCGTCGTCGTCATCGTCATCATCGTCTTCCTCGTCAGAAGACTGTGCAGCTCCAGCAGACTTCTTAGCCAGCACAACCTGCACAGTCACAGAGCCGTTATAAACTAGAGTAGAGTCATGTCATTGTTACAGAAAATGTATCTTAATATAGTCTAAGAAACAAGTTAACTTGAAAATTTTAGTGCTGTAATAATTTTCATTCTTTTGGTTAGCTTTAACACTACTGTACAGTATAATGTGTGTGTATACTATACTTGGAATTAAAACAATACTGATATTCCTTATGTCTATTTAAAAAAAAAAAGGAATGAAAAAATCTTAAGTTGAAATGAATGCTCACAGACACATTCATTGAATATTGCTTCTATATGAAATACAGTACATATACAGTTGTAAAATAATTTATGTTAAACACAGGCTCTACTATTAGAGTTATCTTTCGCTGAAAGCACTCTAATTACTCACTGTGTTCTTGGCCTTGGCTCGCTGCAGCTTGGTTGCTGCATCCTCACTGCTGCTCTCCGAGTCACTCTCCTCCCCCTCCTCTTCGTCATCATCGTCGTCATCCTCCTCTTCTTCGGAGCTGTTACTGCCAGACTCATCTGCTACACAGCGATAAGAAAGGTTCATCAATAAAACAAGCTAACTAACTACAAAGAGAATACATTGTAAAGAGGTTGAATGTCCGTGTTAAATATTTTTCCTAGCATTTAACGTATAAACCAAAGAAAAGCTCTAGATGAAGTAAGAATGAGAACTTATTATTTGGGCGTCCAGATGGCGACCGGCACTCCCCCAAATGCTTATAACTTGCAGCTGCAACGCCATCTAAACGCCCCTGCGCTGAAGCTTTGAAATAACACATTTTTTTGCACTCGCACTTCCTTCAAGATCTGCGATGTTTGAACAGAATTTTGTCCATAAGCGTTCTATATCTCTACAATGTAAAATCTCTGCTAACTATATACAAGACTTCAATGAATTGAGTCACAAAACTTGTCAAAGTAAGAAAAATCACTCATTGTAACATGATCTTCCAAGTTTCAATTACAATCTGCTTGACTGCTGCTTACATCATAAGTGAGAAGACATCATAGCCACTATCATAGCATTTTTTTAATGACAGCATTAATAAGATGGATTTTTGAATTTAAATTAAAGATCACAGCAAAAACTTGAATCAAACTCACAGTCACAAATCAAAGTATTGTTTTTGTCAATTTTTATGGCCCTATCTTTATAAAATTAAACGAGCCATGTTCATTGTTGAACAAGGTGTAAACTAACTATAAGTAATTACCTGAATCTGAGTCAGAGTAGAAGGACCTCTTCTTGACACTTGGCTTCTTGGCTTTCTCAGGCTCCTGCCACGGCAGAGCAGTCTCCACGTCTCGGGCAGTTGGATCAGGGGCCTCGGGAGGGAATGACGGCAGTTCCTGGTAGCCAGGTGCTCGAGCGTTCACGTAGTGTGACAGCGAACCAAGCTGGAACTGCTCACGCTCTGCAAAATGCCAAAATGACACCAGCAACAGTTTTTAATTACACGTTTTCTGAGAGAAAAGTCACAGAGAAAAAAATAACAAAAATGTCATCAATGAATTTTGAATTTCTTTATAGCTGATAGAATACAAGTTAATCAACTACAATTAATACCACAGATGAAAGAAAAAAAAAATAATAATAATAAATACAGTAAACATAGAAGTAATTCCCTAAAGTATAAGTAATTATATACTGTATTCAAAATTTATGGGTAAATATAAAATTGAGAAAAAAAGAACAGTAAATCTAGAGGTTTCTTAAAACAGACTTCATTATTTTCGTGGATTACTAAGCAATGTTTAAAAGACACCACCAGTCTCACCTCTGAAGTGTGATTCGGACAGAGGTGCTGGCTTGGTGGCTAGGAAGAGCTTCTTGGCATGCTTGCTGAGACGAGTGGGGGCCTGCGAGCCCGTGGCCTCCCCAGGGAAAATGAGATGGCGTAGGAAGCGAGCACGGTCTCTTAGGTCGTAGTTCTGATCATAGCGGGCGAGCGTCAGCACGTACTGGCTGAGGAGTCGCGTCTGTTTGGGGTTGGTCAGACACAGCTTCACGGCCAGAGTCATCACCTGCAGCTTGACAATGTCCTCCTGCAAGTACACCACTCCCGTCAGCCAGATAGACTATGTTACATATTTATGAAGACAACAGGTAAGTTAGCTCTAGTACTCAGGACTGCGCAGGTGCTTATTTGTGATAATCATGTTAAATTCATTATTTTTTCTATACTGTAATTTTAATTTTTTTTTTTTTTTTATTTTTGCTATTTTTTAATTACATATTGAATTTTGGATTGCTCTTGCATTCTCTTGTTAATTTACTCGATTGTTTTATTAACATGGTAATATTTTTGTATTACACAGTAAATATAAAAATATTTACGAATAAATTCAAGAATGAAATGAAGAATGAAATGAAAAATGAAATGAAGAATTTCAGAGCTATGTAAGAGAAAATCAGACTAAGTAAAAAATTCTCTACAAAATAAGGTTTGTGGTGTAATATTTACTTCATTTACGAATGTCTTTGCCATTTTCCTGAGGACGTCAGGAGCGATCTTGGGCACTCGCTCTGAGTACTCTCCAAGCAGCCAGAGGATGGAGGCGCGGGCTTGAGGGACTGCCACCGAGTCCACCAGCTTGGCCATCTGCACAATGATGTCGCGGTGGGCACTCGGCTGGGTCTGTAGCAGCTTCTTGATCACCACTACACTCTCAGCAACCACCGCCTCTGTGCAACAACACGTTCAAAAGCAAGCAATCACAGCTACCGTATTTCATTACTGTAATTATTAGGGGATGAATAAATATATAAAACAAATAAAGTACATAAAAAATTAATACAGTAAAAATAGTTGTAAATATTAAAAAACAGTACATCCTGTACATTATTTAAATGAACATATGAACAAATAAACAAAAAAAGTATTAAATTTATATAAAAATAAATCAAAAATACAGTATAATACAGAAATGATCAAAATAAGTGGAACAGTGCATTTGTGCTGCACTAATAGTTCTGTCTCATTCGCTATGACTAACTCTGTACAATACTGTTTTTTATGTAAATAACAAATTTAAATAAAAAATAGGGAAGGAAAACTTACGGTCCTTATTAGAGAGTAGCGACACAAGGCCATTGAGGCAAGTATCTGTAACTTCCTTAATGTTGGCAGCACACCTGCACAAATCACAACCAATGAAATCACTGCTTTATGACGGAAGTATTTCAGCTTACCTGCCGATGGCTTGGATGGCGGCTGCAACGAAGGGAGGGTCGTGTGCAGCAACGTAGGTCTGGAGTTCTCGCAGAATGATGCCAATGTTGGTCTCTGTAGCTAGACTCGTGAGGATCTGGAGCTTCAGCAGCTTGATGTGAGTGGCGTCACTCGTGCGCACAAAGAAGCTCTTCAAAAATGGTTCAAACATACCCTGAAAAAAAAAAATGTTAGAATATGTAATTTAAGTTCTAGTATTATACTTTTTTTTAGGATTCACAGACACAAACAAGAATTGTATGAACAGCAATTAAGAAACAAATATTTAGATGCTCTGCATTAACTACAGAACTTGACTTGTTGCCTGGCAACATGAAGAGAAGGAATGCTTTCTCTATTAGCTTGCTAGAAGTAAAATGGCTTAAATGCCAACACGTGGGCATAAGAAAAGAAGAAATATTTAAATAACGTTGTAATTTTATCATTAATGCCATGAAAAAAAACTGCCTTTTTTCAGGTGATGGCATGATAGATAGCTTTGGAATCAGCAATATTATTAACTCTCTTTTTATTGTAGTAATAAAAATTAACAAAGATTCAGAAAATAATGAATAATTGATTGAGTTACAAATTTAATGCAGAAAGTTGGTAATGAAAAATGAGATCAATTTCTGGAAGTTTTTAGTCCTTTCTAATTACAATCAAGATCTCCACTAGTGGAACGTTACAAGCCTACCTTTCTGTGTGTTGAGATGGCTGCGACACAGGTGAGCACGATGTCCTGGACCTCACGGTGCGAGCGTAGCAGACGTATCAGAGCCTTGGCTACCACGGAGACCTCAGAGCGAGGAGCAATGTGGTGGTACAGCTGAGCCACCGCCAGCACCACCTGGGGAAAGTTCTGGTAAATAATGTGCAGACATCAAGGGCTATGTCACCTCCAACAATCAAAACAGCGTACATTAATTTTAAATGTTTTACACATCAGACTAATTAAAAAAAATCTATGTTACACTATGCATGCATAACAATAAACATTAATTACTGTAACATCCCTTAATAACACCTGACCAATGTGACAAACAATACATGATTTTAAATTTAATAATTGCTGCATCTACATAATAATCAGAAGATTGAGCAGCTAAGATGTGACATTCTATGTTCTCATAAATTTAAAATGGAAGAAAAAGATGCAATCATTACCGAAGCATTACGGCTTTGCAAGAGTGGCTTAGCACTCCTCAGCAGAAGTCTGTGGTCCGGGTCTAGCGAGGGAGCTTTCTTCACATCCTCCACTTCTTCCTCCTCCTCGTCTTCATAGAATGGTCTCTTGGACTCTTCCTCCTCACCAATATCCTGGACATGAAATTCAAATAAGCCAAGCACTTTGGTCACTCAATGTGTTGAGCTTTAGGATGGGAGAAAGTATGTGGTACCTTATCTTGGACACAAAAACTTACATGAATGTTAGGATCAGTGAACTGAGAGCGAGAGTAGCGAGTCAACATGTTGATGATCACCACCTGACCCCACTCATCAACGTCGACAAGCAAGCTGCACAGCTTACGGAAGTTGCGATGAATCAAATCAATTCTTTCAGGACACACCTAAAGATTCAAGAAGAATATCAGAAAATGCTTATGAATAAAATTCTAATATGAGATTACCTCTTCGAAGGCCATTACAGCCGATCCCACTACAAGAGTAGTCTTGTCTGAGAGAAGTTTCTCAAGTACCTGTACCAGTTCTTCTTTTTGTTCCTGGTCGAGACTGAAAATTATTGTTCAAAATTAAAACATTTTCCTTTTTTTTTTTAGACTACCAGCCTTACCTGTACAGTTTTGGAATAGCATGTGCGGCAGTCTTACGAACATATGGAGACATATCAGAAGAGGCATCTTTTATAGCAAGCATCACAATGGGAACAATCATTGGAACACGAATACTGGATAGAACTCGTAGCGCACTTGCTCGAATAAGTTGATTTGGATCCTACAAACAAAAACGTCAATAGACAAATTAGATTTCAAACTAAAACAATAAAAATTTTGCATTTCCTCTAAACCCTTAATTTTATGATGAGACAACTCAAGTGTCCATACCTTGAGGGCTCTCTGGAATGTGGAGATGGAGAGCAGAGCGAGATCCTGCTGCTCCTCAGCATACCTCACCAAGTAAACGTAGACCAGCTTCTTCACCTCAATGTTCTTGGAGACCACGTTCTTCACCACTGCAGGAAACAGATCTGAGGCGTCTCGACCCTTCGCCACCATCTGCAATAAATCAGGTCATCACTACAGGGAATTGTTTTTATCTTAAGAGAAAACATATTATGTAACCTTTCTTCTCATGTATGCCACGCATATACCATACCGGTATATACATACATACTGTACTTTAATCAGGAATATACTATGCCTTGACCAACGAAAAGTCTGCTCCAGCTGTCACTTTGACGAAGTGTTTGTTCAAAGCTTTTGTCAAAGTGACAATCTAGACCATTCGTTGGTCAAAAAGTTTTATCAATGTTGAGTTTAATTCTCTTAGAATGAATTATTTTAAATTTTAAATAATTATGGAGTTAACCCCTATAGACAAATAACTGAAATAACTCACCCCGATGATCCGTTTCATGGCCTCAAGTTTAAGATTATCTTTGTTGCTGTCTAGCATTTGTTTAAGATCTTCATGTCTGTAATCAAGAAAAATAATAAACATACTGTACAGACTGTATATGCATAGAGTATAGTCCAGCAAGCGAGAGTTGGACCATCAATATTGCCGATTTTTAACAATTTCCGCTTCCGGTTGCCATGGCATATAACCCACAACCGGAAGTGCAAATATATCGATTCCGGCAATATCGAGGGTCCAACTCTCGCTTGCTGGACTATGCATACATGCATACAGTATAACAGATCTTAGTTTACCTCTAGACAGTTCAGTAGACTAGACGGCGCCAGCTATATCAGCCAATGAAAAGGCTAGAATGACTGCTGGCCGCCTTTTCATTGGCTGATATAGCTGGCGCCGTCTTGTCTACTGAACTGTCTAGAGGTAAACTAAGATCTGTTATACTGTAATTATGTACAGTACAGTAGGCGCGGATCCAGGGGGGGGGGGGGCAGCCCCTTAGCCCCCCTTTCGAAATGTTGGATTTAACATGGGCAATATAGTATAGGCATTTCCCCCAAGTCTAATTTTTTTTTTAACATTTATTGAGGCAGCATCCCCCGAAATTTTTTTCACATGCATGCACTGTACAGTATATGTACACAGTACAGTATGCATACTGTACAGTAATTGTCAATATGCATATATACAGTACATTATGTTTTTTTTTTAATTGATTTCATTCGTCTTCTTATACTTTACTTTTTATAATCCGAATGGAAGAATCCGCCAGAGGCTGGGTCCGTGGCAACCTCGGCCTCTCCAGCAGAAGGGGGCCGATCATTGTTGTAAGATGATTGACTGTTGTTTGACAAGTTCACTGGCGGGGCGTACATGTTTATCACTTAATGTAAAACACGAAGTCTGAATATATCACTTCTTTGCTAGAATTGAATAAAAATCATGCAAGAAAGTGCCAAGAAGCAGCAAGAAACAACTAAAAATAATCTTCCAACAGAGCAATGACCGATTCTGGACCAAGTCAGCTGCAAGTCAGCTGAACCAGCTGATCACCCAACTTAAATTTGACTACTGCAGTGTAGCAGAGCGTACTTGCAGAGCGTACTTGAGTAGGGCGTACTTGAGTAGGAGGCCAAAACCCAGCCGGCGCGATCGTCATCTGTCGAGACATTAGCCGTCCGGAATTTAAAAAATAACATGCAATGTAATCGGGAGGAAATATTTTTTTTTAAATATTTACTTGATATTAATGAAGGTGTCTTGTAGTGCAATAATACTTCAATGTAGTCTCCCGTTTGCTAATTATTTTATTTAGTTCATAAATATCATACTTCTTGAGATATAAGACGGTAAAGTTAGGGCGGGAACTTGGTTCTATCTTCCAAGCTTTAGTAATGTATCATGACGTCACGAAATATTGAAAATATAAAAGTACTTGAATCAACTTTCATACATTATTTTCGATGTAGTAAATAACTTTACTTGATACATACAAAGTATAGAAAATGCAATTAAGTAAAGTGAAAGTCACTCGCTATGAAGAAAGGCTTTCAATGTTCATATGACGTCATCGCCAGTAAACTGACTTTTATTACTTCGCGCATGCCGGCGCATGCGCAGATGTAACAGAAGTAGCAGAAGTCGGGTTCATAAAAGTTTAATTTAAGTGTATTAATATTGTTTTTGCGTGAAAAAAAAGGTTGTCCAGTAAGATTAAACTATATTAGAGTTAAACTTGTTTCATTTTGAAAACTCTAGCATACAGCGTAATTGTCGTAAACCGCGACCAAAGTCAAGCCCTCTCCCATTTGATTACACGCAAACCTGCTGCTCAGTAGGACGGCTATTGAAAAGTGGGCGCGGTCGTGTTGTGGCCTTCTACTCAAGTTTGCTCTCTACTCAAGTTTGCTCTGAGTGTAGTAAGTTGGCTAATTTTGAATAATTTGCGGTCAGGATCATTAAAATTTATAGAAATAAAAATTCTTCTGAATAATCTTCAGAATATTTATGTAAATTGTATGTTAAATCTAACTGTAAAAAACATCAAAACGCATCAAAATCGTCAAAATAAAAGTTTTTTTTCCCGCGAATTTGATTAAAAAATTAAATTTCAAACTCTTGTGCACTTATTGCCCATGCGGCCCATGCAACGCATGCAACGAATAAAATAAAAATATATATATATATATATATATACCCTATACCCACTGATATACCCATTATACTTTATGATATCTATAAAGTATATAAAGTTTATGTTGTGTATAGGAAGGTGGAAAGTGAGGATGACGTTGTTGAACTTCAGCAGGATCTTGATATTTTGCAAGGGTGGGTTGATGATAATGGGATGAAGTTGAATGTGGCGAAGTGTTGTGTGGTTGTGTTTGGCAGGAAAAGGACAAGGAGGGTGTTGCAGTATATATTGGGGGGTGAAGTTTTGAAAGAAGTTGAGAAGTACAAGTATTTGGGTGTGGTGTTGCACAGAAAATTGATGTGGAATGAACATTTTAAGTATGTTACTTCTAAGAGTAGAAAGTTCTTGGAGTTTGTTATGAGAAATCTGAAGGGAGCTAGTATGTTCGTGAGAGATAGCGCTTATAGAGCCATGGTGAGACCGATGCTTGAGTATGGATGCAGTGTTTGGGATCCATACAGGAATGTTGGGGTGAAGGAGTTGGAGAAGGTGCAGAGAAGAGCAGCGAGAAGAGTTATGGGGCGTATGGGAAGATGGAAGTTGGTGGGAGATGGAAAGGAGGTCAGAAAAGAGTTTGAGAGTGTAACTGCGATGATTGATAAGTTAGGGTGGGAGTTGCTGGAGGAGAGAAGGAGAAATTGTAGACTTGGTGTTATGTATAAAATAACAAGAAATAGTGAGGGTTGGAGGGAGTTGAGCTCTCGTATTAAGAGAGGTGTTTACATTGGAAGGAGTGATCACAGTTGGAAGTTGGATTTTGTCGGCAGTAGAAGTGATGTGGGAAAATATTCCTTCATTAACAGGACTGTAAGAGAGTGGAATTTGCTGAAGGCAGAAGTTGTTGAAGCGGAGAGTTATATATGAGTTGTTTAAGAGGGTTTTGATACAAGCAAACCCTTCGCGAGCCACCGTGGCGTAGCCACATTTGCCGCGTTAATTTTATTATTATTATTATTAATAAATCATCTTGCACTACAGTATGCATATATCATACATCAAGCAATTCAATAAAATATGATAGCTATATAGCTTCTATTATACTTTAACATAAATTAAAACACAATTATTAATGAAATGAAATGAAATAATCTTTATTTTAGCTTTCGCTATTTAAATTCATAATAGTTGGTTACATATTAATTAATTGATTTTACAATATCACATAAAAATTTGTTTCATAATTTTTTATGCCTACAGAACGAACCTAAAACATTTCTTAAAACAGAAATATAGCAAAATACCAATTAACATATACATATATCATGCAGTTAAGTACAAAATTTAAGATAATTATAATTAATGATCTTATATAATTATTTTAATAATTACTGTGGTATTGAAGGAATAAAATAATAGTATATCATTAAAAATTATTTTATTTTTATTGTAATCTTCATATGTTTGTTTTTTAAATAACAATAATATAATATATGGTTTTTATTATTTATCAATGAACATTATAATGTTATATATATATATATATATATATATATATATATAGGCATGATGGTTGACCACACTATCTTCGCATATCATATACAATATGATTGTATCATTTGATACAAAATTTAATTTAGAGACAGTTCTAAATGAGAACTGTATGTATGATCACATAATTATGTGATACATATTATTTATACGTTTGAAACAAAGCTGTGTGTGTGATGGCTTCATATATTATACATTACCACATAAAATATTTATATAGGTTATTCTTAATTTTTAAATTCAAAACGGGAAGAGTGCGATCTAGATAAAGGCCTTATAATTTCAACATTGTTCATTATATGGTTTCAATATCCAGTATAATTATGTAAAATTATATTATTTAATTATTACATTGAAAATTTAACAATTCAAAACTTATTAAGGGTAAGGTAACGCCACCAATGTTAAAAAAAATCCCTCTCACAAAAATTCTGAAAAAAATTTAAAATGTTCTCCTCTACACCCCCTATCAGTACCTAAAATATCAGGTATACAAATACGATCTAGTTTTTGAGTTATGAATTTTTAAAGTTGACTACTTTAACATGGAGAAATGGAAATCCCATGTTAAATTCGTCAACTTTAAAAATTCATAACTCAAAAACTAGATCGTATTTGTATACCTGATATTTTAGCTACTGATAGGGGGTGTAGAGGAGAACATTTTAAATTTTTTTCAGAATTTTTGTGTGAGGGATTTTTTTTAACATTGGTGGCGTTACCTTACCCTTAAATTATAGAAATTAATTATGCCAAAATAGATCAGACTTAATTTATACAAAAGAATGTTTTTAAACAATAATACAAGTTTTGGGAAGTATTTCAGAATTAATAAAAGTAACAACGTACTTTTGTCTAAAGTAAAACCGAGTACTTAAAAAAACCCAAGGTAAAAAATAAAAAGGTACTTGAAATCTAGGCTAAATCTCTGTTAAGGTAGAGACAGCGCCGATCAGCTGTTCGACGTACACCCCTTTGATTAACATGTATAAACCTTAGCAAATTCACAAAAATTCTGAATTTTTTTGAGAGGCCTAAAGGCCATAGAAAAAGTTTCAAAACAATTTAACGAGCCAATTTTTTTTTATTAAGTTTTTAGTTTGTCTCTTCATGGGAAATTCCTATGCTGAAATTAATAATAATAATAATTAAAAAAACATGGCTAGTTAAATTGTTTTGAAACTTTTTCTATGGCTTTTAGGCCTCTCAAAAAAAATTCTGAATCTTTTGTGAGTTTGCTAAGGTTTGCATGTTAATCAAAGGGGACTACTTTGAAGAGCTGATCGGCGTTATCTCTACCTTAAACTTTAAAGCTAATTCTAAAAATATCTAGAAACAATACCCAGATTCAGCACACTTTGATTAAACTTTTAGGATAAATAATACAATAAAGTTGTCCTAAATTCTTATGGAATACCCATGTTCCCTGAACAATATTAACAAATTTAATATATTGAGACAAAAAGGACAACAACTGGTTGTGTACGGTATATTACATATTTTAATTACTAGAAAATGTCATGTGTGACACAATACAATAAACACTGTCTTGTTTTTTTCTTATCTATAATATATCTGATGGTAGAGATTTTTAGAATGACTGTTATTAATATGCTTACTGCTGGCTGATGTAGAGGCCGCTGAATAGCAATCAGACGGTAGAGATTTGACTGACTGCATTCTCAGTTGGACGACTTGCAGAGGCTGCTGATCCCAAGCTCATACTCAAGGTGTTCCGCCATGTGCTCCGCCTGCCACCAAGAGTCCCGGCAGGGCGTGCTGCAGAAGAAGTTGACGTCGGGGTACTTCTCCTCGACACATTTCTTACACACAAGGAAACTGCCTTTCTCCAACTCAACTTTGTAACAACTCCTGCACTTGTTTATATTAGGTTTTCTTCTCTCACACTTTGGTAGTGCAGGCTTCATACATGTCTTCAAATCAAGATTTAAGTCAAGATACTTGAGTGCCATTTCTTGCATATCATGCTCTGTTTGTCTTTTACCTCTGCAAGTTACATTCAGTTTTAAGGTTTGAATAATACTGTCAATATTGCCAGTATGAAACTGTTTAATAATATTATCAATTTGTATATTCAGTAATACCAGTTCTCTTCCTCTAACGGTTATGAATTTTAACGATTCTTTGATACGTCTAATCAGACCCATCATATTTGACAGCAGGTCTTTCATGCTGTGTGCAAAAGTTAACATATCTTTTTCATTAAAAGCTTCAATTTTGAGATAAGAATCCTCTGCATATATGAGTCTTCGGATCAATCCTTGCCGCCACTTGGGCAGGATCGTAAACATTTTGAACAGCAGTTTGTACTCCTGCAGTTGTTTCAACTCTGGGTAGAGAAGACTTAAGGAGGCCACTGACACTTTTAGGCATGCAATGCAATCACCTGCAAAATGCAAATCTTTTAATTCATTGCAAAGTGATGACTTTGCTTTGAAATTGCCTGAGTGTGTGTTCCAGACAGAGTCACATGTCAAATAGAGACAAAGACATTGCTGTAATGACATTCGCACCCATCTGTAGCCAATTTGATATTCTTCTTCACAAATATCTTCATGAATTGTAAATACATCATGCCAAGAAATTAGAGGGTCTGAAAAATGTTTATATCCTGGCAAATCTTCATGTGTTGTGATATTAACAAAGCTGTAGAAATGGCAAAGAATTTCACTCAGGTAATATTGTAGCTTAATAAAAATACTAGAGAATGCTGTTTCTAAACCTACAGTCTGTAGTGACTGTACATCTAATTTTTCCAATGTTTTATCATGACAAATTTGAAGTGTGTTCACTAGAAATTTGCTGAAGATGTAGAGGCTTGCTATATTTGAAGGCATTAGACTCTCATCAACTATTTGATCAGCAGCTTTCACATTAAAATTACTAATGTAACAAAGTGCCAAGTTTGGTATAAAATCAAATAATTTAATAATGTTGTTAACTGATTTTGAGTCTAGATTTCTTAATGTAGAGTGATAAAACATTCTACCAAATTGAACTTCACACAATTTTGTATTTTCTATAATTTCAGTAATATTTGCAACATCTTCTGTTTCTTCTTTTTCTATTAATCCAACAGGAAGTTTCCACTTTTGAGGAAATGATGCTTCTAGCCAACTTCTATTTCGATCCTTTTGAACTGTACAGATGCACTCTACACGTGCAACTAATTCCATCAGACCATGACTATTTGAGTGCAGAAGACCAGGAATGACTGGAGTTTGTTTCAAGATGAGAGAGGCAATGGTAATCAGTCTTACAATTTGTTCTTGTTCCAAAACCTTTCCACTGAATCTGACTAGCCAACTAAGCAATGATGATCTTTTGTCTAAGTTTGTCATGCAACTTTGAATATCATAGAACAGGGTTGCATACATGACAGCTTGGCAAGATGCAGAGAGTTCTGTGTTATCAATGCTGAATTCACTGGTAATTTCATTGTGATCAGAGTTTTTAAAGTAGGTCATCAGCTCTTCCTCAAAACGTCCTGGAAAATGCTTGCATCCCTGCACAAAGCCGAAAACCGTCTGTGTGTCTTCAATTATATTCTTGTTGCTGATGCCAGTCATGTCTGACTTTGAGTACACCAATTTTTCTTCTAAGCTAAACTCTTGTGTTGTGAAATAAGGCTGATGTACAGGAGTCACTTTGTTTTGTTTAAGCTCTTTTAACAATTTTGTAATATTTATTTTAGCAAGTTTGTCGGAAGGATATGGTTCCAAGAGAAATTCTTTCTGAATCCAGTAATTCAAGTGCCAAAAGTGATGGAAGTACATATTAGCTAGATCTTCATGAACTGTGTATGCACTTGGAGGTACTGATTTAAATACCAAGATTCTTTCACACTCCAAGGAACGAGATTTGGTCCATGCAATTTTCTTAAATTTCTCGAGGACTTCATATGCTTCTCCTGAGAGGAGGAACTCGAGTGTTGCAGTGGCTGGTAGAATCACTTCATCCATCAGCATGGCTGGTGTTATGGTGTCGACGTCAGGAGGCTTGGTGATTTGCATGGCGAGCAGGTGCAGGCCAAGCAGCACCCGTTCCTTGGCCTGCCTCACGAGGGTCAGCAGGAGGGTGGCAAACTTCACCAGGTCTGGCAGGAGAGGGAAATGGCGCAGCTCCATGGACTCCTCCTCGAACTTCATCACCTCCAGCAGGGCCCCTGCTAGCCACTGCTGTAGCAATACTGGCCTAAAAGGCAGCTGAACCAGGAAGAGACGCTCCAGCAAAAACTCCTGGGCAGTCTCTGCACAGTCCTTGGTAGGATCAGGAGCAGAAGGTTTGGAGAGAGCCGCTTCCAAAAGTCCTTTCATTTTCAACATACGATCGTCCCAGGAAAATTTTGACCCATTGTTGAATTCTTTTGTCACATTTTCATGATGCATTTTTTGAGGAATGTTTAAAAATTTTATTCCAAATCCACTATTCCATGAAGAAAACCATGCAACTATTTCCATATCTTCTGGTGATAATAAATCAGCTTTCAATAAATAAAATCTTTTTGCTAATACTGGAGGTATTGCGAGTTCAAGCAAGTTCCACATCAGAAGGGGACTCTTCAATACTTCAAGTCGACCAAAGAAATCAAGTTCATTTACGGTATACTTCAATTTGATACCTAGTGTATGATGTAACATTGGATCAGGAAGCCATTTTGCAGGTTTGTTTTTGTAAGTTGTCAATTCTGTGCTATTGGGTGATGGTTCTTGCTTAATAGAGAGACGTTGCGGGGGTGACCAGGGGGGTTGGGCGGGAGAATGCCACCAACTCAGCTCTTCTTTCGTGCAACCCAGCATCTTGAAGAGACACTCACCCCAACGAGCACGCAGGAACACTTCAAACGCCTCGGCATTCTTTTTTCCTGTTCCCCAACTGTCAGGCAGTACGGAGTTTTTGCCAAGGTCACTCTCCTGATGATTATCAAGGGCATGGACAACCACCACACACAGATTATAATGATGATTTAGACATTTCTCTAACCACAAGACAGAGAGTTCAGTGTAATTTCCTCCAAAAACAATTTTCAAAGAGTTTAAAATCTCTTTTTGTTTGTCCAAAGACTGATTGCTAACAAATGTGTCCAAGTCACTGAAATGATTTTTACATTTAGCTATTTTTAACACATGGGAAATGTGATTAAATATTTTACAAAATTTCTTGGCAACTAGGCATTTTAATATATCTACAAATACAATATCAAATTCAAAGTCATTTTTGGGAATACCATTTCTAAAATCTATGATCAACTTAACCCAAAATGATTGATCTTTATTTTTCCATAGAGCACGGTATTTTTCTTCCTGGTTCAAAAATGTTTCAAGACTCTGAGACGGCACAGGGTCTTGTATCAACTTCCCTTCACGACTCTCCATAATTACACTGCTAACAACATTAATGTTCAATCACTTGTGACGCAAGAAGTCCAGCACGAATTTATCTGTCTGCTGCAAACATCTTCGAGTTCTCACGAAGATGTTGTTGATGTCTTGGCACTGAAAAACGAAAATAAAAAAATTTAAAAAAATTGCTTTTTGCATAAAAACATGATATACATGGTGCAATATAATTATGACAGTTAAAATTGATTGAAATTTAAAAACATTGTTATGATTTCTAGAATAGAATACAGTATATATATAAATATATATCGATGGTGTTCCGTCAAAAACGACTGACTCATTTTATCGCGAGCCGAGATGGTTGGTTTTGCACTATGGGTTTCCAGGTATACAAAAAATGTATATTACCTGGAAACCCATAGTGCAAAAGCGACCATCTCGGCTCGCGATTAAACGAGTTAGTCGTTTTTGAGAGGACGCGATAAAATGAGATAGTCGTTTATGACGAAACACCATCAATATTTATTCTTTGACATAGTACATACATAATATGTGTAGAATAAGTCAAGTAAAAAAAAAAAAAACAAAAAAATTACTGTACATACAATATAATTAGACATCATAATAATATCTTATCTTCTCTCTCAATTTCATAACTTAAGTACCAATTTTAAAAACTTAGATAAAATGGTACATGACATATTTATTACTTTCATAATTTATCAGTAATATTCCGTAACTGTGAGTAATTTATTTCAATTTAATTAACAAACTATTGCTACCGTGTATTTCACTAAATTTGATACAAACTAAAAAATTTAATTGATACTAACTGTAAGAGATTTCCTTTTTGTAGTTGTGGTTGTTTTTGTTGCATACAATTTTTTAGCACATATAAACTGTAATCCCAACAAAACAAATGGAGATCATATTTTCTTGTATGCTAAAGTTTATTAAGTTAATACCCTTGACACCATTTTACCCTTTCGGGTGTGGCCAGGCCGATATTTAGCCTTGTCAGTAAGAGTTATCTTGCGACCATGCTGGGGCTTACCAGGCTCCCAGAACCATTTCCTGCACTCTTCTGGGCTCCTACTACCAGATCTGTGCAGCCTGCAGTGGCAGTGCAATACTGCAGGGCAGCGGAGTATAGACAGCCGTAAGCTGCCTTTCTCCTACCAACTCCATAATCTAGTAATCAGTCACACCCATCCCAAGTCACGAAAAGTCAGTGGCGGCTCGTGGGCTTGGACATAGGTGTGTCTGCTGACAGTGGTGCAGGCAAACACATTCGGGGGGTCTGGGGGGCGGAGCCTCCCAGTAGCCCGCCGCAGGCACGTTTTTTTTTTTCCGGTTTTTGCTTAAATATCTACCATCTTTTTATAAAAAATTCATTTAAAATAAATATAAGTAGTAGTTGCAATCAATATTATTTTCTGCAAAATGTAATAAGTATAAATAATTAAACTTTCAGAGTTAAGAGTCGTGAATTTTTTAATTTAATTCATCATAAAATAAATAAATTTATTTCTGAGACGGAGTATATAAAATGAAAATAAACGTAAATATAAAATTTAAACAAAAAAAAATACAATAAGTAGGGATGCTAATAGAATAACATGTAAAATTACTTATAATTTTAATCTATTACAAAAGGAAAACCTCAAAAAGATAATCTGCTAATGCTCTGAGATGTTTGAAAATTTCGCGCACCATGCAGCCAGGCGCTGTGATTGGGCAGCTAGGCGCTGTGATCACTGTGATTGGTAGCTCCGCAGCGGCCTCTACAGAAAGGCTGCTCGCTAGACAGACACACGATCATCATTGAGCGCCCATACTGAGCGAGAAATTTGCCGAGATAGCGCTACAACGTTAAACGTGTGTCTGCAAGCGCTGCAGTTTTCTTCGTAGTTTTAAACTTTCTGCTTCAATTTTTTAACAGAAAATTATGTTTTTTCAACAAATAACACTATAAACTACCAGAAAATATTAAAAAACATTAAATAAATATCATAATATTAAGAAAAATTATAAATAAAATATATAAATATAATTTAAAAAATAAAATAATTCTGCCAACTTTGCTGGTGTGGCTGCAGTTCAGCAGTACCCCCCACGAGCCGCCACTGCAAAAAGTCTGCCGTGTTCGGGAATCGAACCGGGGACCTCTTGGACCAGAGCCAGGGGTACTAACCACTACACTACAGAGCATACACTACACTTGTATGCAATTATGTAATATAAAATTTAAATCATAAGAGACTTTAGCCAATGAAACACTAAAAACTTTTAACTGCAGTATTTTTCATTATTGCTAAATAATGCATGATAAAAATAACCATTACGGTTTGATGTTTAGTAAAGAAAAGGATGGCAATGGTGCTTGTAAACAGTGTGATGTGGATTAGCTCAAAGCCTCTATAAATATTTCTTACCAATTTTGCTTGGATAGGTAGAAATTTCTTTCTGAAGTGGTACAGTGGAAAGTATAAAAGGAGACGGAAAGGGGTGAATTGGTTGTGGTAAGACAGTGGGTGGGTTCCCATTTCCTTTTAATGGCAGGGGGAAACTCAGAAATTTTCACCCTGCTTACACAGCTGATACCCACCACCTTACTTTGCATTTACCCCAGAGAGTGTAATGCCAACTCTGCATGTCCCTATTCAAAGACTGATAAACCCTACTCACCTTGCTCCATGTAGACAAGGATCACAGCAGGGGCTGGACAACCAGAACCAATGAGGAGCAGCGCAGACCTAAAAAACCAAAATACTGTCACATTTTGCCATCACGAGTTTCTCATTTCTGCCCAAATAGTTCTGATATTACACTTTTAATTAAGCCCTGACTCCACGGCACAGTTGGGCACAGTTAGGTGCCAAGTTCAATCTTGTGTTCTATTAACATTGTAATTTGAACTTGGCAGCCCGGTTGTTAATCCCCTTGTGCTTCGGCGCAATTGTGAAATTCACAGAGGTACCTAGTCAAAGACACTTGGCTGAACTGTGATTCTCACAAAATGGCCGAACTGTGAAAATCACAGTTCGACCAATGGTTTAGACTTGGTAGCTCTCCCCCGCCCCTTCTCCTTATTAATTTTTTATTTTTTCATTTCATTAAAGCTAATTAAGTTAACGTATTACTAAAAAAATGTAGTTTTTTAAATATTTTTATTTTATCATGGTAATTAACAGAGTACTCTAGCATAAAAAATTAAAACATTGATGCTAGCAGCTGCAACTCTTTTGTCTCTATCCCGCATATTGGCGGCCATGATGTCTGGTGATAGAATCCACTAATCAGCATTTCATGCAGCAGAGTTGAATTCATTGCCTGTAAAATTATGAAAATGAGATTATAACACACATATGAAAAGATTTTGTAAATATTTAACTCACCACATAAGTAGCTAGCCTGGGCATAACTTCCTCAGTGTTGAAAGAAAAGAGAGAATTCAAGGGGGCGGGCTGGGCTGGAGAAAGAAAAGCTATGATAGGGCCTCTCATGATGTTAGAATTTGTAATAATCACTGTAAAAAAGAAGCAATTTATTAGAAAAAAAAGAACTTTGCTATTTCAATATACTTTTTAATATATTTCTTACCTTCTTTAAAGACTGCAAAGCAGACTTTTCCAATAAAAAAGAGACAGCACCTCTGTTTTTGTTGACAATGACACCCATATCATATGTTGTATGTTGCTTTTTTTTTTCTTACTTCAATTTTTTAGAAACAGATGGCGCTACCATCCGGGTATAAATTTTTTCAAAGTCCAAAATTAATAAATAAATTTGATAATAATTAGATATATTGCCAATGTAGTTTATTTAATGAAAAAAAATATCAGTTGGATATTATATATATCAATTAAAGCATCATTTAAGCCCCTTCTAGTTCATAGTCGATACAACTTCAAAGAGTGTATTCAATGTGCCAAGTTACGCCAAGTTTAGAAAGCTAGGATGCTCTGGGGTACCTAACATAAACACTGTGCCCTACTGGATACTCATGGGCATTACAGCTTACCTAACTGTGAACCTTAACTGTGCCCAATTGTGCCCTACTGTGCCGTGGAGTCAGGGAGAAGATGGATTATTTTATGGTTGTGTTTTGCAGGGAATTGATATGAGGTAAGTTTTTAAAACACCCCTCTGAATGAACGAACAATTTGGATTTAACATGAGCACCGCTTTTTATTTTTTCTAGATTACCTAGCTAGGACTGCAGATGTAAGCATAAACTGCCATTCTAAGCAAGCAATTCAGTGACTCAAGTCACCACAGAGGAATTTAGAGTTAAACAGCTTCAAAACTTAAGTTAACAACTCGAGTTACAGACATGAAACACAGAAAATACAGTGCAGAGGTTGCATAAATTTCAATGTTAATAAAAAAAATGGGGTGTTGGAAATGCTTTCATTGCCCATGATAAACCCCAAAAAATTGAAAGGGGGGAGAGGAAAGAGGGATGCATCCTTCTCAAAGCCCCCCCTCCTCGAGGATCGGTGAATTATGAATTATATTAAATTTTATCAAAAAGGTAAACATTACAGATGAGCTGCCTACTTTACTGCTTGCTCCTGGTAAGGACTTAGGCAAGATATATGCCTTGTGTCAGGTATATAATTACCAGTACAGTATCTTTTATGACAGGCATACATTACCTCATGATTAGCATGGAAGTAAGCCCTCAGACACTCCAGCAGCCTTCACTTCTGGACTTAGGACAGCAAACTGCAACAATGAGATATATATTATTAATACCAGAGAGTTTTGAGGTAATGGTATGTGATTATTATTGAGAGCAAATAATTTTATATAACAGTCAGCAAATGAAACTGCAGGATCTGAATCCCCTATGTATAATTGGTCCTCATATCAACTGGCTCTGGAATACGGTATTCTTTCCATGTCTCTTTAGTATAGAATACAGAATATAAAGTACTGTATTACTTAAAATATGCCATGAGCCACACATTGTTGCATTCAGGAGTCTGCGTGCATGGGTGATGTAGCTATTTATTAGCTATGTATTTAGGTTACCGGTACTATAATACAGAGTGCTTGATATAGGAATGTCATGCAGTGCTTAATTGCCTCATGCGTGTGTGGATGGCTGAGGTCATCCACCGCTTGACACGTACCTCGTCACTACTATATATATTATCTTGTCAGCAATTTAGCACATACCCAGTACAGTTTTTCAATTAACAGTTTACGACTGTAAATTTCTTAAAGTGACGTAAATTATGTATGTAGTGTTGTTTTTATTTAGCCTGCAATGGCAAGAGGAAATAAGTAGACTGTATCATTTCCGGAAATTTTCAGGCATAAACTCTCACCCAGCATGTTTAATCTTTGAATCCGCAAAGCTGTAAATGGAAATGAGCAAAATTGACATATATACCGATAAGTTCCGGATGTAATCTATGCTAGGTTTGGGAGACTTTTATTGTGCATGGTACATGTATAACTGACTACATATTTATTTGGTTTAAGAATTCTGGGGGCTTCTAAACGTGTTTTGGAGGTTACTCGACCTGGCTGGCATGTCCAGTATATGACACAGCCGGCCAGGCCCCATTATGGGCAATTCAGGCCGGGTTTTATCTGTCTTTGTGACTAATATGTATTCAAAATTTATATAATAAATGTGTATTAAACTCATACATCCCCCCCCCCTCCATCCCCCCCGAAATTTCACAGTTAACATGGGCACATTGAGCTCTATACAAGGCTAGAGGGCTAATCAGCTGTTTTAGGCGCGCACGGCGTCTGGGAGGAAAGTGGGTGGTGGTCGGTGCTATCGAATGCCTGGTTGACCAACCTAAGAAAGTTTCCTTATAAAATAAATATTAAAAGTTACACTGCAGTTGGCAATTCTGAGGAGAATACGTTGGAATGTGTGACGAAAGCGCAATCTCCCACCCACTTCCTCCCGCCGGACCGTGCGCACAGTTTAACATTGAGAAGTATAGGGCATTATCCCTCTAGCCTTGTATAGAGCTCAATGCATGGGCAATATCCAATATAGGCATTTCCCCCACTCCAATTTTTTTTTTTTTTTTTTTTTTCAGCATTGTGGCTTTATGAAGAGGCACCCCCCGATTTTTTTTTTCTGGATCCGCGCCTGCCAGCTTGAACCTTTTAAACATAAACAGGAGCTATACACATCCATATCTTCGATATCTTTGTCTGTGCATATATAATTATGCATGTTAATAAGGTCCATTTGTGGCATTTCTTTGAATTATTGATATGAAAAAAGAGATATATGCTACACATGCTGCATTTATAACTACATAATATGCGAATAAACATAATTCATACCCGTCATTTATCCATAATATGTATACAGTTAAACAAGCCTTAGATTACGCCTGAGATCACAGACTAGACGTCGCCAAGGCGTAGTAATCTTAATTTTTTAAAAATGTCCCACAACAAGGTTATTTTAAACTATGGAATTTTTTAAAAATATTACATGCTTCTATAATATGTATAACTATTGGAAAAAGGTATAAAAAAGTAAGTTTAATTTGATTTCAAAATCGCGTCGCCACCACTTCGACCACTTTGCACCTCTTCCAGACGAAAGCCTGGGGCCAGTGGGGCCGCATGGAGCCGCTGTTGTGACAACACGTCGACACCAAAAATGCTAAAAACTTGAAAAAAAGTGATGAAATTAAAAAAAATAGGCACCCTTACGCATTTAAAAGTAACATTCTGGATTTATTATAGCTTCTGGAGGCGTATATAGACGTATATTCCGATCTGTCTTTTATTTTAAAACGAACGCATTTTTTCAGCTCAGCTGATCGGTTAAGTTCGATTCGGTTCGATTTAATTAATCGATTTCGAGCAGGCACCACGGTCTCCAGTAGATGGCGCTCGTTATCAAAATTTAGTTTTCCGCTATATTGTTAGATGGCGTAAGCTTCCACTTTTAAGCATTTTTGGGGAAGTTGAGAAATTTGAGTGGCTTTTTTCAAAATTTTAACCGACAACGGGGAAATCGTGGACATGGACGAAGTCAAGGTATGCATATATTATATAATATGCTTAATTACAAGTTTTTTGTGATGTTTTGGTGTTTTTAGAACGAAAGAATGTACTGAGTAGTATTTTTATATCTGATGGTTGTATATAAAGTTAAATTAGGTAGTGAAATATGTTGTTAAATGACTGCAGTGTTCGATTCAACATGCATGCAGCTAGTGCAATACTTTGATATTAATAATAATAATAATATTAACGCGGCAAATGTGGCAATGCCACGGTGGCCCGCGAATGTTCACCAACTCTCAGAGATTTCTTAAACAAATCAAAACTCTCCGCCTCAGCAACATCTGCTGTCAACGCATTCCACTCCCTCACCGTCCTGTTTAAAAAAGAAAACTTTCCCACATCACTTCTACATCTAACATACTCCAACTTCCATCCATGATCATTTCTTCCAATATAACCTGCTCTCATCACACGACCACTCAACTCTTCCCAACCCTCACAATTTCTTGTTATCTTATACATAACACCAAGTCTACAATTTTTTCTTCTTAACTCCAACGACTCCCACCCCAAATTCTCAATTAAAGCAGACACACTAACATACTAACATACTCCTTTCTAACATCAGCACCATCACCCACAAACTGGAACCTTCCCACACGACCTGTAACCCTTCTAGCTGCTCTCCGCTGAACCTTCTCCAACTCCTTCACCCCCACACATCTATATGGGTCCCAAACACAGCAACCATACTCAAGCACTGGTCTCACCAAAGCTCTGTACGCATTATCTTTAACTACCCTACTGGTACCCTTAAGATTTCTTGACGAACAGTGTACTGTAAAATATAGGAAGGTAAAATCATAACTTATTATTACTTTTTTGCACTGCTACAATTTTTAGTTAACTTCAACCAATATTAATTTAAAATATAATAAAGTAAAATTTAATCAACAACAAAGGTGCAGGAATTATAGTGTTCACACTTTTGCTCAAAAATAAAACTGCAGTACATGTCAAGAAATTTCTGAATTTGACCATGTTGCAGTACATGTCATCCAGGATTATGAGATTATATTCAAACCGGCCCAGACTTTCCTTCCCAAAATATTTTGTGCTGCAAGCTTTTTATTTCATTCTAATTTGTATTGTCTGAATGGTCTCCTAATTGTACATTTCCAGTAAGCATACAGTACTGCTGCATAGCTGTCTTTATATTAATTGTAAAAGCCAAAAGAAAGTAATTAGAAGCATATATATTCTGCTTGACAGGATATGATTTTGATGCCTTTCACTCGCCTGGCGTAAATGATCACCATGTTGTTCAGAGTGACGTTGAGCCACAGCACAACTGTGGGCAGTGTTTTCATGAACAAGCGATGGACCGTGCTTACGTTTCCATGTTTGTCTCACAGTGTAAACAGGTAAATGTTGGAAAAGATAGCTGTTTCAATATTGTTAAACCTAGGTCTTAAAACAATAGGCATTGCTAGGTTGGTTGCCATTCCCTAAAAATGATATAAAGTAATTTAATATAATCATAGTACAGATAATGTAAAATATAATGCAATGTGATATAATTGTAAATTGTGTAATAATTTTTTTTACACTTTTTGTGGCTAAAAGTTAATTGGAAGTTGGTTGGTGAAGGCTTCGATCAAGTCAGCTAATTTTTCGGTGCTCCCACCCGCAATACCAAACCTATTAAAAAAAACGTGAATTCGTTTTTTCATTAAGGTAGAGATAATATGTATCAGCTGGCCCAATGCTAAAAAAATCCCATTCATAAAAATTATGAAAAAATTTGAGTCCCTGGCTTCTAGTAGCGACGATGAGGAACGTCTTCCGGAGAATGTTGACGTCAAACCATTGCCCGTCATCAAACAATTCCAGTGGCCTGGTATGTTTATTTTACTAGCAATCGATTACAAACATGCTAAAGAAAATTGTATCCGGTTGACAGTAGATTAGCAATGGAGATATCATATTTTTATACAGTACTGTATTATGTATTTAATACAGTAAAGTACTGTATATTGTATGCCAAAATTGTGAGCAAGTGTGCTTGTGAAAATACAAAGCTTGTGTAAGAATATTTTTTGGATTAATTATAAAGGACATAGGAAAGGAGGAGATTGGCTTCAGCTTTTTCTAAACATGACATCACCACAGTTCAAAATTAGTTGCTAGAACTCTTTGATGTTTTTATTTATTTATTTTTTTATCAGTGCAAATTAAGCTTAAACATCAACTACTGTACTTTAAATTATAAAAGCTGACATTTTTTCCGTTTGCAAATTAAAATTACTGTTGTCAATTAAGGAATTTAAAAGATACAGATACTTTTTTTTTTTTTTTTTTTTTTTTTTTTTACTTTCTGATGTTTTATTAATTAAATGTAATTCACTTTCTATTTAGCTGTAACTTCCCCTCACCCTCTGATGTTGAATTTTGTTGACAGTGTTGACGTGTGAGGAAGATGCTGACTGGCGGGAGAAATTTGTGTCACTCCCCGAGCAGTTTCGCTACATGTTGTACAACAATATCAGAACGGACTGCTCCTTCATTGTTGGCAGTGATAAACGAGAGGTATGCATACTTTTTGTTGCAGCAAATAAGCCCAAGCTCTTTTTTTTCTTTGTGTTTTTACCAAGACTGAATACACATATTGTAATTTTTAGTATGAATATCATGTTTTTTATGTTTTATTTGAGGAATTTGCTTTTAAAGAATTAACAGTTGACACTCTTGAAAACTGCCATGAAGAGATGACAATAGTGAAGATGTATTTTTCAAACAATACATTGGCGCTACGGCCATGTATTGAGGATTTTTTTTTATTGGAAACAGTGAGAAGTGTACAATAATTAGGTAGAAATTAAAATGTTATTGACTTAAGACACTTCAATATGAAATTTGATATTGTTCACTCCTCTTCTTGGAAAATTATCCTCATCTTCTGGAAAGTCTTTTTTTTTTTTTTTTTATCACGGAACTCAGTGGAAGCAGGAAGTAAGTAAAAAATTACAGCTGGAAATTTTATTTAAAAAAAAAAATGGTATAGTATAATGCCTAAATAAATATTTAAATACGTCACGTGACCTGGAAGCCTTGTCTGCATCACCAATGTCATTAAACTGTTTGGTCAAACAAGCAATATGAAACTTATAAATAGTTATTAAATATTTGTTTGTTTATTATTTGTTTTCATAGCAACGTTATTATGTTTAAAAAAAAAATACTTTCTTTTAGTTTTCAACCTTTCCTCTTTTGATTGAGGTAAAAAAATTATGCTCCTCAAGTTCATTGAGTCAAAAAGAAAATTTTCCAAAGCAACAACTAACTCTATGGTTACACTAAATTTTTGTTTTCAAAATGGAAGATAATGTTGAGTTTATTTGTTCCAGAGGTTTCATTGCCACAAGGTGCAGCTGTGTCGAGCCAGTTCCGTGTTTGACTCCATGCTGTTCGATCCCACTTATGAGAAAGGAGAGATATCTTTGAGTAATATTGAACCAGGCACTTTTAAGGAAATTGGGGAGTAAGTACTTAGTTAAGGGGCATTCACAAAGTCTTAAGGGCACATTTAAGGCTTGATAATTTAAAGCTTGATTTTAGACGTGTTTTTTAGACACAAAATTTCTGGTCTTGATTTATTGGGCCTTAAATGTGGCCTTAAGGCTTTGTGAATAACAAGTTACTGTAGTTAGTTTTTAAGTTTAAGAGAAAAGAATCCAAGCAACTGAGGTATTAAATGTTTTTTGGCACAAGAATGTCAACCAGGTCAATTAATTGATTTTGTGTGTATTTAAATTAACATTTTTCTATTACTTTAATTATATATTTTATTAAATTTGTATATTTCTAATTAATATTGAATTGGCATACTTTATTTTAAAATTCACTGTCACTGATGTTAATTTCATCATGTTTCTAATGCTGAAACAGCCATGTCATGTTTTATTTTTCATATTAAAATAATTAAGATGGGACTCAAGGAAAATCATCTGACTCTTGATACCCTTTCAGAAATTTATTTACTGTATATTATGTGTTCTGCAATGTATTAAGAAATTAAAATATAATCACACAGTACTGTAATCAAACTATTTTTTGCTATGTTATTTTTTGAATATGTACTACAGTATTACTGTATTTGTAAAACTATTTTAGCAATGAGCCTTTATTGTACAGTAATTTCTTTGTAAAAAAATAAAAAGCATTATTATTAATATAATTCTGTTCACCTTTACATTGTATCAATCAATGTTTTCAGGTACATATACACTGACAAGCTGCTGAGTGCTCGAGCTGCGCTGTCTCTGTGCAGGGCTGCCAACTTGTACAAGATGAGTCGTCTTCGTGACGCTTGTGAGCTCTACCTGAGAGACAACCTGCAGACGGAGTGGCCCTCGAGTTCCCTATGCAGCTGCCAGAGACCAACTCTCTCAGAGACAAGTGCTTGGAGGTGATTATTATTTGTGTCATGTTCTCTGTGTGTATCATGTGGGCCAGCTCTCAGTATTTCCTGACCATCTTTTGTCCCTGTTTAAAGCTTTATAGGACATTTCAACAGTATATGTAAAAACAATAAAACTAAATTTCAACAGAAGCAAAATGATAAAATAATCACTTAAAAATTAATGTCACCATCGACGGCCCATGCTAATTATTTCCCGACAGTAAACCTAAAATATTTTTACACCTAAAGATAAAAGACGATTTATTAACCTAATTAAATAAAAAAAATATTAGGATCAAGTTTTTGAGTTACTGTATTGATTTTTTTTTATTGTTTTTTTAGATGCTGATTTGACTAAATTTTGATCAAAGTTGTCCCAGTTCTAACTTCTTCAAACTTATGTCCTATTTATCTCAGAAACTTGATCCTAATTTGCCTTTTTATTATTATTATTGGGTTTAAACTCCCAACCTAGTTGGGGTGGTTAAGTGCCAGCACCGGGTCCAATTGGGCCAAGATGAAGGCGCCCGCTGATCCTGTTGAGGATGTTACGATCCAGCGTCTCCTACTCAGCTGTGGGCAATGAGGGCTTCCCGGGTACACCCGCAAATAGCCCATCACACAGCCTTTCGGGCAGGTTCTATCCTAGGCGCGGTGGGACACATTTCCGCTAGCACTCTGGGTGCTGGATGCCTTTAACCGGGGCACTTAGAGGTGGGGATGCATCTTGGGCTTCCCAAACCAATGCCCTGGCCGCCCTGTGCTTCAAAAACCACAGGCTACGGGCCAGAGGTCACACTCGCAAGGCAACCCCCAACCCGCATGTCCTTCCTGAGCGCGGGGGGACACGTACCGCGAGCCAGAGAAGAGCCTACGCCCATCCCGTAGCTGGATGCCCTTTATTATTATTATTATTATTATTAGTTCATAATTTTTCTTCATATTTTACTTTCTTATTGTTTTTTATGAAAATACACTGAAAAGATGAAAAAGGTGTACCAGTTTAAGATTTCAAACTGAAGTTGTTTCATTTTATGTGCCAAGAGATAAAATTTTACTTTTATTTTGAAGTGTGTGTAAGAATAAGTTAATAGCATAAAATCTAAAAATTCTTACCATTTCATTACTAAGCTTTTTTTTTTTTTTAACAGTACAAGTACAGTCATGGCAAAAAAATTGCTGCCTAACAATTAAAAATCGTCCTTGTTTTGATTTTTTTATTCTTATTTCTATATCCCCTCCTCATCAAGGGATCACCTTTTTAGTTATTTTTTTTTGTCTATCTACATCTTGTTTATTTTCATCTTTTAAAATTTTTGTCTCTTGTGTTACAGTTTTTGCGTGCTAACACTCGCTCATGCCTGGACACTGCCAATTTCATGCAGATTGAACAATCCACTCTGGCCTGGTTACTACAGCAAGATCTGCTAGACATCGAGTCCGAAATGGACTTGATCAGTGCTGTCACCTGTTGGGAAGTCAACAAAACTGGAGGGTTATTCGACGGAGAAGCTACTGGGTCAAATCTTCTTCGACAGTCGTTAGGTACGTCCTTCTCCCATCTCCGATATCTCAGTCTCTCCCCTGAACAATTTTCCTTGTGCCTGTCAGATTCTGACCTTCTGTCTGAGCATGAAAAATTGTCAATCTTAGTCAACCTAGTTACCCCAGGTAATATGTCATTACCAGATGGTATTTGTAGTATCACAAAACCAAGGTATGGTACAGAATTTCAAACTGAATTTTCAAAAATGACTTCAAATTTATGTAAATGTTATAGACCAATTGTTAAATATAATAATGAAAATGAAGGTAGACAAATCCAATTATCACCATTGTTAGTGACAACTCAGTTTGAATCATCTTGTGATATTACTTTGCTTGGTATAGAAGTGACCACACAATTTAATGATAAATTACCAGATAATATTTTGGATAGTAGATTTGTAGCATATCAAGAAAATATTGATCTTTCAATATTAGAAATATTACCAGATTCAACTTTCCAACTCCTTCATCAAGTCAATTATAACAAAAATGTGTCTTATAATGCTCAAGTTGCCATCAACTTCAAGGAACCAATTGCCATTAAAAAAAATATATATATATTTAAGGTATAACCTGAGAATTTGTCTGTCAAGGTCAAGAGGCGTGGCTATAGTGGCAACACTGTTTGCATTGGAATGAGCTTATATTTTTAGGAGGGGGTGGTGACAGCAGTCCTTGAGAACGTTGCCACATTTCTCATCACATGTAGGAAACGATCATCGCCACGGTTCAAAATATATGAAAACAATTCAGAAAAATAGTCTAAAATTTTAGGCTTTAGTAAAAAAAAAAGTAAAAGAATCTGTTGTATAGTCTTTTTGCAATGCTAATTAACAAATTTAACATTGGAAGGATACAAAATTCTCATTTAAATAAATTAATTATAATTAAACCAACGGTTAAAAAATTCCCAAAAAATTCACAGCTAATTTGACGATTGTTGTGAGTCCACCAAATTAATTTGAAGAAAATCTGTTGTAGCGAATTTTTCGTCCAAATTTCTCAGGTTAAGCCTTAATTGGAGCTCATTATAATTGTCTAGGATGGTACTTGGATTATGTCAGAGTTAGTATTGTTGAATTTCAGGGAAATGTTTTCAATTTTAATTATGCTGAAAATGATGGGATGATAGAAACAATTATCTTCCGTTAAATAAAAAAAAAAAAAAAGAATGTTGCAAATAATTCTAATTTAACAACTGTCCCTATTAATTTCCCTATATTAATAATAAATAATAGTACACAATTTCATTGATGAAAATATAAGTATTAGTCAAAATATTAATGAATATTAAAATTTGAATATAATATATTTCATAAGTGAAAAAAATAAGGAACTTAAATTCATTTATTAATTGTTCGCATTGGTTCAGGCGGGGAAGGAAGAGCAAGGGAAGCGACGACGCAGAGAAAAGCCTAGTCCTGCAGTTCATGTGGTGCTTTCTGGGTCACCCGGCCTTGGGGAAAGTCTTTTAGCACCAGAATATTTGGTGAGTAACTCTGTCCTAATTGTAGAAATGTGTTAGTCAATGTGATCTTTTATACCTCATAAAGCAACAGCTAGGAGATAGCATTTTGAAAACTTCCTAGATAGAATCAATATGACTCAACCACACATATACTTTATCCAGTATCAAAGCTTTGATATCAAAACAATGCCACCCTTAGAATCACTTGGGTGATACACACAGAGTGTTTATTTTCACATTTGATGTTGAATGCACAAAACACAATGCCAATTAATGACTCCCATATATTATGTTTTGAGATGCAATAGGTTTACCAGTTTTAGATTTAGAGTCCGTTGACAAGATGTTATCTCTATAAGATGACGTTTGTTTAATTAATTCCAATGTTCCTTTATTTGTCATCGGTATGTACGTATCATACAAGTACAAGTATAAGCGTTCGAAAGAAAAGAGTGAACTCGGCCGGGAATTGAACCCGGGACCTTTTCGTTATCCAGACGGATGCTCTTCCACTGAGCTACTAGAGGTCACGCCAAAAAATTTCACTGCCAAAAAAGTATCATATAAATAAAAGTTTAAGCATAGAAGTATGCGTGACCTCTAGTATCTCAGTTGAAGAGCATCCGTCTGGATAACGGAAAGGTCCCGGGTTCAATTCCCGGCCGAGTTCACTCTTTTCTTTCGAACGTTTATACTTGTACACGTACTTGTATGATACATAACGATGACGGAAAAAGCACATTGGAATTAATTAAGGTTTACCAGTATTATCTTTGTTTCATGCAAGCCAATGTTAGAGTTTTTATTTTATTTTGGTGATGAAGGTTCATAAGATCAGAAGTGTAGAAATTTGTCTTACATAATTTTTGTGAAATGCCAATTGAAGTAGGAAATTGAGACATATAAACCTCTAGCTGTAGACATACACTTTATGTAGGAATTAAGAAGTTTCTAAAAGACCTGATGTGGTAGGCTAGTAGAGTGAATGTAATACATTTGATAATTAATTATTCATTATTTCAGGTGGCAGGCACGGTCTGCCGGATTTGTACATACATGGAGCTACAAGTGGACCATGCAAGCACTGTGACCTGAGTGTTCCTCAGCTGCAGTCCAACTCCTCCATACCCCGCTCACAGCCTCCAATGGATCTTATACTAGACACCTTTTAGTTAAAGGATTTGATTGTGCTTCAAATAAGGTTGAATTAGCTTGCACTTATATCTTGTAAAAATAATATTTCATGTTAGAAAGAAATTGTAAAAAGAAAATATTTTTATAATATATTATATGTTATTATTATTAAAATTTAACTCAGTTTAAGTGGCACATGTTCAGTTTCGTGATCAATGATTTCTTGGGTAAGCTATATGTTTGATTAAAAATTATTACTGTACTATTATTTAAAATCATACAAAGAATTCATACCTTAGTATGATAGTAATGTAACAAATTCTTAATATTATTTATGTTTAATTATTAAAATATATTGTATGAATGGAGTATCGACCTCAATTTTTTTTATTGCAGATAATGATAGAAGGTACAAAGTTATGCTACCTTGATTTTTTTCAGATTTTTTAGAGACCGGGAAGTATTTTTAAAAAAGATATTGAAAATTCTTCTTGTGACATCACGAGACGCCGCTCCTTAAAGGGATACCAAAGTGAATACTTTTTTTACATTTTGGGCAGATAAGAATTATTCTAACATCCCTGTGTCTCAATATTTTCGTACAATGCCTAGTTATTTTACAATTAATTATGTAGTTTGAAAAGTGAGTTCTATTACCGTTGATTGATTCAAGCCAATGCGCGCCCGCAGCAGCCGGTGATACAACAAGAAAGGGACGGGGGGGAGTTTCCCATGATTTGTGGGAAATTTTCGGCGTACCAGCGGCTGCTGCGGTCTCGCACCGACTTGAATCAAACAACGGCTTTTGAACTCATTTTTCAAACTAAATAATTAATTTAAAATAACTAGGCATTGTACGAAAATATTGAGACACAGGGATATCAGAATAATTATTAGCTGTCCGAATATGTAAAAAAAGTATTCACTTTGGTACCCCTTTAAGAAAAAGATACTACTTGTCACCGCAAGACGTTACAAAAAGAACTTTCAATAATTTTTTAAAAATACTTTCCGGGCTCTAAAAATTCTGAAAAAAATCAGGGTAGCATAACTTTGCACCTTCTATCCATTTCTGCAATAAAAAAAATTGAGGTTGATACTCCATTATAATATGTACTGATATTTTTTTACTGAATACTTTGCATAGCTCTTGCAGGACACTGCCGGAGAAACCCCTATAGCGTAAATTCTGTAATTAAATGCAACATTCTGTACCCTGATACCCTGTGGTGTTGTGATTTTAAATTGTATAAATTTTGAAATTGAATTTTAAAAATTAAAAGTGTAGACACTGCCCACTCTACCAAGGCCTGCGCACTGCAAAGCGTGTGAAGAAAAATAGTAGTCCACCACATTTGCTATATATAGCATTGTAAAATTAAAATAAAATTCAATTGAAATAAATCTTTCTTGATATTTTTACACCCTAATCATAATTTTTAAGACTCTTATCTTGCCGTGTATGAAATTTCAAAATTTTAGAATCACTCGACCTTCCATGACAATTTCGGGGTCAAAGTTGCATATAATATAAATCAATGGAAAATTTAAAATCTAGAACTGCTATTTCAAAAAACAATCTAGATCAATATTACAGTGCGCAGGCCTTGATGGAGTGGGCAGTGTTGTAGAACTTAAATCCCCCCACTGAAATCCCTCAGACGCTTAAATACAGAATTAAAATTATATCGGGGACTTATCCCCACTTAAATATAATTTTTATAATGGATGTTTTGGCCACTGTACCTATTTACAATTTAATATTGATACTGACAATTCTGAGATTGCTTTGTAGCTTTACTTACCAAAAGTCATTCCCCACACCTTTGTTTTCCTACCTGCTTTAGCCTTTTCCTTGAAATTTAAAGTAACACCTCTTGAGGGAGCATGCTCAATGACTGTAGTAATGTCCATGTCTTGTTTATGATTACTTTTGCTGATTGTTAACGCTAATTGTGTATAATTCATAATTATAAATGTTGATGTAAAAAATTATGTTCTGGAGGATTGGAGTGCAACACCTTAACTATATTGTGTTAAAGTACAGTTGATGACATGTCCTTATCACCAAATTTTTGAGTTATTATTTTGTATAAATAGTTATAGTGCTTTCTTCACGAGAAGCCGAGGTCCAAAAAGTTCCAGATCCCATAGTTATACCAAAAAAAAAAACATATCTATATAAAAACAAAATCAAAAAGTCAAATAAATTAACTTATCGTTTAACTTGTGCCCTTACCTGTCGAAACCCTTGAACTGAAAAAGGTTTTTGGAATGGTCATGAAAAAAAAATATAGACATATATGTTAGCTCGGAATATTTTTGTTCTTCCTTTGAAGCTAATAGAGCTGAAATCGTTTTTATTTCTTTATTTTTTTACGTAGGAGCACTGGAACTATTATTAGAAAACACTGAATTAAAGAATATGTGAAGAAGGACATGCCCTTAGCTCTACATTGAATTTTTAAGTTTGTATTTCTCACTCATCTCCTCATATATAGCGCAACTGCATATTTACTAGTTAATATCAATGTAATACAAAATATTGTAGTGCTGTATAATTTGCAAACAAATATGCAATAGTCTATAGAATGCATGGATCAATTATCTTGTGCATTTTGAATGGAGTACCGACGTCAATTTTTTTTATTGCAGAAATGGATAGAGGGTGCAAAGTTGTGCTACTCTGATTTTTTTTAGATTTTTTAGAGCCCGGCAACTATTTGTTAAAAATTATTGAAAACACAGAAAAATTGCCGCCTCTTGACGCCTCTCTTAATAAAGATAGTACCCAAAAGGGTCATGGATTCGAAACCGACCTCGCCAAAACTTTTTAGCAATACTTCCCGGTCCCTAAAAAATCTGAAAGAAATCAGAGTAACATAACTTTTCATCCTCTATCCATTTCTGCTATAAAAATTTTTGAGGTTGATACTTCATTATGTAAAGAGTAACAATTAATGTTATAGAATTTGATAATCCTTAAATGCTCTTTTATGCTAAAATGAAGTCCCAGAGAGCACTGTGAACAATGTTGAGAATCAAGTTCCACCATTGGTAACCAACCTACCAACCACTTTCAATACATTCGCTTCCTGGTCACTATAAAAGTATATTGTCTCTCGTTCGGAATATTAAGCTATCTTCTGTATAAGATGAATGCAGTTATTATTTGTGAATATCACTTGACGCTAGACGCAGTGGTATACACCTCTGATTCGCAATCGGATGGTCGTGAGTTCGATCCCAGCCATGCACCGCCAAACTTTTCACAAGTAGCGGTTACTAAAGAACACCCACTCGTGCATCCGGGAGGTGATTGATGGCATCCCCCATCAATTACCGACCATCCTGACTAAGGTTTCCATGGTTTCCTCAGTCACAATCAGGCGAATGCTGGGATGGATTGCTTAGGCCATGGCCGCCCCGGTTTGGAAGGGACCCACAAAAGTAGGGTCTACGAAGAGCCGGGAGGTTAAATTGAATTCAGTCACTTAAATGTGGCCAGTACCCTATACTAGGGTTCAGTTAAAAAAAAGCTAATATAGCTATCAGAGACCGTTTAAGATCTCTTTGCCACTAGGCTTTAAAGTTTATAGCCCCTATATATATAATTGACGATAAAATTATATTATAGTGACCAGGAAGCGAATGTATTGAAAGTGGTTGGTTTATTTAACTGGAATACTGTTAAACATATTATGATCATCTTGAAATGCAAAATGCTTAGTTCTGTGACAAAAAAACTGTACTGACATGTTGCCCGTCAACACCTAATTCCTAATTGTGTAATTCCCTTGTTTTCTGCCATAATTTATTGATAATGAATAAATTGTATATACATCCATTAATTATTGTTTTTATTGTTTTTTCATAGAACCTAATAGAAATTAACAAAATATAAAAGAATGGGCGTGGCCAGAGGGGAAGGGGGGTGTGGCCCGGCGGCCCGGGTTCAAAATTCGCGTTCAAATTTTGCCGCTTATTCTCCGCTATTTTATGCTAAATTCTACCACCGCGGCGCTGGTGCTAGAACGAGTAGCGCTTATGCAGTTTCCCCTCTCTCTTCTCTCTGATTTCGAGCTCCTGTGACGTCACAATAACAAAAATCATGGCAGCGTGCCTTTTCTGTTCTGGTTTTAAAGTTCGCTAAATTAATGAACATTAAACCATGATGTCAGTACTAATAATAGGTTAAAAGTATATTAGATACTTGGGATGGCCGCTAGGCAAGCGGATTGCCGCGCCCACGGCCGTGGCGTTCTCATAAACCGGCAAACTAAACTAGGGATGTGATGTTTTTTTCTAATCGAGCGCCTATCGTTAAAAAATGAAGGTCGTAACGCAAAACGGTACTATTTTCTATTCAAAATGTCTTCCATACGTAAACTAAGGTTTGTGATACTGTACATACCTATTTTATTGAGAAAAAACACAAAAAAGCACAGCTTGGCAGCTTTTCAAGCAGCGGCTTTGTCGCCTAGCTAGCTAGCTAGGCCTTTGTCCTTTGTCTTTTGTCTTTGTTGCCGTTGTTTGTTGTTTGTTGCGTTGCTGACCGCTGGCTGACCGGTGCTGGCTTGGGTGCTGGTTTGTAGTTTGTATGCATAGTTGAAAAAAAGTACTCAAAAATATCCCTAGATGGCGCAAAACGCCGTAAAAAGCTGGAATTATTAGAATACCCGCGGTGAAAATTCAAAAATCTTGCAGCAGTTCGAATCGTTCGAATCCAGAGTATGGTTAGCGAATCAAAGTTCGAATCAAATTTAAGTAATTAACTAATCGAATTAACAAGAAACGTAAATAAGGACAAAAAAACAAAGCAAAGAACTAACTAATTAATTAATTATAACTAATTAAGATTAGTTATAATCAAAGATCATTTGAACATTATAGCATCATATATATATTATGCAATATATGAGCCCATTATCAATTATTACAATAATATGAGACAATTTTATCGCAATGGTATCTGGACAAAGATCAGAGTCATCAGACTATATATTATATAGATATATTATTATAAGCGCGTATATACTTATAATAATTAATATATATTATATATAATATTTATTTTATTTTTACCATCTCCTAACAAGATGAGCTATATTATATATATATATGTCAGCTATCATAACATATTGGTACTATTATTACTATTATAAATATAAATATAGGTCATTTTAGACCTTTTATACTGTGTTATAATTATGAGATTTATGAGTTAATTTCGTTCTATAGTCCTTTTGAAGTTAATTTAATTTTCTATATTTTTTTCCCCATTTTAATAGACCTCGAATTATTAATTAATTGTCATTTTTATTTTTAGATATAAAACGTTAATGCAATGTTCTCAATTCCAGGAAATTAAGAAGTAAAAAAAAAAAAACGACCGCACGTAAAAAAATTATAAATGTCACTAAAACATTTTTTGCAGCATTCCACTATCAAAACTATCTATCACATTGTTTTAAAAAAATTTACTCTGTAATGCCAAATAATATATGTATATTATGTTATATGTTAATAGAGTATTGACCTCAAAATTTTTATTGCAGAAATGGATAGAGCGTGCAAAGTTTTGCTACCCTGATTTTTTTCAGATTTTTTAGAGCCCGGGAACTATTTTTCAAAAATTATTGAAAGTTCTTTTTGTGACGTCACGCGGCAGCAAGTCCTATCTTTTTCTTAAGGAGCGGCGTCTCGTGACGTCACAAAAAGAACTTTCAATAATTTTTTAAAAATAGTTCCCGGGCTCTAAAAAATCTGAAAAAAATCAGGGTAGCATAACTTTGCACGCTCTATCCATTTCTGCAATAAAAAATTTTGAGGTCAATACTCTATTATTGTGGAAGAGAATCACACTATATTATATGGCCAAAAGCTTCTGATCATGTCAGTGATCGCACTCGTTGAACAGAACCCTCGTCAGCTGGTGTTTACACTAGCCGCTCTAAATTGGCCTGGAGTTCACCCCCAGCTGGATCGTGTGTCGAGGCTGGACTGTGGGGAGGATTCTAATAACAAATGACACCGTCGTGATAGTGAAATGTTTGCGGCGTCTTGCTTGGCCGTATTTCCTGTGAAGCATGCATTTTCAGTTTTACAACCATGATCGAGCTCACCCCGAAATAAATTTTGATGAACTAAAAACAAAATTTGTAGGACCAACCTTTGGGACGGCGTGGCATATTAAATTTATTAAAAGTTAAATCATTAATTGGTGTACGTTTAACTTAATTGATAGTAATATTTTTATTTATTTTTTTTTCTGTTCTTTTTATTTATTATATTTTCCTCATGTTACATAATATAACAGTTGGCAGGTGATACTATATAGCACGTACAGTCCTAATATGCATAATACAGAACAAAACGCAACGAGGAGTTATAATACGCATAGCATCCCTTTTTAATAATAAAGAAGGAAAACATAACAATGACTCTAATAACAAATCTTAAATAAAATATCACTTGTAAAACACAGTTCAGTCAAAATTTTATACATTTACATTTACTTGAATAACTGTTAAATTCTGAAAATAAATATACATTATAATGCATGCGTAAAATTGCGTATATTATGCTTGTTATGATACTATAATTATGCAGTTTCTATAAATATGGATATATTAATATATTTATAAAATTTTGTTGTACATAACATATAGTTATCGAACTGTCGTGTTTCTCAAATTGTATAATAATATTTTATATTTGTATGTTGTTTTTGTATCGTATATATATTAAAGTTTATGATATTAAATTTTTTTATATTTTTTATAATTAATTAATATTTTAATGATAATTTTAATTGTTTACTCAATCATTTGCTTTTCAATATTTTGGTAGTCGTCTGGAAAAACTATACCATGATAATTAATTGACATTATTAACCAAAATGAATAGACAATAATGGTTGCATTTTTTTATTTCATAATTAGAAAATATACATTAAATTAAGCTTTTCTGAATTTTTTCAGATTTTTTGGAGTGCGGGAACTAATTTTAAAAAAATGTTTAAAATGTCTGAATTTGGGTGGTACACCTGATGGGACAACCGTGACGTCATCGACAGCCAATCACAGCAGCCGTAACATCATCAACAGCCAATCACAGCACGACAAATGACGTCACGGTTGTCCCATCAGGTGTACCACCCAAATTCAGGTATTTTAAATATTTTTTTAAAATTAGTTCCCGCTCTCCAAAAAATCCGATAAAATTCAGAAAAGCATAATTTTAGGTATATTTTCTAAATATGAAATAAAAAATTGCAACCATTATTGTCTATTGTGTATCAGGTAAATAATCCAGCTAGAGGTGTCTACTCTTTTGCCATATAATATATTATGTATAACAATGAGATATTAGAATGTGAAAATTTTAGTGGCTTAATCGAAAGAAGGGGTAAAAATATGGTACTGTGAATTTTTTCAGATTTTTCTGAGACCGGGAACTATTTTTTAAAAAATTATTGAAAGTCTATTTTGATGACGTCACGGGCGGCACTCCTTAAGAAAAAGGATAGGACAGTGCCGCCCGTGACGTCATAAAAAAGACTTTCAATAATTTTTTAAAAATAGTTCCAGGTCTCAGAAAAATCTGAAAAAATTCACAGTACCATATTTTTACCCCTTCTTTCGATTAAGCCACTAAAATTTTCACATTCTAATATCTAATTAATGCTAAATACAGCTATAATACGATTAGAAACTGTTAAACATAATTATAAATAAGATGCAAAATATTTGCATTCAGGAAAACTTAATGATTTTTATTTTTCTCAATTTTCCGACGTGACTTCCAAGCCGGTCTGTGATCGTCACCAGACAAGAAGGTGGCATGCCAGGTGGTGTAAGAAGTGGCGGGTGCCAGAAAAAAAACATAGGTGAAAGTGCTCGGTTGCAGTAATTCATGAGATAACGTGTGCTTGCGCAAGACCGCTGAAAACGATCACAATATTGTACACTAACGTACGTAAAAAAATGTAATTTCTCGGATTAATTTAAATAATTAAGTTTTCGTATTTTACCCTGTAATATTCTGTAAATCGATAATTCAATTAACAAATAAATGTGTTTTTATTGCAGTTATTATAGACAAGTCATCAGAGAAATTCGAGTGTATAATAATATATTAAAAATAAATTGAACATAGTGGATAATTAATGATTTACTCGTGAAATATTTTGTATATAATTAAATGCACTTTTCCATATATTTTAAATTATAATTATTAATTTGTTATTAATTAATAAGATAGAACGTATATATAATTATATATTAGAGCATGCGTCCCCCCAAACCCCCAATACTCTCATTGAGTAAAGTATAATAATATAACGTTTAGTGCTCATATTAAATCCAAAATTTGAGGTACCGGGATGGGGCTCTTCTGGATTATATGCAACCCCATTGCATAAAGATCGATAACGATCCTCGTGGTCTGGTCAGCTGTGAGGGCGACGTCCTCCTCATCTCCCGACACGCACACAGGTGTGAGGATGCTGCAGGAGACGTACCGCTCTGGACCATTCGACATACCACCGTCCGCTCGCCCTCGCAGCCTCCGCGACCATCTTACACAATTACACGCCGCATTAAAGTTTTTTCTTCACCATGATATCAACATTGCATAGACATCCAGGTGATCGAGATATACAAAAATTTCTATGCAAGTTCCTGCATTTAATATAAGATCGTATGGCATGCAATAATATTGTGCTTTTTATTTTATACATTGATTTTATTGTAATAATAAAATATAATAATATATACAACGTTCATACGTAATAAAAGACATTACGCTCGAATGTGATACAATAATAATGATCAAGATCATATATTGTTAGAAACTATTTTAAAGTACCAAAACTAACAATACTAATTAACCTACATATATATAATATATTATGTATTTTATATGTAATTTTATTGTATGTTTTCCCACCTATAATTTTATTGTACTGTATATGATACAATTACTATAGAAAATAATTTGAGTGAAATAACTATTTAAGAATTAATAATTCTCAATTATCCCAGTTTTTTAAGTATAACATACATAATATGAATAAATTCCAGGATAAAACTTTATTTTTCAAGTTTCTGATATTTTTTTCTCTACTTTTGAACTTTGCCTTTCATCGTCAAGTCTAAAAGGTACGACAAAAAATGCATCCTATAAAACTGCTCCGAGTATCATAAAATATCTGCAGATAGCAGAAAACCTGCATGTGTGATGGTCTTCTATATATAGTAAGGTTCAAGGATTCAATTCTTTGTGGTAAGTTCCAATCAAAGTATCTTTTTTGTGTTTCCACGTCGAGAAAATTACTTCTTGTTTTTATTCCGAGGCAGCATCAGCAGCAGACCACAATTTACCTCGGGTAATAGCGGGGAGGTGCGCAGGCGAGCTAGCAAGGTTGCTGCTCTGCACTCCCCCAGAAAAATTACGTATTAAAATAGAAATTGTTTAATCAATGTTTATTTAAATTTTGTAAAAAATGATTCACAAGACACCTTAAATCACAAAAGCAAATATATGAAATTTGCAATACAGGTTGTAAATTTTAAAAAAATTAAAAATAACTCTTATCTGAAAGTGAAATTATCTAGAGTTTTGCATCTGAAACCTCATGTCTGCATGCCTATGCCTATAATGGGGTATAGTGTAACTAAAAAGAAGAAAAATATATTATAGGAATGTCATTGCATTGGCAATACGCCATAATATATGTATATATATTATACACGCCAGATGCAAAACAAGATATCTGAATCATACTTGAGTTCATTCTGATAAAAAAAAAAAAAGCAATCGATAAATTTAAAGCAAGCTTAGCTCTATTGCAAGTAATTAATTTAAATTGTGCATTAAAATTTTGAACATTTATTGGGAGCGATTTAGGAAGCGTTTTTGTTGTTGTTGTTTCGTTTTTGAAGGGGTATATTTACTATATTTTTCATCCCAGGTAACAGGCAAGAAAAACACTTAAAAAAACAATATCCCATGTTTAATAACACATCAAATTATTCTTTTGCTAATATAAAGTTTAATCAATTTATTATGAATTATAACTTTACCTTATAAATTATAATTAATATAATATAATTATAATAAACACTTTCAGATTGTTTTTATTGAATTATTATGCTTATTAATTGTTATAATTTGTGCTACACTTGCTCACAAAATTTTAATTAATCCAGTTAATTGATAATCAATCTTCGATCGATACTTCACCCCATGCAGGCGCGGATCCAGAAAAAAATTTCGGAGGGGGCTACCTCCATTAGGCCAATGTTAAAAAAAATTTGGAGTGGGGGAAATACCTATATTGCCCATGTTAAATCCAAAATTTCGGAGGCTCCCCCCCTGGATCCGCGCCTGCTTCATCCACAACTTCCATGCGCCTTCTTATGAATCAACTGAGCAGGTGGATCCTACTTTATATAGCTGGGCCAAACCTTTAATCCTATTTGGTATATCCTGCATGGAGAATGTCATATAAATATTATATAGGGCAGAAACATACAGTATCTATAGGCTAGCTGTGCGTGAAAGTATATTAAATTATTTATAATGCACTGCATTGCTGAATTAATAAGACATACTTGTAACTGAACTTAATTCTTGAACAAATGACATGCAGATCAATAGGTGCAATAAGAATTATTTTATTCGTTTCACCCATTATTAAAAAAAATAGAATCTACATCAGAAAAATTTAAACGAAATAATTATGGTTGCAAAAATAATGAAAAATAATAATAAATACAAATTAATAAAAGAGTTTAATTATAATAAAACATATACACATCTGGCACTTTTATTATTCACTTAAAATAGGCATTGGAGTTTTTCAACTGTTGCTATATTATATATTATAGTCATGTGCCTGTATATACGTGGTTGCTTTTAATGACATAGTTTAAATTTAATTTATGTAATTATTAATACCAAATAATAATCTTTTGGTATGCGTTACCCATATGCATCAATACAATGAATTGATCGTCACAACAATTCAATCATGTATGTAATAGTTAGTTTTTGTGATCAGAATTAATTGTTTCAAATAAAATAAAATGAACAATATAATTGTATATTATATATATGATAGCACCAAAATAGGAATCAAGTTTAATAAATTTTCAATGAAATCTTTTAAAACAAACAATAATAAAATAATTTGTATTTTAAAAAGTAAAAAATATAAACAAATAATAAAAGACATTCAAGAGAGTATTGTATATTATATAGATCTGAAAAGCACAGGAAGTTGTATTCAAGTCAAGCAGTGTACATAACAATTGTAATTCTAAACAAACATGGCGTCATTGCTTGTTAAAACACCACACGTTTGTTTCAATATGACGAAACAGCGTGATACATACAAATTTTAGAACACTGTGTACCACTCAAGAATAACTTATCAGGCTTCTGCAGCTTAGCTGAGGAGGCGGCTGCTACCATGCCAGACCCCCCCCCCCCCCCCAAACATCCACCCCCGCATGTCTCCTCTGAATTTACTCCCCAAAGAGACGGCAAACAGCCCATGTATCTCAGAACTCCATCTCAAGTAGTTCTATGAATGAAAAGGCGGGAGTATTCACAATGATCTTGATAATAAAAAAATGTAGTGCAAATTATTTTACACCTCTAGAATAAAATGAATAAGTAATAAAATTTTATGAATGTATAAAACGGTGCTATTAAATGGAGCACTTAATTATGAATTAACAGTAAGGTAAAGAAGATATCGCACAATTAATGTACAATACATAATTGTTCATTTAATTACAATGAAATGAATAATTTATATTTTTTTACATATATTTCATATATTTTTTTAAACTCAAAAAAGTGAAAGCATGCATGCACAAATAAAATTAAAATTTGAAGTAGTGAATCGTGTCTATAGCTTAAAATAGTCACAAATTCTTGAAAGATCCTAACGCTTCACACTCTGACTATATAGTGTGTCACAATTTAGTATTATAGTCTTTCGTCACGTTTGAATCCTCTTCAGTCATTGGTACAAAATTTGTCACGTCTCTCCTCGTGATCCGAGCGTTCACGAAGACACCCGACGAAAGACTTCTTTGATCTGATGGACTATGTATAAATAAATAATGTCTCGATTCTAAGAAGCCTGGAGTGCGAGTTGCCAGGCTTTTTGAGTGAGCTGCAGTACAAACTTTCAGTAAATAAAATGAAAAATGAAGCTGAGCAATGAAGGTTCATAATTTTACGTGTAGCGTATTATCTGATAAATTGTTGCAGCAGAAATAAATTTATCAACCGTTAATTATGCTCTGGATAATTTAAGAAAAATTGATCCATGAATGCAATACTTTTTTTTTTTTTTTTTCAGCTGCAGTGTTAAAGTTTTGCTGAAATACTTTATAGGACTGTCAACCTAATTCAATTATGTATTAATTTATTCAAACACTGGTTGCAACATGAATCAGGATAACGTTATTACGTATAATAATAAAACACTGAAACACATGCACATTACATTGATGCAATATAATAAAAATTAAACTAACTGTAAGTGGAAATAAAATAATTAAAAATGACACTAGACAATATAATAATATATACTGTATAATATATGTCCTCTGGCATATGATTACGAAAGGACATTTTTACAGAATAAATTTCTTTATTAATGAGAATATACCTTAATTTACCCTTAAAAACACTTGTATTTTTCATTTTATAATAAAGACAACTTCATATATTCAGGTATTATACAGTTTTTACGTGTCTGCCAAAATTAAGTAATATGATAAGGACAAGGACCATCAAAGGCCACCGTCCTCCGTTTCATATGGCCAGAAACGTGACAGATAAAGTTGAATTAGTTCCATGTTTCCGGGGACGTTAGCGCCACTGTCGAACATCAAACATGGAACTAATGCAATTTTTGGTCAAATTTCTGGACACACGGATGACATGGAGGTTTCTGATAGAGCATCAAGAACTATTTACTAACTAGTTAATGTTATAGTTCTTGATAGTGCATGTCTGGTTCAAGGAATGCTCATGCAGCTATATAGTGCATACAGCACAATATTTGTGGAAACAAATTAAATGTGTTCATACAGTATAAAATTTCATTGCAGCATTCTAATTTATTAACTAATCTCAGAGGTCTGCATAATATCAGTTATTAATAATATTTAATTCATAACAAAATTACAGAATTAACAATAAAAAAATCTGAATGAATTTTAGAATGGCAACATTTCATATATTTGAATAATATATTTGGTGCGATTCACGAAGAGAGTAAGTTTTTCATTAACCACGCGTTTAGTGTCATTGAAGTTAGGCTGATGGGACGCTAACTTCTATTAGTGGAAACGAGGATAACTTTCTGGATAACTCTTTCTTGAATCGCCCCATTATTTATTACAATATTATACATGTATGACAGTCCAACTATTTTTATAATTTACATTTTCCTTTAAAGTTATGAAAATAAAGTATAAAAAAATGTCAAATAACTCCAATAACTTTAAGACATAAAAGTTATAATATTTTCTTTTTTATGATCATCATAATATACAAGTAAGACTTGACAAAAATTATATTTTCTATTCTTTCTTTTTTTTTTATTTGTGTGTAGAATTTTCAATTGCGACTTTATAGTACAATTCTAGGTCAGCAGAATGCTTGAAATTCTGTGCACACGTTCTTTGTATTGATCTTCCATGGCGCGCTTCCAAGTGGCGTAACGTCCGTGCTTTACGCTTCTCTATATCTCGCAAGGCTCCTCCACAGCAAGGCTCGTGCAGACGACGGCATTATAGCACGTCCAAATCACCTTCTATAGCGCATCTTTCATAGACTTTCATAACCTTGTATCTTATGGCAACTTCATAAATTAGACTGTCATGAACCTCAGGATTTTTGGTGGTCATGTATAACACAAATTGTGTCTCATATTTAGAGTAGTGTATTGTACGATGCATTCAGAGGACATTCTGATATTGTAAGTTATCGTTCGTTAGATTTGAGTTTTAGTTATTGATTGATTATGATTTCTCTTGTCAAAATGTAAAGTTCGTAAACAATGAAGTATATAAGGTTATCTGCACTTGATTTTCTTATAAATGTATGTAAAGCTCCAGACAAAGCTTTCGCTACGTCTGCGCCATTTCTGAACGGTGTCACGCTCACTGTGGAGGTGTGGCGAACTTCAATTATTCTGTAATGGATTTTGGTTCTCTCACCTCCCACAAAATTTCATATCATTATACCTAGACCGTACTGAATTTACGGCGTCTATGCATAAATCGGTCAGGGGTAACGAAAGCTTTGTCTTGAAATGTACTTGGATTATAAAAGGTCGATCGGGTACAGAAAGTATACGAAGGGCAGGGTTTACGAACAGATCTAATGTAAAATATAACAGTTTGTAAAAATTTAAAAACGTATCAAGTATATGTAAAAATGTATATATTTATATACTATATAAACAGTGAAAAATCCTCGTATATAGTTACGTTGATAAAATATTCAAAATAATTAATATAAATTATATATCTTCTTCGGAATAGAAATATTGGACACATTACAAATTAATGGAATATTTGACAGATGTAGCTGAAATTTTAAAACATAGTACTTTAAATAGGTAAAGTTAGAATTTAATTTAAAAAATATATATTGAAAAATGACAAACAAAAATTACGTCGTATGAAGAAAAAATATCATCATTTTATATAGAAATATGCCACTGCAACATGATTTATTATTATTGTATGTGTTTTATATTTTACTAACACAACATAATCATTGTACTAGATTTATATTATGTGTTATAGAGAAAATTAAATTTTTATTAGAAAAATTTCCAGAAACTGAAAAGTAGTTTTTTTTTTTTATGATTCACCGATCTTTTCATCATCCTATTATAGTTAAGACAACATAAAAAAAGTTCTAATCGTCGTCATCTCGAGTCATGTTCTAGTCTTTCTCTGCTCTATCAGTCTGCTTGATCTGGAACATAAATTGCTCCCTGCGGTGCACCCGCGGACGTCGCTATACACGCGCCCCGCTGTGAGCGAGCACCGTCCGAGCACCGCGGCCGCTACTGGTTCTCAACAGTATCAGCTGATCATCGTGGGACAGTCATCAGAACACCTGAAAAAAAAATTATCGGTTCCAGGTTTTACCAACTATCATATTATCACAGTTAATCGGGAGGAATGGAATTTAAACAAGGGCAACTTGTGTGTTGTGATTCAAAGTGAATATGGGTAAATTTTAAAGACCATATTTAACTAAAAAAATAGTTATTTGTTTGTTTATAAATACAAGTTGCACATGTAACCTTATTTTTGAAGCTTAGCAAGCATTATAATATAATGGAATTGAGATTAAAATATGAGACAAAAGCTTTGCATTAAAAGAGGTCACCCGTTTACCTATTTATTATAACTTTTATAACTTATTACAATGCTCGAAAAGGCAGCTGAGGTTTATAGAAATTGCATATATTTGTCTAATGGATGGGAGTGTTCAAAGACTGTATACTGGTCCAATAAACAGTTCTTGGGGATTGTTGAGTATAACGAGACAGTTGCCTTTTGTTGGTCTGTCCGATCGACTAATTTGCTTGCGATGCATTTTGTAATTTTGAGAACTATAACTTCTAGTATATTAAGGGAGATTTTTTAGAGCTGTTTACTTCGAGACAACCTGAAAGTTATGTCTACTGGCCACTGTGATTGATGAATGAATTTATTGGTGTATTTATTTTATTCATGTCTATGGATTTACGCAGTCAATGCCCTTAATTTATAATTATACCCATACTATGACGGGAAATTTTGAGTTACTACGCCGTCTATGGAGGTGTGATGAAATTGAACTTATGAGGATATATTAGGTGTTCTTCTTACCTTTAAAAATTACAATTTGTATAGCTATAGTCCATCGTCTTCAAGCAACATTCACCGTCCAAGGTTATAACATTCTAAATTTCCCGAATTGTACATAATATTGAGATATAAAACTAACCTCTAATATAAATTCTGTGAAATGTCTTACAATAAATCACAATTATATTTATTAAAAGAATGTGAGGACTCAAATTGCAACACTCGTGAGATCACGTGACCCGGTGACGTCACTGCCCTGTGAAGGACCCGGCAGCCGCGCAAGTGAGATGTCAGCAGGTCTCCTGTACGAGATTGAGATCGCTTCTCGGAAGCTCGTGCACCTCTGTTGTTGGTATCGCGACCCCATCTCACCTACGTCACCCTCCATGGCGATTTATGCTTCCTAGCGCGCAAAATTATGACACAGTCTTATACACAGAAATTTAAATAGCTGTTGCTGCGATGAAAATACAATGATGTGATGATTTCATCTGCTTGTGATATGTGTGGGAATCAAAATATATTCGTAGCTCCCTCAGACTTTTCTTGAATATTTTCTATTTTTTCAGAGAATGTATATTATATAAAAACGAAATATCACGAGTTCTATGACACCATTATGACTTTATTGTTTTAAATTTAAAACAATAGAAAATTAGAATGAAAGATATATATTTGTGATTAAATCTGTTTATAGCATTTTTTTTTTAATATTTAATGTATATTCACACATACCTGTTTTATTGTTTCTAATGTTTTGAGCTGCAATGCAGAATGTATGCAGTGACGAGTATAATGAAGTGAATAAGAATTAATTTCATGTTGTTATCCACATTCAAACTAGAGAACCATTGTTATTTCAAGTTTATGAAATTAACATTTCTCTGATTTTGTGTATTGTAACACACAACCATTACGATATATTTGAACTAGTTGAAGAAAAAAAATTTCGAATCTATACTTGCATTCAGAAGTGTTTTCTTTTCCATTCAACCTGCAGAGATTTTAACTATACAACCTTCCTTTCATGTATGGTACACAAATACAGCATAAGTATATCCTATAATATTGTGAAAAATTAAATACTTCCCCCTTTGTGAAAAATATAATGTGTATTTTCATAATAAAAGTGTTTAAACTGAAAATAAAGCTGATCCGGTTCAGAAGATGGGTTATTAACTAATTGAAGATCATGTTTTATGAAGAAATGTAATATTTATATGTGTGGAATAATGAAAATAAAATAAGCATAAAACTGAAAAAAAAAATCATTTTGTCAGTTGTTTTTTAGCAAATAAATGAAGTATAGTTGTCCAATGTTTATAATAGTATTCAATAAATAATTAATTGATTGATGATTTACTAAATTGAGGTTAATTAATATGCAGAATATGAAACAAAATATTTCAACATAATTATGTACACTCGTCGCCTCGGCAAATTTTCCTTTACAGCCTTGTTAATTACCTTGTCCCGTAAGAATAACGCAGGGCATGGCAATTAACAAGGCTGCAAGTGGGAAATTTTCCAAGGCGACTAGTGTACATGCTGTACAATGTACATACTGTCAAACTGTCAATAATACAATGACTGTCATGATGTACTGTTGAATCTAGCCTGAATCCTTACGCCTAGTAGACTCAACCAAGTCTACAACCCATGATGTGAAGAAGTAGCAAAAGTTGCATGACAATAAGGCGTACACATTGAGTCAGGCGTGGAGATTAATAATTTGTAACAGACAGTTTGTGATGGGTATAGTCAGACCAGACATGCATGCTTACGTATTATATTATGTGTAATGGAGTATTGTCCTCAATTTTTTTATTGCAGAAATGGATAGAGGGTGAAAAGTTGTGTTACCCTGATTTTTTTTCGATTTTTTAGAGCCCGAGAAGTATTTTTAAAAAATTATTGAAAGTCCTATTTGTGACGTCACGCGGCGTCAAGTCCTATCTTTTTCTTAAAGAGCGGCGTCTCGTGACGTCACAAAAAGAACTTTCAATCATTTTTTAAAAATAGTTCCCGGGCTCTAAAAAATCTGAAAAAAATCAGGGTAGAATAACTTTGCACCCTCTATCCATTTCTGCAATAAAAAAATTTGAGGTCAATACTCCATTGTGTATATGTAATTATGTACCCTATACATTTCATTCACAGATGAAAATGTCCAATCCGGCTATACTTTCGGACATTTTATTAGAATTGAGTGTACATTGAAAACAATGTTAAAATTTCCATTAAGGTAGAGATAACACGGATCAGCTGGCCCAATGCTAAAAAAATCCTATATTCATGAAAATTATGAAAAAAATTTATAATGTTCTCCTCTACATCCCCTATCAGTAGGTAAAATATCAGGTATATAAAAACGTGCTAGTTTTCGAGTTATTAATTTTTAAAGTTGATTAATTTAACATAGAGAAATGGAACTCCCCATGTTAAATTAATCAACTTTAAAAATTAATAACTCGAAAACTATAGCTCGTTTTTATGTACCTGATATTTTACCTAATACTGATAGGGGATGTAAAAGAAAACATTTTAAATCTTTTTCATAATTTTCATGAATGGGATTTTTTAGCATTGAGCCAGCTGATCCGTATTCTATTATCTGTACCTTAAAATTAGAAGCATATATATTTTTGTCTTGATATCCTCACTTATTGTTAATTTTATTTTATTTATTTTTTTTTTGTTAATTTTATAACTTGCCTGTAGATCGAACTTCAAACGACGACCTGATCGAGTGTCCTCATAATTTTATAAAATTAATTTAAATGAAGTACCGACCTCAAAATTTTTTATTGCAGAAATGGATAGAGGGTGCAAAAATATGATACTCAGAATTTTTTCAGATTTTTCTGAGACCGGGAAGTATTTTTAAAAAATTATTGAAAGTCCGTTTTATGACGTCACGGGCGTTAATGTCCTATCCTTATCTTAAGGAGAGGCGCCTCGTGACGTCATCAAAATGGACTTTCAATAATTTTTTAAAATACTTCCCGGTCTCAGAAAAATCTGAAAAAATTCAGAGTAGCATATTTTTGCACCCTCTATCCATTTCTGCAATAAAAAATTTTGAGATCGGTACTCCATTGATCAATATTTTTTGTCTATGTACAACTCTGGACACCACGAACTTAACTCTTGATTTGTTTGTGGGAGTTACCATTGCACGCAGTCTATATGGAGGCGTAGTGAATATACACCCTTTTGATACTGATGGACTTGGTGCTCTTCTTACACGTCCCCCGAAATTACAAATCTGCATTTCTTTGTCTCCTGCAATGTGGAGCTGGCAGCTTTAATTAAGCAAATAATAAGGCAGGTTCTTGCTGTAATGGAGTATCGACCTCAAAAATTTTTATAGCAGAAATGGATAGAGGATGAAAAGTTATGTTAATCTGATTTTTTTCAGATTTTTTAGGCACCGGGAAGTATTGCTAAAAAGTTTTGGCGAAGTCGGATTCGAATCCACGTCCCTTTTGGGTCCTATCTTTTATTAAGAGAGGCGGCAAGAGGCGGCACTTTTTCTGCACTTTCAATAATTTTTAAAAAAATAGTTGCCGGGCTCTAAAAAATCTGAAAAAAATCAGAGTAGCATAACTTTGCATACCCTCTATCCATTTCTGCAATAAAAAAATTGAGGTCGGTACTCCATTACAAATCTGCATCTCTTTGTCTCCTGCAATGTGGAGCTGCAGCTTTAATTAGCAAGTAATAAGGCAGTCTGAGTAAAGTTCTTGCTGTCTCGGGGTGTAATTGTACAACCCAAATGTTCAAATAAAAATGATTATTATTAAATGTCGGATGTTGTTCCCCCCCCCCACCAAAAAAAAAAAAAAAAAAAAAAAAAAAAAACTATATTATATTATATTCACAAGATCAGAACGAACTTTTATTATCTTCAGTAAAAACACTGATAGAAATTTTCATGTGTGTTTAATAAACACGTGAAAATTTCTAATGAAGTGGGTGGAAGGCCCAAACCACAGCATAATATCCACGAAAAGGTATTCAATTCGATAAGGTTCTTTTCCCGCGACTACCACCCTAAATCTTCACCCTAAAGATTCAAAGTTCATTCTCTAGCGCTGAACAAGTTGCATACCTTGCAGGCTGCAAAGATTCGTAGATAATTTTAAAATCATTTCTTGAAGAAATATAAAACTATTTTGACTTTTTTTTGGTATAGTTTAATTACTTACAAAAAATGTAAAATTATCTTTAGAGTATTAATAATTTTACTTGTTGAAATACATTCAAGTTCTCCGTAATATCTCAATTTTATTTAATCATAGCTAACTTTAAAAATATTAAAAAAAATATGAAATTAATTTTACTATTATTAAATATCTTACTATTATTATTTTGATATAAAATCATCAATGAAAGTATACACAATGTAATATTATTTTATCAAAGACAGGTAGGAATGCGCAACGTGTTTAGCGCAACGAGCACGTCGTTATTGGCTGACGTAGGTGTCGGTTAGAGTTTCAATTGGTTGTCTGGTCCACGTGGGCCACGCCCCCCGAGGTGGGCGGGGCGCTTTTTCTCGCGTGGCTCGGCGCCCGCAACTTGTTGAGGCGCATCTTAGTGTGCTTTTCCCCGTGTGTTAGAGCGCACGTGATACAGCGCCTGTAGCCACCAAATAAGCGGAGACTCCGGCAGGGATGACGGGGGTGACGATGTGATTTAACCCTGAGGTGAGTCCAGAGGGAGGAGGGGGGGTCACCTTTACCTGTTACGTAACCATTGAAAGGATTGGATACCTTTGGACGATGCTCGTGTTATTGTTTATATCTGCTTGCATGGATTTAAATTTGCTTGAAATTACTAAAAATAACTTGAAACCATCATCAAAACCATAACATGCTGGTCGTTCTCTCTGAAAATATGAAAATAAATTAAACTTTGGTTAAAGTGGATACAAGCCGGTTTTATATATCCCTTCACATTAGATTGGAGTGCCATGCAGGTGGATTAAATTATTACTTGTAATATTCAGTTATTGTTTTGTGTAAATGTTTTGTGCCTTTAAAGAACTAATGAGAATGAGAACCCTTAAAAATGAAATTTTGTTATATTGAAAAATCTATGCGTTTATTATTTGCACAGCAACTGTCATGTGTAAATTAAATAAAATGCAGCTATATATACCTGCATGCTGGAGCTAGAGAGATCACTTTATATTATCGTTGATAAGGTTAAATTCCAGGCTCCAAATGAGTGATAGAAACAGTTGTCTAGTTTTCTTATAGGGAACCACCGAATTATTAAAAAACACTAAAAAAATGTAGCGAAATTTCATACACAGACCATCAAGTTGATGAAAGATTGGAAGGGAAGAGGCGAGCACTCTTTGAGAATACTATGGGGAAGTAAAACGTCAACAACACTATGACATTTGCAATTAATAAAGATTATAATAATTAATATACGCACCTGTTTGCCACTGTCACTCTAAAGTTTTGCAATAGTATCAACAGTTTCAAAGTAAATTAAATTCTTAATATTCATTTAAACAACAAAATATTTGCTTTTATTATAGGTATAGACACTTTGCAAATACACTCCAACCATCATCAATTAAAATAATGTCCATTTGCAGCCTTGTTAATCTCCTCGCCTTGTAAGCAACTGTTTAGTGAATCAGTTCATAAAATTCATCCATGCATGTAGCTTAAGTTTCATGCCATGTTAAGACATTCAGCTTTAAAATTTAACAACACACATTGCATGAACCGGATGAACTGGTTGCATACACACAAGGCGTGGAGATAAAAAAACACGCCGGTTAAAACTCACCTTTACAATTAAAAGCATGCAGACCATTTATATTTCTGCTGTATATATATTCTTATAAATGTTATAATCTATATACCTTATAAAATAAATAAATAAATAAATTCTTATTTATTCGGCAACAGTTACAGAACCAATGACCAAATATAATAAAGTCAATAACACAACATACAAAAAAGACCACATAATAATAGTGTTAATAATAATAATAATAGTAGTTATTTCTGAAAATAAAAATTTGATGATGTTGTCTGTTTGTTCTTAATATAATATAATTAAATGAAAATCAGGGATACGATTTTCCTTGTACAAACATATTATAGATAATCTTATTTCTTAATTCATGAATTTAACTGTGTGTATTTAGAAATATATTATTATAGCTAATGGTAATACCCGGGCCTAATATTATAATTAAATTAGTTACAGTGTGTAAATCCTTATAATTACAAGATTCAAGGCACTGCATGTTTAATTGTTCTAAGGGTTGCAACGTTTTCCTAACAACAGAGAAGAATGATGTAAAAAGTCACAGAAGGGATCATTTAATATGCAACTTCTCCATATTGTCATGTTATTTAGGGGTTAATTAGCTTCAAGTTAGTATAGCTATTATAATATTTTGTCTTGTGTATATATATGTCTCCTAACACCATGATAAATCGTAAATTTCAAAATCATAACTCCCTATTTTCCTTTTTTGGAAGTTTCTCTAACGTCATGAGGTCACATGTTGTGTTGTTGGTTCCAGCAGCCCCGGTGAGCCGCCTTGCTCGACACAGACGCGGTATGCAGGGTAACGGCCCCCCTGGCTCGCACCACTCGCCCCTCTCGAGCCCCCTGTTCGCGGGACACGCGGCGGCGGCTGCGGCTGCCGCGGCGCACCTCTCTGGCCAACTGCAACCCCCCGGTGCCAGCCACCATCATCATCACCATCATCACCAAATGTCCGCGCACCAGCACCCGGTCGACCTCCACGTCCCCTCGGCGGCCTTCCCTTACTACCGGTGAGTTCATGCAAATTAAATACCTGAGGATAATTGTGATATTTGGTGAGATTTTGGAAAATTCGTGTCAGAAGGAGTCGAAAAATAAATATTAAAATATCAAGAGTGATTTGAGGAAAATCAAAAAGGGGCTAATTTTTTTCATTAATAACGTCATTTACACAGTTTCCATCCTTAACACTGCACGGTTAATTAATTTTCTTTTTCTTCCAAATATGGTAAAACTGATTTTCTCCAACATACTGCTAATCAAAAGGGCAATTCTTTGATCTCGATTAAGAAATTAATTTAATAGGATTGAATTCCATTCAAAAACGTCCATCATTATGGGCTTTATAAATTAATTAGAACATATACTGTTGAGAGACATTCCTCTTGCTTAATACGAACAATAATTAATATTGCAACCTTTCACAATTATACAGTACATACATATAGCTAAATAACTATATAGAAAATTAATTATTGTTATGTTATAATATACATAAATTCTTAGTAATACGTGATCCATATGTGCATTTTTGTATGTATCCAGTCTTATCCATGCAGACCCATAAGAAGAAACCTCAAATTGAGAGCCTTATACATTAAATTTCTCGCAATGATAAAAAAGTAAAATCAATGATAAAGAAATTCAATAAGTCGTTTTTTGTTGCATTTTTATGTGCTAATATCAAATTTGGTTTGTGTGTTAAACTACTCTGAGTGTCCAAATTCTGAGAAGACTTAAAAGGTCCTTCAACTGCAGGACATAAATTTCACGATGTCCTAAAATAAACAGCGCTATCAAATCTGAGAAATCTGCTCCGAGGAAGTATAATGTTCATATCTGTGCAATTATATGTTTTAACTTCAGCAATAAATAAATTTTGCTATTCGTGTGACTCACAATTACAAACAAAAAATTTATTTGATAGGCAGAAAGTTAATTAATATAATGTCCTAACGCTCATATATAATACTGTACACAAATTAGGTATCAAAATATTGATAAACTTAGGAATTAATTTAAAAAATCAAATATTAGCAGAAACTTAAAACTTGTTTTTAAATGAAATATTATACAGCTGTAGCATAGGATTATTTATTATTTATAATAATAATTATTGTTTGTTTTTGTTTCTCACATCATAAATTATGCTTAAAAATTAAATTCTGCAATATTTTAGTATTAGCATCTTGATCCAAAACATAATAATAAATTTCATTACTCCAGGTCCGCAAGATGACATTTCACATGCTAAATTTCAACTTGAAATAGGTAACTCTTAAACATCATGTAGGTATGGAGAATATCAAGAGACGATCTGTTGATTAATTGCAGGTGACAAGATGCAATCATGCTATCGATCAATCAGCTGTCTCAATAAATTGAACGATAGATAACATCTCATCAATACGCCAGCCGCTTCAATTATTGATTGCACTGCAACGCATATTAAATTACATTTGTAATGCAAGATGCAGTTTTCCACTGTTAACATTTTTTCTGAGATCTTTGTTGAATGAACAATTTAGTGAACAAGAGAGAGAGAGAGAGAGAGAGAGAGAGAGAGAGAGAGAGAGAGAGAGAGAGAGAGCAATTTTATGAATTAAACTTTGAGGTCATACAATATTGAAAATATTTTCATATTGTAAATCGGAATTCATATAAAAAAACTCACTGAGACGACGTATCAAATGCATTGTAAAATCGTGAATGAATTAGGTTGACTTAACAAGTTTATTGCAAGTTCAAATTAAAGAAGAGGTTGATATGTTACAATTAATACACAAGTGTATTAATGCAATGTTATTCTAATTATATAATAAAACTTATATAACTGTACCGACATGAAATATAAAAATACATACATCCAAGTTGCATTGAAAAATCACAGCATTTCGATAATGCAACAAAACAAAGATGATGTTTATATATAACCGGCATATATGATATATATACGTATATGATAAGATCAGACAGAAACAAACGTTGTGATCTTTTACATTATAGAACAATTTCTTTTCTAATTTCCTCCAGGTAAGCCAGAACTTGTGGGAGGAATGACAGACAAGGGTGTGGCTCTATCCTTTCGCTGGCAACTTCTTTAGACTTCCGAGAATTCAAGGAAATCGTACTTCATTAGCTTCTGAAATCGATGTTTCACTTTCGGTCAAGATCCAACATTATTATAATTTCACGTCGAGAGGGCTGCTCTCATTGTTACAATTTCTGACAAAGTATCCCCCTCTCTCCCTGCGTGGTATATATGGCTGCGAGGTTACTCCGGGGTTAGGCCGTTTCTACCACATGTTGCCAGCACCAAGTCGAGCATTGCCGCTGCTTTATGGCTGGGATGTGATCAACATATCAAACCCACATCACTGCAATAGCTAGATAAACCTATAGCAGTATGAGGATTTATGTAGTGAAATAATACGTAACAATGACTTAGACGTTACCATTGAAGAGCCAGTAGTTAGAATTGTACGCATAGGAGTAAAAAATGAAAATGGGCTGTGCAATATCATTTTAGAAGTGGACGAAAAAACAAAAACTGAAATTTTAAAACGTGCTGAATTAAAAATTGGTTTCAAAAAGTGCTATGTAGAGCAACATTACAATGTAGTTCAATGCTACCAGTGCCATGTTTTTGGGCACAAAAAAAGTGACTGCAGGAGCGCTGTGGTGTGCTCCTACTGCTCCGGGAACCACACGTGGGAAGAGTGTACGAGCATAGCAAAGTGCTGCATAAATTGTTTCAATGCAAACAATAAACATCGTACGAACATCGACGAGCATCATACTGCGTATGACAAATCATGCCCCATGTATCAAAACAGAGTTGAAGCACTAAAAAAACGCTATAGCTTTGATTAGCGGTGGTGCAAATATGGTGAACAATCAAATTATATCTTATATGTTAATATCCAAGGTCTTACTACAAACAAGTGTGATTTAGTTACCATAATTATAGAGAAAAATCCTGCAATAATATGTTTAAGTGAAACCCATGTTACACTAGATATTACGGACCAAGAAATTAGTATTGTTGGCTATAATGCCGTTGTTTGTAGATCCTCAAGTAGACATACTGGAGGTTGTATAATATATGTGCGTGAAGATATAAATTATGATATTTTATGTAATATTTCTTTTGAGCAAAACTACTGGATTTCGGGTATTAAAATTAAAGATACGCGTCAAAATTTCAAAATTTATACTGTATACCGTTCTCCAAGTTCATCAAACGTGCTATTTTTAAACTTTTTGGAAAATTGGATTGAAGAAGTTACAATTAATGGAGATGCAACAATAATTAATGGAGATTTTAACATTGACATGAAAAACGATACGACATACAGTAGGAAACTAAAAGAAATAATTGAAGGAAATGGATTGAAACAAATAGTAAAAAAGTGTACAAGAATTTGTAAAGACAGTAAAACATTGATTGATTTAGTAATTGTTAATAGGAAAAATGTAAACGTAAAATTAAATTCTGACCGTAAAGTAAGTGATCATGAGATAATATCTATTTGTTGTGATTTTTTTTCAATTAAAAAAGAAAATCAATTCAAAAATAATGATGAAAAGATTGAAATTAAATTATGGAAAAATATTGATTATGAAAAATTAAATGAATATTTAAAAAATTTAATGTGGATAGAAAGTGATAATGTCAATGATGTAACAGAAAATTTTATTAAAAATATAATCCAAGGATTAGACGTAATAATCCCTAAAAAAGAAATAAATGTTACATATAATTTGCAAAATGAGCCTTGGTTTAACGAAAAATGTTATAACGTAAGAAAAGAAAGGGATATGGCATATAATAAAGCAAAAATAACAGGAACTGATATTGATTGGGATAATTACAAAAAAAAGAGAAATAAATATGTAACAGTAGTTAGAGAAGAAAAAATTAAATATTATGAGGATAAAATTGATGCTGTAAAAAATGACTGTAAACAAATGTGGAAAACTTTAAAAACTATCAGTGGAAAAGAAAAAATTAAAAATAGTATAAAAGATATCAATTTTGAAAATTCTGATGAAAGTTATGATGAATGTTTCAATTAATTTTATGTCGAAAGTGTAAAAACCATTGTTGACTCAATACCGGACATATCAAATGAGGAGAAAATAAAATTAGTAGATATTAACTTCAAATTTGACCCATTAAATAAATTTGAATTCAGAGAAATTACCTTAGAAAAATTAAAAAAAGTTATTTACTCATTAAAGAAAAATAAAAGTTCATCAGATGAAATTTCAGTAAATGTCCTTTTAAATTCTTTTGATATTATAGGAGAAAAATTACTCTCCATAATTAATTTAACTATAAGAACAAATGTATACCCTGATTCTTGTAAAATATCTTTAATTATTCCTATACCTAAAATTAAAAATCCTAAAGAGGCACAAGACTTTAGGCCAGTTAATCTTCTCCCAATGTATGAAAAAATAATTGAAATTATATTGTATGAACAAATTATTGAATATGTTGAAAATAATAATATTTTATGTGAGCATCAATCAGGATTCAGAAAGAATTTTTCATGTGAAACAGCCATACAGTTAGTTTTAACACAGTGGAGGAAAAATGCTAATGATGGAAATATTACAATAGCGGTAATGTTAGATTTTAAAAGAGCCTTTGAAACAATAGATCGAAAAATATTAATTGCAAAGCTAAAAAATTATGGTTTTGGCCCAAATTGCATAAATTTAATAGACAGTTATCTTACAAATAGAAAACAAAAAACAAAAGTGAACAACAAAACCTCTAGTGAAATAATAAATGACCTAGGGGTGCCCCAAGGGTCGGTCCTTGGACCTCTATTATTCATCTTGTATATAAATGATTTGTATTTGCAACTTGATGATGTGCTCTTTAATTTCTTTGCTGATGACACTCTTGTTTCAGCATCGAAAAAAACGTACGAAGAGGCGTGCAATGTGATAAATAAAAGTCTTGTAAGGTTGAATATTTGGCTGAAAGTCAACAAGGTAAAATTAAATGTGAATAAATCAAAATGTATATTAATACTGCCTTCTTCTTTTGTAAAGTCAAATATTATTGAAGACGTGAATAAAAGTAGTGTAATTATTGATGGTGAAATACTTGAATTTGTAGATGAAATTAAATATCTCGGTATTATTATTGATTCACATCTTAATTTTAAAAAACATGTTGCATATATTAATAAGAAGGTTGGAAGCAAAATCAGCTATTTAGCAAGGATAGGTAATTTTTTAAGTCCGTGGACAAAAGCATTAATTTACAAAACAATTATTTCACCTCATTTTGAGTACTGTTCTACAATTTTATGGGACAGTAATGAAGAAAATATTAAAAAATTGCAACTGTTACAAAATAAGGCAATGCGGGTAATACTTAGATGTAATAAATTAACTCCTATTAATTTAATGTTGGACACAATGTGCTGGATGTCAATCAAACAAAGGTTGGCATTAAATGTGTTAGTTTTTGTTCACCGAATTGTAAACAAGAGAGTGCCAAACTACCTGTGTAATGATATAATGTACCACAATGAAGTTCATCAACACAACACAAGAACTGCAGGCAATATTCGCATCGGGAAACAGAAAAATAGATTTTATCAAAAATCTATTATGGTTAGTGGATTCAAACTGTTTAATAGTTTACCAAGATATGTGAAAAACATCGTAGATAGCATACAATTTAAAAGAGAATATGTTTTATTTGTTAAAAAAATGTTTTTAAAAAAGAAATATACAAACTGATTTTGTGACAATAGGAGGAAATGATGAAAATTGTAATATTATCATAAATATTTTATTATAATATAAAAGGTGGATGTTCCTGAAATATGTGAAAAATGTATGATATGTTATGCAAAAAATATGTATGTACTAGCATTTTTGCTAAATAAAGAATTTTACTTACTTACTTACTTACTAGTTAGCTAATCCCCGCAGAGTTAAAAACAGCACCAAAGCTATAGAGCTATATATTATATATATATATATAGCTTTGCATGCACGGCAAACTAAAGCACTGTGCTTTGTACACAGTGTATTTTTAATATGGTGTAATACTATGATATTGCTATATTTGCATCATGTCAAAAAAGTTTGATTAATAAAATTTGTAAATCCCCCCCTCGCTCCTTTCTAAATACGATTTTAAATTTACATTTAACAACTAAAAACAAACAACATATATATAATATCATACTTGGATTAAAAATTACATGTATAATAATTATAATTATATAGCTTGATTTGAAATAATTTTTTATCTTTTATTCGCTATTAAGCACTCCTTTCGTTATTGTTCCTCCTATTTTGCACCATATTTGAGGAAAAAAAAGAGGGAAAAAGACGAGAGATTACGTATTTTTTCCGCTCGTTAGAAATATTGGGGGCTGTTCACGAGGAGATTTATCTAATCCAGGTTTCTCACTAACTATGTTTAGTGTCATTTATAATTAGGCTGGCAATAACCGTGGTTAGTGAGAAAGCTGAATAACTTTCTGCATGGATAACTCTTTCGTGAATTGCCTCCATTGTGTTCATTTCATCCTCACTTTGAACAAGGAAGAAATAAGATGTGTTTTAGAGATAAAAATAGGTTTTAGAAGTGTAAAGGATGAGTTGAATATGAATTTTTTTAGCTAGGAAAAGACGTTAAATAATAATTTGATGTACAATCTGATATTCAAAATATGGGACCTCACTAACACCATGGCACAATCGCTCTGCATTACTTATATCCACTTGTTATCATAATTCATTGATACTTATTTTATTGCTTTTCGATTGTACAACAATATAATATAAATACATCAGAATTGAAGGACGCCTTATATCCAGCGTCTTTCCCATGAGGTTTGCATTGGACATGTTAATTAATGTGTTTATTTTATTTATTAATTCACCAAATGCAGACCACTGATTTGGTATAGCCCTTTTATACAGGATACAATAAATGAAATAAACACATAATTACATGTCATAATTTGTATGTCACAGGTGTTTCCTACTAAAGTCTATAAAATTTTGTCACGGGCTTGTTGCGTGATAATATTATACAAAATGGTAAGATTTTATGAGAGCTAGATTACTTAGCAAGAGTGTAAATTTCCTTATTTATCTTATTTATTTTTAAGATTTTTAATTATAATGCTATATTCCAAATATTAAGGATAAATTATCTTGACATGATCTTTTTAAAATGTATTCACTTGCTAAATTTAATTATTTACAACCATTAACTAATTAAAAGTAACCAAAATTTAATATTTTAATATACATGCACGTATAACTACTACGCCGAAATTTTCTACAACTTTTCAAAGAATAATTAAACAATATAGCTTGAATTTACGTCCCAATATATCCTGCACTGGACAACCTGCATGAAAATATTTTATTGCCAGAAATAAATAGAAGAGGGCAGCAAGCTATGAAAATGAATTTTTGCAGATTTTTTTAGACTTTTCTTTAACGTAAGTGTTGATATTACAGGCCTTTTTGATGTTAACATTTATGTTGGGGAAAAATGTTCATCGTATGATAGAAATATCATAAACCACAATCTCTTTACTACTGAAATATAAATGAATCTACATTATGAGATTCCCCAATTGAATGCAATTATATCCACCACCACCTCCCACGTCCTTGGTCACCAACGAACCCTCGTGGTCTCATCCACAACCTGATGTCGAGACTTATCTCCCCCCCCCCCCTGTCTACCTGCCGCCGCCTTGCGCCGTGTCGTCTGATAAAAGCCTTTCCCTGTCTTCTGCCCAAATTGTCTCACAGTGGCCCCACGCAACAGACGCGGACTTGTAACAGAAGGAAGTTGTTTAAAAAATATAAATAATCAAAGAATTGTATATGTAATAATAATAATAATGATGATGAGGATCAAAATTTAATTGATAGAGTTAGTATGTGAATATGTAAATATCAAGAACATCTATTTATGTTTGATAAAAAAAAAGAAATGTCTTAATAAGTTACAACTTATTATTAATGATGATATATTAATTATAAAAGAACTATTTTTATATTAATTAAAATATATGCCAGCTGTATTATACTGTAATCAATAATCATGAAATTATTTTTCATTATTCCTTCTGCTCCTTTTTTAAAAAAGGAAACTTTAAATAAAGTAAATTTAATTAATCATGGTATATAAACAAAAAATAATTCCTGCTTTCTGAAAAAATAGTATAATTTATTCCAAAGTCATTTACAAGATCTCTTATATTAATATTACTATTTATTTATTCTTTGCAAATAAGTTTGTTTATTATACATTTTCTTTTTATCAAAAGTTGGCAACATATTTTTAAAATTGTGTGTAAATTTTATAATAAAAATTCAATATGTTACTTATGTAAAACAGCGTTACACTATTGTATATATACACAGAGAGATGGGAAGGAGGGGAGAGACATTGAAGGGATTGTTGTATGCAATAACATGAAATGACACCTCTCTTCTGCGGGGGAGATTGTCTGCTCACTTTCCTCACGGTAATAAAGCGCACCTGGACACCAATATCGTCATGTTGACTCGTGTTTGCTTGTCTAGCCCACCTTTAATGCTTACACACCATACCACATAACGTCAGTTTATTATACTTAATTTCTCTATCTTAATCCAAATTAGTACGTCTTTTAAGGTTTTGCATACAAAATATGTTTTTGTCTCCTTGCTCTTATAACATTAAAATATAAAGCCTTCTTCCCCACTTATATCTCTTCATATTATATAGTAACACTGTGCATAACGAAAGTATTTAATATGTTAAATACATTTTATACGTATTATACTCTCTTGCAAGAAGATAATTTTATGATATACAAAAAAAAAACTTTCAAAGTCTTCGTCTTGTTAAAAGTAATTACAAGATGTTATTATAGGTCGTTTAATTTTTTAATACTTAATTATATATTCATAAATGGTAAAAGAATGTAAAATATTCTGCTCAAAATATAATTGCAATTGTAAACTTTGTTGTTAATAAATTAATGTTAACTTATGATGGATAAATATATTTAATTGTCATTGTTAAAAAATAAAAATAGAAATTGTCATTTTCACGTCACTTATTTAGATTTATTATTAATATAAAATATTGCTTCTCACCAGAAATGGACAGACAGATGATTTTAAATTTCATAAATTAATAAAGTATACATATATAATGTCACACTGAATTTTTTTGTGTCATATATATTTTTCAGAGTTCAAAAACAATTTCTAAAAAAATGAATAATTATTTTTCAACAGATTTATGTCTGTCATATATGACCCTTTAGGGTAAACATAAGAATTTTGTTGAACAATGACATTAATTTGAACAGTGACAGTAATGGCATCATACATAATATTTCTCTTAATTTATATTCTAAAATTATAGTTATTTCTTAGCTGAAAAAAAAAATCAAATGTACATTTTGCTCTGGTGCAATAGGAAAAAAAAATCATATCATTTGTTCATTGGATATAAATATTTACAAGTCTAATATAGAAAATATATAAAAATAAGTATGGATTGTATTTTACTCTAATTAGAAAATGGATATTCAAATTTCGTTTTATTTTAAGTACGTGAGTGTGTTGAAGTGCTGGTGTTATCTGCAGCGACGAGTGTGAGGAACACGAATTTTCAATTAAATTAACATGTTTCGGTAATGAGCCAAACCAAATTTATTGATGCTGTTTTTACCAATCAAACAAAAAAGTTTTTTTTTTATAAAACTTTTTTTTTTATATAAAGGAGTTATAGAGGAGGCATTCTTTGAAAGCCTTGAAAAATATTTATCTTTTGCACAAACTTGCTAGGCTAAAAACATGTACTCTAGGTCATTAGGCAAAATTTGAGACTCGCAGGAACACATGCTGTTGAGTGGCAAATTAACATTATTATTCAAATTTTTATTTTTATTATAGGCTGTATAAATACGTCAATTGTTACATAAAATACATAACATACCTCATTCTAATTAAGATTAACTATATACTAAATTATTTTAAAATATGTAAAAACCATTTTGAGGTTCCATGAAATATCGTGTATAAGTATTCTAATAACAATAAATTATAATAATATTTATATATTATACATTCATATTATATGCATCAGAGTCACTAATGTTACTACTGTTGACTCCTGTTGATAATATTGGACTTTATATTAAAACTTGTGTTAAAGCATTGTCAACTCTCTATTTTTTCTAATTTAAATGCACAAAAATAAGATGATAACATTTAAATATTATAAATATTTTTTTTTAAGTTAAAAAAAAATAAAAGAAAACAGCTAGCATAGATTGATATCAAGCAAAATCTTTATTTTCAATTTCATATTAAAATAATTCAAAGAAAGACAAATAACTTTTTTAGACATTTAATATACCCTTAGGGAACAATTTAAAAATAGAGCAAGGATATAGTAAAAAAAAAAAAGTAGAATGTTTATGTATGAATACTAAATTTAGTATAATAAAAGATTTTATATATTTAAGTGACTATTTGTCTTCGTAAATGGAGTGCGTTATCTATTTTTTTTTTTTTTAGAGATATTTCGTTGGTATTGCATTGTTGGTGACTTTACTAGTAGTGATACTTGTAATGCAAGAGGCAAGAGATGAGAGAGGAGAGCAACCATGCAGGCAGGTTGAGTAGGGGGGGCTTCCGTATAGCCTGGTGCGTGCGTGCGTGAGAGAGAGCGCGAGAAGGAGGAGGGAGGGGGGGGGGCGGGGGTGTAGGCTACGTGACCGGAGTACCATATAGCCACCACGTGACCTGTTAGTTGATTTGCTGGAACCAGTGACCTTTGTCCTCATACCGCTCACTCACACGTACGATACATATTGTCAATCACTGCAGGCAGAGCTGCACTTATTTTATTTAAGTCATATTTGGTTTTAATTGTAATTAATTTTTATTATTTTTTATTTTATGTGCATCAAGACGAGTTTGCTGGGATAACATCGTATGTATTATTGATTTAGTTGAAGTTTTATATAAACAGATGGATGGTTACACTGTTGCGTATGTAAGATCTGTTCGTAAACCGTAAAGAATTTTATAATACACTTATTGCATTGCTGCACTTGATGGTACATTGCAAAAATTTCACATTATATTTGATAGATTTTACTAATTTTAAGACTAAAATTTTACTACTACAATCAATGAACAAATTGCTTGTTTGTTTTATTTTGCAAATATTGGGTAGAGACACCTCAAGTTATTTGTGAATAATCATGGCATTCTTCCTATATTTTGTTTTATCGTACAGTTAGATGCAATATTCAATGACGATATATAGTCATGCATAGAATTAGCACACAAAAATGGGATCTTTTAACATGACGGTGATATCATACTGTGTTATATCTTGATTTTTTTTTTTTGTCAGAAGCATGTTTTTTTTTTGTTTTGTTTTTAAGAAATATTTAAAGATACTAACTTGAAGTTTTCTAATTTAGACAGATTGGAACCAATATCGACCCTATTTAAATAATTCATTACTATTGTTGTCGTATGATTCTAATGGTTCACTGTTGTTTCAGGTATCGAGACGACGCTCTCTGTTGGACGGAAAGGTAAGTCAATTTTCCATATCCAACAAAGAAAATTTATACCATCAAACACATATTTACATTATTCATATTTACACTTTTTGGTGTATACAATTTCGGGGAAGGGGTCAGATTACCCTCCCCCCCCCCCCTCCAATTGCAGGCACGAGATAGTAGATCCACCTAATTTTAAAGGTATGGTAACCTCGAAAGCCATCCCGAATGGGGATGGGTCCACTTCATTTTTTTTTCAACCCCCCCCCCCCAATTGTTTTCCACTTTAATTTTCATGGAAAAATTAATAATGCATATTTATGTTATTAGTTCAGAAACTCTGAGATAAGAATTTTAAAGTTTTTTATATAAACTTTCATCCGTATTTAATTCAGAAAGTTTTAAATAAAGAACAAATTTGTTAGAAAACATATTTTCGTAAACATTTTAATATTGCCATTTTTCAAGTGAAGTTAAAATTTAATAACTTTTTCTTAAAAAGTATTAACAGTTAAAAATATACCTAATGCTAATTAAGAAAAACGTATGTATTTTTTTCCTTTGGAACAGAACTACGTAGTATTTACAACTTGTAAAGCAAGAGTTATTATCGTCGCATTTTTTTGTCAGCCATCAGTCAAAACTCGCCTGCTTGAATGTTATACCAAACTTGGCAGCCTGCTCATACCACTTTTGGAATAATAAAAAAAAAAACATTTTGTGACAATTTTCTGATTCTAAATTGCCAACTTAACATTTAAAAGATTGAATTAATTATTTTTTTCATGCCATCATGTTCTCCTTGGCTCCCCCAAACTTTGGTTTATATGTTTATTTTACTCGCTTAATTTAATATCAGACATCTTTAGTTTATGTTCAATGCTATAAAGTTATGCAATATTTTTTTGTTATCTCAATGGTATAATAATAATAAAAAAAAAATAAAAGTTTCTTTAAATTGAAATGCACCGGCATTGCACTGTATAATAAGAAATATAAAAAATAATACAGGTGAACCATAATATTTATTTGGTTTTAATATATGATGATCAATTGATTATTGTTGCGTGTGTTTTTAAATTATTCGATAATTATAAAAATACAAATTGTTTAATTTTGATAACAAACTAAAAATATAATATTTAGGGATAGTTTTTTACAATTACATTAATTTTAGTGGTTATTAAATTTAAGTGGCTCTTACATCAGACTGTATAATAATTAAATACTATTTTTTATTACCACCATCATTGAAACCACCATAGAAAATTACTATAATATTCATGTTTTTCTTTAAATTTAAAAATTTACGTTAACAATAAGAGAGCAAAATAAATAATATCGTGCATGTAATATTTACTTTTTAATATGCACCGTTTAATAAATTATTATTCACATGGATTTTTGTAATTTTTTCCAATCTTATCTAATTATATATATATCAATTAAATCGCTAGTAATATTTTCATTTAATCTCTGGTCTCTATATAATTTCTTTAGCACAAATATAAGATCAGGTGTTAAATAAACTACTAATTAATGATGTCGCTAAATATCTTGAGGCTATTTGATCTTTGTAATTACCACTATATAAGATAAAAATGCACTTTGATTTGGCACGAGATGGCACTGTGTTCGAGATAAATGGGCGGGACATGGGCGTAGCTGACGCCGGTAAATTTGCATATTCACGAGTCTTCACGTTACGTCTTCCATAAACCAATGCCAAGAAGACTTCTCAAGGAGGCTACTTATTTTACATTACAAAGATGCACTGTCTTCTTGTAAAATGTTACGTCTGCGTGTTACAAGCTTACATAACTTCATGAATAATTATACTAAAATTATAAAATATTTTATTTACAAATTTTTAAGAAATTATGATATTTAAATGAATTAATTTAAAAAAAAATTATTGTAACTGCATATTTTCTCAATAAAAAGATGTCACTGACTTATAATAATTATTTTTTTAACATTCTCACCATCAATAGAGCAGCAATACAGGTACAAAATTGCACGCTCACAATAAATTATAAGTAAATTTATTTGCAATAATATACTATTAACTTTATAGTGTAATGTTTAACTGTAATATCTAGTTCTTTTTATCATTATTTTTTTACATAATAAATTTTAGTTGACATTCTTTTACTTAAATAAAAAGTTTTTTTTTAAACCAATCACAAACAATGAGACATGCCTATCGAAAAAGAAGATCGCGGAATTTATTTGTGCGTAATGATTTGAAAAAAATCTCGTAATTCTTTTGTTTCCTGAACGAGTTTTCGATTGTGTTTACTTTGATCTGATGCGCAGAAAAAAAAGTATTTTTAAGTCATGTGATCTAAAAAATTCAATGAATAATTTAGTACTGAGAAAGGTATTTTTGAGCAGCTACAGAGCAAAGCAAGAGAAGAGAGAGAGAAAGAGAGAGAGAGAGAGAAAGAGAGAGAGAGAGAGAGAGAGAGAGAGAGAGAGAGAGAGAGAGAGAGAGAGAGAGAGAGAGAGAGAGAGAGAGAGAGAGAGAGCAGGGAGGGGCCATGCTTGCTCATGTATTTCTGCCTGGCGAGCACCGAGTGGGAAAGAATGGTACACACAAAGTTTATTACAAGCAAGATCTGAGAAGGCATGTAGTTCGAGGAATGAATCGAATTTTTTCTTTAGTATCATCTGAATGATATCAACTTTATATAACATTTTAAATTCTCGCTTCTACAAAATTCAAGTATCATTAAATTAATATATATTTTTTATTCAACTAATTTGAAAGTATAATTATCTTTAATTTTATGTAAGAATATTAATTTAATTATATTTTATAATTTATATTCTACTTCATTAAATATATTTCATAGAAATGAATTAAAAAAAATATATAGCTCCATTCTTGTTTTCTAATCAACGACATCTATCAATATTGTATTTTCATTCATATTTCTGAGTACACAAAACTGGACTATAACATTATATGAGCCACTGAATTTAATCTACTCTTGTCTGCTTTTTTTTATTAAGTTCATACTGCATGTATCCAGTATCGTACACCATGAGGGAAGGGGGAGTTCTAAAGGTCTAATTCTCCCGCCCTGAATTGATCGTGTGTGGTATTAGGAATAATGAATGGTCAGTGGCAGACCCAACTTTTCCTCACCCACTTCTTGTGGCACTCCCTTTAACCCCAAAAGGGCAAATTTTCCCTCTGAATTTTTCCTCTCTACGTTAACGTAAAATAACCCTTTCCATTAAGTTTTAAGACCCCTCTTCCATTTTTTTCTGCCAATCAGACGCTATGGACTACACTGACGTTAATTAAAGATGTCCGGAGTTTGTTATGAAATGGGGGTAAGACTTACAAAAAAAAAAGGGAGTGGGTGTACGTACCTCAATCTGATTTGTTGGATCTGAAGATTAAAAAAATATATATTTAAAATTTGCAGCTTTGGGAGAAGTTTAAATTAAAGAGCAACAAAAAGAATCCAGGATCATAAACCTCAATGTAATATATTTGTGAGACAATGCCCCCAAAAGAACAGCGTAACTTTTTATCTAATTTGCTACTTTGTTTTGCAAATCTCAATATCAAGATCATTGCTAGCCAACTCTTTGATAATTTCATTCATTGCACATTGATGCATCATGCTCTTATGCGCCCACAGTCCATCATCATTATTTGAATTGGCTGAAGGGAAATCGAACTTATGATACAGTTTTTTTTTTCTTTTTTCCTTTTTTACTAAAATCTCACAATAATCATAATATGAGACATGTGTCGTGAGAAGAAAGGTTAGAGGAATCGTTACTGTATTATTAAGGGTTGTCCCATGCATCTTATAATGCGTTTTATCATCATTGATTAGTCATCGCAGTGATTTGGATAATGAAGGAGTTCCATAAGAGAAATAATTGCTCCACGACTACGTTAATTCTTGATTTGACATGCAACTCTTATTATAAAGTAATGGTTTCTTTAGCCTTTCTGCAAAGTAACTGCAAAGTGCAGCTCCACCAAGATTGTTGTAAAATTCTTGATAGCTCTGAATGAAATCGTTTAACAGTTTTGGCTTAGCTCCAAATCTGAAGAGATTTTTTTTCTTTAGTGCTTTCAATTTGGCAACGTTGTCGTTAAGTCTATCAAATTATATTCGTCTGTCTGTGTGTAGCTGTTCGGTTGATTAATAACATACTATGTTATATAGGCTATTTAAATGTTGAACAGAAAAAAAGTATAATATCGGGAGAAGATATAGGTAAAATAATTTCAGATATTAAAAAAAAGTAAGATTAAAAGTTATACTTGTATTTTACAACGTATGTGATGGGCAATCATTATCATTATAAGGTAACCTATATATATAAAAATTAGTTTTTTTTTAAATTGACTTGAATGTTCTATATTTTAAGTTTATTGTTACCAGGAAGGTGTGATTACATGTTAAAGTTATAAAAAGCTGCGCTTATGCTTATAGTTTAGTCTACATCCAAAACTGAGAGTATTTTCAATCAGGGATGTGATTCAAATTTGGATCATATTATATCCCCCTTTTGATACAATATGTCCGCTTTTGATCACTATAATTAAAATTTCTCAAATTTTTTTAAAAGATTTGATGACGAAACAAAAAATATATATACAATTACACAACATTAATAATGAAATGTAACTAAAATATTTCACTAATGAATATCCGCAGAAATTTATAATTTCACAATATTAAAATGATCTGTCAGTGCTGTGGGAAGTAGCATTACTTCATAAAAACTTATGAAAGTGGAAGTACATGTGTATATAATAATTTACTGCTGTTATATACACCTCAGGACAGCACGTTACTCATACATAAATTGATGGAGCTCCACAAAGAAATGCAGTTTTTCAATTTTGGGATAAGTAAGAAGAACTCCCAGTCTAACCATCCCCAAATAGTTTAAATTCCTCACACATCCAAAGACTGCGTGACAGTAAATATTTAATGTCATAGATGACGCTTGTGCTTTCTCGAGGTGTATTGATTACATTATAGAAAAAAAATCTCTCTCTCTCTCTCTCTCTCTCTCTCTCTCTCTCTCTCTCTCTCTCTCTCTCTCTCTCTCTCTCTCTCTCTCGAATTCGTTGTTTATCAATATCATATCAATATTGATTTATGTATACAATACAATTCGTGCAGTAAATCGAGGAAAAATTTATAATATAAACTATCTCTAAATCATTTAAATTAAAAAATATACATATTTTAAAATCGATTATATTTTAACACTATAAAACATAAAATAAGGGTGTTGTATTAAAAAAAAGTAATAAATTTATACTTGCAAGAAAATTAGCAGTTAATCAAAAGACATACTGTCACTAGGGAGGGAAAGAAAAAAAAGGGGGGAAAAGAAATATACTTCTTAGAGAGTAAAAGAATTTCCATATTTTTGCAATGATCGTCGTTACTGCTGTCTTACGCGAAGAAATAACAGCAGGCTGGGGGAGGAGGAGGCCCCTAGCCCCGGACCCCAACAGACTGTGCTAATTGTGCTTAATATCCCCACCATTAGTCTTGACTTCATAGGATTTAGATGTGTGTGAGCTTTCGTGTTTAGACACGTTTAAAGGACATTCAACATTATGTAAATTTTTATAGGCTTCTTGAACTGCGACATTCGAAATGAGTAAATAAAAAACAAAGAGGTTTTATTTTGAATATAATTGAGCCCTCGCAGAAAAATATAATAATATTACATTCGTAAATTCACCAAATTCTCAATCAAATGAGAATTAGTTGATTCAGATGAACTTATGTACAGATGAACAGATGAATGAAATACGCACCACACCATACAGTACACTTTATTTCGAATGTGGATTTATGAACATATCTAACTAAAGAAGGGTCATTTTCTTATCTTCTTGTAAGCAAATAAAAACCTTATGTAAAGGGACTTTTCACAAGGAATTATTAAAGATTTTATCTATAAATTTTAACAATATACATTCAGTGTATACTCGGTTTATGAAACTGCATTATATCAAAATTTAGCATACATACATTTTCAAGAAAATATATTACAATTTTTTTTTTGTGAATTCCCCCTTTGATACTTTGTCCACTTTTCATCGCTATAATATAATTAAAAAAACTTCTACGTTTTTTTTTAAGATTTGATGATGAAACAAATATATAAAATTACACAGCATCAATATACTGAAATGTAACTAAAAATATTTCAGCAATAAATAGTTTATTTCAACAATAATTTTCAAAAGTTTGTTTAATATGTTGCATCATCAGCTAGAAAATAAAAACTTGTTTTGATAAACAACAGCAGCAGCATCAATTTTCGGGACTAGAAGCAAATGATTATCTTCTCTCTCGCATCTGCCGTCTTCGTCTCAATCAGCCTCACTGCTCCTCTATAATCAGCTGGACCAATTGTCTGCAGTCATTTGTCTGGCCCTCAGCGTCTATAACCACAATAGCAAGCAAGTAAATTGATATTATAATTCAGGTACAAGGTTTTGGTGTATTTAGACTTTAGAATCAAATCTCTAATACTTTTGAAATATAACTACCATAAGAAGCTAGTTATAACATAGATTCAAAATATTGAAAATATTATAGGTTCGATTATTTAAAAAGACTTTGTGATTTAAAATAATTTTTATTTTGCCTTAAAATTATAATTACTGTGATAAATTTTTTAAATTAAAATTATTTATTCATATGAATTTATTGTGCTTTAAAAAAATTATGAAATGTATTTTATTAAGGATTTCATCAGTGGCAGTCAGTGGTGGTGTGGTGGTTGCATCTCACAATCAGTGCAAGTTTAAATGAGCAACTATTTATTTTTATATCTAGTTTTGACTGTAGATTAGACTTCCATGAAATTAATCAAAACCGACAACGGTGAGTAAACTGTATTCCTCCCGGGTCAAGGGTGGAGGACCTCAGTATAGTTACGGAAAGTGCAAAAAGACCTATCCCAAACTCGAGTTTCTCATAATTTGGGAGGGGAGTAAGGTCACGTGGACGGTGGGGAGGAGGGGTGGGGGAGACTATCATCCTCTTGTGTTCGCCATGATCATAATAACCTCAGCTTGCATTATTACAAAATTTGATAAATTGAAACACACGTTTTGCAACAAGAAAAAAAAAATAATAATGCAATATTAACATATATGAAATAATTCCATTATATATCATAAACTTAATGGGGACGATTCACTAAAGAGTTACCCATCCGCGGGCGCCAGCCTATATAATTCAATGACACTAAACGTGGTTTAGGTAGAAACCTGAATAACTCTCTTCATGAATCGAGCCCCAAAAAAAGTTTTATAATATAAAAATACTGAAAATAATAATAAAAATAATAAAAGATGTCATAACAAGTAGTACGTAATAAATGTAATAAATGCTTGAATAAATTAAATATTATATTACGTATGTAGGGTATTGAATATAATTGACATTACTATATACAATGTGTATAAAGAAGAGAAATGAAACATTAAAGTCGAGCTCGTAACTCTCGCCGGCCTGTTCTCGGAGACGAGGAGCCCCCCCCCCCCCCCTCCCCCCTGGACCCCGCGAGCCTGTCAATCAGGTGTCTAGCTGTCTAAAATGTTGACCATATCGGGCAGCAGCAGCACCACTCTAAACTTGATAGTACGAGACATAACCTTTTATAGAACAAAACTCCTCATGGAAATGCCATTGTTTACTTAAGAATTTTTATTTATTAATTTAATTGTTTCTTTTCTAAGTATAAGATGCTTAAATCTCGTATATAGTTAATATTTTTTTTTCCTAAAAAGTCATAAAATATAAATTATATATTATATGTTTATTTATTTTTGATAAACGTGAATTAAATTTAATAGAGTATATTTTTTTAACGTTATTTCTCTTTTTATATTATAATATGGCTGTAAAAATTAAATAAATTAGCTGGGAGTAGTATAATATAATTTATATAAATAAGTTATTATTGTATTCATCAATTTTATTATATTATATAGCAATATTTAATGTATTTAAAAAAAAATATATATAATAATTAATTATCGAAGGCAACAAAATAAATATTTTTTACTGTGTGATTTTCATTGCATATAAAGTGATACTCTTTTTTAAAGTTATTGAACATAACATGTCTTGATAAATAAACATTGTAAATAATTTTATAGTTATATATATATATATATATATATATATATATATATATATATATATATATATATATATATATATATATATATATATTATAGCGAATTTGATGACACTTTTTATAAAAATTTTGAATGAACATAAGTTACAAATTTCTTGTTTTCCCCAACGTAAATAGATCAAAAAATACTAAAGTTGAATGCAAGTAAAGCGCATATTTTTATAAAAATTTTGAATGAACATAAGTTACAAATTTCTTGTTTTCCCCAACGTAAATAGATCAAAAAATACTAAAGTTGAATGCAAGTAAAGCGCATATTTCCATATAAACTGAAATTTAATCCAAGTTAATTCCTCTGTAATCTGGGCTAAAGGTCAGAAGGGGGGGGGGGGGGGTCACGATATCAATTCTTCCCCCTGGTCAGCCGCTTCATCAGCTGCCCGTAATCTCGGGGGGGGGGGGGAAGGGGGCTGTAATCTCGGGGGGCTTAGGTGAGGACGACGCACTTCTAATTACAGATTTGTAAGCCAATTTGTAATACAAAAATTGAAGTCTAAAAATAACTCGTCTGTGTGAGGTCACATTTTTTTTACAACAAATTTTATTTATTCTCATCAATGTATTTATGACATTACATATTTTATTTATTATATTACTGTTGACATTAATCTTTTGCTGTAAGTGCAGTCTCTAATCATGATTTACATCATAGACAAATTTTTTAGAGAAAATTAAAACAAATGAAAAAAAAAATTCTGACTCTTTAGATTACTTTCCATTTCATAAATTACATGCATGTCCTGTTCATACTTTACTTCATAAATTATCGTTCTAATCAAAGAATACCTATTGATGCAAATAACACATTTTTATTAATTAAACTTAATTAAACACGCACACGCAGTTAAGTTACTTCAGAATTTGTGCAATAGTTAGTTAAAAGTGGAAGGACATAAAGAATTAATTTATAGTTATTGTTTGACCTCAGATTTGAAAATAGTTTTTTACCTATAAAATATGATGTATTTTATGTTTCAAAAAGGTGTTAAAAATGTACATGAATATAATATATTGAAACAGTATAGAAGTTTAAAAACCATAATATATTGACTTAACTCATAATATACAATATATTTTACATAGAGGTGAGAAAAACATTTTTCCATCTTTCTGAAGTAAAGAAAGTGGAGGAAAAAAAAAAGTAAAAAAAAGGGAATAATAATAAAATTTATTTTATTTATTAAAACCTTTTTACCAGATATTTTTTTCCTTAATTTTAAAAATTTCTGATAGCTTTTAAATACTTCAATACATAATACCGCTCGCATCTTTGACTCTTTGTGATAGTATCCAAACACCTGTTAAAAGAAAAAAATATATATAAATATATTTTTTTATTTTATTCATTCTTGTTTACGTTTTTTATTAAGACCTGTCGCGGCTTTTAGTGGCTCGTCTCAGGTACACAAAAACTTGTTATCCACGCATGCGCATCACATGAAAATAGTTTTGATGGTCGGTGGCCGGCCACCGCAGTTTGAATACAGCTGACTTGATTGTGACCCACGTGTATTTGTGTGTGTGTGTGTGAAGTGCATTTTTATCTCGAATATAATTACGTAAATTACATGATGCGTGAAAAAGTAGAACAAAAAAATCTTGAGACATTGTGTATTTAGTTCCAGTTTCTACCACCCACTGCACTATCTTGTCAGTCATGTCATATCACTAAAAAAAAACAACATTAATTTTATAATGTATAAAAAAATAAAGAGATAAAAAAAACTGCTATGATAATTAATACAAATATGGCATTTATTGAAGATTCAATATATTTTGATTACAATAAACGGTAATTATTGTTTAAAAAAATTAATAAAAAAAAATTAAATTTACAAATTTTTCTCTTTATTTTTTTTCAGAAAGCCTGTGGGCGAGGACATGGGACACCCGACGTCCGTCAATGCGCGGTGAGTGCGAGTTCTTCTGTCGTTATTTCTCTCACATCGGCTAGGGGTCTGATCTCTTCTGACCCTCTCGAGTTAACCTTTGCTGTAGTCGTCATCCCCCCCTTCCCATTGCCAACATACAGCACTTGGGGGGGGGGGGGGGGGCACGCGTGCGACTATCTATTGATAGTTTAGATCTAAAACGGCAATTGTAGCGAAGAAGCTACGACAATAGACCCTTAAAGATGAGCCCGTTTTCTCGCCAAAAGATGCCATTCGTAAGCCAGTCGTATATATACAGACGTTTCTTTTCTTAGCTTGTGTCTGTTATATCCTTTTTTTTTTCTTTAGTGAAATCGTTTACACAGTAATCAATGTTGATAACATCGAGCGGCTTCGTCGACTTTTAAGAGGCTGCTGAGAACTCGCTCGAGCGGGGAAGATATCGTGTGAGAATAGAATGGTACATTTAAGATGAATCTATTTTCATTGTTTTCATTCATACGTGAGTTTTGGTAAATACAAGAATAATTTATTTTACGATGCATTTCTAATTATATAATTTAATTAACAAGGTTGCATTTTTTGTGAATGTGATTTTTTTTTTTTTTTTTTAGTTTAATATTACAATATTGAAATGGTATTATTTATTTAATTTCACGTAATTAAATCCTATTTAACAGATTCTATGAAACATTACATTAAATAAACTAATAATAAATAAACTTAATTTTGTTTTTGTAAATGTGAAAATAAAGGTAATGAAAAAAGCACTATTCACGTTTTAAATAAACTTAAGTTTGAAATTTATTTTTGAATCTTCCATATACTATACAATTTTTTACGCTATTTTATATAATATATAAAAAAAATCATATGAAGATTTAAGAATATTGTTATTTTAAAAAGTATCATCTTAGAAGAGAGAGAGAGAGAGAGAGAGAGAGAGAAGAGAGAGAGAAGAAGAACTATCACAGGAGAAGCTCAAAGCTCCTCGGAATGGGTGCTTCAAATTCAAGTGACAATGGTGGCTGATCGACTGTAATGTGACAATATCGACGAAGAGTAGGCTCCTTCTTCTATCTGCACCGACGTTATATCGTGCTGATGGCAAAGATGGGAATCATGCTACTATACAGGGAGGGGTTGGATAATGCGACCTCTGGATTTGCACCGTGCTGTGATCTGTTCAGTACTGATGTTATATAGAATAAAAGGCTTCGTATATTTTGTTCATTGCTGTACTTAAAGGAGTCTATTAAGTAATTCAGAGAATGATGTCACTGAATCTTCTCTGATTGTAAACGGTTAAAAAATATACCAGGCAGTCTTTATTATAAGGGGAACGTCATACAGTCAAGTTAATGTCAAACGTACACCATGTTTTTATATTTGGCGGCTCCTTTAAATACTCTTACTCATTACTCTCATTATATTTATAGTTTACATATTTTTTTAACTGATAGTTATTTTGCTCCCGCATTTTTCATATAATAATAAAATAAAATTAATATTATATGTAGCTGTACTGTACTTTTACAGTGTTATAATATTATTTGTATCATACATAGCGTTTAATACTGTATATTATATATATATATATATATATATATATATATATATATATATATATATATATATATATATATATATATATATATATATATATATATATATATATATATGTATGTATATATATGTATATATATATATATATATATATATATATATATAGAGTGTAGAACGTTTATAGTATAAAAGCTATAAATATAATATATATGTAATAGTAATATATATTTTTATGGTATTTAATTTTAAAAACTCGTTTTTCTTTTGCACTTTATATTATACATTTGAATTGAAAATGAACCACCCAATATAACAATGAGAAATATCTAAATTTGTAAAAGTTTTTAAATTTTTTTTTTCGTATCTTTAATTAAAATCGATATATTATAAATTCCAAACATTAATGCATTTCGATGCATTGTGACGTATTCCATTGACATGTGACATCGACTATAGGCACCCAAGTCTGCTTTAATGCTTGCTAGATTAAAAATTTGTCTGGATAGGTCATTGCCAGGTAAATGTTATCCAGCTTCGTTATTTTTTTCTCTCTCTCCGCGTCGTTTTCTCGCCGACAAGGTCACTCCGATAAGTATAAGAGAGAAGGCAGGGAAAGGTTCAAAAAAACAAGAAAAAATTATAATTTATTAACGTAACATTTTTTTTTTTACGTATAGGCATAACTACTTTAACACCTTATAAATGGATAAAACAAAATATCTTCTTATTTTTTTGATAGTGGAATATAATATTTTTATATCCATTAAATTTATACATAAAAAATATTGATTTATACAAGAAAAAGGTTAATAATATTTGTATATAGTATTTTTTGAAAAAGAAATAAATACTAACACAAATGCTGTATTACATCATTTTACGCCTTGATAGAATGCATTTCGAATAACTGCAGTAAAAACAATAGATGAATTAATTGATCACATGATTGACATGATGCATTAACTTTTTCTTTGAACACAATATTTTGAGATGATTTTAAAATTTTAGTAAAAGTCATAAAATTGTCTTGCATTTATCGAAACCTAAGTGAGATTAAAACAGATCATCAACCATATTGTAAATAGAGTTCATTTTCCTACCTTGCTTCAGTGATATATATATATAACGACCTGTGTTAAAAATGATTTAAAAGCCCTTTTGCATCACAAAATACTAGGTTATATAAATTCAATTATATCAATAACTGTTATATAAAGGTATAAAGATAACAATGATCATAACTTTCTTTTCCAGTGTAGTAATTGATGAAGGTAATTATTTACCTGTGACGGACATAACCATTTTACATCTCACGTATGCCATTCAAGTCACTTTTGATAACCTAATAGAATTAAGACTTCTTTTGTATTTGTTTAAATATATGCCTCCTCAAGGCTCTTTAACAAGTTGCCGAATTGAACTGTTGCTTACATTAATATTTTTTATAGCCTCAAGGTATATATAGCTATATTAAATTTTAATTAGACAACTCCTTATAACTTGTTTTAACCTTGGAAAAAATTTATTTTTATAAACTGTAAGTAGTAATTATTAAATTCATTGTTTCTTCATTATAATTTAATACTTGATAAAGTTTTATTTTTAATAAATTAAGAATAAAACCTATCAAGAAAATTAATTTATATACGAATAATTTTAAATTAGATTTAATATATTAAAAATAGAAAACATGAATTTTTCTACGAAATCTAGAAGTCTTCTAATTTATTACTTTTGATTCCCTGCATTCGTATAAAAAAATAATGTAAATCGCTTCTTTGAATTTAAGTAAAAATATGAATTTGCTTTCTAAAAAAAACACACTGTATAATGCATCTGGGAGGTGACTGATGTATGACATCCTCCATCCTCCATTAAATTACCAACCATCCTGACTGAAGGAACCATGGAAACCTAAAAAAGCATGGTCCTACAGATGGAGCTGCATTACGTTTAAATGACGACCAAGATAAAAATTTATCTTTCAATTTAAGATGCATGACTACATCTTTCGTTATACTAAAAAAAAAAAAAAAAAAAAAAAAAAAAAACGAGGCACGTTGGTTAAGACCGAGTTTAACGTTTTGAAATAAATATATAAGATCAGCATATCTGCGGTCTTCTTTATTTTGATCAATAATTAAATTTATTATTTGAATGTCGGTGAGGTCTCGTGCCATGAAAAGCACCTGCAACAATGATTACACGCAATAATACGAAGACTGAGCATACATTTATTTCCCCCAGGAAAAATTTATCACAACTATAGTAGTTTTTTTGTGATTCAAATTTTTAACGTTATCCTCTCTAGAGACTTAAATATCATTCTTTATTCCACAAAGATTTCTGTAGAGATTCGTACTGAGTGAATTATTGATAGGGTCTGTACCACAATCTCCTCCTCCTCCTCCTCTGCCATGACCACAATAGTGAGTGCTTGCCAGTCTGCATATTGTGTGTCCATCTCCCTGTCTCATACGTACTTTTCAATGCCGTCCGAGCGACTTGAATTTGAATACTATAGAACTGTGGTTATAGGATCGTGATTTCAGGTTATCTTTATAATTATGTCACATGAAATTTAAATAATATGCTTTCAAATATTCTTCATATTTTTATTGATTCGTTATTAATTTATTACTTAATAATAAAATATTTTAAGTCCTTTATTTACATTATAATAGCTGCTAATCTTAATTAAAATTAAGTATGTTATAAATTACTCTGTAAAAAAAAATTGAACTTGGAAAAAATGATGAAATTATCATAAATTATGAAATCATTATGTAGAGTAATTTATTATTATCGGAATGAAGGATAAATTGCTTTAATTTTGCAGAGCTGATAAAAATTTTCTTTATTAAAATAATTATGAAAATGCTGAAAGTATCGGTATAAGTTAATGCAAACCTATAATAATATATATAATAATTATAATTAATTCAAAATTAAGTGATGTAATTTTTTTTTTTTTTACAATTATTAGTTCTGTGATTTCAAATATTAAATAATTTTATTCTGACTGTGTTATAAGTGACTCATAACACATGTAGAAAATATTGATTTTATTGGTTATACTCTATAATATTGCGTGTTATTTTAGTTATTTTATTTTTTAGTAACAATCAATATTATGATTCACGACAGTTATAGGACAGGATTCCTTTGCAAACATTGTGACGTAATTACTGAATGATAAAAATCGATACAACATTACAAATGGACAAGTATGAATTGTGTCTGATATTTGGGAGGGAGGGTTGACATTTCCGGATATGAAGTTAGGGGTTGTGGGGGTCGGTGCGACTGCATATAAAACGGTTTTATGCTTGACAAATGATGCTGTGTTGCAGTCCCTTTTAGGTAAATATAAAGCTTGGTGAGCTGATACAAGTTGCAATATTCTAGCTAATATGTCTGGAATATTAAACCAAAATTTTATTTATAGCGGTTTCTATAGTTTACCTTAAAACGAATTTTATTATAACGTTAGTTTCTGTTAGTAGCAATGCTATTTTTCCTACCCTTTGCAATACAAAGTTATGAATTTTTTATCACTAACACTATGGGAATAAAAAAATAATATGCCGCAAAGATTTTCGGTACCACATAATGTAAAAGACATAAAAATTTGCATCTCACAAGAAAAAGTGGGAAATTATTTCTATAGGGATTTCTTCCTAAGAAATTTTTCTTTTGATGTTTACAGATTTGAGTTACATTATTTATGATAATATTTTTTTTAAGTTTACAAATTTGTATGGCATAATATTCTTCACTGAAATATATTTTTGGAAAAAAATAGCTGTGTTTCGACTTAATATATGGACTGTATATTCTTATACTGACGTATATATGCTGGTTATATGTATTTCTTAATAATTATAGAGTAAAATATATATGTTTTTTTGTGTAGGCATTCAGGGGATTTAAAATATTTAAATCGTTCCCTAATTGAGCTCACTACCAGCATAGGGAAAAATGTGTGGCTGGGTGTGTCCACCTTTCCCCCACTTAATTGATTTGGCACCTTCACCACAAAGTGACCAAAAACTCTATGTTTTTTTCCTGGCTTCGATACTGACTTTGATCGTGTTATGATATTACAAGAGTCGAAATAATGCCACATTCTTTAGTTCAAAAGTAAATTAAATATACTTTTGGGACCGATCCCAAACTTATGGTCGAGCCAAAAACCCTCATTGTCTAAAGTGCAACATGAGACTTGATCTTTACCCCGAGCGTCACCATCTGTATTATAATTGAATCTGCAGTGTGTTAATTGGTCAATTTATTGAAGGTGCCATTGAAAGTACTCAAGTCACGACTTCGTGCATTTATTTTAACAATCTGTACATTGTAGTGAAGAAATAGCTACAAGTAAATCCAAAATATCAAGGATTCTATTGCTGCATGGTGTTACATACAGTTCTGTAACAATTTTTATGAATCCATTGATTATATGAATGAACTACATTACTATAATATTATGTCTTTCTTAGAAATATAATGTAGATGTAAAAAGTTTGCATAGTTCCATAATTATGTTGTATAAAAAAAAAAGAAAGTAAATTTTTCATTGTGAAGATGAGCAGTAAACGGAAGCATGAATGGGAACAAAAAGAATGAATGGTCGCGTAACTGGGGAGGAAGATCGCCTTAGGAGAGGAGTCGGAATTTGTTGGCAAAACTTTTCTGTTGATAATTAGCTCCTATTTAAAATTTACATCTAAGCAACTAATTTAATTTTTACAAACAATGGTAAATTAAAATATATTATATTTTCATTATAGTGTTTTCAATTTTGTTAATGAAAATAATTTCAGTATAAAATAAATGAATTTTTTTTTAAAAATAGTAGTTAATTGTGAAAGACAACTTACAAAGAAGTTGATTTTCTTTTTACAATTTTTGTGTTCCCTTCTTGACATAAGTAGAACAAGATTTTTGGCTGCGACAAGTTTTGAAATAACAATATATTTATATACATATAATAATATATAAAAAAACTGGATTTGGTTTTCAAAGGACACCGACTTTTATAACAACAATCAGAGCCGCACGCCCATTGTTAAAGACAATAGTTGACCTTATATGGAAATACGACTACAAAACGACATGCAAAAAAAAAATATAATTCTGCAGTTACTGGCACATCCAATTTGTAAGGTGCACCTAGACAGCAGCAGCAGCAGCACATCAGCATGGTGTACCTTGTAATATACGTTAAGTCTTTTCTGAACAGTCCCTTTACTTCTTATATACCAAGCAAGAGAGGCTTATTCTTGCATAAGATAAGAAATCAAACCTTCAGAAAATTTTCTCAGATGTCTCCTCCTCCTTTCTTCGTGCATACAAAGTCATTTTATATAATTGACGTTCATTAAAGTTTTCTAAAGAATAGGTTTCATAGCAATATAAATATATACTGACACCTCTATATGTAAGTATTATAATATGTGTTACTGAAGTTTTAGTATATATGCGCAGTATATCATGAAATTTATTATTTATCAACATAGAAAAATAAACACATGCACCATTAATGAGAATTTCTTGTATAATTATGTTGCAGGAATAAATATTTTAGATTCAGAAACAATAGGTTCTTTTATTTACAAGAGCTGCAGCATTTCAATTGCATAATTTTAGAGTTGAAAGACAACTTATTGTGAGATCTGTTGTTAAAACATGCAATAATTATGTTGCTTAATTTGTATGACAGTGACATATGTTAAGAAAAAAATTATGAAGAACTGCATTAAATTTGTATTAGAAAAATGTCAGTAAATTTAAAAAGAAATTGTTCATTTTGTTGATTTATTTGTAATAAATTGATCAAGACGTATTAGAATTCGACACTTAAATTTTTTAAATAAGAGAGGGGGGGGGGGATCGACCTTCCCTGCCAAAATTTATGTTTTGCACAAAAAGATATAAAAATAAAACATTCATATAAACAACTCATATATGGTAGGCATAATGTTCATATATACGAACAGCAGTAAATTTTAAAAATTTATAAAAACAATGAATCAAAATAATAATACATATTTTTTGAAAAAAAGAAACAAGGAGTGAACTAATAAATCGTTCTTAAAGTATTCTACAGTTCATTCATTCAGAATTATGCGAATTGTAGATATAAAAATTAAATATTAAAGCTGTTTTTTTCGCTCCCTCCCCCTCTTATTTCACCCCCATGGAGAGCACAGATGCTGATGTAGGGGAGACCGCAACCCCCCACCCCTCCAAACAGCTGATTTCGACCCTTGGAAGTATAGAAAACCACTTCAGTAAAATCTTGTAATTTATGAATTTAAAATCAAATATTGTTAGTAAAACTGGTTTTTGTGTAGTAACGTTTCTAACGTTGAAAAGTTTTTGTTTTTGCTCTCAAGATAAAGCAAGAATTTTTTATTTTTTTCATATATATTTTTTATGAGCATTGTAAGAGACTATAACAGATATAATTTGTTATTAATATATAATTATATTATGCTTCAATATCATCAAAAATTTTGCAATGCTCAAAAATTTAATAAATTATTAACATCCAAGGTTTGTTTATTTCAAATTTCGAATATCAAAATTTTACTACATACGCATCAGAAACAATATTGATTTGCTATAATTTATATATAAAGTTTCTATTGTAAGCATAATAGTAATAAAAAGTTATGGAAATATTTTTTTTTTCTTGTAGCAAGTGTCCAAAATGTCCATTTCTAGTACCCCTATTTTTGTGTAGGGTCAACATAATATTGCTTTTTACATTTACATAATGGCCATTGAAGGTATCTATATGAGATTTTTTCTTTTTGTTATTGTATATTTTAACAATAAATGGACATTACATAAATGTCATCGGACACATGTGTTGTTCTGCATCGTATTATTTTAACATCACCAATGATTGAAAAAATGTGATCATATTTATATTATTAAAAAGTTTTTTTTACGTTTCAATCGTAAGAGAAAATAAATATTATTATAGTATACCTTTTTGTATATATAGCTGATGTTGTAATAGGTAGAACATATAATGTTTTGCCTTATTGCCTATAAATTCCCAACAGAAATCATGTAAGATGTTAGCGTAAATGGTGCTTAGGGGAATAAGTGTCATTTCTTATGAGAGCTACAAGATATCAATTAGGGGACATTCACGACTCTCCCGGGACTTGACACTGTGAGCCTCCTCCAGTTTTTACCTTGCTGCCAGAGAGATCGAATTAAAACTACTTGTTTATTTATAATATAGAAAATCTATCTACAATTAAAACCTAATAAAAATTAACCTTAATTAAATTAAGATAAATTGCATTAAGTTTCTTGACATAAATTTATAGAAATAATAATTTTGTATTCAAAATATTTCATTTATATTATTGCACTAACATATTATGTGTACAACGAGGAATTATCCTACATTTATTTTACTTTTGTTTTTCAGATGCTCTATGCCTTGAAACTAAATGTTCCAAAACAAAAAAGTTTCAATTTTCAAAATTCGAGACATGGGAATTTTTTAAAAATCTTCCTTCTTTTGAATTTAGCGCCAAAACGTAACGTAGAAACTGCCTAGCAGGCGAAATTTTCCTGCAATAAATTTATATTTTCGATTATCACTCTTAAAGTAAACTGATATTAGGGACAAAACTATTAATACTAGGGTAGAAAAACCCGCTGATTTCGATCGTGTTACTAAAATTTATAGCCAATCACTCCTTGACGCTCAAACTATGATATCAGGTAGTTGTGTGTTAACTAGGGAGTTTCTACGGCACAGTTTTCAGGTTTGTGCGCGGGTTGCATACTTTGCACTTTGCCCCTATTCTAATAATCCCTTCAGAGTCCCCAAATTTGAGTTAAAAAAGTTGAAACTTAAGTCAAACTTATTGTTAATATGTACCCAATAATATAATATATAGTAGATAAATTAAAATTTAAGTTATAAGAGAATTCCCCATTGACTGTAAATTAAGGTAATCTATAATGCTATTATAGACTGATAAAAATTTAATTTGTTATTTTAGTTTTTATTTGTATTTTCTCATATCATAATCTTTTCGCTACAAGTTAAAATAAATATACTTTTCATTCTTGACAAGTTCAAAAGGTGGCTGCTATCTTGTCGTTACAACTCCTGCAAGTCCTGCTTGCCCCCCTTCCTGCAACGTCGAAGGAATCTGCTCTCCCAAGCATCAGCCCCTACTATCAGCAATATGCAAATGTAGACCATTTATATAACTGGGAGTCTCTTCCCCAGCAAGGGAAGTCGTCTCGGACCAACATGACTCGGCTAATGAGAACAAATAATAAGAGCTTATTGCTACCGTAATTGTGCAATAATTTCAAATATGAAATGCGAGTATGATGAGCAATTTCAGTCTTAATATAGAACACAATAATGTCTTAAATATGGATATGAGAAAATTTAATTGACTTATTATGTGTAGATAAAAGTATATGAATGTCTTTTTCTTCAATATATAAAAATTACGTTTGAAGGATATTAATACAATTTTTTTCTTACTTACTTATATATAATTCAAGCAGAGTAATAAGTTAATTTTACATTAGCATTGAGTCATATTTAATATCTGTGATATAATACAGAGCGATTGAGTCAAAGAAATAATGAATAATAAACAATTTTGATAAAGATAAGAAACCAAAATTAATGCCTATTATAATCACGATTAACAATAATATATAAGTTATTAAAGATGTGCATGAAATAAAACACGTTTTTTTTTCCTGGATATGATTAAACGTTGTGTAGAATATTAGTCATTAGTCATGAATGTGCAAGCCTGCATTAAAAAAAGTGCATTTTTGGAATCGAAAATTCAATATCATCTATCGTCTTTGTGTCAATACTTGAAGTAAATTGCATTTCTATGCAGTTTGGTGTACAATACAGCCAAGTCTCACTGATGACAATACTCTCTGAGTTTATCAAAGAAGCAACTCAAATGAAACGGAGAAGTTTTTTTTCCGGTGCGTGCGGTGACTACAATGCTTCTCCTCGGACGAAAGGGCTTGTGTGATCTCTCGCAACAACCGGAGGGAGAAGAAGAAGAAGAGAAATGCTTTCTTTTCCCCCGCTCGCCCTCTTAATATCACCGCTCAAGTGTTTGCCCAGACATTATTAGCTCGAACTGTGAAAAATTGCCTTTCCACTTGTCACCTCAAGCCTATATATATATACACAAGCATACATTTATTTTGCTACACTCCAAGCTATATATTGACTTGGATTATATACAATGCAAATAAATTTATATATTGTCAAGTGAACCGTGAAGATCGAATTAATCAATTTTCATGAGGTACTATTTTATATATTTATAGATTTTTTTAATAAAAATAGATATTAAAATTAGGTTACCTTCTTCATGATTTCTTAAACAAAATGTGAACAAGATTTTATTCAAAATATCTTGCTTTTTTGGGTTTTTAATTTCGTCGAATTAAAGTGGAGATTTATTATTAAATGTCAAATCGTATAGTTGGAAAATAAAACGGAATAATCTTTGTAGAAATATCAAATATCAAATATCAATACTTTCTTTCTTGGTAAATGTATAAAATTAATCTTCAACGATTGTTATTTTTTTTCTTCTTCTTTATAATTTGTTTCTTTTGACCTCCCAGCGCCGCTCGTGGCGACAGCACGCACCAACACGCCGCCGGTATATAACAAATCGTCTAATCTGAGTCTAATAGCAGCCAGGAAACACGTGTTCCTTGTCACTGCTGCGACTTATTTCTAGTCACGTGGACAAAATTTATCTTCCAGCACTGAGAAATCGTTTAATTTCCTGCGACCTCTCAACGCTGCTACAATCGCCGAGATCATGTTCAGAGAAAGGGAGAGATTGAACTTTCTTCGCAATGACTTTTATTGTATTTAAATCTTTTTATTATTAAATGAAAAATGTGATCTAAAATAAAAAATAAAAAATAGGACTTAAATTTGAGTTGATTATAAATATGCTATATACTTTTAATCCTCAATACATGAAAAATAATTCACTTCATATATGTTTAATTGTATATTGTTAATTGTATATTTTTAGACACAAACATTTGTTAAAAATGCAGAATTTATAGAATTATTATACAAACGTACACATTTGTCCTTAAAAAAATATGCAAGACAATTATGAATGAATTTTATTTGATTATTATTCTTAATTTAATTCCCTTATGCCACTAAAAAATACAAGTATATGTGCGAATGTTGAGAGATATTATATAAACAGCTCATTACCAAATTTCTTATTAAGTCTTAATTAATCGTACAAAATATTTCATTACATACAATGAAAAAAAAATTAATAAATAAATAATAAAATTTGATTCATTCAATATTTTTCTATTTTTCAATGCTCCCGTGACAAACTTATTAAGATTACCTATATAAATGATTCTGCGCTTGTATTTCATTAGTAAAAAGTAAAAATATGAAATATTATGCATTGTACATTGTATATATAAAAAAAAAATGTGCCTATAAAAATTCAATTACTTCGTATTAAATTGTCGTGTTACTTTTTGCTTTTTAGATCTCAATTTTAAAAAACTGTTTTCTTGATAAATTGACGATTCTGTATATTAACGTAGGAAGAATTTTTGTTTAACTTGTCATGCATATGAAATGTCTAACTTTATTTACTTTTGTTTAAAAAATATCTTATATAAAAAGTTCAATATAAATGAACTCAAGACCCTCTCAATAAGAGAAAAGACATAAAACAAGTTGAAAGTTCTAAATAAAGTTCTTATAAAAGGGTCAGTCCGTGCGTTGCGTATATAGCCACATCAGCCGGCAGATCGGAGGTATAAATGGGAAGGGAGGCCGGCAATAAGACTAGGAATGGACATTGGTCAGTCATTTATATTTCAATAGGTCTAACCTCAATAAAATAAACCCTCCTCCTTTTTTTGCAGTAGTAATACTCTCTTGAACTCTCATCTTGCACGCTCTTTTTATGTTCCTATAGTCATCTTTCCAGGCTTCGCCCACATGAATTAACGTGATTAATTGGAAATTTAATTAAAAGTACAGTTAATTTACTTGATTTTTTTAAATAAAAAAAAAATGTAAATTAAAAATAAAATAGTATAAAATTTATTGTCTTGAAATAATCAAAAAAACGTTTTTTTATATTATTGTAATTTTAAGACATTTTAACAAATTTAAGAGTAAGAAAATGCAAATTTTTTGTCTAGTAAATTAAAGAGCTTGAACAAATTACAACAGAAAACATAAGGGTACAAAAAAAAAGGAAGAAAAAAATGCTCTTCCCCTTTTAATTAAAAAAAAAAAGAAACTTCACAATTCATTCTTACAGCAGTCGACTTTTATTTTCCCGCATCATTTAACACGTGCTCAGGCCTTTGATGGGCTGACTACAAAGAAGCTTTAAGATACACTACTACAACTTGCAATGCTCAGTATAGCATTGCGTCTTATCGGGGAATTATCTCCCGCCTACATCAATTAAAACTAGTAAATGGTTCCTTAAACATATTTTTAGAAAAAATATTTTAATAAAATTTAATCATCGTACTTTTCCTACCTTGGCAATCGTATTTTTAAATTTGAGAAGCTTGACTTCCCCTCTACTTGACATAATTAATAGACACTCAACGCTTCTTAATGATGGTTTAATAGATCGAGGGAAGGACAATGCCTACTTATTTTCTACCCTTAACTTCAACTGTAATCTTTCAAGTTGGACTTCTTTGCAGCTCAAAGATCGTAGTTTTATTTTTACGACTTTTTTTCCCTCTTTTTTTTTAATTTCAAGTCGGAAGTTGAGAAAAATTAGCAAATGGTCTGAAAGGATTAAAATAAAAAGAGAGTAGAATATTTTGTCTTATGTTTCCAGGTCACGTAAACATGTTACGACCCCCTTCCCCATGCCCCCCTCCAAATTTTCATTTTAATGACAGTTATTTGTGCTCTAAAATATTTTGTATCTATGAAAAAATTAACTCGATATGTGTACTAAATTAGGTGCATAAGTAACATAACAGGTAAAATAGAATCTGCAACAAAGTTCTAAAATAAAACTTGTTTTAGTATTTTTTTTTTGTGTTATAAATATCATTAAAGTTGTCATAAAGCCAACATAATTGACAACACTAAAATTTTCTTTGTTACCACATTTTGAGGTCTTGTTAACGACCTTTTTTACTGCCCATTTCATCTCAAAGTTGATGTAAATTTATGTTATTTGCATCTACCATATAAGTACCTTATAGACTATTTGCATATAAAAATTTATTATCACCTTTTTTTAGACCACTTTGAGATACCTTGAGTATCCTTTGTTTTTAAATTAAACTTTTGATTTTACATTATTTTAGAATTTTTCACTAAAAAATATATTAATACAGTATATATCAATGTATGTATATAGCATATATGAAATGTAGCATTGCTGTAATCATTGAATTCTTGTAAAGTATTTTAATTTTAGGTAATAATTATTAGATTTAAGTACCTGTTATGTATAATTTATGTAACAACTCTGACGTGATCTAAGCTGTAAAGCCAACAATCGAAATAAAATTATTATTAAAAATTTCTCTTGAAAAAAGGAATAAAAATATGATAAAACTGTTACTACATTATCATAGAAATCATAAGTTTTATATATTAAGTTAATGTTATGTATTTTACAGCTTCTTAATTTATTTTTTCCCCTATTCCAAAGTATGATTTGAGTATTAGATTTATTATATTTGTACGATTGCACATAATAATAATTCCGGGGAGCAATAAGCGCAACACGCGCCCCCTGGCAGCAGAGAGTTAATCCTCCTTGTCTGAAAGTCGGCTTTATAACTCCGTGAGTCACCGGGATAAGTGAAGTTCGCTGTTTTTCAACACATTCCACTAAGAACGAAGAACACAAAAAGAACTTTCCTCTCAACGTCGTCTTATGTACAAAAGTAATAGTGCCTTGCATTACACTTTTATTTTCTTTCTGACATTTATATTTATGATTTTTTAAAAAATTATATTATTAAGTTTTGTGTAGTTTCTTTATTATTAAAGTGCAAAAATTTGCATTTTTTTTTTAAAGTTGTGTCATATGTTTATGTTAAAATTGAAATATTACTTTGAATTAATTGCTGAGCTATAGCTGCAGGAAACTTAAATAATATATTTATATTGTTCATTTCTTTATTCATTACTATATATTTTCTTACAATCTAATCATTTGTGATGGTTCATAATTAGCTTGCAAGGAAAATCTGCAATGCTTTAATAAATAATTTCAGATTTCACACAAAATCTAATCACTTAAAATGAATTCCTTTTTTTTTTTTTTTTTTTTCACTGAACCTAAAAAACAAAACAAAAAATGTTTAATTTAAGAGCAATTTTATATTAAGTATTTGTTTTTACGAAATTTAAAAGTAATTTTTTAATGATAGCTGTAACTGAGTTTTAATTTCCGAATGGAATCAAGTTATTATAATTAAGAATCGTTTTAAATAAAGAGTGCAATAGTTTCATGCATAACAAATATTATTTGTCACATAGACCTGTCATCTAAAATTTGATTGTATATTCCAATGTAAACACATGAAGCTATTACAAGTTTAAGTTTAATTTATTCATAATCTGCAGCATCAGCATCCTTCCTTTAATGTTATGCATATGTCATCTTAGTCCGAGAGGGGGAAGTCCCGGGGGAAAATTGGGGAAAGGGGGGGGGGGATTAACTCGCGATAAGATACAACAAACTTGCAGAGCCAAAATCAAAATATTTTCTTTTGAAAAATAATCTACTGACTTTAAGATTAAGCAAATTATATAAAGATGAAAATATTTTATTAACATACAGAATATATTTCGTGAATTAAATGAAGCAATATTTTATTCTCACTTGAAATGAGGAAATTGAGGGTTAAGACATTTTAAGATTTGATCGAAAAATCATGTATTGTCTTGATGTGGCGCTTCGTGGCGCCTCATTTCCCTGTGAGGAACCGCGTGACTTTTCGTAAGACGGAAGGATGTTGTCTTTGCATAAGAAAATTTGCATTTTAACTAGATGTAGGGTTCTCGAGAGAATATGATAGGCAGGGGGTGGAAAAGATGAGAGGAATAAGAAAATTTACGTAGCATCCTAATAGCTTATTTGTTATAGATAGTGTATACCTCCTAAAAAAAATCATTTCTTATATCTCATCATATTTTTCCCTGCTTCTTATAATAAATATGATGATTTTTTTTCTGTATTTTTAAAAATACATTAGTTTTATAATGATTGAAATCTGTTGAAAATTATGTATTATGTATATCAAAAAAATAATCTAGTATATATTATAATTTTTTTCATACTTGGAAAAAGTTTGAATTAATGCTAACGTAATTCATCCTATAATGATATATTTTATATTATACATATATCATGCATTCCAAAAAACGTGCTAAAAATTTAAATGTAAAAATAAGCCATTTTCTAATGACTTAATTGTTTAATTAAAAATTATGATAATTAATATTGAATCATTAATATTTCGTCCCTCGTCCGGAATAATGATCTATCTGCCTACCATGATCTCGTTGCAATAATGAGCCGTCTGCTATTTCAGGTGAGCGTAAGAATTAACTTTATTTTATACCGATTTACAGCTCATAATTGCGCTTACCTGAAATAGCAGATAGCTCATTATTGCAACGAAATCGTGGTAAGCAGATAGCTCATTATTCCGGATGAGGGATATTATCCTATTGAAAGTGTTCACCGCAAAAGAGCTGTCACAATTCAGCTGGTCACAAATGTGAACGTTATAAGCGCAGTGCATGTATATGTACTACTATCGATATATTATATTGATTGCAAACTTTTATTACAGCTAGGAGACACTATTTTATTTACTGCATGCAATTACCGATCCGTTTTGTGCTAGCAATATTTACGTATTAATATTTACATTAATTAACGTGAGAGAGTACGTCATATTACATCCGGAGATATCGCTGCTGCTGCGGAGTTCCTACGTACAAACATCATCCCCTGCTTGCTTCCCCGTCTTCTTCTTCATCCCTCTGCTCACGCCTCTACTAACCTATAAAACTCTCCCCCTACAACAGCCAAATGGACATTTCAAGGGGTAATTCCGTAATGTAACTACCACCATTTTATGACTCGCTGTCTCCGTGCTGCTCCTGACGAGAAGGAGCGGCGACGGTGAGAGCAACCTGCAAGCTCGTCTACCACGTCAGACTCGTTACCAACACGATTACTCATCTCTCTCTCTCTCTCTCTCTCTCTCTCTCTCTCTCTCTCTCTCTCTCTCTCTCTCTCTATTTTCCCATGTCTATAGAACGTCATCAACCCTTAATTACTATAATAGCCAAGGTCATGCATTCGTGACGTATAACGTTGCACATAAATTAATTAATTAATTAAATGATTAATTAATTCAACTTATAAAAAAATAATTTATATAAAATACAGAAGAAATTATATTAATAATTCGTAATATTACTAAAAAAACAAAAAAAAAAACAGTGAGTTTATATTGTTTTTTTGTTAGAAATAACTTAGATGTTTTTAAATTAATTGATTGATTGGTTGATATTTTGTGGCATCAATTGATACATTTTGGTCATGTATGCACCCAGAAGATGTTTTTTTTTAAATATACCCTAATTATTAATTATATATAATTAAATATACCCTATAATATTAGGGTATAAACATTATACCCTAATATTATAAATGTGATGTTTGATGAAATTAATTTTTCTTTTTTATGGAAATGAAATAAATATTATTAACTACAGAACTAATTAGTTTAATTAACTTAAAGTTGATAAACAAGTTCTGAAATTCTGAAACTAAAATCACAATACATAAAAATGATTTTTGTTATGATATTGATAAAAACAAATAAAAGAAAGAAAGGAAAAAACAAGAATAAACTTTAGTTGATTAAATTTCCGTGCTGTGTGGAGTAGAAAATTTTAGTACCCTGCGTATCCACAAGTGCATAATATCATAGTGACCCCTCGCCGATATTCCACTGCATTTCCCTATAGCATGCAGTATATATACTAGTCCTACATGCACAGTAATCGGCCTGATGAATATTTTAACCAGCGATCATCAAATTTTGATGTGCTGGTCAGTTCAATAAATTAGCTTTTTATGGAGGTAGCTGCTACCCTAGTCAAGTCTATATGGGGATACGAGTTGTAAATATTTTATGTGGAGAAAATTGTGATGTTTTTGGTACAAATTATTACTCTCTGCGAAGATGGAAAATAAGAGAGAACTCTAGAAATAATTTCTTATAAAGTCCAATGAACTAATAAGAGAGAGATAAAAAGGGAGTTTCCCAAGGTATATAGTCAAGATGCATAGAGACCATCATGAAAAATAAAACCTGAAGATTATACTAGACACAAAAAAGAAATGATAGAATAAGAATCTTAAAATCACATGCTTCAAAACATAATAACCTTATATTGCATTGTTTCTATCACTGTACTAAATACAAGCCCAGGCAAAATAAATTTGATTTTTTTTAATATACGTATATATATAATAATATTTTTTTATACGTATCCAATTTAAATTTTTAAACTATTATTAAACATTTTTTTTATTATTATGGTATAATATATTATATATAATAATATAACATACCATCAACGTGAACTAATAAAAAAAAATTGCTAACAAAATTATATTTTTAAAAAATAATTAGATAAAATTGAGCTGTTTATTGAGGCGTTCAAAATTATGTTACACTTTTTCATATAAATAAAATTGATATATTTTTAATTTTTACTGACTTTTCAATACGGAATTTACTCCTAGAATATCACTTTTATATTTAGAACATCATTTTATATATCAAGTAAAAGAAATTATAACAATTTTACTCTAAAAAGAAGCAAGATTATTGAAATGCCTGTCTAAAGCATTGTATAAATGTGGATGGGTTCCACATCAGTAGAGCGGTGACTGTACATACGGTACCTCAAGCCTATAATTTGAGTGTTTTGGGCGGGAATATAACCTTACGCATAGCCACAACAAAGCAAAAAAAAATTTTTTAATCATTTTTTTCTTATATAAAAAAAAATATCAAAAAATTGTCCTGCTATGATCAGAGACTACACATGCCGCCAATTTGTGCACCGGGCTCGAACCGAGGCCATGCATGAGAATTTTTCACTGCAGGCGTGATTTCTTCAATGTGATTCCATTGTCTCACATTCCAGCCCGTGTAATTAAAACATATTTATATTATCTATCAACACCATCAAGCAACAGAGATTTTTTACACATAACCATATATTATATAGTATTTATTACATATAATTATTATTATATAAGATCAAAATTGCACTTATTTACTCTTCCAAATTCAAAGCTATATATAGCTCTTGAAAATGTAAGTGCATTAGTTGAACTAATGCATTCAATTCACATGGTATATACATGGTATATGCAATTAAAATGCAGCGTTGTGGAGTATGTATGCAAAGAATTAATATTAATAATTAATTCTTTGATGTATGTATGTATGTTTTTTTTTTTTTTTTTAATTTTTAGATTATTACGAAAACACACACACACACACACACACACACACACACACACACACACACACACACACACACACACACACACACACACACATGCACAGTAAGTGTATAGTATATTTTTCATTACAAAAAAAAAAATAGTCATTTTAGAATTCCCAATTACGTCTTAAATTCACATAACTCAAATTTTATTGTTCTTAAAAAGAAAGAAACTCTTTATCAAATTTACATTGCCAAGTTTTAAAACAAATTTGCTTCCTTATTTTATGTGACAAAAAGGTACGTACTGAGGGGTAATATCTCTCTAATATTTGTCATATGTATACCGTCTTGTCTCTCCCTCAATACTCCTCCAAAATTTCCATATAAATGACAGGGCTTCCTTAAGACGGCGGTGGCGGAATTCACCCTCCCTCCTTGCCCCTAGCAATGATTTACCGACACAGGGGGGAGAGCTTGCTGTGTTATGATTTATAGGTTAAGAGACACCTAACATATTGGCAACCAAAATTACACGATTCTCCTCTATATATTTACGTCTTGTGTTGCAAATATCAGACTTTTACTGTCAAATATTGAACAATAAATTGTGTGATATTCAACTGTTGATGAATCAATTTAAACTTTGTATTATAGCATGAAAAATGTTGTTAATATATTTAATTAAAAATATGCATTATATGGTTTGTTATTAAAACGGGGTGGGATTATTCATAGTACGTGAAAGTTAAGTCGTCGTTGCGCATAAAATAAGCAAATTTTGAAATTCAGAGCATTGACGAATCGCTTAAAGAATAATTTATATTTATGATGAAGAAATATTTATCAATATTTACTATGTTATAGCAATCAAATTTATATAGATTCTCTTCAAAAGCTCAGCTGTTTACAAAAAAAAAAAAATAAATAAATAAATAAATGAAAGAAATGCATATATAATTATTTGAAGCTCATTAAAATATGACTTCAATTGCTGCAAAATGAAATTAAGTCGATGAATACAAAAACCACAAAAATGTGAGGTCATGGCGATTCGTGCTGGCGTGAAGTCCCCCCTCCCCCCCATTTCCTCACGAGCTGCAGACGTGTCTGGGGGGAGGAGGGGGGTGTACGCCCCCAAGAATGCTAAGTACTGTCTCAGAATGCGAGGAATGGCAAGGGTGCATTATGTTCCTTTAATAATCTAAAAATGACACTTATAAGAACACTAAGGTCGTACTTACATCTCAAACAGGAATTTCTTTCATATCGTTGGTATGTCACTATATATCATATACATAATTATAGCGAGTGTAATGAAATCTTGATTAATCTTGAATAAAATTTATCTAGCTATTAATAAATTTTAGCAAATCATTCAATAAATGTATTATATGTAGTCATACCGTTTATGTACAATGATACTTATGCAAGCTTGTAAATACAATTGTTATAAATTATATAATACATTATAATGTATATACAAATGATAATTTAATTGTTAAAAGCTATTACTGTAATTAGAAATAATGTAGTTGTTAAAATCGTAGTATATAAATTATCGCGAAAGATCTGTGGAAATGTTAAAACTCAATCTTGAATGAAAAATGACAGAATTAATTTTATCCATTATAAAAGGTACAAATTAGTGCTGACAGGTGACAGACTTTATCAATCTTCTCGAGGCCTCCTACGGTGCTGCCATCTCGCGGTGAGATCAGACAAGCTTGCCCCGCGTCTCTGACGAGAGCGCCAAGAAGAGGTCCAGTGAAGATCTAGCGAACTGCAGCCTCCCTCGCGTCTAGCTTGCAACCCTCCATGGGGCCGACCCCTAACGTGAGGGGAGACCCACTGTGTATATAGTCCTAACTAGTGAAGTCTGGGGAGGCTCGTCAGTGGATAATTTTTGTTTGCGTTAGAAATTCTAATTGTTGCAATTGATTTATTTACTGCGCGGAAGAGGTGTCGAAAAATTTAACCAAAATTACTTACGATCTATCATAATTGTAAATAATAAAATTAATTTAATAAATCTTCTATATATATTATATGCATGATATAATTACATATATTGAATGCGTCTGGTATTATAGATATATATATACCATACTAACACAGTATTTTTTTTTATCAAAGTGCAGTAAAAGTTACAATTGAAATAAAACAGCTGTATAATTATACGTATATACCTTTTTTACTGTGTTATTTATTACTAAATGAAAATATATATTATGAAAAAGGTACACTATTATTAATTATTATTTATTAGCAATCTATTTACTTTAGTATAAGTTATTTTCAAACACCATTTAAATGAAATTCTTATTACGTATATGGCATGATTTTAACTTCACTCTTCAATTATATAAGATTTAAATAATCATAAATAAGCTTGCCTGCAATAAATTCGTTAAATTGTCAACAGCAATTTTAGAAAGAGTTGTCAACAGTTCCCTTATTTAAGATAAACCTGCAATATCAAATTACCATATTTTAATGCTCCATTTAATTATGGAGTAAATAAATAATGTGTAATATTAGTAAAGCAAAATTATAAACATTTTTTACTTCTACAGAAAGTTATATTTAGACATATGATTCTAAATTAGTCTTCCATAGTTTAGCATCTTGATAACACAGAGTATATTGATGGCAATTTTTCAAGACTCCCTCTTCTTGTTCAAGTAACTCTGTCAATTTATTCTCCATAATCTTGTTTGTTTGATTTATTACTCCTTGGAAAAAAAAAATTACATGAGATTTTTTTAAAATATGCACCTCAGCTCTTTCAGTCTACAAAATATGAAGCTTTTCTGTAAGCTTTATTAGCATTAAAAAAATGAAACATACAACTACTGAATAAAAACTAGATTGAGGTGGGAAAAAAAGAATAAAATAAATTTATTTAAAAAAAATGTTATTACAGGTTTTTCACACACACAAAAAAAAAAACGTATATATATATAACTTTTATAAAGCTTGTTTATGATAAAAAGAAGGGAAAAGAAGTAACGAAAATTTTAAAAAACTCAATAAAAAAATTGTGACCCAACCACATGACATGTGTTTAAAGTTCCTCTTCCTTCTTGGCAATGCACCCTCAGTCAGTGTAAACCCCTCTTTAAAGATACAAATTGCATCATCTTTACCAGCCCGCACTCCCTCCCCCTTAGTCACCCCATAGTTTCATTGAAGCATTTTAAAATGTAGTAAGAAGAGAGAGGATTCTTCCTGAATTGAGCCAATCTTTCTGTAACAGACATTTGTAGAAATTAAAACTGATCCTCAGAGTCCAATAAAGAATTTTAAAACAGGTAAAAAAAATATATATATATATCCCATGACTGTTGTAAAATCTTTTAGAATATTTAAATTCGTCTTGAAACGTTAAGAATTTACGAAGCATGTAATGATTTAAGTTTTTTAAGAAGGTTTCTTTGGGACTTTAAAGAAATTTAGCGAAGGTATAAAAATTTGTGTTTATATAATACCCAAATGTATAATATGGAGTATCGTCCTCAATTTTTTTTATTGCAGAAATGGATAGAGGGTGCAAAGTTATGCTACCCTGATTTTTTCAGATTTTTTTGAGACCTGGAACTATTTTTAAAAAATTATTGAAAGTCCTTTTTGTGACGTCACGCGGCGGCAAGTCCTATCTTTTTCTTAAGGAGCGGCGTCTCGTGACGTCACGAAAAGGACTTTCAATAATTTTTTAAAAATAGTTCCCGGGCTCTAAAAAATCTGAAAAAAATCAGGGTAGCATAACTTTGCACCCTCTATTCATTTCTGCAATAAAAAAAATTGAGGACAATACTCTATTCCATTGTTTTTTTGAACTGCTCATATTACTTGTCTTTTTCAAATTCATTTTTTAAATGAAAAAATTGGTTGAAATTGTAAAACTGCAGTCATACTATATTATGCTTCAGTCTAGCAAGCCGAAAAATGGGGACTAAATCATTGGACAGGAGGTGAAAGATAGAGTTGTTCAGTTGTTTTCTGTAATTAAACCGTTCTCTTTCCTTGCAGCCTTATGTTATAGTTATAAATTATGATTTATGAATAATATGGATGTGGATTGAAAATGTGACCTTCTTGATATTATTATATTAAATAAATGCAGTATTTGTGGGATTTTATAGTAGCTGAAAATGAAATTTGCATGAGATTCCCACAGGATTTATGAGATTTTATTTGAATTGTTATTAACCCTTGCGGAGAGCCGAGAACTGTCCATAAAATTAACATAAAAAGGACAAAATCTTGTAATTCCGGCAAATTTTTATGTAACTGTCAATTTAATTTGACTTTAACATCTAATCGTTCTCTCTTATACTTGATGTTTATAAAGCGGACTGTTTCGGATAGAGCGGTGACGTCACAGGCGCTTGTATTCATGAGTTGTCTTATCTGAGTAGTAAACATTCTTAGGGCTGCTGCTCCAATTAATTAGAGCACAAAAAATATGTCCGAGCGGTCTGATAAGTTTGTGGTATTCGCTAGGGGATAGTTAATATGATAAACTAACTCGCCCCTTTCTCTGTGTATATATATTATGATACACATGAGTTTCTTACTTAGACAGTGGGATTCATTAGTGTAAGCAAGGAATACAGTATTCAATTACAGACGGATAGAAATGTAAAATTATGTTCATTGCAATTTTATACCGTGTGTATTATAAAAACATTAAAAACACAAGAGCAGGATTTTTATCTGCTGGGAAGAAACAATAAAAAATAAACAAAAATAAACAACCAACAAAAAATTACTCAAATTATTTAATTGCATTACTTTTATATAATTTTAACTATATCAATGAACTTTATATTATATTAATATTATTATAATTATTATGGTTGCAATATAATTTTAGGATTTCGGATGACGTTATGGGCAAAAAAAAAAAAAAAAAAAAAAAAAAAAAAAATCCAAATAAAAATATATTTATTCATCCATAAATAATTTTTTTATCAGTTTTGTTCATATTAAAATTCAGCAAAGGAAATATTTTAAAAATACATTTTTCAGTATCGAACCATGAAAAATGGTTGAATAATCTGATTAATACATTACATATATAATACGAACTGAGATATGCATGAAGTTGTTACTACAAGCAATTAACGTTGATTGCGGTAATCATTATTACCAAAATTCACTGCAGCCAAACATTAGAGCCACAAAGCACGAGAGGACGTTAAGATACTACACCGAGATAATAAGCCAACTTTAATATATGCCGCTTATAAAATATCTTAAACACCCCTTGGGGCGGTGGGTAGACACTTTAACTACATTTGAGATAAGATGCAAAGTAATTTAATTTTTAAACACCTAGTTTACAGATACTTGTGAAAAATGTCTTTGCACTTTTTAACTCTATAATATATTTTAACTTTTAAAATGTAATTTATTTCAAAAAATGTTTTATTTTATCTTTAATTTTTTCTACTTACCCCTTTTAAAAACAATACAATAAAGTTAGGATAATTTAATGTTCTTTTTATGTATTCAATTTTGTTAAAAAAATGCACGAGAAAAATCAACAGAAAATATCAATAATGTAAATCATTAAGCTGCCAGATTATTATCACAGACCAAATATTAGCATTACCTACTGAACACTTACAGCTGAAATATTGATATACTATTCAAGTCCTAATATGAAAACGTAAAAAAAAATAATAATAATAATGACTCAGCATGAGAATTTTTTTATTAAATAAAAATATTATAATTAAAGTTTAACATTTCTCCCGTTATATATACGTCATTTAGGTACCTGATAAATGTTTTTGTTGCTTTATAAATAACATTTTTAAATAATTAAATTCCAAGTAAGATCTTCGCTATAAATTTACATTTCTACATATTTTTAACATTTTATTTAAAAACTCATTTCCTCGCACATTTTAAACTCGTTTCCCACCCGTGTCAGTTCTGGAGTTAATAAAATAGCTCGCTATCTCTGGTTGCATCTCCTCGCCTTGCAGCTCTCACCCTCAGAGGCGCCTTATCGTCACAGATAAGCGCCGGCGTGGCACAGCAGGGACAATTCATTACCAAGCACTTGCACTTTAGGGCCAGACAAAACACAGAGTGAATTACACAAACCGCCGAGCAACTAAAACGTATAATTGCGGCCCCAGATATTCATCTGCAAATTAATAAAGAGTTTACCAAGCAGCTTTACAAACACAATATTTTCTAACGTAAATGCAACTATTGTTTCATAAATTTTTGTTACATTCAAGAAATTAATTTCATGTATACGAATTGTCATTTTCCCAGGGATATAACGTTTGTAACGTCTTTGAGATAATTTCTGTTGGGAATAAAGTAATTTGAAAGATATATGCCATGTAGTGTAAGAGATAGTGTGATATTATGCTCTACTATAATACATAATTCGTTATTTTGTGGTTTGAATTTTAGATTTAGCAGAGAACTTTTATTTAGTATAATATTTTTGTAAATTTCTGAATGCACAGTAAGTTGTCAGTAAGATTTTTTTTTTTTACTAATTTAAATCTGTAAACAAAAACAAAAAGAGCATCAAAAATTAAAATTAATTCAAAACTGCAGCATAAGAAGCATATATAATTTTCATGGAACTGTATAAGAAACTGTATTTCTATATCCAATTCCGTGTTAAATTCCTAAAGAATAATCATAACTTTAGAGTAAGGATATATATATAGTTGCGATCTAAATTGTGTTACATAACAATCTAGCATTATTACCGTAGTGTATATTTAACAACGGAAGTGAAAGGGCAACTAACTATCACTATTCTCCATCATACGATACAATAATATTCAACTGCCGCCCACCCTCTTTTTTATATTAACTCCCCGTCACACAGAAAATAGAAAGAAATGCTTCATTTGCTCCATTCACAATCTGGTAAAGTCCGACCCCCTTGTCACTTACCGCCGATCGCAGCGTCAACGGCCGGTCATTACTCACCGATCCCGCTCCGACGATTTTCCATGAATATCTATCCAAGTGTGGCTAACAATCTTCTGTCCATCACTCGCAAGAAAAACTACTCTGGACTTTGCAATAAGAGAATTTATATTGCTGGGGTAGATATCCACTAACAGTTTGAGGCAGAAACACTCTGGGTCACGTGACTAACATTTATGCAGTTTATTAATATAAAAACTTTACTGGAAAATGGAATTGGGAGCTTGAAGAAAATGCTCAAATTTTGTAAATGCTTATTAATCCAAAGTTAAAACTTTTATATTTGATTCCTGTTAATCATCATTTTAATTACAACAATTTAATAAAATAAAGTTTTTATTTTTCATTGCATTAAACAAGAAAGAAATAATTAAATGTATTGACATTCTGTCAGTAAAAATATATAAATAAAAATTTAAAAAACAGTTTTTTAGATTATTACAATTTTTACAACTTATTATGATTTCTATCTTTCAATCCTTCTATCTTCACCATCCATCAACAAATTTATATTTCGTAATTAAAATACATAAAAAATGGCAAACGTAAACACACTTTTGACTACCAGTATAAAATATCCTATAAAAATATTAATTTAATAAACATTATTGCTTTAATGATGAAAATACTACCGAGCTGAAGGCATAAGACTTTACTCCTATTGTGAGCAGTAAATGCATAGTTTAGTGTGGAATTATACCACTAACGCCAGCTCAGAAAATCAATATCGCTTCCTCCCCTTAGCTTTGTAATCTGGACTTAAATAGCTTTACAGAGGGAATTATTAATTCAAGCCTCGGCACCTGTTGATCGCAGGTTCGGTTTTAATAAGCAGACAAGTCATGCGAACAGCCCCTGCTGAACAAATACATAAATATTGCTGCTGGGTGTAAAATGACATTAAAGTGAATGATATGACGTAAATTAGAGTTTAGAGGATGCAGTGTTTGAATTTGAATACTTTTAATTTTCTTGCTTGTTATTAGCAGAAAGGGCACAAATACACTCACCGCCTTTTGGAAAGTTTTCCACTTGCAGCCTTGAGCCTTGTTAATCACCATGTGTCATTCTTACGGAGCAGAGTGATTAACAAGGCTGCAAAGGGAAGTTTTCCGATCGATTGTACATTAGTTTCATTTTATTCGCAAAGTACAGTACAGTATTTGACGAGGAAAATGTCCTTCACCAAGAGATGGCAGTGGAGTCGATGCAACAAAACATCAACACTATAATTATCATTTATTAGCGATAGAAATTTTCCAAGGCAAAAAGTGTACATGAAAACTAGTATATGGCTACTAAAAAAAAGTTCATGTCAATAACTGACGAACATTTTTCCGTATTTTCTGAGACCCGAAAACCGGACTTAATTGTATTCATTAAGTATTTCCTTGTAGAGGACGCTGCAAATTATTCTGGCATATGATACTCGTATCGAAAATAACATTTTATAACAGTCATTAGAGTTTGTAATTGTAGTTTAAACTTTAAAGGTATTTTTATTTTATTGCGAGTGACATTCCATTTTTATATTGGATAACAATGAGAAATTACTGACATATAAATATGTCACTTCAAGACTTTATGAGCAATATAATTATTTTGTCATTGTTAAAATATATTACATGCTTGTTACATATGTTGTGAATGAAGAATTAGAGCAACAGAGCGCCAGATAATTACGCGTATTTATAAAGTTCGTTGTTGAAAGCCCCTGAGAGTTATGCAACTTTTTAAACGTTTGTGTCTGGCAAATTGCCTAACTTTAGGCGCTCCTATATTGAAAGAAGGCAGGCTTTGACGAACAATATTTTCTTACGTGCTTTGGTAAGATTTTATTTTCAAGTTTAAGCAAGGTTGACTTAAATATTAATATTGACATTTTTTATATATATGTCTCAACTATACTGTATATTTATAATTATATAACTATTTTACTGTATTCTATCTTTATATAAAACTGAACATTAACAATGAATTTACAATTCAATTATTTAATAATGCTTAATGTGTTAATAATTATAGCTACATCAGTAAAATTGTTAGTAAAACAAAATATTCTCATTCTGTTTTTACAATTTCAGTATAAAATTATTCCATCACCACCTCTGCCAACAAAGTAATGATTCAACAATACAAACTGAATTCCCTCCTTACATGTAAAGTAAATTGTATTTAGTTTGTTGTAACGAACTGTCAGCACTGTATGTGATTGTAGTATAAATCCGAGCCCTTGTACGCCTAGGCATTACCATAGATAATGCAGTAGGGAGGGGAGGAGAGGGGGCTCGTCTCCACACGCGCTCAGCTCGGCAGCGTGACGTGTGTCTCGCATGCTTAGTGAGTACATCCCTGCACGTCCACCTGGCGGGAAAATCACGTACCATCTTTGATACAGTTCGTGTGTAAGCGTGTACAAAACACGGAAATAAACAAATAATAATGTATAATATAACTGCGTGACTTTTTTTATTATATTGTTTGCACTGATTTACGTTAGCTGAAATAACATATATACAACGTATATTATATTTAATATAAGAAAGTCAACGTGGTTATCTCTTGTATGTTAATTATCACTGTTAGAGTGATTTATTTTGTGCCTTCAAGTAAAGGCACTGTTGCTGTTGATAAACTGCAATGTTTTTGTTTATTATAGCTTTTTTTGTCATTTTTTTCAACTATTGGTGAATTAAAAGTGCAATTGATTGTTATAATTCAACTCTTCATGTTCCACATGTATTTTGCATAAAGAATTTATTTTAAAAATATGCATTTTATATGCAGTTGTAATTTCATTTCTTAAATGAGCTAATTTCAATGTAAATTAAAAAAGACCCAACAGTAAAATATATTATACAGTACAATAAGAGCACAAGAGTCAATCTATGATATCGTTGCCTATAATATAATGTTCTTATCTGTATTTCACTTAAATTAATTTACAAAAATAATAACAAAGTCTAGACGCTCAACTTTAATTTAACCTTTCCTTAAAAAAAGAATTTCCCGAGTACTATTTATTCTTGGAAGTATAAACTTATATTCTATAAAAAGTATGGGGGGAAAAGATTTTATTGTTACAAAGCAGGAAACCAACAACAAAGAAAGACATTAATTTTATTTTTCTGGCCTTACTTGAAGATAAGAATTTATATTTATGTGTCCCAAGTTAGCTATAAACACTTTGATTGAATTGCCGAGCAATTGAATTTTCATTTAGAAAGATTTAACACAAACATTTTTTTGAACTTGTTATGGTTTACAGTCCAGTTTTACACTGTATCCACAAACAAACTTAAAGTTTAAATCTAATTAACATAATTAAGTATAATACAAGCAGATAAAACAAATTAAAAAAATCTTGGGACAATACAGACGTTTTCCTTCAGTCTATGGAGGTCTGGTAAAAAAGAAAGGTTTGTGTGCATGTTAGCTGAATAAAATTAAAAAACTTAATTTCACTTCTGATTTTTTTTTCTTTCTTTAGCTGCATTTTGCTAGAGAAAATGTTCCGAACGTATCGAACTGAACATTTTGCATAATGATATAATTAAATTAGCGATCATATTCTTAATTTAAAATTAAGGTGATGTGAGATAACTTTGTTTCAACATTTTTTGTTAGGAAAGGAAAGTTCAGATTATCTTTATAATGTAAAATATATTATACAAATCTCTCTCTCTCTCTCTCTCTCTCTCTCTCTCTCTCTCTCTCTCTCTCTCTCTCTCTCTCTCTCTCTCTCTCGTATTAAAATATTATGCCCTATTTTTTCAATTCTTGCAATTAATGAACCTATATGCAGGTTAACTGCATTTAAAGGTTAGAGTATTAACTTTATTATATGGTATAAAAATGCGTTTTTCACAATAAGTTTCACATTTCATAATTATATATTTAAACTTGTTTCAACTACATTTGTCTGCCTATTTTTTTTATCCACCTATATAACTTACACACCTTTTTATTCTTCTGCCATATCCAAACAACAAAATATAAAATCAAGCAACTAGATTCAACGATATTGAATCAAATTTAACTGGGTCAATCGTGAACGTTCTAAGAAGCTATAAAACTAATGTATTCATTACCTGTGCACCACAAGGTGTCACACACACCTCCTCACCTGTAATATATTGGTGTTTGGTTGAAGGCACCTATTTCTAAGAACATTTTATATCAAACGTTGAATCTTCGCCGTGGCTGTACATTCCTGCAAGTGTTCAGTGCCTAGCCGTGCATATTGATTATTGATCACGTGACCATTGTCTAGAAAATCATAACCGGATGTGACGTCAGAGATGACACACCAACACCTCCTAATTTGGACATCACGCTTCTCTTGCTGGCTCCAACTCACACCGTTCTCCAATAAATAAATATATAATAAACGAGAACAGAAATGTTAGTTGGTCCCATTATATTATTATCAAGGACTATTAAAAATATTCATAAAAAAATCAATTGATAGAAAAAAATTATAACAAAAATATATACAATCTGCATAGCAATTGCAAATTGTCGTAAAAAATCATGTTTCTGTAACAATGTTTTTTTTTATGAAGAATCAAGGTAAGCTTGTAAATTGAACATAAATGAAGAATTAAATTTTCATGTAGGTAAATGTATCCAATTGAATGACTATAAAGGGGCGTTTCCCTGTTTTTTGACCACGCCCACCTGGCCGCGGAGTGCGCCGAGCTCACGCGAGCCGACCACTGACTCCGCCCACCGCCTTGTAAACCGAGCCAAGGAGCGCGAATTTATTTCCAGTTTGACTTTCTTTGTGGGTGAGAAGTGGAGTGATTTGGTGGCGAGTGGCGATCATTATAAATATTAAATAACCTACCCTGTGTATTGTAACAACTATAATTCAACCATCTCATATCATATACTAAGATATTATTGACTTTAATATTAATTTCAATAAATTTTCATTCGCATATTAACGTTATTGCGATGATCTAGTCCAGGGTATAGTTACCAGGTTAGCTCAGGTTATTGGCGAACATTTCTCCACCCTCGAGTTACAAAATGCTACCGTACCAGGCCATGGCTATGGACTATGCTGCAAGCTTCCAACGTCAACCTCATCATTCTCTCCACCAACACATGTCCCCCGGGGGCCTGTTGGGTCCTGGAGGAGGTGGGGGCGGGGGTCACCACCATCACGGGGGTGTGGGTCCCGGGGGCACGTCCCCTGGCTCTGCTGCAGCCACCGCCGCTTCTATCGCAGCAGCATCTGCTGTGGCCGCGGCCGCTGGCTACTCACACTCCTGGTTCGTACCGCCCCAACACAACCTGGGGCCGCACCCCGCCTCCTCGAACAGAGAACTCCACAACGGGCACGTGCACAATTCTCTCCTTTTTTATTTTTGGTTTATTATTACACGTTTTCTTTATACTAAATTAATCCTGCATCACGGGGATTATTATATGCGATAATATAACATTATAATGTTGATCTACTTACAATTTTATATGATAATGTGTTACCTTATTATTCAAATAATGAAAATTAATTACTATATCATATGATGAGTACATTATCGCATATATTATTATTTTATACTTTGTTGTAACTGTAATAACACTTATTAATTGGATTGTGGAAACTTAATTAACAGTTAATGTTTGTTTATATGTTATGTTGTATATAACTGCAAACTTCTAAACGGTGAAATATCATAATATAGATATCTGAAATATTTAAAATATTATCTATATAATTGAAATCTTATTTAGTTTGAATGACGCTGGAGATAAAGTGATAATCAACATTAATTAAGCTCATACTGTATGACTGTACATTCAATAATTTACTAATAAGAAGATTAAATTTTTATCACCTTAAAATTAATATGATAATATTGTTAATTCACAATAAATTTTCAAGACACTGCAATGCATGCAGCTGAAAAACATGCCAATAAATGAAAAAAAAAAATACATTGACGAGATTTATATTAACAAACTAATAAACATATAATGATATCGAAATATAAAACAATTACAAACATCTTTTAAACTTGAGGGAATTAACGTGAAGTCACATCTTAACTGGACACTTAGGGACACTCCAAACGTACGTTGAGGTCCTCGAGGGTGGCAGTTCAAGAGATGGCATGATGCTCTATTTTGTATATAAGCGTTGTCAAACAGTCTGCAGTCGTCATTTGGATCTGATGTATAGTTCCAGATAACATGTGATAACATTATATGATAATATTATGTCATGATCATGAACCACGAGTACCCTTACCGTCGATTGTTTTCAACTATACATATCAAACTGAGGGTTGCAAGTATATAAATTGAGTTTTTCTATATTATATATGTGCACATTCCTCCTCTGTATTATACTGTTTCAGTTTATTAATTTCTTAAAATCAATTCATTGAATTCTCAGTTCTGATTTAATTAATTGAGTTTATTATAATTTGTAAAATAATTGTTGACAAATCGGTCTTATATAAAGCAATCTGGAATTTATTAAAATAGAGTCAATTATATACTAACTTTACTAAACTGTTAATAATTTCATCTGGATTACAAGAAATTATATATATATATAGGTTAATTAAAAATAAATGCAAATTAGTAAATAATAATACTGCAATGAACGTTAGAAATTACAATTTTGAGAAACAAAGGTATTATAGGTATTATATAAATACGAATATTTTCTTATTTGCATGGCTATTGAATAAATCACATCTTTGTGAACTTTTTAACTGAGAGAGAGAGAGAGAGAGAGAGAGAGAGAGAGAGAGAGAGAGAGAGAGAGAGAGAGAGAGAGAGAGAGAGAGAGAGAGAGAGAGAGAGAGAGAGAGAGAAAACGAAACACGGCTGTTTTTATTTTAACATAGCAGATTCAATATTTCTTGGAAATTTTCAAGTACGAGCAATAGACAATAATGGTTGCATTTTTTTATTTCATAATTAGAAAATATACATTAAATTAAGCTTTCCTGAATTTTTTCAGATTTTTTGGAGTGCGGGAACTAATTTTAAAAAAATATTTAAAATATCTGAATTTGGGTGGTACACCTGATGGGACAACCGTGACGTCATCGACAGCCAATCACAGCAGCCGTGACATCATCAACAGCCAATCACAGCACGACAAATGACGTCACGGTTGTCCCATTAGGTGTACCACCCTAATTCAGGTATTTTAAATATTTTTTTAAAATTAGTTCCCGCACTCCAAAAAATCCGAAAAAATTCAGAAAAGCATAATTTTAGGTATAGTTTCTAATTATGAAATAAAAAAATGCAACCATTATTGTCTATTGAAAATAATTAGATGATTGAGTGTTGAATTGAAATTACTCGTAATTACAATATCAAGAGGTACATTATCAATCATTCTTTACTTTTTGTATCACAACAAAGTGAATTTGCCAATAAAGATGAAGATGTGGCGTTTTAGAATGAATTAGTAATTAACAGTGCTTTATCAGTAATTGATTATCAAAACAATAAAAAGTTTCCATGCAGAATTTTGCAGCTCCATGATAAGTTGATAAATTTATTGAGTCTCTACAATTCCAAGTGGTCCTAATTTCGCTCTTAAAAGGTTCATTGTTTGCTGATTATTTGTAAATTCTAATCTATACTTTTGAAGTGGGGTCGTTTAACGTTATAATTATTATAATAATTCTTGGAGAACAAAATACAAACAATAAATTTATAATATTTCTTATATGCAATGATGAACCTTTTGTGAATCATGTGACTGCATGCTTAAGCTAACGTAAGCTGTCCTCAGCAAAATTCGGGGTGGTGGCAGTTCAATTAATTCAGAATTCACAAATTTTACTAAATTTCTATAACAATAAATTCTTTTACGCGTGTCCTTTTTGAAGAAAAAACTGAAAAAATATAAAATATTGTGAATATATTATTCTCAAGGCCCTCATGCATGTGCAATATAATATTAATAATAATAATAATTATAAAAATATCAATGTTTAAAATATTAGAATTAGATATATAAGATAATAATAGAATTCATAACTCTAAGAGTAATAAATTTTTATAAAAACAATGTAACAACAGTAATATGAACGTACATCAGTACTATATTAAAACTATTATACACATTGCTACAAAGTAATGCGTGTTGTTATGGAATCATTTCCCCAACAAGCAGAATGATAATAATGCCCGCCTACGTTACTTGGCGCGAGGTTCAATGCACAGCACTTCGATGTAAAACACGACCTTTTTTTTACCCCTCATGTCCAGCAGCAAGCTACTTGGAGGACAAAATAAAACCACCTCTCGCGGTGTGAATGTTTCACTTTTTTATGTACCTCCATGAATTCCGTTGCGCTTCACCAGTTAAAACGAAAACAAAAGAAATACGATATAAAAAATAACAACACAATGAGAAATTTCAGTCCGCACTGCAGATAAAAGCTCTGCTGCGGTTAACATAAAAATATTATTCATATAACTTCCTATATCAATATTATTGATGGACAAAAAAAAAATAATAATAATTATTATGATTTTATTTATTGTGGTTTGGTTTCTTATATTAAAAACTTGGCTTATTAAAAAAAAAAAAAAAAGTACACAAACAATATAAGCCACAAGTTATGCTATACAAAGACATACCATAAATTTATACTATTTGATGTAAGCTAGTATGTACATTAAAATGAATGTTTGAATTGAGAATCAATCATCAATCATCAAATTTCAATACAGGTCAATATCAGTCAAGCGAGATAAGAAACTGACCTTTACTTAATACAATGATTTATAAACCCGTTTGATTCCCAAAGAGTGTGGTATACAAAAAAGCACATAAATTTCTTTGATAATTGCAATTTTTTTCTCATTTTGATATTAATAACCACTTAAAAAATTGCAGTGGGAAATTTTAAACAATGAGCTATAATTTTACCACAAGATCATTATATTTTAGTACAAATAATGTCTATATAACAATGTTTTTTTTATGTAACTAAAAATTTACTTGAACTGATATAATCATCTATTACGGATCAATTGTGGCCACTATGTCTGGTATGAGATAATCCCCTATCTATATGTTCAAGAAAGAAAAAAGAAGAAAAAAGTAAAGTAAAGCAATAAAATAAAATTATCGGGTTGCTCAAATTACCCCACGTACCTTCAATAGATTCTGAATTAAGAGTAGAGGCAGCAGCAAGTTACTACGTGAGGGGTGGAGATAGTCGAGTTAACTTTGGCTGGGGGAGGTTTGGGGGGGAGGGAGCCGCCGCGAACTGTGTTCAACTCTTGTTCGGCAAAACAAAATTACGAAAGACGTAGGGGCTACTTTTGTGGGTCAAATTTGGACCAATTCAGAGTTTATATAAGAGGAGAGGGGTTGGGAGGGAGGATGTATAGATAGGGGAAGAATATAAAAGGGGAGTGAGGTTTTGATAAGTGGCGAGAGAGTTTACATCGACCTTATTCTAGAGATCTGACAGATGTAAAGAAGATGCTTAATGTATACTGTATTTCTTTTCCCTACATTAAAGTGTACATTTGGAATATTCCCAAGGTGTTATTTGAGAAAGAAGACGATGTCTTTAACTTCGTTTTCGCACTTCCAGTAAAAGTCCGTCAGTTGACCCGACGTGAAATGCCGACAGGGGAGGCTTCAATTCCCCACAAGAACCAAAAAGAAAAGAGAGAGAGAGAAGAAAAGTCTTCACCTTACACTGGACCGAAAAAGTCCCTAAGGAAAACTACTAACAATTCGATTTCTCTCTTTTAGCTTACACGTCTGTCTCTGGTACCTTTAGTGCCCATACAGAAGGGGAGGGGGAAACAAAGATGTGTAAATTGTAGTCATGTGCCGCCTTCGTTAAGAACAAATCTACTGACAGCTAGACAGAAAAAAAAAGAACAATTTATTTTAATCATCGTATCATGGAATAATCAAACGGTATCATTGTATTTTTTATATTCTCAGAGACTTTGAGGTTATAAAAAATTCTGACATCGATTCTGTGATAAATAATATCTAGATTAAGAATATGTACGAATTTAAAAAATATTAATGTTATAAATATATTAATAATGCTAAAAAAAGATAATATTCTTGTAATATAATAAAATATTGTGCTGGCAAGACATAATGTGATCCGTGAATTTTTTCATACTACTGAGGGAACAGTGAAAACCATGGTCGGTGTCATGTCTTATTAATTCTAAGTCGTACGTGCGTTAGCAATAGCAATATTTTATTAGTAGGGCATTTTTATTGTGTTTATTTTGACAATTTATTATTTATTTATAAAATTATATGACATATCATATTTTCATAGTGTAAAATACACATTATTGTATTTGAAATGCATGATTTAATAGTTGCATTGCATCATGCATTAACTTCCATCAGCGTGAGAAAGATGCTGGCTACACGTTTGTACGGGTGTGAATTAAGTCTGAAAAGAAGACGAGGCAAACTGTCACTCGTAAAACAAACTCAATTTATTTGTGCTGACAAACCGAGAAAATCCCCTTTTACTGCGGCGCGAGTTGAGGCATTGCCAAGGTGTTCTCGAGACAATTTCACAGCAACTCCTCGGAGGTCCCCGTGCAATCATAACAATATTCATCTTGCGTCAAGTACGTGAGAAAACGTCACTTTCTTACTGCTGGATTTATTTACACAATTTAGCGAATAATAATAAAAACATGTAAAGCTTTGATCATAAATCTTGTATATTACATACTGTTTCTTATATTAGTGTATCAGTGGAACTTAATATGACTTTTTTTATATAAAAATATATAAGTTTTTGTAACATTTAGGAATTAATTTTTAAAACAAAATTTATTTACATAACAGTCATATGTATAATATATGTATAATATATGCTATTGAAATGCATTAAAAAAAATTATTTCATGCATATTCTTCATCATTACCGACCATCTTGAATAAGGTTTTCATGGTTCTTTTAGTAACAACTTAAGTATTGGGATATAATATTACTATTTCATGGTCACACTAATTTGGAATGAAATCATTAAATCTTATAAATAAAGTTCCATGAAGAATCTCAAGGTTTATGACATTTCATTTAAGGTTCATGTTTTTTGGTTTTACGAATTAATTCCATACTTCCAACCACTGTACATACTTATTCCCTGCTTCTGAGGGTGGTGCACGTAAGGGTTATGATAAGAGTCCCCCTCTCTCCCCTTGGCAGGCTCTAATTCCTCGCACAGTCCCCAGGGACCACTTGGCCCGCTCGGATTCTATCACACTAAAGCTTGCAGACAACGTAACAAAATCAGCTGACTCTGCAGGCAAGCCAAGAATTGTCACTCTGCTGTAAATGGCTTGATGGTCAACGTGTCCTAAACATTAAAATGATAATTAAGATAATCACAATTATATATTCATGGCTAACGATGAGTGTACGTGGTTTCATGCACTTCAATAGTAAGCTTTCTAATGAGTAATTAAAAGGTATATTTTGTAGCTTAATAGACACTTATTCCATACTACATTAAATATCATTATTTAAAACCTCTATAGTTAATTTATTTCTGTTTTTCTTAACTCACGATGAAATATATATAAAAAAAATGTTTCAACATAATTACAAATAATGAATTTCATTTATTTTTATCGTGAAGTAAAATGTAATAAAAAAAAAAAGATTAAGAATGACAAGAATAAGAAATGACTTTTAGTATAAAAGAGAACTTCCTATATCACCTTTCATATAATTTTGCTTGATATTGCTTTCGTTCTATTAAGAATCCCGTAACACCTTTTTTTCTTGCTCTCTTTCTCGTGCTGTAAGATTGCTCGAGCTGTCATAAATACGCGGGTCACGCACGGAACTAATATCAGTCGGCTTCGTCCTCGTCGTCACCGCGCGAGCCAGCCCCGGGGCGACTTTACCAGCAGCGGCAGAGTATTAGCACAATTGACCAGTTCCCCCCGTCGTAATAATCTCACATCCTCCCACCAGATCAACTTATACGTCGTCTCTCTATCTCTCTCTCATTTTAATTATTAATATGGTTATTTATAGTAACTTCTTTTATGATCTGCTAAATTACTTAATGAATAATGTAATCAAGGTATAAAAATGAAAGAATATTAACAAATTCAAAACTAAATTATTATTTTTTGTAAGTTTCAAAGTCATATTTCCACTATTATTTTTTTTATTATACATCTTTTGCTCTGCACAGCTTAAAAATTAACTATTTTAAATATTGCGCTATAATTATTTTGTTGAATGTTATTTTAATTATACTCGTGGCAACGTTAAAATTAAGTTTTCGTTTTTTTTTTTTAGAATAATTCTAGATATAGATTCTCATAAAGTGTGCAAGTGCCACTTTAAAAATTCATATCTCAATACTGTATATATCATCTCTCTAGAATTGAATTCTTCCAGAAATTTTAAAGGTAGTACAATCTGCTTCAAGAATTAATAAATGGGAAATCCCTAAATCTGCCTGATCTGATTTGAGAAAATTCACTTGATTTATTAACAATTTGAAGGGTATTTAGGATATTTTGACGGTGCCACGGGCTTGTTAGGTGACGGTTTAACCCCCCAAGTTGTCCCCCAAGTCATCAGGTCTGACCTTTTGGTGTTCTTGTGTGTGCAGCATCCTGGAGCTCCGCAAGGAGAAGTCCCGGGACGCGGCGCGGTCTCGGCGGGGCAAGGAGAACTATGAGTTCTACGAGCTGGCCAAGATGTTGCCGCTGCCCGCCGCCATCACCTCGCAGCTCGACAAGGCCTCCATCATCAGACTTACCATCTCCTACCTCAAGCTGAGGGACTTCTCAGAGCACGGGCATCCACCCTGGCCGAGCAACCACTGCAAACCTCCAAAGGGTGAGTGATCACCAAATAATATATATGCACATGACCTCAAGACACAATGAACTTTACCCCTGCTTTGTTTGAGATACATAAAAAAATTGAACTTTTTGGGGGTAGCAATAAATTGGGTGCTTTTCTTAGATCTCCCAAAATTGTAAATCTGCATGATCTTTAATATCTTGAAGTCGTATAGCGTCAGAAAATGAGACAAAAGTAACTTTGCGCTGTCGCAATATGTACTATACACGTTTACTGCTCGAACTTTACCCGTTTACCCGGAGCTATAAATGCACCCAGTCCATTTTTTCATTCTTAATTTGCTCAAATCTTTACACACTTCATATAAAACTCATAAACAGAGCGGAATTAACGTTTGTAGTGTCCCGAGGTGTACAATATTCTGCCATAACGAGTGCACTTTTATTAATTTATCGCGGTTCATATTTAATTGGGTTTTAGTTATATTTTTATAATGTCTTTAAATATAGTCATTGGGACGATGAATCTGAATTGCCGAATACAAGCCGAAGACACCCGAGCATGCACGATGAAAAACCAAATTATAACCGTTAGTGTATTTTGTGCGTGGTTACAGTCGAAAGAAACGTATAAAATAGGAAAAAAAAAAAAAAAAAAAAAACAGAAAAAAACATAACATCAAATTTGTTGTCAACTTCTATAAAATTCCAATATTTTATAAAATAAAAAGATCCTCAGAGAGATGATGCAAGTTATCAATTTATGCTATAGGTATGAAGAAAGTACCTTATAAAATATCAGTTTTATGAATCCTCGACGACTTGACCAAGGTAGCAGCAGAACTTTATTTGCTGCGGGTGTCCTGGAGTACCAGCAGCGATAAACTATGTGGACCACGTATTCGTCGGCAGGCACGTCTCAGATGAGGAATTGTGAGCTTCAGAAGCGGGGGAGGCACAAAAAGAGAAATATAGACTCCGCAAAACCTTATGCATATCATATACCATACTACTTGGAACACAGCAGCAGCTTTTCTCTAGTGGAAATTTAAATTGTGTTAAATTGGTGTTTGATAATATTTTTAATTCCTTAACGTGAATTCAAATTAGTTTTTATTTATTTATAAAAACTTTTTTTTTATATATACAATCACTTTTAGTTTAATGTTGCCTTTATTTTGTATTTTATGCTGTATACATAATAAATTATAATTATAATACACAATAATAACTATATACATACCGTATATAATTATATTATATTTATTTTATAAATTCGAAATGCTTTATATTTAATTATATCATAACTTTCACATATATAAATTATACAAGCTAAAATAAACATTAAATAAATACATAATCTTTATCAGTACAATTAATTTTAATATACATTATTTTCAGTAGTAGTTAATTGTTATCTTTTTACGTTTTATTACGTCTATATTTCTTCATAGTCTTTGTATTTATTTACTTGGTTAAAAGAAAAAAAAAACATTGGCACACAAGCACTTTCGGCTTACTATATTTTCTTTTATTCGTTCTTATCTCCCTCGAGTATTTCCTCTAACCATTCCACCCCCTCTTATAAGAATCGCCCCCCGCCACTGTACTGTATATATTGACACTAGACCAATGGTCAAAATCTATTAGATTAGTATTGACTAAAATACCAGTACCCTCTCTTTGCTTCATTTATATACCTACCTTTATTATATACAATGTTGCAATTCAACTAATAAAAAAAATTATTGTATATAATTATTATATTCTATGATAATTAAAACGTACCATATAATAAAGCTTAATTTGTTGTCAATTGGACGTTTTCTACAGTGAATACATTCCAATGCTAATTGTGTAGATGTGGGTTACAATAAGCCAACTAATTGCATCCGTGGCTCACAGATAATCGAGTTTATACCAACGAGACCAGAATTCCAAATTAACTTTACTTCTATACAATTTGAATGTAGTACTAACTTAACTTTATACAAGACCCCCCCCCCCGTTCTCTTTTTGCATGCTCTTTTGTCAAATTTAAAACATTTATGTTTATTTTGTAACTAAATTTTGGTTAATTTTCAAATGAAATATATTTATAAATATATAAATTATTCCGCAGTACAATTTTTAATTTATTTAATTGATTTATTTTAATTTAGAACGTAAATTTATTTTAGGACTAGGAAATGCAATTTTTAATATACGCACAGCAAGTGCACCTGTATAAATGGATTATATTATGGAAATAAAAAAGACAAATTCTGTTGGTAAACCATAAGTAGAATTTCTATAATTCGATAGAAAAATATAATATAATAAATTATTTATAAAAAATATATTTTGTATAGAATTATACCGTAAAGCGTATATACAAGTTATACACATTTTTAGAAAATAATTATTCTTTTGTTGTTCTTTTATTTTGCATTATAACATTACATGCGATTAAAATATATTCAAGCTAGAAAAAGCTTTTTTAAGATTTATTTAAGTGGCTCTTTAAAAAATATTCTTCAGCGAGGTGTGAAAGATTTTTTTATGTAAGAGCGATTTTTTTTTTTTTATTTTCAATAAAACCCATTCATTGGTTTTCTATTCATGCGTCCCCTCGTTCAGAATTCTATAAAAACGCGTGCGTTCTTCACTTTGGCTTGCATATCATTTACTCTCTTACAAGCTCATAATATTCTCCGAATTAGTATTGTGCATTTTCATGCATTAAAAATAACATGTATAAGCATTACTTAAAAGTATTTAAATTTTGACAATATATTACTAAAAATGCATGAAGTTTTTCTTTTAAAGTATCCACGTCTTGCAATATTAGCACGCTATATGAGCGAGTTTAGGGGATGATCGGTGCTGAGGGGAGGGGGCATTGTATTGTGGGAATTGGCTGCTAGAAGGGATGAAGGGGGAAAAAAGAGAGGGTGGTTTTCTTATTCGGACAGTCGTAAGCACAATTATCACCCCCTTTCAATAGTATTTTTTATCTATTAATTCAATTCTTAGATATTGATCTACATTGTTTTAAAATTTGGAACGAGAAGACAGTAGATTGAACATGATTAATAAGAAAATGCTTTTTTTTTTAAGTGATTGATTTGAAGATAATTTCATTTTTACAGCTAATTTGTTAATTTAAAAAAAGTTTATAATGATATTATATAAAATTAGAGTAACTATATAGTTATTTATTAGATTTGAATTTTAACAGGGTGTTCTAAAAGTTTGAAGTGCATAAAAACTTAAACTACATAAATTAGTATCAACACACTTAACTGCATGTACCTTCGATTCGCTTTGTTCTACCAAATTATTGCTATAAACATTTTGGAAATTCAGAGCTATATTAATTACTTACCTCATTATACGTATTTTATTTACTTAACGATATAAATTTATATAATTGAAACAAATTTTTTTTAAATTATTTGAAATTTGAGGTTGGATATAATTATGAACATAGGTTTTCGTAATAATTAGAAATTACTTGAGAAAATATCAAATGACATACGATTCCTCAACGTAAAAACAATTGCAACATTTTATATAATATATTAAATAATTTTTTAAATACTAATGGATACAATTCACGAAGCAGTTAGCCAGGTTTCTAACCACGTTTAACTAGGTGGATAAACACGTAAAACAAGTATAGTTAAACTTTGATATATAAGCTAAACATGGTTAGAAACCTGTTGTCTAAATGCTTCGTGAATCGTACTAAATATATTATAGATATAACATGAGTGTTTTGTTTTATATTTTAATGCATATTTGTATAGTAATGAACTATTTGAATTTCCGCCAACGTGATGAAAAACCATGATTAGCATGCCATGTGGCATATATCATTATTATTTTAATAAGTTTTTGCTAATTATGCTAATTACATTACATCAACTTAAAGTTACATTCAGTATAATTATTCTAGTTCTTAATTATATGCTCTCTGTGATTTGACTTAATCCTTCATTGCTTCTCTCTATTTATGGAATTATTATATGACAAAGAAATATAACTAAAATAAATAATACAGCTCAATATTGGTGGACATTGGATATATATAGCTCGAATATTTTTGTATTCTGTGTAGTTTTTCTTCCCTAAACCTAATGAAAATCCTCCACCTCCTTTCTTGTGGAAGTTGGGAAGAAGTTGAGGGAGCTGAACTAACGAGTTGGCGGAAGATGGGGCCGCTCTCGCCGGCAAACCTGATGAAAGAAACTACTCCGCATACATGTATGGCTTATACAAGCTTAACTTGGAAAACCCTTTTCATCAGAGGCTGATAACTGAGTTAGGATTAGTTTAGGATGGCGACGACGGCGGCGTAAAACTTGATCGATAAAAATAATCGTGATTTTACTTCATGGAATAGACAAAAGTTTTTCGATTAAGAAATTTTCCTTGTCAAGAACAAGTAACCTAATTCTTTTAATATATTTTAGAATTTTGTAGAGCAATATGAAACATGGATCGATAATGTTATAAATAGCTCTCAGTTTCATCTTAAATGTGAAAAAAAAAAATAATCAATATTAAATCAGATAAACTAGAAAGGTATATTATTTGGTTGCTTCGTTTGTTTGAACTAGACATAATAAAGTTCCAATAGAATCATGGTGTGGACACAGATTTATTATTATTTCTCGAAAATGTATGTAAAAATTGGAACTTGAGGAATACTTTCTTAATTTTTCTCCCTTGTGGGTATGCAAACAGTTCAACATAATCTCTATCAAATTATTAAATTTTGTTTGCGCCTTAAGTTATGCAACTCTTGCTACACTTATGAATTTAAAATCTCTTCGGGCATGGAGATTGATACGGCTGCAAATAGAATGCTCATTTAGCTCATTTAGATGGAAATAAAGCACATTTGGAATCGAAATTTCTCCTCGATCATGGATAAAGGGTTTTATAAATAATTTTTTAATCATATATTAAATATTTGATTGAAAATTAACTTTTACCATTAAGTATAAGAAAATATAAAAAGACCATCCAATTATACATATTATAATTTGTCATGTATATTTTCAATAAAAAAATTGTCGATTCATGTTATTTATTATTATTTACAAATTAAACTTAAAACATCATTTATAATATGTTGAGTCCGAGTAGTTGGTATGAGTCATCACATTTTGACTGCAACTGATCCCTTATCTGGGGGTAGGATTGTGAAGGAATTTACCGGGATTACTCTGACCCTAGACCACAAAATATGACTCGGCGTGGGGGGAAAAAAACATTGAAAATTGGTAGCTTTTAGTGTCACCTCGAAGACACATACAAAGCGTCGTCAACACGATTTATTGCTCGGACCATCTGTGCCAATCTGCAGTTTGTTGCTTGCAGGCGCCGCCAGACCCAGGTCGTCAGCTGGGATCGCCATGGACATTTTCGAGCAGCACCAAGGAACACACATCCTGCAGGTAAACTATAGTACACACCACTATATTTTTATGTTTCTTATTAATTGTTTGCGAGAAATGAACAACCTGCATTGCATGAATAAAATTTATTGCAGAAATAGAGAGTGCAAAGTTATATGCTACTCCGTTTTTTTTTTTTTTTTTTTTCAAATTTCTTAGAACCCGGGAAGTCCGGGAACTATTTTTAAACAAATTATTTAATAATACAGAGAGAGTCGTCAATAGGTGACTCTTCTTAATGAAATAAGGATGGGATCTAAAAGGGGCGTGGTTTATTATAAAACCCAACCTCGGCAAAACTTTTTAGTAATATTTCCTAGCCTCTAAAAAATCTGAGAAACTTCATATAATTTGATTCCCTATATTCATTTCTGCAATAAAATAATTTCATACAAAATAAAATAAAATAAAATAAAATAAAATAAAATAAAATAAAATAAAATAAAATAAAATAATTGAAGGGTTGCATGATATGAATTTTGCAATATGAATAAAGGACTTTGATTTACACATAAATTTAATTTTTTTCTTTTTTGTTTCTTCTAATCCTTTAAAATTTAAGGTGAATTACGTTGTGATATCACTGTCACACACAAATTTAACACGCAAAAATTTTGCAAGTCTATGACGTCACAAGTGTTTCACATCGATTTTGAGAGTTTTTCAAAGGCACAAAGTGCCATAAAGAGTACAAATGTACAAAATATAAAACTTGCAAAAACAAAAATCAAATCATTGCAATTGTGTAAAAGACGTTTTCTTTATAGTAAATTGTAAATTAAGTCATGCCATTAAATATTAATGTTTAAAATTTAAAAGATATGTGGTTTTAAAATATGTCAATGGCTTTATTCACAAAGGTTCTATCTCTCAGCCGCCATTGTTACCTGTCCTTTATTCAGACACACCGTCGTAATTGGTAAGCAGCTCGTGTCACCTGCAGGGGCAAAGTGCAGGCACTACAGTAACATTATTGGCAGTCTTCATTGTTGCCAAGACTGCAGGCGCAATATTTCAATCGAGAATGAGGCAACGATGCATAACATATATTTTTATTGAACGGTTAATAAATCTTTGACAGTTTTCATTGCAGTACATAGAAAAATAAAAAGCCATTGATAAGAATTCGTTGGAGGGTTATGAAACTGTCAGCGCTAAACTTGCATTTTCAAAACGTGCGAGCATGTCACTGTCAAAGAGTTGCGAGAACTTCAAAATCATAAAGATCGTTATGAATTAATCTTTATTTTATTTTTGTATGAAATTCATCTTTTATTAAACAAATTTCGAAAAACTACAAATTAAACTATGAGACTATAACAAATAAAAAATTTGACTTAATTTTAACGTGTTTTAGAGTATTTTTGCCTATCTACCAAGAACTATTTACAGAAATTGTTTTTACTTATCTACAGCTCATTTTACTTAACATGCAATACTTATTAATTAGCCTGGGATAGAGCTCGGAATTTTAACTAGTTTTTTATTCCTATCGAAAACAAAAAAAATCATCCCAAAAACGAAGCTATCTTTTTTAGGGTTCTGGGATTCTGGAGATGAGTAAAAATTATTTAACTTTACTTGTTTTTTAACGTAAGGCAAGTTTTTGAAATGAGTGATTTAAGTCACGACCTTCCACTTTAAGACGTTCCCTGTACTCGATGACCTGACCAAGTCCTTCCTGGTTGTTTCAGTCGCTGGACGGCTTCGCCTTCACCCTGGGCGCGGACGGGAGGTTCCTGTACGTCTCAGAAACCGTCTCAATCTACCTCGGACTTTCACAGGTATGACAAGTTTTTGTATTTACCTGCGAAACGTAAGAAAAACTATCCTTTTGTAGTTAAAATATGTGTTTTTTGAAGTGACGATGTGATGTTTTGTGAATTATAGTTAGTGAATTTATCGATCGTTTTGGTTGATTTTTTGCCTCATCAAAACAATGATGTTTAACGTTTAAAAAAATAGTAAGTGATGACTTATAATCCAGCTGGATGACGAACAAAGTTCCTTGGATACAAGCACAATATCGAGCCGTACAGTAATGCCCCGACTAAGTAATCTCGCATTCTAGCCATGCCCTGCGCTTCATGGCCCCAGCAATTCTAGTCACGTGGGTCGCCGCTCTTTCCGCCGCCGCCGCACCGCCACTGCTGCTGCGCCGCCTCGCTGCTCTGACGGCAGCAGGTCCGCAGCACCAGCGTATTGAGCTCCGTGCAGCAGCAAAATACCGGGGAACAACGATTAACGTCGTTCTTCACCACGAATATCATGGAAATAAATCGATATTTTTATTGAAATTTTATAGTATAATTTTCAAAACTGAATTTAGGTGGGGGCCGTCCCACAATTTTAATTATCAGAATTTAAGAGGGACTCCCTTATATTAAAAAAATACTTTCAATGATTTTAAAACTTTTACGTTATATTACAAAGCAAAAAATCGTTTTTAAACAGAGATGGATTCGCAGGCTTCTATTCCAATCCAAAACATTTTTTTACCTCGGTTTAACGACAAATGGTCCGTTTTGTTACTCAAAAAGTTGCTAAAGGATATGTTGATATAATGAACATCCGTTAATTTAATCAGGAATTAAAAATAAGGAACTGTAACCGTTAAATGCAAATGTGACCTTTTTAGTAACTCCTTATAGATTGACCCTTTCTTCTGTAGTATACACTCAAACCATCACAAAGTGTCCGTTTGCGGCCTTGTTAATCTCCACACCTTGTGGGTATGCAACCAGTTCTACCCACGCATTCTTTCATACAAGTTTAGTTTCAAACACATAATAACACATGCTGAACTGGTTGCATACTCATAAGGCGTAGCCGACATGGTTGCACAAACACGTTATGATTATTTGACACATTTTACACTTCGGAGCAGCTTGAAAGTTACCCATGTCTGATGACAGATTACAAAAAAATAAAGATGGACAATTTTGGCAGAGATAAGAAGATAGTCTATAATTTAGTCATTCCAACAATGTTTAAATTCATCACGCTGTTATAGACTGCTGGGTAACACCCATAAAGATAGTTAGTGTAACTTTCGAGCTTTTCCGAGGTGTAAATTGATAAGTATAGTTACACACAAACATTGAATTTAATAGCAATATATTTAGTTCAGTCATTCAAGCTGTACGACGCACATGAAGCTGCATGCGTTTCCATGCAAGCTACTCGGCAATATTGCATTATGCTCCTAAATTTCAAATTTTGCATCCTTAATTAATAAATATGAAAACATTCAATCCTTTGACTGTCCAAAATTCAAGATAAAATATTATTCAAGTCTACGTATTTAAAATCACAGGATCTCTATAAAATTAAAGCATGTCAACATTTGCTACATTTTGTAAGGAACCAAAGAGAGCTAGAATTGAATTACAACCATAATTGAACTGCCAATCATCTTGTTAAAACAGTGAATAAACATTTTTGCATAATTGTGAGTAACTTGAAACCAATACAATCTAAAGGGGAGAGAGGAAAATTAAGAAGGGGGGTACGGGCTCAAATTTGATAACATGAGTTTCCTTTGTCAATTTACAAGCCTAATTGCATTATGCAAATATAAATTTGTGTTTGCGACGTATTCAGATTGCAAGATTGCATTGTAATCACTGCTATACTGCTGTTTTATTGTTAAAGATATATAACTTAGTCACTGTATAATTAAACTACTGTTGTTCAAAGTGAATTTTATTTAAAATAAGTAGAAATACATTTATTTACAGTTGAATACAAAAATTTTATAGCCATGAAGATACTGAGATAATGAAAAGCAAAGAAAAAAAAATCGGTTGCAAAATAAATGACAAAATAAATTATGAATTTAGTAAATAATATTAACAGTATTTTATATAGACATGGCAACTTCGCAAACAATAATAATAAAATTATGTAAATATTTTTCAAACCTCGCTTTTTAAATTTTATTATTTTTGGAATAACCTTCTCATTTCTCCATAATTTTTAAGGAAAAATGATTTTTGAAAAATATATGAATAATTTAAAATAATGAATTCAATCGTGTAAAAAATAAATAATGTTCAAACAAAATTGTCAGGAGTCCATAGCAGCTAAAATGTGTGTTGATAGCATTATATTTCATTTTAGCTTATAGCGTGATGAAATAAATTAAAATATATTAATGTTTTATGATTATTCAATTATTGGGGCAGGCATATTTTATATATGAGTTAGTACACATGGCATTCAATTTGTCATAAACACTTAAATTCATACTACATAATAGCATTATTAGTTTTTGTCACTCAATTTGAGAACTAAGATGGTCCCATTGTGGACCCTTGAGTGACCCCAACGAGGGGTGCGACGATGCGCATGGCGAGGGGCGAGTGACGCACGAGGTAGATGTAGACGATCAGGAAGCACACAGCCAAGTTGACCGTCACCAGAAAGAACATTTGCAGCGAAATCATTATCACCGGAAGTGGCTGAAAAAATATTGAGCGAGAGATAATTTAACAATATTGTTTTAGTGAGGTATTTTTGCGTTACGTGGTGATTTCTTAGATAGTATATTATTGGTTACGCTTTGTGACCGCGTGTTCAATTTTTGCTGTTGAAATGAAGAAAGAAAAAATATAAAATTGTTATATTATGAAAGGATTGAATTCCAATTTAAATGTAGTTTATTTTCGTACAGTAAATAAATTTCTTTGGTCAAGTAAAAAAAAAAAAAAAAAAAAAAAAAAAAAAAAAAAAAAAAACGGTCATAATTTTCTATTTTGTAGATCACACGCGGGGTAAAACCATGACGGAACGCTTGTCATTTCTCTTTATTGATTGAAAGATCGTGAAATGAGTGAAATTACATTTTGATTTGTTATAAAAAAAAAAACATATAAAACTGCAATATAACAATTATATAATGTCTTCAATTAAAAATCGTTTGGTATATTAAAAAAAAGATGAAAAAAATGTGTTTGTCTCTACAGTACAGCAAGTCAAAGATAACTCCTAAAAACAGAAGTAAACCAAGGTGCAAGCTTTTGTCCTTTTCATTTTTATCAAATCTGAAACGATTTCACAATGAAGATCAAGATTATAATAGAGGCGCAGTGAATTTATTTGGTTAAAAAATACATAGTGAGTCCAAAGATATATTCTACTTCTTTATGGTTAGTTTTTCAATTGGTTGTTAACATCAACATGTTATCAATGTTATCTTCAACAAGGTGTTAAATAAAGAAAGTTACATCTTATTTTTTAATTAAGATACATCTCCCTAACGCAATTTTTGTTTTATTTATAATTATGATAAACGTAAACAAAGAATTTTTTAAAGAAGATGCACGTTAATTTACTAACCTTTCTTAAGAAGTTGAGATTTTCGTTTTCGATCACTCACTTTCATGCACTGTCGACTGCCTGCAACTTGCAAGTGCCACGCTGGGCCCCTCACCACCCTCTCGATACCACATGTTCACATGAAGTGACACGCAACTTACTCGCTGTTATCAACAAGCCAATTTTACAACACGCTACATTGAACAACACGTATATACGGGCAGTAATTTTTACCTAAATCACCTAAATGTCAACAATAAAGCTGCTCAGATATTTTTGGAAACGAAGATAGCAGAAATTGAAACAGTAGTGTATCAAAAATATATGATTCGCATTCGAAATAATTGAGCGGAAAAATCATTTTTATGCTTTTCTACTTTTTTTAAATGTGTTTTTATTAAAATATATGTTTCCAAAATATTAATTGAAATTTAAGTAATTGGTCCTTTTTTATGTACTGTAAACTGTGTACTGTAAAGGAAAGCATAAGGGTGGGGGTGGGGGAATGAATGCTTCATATTATTAAAAATGATATTTCAAAAATGTAAGATTGAAACTCGAGAAATTTTGAAATAAATTTAAAATCATGCACTCTAGTTTAAACATTACGTACGTTAAATTCAATAATACGAGCACACAAAACAACGTAACAATAAGTTAACTGGCTTCAAGCAAAGCAATACTTAACATTTCAAATTTGCCACAATCTCCTCGTAATAAAGTGTTAGCTGAAATATGTTAATTCTTTTAGATTTCGAGGTTGAATGAATTTTGATTACTCGAGGGAATGTTTTTTTTTTTTTTTTTACCAAATATATGAATATTTCAAAATTCCAAATTAAGATAGCAACAAAATCCAGCCTTTCACTAATACAGCTCAAAAATAATCAGCGTAGTGTGTGCACTCGTGTAAGGGCAGACCATGTGAGCACCTTTGCAGCGACTCATATCAACATTAAATTTTATCAAAATGTATCCATTTCTTGAAGTGTCTGATACGATGTTCAATGATGCTGCCGCAGGTGGAGATGACGGGCAGCTCTGTGTTTGACTACATCCACCATCAGGACCACTCCGAACTGGCCGAACAGCTGGGGCTTGGGCTCGCCTCTGCTCAGACTGGTGGGGGCTCCACCTCAGGGCTAGGATCTCCCGGGGGCAGCGCGGGCTCGGGGGGCGAAGACGGCTCAGGCGGAACACAGAACCCGGACGGTGAGTTTATGAACTCAGCAATTCAGTCTTTCTTATTTTCTGGAGCTTTATTTTCAATAAGTAATACAAAAAGCACTCAGTCTCGTCAGTTTAAGTCCACCACGTCATACACTTTGTAACAACGCTCACAATAACTTTCATGATGTCCCGATGTGCACATGAATTTTGTGTAGCAGATTCATTGATTAAACCAAACGTTTACAAATTTCCTATCGTCTCGCTCATGGCTTGGAAAATTACTAAATTTTTTAATGAATAAAATACTTAACCTCATAATTCAATAAAATATATGTATTTAATTAATTATTACCAAGAAATGTGAAAGAAAAAAAAATTATCAAATTTAAGTCAAGCCTTAAATTGATGAGTTTATATATAAAAATTGTGAACGTATAAAAAATAAACGTATCAGCTGATTCATTCATGATGTCGCGTCTTGTTACATGACTGGATATAAAAAATAAACCTATTCCTCGTATATCATCTACCGTAAAATAAGCGTGGAATGAGTGCACCTTTTTCATTCTTAACTTGGTATGGACAACAATTGAATACCGGAGAATGACCCCTACTGTCGGTGGCTATCGCTTCTCTTTTACTTCAATTTTCTTGCGCTTTACATTACAACATAGAGGTGCTATAACTTTATATTTTTTTATAATAGAAGCATTAGACAGTGAAATTGATATTTTTTGTAGTGTAAACTTTTCAAGCGGAACCATGATTCAATACTTTGTTATAAATAAGATAGATCCTTGATATACTAGGAAACCAATTACTAACAACATCGTACACTATAACAATCATAAAATGTCTTCTTGCAGTGTTGAAGTCTCCTAAGGGTATACAACCAATTTTACATGTATGTGTTATAAAATTTATTTATGTAACATGGACTCTTATGGGCATGTCACTTTTGAGAAACTACTCATGTGTATGAATACTTCATTGTACAAATGGTTGCATACACACAAAATGTGGAGATTAATAAGGTTGCAAACAGACGCATTATGTTTGTGCGTGCAATGTACACTCCATTCAAATAAAAATGTCCAATCCGGCTATACTTTTAACATGGCGGACATTTTTACTCGAATGGAGTGTACATTGTAGAATGAATTAGCAAAATCTTTATTGTATGCTGTAATGAGAATTAAAGTTGATAGTTTAAAGTTTAATTAAAGTTTAAAGATGGTATATTCTGTAAGATGAGATGTTTTTGTTAACTAATTTAATGTTTGTTCTTTGTTTCAGTGGCTACCTTAATGAGCATAACAAGTAACGCATCCTACAAAGGTTTAGAAAGAGCTTTTTGTATAAGAATGAAGTCCACGTTAACAAAACGAGGCTGCCATTTCAAATCTTCAGGATATAGGGTAAGTAAATAAAATACCATTAAATGTACACTTCCAATCATAAATATTCATGTATCCAGTCTGCACTGTCAATGTAAATTCCCCTAATCACGTGACCCTAATATGTTGCAGGTGGTACTAGTGCTGTGTCGTCTGCGCGGGCAGTACAACCTGGCGCACACTCGCAAGGGTGGCGTTGCGGCGCCCCCGACCATCTTGGGCATGGTGGCGCTGGCCATCGCACTACCCCCTCCAAGCGTGCACGAAATCAGACTTGAGACCGACATGTTCGTCACCAGGATCAGCTTCGACTTCCGGATCGCCCACTGCGAGCCAAAGTGAGTCTCCCACCTGCCCCTAGAATGTAGGCAAACCTCCCGGCATCCTCTACAATGTTGATGAAGTCAATATAGTAAATAGACATAAAATTTGCTATTCGTCGTCAAAATGAAGTTTAAAGTTAATTTCTTTATTAGTTTCTCATAAACTTTATACAAAATGCATGCATGAGCTTTGTTAGTAAGCCCACAGGGCTATTTAACACATATTACGAACAGTAATATGTGTTAAATAAAAATTAAAGCGACGTAAAAAATTGTTTAATGCATCAGATTTTATAAAATACAATATAATAATTGACATGATAATTTCACAATAAAAAAGTAAATTCTTTCAAATTTTGAACATGTCGGTAAAAACGAGATCTCTAACACTTTTAGATGTATTAAGAAGTATATTATTCATAATACATCAAGTGTTAGCAAACGTTCAGTGTGTTCCTGCTGGTTTACAGAGTTTGCGACATCCTGGACTACACTGCCGAGGAGCTGACGGGCCGTAATTTATACTCTCTGTGTCACGGCGAGGACGCACACAAGCTGAGGAAGTGCCACGTTGACCGTGAGTACCCCCGCCTTTATTAACTTGTTAGTTAGTCAGTCCTGGGTAGGGTATGGACAATATAGCGTTCTCTCGAAGCTTGAGGCTACAATATAATTATTATTAATTATATATCATTGACATATTATTGACATATGATTTTGCTAGATAATTAAGTGATATAACTGTGATGAGTATGTGAAGTGTGAACAAATGAATGCTTAAAGATATATTATATAATGATAAAAAGAATGGATCCAGACAGACGCGGATCCAGGGGAGGGAGCTGGGGGGGGGGGCTGCAGCCCCCCACCCCGAAATTTTGGATTTAACATGGGCAATATAGGCATTTCCCCCGCTCCAAATTTTTTTTAACATTGGCCTTATGGAGGCAGCCCCCCCCCCCCCCCCCCCCGATTTTTTTTTTTCTGGATCCGCGCCTGGATCCAGATCTCGATTTCAGGAGCTAAGGTGTAAGGGGTAATTTAATTAACACAATAATTATAATCTCCGTGGTTTCACCAATGCGGATATTTTAGTTATATTTTTTTACGGTTAAGAGTCAAATTAATAAAGGCTAGGTCATCATAACTGTAATATTAAAAAATCATTGCAAGGTTTATTAATCTAAACTGTAAACTTTGTATTCCCAACACAAATTATGTTAAAACAAAATATAATATCACAACAAAAATAAAGACATTTCAGTCTTGATAATATTGAAAACAAAATGCACTGCATTTTGAAAACAAGTTCAATCTCTTATATTGGTGTAATATTTGTAAATGTTTCACCGTTAAATTACTAAACTTTTTACTATGAGGCCAATGCTGGCTGCCTACCTGTAAGGCGAAATACATCTATATTATATTAGAAATTAGTATTTTTTTACCGCCCATGCATGACTGTGTCTCACTCGCATCACTTAATGCTGTTCTTAAGGGTAAGATAACACGAACAATCGATTGTTGGTAGTCCCATTTGATTAACATGTAAACCTTAGCAACCTCATAATGATTCTGAATTTTTTTTGAGAGACAGTTCTTGGCATTAAAAAAATATGGAGAAAATTTCAAAACAATCGGACGATCCAATTTTTTTAAATGATTTTTTTAAATTTTCAGTATAGGGCTTTCCCATGGAGACCGAAACTAAAAAATTAATTTAAAAAAATTGGATCGTCCGATTGTTTTGAAATTTTCTCCATATTTTTTTAATGCCAAGAACTGTCTCTAAAAAAAAAAATCAGAATCATTATGAGGTTGCTAAGGTTTACATGTTAATCAAATGGGACTAACAACAATCGATTGTTCGTGTTATCTTACCCTTAACTAGATGTCGTTAACCAATCCGCATGAAACACTATCATTAAAACATATAGCTATTGTCATTTTTAAATAGTAGAGGTATGAACCCAGGAAAAAATAAAAGAGAAAGAAAAAAATATTTTGTGATGTCAAATTATGGGTGGTGTAGGCGGCGGGAGTTGGTAGCAGCACATTTGAAATGTTAGCCACGTCCTCTCTCTCACTCACAGGCAGTGCGCGGAGGTTGTGTGCTGCATTGCTAAGCAGCCCTCTCCCTCCCCCGCACTTTGTCAGCCCCCCGCGTAACTCCGGGCCGCGCGTCCGGCTCACCGTGTTCGAGACTCTTGTTTCTATACATTCAAAAATATCAATAAAGAGTACTACCTTCTGTTTAACTGATTTTAAAATTACAATTTTGATGACTTCATAAAATTGAAAACTATTTTTTAAATTAGAAATTACAATTATATAATTAATAATAAAGAAAATCTAATGGATTTTTTTTTTAAAGATTAAAAAATATATATATAGAGTACATTTTACTGAGTGTATTCACTTTTTATTGTTATTTTATAGACCTTTAAAAAATTTATAGTATTAAATTTCTTACTAAAGGCAGCAGCAGCAAGGCTCTTAAAGTTGTTGCTGGTCGTTTTTCCTCCCCTTGGAAACGGCTTGAGAACACGATCCGTCCCACCATTGACACCTCAAATCCCGGGGGCCGCGCACAGCACTTGCGTAAATAGCCGCGGGGAGCGTGTAAATAGTCCCGAGAGAGAACAAATTTTTATAAGATCGGAAAATATTGACTCTCTTTAAATCCACTTTTTATGTTGAATATGAAAATCATGTAAGCAAAAATTATTCTTTACTATGTGATTGTGAACCTGAGATGCTTGCATAAAAAGTGTGGTTTCTTTAAATAAACGTAAGGATTTTGTTTTCTTTCTATTTTCTATATCTTACTTATTTGTATGCAACATACGATCATATGATTTTTTTTTTATCATAGAAATTTGAAATAAAAATATTACTTTATTGCTTAAACTTACATTCAAAAATAAAAATTTAAATAATCTAGCGATATCAAAATTTTTACAATAGTCTTAACATTATAAAAACTAAACATGATTTCTACAATTTTCAACAAAAATTCGATTTTACATCTTTTTCACTCACCTATGCTTTTAGAATATTTAGAAGTTTGATCTAACTGTGAGAAGAAAAATTATAAATATTACAGTGCCGATCCAGGAAAATTTATGGGAAGTAAGGGGGGGGAGGGGTCGTTAAGGTCAATGAGCTGAGTATGGTTTCTATATTCTCGTACTAAACACAAAACTATGGGACAAGCTTCTCAGAATTTGGTGATATAAAATTGATACAATCTCTAAGCAAAGAAGCAAAGACTCGAGCATAAAATATTTCAAGTGACATACATGTAAATGATTATAGTTGCAGCCGCATACATCAGCATGCAAATAGTTGATTATTGAAAGCAATTGAAGGTATATATAGGGAAGTTTGAATTTGAACACGAAAAATACTGAATTTAAAAACATTTTAGTTCATGCAATGTATCTCAGTAGCTTTTAATGCCAATAAAATTTAGTAAAGGTTTTTTCGTAAAATTTTCGTATATTAAGAATTATTTATGCATGTATAAAAATTATATTGTTAATATTGGCAACTGCAGAGCTAATTAACGAAAATTGCACGTGATTTGACGAGTTACCATGTTGCAGTGATCAACAAGGGGCAGGTGATGAGCGCGTACTACCGCCTGATGAACAAGGCTGGAGGCTACACGTGGATGCAGACGTGCGCCACGGTCGTGTGCAACAGCAAGAACAACGACGAGCAGAACATTATCTGCGTAAACTACGTCATCAGGTGAGCACGAAGCACGCACAAACACGCAGACACGCACGCACGCAAGGCGCCGTGTCGTCGCGTAGCAGACCCGTTGTGCTGTGGTGTGACTTATAACGCATAACATTGAAGAAAAAAATTGCAAAGTGATATTTGTCATAACAAATTACGTATGATAATATTGACCTGGGGAAAAAAATGAATTGCTGCATAATTTTACATACTTAAGATGTAGTTCAAAGTTTGGACATGGTAAACTTAAATTGTTGTATTAAACTAGCTTGGTTGTTTATATAATATTTGTCAAAATAATAATGTTTATTGAAGTCATTATAAAGTTATAATATATGAATAAATAAGACCGTAATACTAAAAAAAAAAAAATGTTCACATTCAATAATTCTTAATAGCATTAAGTTTAGTCTTCTAGAAAATCTCGTCAGAGCTGATCTAACTCATGCACGTGTTCTCAGCGGCCGCGAATTAAGTCACGTGGTGATGGACTGCTGTCAGCTGGAGGAGAACCGCGGCACGCCCGTCAAGCGTGAGGTGGGGAACAACCAGGACCCGGAGAACGGCTCTCCAGACGCCGACCCAAGTGGTGAGAGGTCTCGGTAGGAAGGTGCTCGGACGGTGTCTGACCGGAGATTTTGTCGCCAGAAGGTCGGTCACGTGAGGCGGGACTCCGAGGAACAGGACACCCCGAGGTCAGGCCGGCCACGGAGGAGCGAGGAATGAACGGGCCGGAGGGCTCCAGAGCCGAGGGAGGGGCTGGAGAGAGGAGCAACCAAGTACAGGTACGAGCTATCCTGCAGTAATTCAACAAGAGGATAATAATTTATACTTTGTTAAACTTCAATTCACACAACAAATTATTATAATATACTTGTATGGAAGAGGAAGAGAGGGCCTAATGGCCTGAATCCCGCCCTCAATAAAGACGATTTTATTTATTTGTTTATTTATATATAACTATTTTTTAACCAAACGCTACAGTTCAACTTTATATACAGTATTTTCATCCTGTATGTTAGTTGGATAGTTGGTCAATGGTATTGATAATTCTAAAAAATGCATGATTTCAGGTGAACACACGATCTCATATCAGTAGAACCAACGGCAAGCGAGGTGGAAGGTCCAAACGAGCAAGAACGTTGCTGGGCTCCGGTCAGAGCAACGGGGTGGCCGAGTTGAGCTCCACAGATGACGACGAGGAGGTGAGATGAGAGTTTTTCTCTAAAGTAAAAAAATGACACAATGCTTACATTGAGTAATATTAAGAGGCTTAAGAACTACCTTTTTTTATAAATGTATTTTTTTAATTTTATAAGTTAAATTTTCCCTCAATCATCGTGAACGTATTCTGTGTGTTTCTGTGTCAAATTTTGGCATGTATTTCCATCCATGTACTATCATGTATACTAAACGCAATTTTTAAAAGACTAAAGTAGCATTTCTCGCTATATCTCTGCAATTAAATCTCTCGATACGCGACAACATGACTGAAGTTATATCTTTTTCCAGGAGGAGAGCGAGGAGGAGTGCAGTTCGGAAGACGACGAAGATGATGACCTCTCGGAGGGCCCGAGTCCCGGCAAGCGTGGCCGGCCCCCCGCTAGTGGCGGCGCCAAACGGGGTCGGGGGGCAGCACGAGGCCGGCCCTCGCAGCAGCCCGTCTGGAGCAAACTCGACCAGGGTGAGTGGAGTGACAAGTTAGACCTAGCAAGTGAATATCAGCGTGCATTGTAGATATACGATGCTGCTTGACACTTTTGCACTGCTAAATTCATTATTTTAAAAATTGCTAATTACAGGCCTGAAATATATTGATTTTTTTTTTATTTAGTTCATATAACTGACAATTCAACATTATTTTTTATCATAATAAAAAGATAATAATAAGATAAGCCTTATGGTTATAATACTTGTCGAGAATCAAAACGGGTTTACAAAATACAGACGCAAAATTGGGAGGCTTACAATTTTAGGCCCTTGCTCCGTTTCGAATATACAAATGTTGAATATACAGTATATCAATTAAACCTCACGGCCAGTTGCTGTTAGTTACTTAATTATATAAATTATATTTATGCAGTCTTCGACATCAAGAGTGCAACAGAGTCCCACTAATTTTGATTCAAAATGAACAAATTAAACCCTCAAATTTGCACCGAGTTCAATTTCTGACGGTGCGCAGGCTCGGGCCAGACGGCAGGCGGTGGCTCGGCGGGGTTTGACGGCGCGGCGCCCGTCAAGCAGTTGGAGCACGCCATGACCAAACTGCTGCCCGAGGGCCAGCCGGGGAGCGGGGCCGTGTCTGCAAACACTGACTTCAGCACGGACACGCTGCTCAAGCAACACAGCCGCGCGCCCAGCATCCACTGGATCGGCAACAACCCCTCTGGTAAGCTTGGTGATCGGTGCATGTACGGTATAGTGTTAATTATTGTCATATTACCCCTCCTCAGTTCGCAAATGTAGACATTGACGGATAAAAGAATAATTGTTGTGTATTATGTTTTACTTCGGGATACAAAAGGGTAACATGAAAAAATGTTATATAAAAAATTATTGTACATAAAAAGTAATTTATATGATAAAAACTTAGGACGTAATTTAATAATATGTTATTCTCCAAGGTATAGTAGTTAAAAACAATTAATAAGAATATCGATATCAGCAGTAAATAAAATCTAATGTTTACAAACATTGTAAATATGCCTAGCGTTGATAAAAATTATTAAAACCTGCGGCGATTATTCCAACACCTTAAATATTATGTAGGTAGAAGGCAGAGGCGGGAGGTTGATTTATGGGGTTTACAGAACCCTCTCCGAAATGAACGTGGTTTACATATCGTCAAATTTTATTTGGAAGGAGGGTGTGCTTTTATAGATCTTTACGCCTCCCATGCACCCAAAACTTCCTCTATACAATATACTGTTAAAAGTAGAGTTAAATTTAAAAGAGGCTGTGGTTCCATGGAGACCAAAACACTTCACTTTAAAGATAAAGATATATAATTAAGATTACAAGCCGCCAAAATGAGATCATCCGATGAGTCTGACTGTGTCTGCCTGGGCTTACCAGAGAGCGCGGTGTTCTCAGCGGGTGGCGCGGGCAACTCGGGAGGCTCGGTGCTGCCAGCCACCGCGCTGCTACGTCAGCTCTACGCCAGCCGCGAGTCCGTGATCCGCTCCAACATCCAAACGCCGCGAGGACCTGGCCAGCCCGCGGGCGGATTCTACGCGGACTCGACGTTAGCCACACCCCCTTCAGACTACGACACCGCAGCCTTCAACGGCGGCTCGGCGTACACTCCCGCCGGTACGTCCGCAACCCGCAGTGCAATCAAGATGAAGCGGTTGCATACTTTCAGGGGCTTTGCGATCATTCATAAAATACATATTATCACTCCATCGCGCAAATTTATTTACTTTTAATTTAACTACCTATTATTATAATATCATCTCATTTTATTATTTAAAGCGGACTATGAACATGGGGAGGGGGAGGTACAAAATTACTAAAATTTAGACAATTTATCCTTAACGAACAATTAACATCAAACCCCAAAAGTTACATTGTTTTATATATTGTACTGTATGCATGTTTCAATTTTTGTTAATATTAATTATATTTTCAAGTTGCAATATTTTATTGATTTCGCAATACATCGCGACAGAAAGCATTCTATAAAGGTGCATGTATAAATTCATTATGACCAAAAATTCATTACAAGCGCCTTTATTGATGCATGGTTTATACTTACACAGAAGACTTGATGCTCTTGGTACCCGCAGGTTTCTCGTCTGGTTCCGGCGGAGAGTTCCACCAGTCTGCAATCACACCACCCTCCTCGGTGTCTCCAAGGGACGGCGCGGCAGGCGGATCGTCACTTACCGCCGAGGCCATGGCGGCCGCGATCCGCACCCAGCAGTACTTGAGCCAAGCCCAGGTAAGCCCTCGTCTGTCTCTAGCTGGTTTTGTATCCTAACTTTTACTGTTGTGTTGCAGAGCTTACCGCTCAAACCACAGGCCAACATGGCGCATTCAGTTACACCAAGTATGGAGCATTATATGGAGGCCAGACACCAGGTATATATATCTTAAATAAATTTCTTTGTTAATTTAATAAATAAGCAATATTATAATTTAAAAAATATATATACATTTAAAGTTTGAAAACTACAAAATGATAACAATATTATTTTTTTAAATGGGTAATTTAAACATTCATTAATTCATTTATAGTTTTTATAGCCAAGTGGTCTAAAATAAATAAATGGTAAAAAAAAATCATTCAATATAATTATGTTAAATTATGTGTGCATGTGTATTAAAATTTTTATATTATTTTTCTTCTTTACTTGACATAAATATTTTCAAAAAATATATGAACTGATCAATGATAATTCTGAGAAATTTAGCAAATAAATACAACACATAATTATATTATTACATATGGAAAACCTATTTTTTTAAAAAAGAAATGAATAAAGGGTGCAAAGTTATATGCAACTCTGATTTTTCAGAGGCCAGGAAGTATTACTAAAAAGTTGCTCAAAGTTTAGGTTTGAACCCATGCCCCTTTTTAGTCCCTATTCGTTTATTAAAAAGTGATGCCTCTTGATACTTCTCTCAGTTCTTTGAATAATTTTTTAAAAATAGTTCCCGGGCCCTAAAAAAACTGAAATAAAAAAAAAAAATCAGAGGGGCATAGTTTGATACCCTCTATTCATTTCTGCAATAAAAGATTACAAGTCTATTGGGCAAATATTTGTATATTTACTTCCTACAGTGTTAAACTTGGAGTTTCTGTTCACAGACTCAGCTGTACCACCACCAATTGGCCGCAGCTAGTTTCCACATTTACCACCCTGCAGCGGCGGCGGCAGCAGCAGCGGCCAGTTTGGCCCATAATAATGGCAACTCTTTAATTGGTCCACTGTCGCCCAACAAGTCAGCCAGTCCCCCTCTGTCGTACGGCGGCAAGAGCTCTCATTACCACTCTCCGTGGTACTCGGCACCGTCATAAATGTCCTCAAGCCAAAATGTGTTGTTTGTACAATGCAATGTTATTATTTGTATTAATATCTCGTGACTTTGAAAAAGTCATTCCTTATACATATTAAAAAAAATATATAGTTGTGTAATAATAATTTTAAATTAATAACAATGATAGTATTTAAGGTGTTGTACATATTGTTTTGATATTTTGTTTGTTCTTGAATGTAAAAAAAAAATTGCTTAAATAATTAATAATAATACAAAAAAAAACTTATGCCAAAATTCTTAATGTTATAAACAAATTCTGTGAAATGAATCATATCAAAATAAAAAAAAGTGTAACTATGTTGTAGTATAATTGTATTATGTAGTTTCATGTGCCAGTATATATTATGCATTTTATTTTTGTGTTTCTTTTTATATCCCAGATTGTAGCTTTGTTACTTTTTTATATTTATTTATTTGCATTATTATAGTAAGATGTACAAAATAAGTGTCAATTTTATACTGTACCATTTTTTTTTTTAAGATCTATGCATTTTTTCTGGTCAAGAATGAAATGAAAAGAAAATAATAAATATAACACTGCAAAATAATTCTTCAGCAAAATTTATTGTAAAATGGTAAAAAATGTCTAGCAGAAATTCAATTTCATCAATGGAGTATGGACCTCAAAATTTTTTTATTGCAGAAATGGATAGAGCGTGCAAAGTTATGCTACCCTGATTTTTTTCAGATTTTTTAGAGCCCGGGAAGTATTTTTAAAAAATTATTGAAAGTCCTTTTTGTGACGTCACGAGACGGCAAGTCCTATCTTTTTCTTAAGGAGCGGCGTCTCGTGACGTCACAAAAAGAACATTCATTAATTTTTTAAAAATACTTCCCAGGCTCTAAAAAATCTGAAAAAAATCAGGGTAGCATCACTTTGCACGCTCTATTCATTTCTGCAATAAAAAAATTGAGGTCGATTATTGAATTAAATGTTGGGTGTTTTAAAATATTAAGATCCGTTGGTATCAGATGAGACATATGTATATGTGTTAGGGAATTAAATGAACTTGGATATGATGCAACAAATCTTCCTGAGCTTAGCATAGCAGCTGCACGACATTCCTATCTTGTGATTTTAAAAGTAAAAATTACACTAATTTCATGTTAATTTATTGCATCATAACTTTCATCTTGTATAAATTACACTACACCATACTTGCAAAATAACTTAATTCCTTTTCAGTGTGATAAAAATTGTTGAGAAGGTGCAAATAAGAAGACATTTTATGCTCTATGATGGTAAAAATGTTTCTCATCTGCCTCAAGCACTCTAAATGCTCTCCATTCAAATATTTTTATCACCGTCAGTGTTTCATCAAAGAATTAATATCTACAGATATTAATTCTTTGGTTTCATGTAAATTATAATTATCCTTTTCTTTCCATTTGTGCTCAAAAATACAAAATAACATCCCCTTCCCCCCAAAAAATGTTTTTTGCAAAAGTAAATTTCATCAAATGTGTGAGTCAACTGGGAATTATCGTTACATGTTAAAAATAAAGATTTATGTTAAATATTATGATCAATCATTTTACGTTAATAAAAATATATTGTCCGTAATATATTTTGTTTCCTTTGATAAGTATGAATGTGTTTTGCAGGTTAGAGAATAATAAAAATATGTAGCAAGAGCAATGAAAATATATATGAATAACATTTTTCATAGCATGTTCTATTTTGAAATATAATTATCAGTACGCAAGTAATATTTAATTTTTAATAGTTAAGACTTTTCTTCAACCAATGACAATAATTGTACATCTAAAAAAAAAAAAAAAAAATCAATGTGATTGTAAATTCTATTGGAATTGCTTTCAATTTTAGAGTTGTTGTATTAGGATCAAAAGTAAACAAATAATTTAAATGATTTACAATAATATTGCAAACAAAAAGTGAAAAGTGCAAAATAGACTTTCTTCTCTAATTACTAGAATTGGTAGTGCTATAAAATCATTAGCTAGATAATATATTTTTTTAAATAATTTTTATTCACAAAAATGGCATTAAATTAAAACAAATAACCAAGAAATTACATAAATAATTAACTTGCGCTCTTTGTACGGGAAATAAGGAATATAATTATATTTTTAAATTATTTAGAAAAAGGAAAACATTGGAGAGACATTAAAACAAAAACAATAATTAATCATAATCATGATTAAAAAATTTCTTGAAATATTCCTCTTAACGACAACGGTAAGCTCTTAGTTGCGGCCCTGCCAACACATACCCACAACCTCACGTTTCTCTGGCCAGCCGTTACTTGACTGGCTTCATCTGCCACAGTCCGTCGTTGAGGTAGTGGCAGTTCTCAACACCAATGCCTTTGTTCACATTCATGCTGAAACAAGACATATTAACTGTCAACACTAGTAGACTTCAAGTGTCCGCCGGCAAGAAAATTTCCTTCATATAAGCTACTATTAAGAATTTTAATTTTTTGTTTCTCAGTCACTATTAATTTGAAAACATCTTCTACCCCCGATTTAGGTGTTATCTAATTTTGAGTCAAGAACTTATTTTCCTTTAAAAAATTTACTTTAATGCCTGAACAGCAGTTGGATAGGATAGATGGGAAAAACACAAAATCAGCTGACTTGAAGTCTCTATACTTCTTGTTCATGCTAAAACAAGGCACACAGACCCAAGAACTATATACTGGGAGGACGGCCTAACTTTAAAGCGCCGACATTGCTTCAACCAGTGACGTCACGACCTTGACTTTTCTAGCGCGCCGAGCCGGCCGAGCGCGCGTTATAGTTAGAGTTTCCGAACTCTACCGAGTATCGAGGTTTCTCAATTTGACGTTCTAGGCTGTCCTCCAGTATATAGTCGTTGACACAGACCGTAAGGTTTTTCACCTAGTGTGGAAGTTGGTGAATGGATAAATTAATTTACAATGCAGAATGGACAACATGCATGAAATTTTTTTATTGCAGAAATGAATAGAGGGTACCAAATTATGCTACTCTGAATTCTTTTAGATTTTTTTGAAACCCAGAACTATTTTTAAATAATTATTGAAAGTGCGGCCACGCCCCCTGGAGGCGTCAATAGGCGTCCAGTCTCTATCCTTTTTATTAAGGCTACAGGGGTGCCAACTGAAATCACAGGACTTTCAATAATTATTTAAAAATAGTTCCGGGTTTCAAAAAAATCTGAAAAAATTCAGAGTAGCATAATTTGGTACCATCTATTCATTTCTGCAATAAAATTTTTTCATGTATGTTGTCCATTGCAGTTGCAGAGTTGTCCAGAGTTTGACATTGTATTTATATTATGTAATTATTGAAGGATTATTATTAAATTTAAGTTTTTTTATTTACTGACAGGAAATAGTGCGAGATTTTACGCATTTAAAAACTATAAAATATACAGATTACAATATACACATATACAGAACAAAATTGAGTTGGGAGAAATGGCAATTATTCTTTTAATTTGTTTAATGATCAATATTTAATTAGGTTGCTGCATGCCATTTTTTTAGTAGCTCAATCGAAAGAGGAGGTTGAGAAATGCACCTATATGAATTTTATGCGATTTTTTTAGTACTGCATCATAACTAAAATGGAGATGATAAGAGGTCACGTGACCTGGAGGCGCCTGCCGCAACGCCTATGACGTCATTACATTCTTTGGTTTATCTATATAACACATGTAAACAATTATTGCATTGTTGCTTGTTTATTAAAAATTAGTATTTGTTTCCATAGCAACGTGGTTGTTTACAAGCATTATATAGTTGAACCAAAGAATGTAATGACGTCATAGGCGTTGTGGACAAAGCCTCCAGGTCACGTGACCTCTTTTCATCCCTATTTTAGGTATGATGCAGTACGAAAAAAAATCGCATAAAATTCACAGGTGTATTTTTCAACCTCCTCTTTCAATTGAGCTACTAAAAAAATGGTATGCAGCAACCTAATTGTAATAATAATATCCTCTCCACACATCTGTTTCATATAAAATGGTCTATTAGTCCAGTAATGGCACACTTACATATCGTCCGTTGAGAGAGAAGTGATTCCAATAGCCAGGGCGTGCTGCTTGCCTTCTGCCATCACAGCCTGCTTGAGAGTCAAGGAGAAATAATAGTCTGGGCATGACAAACGAAGAAGACATTGTTTGTAAATAATGTTTTTATGAATCGTGACCGCTAGAAAAGTTAGCACTGTAGTTTTAACCCATAACGTCAGTTCTTATAAATATTATATTTATTAATGCTAGTACAGTATTCCATATTTTACATTTTTTTCCCATGGTAAAAAAGTGATAATTAAGCACTGTATTTTCAAACTGAAGTTACATGATGTTACTTTATTTTGCTGCTAATAATTAATATAAATACAGTACATACTCAAACCCCTCTTTCTAACATTATTATTGAAGACAACTTACAGAGATTATATACATAATTCAAGCTGAGCTAGCTTATTATCTATCCTTCAAGACAGGACTATTTAAATTAAATTTTGATTAAATCAATAGATCTAAACAATAAATTGATTCAGTGATTCTTTGACGGCTAACTGAATTTCTAATTAAGAACAATATTATCATACCCAGTAAATTGTTGGAAAAAAAAATGTGAAAAACATTTTACAAGGACATATTCTAAATTCCAATAAATAAAAACAATCTCTAAGGTAAGATCACAAATACTATTACACTGCAGAAAATTATGCCAAAAGACTTGCTTGTTCACAACACAACTACATCATTTGTATAAGAAAAGGATACAACTACGGTTCCTTTTGGTGCGGGAGTCATCTTGGCTCCAGGGGATGTGAGGCCAGGACACATGATGTTAGCACCGCTGAGCACGAAGCGGATGGCCCCCTTGTCAACCTGCTGCCACGGCAGGAAGAATGGAACTGCACAAACCAAGAACGCAAACATAAGTACCGATATACAATATATCATGTTCACCAGGAGATCTCAAAGTAAATTTGTAAATAGAGCAGGGGTAAATGTTGTGCATTTCCAAAGTGTATCATGATAAAATAAGTTTTAAAACTCAACTCATGGCTTTCTGAAATATCTCCTTACAAAATAAAACAAAAAGCTAAATATGAATTGTGTAATACAGTAAATGCAAAACTAAGACATACGATACTGAAAGTAAAAATACCATTGTCAGTAGGACTTACATTTGTGTAGTAGCCTCAGGGATGGCATCCAAGGTCCCTCGCGATGCCGGAAGAATAAAAGTTCCCCTGATGAAGCTACGAGTATTTCTATATGGTCATGACTATGGGAGGAAAAGACATGATTATGTACAATTACATTTGTGAACATAAGAGAAGACTTACCACTTAACAATTTTAAATGCATCTTTCTTGGGTAAAATGGTATCTAGGTAGCCATCGAGATGAGGAAATTGTTCTTGCAATTTTGACCTGATGCTCTTTTGGACTGACGACTTGAGCTGCTGAACACCAGATACACTCTCTTTTTCATCAAATCTGAAACATAGTTTTGAATATTATTACTTTAATGTATTATAAACATGTTTAATGGAATGTAGCAGTTAAGTTCATCATAATTTTAGTTCCATTTCTGTAAGTAAAAAAAAAAAAAAAATGTGTGGTGGGCCGGCCATGAGTTTTGAAGATGTCCCAGTTTTGAAATTCCCATGTTTTTTAAATGGTGAGTGACGATTTTTGGCAAAATGGCTGCCATTAATTGATTAATAAGTTAATGATTAATAAGTTAAAGTTAATACCCTTGATGCCATAACGCCTTTCGGGTGCAGCCAGGCCGATATTTAGCCTTGTCAGTAAGAGTTATCTTGGGACCATGCTGGAGCTTACCAGGCTCCCAGAACCCTTTCCTGCACTCCTCTGGGCTTCTACTACCAGATTTGTGCAGCCTGCAGTGGCAGTGCAATACTGCAACGGCAGCGGAGTATAGACAGCCATAAGCTGCCCTCCTTCTACCAACTCCATAATCTAGTAATCAGTCATAGCCATCCCAAGTCACCAAAAGTCTGCCGTATTTGGAAATTGAACCGGGGACCTCTCGGACCAGAGCCAGGGGTACTAACCACTATACACTACAGAGCGGATTTGATTAATTTATTACTGTATTATTAATATTATTTTTTTTTTAGCCATTAAAAAGGCGATCAAGGTATTTAAGTTGTCATTTTCATGGAAAGGTCGATTTAATTATTGAATTACAATTTTTTTTAAAACTATTTTTACTTTTAAGAGGCCTAAAAGCATGCCGGAAAACGGGCAATTCATTTCTAGGGCTTGTTCAAAAACCGGGGCTCCTACTGTACTGATAACAAGAAGTATTTTATAAATTTTATCTACATCTAATGGCTATTTTTTTTTTTTTTTTTCACTTTTTCAGAAATCCAAGATGTATCCTCCGCCGCTATTCAATTTAGCAGCTCTGCGCATGCACCAACATATTTGAGGAAATTAAGTCAGGATTCATCCTACACATTGAAACATATCTGAACAAATGTTCAGTGGTGGGGGATAAAATGTTTAGACATCTGACGGTGAGTTTAGTTTTAAAAAACGTAGCCAATGATGAGATGTGAGGGACAATAGAGGCTTCAAGTTAGTGTGCTTCCGCTGCGCAACTGTTGCCGCTAAGGTCCTTCTTGCACTTGAAAATAAAGCAGTGTTTTTTAAATTTTCTCGGTTATAAATCAAGTAAAAAATCTAAATCTTGAATTATCTACTTTATTTTTTAGTTTGGATCAAAGTTCCGTAAAGGAATTTTCCCTAAAAAATCATATTCTTAGTGAAAAAACGAATTCACGTTTTTTTTTTTTTTTTTACATAGGTTTGGTATTGCGGGTGGGAACACCAAAAAATCAGCTGACTTGAAGCCTCTATATGAATGCACAAGATTAATCTATGTAGAGGGACCTTGCTGTATGCATACATCAGTACACCACGCAGCCCGGTAACGGACCCCCTTAAGACATTTTTCACTTTTAACAATTTTTATCTGCCATATTTAGGGTGCTTAAAATTTTGAAAAAATTATTAACATGTTCAATAGAATGTAACAATTGAGTTTATCATAATATCAGTTCCATATCAGAGCATCTCTTTGAGTAAAAAAAAAAAGAAATTGTGTGGAGGGACATGAAAAAAAAATGTTCCGGTTTTAGTCCAGGCCTGCTTTTGGACTCCTTATAGCCAAAATAAACAAAAAAATAAAATTGTAGGTTATTAACCAAATCAGCCTTTTCATAAAAATAACAATTGCAATACCGTGAATTTTTTTTTTACTAGTGAAGAAAAAATAAAAACGAATGGTAAGTATCCATCAGAAAAATTATATAAGTCGCCATGTTCGTTTGCTGATTTTGACTCCTGCTACAACCACCGCGCATCGGCGCGAAACTCTTCTGCGCACGTTTTTTCGTCTCGAATTCAAAACACTACTATCGCGAAATTCTTTAGATGCTCTTTAATTAAAACTGACCCAGGGCAAATAATAAAATTTTTACAGCAGCAAACGTAAAAGGTTAGTGCCAATACGTAATTTTAAATTTGCAAACATAACTTATTTAGAGGGTTAACAATAAGCGATCGAAAAATTGCTCCGTATAGGATCTTACGTGTGCCCAATCTTTTTTTGTAAGTAAATGGGAGGACAAAGGATTGGTGATGTCATCATGGATACAGTACTGACCATTATTTGTTAAAAACCCTGTTTTTATTAGTTTTTTTTTTTATTTTTTTTAACCAGTAAAAAAATTATCAAGGTATTGCAGTTGTTATTTTCATGGAAGGGAGGGTTTGGTTAATCAGATACAATTTTCTTTTTTTGCCCGTAAGGAGCCTAAAAGTAGGTCTGAACCAAAACAGGGCTAAAATTTAAAACTGGGCTGTGCACTGTACCACTGTACCGGTATAATATAGTATGCATACTGGTAATATAATTGTGTATGCATATGTACATACATTTTCACATATGCATACAGTACTCGAATCAGCTCGATCAAAGAGACTTGCAAATAAATATGATATATTATGTAAATATGCATACTGTATGCATAATACTCTACTATAGTATAATCCAATTCTCCACACTGTACAGTATCATACAACATGATACATTACTATATGCACACAGCATCATATGCATGGGTATAAATGATACAGTACAGTCGGTACTGTATTTACATATATTATATATGCATACAGTACTGTATGATAAATAAAAATACTGTATGTATTATGCTACAGTATATTTATGTATGCATTGGTTTGATTCCAAATTTCTGCAGTATTTCAAAAACAAAGTGGAAGTTCCTCAGCTATATCAAACTACAACGAAGGTTATCGCTTATTGTATCAAATTCGAAAAAATCTCATTTCACAATCATCAATGCCGGTGTCATGCATGCCCTGGTAACAACGTAAATTTGAACTCACTTTTTGAACATATTATTGCAATTGAATTACAAAATGTTATTGAATTCAATTTTTCTAATAATATAACAACTATCTTTAGTCACAAAATCTTATTTTTCTTTTGCTTAGCAGCAAAAAAAGCCTAAATCGAAAATTTTGATCACTTTTCGGTGGTGGCTGCTGATTTTGACAGCTGTTTTTGAACATCACGCAAATCAACATTCAACTTTTTTAATGCGCCAAAAATGCTTGCTTATTTCAAATCAAGGATCTTGTATGGAAACTCAAATGTACTCTTAGGTACGTATACATTACAGTAAAAAGTAATGGAACCATAACTTACTATACTGTACATCATCTCCACAATTATATAACTCTGTATACACCCGATCTACCTTTTAATATATGTCCAAAGGTCTGTTCGTAAATACACAATCAGAAAGAATCGATTATTTTTGTGATGAACCTTTTCTGTACATATATGAAACATAAAAGGTTCCAAAAATAATCGATTCTTTCTGATTGTGTATTTACGAACAGACATATAATATATAAATTCAATCATTCAACAACATATATTGCATCTATGCACGGTACTTGCTTGATTTTAAATACTTTTTATATCGGCTATTTGACAGCAGAAAATGCGCGCGAGATAGTATATAAATATATATATATATATATATATGATAATTATTCTTTGTTTTTATATATTTTTAACCGCCCAAAATAAAAGTTTCAGATTTTCATGATAAATTTATTTTAAAATTAATTATACTACATACTGTTCAAAATCTTAAATGAAATATAATTTATATAATTTGTATTTTTTTAACTTAAATAAATATAGGTGACGTACATACAATTCTAAAATTATTTTATAATGTGTTAATTTTTAACGTTAATGTATGGTACCATTTAATTTTGCCTTTCGTGACTAAAAATTTAAACTTAATTTCAAGGATATATCGGGTTGAGACACATAAAGAAACTATATATACAACACAACATCAGCAACTTTCTAAGAGTAGTTGCACTACGTTATACGTATACGAATGACCCTGATGGTCCAAAAACAAAACCTTTTTTGCTTTTTATTTTTTACAAAAAATGCGCATATACAGAAAAAATTTAAGAAAATAATTCTTGACGTCGTCGATTTTGGCTGCAGTCTAGCTGCAAGTACCTCCTCCTGCAACATGCAGAGAACAATTAAAGATTAAAAATAATACCTCAAATGTTATAGCATCTCACTAATTTATTAACATGGAAGTTTCATTTCTCCATGTTAAAGTAGTCAACTTTAAAAATTTATAACTAAAAAACTAGATCATATTTGTGCACCTGATATTTTAGCTACTAATAGGGGGTGTAGAGGAGAACATTTTAAATTTTTTTCAGAATTTTTGTGTGAGGGATTTTTTTTAACATTGGTGGCTGACGTGTCTTGTACTGGTACACGTTCTTCTAACTTAGTTAGCTACTCGCTTTAACTAACTAGTCTCTCACTGTAATGACTCTCAAAGCTCACTACTCTCACAGATCTCACTATCTATTATCTTCACTCTTATAATAGATACTTCTCTCTGAATAATAACTCTTACATCGTTATTATTTAATCTCTCAGCACCTACTGTATAGAACTTCTATAGGAATAAGTGGAGTCAAATCACAGACATGTTTACTATTCAAACAGCACGACTTGACTGAAGTTTATTCATTTATTGCTTTACAGGTAGGACTTTGATAGCTCACTCTACTGGTGGAATCTCAAACTAAAGGTTCTCGATTCCTGCATAGATACAGTATTATACATGATACAAATATACTGCATCCTTCCCAGGTTACTAAAAAAAATTGTTTTACTATATATCCCTTCCCTCTTTACACAATGAAAAAAATTAAAATTTACATCACTTAAATAGCAAACTTTTGAGATAATTCATCTTAATTTACATTTTACAAAAAAAATAAATTTTTAACATTTATTTATGATGATACTTTGAAGCTTTGAAAGACTTAGAAAATAACAATTTAATTATAATAAACATTCTCGTTATAAGAATTAAAATTTTAACATAGGTTATGGTAGCGATACTATATGAAGTATTCGTAAAAAAATTCCACATTTTGATACAACAAAATATATATAAGAATTATGATTACAATACAGTCGATAATAAGCTATACTACATCCATAAAAATTAAAAAAAATCATTCTTATCCAAAAATACATGACCATAATTGAGATTTAATTGACATGCTTTTTAAATTAAACAACAACTTTTATTACGTAAATAAATGCGAATTTTTAATCATTAGGATTTGGTAAGGAAAATAGCTAATAAAAGAATTATTGTAGCTATGTGGCTTGACATGGTACATGCTTTTATTCATTATTAAAATTGATTATTTTATTCATTATTAAAATACTTTATTTTATTTTACTAAAATACTTAAGTTTTATTAGGATAACTTGCACAAAGATTTAGTGGATGGAAGATTAAAGATCCTTAAATATTTGACTGTGGAAGCTAATTGTAAGTTAATTACTTTTTATACTTGCAGATATAAATATTTGAATATATCTAACATCATAAAACATTTTTATTTTTATTGACTTATTAATTATTTATTTAGTATTAATAAAATTAGCAAACTTTTTTTTTTTTTTTTTTTTTAATCAAGGCTACTATGCTATAAATTACTTGAATGATCTAATTTGAGTTAGGGATTTAGGAATTTTATCAAAGGTTGGATTGGGTAAAACCGGGAAAACTGTTATCAGCGATCGACAGCTGCATATGCCGGTAAATCTAACTTCGATCTATCGGTCTAATTTTTAACCAAAAATTTCTTCAACGATTTTATGTTTTTACATGACTACTTTTAAAACTTTGAGCAAATCTTACCGTACTTAATTTTGAATATTTGTTGAACATCGTACATAATATGAATTGACACTTTTTACACAATCATTTTACTTTTTTTAATTTGAATTATTATACCAAGCTAGTCTAGCATAATAATAAGTAATTTTTACAACTTGATAAAAGAAGACATAAATATCATTTGTTTTTTTTTAATCAGATAAATTTATATTAAAAATTAGGATAATTTATAATAAGAATTATGATACTTTTCCTTGCTTTCACAGTTACATAAATTTAAAAAAATTGCTTGAAAATTAAAAAATGATTAGAATATACTTTTAAATGAGAGATTAATTATGATTATTAAAATTTTATCATTCCACTCTCACTGGAACATATAAAAAAAATTTGAACTTAATATAATCAAACATTTTTAGTACACACAATGAAGGCACTCCTTTAAGAGCAATACTATTAAAATTGATTTAACAAATAAATTCATCACACTTTTATAGATTTTTTGATAAATTGCAAAATATTATTATTTTACTCTGTTATAAAAAAAATTGACTTTTAAAATGATAACTAAAATTGGTTATAGTATTATTGTAGTATTAAGGAAAGTTATAATTTTGTTATAATTAAAAAAATAAACATCATGACCAATAAAAGCATCCTTTTTTTTAAATTTAACTTTAGATATCTGCATAAAAATAATAAAATTTCATGAATAAAAATTTTCAAATTTTAACTAGTAGATAATAAAAAATTAAATTTGATGATTAAATACCGCTTGATGAGACTTAAAAACCGAGACATAAAAAAATATAATATATATTTTAGTTGTGATACATTTTAGTTAGCACACTGTATATTATATAACATATTTCCACTTTTTTTTTTTATCAGATTTTAAATAAAAATTCAATACTTGTGATGATATTTTAACTTTGCAGATTAGAAGATTAAATTAAATTTGAGCATGATATATTGATTACCAATTTAATATGTAAAATAATTTATTACTGCAATATAGAAAATAAATACCATGATTGTATTTAAAAAAAATGTAGCCATTAATGCATAAATGCATTCGATTTTGCATGTAATTATATTATTATACTTTTAGACAAAATTTAACAATATTTAATAACCATTAAATTCATATTTAAATTTTACTAATAATTTTGCTTGAAGAGCGATGAATACTAAATTACGAATTTACTGAACTTCCTAACACACGTACTGTACACATTCTTCATTAATACTTTACACAGATTGATATTTTAGATTCAGACCTTACTTTTTGTAATTTGCTTATATTAATGATTAAACAATAAAATTAAGCACCAAAAACTTGACTGAATCTTTTAATCTGAATTAACAAATCGAAGACTTTAACGAAACTGAAACTGTAACTCACATTTACAATTAAAAATACTTGACAACTTCACTCACTTTTCTCACACGAAAGATGACGTTTCTTCTCTCGTACACACGTGATAACAATGCTGTGTGTCCACCTCTCTCTGTTGTTTTCGACCCGCAAACTATGATTCTCTCGACGACTCGCTACACGTAGAGACGATCAGACGATACAAATCCTCTCGCCGCGCATACATGTGGCCAACATGCATATGCCGCTCGATGGACTGTAGCAGTTAGCAAAACGCTCGTTCCATGGCTCGCCTGCGATGCCTGGACTTGTCGCGTTCGCCGCTCGTGCTCCGCGTAACTGCTCTCTGCACACATACCATGCATACCGCCGCTGCTTCGTCTTTCCGTAAGAAAGTGCGTGCTCTTGGCGATGCTGCATTTTCGCTGTCTGGGCTTGCACACAATTGTAAATTTTTGCAAATACCCACAATTTTTACAGGAAAATTACGATGCAACATGCAATAACTTTGATGAAAGTTAGTTGACGATCTACTCACTGCGTGCTCACATGCACTCACTCACGTCTACCAAAAATTGATGAACATCATTCAATTTTGCACGAATCTGATTGTCATGCAATTAACCATACATCACTTCTCACTGTTCGTTGTGACTGGAATCTTACACTCACGATTTAGGTTAATTCTTTTGCGTCACTGCAGACTCTCTCAATGGAATTTGTTACCGCCACCGCGCCTTTGCAGTGAATTTTGCGTAACTGGTTACTTTTAGCTGCAGTTTCTCACGATGGAATTATTCTACCGATGCGTCATTAACGTGTCTTGTACTGGTACACGTTCTTCTAACTTAGTTAGCTACTCGCTTTAACTAACTAGTCTCTCACTGTAATGACTCTCAAAGCTCACTACTCTCACAGATCTCACTATCTATTATCTTCACTCTTATAATAGATACTTCTCTCTGAATAATAACTCTTACATCGTTATTATTTAATCTCTCAGCACCTACTGTATAGAACTTCTATAGGAATAAGTGGAGTCAAATCACAGACATGTTTACTATTCAAACAGCACGACTTGACTGAAGTTTATTCATTTATTGCTTTGCAGGTAGGACTTTGATAGCTCCCCTATCTCTACGGTCTGGTTGAACCTGGTAAGGTGCCTGGTAACAAACTTGGCCATCTGCTGGTACAATTTAACATTATATCCGTACCAGCCTGGCTGGTAAGAAATGGTCACTCTGCATAGCCTGGCTGGTAAGATTTTACCTGGTGTGCTGGTATGGGATACCAGGTCTTACCTGGCAAGCTTAGATCAAAATTTCCCTCCCCCTCCTCCTGCCTTAAAATATGCTGTTTGCTAGTTTTTTTTAGTATCAAAAATCATTTTTTAATTTTTTATATACGAAAAAGTACAGAAAAAATAAATTTAAAATTTTTATTTGGTACTTAAATGATACACTCAAAACTTGTTTTGACTTATGCAGTGCTGACATCTGAGAGGTGGGGACGGGGTGGGGATATGCGGGTAAAATGGCGGCCACAGAAATCATATTTAGAAATAAATTTAAGGAATGGAAGGAAACTTTTTAAAGGGACTCTTCTTGCATCTCTTCCATCCATAATACTGTAGTCTGGGATCTTTCAGTGGCTCACAGTATGCCAATAGAGGCTTCAAGTCAGCTGATTTTGGCGGTGTTCCCACTTCCCCATCCTTTACTATGGGACGACGTCTAAAAAGCTGTTAAAGAAATTTAACTCGTATATTTAAGTGACATATTCACAAACTAGATATGAATATTAGTCTAATTCACTAGTTTGCAGTAAGAAACAACATATAATTATGCCGTAGGATTAAATTAAAATTTGATTTTTAAGTGCTGGCGCCACACCGCACATGTGTGCGACGTTGCCATATCAACAAACATGGCGCCGCCGGCCTACAGCAGGGCCTATAGCCATATTTCAGACGTTTCTGGAGTTACGTCAGTAAATCACAAAATGTTAATATGTTTTGAAAAGTAAAAGCAATAAAAATATCAACATTGAAGAATGTTTTTACTGTGGGAATGAAGACTCGATTATTGTCATCAGGTAAGTCTTAAAAATAAGCGTAAATAAATTTATAAAGTAGGGTGTTTATTGATCTTGAGGTTCATGTGCATTGAAAATATGCATAATTATGCATACTATAACCAGCAGTCATTGATTTATTGATTGATATTTTGATTTGCTAACTGATTTGATAATATGGACATAGAAACAGGTATATTAGTAATCAATTAATCCTACAACGTGAACACTTTCTGATCCAGCTTTCTTTGTTTGAGTCTGGAGGCTGGTGTATAATATACTGTATGCAAATGCATGCTCCGAGTAAGGCACTTTTATGTTCATTATCTCGGAATGCACTGCATTTATATTGTATGCATACTAGGCATACACTTTCTCAGTGCTCAGTGCTATTCTCCCATTATGTCAATTATAGGAGAATAGCCCTGCACCAGCTACACTGCATTGTGGGTAGGACCATTATGCATATGCATACCTTTTTGACTCCTTTTAATTTTTTGCACCAAAAATGGCAATAATAATATATGCCTTTTACCTAGCTTATATGCATGTATGCATACAGTATTGTAATAAAGTTTAAGAAATTTGGAGTAACATTACTTTTTTTATCATGATATGATCCATATTGGTAAAGGTGCTTTCACATATTCGAAAATCGCTACGGAGTTCCGTAGCTATGCTGTAAGCCTTTCACATATTCTCATTCATCTGCGGCAGCTACGGCGGAAAATCATGTGATTGCCGTAGCAAAATCAAACTCATCTTGATTTTGCTACGGAGTTCCGTAGAACGTGCCGCGAGGTGCTACGGAATAGCTACGGTGCGCCGCAGCAAAATCAACACATTTGCTACGGAGTAGCTACGGAGCAGCGTTTCCGTAGCGATTTTCGAATATGTGAAAGCACTTTTATATATTAAATTCATATTCGTCAACACTGAATTGTGAATACAGTAGGTTTTCTACGCTTGACTTCCTTGTGCATTTCGACACAAAGGAGCCTTCACATATTCGAAAATTGCTACGGAATCATGCCTAACATGTTGATTACGCCTGATGATTTGCTGCGGCACTCAGTAAAAAATCAAAATGACTTTATTTTTTCTACGGTAGATACAGTATTCACAATTTTTTTTTTTTTGCCACAACAGCCGCAGTCGAACGGACTCAAATCTGTAGCAATTAACTTTTGAATATATGAAAGCACCTTTTTTAAAGCCGATCACAATAGCAGCATTGCTACCGTTTTTTAAACAGACCAAATCTTTATTGCTATTATGATGTTTTTAAAATATGACAGTTCAGTATGCTTATTAATTGTAAGTTAACCATTTTTGCATTTACGTGACGTCAGAATTTTATTACTTTTAATTTTTTTATTTAGTATCTTTTTGCATGGTGAAATTTTTTATTATCATCTCATAATGTATTTATTGTTTGGTTTACAGAAAAACTGAGAGACACCAAAGAATTGGGCGTGGCCAGGGGCGGATCCAGCTCGCGGCTCTAGGCGGGGCGGTGCCCTTTACCGCAATGTTAAAATTTGGAGTGGCAGGGGGTGGGGGGGGGGGGCGATGGGTGGGGGTTGGTAACACCTTCAATTTTGAGACCTTTTGGGGGGGGGGGGACCATACGCCACCATCGCCCCCCCACCCCTTGGATTCGCGCCTGATGGGACGAGGAACGTGATATATTGAGACGTGGCTGTTGTTTCTGCAGAAGGTTTGGTTGCTAGGATACCGTCCAAAATTCCTTCTATCATCGCGAATATTTAAGGTAGAGATAACGCCGAACAGCTGTTCGACGTACTCTAATTTGATAACATGTGAACCTTGGGAAATTCACAAAAATTCTGAAATTTTGTTGAGAGGCAGATATTAGTGCCTAAAAGCCGTAGAAAAAGTTTCAAAACAATTTAACGAGTCGTTTTTTTATTATTATTTTTTTATTAAGTTCTTGGTTTGTCTCTATGGGAAAGCACTATGCTGAAAATTAAAGAAAATCGGCTCGTTAAATTGTTTTGAAATTTTTCTATGGCTTTTAGGCACTAATATCTGTCTCTCAACAAAATGTCAGAATTTTTGTGAATTTGACAGCTAATGTTTACATGTTAATCAAAGGAGGGTACGTCAAACAGCTTTTGGGCATTATCTCTACCTTAAGTACATAAAAATTAATAGTGAGCTGGCCGCAGCTACATTGCAGTATTTTTTTTTTTTACAAGGATACACCCCTAAGAGCCTACAGCTCGCGGCGGGGTACTGGGTAGGGATAAGGTATATTATAGGGAATGGATAGTGGCCACGGCCTGCATGCTTACGCGTCCCAGCATTCGCTGAGGTGAGACTGTGGGAACCGTGGAAAACCTCAGTCAGGACGGACACCTCTACTTTTTCTCAATGGACCATGCAAAGCGATGTCCAAAGCCTGGTGAACCACACACAAGTGCATCACTGCACTGGGTGGAAAGCGAGACGAATTTACCCCAGGGAGGGAGCAGCGTATTTTTTACTTGAAATGGTCACCCATCCAAGTACTAACCACGCTCGACGTAGCCTGACTTCGGTGATCTAACAAGAACCGGTCAATGCACTGCGCCACGCCACCTCAGTTTTATGTTTATCATAATACATTCACATCACGGTGTTTAATTCGAATTCTTTGACGACGCCTTAAAAATAACATTATCCGTCGTAAACGAATATACATATTTTAATCACCGTCATATGAATGTATAGTAAAGTGTAATGTGTATGTCGTACTGACATACACATTACACTTTCATCGTGCCATCATCCTCTTTTTTCTAATGTGAAGTTTCATCCTTTTTGACGTTCAGTGCCCCTATTATATGTGTAATATTAATATATTTATTAAAATAAAAAAGATTTTCTGATTTGATATTTCTTGACTTTTTTTTAGTTAGATAAATTCTAACAATGAAGACACTAAAGTTTCAGTCTATCACAAGCGAGATAGGTATAGTACCATATAGTCTTCTATTGAAGCTCTCAGATAGAAGACTATACATGATTATAATTCTTATATTGCAGTTATAATAATAATGTCATTGAGCTCTACACAAGGCCTTGTGTAGAGCTCAATGAATAATGTATATTTTATTGAGCAGCAAGAGACAAAATAAATGTCAATATAGTCAGTGTATAATATATGTTAAAGTTATATGTTGACCTTCAACTTTTATTTTTTTTAAATACTATGCTGGGAAATAATGAACTAATGGATCTAAGTAGAGGCTCTTATTTTTAAAGAAATAATACACAAGAAACCCAACAGAAAGGTTATTAGAGCATATATATGCATATATTATGCTCTGTAGGCTGCAGCCTACCAGACTAGAGGAAACTACTAATATTTATGAATGCTATGATAATTCTATAAAATCGAAGGTATTAATTATGTTAATTGTCCAGATAAATTAAGCATGGCCTTTTTCTAAAAATAATTTTTAGACTCCTATTTTTTTAATTGTGGAATAGGAAATTTATTTTTATTATACTGGATAGAGGTAAACTTTATGCAGACATTATGTGCAAGATTCAATGCTATATATAAAACCTGACTTTGGCATTTCTATCTAGTTAAAATAGGTAAAATCAGAAAATAATAGTTGTAAACATGAAGAAATAATAATTTTTCCATGGCTGTAAGCCTGCAAGTGACACACCCCCTTTTCCATCTTCAAATTCAAGTAAACCTGGCAACGCTGTACTGACTTTAGTTCTCAAGTTTCCGCAGAAAAGCGCCAAATTTCTCGAGTTGTTTTAACTATATATTTAAATTTTACAATGCCAGGAAAGGAAATATTATGTTCATTAAATGCAGAAAAAATTATTACACCTAAATATGAACATAGCTAAAGGTAAATCTTAACGTAACTCTCATAAGTTCAGTTTTTTTGCCGGTCGCCATGCTAAAAGATAGGGGTGTGGGAACACTTGAAGCCTCTATTCCTGCAGGGCACAGTACATTAAACATTAAAACTTTGATTCAAAATGTTGTGGCATAATCTTGATTCTGATCATTCAATTCGATCTTTGAAATAAATAAAAAAAACACGAAGGTATGCTTTTATTAAATATTTGATTTTAATTTGAATGATGAGAAACATAAAATATTCAAAATAAAAATATGTACTTACCATGCAAGGAAAATAATGAAGAGCAAGAAGAACAAACTGCTGGCATTGTGTCTGCAATGATCTGCAGTTGACTTATGGTTTTTCCTTGATTATGGGTTTCTTTGAGCACAAAAGTAAATCATTAATGCCTACACCTAAGCAGTATGATTTATTTATTACTGTTAAGATGTTTTTTTACCTCCAAAGTCACTTTATAACACAATTTTAACAGTAAAACAGGTCATTTTCACGGTTGTTGACATCTTCAATCACTTCCATATGTTTTGCTATGATGCTTCACTTTTTCACCACCAGGTGTCAGTGACTAATAAAAACGACTGAAAATTTGTATTAATTTATAAATAAATTATTAATTAAAATAAATCAATTCATTCCATAATTAATGTGCAAAAAAATTTTTTTTTTTTTTTGTTTTTTTTTTTTTTTAGTATTTTGGTAAATTCTCATCAACAGTCGATCCACACAGTATAAAAATTAAATTGTATAATTAATCTATATTTACAGTGTATATCAATAAATTATTTAATTAAATAATTTATGTATAAATTATAAATATAATATAAAATATTATTATATTTTAATTAATATGTTAAATTAATAATATTTAAAAAATAATAACAAATTAGTATATAGTTACAAGATCTTCTGGTAAATCATACCAGGCAATACCAGACAGTGGCTGGTATTGCCTGGTATGCCCTGGTTCGGCTTATCAGCATTTCATGATGGCTGGTAAGAACAGGTACGGCTTACCAGCACTGCTGGTTTAGTGCTTGTAAGAGTCTACCAGCCACCTTACCAGGTTCAACCAGACCGTAGAGATAGGGTCACTCTACTGGTGGAATCTCAAACTAAAGGTTCTCGATTCCTGCATAGATACAGTATTATACATGATACAAATATACTGCAGTGGCGTTATATATCTTACCCTAAAGGGTAAGGTAACACGAACAATCGATTGTTGATAGTCCCATTTGATTAACATATAAACCTTAGCAACCTCATAATAATTCTGCATTTTTTTTATAGAGACAGTTCTTAGCACCAAAAAAATGTGGAAAAAATTTCAAAACAATCGGTCGATCCAATTTTTTTAAATGAATTTTTTAAATTTTCAGTGTAGGGCTTTCCCATGGAGACCTAAACTAAGAAATTAATTTTAAAAAATTGGATCGACCGATTGTTTTGAAATTTTTTCCATATTTTTTTGGTGCCAAGAACTGCCTCTCAAAAAGAAATCAGAATTATTATAGGTTGCTAAGGTTTACATATTAATCAAATGGGACTACCAACAATCGATTGCTCGTGTTATTTTACCCTTAAACAATAATTTTATATACATATTATATATATATATATATATATATATATATAAATATAATATTGTCATATTTAATATTTTCATTGATAAAAATTAACAATGCATCAGTTCTACCAAGGCCGGAACCTTATAGGTAGGGTGAAGGTGCTGTTTTACAATCATCTTACATTTTTGATGAGCTCAGCAGAACAAAATTGCAAGATTCAGCAAGGAAAATACATAGCATACAAATACATCTAGTTTGCAAAGTTCATGGCACTAATACAAGCAATTAAAGAATCACAAATTATACCCATCATTAACCTTAGATATACTTTAACATCACAAGTATACAAGTATGAATAACTTTGTCAATCTCTTGTTTGAATGAATTAGCAAATTTTTCAGCTAATATTTCAGAAATTTATTTATCATTACAATATTCAAAAATTGATGCAGAATTTGCTACTTCCACCAAGATCTGCACCGACGGCGGCTCCAGGCAGGCTCACGCCCAGACCCTTCAGCGCTCACCGATTTACACATTAAAAAGTTTATAAATTTCCATATTTTCTTTGAATTACCACTGTAATCTCTTTCATATTATTTTATAATATCTTTGTTTTGTAAATTCAATTTAAGCATTGAATTTATTTCTATACTTTTTATACTCTTCCCTATATGTATTAATTTAGAGGTATTACTTTTCCATCGTTTAAACAATTTATCTCTATATTTGATTTTACTCTTTAATTCATCAGTTCATCCATCAGTCATTAATTCCTAATTTTTCTTTCGCATTTTTATTAACTTTTTCATATTCTTTAAAAGTAGCTACTTTTCTAACTTAATCGAAAATATCTGAAATTAAACACAACAACTCATTTCTCAATTGACAAAAAATTCACCCATCGTACTTTCTCCATTTTGGTTTTGAACACACGAAAATTTAAATATCTTTTTCAAACTGTACTAATATGATTTTCATTGGTAACTTAAGGTAGAGATAATACGGATCAGCTGGTCCAATGCTAAAAAAATCCTATTCATAAAAATTATGAAAAAAATTTAAAATGTTCTCCTCTACATCCCCTATCAGTAGGTAAAATATCAGGTATACAAAAACGAGCTAGTTTTCGAGTTATTAATTTTTTAAGTTGACTAATTTAACATGGAGAAATGGAACTTCCATGTTAAATTAGTCAACTTTAAAAATTAATAACTAAAAAACTAGCTCGTTTTTGTATACCTGATATTTTACCTACTGATAGGTGATGTAGAGGAGAACATTTTAAATTTTTTTCATAATTTTTATGAATGGGAATTTTTAGCATTGGGCCAGCTGATCCGTATTATCGTATTATATGATCCTTAATATTTAAAATTTAAGTAATGATATAATAAATATGAATTTTCCCCCCTTTAAAAAAATAATTTATATGTTTATATCACAATCATTTATATAAAATATTTATTTATTTCACCCATACAGATTTAATTACGAAATGTATATTATATACAATATATAATTAATTAATATGTTTTTATATTATATTATTATTATGTTTATTCAATATTTATTCATTTTCATGACTGATTTATATTTTGCCAATAGTAAAAAACAATTTAACTTGCCTTTTATGTCCTTTATTGCCGTATAATTATTATTTTATTACATATTTACTACATAATATATATTATAAAGTTTTATCAAAATATAATGACATTATAATAATATTAACATTATAGTATAATAATTTTTGTACGTGTGTATTTTAACCAAGAATTTGTTTGTATGAACTATTGTATTCTTTATAATCGGATTATATCTAACCTGTAGTTTGTTTTTTGAATAAATATAATAAATAAATAAAAAAAAGTACAGGATACTATAACTATTCTAAGGGTTTGACAGTTCGAGAAAAATCAGCTACGTTTTAAGAAAGACTAATTCTATGTGACGTATGAATATAGACTAACACAGAGTATGTCATGATCCTGAATCCTGATTATAATAAATGACAACCTGGTCCTGTAAAAAGTGCATCAGACGAACTGTCTAGAATACAGTTACATCGTTAGCTCTTCAAAACAAGCGGCCACAAATAATATGAATTAAATCGCAGAACTTGTGGTCAATACTGAGTGAAAGTAGGCTCGGATTTAACTTCTCGTCATCGCCTGTCCACGAGCCTGCCTTTCCACGACCTTCTAGAGATGGTCGCGGCCCTTCTCGTTGTGCCATCTGTACGGATAACGTGAGCCAGTGGGTGATGCACGGTGAAGAACACTAAGTTCCAACCGGCCCAACTCCCTCACTCTATCCCTAGTACCTCAAGTACCTGAATAGCCTCTTAAATGGACATCTTTACTTTCACGACAGCGAGCTGTAACGTCCACACCAATAACCATCACAGGCAAGAGTCATTAAACCGGAGGCATTATATAAATTCTGCATTACTCTGAAATTAAAGTGTTTTGTTAATTATAGTCAACGCACTTGCAGAGAAAAATTGCATCAAAAAAATTTAGAGAAAGTAAAAAAAAAAAAAATTAAATCAAGCAAAGATTAAGCACCTTTAAATCAAGCAGGTCTACTTTCTTGCGTCACAATGCGTCACAGAGTCGTCAAGAGCTCAAAATTCTTGAAGGAATCACGTACTAGCCTCATAGGCGGCGGTCGAGAACGTCAACGGCATTCGCAGAATCTTTCAAACACGGTCCACTCGCCTTTCCCAACAATGCTTGTTTACCCGTTGCCATGGCAACAATGATCCACATGATGTGACGTCAGGCGCATGTGGATCATTGTTGTCATGGCAACGGGTAAACAAGCATTGTTGGGAATGGCGAGTGGACCGTGTTTGAAAGTTTCTGCGAATGCCGTTGACGTTCTCGACCGCCGCCTATGAGGCTAGTACGTGATTCCTTCAAGAATTTTGAGCTCTTGACGACTCTGTGACACATTGTGACAAAAAAAGTACTTGGTTCAAAGGTGCTTTATCTTCGTTTGATTAATTTATTTTCATTTTTTACTTTCTCTAAATTTTTTTAATGAAATTTTTCTCTGGAACTGATACAAATTATCATTTTCTTGTCTTTTTTTAAAATCTCTGCATATTCTTCGATCCATGCAGTTGAAACTTTTTTTGAAAAATTTAGGCTGGCAGTGTAAAATATCACTTCACACTGATGAAGGGCCTTTATATATACCAAAAGTTCTTTGCAATGAAGTAATAGCAAGAACTTCTTCATTGCACATGCGTTGAATATAATTAACAATTAACACTTTAATTTCAGAGTAATGCAAAATTTATATAATGCCTCCGGCTTAATGACTCTTGCCTGTAATGGTTATTGGTGTAGGCAATTTGGGTACTTGAGGTACTAGGGATGGAGTGAGGGAGTTGGGCCGGTTGGAACTCAGTGTTCTTCACCGTGCATCACTCAATGGCTCACGTTATCCGTACAGATGGCACAACGAGGAGGGCAGGCTCGTGGACAGGCGATGACGAGGAGTTGACTCCGAGCCTACTTTCACACAGTATTGGCCACAAATTCGGCGTTTTACTTCACATTATTTGTGGCCGCTTGTTTTGAAGAGCTAACGATGTAACTGTATTCAAGACAGTTCGTCTGCATCTTCTACTGGATCAGGTTGCCATTTATTGTACTCAGGATCATGACATATATACTGTATAGTCTATGTTCATAAGTCACATATAGAACCAGTCTTTTTAAAACGTAGCTGAATTTTTCCGCAGGGTTAAAATCATAGAATCCTGTATATTAATATGTTAATATTATTATAATGTAATTATATTTTGATAAAATTTTATAATATATGTAATATATATGTAATAAAATAATAATTATACATGCAGCTATAAAGGACATAACGGTGAGTTAAATTGTTTGTATTATTAGCAAAATGTAAATCTATCATGCAAACGTATAAATATTGAAAATAAATATATTAATTAATTATATAATATATATTATATACATCATAAATTAAGAGAGATGAAAAAAGTCACATTTTTTTTTTTCAAAAATAGGCGCCTAAAAGGTCAACTTTTTTTTGGAAAATAGTCTCATAGTCTTATAAAAAGTCGCCTTTTTTTGGAATAGTCTACAAAAAGTCACTTTATTTTAGAAAAGGCAGCAAATAGGCATTCTAATAGTATTATTGATAAAATAATGTTTTTATTAGATTTAAAAGATGTCATGTACATCCATAGTTGGCATGCATTGTAAAAAAAAAAAAAAAAAAATCTGTGTTTGTGAGTTTCATTTTTTTTACTATATTTATTTACTATTTTCTATTAACGATTTGGAGAAAGTTGCTGAAATGTACTAAGAAGTGTCAAAAAGTCACAAAAAAGTCATCTTTTGCCAAAATAGTCTCAAAAACAAAAAATAGTCTTAATAGTCATTTTTTATAGGCTTATCTTAATCCACTTCCGGAGATCGGTGGACATCCTAAATGACAACAAAATAGTCCTCATATGCACGAATGGTCGAAATGACTTAAGGTGGATTCAGATGGCGGCAACGGCGACGCGGCGCGATTTTAACTTAAAAGCTGCGAAATCCTATGCGGCGGCGAATTCGCAGGTAATCGCGTTAATTACGATGCTCTTTTTCTTTTAATCGCCCAATATGGCCGCCAATGGATGTTACAGCAAATGCGCATTAATTCGCGTCGCGCCGCGTGATAAAAACCGCCATCTGAATGCACCTTTATTTCTGCTCTCTAAAATATCATAATTAAATATTTTATATAAATGATTGTGTTATAAATTTTTTTTCTAAAGGGGGGTAAAATTCAAATTTATTAAATGATTACTTTAATTTTATTAAATACTAAGCTAAGCTACAAAAGAATTCATATTTGTACAATTGGAAAAAGTTACTTAAATTTTCGTGTGTTCAAAACCAAAATGGAGAAAGTACGATGGTTGAATTTATTGTCAATTGAGAATATTAATTGAGTTCTTTTTGTTCAATTTCAGATATTTTTGATTATGTTAGAAACGTAGCTACTTTTATAGAATCTGAAAATGTTAATGAAAATACGAAAGAAAATTAGGGAATGGATGACTGATGAATTACGGAGTATAATCAAATATAGAGGTAAATTGTTTAAACGATGGAAAAGTAATTATACCTCTAAATTAATACATAGGGAATAGTACAAAAAGTATAGAAATAAATTGAATACTGAAATTGAATTTACAAAACAAAGTTCATTCAAAGAAAACATGGAAATTTATAATCTTGGTAATGTGTTAATCTGATAGTTATAGTTTAGTGAGTCTGTGAGTCATCAATTTTTAAATATTGTAATGAGAAAAATTGTGGAACGTAGATGAAAAATTTGCTGATTCATTTAAACAAAAAGAGATTTACAAAGTCATTCATACTTATGATGTTAAAGTATCTAAGTTTAATATTGGGTATAATTTGAGATTTTTTAATTGTTTGATTAGTGCACTTTGCAAACTATCTGTATTTGTATACTATGTATTTTTCTTGCTGAATTATGCAATATTGTTCTGCAGAGCTAATCAAAAATGTAAGATGATTTAAAAGCAGCACCTATATACCTATAAGGCTTCCGGCCTTGGTAGGACTGCATTGTTGTTTTTTATCAATAAAAAAATTATAATATATATATATATATATAATAATATATTCATGTTTATAGCGAGGAAATACAATTTGGTTTTTGTTCAATGATTTGTATACATATACTGTATACATTAAATTTATTACTATTGATATATGAATTAAAAAAGCACACCATTTACCACATGTGAGTATTGCCTTGACAATTTTCATGCACAAAAATCAAAATAAATTAGATATTATTCTGAGATTCTTTATAACAACTCAAAATCGACATGAAAGATGCTGATATCTGATATGTATTGTGAAGTTATATTCTTTCCGATCCGATTCAGTGTAAAAAAAAAAATATATATACACAAAAACCCAGCAGCGATTTGCAGTTTAAATATAATAGCCGGTGTTAAGAACAATAAAAATCTTTTGAACTAACCACCACAAAAACATTTTTAAATTGGTTCCGCTTTCTTTTTATTTTCATAAGGCCAAAGTAAAGTATCAGGCTGTATCAGAATTTTTTTCTGGAGTAATAATGTCTTTTATTTAGTAATGCATTTTTTTTAGATGAATTATTAATTATTTTGAATGCTCAAGCTAATTAAATATATATTTATGTACATACGGAGATGAGCAGGTTTATTTAGTATTTTGTGCTTAAAGTTAAAACATGCATGACTGAAAACAGAAAATGATATTAATAATATATATATTATTACTAGAGCGCGGAAAAAATTCATATTTTTTTCGAAAAATAGGCACCTAAAAAGTCAACTTATTTTTGGAAAATAGTCTCATAGTCTAAAGAAAAGTCACTTTTTAAAAAAAAAAAATAGTCTATAGAAAGTCACTTTTTTTTAGAAACTGCAGCAAAAAGGCGTTTCAAAAGTGCTATTTAAAAGTGTGTATAAAAGTTTTATTTTTTATATTTCTTTACACAGACTTCCCTTACACAGACTGAAAGTCTTAGCTTCTTTACTTCCTTTTTATTTTCACAATAAGAAGAAAAGAGCTGACATGCACTAAAAATATGTCAAAAAGTCACAAAAAGTCATCTTTTGCCAAAATAGTCCCAAAATCCAAAAATAGTCTAAATAGTCTCTTTTTTTATAGGCTTATTTTAATCCACTTCCGGTGATCGTTGGACAGCCTAAATGACAACAAAATAGTCCTCATGTGCACAAAAAGTCGAAATGACTTTTTTCCGCGCTCTAATTATTACGTATAATATAAAACTTAAATTGCTAACATTCGTAAAAGTAAATGTTTTATATATACATGTATATATGTATACTGTATGATTAATTCCTCTCAATTTTCATGTTCAGAAAAGTTACTATAGATTACTAATAAATAATTTTGTCAGTCCTTTTACGAGCTGCAATACAATTTAATAATGCCCTCTTCGTTAACAGAAAACGGTACACCAAATCTCTATCAGCAAATTATAAATGGTGTACATAAAGTCGTTAAGAAATCTTAAGCCTGTATTACACGATACAATTTTGCATACAATTTTTCCTTTCAAGAAAATTTTATCTTCCTACAAACAAATGGAGATGAAGTTTTCTTGTATGGAAAAATTGTATGCAATAATTAGAAAAATTGTATCGTATAATACCGGCTTAAGTATAAATTAAAGGTTTAAAATACCACCAATTAAGATCTGCACTGACGGCGGCTCCACAGATAGACTCACGCCCAGACCCTTCAGCGCTCACCGTCGCGACCCTCCTACTCACCGGGGGCGTCACAACGAGCAGCCGAAGCCAGTACCCGCCAAGGTGTATAGAGGTTTATATAAACCTCTATACACCTTGATACCCGCCTCCTGCCACGGCCTGGGGCCTGGTATTAGCTTAAAGGGAACTAACTGCAAAAAACGGGCTATTAACGATACAATCCTGAAATTTTCAGTATACTTGTACAGAACCCCTTTCTGGTCATTTTTGGAAGCGGTACCCAAAAAAAAGTTCCATAGGGTGACCTTGAGTGACCTTTGAACTTTGACCTCCGATTAAATTAGCTTTATTTTTTTTACGTGGAAACTAAGACAGGTACGAAAAAATTTGTCATGAACAAATGTGTTTGCAACAAAATGAAGATTCATTATAAATTTTTGTAAAGACCTAAGTCCATAAAAAACAAAATGGCGGCCAGTGAAACTTTAATTCATGCTTTTTTACGTCAATCTTCAGCTTATTTCAAGTAGACTAACAAACATTTTTGTTTATAATGACAATTTTTAATTGCCCGTGATTATCAAGATTAAGAAAAATCATAATTCTTGTTGATAAGACAATAATAACGTAAGATATTGTAATTCTTATTGATTGTTTTGCCTCGTATGGTGCGCCTAAGTGTATGCGGCTTTATAATAAAAATAAAAAAATATGCAATAAAAGCTTACAAAATTCAGGAATGATTTATTTGGTCATAAGGTCATATAGGTACAACGCTTCAGCGCCATCCATTTTCAGGGCTACTTGCTTGGTAAGTGCACGGCCTATTTTACACGCAAGATGTCATTTTTTTAAACTTTTTTTCTTGCTGCAGTTGTTACGATGTTTTCAGATGAGCATAATATGAAGGTGAAATGTGTTTTTTGGTGACAATCTTATAGACCAGCTGGACAATTATGCCATTCGCCATTATTCCATATCCATATTTTTCTTATTAATGTTAAGGAAGAGAGAGAGAAAAAAAATACACTTTAATAGAGGAGAGGTAATTCCACCGTAAAATTGCATTGAAGGTCAGCTGATGTATTATTTTTTTTTTTAATATCAGCTATTACAATGAGACCCTCCTCTCCGACCACATTGTCCGACTGTTGCAACAAAGGGCGGGGTGGGCGGGCTGGATAACGTCATGTAACTGTGGGTAACCAGGCGAAACGACGTATATGTTTTGAATTCCTCAATGGCAGCATCGGCAACATGAGGAGTAAAAGAAATTGCAACTGCATGATTTAATATGGTATTTAAATCGGTACTCATATTAATTGAAATATACATGAAATAAATAATAATTTGCCAAATAAATTCATTGAAAATGAGTATATGTTTAGAAAATATAATATATTTTATTAATCATTCTTATTATCATATTCATATTAATAGCTATAATATATTATGGTCGTGCTCATGCGAGGCTGCTGTGGTGTATAATTTAATGAAGTATCTTTATTTTATTTAACATTGAACTTTTGACCTTTTGATTTTGACATATGAAACCAAGCAACAATAAACAATGAGTGAGCAAAAGAATTAAGATATAAACATGATGAAATTCAATTAATTTTATTATTTAAGAGGCTGGTGAAGACAAAATGACCAAATCTTCTGGAATACAAATGTTTTAATTTGTACGTGTATACCTAAATAATAAATATTAATAAGCAGTATCAACATTAATCGTTTTTTTTACAGTAAATAAAAAATAAAATTTATTTTGTCTTTTGTCACTATATAGAAACATTTAAAATACCTTAATTGCTATTATTATCAATTACTCAACTTACAATGAATTGCTTCATAATTCAACAAAATTACCTGTCACAAATGCAGTATATTTTGTATCATGTATCATACACTGTATCTGTGCATAAAAGCTTCGATATATTAATTAAGCTAGTACTTAATTTCCTTTTGGTTTCCCTTGTAAAAATTAATTATATTTATTACAAATTAATAAAGTATATGATTCGTATGCTGAATTTGTCTAATTTAGTATAATTTCTGAATAATTAATATACTAAATTATAGAAAAGTAAGAAAAGCATTGAAGTATTATTTTTCTAAAAATAGCATTTTTCAAAAGTAAAAAAATAAATAAATAAATAGATAAATAAATAAATAAATAAATAAATAAATAAATAAATAAATAAATAAATAAATAAATAAATAAATAAATAAATAAATAAATAAATAAATAAATAAATAAATAAATAAATAAATAAGTGACATATTGAACCCTATATGATTGCCTCGAAATGATATAAAGAGGTACACTATATCTATAATTTAGTACAGTAAAATTACAAGTATAATTAATCATGTAATTTAGTATATATTCAGAAATTATATACTAAATTAGACAAATTCAACATACGAATTATACTTTATTAATTTGTAATAAGTATAATTCCTTTTTACAAGGGTCATTTTAAACTTTAAAAAAAAAAACTACCTTGACCCTCCAATTGCAGATCTTTTAGGACAATAAAATTGTTGTGTCATTCGTTTGTGTATTGCGTCATAGCAAAAGTGATACTAACAGCATCCTGTCACTTTTCCAACTAAAGGAGATTATAATAGTGGACTCCAGTTGCAAGGTCAGGAGTAGCATATTGTATTTTATTATGTTATATCAGCATTCATGGTGCTATTAAAGTAGAGTGAGCGATCGCATTTTTTTTTTAATATTTTATTTTCTAAAAATAGTTTAAGCTGCCCTCTATTGAGAAATGAAAACCAAAAAATTCCATCTCAAATAGTTTCACCACAAAAAAAATTCCCAAAGTTGGTGTTTCGGAGGCCTTTAACGTGCAGCCTTATGGAACATAAAACCGCGTTTTACTCCAACATTTTCTGAACTATGCTACCATTTAAAAAATACCTACGTAATCTATGATGAATTCTTTAATGGATTTAAAAAAAAAAAAAAAAAATTACCGAGCCGTTTTTTCGGAAAAAAATCTTTAAGTTTTTGCGGGTTAATTCCCATAAGGATTTTCATGATTTTTTTCCAAGAAAACGACCCCGTAAATTTTTTTTTTTTATTTGGAAATTCATTAAAGAATTTATCATAGATTACGTAAGTATTTTTTAAATGGTACCATAGTTCAGAAAAAGTTGGAGTAAATCGCGGTTTTATGTTCCATAAGGCTGCACGTTAAAGGCCTCCGAAACACCAACTTTGGGAATTTTTTGTGGTGAAACTATTTGAGATGGAATTTTTTGGTTTTCATTTCTCAATGGAGGGCAGCTTAAACTATTTTTAAAAAATAAAATATTAAAAAAAATGAACACGCTCACTTTACTTTAAATTATTTATATGTACTTAAATGTGATTATGAGTCAATTTATGCAGATACAAAAATATTTTCTCAACCAAAATTGAATGATAATGAAAACAACTGAATAAAATTAAATAAATATTTTTTTTAAATAATATTGACAACATTAACATAGTTTTTATTTTTATTTAAATTAATTACAAAAAAATGTTCATTAATTAAAATATTTTTAACGATTTCTGGAAAACAAATAAAAATAGTAAACATAAACATATTATAATATAAATTTATAACGACGAATCAATCATCAGTTAATTCTGCATCAAGTGAGGAGGAAGACTCGTATGTTAGTGTATGAAAAAATTATATGCAAGAGTGGGGGAGCGAGAGCTGTGCAAATTAACAAAATATAAAACAGAGTCTTATGTCATAAATACAGTCAAATTAATTTAATATTCCCCCGGAAGTAGCCGAAAGTACAAGTTTTTTATGACATTACTCAGTGCTCACTGTGCGCTTATAGAGATATAAAAAAATTATCGTTCATTTTTTAATCTCCACACATAAGAAGAGTAAAAATAACCTTCTATTTGCCGTCTAACGACGTACACTAAATTGACTATACATGGTGTGCAGTATTTTTTTGTTAGTCGAGTGGCAACTAGGACCAAGGTCGAACCAGTAAAAGGCCGCGGAAACACCATCATCATCGTGTGATGACGTCACAGCTGCTGCTCCCACAACTCACGTCAGTTCATCACGGACCGCTGCGGGATCGAGAAGCTGAAGGTGCCAGTGAGAGCAAGTTGTTGCTCAGAGCAACAATCAGAAACAGGTGCCAGGCAGGTTGAGGACGCAACAATAAGTAAGGTGAGGTTACATCAGTGATGGTACTTTTTTCTGATATTGACATAATATAAAAAGATAATGTCAGCGAATTAAATTAGTAATCTTTCCATGCATATAATTACAATATAATTAATGTATTGGCATGGGTATACATTGCATGAATGTATAAAAATAATATTATAGTATTATATGTTACTAAATCGCCCTGGTATTAATAAACAATCAATATATATATATATATATATATATATATATATATATATATATATATATATATATATATATATATATATATATATATATATATATATATATATATATATATATATATAATATATATATATATATATATATATATATAATAATAATATATATATATATATATATATATATATATATATATATATATTTGTCTAGGGTATTTTAATTGAATTTTAAGTTACATATTTTTTTACGAAATTTACGAAATATATATTAATAATTATTTGGAGATCAGCCGTCAATTGCAAGAATTAACAACAATTTCTGATGATTGTGATCCCGAATATAGTTTTTTTTCGCAATTTTTGCATGAATTTATAAGAAGGGTCTCATTTACGTTAATTATAGTTATAATTGTAAAATTTGAAATCACAGCCTTTTGAGTATAATAATATATATTTATACTGTTTTTACCATAGAATATAAATTCTACATTTATACGCGTATTCTTTGGTTTTATCATCCAAGTGGCTTGGAACTTTGGACTACCAAAGTTTCTGTATAATACGTCATTAAGAATCATGCAATGGGGAATTCTCTTACAACTCAAATTTTAATGTAACTACTACATTATGATAGGGTACATATTAACAATAAGTTTGACTTAAGTTTCAACTTTTTTAACTCAAATTTGGGGACTCTGAAGGGATTATTAGAATAGGGGCAAAGTTTGCAACCCGCGCGCAAACCTAAAAATTATGACGTAGAAACTCCCTAGTTAACACACAACAACTGCCTGATATCATAGTTTGAGCGTCAAGGAATTATTGGCTATAAATTTTAGTAACACGATCGAAATCAGCGGGTTTTTCTACCCTAGTATCAATAGTTTTGTCTCTAATATCAGTTTACTTTAAGAGTGATAATCGAAAATATAAATTTATTACAGGAAAATATCGCCTGCTATGCAGTTTCTACGTCACGTTTTGGCGCTAAATTCAAAAAGAGGAAGATTTTTAAAAAATTCCCATGTCTCTAATTTTGAAAATTGAAACTTTTTTGTTTTGGGACATTTAGTTTCAAGGCATAGAGCATCTGAAAAAAAGTTAAAATAAATGTAGGAGAATTCCCCATTCTATTAATGGTTCCATATATGGTATAATTAATGGTTTGGAATAATTGGAATTCGTAATTAGTATTTTACTTTGGCTATCTATATTGATTAGTAAAAAGTATGCAAAAGATATTTGTTTCAATTGCTATTGTATAATAAAACGTCTATATTGCATCATTCAATGAACATTTTGGTACTTTGAAAACTTGAGTGATGAAATATTTCCTTTATTTATTAATATTGTATAAAATAGTCATTAGTATTTATTCGCCAAAATTTACCTAGCAAGCAAACCGCTAGAATCAACACAGTAAAAGTGAAACAAATAAAAGTTATACTAATAAAACAGAATAAAAGATAATGACATTTTATTTCCAAATGTGATGTACAGGGGCACGTATTGTACACTCGTCACCTTGGAAAATTTCCCTCTTGCAGCTTCGTTAATCTCCATGCTCTGTGTTATTCTTACGGGACATTAACAATAAGGCTATAAAGGGAAATTTTTCGAGGCGACGACTGTACATACATTACGTCTTATTATATTGGCGACACATATCATAATTCTTATAGCAACCGCAATCTGTGGTAAACAATAAACATAATTAGAAATTTAATGTTATATGGTATTTCTTTCTTCCTTCAAGGTAAGTTTGTATTGGAAAGATAAAGCACAAAATATTGTTGTTGATTTTAGCATGAAATTCTTGTCATGCAGAAAAACAAGTACACTGCATGAACTTGCAACTATCTCCGGAAGAAAAACATCGACAAGGTTGCATTTTATATAATAATAACACTCACAGTAACTGTAGTATACCTAAAAATTACGGTGAAATCGAGTTTTTATGCACGCTGAAGTAAGAAAAACTCCATTATGTGTGCAAATATATAGCTAAAAATTATAAGCTCAACCATGGCATTGCATTGTCGCGATTTAAACATTATACAATGAGATTTACTGCCGGAGGTCGAGCGTGGCGCAGTGCATTGACCGCTTCTCGTTAGATCACCGAAGTCAAGCAACGTCGAGCATGCTTAGTACTTGAATGGGTGACCGTTTCAAGTAAAAATTACGTTGCTCCCTCCCTGGGGTAAATGCATCTCGCTTAATTTCCACCCAGTGCAGTGATGCACTTGTGTGTGGTTACCCAGGCTTTGGACATCGCTTTAGTCCATTGAGAAAAAGTATAAGAGGTGTCCGTCCTGACTGAGGTCTTCCACGGTTCCCTCAATCTCACCTCAGCGAATGCTGGGACGCGTAACAGAGGCCGTGGCCACCATCCTTTCCCTATACCTTATCCCTACCCCGCCGCGAGCTGTAAGCTTTAAGGAGTGTATCCCTGAAAAAAAAAGTAAAAAAAAAATGTTTTGTATTATATTCATTGGTATATTATGTAATATTTGTGTGCTATATTATGTGTAGAGACCATGCATATAATGATATATAATTAAGACAAAGCAACAAATAAACTATACATTTTAATTTATTTTATCTTGTATTTATTTGAAATACATTCGCGGTAGAACTTGAAAGGCATCTTTCAAGAATTCCTTTCATGATGGGACAATTGCAGTATATATTTTATAGCTACATACTAACACACATATATACACTATGAATTATAAAACTTTCACATTTTTCGTTACAGATTTCAAAATGGCGGACTCAGCAGTTGTAGAGTCCATCGAGAGCGTCCCTGCTGGTCCTCCCTCGTGGCTGGACTCTGGTTTTTTGGAGAATGCTCTACGGACCGAACATCCGGACATCGCTGTGACGTCAGTGCACGTAGAACCCGCAGTCGCAGCCGGCGAAAACTATGCATGCGTCGTGTACCGTGCTCTGGTCAAGTCCAACCACGGGGACTTTGCAATGATCCTCAAGTGTATACCCGAGTCCGAGTTTCGAGCAAAATTTGTTAAGGAGGCAGGCATCATGGAGCGCGAGGTCCGCATGTACGAACGCACGCTACCTCTTCTACGAGGCTCGCTGTTGAAGCCCAGTTTCCCGCACTGTTTCCATAACACCCAGGAAGACAAGAAAGACACGTTGGTGCTCCGTGACATGCGACCCTTCGGCTACCGCACACGTACTCGTCAGCTGGGGCTTGACATGGCGCACTGTCGCCTGGCGCTCACTGAACTGGCGCATCTTCACGGCCTTTCAACTGCCTTACGTATCCAAGAACCCGAAAAGTTCAAAGCAGAGATCCAAGAATTGTACGTTGATAAGTTTTATAACGAAGAAAGCCGTGAAAAAATGACACCATTTTTAAATGCAACCTATTCAGGATTATCAGAAGCAGTTAAATTTCGATTCCCGTATCGTTTTCATTCAATTGCAGATATGATGATCGAAATGGCAAAAATATCATTCACAGACTTGATAAATATTGTTAAAATACCAGAGGATATAACTGATAAAGTTATTGTTTTAAATCATGGAGATTTCTGGTCAAACAATATATTATTTCAGTATGAGGAAAATGAAGAGCAGCCACTGGCATGCTCGATGATCGATTTCCAGATTGCACGTTGTGCGTGTCCATCTTTGGACCTTCTCTACTTCTTCTACACCAGCACCACGCAGGCTACGAGGCGCGCACACATGGACGAGCTGCTGCAGCTGTACCTGGATGAAGTGTACAAGGCCATGGGGGAACGTGGGGTCACTGACCCTGGGACAATGTTCTACAAGAACGTGCCGGAGGTACGACAGGCCATGCAGAGGAACGCGGTGTTCGGCTTCCAGACCGCCTGCATGGTCCTTCCTATCGTGATTGCAGACGCTAAGGACGCACCCGACATGGACAGTTTTACTGAGGAGGATTTCAAAAAAATTGAATCAAGTCCGTTCTTAAAGATGTATTCTGGACCTTTATTCTGCAGTCGCTTCAGGGAACTTTTGGAAGATTTTGATGACATGGGATACTTTGTAGAGCTAAAGAAAAAATTAGATAACTTGGAATAGAAAAATGTAGAATGTTGATCATTTACATGCTTTTATGATATACTGTAGTCGCTTTTTTATCTTATGAATCTTAATAAGGTTTTTAAAATTTGTTTACATTAATTTAGCATATATATAAAACCGTGTTATTAAATTTTATAACTTTCTAATAATTTTATAATTTCTTAATTGCGAGAACTCGTTATTATAGTTTTACTTTTATCATAAATTTTAAATTCTTTCCGATAAATTTCCTTAATTTTCCACTTCCATAAATTTTGTATAATTATGTACACCTTTTAATTCAATAAATCAATAAAATTACGTATTTTGTTACGAAAAGCTACATTTATTTTATTTGCTGCTTTAATTTTAATTTCTTAAAAGCTACATGGTGCACACTGTTTTCGTTCATAGAGTTCGAAATTAAAATCATTACATGCTGCACATTCTTTATTAAAAAGTTTTACTCTGCAGTGAAATTTTTTGTATTTCATTATTTTTATATAATAAAAACTGATATTTCATGTGCATATTAAATTTATTCATAAAAAATCTCCTGTCTTAATAAAAAGTTGATGTCGATATGATTGTGGCAATGTTTGAAATAAAAAATAAAAAGGTTCATATATTATATATATATATATATTGACCATATTTAACAGTAGCAATTTCTTTGGCTGAATGCATTAATCTAGCCATGCATTAAACTGATTAAACTTATTAATTAGAAATGTGTCATACAATAATTTATACAGTATTATTATATTTTTTATTGTTTGAATTTATTATGTTTACTACAGACTACAGATTATATTAATTTTTATTTTTTATAGTTATTCATGAAAAGAAAATGATCATATATCATCCTGCATGTGTTAGAAAAAAAAATCACAACGCATGCCATATAGTCTGTAAAAAAATATATATTTATTATTTATGATTTGCTACATTTTGATAATAGAGTAAATTTAATCACTATTTGTATTTTAATCCATGCAACCTTGCTGAAGAGATATGGTCTAGGTGTTATCTGGTGATGAGACTGTATAATTTAGTTTTGATTGAAATATCTGCTGGCTGAGATAGCAGTCAATTGTCGCGCCCACACTATCATGTAATAATTCTACTGCGATGGTATAGTGAAGAACACAATGAGCGACAGATCGAGTTCATTAAGCTGTTACGGAAGCCTCAGGAGGACCTTTTGCTGCCTTAGTGACTGTGGTAAGTTTAAGGCGCTTATAAAGTTGTAGAATCCATTTCAGATCCGGCCATATTAAAGTATAGCCGAATAGGGTGTATGTTTATTTGAATGGAGAGTGTGCAGCCGTCGTACTAATATAATATAGAAAATTTCCCTGGCCTGTAGATGACTGTATCCGTTGATTTATTGTTCTAATAATGGTCACCTATTGTTGATGGAGTTTTTCTAGTGCGAGGTGCACAGCCAAGAAGTGTACAATTTGTTGTTTAATCCTCATTTTCCTCATTACACCTTGGGGTAGGCAACCAGTTCTACACACATAAATCAGGATGGACAAAATGTTGTTATCCAAAAAGTGGTGTATGTTAAATATTATTGACTTAAAAGATGATGGAGGTATACATATAATAGTTATTGTTCACTCATGGCACAGATCATGGATGTAATTGCATGACTGTCGCATAAAAATGTATTTGCATTATACAAAAACACTCATGCGACGGTTTAAATTGTATTATAATATAATAAAATTAGTTTCATGTTGTAAAAAGAGAACAAGGCCAAATATCTGTTGATAATAAAAAGTTTAAGCAAGCTGCAATTTGTCACATGACCTGTCTGCTGATAAAATTAGCTCACTTTGCATGCTTTTATATTATTTTATTCAAATAATCAAATCAACTCTTGTCTTTACCTTGCGAGTGGTGAATGTGTATATTTTTTTTTGAAAGAGATTCAAGAGTCTATTATAATGCCAAGTTTCAGTAACAAAAATTTTCACTACAGGATTTCTTCGATGATTACGTATTTACAGTACTTTAATTACAGTGTCCGAAAGAGTGCGCCATCATAGTAGAAAGTATGAACTATTTTTACTTGAATGTCAGCGTTAGACCTCTTCTATGCTTTTTAAAAGGATAAAAAAAAGGAAGGCCAGGTTAATCGTTTAATCTGATATTGTACAGGTGTCAGCAGCGTGACCTCTGAGGAAGCTACAGCCAGTACGTTCGAGGGCAAGGGTCCTGGTCCCCCGATGTCCGTGACGTCATTGGTTGTGACCTCCCCTGTAACGTCATTGGAGTCCGTTGTGACCTCCCCTGTGACGTCATTGGAGCCAGTTGTGACCTCCCCTGTAAGGTGAGTGCAGATCATGTCAAAACATGCAAGGGTGCTATTTTGGGTATGTTGGAGCCAAAGTGGTAGCTACAGGAGTTTTGCCATACGGCGGGTGGTTAGAGGATGCATGGTGAACCCACTTACTCCCCATGTATTGTTTCCTATACTGGGATCGAGCCTCCAAAATGAGAGCAATATCAACTCCTCCCCCTTCATTTGTCTAAGCCCTGATTATAACCAAATCTATTACTCTCATTACTGTCATTATAAGAGGTGCAAATTATTTTACAACATTAAGGTTAAAGATACTTTTAGAACACAATTTAATTAATTTACATGGATAAATAATTAAATTTTCTGTGACATGTGGCAAGTAACAATGGAAACTGATAAACAAACGGACTCAAGTGTCATATATGATAATTTATATACTAACAGTACGTGTGTACGTGAGTGCTGATTCTGAATAGAGATTATAGAGCGTGACGAAGTTCATTGATCGCTCTTGTTAGATAATTAAAGTCAAGTATCGTCAAGAATGATTAGTAAGTAAATTGATGATCATTTCAAGGTAAAATTACGTTGCTGGAGGTAAATATATGAGTCATGCTTTCATTATTCACAGCTATTTTTTTAGCATTAAAATTAATTAGGCTTATTATTATAGTCGCAAATAGCAGTAATATTATACGTATATCATTATATTAAATTCATTATTGAATTTATAATAACCCACATGCACTGAGTACGTGAGTATACATGACTAATATGATCGACATAATATACAGTATAATTTTGAAATAAGTAATAGTTTCAAATAACCTTACTCTATTTTTATTTTTTTAAAAAAAAAGTACTCGCGAAAGCTCATCTCTGCACAAATAAAAATTTCAAATTTTCTCATACAATTAATACAAATTAATGCAATAAATTCTCACAAGCCTGTATATAATTTATCCATAAGAGCAGTAATTGATATAAAGCCTCTGGCAATCAACTGTAGCTTCTTTATCAGTTTGTACATCAGATTAATTGATAACAAAGCGCAGTCTCCCTGCAGGCAGTTAAACAAACATTGCCAGACAGTCCTGCTGCCCATCACAAGTAAGTCAGATAACAATGAAGTATCGACCTCAATTTTTTTATTGCAGAAATGGATAGAGGGTGCAAAGTTATGCATGTTACCCTGATTTTTTTCATTTTTTTTTTTTTTAGCCCGGGAACTGTTTTTAAAATATTATTGAAGTTATTTTTGTGACGTCACGAGACGCCGCTCCTTAAGAAAAAGATAGTAGGACTTGCCGCCGCGTGACGTCACAAAAAGGACTTTCAATAATTTTTTAAAAATACTTCCCGGGCTCTAAAAAATCTGAAAAAAATCAGGGTAACATGCATAACTTTGCACGCTCTATCCATTCCTGCATTAAAAAAAATGAGGTCGATACTCCATTAATTTTCTTAATGCTTCGAGGCAAACATTGCATTGTTGTCAACTTTAGCGTATACCGTCATGACGAAACAATTATATATCTGAGAGTCTGCGGATCAAACGTGCATGATTACAGACCATTTTCAATACAGGTCGTTATCAGTGAAACGAGATAAGAAACTAGCCTTTACGTGCATTGGTCTGTAATCCCGTTTGCATAATATTACATCGTACAATCCCGTTTGATCTGGCTATATTAAATGCTTGTAATTTTAATATTTGTTATACTTAATTTTCATTAATTATATAATTATATTAGCGTAATGCTTAAAGTTATAGTGAAAAGTCAATGATAGTGAATATTGTTTTTTTAAATTATGAATATAATAAAGTATGTGATGTTACATAATCAGGTTTAAATTTTAAAGTAATCAACTTATATAGAAGTAATATTTGTTAATTTAAATTAATACCAAATCAATTAATTACATTATATTAAGAATCGTTCATATAAATATAGAAATATTTTATTATTAAGCCTAAACATTGTACGTGCATTGTACTTTTTCTCAATATATATAATATATATATATATATATATATATATATATATATATATATATATATATATATATATATATATATATGCATCGTAACTTTAACGATTATTTTATATTTTTTTATTAGGAAAATACGTTGCTATCAGTAAAACGAGATAAGAAATTATTTGTACTTTCCAATGGTTTATAATAATGCATGTATATTATATAATAAAACTAATTATTGCCACTATCATTAAAAAACAATAATGCACCATAAGTACATATAATATAGTATTTAAAATATATTCACTGTTAAAATGTATATAATATAAATATAATTATATAATAATAAAATACAAATATACAATTATGTAATATATTTTGTAATATTTAAGTCTGACACTTATATAAACAAAAATTGCATAAGAACATGCATATTTTATTATTTTTAGTTGAAGAAAGTGAAATTTCCGTGCAGTTCAACTAATTGGTTCATACAAAATTTTAGACAGTATGACAAATATGTAATATGTAAAAATACTAAAAATAAACGCCCCCGGGTGGGATCGAACCACCAACCTTTCGGTTAACAGCCGAACGCGCTGCCAATTGCGCCACAGAGGCGATGATAATGTTATGAAAACTGATGCAAATTTGTTTTAAATGGAAATGTAGTCAGCAACAGCAGTTTTGATAAATAAAGGCTAAAATTTCTTCGTGCACTTTCTATTGCTCGTTTTTATATTGTATAATAATATATATTAATTAGCTAATTACAGCTTATTGCTAAAATGGCTTTCATATATAATCAAAAGTTATAATGCATATGGTCTCACCTTAAAAAATTACTACACTTTGGTTAGATCGATTTATGCATAAATTTTAAAATATATTTTTCAAATGAAATTATTATGTATATACTAATTAGCAACATCTACATTATAAGCAAGAAAATGATTCTAAGCCACACATAAATATGTTAATCTGAAAATAACAACTATTTCATTATAAACAAAGAACCTCGAAACAATTTTGTTATTAATTGCTTGCTTTTTAACACAAAGCTTTATTATGTGATTGAGGAACGAAGTCATAACTGGTCAGAAAAAAGAAATGTATTCTCTAGCTGCCACAACTGTGAAATAGGACCGTTGGTGCTTTTGCTATAGCTGTTGCCCTTACTTTAAAACTTAAAAAAAAATAATTGGGAAAAATATTAAATAATATGTTTAAAGAAAAAAAACAAACAAAAACACAAAAACAGGTGTGTAAGAAAAATCAAATAAAAATAAATAACTATAATAAATAAAATAAATAATATTAATTATTTAATGTTTCAGCATGCAGAGCGAGGATGCTGCGAAGGCTGAGGAGGAGCTGGTAGTTCCATCTTGGGTTGACCAGAAGTTCATCGAGACAGCCCTGCGCACCAAACACCCCGAGCTGACTGTGACGTCACTGCGTGTGGAGGCGGCCGTGGCTAAGGGCGAGAACTACGCATGCGTCGTTTTCAGAGCCGTGGCGAACACCTCGCAAGGCCAGCATTCTGTGTTCCTAAAGTGTATTCCAAACTTTCCAGGGTCCGAAGGTTTGACAAATTTCATCCGGACAAGTGGAATCATGGCACGCGAGATGAGGATGTACGCGGAGACGCTACCGATGCTGCGAGCAAACTCCTCTAAACCGAACTACCCTGAATGTTTATATGTGGTTCAAGACAACGAACGTGAGACCCTGGTTCTCGAGGACCTGCGATCCTCAGGATACAGGACCTATCCTCGCAAGCTAGGATTAGACCTTCCACATTGCCGTCTTGCTATCACCGAACTAGCTCACCTACATGGGCCTTCCATAGCTCTAAGAATAAAAGATCCCGTCAAATTTAAAACTGAAATTCAAGATAAGTATGAAGAGAGTGGTTACACTGAAGAAAATCGTAAAATGTTGTCTCCTATACTTTCCAACCCAATATCACCGTTAGCTGCAGCAATTAAACGTAATTTACCATTTCGTTTTCATGAAATTGCAAACATATATAAAGAAATGGGTGAAACTTCCTATACAGATATAATGAATATTTTGAAACTACCGGAAACAGGTGAAGAATTAAGTAAAAAGATAATTTCTTTGACTCACGGAGATTTCTGGTCCAATAACATGTTATTTCAATACAAAGAGGGCAGTGCAGAGCCGCTAGCATGCTCAATAGTGGACTTCCAAATCACGCGGTGTGCCCCTCCCGTGTTGGACCTTCTCTACTTCTTCTACACCAGCACCACGCAAGTCACGAGGCGTGCACACATGGACGAGCTGCTGCAGCTGTACCTGGACGAGGCGCGCGCGGCTATGAGGGAACGTGGGGTCACTGATCCTGGCACCATGTTCTACCGTGACGTGGCGGAGGTACGACGAGAAATGCAGCAATATGCAATATTCGGCCTCCTGATGTCTATGTTCGTGATGCCAGTGGTGGTGGCTGAAGCCGGAGACGTGCCCGACTTCGAGGACATGACGAGCGAGGAACAAACAGCGGAGGAACATTTCATAAAGATGTACTCGGGGAAGTTGTTCTGCCAGCGTATGATTGAATTACTTGAAGATTTTGACGATATGGGGTTGTTTGCCGAACAAAGCAAGAGACAAGAGAAGGCAAACATTAATAGTGGGAGTTAAATTTAGTATTAATGTAACATTTGAACCCTACCGTTATCAAGGGACGTGGGGGGGGGGTCCAGACGAGCTGCAAATCTTTTGAAGCGGTAAAAAGATGTGAAAGATTGCCCTAAAAAATCTGGAAAAAATGTAATCCTTGGTTAGCCACCCAGCAATGTATTTCCGGAGAAAAAAAAAATAACGAGTAAAATTAATAATAATAAAAAAATAGAGTTATAGGAATTTGAGAAATTCTCCTTTTGGTATTGCGTGGTATAAAAAATACCTCAGTAATGTTAGGGTTAATATGCATGGCACAGCTTCTATATAATATGGAGAAAAAAATAAAATCAAAAGATCGAATAGGAATAAGTCATATATACTGTACGTTAAAGGTATACAGGCCTCAAATTACAAATTAGACAGACATAAAGTGTTGCTCAAGTTTATAATCAACATTCGCATTATTTTTACCTGCGCGCGGTGCGTCTGTGCGAAGTCGCGCTGTAAAGAAAGTCCTTGCTGACGTCACAACTCACAGCTGGCACCGATTAGCATTGAGTTGTGACGTCATCAAGGACTTCATGACGTCATCAAGGACTAAATTTCTTACTTTGAACTGCGACTTCGCACGGATGCATCACGCGTGGAAAAAAATGATGCGAATGTTGATTATTTACTCTAAACCCACTTGGTGACTATCTAATTTGCAATTTGAGGCCTGTATGCCTTTAACATGTACCATAAGTTAAGTTTTTACCATTGAGTTTGAAACAAATTAAAAATGAAAATTTATTCAAAAATAAATTGTAAGATATTCTTATACATAATGAGATATATTCAGTTAAGACGTATTTTAGTAATAAGCTGCCTGAAAATTTTATCCAGTGTTTTTTTTTTTTTTTTTTTTTTTTTTTTTTTTTTTTTGTGGTTATATTATATTTTTAGGAAGTGTTATTATAATATATTTTTATTTTATTTTTATAATGTATCTTGTTGTAATTGTTATAATTATGTAAAAATGACGTAACCCATGTTGTACTTGTACAACCAGTGGTTAAATAAAAGAATTGAATTGAATTGAAAAAGAATATGGTTATAAGTAATAAATTTTATAGTGCAGAAAGCTATACAAACATTTTTTTACAGTATAGTTACATATAATATTTATATTATATGGGGTGAAATAAATTTCATGAGCCATTCGTCCCAAGGCATCATTAGTGTTTTCTAGGTATAATATGTTTTTTATGATTTATATTGTTTATATTTTGTATGATGATGTCGTGCACTAATATTATAGAACGTAATGTATAGTTCGATTAGTTAGTTCATGATAAATATAGACTGAAGCATGAATAAAGTGATTATATGACAGATATAATCACAGTTATAATCGACATAATATATTTTTGAAGTATAAGTAAATAGTTTGAGTTGTAATTTTAATATATTTTTATTTAAAATACAAATTAGCTCGAAAGAATGAAAATTTCAAATTTCGTCTCACAGATTATAATAAAAACGTACAGATTATACGTTTTTACACGTGTGTACAATAAATTCTCACGAGCAGGCGCGGATCCAGAGGGGGGGGGGGGTTGGGGGCACCGCAGCACCCCCCGAAATTTTGGATTTAACATGGACAATATAGGCGTTTCTTCAACTCCATTTTTTTTTTTAACATTGGCCTTATGAAGAGGGCACCCCCGAATTTTTTTTCTGGATCTGCGCCTGTTCAAGAGTCTGTAACACATCCATCAGTAGTAAGTGATTTTATAAGGTCTCTGCAATGACTTTGCGTACTTGTAATCAACTGTATATAATAAGCATCCTTATCAGTCTGTACATCAGATTAAATGATAATAAAGCGCATACAGACTTCAGGCCAGGCAGTTAAACAAACATCACCAGACAACCCTGCTGCTCATCATAAGTAAGTCAGATAACAATTAATTTTCTTATTGTTTCAAAGCAAACATGGCCTAACATTTAACCATCATGGACAGTGAGACAAAAATATAAATTTTAAAAATAGACGCCCCCGGGTGGGATCGAACCACCAACCTTTCGGTTAACAGCCGAACGCGCTGCCGATTGCGCCACAGAGGCGATGACATTACGTGTATCAAGTTGGCCATCTCACAATGGAAAATAACATTGAAGTTAACACAACGCATGGTGCTAAGTGGTGCGTTGAATTCAGTATAAAAGTGCCATTAATGCGTGTTAATTAAATCAAATGAGGTGGCCAGCTTGAAGTATTGTTTTTCCAGTCGTCTCACATCTTTATTTTGCTAAAACAATGTTTAAATGTATCGAAACCTTTTTATTTTCCATTGTGAGGCGGCCGGCCAAGTTGATCCTTTGGATGAAATTGTCATGTAAATCAAAATTGCTTAGATGGAGATATACAGTTGCAGCCTTGCAGCATTATTATATGGTTGCAGCAAACAGCAGAAAATACTGATATAGCGCTGATGCATTGCTGTAATGTATTGTACAGTTTAATGTTTAATCTATTTTTCAAATGAAATTTTTATATTTATACATTATATAACCAAGAAATAAATCAGACATGCACATATTTTACTAATAATCTTCAAATAAAATTCATTGCATTATATGAAAATAAATTATAGGATCAAAAAAATATTATTATTTTTAATTATTATAATATCAAGTGCACCTCAAGACACCACAAACGTTACCCCTGTTCAGTTTGTGGGCGTTGTAACGAGCCCTATGAAGGCGTGGTGAACTTGAAATATATCTGATATACTCTAGGCTAGTTCTTCTTACCTCCCTCCGTATTACAAATTAATCTGATTATCTTATATGCATCTTATGACCAAGACTACTCAATAAGGAAATGGACGAGGTCAATAGATTTTGATGAATTTCACATATGTTACACATCTGACCTAGGTTGATGAGGTTTGGATATTATTTTTTCAAATTTAAAAAAAAAAAAACGAATTTCAGAATTTTTCAAAAAATTAATAAAGAGGGCAATCTCGAAAGATAAAAAAAAAATCGTATCTCAAATTCTGGTTGACATAGAATTATCATTTAAATTTTTATAAGTTTGTAGTAGAATTGCTAAACTTTTTTGTATTTACGATTTTGACCTTGAAATTTATTTAGGTCAAAGGTCAGAGGTCAAACTACAAAAAGCGTATATTTTCAACCTAAAGCACCTAGCTAAAAAAATTCGAGATATAGGTTTTGAAGAAGGTCTATAATCTTTGTATAATATACCGTTTTCAAATTTATGGCAAAATTCAAAGTTTTTAAGTTACGATTTTTTTAATTAATTATTCCGAGGTTTTTTGAAAAAATTTGTAAATTTTTCCCCCAAAATTTCACATACGTTAACAATCTGACCTAGGTCGATAAGGTTTGAGTATTATTTTTTCAAATTTCAAATAAACACGAAATTCAAAATTCAAGTTTTGAAAAAAAAAACTCGGAATAATTAATAAAAAAATCGTAACTTAATTTTTTTTAATTTTGCCATAAATTTGAAAACAGCGTATTATAAAAAAATAAACCTTCTTCAAAACCTATATCTCGAATTTTTTTAGCTAGGTGCTTTGGATTGAAATTATACGCTTTTTGTCGTTTGACCTCTGACCTTTGACCTAAATAAAATCTCAAGGTCAACATTGTCAATACAAAAAAGTTTAGCAATTTTACTACAAACTTATAAAAATTTAAATTATAATTCTATGTCAGCCAGAATATGAGATACGAATTATTTTGTCTTTCGAGATAGCCCTCTTTATTGATTTTTTGAGAAATTCTGAAATTCGGATTTTTTTGAATTTTGAAAAAATAATATCCAAACTTCATCAACCTAGGTCAGATGTGTAACATATGTGAAATTCATCAAAATCTATTGACCTCATCCATTTCCTTATTGCTTAGTCTTGGTTTTAACCACATATTATATAATTTTTGATATTATATATAATATTATAAATATATATATTAGAGCTGCAGCTCTAGAAAATCATTCAGAGGTAAAGTTTGATTCCTGAGGTGTACTTAAATCTGAGGATAAGCTTTCCTAAAAATCGCCGCAATAAAGAAGATATTTTTTATATTATTTTAATTTTTAATTTTTATAAAATAATAATAACAATAATAATAAATAATTGCTATTTTTTGAGCAAGCATTAATTATGTAATAACTGAGAACTGATGCCGCAACCAAAGAATAGAAATGAAATTAAAAAAATAAAATGAAATAAAAAATAATAGATCATGTAACAGAAGTTTTATAATATGATAATAAATGTTGCAGCATGCAGAGCGAGGATGCTGCGAAGGCTGAGGAGGAGCTGGTAGTTCCATCTTGGGTTGACCAGAAGTTCATTGAGACAGCCCTGCGCACCAAACACCCCGAGCTGACTGTGACGTCACTGCGCGTGGAGGCGGCCGTGGCTAAGGGCGAGAACTACGCATGCGTCGTTTTCAGAGCCGTGGCGAAAACCTCGCAAGGCCAGCATTCCGTATTCCTGAAGTGTATGTCAGAGTCTGAAGCTTGGGCAAACGTCATCCGGACAAGCGGAGTCATGGCACGTGAGATGAGGATGTACACGGAGACGCTACCGTTACTGCGAGCAAACTCCTCTAAACCGAACTATCCTGGATGTTTATATGTGGTTCAAGATAACAACCGTGAGACCCTGGTTCTCGAGGACCTGCGGCCCTTAGGGTACAGGACCTATCCTCGCAAGCTAGGACTTGACCTGACACATTGCCGTCTTGCTATCACTGAACTAGCTCACCTGCATGGGCCTTCCATAGCTCTAAGAATAAAAGATCCCGTCAAATTTAAAACTGAAATTCAAGATAAGTATGAAGAGAGTGCTTACACTGAAGAAAATCGTAAAATGTTGTCTCCATTTCTAACCAATGCAATACCACCTTTAGCTGCAGCTATTAAACGTAATTTACCATTTCGTTTTCAAGAAATTGCAAACGTATATAAAGGAATGGGTGAAACTACCTATGAAGATTTAATGAATATTTTGAAACTACCAGAAACAGATGAAGAATTAAGTAATAAGATCATTTGTTTGACTCACGGAGATTTCTGGTCCAGTAACATGTTATTTGAATACAAAGAGGGTGGTACAGAGCCGCTAGCATGCTCGATGGTGGACTTTCAAGTCACGCGGTGTGCCCCTCCCGTGTTGGACCTTCTCTACTTCTTCTTCACCAGCACCACGCAAGTCACGAGGCGTGCACACATGGACGAGCTGCTGCAGCTGTACCTGGACGAGGCGCGCGCGGCTATGAGGGAACGTGGGGTCACTGATCCTGGCACCATCTTCTACCGTGACGTGGCGGAAGTGCGACGAGAAATGCAGCAATATGCAATATTCGGCTTCCTGCTGTCCATGATTGTGATGCCAGTGGTGGTGGCTGAAGCCGGAGACGTGCCCGACTTCGAGGACTTGATAAGCGAGGAAGGAACACCAGAGGAGAATTTTTTGAAGATGTACTCGGGGAAGGTGTTCTGCCAGCGTATGATAGAATTACTTGAAGATTTTGACGATATGGGGTTGTTTGCCGAACAAAGCAAGAGACAAGAGGAGGCAAACATTAATAGTGGGAGTTAAATTTGGTACATGATGCATCTCTCTCTAACATAAATATTATTATTATTATTATCTTTTATATATTTGTGAAGCAGAAATTGTTACTTAAGGTGAAACAGCAGCTGCTCATGCATATGTTTATAGGCTATATACAGAGTATACAGAGAGTTGTTATATTGTATTTTATACATGGTTTAAATGCCCACAATTTATTATATTACGTCTTATATCCTATGTTATGGCGAAAGAATGTTTAAAGACATGATTTGTTTGTATCACATATGATATGCGTTTGTGTTTTCTCGGCGTTTATGTTTTTTTTATTACTAACTTTATTTTAACATTGTGGTATTAGCAATAAAAAAATTTACTTGTTTCCTGGCTTGTATTTATTTATTTTTATATTGGTTTAAATTTAAGATACATTAAAAATTATCCAAAATAGCTTAGCATTACACTATTATGATGCAATGTTAATATAAATATAAGGTGCCAATTAAGCATGCATGATGTAATTATATATACGTATATACAGAGAGAATAAAGATATAGAGAGAGTTATAACAATTTACTATAATCTTTACAAAAATAAGTATTAATTTTTTTGTTTACTCGTTCAGCGGATGAAGTAAATGCGCATGCGCAATTCTTTTTAGCAAAAGTTATGACCTGAAACCTTAACAAAGGGTGCATAAAATATACAAGATAAAACATATGTGTGTATTCAACGATATCAAACTAGTTCATTAATTTACAGAGTAGCAAAACGTATACTCACTTTTTTAAGGCTTTGTGAACTTCCTTGCAGTAAGACAAAATTACCTTCTCTCTTTAAGTCCAGTTTTACAAATTTACTGTGCACTAACGTAAGTTTACACCAAAGTTGTGCGATGTCTCAGAACATCCATCAACCCCCAGTCTGGCTGGATAAACGTTTTTTCGAAGAGGCGCTCCGTCCAGAACACCCGGACACCATCGTGACGTCACTGGTGCTCAGTCTCGCCGTAGCTGCCGGAGAGAACTACAACTGCGTGTTGTACCGTGTGAGCCTGGTGACGAACAGAGGTCCCACCTCGCTCATCGTGAAATGCATGCCTCAGGATGAAAGCCGCGTCAGGTACATCCGGGAGTGTGAGATTACAATGCGAGAATCACAAATGTACGAGCATGCATTGCCATTGTTAGGTGATCGTAAACTGAGGTACCCTCGATGTTACCGCGTCCTGCAAGATACCTTGGTTCTTGAAGACCTTGCTCTGGAAGAGTACAGGACACATCCACGCCAGACAGGTTTGAATGCACTTCACTGTCGTGTGGCTTTGTGTCAGCTAGCTAGACTGCATGGAGTTTCCGCAGCATTGCGAACCAATAAGCCTGAATTTTTTAAGATAAACTTTCAAGATAAATATTATGATACAACATATGGAGAAAAATATCGTGAAGTTTACATTTCATATTTAAATACAATATTTCCACCATTAGCTGAGTCAATTAAAAATAATCTTCCTGCAAAATTTCATTCTATTGGTGACATAATTAAAAATATGAATATGAATGATATTTACTCTGATATTATCTCTTGTAGTAAAACTGCAGAAAGTGATGTTATTGTTCTTACGCATGGTGATTTTTGGTCTAACAATATATTATTTAAATACAATGAGCAAGGTAAACCAGAAGATTGCGCCGTAATTGACTTTCAGACGTCATTCTGCGCACCTCCTGTCCTAGACCTTCTCTACTTCTTCTTCACGAGCACCACGCAGGATATGAGGCGCGTACACATGGACGAGCTGCTACAGCTTTACTTGGACGAGGCGCACAAGGTCATGCGGGAACGTGGGGTCACTGACCCTGGTACCACGTTCTATCGTGACGTGACGGACGTGCGACGAGACATGCGACGCCACAAGTTGAGAGCCTTCGTAGACTCGTGCTGTGTAATGCCAGTGGTGATCGCTGACCCCAAGGACACGCTGGACCTCAGGAGTGTCGTGGGCACTTCAAGCCCTGTTGCCAAGCTGTACTCTGGACCAACTTTTTCAAAGCGCTTTCAGGAGCTATTGCAAGACTTTGATGACATGGGATTGTTTGAGAAAGCTTGAGTGTTCAAATAAATCATCCTACTGAACTGTAAATAGTTGTTCTAGAAATTAAACAAAGAACTGAGTAATCAAATATCAATGTATTGTAGTTGAAAAGGCACGGCATAATTTCTGTCGTTTGTTTTATTCATTTTCAACAAAAAAAATTTCATTACATTTAAATTTAAATTTTAAACTTATAAAACAAATTATACTCTACAGATAAAGCGCCAAGCATTATCTGAAATGAACTTGTGTTGAAATGATTTTTTTTTAAATAAATTTATATGACCAAATATATAATAATATAACTAATATTAATAAAGATAAATTAGGTTATTCTGGTCCAAGATAAGCACATGTCGACGTGCAAATAATTCAATACGTATACTACAAGTCACGATGATACAGCACTGATGATGAATATATACCCTCCTCTATCTCTCATAAATTTCATATCTCTCACACTAAACCTGGGTTGGATCGCAGTCGTTTCATTGAATCGTCAAACAACGGACAGCAATTCTGCCATGACTCAATAACAAAGTAAGTTACATGATCTGTTTATTACTAAAAAAAAGTATCACTTTTAAAGCAATTATTGCAACGTTTTATTTGAAAGATTCTAAGTTTTCTTGAATTTAACAAGTCACACTGAGTGAACATTATATGTAATGTATGGTTAAACTATACTTTAATTTTGATCAACATAGGATTTTCACCTTCATTGACTGGACTAAATTCTATATTTTGTTCTATGTGTTCTTTTATGTGTTCTATTGTAATGTTTTTCTATAATGTATGTTTCTAGTGCTGTTAATATGTACACTTTCTGTGTTTAATAAAAGACTAATAATAATATTTTAATTGAGAAATTGTTAAAATTGTATCTATTTATATTTTACAAGGATCCTGACGGACGATAAAAGTTTATTAAGGTTCTGGAAGTTCAATTTTTTTAATCTTTTTTTTTTATTCCTAATGGTTGTACTGCAGTTATAATTATTAAATATTGTATTTCTGAAGGATACTTATACAGCCTTCAAAGTATAATTATAGTGTTATCAAATTAAAATCATTAAATTATATTAAGAAAAGCTGAAAGAAATTATAAAATTACGATTACACACGTTTTTTATCTTCATTTTTTTTCTACAACTGGTAAATATTTTACACCCAACATTTTTTTATCAAGTACATTTTTTTTGATAATAATTTAATTATATATATTTTATCTATGGTGACAAGCACAATTAATATAATTTTTAACACTGTTATCTATACATCAATAACAAGTAACGACATAAATATTGACTCAAAATTCATAATTTCTTGTCTAGATATACACATATTATATTGAAATTTAGATTGAATAATGTTAACATTTGAGACGAAAGGTGACGGTAGTTGGGAGGATGATAGTTGAAGGTAACGAAAACGTTTTTACCAAAATGGCTACCTTCCACGCGAGATTCGAATGGGTGAAAATGAAGGGATACCACCGCTACCTGAATATTTTGATTTTAGATAGAAAAATAATCAATGATACTCAAATGCTATAATGGACAACATGCATGAAAAATTTTATTGCAGAAATGAATAGAGGGTACCAATTTATGCTACTTTGAATTTTTTCAGATTTTTTTGAGACTCGGAACTATTTTTAAATAATTATTGAAAGTCCTGTGATTTCAGTTGGCACCCCTGAATTCTTAGTAAAAAGGATAGATACTGGACGCCTATTGACGCCTCCAGGGGGCGTGATCGCACTTTCAATAATTATTTCAAAATAGTTATGGGTTTCAAAAAAATCTGAAAAAATTCAGAGTAGCATAATTTGGTACCCTCTATTCATTTCTGCAATAAAAATTTTTCGTGTATGTTGTCCATTTAAGGGTACTAAATTGGAGAACAAAAGATAAGGATTAAAGAAAAAAAAAACACAAAAAAACATTAAATCAAGCTCTTTTTGTACTAATCATTAATTTATTTCCAAAGTTTAAAAAAATAAAATTGGAGCATTTTTTTTTTAAAATGGTCCTTTACAAATGTTTCAACCTTTTAAAAGTGGTTGTGTTCTTTTACCTCCCCCCTCCCCTCCTGGTAATGCTAGGGTTAAGAAGTAACCACAGGGAGAAAATGATGTGACAGAGGTCATACACGTGATCTCAAATTGAAATATTATATTCATTTTGCATGTCAGCTCAGCTGATGGTTTAATTTTTGTCTTCAGAATGTCAGAGAACGAGGCACCAGTCAAGGCCACGCCCCCCGCGGAGAACGTCGGCCCTCCCTCGTGGCTGGACACGAGCTTCTTCGATGCCGCACTGAAGAAGAACGTGGCCGTGACGTCACTGCACGTGGAGGACGCGGTGGCGGTGGGGGAGAACTACGCCACCGTGGTGTACCGCGCCCTCGCAGGCACCGGCCTCGGCGCCATCCCCCTCATCGTCAAGTGTGTCCCGGAGAACGAGTTCCGAGCCAAGTTCGTGATCGAAGGAGAGTTCATGTTGCGAGAAGTGCGCATGTACGAACGCACGTTACCGATGCTGCGAGGCTCGTTACCCAAGCCCAACTACCCCCACTGTTTACATTCCCTTCAAGAGGGAAATCGTGGTGCTCTGGTGCTCCGAGACATGCGACCCCTCGGCTACCGCACGAGTAATCGTCAACTGGGGCTTAACGTGGCGCACTGTCGTCTCGTGCTCACTGAGTTAGCACACCTGCACGGTCTCTCTGCTGCTATGCGGATCAATGATCCCGCCAAATTCAAAACCGAAATCCAGGACTTGTACGTTGATTTAATGTACGGGGAAAAAAATCGAGAGCAAACAAATCAATTTTCAAAAATTTCACTTACAGCATTAGCAGAAATTGTAGATACAAAATTTCCATTTCGATTTAAAGAGATCAGTAAAGTAATGTTGGGGGCAATTGACACTGCGTTTGATGATTTAAAGAGGTGTGTTCATTGTACGGAAGATATTGAAAACACAGTCCTTGTTCTGAACCACGGTGACTGCTGGTCCAACAACATGTTGTTTAAGTACGAAGAAGGGAAGGACGAGCCAGTCGAGTGCTGTCTGCTCGACTTCCAGATCGCACGTTTTGCATCCCCCGTGCTCGACTTGTTCTACTTTTTCTTCACGAGTACCACGCAGGCCACGAGGCGCGCACACATGGACGAGCTGCTGCAGCTGTATCTGGACGAGGCGCACAAGGCCATGAGGGAACGTGGGGTCACTGACCCTGGCAAAAAGTTCTACAAGACGTTGCCTGAACTCAAGAAAGACATGGATCGTTATACTGACTTCGGATTCTTATTCGCCTGCATTGTCTTACCAATTGTTATCGCTGACAAATCTGCAGCCCCAGACTTGAATGAAATGACGGAAGAGATGACTGGAGAAGAAAATCCGTTTGCCAAGACGTACTCTGGAAAATTATTCAACACACGTTTCAGAGAATTGCTCGAAGATTTTGATGATATGGGGTACTTTATGGAGCGTTCAAAAAGAGTCAAGCAGAAGTAGCTGTTCTCATCAATTTTATCATAATTAATGCAGGATGATTACAATATTGTCTATTCCTACATATTCTACATATTAATCTAAATAATTTTGAAACTATAAATATGTATGTTACACATAATTAATAATTTAAATTAACAGGTAAAATTATATTATTTGATTTATTTGCATACTTAAAAAAAATATTAATACTTTGATTCTTTTTGATTCAAACTGCAAAATAAAATATAAAGAACATGATTTGTATGATTTATTGTTTTATTTTTTAACAATATATAATACATTTGAAGCAAATTTAAGTAACGTTGTTTTGTTATTTAGCCTAAAAATAATAAATCAAAATTAATTTAGTTAATTGTTTAGCTTCTTGATTAATTAAATACGCAGTCACAGTTATAAATAGTGTCATTATGTAAATAATATATGCAATTTAAGTAAAATATTATTACTATATATTTTTAATGTTATATTATAGTCATGGCAGTACTGTGAATTATTATCACATTATAAACTGTATGACCTTCATGAAAGAATTGGTAATGCATATTTTGATAGAGGACCTTGATTTTAAACTGTCAATTTTTCCTCCTTCAACTCTCTCAAAATCGAGGGTAAAAATGCAATGACGTTATAGTCATACATTTCATACAACGTCTTTCTCTAATCTTGATTCTTAAATATTTTCGTGACTGTGACGTCACAGGGTTTTTCAGCACGATTTTAAAAGCATTGAAGAGTTAAAGATAGGGTTCAAACGTTCAAAATATATAAAAAATTACAAAATTCATGATTTTTTGAATGATAAGAATTATTATGATGTAAAGAATTTACTCAGTATAACTTTTTTTTTATTTATATTCTGCATTGTGTGTATTGGTTTTATTTGTGTTATCTATTATGTAATTGTGTTGTGTATTTTGACTTGTTCTAAACACATGTATGTCACAGAACTTAATAAAAATCTAAATCTCATACATATAACAGTATAACTAGATGATCTATTAGCAATTAAAAAAAAAATCGTCCAGATTTTCTATTGCGACATGATCAACAGTTTATTATAAAACATTTTCAGTAGGATGAACCCAAAAAAAAAACCTAATGTGTAGAAAAAAAGAAAAAAACTTACAGTTGGTCCAGATTCTTAACTAAAGCCAGCAAAGACAAAAGTTGAAACTTAATTTATCTATCAAGATCTCCTAATCCCTAGCTGTACTATAGAGTATAAATGAATTCTTAAAAATGAATATAATTTTCAAATAAAAAATATTTCACCTTCGATACGGGGAAAGGGGGAAGGTGGGTCGCTGGAAAGAATATTAGAACATAATCTGGGAACTATGTCCCCTTAGAAAAAACAAAACAAAATGCAAAATGTGATGATTAATATATTTATCTTCAATCATTACATATTTGCAAATTTTGAGACTGCATAAATGATGATACAAATGAAATGATTTTTATACATTAAATAATTTAATATTTACTGCAAGAGTAAATATACAATTAAAAAGAATTAATATTTAAAGCTCGCATTAAACAAAATTTAAGTAACGATGAGGAATTACATATGACGGATCTGTTAGATATAAAAATGTAGTCAATGTTATCTCCGCCCTTTAATTTCGTATCTCACATTGTGCCTGGCTAAGCCGCCGCCGCCGCTGCATTGACTTATTTAGGTCGCAATTTAGCAGTCGACAGTTAACGGACAACACGCTCACTCGCAGAGTAAGTTTAATGTTCTTAATAATAGTATAGTCATAACCCATAATTTTCAGGGTATTTATTTTATTTTATTTTATTTTTTTATTTTAAATCATTTGGCTTGTACAGAGACAAACATTGATCAAGTCAACACTTATTATAAAATATAAAACTAATATTAAATAAACACATAATTATATACAAGGACATGACAAATACACAAACTATCTAATAAATTATTAATCGTTTAACAATTTTCATGCCAAATAAACTAACTCAATACAATTAATACTTGATTGCATAAAGGCAAGTAAGGAAACATAATGTAACACAAATGTGCATATCCATGTATGTTTTTATTTAAATGATATTATATATATAATGATAATTATATTAAATTTTAATATATTACATGTGTGAGTTTTTTTTACATTTTATTATTTTTTATTTAAATAGTGTTATTAATTGCGATTTTATGTTTGCGTAAAGCTTTAAAAGTCTGCCAGCTATTGCAGTTTTTTTTATTGTATAAATATTTAGAGGAAAATGAAAATAAAAAGTTATACATTTGATATGTTTTTAAATTATTTTAATTGAAATTCTTTATTTATACATGAAATCACCTTAATTATAATAACAACACCTTTATTTGTAAAATTCTATGTAACTCTAATAAGACTCTAATTTAAAGTGATATATTTAAATTATTAATTACATCTCCATACACCATATTTAAGCAGTCGGTGCTAAAATATATCATCAATAAGTATATGCATTAGATTTTTTTTAAATAGCTCTGTTCGTAAATACAAAATCAAAGGAGACTCTAGAATGCGATTTTCAAGTTCTTTTACAGAAGAATCATCTGATTTTTCATTCATAAATCTATTGTACATTACGAACAGATTAAGGGCATTGGGTGTAGCACCGGTAGTTGGCAGCACTGACGTATCTTCACCATGTTAATTTTTGATCATTGCTCCTCGGAGTAGTTTTTATGCTAGAGCTAAGCTGATTACTGTAGTATCAAGATAATTAGTAGCCCAAGTGCACAATTTGGCTAAATAAAGCCTGATTTAAAGAAAAGTATTTTTTAGTAATTTTTTAAATTTACATGCATTTTTCTAAAATATAAAAAAAAATACTTTTCTTTAAATCAGGCTTTATTTAGCCAAATTGTGCACTTGGGCTACTAATTATCTTGATACTACAGCAATCAGCTTAGCTCTAGCATAAAAATTACTCCGAGGAGCAATGATAAAAAATTAACATGGTGAAGATACGTCAGTGTTGCCAACTACCGGTGCTACACCCAATGCCCTTAATGAAAACTATAATTTAAATAAAATTAAAAAGAAATTATCACATATGCTTGTGTATAAATAAATGTTTGCTATAATCCTTCTTTATTGAAATGATTAATATATGCATTTAAATCTAGTCTGTAAATCAAGCCATCATTACCATATAATATTTTTTTTTTAAATTTTGTTTGTCCAGAAAAAAACATATATCTAACATTTTACATAAAATTTAACAATACACTCCAAGAGTTTGGAAAACGGGGACGGTCAGTTTCACATTGATAAATTTTTGACAACATGGAAAAATATTTTTCTGAAATTAGTTCTTAAAATATTAACAAATAATTAAGGCTACACTTACAGTTAGATAAAAACATCAAGTTTACACACATTTGAACAAGATAAGTTATATTGACAAGTCATCATGACTTTTAATTTACAGCAGCTGATTCAGCTGAATGATCGTCTAACTAGAAGTACTCTCCTTGTTTAGTGTCAACGTAACTCACTATTTACTAACAATAAGACTTTATAAGACTGGGAAAGTAAAAATATCAAATCATACCACAATTTAACTTAAAAGTGATAAAAAAAAATAGTACTGTTTTTATCATCTGATTAAAAATATTTTTGTCAATGAAATTTAGTTTCTCTTTTATTTCTTAATTATAACTGAACTGCGTGCGCATGTGGCATTATTTCAGATTGATATTTTTAACTCTCTTATCAGAATCTTCAGCAACTATATAGCTGCTATGTCAAAAATAAATAAAATAAATTACTATACTATCTTGAACTGAATGACTAATCGAATTCATTAGTGACTATACACACATATTATTATATTTATATATTATTATTATACATAAGCTGAGAGTTAACTTTCTGTCCCCAGAATGTCAGAGAACGAGACACCAGTCAAGGCCACGCCCCCCGCGGAGAACGTCGGCCCTCCCTCGTGGCTGGACACGAGCTTCTTCGAGGCGGCACTGATGAAGAACGTGGCTGTGACGTCACTGCACGTGGAGGACGCGGTGGCGGTGGGGGAGAACTACGCCACCGTGGTGTACCGCGCCCTCGCAGGCACCGGCCTCGGCGCCATCCCCCTCATCGTCAAGTGTGTCCCGGAGAACGAGTTCCGAGCCAAGTTCGTGATCGAAGGAGAGTTCATGTTGCGAGAAGTGCGCATGTACGAACGCACGTTACCGATGCTGCGAGGCTCGTTATCCAAGCCCAACTACCCACATTGTTTACATTCCCTTCAAGAAGGAAATCGTGGTGCTCTGGTGCTCCGGGACATGCGACCCCTCGGCTACCGCACGAGTAATCGTCATCTGGGGCTTGACGTGTCGCATTGTCGTCTCGTGATTACGGAGCTAGCATACCTGCACGGCCTCTCTACTGCTATGCGGATCAAAGAACCCGCCAAATTCAAAACAGAAATCCAGGACTTGTACATTGACACGATGTACACAGACAAAAATCGTGAAATTACGGAACAATTTTTAACATCTTCTCTTACAGCATTAGCAGAGGCTGTGGAAAAAAATTTACCGTTTCGATTCAAAGAAATTAGTAAATTAATGTTGAGAGCAATCGATACTGCATTTGATGATATAAAAAAATGCATGAATTGTGAGGAGTATGAGGGCGATCTAGAAAACCAAGTCCTCGTTCTGAACCACGGCGACTGCTGGTCCAACAACATGTTGTTTAAGTACGAGGAGGGGAAGAGCGAGCCAGTCGAGTGCTGTCTGCTCGACTTTCAGATCTCGCGTTGTGCATCCCCCGTGCTCGACTTGTTCTACTTCCTCTTCACGAGTACCACGCAGGCCACGAGGCGTGCACACATGGACGAGCTGCTGCAGTTGTACCTGGACGAGGCCCACAAGGCCATGCGAGAACGTGGGGTCACTGACCCTGGCAAAAAGTTCTACAAGACGTTGCCTGAACTCAAGATAGACATGGATCGATTCACCGACTTTGGTTTTCTGTTTTCCTGCATTGTTTTGCCAATTGTTATTGCTGACAAATCGGTGGCTCCAGATTTGAATGAAATGACGGAAGAGAAATTTGCTATAGCTGATGAAAATCCGTTCATTAAAATGTATTCTGGGAAATTATTCTGCACTCGTTTCAGAGAATTTCTCGAAGATTTTGATGATATGGGGTACTTTATGGAGCGCTCAAAAAGAGTGAATCAGAAGTAGGTAATTAATAGTAATTCTTTAAAAATTTGATTAATTTACATACAGGATGAGTACACGTAATTATCGATCCCCATGTTATTGTTATTTACTTTTGAAATTTTCCTACACATTATTGAAAATTTATATAATAGAATGGGAATATTATAATATTTTCAAATTAAATAAAAAAATAGTACTCTGATTGAAATTATGAAATTAATAATCAATTTTTTTCAAAAAAAAAAAATAAAAAAATAAATATTATGTAACAAGAAATTAAACAATACTCTATATAAAAGTTTATTGTCTTATTCTTTCTATGAATTACACAGGCAGAGTTCTAATTGTTTTTATTAAATTATATATGATATGTATTTTTTTTTAATTTTATTGATAAAAACAACAATACAGTCCTACTGTTGAGCCGGAAGCCTCAAAGGTAGGTGCTGTTTTACACATTACATTTCAGATGCGAGCTCAGCAGAAAAAGAAAGTACGTTATAAATATTAATTTAACAAAGTGCTCAAATGCAAACATCACAAACGAATATACTAAAATATGAACCATTTTTTAGTTTTAAGTTCAATTTTACCCTTTGACTCTTAAATAAACGATGGAATGTTATTCCAAATTCAGGTAAGAGGACATCCAAGGTTCTTTCGCAATATCTATTATTTGGTAGCATTACAATTACAGGTTCTGATATTTGATTTATTGTATCATGTGTATTCCATCTTCTTTTCAGTTGCTTATTAATAACATTAAATTTATCACATGTTATGACTGTGACAGATTTAGACAGATTTTTAACCTGAACTACATTAAAATGCTTATTATATTTAATTTCATTTTCTAATTTTTTTTTTCCAGATTTTATGTTTTTTTTAATTATTTATGTCAATTTCTAAATACACGAACCAAATAAAAAAAAACTGCATTATTTTTTAATTATTTTCAGTGACATATACCACATAATTATCCAGATTTTTAATTAAATCTAGCAAGGAAATAAATTAAATTCCTATTTATTATCTGACATGATTTTCAAGTATCAGATATTAATAATACATTATTACATGGTTCCCAAAAACTAATATCTAAGTCAAAATTATTTCTTTTATGACACAAAATGCTATAAAAAAGAAGGAGGGAGGTTAGGAGGGGAGGGGGAGAGAAGAATTAAATAGAACATGGAATTAATGTTCACTAAAAGTTAACAAACATATTTGTTTGTAGTAATTAAATAAACTTAGCCTTAATATTTTAATATATTTTCCCACCATATGCATATTTGCAATATTTAAGGACTTAAAATATATAAATTGACAGAAAATATGTTAATACATTAAGCAATTTATTAATATAGCAAGAATCATTGTACAAGTTAAAGGAATAAATTTAATATCTATTAAAAACGCACATTAAACACCATTTAAGTATAGAAACGATCATGAAGTACACAGACGACGGATCTGTTAGATATAAACAAGCAGTTTTATCTCTCCTCTATAATGGACAATTTGCATCAACTTTTTTTAGTAGCTCAATCGAAAGAGGAGGTCGAAAAATACACCTGAAATTTTATGCGATTTTTATTCGTACTGCATCATGGCTAAAAGAGAGGTCACGTGACCTGGAGCCGGCGCCCGTGTCGCCCGTGACGTCATTGAACTGTCTGGTCAAGCAAACGATCGACTATATAACGCTTGTAAACAATAAATTAATTGTTGCTTGTTTCCATAGCAACGTGGTTGTTTGCAAGCGTTATAAAGTCGATCGTTTGTTTGACGGAACAGTTAAGTGACGTCACGGGCGACACGGGCGCCGGCTCCAAGTCACGTGACCTCTCTTTTAGCCATGATGCAGTACGAATAAAAATCGCATAAAATTCACAGGTGTATTTTTCGACCTCCTCTTTCGATTGAGCTACTAAAAAAAGTTGATGCAAATTGTCCATTATGAATTTATTAACCATTGTGCCCGGCTGGACCACCGTACTGCCGCCGCCTCATTGACTTATTTAGGTCGCACTTTATATAGCAGTCAACTGACAACACGCTTAGACCCAGAGTAAGTTTTAGGTTGTTAATACTTAGATTATTATTTAAAAGTTATATTTGAGTTTTTTTTTTATTAAGATTTTTACTCTTTACTTACAAATTTTTGTCTCACCAAAGCTTCAATTACAAGCAACAAGCTGGTGCAGAATCACTTTGAATATTTTTAAAATATATAAAAAAAATTGTATTTGTATTATTATTATTCATATTATGGGGAAATTATGTTCTCCAAAAATCATTTGTACGTGATGATTTAAAATTAAAGTTCATTGGCCTTAATTTATTGATCTCCACGCATCCAGTGCATATTTAAATGTTTAAAATAATTATAAATTAATAAAAATTATAATCATATATTTACAGCAAGTGTCTAAGTACAATTAAAAGGAATAAATTTTTAACGGCATATTAAAGAACTCTCAGAAAAACGATGGTAAAGCGTAAGTGAATGAACTTTTATTACTAAAAATACCAATGCATCGTTATCTTTCCTCTATAATTTCGTATCTCACATTATGGGTTGGCCGCAGTCATTAATTTGACTTATTGTGGCCGCACTTCAGCAATCTACAGTTGCGACAGTTGGCAGACAACAAGCTCAGCTCAGTCGCAAAGTAAGTTTTAGGTTGTAAGTTTACATAATATTGGTACTTAAGATTGCATGTAGGTATATGAAGTAAAAAAATATATATATTATCTAATACATGCCATGTTTATTGTTTAAGCTTCGTACATCAAGTTTTATAACAGCAGTTAGTGCATGCAAAATTGTTTAAATAAATCATATCAGTCCTATGAATTAAATTATTTTCAAATATAATAGAGCTGTGTTCGTAAATACAAACCATATGAGAGCATTTTCCCCTGGGTTCCTTGTTCAGTACAACATGGTTTATCTGATTTTTGAATTCATGATGAAACGATTGGGCATTTACGAACAGAATGAAAAAAATAAAAAGAAAATAAATAGTAAGGTGAAAAAAAAAATGTATATACGTTTGTCACAATATAATTTATTTTCTTTCAACTGATTGATTTTGAGTAAATTGCCCGTGATGTAATCATGACTCGCAAAGTAGCTGAGTCAGTAGACTATCAACCTGAAAGTGCCTTCCCTTAATAGTAATGTTATATATTATTATGTCATGAACCACCAACAAGTTGTTTTTAACAAACTGTATATGATAATAATACTTCAAGCTGTTAAAAAATATCATAAATATTTTTAACATATAAATTGAATTTCTTCATTTTTTTAAGTCGTATTAAACTTTTTAATACTACTTTAGATTAATAAAATAATCTAATCAGCATGTTATCAGCATCGCCAAGAACTAACATGTCGAATCTAAATTCCTTATTATATCTTGAAGTAGCTAATCCAATTCATTATTGACTCAATAAATCAGCTGACACTTTACTTTGGTCCCCAGCATGTCGGAGAACGAGGCACCAGTCAAGGCCACGCCCCCCGCGGAGAACGTCGGCCCTCCCTCGTGGCTGGACACGAGCTTCTTCGAGGCAGCACTGAGGAAGAACGTGGCCGTGACGTCACTGCACGTGGAGGACGCGGTGGCGGTGGGGGAGAACTATGCCACCGTGGTGTACCGCGCCCTCGCAGGCACCGGCCTCGGCGCCATCCCCCTCATCGTCAAGTGTGTCCCGGAGAACGAGTTCCGAGCCAAGTTCGTGATCGATGGAGAGTTCATGTTGCGAGAGGTGCGCATGTACGAACGCACTTTACCGATGCTGCGAGGCTCGTTATCCAAGCCCAACTACCCACATTGTTTACATTCCCTTCAAGAGGGAAATCGTGGTGCTCTGGTGCTCCGGGACATGCGACCCCTCGGCTACCGCACGAGTAATCGTCAACTGGGGCTTAACGTGGCGCACTGTCGTCTCGTGCTCACTGAGTTAGCACACCTGCACGGCCTCTCTGCTGCTATGCGGATCAATGATCCCGCCAAATTCAAAACAGAAATCCAGGACTTGTACGTTGACACGATGTACACAGACAAAAATCGTGAAATTACGGCCCAATTTTTAACATCTTCTTTTACAGCATTAGCAGAAGCTGTCGATAAAAATTTACCATTCCGGTTTAAAGAAGTCAGTAAATTAATGTTAGCGGCGGTTGACACTGTATTTGATGAAATAAAAAAATCCACAAATTATAAGGAGTATGAGGGCGATCTTGAAAACCAAGTCCTCGTTCTGAACCACGGCGACTGCTGGTCCAACAACATGTTGTTTAAGTACGAGGAGGGGAAGAGCGAGCCTCTGGAGTGCTGTCTGCTCGACTTTCAGATCTCGCGTTGTGCATCCCCCGTGCTCGACTTGTTCTACTTCCTCTTCACGAGCACCACACAGGCCACGAGGCGTGCACATATGGACGAGCTGCTGCAGTTGTACCTGGACGAGGCCCACAAGGCCATGCGAGAACGTGGGGTCACTGACCCTGGCAAAAAGTTCTACAAGACGTTGCCTGAACTCAAAAAAGACATGGATCATCATACTGACTTTGGTTTTCTGTTCTCCTGCATGGCTTTACCAGTTGTTATCGCTGACAAATCTGCAGCTCCAGACATGAATGAAATGACGGAAAACAAGTTTGCTATAGGAGATGAAAATCCGTTCATTAAAATGTATTCTGGGAAATTATTCTGCACTCGGTTCAGAGAATTGCTCGAAGATTTTGATGATATGGGGTACTTTATTGAGCGCTCAAAAAGAGCGAAGCAAAAGTAGGCTTAATGTTATTATGAAATCAGTAATTAAGATCAAATTTTAGGGCTGGGGTTTATTTGATAGAGTGTAGGGTGGTGATCGTGGGTCCTCGTGGTCGTCTTTGTTAAGTCCCTGGGCCCCTGGGCTTTCTATACAGTTATCCTTGTGCTGCTTGTGCAATGTTTGTTTAATATTGCAATTCTTAAATTCTCTTATCATTCTTTATCAAATGCTGGAAAATCGTTAGTTATGGTTATCTATTTGTGACAACGTTGATAACAATAAACTGGCATTATTAATTATCGATATAAAAAATTATATTTTTTCTATATTATAATTTACGTTTTTATTAAGTTACGTGAAACAGAACGTATTTTACTTGGTAGTAATTTGTACAATACATAATACTTTAATTTTCTTAGGCATTTAATTTTGATTGTTTTCTTTGTACGTATTAAAATCCGAATAAAAATGTTCCATGCACGTGTATAACAATAAATGCAGTTGTGCATTAAAATGTCGAATCAAAAGAGTAAATAAATATATTGAATTATATGCCAAATATCTTATAATTTGTACTCCATAAAAATACAAACTAGCATTTTATTATTCATTTTTTAAACGTCTTCATCATGTGATATTTAATTACAATACTTAATGGACAACATACATGAAAATTTTTTATTGCAGAAATGAATAGAGGGTACCAAATTATGCTACTCTGAATTCTTTCAGATTTTTTAGAGACCCAGAACTATTTTTAAATAATTATTGAAAGTGCGGCCACGCCCCCTGGAAGCGTCAATAGGCGTCCAGTCTCTATCCTTTTTATTAAGGCTGCAGGGGTGCCAACTGAAATCACAGGACTTTCAATAATTATTTAAAAATAGTTCAGGGTTTCAAAAAAATCTGAAAAAATTCAGAGTATCATAATTTGGTACCCTCTATTCATTTCTGCAATAAAAAATTTTCATGTATGTTGTCCATTGTTTGAAGAGAGAAATATTTGGAAAATTACGACAAAATCAAAACTTTACTGTTGCATAATATTATTAATATTTAATATTACATATATTACATATATTAATTGGGTTACTAATTATAATACTGCAGAATTAAAAAATGACATTGCAAAAATAAATATATATATGTATATTCCATCAAGATAAATTCAAATCTAGAAAATTATTATTCAAATCATGATATTAATTCGTATAATTGATATTATGTTAATTTGATTTATTTTACATTATATGATAACATATCTAGGACATAATATTGCAACTAAGCCATGGTACAATGACATAAAATACTGTAAATGAGGAGTGGGAGCAAAAAAAAAAAAAAAAATGTGAAAAAACTGCAGGGACCGGATGCACGCGTTTTTTTCGTGCATCCGAGATGCGCATCCGGATGCAAATTAATTTTTCGTGCATCCATGGATGCGCATCCGGATGCAAATTTATTTTTCATGCATCTGGGATGCGCATCCGGATGCAAATTTATTTTCTATGCATCTGGGATGCGCATCCGGATGCATTAATTTTTTCCCGTGCATCCGGGATGCACGGATGCGGATGCAAGCCCATTTTTGCGCATCCGTGTGCATCTTGCACCTGCATCCGCATTCGATCTTTGGTTTTTATAATACACTTTGTTTCTTGCAATTTTAAACGACAAGTGGCAAATAAATTTTAAAAAAATGTCTCGTGTTAAAGATTTATTTAGAGGCTATTAGCAAAAAACATGATAAAAAAAGAGAAAAAAAAAGTGTTAAATGGATGCAAATTTATTTTTCGTGCATCCGTGGATGCGCATCCGGATGCATATTTATTTTTCATGCATCTGGGATGCGCATCCGGATGCATTCATTTTTTCCCGTGCATCTGGGATGCGCATCCGGATGCATTCATTTTCCCTTGTGCATCTGGGATGCACGGATGCGGATGCAAGCCCATTTTTGCGCATCCGTGTGCATCTTGCATCTGCATCCGCATCCGCATCCGATCCCTGGAAAAAAGTATACCATTTCAATGCACTGAAGTGCGATCATGGCTGCCATCTGGTATATTATTTCTCACAATACTGAAGTAAAAGCACATTTAGGTGATCTTATTACGAAAAATACTGCGATAATATAAATTGACATGGCACTAGTCTATCACGAGCGAGGGGGTTGCTCGGGGTCGCACGTTCAGCCAGAAGTCTCCCTCAGGCGCGATCAGGGGGGCCAGGACTGAGAAGCGCACGGGCAGTTGGGTGCGCGCGCTCACATGCAGTTCGAACGTGGACAGCACGTGAGCCAGGCACAGCTTCATTTCGAGGACGGCAAACCGCATCCCTGCAACACGAGACTCTGTATTATTGATGGGATCTCTCTTTGAAATACGTTAAAATAAATCAGTACTCAAAAAGATATTTTTATCAGATTTTCATTTTTGTATATATAATGTTATATAAATATATAATATTATTTAGGAGACCGGAAACTATTATTAAAAAAAATTGAACGATTGTTGATGAGCATGAATGCAAGCAACAAAAATACTATTATTAAGATGTGATGCCTACAATAAGCGTTTTCACGAAATTTTATTGTACAGTGCACAGATTCCGCAATGAGAAATTTGTGAAAGGAAAAACAAAATAGCTAAGCATTAAATGTTGAGATTTTCACACTATAGATTTTAAGCTATTTTTGTTGTTAATTTAGGTTGTATGGCTGATAAATGAAATATCGACCTAAACTTTAGGTCGATATTTCATTTATCAGCCATACAACTCTTACAACAGATAATGCGACAATTAAAGATTTCAAAAGCAAAAAATGTGTGTTTTTATGCAGGCTCACCGATACAGTTTCTGGGTCCTACACCAAAGGGTAGATTGGTGAAGGGTTGGATGTTGTGCTTGTTCTCCTCACTGAAGCGGTCAGGGTCAAATCGGTCAGGGTCAGGGAAGTGCTCCGGGTCCCTCTGAATGGCAAAAAGTGGCAGGATGATGGTGGTGCCGGGCTCCAGGGTCAGCCCTTCACCGGGTAGTTCAAAGCGCTTGGTGCACAGACGGTCCGTCATTGGAACCCCAGGGTACATCCGCATCACCTCTGAAAAAGGAGGGTAAAATAAAGAAATTAACGTACACCCAAGGAAAGATGGAAATTTACTCCTACATGTCTCATTTGCTGGATCTCCAATTAAAAGATGCAAAGAAATGCATTTTTCGGAGAGGTTAAAAAAAATCAATCAATCAATCATATAAATAGGAACCAGTCTCGCCATCCCTCCAAATACGAGATCCGTGTTTTTTTGTAAAACCACTTGTTTTTAATAAAAAAAAATCGAATGAAGTAAGTCAAAATAAATTATAAATGGTAATTTTCCACTAACCGAATATAATTGCCATTTATTTATACGAAATGAAACAAATGTACTGAAATAACAACGAACACATTTTTCATATTATTTGCAATGGAGACCATCACCATAACATTAATTCTTTTCACTTAACTAAACAAATATGTAAATACATAAAAATATTAACACATCACAACAGTTATTTTTTCTGACCTGAGACGACCATATCCATGTACTTGAGTTCCTGGATGACGTCATAGTTGAGTTTGCCCCCTGACTTGACGAGCGCGGCGTCCAACTCTACCCTGACGCGGTCCTGCACCTCAGGGTGTGCAGCCAGCTCGAGGGCCACGAAACTGACCGTCGTGGACACGGACTCGAAGCCCGCGATGAAGAACGTCACCGCCTGAGACACGATGTCCAGGTCGCTGATCGCTGCAAACATCGGACATGGGTTTATTTGAAACGACAGTGGTACACAATACATTATAATTCATATTAACATTTTCTTTTAAAACTAAATGGAATAATTTTTTTATTACGCAATGTCTGCTCAAAGCCATTCTTACACATTGCATAACCTCAATACAGGTAAATAACATAAATAGTTATAATTAATATATAAGACTAAAACAATGTCTTTTTTTACTGATTATTTAATCTCAGTATACACAATTAAGACTACAAAATAAGTTCATCTCTTTTTCAATAAGTGAATTTATTACTACAAGAAATTTCATACATTTGTTGTACGAGATTTTAAAAGTCATTTACAAAAATTGCAAAAAAATAAAGAAATTGTCAAAATGTAAAAAATTTATACAGTAAAAATAGAACATTTTCATGTTGTAAAGGTTGCTATACATTTAATCTCTACACGATTTCCTATTTAAAATATTGTTGACATGTATTTTATTAAAGAATTTTGCTAATAATTTATTTACAAAATGATTTTTAGTGCATGAATGGGAAATGTAAGTCAGTTGAACAACTTTTCTTGTAAAGAAAAATGGCAAATAAAATAATTGTATTACGTACAGCCAGCTGAAATAGGCTTTCTTATTAAAAATTTTACTAATAATTATAAGTTCAAAATGAATAGTTGAAGTTTCTTTTGATTCTCGTTGAGTGCAATAAAATGAATTTACCAGTTAGTAGCATGTAATTCCATCTTTAGTTTTGTGATAGTGATTTGTGGTGGCTTGCAATAATTTTTGCTTATCTTAAGCAACATACTGAAATTATTTCTAACTGATAGCCTCTATATACTGTATACTATACTTACTTGAAGCAGGCTTCGTTTTTCCATCATCATTTTTCAATTTTTCTTTCCTTGCATCCATTAACAGCTGAATCATATCTGGTCTCGTCTGAAAGAATCATAATAATTGTGTGTGTTTTTTTTAACAAATACGCTGGCTGAGGTGAATCCCGACTCGGGCTTTAGGGAGCAGGGCGCCCTTTCCTACACTGTCAACTTAGGGTCGAGCAGACGTCCAATCTATAAATTTCAGTATATATCTTTTAATAAGGGCTGCCTCACACCCCCATTTTCTCCCATCACGGACTTGTCCTATGCTTTGGTTTACTTTTGACAATATCTTTTACCACAAAGTAGCTGTATTATAAAAATAAACTTAATTGTTGTGTTCTGAAAAGAAGGTTGAAAACCAAATCTTAAACAATGATATGATATACTAAATAATATGTATGCATTTTATAAGCATTATGTAAAAAATAAAATAGTAACCTCTTTATAATTAACTAAATGATTAAAACTTAATATTTATACAAAAATTTGCTCACCTTATTTTGTTCTTCTCTGTATTTCATACTTCCTAATATAAGGTTGAAAAAATATTCCTTCATATTTTGCGGAATCAGAGGTATTCCTAATATTTCCATCAACTTTGGAGATATGATGTACCCAGCAAGAACTAATCCTCGCAGTCCCTTCATGTTCAACACGTTGTTTGCGTACTTGAAGAATTCATTATTAGGGTCATTGATGGAGTCGAACTCGGTGCCGTACGCTGTGGTGGCGATCACATCAGCCACGAAGCGGCGGAAGGCATCGCGCATCTCAATCGGCTCGTCAGGGTTGGGTCTGTTTGCCAGGAAGCGTATAAACTGGCGACCTGAGTCCGCCATCAGGTCGGCCATGCCCCGCAGTTTGCTACCTGTGAAGGCCGGGCTCAGGTGGTGCCGCATCTCCCGCCATTCGTCGCCTTGCAGCACCAGCAGGGAGCGAGAGAACACCTCGTCGGACCTGCACAACAATCACGATAGAAGTCAGTACTGCCATAGACAAAATATATAATAGATAAATAACAAATACATTGGATTGAATTATTTATAATCAATATGGAGGACGAAGTGGTAAAGGTGCTATAATGTAGTGTTATTTTTTTTTAAATTCAGTAGAGAAAGCAACTTTAAGCAAGTTAAATTATAATTAAATTAAGTGTGTTTCACGAAAAGGTTTCATTGACATGCAAATTTAACTCTGTGATACTCTAAAACAAATTCAAGAGCTTTTAGCAATGTAACATAATTATATAATTGGACATTATTTTTTAGGAAAATAAAATAATTATAATTGTAAATCTTTAATATAACAATTTAAAATTGCATAATAAAAGAAAAAAGAAAAAAAAATCGTATATGTGTATACAAACTGTCATAATAATATGTATGGTTGCTTACTTTTCTGTAGCTAAAGGTCTCCGGTCCTCAAAATGGTCAAAGTATTTCACTGCGATTTCTCGGATGAGGTCCGTGTCCGTGACCATGAGGGCGGGCCGAAGTAGCTGGTAGACGCCTCCGTACTTGTCCCCTCGTTGCTTAATTTCGTTGTAGATGTCCTGGAAATTAAACAGAGCATTTTAATTAAATGTTTTAGGCACAAAGTTTAAAATAATAATAATAAAAATTTTGAAAAACAAAAAAGAAAAATATTTTAGGCAGGATGGCGATTGTAATTCCCCCTCTACCCCCACCCCTCTTCAATAAAATTTTCATTAATATATGCAGTATCATAATTATTATCTCAGGCACCCTTTTCCCTAAAGGGTCTTACAATTAAAGTCCAATTAATGAACTACTTATAAGAATTTACTTACAAGAGTTATGTTATAAGAGAGTTCAGGCACCCAAAAATTAACGATTCAGAATTAATTCTTGATCTCCCCTCCCCCTTTTTTACAAGAATCGAGCTCATGGATTCACCTTTGCTATACTTATTGCAGTGTGAACAACCACAACACGTACCATAAGAAAAGTGAACACTGCATGATTATAAATAATTTCATTTTTAAACCATTTAGCATCAAAAGCCATTATTAAGCGCGCATCAAAGTATTACATGGCACCCTGAACCTAGAAGAATGACAAGTAAAGGGTATTTAGTTCCTTTCAAAACTTCCCAGGGTTACATAATTAATAATATAGAAACCTGCATAATGTAGGGCAGGGCTCGCGTGCGCATCATCATCTTTCCGAAGTTTCCGAGCAAAAACATTGGTGGCAAGTAAGGCACTCCGCGGCGGCGCCAGTAGGAGTGGCACCAGCGCACGTAGGCGAACAGCGCCACAACCCCTGCGAGCGTCAGGACGAACATCCCCAGCAACACGTTGCCACACAAGCCGTCCATCTCGCTGGAAGCAACGTCTGTTTAGTACCAAAAGACTGGCTGAGAGCAGAAGTGTCCTATTTAGTCTATATCGATCCTCTATCGGGGTTATAGTATATTATGTTGTACGTGCTGCTAAAGTTAATTAATTGGCATTTCACGATACATTTTTGTGCAAAATTTCTCTTGCAATAAAATTTTATCTCATCTTGCAAAAAAAAAATTTTTCTTGAAGTTTAAAATGCTGTAAATAATTATCGGGGAAAGGAGGAGTGAGGAAAGGAGGAAACGTGTGTGCAGGTTGCTTTAATTATAAATGTTTGTATGACTATGGCGTTACAGCGTTTTGCAGCATGATGTTATAAGGGTGTTAGAGGGTTCAACAAATGTGAACAAAATTGACAATACAATAAATAATATCTCGAGGTCGAGATCCTCTAGTCAAATATGCAATACAAAATTTCATGAAGGTTGTCAACTGTAATGGAAGAAATTTAATTGTAAGAAATTTACAACCTGACAATATAGTAATTATACTATTATTATTTATTGTTAATATTAATTATTATTAAATACCAATAATTAATAATAATAAACATTTTTTTTTGTAACAAACCACTCGCAGAACTTTTCTTAATACAATGAAAATTGTACACAATAAACCTTAAAATTAATAAAATTGTATTGTATAATACCGGCTTTTAATGCAACATTTGGTTTCCTTAATATAGTAAACACCGCCGCGTCATATTTATATATTATGTGCATCAATTAATATTAATGAATATGTGATAACTAAAAGAGAATATACATGTAATTACTATAATACTAATTAGAAATCAAATTTTGCTAGTTCAAACTCTGACAACGAGTTCATTTATGTATACTGCTTACCTCTTTTCCCCCCTGCTTGTTACGTCACCAGCAGCGACTCTCCAGGCAATCCAGACGCTAGATCGGCGAACGTTATGCGAGGACCGCGAGGAGATCGCGAGTAGTCAAGGCCGGCTTCCAAATAATCTCCCCACACGTCAGTTTACTTCTCGCGCATGCGCTTTTCTGTCGTAATTTTCACTGCTTACTTTATTTATGACGTTCACTTACTTTTAAGTGTATACAAACAATGCTAAATATAGAACGTTTATTTTTTGACGTCCTGCTGCTGTTATAAACCTTTCTGGTTAAAGAAAATGAGATATTTTCTTTTGTTTTTTTTTATTGAATTTTATTATTTTTTTGACATTATAATATTACATTTTATAAAGTAGACAGTCTTAATTGATATTGCATTAAAACATTAAAACTGGTTATATTATTTGTTTAATATAAATAAAATAATGTTTATAAGTTATCGGTTTAAAAATTAGTACAATATTATTTATTCGCAATATTCAGAAACCATGCAACTTTATATTTCTGCAACTCTGCATTATATATATTTTGGGAAAACAAAACTGTCATGATTTCTCGATTGTCCTTAATTTTAAATTTTATTAAATTTAATGTCTTGCTTATTTATTATTTTGCTTAAAAGATATAAAATTTAAATTCATTCTAGTAAAATGTTAGTAAATGCTAATAAATTTAAGATTTACAATAAGCGTTACATTAAAAATAATTACATAAATGTATAACTGTAGTTTATTTTCATTTCTCTTTAGAGTTACTAGCATATTTAGTACATGGGAGACAAAAGAAAATTAATAATCAGTTTATTTATTTTGAACGACATAATCAACTTGAATAACTTTTAGTTGTTGAAGAACTTCTTGGAATACTTTTAGTGATCCAAGCTATTTATTAGAAATTCTTATAGAGTATATTTTAATTAATATATTTAATAAGTATGATATAAATAATATATAGAGGAATTATATTTTTTACAGCTAGGGATTAAACATGTACACCCTTATGAGCTTGAAGCTATAGACGGGATTATGAGTAGGAATAATTAAGGAAGGGAAACGATGGTAGCCACGGCCTGTTACGTGTCCCAGCATTCACTGAAGTGAGGGAATCAATCGTGGAAAACCTCATTCAGGACGGACACTTCTACTTTGATGATATACAAAGCTTGGAGAATTGTGTCATTGTTGTGAGGTGTGGTGGATATTTTGAAGGACCAGAAAATACATGTAGAACAGTTCATGTTTAGCATAATTTAATAAAATCTCTCGCCGTTCATATGTTGTAGCGTTAGGGTTCAGTGCAACTCCTCAGGGTCATCCGGTTGAGGTACGAGCGAGGGGAAGTCTCTGGGACGCACGGTGAGCCAGAAGCCTCCCTCCACCAGGATCTGGGGGCTCTTGGTCGATAGCGCGATGGGCAGTTGCGTGCGAGCGTTCACGTGGAGGTCACACGTGGCGAGCACGTGCGCCAGACACAACTTCACCTCGAGCAGAGCGAACCGCATCCCTGCAAGCCGGTCAACATTGACGTAGCCATATAATAAACATAAACAATGAATTTGGAGTTAATCATCTCAAAAGGGGTGGTTAGGCCAAGCGCGGATCCAGGGGGGAGCTGGGGGGGCTGCCGGGGGGGGGGGAGCTGGGGGGGGGGGGGGGGGCTGCCCCCCCAAAATTTTGGATTTAACATGGGCAATATAGGCATTTCCCCCACTCCAAATTTATTTTTTAACATTGGCCTTATGGAGGCAGCCCCCTCCGAAATTTTTTTCTGGATCCGCGCCTGGTGGTTATCTACACTCTTATATACGCACACTAAAAAAACTAATTCCGCATGATGAAATCTGAGCAACTGAGATGCAATTTAGTTCGTTTGGGTACAGTTTTAAAACCAAATTGGGGGAAAAAAATTGGAAACTTGGATTCATTTTGATTTTAGGAACACTGGTATTCAACTATCGAGAAAAAGGATACAAATTTATTCTCTTTAGGAGCTATATATCTTGAGAGTTTTGCGATTTCTTTCAAAATCTGTTTATTATAAATCTGTTTGTAAATAATATTTTATAATTTTAGTATTAAAAGTTAAAAGTCAAATTTTTGTCCTAATAGTGTAAAATTAGATTACATAAAAAACAAACAATTTTTATTTTTACATATATTATAATATACATGTCATACTTCAATTTAGTCATTTATTCTAAATCAATTCTAGTACAAATAAATTACGATAATTATATTTAAAAACTTTGAAATCATAAACGTTTAATTGTAAGTATATACGAATACGAGAATAACTATTAATATAACATTGAAATCAATTTATATGTTATTGAAAGATTAACCTGTACTTAATTCCATGAACATACCCCCGAATAGACGACTTGCAAAACCCCATTTTTAGCAAAAGTAAACAAAAAAAAAGTGACCCTCAGTTCATTGTTGTTTTGATTATGTGTATAAATTTTGCTTATACATTGGACCTTATGGGAAATTGGCGATTTTTACACACAGATTTCAATATGTTGCAAACCTACGATTCTAAATATAAAAATATCACCAGAATCTGCAGTTTTTGGCCATATATAATGCTGAAATGCGTATCAGAAGAAGTTTTCTTTACTTTAAGGGTAAGGTAACGCCACCAATGTTAAAAAAAATCCCTCTCACAAAAATTCTGAAAAAAATTTAAAATGTTCACCTCTACACCCCCTATCAGTAGCTAAAATATCAGGTATACAAATACGATCTAGTTTTTGAGTTATGAATTTTTAAAGTTGACCAATTTAACATGGGAGTTTCATTTCTCCATGTTAAAGTAGTCAACTTTAAAAATTTATAACTCAAAAACTAGATCGTATTTGTATACCTGATATTTTAGGTACTGATAGGGGGTATAGAGAAGAACATTTTAAATTTTTTTCAGAATTTTTGTGAGAGGGATTTTTTTTAACATTGGTGGCGTTACCTTACCCTTAATATGGTAAATTTTATATGATACCAAATCAGCCAATTGCATGGGGGAAGATGCGTAACCAAGGAAGCTCCAGATTGTTGATTATTGCAACAGTGAAAATCAACAAACTGGAGTTTGCCTAGTTACGTATCTTCCCCCATGCAATTGGCTAGACGACTTGCAAAACCCCATTTTTAGCAAAATGTAAACAAAAAAAGTGACTCCCAGTTCATTGTTGTTTTTATTATGTGTAAAAATTTTGCTTATACATTGGACCTTATGGGAAATTGACGATTTTCACACACAGATTTCAATATGTTACAAACCTACGATTCTTAATATAAAAATATCACCTGAATCTGCAGTTTTTGGCCATTTATAATGCTGAAATTCATATCAGAACAAGTTTTCTTTACTTTAATATGGTAAATTTCATATGATAACAAATCAGCAAATTGCTTGGGGGAGATACGTTACTAGGCAAACTCCAGTTTGTTGATTTTAACTGTTGCAATAATCAACAATCTAGAAGTTCCTTGGTTACGTATCTTCCCCCATGCAATTGGCTGATTTGGTATCATATGAAATTTACCATATTAAAGTAAAGAAAACTTCTTCTGATACGCATTTCAGCATTATAAATGGCCAAAAACTGCAGATTCTGGTGATATTTTTATATTTAGAATCGTAGGTTTGTAACATATTGAAATCTGTGTGTAAAAATCGTCAATTTTCCATAAGGTCCAATGTATAAGCAAAATTTATACACATAATCAAAACAACAATGAACTGGGGGTCACTTTTTTTTGTTTACTTTTTGCTAAAAATGGGGTTTTGCAAGTCGACTATTGAATATTTCACTACAATAAAATTAAATGCTGGTGAAATGTCACTATCAGCTCTGCAACTGGATGACTCATATTTATGACGTACGTTAAGACTATAATATATCTATATATAAACTAACTGTCATATAAAACGATTTGATAACGAAAATGCAATTCACTTATATCAAGAGGTTTTGATACCGACTTTTTTTTGTAAACTCATCTTATAATTATGTGGATTCAATTAAATATTAATGCACTGCATGTAATCAGACAGTTTCTTACCAATGCAATTCCTGAGGCCAGCACCAAAGGGTAGATACGTGAAGGGTTTGATCTTTGGTTTGTTTTCATCATTGAAACGTTCAGGGTCGAAGCGGTCGGGCTCAGGGAAGAACTCAGGGTCGTGATGGAAGCCGTAGAAAGGCAGGCCGATGTCAGTGTCAACCTCTACCTTAAGGTCGTACTCTGGGAGGTCAATGGCCTTGGAGCATACGCGGTCGGTCATCACCACGGCGGGGTACTTCCTCAGGACCTCTGTAATAATGCCAGATCATGGACGTTCAGCATTGAATTGTATTTCAGCAAAAAAATTGCATTCCATAACATTACACTTTTTTTTTAGTACTGCAGGATTTATAGTGCATTTGTCACAAATTCATTAATTTATTTTAACATTTTTTTTAAGTTCTTTGTTGTACTTACATTATTTGCAATCAGAGTTAAAAACATACTTGTTACACATTTTTTTTACGTTCTAGTCATATGACTGTGATGTGTGTGTTTTATTCAAATGATAAAAAAACATGCACTTTTCCAATGCCCTTCAGCTAGGACTGACCTGAAACAACCTGGTCCATGTACTTGAGGTCACTAATGACCTCGTACGTGAGTTTGCCCTTGGCGCGACCGATGGCGGAATCCACCTCAGCCCTCAGATGGTCTTGGATCTCAGGGTTCACCGCAAGCTCGAGGGCCGCGAAGCTCAGGGCTGTGGAGATCGTCTCGAAGCCACCCAGGAAGAAGGTGAAGGCCTGAGCGACGATGTCCGTGTTGCTGATGTCTGCAACGTTCAATGGTAAAGGGAGTGAGATTTACACCCGATTGCTAGATGAGGTCTAACGCTAATCCAGGCCTAACTTTAATGATTTCTATTGTCGGGGTGTTAGACTTACTATAATCTACTCTTACCAAGCAGAGAGAGAGATGAGTAATTTCATTGCTTACTTGGCTTCGAAATTTCTTCTTCATTTTTTTCCGATCCCTCATCTTCCTCTTTGATGGTACTCTTGATGGTCTGATTTTTCCTTGCGTCAATTAACAGCTGGATCATATCCGGACGAGTCTAAAATACAATCGATATAAAATTATATTACTTAACTTCTGAAATAAAACTAAATTCTATGACATTTCTTACCTTATTTTCTTTTTCTCTATATTCAATATTTCCTTCAATAGTATTTGTAAAAAAATCAGTAATTTTCTTTGGTGTAAATGAAATATTTAAAAAGTCCATCAACTTTGGTGACAGTACAAAGCCAGCAAGAACCAAGCCTCTTAGTCCTTTAGGGTTCATTAATTGGTCCCCATATTTATAGAACGGAGAGTCTATGTCGTTGACCGAGTCAGAGATGGTGCCGTACGCAATGGTAGCGATGACGTCAGCGGCGAACCTTCTAAAGGCGTCTCGTATTTCGATCGCTTCCTCAGGGTCCTGTCTGGCCACGAGGAAGCGCGTGAAGGTGCGGCTCGTCTGCCCCATCAGCTCCACCATGCCTCGTAGTTTGCTGCCCGTGAAGGCCGGACTCAGGTGGTGCCGCATGTCACGCCATTTGTCGCCTTTTAAGCTCAGCAGAGAGCGAGAAAACAAAATGTCAACTCTGGAATTTGAAAATACATTGCAATTATTTTTCATGAATCTTAAATTTTTAAAATTTTTGCTTACTTGTCTGATGGACACCCTCGTCTATCAGTAAACGAGTCAAAATATTTTACAGTAATATCTCGAAGAAGTTCTGGGTCAGTTATAACGAGAATTGGTTTTGTTAACTGATACATTCCACCAAATTTTTTTCCATTGCTTTTTATTGACGTGTAAATATCCTGCAATTAATAAACAGACAGTAAAGATTTGCACTTTATTTTTATGATTTTTTAAGACACGTACCTTTACGACGTAAGGGAACGCCTTTTTTCTCAGGAATATTTCCCCGAAGTTGCCGAGCAGGAACATGTAGGGGGCAGTGAAGACTCCGCGGCGACGCCAGTGCCCCTGCCGGTGCGAGATGTAGGCAACCAGCGCCACGAGGATGGCGGCGGCCAGCACGCCAGCCAGCACGAGACACACGCAGACCATGGCAGACGGGAATCAAACTGGGGACCACACCGAAGTCAACACAATCAAATTTAAAACAGAGAATTGTATATTTACGAATGAATTTGGGAATGATTTAAGAAAAAGCTATCCAGGTTTCTCACTAACCGCGGTAAGCACCATCAGCCTAATTCAATGATCCACTAAACGTTGCTAGTGAGAAACCTCCATAACTTATTCCTTCGGGAATCGCGGCTATTATACTTTATTGATAATCATGCAGATGTAGATCCAGAAACAAATTTAATTTAAAAGGAAGGCCAGCCTCGATCGTAAAGTTAAAATATCATTAAAATGTTCATGGATTGGGGGAAGTTGAGCCGAAGTCTGCACTATTATATAATATATCCATCTTTTGAGGAGGTGCGTTATACCTTTCATTCGCGCCAACAGTTTTATAATAAACATCACTATATATATATATATATATATATATATATATATATATATATATATATATTAAATCAGTATAAGAGCTGATCCAGCTATCCATTAATTTATTTTGGTTATTTAAATCACTATATCCGGTTTATATACATGGTGTTAATCGCTCTGCATGGCATGTGTGTATTTTGAGACCTCTGGCATGGATTCCCATGCTAGTTCGTGCATTGAGAAATTGAGATGATGGGTGAAAAGTGGAGATACTTACCCCCCCCCCTACTCGGTTAATGCATACAAGTACAATGCTAACAAGTGGAATAGACTTAATTATATCAAAAATATTGAAGTTTCTAAATTAGAACACTAATACTGTGAAGAAAATCCCGCATGAAATAATCTATAAAAGAGAGCCTACAATTTTAATTAATTAATTAATGATTTAATGAATATTTAGATTTCAAATTATTTTAATATAGTCAAATATAAAGACTTTCTTTTAATTATGTTCGAATGATCGATGTGACGCATGCTATTTAGACAGTGATGTAATGTCATGTATTTAACATTTTATTTATATACTATGACATCAGGCGCCATGCAGAGTCTGACAACTGACAAGTCACACAGAATAATAATTAATTATGCTTTTTTTAACATTAACAAGTAAGATATAAATAATTAAATACAGACATTGCATGCATACTCTTATATAAACATATCTGAGACATAGCATGTCATTCATATTTAAATAGATTTTTAATACTCACACATTTATTTCATTTAAAATAATTGTTGCAATATTTTATATTTTTTTCCTCTTTGTTTATTGAATATAAATTCGAATATTGCATTAACATGCAACGTACCGGATGCAGAGAGAAGTTTTGCTGCCTCGGTGTTCCAGCGACACAGCTCCAGCTTGTAAAGTGACCAAAATACTCCAGTAGTGCGGGGGTGCTCAAACAATTTCCCCTCCACACCCACTCCCTCCCCTCCAGGTTGCGTCATTGGGCAGATGCTGCCTTGGCGCTTTGCCAGGGCTTCTTTTATATGGCAATATCACAATTAATGTTTTTGTATTAAGAGAATCAAAAGACTTCGATTTAGTGATGTTGGATCATCCCGCCCTGTGTTGCCCTAGCAGCGAAGCTATTATACGGTTGAAGGGAGACAACCTGAAATTGTTGGAGGAAAATTCATGACTGACCCTTTCCCGGTCCTCCTTTTACTATTTTTCCTGACTATGCTATGCAGCTATGCACTGTATACACTCAAACTAAAATGAAGTGTCAAAAAACCTGCATTGATGTCTCCAGAAAATTTATAATTATAAAATTCACTGTCAGAGGACTGAAATACTATATAGATGGATGACACTATACTAGTACGTAGTTTTACTTTTAGTACAGAGAAAATAGAATCAACACACAAAATAATTTCTTATTACATTCTTCATTAAAATCTCAACATTTTTTTCATTTTTATATTTTTTAAAGTTATTTTTACTTCAACTTGTCAAAGTACTGTACATCAGACTATATAGCTTAGGCAAAAAGAGTTGTATACGAAGTCAACACCATATAATATATAACACTATTCTTCTAGACGTTCCTCTATTTTTGGCAAGGACTGTACTAGTAAAAACGTCATTGAAATGAAAAGTTACGATGATATTCCAGTCCTCCTGCAATTAAGATGCAACGAGCTTTACACCCGAGTACTTGTCTCTATTTCTGTCCTTCCTGTCTCCTAACCAGAAATATCCCAGAGTATGTTTGCAAAAACTTTCATATATGACACTGAACGGGTGAGAAGAAGAAATAGTACGTACGTGCTTTTTCAAATAGTAATCTTTCAATTAGAAATTATATTATTAAAAAAATAAAAATTGACATGCAGTACATTTTTTTTTTTTTTTTGCAGATCAAAATTTAAACAATAAATTATTTCAAAAATATGAATTTTTTGGTATAATTAAATTATATCATGAATCTTGCATCTTTAAGATAGAAAATATTGTACGACTCAACTGACTTAAGAATAGGTCCGTAAGACCTTAGCAAGATGAGAAAGAAAACATTTTATTTGCTAACATAAACTTTATCATTGCAACCGATCACACAGGTACACAAATACAATGCTATTAAAGAAAGAAAAACTGGGCCTAAGACTAGTTTCCTATTAGGACGATATGAAGGAAATAAGCTTTAATATTTATTATAATTTAATTTTATTTAACAAAAATACTATTTAATATACAATAATCTAATAATGAAAAAGAAATGAAATAAAAATCAGATATAGTAGAAATATTTATATTTATTTTTAAAAATTTACAAGCTTTTACAAATCAATTTATTATTTAGTACAAAATAATGATATAATTTTTATATCTAAAAGTTATATCTTATAGCAATTGCAAGAATTTCTTGATGCATTGGCGTAAACAAACGAAAATAATTTACTGTTTTGTTTTACCTAATAGAATAGGGCAGGTAGTGGATAATATTTCACTATATATAGGTCCATTTTTAAGAACAATATAATAATAATCACAGATATTGACATGTAAATACTAAAAATTATTGTAAATGAATTGAAGTAAGAATACATAAACCAGACCAGATCACCAATTAAAGCAATATATAATCTGACTAACCCACAGATATAAATACACATGAGAGGTGAATACTAGCTAGACCAACATGCCCACTTGCTGTTAATAGTCCTATTGTAGTCACGCCGTCCATGCAAAACCATATGGAGCTCACGCGGCGTCGAGGCGGACTGAAGGCTGGTCACGTGGTGTCACAGTCAGCTGGAAACCTCCCTCGGGAGCGTTGTCGAGTCTCGCGGGGTCTAGCCGGATGGGCAGGCGGGTGTGCTTGCTGGGGTGCAGCTCACAGCTGGCCACGATGTACGCGAGCACGAGCTTCACCTCGAGCTGTGCGAACCGCATCCCTGATGACCGCAACACATCAGAGTTAGCACGAGGTGGGGAAATGAACCTGGCGATTTTTTGTCTGACCGCAACAGGTCAGCGTTAAAGGGTATCGGGCTTCAAATTAAAAATTAGGCAATCTCAGAGAGTTGGCAGGCGCGGATCCAGGGGAAGAGCTGGGGGGGGCTGCAGCCCTCCCCCCTTCTCCCCCCCCCCCTGAAATTTTGGGTTTAGCATGGGCAATATAGGCATTTCCCCCACTCCAATTGATTTTTTAACATTGGCCTTACGGAGGCAGCCCCCTCCGAAATTTTTTCTGGATCCGCGCCTGAGAGTTGTTATGAGCAATCAACGCAACATTCGCATTATTTTGCCATGCGTGCTGCAGCTGCATGAGCGGTGGCTGCAAAGTAAGGATGCTGGGGGGTCTTCAAATAACACAAATTACAACAATACTAAAATTAAGACAGTCTTAGCGTATTCTTTATTGTTGCGCTAAGACATTCTTAGGCTAAGTTTAGGTTAAGTGGTGTTATTTGAAGACCCCCCTGGTCCTTGCAGACGTAAAAACGGTAGCTGCATATCGTCCCTCGTCTGCAATAATGAACTATTTGCTACCACAATCTAATGTGTCATGTGCAATAAAATGAGCAGATAACTCATTATTGCACTCGAGTTCATGACAGCAGATAGCTCATTATTCCGGATGAGGAACGATATGGCCGAGGGCCGACTGTGCATTGTGACGTCATTTTGATGTTAATAGCATGCAGGAACCTACTCCTTAATTACTTTGCTGCCGCCGCTAATGCAGCTGCATTGCGCACGGAATAGAAATAATGTCAATGTCAATTATCGACTTTACCAACTCTCTGTGACTGCCTAATTTTTAATTTGCGGTTCGATACACTTTTAACACGAGAGTCAGTCTCTCACATATAATATATTGGAAAGAAATTATTATCACAGCACTGACCATTGAAATAAAAACATTGATATCATAATTATTGAATGGAAACGATCTAACCGGAATCACTAATCAATACGATAAACTTCATCTCTGACTAAAAATACGAGTTCGAATAATAATTGCTGTTTAACACGGATCACCAGCATTAGCACAAGGGTGAATTTAATGAGACGAGATAGTTAGCCTCCAAACCAAAATAAATACCCCCAAGTCAACTCGGGTAAATAACACCACCATGCACATACACGTTAGCTGAGAAATAAAATAAGTCTAGATTGAGACTTACCGATACAGTTCCTGGGTCCAGATCCAAACGGCAGGTACGTGAAGGGTCGGATATTGTGTTTGTTTGCCTCATTAAATCGTTCAGGATCAAAATGCTCAGGGTCAGGGAAGAACTCAGGGTTGTAGTGAAGTCCATGGTAAGGCATTCCCATAACGTCGCCTACTTTGAGGTTCAAACCAAATTCAGGTAGATTTAGAGGTTTGGTGCAGGCTCGGTCAGCGAAAGGAACCACGGGGTACATTCGGAGGACCTCTGCGATGGAACATATTGGAAAATAGAGCAGGTAAAAGATATCAGGAATGCTTTTCAATTAGTTGAGATGGAAGGCATGCAAAGATAACAATTGAAGTAAAATTCACGACAAGAAGAAGAAAAAATTAATGCAAATTTAATCTTCCTGGAGAAATTATATGCTATTGTATCTGATGACGCTTAAGCAAAATATAATTCAATTATAAACTGTATACTTTATGGTGCAATCTCCAGAAATATACTTGAAAATTAATTTTTAATGCTTTTTAAAGTTGTCTGGTTGTTTTTGTCATTAATATAAAAAATAAATAATATTTAATATTCTATATTTTGATTACTGGATCTGGAATTACAAAATACTAATTTTAGCCAACATTTTTTTTTTTTTTTTTTTTTGCAATGGATAGGGGACACATTGCATCAGTATACTGACCGGCCAAGAACATGTCCATGTACTTGAGACCCTGCACGGCCACATAGTCGATCTTGCCCCCTCCCTGCTCGAAGGCTACGTCGACCTCGCGTCTCAGGCGCTCCTGCACCTCGGGGTTTGCCGCCAGCGCCTGAGTGGCGAAGCTCATGGCCGTAGAGACCGTCTCGAAGCCGCCCAGGAAAAAGGTGAACGCCTGGGACACGATGTCCAGGTCACTCAGGTCTGAAAGACGTCAGGTACCACCAATAAAATTTAGCCCTGTTGAGCTCCATGCCTTGCGTGTGTGCAACCAGTTCTACATATACACCTCAGGACAAAGTTTTCACTAGCTCTGACTGATTTATGAAAGCTGCAAGTCCAGCTAGTATACGTAATTAAAGGTGAACTGAAGGGATTGCTTTTTTTTTCCATTAGGGAACCTTATATTACCTATCCCATCCATCTGCACTAATTTTTTCATGGCAGATACTTATTGTGCTGCTGTAGGACAATTAGTGAAAAAGTGAAGTTGTGACGTATCAGCGACGGTTGGTTGACTTAAAACTCGCCGCGGTGAAAAAACACACGAGCGACCGCGGAAACTGCCGAAGGAGCGGCGATCGGCGAACCGTCGCTGATACGTCACAACTTCACTTTTTCACTAATTGTCCTACAGCAGCACAATAAGTATCTGCCATGAAAAAATTAGTGCAGATGGATGGGATAGGAAATATAAGGTTCCCTAATGGGAAAAAAAAGCAATCCCTTCAGTTCACCTTTAAGGGTCAGTGGTTTGAAAATTCGGGAAAATTGAGGGAAGCGATTGCTAAATCAATTGCCAAATAACTGAAGTTTGCTACGCCTCCACAATGAGTGTACGTAACACACCATCCAGAAATATTACGAGGGTTATGAAAGCTAGATGAAATTCATTATGAAAGCTTTATCTGGAGCTGAACATTATGTGCCGTTATATGGCACATAATGTATATATATATATATATATATATATATATATATATATATATATATATATATATATATATATATATATATATATATATATATATATATATATATATATATATATATATATATATATATATATATATATATATATATATATATATATATATATATATATATATATATATATATATATATATATGTGTATGTATATATATATATATATATATATATATATATATATATATATATATATATATATATATATATATATATATACAGAGTGAGTCACAATTCGTGTGTCATTTCTATCCTCTAATTTGGAATTGCAAAAGTGCTTGTAAAAGTTGTAAAAACTTCAAATTTCGTACAGTGGTAGCTGAAGGTTATTTGTTTAATGTTCTGGTGGTGAAAATTTTTTCCCACCCTTATTTCATCCCTTCTGGGGGGTGGGTTCCCGTTTTTTACAAAACCCTTCTGGGCTTACAATGTTAATGAAAAAGAGATTAAAAAATTTTCGAATTTCAGTCTGAAAATTTCAAACTAGGGGTTTTCGAGTATGAGAAAAACAGTGGTGACATTAATTTTTTACTGCCGTTGACCCTTGACCCTTCGCAGGGTCAGAATTTGTCTCTCGATCACAGACCCTTTTTTTTTAATTTTCACATTATCTTCATGTTGGAAAGCTTTTAAGCGTTTCAAGCATGGTAAAACCAATGAAAGACCTATCAAAGTGTTAAAATTGGTCCCTGGACCTTGCAGGGGTCACTTGCAAGGGTCACTGGTGACCCCTGGCATGACCTTTTTTCCAAAAATTTCAATTACGATGAAATTGATGAGTTTTAAAAGGTTTTCGAGGACGATAAAACTGATGGAAGTTCTTGCAAAGTGATAAAATTGATCTCTGACCTTGCAGGGGTCACTGGTGACCCCTGGCATGACCTTTTTTCCAAAAATTTCAATTACGATGAAATTGATGAGTTTTAAAGGATTTTCGAGGAAGATAAAACTGATGGAAGTTCTTGCAAAGTGATAAAATTTATCCCTGACCTTGCAGAGGTCACTGGTGACCCCTGGCATGACCTTTTTTCCAAAATTTTCAATTGCGTTGAAATTGATGAGTTTTAAAGGGTTTTCGAGGACGATAAAACTGATGGAAGTTCTTGCAAAGTGATGAAATTAATCCTTGACCTTGCAGGGGTTACTGGTTTGCAGGGGTCACTGGTGACCCCTGGTATGAACTTTTTTTCCAAAATTTTCAAGAACTTTGAAATTTATGAGTTTTAAAGGGTTGTCGAGGACAATAAAACTGACGGAAGGTCTTGCAAAGTGATGAAATTGATCTTTGACCTTGCACGGGTCACTGCATGGTAACCCCTAACATGACCTTTATTCCAATCTTTTTAATTACCTTCAAATTGATGAATTTTAATGGGTTTTCGAGGACGAGAAAACTCTTGGGAGGTCTTGCAGTGTGATAAAATTAATCCTTGACCTTGCAGGGATCACTAGTGACCGTTTTCCTATCTTACTTTGAATTTTCGGATTGCCTCCATAGTAATTTGCTAGTATATTAAGGGTTTTCGAAGATGATCGATAAAAATATTGGAAGTCAGTTTAAAGTGTTAAAATGCTAAAGCTATTTTTTACCCTACAGAGGCACTGCATGGTATCTCTTAATTTGAACTTTTTTTTTAATATTTCTTATAATTAGGATGGCTTTAAAAGACTGCTTGCAAGATTGAAATTATAGGAATAATGTAAGCACGTACTTGACAAGATGAATTAAAATTTAGAGTTGATGATAATTAAAAATTTTATTTTTTCATTGAGAAAAACGTAAAAAAAATCAGTACAAAAAACTAACCTACGCTGTGAATAATAATAAAAACAATGCAAGTTGGTTATCTCTGTATTGAATTTATTTTGCTGTTATTTTTTTATTTTGTTTCCACAGTGATGGTATTAAGCGTTTTGTTAAAATTTTATTAAATTTTTAATGTAAAAATGAATAATTTTCCTGTTTGCTTGCTAATGTGTGTGACGATGAGCACTGCGAACAGAACGTAGAGCATAATTTGAAAGAAATCGACAAATTCAAACCGGCAATTAAAGGGGTCACCAATTTCCCTGTGAGATAAGAGAGAGATTTGATCACTTTTTAATTCCCTCCAATATTTTTATGATCCTCTAAAACCATTATTTGCAAATTATTATGGAGATAATCTGAGAATTAAAAAGATTATAATAAAATAGAAAAAAAAAAGACCAGGGACTCTTCAAGGTCAGCGATAAATTTTATTACTTTATGAGGACTTCCATTATTTTTAAAATCCTAGAAAACCCTAGCTTATTTGCAAATTAATATGGAGGCAATCCGAGAATTCAAAATAAGATAGGAAAATGACCCCTGCTAGGTCAAGGATCAATTTTATCACTTTGCAAGACCTTCCATGAGTTTTATCGTCCTTGAAAACCCTTTAAAACTCATCAATTTCATCGCAATTGAAAATTTTGGAAAAAAGGTCATGCCAGGGGTCACTAATAGTCACTAATAGTGACCCTTTCAAGGTCAGGGAACAATTTTATCACTTTGCTAGACCTTCCATCAGTTTTATTGTCCTTCAAACCCTTTAAAACTCATCAATTTCATTGTAATTAAAAATATTGGAAAAAAGGTCATGCCAGGGGTCACCAGTGACCCCTGCAAGGTCAAGGATTAATTTTATCACACTGCAAGACCTTCCGTCAGTTTTATTGTCCTCGAAAACCCTTTAAAACTCATCAATTTCAATGCAATTGAAAATTTTGGAAAAGAGGTCATGCCAGGGGTCACCAGTGACCCCTGCAAGGTCAAGGATCAATTTCATCACTTTGCAAGAACTACCATCAGTTTTATCGTCCTCGAAACCCTTTAAAATTCATCAATTTCATCGTGATTGAAATTTTTGGAAAAAAGGTCATGCCAGGGGTCACCAGTGACCCCTGCAAGGTCAAGGGACCAATTTTAACACTTTGATAGGTCTTTCATTGGTTATACCATGCTTGAAAACGCTTAAAAGCTTTCCAACATGAAGATAATGTGAAAATTAAAAAAAAGGGTCTGTGAGAGACAAATTCTGACCCTGCGAAGGGCCAAGGGTCAACGGCAGTAAAAAATTAATGTCACCACTGTTTTTCTCATACTCGAAAACCCCTAGTTTGAAATTTTCAGACTGAAATTCGAAAATTTTTTAATCTCTTTTTCATTAACATTGTAAGCCCATAAGGGTTTTGTAAAAAACGGGAACCCACCCCCCAGAAGGGATGAAATAAGGGTGGGAAAAAATTTTCACCACCAGAACATAAAACAAACAACCCTCAGCTACCACTGTACGAAATTTGAAGTTTCTACAAGCACTTTTGCAATTCCAAATTAGAGGATAGAAATGACACACGAATTGTGACTCACTCTGTATATATATATATATATATATATATATATATATATATAGGGCACATATATATAGGGGAGTTGCATGCAGTATTTTTGGTATTTCAGAGTGTATATGAATTCGCTGATGTTGAACTGGTTGAATATCCACATTGTGTAGAATTTTACAAAATTAAAATTCATAATTATTAGAGTGCATGTATACTTACTGGAGTTGCCTGCGTAGTTTTTTGACAGTTCCTCCTCACTCGTGTGCAAAGTCTCGTCAATGTCTCGAGTCGTCTTATTACTCTTGTTCTTTCGTCCATCAATTAATAATTGTATCATGTCTGGTCTTGACTGAAATTTAATCAAATTTATTTGATAATTCTGTTTTTTTATTCACCTTTCCAAACTTACCATGTGTTCAACTTCACGAAAATAAATATTCTTTATAATTATATTTTGAAAATAATTATTTAATTCTTCAGGTATAAATTTAATTTTTAATTTTTGCATCAATCTTGGAGAAATCATGTAACCGGCAACGATTAATTTTCTTATTCCTTTAAAATCCAATAATTTAATTCCATTCGCGTAGAAATCCGACTTGGGATCATTGACTGAGTCTGAAGTCTGAGACGGTTCCGAATGCGGTGCTAGCGATGACGTCAGCGGCGAACCTTCGGAAGTTCTCTCTCATCTCGATCGGTTCTTCAGGGTTAAACCTGGTGGCCAAGAAGCGTGCAAACTGGCGGGATGCGTGGTCCATCAGTTCCATCATACCCCGCAGTTTGCTGCCCGTGAAGGCAGGACTCAGGTGATGACGCATCTCCCGCCATTCGTCACCGTGCAGACTCAGCAGGGAGCGCGATAGGAGCTCGTCCACACTGCGGGAATTGAGACGTATATTTAAATAAATTATGCATACAACACAATGTATTACCAGTATTACATTATATTATAAGACACCAAGATATTTATATGACTTACCTCTTCTCTGCAAATGGCCTGCGGTCAGTAAACTGGTCGAAATGTTTAACAGTAATCAAACGGATCAAGTCAGGGTCCGTCAGCAGAAGAAACGGTTCAGTCGACACGTAAATTCCTCCAAATTTGAGCCCTTTGTTCACAGCCTCCAGGTACAAATCCTGCATGATGAACGAGTGTAAGAAATGAAATGATCCCAATTTAAAGTTTATGGACAAATTTCTTCTCACTCATTTCTTGTGGCAATCCTCTCCGGTCAATTACAACGTGCATGCACATGATGGTGTTTTATAAATATCCGTTAACGATGCCTCATAAGGATAACAGAACCCAGAACCCGTCATCAACGAATTAATATGTAATAAACACCGTTATGTGCAGAACTTATAATGATTGACAGTTAAATTAAGAGACTCGAAATCCGCCCTCGCTGTGACTTTTTGTTAACTCATATATTAATTATTGTTTATAAAAACAAACAATTTTAATTATTTTTATATTTTATGTAACAAAAATACACAAATAAAAATATTTCCCACTCTCCTGAATTTCGCAATAGTTGGCAAAAAGACCTTGATAACGTCGGACGTGGCTTTCTTTTTGAGCAGGGCGTCCCCGAGGCTACCCAGCAGGAAGGTATTCTTGAGAGTGGGCACCCCTCGGCGGCGCCAGTGGGCGTGGCACCACGTGACGTAGGCGATCAGGGCCGCGGTCCCGAGCACCACGAGCACCACTACCTCCAGCAGCATCGCTCCACCAGTGAAATCTGAGAGCTTCAAGCGGCAGACTCACGCTGATAAGATAAGCCCGCGAAACTAACTTTCCCACTAAGATAACGTTATAATATACTGTATAATTTATCACACCCGCTTTTTTATTAATTATAACGATATAAGTTTTGATCAAAGATCAAAACAAATCAGCTATATATAGAACAATTTAAATATATTATGTGCTCGTAACTAAAAAAATTATTAAATTAAATTTTAGGCAGTTTTTTTATAACCAATATTTGAATAATTAATTTTCATTTAAAGTTATTATGTATTAAGGTTTAAAAATATAATCATTTATATAATTACAGAATAAAGAAATTTAAAAACAAATAAAAAGTTTAATTTTTTTTATTCGTTATCAATATATACCTTTATCATACTTGGAAATTTTAAAAATCATAATTTACGCTGCAGGCAGTTGCTGTATATATAAAAAAAACATAATTCCTATAAATAAGATCTTACATGTACCCCTGCACGTCCAGATATAGTGTTCTTATTTGACTGTGGGATATATCATTGAAGAAGTATTGTCCAAAGATATGGTCTTGGAGAACTAGACACCAAATGGTCCCCTTTGCAATCTCTGACGTAGGTGCGTGAGAAATCTGGCCTCTCGGTGCACCATGCATGCAGAAATGAAAGTTCTGCTAGCTTACTTCACAAATAGATAGACCAAATGGTACGTACCAACGGTGCTTATGTGGAGAAGCTTTCAGGTAACTTGTTTAGCCAAGCTAGTATCATCATGGGTTTCAAAAAAATAATAATAATAATAAAATAAATCAGATTACTTTTAATTCTGTCGATTTTGAAGCTCAGAAATGGATATTTTCTGTTCCTTTTTTGTCTTAAAGAGGACGAGTCCTCGCAACATTTTTTTCATTTTTGAGAATGTTTAATCTTTTTATCTTTAACTTTAATATATTATATATGATAATATAATAATATATTATATGATATATTAAAAGTATATTATGTCCCTATTGAGCATCGTGCTTTAATTATATAGCCTAGCTTCCATTCCTGCCAAATTGGGAAACTTCATATTTCATATGTAAACACTTATAGCCTCTAGCTGTATATGTTTATATGTTATAACCTTTTTCATTATGGCTATTACACACTAGCTCGAGCATCTGCGCATTGCCATATCGCCTTGGAAGTTAGGCAACTTGTTCAGCACATAATTAAGGGATCGCGAATATAAAATTATATAGAATCTAGGATAGCGTTGTCAGCATAATAATTTAAAATTGATGTAAATATAATTAAAGTTCTTGTTGCCAGTGGAGGATCAAAGCAAGGGGTGGTTGTTTCTCCCCCCCCCCCCCCATAATATCCCCTTCTTGGATTATTTTGCAATTGGTGAATGATTCGAAAACCACTGGTTACCATGGCATTTACTACCAAGAAAAGATTGAGCGCACGCAATTAACATCGTAATTTTAATTTCGGTATTATTAACTCCCTAAATGAGTTCCATTACGTTACTCCATGTTAAAGTAGTCAACTTTAAAAATTCATAATTCAAAAACTAGCTCGAATTTGTATAACATACCTGATATTTTAGCTACTGATAGGGGATGTAGAGGAGAACATTTTATTTTTATTTTTTTTTTCATAATTTTCATGTGTGGGATTAGTTTTAACATTGGGCGCGTTACCTTCCCCTTAATATTATAAAATAAAATAAAAAAATAAAATTATACTAAGCTATATTTATTGGAATAAAATTATTATTTTTATTTTAACGCTTCCCTTATTATGCTTTAAAATATTACTTAATTTATACTTTTAATTGTCACTAAAGCCAAAGGAATTGTTTTAAACGTGTCATTTTCAATTTCTACGCTACACAAATGAATTTTTAAATTCAACATTAATAAGTGACACTTATAACTTATAATACATACGAGTACTAAACACTTTCTTTAAATGTATATTGTTAAGAATTATTATATTGCTAAAAACTACTCCACCCTATTTCTTGGGTGAAAATAATAAATAAAATAAATAAATTTCCAGGGTTCCGACAAAATGCTATGCAAAATATTTTTATTTCATGCAATATTGTTTACATCACTTGAAGCTTGAAGCAAACACAGTATAAATATATTCGTCAGCAGAATAAAAATCAAAGCAAATATAAACAAATAATGCAATGAAATGCAGCCTCAAATCAGGGCTATTCTCCTATAATAGAGGGTATACGCGCCACTGTCTGGCTTATGGCGCTAAATACTGAATTCTGATTGGCTTAAAAGTGGTCATTTGGAATTGCTCTGATTGGCCAAAATAAAGTTGTTGATTTTTTTCTAATTGGCTGAAATTTTAATTGTTGAAAATTTTCGAGCGATTTCATTGGTTAAAGAATGTCCACTTTTCAACCAATCAGAGAGCTGCAATAAAAAAAACACTGCTTGCCCATATTTTAATTTAAAAAAAGACTTTTTACACCATAAAAATTATTTAAAAAATCATAAATGGTAGAAAATAGTGTTTTAAATTGTTATATTTATTTATTTCAAAAATATTAATTATTTATACAGGGACCACAAGCGCAAATTTTCAACAATAGGAATTTGCAACTGAAAAAATCAACAAATTCTGATCAGCCAATCAGAAGTGTCCAACTTTTAATGCTTTAAAATCAATGATTTCACTAAGTGAATGTCTCCATCGTCTTAAAAATCGTTCTTTTCACCCTTTAAAACCCCTAGGTGCATTTGGTTAAGAATGTAAATCCTCTGGAGCTCCAGAAAAAGTATCGAAAAAATCGATTTTAACATTGAGTTACGTATCCCCAACAATGAAAATGTCCACTTTTTCTGATGCGCGTATACCCGATAACAATAGGAGAATAACCCTGCCTCAAATATGCGAATTTATTCCACATGCGCGTGTATTACACAACATTATTGTTGTGTAATACACGCGCATGTGGAATAAATTCGCACAATATTTTGTTTACTAACAACGAGCAGAAGACTTTGTTTAAATATCCACGTTTGACCAGTGGCTCTGCTCTTATTCTCTCGAAATCATTTGCCTGAGACACCCTTGATCTGCGGCTTGGGTTGAGGGTTCTTGGTCTTCCTCCGACAATTGTGAGCGAGAATTAGAGGCACTTACCTTGTTTCCTGACAATTATTCTGCATTATTAAATTTTTTATTACTATCTTTTCAAAATTTATTATATCATTTTCTTTTTTTAATCATAATTTAGGCTTTTGGTTGTGTAAATCTAATATTTTCTTCTGTAAAAAGTTTACTCTGTTCCAAAAAGCTGCATCCTGAAAAGAAAAGAAAAAAAAAAAAAAAAAAAACGAGGAAATCTTTATTAAAAATTTTAAAGAATTTATATAATACAAATTGTCCTGATGTCCTGAACTCTGATTTGCTACCTTTCTAGGATTACTTTTAAGTTTAATGGACAACATACATGAAAAAAATTTATTGCAGAAATGAATAGACGGGTACCAAATTATGCTACTCTGAATTTTTTCAGATTATTTTGAAACCCAGAACTATTTTTAAATAATTATTGAAAGTGCAGCCACGCCCCCTGGAGGCGTCAATAGGCGTCCAGTCTCTATCCTTTTTATTAAGAATTCAGGGGTGCCAACTGAAATCACAGGACTTTCAATAATGGGGAATTCTCTTACAACTCAAATTTTAATTTAACTACTATATTATGATAGGGTACATATTAACAATAAGTTTGACTTAAGTTTCAACTTTTTTAACTCAAATTTGGGGACTCTGAAAGGATTATTAGAATAGGGGCAAAGTATGCAACCCGCGCGCAAACCTGAAAACTGTGACGTAGAAACTCCCTAGTTAACACACAACAAAACTACCTGATATCATAGTTTGAGCGTCAAGGAGTGATTGGCTATAAATTTTAGTAACACGATCGAAATCAGCGGGTTTTTCTACCCTAGTATCACTATTTTTGTCCCTAATATCATTTTACTTTAAGGGTAAGGTAACGCCACCAATGTTAAAAAAAATCCCTCTCACAAAAATTCTGAAAAAAATTTAAAATGTTCTCCTCTACACCCCCTATCAGTAGCTAAAATATCAGGTATACAAATACGATCTAGTTTTTGAGTTATGAATTTTTAAAGTTGACCAATTTAACATGGGAGTTTCATTTCTCCATGTTAAAGTAGTCAACTTTAAAAATTTATAACTCAAAAACTAGATCGTATTTGTATACCTGATATTTTAGGTACTGATAGGGGGTATAGAGGAGAACATTTTAAATTTTTTTCAGAATTTTTGTGAGAGGGATTTTTTTTAACATTGGTGGCGTTACCTTACCCTTAAGAGTGATAATCGAAAATATAAATTTATTGCAGGAAAATTTCGCCTGCTAGGCAGTTTCTACGTCACGTTTTAGCGCTAAATTCAAAAGAAGGAAGATTTTTAAAAAATTCTCATGTCTCCAATTTTGAAAATTAAAACTTTTTTGTTTTGGGACATTTAGTTTCAAGGCATAGACTACCTGAAAAAATTTTAAAATAATTCTAGGAGAATTCCCCATTATTTAAAAATAGTTCCGGGTCTCAAAAATATCCGAAAAAATTCAGAGTAGCATAATTTGGTACCCTCTATCCATTTCTGCAATAAAATTTTTTCATGTATGTTGTCCATTATCTTGCTATTTTTTAAGGCTCGTTTCCTGAACACTTGACTGTTTACAATTTAAAATGCTGGAGCGGAGCAATTGTGTGCCACTAGATGCTCCGTCTCTTGCTTTCCAAGGTTTATAGTAGTACTACTAACGTGGTCCACGTCTTTGTACAACCAGTTGTATCAATAAATAAAATTATCTATGAAAATCTCAACCGGCACCTCATTTAACAACAAATATTCATTTGATAGGATATTGTCCCTCGTCTGGAATAACACTTTCGTTTTAAGCAAAGTTGAAATACTGTATGTTTTAATCAAAAAGGAGTTTTATTCGTTGAAGGAGTTTTTTGCTAATAAACTGTCAGAAAATTGTCACTCATAGTGATCGTAAAATATTATTGCATTTTTTACTGACAAAATATGTAATATATATTACTGTATTATGGTTTTATTTATAATATGTTTAGAATTAAGAATATTTTGACATAATATATAAGTTGCATTGTACAACCGATTATTGAAATAAAAATATTATTATTATGAGCTATCTGCCTACCAAATTAGATGTAATAATGAGATACTGTATGTTATAATAAGTTTTATACTTGACCAATTTACAGCTCATAATTGCACTCACCTGATATAACAGATCTATAGCTCATTATTACAAACCAAACAAGATATAATTGATTTGAATATTACTGGATCGATCTAAGTAATGAAAAGAAATTCTTATTGTTTTTTTTTTTTGTGTTATTTTTTTATTATATAATTAATGAAGCAAAAAAAAAAAAATGTGTGTGTTTGGAATTACAAAGTTAACATCATACGAGGCATAGGGAGATGAATTGAATTAGAGGAAAGCTAGATACCCAAGAGAAAGAGCAATGAGTTTGGATGGTGCCTGCAGTGGTGTTGTGTGCTCACTTGGGCAGGGTGGTTGCAAGGGGAAGTCTAGTTTAGCAGTAGCCACGGTCTGGGACACGCTTCCTTGGAGCCGCACGGATGATGTTGTCCACTCGCAGGATCATCTCGGCTGCCTCCGCAGCAGACACCAGCACTTGTCGCTTCACCACAAACGACTCGGTGATGCCCAGAGCCTTCATGCAGCCAACAACGCCAGCATCCATGTCTGCAGACAAAGACAGTGTCAGTATAAGCTAAGAAAGGGGTTACAATTTCAACAGGAAATCAAAAATGCTAGTAAAATATAATATTTTATTGATTCCTTTGACATACAGTAGCGAGGAATGAGAGTAATTTTATGGGAGTAAATGTAAAATGTTTTGAGAATTTGAGTTTCTAAATCAAGGCATGGGGTCAGCACTTTGATCTTTTTCTATTCTCGCATTCGCCTTAAGTCCTGGTATTTACCATATAATATTTATTCCACTACAAAGAAAATATAATCACTGGGTGGAGAAAGATAGCAATAAAGCACCAACAGTACTATATCACACCTCATCTTATACCTTGTGGTATCCAATCAAACAAGACTAACTGTCAGATAAAGTACTCACTCAGTCCCATTGTAGTCTTGCCCTGGCTGTGGTTGGCTCGCAGCTCACTAACCAGCTGAGCTGAGTCGTAGCCAGCATTGTCAGCGATGGCTGTGGGCAGCTGCCTCAGAGCTCGGGCGAACGCCTCCATCGCCACAGACTCCTTGCCTGCCGTGAGTGCCGCCTCCTTGTTGACTGCATTGGCCATCAGCATCTCGCTGCAGCCTGCACAATCACCCCGTCACACACTGGACCCTGAGCTTGTAATGTATTTCATACTATACTGATAAGGAGACAAATATTTATAAGCAGTCGTTGTCCCGAGATGCAAGATAGTCTTCACAAACAAAACTTTCCTTTCTTAATAACATCAATTTAACCTTTGAACAATGCGTAGAAATATTAAAAATGTATTGCCAACTTTAGGTGTGGGAAATTTTTCAATCAAGAAGTATTTACAGGTGAAATATTAAAGCTACGAAAAAAAAAATATACTGTCGTTGTGCACAATACATAGAGCTACTAAAATTATTCAAAAGAGGGCTCTGCATGTACTAAAAAAATGTTTTACCAAACTGTTACGAATGCAGATCAGCCAAAAGGGCGCTACAACGACGATATGCTTCGTGATCACATTGAAATGTTTCCTCTTTACACATACAGTATTAGATATACTGTACTGTATATAAGTTCTGATCATCAGGTTTATTTCATAAAATTGATTGAATTACAATACATAAATAAACATTGTTTCATTTATATTAAACTAAAATATTAATCAGTTTAACACAAGCTGTAGCCATAGAGAGACGGAGACAGTCAGTGCTTGTGGTCTGATTACTACCAACAAAATCCCTCACCTCCGCCATAGACTGTGCGGGTCTCCCTCACGGTGGCTGCCAGGACACAGAGGGCGTCATGCAGGGAGCGCTCAGCCTCATCCAGAATCTGCTGGGTGGCTCCACGGATGACAATGGTGCACGCCTCGCCCAGTGGCACACCTCCGAAGCGGAGCAGTGTGTCCTCACCAATCATAACCTGACACAATACAAGACATTTAGCTATAGGAATGATCTCTTACATGTAATTAAATTTAACAATTTAGTTTAGAGTACAATCAATATGCTAAATAAGGTGAAAATAATAAAAAGTTTAATTTTAGTTTATCAACCCATCAATTTTTTAGCAAACTGGGAAGTTGTAACTCTAAACTTCTTGCAATTAATGTCATAATAAATATATTATTATACCAATGTAGGGTTGGGTTGGGAGGGAGAGGGGGGGGGGGGAGGATAAATAAAATTTAAAAAAATTTGCTCATTCCCCTCACTTCCACTCAACCAATTACAGTACTATCTAATTAAGGAGATAGAGGAAAAAATAGAAAATCTCCAAATAGTCAAGAGAATTAATGCAAATTATAAATAGAACTTGACTTGCAAGAAATACAATGTATATAAAACCCCTCACCTCCTCAATGACGTCACAGTGACCAAGCTTGACCATCTCTGGGTGGTCGAAGGTTGACACAATCTCTCCTCCAGTCACCAGGGCTAGCCGCTCAATGCCGTCAAAGTCTGCGTGCTCGATGGCCATCACACCTGCGTCGGCAAACAGCTGCTCGGGGTAGTTGTAGATCAGTTGCCTGGACACAAAACAAAGGCTTACAATATTGCTAGATGAGCCATGAAAGATTATATAGAAGAAAACAGTTACATTAGGTCTAAATGGATACTTTAGGCATGCATGCTTAAACAATTAAAACATTTTCACCTTGCCTGATCATCTCAACGTTAAGTTAGACAATTGCTAGAGTACCGGTAGCAATAAGGCTTGAAGATGAACCTCTGTAACATTGGTAACCTGCTCCATTGAAATGCTGAAAAAGTTGCCTAACCTCTATGTGACATTTTTCTGGCAAACTAAACACTTACTACGGAAATTATTAATTATTTGTGTGTACTTCAACATATATCATTATAGAATATAATGGTGTTGCTTCTGGCTGAAGGGATGTGTAAGAGTAGTTTTTGTCTTCTATTGTTGCCGAGGACAACACTGACCTGTTGATGAAAACGGTGATGTTGTGCTTGAGGATCTTGCCGACCTTGTCCTTCATCTTCTCCTTCTCAGCGACCTCCAGCTCTGCGATCTTGGCCATCGAATCAACACGGACACGAGACCCAAACACCTTGATCTTGTCAGTGTCCATGGGAGTGTTGGCGATGAGGATGCGAGCCTTCTCCACGCGCTTGGGCTGGTGCATGCCGGGCTTCTTGTCCAGCAAGAAACCTGCAGGCATGACAACATTGTGGTTAGGTGAAAACAAGGACAAGCCAAGCTGCATTGAATGACCCAAGGAGGGAGACAAATGCAGGAAGTTTTTGAGAATATGTGTGATACTTAATGTTGCATGATATAAGTTTGAAAACCTAAACTTTTCAATGTAAAGATTGATAAGAAAGCTCCCTTCAAAGATTTTTTAAAACATAAAAACATGCATAAAATATTAAAGGTGAACTGAAGGGATTACTTTTTTTTTCCCGGAACCTTATATTACCTATCCCATCCATCTGCACTAATTTTTTCATGGCAGATACTTATTGTGCTGCTGTAGGACAATTAGTGAAAAAGTGAAGTTATGACGTATCAGCGACGATTGGTTGACTTAAAACTCGCCGCGGTGAAAAAACACACGAGCAACCGCGGAAACTGCCGAGAGAGTGGCGATCGCGAGCCGATCGCCGCTCCCTCGGCAGTTTTCGCGGTCGCTCGTGTTTCTTTGCCGCGGCGAGTTTTAAGTCAACCAATCGTCGCTGATACGTCATAACTTCACTTTTTCACTAATTGTCCTACAGCAGCACAATAAGTATCTGCCATGAAAAAATTAGTGCAGATGGATGGGATAGGTAATATAAGGTTCCCTAATGGAAAAAAAAAGCAATCCCTTCAGTTCACCTTTAAGGCGTATTTGATGAAACTGAAATCTTCATTCTTGGTTAGCTATTGCTGATAATAGAAAAATTAAATTAAAATGTATACAGCAGTTAAAAATTAAACATTACGCAATCCTCTTCTTCTATCGCATTCTTTACCCAAATATAGTTGCAAATTGATAATTTATACCTCTAACTCTATAATAAATGGTAAAAAAAAACAATGACATACAATAAAAGGATAAAACAATGTGCTTGTTGCACTTACCATCATCAAGGAAGGAGTCCTCCATGCACCCTCCCTTCTTCTTGATGATCTGGATGGCAGAAAGGTTGCCTGAGCCCTTGAGCCTGACCACTGCATCCACAGCCAGCTTGGAGAAGTACTCTTTGTGTTGGGACAGGATCTTGGAGCTGAGCGTGGTGCGTGCGATGTTCATCAGGTCCTCTCGGAACAGCTCTGGGTCACCGCTAGAGGTCACACAAGTCAGTACTAAGCACCACACGAGTACCACCACTCGACGTACCTGTGATCTAAGGCAGCCTCAACCAGCGCCTCCCTTGCCACCTGAGTTGCACGGCGCCATCCAGCGATGATGATCTGGGGGTGAATCTTCTGGTCAATCAACTTCTCAGCTTCCCGAAGCAGCTCAGCAGCTGTAAGCAAACACAGATTGATTGGTGAACATCCCAACTTGTTGTCAGTAAGTACGGTAGTTCTGGTCAACAATGTTCTAGGGGCTATTTATACTTGTTAAAACAATCACCCTATACTTGGTAAAACCATCACCCAAGAAAACTTTACTGATCAATAGATACATCATTGTCTCAGAATGTAAATCACACAACTACAAAAAAAAAAAAAAAAAGTAAAAATAAGCTTGTATACTATGTAACTATAGGCTGGTAAGAACATTGGCCTTGTTATTGAAATGCTTAAGTTAGCATATTATTCATAGTATTAATTAATAAGACCCATGATGTACTGCTGTAAAAATAATTTACTCAAATGCAGTGGTGAAAGTAGTTTCAAATTCTTACCAGTGCGCTTCAGATAGAGGCCTGAAGGGCCCAAACCCCCCCGCCGGAGGCGCGATTTTTTGGGAAAAAGGGGCGTGGCTTATTTTTTTTAATTGAAAGTTGCACTAAAATTGATTTATAATTAATTTTTTAAATAGAGTGAGCGATTACATTTTTTTAAAGAATCTATTTTCTAAAAATATTTTAAAACCTGCCCTCTATTAATTAAGAAATGAAAACCAAAAATTTCCCAAAGTTGGTGTCTCGGAGGCGTTTAACATGCAAAATTTTGCCACAGAAAACAGCTTTTTACTTAAACTTTACTTGAACTATGGTACCAATTAAAAAATACGTACGTAATCTATCATAAATTCATTAATGAATTTTCGATTTAAAAATAAAATATTTTTTTACGGAGCCGTTTTTCCAGAAAAAATATTGAAAATCCCACAAAATAAGTAAAATTAAATAATTATTCAAACTTTTAACCGATTAAAAAAAAATGTAGTGTCGCATATTAAATTGCATGATAAAAAAAATATTCAAAAATATCTGTGCTGGCTAATGAAAATTAAAACATAACTTTTAATATGAAAAAAAATCGCAAACAAGTTGTCTATGTCTAGCAGCAGTGTTAATACAATAAAAATATTTTAATGAACTGTTTCACAATTTAGAATATTCTATAAATTTAATTAATTTAATAAATGATACATTTTTTTAAATAATTAAATTATCGTTTAAAATGTCTCAAAAATTAATTTAATAAAAAAATTCCAAAAAGATGTATAGGTTACAATTTTAAAAAAGTGATAACGACTACCAATTTATAGGAAAATTGAAGATAAAATAGTAAACCCAGTAAGCAGTAAACTTACAGATGTTTAAAAAAATATATATAAAATATAAAACATTCTTTGATTAAAAAAATTTAAAAAAAATTACATAATAAATAAATGTGTTCTCAGGCTCGCGCGCCAATAAAAAAAAGCTAGGCGTTTGTGAGAAAAATATTAAAATTAACTTTTTTATCGTAGTCTTTTAAAATAATGTTTTACTGTAGCACTTACTATTTATTTATAATGCAACAATTTTGTATCACAATTTAAATTGTCAATTTATTTTTATCTTTTACCCAATGAAAAATATAAATAAAATAAGTAAATACATTCAACATGGATTTCAATTACTTTTTTTTAGTACAAAATTTTGACTTTAAAAGAAAGTACGTGCAAGTTAAAACTTCGTGAGATAAATAAAATCAAAGTACAAGAACATGTATTGAGCATGATTATAATGGTTTATAATGTGATCCGTTCACATGCACTTGCAAATATTGTTTTTTTCATTAAAAATAATTGATTTTTTTAGTAAATTTCGATCAGTGTCTTACCAGTGCGCCGCACTGGCGTCAAATGTCTTACCAGTGCGGCGCACTGGTGCGCACCGGCTTACTTTCACCACTGCTCAAATGCTACTGTGTAACCTCTATCAGCTTATTCTAACCCCTTATGTATTATATTTACATACATTAAGCCTACCATAAATACCATAGTGTAAAAAATTTTAAGACTACCACAAATAAAGAGATAAAATTAAATCTATGTTTTTGTTCTCACCATCTATCTGACTCTCCTAAATAAATATTTAGAGGCCCTTCTAGGCAATCTTGGTATGCTGTTTTTATGAAATAAAAACTACAAGAACAAGACTGATATCTCAAAACTCCATTGGATGGAAGATGCCCCCCCCCTCCCTCAAAAATGCAAATCTATATTTCTTTGCATTTTTGATGCAAAAGTATCAGAAAAACAGGCAGGACACACATTCTGTCTGAAACTTGTGTGAAATAAAAAAGTGCATATCCAGAGCATTTATTAATAAATAAATTTTTTACTGTATTAATAATTCAACACTTTTGGGCAATTGGGACAAATGGCGTTGGTTGTTGTCACCAATGAACTCTTGCATAGCGACAGCATTTCCTTATATATATCACACCTGTTCATGCACAAGAAGATAACTTTGCTGAAAGAATGTTCTTACCTAAGACTGTGACGGAGGTGGTTCCATCTCCCACTTCATCGTCCTGGACTCTGGACATGTCAACGAGAATCTTGGCGGCAGGGTTGTCAACTCCCACGGCCTTCAAGATGGTGGCTCCATCGTTAGTAATCTCCACCTGGCCATCGCTGCGACCGTGAGCTACGAGGATTTTGTCCATCCCCTTGGGACCCAGGGTGCTCTTCACCAAGTCTCCAATGGCAATAGCTCCGACGAAACTCGACAGTCGAGCTGTCTCAGCCTTCTCCTCCTCAGCCTCATGCTTGAGGATTCTGACGGGATTCAAGGACGTCTAAAACAGTAGACATCTGTTTAGAACGCACAAGAACAGGAGAGCTAAATCTAGATTTTATAGTCTAATAGTCACTTATGACAACTTCAATACGGTACAGTATATTAAAAATACAGTGTAGTAAAAACATCAGTACCATGGTACATACAGTACTAAGGATATTGTCGTGTTAGTAGTTCCAAATTTGCTGAAGTCAGTAAGAAGTTTCCGAATTACCAATTACTTATATCCATAGGAAACCAGCATTTCGTCAGCAATTTAGAAACTTTATCCCAGGTTGAATTTGGCAATTAGACACTTCCAGAATGATTTGCTGTTGAGGGGAAGGTGTCAGTCATAAACCTATGATAGCATGATATGCAGAGGAATACATAGACATGGGGGTAGACATGATGGGAGGGAATGCAGTTTCTAGAGATTTAACCCCCCCCCCAAAAAAAAAAGGTCTCAAATTGTGTATCTAGAGAAAATACATGGAGCATTCACTCTCCCCTCCACTTCTTATGACAGAATCCTTCCTGGTGGTAAAAATTCTTTTTGAACATTTTTCTTCGCTATGCCACCATCACCACTGAAAATGTGCGATACAAAAGCATCAAATGCAGTATAGATTCACTGAATCAGGCAAAAAAGATGAATGTGTACTATACTGTTTATGCAGCCATGCATATGATACTGAATCATAATAATTTAAACTAAACCAGTCAAAAATATGCATATATTATATTATAAAACTATAATTATTATGCATCTAGCATACATTACATTTAGTATGATAGGATATGATTCAGTATGCATAACATAAAAATAAGAAGAAAAGCGAAGTCGTATCGTACGTACGCCAATGTTCTCAAAATTCATGAAGCATGACAGGGTGTTGGCCTGTAAATCCCATGCAATAGGCAGGCTAGGCTGGCCAGGTGATGCAGGTATCATAAAAGTGGTTATAATGCACATAAAGAGTAATATCTTGAATACACAAATAAGCATTTCATTGCGTGGTTTATAAAAATTAACTAAAAGCCGTAATAGTGATTCATATTTCATTGAAATGAGCAAAAACCGGTTGCAAATTGGACATGTGCTCTTGCGCCCACACAGAATGACGGATCATCACCTGCTTTTAAAATTTTTAATTTAACCCATCCAAGTAACATGTCGCATTATTATTAAATAACGTACTTAAAACTCAAGTTTAATATTTATTAATATAGACTTACCATTTCTGAAATTTGTTATTTTCTTGGAAACTTCCAGAAGGCGTCAAGAACGACAAGAACACACCACAGCGAAAATCTTCTTGATCTTGACACGAGGAAAGTTCACGGTTTCGCCGCAAGAGGTGCGACTTGCGAAAGTGAAAATCGAAATCCACCATATGATTATCAAAAGTTTGGCGGGAAAACGTAGAAATATCGAGAAACATCCACCATGGCAGAAGATAACCGTGATTTTTGTAGATATGGGGCGAATTGCTACCAGACAAATGAAATACACCTTCAAAAGTATAAACACGAAAAAAAGGTGAATCTACTAGTACTGTTTTTTTACATATTGGTCACGCAATCAAATTGTTGAACGCAATTGTTCAAATCCAAAATACATTGTCAGGTTTTTGACCCCGTGCACATTTTGCATGATTATTACTGTATCGTTTATATTATGCAGTGTGATACTGCCATGTATGCATATTAATGCATTACATTCAAGAAGCATTAGTGTATGCATATATTATTAGTCTTTTATTAAACACAAAAAGTGTACATACAACATACAGTATAACAGATCTTAGTTTACCACTAAACAGTTCAGTAGACTAGACGGCGCCAGATATATCAGCCAATGAAAAGGCTAGAATGTCAGCTGGCCACCTTTTCATTGGCTCATATATCTGGCGCCGTCTAGTCTAAGCTAAACTGAGCTGTTTAGTGGTAAACTAATAAGATCTGTTATACTGTAGTATTATATATCTGACAGGGTTACAGGGTATATGCGTACTGTACTGTACAGTATGCATATATGTAGAGCTGCAGTGCATAGTTTGAACTATATACAGTCAGAGAACCTATAGAGACCTCCGTGACATATGGCCAGAGATTTGATCAGAGTTTCGCTGTTACTGAGAGTGGCGGCGCTGCTAAACGCACAGCACGGTTGGGCACGGCCCGGTTTTTGCTGGCTGAAATTGCGTTCGCAGAGCGAGTAGCAGACCATGCCGCTGCGATTCAGTGGCGCCGCCACTCTCAGTAGCAGCGAAACTCGGCCCAGGTTGTTCAAATTCCTCCTAGCCATGTCACGGAGGTCTCTGTAGGGTCTCTGCTATACAGTACAGTACTGTATAACTTCAATTGTAAATTTTGCTCACTGCACGGCTAACGTACCAAAGATTGCTATTCTTTAATTATACAGCTATAGTACTGTGTAACATAGTTTTTCATGCACTCCCAAAGTCCGGATCTTAACATTTAGTTACCCAGCAGTTGGTCCCTGTTTGTAGATAGATAATGCAATATTAATACAGAGTACATAATATATCACATAATATAACAAATATGTGTAGTCCAAATCTTGATTTTGGTAAATTTCCCTTACTTGGTTTTGTGTGTATTGACAGTATGTATAAAGGTATAATTAAAAAAATGACCTACAGTCTATACGTGTGTGCATGTGTTTTATTTACATTCTAGGAAGAAAAAGGTCCTTCGCCAGAGAAGAAAGCAAAAACGGAGGAATCTGAAACCAAGAAAGTGAAGGCAGAAGAATCTATTTTCAAAAAAGCACCAGACAAGGTTGGATCAAACAAGCCACTTCCTCCTAAAGAGACACCAGTACCGTCTAAGCCTCCATCAGTGCCAGGCTCTCTACTAAATGTCAAAGACAGTATAAAGCAAAAGTTCCTTGTTGAAATGCCCAATGATTTTTATAGCTTCTGGGAATTTTGCAAAACATTGAATAAAGAAGATCCATCTGGTAATTAAATTGCATAATAATTTTTATGAACGTGCAGCAAATTCTTTATATTATTAATTGTTGTCAAAAAGTGAAATAACTTGTAGTTACATTTTTCAATAGCAACAAATGGAGCTATATTATAGTCTTTCAAGTGTTCCCCATTGCATGCAGTGGGTCCCCCTCCCCCCTTCCCCATATTATACTGTACGTCACCATGTTAGATTTTTTTCCCTTGGTAACTATTAACTATTAAAAAGCTCTTAACTTGAAAAAAAAACTACCATTTCGACCATTTAAAGGTGTTCCGATTTTCAATCAAAAACTTGTTTTCCTCTAAAAATTAGCTTTTGTACCAAAACAGCAATTTTATGTGTTTTTATGTCTTTAATATATGTAAATCACAGTTACTTGATTTGTAATTGGATAGTAGTGAGTTTGATCCCACCCAGTCACCGCCAAACTTTTGCACTTAACAGTTTCTAAAAAACATCCACTCGTGCATCCGGAAGGTGAGCTTGTTGGCATACTCCATCAATTACTAACCATTAACCATCTTGACTGAGATTTTCATAGTTCCCTCAGTCACAACCAGATGAATGCTATAAACTAAGCCATGGACCCTGGTTTGGAAGGGACCTACAAAATCCTGAGCATAGCTATAGGCTGGTTTCATAAAAAGCCAGGAAGTTAAATTTAGTCACTTTTGAAAGTACCCTACAAAAAGGCTCGATTAGTAAAAAAAAAAAAAAAAAAAATCATGACGATCTATCTTAATATATTACCCAATTTTTAATTTTATCCCCTTTGCCATCTAGGCTGATATGATTCTAATGTATAAGTAAACATAAATTGTTATAAAAAAAAATAACTAAATAAATAATAATAACAATCTTTAATTTCTCTTCAATCAATCTTTCTTTGCTAATCCATCCATTGTTGTGACTACAGAAGCCTTGAAGCCTTGTGGGCTACACCTCGTCGGTCCGTTTGATGTTCTGTCAGGGGCCTTGCAAGGAGACAACTACACCCCCTCGCAGCTGCTGCGACACTGGCGCTACTTTTATGACCCCCCAGAGTTCCAGACCGTAATACGTGGAGATGATAAAACGCAGTTCCACATGGGTTACTTCAGAGATGACCCTAAGGAGCCCCCAGCCTTTGTTGGCAGTAACTGTGCAGCAGAAAACTGCATAATCAAGTCATTGGGACCAAACTTGTTTGCAGCCGTGGAGTAAGTGGAAATATTAAAAATACTTTATATTTATATCTTATAGAATAGAATAGAATAGAATAGAATAGAATAGAATAGAATAGAATAGAATAGAATAGAATAGAATAGAATAATTTATTGATTCCTTTGACATACAAATTGTGTGGAATAAGTATATATTTATATATTATTTATATATAAATATAAATAAATTTATTTATAAATTTATTTATATTATTATAAAATATATATTTATATATATATTTTATATTTTATCATTGAATAATATCACAGCATGTAACATAGTAACACATAATATATGCTTCACAGTAATTTTAAAGATGTATGAGGCAAAAAAATAAAAAATATGTGTAAAAAATATTTTGAATAAAATAAACTTCGAGCCCTCTTTGAATAAAAAATTCACACTGATGGTTCACCTTAGAACTTTGAAGTTTTCTTGTATAAACAAAAAAAAAAGTGATAAAATAGTACTTTAAATTCTTTTTGAAACGTTCTAGTTTTGATACTGTTTTGCAAAAATCAACACATCTTTTACAATTTAAAATCAACACAATCATCTTTAGACTTTTATAGCTAGTGTTTGCAGGACTTTTTGTTTGTTGTTCTGATTCAGAATTTGTTAATTTTTTAAAAGACTTGACTTGATGAGCTTTAAGACTTGACTTATGTTTGAACTCTTGTGATTCCATTGTTAGTTTATTAAGAGACTTGCTTAGCTGTGAGACTAATGTTTGGACTCTCTTCGCAGTGCCCACCTGACTGAGCTGCTCAAGGCCACCGATCCCTTCCAGAGGATTCGTCTGAAGAAGGTGCAGACTGCCCTGCAGGCCTGGGCTAAGAAGGATCAGGTGCCGCTCTCTGCCGCTAAGGTCTCAGGCCCTGCCAAGCGGCATTCTGTGTGCCAGAGCTTCCACAAAGGCGGCATCGTCGTGCCATACAACAAGACAACAACCATTGGGTACCGCAAGTTGGAGTCTGAAGGTGAGCATTTCTAAAGAAAAAATTAATGTAAACTGTTGAAAGGACTGGAAAATTGAATGTATTATATTTTCCAGATCATCATTTATAATAATTTTGTTTAAGCTTACTATACGTGTTGAATAATTGTATGTAACTCAGTTCCAACCAATAGGGCTTCATTTAGGGCCTTGGTTGGACTGTATTTGTACACAATTTAATAATAAAAAACTTAAAAAAAAATATATATATATATATAATTTTGGTATTTTTTATTTAATAATAAATAAAAAATAATTATATTTTAGTCTTACAATTTCAAAGAGATTTATTTAATTTTAAAGAGCTAGACCATTCATTTGAAGTCATGAGGTTCGTGATTCATGAAAAGTTGAGACTATCAGAAAATGGTTATCAGAATTACTTCCCAAAATTGCAAAGTGAACCAAAACCCAGGCATTCAGATAATTTATATGCATGGTCCTCTGTAAAGTCAAAGATAAATTATTTCCCACAAAGCATGCTGATGTTTAACAAAACAGTCTAGAAGTTAATGTTGTCATCCTGGCAATTGCACTTATTTGACTGCAACCGACTCTCTGACTGTTACAGTGGAGCTTCGTCGGCTGCTGGACGCCATCGCTGGGGCTCAGACAGAGCAGCGCAGGCAGACGGAGCTGGAGAACCTCGACTCTCTCATCACGGCTGCCAACATTGCCAATGACGAGTCTGACTTTGGAGGGGCCCTTGAGCTCGGCATCAACCTCTTCTGCCACGGCTGTGAGGACTTCCAAACTCCAGCTTTGGGACTTTTGAAGGCCACCTACATGCTGCTGAGACGCCAACCCTTTGCACAAATCCTCGAGGTTAGTGTTTGGGAATGGTTGATATTGTCTCTGAATTGGCTTTGTGTCTTATCAAGAAAATACAAGAAAACTATAGAAGTTTGCATGTCCTTCAAAGATGCAGTGTTGTCTAAATTATCCAGTAGCATGCACAAAAAAAAAACAAAAAACAACAAACATAACAATTAAAAACATGATTAATGTATTTTTCTTCTCTTACAACTCTCATTAAGTCAGAAGCATTGTAATATAATTTTATGATACTGTATTCCACTCTGCTGATGTGAATTCAGGATTAATTAATGTTAGAATGAAGAAGATTAAAAACTTACTTGTTAGATATTTTTAGCTCTTGGAAGCATTACAATCAAGCATTGCTTAGAAGCATTGTGTGTTGAATTCCGTTCTCCATAAGCCACCATATTAGAAAATTTCCAATTTTTCTCTAAAGCTATTATAGGCCATTATAGCTATCAATTTGAAAACATCTCTGATACCCCTCTTCCCTCCCCCCACCTAATGGTCTTTTGTTTTTTAATCATAAATAATCAAGAATATTTTCCTCTAAAAAATTACTTAAATGGTAGGATGGTGGGAATACCCTGACTTTGAAGATCCTTAATAATTTTGTTCATGATAAGACCTTATTTCTATAATATCACTCCACAAATCAGAAATCAAGTTTGTTTCTGTTTCAGGCTCACTTTGAGAACAGGAAGAAGGGAACAGACCTCAGCATCATTGCCCCGCTGGACTGACTTCTCCAAGTGTGTTGAAACCTGAATGGGCCAGTCCACTACTGGACACATCCATGTCAACTGCAAGAAAGTTCATAACTAGTAAATTATTATCTTTTTTTTTAACTTGCATTTAAGCTCATTTAAGTTTTTGTATTGTGGTGGAAGAAAAAACAGAGAAAGTGCTACTTGCAATGTTATACAAAGGGAAATTTTGGAGGGATGGAGGCATGAATTTCTGTTAGGAAAAAAGAGTCTACTGCTACAACGTGACTTCATGCTAGATTATATAATATAAATAAGCAAAGCTTGATTGAAAAACAATTATGGAATAATAATGCTGGTCTTTTCGTAGTGTAATGTTGTTGTTAGTTTATTAGAAGTGTTTTAGGAGTGAAGTTTTGTTGATAAAAGGTGTAAGGTTGGCTGTAATATTAAACTTCGGCATACTAGATGGCATTGTCAATTTTTTCGTTATAAAGTTATGTATACTGTACTCTACCTCACTACACTGCAAGTTACATTAATTACTCACTAGACTGTGCTATTTTGATACGCAAATGTCTCAATTGTCTCATTATAATATAATAAAAATTATTTAATAAAAATAACAGAACTTTATTTTTTTTTTTAATTGTAATGTGTGTATATAACTGTAGCAAAGGAACCTTGTAAAAAAAAAAACATTTGTCATCTGCTATTCATTGAGAGTGCTCATTGAGTGCATTAATTGTATTTAAACTGATGATGAGCCTAGGATCAAGTTAAGCTTGTATCCACTTTTTGAATAATTAAAGGTTAGTTTCTTATATTTTTTTGAATATCCTAGATAACAACTTTGGTTTTTAGGCTATTTTGATTATCAGGACCTCAGATCATTACTTAACTTTTTTTTTTTTTTTTTAATACATATAGCTTTATTTATAATTATTAATTATGTGATAAACATGAAAAAAAATATAGTATTTTATTTCTTCATGGTGATAAAATATAAATTTGATTTGATTTGTTTATTGGATCCAATACAGAATACAGAAATGCTATATTATGGAAATATGGATACATGATGTAGTACATCTCTAACAAAAAAAAAAAAAAAAAAAAAATATTTCAATTTTACAAAAACACACTTAATCTAGGCCTAAAACATTTTAAATATACTGCATGTACATATATACACTAAGTTTTATTGTTCATTAAAGCATTAACATATTAAATTACACTGTTATCGAATACTTCAATAATTTTAATACAACAAACAGATTTACAAATACTAATTAAGATATTGCAGTTTTTAATTGTTTATAATTTAAATGAAATACATCAAATGAAGGAGACAAATTCATCCTAGTACAAGATATCTGGACTCGTGCTGAGTACGCAAACTTATATAGGGACATTTGTGGTACATGCTGCAATCGAAAATAATGCAGGTTGCTGCCTAAAGCTACGTTGCGGTACATGCAAATTTATTGATTCAAGAATATCAGGTGCATCAACATTAAAATTGACAACTTTTTCAAGAATAAAGTGTCACTAATTTCACGTCTCTTTTCGAGTGAGGGCAATTTGTACATATAAGGTTATTTCAAATTTATTTAGAAACACCTTAAGGGTAAGGTAACGCCACCAATGTTAAAAAAAATCCCTCTCACAAAAATTCTGAAAAAAATTTAAAATGTTCTCCTCTACACCCCCTATCAGTAGCTTAAATATCAGGTATACAAATACGATCTAGTTTTTGAGTTATGAATTTTTAAAGTTGACCAATTTAACATGGGAGTTTCATTTCTCCATGTTAAAGTAGTCAACTTTAAAAATTCATAACTCAAAAACTAGATCGTATTTGTATACCTGATATTTAAGCTACTGATAGGGGGTGTAGAGGAGAACATTTTAAATTTTTTTCAGAATTTTTGTGAGAGGGATTTTTTTTAACATTGGTGGCGTTACCTTACCCTTAATTGCAGAGAATTATTTTTATATAAGAGCATGCATGCTTTAAACTTTAAACCATAATTATTATATTATGTTATAATATGTTATATAGTTAGGTTAAATTGAATTTTAACTTTAAACTAGATAGGTCTCTAAAATAGAGTATTTTAGAGCTCCCTAGAGATCGCGAGTATTAGAGACTTCAGTAAAAATAAATATTATCGAAGTTAATTTTTGCATGCAGTACCGTTCAGTGAAAGTTTTATATAATATGAAAAATATATGAATTCTGTTATGCAATGAGAGCTTTCTTCAATTTTATTAAAACAGCATAATAAACGTAAAGTATTATAATTACATAATATAAGTATATTATAATAACGATCACCATACAAATTAATATTTTATTTGTATATAGAAAAACTGTTAATGGGGAATTCTCCTACATTTATTTTAATTTTTTTTCAGATGCTCTATGCCTTGAAATTAAATGTTCCAAAACAAAAAAGTTTCAATCTTCAAAATTGGAGACAAGGGAAATTTTTAAAAATCTTCCTTCTTTTGAATTTAGCGCCAAAACGTGACGTAGAAACTGCCTAGCAGGCGAAATTTTCCTGCAATAAATTTATATTTTCGATTATCACTCTTAAAATAAACTGATATTGGAGACAAAACTATTGATACTAGGGTAGAAAAACCCGCTGATTTCGATCGTGTTACTAAAATTTATAGCCAATCACTCCTTGACGCTCAAATTATGATATCAGGCAGTTGTTGTGTGTTAACTAGGGAGTTTCTACGTCACAATTTTCAGGTTTGCGCGCGGGTTGCATACTTTGCCCCTATTCTAATAATCCCTTCAGAGTCCCCAAATTTGAGTTTAAAAAGTTGAAACTTAAGTCATACTTATTTTTAATATGTACCCTATCTTAATATAGTAGTTAAATTAAAATTTGAGTTGTAAGAGAGTTCCCCATTACTTTAGTAGTTGAACTTCTTGAAGATTAAACGATGTTTAATTAAATGATGTAATTTTGACCTGATCTCTGAGCTCATATCAAATAATTTAAAATTTTAAATGTCCCGCTACGCCAGGACAGAGAGCTTTAATTAAGCCATAGCCCTCTGGTGTCCACCAGAGGGCTATGATTAAACTCTCTGGCCAGGACTTTCTCACCGTGAGGCGCCGTGAGGTTAGGCAACTTGTTCAGCATCAAAATGGAGCGGGTTGTATAATTATGCAGCAAGAACAATAAAATCTGGGGGAGGGGGGGGGAAGGTGAGAAAGATTAAGCTATTAGAGGTTTTATTACCATAAGTTAGCCATAAGAAATGGGTTTTGGGGACAAATGATAGACCCACGCGTATACCCCCACAGCCCATAAATTTATTTTCCCTATATATGTTTTATTCACTTCTTCACCTTGGAAAACTTTCCACTTACAGTTTAATTTTGCTAATATAATCCCCATAATTATGCTCTGTGTTACTCTTACGAGACATATATATGGTGATTAACAAGGCCGCAAAGGGAAATTTTCCGAAGCGACAACTGTACGTGACCGATTCGGGGATGAGAATTTTACCCCCTCCCCCTTTATTCTTCTCTTTTATCTATTCACCATTAAATTTAAGTAGGATGAGCTAGCTGACAAAGCCACGGCTTGCGTCTTAATTTAATAGCATGGTAATATATAATTATGTGACACACTTCGTTTGGGCGGTACTGATCAATTTACCTAATCTCAAAAGGGGAGACGATCGAATCTGTCTAAAGATGCATGAACGCTGTGTTATATAAACTATATATAGCTGCTTCACAGTGTTTTAACGCAAACTTCAAAATTATTGCATGATAAAAATAATTCAAAATATATTTTATATAAGAAAGGTGAACGTAAAACAATTAGCATGCATGCTTCAATTTGAGAACCTTAAACTATATATGTTATGTAATATATATATATATATTATATGCAAGTGCGTTGTAGTACTCTATAGCTTTTGAGAATTTCCCTAGATCACCTTTAGTAAGTTTAGTATCGACGTTTAATTGTTCGAACAATAATTTAATTATATACAATGCATTTATTTTCCAGAACGAATTAAGGCTGTACTTAATTTCTTATTTATTTGCAGGCCAAGGAACATATTATAGAGTGTCGATCATTATGCAACAGAATTAAATTTAAAAATTCATATGTATAATTTTAAATATTATTTATTAAAAAAATAAAAACGATTTACACCAGTATATTATAGCTGTTACATACACATACATTTAGTATACAATGCTATTATATCCCGATATGAGTTTATATACACGCTCTTCACCGAAAATTGTTCGTGTATAAATAATTAAGTTATTTGATGAAAGGTGTGCTATAGGTATGCGAGATCAGTCAGAGCAGGCAGATGTTGCACGCATGCGCTTTATTTGCTAGTAGTTGCCCTCGGCTGCGACTGCGGAGCCGCGTCGTCGTGCGGGAGCAGTCGTTATCGAGCTCGAGTTGAGACTAGAACGCCCTCTCTCGCGCTCAGCCCCGATTGTGACAGATCAACAGCATCCGGCGATCTCTACATTATGACAAACTATCACTTCATAGTGTCAAATCAAGTGAAAATGTGATTATAAATATTGTTAAAATATGAACTTTAAAACTAAAATATCAAATGTTTTACAGTAAAAGTGAAGTTGGTTTCTTTTTAAAAGTAAAATGTCAATTTAAATTATATACTATGTGAACGATACTTATATATTTTTTTTTACTTAATTAAGACTTAAATGTGATCCAATCAATAAACATATTTTTTTTTGTAAAGGATATAAAATTATTTATAAAATATTAATACCTATATAGGGCTTCTGTCGAGCTTATTATAGTAATGCCTTTTTTTAGTATAGCAAATTTTATGTATATTTAATGTAAATTTGACCTGGAACAAAAAGTGGAACTTAAGACACAATGCCCTTAAATCTCGAAGATATCCTCGTGTGTCTTCATTTAAATTGTGTGGCGCGTTTCGGGAGTCGAACCGGGACCAAAACGATGGGCTCATGAGGACGGCATTTGATTGGCTCATACGGAACGAGCAACTCACAAGGTAAAGGAACCATTAATCTAGGATGTATAATAATTAGTCAATTATTATTTTACTTTACTTTTATAGTTGAAAAGAACTTCGATTATGATTTACATAGCTGCAGCTCAGCTGGTTTTTAATTAACAGGTAACAGCTAGAGTAAAGAAAATCAACTTCTGTCTTATACATTTCATCGAGAACCAAAACCAATTTAATTTCTAACGATCGAGCACAACGTTTTTTTTAAAGGAGTTTATATTTTACTTTTGAAAGCTGTTCTAAAAAAGGATGGCCATATTAAGCCAGAGTTCTTTCTTTATCTTTCCCAGAACATTACAAATTTATACTTTTACCGTCCCCAATTTCTTTCTCTATCCCTTTGCAAGTTAATTATTTACATTTTATTTACAACTTCTTTTTATCTCATAAACATCACTGACCCTTAGCTATAAATGAACTTGCTCCTACTATAGATAATACTAAAAAAAAGTTCTTAAATTCGAAATCAATATTACATTACATAATTTTAAAAAATAAACGTTTAATCTCGGTGTTAATGTTAAAAAATATGAAATTACATAATTAAGCTATTTATAAGCAAGTTACTTTGCATTAGGACTATTTATTAGGCATTTATAATATAAGCTTATAAGAATGGAAAAACAATTAAGTTCATCGCAAAAAAGTAAAAAAAAACTAACATGTTTCATCGTTACAATTAATATGTACGTACATGTAACAAAACAAGGTAAAAATTATTGTATTTTTCCATTGAGACTTCAATTCTAACGGCAAAGGGTAATGTGGAAATTGTTAAATATTTACTTTCAAAAAGGGTGTGGTGACACAAAATTTCCATTTGTTTTCCGAGTAATTTTTCTTTAAAGTATCCTCGAGATGAGACTGTCTGCGAATCAATTTGCTGTATACTTGCGTTGCACCTGCCCTGCCCCCGCCATGAGCCAGATCCCACACACTCTATTTATAAGAAGGTCTGCACAGGCTCAAACTTCCTTGTCTAATCAGCTTTCATTCAGACTCTGTGACAATATATCACGTACAGTACTCCACAAAAATAACGACATTCCAACGTAAAATATTCAGTACCTTTTAGTGTTATACAATGGTGGCAATATATTTATAAATATAGATTCCATTTTGATTCCAAATGAAACTTCTATTTCAAATAATGTTTGCGTTTTATGATGATAAAACATAAAATATCACAAGAATAGACTTTCAAGAAAGAAAATAGAATAAGATAATTGAGCCATTTGGAACTTGGAACTATAGTAATAATATTATACTGTATGGGGGGAATATAAATGCTCGAGTGATAAGTAAATATTTTTTTACGCATAAAAAGTACCTCGAGCTTTTTGGAACGCAAAACAAGACCACTAATATAATATCTGTGATAAAGTCATAAAGGTAACTTGTATATAACGTACAGAGATAATAAAATAGCTCTTATTCAAGAATATAATATTTTGCCTTTTATTTTTTCATCTAACAGTCTCTTATGACTGTATGAAACTGTGAAAAACTATTCAGCTTTTTTGAGATTTTTAATTAATACTTTCAACATTGAGGTGAAACAAGCAGTTTTTTCTTGTTAACCAATAGTAACATGTTAACTTTTAACATGGACGGCACAATATGGTTGATCACAATTTTAGAGACTTGAAAAAATCTAACAAAAAATCACTGGAAGTCAGATATCTTCTGTCTAGATATTAATACATTGCGATCGATATTTGTGATTCAAAATGTTATATTTTATATTTGACGTATGTAGCAAGTAATAAATCGAAATCAAATACCAGTCAGTGTGTTATATTTTATCTCGCACTTTGAAACCCATATAGTAAAAAATTTAAATGCAACATTTTAAGTAACAAATATAATGTAAATGTGCATCAGGTGCAAGGTGGTGTTTTTAAACCTTGAGACTCACTTATCAGTTTTGGTTCTGAAAAAGTTGCCTATTAACTTTACGGTGAGATGATCTGGCAAAGCGGACAATTGTTATATGTTTGAGTATTGTTTATATAAGTGAAGTAATTAATGTTATGTTGTAAAAAATGTAAAAATATGTATAATTTCAGACTGCAAAACTATCAGTGAATATTAGTCATCCTCTTCCCCAGTAGAAGGTATTGAAGATACAAACACGTTGTTGCAAAAGCATTAAGTAAAAAGACTAGAAAGGTATTAGACATTACTGACAGCCCCTCGAAATTTTCTAACATTGTTTTTTCGATAGAAAAATGAAAGTAAAAGTTTTTTGCTGATTTTTTATTATTTGATAGTAAATTTAATTATTCTCTTAAAAAAATTATGTTCCATGCATGCATTAGACGAATGTTAGATATTTTGGAAAACTATATTCGATGCTGACACCAAATTGATCATTTAATTGTATTATCGAATAATTTGAATCTTGACTTTACGAAAAATCAACTGTTTCTTCATTAATTTAAAGTGATGTTTTTCAATTTAATTTCACACTAAATTCGTTCCTGATATAATTTATTGGTCAGATATTCTAGACGTCTAGCTCAATGACTATATTTACCTCATCACAGTCATCACTACATTGTACTAGTTACTAATAAATTTAAATATCTAATTGGCCAGATAACTACCGATATATCATAGATGTTTGTAAAGATGAATCTTCACTCGTTCTTAAACTGTTTAGACATAATAAATTATCATTAATGGTGGCGTTTTGGGATGGCTGGATACATTAAGCAACTCTCAAAAAGTTGATATTTATGGATTTCTAGATTTTGAAGCTTTTGAGAGTGTAGATTTAACGATTAAGACCATCACATTGCAATTGCCGCGTGCATATATAATGTGCTCAATATCGAAACTTTTATAATATAGAAGTTTCTTACTCTTGTATATGGTATAAATTAGCAAATAAAAAATGTGTTATTTTTAGATTGCAGGTCATAAGAAATCAATAATAAATATCCTGAAACAGCACACATTTCTATAACAGAGACAACACCAGCAGAAATGCATACAAGCGTATAGTTTATTTGCTTTTTGCTAAATTAACATTATTGCATGGTCTAATAGCCGTTTTAATATTAAAATATTTTATGATCGATTTTTTTTAATATTTATCTACCTTCAAATTCAACAATGTCATTACATACTTATATTTAACTATAATTACTTATATAAATTCATGAGTAACAAAAAATAATTCATGAGTAATAATCGTTGTTGTATTTAAGTTGTATTGTTACCATTAAAGCAATTTTTCTGTATACTAGTAGTTATTGATTTCTTATTGAATTTTTGAGTATTTTTTTGTCAAAAAGGGAGAGAGAGAGAGAGAGAGAGAGAGAGAGAGAGAGAGAGAGAGAGAGAGAGAGAGAGAGAGAGAGAGAGAGAGAGAGGGGTATTTATTTCAACTCAAGTAGCTCGCTGACAGCTCCCTATTAGAATACTTGAGATAAGAAAAAGCATTTCTACAATGGCTTGGCAATAATAATAGGATGCTTCTTTGTTATGCGGGTTGCAGACTAAAAGGCGGTGTTTGTATGACGTCACTGCGAAGATGGATGCTGGGCTGGGGAGGTTGGCAGATAAAGACTCCTCCTCGCTTAAAGAGGAACTTCAAGGGGCTATTGTAAGTTAACTCCTCCAAAGTGTAAAACGTTGTCGAAAATATTCAACGACACAAAAATTAACTTACAAAAAAGAGCAGTTAATGGACTGTAATTATTATAAATTTAACCTAGAAGGAGGTTTTATTTTTTAGAATGTTTTATATTTAATAAAGAAAAGACTACAACAAAACGGTAAAAAATGTGTTGTCATTATCTTTCATTAAAAACAATAGTACATTGTTCTTTTTTCAAAATTAAAAAATTAAAAATATAAAATTATCATAAAGTTGCCTCAAAAACTGACTACCATGCCTTCCTTCCATTAAAAAATAAATAAAAAAGATTAGAAAATGTACCTAATTATATAGCAGTACATGCTTCTATTTTTTCCTATTTTTAAAACGGGAGAAAGAAATTTCGAAATCAAATATATATTTATTTAAATATTTTTATAACGTTAAATATTAGTTTAAAAAAAATGTTCATTTAAAAAATTCATGTAGTATGTATAAATCATTACTAATATAATTCTTTTGTTAAAATTATTGTTGCCTCGAAGGTGTTTTCAGAAGCAAATTGCCTCCTCTCCAGTTTGTCATTATCGAGGCTGGCACGAGCGGACGCCTGTGAATAGGCAACCTGTTGGCCTCGTGAGCTCACAAAGTTGCCTACCGTTCAGGGGCCGTGTGAGCTTGCGTGCCCGCCCGAGACGTGTAATCACAAGTCTGCTGCCTGAAAGAAAACAAATTTTATCAGTCTATATACCACTGGTCGTGAATTCGAACTTTCCGTACAAGTAATATAAGGTTTATAATTGCAAATTTTGTGGTGTTATAGAAGCAAATAAATTCTGAGGTGACTGTTTATAATTGTTATTATTGGAAATCTTATACTGTACGAAAGTAATACTCTGCAAGAGAGATAGCCCTGCAGTAAAAAAGTAAATTATAATTTTTTAATATATACGATATTGTGGAACAATATAAATTTTATTTAAAAATAAATAAGAATATATTTTATAAGAATTAAAACTAATGTGGGCCCCATTCATGAAGGGAGTTATTCAGGTTTCTCACTATCCACGTTTAGTGTTATTGAATTATACCGTATAAGCTATGGCATTAATCACGGTTAGTGCGAAACCAAGATATCTTTCTAAATAGTTCTTTCATGAATCACCCTCATTGTATATTATTTTACTTAATTTCAGACATGTTTTGTTTTAAAACATATTTACTGAATTTATGCTAAGTTCTTTTACTAAGAAGTGCAGATGTAATGTAAAAAAGTGCTAATATATCAATTTATAGAGTAAAATTTAAGACGAAATATGATTAACATGTTGAAAATATTTATGCATATTAGCTATTAGAATCGTTAGGAAGGTTTCACGAGGAGTATGATTTGTTTATTTGGGTTTGCCCGGCTGGAAATAGAGCAGTGACAGCGCCCGGCTACTTTATTGTTGCTGCTGCTGGACAGAGGCTGCAGCGAAAAGGAATCTAGGAGCTTGTGACGTCACAAAATGATCGAATGTCCAGCGTTAACTACTTCCTAGATATTTTATACACCTCGGAATAGCACGAACGTTACTTCCGATTGTTTGCGTTGCCATGCAGTCTATGAAGATGTGGTGACCTTGGTCGTTTTTTCGAGATGGCTAGACTGATTGTATAAAGGCGGATTCATATGGCGATTTCCAGCCTGCGACGCGATGCGAATAATGCGCACCTGCTGTAACATCCATTGACGGCCATATTTGGCGATTAAAAAAAGGGCATCGTACTTTAACGCGATATTCGCTGCCGCAATGGCGAATTCGCTTCCGTATAGGATTTCACAACTTTTACGTCAAAATCGTGTCGCATCACCGTTGTCGCCATCTGAATCCGCCTTTATTCTCGCCGCTCCCAAAACTGCAAATCTGCAGCTCTTTGATTCGTTAAACTGCAGCTCCAGTAAATAAAGCAGGGGTAAAGTTCGTGCTGTCCTGAGGTATTAGTGTATGTCTGCCCACAGCCATGAACATTAATTAGTTGAACAGTTAACATTTTAAATTTGCTATAAGCTTAATTATTGTGTTTTCTTGAATTTACGGTATTATTTCGCTGTGAAGGTAGTAATTAAGCCAAGCATTTCACCAAATTAACTTTTCAATAGCTAGCTGTATGGTTGTGAAACACAACTGACAATTGTGAGATCAGCGGAATTTTATTAATGTAGTGATTTGCAAAACAATAAAAACGACATAATATTTTCTTTACTATACAAAGTAACATTTGAGTAAGAGTGGTTGATCAATTACTAACATTAAATCAAATTGGAGATACTTTTATAAGAGTGGTGGCTCTACGACGAATAATGTTTCATGTTTGATAAAAAAACTCGAGACGACCTTTTCTAACAAAATTGATTAAATTATAGATTATCCATACCATATCTCAGTGTACAAGCCTCATCGGCGATGAAATATTAGAAATTGTGAAGAGCATAATAAAATAATCCTAAATAACAGTCGTGTTCTAGTTCATATATATACGACAACTTCACATTTTAAATTTGTTTTTCATAGGTCTGTTCATAAACCCTGAACTGTACGTGTCATGTAACTTTTCTGCATGCACATATTTCCTTACATGCAATTGCATATAAGGCAAATTGGATGCACACAATCAATTTATTTAATTACACTCTAATATTTCACAAATTGTAACTATAACTAGAAAATTAATCAGTAAGTTAAACAAACATGATGGAATGCTTTATCAAATCTTACTCAAAACGTTTCATTTAAAAAAAGTTCAATAAAAAAATATGAATTCCACTCGTCTAACGACTTAAAAAAAAATGGTCCATGTATTTTGTTAAGTATGTAACAAACCTGTGACGTCATATCGGTCAATATATCGGCTTGATTGTCGCGGCAGCTTGTTAGTCTGCGCTGGGAGGTGCTTGTGTATTTACCATCACCCTGCTGCCCCGGTTAGCACAAACACACATGGGGGCGGTGGGTCTACATGCCTGTCTATATCGCTCGTGCCTCGCACAACGCCATTCACATTAATGAAAAATATTAAAGCAAAAAATGCACATAAAAACACTAATGCAACGTTTCAATTAAAAAAAAAAATGCTCGATTAATTTTTTTTAAAAATTATAATTGAATGCTGTATATTGTATGAATTGTATAATATAATGTTTATAATTTGAATGATTTTCGGAATAAAAACTAGAGCTTTTGGTCTAAATAAGAATCTTGCATGCGATGTCAGATCATCCCATGCAAGTTTCAATGGCTGGAGTTACTTATAGGTTTTACAATACGACAGACAATAAATTATTATTAGAACGGAGAAATTTGAATTTCTCGCTGAGGACAATTTTTTTCAAACATTTGATGCCTTTAATGCAAATTAATAATTGTGTATCCTCCAACAACTCCAACATGGTGGCCTGATTGGGTGCAATTCTCTGTAAAGTAGGCTGTTTTCTCATTGCAAACCTCTTATATTTGGTGACTTTGAAATTTAAGATGGAAATGCTTACAAGTTGTTAGTCAAAGTTTGAGCATCATCGATTATAACATTTTAAATGGTTGGTGAAAACTTTTGTTCTAACTTTTGTAAAGAAAGAGCTTTAGGCTTTACTGTCGATTGTGAACTTCTTTTGTTTGCGCAAGAGATCACTCAATTTAAGCACTCGTCAAAGCCATGAGCTGCTTTATAATTAACACAGTCGATATTTTAAGGCAAACGAATACAATTTTTGGCACTTTTTGCATCGGTCTACTAAGCAAAAATAAAGGGTAGTAATTCAGGGTTTATGAACATACTTTTAAATGTTTAGCAAATCACTTATACATGCTGTATTATTAAATATAATTAAATTAATACATCACATAATATGATTATTATGATTATCTGCTGTGATTTTTTTTGTTCTAGTTAGTAAACTACATGATAATTAAGTTGGTTAAATATTTATTTATTTCACCAGAAATATGCACATATTAACATATTATTATAAGAATAGAGAATAAGAAAATGGTGAAATAGGATATTTTACAAGGCAAGAAGCACCAGGACACATAAAGTGGTAAAATATCCTTTTACTAAATAAAAGCTAGAATTCACTAAAAACAAAACAAAAAAAAAAAACATATCATAAAACAAATTTTCACAATAACAGTCTCATTATATTCTTCATTCACTGCAGCACAACCCCATCAAATAATACTCATAACAGTATAATTAACACATTGGGTTGAAACTATATTTGACATGATACGTTTTACTTGCCGCCTATATAGACAAATGATATCTCCTTAAATGTAGGCAAATTGTTTACATCAAAACGTAAGTAATAATAACAAAATAGGTTTGTAAACCGCCATCTTGCTTCAACTAAATGTAACTTTATGATTAACAATTTGCCTAACCTCAAGGGGAGATAATTTGACCAATATTAAAAATTAATCAATATAATTATGTTTGGAGGAGAAATTATTTGAGTCAATCCATAAATACTAAAAGTAATATTATATTTGATATCTTACACATAATAAATATATTTGTAATAAAAATACGGCAATTAACAAATTAATGACAAGCTTCAACGTAAAAATGCCGCAGCGCCGCATTCTGACATCGCTCCATAAGGTTTGTTAGGAGAAAAATCTTATTTATTTTTTCATTCAAATTCTATGCTGCACAAAATCTCGAATATTTTTTATGTCGCGTGTAAAGTGATCTTTCCCGTGGCTCATATGAATTATTAATCTTGCCCTTCGATCATAAGAACCGTCAGAAAAAATTAAAAACCAGGTACCGCTGGGTTAAAAGATAGGAAGCTTGATAGAACATGTCGTCGCGCGCAGTTCGCGCGCTAGATTTTCATTGGGTGAGAGAATTGTGTCGTCAATGTTGAAGCTTCTCATTAGTAGAGAATAGAAAATATATGACTCCAGCTAGAGCATGAACTCCAGCCAGCCAGCGTTTATAATGATTTTGCTGTACAAAACGCAGCACATTCACTACTTCAGCAAATTAAAGAATGTCTGTGTGTAAAAGAGTGCAATTAAAATTTGCAACTGCTTTTAAACGAGTTAAAAATATAATATGACATTCGGTTTGGTTCTCAAAAAAACTAAATTTAGGTAAACTTAAGCTTTTTTTATGCATTGTATATTTATTACAACTTTAAGAAATGTCCGTTGTAAGTTCGAATTTTGCAATAAGTTGAGATCTCAATCTGTATGTATATTAGCAGCAGGAGCAGCAGCAGCCAGCGTCTACAAGGAAGATCGAGAGACTTCTATTTAGCTGCTGCTGCAGGAGTTTATGTGGGAACAGGAAGATGCCTGCCGGCCATGTTGTTTATATACCGGATGTAATCAAACTGTAGCCTCGTGCGTACAAACACTACAGCAGCAGCAGCAGCTCTGTGTCTAAACTATAACTGCCAATACTTCATAGTTGCGTCATCTCAAAACACGTGTTTTTGCAGCTTGAAATTCCAAGAACAACGTTGTGTTTTTTTTTTATGTTAATACTGCGTAAATTAAATGATACTAAAATTATAGTATTCTCTACCCACACCATTAGTATGTTTCGTGATAAAATGTAAATTTTATGAATCAACAATCTATGTACAGTTTAATAAAATTAAAGATTATTTCAGGAAGTAGCTGAAAATGGACGGAAATTTAATGTTCAAATCCTGAAAAATTGGACATAAGGGAAAAGGAGATCTAATATGCAAAATCTTTATTTTTCAATACAAATTGAAATCCCGGAAACCTCGCACTTCCGGCTACTTCCGGGTGTAATCTTGTATAGTTAGAACTGTATATTATATGCTATTATAAAGTTACGCTACATTTACTTCGTGTTTGGTCGTAAATTTAAGATTTATGCATCAATATGTTGGCGAAAGTCTTTCTTTCGCAAGTCTCGTAAATCATATAAATATTGAAATGTAAATTGCGAATTTTTCTCTCTGAATCATGATGCTGATTTTAGTAATTTATAATGGTATTATATTTAGGCAGTTACATATTCACATATTCGTTTTGTTACGTGCAGGATAAAAAAAAATGGCAATTTGCCTGTGAGATCGTTTAAAAGTGTTATAACTTTAATTTTTTAACTAAAAATTGTAAGAATATAAGTACATAAAAATATTTTATGTTGAATTACAATGAATGATAAAAATCCTTGGAATCAGAGAGGGATAAAAAATAAAACTTTTAACTATATCTAACAAATCATTACACATATAAATGTCACATACATTTTACTTGATGTAATGATAATTTAACGTAATATCACGGGATATAAAACATTAATGTCCAGACAGATAAAAAAAAACTATTTTTTATTGTTCCTCTAATAAATCATATTTAGAATAAGTCATTAAATAAAACAGTACATTTTTTGTCTTCAACTTATCAAAAATCACATCTTTACAAATTCAACGAAAGATCAATTCTCAAAGGGTGAATCGTTATTTAATTTGATTTTATTAATTTTTTATGTGTGACGATGTTTGAAGTGATAAATGACATAGATATTGTTAGGTTACCTCGCTCTATACTCTATAAATAGGGTATAGTCACAGTATAATATATTATATATTATGTAATTAATGATATTTTTCACAGGAATTCCTCGCGTGACTTGAATAATTACGCCGTTACCTGAAATGTCAGTGAACTGATTTATTTCGTGCTCACTTACATTAATGTGCATTATATTGACTGGCTTTCGTGCTGTAATTTTAACATATAAAGCTATACAGAGCTGCAGTGTGGAAAAAGGTGACAAACATTGTGCTTTCTCAAAGGAGTTAAAATTCATTACACTCACATGCATGGACTGAGCTTACAAATAGTGAGAGTAACATCAGGGCTCTCCAGAGGTGTAAAAGTCTGTCTTATGGACGAAATTTCACTCAGAAAGGAGCTTAAAATATGTATGATTTCGTGTACGCCCTTTTTTTATATACCATTTTACAGTCGGCAATACAGTCTGTGGAACAGTCCTGCTGGTATTTGACTTTATGATATGAGAAATACGTCGTACATGCATATAAATCTTACTTGTTAGATTATATATGGTCGGTTTCAGTTTATATAAATTTTATCTCCTTTAATTTAATATTACATTCGTTTATTGACAGTATTATACAGTACAACATTGATATAACATTAAATTAATATTATCTATTAAGCTTTGTAAAAAAACGTTATCAAACTTATCAATATACTGATAGGCTACATACTTGAATTTTGATTGTCTTATAAATTTTAATATTGTTTAATTTAAATAATACAAATTTAGTAAATAATGTATTCATAAGTCATAACACGAAATTTATATTATCATTTGTTTCAATTCGTAAATAACTTGTTTATTATTTGCGAAGCAATTTTGTTGTGAAAAATGTTAAAATTTACAATTTATATCTTAGCAGCCGAACAAAAATCATTTTAATGAAATTTTTTGTTGAGTCTTTATCCAACGAAGTTTACCAACGTTTATGAACCACAACCAAAGATGAAATTATATAGACCAGTACATAATCGTTAAAACGCAACCATCGCTGTTCTATTTTTTGAGACTATTCTAACAAGCAACTGTGTAGGTAACAACTAAAATTTTGACATACATATATAAAATTTTATATAATTTGATAAATTCGCGAAGCCTGACCATCGCTCCGCCGTGATGTTAGGCAACTTGTCCAGCGTCATCAAAACTCAGCTCAAGTTTAATTAAAGACTCCACCCTGTTCCTACTGTTCATGTAAACATATTCATTTATATGCTGCACAGGTTGCCTAACCTTCAGGCAAGAATTTGTTTCAGATAATATATTTTTGCAACCTAATCTGTTCGCATAAAAAAATCTCACTTTTAATTTAAAATCCTTGTGAAATGCATCAGATATTGGAGTAACTGAAGAACTTTTATCAAGACGTTTTTACAGAAGATACGAAGATATTATTCTCCAAACAGTCATAACTTTACTATCCGTAAATACAGTTTTATGATCAGAAAAGTGTGTTATTAAAAAATAAATCCATGTATAAAAATAGTTCCACACAGTCATGCAGATGAACCGCAGAACGTAAACACCTGTAGTGTTTACTACGTTGAAAATAACACGCATGTTATTGAATTATCAGAATTTACTTTTTAATAAATATCACTTTTTTCAGTGAAGAAGTAGTGGGTGGATCCATACAACCCTCAGCTCGGTTTCAAGGGGGGTAGGGTAGGAAATTTTTATTTCTCAGGGTATGAGGAAAGGGCTCGAAATCGTTGTGGCAGATACCCACACGGTAATATCTATTTCGGGACGGGACACCATTCATAATCAATAAACCTCAAGTATTGACGTATTTTTATTTTCAATCTATATTTTATTATTATGGGGAACAAAAAGTTTGTGAAAACCGATTTTGACGTTGCCATAAAAATGTTGAGATATTAAATTTTCAATTGTTTGTCTTTCTCGAAACGTCAATTTTGGACAAAAGAACGTTTATGGTCGCGCAATATCGATCCCAATCAGCCGGAGGCACGTCGTGGAACATTTTGCTTGTGCGCGTTGGTGAGACTAAATCTGCCCTCGGGGGTTGCAGAGCAGCTGGGACTGCGTACAGCAGGAGACTTGCAGAAACTCCGCTTGAGTCTGGCAGAGGAAATCGGACCCCGTTGGCGGTGCATTGTCAGCAGCGATACTTTATTGATCTTCAAAACACAAATAGAAATCAATTCTGCTTACACCATATAATATTATAGATAGTAGCAAGTGAAGTCCTATTTTATATAACCATAAAACTTTAGTAGTAAGCTGACTGCATGCTTGAATTAGTGTGTTTCAAAGTAAGCCTATAATTTTAAGCATGTAACCCCCATCTGCTGGAATTTTTAGTTTAAAATAATGGGAAAATGGTAATTAAGGAATAAAATATTTATATCTTTGTTCATAATCAGAATCAAGAATCAGATTTTTCCTATGTTCCCTGTACAGATCTCTGATTCTTGGTTCGTGAATTGATTGTGAATTTACGAACATAACTAATAAATATTTTCTTTCGTAAAAAAAAAGTATAGTAATCAAAGATAACAGTACAATAAACTGCTGAGATTCAATACACAACTATATACACAGTACTAGCAATGGTAAACAAAGTAAAGGTATGCACAAACCGATAATGATGTAAGAGCTATAATTTAGTGTACACCTGCAGTAATTGTAACTTTGCACTCTGTTAAAATAAAGGTCCAATCTTCTAAACTTAGAATGCAGCTGTATTTTGTCATGAAGGCAGGCAAGCAACTTTGACCGCGTAAAAAATTCATTGGTCGCTACTATATAGCTGCTGAAATACAGCTGCATGTGTGTACATTTAGGTTATTGGATCTTTAAAAAAAAAAAAAAAAATGAAGATTACTAGAGTCTGCATGCTCTCAGAAAAGCAATGAAAGTAATAGTGTACATTCATAGAGAAATGTACACATACCAAGAGGGTAATAAAGTTACATGAATTAAGTTATGAAAATAACTTTTAACAATATTGTAATTGAATCCATCGTAAAATGTTATGTTATGAAAGTGATCCGGCATATCATTGGAAACAAACAGTTTGTAGAAGAGCGAATGTTTGTGATGTGCATGTTTATTTATAAACGGTTTAATGTAAGCCGCTTTGACAGGCCAGCTGACAGCCAGCATGCATGAGACGGAGAACACCCACACAGCTGTCTCTCACGGTCTAACCACCATGCACCAGTAAGGCTATATACGAGAGGTTCGCGTGTCATTGTAGCATTCGAGGGAGCATAATATATTGTGAATGATTCTTAAATTTTGGTTTCTTCAAGGAAAGGTTCAAAATTCATGGAGAAGATTGGGTATATATATATGGAAATATGTCCAACTATTTTCATCTCTAAATAATTCACTTTTATAAAGCTTGACTGAGGGAACCATGGAAACTTATCAATACATCCACTACCTAAAGTCAGGGGAACCATACCACACAAGTGAACTGCTCCTAAAAATGTCATGATATACCTTTTTAATTGTGTGCCATACATCAATACCGTAAATTATTTAACTTCATCTAAATTTTATCAGTCCAAATATCTATATATTATTATATCGACATTATTGATATATAGCTAAATTACATTTTATAGCTTGCATGACAAAACTTTCATGTTTAAAAATAGTAAATGTATTTTTACTTAAAATAAATATATATTATGTAAAAAAGGACATTAATATTACATCAATTTTACATAGTTCTTCAAAAAACATAATAATTAAGTTATTGGTTTTGCTATTATTGGAACGAATAGAAAAACGCCCAAATTTGTTTAATATCGGGAAATTTGTACAATTATCTTTTCAGCTGCCATGTTATATTATTGAAATTTATAACATTATACTTTTTATTTTCTTAACACGAAGTTGGTGAGATATATTGATTCATTTTATGTAACATTGTTCTATTTTCGTCGTGGGTGATTGTACCTCATTAGCAACTGTCCTTCCTGCCTGCGTGGAAGATATTCAAGATTTTCTCGCGACCTCTCCTACCTGTCGCACTCTGAAAGGAGCAAGATGAGAGGGAGAGAAAGAGAGAGAGAGAGAGAGAGAGAGAGAGAGAGAGAGAGAGAGAGAGAGAGAGAGAGAGAGAGAGAGAGAGAGAGAGAGAGAGAGAGAGAGAGAGAGAGAGAGAGAGAGAGAGAGGATATCACGACTATAATAAAAGGTTCACGTCTAACTTGATTTTTGTCGGAAAAGCTCGGATATCTTTCGGTTCGGCTCAGCCAGTGAAATTCTTCGTTACAAACAACACACCAATGACTGAAGACGTTACAAACATGACAAAAACCAAGTTAAATGTGAACTAGAGAGTAAAAAGTCAAGATATGTTCACTCTTATTTTTTTTCTCATTATTATTATTTTCGTTGCTAATATTACAAGTATGACAAAAAGTAAATTTTAATGATGATATAATAATTACATAAAGCAACATTCAGCGATATCTTAATTTTTTTTATATATATTAATGCTTATTTATATACGGTTGCTTATATTTCAAATCATTGTTTTCAATTCTATATGTTGATTGTTTGTTATTTCGACTGAGTGGGTTTGGAATAAAGGATGCGTGGGTGTTTGAAGTCTATTAATACTGACAAATAAGTTTCTAGCGAGGTGCGTTAAGGTGCGAACTACGAGATAAATTATTCTGCTACATGGTGTTTTAATCAATAGTTTCTTATACCGCGCTACACAATAAAATTTTACATCATCATAACCTACATTCTACATACAACCCAAGTTTTCATTTACAATTAATTATTTATGATAACTTTTAATTAAAATCTTACCGCAGAATATAATATCTAATATATATATATATATTTGAAGTTTCTAGTCTTTTCATTAAAGTTGCTTGCATTTTATCAATGTTTGTTTGTTTGTTTTTATTTTCGTAATTTGATGAATAAAATATTTAAATTTGATAAGAGAAATTAAAGGGTTCTTTAAATTAAATTTTTTATTTAAAACAATTAATAACCTGAATGAAATTTTTAATGCAAATTTGGATCTAAGGTTGTAATTTGCATGCATATTTTTTTTAGCCCTTTAAAATCTAGGGAAAAGAAGCTGTTTCGTTATATAACCAAACAATATGTTTTTCCCTCTATCCTTACGTGTAAAATATTTTCATGACTATGACGTCACAGCATTTTGCAGCACGATATAAGGGTTTTTAGAATGGTTAGAAATAATAACAAAAAATACCAGTTTATAACTTCTATATAAATATACATTAAAAAAATTCAAGTAGGTCCATTCTTATTCGTAATATAATTTCTTCAGATAGAAATAAAGAAAAAAAATCTTGAATATCTTGTGGTAGTGATGATTAAATTAAAGCGGTGGTTACAAGGTGGGCGACAGGTGGTCTCCTTGGTGATGCATCACCGCGATGTGGCGCCTGTTGGTTGGCATGGTGCCAGAAGTCTAATTGATCCTGACAAACACTCAAGTAATATAATAAAGCACTCCTATATCATATTAGCATTACTTTGTAGTACCTTGTCAGTACTTCACCTCTATCTTTCATGTAAAAAATAATTACATTATAATTTGCATATATATAACTTTTTTATTTATCTTTTCTTATCTCTTTTTTTTTTTAAATAAATTTACTAGAGACGGAAAATAATATGTAATCTTTCTGCAGTTAATTTTATTTACTCGATAGTACAGCTAACCTAGATATTTTATAAATTCACTGTAAAATCATTGTATAAAATCACTGCAGTGTAATATAAAATTGTATAATATCGGGGTACATTTTCATGCCAGCCAATCATAAATATATCTACATGAAACTCAATAATATATAGTTTATATACTGTATACTACTGCATGTACTTACTAATATGCAGGATATGTATTTGGTCAAAATAAAAAGTATTGTATTACATTATTATAATACCAATGCTAGCAAATCCAATTCCATGAGGCTCTCATAGGAGTACATATTATACATAGAGTAGTTCTGTATTATATATATATATATATATATATATATATATATATATATATATATATATATACATTGTATATATATATACATTGTACATTGTATGCGGCAGTATCGGCATTAGAGCTTACTGCAGTAAAATTAATCGGACTGTACATGTAGCTACTTCCAATATAACCCGTCTACTTTAGATTCCGATAAAACAAATATTTATATTGGTTAAGCAAGTCAGTCACAAATCTTGGAGACGATGGAAAAAGGGCGGCTTATGACTCGATTTTCATGTTATTTTTATTTTACACTTTGCTGTCTAAAAACTTAACATTTTTTGCATGCACTGGCCATTTTTGGCGTTATTTTTGTATATATAGCCACTATTATATCTTTTTTTTTTCGTAAACTTACATTTTATATTGTGTAAAGTAAATATATAGGCCATGGTTAATTGTAGCATAAAATATATAATATGCAAAGGATATATAGTTTACATTTTTTTATACTATTTTTTATTAGTAGCAATAATTCATTGCATGTGTTTTCTATAAATGCATATTTGTTTTTTTAAGTCACATACAAAACAACAACATTAATAAATATCTTACTACATATCAAAACAGTGACCTGTCTATATAAATATTTGGAAATATGTTTGGTTTATTTTACATTCTGTAAGTCATATGATTTGATATGGCATAAATTTTTATGACAAGTCTTGTCAGATCGATATCAACGAAGTGTTACGTATATATATATAGTCGAGAGAGCAGAGAGAGATTGAGGGCGCCGGCAGATATTGACAGAGGGTATCTACCTACACGAGATCAGAGACTTACAGAAATCAGGGCGGGGCGAGCTTACTGCCGTCCCTACTATTCTATTGAAACTGGTGATTCAATGGTCTATGATTAAGGGCTGGTCGAGAGAGCAAGCGACCGAGAGAGAGAGAGAGAGAGAGAGAGAGAGAGAGAGAGAGAGAGAGAGAGAGAGAGAGAGAGAGAGAGAGAGAGAGAGAGAGTATTGAGCTCAGTACTTATCACGATCTGAAATTCATATATAATAATAGCCAGCAATCCTCTCATACATGTCTAATTCCCTCGTGACCTATATCTCTCTTATCTGGCTTATGATGGTGTACCTATATCTCTATTTAAGGATTATATTGATTGTTCCATGTAAATAAAAGAATATGTAATTTTGTCACAATGTAAAATTGCTGCGGCAGTAGCGTTTTAAAATTCAATTATAACCACCATCCTATATTTGGAACATTATATGATAAAAATACATTGTGTGTACGTTGTGATAATTATAGCAGTAATTTGGTATTTTTTTTTTTATCTATAGCTTCTGAATTTGCTGTAAAAAAAATAAAGGGTTTAAATTCTACCCATTTTGATTTATATGCCACTTACAAAGCAAATTTTCTTACCATTAATCTTGCGCGTCTGAACTGTTTCCTGAAGCGTATTGCAAAATTAATAAACATTGCTGTATGCTTTTTTTTTTTTTTTCATTCGATCGCCATAGAAATTTATTGTATTTTTATGCGGAAGTTTCAAGATTTTCTGATTCGACAGAAAAATGATAAAAAAGTGGTGTCCTGACATAAAAATTATAATTTATATAGTATAGTTAATAATATAATAATTATATATATTTTTGCAATCATTAAGATAATTAAATATATTATAATAATATTATATTATGGGGTGTATATTAACAAAGAAACTGGCATAGATTTTAGACTAATTTTAGGGTTAAAATTTCATATGAAGTTCCATTACTACAACTAGACCACTAGTGCTAAAAATTTCTAGGCTAAAATCTATGTCAAGTCAGTTATCTGTGAATAGCCACTATTATTTTTTACGACTCTCAACAACAGTAAAATGTCATGTATGTTTATCAACCGTTTGAGCTGTGTTATAACAATTTGACACTGTCTGAATTATTCACCATCATTATCGAATGGTGGGTGGAGCAGGGTGTACCAACATGATACCACCAAAATGGCGCTATTATCAGCTGTTTTTGTTTTAATATGATGATAACTAATAAAGGCTTATCAAGATTTTTTTAAATAAATATAAAATCTAGTTTATTAGGATATATTAATATTATGTAATTAAATGTGATTTGAGCATACAGCACCCTCAATTTTCGATATCATTATCCCCACAAAAAATATGCATTTATTACAACGAAAAATTTCTCTGTAAATATGCATCTTTAGTAATTTATTATTTTTATCCTTTATAATATATGAGAGTAGTTTTTGTTATTTTTTATGCAAATAGCTGTTTGGATTACGGCTCACATTCAACTTAAATTGAAACACAATTATTTTAAAAATTCAAGCTTAATATAATTAATATTTATTACAAAAAACTAGACTGATTTAACAGATTATTATTTTTCCATATCAAATTTTTCAAATTGTGACATTTTTATATTTTATTATTTTTTCAATAAACATAATGTCATACATTTTTTAATGAAATGAATAAGAATGTAGAAATTTTGAACACTGCTTCATATTAACATTGAGTATTGATCTCAGTTCGCAACTTAGAATTCACCTCCCACATTTTAACGAGCGCATGAATATATAATGGCATTAGAAGATGTACTTTACATCTACCACAGGCAATTCTGGATTAGATCCATGATGTTATTTTGCCGCAAGTCGATCGAGTATTGATTTCCGCTGCATAGCATTAAGGAGTTTTAGCTTCCTTATCATCGGTATGACATTAAAAAATATTACTTCAGCCCTGTACCACTATAAAGTCAAATTAATTAAACTAGAAGGAACCAGAAGTAGTTTTTATAATTGAATTTGGAAAATATCCAAAGATTTTAAATTTAAACTTCGAATTGAAATACAAATAGAAAGTCAAGATGGAAAAAAAAAGATAATAAAAATAACCTGCATGAAATTTTTATTGCAGACATGAAAAGAAGGTACCAAATTATGCTACTCTGATTTTTTTCAATTTTTTTAGAGTCTGGGAACTATTTTTAATAAATTATTGAAAGTACGGTATACAGAGAGAGAGACGTCAATGGGCCTTCTTAATCTTAATAAAGGGATAGGATCTAAAAGGGTAGTGGGTTTTTAACCTGAACTTTGAATAACTTAGCAGTACTTTCTGCCTTCTAAAAAAATATGCAAAAGTTCAGAGTAACATAATTTGGTGCCATCTATTCATTTCTGTAAAAAAAAAAAAAAAAAAAAAAACTAATAATTTCAAATTAATTTGACAGTAGAGTATTAAGTGAAATGTAATTTTTAAGGACAATAAAATCTCAAATTTTTCAATGAAGGGTTAAACTTTTGTGTACGTTTAAGTTATATTCTATTATTTGATTGGTGGAGAAGGATCATTCTCACCAATTAAATAATAGAATTATTAACACACATCATAAACACAATCGTCTTTTTTTAGAGATCATCGGCTTGCATCAAATATAACTTACGATTCTTATGTGTTGTTGGCCATCAAAGAATAAATAAAAGTAAAATATTTTGAAGAAAAATGAAATACTATTTTCTATTTGACCCATGCATGACGTATCAAATAAAGTATTTTGGTTTTGCATGGCAGCAGAGAATTCAACACTTGTGACAAAATTGAATGTAAATGTCTTGTCGATCAATTGAACAATTGAAAGAAATAGCTTGAAGACTCCAGGGAATTCAGATAAGCGATTTGATTCCCCACGGTATCATCCTATACATCATGCATGCCAGCGTGCATCACTTTATTGAACTTTACAGTTTGCTATATATAAGAAGATTACAAGTAACAGTGAACAGCAAAAAAATAAATAAAATATACTTTCTTTCAGAATCAAAAGATTTATAAAAAAATATTAAAAAAAAATGCAAACAGTAGGATTTATAATATTAGTTTAGGGAACACAGATATAATAGTAAATTTCAATACTTTTCAACCGTTTTTTATATAATACGTGCGTCATCATTGCTGATTTGGCCTGTTAGAGTCCCTCGACGAGTGAATCGTGCCCCGACCCGTGCTCTACTACCTGCTGCTGCTACTCATGGTACTGCTACCGGTCGGCCAGCAGGTTGCTGACGTCACATCGTCGCGTGTAGTCGGGGCGGGTGTCTCGTCGATATCCTTCACCACGCCGCCGGTTCGCCGTACCCTCCAGCACAATAGGCACGTCCCACCTATACTGCTGACCCGTGACACCATCAAACAACAGTTTAAACAAAAGCTTTATAAACTCTCCTTGAATGCTGGCAACCTGAATGACATAAATGTATAAAAAGTTGCATACATATTGTATATTATGTCAAGATTTAGGGGAATTATTAATAAAAACCTTTAAAGCTTTCAATATCTTATATATTATAATAAAAAATGCCTCTATTGGAAGAGCAGCATCATCATCAAGATTCTTTCAAGAACTCAACACAAAAGAAAGATGGTCCACGTGATAAGACAAGTAAAAGAAGATCTGTTGGTGCTTGCATAGAAAAAGTAATTTTCCCACTTCTTATCTTACACACTGTAATTTTGTTACAAAAACAGTTTTCACTTTTCTTGAGAAATTTCCTTACGATTTATTACAGAAGTTATTATATTTTTCTTAAACGATACATTCCTTGATCATAAACAAATTTACGGCATCGTGCATGCATGCGCTCACGTATTTGCATGTGCTCGAGAACGTACCAATAAGAAGAGTCTTTATAAATTATTGACCAATGACTGGCGATGTTTCAAAAACGACAAGTGCTGAATTGAACACATTATACAAATAGCTTGTACTGTACTTGAGGTCTATATAAATCTCTCTCTCACTACTTCTTCTTACCTGTCAATTTGTTAACATAAAAGAGTTCTTTTTCACTTGAGATAAATTCACATTAAGTGATATCCATTTATCACTTCGCGCGTGTACAGTGAATTTTCAATATGTTCATTCTTACATACTATAAAATGGTTGTTCTATTGAGTGTTTAAAAGCTTAAATTAACTCTTATTAGTCACAATTTATTACAAGAAAACCTATAGAAATACTTTAGTATAAAAAGAGTTAAGAGTTATGTGAATACAAAGCTTAATTATAAAAAAAAAAAAAAAAAAAAAAAAAATTATTGGCCATAAACTCAGTTTTTGTGGTTTTACCAAAGAAGTATTTTTGTGACTGTCGTTCCACGAACCGACTATTTTGCTACATGTGAGTTTTTTTTCTCGCCCGCAGCGTAAACAAGTAGTGTCTCTCACTTTGCAATTTCGATTAAAACAGACGCTAATTTTTCAACATAACGCCCCAAAGCAATCATTGTAAAGCCACTCCAACATTTCTGTTGTATGTGAAGGAAAGAGGAGGGTGGGGGTTAGGGGGATAAAATACTCATCCCATACAGGCAATGCGCATTATTACTTCATCAATAAATCAGGCCAGGCTGATGAATACCAAATGAAATTTAAAAAAAAAAAATGTATTTCTCCATTAAAACTGGTTGAGTTCATTTTATAGCTGGTCTATCTTTTACTCATTAAATTTTTAATGGTCTCTGACATCATTAAATAGGAATTTTTTTCGTTGCATACTGATGAATCTTTTACATTAGAATAGAACGGATGGTAAATTGATGAGTCACTACATTCAACATTGCTCTAACCAAGAGTTATATTTATAGTTTGCAACTTTACATATTGAATAAACTGTCTACACATATAACCTTAAAAATATGAATTTTATATTGGTGCATGTCAGTTAAAAAATCTGATTGGTGAGTAATTTAATTATTTTAATAATTTGATAATTTATCATCAATCAGCTTTACTATGGAACTTTGTATATATGTTGTAGTGAAATTTATATTCCATGAATTCCATCAATATAGAAGTGTTATGAATCTATAATTATTAATTATAACTAAATAGATGTTAAAATTAGAGTCACCGTCTCTATAATCTTCTCTAAATTCACGTCTGAAAGCACATTTCACACGATATTTATGTTTGTTTTTTTGTTCAACATTCAATTGTTATTAATGAGGGGGAATTATTTCATATATAAAATATAATAGTACTTTTGTATTTTATAACACAATGAAAATCAATGATCTGTAATTAGCAAAAGTCATATTTTTTTTTATATAAAAATGTCTTCGTTTCTAAACTAATTTTATTTTACTTTAGGATAATTTACACTTAAATATATAGCACTAAAATAAAATATCATAGTTCCACCACAAAGTCTGTTTCAATTTTTATGACGTATACAGCAGCTGTCTGTCAAGTAAACAAGTAAAACTTTGTTTTGTTTCAAGAGCTTTGTTTTATTTCAATTATACGAACTCACAAGAAAAAAGTTTCCTCCTCAGATTTATCATCCGCATGTAGCGGAAAGTTCTGCTCTTGTAACTCAAATGTCATGACCCCTCTCATGTAATGTGACAAGGGAAATGTTTCCAAGTGGAATAAAAAAATTACAGTGTTACTTGAGTAATGAGTTTTAACGTCACTGATACTTGCAAGTGAAGGGTGAAAATAAAATCGAACACCTGTTGAAGAGGGTAAATCTCATTAATCAGCAGGTACTGACAGCGAAAACTTGAGGGATCAACTAAATCGATCCAAAAGACGTAAAAATATGACGATTTTTTTTTTTTAAGTTGTAGTATGTTTTATGCTGAGAATATTGATTTTACCGCTCTTTTTATATAGCAAGAAAGGAATGCAACTCGAAATAAAATATCGTGTGCAGCAAGGATGACATTTTCATCCTTTATAAGAGCATAAGAGCAAACGTGGATTTAGGGGTAAGATAACCTCTCTCTCTCTCTCTCTCTCTCTCTCTCTCTCTCTCTCTCTCTCTCTCTCTCTCTCTCTCTCTCTCTCTCTCTCGAAAGGTCGTTTTAATTTTAAGAACATTTAAAATTTTATTTAATTAAATTTAAAACGTCAAATTATCTTAATTGAATGAAACGTAAATGAGAAACAACAAGAAAAGAAAATGGAACTATTGCAAAAAGCATTACAAGAAGATTGTTTTCCTTTAATTTCCTCTACTATCACTCCAGACACAAAAATTCTCGTGGAGTTCAACCTTCGTTTAAAGGCGGATTTACATGGGTTCAGCGACGTGATGCGTTATAGCGTATTGGTTCTAAATCTAAATTGTAATATTTGATGATTAATGAAAGAGTATTGAACTTCTGCTGCAACTTTATATAATCAATGTGGCTATCAATAATGGATATTTAAAAGCATTGTGCCACCTACTCACACATATATATGTTTTTTTAATGAGTTAGTTTTACCCTACATCAAATGAAACTGTTATGAAAATCACAGATGCAAAATGTTATGCAGTTAATTATTATATAAAATTCGTAATTTTAGCTTAATAGAAGATTCTATTTTACTGTACATCTTTTTTGTACTCAAATTGAACACGATTCTTTCAAAAATAACTTTATTTTTAGCAAATAATATTACAAATACACAAATAACAAAAACAAATAACACAAATATTACAAATAATATTAAATAATATTATATTCCACGTAATATTAAATATAATAAATAAAAACACATCAAACTTATAGCATGCAGTTATAGTTAAAATTAAAAGTAAAGTAATTTTACTGTGGATTGAATTGCGGAAACAATATAATATATAATATACTAGTGTATATTATGGCATTTTAGGTATTTGATACTAAAATTAAGTATAACATTTTTACCAAACTTAATTAACTTTATGTTTTGTAAGCATGCACTATCATAAGTTACATAGCTCAAAAGTCATTCGTAATAAGGTGGCTAAATTAGTTAACCACTTTAACCATAATGAGCGTATGTTGACTTGCTCATAAATCTGCTGCCTCCACCTCTGCTTTGCAAACGTCCGCTGCGTTTTCGTTTCGACTACTGCACGGACCTAGCAGCGTCGTATAAAATACGCGTTCTAATTGCAGATCGATATCTTGCAATGTCCCCTCTCTCTGGAAGTGTGCAAAATTTATTAAGCTAATTTGTAAAGATCAAAGCAGGATGGAAAATTTGTTCACCTGTGTAGCAATTTAAAAGTGTTTGAAGTTAAAGCTTTTAAAAAAAGTAAGAATGGTTTAAAACATGTTAAGTTTAAGTACAAACAAGTTTGAGTAATAGTTTTAAACTTGAATTTAAAATGAGAATTTAACATAAAACCACAGTAAAAAGAAGAAGGAAATGCGTTAAGTTAAATTTTTCTTTCTGTTACTTTTTAAGATTTAGTTTAAAATAAGTTTGTTTCATTAATTTTATTATTACATATGGTTTGGCTAAACTGCATGTATATAAAGTCTACATTTTATTTTTCTAAAAATAAAGCTTATGTATTATTATTAATATAGTTGAGAAAGTCTATAATATTCAAAATAATGCTATTTTTTAATCTTAAAAGTTTTTTAATAAAGTTTTAATATTCTTTAAAAAGTTTATTACATCAATGTGTTTATTGATTATCCTGGCTGGATTGACCTTATCTACAGCACCACTCTGAAGTTGCAAATTATTCGAGCCACAAGTTCGAAGTCGTCCCAGGAGACCCTGCAAGAATCAGGTGGTGCAGTGTGATATCCCTGAACTAATTTAAAGCGAGATTTAAACACTCGTTACAGCTTTTATTTGTGTCACTTAACAACAAGCTTTACTTTTACAACTGTAAAAGCCGGTCATGACATACATATTAACTTTTACAGTGCAATAAAGTGGAATTGCGTTTTTTTATTATACTTTTTATAATATTCTCAATAATATATTAACCATAATTTTTCCATTTAATTAAAGTAATAAAAAATTATTCAAATAAAAATATATTTTTTACTACATGATTATTCAAGTCTGACTTCACTTATTTAATTAATTTAATATGAGATAAAAATTTATTTATAGTATTGATGCTTGCTTTTTCATCGCAGTATATATTTCGATTTTTTTAAGCAAAAAATGATAAAAAAAAACCTCAAGCTTTAATGTCGTACAATGTAAACAAATGCAATTGCAATTAAAAATTAGATATAAAAATCATTGGGCAAGGCACCTTCGGTTCAACAATTAATTTATTGTTAATGGTGTTTCATAATCTGCTTGTTTTAGTGAATTCTGTAGCCCAAGTTGGTATAAAATTTTTACCTCCACTATAATTTATAATAACACCATGCTGTTTTTCATATTTTAATAGTTTTCTTATGCAAGAAAAATATTTAGGAATTCATAAAGAACGTTTTCTATTTTTTCTAATTTTAAATATGTGTCGCATCGTGTAAAGCTAGCTTCATTATATTTGTATATTGATTCATTGTATACAGGCGCTATAAGAGAAACCTACCTTGTGAAATTGTCCTAAACGACGCACTCAATTCAATTCAATGCTTCCTTCAAGCTTTTAAATTGGATTATTAACTTGTCAGGCTTTTTTGTCATATTTTTTTTTAAAATGTAAAAACTTGTCGTGTTCGTACGTATAATCAATGTACATTTTAAAATAACTTTTTATGTGAATTGCTTTGTACTTGTTTGCAATTGATATTTATGTTTTTATTTTTTATTTATTTATTTATTTTTTTTTTATTGCTACAAAGTAATAATGCAGCTCTTTTTATTTTTACATTCAATAGCTTGTGCAATATTATACAAGCATTTTAAAGTATGAAAATAGTTGGATGTGCTATTATCATTTTTGCATGTTACATATTTTATACTTTAAATTTCATTGGCTGCTGCATGAATTTGTCTGTTTTTTGTTAAATATAATGATAGTGTTTACAACTTTATGCTTGTACTATGTTTGTGACCCACTTTTAAAATTTAGGTTAAAATGAATTAAAATTCATATAGGAGAATGTAAAAAAATATGATTCTGTTTTGCATGGTATGAAATTACTCAAATACCAACCATTCTTCAATAAAGTTTCCTTGGACCTTTCAGTAAATATTAGATGATAAAATTTACCATGACTCTGGATGTTAAAAATGAGTATAAAGACAGTTTTGACTAAGTTAACAATGGAATCACCAAAAAACGACAATGCAATAAATTTCTATGCATTCTACATTTAAAATAAATAATGATAAAGACTTCTCTTGTATACATCAGTTGTTAATTTATTTTATAGATGCGTTATTAATCATTGATTGAGATTACATAAAAAGCGTGCTCCTGCAAACCGATAAGTCCGATAACCCACATTACAGTGCTTTTCCATGGAACGATGTCGAGCGGGGCGAGAAAGGAGAATTGGATTTATTGATGTATTAAAAAAGACGCACTTGCTTCAATGTCATATGGAGGTTGGTGTGAATAAATCACTTTTCCGCAGCGATAAATCCTGCGGCGATTTTTTAGTGCAACATGACCGCCTTGTGACATTGATGCAAGTGCGCCTGTCTCGCACCATCAAGCCCCGCTCTACATCTCTCCATGGAAAAGCACCTTTACTCGGCTCTTTTTGCAGCATACTTCAAACCTTTCATGGAGAATAAATACGGCCGCTGAATCTAAAAAAATTAGAATTTATGTTAATATGCTTGTCCATTTTTACCTCCAGGCAGGTATAGGCTTGAGTGCCTACTCTGAGATTTTGAAGCTTTACTATAGGGCTTTAAGCATGGCATATTCGTGCTGCATGTAGAAATGTATAGCACACACAATTTCTAGACGATTTAAACGCCATATGACATGTCATGCACACTGATGCTGGCGTTATCAGTTATCACGCAGTCTATGTAAGTACATAATATAGGGTGTTGGGAACTAAATTATTTTTTATAATAGCTTAATTACAATGAATACCCTATACACAAATGTAAATCAATATTATGAGGGAAAAAAACTGTTCTGAAACGAGCAACTTTTGCAACTTTTTGTGCCTTCTAAACTCAAAAGTCAACAGCAAGCTCTTAAAATTCCTTTTTATGTATCTTTTCTGAATAGATGAATAAAAGTGTTCCTAAAAAGAATTTTAAAAGGTTTTCAAAACAAGTTAAATAAGATACTTAAATTTAGCCTGCATCAAATTAGGACATTCCTGCATGCTTGATACTTTGACCTCAAATTTTACCCTTAAATTAAAAATGCAATTTTCAACGTATTAATGTTTTCCTTTTGCCGTCTCATAAATTCTGCATACTTGTGTGTCTTACCTGGCTAACGTTCCGTGTGTCTCTACGTGTATATGAATTAAGAATTCCACGTAGAAGTTTGATATCAGAGCTACTAAAGTGCCCTCCCTGCGCCTGACCGCCATGGCACCACAGCACCTGTGCTTACAAACGCCAAAGGCAAATGTTTCCCTCCAGCCCAACTGCCTAACGTAAACTCATCATTTTGTTACATTTCTTTAAAATGAACTACAAAGGTGTTTTTGACGAGTAAATAAATATACAATTCATCTTTTGGACAAAGTAACTGAATTTTTTTAAATATTTTTTATCGAATCTAACTTTAATAAAACATAGAGACCATGAGGAGACCATTAACCATTAAGAGTTAAAAGTTACTATAAACATGGTTAATTTTCTTCCTTTTTCATTCGTCAATCACACTCGTGTGTATTAAAAATGTAAAAATAATCCATGTCATAAAATGTAATTAATAATTAAATAAGCAAATCTTTCTAAATATTTGAATATGTTATATATAGAAAAATATAATTTTTAAAATCTATTCATAATTAAATTTTAATTAAAACATTATATTAAATAATTATGTTTTAATTTCATTAATTAACATAACAATATACAATAACTACACTAGCTACAGTATATTATCATATAACAAAGCATAATAATTTAAATCAATATTGAGTGAATTTGTAGCTTATATAATATAACATGGGTTTGTATAATGAACAATATTGTTGTAGTAAATATCTGTATTGTATAGTTGAAGCCTAGATATACAGAGATGTTTTTTTTAACATAAAAAGTTTATATTATGCTTTCCTCTAGGGTGAACTACTATCCATGCTGTAAAATAAATTTAATCAGTCTGCTACGTACTGTACATACCGCGTTGAAAAGGTTAGAGTTGAAATAGAAATGTAAAATTTGTTAAAAAAAAAATTCTAACTAGCAATAAAACTTTACTATTTTCATGTCGTTGTTCAGTTGGCTGGGTCATAACGTTGCGCCATTTATTTCTTTTTTATTTAAAATGGTAGTGAGAAAAATGCATAATAATATAGAATATATTATAGATTAGAGTCAGAAGCAAATTTGCATATATTTGCACAATAAGGACACTTTTCAAATCTGATGTTGGATATTATTTTTTTAAATAATTAATTTTATAGCATTTTTCAACTATATATTTCGTTCGAAAAAATTGACGTTGAAAGATCTGATTGTTTTGACTTATTTTACAAATGAAAGCATGCAGATTACTTGTCCGTTTTTGTTATCTCTAATGTATATATATAAGTTATCCCAATAATAAAAAATTTTAGAAACAAATGATCTTTTATGAGTAATATGAAATGCTACAATTTAGTCTATCGATTTCTTCTCTCTCTCTATCAATCTCTGTCTTTCTCTATCCCCCCCCTCTCTCTCCTTGCATTTCAAATAACTATTTCATTTTCAACTTAACATTCACTTATATGAACACATAAAAAAGACACGTACTGTACATTAATATAATGTGCTTACAAATTTTCAAGCAATGTATTTATTTTTTACGTTCACGCCATTTGTGAAGTAGCTGCTGAAGAGCGGCTAGCTTCAACCATGTATAGTATAACTACAGCCTGCATGCCGCTTGTTTGTTTCACAGCAAAAAGGTCAAAGGTCAGACTCGAGCTTTTGGGAGTAATTACTTTCTGATGACCTCATTATTTTCCCTTACACGTTCTCAACTACAGGATGGAAAATTTATGTAACTTTGCTTTAATGTTTTTTCGTTTAAACTTTTCTCGTTATTTCCAATGAAGAAACAAACCTGTACCCAAAATTAAGTAAAGTATAAAAAAAAATGCAAATGTGTTAATGAAATTATGTTGTTATTTTCAATTTTACAAAGCATTTTTTTTATGTAAATCTTGTCCTCCTTGAAATTCGAAATATAACACTTGCTAAAGCAATTTTTAGTCTGTGCAATAAAATATATAAATGGTGACAAGTTATTTATTGATTTAAGTGCCTCTGTACACCTCGGGATATCCCGAAAGTTACCCGAGTCTGACTGGGTTAAAAAAATAGAGAGGCCGCTTGACTTTATTTGTGACGCGGTCAGCTCAATTTTGGGGCGTTATCACGCAGTCTGTGGAGAATTTTGAGAATCTTTGGGATTGCTAGGGGGCTTTCCTAATTTCCACTAGAGGTAAATTCTCTGGAGTTAAATTTCAGAAAAAGCAACCAGATTGGTTCTGGCTTTCCTTTGAGATGTGTAGCTCGTTTCATGTGTGTGCTATTATAGTATATTTTCGTATTCTATATATAATTGGCTTATTGTATCCTTGCATGGCAATGGGACAACCTATATAACCATGAAGTAGTCTGTTCTGAATAAATATAATAAATAGACCTCTATTATATTTATCAAAAACGCAATAAACTTGCATCAATGAAATTCATATTTTTTTTCTTAATTGAGAAATTAAAATTGCAAAATGTAAGAAACTTAATGTATTATCTATAGTATTTAATGCCAATAAAGACATTAAAAATTGGGTCTTTAGTCTTTACACAGCCAAGCATCATATATACTGTATATTTATGTTTTAATTCTCACTGATTTGAATTTAGTTACAGTACAGCTCGAAACTGGAAAATTATCATTTGTCATGCAATGTTACATAATTATGCAGATTCATCGAGAAACTATCACCTCGCCGTTAGAGTAGGCAACTTGTTTAGCATCAAAATCTAGCAGATTGCATATGATACAGGGGCCTACGCCATTTTACGATCATATGTGAAAAATCATGTTAATGTGTAATGTGTTAATGTAATCAACGTGAAGAGCTGCACTAAATTTATTACATAACTTTTCTTCTTCTTGCCTTCTTCATTTTAATAATATTTAATTACATGTAGCTAATAATAATATCAAAAATTGTTGGCCATAAAACAATTTTTTTTTATCTAGCTCACGTTTTATACTTAAAGGAACCTATTACTTAATTAATATAAAAGTTATTTGAAATATTGCATGTCATACACGATAAAATAAAACTTAACAAAAGTTTTATCTGATAAAATACAAACGTTGATGAATGCTCGATTAATTTCATGCAGAGGGTAAGTTTGCTGGGTTATAAAACTTAATTATAACAATTTTTTATTACAAAATATTATGAAGATCAAGAAATTATTTCAACGCTTAATTACATGGATCATAAAATTATTGAATAATTAAGTTACTGTTAGTAATAATAATTCATATTATAAACCTACACCAATTACAAACTTGCTCTATCGATACAACTTAAAAATGTAGCTATATCTCTTAGTAGATATTGGCTATAAAGGAAAAGGAAACCATATGAAACGTCGAGATAAACCAAATTACTTAATTAATACGAAAAAGTTCACTTTAAAATTATACGAATTATTTTTTCTAGTGTGAGTTTGAGAATAAAAAAAAAAAAAAAAATGAAGCCCTTCATAAAAGACGTCACCCTGCAGGAATTATCGTTTAACAACATATATAGAGAGATTTTATACTTTTATTATAATAGTGACGTTTTACAACAGAAATAATAACAGCCAGTACCATTCAGTTTGTTTTAATGAAATTATAAAACCAATTACAATGCATGAAAGCACTTGGTGTCGAATTTTGTTACTATTCTTTTCGCATGAGATACATTACAAGATGGTTTCACAAAAACAACTTTTATGTTATAATTTTCTTACTAAAAAGACTTCATATTGAAAAGCTTCTTATCCTTATTATTTTATATGTGACGTAATTGGGGGCTCGTCTCTCTCTTTAAAGGAGCAGTAGAGGCGCCTCGTAGTGGCAGGTCAACGAATCACTAAAGCACCTCCAGGAAGGCAACTCTTTTTACATCGTACGGTGTTTGCAACTTTACATGTATCATACAAAATGTGAATGTCTCTTATTTTCCCTCCAGCTACTTGGCGTGGCTTATTAAATACGAGGTAGATGAAAAAAGAAACTTGAAAAACTCTTTATATATACCAAACTATTTTGTTACTGCTAAGAGAGAGAGAGAGAGAGAGAGAGAGAGAGAGTTTATATGTACGGAACACATTATTTACGGCTGAGATTGCACTATAGTGAAATAAATTAAGAGGTAGAAAGAATGGAAATCAATAAGATTATTTAAATAAATAAATTAAAACATTATTGCAGTTCAGTGCATATTATTGTTTTTTTAAAAAAATAACACTTCTAGATTCAATAGCCAGTTTTAAAAAAAAATCTGGTTTCTTCAGGTGGTAATCTTACCTTTGTTAAACTATATGTATGACCAAGGAACTGGATAAATCTATGAAAAAGCTAAAATTTTAGGAATATTATTTGTTGTAATTTTAATATTTGGTGGCATTCGGGCTATTTTTTACTATAGAATTTATTAGAGATTATAAAGCAAACCTACAAAATGATATTTTGTTTAAACGTTACAATACTTACAATTATCTTTGTCCGCCTCGAATGTTTAATCTAAACCACAAGTGACATTAAACCTCAACCTGTCACACGCACTTCAACAACAGTCCGCGCCTGTCAGCTCACAAGAGCTGACGGTCTTTATGTAACGTTCCAAAATTTAATTAATAGTTCAATGTCTTTAATTAATGTGTATGATCAAATTAAAATTTTAAAATACCAAATTAATACTTCAGAACACATTAAATAAATTTTATCTAGTCCCAAGTTAAATTTATATAAAAAAAAATTGAAAAGCATGAGAATTTGTTATCAACTCTTTTAAAAAATTTATACGCACGGGTGCTGACAAAAGAAATTTTTATGCGATTGTCTTCTACAACTCGTGCGCTACTTGTTGGTATTTGAAAACCATCTTTACTTATCTCAAAAACCTTTCACAATAAATGCCTGTAAATCATTATTCAAATTCAAGTTGAATTTTTAAAAAACTTTATTAATAATTTAATATCTTTTGAAATCAGATCGATTCATTATAAAATAAATAAAAAAAAATCTTGATTTACATTGATTTAATATAATTTAATTATTGTGGGCTAAATAATGATACAATTTCTGTTGTTGTATTAGATTTTATCTTCTAAGGGTTGCTTTTATAATACAATCAAGAGCAAAAATATTTAATATTGTGCAGCATTTCGAATTCAACATCTCATGTTTTATATAATAATTGTTCAAAAAAAAACGTTAGTTATTATGAAAATTGATTTTATGGTAAGAATTTTGCGTTTAAACTTTTCATGCAAATTTTAGGTTTGAAATTACATACTACTTGTAAAAATGTAGTAGCTAATATACAGTATATACTGTGATAAAAGCAGCATAACATTTTTAAAATTGTCAATAAAAAAAGCAAAAAATAATTATTGATTAATGATTTTTATTTTTTATTTTATTTTTTTATCTTCAATCATTTGGCTTGTACAGAGACAAACATTGATCAAGTCAAAACTTATTCTTATCAAAACTTATTCCGATCAAGCAATCAATGTAGATGCTATCTAATGTGTATATAATTATGCATTATTTTAAGAAAATATTCATCACAAGCTTCTTTCGGTAAATAAAAACAGCATTAAGTATTCTTAGATTTAACCCCTATTGGAAATGTACAATTGTAATCAGCCAAATTACAATTGTAATTTGCCTCATTACAATTGTAATTTGGCTGATTACAATTGTAAAATTTGGATTGCAATTGTAACACTTGGTTACAATTGTAACACTCGGATTACAATTGTAATGTTCTTTAATTACAATTGTAATACTTGGAATTGCAATTGTAACTTTTGATTACAATTGTAATGTTAATGATTACAATTGTAATACTTGGAATTGCAATTGTACTCTGGTTCTGATACAATTGCAACACTTGGATTACAATTGTAATATTCATGATTGCAATTATAATACTTTTGGGGTTGTAATTTATTAAAGTGTTATATATACTACATAATATATAATATATATACTACAGAGTAGAATTAATATATACATTTACATTCATTAATTTATTTAACTTAATATTTTTTATGTCAATTTTTTGGCTTTAACGTATATCTTAGGTACTATTATGAAGCTTCAATTGAAAGTATTAATTTATTAAATTTTCATTATTTTGGAAAGGCTCGACCCCTTAATAGGGTACGTACCGCCCGCATATTTACAAAGTCTACGGTCTGATCGCAAAAGTTCTTTTCCGACCGCTAGGTGGTGACACTTCTTACCTGCGGGAGTCGCTGATTGGCTGCGAGGAGCGAGCGCGCGAAAAAGAGAATTGAACGATATAAAAAAGTATTTAACATTGTAATTGTCCTATTTTATTAAAACAAATTTTTAATTTTCAGGACATAAATATTAAATAAATATATTTAATTATAAATATTAAATTGTAAACTATTGATACGCTAATAAAATAAAATAGCAACTTTTATTATTATAAATAAATAATATAATATATATCAAAGTGAAAAAAAAAAAAGAAAAAAAAAGTAAGTGGATCATACCTGATAAAAGCAAAACCTGAAACCAAAACTATCACGTTTCATTTAAAACAAATAGCTTTTGGGTGGATACTGAAATTTATAATTCTAAATTCAGATAACTGTTTTTTTTATTAAATATTTTATTATTATTTTATTTTTACAATGCATTTCATGTAATTTAAGTTATAAATTTATTTTCAATTTCCTTTTATGTTTTTATACGTTTTCGTTTTAATGCGTATTAAACGATCATAATATATATATATATATATACAGTATATTTCAAATAAAATAAGTATAAAAGAAAAGTATACAATACAAGTAAAGATAACATAATAAAACATGCAATATTTAATACTTTATCAATTATAATTATGGAGTGCATGTGTTTATATTGAAGTCTCTAGAACTTCTAGTTATTGTGTTAATGTATAATGTCTTTCTTTTTGGAGAAGATAAAAATTATTATGTTACAATAATATACTAAATAAAAATAACGTGCCAATTTGAAAGAAATTGTAATTTCGATGAAATGATTATTATAAGGAATTATTTATTGATTTTTGCTTACAAACAACAAGTTAAGGAAGGCAATCATATAAAATATATATTATTATATTCAATTATTACACTATAATAATATAATTTATAATCACAATTATGATCGTTTAATACGCATTAAAACGAAAACGTATAAAAACATAAAAGGAAATTGAAAATAAATTTATACCTTAAATTACATGAAATGCATTGTAAAAATAAAATAATAATAAAATAATTAATAAAAAAAAAACAGTTATCTGAATTTAGAATTATAAATTTCAGTATCCACCCAAAAGCTATTTGTTTTCTTGAATTAGGCAATTGACAAATCTTGGGAAAAAATGAAACGTGACAGTTTTGGTTTCAGGTTTTGCTTTTATCAGGTATGATCCACTTACTTTTTTTTTCTTTTTTTTTTTTCACTTTGATATATATTATATTATTTATTTATAATAATAAAAGTTGCTATTTTATTTTATTAGCGTATCAATAGTTTACAATTTAATATTTATAATGAAATATATTTATTTAATATTTATGTCCTGAAAATTAAAAATTTGTTTTAATAAAATAGGACAATTACAATGTTAAATACTTTTTTATATCGTTCAATTCTTTCAATTCTCTTTTTCGCGCGCTCGCTCCTCGCAGCCAATCAGCGACTCCCGCAGGTAAGAAGTGTCGCCACCTAGCGGTCGGAAAAGAACTTTTGCGATCAGACCGTAGACTTTGTAAATATGCGTACCGCCCTTCAATTTAAAAAATAATAATAATTCAGATCGTGATGCATCTTCATTTAATATATGAAAAAATAATGTTCATAAAAAATCAATTTTAATAATTTATACTATAATAAATTAGGGGTCAACCCCCAACCCCAACGACTTATTATGGTCACATCAATTAACATAAACATTCATCTATGCTGCATGAACCTGTAGTTCTCATTTAGTTTTGCGATATTTTTTTTTAAATATATAAATTGAAAAAAATAAGGGTCGACCCCTTGAAGGGTCATATAATTAAAAATGTAAAAAGGTCAGTTGAAGATGTACATTAATTTGAAATGTAACAAATATAGTAAGAAAATGAATTCATTTATATCTTATCATACGTTAAGGGTCGGTCGCATGATGCGTAATCGACCCTTAGGTAGTCGATCATTATACTTCATCAAAAGAACTCGATGCTGCAATGAACTTATATTGAACCTAGTCCTCACAGTTTTTGTCACATATTTTGTTATAAATATTTGCATACTTTTAATAATGAACCCTGGTATGCCCAAGGGTCGACCCTTAAAATACGTAAATTACAGCTCTGAAGGAAATTAAAAGGATTGTCATTTTCAGTCTTGCAATTTTTTACGAAAAAACAAATTTAAGGGTCTTTTGACCCTTAAGGGTCAAAGGGTCCCAAATTTAAGGGTCACCATTAGAACCACCATCAAATTTTACCCTAGGGTCGAAATTTATATAACGATGCAATAAAGTGAAATAAATTTCAGGGTCTTTTGACCCTTAAGGGTCGAAGGGTCGCAAATTTAAGGGTCGCCATTAGAACCACCATCAAATTTTACCCTAGGTTCGAAATTTATATAACGTTGCAATGAAGTGAACTAAATTTCAGGGTCTTTTGACCCTGAAGGGTCAAAGGGTCGCACATGTAAAGGTCTTCATTAGAACCGCCATCAAATTTTACCCTAGAAGCAAAATTTATACAACGCTGCATTGAAGTTAACCCGTATTTTTCCCATAGCTTATTATTTATTTATATAGCTCAATAATCTTCTTCCTATTAAGAAAGCAGTAGCAGCGCAATGGTAAGTGTATGATCAGCAGTGGTAACCGAAGTACAGCAACGCAGGTTTGGGTTAGTAGTTAGATGGGTGACCGCTTTTTGTAGATTTTACAATCGTAATTATTACAATTTTAATAATTGCAATTGTAGTTCAATACAATTGTAATAAGGCCTTTACAATTGTAAAAATTACCATTGTAATATTGCCAAAACACAATCGTAATTTTGATGGCTGTACAATTGTAATAATTACAATTGTAAATTTCCACTAGGGACCTCACCTTGAATTAATGCAACTTGTTCAGCATGGAATTGACACATGACATGTTGCATGGGAAACAGGGGCAATTTAGTCTTAAGCCGATTACACGATTTACTTTTGCATACAATTTATTATATTTATTCAAAAAACAGACTACAGGTTATATATAGGTGAGAAAATTTCATCTCCATACAAACAAATGGAGTTAACGTTTTCTTGTAAGGAAAAATTGTATGCAAAACTGTATCGTGTAATACCAGCTTAGGTTTTATTTCAAATTTCACATAATATTCCTCAATGATTATAATTAATTATAATATAAACCTCTCGTTTCGATTCGGGGTAAGTTGGATATACACTCGCGCAGAGTCTTCTGCGCGCAATGTTTCTAACAAAACATTGTTCAATGTCTGTCGCGTGGTCCGATTATTGCGTGACGCTTTAGTTCCATTTTGCGCCCGCCAGAGTGACCAGAGGCGCCACTAGCGAGCGGTTTTTGTTGACTATGCGCCATTGTTTAACATAGGAAATTCGCGAGTTGATGCCTAAATGTAACGATAACTTCTAAAATACCACACCAAAGAATAAAAAAATGTAATAATTTTGTACTACATTAATCCAGGTAAAGTAAAAATTAATTATTAGCAAATATTACGGTACTTTATCTTATTTTAAGCACATAGAAGAGACGACGCAGACTGAGGTTAGCGTTTCATTGCCTTTGATGTGATTCTGTGCAACCATAGATGTTGGACGGGACTCCAGTCACTCCAGTATTAAGGTCTAACAGCATAGAAACTTGTACATTATCGAGTTACTGCTATATCTTCAGTATGTATAGAAACTCAAAGGTAAAATTTTAAAACCCTATTATATTGCTTTTTATTTTTAAATAAATCAACAAATGGACACTGGTGCGGCTGGTCAGAGCAGCTAAGTCCTGTCAGAACTGCTAGCTAACAGATTTTAGAGCTTGCAAGCCCTTGGAAACACAGAAATGATATACATTACTTACACCATGGTTATCGCTCCGCATTTCTACGACCGTTTCAATGATAAAAAACCGTTAAAAATTCTTAATTTTTTCTATAAAATTTCCGCGCATGTTTCTTTCCATTTCACTTGATTTTTGAAAACATGTCCTCAATTTTTTAATTATTTCTATTAGTTTTTCATGTTATTCATAATGCTTCCCTTGATAATTACCGCTCGCTGGTGGCGCCGCCAGTGGCAAAAAATTGTAAACAGCGGAGTTTGTTTACTTTTTTCCTTTCTCGCGTTCAACAATCGAAAATTACACCACGCGACAGACATTGAACAATGTTTTGTTAGAAACATTGCGCGCAGAAGACTCTGCACTCGCGCGAGATTATAATATATTTGAGAGTATAATAGATTGAAGCGGTTGAAATAATTAACAACATTGTCCAGTCTACCTGTCTTGTTTACGTGATCAACCTATATATAATCTGTAATAGACACGTTGTTTCTGGCTATGTATTAACATGCTCACATAATATGCTCTCTACTCTCTACAGTCATACTATATTAAAGCTCTTTTAATTCCAGTTGCTAATAATTGTATCAGATATAATATAATTGAACGAGTAAATCATTCTGGTTTGTATGGGGGAAAGGGGGGATTTAAAATGAATTAAAAGTAAAATAATATTTATATACTTTTAATTAATTTTAAATTCCCCCTTCCCCCCTTAAAAATCAGAATAATATAAATATATACAAAATATCTTTAGATTTCATAAAAATAATTGTGATAATATTTCTGTACGTTCAAAAATACGATTTCAAGAGATTCAAGTATTTCGTTATCTATTGCAGTGGCGTGTAATTAAATGTACAGTACAAAAGCGTAAAATATATTTGAATAACAAAAGAGAGTTTGGGAGTTCGAAAAAAAAATCATTATAGGGCCAAAAAATTTAAAAATGGGCATCCTTCTTCCCCCTCTTAAGATTTTTTTTTCTTTTGCACCACTATTATCTAAATCTAATTTATTATCCTTATGGACCTTAATGTTAATATGAGTACCTAACGCCTGCTCTGATGACGCAGGTACGTGTAACGAGCTAATTATGGTGACAAATGCTGTTGGTAGCGTTAGGAGGGATGGTCCATTGTTCGGCTAGGGTGACGTCACTGCAAGTTCACGGAGAACTGTTTTCAGCTTTTACGTCGATCTCACGGAAACAGGCGCGCCAGACCGCCAGTAAAACAACATACAAATCATTTTTACTTGTGAACTACTCCTTTAATGACTCCAAACACGAGCGTGACACATTTTTTTTTAAACTATTATATTTTATTATACTGTTTCAAGTTCCAGCTTTTAACAAAGGAAGTTTTATAGTTTTGTTTTTTTCCTATCTGTATGTTTACAAAATTGACTTTATTTTGTTAACATGAAACATTCAGTAATTATTTTAGTTTCCATTTACTTTGTTAAATCTCCAATTTGAGTAATTTATCATTTTGTCCGTGTGAAATAAGATAAAATTAAATTTGAATGTTTTATAGACACGTATTGATTGTAATGGTCTGACTATTTAATATAATTTTATACAAAAATTGTAATTATATTTCACATAACATTAGATCATAAAATTTAAGTTGAAGAACTTATTCATTTATGCCATGTGAATTCAGAACAAAAAATATATAATAATATTATGTAAAATATTACAGTACATAATAATTTGCGGAACGTCATCATTACTTCATCGATTTCTTAACATTGGTGTCTTAGTTATTACTAAATTATACATAATATGTTATACATTTCATGAACATCAATGACATGTTCTCACAGTGATAAGATATCGATTGTTTACGCAATGACGTACGTGTAGGTAAAGGGGTTATACACTTTTCTGAGCTGAAAATAAAAGCATGACAAAGTGGTTGGGACCACCTTCCTTCTTATCTCCCCTCCGAATCACAAGAATTCCCTCAAAAATATTCTGTGTGAACTCCAGTTCTCAAGTATTTTAGGACTTCAATGTTAACAATAGACAGGGGTGCACATGACCTTCGGATCGATTGCCAAGAAATTTCATACATCTCTTCTTTCCTTCCGTATAGCCAAGCCAGATAACTTGTTTTTTGTCAATGTGTCCTGGCTCTGTCTTTAATTTTGTATAATAACATAGAAATCAGAAACAATATATTAATGCCATGCCACTTAAGGATTGACCTCAGTTGATTTGGATCTCGGAAACAGCCCCCTTGATTTTAATGAGACTTTCAGGAGTCTTAAAGCTTGCCACAATAAGGTTGCTTAATTTTTTTGAAGTGGATCTGTACGACCAGTTTTGAAAAAATTGAGGCAGAAGTTATTTAACATTGGTCTTATGGACGGAAACCGGAAATGGAGCTATTGTGAGAAAACCGCCCCCTTAAATTTGCTCAAACCATCAGCGATTAAGTTTTAGAGCATCCTCGATTTTTTAAAATTTATTTCACTCGATTCTGTTCGACGGAAATTTTCCTACTTCCGGTTTCAACTGAGGTCAATCGTTAAGTCACTGAAAACGCTGAGAATTTTGATCAACCCGTAAAAATATTCATGATCATCCATTCATTTATCATTAGGTGCAATGATGGAATGCTTCAAATTATGTTGATTAGAAATGATGATCTATCATGTATACGCTTCTATGGAAAACAGTTAAAAGGCAATCCTATTTACATGCAATTAAGAGCTATTTCCATATCTCTATATATAATATATCCATCTAATTGTTGAAGTTGACCTTTATTGTAAATATTATTTTGTATTATCAGACGATCTCACTGCAGAATAATGTTAAAAACAAAATAAATGCATGGGGGTTTAATGTTGTTCTTTAAAGTTACTTTTCCTCCTCGTTCATCCTTCCTGTCTTCAGATTTTTACCTATTTTTACCTCTAAAACACATAGTTGTGGCTTAATCTCACAATAGAATTGAGGATGAAATAAATTTAACAATTTTTTTATTACTATATAACTCTGTTCGTAAATACACAATCAAGAATCTGATTCTTATGCTTCCTGTACAAATGATTCATCTGATTATTGATTCGAGAATCGATTGTGTATTTACGAACAGACCTAATATATTTGTAGTTCATGTTACTGACTTCTTTTTCATTTGAAATCCTGTAAAAAATATCGTAAAAAGACGAGAAAAAAACGTTAAAAGTTATAAAAGCTATTTCAGCTCGGAAAAGTTTTGTACTTGCTCAGCTCGAATGTTGAGTACTTGTTATTGCCCACGTACGTACTGGACGTGAATGATCGTTACCATGGTTTCCGTACGATGGACGCCGGGCCAAGAAAGACGTCACTACCTCAGACATGTTCCATCATTTGCTATGCACGATGACGCAAAAAAAATTTGAACATCAATACTTCAACAAATAGAATAATACTTTTGAAATTCATCTAGAAACTTACTCAAAACATTTCTTTATTATTATAATATATATATTTATAATAGTTTGTTATATCATCTGATGTTAAAATTTAATTTCCATTTCTATTATTTTGATTAAAAAGTTTTTTGATATTATGATATAAAATGGAAACTTGAGTAGAATGAAAAGTTCATTACAATAATGCTTTATTTCTCGTTATAATATACATCAGACTCCTTTATATATACGACGAGTTTGTAAATAGTATATAACTACTATTGCTTTATATAGTGAGAGCGCGTATAATATTGATTGCACCAGCTAGTCTTATATGATATATTCAAAACGTACATACATTTAGAAACATACTGGAATTGATGATGAAGAATATAACAAAAGTTTACGCATTTAAAGACGACAGTTCGATGTTTTGTAAATGAGGTTGTATTGGCTGCTCCCCTTCCTTCCCCCTCTAATTATCTCCGCCTCTCCGGATATTGCACGCAGGACCTCAGCCTTCGTGAAGGACCGAACGGTGAACGTTGTACAGAATGTCCGGCATTCAGAAAACGTAGCAGTTATTTCGCAACAAAAAGTTGCCGCTCGAATCAATATTTTAGTATATACGTCACTGCAGAACCTTTTCCTCTAATGGGACTGTGTGTTGCTTTAACTAATTGCATGGCTTTATCTGTTATACCAGCAGCTTTAAAAGCTTGACCCTCATCCCTTATATATTGTCAAAGTATACCAAAAGTTATGAAGTTAAATCTTTAAGTTACAGCTAGATAAAGATATAAATATTAACAAATTTGTTTTTTATTTTAAAAACATCTGAAGTTTTGTAAGTAATTTTTACACAAGACTAAAAAATATAAAATTATACACTAATTTATTTATTAGTCCTGTGCTGCAAATACGAAAGTACAATACATTCATTATATATTAAATTCACGAGAAGCCATGCAGGCAGCAAGTGCTATTTATATATAATATATTTATTTATATAGCTGCTTTCAAAGTGAAGAAGCTAGGGATGTTAAAATTGAAGATAGAAAGAGACCATTTTAATTTTATGGTGAGATTTACAAATTATACCTGTGGCCTGTGGACTTTTTGAAATTCTTTAAAAACGATTGGAGTATTATACTGACCGTAAAACGTACGTGTTATCTGGGGACGATATTAATTAACTATGCATTTCATGCATTATTAAGGTATTACTGGTATACACGATAGATGTTACTATTGCATAACGGCACTTAATGTTTAATGTTTTAATCACAAACATTTCAAATATGCATTGTAAATTTTCAATTGAACCCCAAATTTTCCCATATAGTCTTGACTTTAATGTAAAATCAATTGTCGTTTCAATGATATTGGATTTTATTGAATTGAATCAATTAAATCAAAGAAGTTGAAAATTTGAATATGAATAAAATATAATTGTAGTATAATCATATAATTTGAGGTTAAAAATATATAGTTAGGGAATTAATGGCAAAAATCGCGCTATTGGTGATACCGGGCTGAAATTTTCAGTACTTGCTAATAACATCATTTGCATCAACTTTTTTGGCGGATCCCAAAAAAAAGTGTCATACCGTGACCTTGAGTGACCTTTGAACTTTGACCTCCGATTGATTTACGTTTGATTTTTTTACAAGGAATCTAAGGCAGATACGAAATAAATTGTCATTAGCAAATATGTTTGTACTAACACGGAGAGTAATTAGCAATTTTCGGAAAAGACCTAAGTCCATAAAAACAAAATGGCGGCCGATGAAACTTTTATTGACCTCTTTTTTGGCAGCTTTCTTGCTTATTTTAACCAAACTAGCAAACTTTTTAGCTTAAATTAGCAACTATCAATTGTCTACTATCATTACGATCAAAAAAAATCATAATGCTTGTTGATAAGAGAATAATAACTCGAGATATTGTAATTTCTACCGTAAAATTAGCACTTATTCCCTATGCTATTATAATACGTTTTTTTACTAAAATCCATACTTTTTGTGACAAAAGCATTAAACATACAGAAATGATTAATTGCATCATAAGAACCTTCAAAAATACTGTACCCTCAAATTTTGAACTACCCTTTGACCCCTGGTGACCTTTCAAAATGGCGGATGTGGAGAACAGGAAAGTATTATTTTCTGGCAAACCAAAGGTCGGGATAAAGATATATTCAGCAGAAAAGATGCTTAGATGGTTGCAATTATTTAAAAAGGGTCCCTAATTATTTTCAAAGTGCAATGTTGCCAAATATAGCACCCCTAAAGACCTAAATTTTATTTGACTTTTTTTCAGTTAAAATCGTATAAAATCCATGCTTCCTGAAAGTGGAGCTTCTAATTTTCAAGCATTATTAATTAATTGGGGTCACGAGAACCAAAAAAATAAGAACCCCCTCCCCTCACCCCCACCCCCCCCAAAATTAAAACATTTTACGCCTCCTGCCCAGGGTTTTTAATCCATGATTGACTCGGGGAATTATATTATATTTTTTTTAGGCCATATAGTCAGTGCATTGAAGTAATTGCAGTTATAGTAACCATTTGTCTATAGTATACGTATTTCTACTAAATAAAAATTAAAACTAAGAGTAATTTTAAGAAAGAGTTCCCTAATTAAAAAAAAAGATGGGTTTCCAAGTCTTCCTAAAATCTGAGTAATCTATTTCTCGATAAACAAGCATATATGAATCACAACCCTCTTTACTCTTTAAGATACCAACATATAATTGAGCCTCCACCCCCACTCTCCCCTATGTACATCGAACCCCTAAATTGACTTTACAGAACATGAAGCACCTCTGTCCTTTTCCATTATAGTAAAAAACTCCGCTGGATCACCGTTCTTGCTAATCATATGTTATCAATTAAAGGTTACACTCTATACATACGAATATATAATCAATTACAATAATAAAACTATATAAATCTTACTATCTTAGTCAAATTATAAATGCATTACAATTAATTTTTATACTTAAATATATTGTAAATCTTTACTGGTACGGGGGGAAATACCTAGAGGGACATATCCCACTTATTGGGTTATTACCAACATGCAAGTTGTCTCATAATTAACTCCCTTTAATCGTTTAAAACAACCCGGCAAGGACAATATTGAAGGAACCAGATCCAAAATGTAGTTCAATGTAGCTAAAAACCTAACATTTTGAAGTTTTGAAAAACCTTTCTTAATGAGTGAGGAACTGAAAAATGCAAATCAACATATTAGGGTTCCACTATCATCCCGGAGTTAGGGATGAAAATCAAAATGTTTAAAATTATCATAACCGACAAAACGACAGAAATGAAGCCCGGCAGTAAATTTTTAGTAATATTTTTTGACGCAGATTCAGCAAAAATTTAATTCTTTTAATTCACCTTCTCTTATTTTAGAATGGAAGTTTGAAAACAAAACAAAAAAAATTTTACACACTTCTCTAAGCAGGTTTGAAAGTGAGTGCTGGAAATGTGGAAAATAATAAAATATAGTAATTGGGAAATCTTTTTTTTTTTTTTTTTCCTCTTGTTGTTGTAGCTTATCATAAATACGCAGGACTAACTTTTGATGTTGGTACCTTCAGTATTGCCCAGGCGCGGATCCAGGGAGGGAGGGGGAGGGCTGATATGTTTTATTTAACAAGGGCAATATAGGCATTTGCAACACTCCATTTTTTTCTTTTAACATTGGCCTTATGGAGGAAGCACGTCCCCCCCACCCCTCTACCCCCTCCGATTATTATTATTTTTTTTCTGGATTCACGGCTGATATTGTGATATTGCCCTTGCTGGGTTGATTTAAACGTGTATATAAAGGGGGTAATGTATGCCTCCGTTGCACCCCCTTGAAAGTCGCTCATAAATTAACGTTGCAGATTTGGAGCATATATTGTGCGTATGCAAGAACACGTACCTTTTCCATTTTAGAACCCCGCTGGATCTCCGATCGTACATACTTATTTTATACAAATTGTACATATTTATATATTGTACTGTGAACGAATGGTTAAAAGCATTATCATAAAATTAAGTGAACATTATTTATATAAATACAGTATTTTTAGCATATATAATATTTTATAAAACATTTGTTATATTTGTTATATATTTATTATTTGTTTCTCGAGAAAAAGATTACTCAGATTTTAGGAAGACTTGGAAACCCATCTTTTTTTTTAATTAGGGAACTCTTTCTTAAAATTACTCTTAGTTTTAATTTTTATTTAGTAGAAATACGTATACTATAGACAAATGGTTACTAACTTCAATTACTTCAATGCACTGACTATATGGGCTAAAAAAATATAATATAATTCCCCGAGTCAATCATGGATTAAAAACCCTGGGCAGGAGGCGTAAAATGTTTTAATTTTGGGGGGGGTGGGGGTGAGGGGAGGGGGTTCTTATTTTTTTGGTTTTCGTGACCCCAATTAATTAATCATGCTTGAAAATTAGAAGCTCCACTTTCAGGAAGCATGGATTTTATACGATTTTAACTGAAAAAAAGTCAAATAAAATTTAGGTCTTTAGGGGTGCTATATTTGGCAACATTGCACTTTGAAAATAATTAGGGACCCTTTTTAAATAATTACAACCATCTAAGCATCTTTTCTGCTGAATATATCTTTATCCCGACCTTTGGTTTGCCAGAAAATAATACTTTCCTGTTCTCCACATCCGCCATTTTGAAAGGTCACCAGGGGTCAAAGGGTAGTTCAAAATTTGAGGGTACAGTATTTTTGAAGGTTCTTATGATGCAATTAATCATTTCTGTATGTTTAATGCTTTTGTCACAAAAAGTATGGATTTTAGTAAAAAAACGTATTATAATAGCATAGGGAAAAAGTGCTAATTTTACGGTAGAAATTACAATATCTCGAGTTATTATTCTCTTATCAACAAGCATTATGATTTTTTTTGATCGTAATGATAGTAGACAATTGATAGTTGCTAATTTAAGCTAAAAAGTTTGCTAGTTTGGTTAAAATAAGCAAGAAAGCTGCCAAAAAAGAGGTCAATAAAAGTTTCATCGGCCGCCATTTTGTTTTTTATGGACTTAGGTCTTTTCCGAAAATTGCTAATTACTCTCCGTGTTAGTACAAACATATTTGCTAATGACAATTTATTTCGTATCTGCCTTAGATTCCTTGTAAAAAAATCAAACGTAAATCAATCGGAGGTCAAAGTTCAAAGGTCACTCAAGGTCACGGTATGACACTTTTTTTTGGGATCCGCCAAAAAAGTTGATGCAAATGATGTTATTAGCAAGTACTGAAAATTTCAGCCCGGTATCACCAATAGCGCGATTTTCGTGAAATTTGGTTGTTGATTCCCTAACTAATACGCTTTCGTCATACAACTGAGAAGACTTTTCCAAAAATTACGATTGACTTTCTAAAATATTATTTTTCTGATGGAACTGAAATGAACGCCAAAGCGTTGAATTTCATTCCAAATATGTTAAAAGTAAAAAAAAAAAAATAGTTGGAATTATCATTGCTCTCGTCACCATAGTTAATATAACAAACTTCAGTGAGAGGGGATTGATAGTAAAAAAGAATGAACCTAATTGAACCTTAAGTCGGTAAGCCAGCAAGATTAAGTTACGGCCGCTTTATTTTGCTCCAACATCATTAATCAAGTTTAGTAATATTAGCATTTAAGAAAATGACACACCCTTTCGATTAAAGTTATCTTACATTGGCGAGTCACCGAAAAAAAAAGAATCCACCCTCATTTTCCGCAACATTAATTTAAATCAAGGGCAGTTTATACGGTGAACGGTCTCCCTTAATGTATGCAACTATTTTAGCACGAGAGTAGAGCAAATAACATAACTTTCAGGCAACTTTCTGCGGTAGTTTGTTCGCAAACTTTGACCCTTCAAACTTCAAACCGAGAGATTGCAAACATTTCATGAATACATTTTTTTTTTTTTTTTTTTTTTTTTTTTTTTAACATGCAAAAGAGTCGCATAATTTCAAGTTTTTATCAAACTTTCGGAAAATGTGAAATTTAAATTGAATTAAATTTTTATTTCTTATGTTTGTTTAATTCTTTAAGGGTAAGGTAACGCCACCAATGTTAAAAAAAATCCCTCACACAAAAATTCTGAAAAAAATTTAAAATGTTCTCCTCTACACCCCCTATCAGTAGCTAAAATATCAGGTATACAAATTCGATCTAGTTTTTGAGTTATGAATTTTTAAAGTTGACTAATTTAACATGGGATTTCCATTTCTCCATGTTAAAGTAGTCAACTTTAAAATTTCATAACTCAAAAACTAGATCGAATTTGTATACCTGATATTTTAGCTACTGATAGGGGGTGTAGAGGAGAATATTTTAAATTTTTTTCAGAATTTTTGTGTGAGGGATTTTTTTTAACATTGGTGGCGTTACCTTACCCTTAAGTATTCTATTTTTTCTTGCTAACAATAATTATATCCACAAACGTTTTTAAGGTTTAAAAATAAAAATATAGAAAAATGGAATATTAAAAAAATACAACAGTAAAACTTTAAAAAAAGTTAAGTTTCTATTCATCTGTAGCCTCTAGCTGGTTAATTTTACCGCATTCTCAGTTCTTTACTTACAATTATAGAAAATTACAGATGATGAGTGTAAAATTAATGCATACATCAGCAACTGCAGGTTGCACAAATCCTTGGAGACTACGGAGTGACTCAATGAATTCAAAATTGACAAAATTGTACCATTTGATCATATCTCAACATGAGATTAGACAACTTATTGAACACAAAAACGGGAGATAGAGTAGCAGGAGCCAGCAGTATTTCGGGGTGGGGGGTGGGAGTACAATACAAAAAACTTTATAAAACTTGCTTTTTAATGATGATTAAGTTGCCTAACTTTCAGGGGAGAAAACAATGTACCACCAAGTTTCAACATTTTATACAACCTTTTCTTATTTTTTGTGTTTCAGTGGTGCGCGACTCAGCGCCATGCGCAGCGTTGACAGCCGCAACACAGCATCGTCGTCCAGAACAGAGAGCACCAAAGTCGTCAATTCAAGTCGAGCTACCACCACCACTACCCCGTCCCCTGCAGTGTTGACGTACTTAGTGAATGACACATTAGCATCCCCCTCCCCTCCCCTCCCCACCCTCAGTGAGAGGGAGCAGCTCAAACTGGAGTTTTACAAGACTTACGACGTCATGACTGGCGTAAGAATTGCTGCAACATTAGGTGGATTTTTCAGTCTTATGGTGTTTTTTGTTGTATATAAAAGCAGGTGTGGTAGAGGCAAGTCCATTAGTTCTAACGATATAGCAGCAGCCGCAGCAGAATTAGATGCCATATCTGAACTCCCATTTGATGGTTTTTATTCCCTCACTGAACCTCGTAGATCCTTAGGAAATATGAGTGCTCCTGCAGCAGTTAGAACTAGATTCTCAACAAGTAGTTATGTAAGTATGAATGATTATCAACCTAAAAGCCTTCCAGGATCAGTGTTAGGATTTAATCCAGGTTGGAGTGATGTGTTAACTGAACGTCCAACACATTACCACCATCCCGCTGTGCAAAGGACGGACACTTATAGTAGAGGATCTAGTTTTCTTGTGGTGCCCGGAGTAAGATTAAGTTCTACAGGTTCTTCATCAGATAGCTCATATTATTTAGAACATCACGGTTCAGTAGAATTAAGTTTACCTCCGGCTCCAAGACCTAGAAGATGTTGGAGACGTTCAACAATTGCACAAGAAGTTATTAATTTTAAAAATGAAGATTATCCTATAGATATTAATGTGATTCAACCCACCCCAGATATTTCTCCATGTGGTAGTGAAAGACAATTATATCGTCAAAGACAAAGTAGTCAATGGAGTACATGTGGCGGTAGACTCGCAGCACCATTAGCAACTATGGGTCATCTTAATGCATCTCTTACTGATTATCCAGAATCTGATATAAGATCTATCGGTTCTGACTCTGTATTCTTCAATGATGATTTTACAAGCGATTCATCTGAAGATGCAGCAACTTGTGAAAGTTCAGATACAGAAAGTGCAAGTAGCGACGAAGTTTGCATGACAACAGGACACAGAATACTTCAACGAGCCATACCAAAAGTTGAGTTTTCTCAATTTTTACAAGTTCCTTCTACATCTATTCCATCTCGTAGTGTAAGTCCGATTGGACGATGGGGTACTAATTCCTATCAGCCAACAAGGCGTCTCTCTTCTCCAATACCCCCTCTTGCTTGTGAGACAATCAGCGGGCAAATAGCGGCAAACAAACTAGGAGTGCCTGATAACGGCAGCAGCTCAGTAACAAGCCTTACAAAACCTGTAAGTTTACCTTTGCGACAAACAGGGGGAAGTGAGCAGCAGCAAATGAGTAACACTTGCTCACGAGAAAATACAAATGATTCAGACAATGTAAGGACCACAGAGACACTTTTTTAAAAACCAAGGGAATGATAATAAACATTAAATAATGAAATAGGTATATTCCAAAAGTAAGCAGTAATTCACTTTTTTTTTTTTTTTTTTAATGATTCCAATAAAATTGAAATTTGCTAATTTTTGGAACATAATGAGTGATATATGAAGAAAGAAGGGGTGCTAAGGTTTTGGGTGCTTGTTAATTGTTACATTTTTTAGATGTATAATATTGTTGTACCCTTTGCCCATGACCCTTATTTTCCCAATTCACACCTACTTGTTGATTGTTTCAAAACAAATAGATTTTGAATTCTGCCAAAAAAACAAAACAAAAAAACATGTTTTCTGTACCTTGTACCAAACAAAAGATTGTGAATGATTAAAAAGTTTAAATGTGTTTATAAATAATGTCTTTTTATTTATTGTCAATTATATTTATATTGAGACAGATTATTAAATAATACATTAATAAATATGTATCGAAGATCCCGCAGCAAATTGGACTAACAGAAAATGTAGTGAAACCCTCTTAGTCATTTTTGCATAAGACTTTCCATGCATATAAAACAACTAACAGGTTTTGCAACATTTTCTGTTCATCCATTTTGCCGCGGCACCGTCGATGTAATTGATCAAACAGTTGCAAAATATTGACTAGAGAAATACATAGGCATAGCATTGTCTTAGGCTTTAACAATAAATATATATGTATATTTTACCAATATAATGTGAATATAATATACAGTACAAAATAAGAACAGTATAGTGCACAGCAGTATTTAAACAACACAATGACACAATGGTGCGAGAAAGTATAGTTGACAAGTTTAACAATAGTAGGTAAATTTGATAATATTGCTTTTTTATTTTTTTATTTTTTTTTTTTTTTTACAAAAAAAACATGGTGGGGGACATTCACAAAGCACTTTAACCCCCACTTTAGCCCCGATTTTTAACCCTGGTGCTAAACATGGTACTAAACCAGGGGCTAACCATGTTAAGCTCATAGCTTAGCACCATGTTTAGCACCAGGGTTAAAAATCGGGGCTAAATTGGGGGTTAAAGTGCTTTGTGAATGTCTCCCGGTATGTATATTTTTAGATACCATTACAAACTAGGATGTACTTTCTTGAATGATTTTACATAATTAGGAAGAGGGAAAGAAGGGGGGAAAGAGGGGCAATTATATTGTTTAGGAAATGCTAACCATGAAATATTACATTACTGCATGTAAATATAAGACTAGAAGGTACAAAACAAGGCTTTTACAATTTCTGATGAGAGCTATAATTCTTGACTAAATTTTGTTGTTCAAAATAGCAAATGCATGATGGTGATACATAGTGAAGCTAGGTAGTTAGTATTGAGGGGGGTTCTTACTTATAGTGCTCGCCATGCATGCCTCTCTAGTTTCTGGTCACTGCAGTGTTGCAACATTGCAAGTCGAGCTCCTCGTAGGTGGCAGATTGTAAGTATTCCAGTCTGTTATATCAAGACTGTCCCCCGTTTATTCATAGTTCCAAGCCTTGCTTGTATCAGTCAGATCTGAATTAACCAATAGAGTATCGACCTCAAAAATTGTTATTGCAAAAATGGATAGAGGGTGCAAAGTTATGCCACTCTGATTTTTTTCTGATTTTTTAGAGTCCAGGGAGTATTGCTAAAAAGTTTTGCTGAGGTCAGGTTCAAACCCTCTCCCCTATTTGGTCCTATCTTTTTATTAAGAGAGGCGTCTAGAGGCATCAACTTTCTCTGTACTATCAATATTTTTTTAAAAAATAGCTCCCCTGACTAAAAAATCTGAAAAAAAATCAAAGTAGCATAACTTTGCACCCTCTATCCATTTCTGCAATAAAATTTTTTGAGGTCAATACTCCACTGTCAGCATATCAACTAAGTGTCTGTCATAATCTGACATAATCATAACTGAGAGGACTTTCTGAAATTCAAATTAATAAAATTTTAATGATTATATCAAATGTTACAATAATTAACATTTTGTATTCTTGATACTTGGAAATGTATAAAAATTTCCATGACATAATTAAATTGGGGAGAAGAAGGAAGGGGGGTGGTGAGATAATGGTAAAACTTAATGGAAAAATTACAAAACTAGTATCAGTGATCAGTTGATACAAAACAAAATTATATTTGCTGTTTGTAGTTCTTCTAGATTACATTATACAAATTGTTGTAGAAAGTTTATGTAGTAATTATATACATAACTAGTTGTGCGTCAAACCCAAAATTTCAAGGAATGTGAATTACAATTTAAAATCTTTAATTTCTTTGCTTCATTTTCCAAAACCGTGACAAGTAACATAAACTAACATCTAGATGATATACCTGCAACGACGTGCATGATATGCTTTTTTAAGGTGGTGACATTTCACGAATAATCCAAATAATGTAAATTGAGGAGGTTCTGCCCAACGGCAAGGCTGCTTTGGCACACAAATTTAAATTTTCTCTATCTATGACAAGTTAAAATTTCCTTGCAAGTCTATTAAAATCCAATTAAGGTCCTCAAATGACTGAGATTTATCCTCAAGTTCATTTCTCAAAATACTTTGAATGAAAAGATGAGGTAAAAATTTAACATAGAGCCTTATCGACAGAAACCAGAAATAGAACTGCTATAATTTTTAAAATAATTTCAAAATTTTAAATCTAATAGACAATAATGGTTGCATTTTCTTATTTCATAATTAGAAAATATACCTAAAATATATATCTGAATTTTTTCAGATTTTTTGGAGTGCAGGAACTAATTTTAAAAAAAATATTTAGAATCTCTGAATTAGGGTGGTACACCTGATGGGACAACCGTGACGTCATTTGTCCAGCTGTGATTGGCTGTTGATGACATCACGGTTGCTGTGATTGGCTATTGATGACGTCACGGTTGTCTCATCAGATGTACCACCCTAATTCAGATATTTTAAATATTTTTTAAAAATTAGTTCCCGCACTCAAAAAAATCTGAAAAAAATTCAGAAAAGCATAATTTTATGTATATGTTCTAATTATGAAATAAAAAAATGCAACCATTATTGTCTATTCATTTTATTTTTAAATGTATGACAGAAATATCCCAATACTCCTGCAGCACTTAAATTTAATATTTTTAAAAATGTGTCCTAATGCAGCATTACTGTTAAAGCAGAACCATTCAAAAGAGTAATTTCACAATAGTTAACATTATAGATATTACATTCTTTTATCTTTTCTTATCAATATACTTATTTCCTATTTCGATTACAATTTCTCATCACTTTTTACAATATTTCTACAATTTGACTAGAAAATTCGGCAAAATAGTCATAAATTTAAATATAATAGTGATAAAATAAAGCTAAATCGTTGAGAATTGTTTACGATGGAACTTATTTTAAGGCTTTAGTGAAAATTTATAAACTCGCATATAGATAATTGCAGAATTTAAAATAAATGTTTGGCCATAACAAAGTTTATTGCTAGCAGAATTAAATGAAAGTGAAGCTGACCTTATGATTGATAACAAATTAGGCACTCAGGACTGCTTGAAGGTGAGGTAAAATCTTGTGTCTGTGACGTTTTGTCAGTTTCTCAATCAGTGGCAGAGCTTCACCAATGTTGAACTTCTCCACATGCTCCATCTGCCAGAGGAAAACATATCAATGTTGTAAAACAGTTAACACAATGGATTGGCTGGGGAATTTGTTTTGTTAAATAAATTAATGCAGGTTTAAAATTATGATTTTCAAATTTTGTTTTGTTTATTTTATTTATTTATTTATTTTTTAAAGTTTGATAATTTTGTTAGTAAAATATGAATAAAAATAATTAGTGCATCAAGGGAAAAATTTAATCTACTGCCAACATTAAAAGTACTTTTAGATTTTATTAAAGGTTCTCAGACTCTGTAAAAAAATTAATATCAAGTATAAAAACATTGTAGGTGCTCTCAGGGTCGGTCTGGGGGCCGATGGCCCGCTCCGCGGGAGGGCCCGAAGGGCCCGGCCGTGGAGCGGGCGGGGGAGGGGGTGGGGAGTTGCCCGCCGCAGGCGCGAAAATTTTAGCAAAGGGGGCGTGGCTTTCTTATTCTTTTTAAATTTTAATATGTTAAAATATTGCAAGGTTTCATTTATTGGGATATTCCATTTGAGGATTTTTTTTTTTTTTTTAGTTACAGTTTAATATATATTTTTTAAACTTAAAGTAAATGATGATCTACGACCAAAAAATAAAATAAAAAAATAAAGAAACAGCTGAGTTAATATATTATTATTTTCTAAAAATAGTTCTAATGCTCCTCCATAATGCAACCGAAATCCAAAAAATTCAAATATCATACATAGGTTCTATAAAAAAAAAAAAAAAAAAAAAAAAAATCCAAAGTCAGAGAAAAAGCGTCTTACTTGACAAACATCCTCCATTTATTCACTTGAAAAAGTACACTGTTAGCCATAGGTGGTGTTCCATGGCTCGAGCTTTAACCAAAAACGTATAAAAAATATTTTTGATCGGGGCAGTTTTTCTGTAAAAACATCGAAAACATATGCCATAGTAAATATATGTTAATTCTCATATGAGTTTTCATTTATTTATTGATGGGAATACAGATTCGAAAACATAATTATATATTTTTTTAAATATTTTTTGGTTACAGCTCGTATATGTCTGTGGTGTAATTTTCCGAATTCATAGAGGGTGTTTGTTAGGTAGGCCCTAATAATATTTGGAAGTTCTTTCTGGACAACCTATGTGAGATAGAATTTTTGGATTCATGTCGTCCTAAAATTCAATACAAACTTTTTTTTTTTTTTTTAAATAATGAAAATGTGAACTCGTTAGATATTCAAATACGTCTATTTTTCTACAGTGCTTAATTTCTTTTAAGTCCTCTCAAAGATATGTATGAATTGTAAGTTAATGCACAAAGTCAAGCGTGTCTTTTTATCATATTAAATAAAATACTCCTTGAAACACTTGATAAATTTTTGAAAATTTTATAATTTCAGTAAAATTTCAAATTTTCTATGAGGCCCGGAGGGGGCCCGCTCCGCATTTGCGGAGTCAACTATATGGCCAGACCGACCCTGGGTGCTCTATTGATTCATTCATGTGATCTTGTAAAAATTTCTTATAAAAAATCTTTAGAAAAAATGTATATAGTTAACAGGAAATTAAAAATTCACATGAATGAACTTTCTATAAAATTAAGGGATATAGAATTATAGCTTTATAATTGCCCTATAAGGCAATGAAATCTAACAATAAGTTAGTGTCAATTTTATGTCGTGCTTTACTAACTTATTGGCTAGGACATCCTTTCAAATTATAGCATCATAGTATGATAACTCCTTTAAATTTTATTCAGGTAGAAAACATAATCAAAATCCATCTGAAATTTACCACAAGCAGTTTCTGCTCCTCACTAGAAGATGACTCACCGTCAGGGCTTGCGCCAGGTTGCCTGTGGCCGCAGCAGTGATGATTCTGGGCTGCAGGTGCAGCAGCATAGCTAGGGTCAGGTACAAGATGAGGTCTGGCTCAGAAATGAGTGCCATCAGCAGCCACTGAGTCACCCCAGACCAGTCGAGAATGCCCCAGAAACAGCGACGCACCCAGCCGTTCACCAAACAGCTCACAGACATCCCGCTCTTCTGCAACACAATAATAGGGACGTCAATAACTTTAGTCTAAATGAATACTTCATAGTTTCATACTTGTTGAGCTCAAGTAAAGCTAAGTAACAGCAGGTTTAAATGTGCAATAAACAGCATTTTAAATAAGAAATATTAAGAAATAAAAAATAAACTGTAATTTTGTATTTTGTGATAAAATACACCCTATTTTGGCACAACATTATAGGCAAAAGATTTTATAGAGAGTTCAAATCTCTAAATTAAAATTTAAAGAATAAAATGTTGGCAGTTTTTAGTAAATATTCTGTAGCAGTTCTTGCTTCATAAAATCCAAAGCTTTTAAGTCTTTAAAGTCAATGCAACAAAAATAAAACAATAAAAAATCATCTCCTTTCCTCTCCCCTCCCCTTTCCCCCGACAGACAGGGCTGTTTACCTGGAAAGCCAGGAGGACCTGGGGGTCCTCGACGTGCAACAACATCTCCAGCAGGTGGCCGACCGTCGCCTCCACCCTACGACGCAGCTTGCGACGCTCAGCCAGGGCAGACCAGATCAGGGGCGCTGTCTTGGTGATGGCCAGACTCTGCAGGAAGCTCTGGCACCTGACGACATTGTCAGCACGTCAGTCAACGTAGTCAGTTTGATCATGCAGAGGGATAGCAAATTATCAGGGCTATTTAAAACCACCAGGAAGACATTGAAATATAATTTTTGAGTGTATGGCTTAAGAGTGTTGTAAGTGCTTTTTAAAATATTGTTAAGTTTACCTTGCCACCTGAATATATAGTGGACAAATAAATACATAAAAATGAAATAATTTTAATCCAATATTCAATAGTAAAAAGAAACTGTAAGAATTAATATAAATTTACCTTTCCATGTTTCCACAAAGAGCAAGAAACACAGTTGCGACGAGCCAATCAAAACCAGTATATCCTTCAATTTTATGTGGCTTTAGTGTTCTTGAAAACTTGATAAGTTGTCCTAAATTATCATGCATTTGTGCAACTGGTTGGATCAAGCGTAGATGGACTCCATATCTGAAGCAACACAAGGATATTGCATTAACCTAACTTGCACAGTACAATAATAGTAGATTTTAATGTACACAATTTTATATACATGTGGTTAGGTATAATTTATAGGCCTCAGCGTTGAAAGTGGAAGCGTTGGCGAAACACCAGAGAGATATTCAAGTTACAAATATATGTCCATTTCCATAAGTTATAAATAATATATGGATATTATCAACATTGTCCATAACTAAAGTTCCACAGTCTGAGTTTCTAGCCGTGCTTCCTTGTCATCATTGGCCAACCACTCGCCGCAAGAAATGCAGCAGAGGGCGTCTCAGATTGAAAACTAAATGTCACAGCCTGAGGAGACATTGACCTTCGAGAAAGTCAAATCCTTTGTCCCTCAAGCTCAGCAAGGTTTTATCATCATTGACACCCAATAATTATCACAACTGCTTGATAGATGTTAGCTCATCATATCCATTAAGAATAGTCCTGCAGCTACTCCATACTTTTAATTAATGGTTAATTATTCTTTTCATTTTATTTTGGCTAGTTAACACATTTTTTAATTAAAATTCTATTTTTGCACACAGCTATTCAAAATTTCAAATTTAAATTTGAAGATTATAAAGAGTCACCTAATTAGCATTTTTTTTTTAAATGGTTAATAATTTTTAATACCTTACATCATTATTCATGTAATAAATAAATACAATGTCTATAACAGTTGACTGACCTGACTGTGTAGCTAATTCCCAGCAGGTCCTCAGGCACCAGCTGCTCAGAGTTGACGTTGCCAAGCAGGAAGGAAGCGTTAGGGGATGCTCGGAGAACTTGCTTTACCACGTCCAGTAGCACGAGACCCTGCACCAAATTACAAACTAGCAACTATAGGGCCAGCAAATCTACCGTGTCTAATTACATGGCTATTGTACCAATGGTAGATATCACCCTCCTCTTTTAAAGACTCATAAATGACATTGCTACAAGGGAGAAACATTTCTCCTCCCTCCTTCTCTTGCCCTGAGGGTAACTTTTTATTAGTCATTAGAGTTATTACATTACATTCTAAAAAAATATGTACAGTGGTGCAGTATGAATTTAAATCAAAGTATTGAATAAACATTCTGAATTCTAAGTTACTCTCACAGGCCTATTATGTTAGTAATTTATATTACTACAGTAGTAATGTTTTGAAATTTCAAACCCAATAAACAATAAAAATATTTTAGAAAGATTCAGTACACACATTCAGATACAAGGTATTTTTATTTGAAGAAACAAGATAAGAATTAGAATTTCAGTTAAAAGTGAATAAATTCAGGTTATTCTCAGGGACTCATTTACTTTGCTGGCAGTTAGTAACAATTTAAGTGACAATTATTCAAAGGAACAGGAAAAATGAAGTTAGTACAGTACTAAGTAGGTTTTTAAAATTCGTCAAGCAATAATTACGCTGAGTTCCATGGAGTACCTACCTTGATTTCGTCTGCACACTGCACAAGGGTCGATCTTGCTGCCTTCCTGCAGTGGACGAGCCATTGAGCGTCATGGACTCCTGGACGTGTGTCCGTGAGGTACTTCTGAAGGTCCCCTTGCTTCTTACTGACAATCCTGGGACTTGCCTTGGTGTACTCCTTGGGCAGGGGTAGTAAACCGAACAGAGGCCAGGTGAACTCCCCACTGGACGGCATGTAGGGTGGAGGGACGACAGACTCCAAAGGACCCCCCAGCAGTAAACACCGCACCAAGATGTGGTTCCTCAGCACGCTAAGCTCATCTATGATGATGGGAGCACCTTCATCTTCAGTCACAGCGTTGTCTCTTTGCTGCAGCAGGAGTTGCTCCTGGTCATGTTATAAGATGCAGTATGAGTAAAAAGTAATGACAAGTTAAATAAAGCAGCGAGGACATGGAATTCTATACACACAGTATAGCATGAATCTTAAACATTAATGGCATTCTTATTTTAATACTTAACTTATTTAATTTATTTAAACATTTTCAACCAAAACAAGTAGTTTAACTTAAATAAATAATTTGTACTTTAGGGACCTTTCCCTTTCCTCCAATATGAATATATCTTATACGGTGATGTAAAGCTTAAACACAATAATCCTGCAATGTAACCTCAGCTTCACTTGTGCATAAAAACTCTTAATTGCAGGTAACTTCGTAAAAGCTCAATGATAAAAACTTTAAGTCATTCGGTATTTTTTATAGGCCTCAGCGTTGAAAGTGGAAGCATTGGCGAAACATCAAAGAGAAATTCAAGTTACAAACACACATCTGCATTTCCATAAGTTATAAATAATGTACGGAAATTATCAACGTTGTTTACACCTTAAGTTCTACAGTTGAGTTTCTAGCCGTGCTTCCTTGTCATCATTGGCCAACCACTCGCCGCAAGAAATGCAGCAGAGGGCGTCTCAGATTGAAAACTAAATGTCACGGCCCGAGGAGACACTGACTTTCGAGAAAGTCAAATCCTTTGCCCCTCAAGCTCAGCAAGGTCTTATCATCATTGACACCCAATAATAATCACAACTAATTACTAGTGATGTACTAGATCTAGGTGACTACATTTAATTTTTCAACTCTTTTTATAGAGAACAAAATACTGTTTACTGTACTGTATTCTGTATGTATAGATTCTATATAAATTCTCAGTGTAAAAAAAAAACTGGTACACACCTGCAATGAGAATCTATTTTGTAGAAGTAAGGTGGTGTCTAGGCAGGTCACCAGATGGCACAGGAGGGACAGTCCGAGGTGCTGCACCTCTCTGATTGGAGGAGGGGTAGTGTAGCTGTCGGCCACCGCCTGCTCCGGCTCCTCGTCCAGCAAGGTGGCCTCCAGCAGTTCTGGCAGACTGCAGGGCCCACACAAGGCCAGAAGGGTCTCCTCACTGCCCGTCCGATCTGCCAGCTGGCTCTGAACACCTGCACAAAATCAGTGTGTGAGATGAGAAGAGTCCGGAGAGTTCACGAGAGTGCATAGCCACTAAACAGAAAGTCAGTGATTTTAGGTGGGAACTAAGATTTGAAAGATCATAGGGAAAGTGAGGTTTATTTGATTAATGTTGAATGAATATTTTTTTATGTGCAGTGATTTTTAAACTTCAGAAAGAAATACATACATTATTTATACATTATTTTATTTTTTCCTTATTTACTTGACTAAATAAATTAATATCCATCAGTTTAATTACCATTAATCAGTACACAAGAAATATTTCTGTAAATATATTAAAAATTACTGTCGGTGGCCATTTTGTTGAGTTCAAGTAAAGAACTGATGCAGAGTTAAAAAGAGGTTGGGCTTGCAATTGGGCTCATAATAAGGCCAAAATTAAAAAGTAAAAGAAGTGGGGAATCTGCATCTGATCTGGGACTGCACACACATTGTCAAGCACAATACTCTCCAGCTTTATTTTCCCTTGAACGCTGCCGAGACTCACCAACGAGGGAGCTGCAGACGCTGGCCAGAATGCTGACTGCCTCTTCTTCGACCTGCAGCTGCTGCCGCTCACTGCCTGGCCGAGGCTCCGGGCTCCCCTCGCAGCCCTGCCACACCAGCATCAGCTGCTCGGCAACCACGCGCTCCTCCCGCACAGCCCGAGCACCACCAGCGTAGCAGCACGCCTGAGATACCAGCCGACGATCGCTAGGACGAGCCCACGACACCTACAAGCAAGAACATCATCAAGTACTGTAGATATGATGATCATCTCATGGAAACTTTTTGAATACTGTATTTTTAAATTTAGCTATTTTCATGTCAATAATTACTATAATTAATTATGTACAAACAAACAACATACAGGAATTACAATGGAGTACAATACAGGACTGTAGCATTCTATTTCCAGTATAATACATACATAATATACATATGTACAAGAATATAAATAGGCTACAGTTAGATCTTGAGCTTTTTCTGCAAGGAGGAAAATCACTGATAATATTACAGCTACAGCACTAAATGAAATTTCAACACTCATTGCAAAAAACAGCAGATAGGACTCTATTGTTGGCCATTAGTATTGTTCCCAGTAGCGAGCAGTATTGTAAGTAGGCAATATGCTATAATGATTGCCACTCTTATACACATATATTCAACTGTGCATATCAAAATATTTACAAATAAACAAAAAAAAAAAAAATGTAAAACAAAAAAACTGAATGATACAGAAATATCCAAACAAGCCGTCGGGGTATTACAGCAATTTCTAGTACATAAAACTTGACATAAAACCCAGACGTTGTGCATGATCCTGTAACATGCAGTGGAAAAAAAAGAAAGAAAGTAATGTCTTACCAGGCTGTTCTCAAAAAGGTCTTGCATCACATCATACAATATTCCATCTTTAGCAACACACAACATCCCTAATGGTGTCTTTAATATCTCCAGGTAGCAATGTATAAGTCTATTCAGTAGATTACAATAACTATTCAATGGTTTACTATAAGGTGACAACATTTCATGTTCAATTTTTGCTTTTAAATATTTATAAAAATTATTGAGAGTTTGAAAAAGTCCAGTAGGTTCTATATATAAAAATAAATCATGGGACAATTGCATTTTTCTACAGATGCTAAGTAGGGAATCTAATAATTTTGGATCTGCGCTTCTATGATTTTTAAAAACTGCTGTCATGTAGTCTGCTAGAGTTTTTGCGAGACATCCGAGATTTTCTGTGGACGTTCGATGTCTGAAGCTTCCTCTTGGTTTCCGTCCTCCCATCAACGTTCGAATTCCCTCGTCGGAACTGACGAGGACTTCTACAAGCCGGACCGTGTGACTCTGCAGTGGATATGTGGCCTCTTGACTTTTATCAGCGTGTGCTTCGAGAATAGGTTGTAAGATTGCTAAAACTACAGGTAGATCAGTGGGAATCATTGGCTCATTTAATACACTAGACACAAAGTCTACTAGTATCGGCACAGGACCAACAATTCCAATTTCTTCAGAGTGATTATTTAAAAAGTCAACAGTTGCTAGTGCTAATATATTTAAAGATATTAACGTTTCATCTTCTGGATTTGATATTGGAAATAATGAGCGACCTCCTTCATAAGGAAGTAATGAACGAAGCATAATAACACAGCTCGTAAATACTGTATATTGTACTATGTAACCAGGAATAAATAAACAATGAGGATTATCCTTGAGATATTGAAGGCCTGATTTTATGTTCCAATATTGGATAGCATCAAAGTCTTCCATCCATTTTAGAATGGATTCGTTGAGAAATCTTATGAGCGGGGGAGTTCTTTCGAGTGCTCGAAGTAGTAAACTTCGACTAAATAGTCCGTTCAGCCAATGACGGCTCCAAATTGCATTGGGGTCAATTACAGAGAGGAGATGAAATGGAAACACAAACTTTTCTTTTGAACAACCATCATAAGTGTGCATAGCAAGTAAATCAATAAAACTTTCAATCATTTCTTCAACTTTTCTAGTTGAAAATCTGATCCACTCTTTTGGTATTTCTCTTTGAGCATCAGAAATAAGTTGAATAATTTTCATTATTCTAAAATGAAGTGGTTTATTAAGATCAATACCAGAATCATATGTTGGTAGGTAAGGTAGCATTTTGCGTGAAGTAAAATGAGTTGATAAACTTTCAATTAAATTAACAAAAGCTTCTTTTGTTGCAATATGTACAGATGATGAGGCAATTAATTTTGCATGTATTTTGAGACCAAGAGAAAATATTACATCATTTTCATCGCAAAGTGCTTCTCTTAATCCCCTACGAAACTGTGTCCAATGAGGTCCTTCAACTGCATCAGATAAGTGTGCTCCAACAAGAATTTTAAGTGAATCAATACGAATTTGTGCAGGTTTACGATTAGATATATCTTCAGCAAGTTGTTGATATTGTTGTGGTAAAATAGAATGATTCCACCAAGCATCGTCCATTGAAGAATCACTATCACACATTGATAACATGGACGCTCGACGGGACGGAGAAGAAATGTTCAAATGTAATAAATCTCTGGCTAGGCTTTCACCTGGATTATTACCCTTGCTTATATTATCCAGTAAGCTTACCATTTGCGGAGTTTCCATGATACTATGGAAAACATCTCTTGCAGCTGCCTTCCAGGCTTCAGGATCAACATCATCTGCAGTGGTGACATCAGAACTTAACACAAAATCCTCGAGATGGTCTTCAATGCTGGACCGTAACCAACGTACCAATTGATAATAAGGAAAAATTTCTTCACGGACTTCTTCAAGAGATCGAAGTATTTCTAGAATATCATCTTCTGGATCAACATGCCGAGCTTCAAACAAAGCATTCGCCAGCTCAAGCAGATCTTCTACATCAACTTCGTCATCCGAAACTCGAGATTCACCGGAGTCTGCCATTTTTTAAAACGTACTAATTATATCTAATGAAACTATTATTTTCTATTTACATGTTTCTAAGGTTGTTATAATTCTAACTATAGCTAAATTATGTATAAGATGCATGAGTAACAAAATTTCTAAAAACCTGTGCGACAGCCATCTTTGTTTATAACTGATACCTTCAATTGTTTTTTGAGCATCGATTTGAAACTTTTGGAGGCTGAACTTTTGAGAACTTTTCAATTCTGCTTCCCTATATAAGCTCGTACCGTGCTTAGCAATATCTCCGAATAGGAAATAAAACACCTTCGTGTTAGCATACAATATTAGAGCTAAAATATTGCCTCTATTTTTAACAATTAATATTTTATTTATGTTGGAAACTGCAAGAATTATCAATAAATTATAATGATCGATTTTAAAACACGAACCGATTAAATATTATTTAATGAGAATTTTTACGAAACAAAATTATTAGAGCACAAATAATCAATTAAGATTAAAAAAAACTTTCTTACGAATATAATAAAAAAAAATGCATCACTAATTTAAATAGTAGAAAACATTCTATACACTTTCTTTCCTATTCTACATAAAAACTATACGAAAATGGTACAGAAAGATATAAGTGACTTTCTCTTTTGCATGCTGGACAAGGCTCTACTTGTCAGTCTTGGTCTCGAGCTTCAAGAGACAACTGCTACAAGATGGGACCATTCTTCATCATCCTGGCCTGCTGTTGCTACGCCCTTCCAGTCCTGGCAGGTCCTCGACAGGACGAGCAGGACCTGGGAGGTCTCGTCCTTCGCGCCCTGGCCAGCGCGGTGTCCCTGGGAGAGCAGCCCCTCACTCTCCAGCAAATAACGAGCAGGAGATTCAGCAGGGTGAGATATTGACAATTGCGTCAAGATAAGAGCAGGCCCTGCATGCATTTATTTTATCGGGCTTAATAATTAAATAATTGTTATCTGCATCAGGTAATTGAGTGAAGCGATCGAGATAACTAAGTTTGCTTCTTTTATTAAAATGACCCTCAACAAAATTATAAGTAAATTAAATTTTAATTTCATGTAATAATTATATTTCCAAGCATTAAGGGATGAAAATAATTATAATAAATATAATATATGTATAAATAAACCAGTAATTAACGACAAAAAATATTGTTTAATTATTTATTTGCATGATAATTAACTGGTTGCATGTACTGTAAATTATCATCCCTCTCTAATCATAAATGGAAATATAATAGTTTAAATTACATTTGAAAAATATGAAATATATTAAATTCTAATAATATAAGCCATTTTTTTCGACGTTAAAAAAATATCATTAAATTATATTATATATTTTTATAAAAAAACGTGTGAAATAGTCTATATATTGTGATTCAATATTTTTTTTTCTTCTTTCTTAGTTCAAAATCAGAGTTTATTTATTTATTTTTTCTTGATATAAAAGTAAAAAGTGAAACTTATGTAATAATAGTTAATAAAATAATTTCCAACATTCTGTAATTTAATGTAAAGAAACTTTTATTTTTTCCAATGATTTTCATATATAATTATGTTTATACAATATTGATTTCACTTGTAGCGCCTGCTGTTTTTGTGCACCACTGTACCGTCCCAGCAAACCAAAACCTGCTGGCCTACAGCTGGCCACAGACCGGCTTGCCACTGCTGGCATGCGCTGGCAAGCCATGCTGGTTCTGCGCTTTTCTTGTATACCGGCCAGATGCTGGACCCAGCGCTGGCATGCCATCACAAAATTTAATTTAATTTGCAATTAAATTAAAATCATTCAGTATCACCTGAAAATTATTTTTATGCTTAATTAATATAAGCAAAATAAGAAAAAATTATCAAATTGAATAAAAAAATTGTCACCACCAGGAATCGAACTCAGGACCATTGGCACCGTAGGCAGGTGTCCTATCCCCTACACTTGGGTGATTGTTGATGAATATTAGATGTTAGTGATTACTTATTATTCAAAATATTTGAACTTATACGGATATGAAGATTTCAACACAAACTGTAAGAAAAGTAGCATAAAAGTATAATTTTTTTAAAATTTTTAATATTTTCTTACGAATTTAAGTTGAGGGATGTTAGAAATACATGTTTCAAAAATAAAAATTATTTGTCCCGAAAAAATTTCAAAATCAAAATTTATGGATGGCATACCAGTGCTGGCCAGCATATGGGCCTCTGAAGGCAAGCCGCATGTTGGTACACCGTCAAATGGCCGACTGCTGGCCTCTGCTGGCAAGCCATCTGCCAGCAGTACCAGCAGCAGACAAGCAGCTGGCCAGCTGTAGGCCAGCAAGGCATGGTTTGCTGGGGTGCTATACATTCTCTCGTTCGCTGCTCGCTCGATCTCATTGACATACTGACCGCATATAATACTCGGGGAGGGACTCTGCGGGGAAGCTCAGCAAACTTTCGATCGTTACAGTCGTGACTTAATTATTGTATTATAACAATGATGAAATCGACCATGCATAAATTATAATGCATACTACAAGCATTCATGTAACAATTTTTTTCTCCTTGTTATTTACCTTAATTCGAATGTTTGAAGAACATTATCAGAAAAAAATAATAGTATTAATACTCTCTCTTTTCTCATATAATATATTATAATTATAATAATATATATATATGTGCATTTATGCATAAAATGTATAGTTTACAGACTTACTCAGAATGGGGAATAGAGTGAGTTAGTCAAATAATTAATATATATGTGTCAAGCTTTTCATATAAAAAAAAATACATAACATTGTACCACTAGCTGTCAATCTGTCATGCACGATTTGGTACGTGTTAACGTTGTTGGCAAAATCATGCATATATTAATTAGAAGCCCACGTGTATCTAACGTACACGTGTCAGTCCTTGAATAACGTATAGCTATATAGCTTTACTTCCCATGCATGCAGTTTTGTACGGTTTGTATTAGGTATTATATGTACCTCGGTAATATTTATTCAAGTCGAAGAGGTAAAAACTGATATATTAATCTAGGTGCTATATGCTGTTAATATCAGGGGATATGTATGAAAATAAAATATTCCACTCAGAATAAAAGCAGGATGGATAAGTGAAAGAAATTTTTTATGGAAATTTAAAATCCCTAATGCATTTTTTTTTTTTTTTTTTTTTTGTAATGGACAACCATCATGAATAAAAAAAATTTAATGCATATTTGGATAGAGGACCTCGAGTTATGTATTATCAATATTTTTTTGAACCCTTAAAATCATGCTGCAAAACGCTGTGACGTCATAGTCATGCAATTATTTAACACGCAAGCATAGGAAAATACGTTGCATGACTGACGTCACAGCGTCTTTCCCCTCGATTTTGATGGTCATGCTAGAGGGTTCAAAAAAATATAAAAAGTCTCTTTAAATGTGTAAAAATGTGAGCTCCTATAAAAAAAATCAATCAGGACTTTTTTGGCGAGACGTTCTGTTCGTATTAAAATAGCATCTTTTTTTCTTGTAGTGTTTATATATACTGATTATACTGTATACAGTATTGTGTGTCAGTAGCTAATATATTCCCAAACTCTCGTGTACTTGACGTGTGTTGTTCATGTACCAGGCAGTGGGAGCACGCCGCCAAGGCCGCACAGGCACGGCCAAGATCTCGTGGTCGTCATGCGGGAGTCGCAAGGACCCCATGCAGCTGCAGCGGTTCGAGCTGAGCCCCAACCCGGTGCGCGTGCCGGGCCGCCTGCGTGCAGACATGGCGCTGCTCGTGAGGGAACCCATCTCTGCGCCCATCAAGGTGAGCCTCCCGTGGGAAAACATGATGGGTACATTGAAATCAATATCCAAGGATGAGGTGTGTTTTCACGATAAAGCTGTGTAACATGCAGAATTTCATAAATAAATATACAATAATCTACGGCACCATAACTATAATAATAATGATATTACAATTAAGACTAGTCCATTAAATTTTCAGACATCGATATATTTTATATATATAAATAATATATTATAGCGTAAGAACCTTATAAGTTATATTAAAAGCGTGAAGTTAAATTAATACTGTATTAATACTGACATTGTGAGTTAATGCATCATTAATGAATCATATATAAAATACTTTTTTTTATCGAAATAAACCACAGAAGTTAAAAAAAAAAAGTAAAAAATATTACAGATTATTCTATGTATAAGCTGGCGGGCACTCATCTCGCTTGCATTTCCAAGTGATGCTATCAAATATACAAACCTCTAGTCGACATCATTCCCTTACAACACAAGATAGCAAGATTGGTATAATATATATTGTGTATAGGACCTGAGGCTTTTTTGCATAAGCTGCAGTGTAATATTTACTCTCTCTGTACTGTAAAGTGCATATGAAAATGTTTCTTGGGAAATTATATGACAGATAAATTATAAATTTGGTATTAAAGAAACAAGATAATAACTTTGGCATACAAAAATTGCTATTCGTTTCTATATCTTTTATGTAATATTTAATAAAAGCTAACATTTAATTATAAATTAATTCAAATAACACTATTATTTAAAAAAAAATACCCTTGACACCATTTTACCCTTTCGGGTGTGGCCAGGCTGATATTTAGTCTTAATTGTCAGTAAGAGTTATCTTGTGACCACGCTGGGGCTTAACAGGCTCCCAGAACCCTTTCCTGCACTCTTCTGGGTTCCTATACTACCAGGTCTGTGCAGCCTGCAGTGGTAGTGCAATACTGCAGGGCAGCGGAGTATAGACAGCTGTAAGCTGCCTTCCTCCTACCAACTCCATAATCCTGTAATCCTAGTAATCAGTCACACCCATCCCAAGTCACGAAAAGTCTGCCGTGTTCGGGAATCGAACCGGGGACCTCCCGGACCAGAGCTTAATATTGTCATATTATATAATTGTTAATATTCGCCAGAGACCATAAGACACGCGTGGATATCTCTATAATGGTCTCTGGTTATATATACACTAGCTCCAAACATGCATGCACCAGCCCAGTTTTCTCCATTACCTAATATAAAACGTGATGCATGGTGTTGTTTTATAATATGTTGCAAGGAGAAATTTTTAAATTAAATATGCAACATTCAATAGCCCAATAAATGTCAACACCGTAAAATTTTTAAAACGAGAGCAATTTTTTGTTATAAAATAAAATTCTCCTGCAGTCCTAAAATCCAAAAAGTTTTATTTTAAAAAGAAAATGTATCATAGATTTAACAGTTTGATATAAAAACTTCCGCTTGAACGTTTTCGAATTTAAATATTTAAGTGAAATCGATCAAACAATGTATTAAAGTTGCATCACATGCGAGCGAGGTGCTATTTTAAGTTAAGGTGCTCTAGGTATTGGAAATAAGTTCTCACGAACAAATCAACATGACAAACTTGGACCAATGCATTTTATTTTGTTCAGTGAGATTTAATTAACAATATGAATATTACTCCAGTAAAAAGTTTGCGGTTTATGATTTGTTGGCTTCACTATTTATTTTTATTAAATGTAAAACCTTTCTCAAAAAACATAATTTTACTTAATTGAGTGCGATTCACAAAGCAGTTAGCCAGGTTTCTAACCACGTTTAGCTTAACCACGTTTAACTATACGTGTTTTTTTACGTGTTAATTAAGCCACCTAGTTAAACGTGTGGTTAAGCTAAACTTGGTAAGAAACCTGGCTAACTGCTTCGTGAATCGCACTCACTATCTCTTCTATATATTATATAGAATTTCAACTAGTTCAAGGTTCGTAAGTATTAGCAAGGTCAGCCAGACTCCAACCGTATACTTCCGGAAGTAAATGGCTTTAATTGGCATAAAAAATAAACCTAAACTTTATAATGGAAACACTATCAATCTCCATGATATTTTATTACATATATGAATATATAGAAGACCTATTAAATTAGCAGTATCAAGTTTTAAGATTTTTAAAAACCTCTATCACCCAAAAAATCGAGGTCAAACACGCTATAATACGTATATTATAATAGCCATGCGTGTAAAGATGTAAATTGATGTTTTCCTACATTTCCGTTTAAATATTTTAAGGGCTATGACGTCTATCAGTATTTTAAAGCATAATTTTAAGGGCTTAAAAAATGCATGAAAGAAAATAGTGCAGTATAAAAATTATATCATTTAGGTTGGCCGCATTCACGGTGTAACATTTTCCACCTGTGTACTAATTAAGAGAGGTGTTGTTTCAGGTGACGGTGCAGGTACAGAAGGAGGTGGAGCTTCCCCTGGGTCTCGGCTCCACGTGGCTCGAGCTGCCGTGTCCAGGGGACTCTTGCTCCGTGAAAGACGCGTGTGCGAGCGCTTTGCTGCCGAAGGAGGGTGCGCGATGTCCTGCACCGGCGCCGGGCGAGCCGCAGGACAATTCCACGCTGGGCTGGAGGGAGTGCTCCTGTCCCATACCAAAGGTACACGGGACTCTATAAGGCAGTTAATTGTCAGGAATATGACCAATGTTGAATATGCATTCCTAATTGGCTTTATCTTGACCAAAAAAACTAATGTTTCAAACTTTAATATGTTATACTACTTTTGAATAAGAATTTTTAATTTATACATAAACCAGATGAACTGGCTCTTAAAAAATATAATAAATTACAATAGCTTCTATATTGCAATTATATTTTACAATAATTACTGCACGCTCTGAATCTGTCAGTTAAATTCTTAAATATCGTACATATAGTTTATAGTTTTTTGGGTATACTTAATAATAATAAATTGTTTATTGAACACAAAAACAGTGTACACTTAATAAAGAGTAGAAGAAATTAAAACAAAACAACCACAAATAACCAAATCATATGATTTTCAGGGTTTGTACGCGATGCCACCCATCGAGTTCAACGTTAGCAGTCCCTCGAAGCTGGTGCCTGAGTACCTCCTCAACGGCGGATTCTACGTCAAGATCAGACTGTCGCGGCACAAGCGGCGCCTCGCGTGCGTCGAGACCACACTAAACCTCGACCTCTAACGTCCCTGCTGCAACACCAGTTTATGTCTTTGAGGAGGCTGCATGGGAGATTCCTAAAACCAACATCAAATTGAACATCAATTAATAGGGCTGTTCGTAAATACACAATCAGAAAGAATCGATTATTTGTGATGAACCTTCTGTAATGTACATGGAACATAAGGTTCATCACAAATAATTGATTCTTTCTGATTGTGTATTTACAAGCAGATCTAATGACTTTCCCAGCCGGACGTAGCTGCAAAATATTTATTACTATATCTTAGTTAGAGATCCAAAGAAAAATATATAGAACGCCTAATTTTTATGATATATTATAGAATTTAAAGAAATTAAATCCGTTACTGCATGAAATTTTTAATACCCCCATCATTTTGTAAATATTTTAGCTCGTATAAGCAAAATAATATGACTTTTTATGTGTGTGAATTTTCGTAATATACCTCTGGTCAGTGGAAAAGTTACCTCTGCATACTCTATGCTGTCATAGTTGAGGCTATAGGGAGGGACGTTGTAGGGGATGCGAAGGTTTGATCTTCTTGTCTCCTAAACAGAGTGTTCTGCGCGCAATGTTTCTAACAAGAGATTTTGTTAGAAACATTGCGCGCAGAAGACTCTGCTCCTATAATATAATAAATAACTGCAAATCTGTTGTAAGAATTGTAAGATTTAATTATTTTAGTTACAACATGAAGAAGTAACGTTACATTGTCCCGAGGCCGGTGTATCTATTCTGATGTTGAAAATGTTTTGTAAATTTTTTCAACTGAACAAATCCTAAAAAAATAAAAATGTACCATCATGGGTGCCTCGATCTTAAAAGACCAAAGCAATAATTTAATTAAAATTAAAAGCTAATTCACTACATATTTTCCTATTTAAATCTGAATAATTAATAACAATAATCGAATAATGACATAAAGTAATCGTGTTTATTCGTAGAGAACTCATGGCTGAGCATACCATGGATTTTTATAGCAAAGAAATTTATTGTAGTATTAACATTTGATATGAAATTCAAGTACTACATAAATTAATTTATCTGCATGGTATTTAGAATTTCCACGTTACAACTTTGCATACCAAGTTAATTTTATAGCCCCAGTTACGATATTATAAATTAAACATTTGCATAATAATGCATTTTCATTTTTTTTTTTCTTTTACTATGCGTATAATTAAAAAAAGTAAGAGTATAATTCAGGATTAGATCTTGAAACAAATTATTAGAATTAAAAATGTTACATTCCATAATTTTACTGTAATACTAATATAATTGTACAATAATTATAAGTATAATTCATATAATATATAGTTCACATTTTGCAATATAATTATATATATATACTGTATAGTGTATATATTATATAATATCATAATTGACATACTATATAATTATTTATCATGCTTTTGTATTTCATAATGTATTAAACTATTGTATTTTAAATCCTTGTATGTGTGAAACTTAAATAAACAAATATTTTTTAATTTTGAATACAAATAATTATTATTCTTATTTCTTATGGCACCATTTACATTTTTTATAGATACTTATTAATTATTGTAATTAAGTTTTTGATTTGCAAAATAGCTAATGCTGTTTTATTTTCTATCTGCATTTTTTATTTGTACGACCTGAATATAAAAATAATTAGGAAATCAAACATAAATAATATATTATACATTTTTTGTTATTATAGCGTAGCAAAAAAAAATAATTGTATGTATATTGCATTGACCGCAAGTCACCGCAAAACAAACTAAACTATTGACATTAGGTCTGTTCGTAAATACAAAATCAGACACATTATTGAGATGTATCTCGTATCTCGTTGCCATAGCAACAAGAGAGTTACGACAAATTGTTTATGTTACATCGGACGCACATGATTTGAAATTTAAACAACGTAGCGTGACTTCACACATCAGCAGTTTAATAGTTATAAACCGTGAATCTGTTTTGCGAGAAAGTGAATTAATCTCTAGAATGATGAAAATCTACTACGCTGTGCTTATCATTTTACTGTCATGGACATTGCTTGCTGCCGCAGTTCCCATAAAAGAAGAAAAAATAGACGAAGACATTGTTAGAGACGCCGACAGAGTAGGATGTGACATAGTGTATCCGATAATGGTAACGGAAGGCAATTTTCTACGTCTCGTCTGTCCCTTGTAAGTTAAAACTTCACTTAAAAGGAACTGTAAAACTTTTCTAGTTTCAAGTAATTTAATATTTACTCCTCCTTCTTAAAGTAGAGTAAACGATTTAATTTTTTGGAATATTTTATCTTCTAAAAGTAGTTTAACCTGCCTTCTATCGAGAAATGAAAACCAAAAAATTCTATCTCAAATAGCTTCACCACAAAAAATTCACAAAGTTGGTGTTTCGGAGACCTTTAACATGCATCCTTATGGAACAGAAAAAAGCTTTTTACTCCAACTTCGTCTGAACTATGGTACCAATTAAAAAATACGTATATAATCTATGATGAATTCTTTAATGGATTTTCAAATAAAAAAATTTATTTGCGGAGCCGTTTTTCCGAAAAAAAAAATTAATTTTTGCGGGTTAATTCCCATAAGGATTTTTAAGATTTTATTTTTGAAAAGCGGCTTCGTAAAATTTTGTTTTATTTGAAATTTCATTAAATAATTTATCATAGATTACGTACGTATTTTTTAATTGGTACTATAGTTCAGACGAAGTTGGAGTAAAAAGCTGTTTTCTGTTCCATATAAGGATGCATGCTAAAGGCCTCCGAAACACCAACTTTGGGATTTTTTTGTGATGAAGCTATATGAGATGGAATTTTTTGGTTTTCATTTCTCAATAGAAGGCGAGTTAAACTATTTTCAGAAAATAAAATATTCCAAAAAATGAAATCGCTCACTCAGCTTTAATTGCACTATGTTTTCTTGCAAGGTTTGCAGTACTTAATATATATCTAACTAATCTAACGATAAAGTGAGCACGTATAACAATTTACTGCAAAAAGCTAAAATATAATAAGTCTGATGTTATTTTATATATTAAACCGATAAACTGATATAGTTCAAATATTGACAATAAAATGTAATTTAAACACAAAATGAGGGCGCCACCGTCCTAACAAAGTTTTTAATGTACTGGGAACAAAAAGTAATCAAGCAGGTGTTGCAAATATTGAGTGGTGATTTTATGTTGTGAACTAACTTGTGTAAATAATTACATATAATATCTGTAAAAATAGAAAGTTTAGAAGATTATATATGTAATATAAGATATTAAAGATTTATTATTCATCATAAAATTAAAAAGAGAACATAAATAAAAAGATAATTAATAGCCAATTAAAATAGCGTTTTGTTATGCTCTCATGCTAAAATAAACTCTCCAAAAGCTGTATCAGGTGTAATAAAAATACAAGTACTGCATTTTAATCACATTAATGAAAAAGAGAATCAGCATCAAATTTTTTTCTCTATTGTTCTATAAGTTTAAATTGCGGATTATAATTATGCATACTTGATATTAGATATTAATAACTATTACAATCAGACTCGACATTTATTAAACACATTTACGTAATAAAATATGCACTGTTAGTATATATTTCCTACGCCTTGGAGTTCATTGTTCCTTTGTCCCTGTCAGAAGAGACTCACCGGTGCAGTGGAGGATGGGCAGTGGTGGGCAGATGGTCTTCCCCGGCACCCCCGTTCACCACGTGGAGCAGACGTCGTACGTACTGCTCGACTCTGAGGGTGCCTTGCACATCGTCCACGCCAACAAAGCCACGGACGGCCGCTACTCGTGCCACGTGGGACCGCGAGCCACCTGCTTCGACATCAAAGTAGCGCACAGAAAACATTTCCCCATCGATGGTATATAATTATAAATTATAGTATTTACAATAATGTAGATATGAAAATATACGTAAAGCAGATATAAATTCATGATAATTTTTAAATTATTAATAATTTTTAATTATCAAAACGTCTATCAATCAAAATTCAGTACTGAATAAAGTACATTACAGATTATACATACAGATTATAAATAACAAAAATTAAAGAGCGTTTTAGGATGAAAAGAGTTGTATATAGTTTAATTATTCGTTAATTTTTCACAAGAAAGTTTGCTGCTAAACGTATTATGTTAATTATTAAAAAATATACTCGAACATGCTGAACAAGTTGCCTAACCTCAGGATGTTATGAAAAGGCAAGGTAGACAGTTTTAAATTTTGAGTTTACAGAATATACTCTAAACAGTAAACAACTTCAAGGGCCTGTAAATTAAATTAGTAGACCTCCTCTTGTTTGCAGACCTGTTCTGGGGCCTGATGTGCGTGCTCACGCTGCTGCTGCTGATGGTGATCGTGGCTGAGCTGTGCAGGAAGTCACCCACCAGACGCGGCCCCCCCAAGGACCAGCAGTCCATGATCCCGACCTCATGGGGACCTCAAACCCCGTCCGTGTTAGCCCCACCCGCCTACACTGCCTGAGAGCCTCTCATTAGGGCAATTCAATTTTAAGTTTGTCACCATGTTAGCTGGCCAGTGTTTTGTTGGTTCATTTGTCTTTAATAAAGAAATATTATCACCGAAGTTTTTAGTAATTTATTTATTTATTTATTTTTATTTTGGAACAACTGGTTGTACATACAACATGGTTCACGTCAGACACTGAAAACAAAACATAAAACATTGCATAATCGATATAAATTTTAACCATTTATAAATACAATAATAACAAATCAATTATTAACAGGTACATTAATCATAACACTAATTTTGTTACTAAAATATGATTTCACTGAATAGAACTCTTTTTCAATCAATATTTTTTTTAAACTTTTTTTAAAAACAACGTCACTTTCAATATTTTTGATACTATTTGGCAAGAAATCATAAATTTTTGCAGTTTGATAAAAAGAACTTCTCTCGAACTGAGCAGAGTTATGTCTTTCTGTAGTAACTTTATCTTTGTTTCTTGTATTATACAAATGAGTATCAACATTACATGTGTACAATTCAGGATACTTGCGCTTAAATACACAACAATTTAAAATGTACATTGAAGGTAAAGTTAAAACATTATTCACCCTAAAATGTGAGACACAAGTATCTGTCTTCTTAAAATGAAGAATAGTACGCAAAGCACGTTTTTGCAAGATGAAGAGTCTATTCAAATGAGTGGAATAACTACCAAAAAAAATTAGTCCATAAGCCAAATGAGGATACACATAAGAATAATATACAGTGAATAAAGTTTTTTGAGATACATGATCACGCAATGTATACAAAACAAAATTTGCCCAATTAATTCTTTTACATATTTCATTCACATGAGTTGTCCAGTCTAAAGTTTCATTAATATGGATCCCTAAAAATTTCGCACAAGGTACCCTTTTAATTGGGGTATTCAAAATTTTAATCAAATAAGACTTATCAGGAGGTGACCGGGGAGAATGAAACTGTATAAACACAGTTTTATCCTTATTTAACATAAGTCTATTCTCAGTACAGTAGTCTTGAACATCCTTAACAACTTTATTAGCTAACTGAATCAACTCCTCCTCTGTATCAGCAGAAACAAATGCCGTAGTGTCATCTGCATATTTTATATTAAATCATAATATATTTATGCTATGTTTGCAAATATTTGAGGGATTCGTATTATATATATATTAAAAAATGAATACTTGTTGATGTATCTGAAATGTATTTTACGCTTGTTTCTAATAATCTTAAAAGTTCTAATAGAAGTGAAGTTTATTCGACAATGAAAGTGATACTGTTGCAAACTATATCGTTTCAATTTTATAGAAGAAGTATTGAACTGATTGTGGTATTTATTTAAAATTAACAATGAAATTGCGCATCAAAATAAAAATAGTCAATCCATGTCGTCAACAATCAACAAAAGGAAAACAGTTTTAAAATTGCAACTGTTAAGATTTGAATATGTGGATAAAATAAAGTTTCAAGAAGGTGTAAGAGATTTTAATTAGCGCTCGTACAAGATGGCTACGAGTGCAGCAGTCTCCATGACCAAGGTGTGCCTCACTCTGTGCGTGATGATGGCGTGCTGGAGCCCCTCGCTTGGAGCCTTGCATGACCATGAACACAGTTTCTGTGCGAACCCGCCGATCTCTTCCGCTGAAGCAAAAAAATTGATGGAACTTGTACCAGCTCAGAAGGGCCATCGAATCGAGCTGCAATGCCGATACTGCAGGTATAGGATTCTGCAGAGTTAAAATAAAATTTAAAAAATACGCTATTTTGTATTTTTCTTTTTTCAGTCGACGGGTTATTGAAAAAATTGAATGTTTAATCGTTAATTAAATTTAAAATGTTATGAAATAAAAATTAGATTACTTTTTAGAATTGCTGTTTATTTGTATCAAAATTAAGTGTGTCCTTTGTTGGAAAGCTTCCTAATAAATAATATTAACGTATTTCATTCCTACGTTGTAGCTTTTCGGACAATGTGACGGTGCCAGCAGCTGAGCCTGGGCCGCGTGTGTGGTACCGTAGAGAGGTGCAGGAAGGAGGTGCGTGGCAGGAGGTGCAACTCGGCATGGAGACTCCTCTCACGTCAAACCGCGTGTACAAGACGCCGGAGCACACGCTCGTGATCCAGAACTTCCAGACAGACACGGACTCTGGACGCTACGAGTGTCGCGGACCAACGCAACGGATTACCTTTTTGGTGGATGGTGAGTTAATTTGACTGATGTAAAGTACGCTGACATAAGGATAGCATGAACGTGATATATATATATATATATATATTTGCAATTAATATGTCTTTAACCGCAGGACTGCAACCGTCCAACGTATCCCTGATGTCTGGTAACAGAGACGCCTTTTTGGAGTTTACGACGAAGTTCATGTCACCGCTCGAAGAGGGAGTCATCGAGCAAATAAGAGCCACCCCCGTCACGCAATGGGGGCCTTGGGGGCTGTGCAAGGAGTGCCAGACCGGTAAAGCGAGGCGACTCAGGAGGGGGCGCTGCAGTCTCCAAGCCTCTGACTCCAGCCTGCCGTTTGACCTCAAGGTGAGCTGGCCAAATTTGCCCTTTTATGTTTTAACAATCTCTCTCGCTCTTTCTTTCAATGTCCCAACAATGGTATTAAGCATCCACCAGAAAACTTAGTCGCCTGCATGTTATGTTCGTTTGCTGATTTTGACTCCTGCTACAACCACCGCACATCGGCGCGCAACCCTTCTGCGCACGTTTTTTCGGCTCGAAGTCAGAACACTACTACCGCGAAATTCTTTAGGTGCTCTTTAATTAAACTGACCCAAGGCAAATAATAAAAATTTTATAGCAGCAAACGTAAAAGGTTAGTGCCAATACTTGATTTTAAATTTGCAAACATAACTACTTATTTAGAGGGTTAACAATTTACGATTGAAAAATTGCTCCGTATAGGATCTTACGTGCGCCTAATCTTTTTTTGTAAGTAAATGGGAGGACAAAGGGTTGGTGACATCAAGATGGATCCTTACCATTCCTATCACTTCAAAATTTAAATGTGTCTTTTACATATCGTGAATACTTTATTTATACTTAATAAATCCAATCCACACTTCAATATTGTTGTTTTATGATTATCAGATAAGCTTATATTATTGTTAGAAGATGTAATTGAAAGAGGGGAACTGTCCTGCCGAGTTTCTGAGGTCAGTGACGTGTGCAGGCAGTGTCCTGTCACTCCACCCTGCTGGCCCGCGACGTGGTGACCGAGGAGCTTCGAGCGGCGCTGCTGGCCGTGCCGGACTTCGAGCTCGCCGAGCCCTGTCGCTGTCCCTGGCCGAGTAAGTCGCGCCCCAGTGCAGATAAGGAGGTGGTTTGGAGTTAGGGCCCCTTCCCACTTGGGGGACTTATGGGATAATATACCTATAGTACCGAAATAGTAAGTGCCTACATTCCAACGGTACTTTGCAGATGACAATGTAAAAAGTTTCTGGCTATATCACTTTCGCAGGCGCCATCCATACAGTTTATACAGCAAAATAAATTTTTACTCTTAAGAGATTGTAAATGCAAGGTTTTTAATTTCCCTGTTCGTAAATTAAAACATTATACTGGTTATACTAGGCCTGTTCGTAAACCTTGCTCGGTGTACACTTTCACACCGTTTTCTTATACCAGCGCAGATGGTGGTGTAGGGAGTGCAGTGCAGATGACGTCACGATTTTTGTTCGTAAACTTGCTCAGAGTACACCGAGCAGGGTTTACGAACAGGCCTTACTGACAGCTTGTATACAAACTTGGATGATAGCCTGTCCTCAAAATTCAAATACGGACAGGAAAGCTCAGAAGAGTCTTAATTACTACCGGTGGAACTAAATAAACAAATTTTACAATCTCTGTTGTCTGCAGTTGCAGCCGCTGCTGTCGAGTCCGAGGTGAACCATCCTAGAGCGTTAAAATTCTTTCTTAAAGAAGACGAGCAATGGAAAATCAAGTGTCCCATCAAGTAATCGATTGTTATAATTAATAAATATATATAATATATATATAAATAGCTGAAATTAGTTCGCTCGTCAGTGCTGACTGTGTTTGACAATCCCCTCGTTGCAGGTTGCATCTTAATTCGCCAGTGAGGTGGTCGTGGAACGGCACATTTCTGAACGCGACTCAGCCCATGGAGGTAAACCCAAATTGTAGTTTTTGGTGCACGTGCTCCAGCCTGCAGGTGACTCGTAGGGGCTCGCTCCTCGTGGACCACGCGAAGCCTAACATCGAGGGCAACTACGCGTGTCACTCGAACAACCAGTACTGGGCCTTCAAGATTAAGGTGTTCGACGTCAGTGACACCTGCAGCTTTTCCACAAGTGAGTTGTGTGACTGTTGAGAAAACTGGAGAAAACTTGATTTTATCAAACTGTATATTTTTAGATGTAAAACAAAAACAAAATATTCAATTTGCATGTCAATATATTCTTTAAAAATATATCTGATATTGAGTGATATCTTGCAAGAGTAATCAATTGAAGACAAAACTAATCACTAAGAAATTATATTGAAAAGGCTATTGTTCCTATCTTTTTTAAAGAATAATTAATGTAACACAGAGATATAGCTAGTGCACGAGTCTTAAGAGCCATATAATTTTAATTTTTTACCGTCTTACCTCCTTATACATTTTTAACCATGCTTTTGTTGGTCTTGTGCATCTGAGTATAACGTACCTGTTTGCATAAATGCATACCCACACATAGGCCAAACATTTCTTAATTGTACTTTTTTTTTTGTCCTATATAGACGGCATCATAGTGATATTAGTGGTCATCTTCCTGTGTTTCCTGCCATTCCTCTTGCTGTGCTGCTGCTGCTGCTCCCCGTGCATCTTGGGCTGCTGTGGTATAAAAAAAAATACATACTCAGTGCAGAACAGCGAGCTGGCTCAAGGCATCGACGTGGGGACCTACCATCAGAAGACCGCCCCCACCCTCCAAGACAATGCCACCATCGTGACGACGGTCAGTCACTCCAACATCCCCATGCAGAACCTTAGTAACGGATTCTCGCCGATTCCTGAGCAGGTGAACGTACCAGTACCTTACTCTCAACAAAGCCTAAGGTCCTCCATGCAGCAACCAAGACTATCTGAACTTTAATTTTTAACTCTGTGTTTTAATTATTTACCTCACAATTTGAGTTGATTGACCAATGTTTTGCTATGTTTTTATAGTTACTTTGTGTATTAAATATGTTTTGAAAAACAAAATGATTATTTTTACTCTATTTTTTGTGTGTCTTTTATATTTTACTCTGTTTTGAATTTATATATGTGGGCTTAATTTACTCTAAATTTTATTTCTAATGTTAAAAATCGGGCTTCACATTTAAATAACCCATGCAGGCATGCAAATATAACCTAACAGTATAATAATAAATTATTATATATAACAATGACATAAGTATATATAACAATATATATAACAATGACATGATATTATATATAACAATTATAGTATGACATAAAGCATAAGATATTATATACGTAATGCGGTAATGGAAATTATTCGTCTAATTTATAATCATATTTTACATGCACTAAAAAGTGAAACTACAAGATAAGTGATATGTTGCAAACCATCGTTTATCATTTATACAATTCTTAGTATCGAATTGAATATATTAAAGTATCTTTAAATAATATATTTTTTTAATAGAGAAATATTTAAATATTATCAAAAAGCATGTTGTAAATTTAATTATAAATATTTACATATGTTTAAACAAATTAAAAATAATTATCAATATTATAACAATTTTTAATTGAATGATAACCATAGTTTAATTTTTATTCAAGACGGAAATAAACAATCCATGTCGTCAACAATCAACAAAAAGAAAACAATTTTAAAATTGAAACTGTTAAGATTCAAATATATGGATAAAAGATAATTTCAAAAAGGTGTAAGATTTTAATTAGCGCTCGTACAAGATGGCTACGAGTGCAGCAGTCTCCATGGTCAAGGTGTGCCTCACTCTGTGCGTGATGATGGCGTGCTGGAGCCCCTCGCTTGGAGCCTTGCATGACCATGAACACAGTTTCTGTGCGAACCCTCCACTCTCTTCCGATGAAGCAAAAAAATTGATGGAACTTGTACCAACTGAAGAGGGCCATCGAATCGAGCTGCAATGTCGATACTGCAGGTATAGGATTCTGCAGAGTTAAAATATAATTTAAAAGAAAATACATGCACTATTTTGTATTTTCAGTCGAGTTATTGAAAAAATCGAATTTTTATTCGTTACATTTAAAATGTTATGAAAATAAAATTGGTAAACTTTTTAGAATTGACGTTCATTTGTGTCAAAAGTGTGTACTTTGTTGGAAAAATTCCTAAATAATATTAACGTATTTCATTCCTACGTTGTAGCTTTTTGGACAATGTGACGGTGCCAGCAGCTGAGCCTGGGCCGCGTGTGTGGTACCGTAGAGAGGTGCAGGAAGGAGGTGCGTGGCAGGAGGTGCAGCTCGGCATGGAGGCTCCTCTCACGTCAAATCGCGTGTACAAGACGCCGGAGCACACGCTCGTGATCCAGAACTTCCAGACAGATACGGACTCTGGACGCTACGAGTGTCGCGGACCAACGCAACGGATTGCCTTTCTGGTGGATGGTGAGTTAATTTGACTTATGACACTGACTTAAGGATAGCATGAACTTTATCCATGCATGCCATGATTGTTGGCGATGCATATTTGCAATTTTGAAGGAGGCAAGAAACGCACCTAGCTAGCCTGCATGGTTATTTCACAATCATTCTATTTTACCGTACCTCCATAAACTGCGTGACAAATCCCACACATACAGAGCAGGGGTAAATTTGGTGGTGTCCACGAGATGTTTAATAATTTTATTATGCAATTAATGTCTTTAACTGCAGGACTGCAACCATCCAACGCATCCCTGGTGTCTGGTAACAGAGATGCCTTTTTGGAGTTTACGACGAAGTTCATGTCACCGCTCGAAGAGGGAGTGATCGAGCAAATAAGGGCCACCCCCGTCACGCAATGGGGGCCTTGGGGGCTGTGCAAGGAGTGCCAGACCGGTAAAGCGAGGCGACTCAGGAGGGGGCGCTGCAGTCTCCAAGCCTCTGACTCTAGCCTGCCGTTTGACCTCAAGGTGAGCTGGCCAAATTTACCTTTTTATGTTTTAAAAATCTCTCTCGCTCTTTCTTTCAATCTCCTAACAATTCCTATTCAAAATTTAAATGTCTTATACATCTCGTGAATACTTTATACATTATTACTTATCCAGTCCATGGCACATTTCTTATTTGTTGTTTTGTGACTATCAGATGAGCTAATTGTGATGAGATATATAATTTGTAGACGATGTAATGAAGTACCGACCTCAAAATTTTTTTATTGCAGAAATAGATAGAGGGTGCAAAAATATGCTATTCTGAATTTTTTCAGATTTTTCCGAGACCGGGAAGTATTTTAAAAAAATTATTGAATGTCCGTTTTATGACGTCACAGGCGTTAATGTCTTATCCTTTTCTTAAGGAGAGGCGCCTCGTGATGTCATCAAAATAGACTTTCAATAATTTTTTAAAAATACTTCCTGGTCTCGGAAAAATCTGAAAAAATTCAGAGTAGCATATTTTTGCACCCTCTATCTATATCTGCAATAAAAAATTTTGAGGTCGGTACTCCATTGTAAGAGAGGAACTGTCCTGCCGAGTTTCTGAGGTCAGTGACGTGTGCAGGCAGTGTCCTGTCGCTCCACCCTGCTGGCCCGCGACGTGGTGACCGAGGAGCTTCGAGCGGCACTGCTGGCCGTGCCGGACTTCGAGCTCGCCGAGCCCTGTCACTGTCCCTGGCCGAGTAAGTCGCGCCCCAGTGCAGAAAATGGGTTGTTTTGGATTAAGACCCCTCCTCTCTAGAGTAATAAAGGGACTTATGGCGTACACGTAAAATACCCAAGAATACAGAAATAATAAGTGCCCACCCTCCTATGCATCAATGTAAAAAAATTCTGACTATATTATCATTGTCACAGGCACCATACAATTTATGCAGCAAAACAAATTTTTACATTTCCACTATAGAAGAGATTATAAATGCAAAAGGTTCTTGATTTCCATGTTCGTAAATTAAAACGTAATACTGACAGCTTGTATACAATGTTCGATGATAGCCTGTCCTCAAAATTCAAATACGGACAGGAAGCTCAGAAGAGTCTTACTTCCGGTGGAACTTAAAAAAAATTGACCATCTCTGTTGTCTGTAGTTGCCACCACTGCTGTCGAGTCCGAGGTGACCCATCCTGGAGCGTTAAAATTCTTTCTTAGAGAAGCTGATTACATGGAAATCATGTGTCCAATCAAGTAAGCAATTGTTATCATTTTTAATTTATTATAAAAATATATAAATAGCTGAAATTAGTTCGCTCGTCAGTGTTGACTGTGTTTGAAAATCACGTCTTTGCAGGTCGCATCTTGATTCGCCAGTGACGTGGTCGAGGAACGGCAAACCTCTGATCACGAGGCAGGTCGAGCAGTTGGACCCGAATTGCAGTTTTTGGTGCTCTTGCTCCAGACTGTTGGTGACTCGCAAGGGCTCGCTCCTCGTGTACCACGCGCAGCCTAACGTCGAGGGCAACTACGCGTGCCACTCAGACAACCATGACTGGGCCTTCAAGATCAAGGTGTACGACGTCAGTGACATCTGCAGCTTTTCCACAAGTGAGTTGTGTGACTGTGTTGAGAAAACTGGAGGAAACTTGATTTTATCAAACTGTAATATTTTTAGATGTAAAACAAAATATTTGATATGTATGTCAATATAATCTTTAAAAAATATATCTGATATTGCTTGCTATCTTGCAAAGACAAAACCAATCACTAAGAAATTATATTGAAAAGGGTATTGTTCCTATCTTTTAAAGTATAATATATAACAGTGCACGAGTCTTACAGAGCCATAGAATCTTAATTTTTTACATTATTACTTTCTTTTCCAATTTCAATCATCATGCTTTTGTTGGTCTTGTGCATTGAAGCTGCCACCATCTGAGTATAAACACTATAAAACTGTTTTCTTAAATTCATGCTCACTATATGTATATCGGCCATATACAGTACATTTCTTACTTGTACTTTTTTTATCCTATAGACGGCATCATGGTGGTCGTCTTCCTGTGTTTCCTGCCATTCTTGCTGTGCTGTTGCTGCTTCACGTGCGGCTTGAGCTATGGTTCTCCGTGCATCTTGGCCTGCTTTGGTTATCAAAACAGGACTACAGCGAGCTGGCCCGAGGGGTCGACGTGGGGACCTCCCATCAGTGGACCGCCCCCGCCCTCCAATATCCCCATGCAGAACGCTAGTAACGGATTCTCGCAAAACCCAGTTCAGGTGAACGTACCCGAACCTTGCCCTCAAGGAGCCCTGGGGTCACCCAAGCAGCTTCCCATCAGAGGACCGCCCCCGCCCTCCACAATGCCAACATCGCACTCCAACATCCCCATGCAAAACGCTAGTACCGGATTCTCGCCGATTCCAGTGCAGGTGAACGTACCCGAACCTAACCCTCAACAAGCCCTGGGGTACTCCATGCAGCCACCGGCACTAATATGAACTTTGATTGTCAACATCAGGGTCTGTGTTTTAATTATTTACCTCATATATACTTTGAGTTAATTCTAATTGTTTAATGTTTTTTAATGTTTTGCTTTGTTTTAGTTGTGCATGTATTAAATATGTGTTGAAAAAAAAATTGGCTTTTTCATTCTATTCTATTCTATTTTTTTTTTTTTTTCTTATATTTCACTGTTTTGAATTTATATATGTGGGCTTGATTTACCCTAAATTTTATTTCTAACGTTAAGAATCAGGGTTCACATTTAAATAACCCTTGCAAATATTATAACAATAAATTATTATATAGTATAAAAATTATAGTATGACATAAAGCATAAGATATATAAAAAGTTATTTAACGTAATGGAAATTATTCGTCTAATTTAAAATCATATTTTACAAGCTCTAAAAAGTGAAAATATAAAGTAATTAAGTCAAATGTTGCAAACTATCGTTTCACATTTATACAAGTATCGAATTAAATATATTATAGTATATATATATATATATATATATATATATATATATATATATATACATATATATATATATATATTTATAAATAAAAATAAAAAAAATAAAACATTATATTGATATTACTGTGATGTGGTGCTTTAGTGCCTTGCTTGCTACCCTCACCCATTATTTGTTCATATGTGTGTGTACCTTGGGTGAAATAAATAAATATTTAAATATTATCATAAAACATGTTGCCAATTTTTATTTGCATTTGCATATTATATCAATAAAAAAGCATCTCTAAATCTAATGGTCAAATTGCGCATCACAGCAAAAATAAACAATATCCATGTCGTCAACAATCAACAAAAAGAAAACAATTTTAAAATTGCAACTGTTAAGATTTAAAAATATGTGGATAAAAAAAAACTTCTAAAAGGTGTAAGATTTTAATTAGCGCTCGTACAAGATGGCTACGAGTGCAGCAGTCTTAGTGGTCAAGGTGTGCCTCACTCTGTGCGTGATGATGGCGTGCTGGAGCCCCTCGCTTGGAGCCTTGCATGACCATGAACACAGTTTCTGTGCGAACCCTCCGCTCTCTTCCGATGAAGCAAAACACCTGATGGAACTTGTACCAGCTGAAGAGGGCCATCGAATCGAGCTGCAATGCCGATACTGCAGGTATAGGTTTCTGCAGGATTAAAATATAATTTAAAAGAATACCCTAGCTGTTTTGTGGCTATTTTCAGAAAATTTATTGAAAAATCGAATGTTTATTCGTTACATTTAAAATGTTATGAAAATAAAATTGGTAAACTTTTTAGAATTGATGTTTGTTTGTGTTAAAAGTGTGTACTTTGTTGAAAAAATTCCTAAATAATATTAACGTATTTCATTCCTACGTTGTAGCTTTTCGGACAATGTGACGGTGCCAGCAGCTGAGCCTGGGCCGCGTGTGTGGTACCGTAGAGAGGTGCAGGAAGGAGGTGCGTGGCAGGAGGTGCAGCTCGGCATGGAGGCTCCTCTCACGTCAAATCGCGTGTACAAGACGCCGGAGCACACGCTCGTGATCCAGAACTTCCAGACAGATACGGACTCTGGACGCTACGAGTGTCGCGGACCAACGCAACGGATTGCCTTCCTGGTGGATGGTGAGTTAATTTGAATTATGACTTATGACACTGACTTAAGGATAACATGAACTTTACCCCTGCATGCCATGATTGTTGGCGATGCATATTTTGCAATTTTTAAGGAGGCAAGAAACACTCGTTACCTGCATGACTATCCCACAATCATTCTGGTTCACCACATACCTCCATAAACTGCGTGACAAAACCCACACATACAGAGAAGGGGTAAAATTGGTGGTGTCTACGAGGTGTACATCAATTATACAATTAATGTCTTTAACTGCAGGACTGCAACCGTCCAACGCATCCCTGGTGTCTGGTAACAGAGACGCCTTTTTGGAGTTTACGACGAAGTTCATGTCACCGCTCGAAGAGGAAGTGATTGAGCAGCTGGAGGCCACCCCCGTCACGCAATGGGGGCCTTGGGGGCTGTGCAAGGAGTGCCAGACCGGTAAAGCGAGGCGACTCAGGAGAGGGCGCTGCAGTCTCCAAGACTCTGACTCTGACTCTAGCCTGCCGTTTAACCTCAAGGTGAGCTAGCCAAATTTGCCTTTTTATGTTTTAACAATATCTCTCGCTCTTTCTTTCAATCCAATTCCTATTCACCTCAAGATTTAAATGTGTCTTTATATCTTGTAAATGCTTTAAATATATTCTTGATAGGAATGATAATTAACTGATCCAGTTCAGATATATATTTTTATTTTTTTTTATTATTATCAGATAAGTAACAGTTATTTGTAGATTAGAAGATGTATTTGTAAGAGGGGAACTGTCCTGCCGAGTTTCTGAGGTCAGTGACGTGTGCAGGCAGTGTCCTGTCACTCCATCCTGCTGGCCCGCGACGTGGTGACCGAAGAGCTTCGTGCAGCGCTTCTGGCCGTGCCGGACTTCGAGCTCGCCGAGCCCTGTCGCTGTCCCTGGCCGAGTAAGTCGCGCCCCAGTGCAGATAAGGAGGTGGTTTGGAGTTAGGGCCCCTCCCCTCCGTGATATGCACGTGCTATGCATATCAAGCAAAGTGGAAATTTTCTGGGTATATTATTGTCACAGGTACCATACAATTTACTATTTTTAAATGGTAGAATCAATTTTTTAATTACCACCATACAGAAGTGATTGTAAATCCAACTTTCTTTATTTCCTTGTTCGTAAATTAAAACTTTTTACTCAGAGCTTAATTGTATACAAAGTTGGATGATAGCCTGTCTACAAAATTCAAATACGGACAAGAAGCTCATGCAGAAGCGTCTTACTATCGGTGGAACAGTAAATTTTTTTACAAACTCTGTTGTCTGCAGTTGTCGCCGCTGCTGTCAAGTCCGAGGGGACCCCCGAGGGGACTTCCGAGGAGACCCCCGAGGGGACCCCTGAGAGGAATTCCGAGAGAGCCCCAGAGGGGACCCCAAAGGAGAATCCAGAGGGGACCCCAAAGGAAACCCCAAAGGAAACCCCAAAGGAAACCCCAAAGGAAACCCCAAAGGAAACCCCAAAGGAAACCCCAAAGGAAACCCCAAAGGGGACCTCCGAGGGAACCCTTAATACGTTTTTCCTTCGAGAATCCGAGTACTGGGAAATCAAGTGTCCCATCAAGTAAGTAATTATTATCATTATTATTTTTTATCAACTGAACTGTGTTGTAGGGTACTGGTCACAAGTAAGTGAATTAACTTCAAGGTTATTCGTGAACCCGACAATTTTAATTTAATATAATATATATAAATAGCTGAAATTAGTTCGGTCATCAGTACTGACTGCATGTGTTTGACAATCTCCTCGTTGCAGGTTGCATCTTGAGTCGCCAGTAACATGGTCGAAGAATGGCAAACTTCTGAAGGAAAAGGAGCGCTTGCCGGTGAGCGAGGATTGTAGTTTTTGGTGCTCTTGCTCCAGCCTGCTGGTGACTCGTAAGGGCTCGCTCCTCGTGGACCACGCACAGCCTAACGTCGAGGACAACTACGCGTGCCACTCAAACAACCAGGACTGGGCCTTTAAGATCAAGGTGTATGACGTCAGTGACTCCTGCAGCTTTTCCACAAGTGAGTTGTGTGACTGTGTTGAGAAAACTGGAGGAAACTTGACTGAACAAAACATTGGTGCATGTTAACGTATTCTTAAGAGATCTGTTATTCCTTATTGGTGATTATCATGGAATGCAAAAATTATTAATTGACAACAAAAAACCAATCAATAAGTAACTATATTGTTCCTATAATCTCTTAATGTAATGTACTATATAATCACAGAGCCATATAATTTTCATTTTTATCATTATCCATTTTCAGCCATGCCTTTGTTTTGTCTTGTGCAAAAAGATACACAAAATGTGTAAATAAACTGGTAGAATATCAACTATCGTTCATACATTTATTTCTTTTTTGTCATATAGACGGCATCATAGTGGTCGTCGTCCTGTGTACGCTGCCACTTTTCTTGCTGTGCTGCTGCCTCCCCTGGAACCGCTGTCATAAACAACAACAGGACAACTCGATGGACAGCGAGCTGGCCCGGGACATCGACGTGGTGACTTCCCATCAGCGGGCCGCCCTGGCTCAGAGCATGGCAGATCCGCATCAGCACGCCACTATGGCCCGGGGTATCGAGATGGTGACTTCTTATCAGCGACCCGCCTCCGCGAGGAATCCGATCCTCCGCAATGCCAACATTGTGACGACGCTCACGCACCACCCCATACAAAACGCTAGTAACGGAGTCTCGATGATCCCAAGGCCGGTGAACGTACCTGAACTTTACCCTCAACGAGCCATAAGGTCCTCCTCGAGGTCAGATTCAGACCACAACCTCTCCGTCCCCCAAGAGGCCCGCCGGCAAGCAGGTGGTGGTGGTCATGTCCAGTCAACCAATCGAGCCAGAGCACCGTGGCTGCGAGGACACCAACGGGTGAGGAAGCTACCGCCACCGGCACCCGGCACCATCTAAACTTTAATTGTCAATAATAATATCTGTGTTTTAATTATTTACCTCACACTTTGAGTTGACTAATGTTTTATTTTGTTTTTTATGATGTGTATTAAATATGTTTTCAAAACAAAATGAACTTTTTTCATTCTATTTTTTATATGTTGCATATTTTATCCTGTGTTGAATTTATACAAGCTTCATTTATTTTGAATTTTATTTCTTATGTTAAATCAGGAGTCACATTTGAATATCCCATGCAAATACCTATATAACAAAAAGACAAGTATATAAGATCTATTTGAATGGAAATTGTTCTTCTAATTTAAAATCATATTTTACATGCACTAAAAGTGAAAAACCTTAAATTTTATTGCAATTTATTATTTTATTTATTTAAATTTTATTTTTTTGCTGCTCGTTAATTCTCATGAAGGGCTCTTAAAGTAAGAGAGGTGGGGGTGCCAGCATAATTTGATTAGCCCTTTTTTTATTTGGGGATGACGATAATAAGTTGATGTCATAAGTTAATTATTAATATGGTTTACAAAATCCATTTCTGTGTATTCTGAGATTATATATTTTGTGCATGACCAGATGGCGCACTCCGCCCAGTCGCAAGATCCGGAGACGATGTGGAGGAACACGCTGCGACAAGCGGATGATCCCGCCGACTGGGTGCCCCCGCCCCCCAGCAGACCGGGCCTCGTCGAAAGCTCCCCCGTGCGCCCGCAGACACGTGGAGGCACGGGAAGGCGGAACCCGCGGCCTGCTCCCGGGGCGCCCTGAGTACCATCCAAGAATTCTTTTATTGTTATTTAATATCATTTTTTTACCTTATACATAAAGTGCAGTAATTTAATGTAAACTAATTTCTTGTAAACGTTGTAGAAGTGATAAGAATATTCTTTTACTGAAGCTAATTTTCTCCTTAATGCTGGCTCTTTCTTATGCAAATGTAAATAATTTAAAAATAAACAACCAGTTGTTTGAATACAAGAAAATATATTGAAATTTTGGTGTTTTTAGTTTTTTAGAAAAGTATTCCGTTCTGCATGCATGATGCATGACATTGACAAATATTGCCAGCGTTAAGTCACTTGCTAATTTGCTTCGACAACTTTATTTGTATAATGGCAGACATAAATTTACTTATATACCGCCATGGAATTACTAAAAACTCTCACCAGTCAGTTATAAATGAAATATATTAAAAAATGAAAACAATTTGACGATCAGCCGATGCAACAACTTACTACAGATGCATGTCAAAATGGCCAGTGTTATGAAAAAGCTTGTTAACGCTAAAAATCACGTATTTTTTTAAACCTTATTTATTTATTTTTCCAATGCATTAAGAATATGATTAAAAATACGCTTATAAAAATAAAGTATAATCAGAAAAATATGTATGAATAGTTTTTCTTTGGTTGTCATAGTGACCATGTTATTTACAATCAATTTCAAACTCAAATAAGTCATTGTTGCCAGAAATCAATTAAGGAGATCAAAAGTCTATACACTAGCACGTTTGTAAAATGACCAGCAACACTGCAGTCACCGTGACTTGTTTAGCTCTGCTCTTGGCGTGTTGCCGGGGCTACACGCTAGAATCGTCTCAGATATTTTGTATAAGTCCATCAGCACTTGTGGTGTCTACCGTTGCTAATGAAACAACAAAAGACGATGAAAATTTGCTGGAGCTCGTACCTGCTGAGGAGGGAGATCGCATCGAGCTACTGTGTCAACTCTGCAGGTATAGTGTTGGTTGATTCTACCCGGTATAGCCCCTGAGGTTTAATTAATCTTGATAATTAAGCTTAAATTATTATATTACAGGATAATATATAATAATTTGTAAATTTGTAAAGCATCAAGCACGATGGTTGAGTGCTAGAGTTCTTGATTTTTATATAGTATATAAATTAATGCAGCAAGATCAAATCCTGATGCCGAGGGTAGCTTGATCTACTGTATTAGGAGCATGGACTTTTCGAGCTGAATTTTTCATCGTTTCCTTATAATTACATGTTGCAAATATACGCTGAGATGCATAAATACGGAAAAATAAATCAAATAGCACTATCAACTGATTTTTTTTCTACAGTATTTATGAGAACGAGACAAAACCAGTGTTGGAAGTTAGCCCTCGTTTGTGGTACCGTAGAGAGGTGCAAGAAGGAGGTGCGTGGCAGGAGGTGCAGCTTGGCATGGATTCACCCCTGACGTCAAACCGCGTGTACACGACTCCACAGCACACGCTCGTGATCCAGAACTTCCAGACAAACACGGACTCTGGACGCTACGAGTGTTGCGGGCTCGATGGAGATGACCCCGAAGACCCCATCGTCTACCTGTTGGACGGTAAGTTAATTTAAAATGTCTAATTTTATATAGCGCTAAAAGATGAAGAGATATCATCATTCCCTTTGACCTGCCACGCAAAAAGGTTAACGTGTTCAGCTGAGTATCATTTCCATACCATTTTATTTGTTATCACTTATCATAATCTCATGCATGTTTAATAAATTTATAATTAGCATTCATAAAATAATCATAATATATATTAAGGCTACTATAGTTTTGGAAATACTAATAATATAATAAATTATATTAATTGTTTACCATCAAGATTTTTGATTAAACCAGCACGTATAATGACATTTTTTAACTATTTTTTTTTAATTAATAAAATTGAATTAAATTTTCCTAAAATAAATCAATATTCACGAGTTCACGAGGCTCTAAAACAATTTATCCCCTACACTTACTTGAATTTACATCTCAAATAAGACTAATTGAATGTGGTATATTTATCCTTGCGTGATATGCAGGAGCTGCAGAAAATATGTGAACTTGCAATTTGTGGTTGATTAAAAAAACATACAGTCAAGTTCCTTGTAAAGGGTTAGGAACACCACACTTAACTACACTCCGTGACAACACAATAACGTTCTTGCTGTCTCAAACCCCCTTCCCCCAGGTCTGCAGCCGCTGAACGCCTCTGAACCGTACGTGACGGGCAACCTCAGCCTGTGGTCGGAGTTCGAGTCCCGTCTGGAGCCGCTCGGAGCCGCGCTGGACGAGCTGGCGGGCTCGGAGACGCCGGACGTCGCCATGCACTGGGCCGCCTGGGGGCCGTGCGAGGATTGCGAGATGGGCCAAGGACAGCACTGGAGGCGGGGACGCTGCAGGGTCGTCGCACCCCCTGCCCTCGAACTGCTGCCGTTCAACCTCACGGTAACTTCTTGAAGCTTCATTTGAACTTTATTTTTTAGTATATACTGCAAGGTTTCATAAGTAAAAAATACATACTTTGAAATAATTATTAATTATGTATGCAAGCTTAATTATAATTCTGAATATATATTATACAACATTATTGTCATCTATACACCTTATAATAACAATGTTTGTTTATATTATATATAAATATAGTTTTTGCAAATTCGACAGAGCTTGCCACATAATTTAATGCAACAGAATAACGTATATAACTATGTTACTCTCATTTATTGGTAAATGTTTTTATATGATTTCACATGTATTATTTAAGACTATAATATAATTATTGTAAATATTAAATATATTATAGTTTAATTCTATAATAGCTTACTTGTTAAGCTATTTATTTCATAAAATATCATTATCTTTTTTCAAATAATAATTTCTTCAAGAGTCATTTCTGAAAAAAAATTATAATTATACAAGCCAATTACTTCTTGCTTCGATTTTTCTGCGAAGGCAACGACTTTGGTCTAGACCATTGGCATATCCAGGTGAAGAATCTTAGGAGGTTCCTTGACATTTCTGTCATAACAATTCAAAGGAAAGATGGACCCACCACATATTTTCTGCAATACTGAGCTCCACTGACTCCACTCCGATACTAAAGCAGATTTGTTGCAGGCGATATCATGCCGCTCGGAGCTGATGGACCATCTGAACATCTCGGAGAGCGTCCACGCGGAGTTTCTCGGAGTGCCCGACTTCGTGTTGTACGAGACCTGCGAGTGCCGACACGCCGGTCAGTGGAGAAAGGTTTCCGCTTTAAGGTAGAGATAACGTCGATCAGCTCTTCGACGTAGTCCCTTTTAATTAACATGTAAGCCTTAGCAAATTCACAAAAATTCTTATTTTTTTTTTTTTTTTTTAGAGGCAGATATAATGCCTTAAAGTCATAGAAAAAATTTCAAAACAATTTAACGATCCGATTTTATTTAATTAATAAGTTTTTAGTTCGTCTCTCCATGGGAAAGCCTTATGCATGTGCTGAAAATTAAAAAATAAATAAATAATTAAAAAAAATCGGTTCGTTAAATTGTTTAGAAATTTTTTCTATGGCTTTTAGGCACTGATATCTGCCTCTCAAAAAAATGTCAGAATTGTTGTGAATTTGCTAAGGTTTACATGTTAATCAAAGGGACCTACGTCGAACAGCTGATCGGCGTTATCTCTTTCTTAAGTATCTATCAATGTAGAAACACGTTGAAACTGTTCACCGTGTTGTAATGTCGTCTCACCCTGAAGTTAGGCAATTTATTCAGCACCAAAATGGATATAGAATTACATAATTAAATTAATTGCATGTCTTTTAATTGTTTCATATTATGAATTGTGGTTCGTGGTTCGTTATTCGTTAGGCTTCACTTTCAACTATTGCCTACCCAGTAAACTGTCCTTGAGTGATGCCAATTAGCATGGCGAGTGAATTATTGCATGGTGGCTACTCTGACCCTCATGCATGCTATAATATTAATAGGTGTCCCGGATATACCTGTAAAAATAATAATGTTGTAACATCACCTCATTAAGTTTAATTTCAACTGAGGATATGTCCATTCATGCAATATGTCTTCACAGAGTACACCGAGACGGTGGCTTGGCAGGAGCTGCAGCACAAGCTGGAGGAGGGCGATAACCTAAACTTGGTCTGTCCCGGGTAAGTCTACATATAAGTGTCGCTCGTGGGCTCAAATTAAATGCACTTGAAGCTTAAATTAAAACTGTCTTTCATGATATTCTAGTGTGGTAATTAGTCATTTTATCTTGCTAATTAAAACTTATGTTCTGCACAGAACGACAGCACACGAGTTGGTTGAGTGGAAGAGGGGCTTCGACGTGCTCGCGTCAAACACGTGGATGAAGTTCGGCAAGAAGGCGCGCATGCGCGTAGACTCTATGGGAACGCTGCGTATCGAGCACGCCGAGATAGACGTGGCCGGACGATACTCGTGCCGTGCGGCTAGAAAGACGTGGAATTTCCTTGTTGAAGTGGACCAGCGTTTCGTCCTCTCCTCGGCAGGTATACAATAATTTACAGTCACAATCTTCAGATCTGATTCTATATAGCCAAAGTTGGTCCTATGATGTGGCTTGAAGAAATGCTGACATGTTGACGATATTGTCCATTGTTTGCAGAGTTTCGTCAACACGTTCTGTACCTAGTGGGGGTTCTGGGCCTTTGCTTGATTTTCTACATCGTCTACATAACGATGCTGTGTCTCGAACCACCCGAGGTGCGTCACAAGATGGCGCTCGGCCGCAGTGCTCCTCCCTCTCCACTCTCTCCTTACCACGAGTTCCACGAGCGCTCCCCGCTCCTCGAAGAGGTTATCTCGGACGAGGGTCCTGACGTGACGTTACCCTCAGAGGACGAGGAGACGTGGGTCCCTCTTACCCCGGTCCAGTCACCAGCAAGAAGGTCATTTTTGACCCTGGAGGAGGGGATGAACCCTAAGCTGGATGAGAGAGAACGAGTGAGACGCTATCTGCTACCCTAATCATTCGGAGTTTATGTTTTTTTGTTTTGAAAGTCTAAAACTATCTAATAATTATAATAATGTTTGTAACAATGCTTATCTTCTCGTTATTGTAAAAAATAAATTGTATGTGATGGAAAATGCAATTCTCATTTCATTTGATTATGGCTGTATATATGATATTAACTCTTTTATTTTTTATTATATGATTTACATTTTTAGGCATGAAAATAATAATTATTAAATTTCTTTTAAAAAGTCAAGTTTACTCGTATAGATAAGACATATTAAAATAAAATGACAAATTATAAATAAAGTTTTATTGAAATAAATATACAAAAGACAACATTATAAAATAAAAATTATTTTTTACATTTTAAATACTTTTTGTAAGGTTTGAGCAATCCCCATGCACGCTCCCGTCGCCTCCATTCATATTTACATTTGAGGCAAAGTCGTGCGGTCTCCCGACTCAATCCCGTGCCAAGCAAATTCGTAACACTAAAACATTTTTAAGTCCAGTGTAATATACACTTTTTGTATTTATGTTCAGAAACGCTCTTTCACTTTGAAACAGTATAGCTAGTTTTGTAATTAATAAGAATGAGAAAAATTAACTGAGATCATGGAAGCACGTGTGGATGGGAGCACATTTTAGATGTAGAGTCTGCAAAAGTTCGGTTGTCCTAGTCACCCTCTAGTCAAAATAATTGCAATTCATATTCTTCCTCCAATTATACTCTTGAAGCTATATATACCAGTGAGGCATTTTAAAATGATTATCTAGTGAGTGTAGTCACTGTAGTGGGCAATAAATTTTCATTTGTTATCCCAATTATGTACTTTTTCCATCATTATAGCAATGCAGCTTCTAAAGAACTCCATAAAAGAAATAAATAAATTTCATTACAATCGGCATTTTGATTATACATTTTATGTAATGATAATTGAGAGACATCCTGGGTTGAATCAACAAATGAATGTAAATATGTTTGTAGTTTTCTTTATGAGATTACATGTTATTACACTGCACCCTTTTTTAAATATTTTAGTGTTCACGTTATTTTGGTCTTCTTTGCACCTTTATTTATATAATATACAGTCAATGAGCTTAAAGTTTGGCTTCAATACGATTAATGTCAAACTGCATGATATACCAACTTGAAGTTGTCTTCAAGATGATTTCAAACTTCAACTTTGTTACGCGGACAACATCCCTGAATTGACAGAGGGACTACACACGTGGCAGTGACATTAAAAAAAGTCAGTTCGTGATCGTGATCTCTGGTGGGCGGGGCTTTGTACACAGTCATTTTTGTGGTCACGAGGGAGGGGGGCAGAAGTCCTTGTCACACTGTTCTCCCGTGGAGGGCATGCACTGGCCGAGCGCGCACCGCCGGTGTCCTGCCTGGCACGACGGTGCTACCGCGTCCAGGTTCGCGTCCGGATCACCCCTGCATAAAGACAATCAGAATGAGGGTAACATTTCGTAATGATTACAACATTTAAGTAGGAGTTAGAGCATAATTAATATATCGTCTCTCGCCTCAAATAATGAACTAAATGCTACCAAGATCTCGTTTGCAATAATGAGCTATCTGATGTATCAGGTGAGTGCAATTATGAGCTGTAAGTAAGTACAAAATAAAGCTCATTAATGCGTTCACCTAAAAGAGCAGAAAACTCGTTATTGCAGACGAGGGGTGTATGTTTAAAATAGGTAAATATACCAGCACCTCTTATGACACAGAATTGTACTACAGTAAACATTTCTTAATTCTGGTACAAGTCAAGAAATTGGAGATTACTCACTGTCTTCTGCATTAGCATTAAAAATTTTGGAAATTTAATTAATTTATAATTTTATATTGTACACGTAGACAATTAATAATTAAGTTTCTTCTTGACAGAACATCACTCCCTATTAAGGTTTAGTAACTTATATCGAAACGGTGAGATTTACATGTTATGTATTGAGAAAAGGAACTGAACTGAAGTTGGAAAAAGTGGAAGTTTAATGTTGAAGAAGTTGCCTAACCTCAAGGGGACATAGCAAGGTGGGCACTTTATTAATTGTCTACATAATATATATGATGAGGATTTAATGTAATCTATATAATAACGTACCCTGTCTCCAGCACTGTCGATATCCAAGACATATAATTAGCGACTTTGGTGTAGACTCCCGGCCTGTGTGCCCGAGCGCAACCATAACCGTTGCTGGTGATGCCCGTTAGCTCCCAGTGTCCGTCCGTGCGCTGGCACATGAGCGGTCCCCCCGAGTCACCGAGACAGGCGTCGCGCCCCCCTCGGTCGTAGCCCGCACAGAACATGTCCTCGGTGACTCGGTACAGTGGCAGGAAGAGCGTGCGCCGGCGACACTCCTCGGTGGGGATCAGTGGTAGCTGCACCTCCTGCAGCGTGTCGGCTGGAGAACAAGACACACGTCACCCTGGTGCTCAAGGGGGGTGGGGGTTAACCTGAATGAATGTTGTTAATTAAGGACTTCGAGACTAGTATTTTGTTATTTCTTCCATTTTTTTAACCTTCTAAGTTCTAATACCTTCAAAATCATTCTGCAAAACGCTGTCACGTCACTATGAAATTGGCTGAAGGGTACTATAAAACATAGCTTGAGGTCCTTTAAATATATTGCATATACCGGTGTATTTGCAACAAAATCTAAAATTTTATGAATTTCTAAACATACGAGTTTCATTGAGATTTTGAGCACGTTTCATTGTGCTCAAAATTTTAAATTTTTTTAATTTGAATATAAGAAAGCAATTCTGTATTTCAACACTTTTCTTTTGTAAATAACACACAGAGTAAAGTTAAGAAAAAAAGTATGAAGGAATTCAAATGCACACTATTTAAGTTTCTAGACTTCGATGGGATAAGAGAGTACTCACGGAATATCCTGCCGACCTCGGACAGTTGTCCCCAGCCAACCACGGTGCACATTTGTCCCTCAGGAACGGGTTCTTCGGTCTTGGTCTCCGGGGGTAGGGCGAGCGAAGGGGGTGGTAGACACACAGGTCTCACGTAGTCACTGCGACATCAGGGTCAGGTCAGAGGGGTCAGGACAAGGTCACAGGGTCACTTACCTGAAGTCGACGGGCCGCTCGAGCTTGAGCAGGGCCAGGTCATTGATGAAGCCCGAGTCAAGGTAGCCGGGGTGCTGGATGATGCGCACGAGGCGTCGCAGCTGCTCGAACGGTGAGGCGAGGTCCGTGCCGCGGCGGAGCGCTCCAAGACGAGCCACCCAGTACGCGTCGAGGTTGCTGAAACGGAGTCAGGTTGAAAACAACTATTTCTTCGATATGTTCAGGTAATTTATGCTTCTCTAAGTCCTCCTTTATAATAAAGGAAAGGCAATTTAGATTCCAAATAGACGGTGTAATTTGTAAAAAAATTTAAAAAAATCCTGGACTACATGTATTAAATAGAGCTATTATACTGTATACTCTTATATAATTGCTATACTACTCAGATTTTCAAAGTTCAGGAACAGTCTATTAATTCATGCAATGAAATATGTTGAGGTTGATTAATTTCTCATTCATGTACAAGCTAGTAGCTATTGTTATATTTTAGAGGTGGTAAGCTATAAAGCTAAATTAGAACAATTAATTTGCAGTCCCAAATGTTCTCGTCGATGGTCCCGTCGTCTGACATGAAGTTGTGTACTCACTGAGCAAAGCAGTGGCTGGCCGAGAGGAGCCACTGGGAGGCGATGAGGCTTCCCCCGCACTGGAACTGGCCCTCCTTGTAGAGCGCCGCCTGCCACGGCCACGCACCGGGGCCTGCGTTGCCTCCACCCACGATCCTGCAACCGCGAACCCGAGCCCCTCGTGAGACGCAGCGCCGCGACCGTCTGTGAGCACTCGAGAGTTACCTCACGTTGGTCTAATCGAAATGTTTGTTTTTATTTCCTTCCTGCTAGGTTAGCCTGCATAATATTATGAGTTATATATATAATGTATCGTAAATATAATGTTTAATGCAAATCTTCTTCTTGATTTCTGTCTTACTGAACTTTAAAGCATAGTTTAACAATCATTATAATATACTGAAGCACACTGTGATTAAAAAAGGTTTGATAATATTTCCATGTTCTAAATTCTTTGTTGACAGCACTATTTTTCTTATTTGCGTACGAGAAAACGCTTGTAAATTAATTACTGTGGTGTTATTGTATACAAAATTGTGTTACCAACTTCAAAAAGAACTCACTTGTCAGCTAGAAATTTTCAGTATGCAATACTCGATTTAGTGCTAGCATTTGATATTAAATTTCAGTGTTTAAAAAATTGTATAAAAAAATCTATGCCAAAGTTCGTTGTGAATGGCCCCTGAATTCAAGTATTAAATAAAATATACATTCGTAAGCAAACAAATCTCTCAGGACAAGACGTTTTACGAGACATTTCCCTCACCTTGCCCACTGGCTGACTGCGAGAGGACGCACGCCACACTGGAGGTCTCGGCAGCCCAGACGCACGGCCGCACGACTTGGACACTGCGAGGACCGCACAGCCAGCCTGCAAGCACGCGCACGTCAGTCCTGATCGTCAGGATTGAAGGACAAAGGACAAACCTTGGACTGGAGCGACTGGCATTGCGCTCGAAGTTGAGTTCGTAGTACGGACCCATGTTCTTGGGGTCAATAACTTGCTCGGCAAGCTCGAAGTCACTGCAACGACCAACAAATTATATATTACAGTTGATATTTAATCAACAAAAATTGTCAATTTATAGTGAAAAAAGGTACAATTTTTACTTTTTTGTAAATTTAAATTTACTTATTTATCGGATACGTTAGCATTTCTTCAGTATAATATTATATAATGATAATTTAAATATTATAGGAGATGGTGATTTTACACAAGCTATTTTTGAGAATTAATCCATTAAATTATTCTGTATATCAGCCAAGACTGATACATTTATCGACCTCGATATCTAAGTTCCCTATAATTCGCCGTGCCACGTTACCTGTAGGTGAGGGCTCTGCAGACCGCGCGGGCCACGTCCCCGAGGCGCCACGCCGAGCCGTCCAACTTCTCCACACACAGTGGGCCCCACGTGCCGGACTGCTGTACCATCAGCAGGCCTGCAGAAAACAATTACCACGTCACCAAAATTTCAAAGTTAAGACTATTGAGATTTTTTCAACTTGAAAATAAAATTTATATCATGCACCATCTGGAGTCTAAAATAAAATTATTAATGATTAGGTTAAACTGTCTGATCACATGATAATAATCATGCAATGTAGATAATGGTATTATCTCACAACAATACAAAATTTTACTTTATGAAATTTGTGAATATAAGAACACTGGAATATACAGTAACTTAAAATAAATAAATGAACCGCTTACTGCAAATGAATATCCACTCAAGATTATTTTAAACATTTTTTTCGCAGTGCTTATTGCAACAAGAGTAACGTTTGTGCTGTCTCGAGGTGTACACTGAGGTAACATAAGCTATAATGAGAGGGGTTCTACACTGGGGTTGTCCTCACCGTCGTCGTGGTACTGCAAGGCGTTCGCTCTCAGAGGGTCGGGAGCCACGGAGACGCAGGCTCGCTCGTCGTCGCCGAACGGACAGTCGCGGCGTCCGTCACACAACTTGACACGGGACACGCAGGCCCGGCTGTGAGCGCATACGTGCTGTCCGGGACCGCACCACTCTGCAAAAACACATCATCACCATCAGTAGGGTCACAGGAGTCCCTCCATTTCCTCCATCCATTTAAAAGCATGGCATAAACGTATATAATTCTATTTCATTTTAAAAAATGCGTATATATTTATTTTTATTTTTTTCATACTACTAATAATCTGTAAAGATTTTTTTGCATTAGCTCAGCGTCAAATGTTTTCGCATTATGGCGACTAAAGCTGATTGTACCGTTTAAATATTAGGCACAGTATAATGTTGGTATAAACATACGATATTAGCTTCCTTCCTATATTATAAAACACATGAACAAAATTATATATATCTGATTATTTAAAATTATTATTACATTAAATTTGCTGCAAATGATATCTGAAATAAAGCAAATTAACATTAAAACAAAACAAAATAATATTCCATATGGAGTTTTAAATTTGAGGCCAGAATTATTCATATCCGCGATCTCAATCAGTTAATTGAGACCCAAGGCCAATGTTACAAGTGGCGAGATACGTGATTGCGTCAGCGTGTGTGGTCCCCTTTCGTCTCTCTAGCATCAGTTGTCTGTCTGACAGTCAGCTAGTAAGGATGGAACGTTGGCGTGGTCGTGTTGCGTTGGTGACCGGCGCCAGCGAGGGGATTGGAGCCGCCCTCGCGCGCCGCCTGGCCACCCTGGGCATGACCGTAGTGGGCGTTGCCAGGAACCACCTCAAGATACAGGTGACGTTCACCATTTCTTTAATTACAAACTCTGCTGGGTCAGTTTCACAAACCAAATAGACCAAAAATTAGAGATATAAGAGAAGGTGCCTGCATGGTCTCAGTTTCCTTCTCATGGAAAGTAGTAGAAATTAAAATCTCTAAAAATACGCTTATATCATTAATTTCATGTGCTCTGCAACGTTCTGTGCTTCAATACTTCCATATATAGGATATCCTGCATCGTTTGTGGGAAATGTTACAATATTTTCATTTGCAGGAGTGGTCCTCTGACCTGGGTGCCAGCTGCGGATCGGTGCACGCTGTGCAGTGTGACGTCACCATCGAGGAGGATGTGGTGGCTGCCGTGGGGTGGGCCAGGACCAACCTGGGGGGCGTGGACGTGCTTGTCAACAACGCGGGGGTCGCTCCGCCCGCCAACCTTTACGGTTAGTCTCCACCACATACCACACCTGCAGACCATGCAATGATGTATACGTGTTGTGTCCACAGATGCAGCGAGTGCTGATATGCGCAGAATGCTGGACGTGAACGTGTTAGGTCTGAGTTTGTTCACCAGAGAGGTCATCAAGGACATGCGTGAGAGAGGAGTTGACGACGGACACATCATCCACATCAACAGGTCAGCTCCGATGTTAAATAATCAGCCCAGGATTGAAACATTAAATCCTTCACTTCTAGCTCTTCAAAGGAAACAGTAAGTTAATCTGGCTGTATTTTCCAGCGACTCTGGCCAGTTCATCCTCGACGCCCCTGGCTTCCACTTCTACGCCGGCACGAAACACGCGGTCCGTGTCATGACCGAGGGACTGCGTCGTGAGCTGCGGGACTTGAAGACCAAGATTCGAGTCACGGTAATGATAGTATTTGAAAAGTATTTCCTTAACTAATATCGGAGAAATAGCTGCACAACGAATCGAGGAAACGCTCATAAATTTGATTATTTGGCAGTAACAATACACAAATATTCAATATGAATCCCTCTTAAAATTTTCTTCAATGAATTCTTGTTCTCTCACATGGTGGACATGTCGACGAGGACCACAAAGCCTCGTGTTGTTAACGGACTTTTGTTTACACTCCCGTGGTGTTGCAGAGCATCAGCCCCGGTCTGGTGCGCACCAACATCTTCAGCAACAACAGCTGGGACCAGGACACCACCGACGAGATGTTCGACACTTGTCCGTACCTCGAGCCGGAGGATATCGCTGGTGCTCTCGAGTATGCGCTCGCAGCGCCGCCGCACGTGCAGGTGCGTAAATATTAGTTAAATTTGGTGAACAGAAATTAACTTTAATTACTGTTTTTTTTATATATATTCATACCAATTAAACCATCAGAAATATGCTGAATTGATTTTTTTTTTTTTTTTTTTTTTTTATTCTAGGTGCATGAAATCACCATCAGACCGACAGGAGACAAGTGGTAATTATTTAAGCTTGTGGAGCGCTCGTAATTTGGCAGAAAAACAAAATTTAACTTTCGAGTCGTAAAAAGTAAAAACGATTGAAAAACACAAGAAGCTTTTCCACTATAATCATGTAAAACCAGAAACATTGCAATTTCGTCAATACTGAAGCCATGACACCTTTTTGAATTTGAAAGCCAATAAAAAAAAGTGAATGAATAAATTCGTGTGTTATAATTTAAAAATATTCCTTTCTTTTTTTAACTTTTTAAGTCGTTGTAGAGTTGCATATGATTATTATATTATATATGAGGTATATTACATAGCATTTATTTTATGGAGTACCACATTAAATTATAATAAAATAATATTAATAAAAGCATCATTATTATATAGATTTAAAGTATTTTCTGAATAATCATTGTCAATAAGTTAAAACAGTTCCAGAGTAGTTCACAGAACAGTGTAGAGATAAGATATTATCACAAGTGACGTAAGATATGGCCAAGTGAAATAAACAGAGCGAAACCAAATTTATTACATAGAGAATAAATTAGAGACAGTCAGGATGGAACGTTGGCGTGGTCGTGTGGCGTTGGTGACCGGCGCCAGTGAGGGGATTGGAGCCGCCCTCGCGCGCCGCCTGGCCACCCTGGGCATGACCGTGGTGAGCGTGGCCAGGAATCACCTTAAGATACAGGTAACGTTCACCATTTACTAATAATCAATAAGAAGTAAATATCATGCTTACCTGATAATTATTGACTTATCTAATTTATCTAATAAACTTATTACCCTAATAAAGTCTTATCATTATATTATAGCATGAAATCATATAGCTCAGTGCATGAAATGATTAAAGCCCAATTATAGTGGATTTTTTTTTACCTTGTTTACATGAAACTTTGGCCGCAATTGCTGTAATCCTGCATGCATGATCCTTTTATCATCTTGTTACTAATTTAGACATACATCCATTTCATCCTAACATAATGTTATGTAGTTTAAAATTATAAATAAACAATCAGTAACTCAAGAATGGTTCACCGACGGTCACTTTACACACAGGAGTGGTCTGCAGATCTTGGTGCCGGCTGCGGATCAGTGCACGCGGTGCAGTGTGACGTCACCATCGAAGATGACGTGGTGGCTGCCGTGGGGTGGGCCAGGACCAACCTGGGGGGCGTGGACGTGCTCGTCAACAACGCGGGGGTCGCTCCCTTTGCAAATCTCCACGGTGAGTTGCGCGGCTTATCACGAGCTGAACCCCTGTCATGTTACTGTGTCTCTATGTTCATGACGGAGTGTTTTCCACAGATGCAGCGAGTGCAGACATGCGCAAAATGCTGGACGTGAACGTGCTAGGCCTGAGTTTGTTCACCAGAGAGGTCATCAAGGACATGCGTGAGAGAGGAGTCGACGACGGACACATCATCCACATCAACAGGTCAGCTCCGATGTTAAATAATCAGCTCTGGATTGAAACATTGTAAATATGTAATTTACATAATCCATCCGTTGTTTGGTTTAATTTTCAATATCTATTTTTAATCTTTTATTTAAATTTAATGAATTGACAGAACTGTACGTCTGTATGTATTTTTACTTTAAATGTTGGAAAATTATTCCTTAGTAAAATAATAGATATATCTTGAGAGAATTTTATAACGTCAGCCAATTGTTATTAATAGTCTCAACATTGGATTTCCATTTTATATTATATATTATATAACGTAAACGATTGACATTTTAATGAAATTCATATTATAATAATGACATTTCCTTCTCCTTCTGAACATTCAAATTTCAATATATAGAAAATAATCTCATACTTCTAGCTATTATTCAGTGGAAACATTAAGTTAATCTGACAATTTCTTCCAGCGACTCTGGCCAGTTCATTCTCGACGATCCAGGCTTCCACTTCTACGCCGGTACGAAACACGCGGTGCGCGTCATGACCGAGGGACTGCGTCGTGAGCTGCGGGACTTGAAGAACAAGATTCGAGTCACGGTAATGACAACCAAATTCGGCACTATCTGGAGGTTATCGCCTGCTCGAGGCCCTATCAGTCAGAAGTATGATGACCCAGTGGCGTATCCAGGGGTAATTTTCAGGTAAGGTTCTTTGTCATTTTTTGGGGAGAGGCACAAGAATAAAGTGAACCCTGCAACGTCCCATGCATCTTTTTTTTTCCTATTACTGTGGTAACTTAAACCCTTACATGATCCAATGAAAGAAACCTTGTAGTAAATTCATTGTATCAGAATAATTCTAACATTGAGTTCCAATACAGCATGCATTATGCACGTATATTAAATATTAATTGACAGCAGGCAATGTTAGAAAGGTTCTGGGGGTGTTGCAGAGCATCAGTCCCGGCCTGACGCGCACCAACATCCTTCTCAACAACGGAGTTGACCAGGACACCAACGACCAGCTGTTCGCCAACTGTCCATACCTCGAGCCAGAGGACATTGCCGGTGCTCTCGAGTTCGCGCTTGCAGCGCCGCCACATGTGCAGGTGCGTTAACATGGGTTAAATTTGGTGAACACAAATTAACTATAATGGACAACATACACGTGTGAAAAAATTTTATTGCCGAGTACCAAATTATGCTACTCTGAATTTTTTCAGATTTTTTTCAGAACTATTTTTAAGTAAATATTGAAAGTGCGGCCACGCCCCCTGGAGGCGTCAATAGGCGTCCAGTCTCTATCCTTTTTATTAAGGATTCAGGGGTGCCAACTGAAATCATAGGACTTTCAATAATTATTTAAAAATAGTTCTGGTTCTCAAAAAAATCTGAACAAATTCAGAGTAGCATAAATTGGTACCCTCAATTCATTTCTGCAATAAAATTTTTTCATGTATGTTGTCCATTCCATAATTTTCTAAATAATATGTGTATCAAATTCTCACAACTATGCTGAATTTATATTTTTTAATTCTAGGTACATGAAATCACCATCAGACCGACAGGAGATCCTTTATGATATGTTAGGGTGATAGCTCCTATATGTGGAACGTTGTTTTGTCAGAAAAAAACATAATTTCACTTTGTAGTATTTAAAAAAAAAAAAAAAAAAAAAAAAAAAAAAAAAAAAAAACACGATTGAAATACACAAGAAGCATCCCCACTACAATCATGTAAATCCAAAAACACTGGAACTTCGTCAAAACTGAAGCCAGGATAATTTTTTGAATTTGAAATAAGTCAATAAAACAAAAGTGAATGAATTCTTGTGTTATGATTTGAAATTAGACCTTTATCTTTTAGCTTTGTAGATCGTTATAGATTTGTATTTGGTTATATAAGGTCATGTTGTAAAGTATATTATGTAGCATTTATTTTATACGCATGATTATCACATTAAATTAATAAAATAATTATACGTCATTATTCAATATTAAATTTACATGCATGCAATATTCTGAATATTCATCGTAGTCAGCTATAAGTTAAAACGTACAAATGATCAATGTAAAAGTATAAAAACAAAATTATTTGATGTTTTAGTTTGTTATTTTTAATTTACTTTAGCACACACTCAACACATCTCTACTTGGTTTGACCATTTCAGTACAAAAAATTATCGAGTGTCGAAAAAAAGGATAACCCATCTCATATTATTCTGTGACATCTGTGACACATCTACCTCGATATTAACCAAATAATAATAAAAAAGCTTTAAATATTGAAAAGAGTTTTGTTTATGGACAAATTATGTAATGTAGTAGGACAGTAAACAACAGTATTAAAGCGGTTCACGCGAGTATAGTCAAAAGTGCAGAGTAGAGATAAGATATCACAAGTGACGTAAAATAAAAATAGACAGCCAAGTGCAAAAAAAATATCGACGTCAAATTTAATAGACAGTCAGGATGGAGCGTTGGCGTGGTCGTGTTGCGTTGGTGACCGGTGCCAGCGAGGGGATTGGAGCCGCCCTCGCGCGCCGCCTGGCCACCCTGGGCATGATCGTGGTGGGCGTGGCCAGGAATCACCTCAAGATACAGGTAAGGTTCACCATTTATACATATTTAATTAATAAATTAATTATTTTTATCGTCATAATATATAGTGATCTAGTGGAAAATAATTTTGACCTTGTGCACATGAAGCTAATGCTGCAATGCAATTGCAGTAAAACGCGTCCTTATAATCTCGTTAATCATTAGCCAATTTAGACATACATCTATTTATTTCATTCTACCATAATGATCCATGATTTAAGGTTAATAAGCAATCGATCATTGAGCAAGAATGGTTCACCGACGGTCACTTTACACACAGGAGTGGTCTGCTGATCTTGGTGCCGGCTGCGGATCGGTGCACGCGGTGCAGTGTGACGTCACCAACGAAGATGACGTGGTGGCTGCCGTGGGGTGGGCCAGGACCAACCTGGGGGGCGTGGACGTGCTCGTCAACAACGCGGGGGTCGCTCCCTTTGCAAATCTCTACGGTAAGTTGCTCCCTATATATATATATATATATATATATATATATATATATATATATATATATATATATATATATATATATATATATATATATATATATATATATATGTAATACCCCCCTTCCCTGACTAAGTTACTGACATGACAGGGTGTTTCCACAGATGCGACAAGTGCAGACATGCGCAAAATGCTGGACGTGAACATTCTGGGTCTGAGTTTGTTCACCAGAGAGGTCATCAAGGACATGCGTGAGAGAGGAGTCGACGACGGACACATCGTCCATATCAACAGGTCAGCTGCGTCACCAAAATAAAAACTGTATAGTCTGTATAAATATAATTTAAGTATTATATTAATTGCAAGACCTTTTCCAACTTATTGTTAGAGGATATTTAACTATTAATTATGACCTATTTGCAGCGACCTGGGCCAGTTCATCCTCAACTCCCCTGGCCTTTACTTCTACAGCGGCACGAAACACGCGGTCCGTGTCATGACCGAGGGGCTGCGTCGTGAGCTGCGGGACTTGAAGACCAAGATTCGAGTCACGGTAATGCCAGCTAAATTCCGCACTTTTTGGAGGTTACCATCTGTTCGAGGCCCTAGCTGTTTGTCAGGATTATGATTGATGGCTTAGTTGGTGTAGCAAGGGGAAATTTTCAGATAGATTTCTTTGTCATTTGGGGGGAGGGGCACAAGAATAAAGTGAACGTCAAAACTACCCATGTATTTTATTCCTATTCACGCCACAGTAAGATGAGGTTAGCAATTAAGGTTCTGGGATATTGCAGAGTATCAGTCCCGGCCTGACGCGCACCAACATCCTTCTCAACAACGGAGTCGACCAGGACACCAACGACCAGCTGTTCGCCAACTGTCCGTACCTCGAACCGGAGGACATCGCTGGTGCTCTCGAGTATGCGCTCGCAGCGCCGCCACACGTGCAGGTGCGTCAACATGTGTAAATTTAGTGATATCATTCTGGCGTAATTATCACTATTATCAAGGTTATAGCAAGGTTATACCACCAGGACAAATTATATACTTACATATTATTAAATGTATTATAAATTTTATTTAGAATTGCCTACGATTGAATATATTATATTTAATAATATTTCTACTTTAATTTAAAAGATGTATAAAATTTGAAAATTTATCATTTCCTTTTTATATGTGATTTAAAAAAAGTTGAGAATGGTTTGCTTAAATGCAAATTTTACAGATTTAAAATAAAATTAATTAATCCAACACACATTATAATTATCTTCTTTTTCGTTCTTTATCTTTTTGATTTCAGGTCCATGAAATCACCATTAGAGGAACTGGAGAGACAGTTTGAAAAAAAATCTTGAACACGTGGATAATATTAATAATAATTAATAACAAAATGCAAAAAATATGATAAAAAATTGAACTATATAATTATAAACATCCAGTGTAATGATACTTAACAAAAAACGTAAATTTTTATTCTCTCACGCATATGGAATTAAAACACTTTTTTTCTCAGCATTCCAAAGACTCTCATCTCATTTTCGTAAGATTTATATTAGGATTGTATTAAAGCAGCTCGTAACATACAACATATGCGTGACGTTCGACACTTTCACGTGTACATAGTAGCTATAGCCTCACGGTTTCGGGTGCACGCCACTAAATGCACGCTGTCAAGCTTAATTTACCATGTTAATTCAACACACGCAAGTCCGTCATGCACGACTTGCATCCACTGCAGTGGTGAAAAAATTTCAGTTTCGTTCTTTTTTAAATTCAGTTTCGTTTTTTGTGATCGTCAATGTTAACAAGTGTGATGTTGAATATCTTATAAACGAGATTATATTAATCTAAATATTTTTCATACATAATTTACCATTTTGTTATGTATTATTATCATTATGTAATTACAAAAAATAGAAACCTCTTCCGTTTTTTTTATTTCCAATAATTCCACATGCAGTAAACAAACAAATAATAAAGATTAGAGGATCCATTGATTGAAATCGATTCATGACGAGTTTCATAGAGAATCCATTGGATATCCAATATATGGATTCTCTGTGATAACAGTAATTAATATATATATAAAGAACTTTTCCAAGCAATTCTTCCTGAATAGCTTATATATTATTACATTATATTTATAACACTTTCTGAAACCGCTAGTGCTGAAGAGTAGAGTTTAAAATATTAAATTCATCAGCTATAATAATACAGTATTATATGAAATATTGCTAAAATTAATTGAAGATTGGTGATATCATAAGTTATAGAATGCAGACAAAATAGAAAATGAACTCACCACAATTTTCCTCGTCAGAGTAGTCCCAGCAGTCAACTACGCCGTCACACAACTTGCGACCAAGGCCCTGCGCGCGCAGTCGGTCCGCACATGTGCAGTTGTCCACCCCTGCCACCTTGAGCGTGGTCACCGGGGTCCTAGCCACCGCCTGCAAGGGAACATACAGCTGAAACAGCTGCCAGTTTTAGCACTGACGTCTATAAAAGGCTACTTTTAAATTGTACCATATATTAAATAATAACTAGGATATTTCTGCTTATACTTTCAAACTGTGTTGAATGAAGACAAAAATGTATTTAATTTGTACACTGAAGCACATTATCATGTTCTTCTCTTAGTTTTGTAAACTTCCACGCCCTAGGGGTATGCAACCAGCTTTACATATATGCAAACCAAAAATTCAAACCCTTAATTATATAAGACATACGATCCGAGAACAACATTTACAAATTTGATATAACATAAATTAAATGTAGAACAGGTGTATGCCCAATGATTACCCTCAATTAAGGAGTGGAGACTATAATATATACAAGCTTGCAAGCAGACACTTTTTGATTGCTTCAGTATGTACAAATACTCATCAAATATTAGCCCATTTTATCCAAAATGGGAAAATGCCATAGTTTGCAGCAGTTCTTACCGTTGCTAAAGGCTTCTTCCCCGTGTTGTTTCGTCTCAAGAAAGCAGGTACGCTGTTGAACTCAGACTTTGGAAACCCCTGCACCAACGACTCCTTAGATGAGCCACTCTTGGGCTCTCTGAAGAGGAGACCAGCTTTTATTGGTCCCAGCGCGTCCACTTCTGCAGTTCTTTGACCTGCAGTGACCGGACGTAGCAAGGTCACGAGGGTCGGGCCGGGAGCGATGGACGCTCGACTGGTCATCTGCAGGATGGGACCTTCCGTGACCTCTGGTGGCTCCGGCGTATCATCGGGAGTGGGGTCGGTCGGTGCTGCGTCATCGAGTCTGTCTGAGTCCTGATCAGGAGTCTCCTGAGTAGTGTCCGGAGACATCGTGTCCACCAATGTCAGATCGTCCTCCGGGCTAGCGACAGTCGCAGGCACCACAATTATCTCCAACGTTGGTGCTATGTGAATGGTATTAATATCTTCGTCCGGCAGTAAAGTTGGTGAAGATTCATTGTATTCTTCCGTTAATGTTTCTGAAGTTGCATTTAATACAGTGGGAATTAACAATTTAGGATTAGAAATATTAGAACTATTTAAATTTTCTATGGGTTTTTCTACTGGTTTCGTATATGTTGGAATAAGAATGACTGGGTTTGTCGTATTTATGTCAAATATTGAAACTGGTTTCTCGGTGTTTTGCGAGAAGGTTGGTACTAGGACCACGGGGTTCGTGATGACACCGAGTGGTTCTGCAGTCCCTTTGACGAGGCTCGGGACGAAGAGCTTGGGTTCTGACGTGCTAACCAAGGGCTGTGAGGAGTGGAGGAGACTGACGGGACTGAACTGCTCCTCGTGAACATCCGTCACAAACGTCTCGTCAGTCGGATCTGTTGAGGACGAGTTTTCTGAGCTCGTCAATTCCTCGTCAACTACTTGTACCGGGTCTTCAATCGGAGTTTTGACTTCTTCAAGTGCAACATTAACAAAAGATTTACTATCAGTATTAAATAATCCCATTCTATCACTAAATTCTTGATTATTAAATTCATCTCTTTCAGAAGAATTTTCATTATTCATTATAGGTTTTACTTTGATATCACTACTTGAAGGTAATGATGTAAGAGATGCTAGAAAAAATGGAGAACCAATATCTGTTGCTACTTCGTTTATTGGTACACGAGGTAATGGTTTGACAGAAGTAGAAGGCCTCATGGTCGTGGTTGTGACTTCTTCCTCTTGTTTCACGTCTGCAGGGAAGAGGGTTGGCATGGGTCGCAGGGAGACTCCGTTGAGACCGCTGTATGACCTCGCAGGTAGACGAGCGTTCTCCAGCACTTCAACCTCCTGAATAGTGCTGACCTCGGCCACGCCCACTGGACCCTGCTGCCTGGAGTCCTCCATAGGAGTCCAACTGGACTCTCCTGCAGGTTCGAACCTCGTCTCAGATTTCCTAGGATCTTCAGGACTGAAATTTACACTACTTTGAACCTGATATGAACCTGAAAATGGTGGTGATGAAGGTTTTAATATTCTTCGACCTTCATCTAATGAAATTGGTAATGGCATTCTGGATTCTTCATTAATTGTTTTGGCTGTTGTACGAACTATTTTAGGTACACTTGTTGTTGTAGAAGTTGTTGTTGTTGTAGTCGTTGTCACCACAGGTCTTCTAACTGTTGATAATGATGGTGATGAGGACTGCGGTCTTTGTTGTATAAAAGGCCTTTTAGTCTGCAAATAAAAATAATAACAATAATTATTAGTTATTTTTTTATACACAAAAATAATGTACGAGTAAAAATCCGTTTTATTATAATTATAACTTTTTGGATAAATTACATATATAATTAAATTATATACGTAGTAATTACTAATATACCGTAGTTATAATTTAATATTATGAAAATTGTGTCACGCTACGCGGATTTAAAACTTTTTTTTAACCTCTTATGCTCCTGTTAAGACGCCTGTGACTCGCAATAAGGAAGAGGGTAATTAAGTAATTGGTTAATTGCTGTCACCTGCTCCGGACGATAGAATTCTTCCGCGGCCTCCTCGCCCCACGTCGCGGAGGGTGACAGACTCGCCGAGTGTGACGACAAAGTACCGCCGCTGCTGCTCCCATGGTGGCCTGGGACAAACAAGCACGTCAGTATTCACAATTAAGGGTAAGGTAACGCCAATCAGCTGTTTTTTTAGTCCCATTTGATTAACATGTAAACCTTAGCAAATTCACAAAAATTCTGAAAAAAAAATGGAGAGACAGATTTCATTTTAGTATACCTAAAAGCCATAGAAAAAATTTCAGGACAATTATTCGAGTAGCTTTTCTTTTAATTATTTTTTTTAATTTTCAGCATAGGGCTTTCCCATGGAGAGCCAAACTAAAAACTTAATTATAAAGAAAATCGGCCCAAAAAATTGTCTTAAAATTCAGTGCAATGAAAATAAAAATCAAATTGGAAATTTTATTTCTTATATAATTATATAAAAATTAAATTGTTTGGCTTTTTAAATAAAATCCAAATGATAGCTGTTAAGAAATTTGAATGTAAAAATTTGATTTTTTTTTCTACTTTTTCTCTTGGGTTATATATAACCGGATGACTTAATATAAAAGGATATTTTACAGACGAGTCATTGCAGATAATTTATATTTGAATACAAAGTGTATAATTATATGTACTGCATAATATATTTACTATTATTATATAATTATTAACACAGAGCTTTAATATTAAAGCTCTATGTAATTAATAAATATTATATAATATGTTATAATAATTAATACCCTTTATAAATTATATATCCTATTCCACCACGGTGTACATTTTCAAATATTCAGACATATAATATCAGACATACATAATAATCGTAAACACTTAAATTATGTGCGAAGAAAATGAAAGGACGCGTTTCGCTCACAGACTCTGGAGAACATGCAGACGTGGGGTCCAGCTGCATGGTACGAGATCGAGGTAGTATAAGTATTGATTGCCTGGTGTCTACAAGGGGGTAGGTTGAAATTTATGATAAAAAGCAAAATGGCATAAACAAGACCATCCCTTGTGGGGATCGAACCCACGACCTCTGGATTAGAAGTCCAGCGCGCTATCCTCTGCGCCAAAGGGACTTGTGAAATATCCATTGCAGTTTAAAATTACAAATTGCGCATTGCAGTATGAGCATGGAATTGAAATTGCCGCGTAAATTTCACAACCAAGTAGTACCAAGTTATATCGAGGGTTGATGTGAGAGCGTCGCTAGTTGTACATGGTTTGGTTTGAAATTTTGTCAATAATATTTATTTTACTTTTTATTGGCACCGATCGTCATCATGTCATCATTATTGTCAGATGTATGATTAAAACTGTTGTAAATTACTAAAAAAATTATAATCTTAGTTTATCGATTTTTTAAGCATTATCATATATTATTTTTTATATTAAAGTATAAGCAATTAATTATTATTTTAATTGGGCACAATAAGAGCTAGTATAATTATATAATCAGTAATTATAATCACTCACACTCAGTATATTATATATAGTACGTATAAACGTACAGCTAGACTGAGAATTAAGAAGAGAGAAAATACTGTTACGTATTTAATTACACTACCATATTTTTGAAGCTATTCATTAGCAGGCTAGATGTTCTCATAAGCCAGACAGATAGACAGGAAAAATACACAAATGTGATGGTGCAATATTTGACAGGGGGCATTAAACTTTTAAATTCTCGAGTTGATATTTATATTAAAATTTAAAATTATTCAATAATTAATTAATTAACTGACGTTGCATGCTTATTTTAAAGCACAATTTTCTATTACTTGCATTATATATATTTAATATATATTGGACAAATGAATAACTTAAATTACATTGGACAATTAAGTGAATTTTTTTTTATATATAAATTTCTCATGTATAATACGTGAAAATACGTCCCCCGTAAAAAAGTCTTGGTATATACTTTGTAGAGTACTTTGTATAATATTGTTTGTAATGTATGGTACATATGATATAATATAATATGAAATATAATCTAGCTTTCTTTATGTGTCACCACTTTTCTTTTATATTTTATATCACCTGAAAGGTAGACATTATCAGAAAGTGCAAAGAGCCGGTTTTGAAGCTGACAGTTTTATATTAATATAATTATTTTTTTCTCACCAACTTTATTTACCTATTAAGTCTCCCCTCAGACTCCCCCCCCCTCTTAATTGTCTTAATTACCTCCTAACACGATGGCGAGGGCGACCACGGCCAGGACTGCGAGCGTGACCACGCCCACCGCGAGCAGCAACAACGCCGACCAGAGGTGACCGCGACCCTTGGACTGCTGCGACCACGCCCCCTGTAACACGAGGAGCGAGGGTCAGCGAACCTTCGAGGAAGAGGTCATGTTCTCATGCTGCTCACCACAAATTACATGTTTACGTCGTCACTAATTCACTGCAGCTTATGCACGACTTACCGTCGGGATCCTAACAATGTTATTTCAAGAAAAACATCATCATTATAATATATTATAGGTGTAGTTAGTTAAGTTAGTAAAGGTTGAAAAACAAATCGCAGGTGATGTTTTTACATGTTTTAGTATAAATTTATCATTAATAATCTTGTAGATTTTTTTTATTTAAATTTAAAATCAAGAGTTCAGTATATTTTTTTATTTCAATTTAAATACCTGATGAACACATTCATAATTATACGATACAAAAAGTTATAAGAAAAAAACATATATTTAGAATGTATTATTTTAAATTAGATAGAAGATTAGCCAGGTTTTTATATTAATTTATAGAGTTGATTTCAAATTATTTAAGATCTAGTTTTTACTGTTTTTGTCAGGAGTGGATTCAGTTGATGTTGTTGTTGTTTTTTAGGAATGTGCATAATCCGCCCATTTTTATTTTATTTTTTTACTCCGGTGTAAAAAACAACTTGGCGATTTAAGTCCTCCCTTCCTCCTTCCTTATTATATAGTCTTACATTAAAATAAGGGGGGATATCAACAAAAATTAAGTGTTCTTCTTGTCAGAACATCTCGCCGTGAGGTTAGGCAACTTGTTCAGCAATATAGTCACTTTGCTGAACAATTATGCAACCAACTCTAATTGAATGTTGAACATGCTGCTTTGCCTATAAAAAGATATGCAATAAGTGCAATGTATTTTGGAACATACATATATGTTGTATATATATTGCTTCAGTGTACTTTATATCTAAGAAAATAATTGAAAACTGTTCCGAAGAAGAGAAAATATTTTTTTATTACATCATTATAATTGTTAAAAAAATTGATTATCTTTCCTAATTAATTGAAAGTGAGACCTAGAGATACTCAACTACAAACAAGAAGTGACGTGGCACAGGTAGTCAAGGTAGCTAGCTTACAAATTTCAAACAAAGATTCGATAATAAAAAATAAATAGTTAATGACCGTGATCACTAAATAAAGAAAGGGATCGAAAGTCATGAGTTTATACATATTTAAATATTTGATTATGTTTTGAAATAAAATTAAAGTTTTAATAGCATAGAATCTTAAATTTATATTAATTAATTGCTAAAATGTAGTTAAATTTTTTTACCAATATCATATCTTAATGGTTATGTATCGTAGAGCACGATTTATGTAAATATATCAAGGTTTTGCTATTTATAATGCAAATTACATGTTTCATGTTAATTATGCAGACCTTATATGCCTATAATGCATTATTCTAATGGATGGTGGAATCAATTTTTTATCTAGTGAAATTTTGTTTGGAAGTGCAAATAAAAAGAGTAAATATTGCAAGGTTAATAATTTATTAATATCATAATATTATACGAAGAGATGGCGAGAGAAAGAGAGAGAGAGAGAGAGAGAGAGAGAGAGAGAGAGAGAGAGAGAGAGAGAGAGAGAGAGAGAGAGAGAGAGAGAGAGAGAGAGAGAGAGAGAGAGAGAGAGAGAGAGAGATCATTCTAAAAATTACCATCATGTTTACACATTATATTTATTGAATCTAATTTTTTTCTTGTGTTCTCCATGTACTCGGTGCTCATGTAGTTGCGGCCAACCACACGAGTGGTGCTCGCCGCCGCTCAGACCGACCAACAAAACCGAGAGTGATTTCCGAGCACTTGTCAGCATTCCTCGGCTTTTATTGCTCCCAAACCAGAAAGGTATTTATTGCCTTTTTCGATGAAATTCGAAGAGTTCAATGAAATGTTATCATTAAATGATTACTAAAATACTCATTTTCAGATTCAAAAGTTTTAATATAGTTTGACATGACTGCTGGTACCTGTACAGTACATTGCAACCACGTATTAAATTTTATTGTTTTATTTGTATATTTTTCCTTGTATTTTCAAAGAAAATCATAAAAATAATTTACATGTTCCAACACAATTATTAAAATTATACTCATATTACGTGATAATAATAATTTCAGGAAGAAGTAATTTTAATATAATCACAACCTTGGCAAATGTTAAGATGAATTTACCTCAGTATGAGTTATTCTGCATTGTAACAATTGAGATAAGAGTTGACAGATGAAATACGTGCATGCAAGTTATATATAGTACTGCGTGTGATGTGCACACATCCTGTCACAGAGGGCGTGCCGTACGTGAGCCCTCAAGCGAAGGGTGCCGCAACTAATTGGCTGCAGGTAATAAGGGCCACTCACCTCATCACCTGGCCCTGATGAGAGAGTTACCTTGATGGAGGTGTCACACGAAGACTTACATCACGTTTACATGCTCTTGTTTTCATTCGATACAAGTTTAAAGATTCTGGGAGGTGCAAAAAAAATAAAGTGTCTTGGAATTATGGATATTATAATATACAATTTAATCTTTGTAGTCACAACAATGTTTATATACATATGTTTCTATCCAAATGTAGAATATTCATTTTTGAATTGATATAATTAATTATTAGAAATTAAACCTGAAAAAAAAATGCACTTTTCAAAATCAATTCAGTTTTTTTTTTTATAATTTACGATATTTTGATTATTTTAAATATATAATTATATATGTATGCATGTATTTTGTGATGTTTTCATTAAAATAATTAATATAATTATAAATTATAATCATAATTAATTTAAATTCGTTGTATTAAAAAATATTGACATGATCGTTATGCTACAATTATGCTATATATCCTATGTTTGAATAAAATTTTAAATTTTTGGCAGCAATATAATATAATATAATATTATTTTCTATCCTCTCCCCCTTCCCGCAAATTCAAAAATATTTTTTACCACTGAAAAACACATCAATAACGAGATAACGCAAAAATTTTATTGGAGCTAGTGATTCAATCCATCCACGATCATATATATATATATATATATATATATATATATATATATATATATATATATATATATATATATATATAACAATATAATTTAATTAATTATTCCTAGCACGATATTTTCTAGTTTGTGAAGACACCAAAAATGATTGCATAGAAGAAATTCTGAGAATTCAAATTTTCAACTATAGTCGTCGTCTCCAACTAAATTATTGTGATTTTCTCACGAGTCACGAGTCTTCTTGCACACGTGATACTATTTTTAAATTTGATTCATAGTGAATTTTCCGAGCAGATTTTTTGTTATCTAGTTTCACTTCTCCTTGAGGACTGATAAAATATAACAATGCTAATTATATCTTAGCTGGTAACAATAGAACTGCGAGACCTTGAACTTGAGAATCTTATTATTATATTTCCCGCGGAACTGCAGTGTGTGAAATTCTTTGGTCTCGTATATTTATATTATTATTTATAACGATTTTTAGAAGCCATGTAAACGTATTGGCGTCATAAAGTTAGTGCACCCCCTAGTAGTAACTGCTGGAACTACGTGCGTCTGGCGAGGATTGCTGTATATGATTAACATTGTAAAATCATCTAAATGCTCTATCAGTAGCCACAGCATAATTTTATAGAAATGACAACACCATAATTAGTTGTCAAACACTTTCGGACAAATATAAAAAAATATTTCAACTTCGTAAGTGATTTCTTTCCTATATATTTGATAATTTTTGTGATTCTCCCCATGCTTATAGGTATTGCCGTATCCTCGATGCAAAGAGCAAAATTTGCAGGCGTCAGCGCCATCTCTTGGTCCTTTATGTCCTCTATAGCCTTCAAAAATAATCATTACTTTAAATAAATTTATTATAATTATTTAGGAAAAAATAAAAATAAATAGCCGTACTCATCACATTTTTAGTGATTATATAATACCTTATAAGTATACAGTCATAAAATTATGTAATTTTCTAATGTATAATTAAGTTTAATAAACAACTTAACGTAATTATGTGTCATATGAATAGCAAATAATAGACAGTTAATTGACATACTATATATACATGACTTCAAGTTACACAAACATTATCTATAGCTATATTATTTACATAAAAAAGTTGTTGTTTTTGTAATAATATATATAATTTATACAATATAATATATTTATTATATTATAAGATAACTTGAAATTTATATGTATGACATAAATTGACCTTATAATGAAGAAACTTGTAATTAAAGGTTGATTACAGCATCAAATATTTATAATTTGTTATAAACTGATCGGCAAACTTGACCTTGATGACGTCACGGACCTTGCTTGTGACGTCACGAGCCTTGGATGAGGTGATTGAAATATGACGTAAGGATTTGCTAAAAATGTTTGGAAAAGAATCTGCGTGATGGGCGGTATAGAACGAGTTCTTCTTTTTGTTGGTAACAAAACTGGAGGAGGCGATTAATAAATCTGGTTTTGCCAGCAAAGAGCAAGGACCGGTTGCTCGTCGTCACACGATTTCATACTATACAACAAGTATATAGCAATCATCTTATATGAAACTGAAAACTTGCCATATTTGGATTCATATCACACATAAATTCTAACATCTGTGTGTTGTTTCCTGCTTCTTCGGTAGACGAAGAATGTTTTTTCAAGGTCTCCCATACTTGATAATGTGTGAATTTATATAATTTATGTTTTAGAAGATTATAAGTCTCTCAATAATTGTTTTTATGAAGTACTTATATATACGTATTTAATTATAATTATAGATTTACAATATAGCAATTTAATAAATCGTTAAAGCTCCCATCGCATATTAAAGCATGTACATGTAATTTATTAAAGTACATAAATCATGAGCTAAATCTTAAATAACTTATTTATGAAGCATTTGTGCAGATCGAGTTAAAAGAAATAAAAATTACGATCAAAATTTTCTCACTTATAATAGTATATTGTTATACTTACAACAGTTATAACTGTAAAGAAAAACTTTTATTGAAATTTGTTATTTATGCCAATTAATATACCATATCGATATAATTTACTGGACATTTTAGCATTATTTTAATGATCACCAAACACTGCAAAACAGAGTATAAAACTGACATTTTTATGTAAAAATTAAAGGTTTATGTTCAACGTTTAGTAAAAAAAAAAAACATAATAATTATATCAGAAAGTGAAATTGTTTTGTTTTGCATCTCGTACCGTTTGTCTCAGGTAAACGAAAATAAAAGGGTCCAGGTATGTTTATTATTCTTCAAAATTTTAGTAAAAGACTGGAAGACTCATGGCACAGTTACCAAAATAAAAGCAAAAAACAGTATTGTGATTTTTTTTTAAGGTAGGAATTAGGAATAAATTCAAACATCAACAACAATGCACAACTGTATAAAACGCGTACATAATAAAATTACATGCGCTAACTCTCGTACATGAATTACTTTTGTGGTTATATACCACTGTGAATATTTCCCAACACAAAAAAACGGTACAAATTTAACAACAAAACACATTGTTAAATTAATCTGGAAATAATTAGAGGAACAAAATGTTATAATTACATGAAGGTTTGTCGTATCTTAGAAAGGCCAAGTTAATAACAAATTCAAGTTCCGTTCTATACAATATTTTTTTTAATAATTACTATTATTAATGATTAATAATATAGGTATCATAAAAAAAATCTCAGGGTCCGTCAAAATAATACATAAAAAGTCTTAATATATCATGGATAAAAAGTTGAACAATTACACAATGCTATAAACTTGTGTATACGCAAGGTTTAATTTAATACACGCATATTTATAATAAAAATCTACACTTGAAGTAAACAAAGTACGAGAAGCCTGTTTTTTCCTCAAGTAACCTTCACAGTTGTGCATTACTATAATAATGACGTAACGCTCGTTCGGAGTCTGCAGCGTCGTGCGGAGGAGTCGCGGAGGACCTTGAGGAGCGTCTTCGCCGCGCATGTCGGGCTCATCTTCGCGGTCCTCATCGGCAGTCAGGGGCCAGGGACGCGGCCAGACATCATTTCCTCCGTGCAAAATATCAATAACTCCTCCATCATTGGGTAATTTTTTTAGCAGACGGCTTATAAGATTACGTTCTCATGGTGGTTTATGATCACTTCGCAATGTCTCGTAAGATTAACATTAGATATCTGATCCAATACATTCGGGATATCATAAATGATCATAAATGTTAGCTACGACCATACAATTTGGTGATTGATCATATTGTGTAGGGGAATTTGCCTTTTTCAATCCATCATGATGGATTTAGGTTATTTATTCCTTTTTTTCTCCCTCCCATATTATGTATTTCTTAACCCAATAAACAATTATTATTATTATTAAGAATTTGCTAAATATCTTCATCTTGTTACGTTTTTGAGAATAGGTCTAAATTAGCTATGCACCCAAGTACTAAAAAGCTAATGATCCAAGAGACCAAAATATTGTAAAGATGCATGCAATTTTTATAATATATCAATTGAAAAGTGCAATTTAATATGTTGATTTTCTGACTAAAAATAATATTGTGGAAGGTATAAGAGAACCCATCATAAAAGAATTCGCCATGCCTTGATGTAAATAGAGTAAAAAAAGTGATAATGTCCAATAATTATACAGCTGGGGTTAACGCGCGTTCGTGCTGCCCCGAGGTGTTATACATTATAAAAGTACACACCATGAACTAAAACATACTCGTCAAAGTTAAAAAATGTATATATCCCAGTTTATATATAATTTAACATTACTCCCGGAACTATAAGCCGGTTGTATACATCAAGGTGCCTATAACGAATATTTTAATACTGAAAATTTGCACAGATTTTTTTTGTGCTTTAATTTCCAAACGAATTTTCTGAATTTCTATTCACTTTTCGTAATAGAGTAGTCATATAATAGTGTAAGAATGTTTCTCAGAAAAAAATGTTATGTCATTATTTTAAAGAATTATATCCATCGATTGTCATTTCAAATTTAATGAGTGAAGTTATATTCCTTGAAATGACAATAAAAATACACTTAAGATATACGCGTAATTATTTATTTTTGTAAGAAAGGCAAAAATGAAATCTTTGTTGCGAAGATGTTCATTAAAAGTATATATTACTTTGTTTGCAAAAGTATGAAGCGTGACAAATTGGTGATACGATATAATGCAGCGGTTGTGCAAACATCAGCTGATGCGTTTGTGATGAACAAATTGCAATTCTGTACAACAGGCGACTAAACAATGCTGCGATTAAAGTGACGCAACCTTGAATCAACTTCTCAATGGTGATGCTCAGGCAAGCTTACGATTCGCGAATCCAATAAATTCTAATTGTTTTGTTTTCAGGGCCGACCCGCGGTGGGTAACCGCAACGTATGCGTGGGCCCAAACAAGCCTCGGGCACGAGCCATCAATCACGTCAGTCATATGTAATTTGTGACAATGGAACGAGACATTAAACTGATATTAACTTCATATGGATAGCAAATTAATTATTATCGTTGGGAATACAAATCGGATAATTTTTAAGAATTGATAACAAAAAAATGCAAATCATATTAAATTGAAATCTTTTAATGTAAGCTTTTTTAATCGTAGATATAATTAAACAAATATTTTCTTTTGTGTAAGTTTTAAAATGATTTAAATATAATAATTAACGTTGATAATTTTGAATTGTATACAATTTTATTCTTTACAAATTTTTTATGTCCTCTTTTTCTTTGATTCTGTCTTATAAATTATAAATAAAAAGTTTATTTTTAAAATAAATATATAAACATTATTTTACGATTATATGAAAAATACTACTTTTCGTTTAATTTCAGAATAAGTTTGTCTATATAATAATAATTCTCCACTATAAATTAGAAATATCATTATATGAAAAGGCATTTATATACGATTCTATAAAACAAGTTCATAGACCTTGATGTAAAAAATATATATATATATATATATATATATATATATTTAACAAGAAAACTAAATTGTAGAATGAAAGATCATTTCGCTCGCAATTCCAATCTTTATAACTTGCCAATCCACTTGCCTTTTTTTATGTTATGGTTCACCTCTGAAGTCCATTAGCCTGACCACCAACAAACCAATCTGCCAGCTGTTGGTGCCAGCTAAGGATCACTGATGTATATAAATCAACTTAATCGATGTGCATAGCATTAACAATTAAATGCTCATTAATACAGAAAAAATATTGTGAGAACACAATCGTATACGTAATGACTTTTACCGTTTAAAAGAAATATTTTCAAACTCATCATCATAATAATAAATAACCATAGAATTCTTTACAACGAATGTGAACCAAAATGGAGGTACGTGGTGGTATCAATAAACATCAGTGAAACCATCGTCTATAAACTCAGATAGAAAAGAAAAAAAAAAAAAAAAAAAAAAAACGCAACATACAGCATGAAAAATGTAATTTATATTGAATCAAATTTTGTATAGTATATAAATTTTGCACGATTATATTTCATACTCTATTTAAAATCAATCATGCGAGTATGAGCTTTTGAATGGAGAAAAAATTGATAATCTATATAAATAGTTTATTGGTAAAAAAATTACCATCACAACGTCATTGTGTCAAATTAATTTTTGTTATAATTATTTTCAGAACACGAAAAAGTGTAGTATGTACCTTCTATATTGATGATATGGGAGAATTTTCATCTATTCATGCGAGTTTCATTTTTTCATAAAACTGAGCTGTAATTTTATTGTTTGATCCCAGGAGCGTCATTATAATAATAAAGAAGAAATACAACGACATGTTACGTATATTTGTATATTATAAATATTATTTGATATAATTTATATATGAGTTTCAAAACTTCGGGCAATCGACAGGGGAAATCAAAACATTGGTCGGATGGTCGGTATATATTGTGTTTAGTTTACTTATATTCTCTAGATAATAGACAAAAAACGACATTGCTATTTTACCCTATAACGAATTCTACAAAAAAAAAAGCTATAAATTTCATAGTGGTAAAAGAAGGAATGAATTTTTAAAAATAATTGCATTATTATACATCAAAATATGACACCCCCTTTTTTGTTTGTTATTATTCGACTCACAACAAATTTTAAAACACTAACGATTTCAAATTGTCTAACATTTATAACAGCAATTTATTTATTTATAGGATATTCCAAAACAAGCTTTATGATAATATTAATAATATATTATAATATTTAGACTGTCAGGTACTCAGTCCAATATCAGAAATAGCCAATGAATTAAAGACTACCTTTCACTTTCAGGTATTGTGTTCAGGTAATTATTTTAAGAGTCTAACATATGCAAAAAGCAGCATGGGTAATAAGTAATAAAGGTTACTTTTAACGTACAGAGATAAGAAAATAGTTCTTTATCATCAGAAAAATAAATACAATTATTGCTATTTCATATATTATATTAAAGTGCATAAAATATAGACTCTTTAATATATAGTGGTCTCTTGTATAATATATTTTATCATGACAAGAATATAATGTTTTAAAAATGATACTCTCATAAAATATACGATAATATAAAATAAAAAAATAGATTGATGTTTCTAGATTTAAAAAAAAAAAAAAACATACATAAAAACTAGTCATTAGGTATAAAGAATATAATTATATACAACAAAGTTGTATATTATAACGCCTAATTCAGTCTGACAACGGTATAATTTAATCAGCATGCGGTGTGGCCTCAGCAGGGGGCTCTTGACCTCTAGTAGTAGTTTGGTGACAAATCGCGCGATCACATTCACCCGCCTGGATTACGTGAGATTGCACCAGCAGCAGCTAACAATGAGCTTGTTACAGCAGATGTCCATGACTTGAGAAGGCAATAACACCGGCTGAGATGACTGGTGCACGTTTTGTGCCAAGTCTACTACTGCTACTGCATTACTTGGTCCGAACACCGTTGTATATTATGCTTCTTCCGGGATGCCTTTCTTTGGCTCGCCACACTATAATTTTGTCCCTATCATATTATATATTAGGTGCGATGACTTTATATATTGGTTAAAAAAACACTTAAATACCGGTGCTCATAGACTTAACTGAAATACTGATGAAAATTATGGGGGGGGGGGGGGTATTTACAGAAGATTTAAGCACAATTTTACTACATAATATATAAAGAAATTTGTACACTTAATTAAATTAATAACGTAATAATGCTAAAAAACGTTTAATGTTTGCCAACTCGTAACATATCTGGTAAAACTAAGTATAGCACAGTTTTATATTCTGTATGTATAATAATAATTATATTCTATTTTAAGTATACTCGATTCAACCCAAGTTTAACCCAAGGTAAACTTGTAGGAATAAAATTTTGCGTAAGTACTCCTTTATGAATGTGATAAAAAAAATAAGTGAATTCGAGTTAGAAGGAGGAAAATACAGCGAATGGTATTTTATGGGGGTGTTTTATGGGAGTAAAATTCCCCGAATTGAGCATGAGTGGGTAGGTCTACCTCTCTTCCACCCACTGATTTTCCCTGGCTAAGAGATGTCATTGATAGCAAAATAACAAAGCAATATTTTATTTCAAAGCAGTAAATTAGATCTAAAATTAACAATATGTAAGAAAGAAGCTGAAGTTAATAAATTTTAATTCTCTTGTCAAAAAGTTTAAAAAATTGTGTACTTAATTGTCTTTTGAGTCTTTTCCTTAATCTTTTAATCCTAACCGAGGAAGGGGAGAGAGAGACGTGGGCCTCATCCTATTATTCAATCGCTGATTCTCTAACTGCAGGGCGGGAGACCTTCAAAATCACAACAAAGCTTCATCAACATAACTTGAATTTTTTTAACTGCTCGATTAGTTTTTTTTTTGTACAAAACAGCCAACGATCACAAAAAAATAAATACGTTGTATTTTATTTGCAACAAACACCAAAGTGTGAGATTTAAGTGACACGAGAGAGTGAGAATGTGCTAACTGATGAGCCAGCATGAGTGCTAATTGATATTATCAATGTCGCGGGGAACTCCGAGTTAGAGCGCTCGGAGACGTCTCAAGAGCTAGCAACGCTCGAGCGTTCACATTACCGGGGTAAAAAAACACAAGTCGTTAACATTACAACACGAAAGTGAAGAATAATGGTTGTAAGAGCAATTCAATGTCTACGTATATCAACTCACTAAGTGCAATATGCAATATAATTATGATAATGGTATTGACGATATTGAGCAATATAATTAAGATGCAGTCCAAAAGTCATTGCCACGAGTATATATATTATGATGAAAATAAATACACTTTATTTACCACCCTGTTATTTAAAAAATTAATTATTTTAACAACAGTCAAAATTCCACAATAATTAAAGATCACTTGCTTGATTCACCACACGAGCACTAATAAAAGGGGGTTGTTTCATCATCCCCTCTGACTCACCGGATGGGGTAGTCCCGCGGCTGCTGCCGTGCGCACCGCAGCTGCGTTGTGGTACGCTGAGTCGCTCGTCCACATGCCGACTGTGATAGAGTCTCTTCCTCACTTAGCTCGGTGCTACCTTGAGAAGAAGAAGCAGCCGCCGGGGGCCCATCCTTCGCGAGCCGCGGCGGAGATTTCCGAGCTTGCAGAGGTGGTCATCGCCCCCTGCTTCTAGTGCGCGCAAGGTCAGGTGCGCCGCCGCCACGTTCTCCAACCTGCAGAAATACCTGCAAGCACTTTCGCTCTTCGCCGCAAGGTGGACATAACCATGAACTTGACAGTCAACGTTTGCGCGGTTATAGCCACGAAGCATTTCAATTAGCAATGCAATTAGACAGTAAGCTAAATACCACATGGGTTTAACCTTAGTGTTTGTGAATGCTTGGAATTGGAATCTCTATGTTATTTGCAGGTTCCAACAAACGACCAAATTTATTAAAATACATTTCTTTTATTCTTTTTTCCATCTTTTTTGTTTAGAATTTAAAACTAATAACCCACAAAAAAATTGTATCAATTAAGACTAATAAGCTATGTAATAAATATTTGAGAAATTAAAAGTGCATCATCTCTGTGCATGCATCTAAAAAATTGGGTGACTATTAATTGAAAACATTAAAAATAAGCAAACGTTATTCTTTTATTGTTTTACATAGAATTATTTCATAGAATATATTTTCAGATATATATATAAAAAATAACATTATTTATTTTGTGTGTTTTTATTTGTTTTATTATTTATTTAGTGTACTTTATTTTTGGCTAATTACTTAATATCTTTCTGTACAAATAACAATTAATTTTAATATCCATGTGGTGATACATGAAAATTGTTTCCAAGTATTAATCTTTTTACTTCAAATAAATCATTGCTCCTTTTCAGTTAACATAAAACAATATTTGCTTGGATACAAAAACAGGTTTAGAGCACTTTGGCTTGTCATTTCCAAAAACAATCGTGTTAGTAAAAAAAGTAATCACCAAGTCGCTGCACGATTTTGCTCCCTCCAATTTGGTACAATATTTATATTGTATAGAGTCAATGACATCTGGAATTATTGGTGGTAGAACAGGAGGTATAGCAATAAATGAATGATGCGAAACTTAATTAAACAACGTTACACAGTAGTTTTTACATATTATGAACATGTTTTAACTTCTCGCATGTGGTTAGTATAATATGCGTTTGTTAAAAAGGATTCTGACTGCACGCAATATAGTATATGGCTGCTCACGACTGCTGCTGCTGCATGCATACTGCACAATATCAAGTTTCTTGTAACGCAGTATTTCATGCGCTAAGAAAAAAGAGTAATGTCTCTTTTTTTGTACGGGTTTTATTTCAAGGTCTTAAGGTACCCCAATGGTGCTCATAAAGTAATCGATACTAAAATAAATGTTTCCTGCGTTTAGCTGCAGCTCATATTTTTTCTTTATTTGTAAATAGACAATTATGTATCACCTTGTTTTTTTCTTACAACTAATATATAAATACAATAAATATGTAAAATATAATTAATTATTATACATTCTTCTGCATGTGTATTATATTTTAAGTGCATGAGATCACAATCGGAGGAGAGGGCGTTGGAGCCAAAGTTAGGAGCCATGCAGGGTTGCTTCCTCCCCAAATTTTGGATTTAACATGGGCGCTTAATAGCAAAACACCTACCCCATTTATTTTACCTTTCACTCCATACTTTTCTGTACCCATGGCACGCTTCTATTTTATTAGTTAGTTCTGTTAGAACCGCGAAGGAAGTTTTTCATGTTTCTCACAAAACATGTACGTTTAATGTTATTGAATTGGGCTGCATGCATGGCGCTAATCGTCATTAAACAACCTGGGCATCTTTACGAATAATTATTTTGAGAAACGCCCTCCATTCCACGTATCAACGATTAAATGCGGGGAGCCGTCAGACTAAACGCCGCGCTGGTTATGCAACCCACACAGCTGACGCGCACGAAAAGTTGCCTATATGTGTGGCGAACTTGCATGAAAATCCTAAATCTTTACACTTTCCATGCTGTATAATATTCTATGAATATAATGATGATATGAGCCATGTCTGTATCCAGTTTGTATGTTAAATGCAAGGAGTTTGGTGTAGCAGTATCAAAATATTATATACGATGTGATAATGTTATATTCTAAATTTTACAACGCAGCAGTGAAAAGTTGTCGTTATATTAATAGTAAAAAGTTTATAAGTAGTTCAAAATTTTCTGTTATTTCTATGTTTGAATATACATTTAGTTCAAAAGTTGTTGTTAAGAAGACTAACAAGTAAGATTAATTTAAATTTAATAAGGTTTCTTAAATATATTACATGATATAACTCAAATGTTTATAGTTTTAAAACAAACAAAAGTATATTCTAGTGACTGTATAATTATATTATTAAATGATATAAATTTAATTACATTCATATTTAATATAGATTTCTACTGTTTTTAATTTTAACTTAATAAATAATGCTATTCGCACTACGCAGTATATTCTTGCCATGAATAACACAAATTATGGAGTTTCGGCCTCAAAAATTTTTATTGCAAAAATGTAGAGGGTACATATAACAAAGCTATGCCATTGCACTCTGATTTTTGTCAGATTTTTTCAGAGCCCGGGAAGTATTGCTGAAAAGTTTTGCCGAGGTCGGGTTTGAACCCATGCCCCTTTTAGTTCATATCCTTTTATTAAGAGAGGCGTCCAGAGGCGTCACTTTCTCTGTAATTTCAATAATTTTTAAAAAATAGTTTCTGGACTCTTGAAAAAGCTGAAAAAAATCAAAGTAATATAACTTTGCACCCTCTATCCATTTCTGCAATAACAAATTTTGAGGTCGATACTCCATTCTCCATTCTATAGTCCAATTTTATTGATTAATTTTATTTTGCACGTTTCACTCTTAATGAATACGCTGTTAATTAACGATGTGTGTAATTGAATCACTCAATCATGCATGAGTTAAGTGGCAACTGGCAATATGGTATTACGATAATGGAATTTTATTTTATTCATATACGTTTTATAATCAATTTTAATTATTATTTTTTTTTCCAATTTGCGAGTTGTATAAAATAAATTTGAGTATGCCGTCTTCAATATTGACAAAGATTTAATTCCATTCACAGAAACCAAATTAATAATTATAGGTGTGCAATCTCCAAACACAAAACAAGAAAATTATTTTTTCCTATAATATAATAACTACTTTAATTTTTATGTGTATTTTTTTTAATTGGATTTTTTTTTTTTTTTTTTTTTTTTTTCAACACGAATGCATATCTATTATATATAGACAAATTTACTGCCATTCATATCACTACAAGACAGAAATACTATAATGTAAATTTGAAATGTTCATAATAATATTCTGAATTTCATTTCATCCTAAATATTACCTATATACATTAATATGTTTCAATTTGATAACAAAATGATTTACTTGGATACACTTGGAAGTATTTACAAAGAACTTGTATAGGATTTGAATGTAGAAAATCTAGAAATCAATTTAATACTTGAACGTGAATTTGAAATCGAAATAATATGTATATATATAATATAATTATATTTTTAATGATTAAACTTGTGCATGAGGATTATGAGTATTTTAATAATATTGGTTTTATTTATTTTATGTTTAGAAAACTATCTCGCATGTACTCTTTTTTAATCCTTTTAATTCTTCTATTCATTAAATAAAAAAAAGACTTGCAATTGTAAAGAAATATTACTTAATGGACAACATACATGTATTACATGAAAAAAATTTATTGCAGAAATGAATAGAGGGTACCAAATTATGATATTCTAAATTTTTTCAGATTTTTTTGAGACCCGGAACTATTTTTAAATAATTATTGAAAGTCCTGTGATTTCAGTTGGCACCCCTGCAGCCTTAATAAAAAGGATAGAGACTGGACGCCTATTGACGCCTCCAGGGGGCGTGGCCACACTTTCAATAATTATTTAAAAATAGTTCTGGGTCTCAAAAAAATCAGAAAGAATTCAGAGTAGCATAATTTGGTACCCTCTATTCATTTTTGCAATAAAAAAATTTCATGTATGTTGTCCATTAGCCATCTTAATACCGCTTATAATAGTACCCGAGCAATTTCTATTATTGAAGAAAGAAAAAGCTACAGGTGAAAAAAATATAATTGTTCACGTATAATTTAAGATAAGCTTACGGTTTCACTAAAAACATGGACAGAAATTAACTATTAACTTTAAAGTAAACATTTATGTGGAATTTTCTCATGTTTATAACAAGGAAAATATTTTTGGTGTAAAAATCTCAGTTGTAGATAACAGTTGTGGTTTTTGAGATAAGTGTTTGGTGGGAAAATTGTGAAACTATAGCCTAGCCTAGACATGCTACTTATATTTATTATAAATAATTATAACAACAAATTAATTATCTGAGGATACAGTAGCTCGATCTCATGCAGCAGTGACTCGTACAGTTACTTCACGTAGCCGGATGTGTCAGTAAGTTTTCCTAAACTGTTAATTTTACTTGTTAAAAGTACTGTGATTTTTATACATTTTATAACATTTTTGAAAAGGAAATTATAAAATAACAGATAACAATCAGAAGTAGCAGCTATGGGAAGCAGGAATTACACATTTTCAATGGCGGTGGAGAGGGGAGATTAACCCCCAGCATGTGCGTTGATCATAACATCGGAGAAAAATATAACATTAAAAGAGTGTACAGTGATGGAAATGTATGTTTGTACATCTCTTTCCTTCCCCCCTGTAAGTCCTTCTCCATATGATACGATTGTGTCTTCTGGATAATGATGAGTATACTCTGACTGCATGTGCCATGCAGTTTTAAATAAAATATTAAAATGCTGTGTTCTCATCTCAGCAGATTAATTAAATTAAAGTTTATTGGAGACTAAAACAGCTGATTTTAATTGATGAGGATTCTTATATTTACAAGATTCCTCAAGGCGTGCTAGCTGGAATCAAACTGTTACGTCATAATTTTTCCTGTCATGCCACTCCTGAAATTTTTCATGCTGTCTTCCTTAATTTTTCCATTCTTTAAGATAATATCTTCCTGTTAAGTCCGTCATTTCCTTCATTTTCATCTAAAATTTACATCTCCCAAGGTAGCGGTATACAATCCCATAATCTTCTCATTATCACTCGCCCTCTTGGTGACGGATTGGAGAGTAAATCATGGCTACTTATTTTTAAATAATTATTTATAAGGGCGAACGCAAGGAAGACTTTTTCTTATTACCTTCACCGTACATCCCGAGAAGGTGTACTTGGCAGAGCCACAGGATATTTTTTTTTAACTCGTGTTATATAAGGGACACACACATGGCCTCCGGACCGGACCTGTAACCCTATATATAACTCAAACATCAGTTAATCAATTTTATATTTACAAGACTGTATATAGCTATATTATTTTGCATTTTTGCATTCAAGATTCCTTCGAGCAGCTTGGTACGTGGTATCTCATATAATTACTAAAAAAGAGGAGACATCCGGCAGACATCTTATGGTCAGTAGATTGTAGCTTAGAAAATCGCGTGCAACGTGCTAACAGGAAACAACGCATTGTTTGTAGCCCAGAGGTGTTATTAACTGACTCGATACACCATGCACGGTGTTAGATATAATAAATGTTAAGAAAAAACAAACAGGTTACATTAATTGTATTCTATATGCTGTTCGCTTTGTTGCTATATGTATACTTTTAAAGTATTCTACAATATTATACAATTTCTATATTATATTGTGCATGTTGTTTTTAATTTAAATGAGACAGTTAATTGACAAATTGGAAGATTTTATCGTGAAATTATATCAATTAGTAAAGCATAAAAATTGAATTACAGTATAGTCAAGATTTTCACTTTTTATTTCGTTGTACTTAAAAATTAAATGAACAACATATTATATTCTGGAATATATTTTATTATATTTTTTTACTCATTTTTCTCATCGATATTCGCATTATACTTTCAAAAATAATGTTTTTGTATTTTAATAGAAACCTAATAAATATAATTCATTATTTATTATATACATTTTTTTTCTATGTAATAAAATTATTTTAATAAAAAAATTGGGATTAAATACATGCAGATAATTACTAACTTTTTATCCACTTCACCCATGCACTCATATATGTATATAAAATATAAAATGACGAATTACATCAATTGATAAATAATTCAAAGAAAAGCTTCAAAATTCATATATGGAAAAAATTATTCTGCAGTTGCTTGCAATAAACTTATTTCTTTTAATTCTTTCTTGACCTATAATGATTTAAATTGTTTTTACAAGTGCCGTAATGGTATGAATGATCTTACCATAACGGATAGTGTTGTGAGTGGTCGTGAAATTCGTGGACAATCTGGTGTGGCAAGACTTATCCCTCCCAAAGTACGGACGTCACTTTACCAAAACGGCTTTGTATACCGTTGCACCACTCAGTGGATTAACTTACCTGCCGATGTTAAATTACAGCCACCTTCTTCTTTCTCTTTATGTTTAAAGAGACATCTATTGAACATTTAATAATATTTTGTTTGACTAGGCCTCATGGGTCAATTAATATTGTGTATATTATGGATCAATGCCACTTTTGTGTCATGGTGCCACTTTGGTGCTACAGTATTGGTCCTCACCCTAAAAATTTTCAAAAATGAGCTAAATTTGTCATTTTTTATTTTTACTTTCTTTCTTTTGTTTGTTTTTTTATTATTCTTTTAATTTTGTTGTAAATTATAAATATGTATTTATGTATAAATTGACATGGGTGAAATAAAATAAATAAAATAAATTTAATACTAAGAAAATAAATTTATGCCATGTAGCAAGATTGATTTCTTTAAAAATTATAAATCTGTTTTTTCAGTTTTTTTTTATAACTTTAACGACGTGATATTTGTATTATTTATAAGTCTTAATTGATGATATGATATATATGTTATAGTTTTTAAGAGACTATAAATATAGAAATCTTGAAAAGCGAAAAATACCATAGCAACGATGAAAATCGTGAAGTATTGATGGTAGAATTTTTTCTCATTAAAACAACTGCAACTATTAAGTAATTATGTTCTAAAAGGTCCAAATTTGAAGAAACTTTAAGTAGAAATATAAACCAGCAAAGAAATATATGAATTTGTACTTATAAGTAGAAATAACATATTAAGTTTTTGCACGGTTTCTTAGTTTAATTAAAAATCTGACTTGAATTAAGGTTGGATATGGCTTGGGCATTTTATTCGCACATTTTGGCAAGTATCTATTTTGTCTATTTCATTGAGTGTTTTTTAGAACTAACATTATACATTTTGTCTTTGTTTTTGTTGAAATCAGATCAAATAATTTCTTTTGCCAGATTTGACTTTCACAACTTCTATATAATATATATAAGATGAAGAAAACAATGGATTGACTCCAAGTTTGAATATTTAAATTTTATTTAAATGCATAATATTATATTAAATTAAATGCATCATGTTTTTGTTTTCTATTAATTTTAAATTATAATATTATTTTGTAACTGAAAAGTTTTAAGCAATTAAGTCACAGTAAACTTTTTATATAACAAAACTATATATAAAATAAACTTTTTGTTTGAATTTGTTACCTTGTCTTTGTAAATTTCGTCCTTGACTTTATATATTAGTAAAAAAACAGCAGATGGCTTATATTTTAATATAAAAGAATTGTCTTTATAAAACTTATAAAAAAAAAAGCCTATAGTGCCTATACATAGACGTCATTAGACGTTAATTACGTTAAAGAACAAACAAAGAGCGACTTTAATGAACGACATCATGATGCCTGAGGCAGGTGCAGGCGATCTCGGCTTTCTTGACGTACACTGTACTGATCTGGCGGCGTGTCAGTTGTGACCCGCAATAAAGCTCAATTACTGAGCCTGGACCAGCAGCGACATCACTGCGAGATGATCAGCATCACACAGAACCACTTTTGCACTTCTCAATCTTATAATACTATAGTATCAATCGTGACGTCATGCAGTCGGAGAATATTTATATTATAGGACAGGTGCAGTAGAGTCACAAGAACTTGGGATTTTAGAGGTTATGGACCCGATCAATGCTAAAAATGTGATCAGAAGTTCTTCAGTGGGTAGGAGAAAGGCACGGACTTACCTGTAATACTCATCGTTAAAATGTATGCATTATTACCTCCATTGGGAGGGATATAAAGGAGGTCTAATCCTTCCCTTCTCCATGCTGCTGTGAAGCTATATTTCGATATTTTATACCATGCCATGCTGGTATTAATTTAGCCAAAACTCTTTAGGGAGTTGGGTCTCTTAGATATATAGGCGCATGCTTGAAAGTGATATATATGAAACACTGCTGTGACCAAATTAATAAATTTAGTCCTCACCCTCCCTTCTGGTCTGTATCAACGACATGAGAAGAGTCATTACAGCAGCCTACATCTTGATCCATTTAGACTTAAGTACTAAATGATGATTCATGTTTTTTTTTTTGTCTCATCTAAGTTCCCACTCTAATGTAATTAAGTAATTTCAAAGACATAACTTAAGCAGTACAGTTAACATTAGTTAAAATTTAAATAATAATGTTTACTTTTTTATTATATCAAAACCTTGTGAACATAATATAAATTTCTGAGCATATAAAACAAATTAATTGCACCTGGCACGTAACCGGACGTGTAAAATGTAATGTGTCTCCGTTTGTGAGCTTTATTTTGGTTTATATTTCATTACGATTTATCATTACGAGATACAAAATCTAATAAATTCTTGTACTTTATGTTACATTGCATACAACACACCATGCTATAAAACATTCAATCAGAGGAAAAGTAAATGTAGGGAAAATATATACAGTATGATTATATAGAAAGAAAATTAATGTACATACTCGTACAACATACAAAGAAAATAATAACACGAGTTTATACACGCATTTTTTTTTTTTTTTTTTTCAATTAAGGGGTTCAATTTTAAACTCAATATATATTTTTTAGCTTACATATATGAAAGCCTTATTAATTAAGTATTGTAATTTAAATTATAATCATGGTATGATTGATCAATTTTAATTTAAATATTTTTTATTTTTTAAAATAAGTTTTCTGCATATATATACAACAGTAAGATATTATTTTTCATTCGATTCATATATAGAATTACATTGTTATGTGAATATAATTCTATTGCAGCCTTCTCTTGGTGCGATATTTAAGTTTCCATAATACAAAATCTCCCTGCAAAAGTCATCCTTTCATAACTTATAATTAAATTCTAAATTTCATACAGGGTTGTTGAAGTCTCCAACAATAAATTAATTTTAATGTTTTATACGGCTTTATATCCTATATATAGGAATGAAAAAAGTTTTATGCTAATAATGTCGTTTCTGGTTTATCTTCTAAAGTTTGTGCTGCAATGCGTCTAATTATTCAACTTGATAAAATTTTGACAAAATTCAATTAGTGAATAAATAAACTTTAGCATAAAACCTTCACTATTAAAATTCATTCACTGAGTAAAATTGAAGTTAGTTATTTTAAATGATTAATTTCTTATTTATATATATTTTAAACATATCGCGCGGGGTCTTGAAAACTTCCCTTGTATAAAGATTTGTCAGTATATATATATATATATATATATATATATATATATATATATATATATATATATATATATATATATATATATATATATATATATATATATATATATATATATATATATATATATATATTATAGCATCGATCGACGTATCTATTGTTGGAAGCAGGCTCGGACTGGGAAGCTAGGGGCCAGTCAGGGCCATATAGGCAGCAGGGGCCATTTTTCAGGGGGTCTGAGGCCACTTTTCCTATGCTCCTATGTTAAAAATCTGAGGGACCAGTCAGGGATTCCTGACCCAGCCTTATGGCCAGTCCGAGCCTGGTTGGAAGCATATAATGAGATGATAAATTATACGTATATTACTTATTGCTGGGCAATATAAATTTCCCTACGGGAGGAGACGAGGAGTATACTTGAATTTAAAATTTAATTGATTAATTTAAAGTGCATAAGTGCATACAAATACATGCAGTGTATATTATAGTAATATAATATTTGGATATTTATAAGAAACAACAAATCCTTGATTTAAATTATCACACATCAATATTTATTACATTAAATTACATGACTCACAGGCGCGGATTCAGGAGGGGGGGGGGGCTAGGAGGGCTGCAGCCCCACCTTCGCCCCCCCCCCCGAATTTTTGGATTTAACATGGGGAATATAGGCACTTCCCCCACTCCCAATTTTGTTTTAACATTGGCCTTATGGAGGTATAGCCCCCTCCGAAATTTTTTCCTGGATCCGCGCCTTTGACTCATGATACACTGATCGTAAGTACGTCAATGTAATATCTTTTTATTCAACCCTCGTAAATTCTCTTCTCCCGCATTCCTATCACTTTTTTGTATATACCCTCTACTATTCTTCTTTCCTCCCCTATATATATCTTTTCTTGTGCCGCCCTATAATAATCATCTTCTGCTTGCCGTGGTTGCCGCTATGGAGGCTGTGTGCACGCAACACGCGTGTGGTGGAGGCGAGGGAGAGCGGCGCGGGTAGACAGCAGCGGCGGCGGCGGCAGGCAGACATTTCATTCCAGCGGCGGCAGCAGGCGGGCGCAGTGTGCCGGCAACAGAGCAGCAGGAGCAACAGGCACGTCGAACGGCGGCAGGTGGCTCGCAGCTTGCCCTCCCCCCCACCCCCCGGACCCGCCATACACGTGAACAGAGAACACGGCGGTGGCAAGTTGATCATCAGTAATCAAGAGTCTGCTACTACTGCTGCACCATGGCAAGCGCCAGTGCCGAGGAAGGCCGGGCCATCGAGGTCCTACAAGAGGCCATTCAAACTTTACAACAAAATCGTGATGAAAATGCTCAAGCAAATAGACCTTCTTTACGAGTAGAAGTTAGATCCTTGGAATTTTGGAGAGCAATAATTGCTGAGTGTCTTGGAAGTTTTTTATATGTTTTTCTTGTATGTGGAGCTATAGGACAACAAACTAATAATGCTGTTTTATCAAATATAAGTGCGTCTTTAGCATCTGGATTAGGAGCTATGGCTATCATTCATTGCTTTGGAAATGTATCTGGTAAGTAAAATATTTTGATATTATTTTACAATTTAATTTATTAATTATATATATAAAAATTATTTGAATGATAAGTTATTGGAAAACTTAAAATATTATTATTAAGTTGTATTGTTGGAGCTTTTATATACCCAGCGTCCATCCATAATATATGCATATATTATATATAATTATAAAAATTAAACGCCCAAGAGCTACGTACAAATTTCTATTAATTTTCCTGCAGCTGAAGATTTAATTTAAAGATAAATTATATCCATGCAGGAACGTGAGTTGTATATTCAACGCAATTCACAGAAGTGAAAAATTTTTTTTAGTAAACATCCTGCCATATTTTTTGTTCTTGGGCAGGGTAAAGTCGCATAACTTATGAATATAATATTCTCCTTCTTTCTAATAGTAAAAAAAATTAACTAGGCAGGCGCGATAGACTCGGGGGTGGGGATGCAAAGGCTTATATTTAAAGGGGCTGCATGCTGAAACAGAAATTGCAATAATTAGAGTGAGGAAAACTCAGATATTTAAATACACAGAGAAAACAGTAGTGTGAACACAAACCTGCTTAGTGTAAAATATTAGTAAATAAAATGGGGAGAGGTAGGAAGCAGGTGCTCCTTAACATTTTTCATAATTATAAGCTCTCTGTTCAGCAGACATTTTACATCAGTTTAAATCCAGGGGATGCAAAACTGAATTTAAGCTGTGCACCGCCTGTAAATACGAGATTGTGCTTGCACTGTTTCAGATTCAATATTTACAATCTGTTTGATGGGGCGCAGACTTCCCCCCTCCCCCCAATTTAAATTTAACGTGGCATTGGCACTTCTACATTATTTTACTAACATTAACATTAGTCAGCCCTACACCTGACGTTTTTTGTGGGTCCGCATAGACAATTTAGCACAGTAACAAAGTTGCATTAAATGTCCTATACACAATTATTTTTGTACCTAATTTTAACTACGTTTACATGACGGTGTTTAATACGGATCCGTTGACGACGCCTTATAAGAATAACATTATCCGTCGTCAACGAATACGTATTAAACACTTTCATGTGTACGTAGTAAATTATGTCTTAATAAAAATATTAAAATTTGATTATTATTATAATTGTTTTCTTGTTTGCAATCAAGGACTTTAAATAAAATAAACTAACTACTTATCTGATCTGTGGAAAATGTAAAACAGGAATGAACTTTTAAAAAAAAAAAAAAAAACAACTTTTAAGTGCCTTTAAAGAAAAATTGCTTTAAAAAAAATCCTAGCAAACTTAGCTTCTTATGATAAAATGTACTAAAAATAAAGATTATAAAGAAAAGTACGTGAAGTTTTGAAATGAAAATCCCCTCTGACTTAGCAGACGCCACGACAGCACCGAGGGACAGCTCGCGCTAATCTCCGTCTGGCGAACATGGAGGCTGGACATGTCCCTAACCCTCGCCTCAAGCTTCACGTAAATACCCCACATTGAGTGGTTGTTATTGACAGGCAATCTAAAGCTGTGACGGCTCTGTGATGCTGGAGCAATACACACATATCATACATATTAAAAAATCTGCAGCTAGGGAAAATGTTAAAAAAAAAAAAGAAAAGGCAGCAGCAAGAAAAGTGTAAAAAAATAAATAAAAAATAATCAAAAAAGAATAAATAATGTAATGTACAATATTTTTATGAATGGGGATGCACGTTAATGTGCAAGAACTCTATTGTATAGTAAGTGCTATCATACAAAAGAAATTACGTCATTGTCACTTATTGATGATTTGACTGTTCTAATGGATCTGCATGCATCATAAAACTCGAGATGATATATATAATAATAACAAAAAATACATCACGCGTGACGTGATAATATGTTGACAGTGCAAAATTAATATGTTTTCTTTCGTGACAATAATTCATAAATATTTTTTAATTGAAACAATTTTGAATTATAAGAAAGACATCACAACGAACTTATAAAAAAATTGTGAGATGAAGCTAGCACCTGCAGATAAACAAAAAATGAAGCTTATAATATATAATAGACTTATAACATGCAAATTAAGTACATTATATATTACTATAATATTGTACTGCGTACACAGCTCATTGTTATCTAATTTAGTATTACGTTACAAAGCTAAATTACAGTATAAAGTATATATTAGGCAATAAACGTGTGCTTTTTTTTGTGTTTAATTATTTAGGATTAATTTGTTTTACACTTAAAAAGCATCATGCAACTTTTTCGTCGTTATAATAATATAAATATTGATGTTTAATCCTTAATACTGTAATTAGTTAATTATTTTGAGAAGACGTTATAAAGCACAAGTTATTCATAATTAAAAAATAAAAACAAATTTGCCATGATTTTGATGCTAAAATTTTTTGTATCACTGATATATAGTATGCACGTGGAATAATAATTACATATAAAAACATAGAACGAAGCAATCTCTTTTATAATTTAATATCACGCCATCTTGTCAGAAGTGGAACCACAAAAAAAATAAAAATTATTACTATGTAGTATATTTGAAGTACAGAAATTAAAACTATATAAATAAGTTGCAGTTATAGTTATAAATTACATGATTTTCTTATATTATATTTTCCACTTTTTCAATGCAATATTTAATAGTTTCAAAGTTGGTTATTTGCAAGGGATTATTTATCGTTGCCTTGCCACACAATTATCGTTCACTTGATCGTCATCAAATATCTGGAGAGTTTCCCATCACGTGACGTGGCCAAGTGTTCTCGCACGTGTTGCCAAAGAACACGTGCCTGCCATGAATGTAAAAGTCCCGTGAGATCGCGACAGACCTCCTCTCCATTCATGCTGCAGCGTCGTGTGCTGCTGTAACACATCATACACAACATACTGCATGCACAGTTGCATACAATAGACTCATTTAGATGCACGTGCTCAACGTTCTCAGGAGACCCAATACTTTTTTATTATTGGACTTCGTGTTGTTGTCCCCCTTCCCCCCTTACCATTGTCACATAAACTCATGCATATTCAAATGAGTAATATAAATCTGTTTACTATTTTTTTTTTTTTTTTTTTATTACGGCAAGCTGTCATATCGTTGTTTTTTTACACTCCTGCATAATAATTTTAAATAAAACGCTAAACACAATTTTTTATTTCATTATTATTTTACTCAAGAAATTAGAATTATGAATGCATAATATAGTAATTATTACGAATTAACGTTTTAGATAATATAATGATAAATTTTTAACACCTTTTTATATTTTACATTATTCATGATATGCACTGTATAATTACATTTTAAATGTGTACTGGTAATTATATTAATTATCTTGCTTTTGTTTTCAGAGCCTTTGTTTATCATATTTGTTTGTGAAGGGTAGGGATTTTATATACATTGTCCTAAGAATTTAGGGTTCGTATCGTAAGGTCATAAGGTTCCTCAAATTTAAATGACTGAAATGAGTATAGTAATATGCTGTGTCCTCAAATGGGGATGGGGGTGCGGGGGTGTTACATGAGAAATGTCATGCAACTCTTATAAGCTGCAATATCTAACCCCTAATTCCTTGCCCCTATCTGACCCATGTTTATTTGCAGGGGCGCACATCAGCCCCGCGGTGACCGTGGCCATGGCAGCCACCAGGAACATATCGCCACTCAGGGGTCTCATGTTCGTCACCGCGCAGTGCGGGGGCGGCATCGCGGGGGCAGCACTGCTCTACGGGTGAGTCATACGGGAGACATTCTATCTTAATTTCGGGAGATACCCCTTTTCTATTATTCCCCCCCTCCCTCGCATGTATCTGCTAATATACATTTTACATTTTTCACCTCACAAAATCATCAGTGTCTTGCTAAATTGATGTTAATTTGTATATAGAAGACATGGAAGTCTTTCCTTCTGATAATTCCACCTGAAATCCTACTCTCATGATAATTAAAGGAACCGCAGTATAACAAAGGTGACAATTTAAAATGGTTTACTCTATCAATAATTATCGATCGAAGCTATAGTATTTAAAAATAAATCGCAGCAAATGAGCATGAAAACTTTTTTCATATTCACAATTTAATTTTTTTTAAAGTTTTTGTTAAAATAATTTAAAAATAACTCTAAAATAAAATGATCACTTCATTCGAATCGAACCAAATACTTAGTTTATGTGTATTCTTACATTGTAAAACGATGATTGTGCTCCATTCTTGAGCCGCCCCCACTTTTATGGCGGGTAGCACAACTGTAAGTGGTGCTCATTATCCGGACATCCCTTCTGCAGTCGACAATGGTCCTCCTCCCCCTCTTGAGTGTCCTCTATTCTACCAAGCCCCAGCTGTAATAAAACTTTAGGATATCCTATCGAAGGCGGAGCATCGCCTGTCCATCTGTGCTTGACAGTTTATCAAATCGCTTGATTTTATTTCTTTTATCATGACATGATATAATTATTATTCCTTCGTGATCACCATCAACAACAGTTTGCTGGGCCAGTAGACAATCGTTGACTACCATAAACTTCTCTTAAATTCTTAATATTTGAAATGAAATAATAGTATAATTATATAAATTGCACATACTATAATATATATTTTATATAACCTGTCTTTTCAGAGCAATAAGACAATAAAATTAAGAGCAAAATAATAAGAAAATATGCGACCCGATTGTAATTTTAGCAGCAGGAAAAAGCTAAAGAGTAAAGAGTCCCCAACGTTTTGCAGTTCCCACGCAGATATTAAAATCTTTTTATCCAACTCAGGATTTTTTCCCCCCTTGATTGTCAGGAATTTCAAAAGGCTTGCGTGCCTCAAACTATACGGCGGGCCATCGAGTTGCTTGGCAAAGCCTCAATTAGCCTCCTGGCCAAACTACCAGAACTGGCTCCATGTTTTTATTTTATTTTTTTATCTACAAACAGAGCTGTGGTTCTAAATAGTCGTATTTAGTAATTGTTATTATTATACAGTATAATATATAATGCGCTGTAATAACGAATAATCGAGCGATAGAGAAAAATTATCAAAAACCATTTTATACTTACGAATTTTAATATTCTGGGAAATCAAAATTATATTATATATATTTTTTTAAAAATTAAAAAAACAATTTTAAATTTATAACTTATAATTAATACAATCTTAAATCTTAAATAGATAGAAAAGAAGACTTCATTATTAATTGTTTATAAAAATTGTTTTTTCGGTATACCTTTAATTTGACGGAATTGATTTCTTGGAAAAGAAAAATGAAACAAAAATGTGTCATTGATAGATATATTATTACATTTGTAAAAAAAAGCTACATAAAATATAAAAACACAATAAGTAAACTTTATTGACCAGTTGTTATAAATGTTTGAATGATTATACGAAGAATGGGTTGTGATAGTGAAAAAAGTAAGTTTTTAGTGTAACTTTTTAGTGGCAGCAGCTGGCGTTCTCTGGGGAGATAGAGTACACATTACGGCGCCGCGTGCACATGTGCCTTTTACCCCGCGAGACACATCATTGAAGCTGCTGCAGAGAGAGATGCATCATTGCTCGACCTTACTCACAAAAACTCAGCAGCCACAAAGGCAGATGTTAGTGAAGACTCACAGATTTTTATTTTAAAAAATAATTCGGATCGTTGCATATATACGTGATGCGAGTTCTCTGTATAAAGCGGGGTGACGCGCCGCCGCTCTTCTATCTTTTTTCTTACCTGTAGAAAAATGTATATAATACATAACTGCACACGTATACAAACCCATCACAAAGCGTCATACTAGGGTATGCACCCTCCTATTTCTCAACTTCCTGTGATGTCTTTTCATATATATACCTGGCGGTGCTAACAGAAAAGCGGGGAAGAAGAAGCAGCTTCACCTTTTCTTTGCGTGCCCCAAGGTTACATCACTGACGACGATGTGCTTGCTTGAGTCTCAACAGAAAACCGTCCGCGCTTTATAAACATATATTTACTTCCCCGGGTTTTCTCATCAAACGTTTATAAATTATATTTTTATATTCATTTTTATATGTAATATAAATATTATAGACCAAGCTTTTATAATACAGGCATATACAGGGTAATATTTATTTTTTATTTTTTTGCGAATGATATTTTATAATTATCCATATTTTTTTCTCTCCCTGCATGAAAAAAGAAGTTTAATTTATTTTACTTCAGTATTTTAAATTTCTTTTAAAATTAACATTTCACATTTATATATAATTAAATTTTTATCATACAATTTTTTTTTAAAAAGATCATTAGAGCATTCATATACATGGCAGAATTAGAGAAAAAATAACGATATATTAAATATTATATCCATTCACCTGCTTTTAAAATGAATAAAAAATATATTTGCATACACTTATAAATGTCGACTGAAGACAACACAATAAAACGCTTTATGTTAGTGTTGTTACGCAAATTGAAACAGGTTTGCTTCTTCTTTGATGCTCACACCGCATATAAAAGGGCGGTGGCGGTGGGAATTTTTATTGAAGTAGTTACAACAATATTCACCTGACTTTATCACCGCAAAACTTCAACACGCCGACAATTATAAAAAGAGTTTTATATAAAATTTGATGAATGGGATATATATCAATTGAAAAAAGAGTTACATGATTAAAAAAAAAGTCGAGTATTGATGATATAGTAACAATGTGATCGGAATAACAATAGAATTAGTTGTTATATGAAGGGTGAGCTGTATCATGAGGTAATTATTATTAGGCCACTTGTGTTGTTGTGGATCACTTTGCTGCTGGGGGAGATATGGCAACCAAGGGACAGCTGCAGCGACTCCCCCGCTAGTGGAGTATGTAGAGTAGGAGCAGATGTCTCGGACGCCGATCGTCGTCACAAACCCGCGGGCACGTGCAAACCATATAGAAAAGGAAACTCTACGCTTTCTTGTACTGTATGAGATTACGTTTTGAATAAAGATGCTGCAAGCAGAAAGATATTATCATTTGTATACACGTTAAAAATTATAAATATACCTCATCTTTTATAGCATTGTGTGTGATAAAAAAATTTAAAATATTATAATATTTTTGAAAGACTTATTATATAGTTTTAATAACAAAGATTTAATCAGATGTATTTTTATTATTATGCACTACACGTTCAAGTGCATATTTATTATGAACCTCCACGTATAAAACAGAAAGAGAAGAATAGTTGATAGATAAATAAACAAATAAATTATCAATGAAACTTTTTCAATAATATTTCAATTTGATCTGATGGAGGTTCAGTTATTAGAAATGTTAGAATTACAATGTTATTTTATAATGCCTGCATGTTAGTCATGCACAGGCGCGGATCCAGGAAAAAATTTCGGAGGAGGCTGCCTCCGTAAGGCCAATGTTAAAAAAAAATTTGGGAGTGGGAGAAGTGCCTATATTGCCATGTTAAATCCAAAATTTCGGGGGGGGGGGGCGTTAGGGGGTTGCAGCAACCCCCTAGCCCCCCCTGGATCCACGCCTGGACTCATGTATTATATAAACATGCATGCATGCTGAAGAAGAGTAGGCGTGGATCCAAGGGGGGGGGGGGGAGCCGCCCTCCCTTTGAAATTTTGGATTTAACATGGTCAATAAGGGCATTTCCCCCCTCTTTTTTTATAAAAAACATTAAACTCATATATGAGAGTTAAGAGGCCATGCCCCCGAAATTTTGTTCTGGATCTGCAGTGAGACATTATAATATAAATTACAATATTTAGTTGATGCATGCTCATTCGCATAGAGTGCGTGCACGTTGTCCTAACTCGTTTTAGTTTCAACTAAAACTTTCATTGAATTTGAGATATTTTACTTCTAGAAATAAGGAGGCAGGGGGAAGATACTACCATGCAGCATCAACAATTTGCTAGGCTTGCTTATAAATCAAGATTAAATCAGGCTCAGTCTTTAAGTAATTGAGTTAAGTTAAATATATTACTTACACGACACTTTAATTTGCATGTAAATTACATTTTCTTAACAAAATCTCTTGTGCTGCTCTGCTGCTGCAGGAACTATAATTATAAATATAACATATAAAAAAAAGTATGAAAAAAATTAAATGTTTATATAACAGAAATTTCTTTGTTAAATTCTGTCTTAATTCATATTATAAATTAAACGGATATTAATTATTATATTCATGATAGGTTTTTATTTTTGTGTGGACTTATTATTGCAGTAATAGCAGAGAGATGAGAGAGAGAGAGAGAATTTTTTCAACACTTATATATATATATATATATATATATATATATATGTGTTAGCACCCAAAGCCGAATTCGGGCAAAAGCCGAAAAAAATGCCCACATCTAGTTTTGCGCATCACGAAATGAGCCAAAGCCGAAGTAAGGTTTTTTTTCGGCTTTGGCGCATTTCATTTTGAACAAAACTAGATCTGCTCAAATCGAAATGCGCTAAAGCCGATATGAGATTTTACTTCGGCTTTGGCGCATTTCATTTTGAGCAAAACTAGTTCTGCGCATCGCGGTTTGAGCAAAAGTCGAAATGATGTCGATGTTTTATTTCGGGTTTGGAGCAAAATTTTGAGCACATCTAGTTTTGCGCAAAATAAAGATGATTTTAATGACGAGATGATGATTTTAATGACGAGATGATGATTTTAATTACGAGATGATGATTTTAATTTTAATGATATTAATTTTAAATTTTTAAAAAGAAAAATAAAAAACTAAGACTAAACTTATAATAAATATTAGTATTGTGACCTAATATCTTTCAAGCGCTGTTTAAAAATAAATTAATTAGGGAAAAAATAATAACTTTAAAATGTAATCATAACAGTATACGTACGTACATACCTTATAAAAAATATTGTAAAATCTGTTGATTTTATAAAACACTCCACCATTTCTGTCACTTAATTACTATTTGATGATGTTTTTGTTAAATTAATAAATTTTTTGTTTTAAGAACTGCAACTCAAATAAAATAGACATATATTATACGCCACACGTTTTAAAGTATTCTTTAGATTCACTCGCTCTCACCATAGAAATATTGTCATGCACGCACTCGTAAATCTCATAGTTCTATTTCTAGGAACATTGTATAGCAGCACAGGCTTATACAACCCTGGTAGCAGCAACAATACATCATACATCAACATATATGCATACGGCAATCAAATGGGGTTAAACTTCATTGTAGAGGTAAAGGCTACTTTCTTATCTCGTTGTACCGATAACAACCTGTATTGCATGATAGCCTAATTCTAAGACATAGAACTATGAAATTTACAAGTGCGTGCATGACAAAATATTTCTAATGGTGAGAGCGAGTGAATCTATAAATGAATACTTTAAAACGTGTGGCGTTTAATATATGTCTATTTTATTTGAGCTGCAGTTCTTAAAACAAAAAAATTATTAATTTAACAAAAACATCATCAAATAGTAATTAAGTGACAGAAATGGTGGAGTGCTTTATAAAATCAACAGATTCTACAATATTTTTTATAAGGTATGTACGTACGTATATACTGTATGATTACATTTGATTATGATTAGTTTTTTTTGTTTTCTTTTTAAAAAATTAAAATAAATATCATTAAAATTAAAATCATCATCTCGTCATTATAATAATAATAATAATAAAATTAACGCGGCAAATGTGGCTTGGCTATTAAAATCATCTTTATTTTGCGCAAAACTAGATGTGCTCAAAATTTTGCTCCAAACCCGAAATAAAATATCATTTCGACTTTTGCTCAAACCGCGATGCGCAGAACTAGTTTTGCTCAAAATGAAATGCGCATATATGTTAGCACCCAAAGCCGAATTCGGGCAAAAGCCGAAAAAAATGCTCACATCTAGTTTTGCGCATCACGAAATGAGCCAAAGCCGAAGTGAGTTTTTTTTTCGGCTTTGGCGCATTTCATTTTGAACAAAACTAGATCTGCTCAAATCGAAATGCGCCAAAGCCGATATGAGATTTTACTTCGGCTTTGGCGCATTTCATTTTGAGCAAAACTAGTTCTGCGCATCGCGGTTTGAGCAAAAGTCGAAATGATATTTTATTTCGGGTTTGGAGCAAAATTTTGAGCACATCTAGTTTTGCGCAAAATAAAGATGATTTTAATGACGAGATGATGATTTTAATTTTAATGATATTTATTTTAATTTTTTAAAAAGGAAAATAAAAAACTATGACTAAACTTATAATAAATATTATTATTGTGACCTAATATCTTTCAAGCGCTCTTTAAAAATAAATTAATTAGGGAAAAAATAATAACTTTAAAATGTAATCTTAACAGTATACGTACGTACATACCTTATAAAAAATATTGTAGAATCTGTTGATTTTATAAAACACTCCACCATTTCTGTCACTTAATTACTATTTGATGATGTTTTTGTTAAATTAATAAATTTTTTGTTTAAGAACTGCAGCTCAAATAAAATCGACATATATTATACGCCACACGTTTTAAAGTATTCTTTAGATTCACTCGCTCTCACCATAGAAATATTGTCATGCACGCACTTGTAGTTCTATTTCTACGAACATTGTAGCAGCACAGGCTTATACATACAACCCTGGTAGCAGCAACAATACATAAACATATATGCATACGGCAATCAAATGGGGTTAAACTTCATTGCAGAGGTAAAGGCTACTTTCTTATTTCGTTGTACCGATAACAACCTGTATTGAATGATAGCCTAATTCTAAGACATAGAACTATGAAATTTACAAGTGCGTGCATGACAAAATATTTCTAATGGTGAGAGCGAGTGAATCTATAAATGAATACTTTAAAACGTGTGGCGTATAATATATGTCTATTTTATTTGAGCTGCAGTTCTTAAAACAAAAAAAATATTAATTTAACAAAAACATCATCAAATATTAATAAAGTGACAGAAATGGTGGAGTGTTTTATAAAATCAACAGATTCTACAATATTTTTTATAAGGTATGTACGTACGTATATACTGTATGATTACATTTGATTATGATTAGTTTTTTATTTTTCTTTTTAAAAAATTAAAATAAATATCATTAAAATTTAAATCATCATCTCGTCATTAAATTCATCTTTATTTTGCGCAAAACTAGATGTGCTCAAAATTTTGCTCCAAACCCGAAATAAAATATCATTTCGACTTTTGCTCAAACCGCGATGCGCAGAACTAGTTTTGCTCAAAATGAAATGCGCCAAAACCGAAGTAAAATCTCATATCGGGCTTTGGCGCATTTCGATTTGAGCAGATCTAGTTTTGTTCAAAATGAAATGCGCCAAAGCCGAAAAAAAAACTCACTTCGGCTTTGGCTCATTTCGTGATGCGCAAAACTAGATGTGAGCATTTTTTTCGGCTTTTGCCCGAATTCGGCTTTGGGTGCTAACATATATATAGAATTTCTTGTGATGTATAATCTATAATCTCGATATAAGATTTCATTCTGCGATTAATATATTTATTATTATATATCAATCGGAGTCATTGTGAACAATGCTTTGTTAGAAACATTGCACACAGAAGACTCTGATGTCAATATTTTTCAGTTTATAAAATTCGTAAAATATCAGATAAAAATGGTAAAATAATAACCTGATTTTCAAAATAATATAATTAAATTATAATTACAGCTTCAATTGCCCATTAGACACATGGGCATCACTTTTTCCACCCCCTCCTCTTTCCCCCTAGGCTTATTATATTATATAATAAAAAATGAGGGAGGCTGAAGGCGACACACAAGGCTGCTCTGTTGGCCGCAATGACGCCCGCTGTTGACGCTGCTCTTTTTTTGTCTTATAATAATAATAATATGAGAGTGCAGGCCGCCCGCGTGTGGATTAAAAAATCAATTATGAATACAAAAGCCGTCTTTGTTCTATGTTAAGTCGTCGTTAACGAAAAGCACTTCTATTTTCATCTCCAGTTTCCGCTTGATAAGCATGAAAAGCAAAGATTGTCTTTAAAATTTATTTAAAGGGGAGGGCAAATTTACAAATAACTGAGAAAAGCGAACGAAAGTGAACTCATAAAACGCATCGAAAGTCAACTTTCTTGAATTTTCTTTGATTTTTCTTTGTAAGTTACAGTCTGTCGCTCTCCCTAAGGTCTACTTGAGTCAAACTTTTTCAAACTTTGAGTGTCAAAATGAGGGCATAATAATGAAAACTGGTCAGAAATTTCTTCATCTAAAATCGTGACTATGAGAAAGAATGCTATGTTTAAAAAAAAAAAAAAAAAAACTGAGTTTACCCTGTCTTTAAAATTTATTTAAAGGAGAGGGCAAATTTACAAATAACTGAGCAAGAGGATCGCACGCACAAATGCAGACATAATTTTTGCGTACTCGCAATTTGATGTGCGGATTAAGCGACGATGAATCAGAATCACTGTCTCGGTCGTTATCATTAATTATTTGTTTTTTGTTGTTGTTATTTTTTTACTAAACCGGATGACGCTGAAAAGTTAAACTTTGACATATGTGTAAATGACGTCATAAGCATATATATATATATACATTTTATCATATCAACTATAATAGGGTGGTTCATGACAACATTAATTTGCATGTAAAGAGATTATGAGCGATTTCGTTTTTAATAGTTCTATCATGAGCTTCTATATATATTATTTTCATATTTTTTAATAAAGCTTTATCAAAACAGAAAAATAGAGTTAAGAATGCATATAATGAGATATAATCATTATATCTCCAGTAAGTTTAATTTACAAAGAGATTAAATTGTTGCCACTAAATAATTAACATTGAATATTAAAAGATTAGACGCACTTTAACTTGTTGATTGATTGGTATTTTGGGGCAATTGACACATTTTGGTCATGCATGCAGCCCCCCACTTTTACTTGTTTTTATTATTATTATTTTTACATTGCTCATCAAATTTAGGAAAAATGAAGCATGTAATAATTATTATTTTAAGTTATTGATTTTTTTTTGCATTTTAATTCATCTTCATTAATTCTTCGCAAATATAGTGCATGCATTTCCTGAATTTAATTGCACCTGCATGAATTAGAAGGAATCAGGGGAGATTATATTAACAGCATATTATATAACTTTTGTAAATATCATTGTTTTGTTCAAGTTTTTTAAATTCAACAGGAGGAATTTCCTGTTGCGCTTTTCTCTTCTTCAAATTATTATTAGGTTGCATTTGGATGCCTGTTGATACTTTTCAGCTGTTCTAAAAGGATGTCCTGGCAGCTGCATTGCACGCGGCCTGATCCCTCCTGTTGCTGCTGCCACCACCCCCAGCTAACCTGAGCCCTTCTTACCACCGCAGGGTTAGCGCGAGCCCCGGCCTACTGCAGCTGGCGGCCGTGCCCGGCTCCGCTCCCTCGCCTGCTCTGGGGGCCCTGCCCGTGGCCAGTGCCGAACCGTGGCAGATGTTCGGCCAGGAGCTGGTGCTCGCCTTCCTCGTCGTGCTTTGCTACTTCGTGACGAGGGGCAGCGCGCGTGCACCCGCTGTTGGAGCTGCCTACCTGGCCGCCTCACTCGCCGCGGTGAGTAAACAAGCCGCGATGTCTCTCACCTCCGAGCAAATTGGTGATATCAATATATAGTGATTGAAGTAAGATAACTGTTTCTTTTTTAATTTAAAATACATGCGCAAACCGTTTTTACAATATTTGCATTGCCGTACATATTAATTTAAATAAATGAATAAATAAATAAATAAATAAATAAATAAATAAATAAATAAATAAATAAATAAATAAATAAATAAATAAATAACACAAAAATACAAAAATCACCGACCAATTCAATCTAAGGACCTGAGAAATTATACAAAATTATAACAATTTCAGAATTTCTTTTAGGTCTATAATATAATATTTAAGTACGTACAATAACTAGTATAACTACAGGTATATATATTGTATTTATAATATGCTCATATTAGATAGGATAAATTTAACCTATAATAGTAACCAAAATAATTTAACATGTACACAAGGCTATTTTTAAATTGACCAGTTATCAAACAGGTTTTAAATAAATATCTTGGACATGTTACATTTTTTCTTATATCCCCTCACTCTTTAAATTTCTTTCATGCAATAAAATAACAATTTTTAAGATCAAAGAATTAACATATATATTGCATAGTCGCGTTTGCTTACTTTTCAAAATTAAATATTTATTATTTTGTTAAAATATAAATTATATTAAGAATATTATAGCAATTTACATGCAGGTCACTGGCAGCAGGTGATTAGGTGATTGTCATAAAAAATAAAAATATATCCTCAAAGAGTCGAAATGTAATATCTGATGTACTAAAAACGGGCATAAAGGCTGAGAGGACATTCCTTCCCCCCCCCCTTCCCATAGGATGATAAATAAGGAAAAGCGAGTTACATTAAGTAGTATAGGCATTATCGGGAAAAAAATCAGTATATCGTCCCTCGTCCGGAATATTGAGCTAACTGCCTACCATGATTTTCTGGTAATAATTAATGAGCTACTGGATCTGCTTTTTCATATGAAATATTTCACTTGAAAAAGCAGATAGCTCATTATTGCCAAAATATCGTGGTAAGCAGTTAGCTCATTATTCCGGACGAGGGATGATATATATTATATATATATAATTATGTATTTTATATCTGCGTGGACAAATTTTGCTGCCCTCGTCACTTGTCTAAAGATTACTTTTTTGTCTCTATCAGCTGCCGGCTTTGAACCCCGCTAGAGCACTGGGTCCTGCCTTCGTCCTTCACAAATGGGACAGCCACTGGGTGAGTACTCCCCCCCCCTCCTTGCCGGGGTTATTGACCCTTCATTCCTGATAATCTTGACACATGTATTGTCTACAGGTGTTCTGGTTTGGACCTTTGCTGGGAGGCATGATGGCCGGCATGCTCTACGAGTTCATCCTCAACCCTCGCAGGGGCAGCGACAGAACTAAAGGCTCCAGCTACGGAGGTAAGATACCTGAGTACTTCGTAAACAGAATTTTAATAGAGGCTTAATAAAATAAAATGCAAGTTGTAATTAAAAAAATATTTTTGTAAATATTTTACAGTATTGCTAAAAAAATTGATAAATAGATCTCACAGATCTGTGTAATTAAGGAACAAAAAGCTTTTAGATTTCCATGTATGACACTGCAAGTCTTTCACATTTTACTGACAATGAGTTGATGGTACGTTGCAGATGCATCCAGCGTACACAGTGACCCTGACAACTATGAGGACATGGACAAAGGTCTCGGCTACAACAGCCTGCGAGCACAGCAGCCAATAAGCCCCATCTCACCAGCTGGTAAGTCCAGCTTCATATTAATAACTTTTGCCTGTATTTTATTTCAAGATGAATAACATTAAATTTATTTATCTAAATTCTGAATTGTATTATTTCTTTACAAGATTAGAGTTTTATTGATAATAATACCATGGAAAATATCTTGAATTGCGTCTCATCATGTCTTACAGGTGCTGGAAGTAGCAGTAACTACTGCGTGAGCATGAAGAATGGTCCCGAGCCCATTTATTCCCCCCGATCCATGTACACCAAGTCCCCTCCCCTGACCCGCGCCAACCTCAACCGCTCACAGTCTGTGTATGCCAAAACGCCACCAGCCTCTCTGCTGGCTCGTGCCAATGCCGGACCACCACTTCTGCCAGCACAGTCGCTGTACCCCGGCATGGTGTGTCGCACTTCCATGTACAACATGCCGCGTCCCGCCCAGCCTAACCTTTACAACCTGGGTCCCCACCAGCAGCGACAGCAGCAACTGCAGGAGCCAATTTACGGAGGACGTCAACAACAGAGCAGTCCTGCAGAAGAGTCCTCGTACGGATCATACAAACATAACAAGCCAACCAGGGACTATCATCATTCACAGAACTACTAGATAGAGACATACCAATGTAGCTTTATGTAGCTAGCTATCCACATTGCCAGAAACAAATATTCTCAGAAAGTAATATATAGATCATATCATATTGTATATTTTTTGTTGTAAATATTTATATTAAGTTATTTCATAAAGAAGGGATGGTAAAATAGTTTTTGAATTTTCAAGTTAATGAGCATTTATTACATCCATATTGGAGTATTTCCTCGGTCACAAAGTTTATTACTCAAAATACAAGTATAATTGTATCAATACGGCGCAATCAAACCTTATAGGAATGCAAAATCAGATGGCGGGACATAAATTTTTGGAACGGGAGTGAAATAAAATCGATTTCCATCCCCCGAGTACCCTCCTCCCCCTTATTTTTAGTGTGAAAGGCGTCATCAACCCAGGGGTAAATAATCATTCTTCCCCTCTGATCACAACTCTATTTTGCAAACAAGTTTTCATGTAGTCTATTGATTTGTACAGTAGAGTAAAAAATTATTTTTAGGGTTTTTCTTATTCTTGATTTTGAATTCTAAGTGTTTCTGTTAGAAAAATTATTTTTTTATATTTTAACTTTGTATGTGACTGTTAACTTCTCGTATGACCGTTTTGTACATAGCATTGTCATTAGCTTAGTAAGGTTGACTGATGTTTGAAAATAAATACTCAAGTACATTCACGTCATGTTTGCTACAGATTTTACTCATAGTTTCATCCCATCCTAGTGAAAACTTAGAAATGGGTTTGATAAAAACCACCACGATATTAAGTACCAATAGTAATTTAGTTATATTGACATGGTAGCACACAAAGGCCTTAAGTATTATTAATTACATAAGACCTTTTGGACTACATAACTATGTTTATCAAAATGTATGTTTGGTTTACAATATCCGGATTTAAGAAAATATTAAAATGGAAAGTCTGGAATGTTGTTAAAAGCATCCCAATTTACTTGCATACCAACGTAGTTATGCAAAGTGGAAGGTAGAAAAAAACATAATATTGCAAATTTTCTCAAGTTCGGATTTTGCATTTACCTCACTGTTATGAACATTTAACTAAGAGATTGTGTATATTCTGGAACTAACACAAAATCTAGAACCAACTCCTAATAATGCATCCTTTAACGTAAAAATGAAAATATTTTTGCTCATGAATTGCTAATGTAAGATATGCTAATATAGGTCAAAATACAGCATTTAGGCTGTTAGAAATGCACTATGATTATGAAACAGCTGTAATTCATATCTCTTGAGCTATGAAACATACAAGCTATAAGCACACCTGGTATATTTATAATGTCCATGTACTTTACAAAGAAATAAAAACAATTCTTTTTTTTAAATTAAATCTCTTTTAATTATTTAAATACTTAAATCTAACAAATCAAGCAACAAAGTGATATCGCTTCGATATAAAAAATAATAAAACCTCGCTAGTATTTAATTTTCTTAACTAATAAAAAAAGCATAAATTTAGAATGTGTATTTTTTAATGTAGTATTACTGGAATGCTTAAATTAAAATAAATAAATAAAGAAGACCAAGTCATAAAAGTTATATCAACCAACAAAAATTAACAAATGTCTTCCTCATTTTTCCACCAATTGTTTTAAATTAAACTATCGTGTATTAGTCACATCCAGCAGTGAAAGTAAGTATTCTTTTTATTAGTAAGATTTAATTACAGCTGTAATTAGACAACTTTAATATCCTTTAGGTATAGATCTTGTTCATGTACCCAACTTTCACCACCGATCACATCAATATTTATACAACATTCATTTCAAAGGCAACTTGTAAGCTGAAATTTAATTTCCATGTGATTAACTTTAGTGTAAGCTTTTAAAGAAAAAAATCAAATAAAATGAAGGTGCATTTGTTATGTATAACCATTACACACGCCCTTATATTTACAAATAGTTAAATAATTATTATCATTAACTACTATTGTATAAATTATTAATTGTTTAAGTGCTAACATAATAATATTATTATTAGTTGTTGCGTGTCAAATTTATTGAGATAATTTAAATAAAATCTCAATAAAAAAACATAACAAAAAGCAATTCTTTTTGTTTCTTTTTCTTTCTACTCGTCACTCCCTCTTTCTTCTCCCTCTTGTCCTCTCACTCAGCCTTATCGCGGACAGGTTGATTCCTGCCTTGGTGTGGGCGTGGCCTAGTCTGCTCGAGGGGGTTTCCTGCGCCTCACGCTGGGGCTGCCCTGAGTCGAAGAGGGGGCAGAGTCCGCCTGACTTCCCTCTCCTTCCTCCTCCGTCTCCACCTCCTCCTCAGAGCCACTGGCACTTGCGCCCACACGGTCATCCTTGATCACATCGTCGTCATCATCGTCCTCCTGCAATAACAAGACACGTCGTGGTATTCAGGTCTCATAACATACTTTCACTTGAAACATTTTAAACTAAATTCAACATGAATTGGCAGCATTTAGAGCAGTATGAAGAGATTTAAGAGACTTGCTGTTTAAAATTCTAAGGCAGCCATTTTGATTTCCTCTATGATTTCGACAACATTAGTAAATGCTAAATGTTATGATCTTATGTGTTTTCTTCAGCATATAGCATATGATACAATAAAATTAAAATAAGACACTGTATGGCATTACAATATCAAGATAGTATCAGTAAGGAATTACTTTGAAGATTTTCATCCAGATCGGTACAGTGTTACCAATATAATAAAAGAAAACAAATGGGTATTTCCAAACAGTAATGAAAATCAAAGGTACTAAAGGATGCAGGTTTTCCGTTACCAACCAACTTATTAAGATGAAGGTATATTTTCATTTAAGCAGGAATGTTACTTGAAAATAATAGACAGGCTTATTTAAATGCCCAGCAAGATGTTTTTTTGTTATTAAGGATCTTACCACATCACTATCAGATTTGGCATCTCCGGACGATTTTGTCATCGGTAATGGCTTGGGTGGGTAGATGCAGTCGATAACACAAACTAAAAGCTGTAACATTCAATAAATTTATTAATTACTACCACTTAAATTAGAATACTACAGTCTGGCAAAATTAATACTCAATTGATACCAAACAAAATTACTATATAGAAATGTACTTTGAAATAACATTAATATGTAAATAATTACATACTGTACTCGAATATCAAGTAAGAATTAAATAAAAAAGTACAAATTTGATGACTAAAATGGGTTTAGATTCCTTGTAGTTTGCAAGTTTAATTTTCATGTATAGGAGCACCTAAATATGACTGAATTGCACTAGCATATTATTTACCCTCTCGGGTATTATTTATTTTTTATATGTAATAAAACATACAGAACATTGCGTGTCTTTTCTCATCATGTATGATGTAACGGCAGCAAACGACAACTCACCAGTCCAAGCAGAGCACCCACAATGATTGTGATGATGGCGAAGATGAGGTAGCTGCCCCACATCGGCACTCCGTACTCCTCCATGAGGTGCGTGTGCACCGTCTGCAAATATAGCAAGCGTAAGGTGTTCTGTCTACACGTAATACGTCTGTCACAAACCCTCTTGAGTCTGGTAAGATTAAAATTTACCAAGATGAGCTACATAATCAAATATGAACTAATCAAATCCCCCTTTTTTATTTAGTGATTAATTATGTAATTGATTTTGACAGTACTGTATGTATGCAGCAAAATTCAATTAAGAAATGTATGACAAACAAATGGTTATTTCCTATCATTTTGCAAAAATTTTGAAGATTCTATTCACAAAATTGGAGGCAATACAGCAGCAAACTGCAAGCAAGCAGGGAGAAAAATACAGCAACATTTGTCTATAGTAGTTTCTAAGCTACTAATATTGGACTGCTTAAGTTCTTACAATATGTTTCAACAATCCCAAGATATTACACAAGATTCTTCAAGACCCTGGCAGGTTTACTCAGCAGGGCTACCAAAAGGAAGCTCTTATCCTCACCCTGAGCACCATGGAGAGCTTGTAGAAGTGGGAGACCACCGACATCTGGACCGACGCAGGGGACTTCCAGCCGGGGATTGGGTCTATCTGCTTCCACTTGGTCTCCTCGATGAATGAGATGAACTCGTCCTTGTCCCGAGCACCACGGTACTGACGGAACTCCCCGTCATGGACACTGCAACCATCAAGAGTTCATCTAAACCTTGCCGGAACAGCAACTCGCTTTAGTGCCGGTTACCAGATTGAAAAATTGAGTCATCTTATGTTTCTAACAACTCTCAGCTTAATTTTTCTATTCATTCTTCAAGTGTCCAATCATTGGGGTGATCATGATAAAAAGTTAAGTTAGAACAAAGAAATACTGTACAATACATGTACAGTATGTAGTAAAGATTATACAGTATGCAATACATTTACTGCAATACAAAGTAAGAAAAATGTAATCTCTCTTTACTCAAAATTAAATTTGGAGTAAAAGTGAGTGTGTTTGAAAGCTCTATTCTTTGATTGAAGAACACCTTTCCAACCTTTCCAAGAGCCAACTTCAAGCCAATACAAGATTTGCATACAATGATACATAAATCAGAGTGCGCACACAGAATTTTGGGAATTTTGTCCGCACTTAGATCAGCTGTGTTTACATCTAGCTAAACTGCTGTGAGAGGGGTATCGGTGGAGGGTTTATGTTAAGAGATAGGGAAAATCAGTACTGCCATCTATGGGGGCGTATATACCGGGTACTGTCACCATATACATAATACAATGGTGCTTGGTGTTTTGTACATATGTATACTGTGAGGGGAAGAAACGGGTACAAAAATCCCATATGGTGGGGCATCTATTTGTCTGTGGTGTGCATATATATACAAACTAATGATGTTCAGAATATTGTTTTGATGTCTTATACATCAGGAAGTTCAAAATTGCCAGTATTTTTTTTACAGAAACATAGGTAATTTTCGTAGTAATTACGGACAGAACAACGTACTGGTATATGGTTGGTAGAGCTGTGACCATGAACCTTCCGCTCAGTCCAACATCTGTTGTGACATCCACCTGACCCACTCGAATGTCAAGGTCTTCACTCCATGTCGAAAAATCTTTCCAGATCGGTCCGAGTGACTTACAGGCAGGACACCAAGGAGCATAGCTGCAACAGAACAATGCCGGTACGAATTAGTCATGCATTTAATTCATGGACGAAGTGTCACAAAGGTAGCAAAGCTTGACTTGATGATGAGTCCCCCATGACTCATGAAACTTGCTTAAGCTCTTAGGGGTGTATCCTTGTAAAAAAAAAGTCACTACAGTATGCATGATATTAATTCATCAATATTTTAAATTGTTTTTACACTTTGTGCGATATTCAAAACTATTTCAATGATAATTCAAGCAATATTGCAAGTAATTACATTATTTATTACGACAGCAAAATTCGATTAAAACGTAATTTCCTAATTCGATCGACACGCCTCATACATTTACTCATCAAAAAAGGCTGTAAAAAAACTTCAATATCTTACAATTCAACCATCCACTCTCCATTCAGCATTTGTTCCCAGTTGTCTTCATTTAATTTTATGATATTTGATTTTCCTGAGGCACACAGGGTATTGAGGAAAAACACAGAAAATAGCAACAAAAATGAGACCGACATCCTTTCCATGTGAGAACCCATTTTGACGTATGGAAATTTATCACGTTGGCTTAACTGTCTCCCGCTAAATAATGATATTACTACTAGCGCCACAAAATGCCCTTCATTCTGCATTGGGCTCAGAGCGGTGGCAACAGCCTTAACTACAGGCGACGCGCGGAATCTAAAATAACTTTTACATACCAACTATATATTTTTCTTACTATTATTCCTTCGTAAATTTTTAATTGTTTTTTTGAAGTTTGAATGCAAAAATGAAGCATTTTTTAATTAATTCCTTTAAAATTAATTTTATGTAATGTTTTTCATAACTTTTTATAAAGTATCTGTTCATTACACAATTTTATAAAATTAAAAAAATTAGGTTTTTTATTTTTATGCTGTTGGCGTTTTCATTGACGGAGCAACGCCATGTTTTGCAGTTGTTTTCATTTCATCGGTATTGCAAAATTTGACTAAAACTGAAAACTTTCTATGAATTTAGCCAAAAGTCAGTAATATTTTCAATGATGGTAAGTTTTAACATATGTATTACTGTTATTAAATTGTTTTTCTGTGTAAAAATGTAGTTAATACAAGAATTTACGTCGGAGTGTTGTTCTCATTGTAAGATATTATGTCTGTTTTTAAAACTTGTTTTCTACAACTTTATTATTAAAAATTATCAATGTATATTTTTGTAACGTAAAGAAGCTGTTCTTTGATTGTAGTTTGTAAAAGTTTGTAATTGATGAGTGTATTGATAACAAAGATATGATTTTGCCATCACATTGACTTGAAACTTGTTTGTTCGTAGGTGCAAAACGAACGAATATATTCGATCTTCTACGACTAAATGAAAGCTATCGTGGCTGTCGTCTTATCATGATCGAGGAGTTTAGCAACAAAATATTTAGTCAGGTAAAGTAATTTTTGTGTTCATTGTATATATTATGCATACTGTACATACAAGGAGGTGGCTACAGTCCCTGTAACAGGGACCGCAATTCTAGAACTAGGGCTCCCTGTATTGAAACTGCGCATGCGCGACTGAATGCATTTCCGGCACGTCATTTGTTGCATTGCAGGGACCGTAATTCTTGAAACTAGGATCCCTGTAGTCAATTTTAATAATAGGCCAAGTATAATAAAAGTTACAGGGAGCCAAGTGTTCGATCAATGCGGTCCCTGTAGTGAACTTGTAAAACGTGTTGTCATGAAATAGATGCAGGGACTGTAATATCCCGAAGTTGCGGTCCCTGTAATCAAATTTTCTTATTAAAGAAACGCGGCAATACATATACACACAGGGAGCGTAACATTCAAGTATTGCGGTCCCTGTAGTAAAAATTTCGTACTCTTATCTGGCCAAGTGTTATACAGGGACTCTAACAACCAAAAGTTACGGTCCCTGCAGCAATTATTTCTTTATGGACGCGGCAATAGAAACTACAGGGAGCGTAACATTCAAGTATTGCGGTCCCTGCAGTGAAAATTTCGTACTCTTATCTGGCCAAGTGTTATACAGGGACTCTAAAAACCAAAAGTTACGGTCCCTGCAGCAATTATTTCTTTATGGACGCGGCAATAGAAACTACAGGGAGCGTAACATTCAAGTATTGCGGTCCCTGTGGTAAAAATTTCGTACTCTTATCTGGCCAAGTGTTATACAGGGACTCTAACAACCAAAAGTTACGGTCCCTGCAGCAATTATTTCTTTATGGACGCGGCAATAGAAAATACAGGGAGCGTAACATTCAAATATTGCGGTCCCTGTGGTAAAAATTTCGTACTTTTATCTGGCCAAGTGTTATACAGGGACTCTAACAACCAGAAGTTACGGTCCCTGCAGCAATTATTTCTTTATGGACGCGGCAATAGAAACTACAGGGAGCGTAACATTCAAATATTGCGGTCCCTGTGGTAAAAATTTCGTACTTTTATCTGGCCAAGTGTTATACAGGGACTCTAACAACCAGAAGTTACGGTCCCTGCAGCAATTATTTCTTTATGGACGTGGCAATAGAAACTACAGGGAGCGTAACACTCAAGTATTGCGGTCCCTGTAGTAAAAATTTCGTACTCTTATCTGGCCAAGTGTTATACAGGGACTCTAACAACCAAAAGTTGCGGTCCCTGCAGCAATTATTTCTTTATGGACGCGGCAATAGAAACTACAGGGAGCGTAACACTCAAGTATTGCGGTCCCTGTAGTAAAAATTTCGTATTCTTATCTGGCCAAGTGTTATACAGGGACTCTAACAACCAAAAGTTGCGGTCCTTGCAGCAATTATTTCTTTATGGACGCGGCAATAGAAACTACAGGGAGCGTAAAATTCAATTAAGTATTGCTGTTCCTGCAGTGAAAATTTTGTATTTTTCTAGCAAAGTGTTATACAGGGACTCTAACAACCAAAAGTTACGGTCCCTGCAGCAATTATTTCTTTATGGACGCGGCAATAGAAACTACAGGGAGCGTAACATTCAAGTATTGCGGTCCCTGCAGTGAAAATTTTGTACTCTTATCTGGCCAAGTGTTATACAGGGACTCTAACAACCAAAAGTTGCGGTCCCTGCAGCAAATATTTCTTTATGAACGCGGCAAGAGAAACTACAGGGAGCGTAACATTCAAGTATTGCGGTCCCTGCAGTGAAAATTTTGTAATTTTCTAGCAAAGTGTTATACAGGGACTCTAACAACCAAAAGTTACGGTATAATAATAAAGGGTATAATTAGAGTCCCTGTATGGCACTTTGCTAGAAAAAGTATAAAATTTTCACTGCAGGAACCGCAATACTTGAATGTTACGCTCCTTGTAGTTTCTATTGCCGCGTCCATAAAGAACTAATTGCTGCAGAGGGACCGCAAATTTTGGTTGTTAGAGTCCCTGTATAACACTTTGCTAGAAAAATACAAAATTTTCACTGCAGGAACCGCAATACTTAATTGAATTTTACGCTCCCTGTAGTTTCTATTGCCGCGTCCATAAAGAAATAATTTCTGCAGGGACCGCAACTTTTGGTTGTTAGAGTCCCTGTATAACACTTGGCCAGATAAGAGTACGAAATTTTTACTACAGGGACCGCAATACTTGAGTGTTACGCTCCCTGTAGTTTCTATTGCCGCGTCCATAAAGAAATAATTGCTGCAGGGACCGTAACTTCTGGTTGTTAGAGTCCCTGTATAACACTTGGCCAGAAAAGAGTACGAAATTTTTACTACAGGGACCGCAATACTTGAGTGTTACGCTCCCTGTAGTTTCTCTTGCCGCGTTCATAAAGAAAAATTTGCTGCAGGGACCGCAACTTTAGGTTGTTAGAGTCCCTGTATAGCACTTGGCCAGATAAAAGTACGAAATTTTTACCACAGGGACCGCAATACTTGAATGTTACGCTCCCTGTAGTTTCTATTGCCGCGTCCATAAAGAAATAATTGCTGCAGGGACCGTAACTTTTGGTTGTTAGAGTCCCTGTATAACACTTGGCCAGATAAGAGTACGAAATTTTTACTACAGGGACCGCAATACTTGAATGTTACGCTCCCTGTGTGTATGTATTGCCGCGTTTCTTTAATAAGAAAATTTGATTACAGGGACCGCAACTTCGGGATATTACAGTCCCTGCATCTATTTCATGACAACACGTTTTACAAGTTCACTACAGGGACCGCATTGATCGAACACTTGGCTCCCTGTAACTTTTATTATAATACTTGGCCTAATATTAAAATTGACTACAGGGATCCTAGTTTCAAAAATTACGGTCCCTGCAATGCAACAAATGACGTACCGGAAATGCATTCAGTCGCGCATGCGCAGTTTCAATACAGGGAGCCTAAGTTCTAGAATTGCGGTCCCTGTTACAGGGACTGTAGCCACCTCCTACATACAACCTATTTTTCATACAGGTGCCTGGGCTGAAAATTATCTGGCACATTGAATGCATGTAGAATGAGAACATAATATGCATTATTTTGCTGAATTACTAGATGTAGAAAAATCAGGGCATTCAATTAAATAAGATCTCATTTTACGTTTTTTATATCATAGGTAACTGCAAAAAATCTCGCCTGCTGGAAGTTGTTTCACTTTAAGTTTTCTTTTCTTGTTTGGTTATTATTATCATTTTTCTTTGTTATTTTTACTTGTTTTTGTTATACCAACAAGTGATTATGTGTGAACCACATGTTCTGAGAGTATGCACATACATAACAAGATTTTACATTCACTACAATATAGAAACATACACCCTGGATGGTCTATGCATACATTTGGGTTATTTCAACTCTATGTACTTATTTTGATAGCAAAGAGACGGGCCTAAAGTTAGACCAGTATACCGTTATTACTATTCTTCTTCTAGATAATTGGTTGAAAATGTATGCATACAATTAATATTAAAATACAGAAACCTAAATCAAATATGCAGTATAAAAAGATACAAAATTACTGTGTGCATACAGTATGCATATATGATACATCTAGATTTATTAAATCTATAAAAATGCTTTGTAACTATAATAGAGTATGCATACTTACTTTGGTTTTATTTGCATCACTTTTTCCATCCCTTAGTTTCTCCTATTCGAGTAGCATGAAGAGCAGTTTTTGGAGATACAAAGGAGTTGGGGTGTAGCTTGAATGAAGTCTTAGCGGCCAATCACTTAACCACTTTCAGGTAATAAAAGTTATTGCGAACGATTCAGCAAGCGTTAAGGAGTGATATTAGAAATGTTTTTCATAACAGGTAAGAAAAAAGCTTCTTAAAACACTCCTTAACACTTGCTTAATCACTCCTATTGTTTCTTGACACTACAGACTTATTCACAGCATTGAGACCATGTTACCTCAATGCAGCAGCTTACTTTATATTACTTCCTTACTTACCTACCAAGGAAACTGTGAACTACAGTACTAATTATTGTCACCCATTGTTTCTGCTTATGTTAAGTGCTTCAACTATGTGTATTTTTTATTACAAATCTCTGACATCAGAGGAAATAGACAATAATGGTTGCATTTTTTTATTTCATAATTAGAAAATATACATAAAATTATGCTTTTCTGAATTTTTCATATTTTTTGGAGTGCGGGAACCAATTTAAAGAAAAAAATATTTAAAACATCTGAATTAGGGTGGTACAACCTGATGGGACAACCGTGACGTCATCAGTAGCCAATCACAGCGCGAGAAAATGATGTCACGGTTGTCCCATCAGGTGTCCCACCCTAATTCAGATATTTTAAATATTTTTTTAAATTTGGTTCCCGCACTCAAAAAAATCTTAAAAAAATTCAGAAAAGCATATTTTCATGTATATATTTTAATTATGAAATAAAAAAAATGTAACCATTATTGTCTATTGGTAAACAATCCTAATCTGCTAATAACTAGTGCAGTATGATACCATACATACCATATGTTTACAAAATTAATTGCTTTGAAGTGCAACCATGTACAGTATCACAAACCTTAGTTTACGCATGGAAGACATTTTGAATAGAAAATAGTACCGTTTTGCTTTACGACCTTCATTTTTTAACGATAGGCGCTCGATTAGAAAAAAACATCACATCCCTAGTTTAGTTTGCCGGTTTATGAGAACGCCTCGACCGTGGGCGCGGCAATCCGCTTGCCTAGCGGCCATCCCAAGTATCTAATAGACTTTTAACCTGTTATTAGTACTGACATCATGGTTTAATGTTCATTAATTTAGCGAACTTTAAAACCAAAACAGAAAATGCATGCTGCCATGATTTTTGTTATAGTGACGTCACAGGAGCTCGAAATCTCGAAATCGATTAATTAAATCGAACCGAATCGAACTAAACCGATCAGCTGAGCTGAAAAAAGGCGTTCGTTTTAAAATAAAAAGACAGATCGGAATATACGTCTATATACGCCTCCAGAAGCTATAATAAATCCAGAATGTTACTTTTAAATGCGTAAGGGAGCTTATTTTTTTTAATTTCACCACTTTTTTTCAAGTTTTTAGCATTTTTGGTGTCGACGTTTTGTCACAACAGCGGCTCCATGCGGCCCCACTGGCCCCAGGCTTTCGTCTGGAAGAGGTGCAAACTGGTCGAAGTGGTGGCGACGCGATTTTGAAATCAAATTAAACTTACTTTTTTATACTTTTTTCTAATAGTTATACATATTATAGAAGCATGTAATATTTTTAAAAAATTCCATAGTTTAAAATAACCTTGTTGTGGGACATTTTTAAAAAATGAAGATTACTACGCCTTGGCGACGTCTAGTCTGTGATCTCAGACGTAATCTAAGGCTTGTTTTACTGTAATATTTTATCTTACTTAATTATGATTTATTGTCATAGGATGTGGCCCGTGTCGGGTGCCCAAAGTCAGGCTGTGGCAGCAGCAGCAGCAGTCGCCGCGGCCCAGCAGCAACAACGAACCCTTGGCATGACCTCTGCCATCAGCCAAGCTCACCCCAAGGCCGTTGATCTCCAGCGAACCAAGGAGCTTGAGGAGGCACTCAAGCCATTCAATGTGTTTGAAACAGACACAGAGCTCAACCATCGGTAAGAGACATGCAATTCTCAAGTGGTGGATAGTTAACAATTGTATTTATTCAACAGTCTAAAAGTTATGTGAAAAAAATAATGAATTATTATTTTTCTGTAATTTCAGTATGGAGATTCTGAGCAAACTAAACACATTGGTGAAAGAGTGGATAAAAGATGTATCCATTAAACGTAACATGCCGCCAAATGTGGCTGAACAAGTAAGTAGTACTGTATTTATCTTGGAGAAAAAGAGAATATTGGCTAACCTGTTTGCTTGTCAGGTGGGAGGCAAGATCTACACGTTCGGCTCGTACAGACTGGGGGTCCACCACAAAGGCGCTGACATTGACGCTCTGTGTGTCGCACCAAGACACATCGACCGTGCAGACTACTTCTCCTCCTTCTTTGAGCTGCTTAAGGCACAGCCAGAAGTCTCTGATCTCAGGGTAAGCCTTAACTTTTTATAGGATGTTGAGAGGGAGGGACACATACCACAGTACATTAAAAAACTGAATTCTCTACAGTTGCATAGGTATTTTAAAACTTTATTTTTTATAAATAGAGAAGATAAAATATGTATAATTATATATTTTTTTAGACTATTAACATTTCTGGGAAGTAATTTTGTATTTCAGTAATTCAGTAGCTTTCTTTTTTTAAAGCCATTACTGTACTATTTATCGTATATGCTTTTATGACAACAATAATGTAACAAGTGGTTTAGCTTATTATTAATTACTGACATGCTGGATCCAATTTAAATAAATTTTCAACTCTTGTTGTTTTTACCCAGAAATAAAATTCAGTAACAAAAATATTCATAAGTATCTAGACATTTATAGCAGATATTACTGAATTATTTTGTATTTTTACAGTTATAAATAGGTACTTATGGAATACATTATGCATTTTTAATTATTTACATATAAAATTGATGCAGTATTATGTAATTTCCAAGGCAATGTTTTCTTACCGTGCAACTTTTGTGTCCTACAGGCGGTAGAGGAGGCATTTGTACCTGTGATCAAGATGGAGTTTGACGGGATTGAGATTGACATGCTGTTTGCCCGGCTCGCCCTCAAGGAAATCCCCGACAACATGGTAAGTGTTGCCTGTGGTTGTCTTCCAACGGCCGCCCTGACCGAGTGTGTTTCAGGACCTGCGGGATGATGTACTGCTGAAGAACCTGGACCAGAAGTGCGTCCGCAGTCTCAACGGCTGCAGAGTCACGGACGAGATCCTTCGTCTGGTGCCCAGCATTGAGAACTTCAGACTGGCATTACGAGCCATCAAACTCTGGGCAAAAAGTAAGATGATCTGGTCTGCAATGTGTTTGTTACTTGTGTCATGGTTATCAATGTATTAAATTTTATTGATAGTTTCTTTGTAGAATTATCCTATCAATGACAAGAACTAAAACATTTCCTAATAACAAAATTTAAAAAAAAAAAGAATGAATTAATTAGAGATTCATGTGATTAATTGTTATTATTTTTCTAATTGTATTGTTTGCTGTTACAGAGCATGGGATCTACAGCAATGCCCTAGGTTACTTGGGTGGTGTATCATGGGCCATGCTGGTTGCTCGTACTTGCCAGCTGTACCCCAATGCTGCACCTGCCACGCTGGTGCACAAGTTCTTCCTGGTGTTCTCGCAGTGGAAGTGGCCGCAGCCGGTGCTCCTCAAGCAGCCAGACACCGTGAACCTTGGCTTTCCTGTGTGGGACCCTCGTGTGAGTCAATGTTACCATATACATGAGGTGCAACCTGAATTTTGATTTTTAAATGGTGGTTACAAAATTTGTGAAAGAAGTTTCTAAGTATGTTAACTACTTCAGAGCAAAGTCTTCTACTAGCACAATGGTTGTAACAAACCATTGTTTATAATGTCTGTCGCATGAAGCCTTTTTCATTGTTAAACATGGGACAACATAGTGCCTAATTTTGCCACTAGAGCAGAGAACGTAATGGCATTGTTGGCGCTAGGCAACGGTGTCAACTTCATAATTAACGGTCATTTTCCATAAGTTAATATGTAAATCAACAACCGTCCCATGTTTTTTCTTCCACGCGACAGACATTACACAACAATACTTTGTTTACTAACAACGAGCAGAAGACTTTGCTTCAAAGGAACATTAGTGTACCTGAAGTATATTTAGAAAGAAAACTAACTTTGATTTAGTAGAAATAAATCATCTTTTAGAATTTCATTGCAGTCTTCTTTTTTCATGTTTGATTGTTTCCCTTTATCCTTCATGCTCAGAGTTTTACTAGGTTTTACTGATGTATTGTTATGTGACAGGTGACTGTGGCTGATCGGTTCCACCTGATGCCAATCATCACGCCGGCCTACCCACAGCAGAACTCAACGTTCAACGTGTCTGTGTCCACTCGCACCATCATGCAGGAGGAGTTCATGAAGGGGCTGGCCCTCACCGAGGAGATCATGGTCGGCACGGCTTCGTGGGAGAAACTCTTCGAACTGCCAAACTTCTTTGGCAAGTACAAGTGAGTAGTCAACCAAATTTACGTTCTTAGCTTTCTAATTGCATTTTATAGTATCTTCAGTTGTATCTTTAAAAAAAATCTTCCCTTTCCTTTCTTGTCTTTTTACTTTGCTTGTCTTAGTTCTATGAGTGAATATTGCAATGCCAAGGACACTAGGGCACTTATCAGTAATTAATACTCCCTTTTGTTGCCATTGATATTATTTAAAGAAGAGTCCGATGACATTATGTATTTCTTGCAACTTGTCTGGACAGTACAAGTAATACAAGTAATAGATTATTTGTTTAATATCATTCATAAATACTTTTATTATTATTATTTGATTGATTAATTAATATTAATTTCTTGGTCGAGTTTTTTTATTAAAAGCCCATAGAACAATGAGAAAACTCTGTAATTTTTTCTATGGACTCATTAGGCCTGTAGTAATGTAGCTCCACTGCAACTTATCTCCTAGAAAACTCACCTGGTCCTAATTTCCACAGGCACTTCATCGTGCTGCTGGCATGCTCCAACACAGCCGAGGACCACCTTGAGTGGTGCGGCCTGATTGAGTCCAAGATCCGTCATCTAATTGGCAACCTGGAGCGCAACCAGCACATCACGTTGGCCCACGTGAACCCAGAGGTGTACCCACAGCCAGAGGCGTCCACGTAAGTGTGCCCTCCAGCACTGGTTCTTCTGACCAGAAGCTAACATTTGTCTTGCTTTTTACAGGGAAAAGTTCTGCTCCATGTGGTTCATTGGATTGGTGTTTGCCAAGACCGAGAACCTTAACGTAGATCTTACCTACGATATCCAGTCCTTCACTGACTCAGGTAACTGGCATGCTGCTGTTGTTTTTACTATTGTAGAAATCACTGCTTTTTGTATATATTTCACTTTTAATATAAAATTAAAAGCTTAGTTTAGGGAGTTGTTGCTTTTTAAAGTAAGAACCCTCTCTGAAATTATTTCAATATGAAAAAATTAATACGTCTGGAGATGGAGGGAGTAGGACAGCAAAATTCATCTTGAATTGATAACAACCCCTTCCTGCTATTCCACTGTTTCATGGTGTGTAGCTATGAAACGATGAAATCTCTAATATCAATTTCATACCAGTAGCTCCCTTTTCATTCGCTTCAGCGTCATGTTAGTAATGTGTTCTGTAACCTTACGTCAATGCGTGACAGAAGAAGGTAATGTGTTTAAAGAGCATGTGTCTTAAGTCTTAACAGTAAGTATGTGCTTAATGTGTTTTCTTCTTTTTACAGTTCATAGACAAGCTATGGGGAAAATGTTGAAAGATGGAATGAAAATTGAAGCAAGGCATGTAAAAAGGTAAAAGATTTGACAAAATTACCTTTAATTATGGTTTAAAGTTGCAATTTTATTATTTAAATTATGTATTGTTTTCAGAAAGCAGTTGCATCAGTACTTATCTCCAAGCATGGCTAGCCTATGGAAGCGAGAGCGTAAGGTAGGTTTTAAAGTAAAGAAAGGTCACAATACGTCACATTCACTTCTCTTCTTTCTATGTCCGCAGTCCAGTACGGGAACTCCTAACACCCACTTGAACGGCAGCACAGACAGTATATCGACTACGCCCACGTCTGCACGCAAGAGGAAGTCAGATGGTCCCGTTGATGCTCAGCTGAGTAAGCAGCGACTGGTGGACGGAGATGTAAGTTATCGGCGACAATCTCCGCTCGGGAGCAAGTCGTGAGAGAGTGGATTGTTGCAGACTGACCCCGACATCCTGGTGATGAGATGCAATGAAGAAGATTCCAATTCAATGTCCCTAGATGATAGCTTTTTATCTCAGAAAGAACCCTCTCAAATGTCAATCACTCAGGATAGTGAAAATGGTTCACAAAAAGATCCCCCTATTATTGAAAAAATTGTTGAAAAAAATGATGACGAAGAAATTTTACCAGAAACAATACCAGAACAGGTTTGTAAATCTTTCTCTAGAATTCATTTAGTTTCTTATTAATTATTATTATTTTTTATGTTTAATTGTACCTTGTACCTTATATACTGTAAATACTGATAATATTTAATTTTTATAAATGCATAAAAGACATTATATTAATAAAATATAGATTTAAAAAAACAATGTATGAAGACTTATTTTATTTCAATTTCATTTTTCTCTAGTCGAGTTGCTAAAAACAAAAGTATCTAGTATTTTGTACTCTAGTATTTTGTCCCTTATCCCAAATAATGAGCTATCTGCCTACCACAGTCATGTGCAATTATGAGCTTTCTGCTTTAAAGCCCACAATTGCACTCTGACTGCTCAATGTTACTAGACATATTGCTCATTATTCCAGACGAGGGACGTTTTTATAAATACTTTTAGTTTTGGTTACTTGACTTAATTTAAAACTTATTACCACAGAAGAGAACATGGGCTGACTAGGTAATGAATTTGCTTCTTATTTTAGCTGTAGTCTGGTAGTTTGAGAGTGACCCTCACCCTATGGTTATGCCTCAGGTTCTTGACTCGAGCCCACAGCAGGCCCAGCAACCACAGCCGACAGCGTGCTCCTGACCTCAACAAACCCCCTCAACTCTGCTGGAAACTGTAAGTCAGGGCGACTAGACCCGTAGCTGTCTTGACATTCACAGACCCCTCTGGGAACTGTAAGCTACGACAACCAGCCGCACTGCTGCTGTGACCCCTGCTGGAAACTGTAAGTCAGGGCAAATAGCCAAGCTGCTGCTGCCTAACGTCACTGACATGTTACGGTATCGTTATAAATAAGTTTCCCTTCTTTTTAATAATCTATCTTTTCATTTATATTTTTTAAAATCTTTTAATTTTAAGAATATTATCATTATTTTTTTTCTTTTTACTTATTTACGGGATAAATATTTATTTATGAAAAATAATAATATAATTATAGGTTACATTGGGTTTTATTTTGTAGTGTATGAAACAAAAATATTGTCGTTATTTTTAATTAAATGCAATGACATTTGCATTTTTATTTCTTTCATTTTCATTTTGTGTACTAATGTAAACTATTTTATAACTTCTGATTATGATCCCTTGTTACCTTTTCTCCCATAGAACCCCCTTTTTTCAAGATAGTTACTAATCCTATATGTAAAGAGATGGAGAAATCAAGAATGAAATTAAAATATTATATCTAAATATTTAAATTAGGCAATACCTACCGCTTGATCTCTTCATTTCTTGGCTGTGTACTTTTTTTTACCCTCTACTGTATTTCCTGGTTATAATAACCATGCATAAAATACAGTGTAATCTTCATTTTGTTAACAAATGTCACTATCACTCTTAACTATAGGCTACTACCATTTGCACTCATTAATATAATTGGTCATTCCCTCAATGTTGTTGCACATGTAAGTTTATGAGTATATCGATAGCTTTATATGCTAAAGCACTATCTCGTAATCTATGCCCGCGGTATTGGTAAATATGTAATTGTTGTACATTACTGTAGGGGAAGTTGCATGTTGCCCCTGTAGTTGACAAAAGAATTGTAATGTTTTCTAAGTTGGGTTACTTGTTTGCTTATGGGCTGTAATAATTACAGCCGCAATGTTATATGACTGCGTCTAAGCATATGAAGCCATTGATAAACCAAAATAAGTGTGCATGTCTCCTGTGTGTTCCATTTAATAATAATAATAAAATAATATTATTATTTAGTGGCTTTGTACAGAAATTATTAAGATAACAAAAAATTAAATGTGTAGAAAAAATACTTCTATAATAATAAAATTATTTGTATGATATATATTATATTTTTCCCCATTTTATTAATAATGGAATATTGGTAACTTCAATCTATCATTGTTCTTCAATCAGAAAGTAGTGGAGAACTTCTTTTTTTATATATAAATAATATAAATATATTTTAGATGGATGGTTAGTAAAATATCTAGAGTATTTTTAGGGTGCTTATGCCACTAACTATAGGGACGTGCGTGTGTCAGGATTTATAATAAGTACCGAGGTATATTTTGTTCCCACTGTGTGTACTTGGACTGCAGTTTTGTCACACTTGTAGTGTAGAGACTCTTCTTGAATATGCCAGCCTCGATCGTCATGTACTGTACATTCTCTGTATCAATTTTAATGAAACAATAAAAATTTAATAAAAAATATATTTAAAATAGACCTTGTGATTTCATAATTTGCCTCTAGATATTATTTTATAGGATATTTTTTTTTTAATTATAATTTATATGAATAAATATATGAATAGAAGTATATATATTTATCAAAATATATATGCACAATATTTACCTCAATTTTTATTTTCAGTTACATAATGAGATTAAAAAAAAAAAATCAGTTTAGTTGATATTATTTTAGATAGAAACAATGAAAATAGAACTAATAATGCTAGAAATTATGAAATGACGTCATATAAATCGACTGTACCACTGACTCAGACTTTACAAGATCGCCGTTTCAACATGCAAAATTCTTCAGTGGTAGACGAGATACGTAGAGATCGAGTTCCTGAGCATGACGACGGGTGGCGCATGAAGCCGGCCAGTCATGGTAAAAGAAGTAAACAAACCTTGACCTTCAACAAACCACCAGTGTCTACGAGAAATCGTTTTGAGATTTTCAAGGAGCAAACATTTAGGGATGAATTTCCACGAATTAACACTTCACAAAGAATACAACTTGCATCCAATATTAAGATAATTAGAGGAAACCTTTTTTCTGCTCCTTTTGATTGTGCCCTAGTTCACTGTGTTGCAGCGGACTTTTTATGTGGGCGTGGCATTGCCACACAATTTAAAAAATTATTTGGCAACTTAGAGAATATGATAAATCAGCTACGTCGACCAGGCCAAGTCGCGGTGGACACAAGGAGCAGTGATGAATGGAAATATATATTCCATCTTGTCACAAAAGAAATGTCTACACAAAAGCCAGAGTTGAAGGACATAATTTCGAGCCTCTGTGAGCTTCGGCAATGCTGTCACATTCTTAAAATTAAGAAGATTGCATTGCCAAAAATTGCATGCGGAAGAGATCACATGAAATGGGAGTGTATTTTGCAGGAGATAAACTCCATCTTTGGCGACACTGGAATAGACGTCACTATTTACACTGCCACGAGAAGTGACGTAAAATCATTCTCCCGTGCTGCGCAAGCTACTCGGCAGACAAACCCATCGTCAGGTCCACAACAAAATGGATCTCCAAGCAGTGTATCTCAAGGGCTCACATCTCCTCCTCGCTCTGGGAGGACCACGTCGGTAACCCCTAAGCGGGCTCTCTTGGTCTGCTCTCCCGACGCTGAGATGCACGAGGAGGCCAAGAAAAACAGCGGGCGGGATGCGATAGTCCTCACTACCAGTACGATGGAGCGCGAGGTAGAGAGGAGCAGGCAGGCTGCCATGGACATCCCCTCATTGTCGTCGACGACCAGTTTGGTGTCTCTCACGACCTCGGGGTCGCCGGATGGTGAAGTAGTAGTGAAGTCGGACACCCCGGCGTCTGGTGAGCACTCTACATCCCCCAACGCTCCCCCACATAACCAACTTCATGGTGTGAATCTAGATTCCGCCCCTAGTGCTCCCACGCTCTCCCAGTTCACCCAAGATAATAGTAGTGTCGTGTCAGCCTCACCCAGCTTATTTCCCGCAGTGCAAGCTAGTGAACTTGAAAGGTATGAAAAAGTAGTAAAAGCAGGGGATTTAAATGAATCTGTGTCAGATAGTTTTAATAAATTTTGTGAGGAAACCTTAATGGAAGATAACGTATACGAGCAGAATGAACCTCAAACCAATTTAAAATGTGATTCAAATGTTATAATTAGTCCAAGACAACTGAGACCGAGAAATTTGTCACAAAATTTTCAAACAACAAAGGTGCAGTTCAAAAAATCTTGAATAATAATAATAATTCATACATTATTTTACAATTAAACATTCCAGGTCTTAAGTCAAAATTAAGTTTATTTGAGTCTCTCCTGGAATTAGAAAATATAGATATTGCTATTATATGTGAGCATGGTCTTAAAGAGGAAGAGATAAATACTATTAAATTTACCAATTATAAATTAACAGCTTCCTTTTGTAGAACTCAACATGCAAAAGGGGGCGTGGCAATATTTTCTAAAAATTTATTAAATATTGTGAAAGTTCATGTGACATCTATAGAATTAAATTTTGAATGCTGCCTTGCTAAATTTAAAGTAAATCAGTCGCAAAATATTTTTCTTGCGTCAATTTACAGGTCTCCAACTAATAAAAAGAATATGAATCATGTAGACGATAAAGGTATAAATAAATTTTTAGAAAATTTTGAAAATATGTGCATAAAAATTATAAATTTATGCAAACCAAATGATAAAATTTTATTAGCTGGTGATATAAATATTAATATTTTAAAGGTAAATAAAAATGTTACTTCTTACACAGATTTATTGCAATCATTTGGTCTGCATATTTTAAATCAACAACCAACTAGAGTGGCCTGTAATAAATCCAATAATAAAACTGCTACTCTAATCGATCATACAATAGTAAAAAATTTTGATCTAAAGACATTATGTGTCAGTAAAGACACAATTTTGTCAGATCATAAGTATACAATTGTAAAGTTTGAACTAGACAAAAAGAACAATACACTATTTAATAATATTTTAACTTTCTCATCAAGACAGTTTAGTAAAGAGAATTTTGAATATTTATTTAGGATGTTAATAAGAGAAAACTGGGACTCACTTTTAATACCTGGAGTGGATTTAGAAAGAAAATGGGAACTGTTTTTTGAAATATTTATTTTTTATTTTAATGAAGCATTCCCAAAAATTAAAAGGAAAATTAAGAACAGTATAAAAAAACCCAGCTGGATAACAAAAAATCCGCAGCTAATATCTGAAGGACATGAATTGAAAGAACTTTTTATTCAGGCTAAATATATAAATTCTGAGTTGCTGCCGGAATATAAAAATTTACTAAAAGTTCATAAACAGAAAATTTGTGTTGCTAAACTTGATGATAATAGCGCTAAAATTAAAAATGCGGACAATAAAATTAAAGCCAGTTGGGAAATAATTAAAAGTGGTTGTAACATGTCATCATCAAAAAATTCAAAGTGTATATCAGACATAAAATTTAATGGGAATATAATATCGTCCCCAATAGAAATAAGCAATATATACAATAATTTTTTTGTTAAAACAATAGAAAATTTAATTAACAGTAATATTGATAGTATTAACAAAAAAGAAAATTACGGATTAAATGAAATTGTTGACCAAAAAGAAGTAGTAGCTAATTTTCAATTTAAAAAAATTCATTATTTAAAACTAATTGAACATATAAACGCACTCCCCAACAAAAACGCTGCAGGTCCGGACGAAGTGCCGTATACAGTAGTTAAGTATTGTAAGAATTTGCTTGCGGTACCGCTAACATCTCTTATAAACGATTCAATCGCAGAATGTGTCTTTCCTCGTATTTTGAAACTGTCTTGTGTCCTCCCGTTTTTAAAAGAGGGGGATAAACAAGTAATTGATAATTATAGGGGCATATCGAAACCATCAGTTTTTGCAAAATTGTTTGAGAGTATACTGGATGAGCAATTGACTGAGTATAGAATAGAAAATAATCTTATATCTAAAAATGAACATGGTTTCGTTAAAAACAGGTCCACGACAACGGCAGCTTTTGATCTGTTAAACACTATTTATTCAGCAATCGATAAAAAAAAGTTTTGTGTGGTAATTTTTTTTGATCTGTCAAAAGCGTTCGATACACTAAATAAAGAAATTGTAACTGGTCAACTTAAAAATATTGGTTGTGACACTAAAAGCGTAAAATTAATAGATTCTTATCTGTCTTCCCGTCAACAGTACGTAGAAATAAATAAAACGTCAGAGGGTCAAAAGCATAGTGTTAAATCAGACACCCTAACGCTGTCAGTAGGGGTTCCCCAGGGTGGAAAAATTTCCCCGACTTTGTTTGGAATTGGGACGAATGAATTGCCGAAAAGCATCCCCGATGCTACAATAATAAAATATGCAGATGACACTACAGCCATTATTACTGGTGATTCGGAGGATGATGTAATACAGAAAGCAAATAAAACATTAATTGATATGAAAAATTGGTGTAACCACAACGAATTAATATTAAATGATAAGAAGACAGTGTTTATGCAATTTCACACAGCTAGAAATATTCAATGTCATAGTTATCTACTTAAAATAAAAAATAAAGCCATTAAAAGAGTAGTAAAAACAAAATTTTTAGGTTTTACTATACACGAAAATTTGGATTGGAAATTCCACATGGAAGATGTAATAAAAAAAATAAACTCAGGCAATTTTGTTCTATACTCAATAAGGGACCATGTATCATTAGAAGCATTATTTTCGATTTATTATGCGTACGTTTACTCGCACCTATCATATGGCTTAATTTTTTATGGATCAAATGAGCAATCTATTTCAAGGTTATTTATAGCTCAAAAACGAGCACTGAGAACAATGTTAAGGTTTAAAAAGAGAGACTCATGTGTTACTCATTTTAAAAATAATAATATGCTCACATTACCATGTATGTATGTATTAAGCTGTGCATTATTTAAAAGAAAACATTTCGAATTGTATGAACATCAAAACCATGTATACCAAACTAGAAATAAGGAGAAAACTGTTATTGTAAGTCATAAATCTGCATTATTAGAAAAAAGTCCACTCTACCAATCGGCAAAAATTTATGATTTTTTGCCAGCATGTATAAGAAATATTGAGAGTGATATTCTGTTTAAAACGAAGCTTAAAGATGTACTTATTAAGAAAGAATTCTATTCAGTTAAAATGTTTTTTGCAAATAAACTCTCAGAACAGTGTCTTCAAGATGGTTAAAAAATGTGCAAGTATTTTATAGTGATATAAGACATTTCTTATGTTGATAATGAATTTTATTGTGTATTTTAAGGTTCATATGTTTATTTGTGACGTGATCAATGTTGTATTGTACAACCAGTATCGAAATAAAATTATTATTATTATTATTATTATTATTATTAACACTATATTATGTACTTGCTAAACTCATAGCAAGTCATAGCTCATTATACAGCTGTATATGTTGAATTTTATTATTATTATTTTCTATCATCTAATTGATAAATAGAAAAACATATAGCGCTAGCTGGTTAATGAAACAATAATTATTATAACAAGGAGTTATATAGATATAATTTAAGGGTAAGATAACACGAACAATCGATTGTTGTAGTCCCATTTGATTATCATGTAAACCTTAGCAACCTCATAATAATTCTGATTTTTTTTTTAGAGACAGTTCTTAGCACCAAAAAAATGGAAAAAATTTCAAAACAATCGGACGATCCAATTTTTTTAACGAATTTTTTAAATTTTCAGTATATAGGGCTTTCCCATGGAGACCTAAACTAAGAAATTCATTTAAAAAAAAATTGGATCGTCTGATTGTTTTGAAATTTTTTCCATCTTTTTGGTGCTAAGAACTGTCTCTAAAAAAAAATCAGAGTTATTATGAGGTTGCTAAGGTTTACATGATAATCAAATGGGACTACAACAATCGATTGTTCGTGTTATCTTACCCTTAAAATTGTTTTATTTTAAAGAGAGTTTTTATCATTCCAAGTTGTCGTCTGCCATGTACGTGATAAATGATAATTAATTTTGGCATTGATTATAAAAAAAATAATATATACATTGTGCATGCATATTATAGATAATAGGACTGTTCGTAAATACACAATCAGAAAGAATATATCGATTATTTGTGATGAACCTTATTTTCCATGTACATAAGGTTCATCACAAATAATCATCGATTCCTTCTGATTGTGTATTTACGAACAGACCTAATTACAGGTTAATTAAATCTGTTATATATTAATTTTACTATAAATAAATCTACTAATGAGCTCTCTCTATTATTTATGAAAATGTACTATATAAATAAATAAATATATTTAATTAAGCATAATAATTACTGATATAGTGTAAATTTTAAAATTAATACTCAACATAAAATAAGGATTCGAATATATCGTGTATTTTAATATTATATATATAATACGATTAATTAAAGTACATATATTATAATATCCTTGACGCCATTTTTACCCTTTCGGGTGTGATATTATTTACCATATATGGTACACATAAGTACGGCATAGATTAATTATGCAATACCAAAAGTAGTAGTGGTACGTAGTACTGAGAAGATCATTTCATTCATAAAATATTTTCAAACCAGCTATCATGCAGAGAATATATTTTTTTTATATAGACGCGCATAATACGTGCGCGAAGTGTTGCCTATATTGCAAGGCGCACGCGCCGTGGATGCTGCACATCATCTGCTGCTGCTGTAGCCTGGGCGATATCAGCAAGAAGTGGACCACCAGCAGAATGGCGCCTAACTTTACCAGAGACTAAGTTTTAGCTTGAAGTTCTTGAAGGTAAGTTGAGGTATGTGTATGTCACGCCACGGAGCGTGTTAGATTCGCAGGGGAGAGATTATGAGGGGTGGGAGCGTGCGGTCCGGGCGGGCATCTCGGGACCGGGGTATTGACGTTCTGTTGGGGTGGCGCCTCATCCCTGCTGCAGCCAGGCGCCACTGCCGACGCCACCACCCCATTATTATGCTGCAGTACTGTGACCTAACTCCAGCTATAAAATGTACAAATAATGATTATATGACCCAATATATTTTTTTTAAACTAAATTGGAATTATGTTTTCAATTTTTATTTTTATATATCACTAATTTATGTGTTTTTGAGATGATAATATACAAAATCTAGCAATTTTAGTGTTATTTCTCTCATAATTTTATATTAAATTGTATATTCATTTAAGGTACATATAATATATGTTACATTATATTTTATATATATTATATAATTAGGTTAAAAAATTGTGAAAATAAAAACGCGCGTACATAATTTTCTCGTTACAAAATTCCTCGATCTAAACGTAATAATATTTCTGGTGGTGAAAACAGTTTTATGGAAAACAGTGAATTATTTTGGTTGAAATAATTTTAAAAAGCTATACATGAAATATTAATGAGGTACGTGATTGCTCCTTTGGTAATTGACGTGATAATTATAGTTTGTCAGTCACGCAACAGCAAAATTATCACGAACTTCCGGGGCAAAACTTGGCAGCACTGATGAGTCGAAAGATCAATAACTAAATATTTACTGATGAGGCTTTAACGATTTCGCATCGTTTTATCGCACTTCGATGCTTTCATACTTCTTAACTAATCTGTCGGAAAATAATGAAAGCAAAAATAATAATAATAATAATGTTGTTCAACATAACGTATAGCAAATAGCACTTTCATAGCAAATATTATTATAATTTAAACTATTAGCAATTTTTGAATTAACTAATATAGTAATATAGTTGTTGTATTTATTCAAAAGTGTAAATATTTCAGTTGTATCATAGTAGTTAGTACATTTTATTCCATGAACATATTACAGGGAATTAAATTAATTATTAGTACCCCAAAAGAATAATTTAATTTGAAATCTTGGTCTATATTTATTATAATACATATTGATACTATATAGTATATTATTATTGCATTTATATTTATTTATTTATTTATTTATTTATTTATTTATTTATTTATTTATTTATTTATTTATTTATTTATTTATTTATTTATTTATTTATTTATTTATTTATTTTATTTCACCCAAATACATATTGCATATATGACACAATAGAAAAAAAGGGGTGGGGATAACATACAAAGCATCAATGACACTATATCACAAATAAATGTGGCAGTTATCCTTAATTAATATTTATATATGTATCTTAATTCTTAAGTGACTATAAATATTTGTATAAACTATAATGATATTAATGATCATGCATCACGCATGGCGGCACGCACCAACAACCTACACCATATACGAAAGCAAATATCATAGCAGGGTATATACACATGCAATTCTTAAGACGTTGCATTTTAGTCCTTGACAAAATTAATAGCCTTCAAGATGTGGGTCTCATGCATGTCATGTATATTACGTTTTGAATTTTTATTTTCCCGTTTCATATTTTCACCGTCATGTTTTAGTCGATTTAATTAAAAACAAATGTTTTGTAACTTAAATTGTAATTAAAATATCAAATTTAATCAAATTAAAAACACTTGGAGATTATAGAGATGAAAACATTAAAATAAGGTAAAATTATTACTGATTTTTTTTTTTTTTTTAATCTGGCAGACCTAAATTATACGTATTGGTAAAAATTTAAGCTATTTTTTACCAATTTATATATATATATATATATATATATATATATATATATATATATATATATATATATATATATATATATATATGAATAAATTTTGCTTTTGCCAACATACCTTATTATATAATATATATTATTTGCACTGCAAGATTATGATTTGCAAAGTTCTATATTATGCTAAGAAAATGTTGAATACACTAGCTTTTGTAAGTATTATTATCTTATAATTCGATCACACCAAAATTTATGGTAGAATGGCAATATTAAAAAATATTATATAATATACATCATTATACTATAAAATTTGTATGTTATTTATTTGTATCAGAGATTAGTGGAGAGAGATATAATGATAATGTACGTGACAAAGGTTTATAACTCGATCGTATTGACTTATGAGTCTTATGTCGTAAAACTCTCCCTCTTTTGTGTTAAAGTTTGAAGTGGCTCCTCTCTTTCTCTGGTATATATATCATATACACGACGACAAGGAGCTACTTGACCCTCTTGCAATGCCTTGCAGGGTAAAAGAATGGCGCTCTTTACGAGAGTCCTTCAAGGAGCGTTACTGCTCCTCGTGCCCGCGTGCGTCACCTCGCTGGCTCGTACTGACGTCACGTCTCCACCAGGTAAACAATTAATTACGATACTTATAATGACGATATTGGGTAGGGGGTTTGTAGAACGATATATAAGTATTTATTACATTATAGTTATATAACTTTTACATATATTAATTTATACTGTTAATCTTTCTTTACCTAGTAAACTGCTTTGACCTTTCGAATTAGTTAATTAGTAAAATTTGGTATATTATCTACTTTGCCATTGATTTGTTCTGAAATACCTGGACCTGGACTGATGTATATATAAAAATTATAATTGACCAGTATAATAATTTCATGTGATGATCACTTCAGGGTCGAAGATAAACATCACTGGCACGCGGGTAGTGTTGCCACACCTGCAACAACCCCCAGTCCCTCCCCAAATCCGGGGTGGGGTGTTTCCTCCTGGACCCGCACCTGGAGAGGCAAAGGTGGCAGCGGCTGCGGCGGCGAAAACAGACCATGAGTATTACTCGTACGAGTACTCTGATGAACCGCTGACCAACGACAGCAGCGGGAGTGGACGAAGGTATGGTCGATCGTTCTATACAAATCAATTTTATTTAACTTTGAGAGCAAACCTTAAGATTAAGATTAAAAAAATCCTTTGAAATGACCCTGACGGAAGTATTGGTACATGCAGGGAGGCGGTGTCGTGGCTGGTGCCTGACCCCGATCAGCTGACGGCTGCTGAAGAGGCCGAGGCCGAGGAAGACACCGCCGAGGAGGAGGTGGAGCTACCAGACAACAGCCTTGCTGACGGTGACCTGCATGACCACGACATGATGGATAGCGTGATGTGAGTGACCTCCTCCCTTCCTCGCCGCAGTCACCAAAACGTTCTGTTTCTCAGGTACATCTACTTTGGGCCGAGTCCCCGTGCCGAGGGAGGGGCTAACGCCCAGGTGGTGCTTGCTGGAACGGCGGTGGCGCTGTTCGCCCAGGTTCTGACCGCGCTGGCTGCCGTGCGTAAGGCCCTGAGGGCTCGCTGTCGACGTCCCTCACCTGCAAGCGCGCTCGGGGCCTCGGCTGGTTCACTGCAGTCCGCCATGGTTCTTCTGCACACCGAGCTAGCCCTCGCTACCGCCTCGCTCGTTTTCATCTTCACGGTGCACGTGAGTATAATAGAAGCTTACAGTCAAATTTACATGATATTCCCTCCGGAAGTAGCCAGAAGTGTAAGGTTTCTGGTCTTCCTATTCATATTTCAGTGTTAAAATTTTACACATAGGTCAGTACTTCTACTTCAAAACATTCTGCAAAGTTTCAAAATTAAATTACAAACAGAAGAGCTGCAAACTTCACCCTTCCGGCTACTTCCGGAAAGAATTTCTCATTAATTTGACTGTAAATTAGAATATCATCGGGAGGTTAGGCAACCTTTTCAGCATTACAACTGAAATAAGTAAGCAGGAGAATATTTGAGTTTTCCAAAGTAATGCCCCTGCGTTTTATGCAGCCTGCTCCGTTTTGAAGCTGATGAAATTGCCTAATCTTACCAAAACATAACATTGCAGATTTTCAACTGACATAAAGTTTCAATCCTCCAGCGTTGAAATCTCTAGATGAATTTATACTGCAGGAATTTGAATAACCACTCGAGAGAAGAATTTATATTAAATTAATTAAAAACGTAACACGTTTCCTATTATTAATTCTACAATCAAATCACAGGGAGCAGATTTTAATCAAATAATAATAAAAAACACTCAAACAAACAAATTACGGAGCTAAAAATCTCCGTATAATAAATCAATTTCGTTCTTTCGATGCCAGCAATATTTGATTTGATTTGTTTATTGGATCCAATACAGAAATGCCATATTATGGATACATGATATATATAGTACATCTCCAACAAAAAAAACAACAACAACATATGTCAATTTTACAAAAACACACTTAACCTAGGCCTAAAACATTATTAAAAAATGTTTAAATGTTTAAAAAAAATATTAAATATACATGTACATATACACTAAGTTGTATTGTTCATTAAAGCATTACCAATTTGAAATATCACTATCTTAATTGTGTCTTGACTATCAGTTTTATGTTGTAACTTGGCGGTACGTGTTGCATTGCAGGGTACTGGTGACACTGCTCGGTGCCAGGCCGTGTCTCTTCTACTGCACTACCTCCACCTGAGCGCGGCGTGCTGGCTCACGGCCAACTGCGTGCGCGTGTTCCTGTGGCTGGCTCAGGAGGCCGCCCCACCCCACGAGCGGCCCTCCACCAGCACGCGAGCCCCCGGTCTGCAAGCCCTCGCCGTGGCCGCCTGGGCGCTGCCGCTGCTCCTTGTTCTGGTGAGACCACGCACTTGTTGTGAATGTTGCAATGAGACAATTTTGACTGCAGAACATATCTGCGATATGATATTTCAAGGCAGTGTACCAAAATCACAATGCCCCTTTAAATCTACTTAGCATTGAGGATAATTGATGAAAAGAGGAATATTAGAGTGTCGTATGTAATCATTTTCCCAGTCATTTTATTATGGAGAAAAAAATCTAGCCTCATGCAGACTGCATTAATGTTCGCAATTAAAACAGAAAAATGAAAAATAATGTCTATTCGATTTTTGTACAATGTATTTATTATTTTTTTTTTTTTAGTAAAAATACATTATAAAATAAGTTGAAAAATTATTAGTTTTTCTATAATATAGTTGTTGTAACTCATTACCATAGAGTGATATATTCAATATATCACTCTATGTCATTACTCAATTTGGTGCATTCTGTTATCATCATGTTATTGTTTTTAGTAACATGTAAAAATAATGAACATTTTAGACTTGTATCTAACCCCCTCAACCGCTGCGGTTGATCTCGAAGTCTCTTGCTCTCATGTTTTCCCCGATCGCCTGTGCAGGCGAGCTTCCTGGCACACCCCGAAGGCTACGAGGCACGCCGCTACTGCTGGCTCTCCGTGCAGAAGGGAATGCTCGTGTCCTTCCTGGCCCCCGTCGCAGCGCTCATCACGGTAACTTCAACAGCCTCTAGAAAGTTTGATTTCAAGTTTGAGAGGCTGCAGTAAGATTTGGTTTATTTTGGTGTAAACAGTTGTTGAATTGTGAAGTGACATTGGAATTGTTACATTAACGAATATTCCAATAAAAATTAATAAAAATTATAAATAATTTACCATGCATGCATGCATTAGCAACCAAAAGCCTTCGTTTCTATTTTTCATTACTTTCATAATTATTATTATTACAATATATTATATACTTAAATAATTATAAGCTGAAAATATTTCTACCAAAATGTTAAACATAATACTTGTTGCTTCTGAAGAGAGCTATAGTAGAACCATCATATGGTCAGCGCTGTCACTTTGATATGTGCATTCCTTTCTTATGTGCCATGTAAAAGTGACAGCGCTGACCATATGATGGTTCTACTATAGTATATAATTATATATATTTTTATAGCATTCAACTAGTATTCTAATTACTTTACTACAGGCCAACACTGCGCTGGCGGTGCTGGGAGTCCGTCGCGCACCACACAAGCTTCACAGCTCAGCGGCCGAAGACGCAGCTCGTCTCTCTCTGCGCCTCAGTGCAGGTGTGCTTCCTCTCTTCGCGGTGTCTTGGTTCTTCAGCGTGCTGGCCCTCGAGCAGCCGCAGTCGCTCGCCGCCGCCATCTTGTTCGCTGTCACCGCTGCGATTTTCGTGAGTACCCTAAACGTGGTTTTACTTGGACGTCGAGCGATTTTGGCGCTCTTGCTATGAAATCTTATGTCCCCATATAAAAACCCTCGTCCCCTATTGTTGAATGATGGACGACATAGCGGTCATAGCTAAAATTCCACAGCAAGTGAGTAATGTTTGTATTACCTCCTGTAAAAAATGGTCATATATATGGTATAATTATACCTATATTTTTTTGCATTGCTCCAAGTCTTATAAGTGGCTAATTTAACACTTTTATATGTGTCTACAGAACTGGTTCGTATTTGCGTGCTCCGCTTCTCTGTTCCCCGACTGTCCTCTGTCACCAATACGTTCTCCATTCCACCCTCTGGCTCTTCCTTCCGGTCCTCACTGCTCGCTGACTGGTCACCACATGACGTCATCACCCCCCTCACCATCTCAACATGACGCTCAGCCTCTCCTACCCGCTCCCACTACGTCTTGCGGTCGTGGATGGAGCCAGGGATGGACTCCACGCTCGCACCCTGAGATCCCTGCTTCACCTGTACGCAGGTAAGAACATCGTTCTCAGATACAAAAACTGTTGCTCTGATCCTCTGTACTTACTCAGGGTTGCAACATGGCGTGAGCGAGAAGGTACGGCGGGGGCTATGGCGGAGAACGATTGCTCGGGATCTGCGTCTCTTGGTGCGGGAGCTGAGGATGACTTGGAGGCCGAGGAGACGAGTGAGCTGCTGGAACTTCGACTGGAGAACATCAGCACCATCAGCACCTGAGCACCATCTGGTGAACATCGCAGTCATTAATCTTCTCGTCACTGTAATTGGCTCACTAATAATATTTTTCATTTTGTACTTAAGTAGACCTTCGATAGTTGTGTCATTCTTTGACCGCTTCGCAATGTTTGAAACACAATGAGCGTCTTCTTAGGTATGGAACAGAAATTTCCTGGTAATATATTGTATTGAAATTGGCTACGTGATTGTAAAAAACAAAAGGCATGCATCGATACTCCAGTTTTTTTCTCGGCCTAAAATAATAATAATAAGAAAAAATGATTAATTTAACAACATGTCTAAATTTTGCAGGTTAAGCATTGGTGAAACAATGCTCGCTAATTAGACATAGTAAGTTCACCCTCATAATTTCATGTACATAGATTCATTTTAAATCACAGTTTCCGTAATTAATATAAAATTTGATTGCTTTTTATTTGACATTACTCTGTTCCTTTTATGCTCAAAATAGATGTATTGTTCATATATAAGAAAAATTGCAGCAACATAAATTAAATATCTTGTTACAGCTTGTGAAAAAAACAAAAACGGTTGCTTCAAATTTGGAGCTGATTGTATACCGTTTGCTCAAATTTTAATTAGTTTTAAAATATTTTGGAACTAGAGAAATAATGTTTTTGTTTTTATTTATTAAACACAGATATAGTGAACATACAAAGAGGACATTTTGCTACAAAATAAATTCTTCCCGTTAAACACCAGATGTAAGCTTGATAAAATTACAACATTGAGATCCAATAACCAATATGATAATAATTAATATGATTGTGCTTGCTATGCAACGTTGTATATTAGCTGTAGTTGCACACTCAGATAATCATAAAGTGTTCGTTTACAATCTCCACGCCTTATAAATATGCAACCATCTTTACACTCACCATCGATACCAAATGATATATACACGCCCATAACCCTTCAGTATAATGGGCACACATCATTAAATTTGAAAATACATTCATGTTGAAACTATAGTTGCATAATTAATGTACAAAAGGCTGGTATTAAAGCAAATTTCATAATTATTTGAGTGTACTATATTGATTCTCATTTCTTTTTATTTTTTTTAAGGTACCCAAGTACTCAATTCCATAAAAGACTAAAATGTAAGATTGAAATTAACTTTATTTGTAATTTGACCAGTCGTTTTGAAGTTGTTAAAAAATGGATAGCATTAACCATTACAAAAAGTAGAACTTGCTCCCCCCCCCATCCCACTTCCCCTGTAAATTTGACCTGTAATACCTAAAAACAATCATACTGTCTTCGATAGTAGTTAATAATATAATCAAATTAATACTATAATCATGGTGCCCAATGTTTTTTGTCCAAAATATTCCCTCCTCATAAAAATATAACAAATATTATAAAGAAATTTGTTGCAAAAATCATTCATTGCTCGCATTAATCCATTTATTAGTAATAATATTATAATTCTCATATATTATAGCTGCATATTATATAATATAATTATAGCATTAAAAACATAGCTTAACCTAATTGCTGTATTATATAAATTATTATTTAAACTCTAGATAATATATAAAAAAACAAAATACAAAATTCTTCCCGGAATAGCCGGGAGATAAAAAATTTCCTGCCTTTTGATTTATACCTCTTCAAACTGTAAAATGAGATTTCAATCTTTCTGAAAAGTTTTAGTGAAAATGCCCACTTCCAGAAGTAATTTTGTATTGTTTAAACTGTACATGATAATTTATTGTTATTATTAATAATTATATGTAATAGATGCCACTATATTGTATACTGTACAGATTTGATTGCTCATTTAACTAATATTATTGTAATATTTGACAATAGTAAGTATCAATGATGACGTATATATATCTTGTTACTCTCCTCAAGTATCAAATCTAGCTATAAATAAATCTAGATTCTGGTTGTTCCTATAATAAGAAAAACTCTTCCCAACGGCAGGCAGCTTGCCTGAATTTTCAGTCATAAAAAATAAATCAACTTAAAAGATCAACTATTATATTAAGTGGATAATAAAAATTTTATGGATTTATATTAAATTAGGGGTGGCTTTAGGGAGTAAAAATAAATAGAATTTGACAAAAGTAAAAAAAAACATATTATAATATATTGAACTAAAATGCGTTGAATAAAAACAATTCAACATATTATATAACTCTTGTGATGGATTTTAGTCCAAATAAAAAGTTGCATTTTTTAGTATGTACTTCGTTCGATGATGGTGTAAGCAATTGGTATATTCAAATAATATGACTGGATCTTTTGCAATTTTAATCAGAGTAAGTAGAAACTATAACAATTTTCTAGACTATAAAATCAATATACAAGAGTTTGAAGTCTTATATTGTCTTCCCAAATCCCACTAATTAAATTAAACAAACTTAAACCTGAATAAAATTTCCACTGAAAATTCATGCAAGCCATTACATATTTAAAATATAAAAGAACTCATTATAAATAATCATTCCGATAATATAACAACTGTGGCAAAATAAAACAAATGTTTTAGAAATAAATTTTAAGGCAGACATCCTCTTTAAATGTTTAAATTACATGTTACAATGAAAAAAACACCAGTAAATTAACGATTGACATATTTTTAAAATATTCTGTACTGGATGCAAAAGTTCGACAAAGATCACTAAAAAAAATTGTAATTAAAATTTAGCCGTTAATTAAAATAATTATAAATAAGAAGCTACAATTTTTTTATAGTAAAATTTAAAAAAAAATGTATGTTATATTAACTTTGTAGTCTTTGTACATTGTACAGTAAATCACCTTGTTTCACTCTGTGAATATGTACAGTGCGCTTTTAAGCTTGATTGACATTAAAAAAATTAGTAATTTGAATAAAAAGTAAAATAAAGAACACCAGAATATTATACATTTTTAAAAAATTAATGTCTTAATTTTGAATGACAAGTTAGTGAAATTAAAATCACCAATGAAAATAATTATACTTAATATAAATTTTTTTAAAACTAAATCTATATATTTACAGCTAATCTACAATAACCTTAATTTCCATATATATTATAATATGTGTCTCAGATTTATTCCTATCTGGTGATTATTATTGAAAATCCTAAGACAGCAATACTGCATGTTATCAAAATATACTCTAGTTTATGATAGCTCAAATTATAATTAATTATAATTACCTTTTGGCATTATTTTAAGGCTTACTGAACGCTGTGTAATCCAAGGTACATAAATATTTAATTTTTTTGGTGATGTTCAGTAATAAAAATATATATAAACCTTGAATAATAAATAAAAATAATTTCAATGATGTTATTTCATAACATTATTAAATAAATATAACCATCCTAATAAGTAATAAATGATAATAATAAATATTAATTGTTTTATTATAAAACTATTTTCAAGTATTTGTAAACATTTATGTAATAGTATATAATATAATTATTATAAAATTGTATTTTAAATGCTTTATCTAAATAAATATTACATTTTTGGTTGTTTGTTTTATCTGCAATTTACTTTTATTTAAAGAATTTTTACAACCTCTTGATGTGATTAATTTATGACAACAATCACATTAATTAAATTTAAAATAAAATATACAATATATATAGATTACACAACAGGGAGGTAAAAATACTTGCAGGCAATTGGGCGAGAAATAGTAGAAATAGCTGCTACGACATTCATCCAGCTGCGAGAAAAAGAAACGTACAGTCAAATTTACATGATATTTCCTCCGGAAGTAGCCGGAAGTGTATAACGTTTACAGCTCTTCTCGCATGATTGTAATTCAGTTTCGAAATTTTGCAGTGGTTTGAAGTACAAGTTATGACCTATGTGTGAAATTAACGCTGAAATACGAATAGGAATGCCAGAAACCTTACACTTCCGGCTACTTCCGGAGGGAATATCAAGTTAATTTGACTGTAGCATTACCAATGGATTGGTCTCACGCTGTACCAAGGCGTAGGAGGGGAGGGGGGGATACACCTGTGCTTGATGACGTCACTCAACGTCACTGATTTTTTATTTCGGGAACACATTGCTGTGAAGAACTGAAAATTAATTTTTTTTTTCACATTTATTATAGCCCTCCTCATTTTTTTTTCACTTTAAAATATTTGAACAAATAAGAAGAAATTATGGAATAATGATATATTATAATAAATATGAAACGATAAAAAAATGCATTTATTAATTGCTATAATTATATATTTTCATTACAATTTTTATTTTAATATAAAAAAAAGGTATACAAAATGATACAATGTAAACTATAAAAGTTGAAATGTCATTACTTAAGAAACATTAAATTATCACAACGGATACAAAATATATAATAATACAATGGTGCTTACAAAAGAAACGTACAATAAGGCTGGAAAAGTTACAGACGTTTGTTCGCTTCTTGCTCTTATTTTAACCCCTGAAGTGTAGGCAATCCTTTGTGTCTGGAAGCCACGCGTTTTGCAGCTCTGCCAGGGGCATTTCTCTCTCTCTCTCTCTCTCTCTCTCTCTCTCTCTCTCTCTCTCTCTCTCTCTCTCTCTCTCTCTCTCTCTCTCTCTCTCTCTCTCTCTCCCCTCTCCACAACGTCTGCTGTTCACCGTGTCACCGCACTTAAGCAAAATTAAAAACTTCATCCCTCCACCAATGTGCCAGCTATTATGTAACTGCAATAGAGCAAGAAAAAAATATAAAACATTTTTTCACCTACATTGGAGATTTTATTATGATGAACGTACAATCTACGGTAAGAGAAAATAAAATAAAATTTTATAAAATGTAATTTAATTTATTAAATATGAGAATATAATTATTCTTTCCTTTTTTATCAAGCTTTATAATTGGATATACTTCTACTTACTATTCTGTATAATTATACCTCACTGTAAGTTTGAAACCCTGAAACTTCCGAAATCCCAATTAATTTGCTTGTTTCGCGGGCGCATTGGGAATGGGGGCTGCCAAGGCCTGACAATCTATCCTGGCATTTTGCCTGTGACTGAGGGAAACGTGGAAATCTCAGCCAGCTAGGTCTATCTAGGATGGACGCTTCTCGCTACAGCTTTTGTCAATGGACCGGAAGTGCAATGGTTTTATGCCAGGGGAACCATGACACATTAGTGAAAAAGCGTAACTTGAAACATTATTTTTGTCGAAAATTTTATCACATCCATTGCAATTACTAACCATGCTCGGTGTTGCTTAACTTTGGTGATATGAAAATAGACGCACTCAAACTCACTATAACGCCACAATATCGTTGTACAATAACAAACGTCAATATATCTACTTTTTTAAAACAAATAAATTTTAAGTAATAAATAATAAATGATTTATTTAGTCATTTTAGTCAGATGTTTTGTCAGTATATATAATATATGTAACATGACAAAATGTTGTTTCAGTTCGTATTACGGTTAGTAGATTATATCTGTAACACTGTCATGATGTTTAAAATCTCTCTTGGCACACATTATTGTATACACACACACACACATAAGAACAGAGAGGGGAATGCTTTATTTCACGGCTCACCACTTCAATTAAGTCATTTACAAGGATGGACGAGCTAGTTGGCTCGTTTGCTATTCCCGGTAGAATGAGCGAGTGTTTACTCAGATGCAGTAGCCACCCACCAACAAACCTCCCAGCTCAAAGACTCGCCGCCACCACATCCGCTATATTTACCAGCACCTTTGCCCCACCTGCGTGGCTGTCTTGGCTCAAGCCTCGCCTCATGAATCAGCTGGTAGACACCTGACGTCGTCCCGCGTGACACGTTCACTTTATCTAACACCATCGCTTACATCTTTTGAATCAATCACCGTATTTTATATTCTTATGGGATACAGTTTATGATGAATTATTTGTTATATATAGAATTTTACTTTTTATTGTATCAAAGAATAATAATATTATAATAAAATATCAGCTTCAATATAAGATGAAAGCAATAGACATAATTATATATAATATAATTGAGGCCATTAGGATCAAAACAGCCTATATCCAAGATAAGCTGGAATTCAATTTTTGAGCCTCAGCTATAATATACATCAACAATGATTTTTTCAGACCACATTTGAACCTGCAAGTCTTTCCAAATCCAGGTTTAAAAGGGATCTGAAAAAATTATTGTTGATGTAGCTGAGGCTTGAAAATTCAATTCCAGCTTGCCTTGGATGTAGGCTGTTTTGATCCTAATGGCCTCTCATATATACCATCAGGCTGCTGCAATAAATATATATATAACTCTGAAAGTGGAATTTTATTTTGAAAAAGACTGCAGTAACATAAATGCACAAATATTAATTATTTTTTAACTAAAGGAAGTCATAATAATTTATTAATTGTTAAATTTCTTTTACTAGACAATTAAGTGTTAAAATAAATATTTTAAATTTTAATATTTTCATTTAAAATTATTTTAATGATAATGATTTTGATGATATTTTAGTTATAAAAATTATTAAGGTACATCAAAGTGTACCTCTATGTAATCTATTTTTGTGTATAATATGCGGTATATTTTTACGAAATCAAGTGATTTTTAACCGTATGGATTTAAATCTGGTAACTATGGTACCTAAATCAATGTCCTTGCTCATTTCATACAAATGGTGTGAAATTGAAAAATCTGAGTATGTTTTATCTAAAAGCATGCACATAATGTATATTATAAATATTGCACGCTAATTTATCCCAGCATCCTCTATTATTATAACTAAAAGCTTTCAGGAAAATATATTTTAAAAGCCTTTAGTACACAATGTTAATATCATTATTAAAAAGAGGTTATTCACATAAACTGATAGAAAATATACGAATATTACGAAGTTCCAATATTATAGGGAAAATAGAATTAATTTTATCATTGAAATATTTCCTATATTTCCGTTCTACATTTTGTCAACATGCAGTTTGCTGCATTATAACTTGAAATAAGATTGCTGGGTATAGGGTAAATATATGACAGGAAATGAAACGACCTGTCATATGATATACACCTTAAGACATCATTTTCTGTAATCAGTCACTTTGTCTAATATGGAAGTGTTGAAATGTGAACTTAAAAACTTCAATGTTTTTGTGATGGTTGCATCCTTTTATATATCTTCATTTAAAGTTTCAAACAGGCAGCCCTTTGTCTCCTTATATAAATGGACAACATACATGAAAATTTTTTATTCTAGAAATGAATAGAGAGCACCAAATAATGCTACTCTGATTTTTTTCAGATTTTTTTGAGACCCGGAACTATTTTTAAATAATTATTGAAAGTTCTTCAAGTTAATTTGGCACCCCTGAATCCTTAATAAAAAAGAGAGGATCGAGACGCCTATTGATGCCTCCAGGTGATGCCTCCAGGGGGCGTGGCCGCACTTTCAAAAATTATTTAAAAATAGTTCTGGGTTTCAAAAAAATCTGAAAAAATTCAGAGTAGCATAATTTGGTACCCTCTATTCAGTTCTGCAATAAATTTTTTTATGTATGTTGTCCATTGTAGCAAATCATGTATATATAAGGTATAACGTTAGAGCTGTCTCAAGGTTTACATTTTAAATCAAACGCATGCAGCAGTTGGTATATTAATTATACTTCTTTGTTTTATAAAAACATAGCGTACAAAAAATAATACAAGTCTGCATATTTGTATTTTTTATTAATGAAGTGTAAGTGAAATCTGACATCACAAGTTAATTTATGATGAGACGTTTCATAATAATTTCTCTACTTCTGCGACAGCTCAAAATTACTCGGCTATTTATATCTTCAGGCTAATTTTATAAACTTGAGGTATGAAATAAAATTCTTGCTGTCATATCTTTTTGCTAAATGTTTTTTAATGTTCCTTTCAGTGTCAAATATTTTAGATATATATGCGTTGGATGTTAATTGAAGCAAAAGTCTATGCATTTTGGTAATAACCATGAACACATAAATGAATTTTTTTAAACTATATAATATGAATTAAAAACAATCAAATTTAATTAACGAAATTATTTGTTCACTAACCAGTTGAAGTTACCATATAAAAGAAAAAAAAATGAATTTACAATTCAGGAAAGTTTTCATTTTATACTGTACACCTTGGGACAGCATAAACGTTACCCTCGCATAAATATATGATTCCATGATTTTTGCTTGAATTGCACTAATTTACATTGGGTAAACGTCAGGTAAGAGGAGCACTATGTGCTCTAACTACCCCACAAATCATTAAGTTAAGGTTCACCACACGCGTCCATAGGCTGCGTGGTATCGCATACAAACAAAACATGGTTAACGTTCGTTGGTGTCTTAAAGTGTAAATATGAAATACCCTAACCTTAAACAGTATACTGCACCATTGAAATACATAAAAATACTAAGTTAAGTATATTAAGAAAAAAATTATAATCTTATGTTGTTGTTTCCAATTTCAAAAATCATAATTAAGACATCCTGTTCTTAAGATATGTTCAGACAAATAACGTTGTACATACGTCCGCAATGGTAGCGCAAGCGTGACATGTACCATTAATTTGTTGCGCCATTATGGAAGAGGGCGGGGGGAGAGGGAGACATCTTACGTTTTTCTATCAGCAAAAACTATTGACCTTTATAATATTTCCTCATAATTTATAAGTTACGTTACAAATATATATTATACTCAAGCTATAATTGCCCAACGTTCCAATTATTCTATGTTATAAGAGCATTAATTAATTACAAGTTATATTTTTTGGATGAAAATAAAATATAAATCTTGTAATGTAATTAAGGCATGCATGTTTTAGCAGAAATGCCATTTTTTTTTTTAGAGAAACAATATAATCATAACAAGCTCTGTGTTCGAGTGTTGTAATTTTTTTCCAGTTTTGTTTAAATTATTAAAATATAATTGTCATGAGGTTTAAGGCATGCAAGTTTAGGTCCCTAGATATAATATATATATTATATATATATATATATATATATATATATATATATATATATATATATATATATATATATATATATATATATATATATATATAGACTGTTAAAAATCTAAATAATATGAGGATAATTTAAAAAAAATGTATAATAGCGCAAAAAAAAAAATGGTTTAAAGTTAATAATGTATTGCACGATGTATATTATGATGTTCATTAATATACAAAACACAGTTTTTTTTTACTTTACTGCCTTCATATTGAAGAAGATAACAGTGTATTTTGTTGTTTTCTTACATATGAATTGCATTTTTGTTACCTATATATTTCCTCCTTTTTTTTAACTCTTTTCAAATTAAAATTTAATGGTGTGGAAATAATGCTGCAGTGAAAATCTGTAAAATCAATAAATAAAAATATAATAGTAAAAACAAGTTCTATTGTTTTTTTTTTAAAGGTTTGAAAGTTCCTTTGTCTATTATATATATTACACCGTACTATATTTACACTTCTGAACACTACACACTTTACTCTTGCTTTGTTCGTATAGGAGGCATTATCACAAACATATCTTATGGAGGCGTGGTGAACCAAAACTCTTTTGATATTGATAGAAATGATAGACTTACCTTACCCACAAAATTGCAAATCTGCAACCCTCTATAGAAGCTGCAATTCTAGCAAGCGAGATAGGAATAAAATTCGTGCCGTCCAAGAGGTGTATAATTATATATATATATCAAAAAGTCTTCTGCTCGTTGTTGGTAAACAAAGTATTGTTGTGTAATGTCTGTCGCGTGAAGGGAAAAACATGGGACAGTTGTTGATTTACATGTTAACTTATGAAGTTGACACCGTTGCCTATAAGCGCCAACAATGCCATTACGTTCTCTGCTCTGGAACAATGAAAAAGGCTTCATGCGACAGACATTATAAACAATGGTTTGTTACAACCATTGTGCGAGTAGAAGACTTTAATATATAATTATATATAAATGTAAGACATGGAAGTCAGCTGATGCGACGAAATTGCTTTCGGGCACGTGATCTCTAAATCGGACAAAAATCAATAAACAATAAAAATTATATATATATAATAATATATATTTAAATAATAAAATCTTCATATTACAGCATCAAAATGAGTTGAAGAGAGCTAGCTCGTATGTTAACTTCTGTCATTCGATATTGCAATGCTTGTTCCATAAAACGTAAAATTCTGCTTAGTTTTCATTTTCATATTAAGCTTAAAAATTATATAATATGTGTAAATTTATAAAACTACAGTTTAAAATAATGAAGAGAAGTTTTAGTATATAAATATAGCTACGTTATTATTACTAAAGTTATATAACAAAATTGTGGTTAAGGGTATATATAAGTTAGTATATTCTCAACATGAAATTAATTCAATATTAGGAGCTCTCTGGTAATGACATTAGCATCTTGCAGGAATTACTTCTAGTCTGCTCTTTGCCGAGACACAATTTAAGATAACACAATTTGCACGACGCCTGCTGCTGCTCTTGCCGCGGAGGCTGCTGCTGTTGCTGCTCATTTTTGCATGTCTCTTTTCCAGCCAGCCATGTGGTCAGTGTATAAACCGTGAACTACTCTTAACATTGTATAAGTATGGGGGAGAAAAAATATTTTAAACCAATCTGTTAAATGTAATTTACATGAGATTAGAGTTTGATGAGAGAGAGAGGGAGAGACCTTTTTGAGAGTAATTATACGACATTATTTTACAATACAGTATAATTATTATTATATAATACATATGCATGAATAGTTGGCACAGTTATATATAAATATTCAACTTTCTATGACCAACTCTATACTCTCGTCAAAGACATAATAATATATTAGTTATATTATAACACACATAATTATTTAATAGTCTATATTTTGTATATAATGTACAGTGTACATGCATGCACTAAAGAATGAAATAATTTTTTTAACTCTTAGGATTACAACAGAGTTCCACAGATGAGAACTTGAGTGTATTATTTTATTTTATACATAAAATAATACGTATAAGCAGCGTACTTATACAGTATAAGTACGTGCACCTGGGATAGTTGCAATTAACTCTATAAAATATATTATTTTTTTTTTTTACTCTGTTGCTTTAAAGTTAATACTGACAATTTATTGACTTGGAAGAACTATGTAAATAATTTGGAATTTCACTCAGAGTTCATCATTAATTATATTATTACTAGCTATATTTTAATAATTATAAAATTAATTAGAAGAAGGATAATATTTTTAATAGGCAAGTCGCAAGTCCTCATTATCATTATTAGTAATTAAGATAATGTAAGTGATTAACTTCTAAGTAAAACGGAGAAGTATTATAAATCACAACTAATGCATAAAAAATATCAGCTGCAAAAAGTACACTTGAGTCGAGATAAAATATCCACATACCAAATCAATTCGACGTAAAAGGTTAGGCTACTTGTTCAGCATTAAAATAGAGTGCGTAGAGGAAATGCGTCTACAACTGAATAACAACATGTCAATTCCTTTTGGTGCTGAAAAAGTTGCCTATATATACCCTCAAGGTGTGAATTAAAAAAAAAAAAAAAATGGACAATCCATGTTAACTGAAGTGTACAAATTTTCAATTAGTTTTAGTACTTAAGTTTGGAAAAAATAAAATCTGCATAATATTATATTTTAGTATAACGAGAATATTTTATGATTTTTTTTCTTTTTTTTTTTCTTCTATCAAACTAGATTTTTTTTATTGCTTCATCAATAATAAAAAAAAATGGTTTGTATATTTTGCCGCTAGTTATATAAGTTCTAAGTCTTGCCGCTTTACTGGCATGGCGTGCGAAACAGCGGGGTGGCTTTGCAGCAGCCTTCTCGAGCCTCGAGTGCGATAGCGGGGTGGGTAGACCAAGTCGGCCGCAACAGCAGCAGCACAGCAACGTTGGGTGGCAGTTCCCGCGCAGCCGGTAGTGAGAAAGCCTCGGAGTGGAGGGGTCGCGCTCTTTGGCAAGCATGCTTCATCTGCAGAGCTTGCGTGAGCCAAAGTAGACAGTTATAGCCTAGCACTTGCAATTAATCTAGTGTTATCGTGAATTAAACAGTATATAATAATGTCAAACTAATTCAAGTTATATTAAAATATAATTATATAGATATAAAAGTGTGTGATAGTGCGTGTAAAATATAATAATAAAAAAGACAACAACTAAATTCAAATATAGGAACATGAACTATGCAAAAATTGGGCTTATTTCTTGCCCATGGATTTTAATCCCTCTGCTTTTACTGCTAAGCTGCGTTCCTCGTAAGTACAAGATTTCATATTGTATACTGTATATTCCATGTTTTTAGTTACCAAAAATTCTTGATCAGGCATCAAAATAACATTGCATTGAAAATTCCATTTGTGTAAATTCGAAAAACAAGAAATTATATTTTGAATTCCTGAGCTTTTTGAACTGATCTTGAATCTAATATATTTTTTAAAGCTAAATTTTTAAAGTAAATATTCATATTTGTGTGTATTATTTTGACAACCCCCTGGTCAGGCCACTTGAAATGTTTTTAAAAGCAATTTATTAATATGCTTTGTTATTCTATTCTTAAAGTTTGTCAAAGGATGCTTCTTCTTCTCTCTCTGTGTAGCGCCACTATGTAATTAAAACGTGTTTGGACCGCCCGTAGAGATCACAAATTACTTTTTTAGACAATCTAATAACAATAAAAATCGTCTCTGTAAAATTATACATAAAAAAAATGTTATAAAAGAAATTAACTTTTAAATTAATGTTAAAATTTTAACAACTACAATAAATCATATCAATTATGATATGTTAAAAAAAAATATTGTATTATTATATTAAATTTTATTATAAAGATAAATTCTAAAAGTAATTTAATTTTGGTTGTACGCTAACAAAATTAAGAGAAGATTAAATTTAGCTAAGAAAGATTTGTTACATTTTATCTTTCTAGAAACTAACGAAAAGTAGGGAAGGGATATATCAGATTACAATGATGAATAAAAACGGCGGGTATCCTACCTTTTTTTTTTGTATGTATAAACAAGGTTTGTATTGTGAAGAAGTGGGTGGTACGTACTATTACATATAGTACGCCACTGTAGTGCATGCAGCAGCAGATAGTAATAGAACCGGCTTCATTCACGATTGTGAGTCATGCAGAAAAACGAGGATAAAGTTTTATTATTAATAAAAGGGTTGAAAACAATATTGCGTAAAAATCTCATCTGCGAAACTCAGCTGGGAAAAAAAAAGTTTTATTTATTAAAAATACCGGTACAATGTACATAAAATTTAGAAATGTATCTCAAGTTTAAAAAAATAACATAATAAAATATAATATTGTGTTTCACATCAATACAAAAAGTACGGCAAAAAAGATATATTCAAGAATAATTTTACACATATTGGATTAAAAACAAATACATTTATAAATTTTGTCCTTTTATATATAATAAATCAATATATTTTTATATCAAGTTATCGAATGTCATCAACGGAACAAATGGACCGAGTAGCGAGGGGTAACAAACAATAGAATCCATCATTTTTTTTTTTATACACACGATCATTTTCAAGAAGAAATTCATTCAATTGATACATGATATGAATCACAATATTTTACTATTTCATTTTTGGTATAGTAATTACAGTATAATGATCCATCTTGATCATGGACTTTTAGACAATGAATCTGTATGAATCAACGTCACTCTAGCGGACAATACGACCCTTTGTTACACTTAATTAACTCTTTTTATTCTTAAGAAAAATCTAATTTTAATATGTGTATATTAAAACCTTTAAAAATATATGGAGCTCATTTTTTTTTTTTACTTTACTCATGCCATTTTTAATAAATGGTTTAAACATTTTAATTGCATGATTTTTATATGATTTTCTAATGCATGAATCCTGTTTTTTATTGAAATATCCCAGAGAAAAATATTTAATAGAATTTTATTACAGTAGATTATTTATATACGCTTCATGAAACTTCCTTTTTTTTTTTACCCAGCAGGTGCGTACGAGGAAAAAAAATTGTTTATATTTTTCATATTTCCTCGTTGTCGTTCATCCCGTAACTTTTTTTTGTAACATTTTTGTATACACGTTAGTTTGCCAATATTCATCAATTGTGTACAGTGTGTGTTTTTATATAAATTTATAAAATAGTTTGGAGTAATTTATTTTCATGTTGTTTACTATTACTGAGATCACAAAAATGAATGTTCATCGCTTCATCCATATTTCTAGACATATAATATATAAGGGAGATGTATATTAAGGTATCATAAAATATAATGATGCTTTTTGTATAATGAAGACATGCATATTAAATTATCAAAATATATAATATGAAAGAGTTATTTTTTGTGTGGTTTATAGGGCTGCATATTATGATATTATCAAATTGTTATCTTTAGATAAGTGTAGGCTTTCACGAATGTTATTTTTGAAGTAAAATTAGCTGGAGGCTATAGGAGCTTTTACCCTGTAAGCAATAAAATAACAAGAAAAAAATATTCTAAGAAATTGTTAGTTTAAAGATATTAATTAAGGCAATTTAATAAATTAACATATTTTTTTAAGCTAAATTTTAAGAAAAAAAGAAACAAGTAAAAAAAAAATAAAAAGGTTGAAATTCCTATATAAAAGGGCCTATATTTTATAATCTCCAATCTCATATAATTTTGTATGGTCTTAATTCGCTTCAGAGGTTGGTATACACCTGCTTGACGATCGAGACAGCATGGACGTTTGTATATTCGTTGTTTTTGGATTTTTTGTGGAAATGACGGGCAATATATTAAAAAAGAAAAAAGAAAAAAATTACTTCAAAAAGTTTGAAACTCGCGTAAAGAGCTGCTACTCATATTTATTTAGGATTTTGTAACATTCTTAACGTGACATTTGTCGACAACGACTGTATTAATTATTACTATAATTATTATTATTGTGCTCAAAGCCTCGCGAGTATTTCATATTATCTGGATAGTGTAAAACTGCGGTTCCCCGACTTCCCCGTATAATATGGAGATTGACAATGAAACATTGTATTATGATTTCCTTCCACTTTCAGCTTAAAAAATAGAGTAAATAATAAAAATATTCACACCAAGCTAAAGACAGTTTTGATAAATCAAGAATTTCGCTCTTTTAAATTTCTAAGCAATAAAAACATCTTGAAATGTATTATAAGTAACAATGTGTGCCTTGTTTGTATCTTTATTATTTGTATATGAATGTGTTTGATTTTTGACAAAGTTTTGTTATTTGGTTTTATGTGAATGTTACCTTTGTTCGTATATTATTTTTTGTTTCGTTTCAAGAATTATGAAAAGAACCTATATATAATTATAATATGTTTATTTTGTACGACATAAAAGTTCAAAATGAATAAACAAAATAAATGATGGCCCTGTAATTGTAAATCAATCAAAACAAGAAAAATGAATAAAACAGTAAAGACAATTTTATATTACGTATATATTATATATAAATATATAAAATACGGGAATACTTTAGGTTAATATGTGTAAAAGGTAATAGTACTTACCACAAGAGAGTTTTTATTACAAAATCTTAGTTATGACTAAAAACTCTGTACTCCAACCATGTGTAACCAGCATACTCTGTACAGCTGCACGAACGTTTTACTGCCTTGTTTGTGATAATATTATAGTAATTAATTAATAAATATTTTATTATGCAAAAACAAACTTTCAAAACAAAATATTATACAGGGCTTGTCATAATCAAAATAGAAACACTGCTCTAAAATGCATAAAATATAACAATGTAACCCACACAAAGTTCTGCATCCTGAAATATGGAAAGGAAAAATAAAGACAACCAAATTAAATTTACAAAGTATACAGTAACAGTACATTAATATTAATATTGTTATTATTACGGATGTAGGTTTGGTGCTGTTTTTTGCCTTCCGATGTGTGTACGTGCTGCTTTCAATACATTTACATTGATTTGACGTCATGAAAATAATTCCATGAAATGTTAGTGTAAAAACAACAAAGGTGCCCTGCAAAAATATATTATTATATTTATTATAATTGGTGACATTTTATATTCTGTCAAATAACATGATCGGAAAATCCAAATGTTGCATACTATACATTTTTAAATGTAATAAAAGATCCAATAAATGTAAGAAATAAAATTTAACTTATTTTTCTGGTCTTTCTCATGAAATGAGCATGTATGCATTAACATTGAACGACCATCAGCTTGTTTGTCTTTAGCATACAGAATTTTCTTGTCCGTTGTAATCTTCTACCTTATATTTTACAAACTTGCAAAACTTTGCAAACTATTTTATATTTATACAAGGTATTTGCAAACTTTTTATTTAAAAAGAAAAAGGTTTATCCTTAATGTAAATAAATAAAGTAAAAAAAAAAAACTCATTTTTTTTCTACATCATTACATTTTTTTGTACATTATAATGGTTTGACTTGTATCATAGATAATTATTATAGTCGTGAGGTTATATTACAACACAGTAATTTGTTTAAAGGTACAATAAGACAATTTTTAATAACAAAAGAAAATATTTAATATTAAAAAATTATCCGTACAGGATATTATAAAAATACATAATTACTAAAAAACTTGGTTGAAAATTGTATTGTATAATTTTAAATAATTATTTTTAATGATTATCAACGTATACAAAGAAAAACGAAGAATCGTCGATGTACTCTCGAAAAAAATAAATATTTTTTTTTGTTGCTTTTATTGATGTTTCTATACTACATGTATACATAATAATATGTTTATATATAGTGTTCTCGGATTTAATTTTACCGCAAAATTTAACGTTGCCACAATCTTTGTGAATCACAAAGTAGATAGAAACGAGGAAGCAGCAGTATTTACATTAAATTTGCTGTTAGGGAGGGCTTAATACATGTTGAGCTTCGATTTTGTGGTTAACCTTTTTACTTCCATATAAAAACTTATATTAAAAACACAACAAATTCTAAAATTAAAAGATATAAAAAACTAACACTTTTTTATATAGATCTTAAAAAATTATATATAACAAGTAACAAAAAAAGCATTAAAAATGAAACACGAAACGGTCACTTCAGTTTTTTTAAAATTTAATTAAAATAAACTTGGACATATTTACTAGCTGTTGGGTATAAAGGGTTTCATTTAATTAAGATCGTAAAGACGCGGGAGATAGCACTCGCTTTGTCTACCGGAGGAGCTAATGGGAATTGACGTGCGGCTATAGATTCGTGATCTCAGGTAGTAGCCGGAGATTAACAAGAAATGACGTAAATGAAAGATATATCAAATTACTTTTAATTTTATTATAGCAAACCTATATAAATGTTGACACTAAAGAGAAACACTAAGAAGCAAGCAATGTCTCTTGGACATGTATGTATTGTATGGTATATTCTAGTCCAACACAGCATATTTTATTGAAATTACATGCAAACAGCTATTTTTAAAAGTTATTTCCAAAGATCTTTAGTCCTTGTTTTTCTTTGATTAATTTATGTAGCCAGAAAAACAAGAAAGGATATTCTCTTTTATACAGGGGGGGGGGGAGGGAGAATTGGCATCACAAGAATTGGGTGGGAAAAACGTGGAACAGTACACTAACCATGCATTTTTCTTTGAACTGCGATTAATTCTAACATATCTTGTCGACGCCACTGGTATATATACTGGACTCGAACGGCAATTTGAAAACTGATGATGACATACGCAGAGATCGAACATTTGGTGGACTGTAAATTATGCTCCATGACATGTATTGTATAGTCAGTCTTTTTTAATTGGCTATTATTTTTCCGACAGTTAATTAATAATTCGACCGTAAAATGGTCCATACAAATTAGCTGCTCATATTCTGCTCCAATATTTTATAACCTTATCCGATGGTGAAAGTCAGTATATTTTTTCAGCTCTGACAACTCAAAAGCTATACCACGCGTCCGTCAGCTACGAAAATCGTCCACAAGGCTCATATTCCTATCCTGTAGCGTTGCGAGAGGGGGGAAAAATGATTCTCGTATGTGATTTTTACTATAGCTTTTAAAAGTGATATATATTTTTTTTTATAAAAATAGCATGTGAATCTTGAATATCTTGGCATTAATATGTTGTATATATATTTTAAAAAAAATATTTTTGCGATGTTTCATTGATTTCTTATACTAAATGTTAACACTGACAAAGTTTCTAGTTTGTCAGACGGACATTATTCACCAGCATCTTTATTCACCTGATTTCAGGAGAACAGAATGTTAATTATTGTTTTGTGTCTGCTGCACCGTCACGGTTTGGTCTACTTGACCAGAGCACATGTTTTACTGCACAGTAACAACGAGATGCTTCTTGACTGTCGACTTTTTATGCCTCGCGAAGGCTCGCTGCTGGGAAACAGGCTTGGTCATGGTTTGCTGGGCCCGAGTGTGGCAGAGGCGCGAAGATATATCGCGGGGCGCGGGTCTGCAGCTCGCGTCTGTCTGTGCGTGCCGCCATGGTGAGCAAGAAGCCCGGGGGGAAGAGAGAGGAGGGGAGGAGGAGACAGAAAAGCAAAAGGGAAAAGAGAGAAGAGACGCCCCGTCTGAGAAGGGTGGAAAAGTACGTCGGAGCAAAAAAATGTAGAAAGAATAGGCGTAGGGCTGTCATGAACATGCAAAGAAAAAAATAAAAGAAGAATGCCCGTGCGACAAACTTCTTCTTTTACACATGAGTTTCAAATAACTCTCTCACGTGTTTTTTTGTAAACTCCCATTCAAAGTTTTTTAAAGTCCATGAAAATTTCATTGTACCTTATTTACCTGATATTTATTAGTATATCTGATGTTTGAAATACCGCATTAATTTTATATACTTCTTTGTTAAAAGCTTTTAAACTTAATTGAAAGTAATGCTTCCTTTGCCAATTTTAAATGTATAGTGAGTGAGCTCTTAACAATTGACTTTGATTTTGAATTTTACTGTGTCTCTTTGTAAAATGAAACGAGAGTGCTTTGATTAAATTATTCATATTATAAAAGAATGTAAAAAAATAAGTTACAAAATTTTACAAAGAAAGAACTCTCAACCGCCAGCAATAATCATGCTGAGAATACAATTTGATTGTGTGGTAAAAAAGTAATCATTAGCTCCATACTATTGCTTTAATGGATTTATAGGAGTCAGATGTAACGTTACCGATTTCGGAACTAGACTTACTAGTCTTACAATTTATATGAAGACACCTATGGATAGCTCGAACGTTATAAGAAACGTGATAAACGACCTTATCTAAATTTAAATGTTTTTTTTTTCTGTAATAAAGCTATTGGCAAATTAAACAGTGATAATGTTTCTAATCTCAAAGTAAACCAGCTATAAAAATAACTTGCAATCTCTATATAAGTTACGCTATTAAGTTATGTTATTTGCTTTGTACACGAGCTTCAAAAGTTGCATACATTACAGGCAGTATATAATTTTCATAACGTCTCCAACTTATTTAAACGCCAAAATCTTGAAACATGCCATTATTCACTAAACAATAAACATGAAAATTTATTTTGTAATTATTTATTTTGATGATAAATTAAATGTAATGTAAATGTTTTTGTTTTCTATTCCATTATTTTGTTGTATAATTAATAAGTGTTGTCATAGCTCTTCATTTTAGGTTAATTTTCCTTGGTGGTTGAAAATGGACATCGTTTTAAGGCCTCGGGTCATAGCACTCACAAAAAAATGACGTTCACCACATAAAAAAAAACTAAAAGCTACTTCATACATCATTCATTTCAACGTCACTCAAACTATACACTATTTTTTTTATCTCTTTTAGAAATATATTTAATCTGTGAGATACATATGAATAATATTAAGATTAAAATTGAAAAAAATAATAGAATTAAATTTAAATAAGATAAATGAATTTATGTATATTTTTTTAACTCACTATAGAAGACTTCAAAAAAAGCTACAAGTATAATTTAAAACGAAAGATAAAATACAACAATAATAAATTTAGTATGAAGAAAATTATTTTTCAATAACAAAAAAAACAAAAAAAAAAACATTTTTATATCTTGACTTTTTGAAACTTTGTTCTTTTGTTAAAAAAATATATATATTTTATCTTTGACTGAAAATCTTTGTTGTGGTCCTTTCTCGTGTGTGTTTTGTGGAAGCCAAACAGACAGACAGAATTTTAGGATAAGAATCTGTTGTGACGGCCTTCTCTTCGTTCAAGGGTTGTAATGTTGTATAGTGGGGAGTATATAGTGAGATAGTAAAAGGGGAGGAAAACTCAAGATTGAGAGTGGAGGGAAGCTGCTCGAATTGTAATTACATGCTATATACACGTTGGTCGGACTCACAAGCAAGTAAAGCTTTATAATAGTAACAGCTCGAGCAGTAAGGGTGGATTCTAAAAAAAAAAAAAAAAAAATAAAAATATTTAGCAGTAAAGAAAAATAAGAGGAGGAGAATTTTAAATACATGTATAAAAAAGAAAGATAGCATTCATTTCCATGAGAATTACCCTAAGGCATTGATCCCTTGTGCTAACACTAAACTTTGCCTTTTATTATAATATAAACCATGGTGCGATTTAATTCCACCCCACCTTACTTTTCATATTACTCTTCTTGCAATATATCCCTACTTGAATTTTAAAATGTACCACGACATTGCAATATTTTACAAATGCAGCATGCATTATTAAAAAAAAAAAAAATAGATGAAAGAAGTTTTCAACTTGATTTAGGTGAAGAAATATAAGAAGGAAGGGGGGATGAAAGTTGTTGCATTTGAGGTAATGTTTAGGAGTGCTATTTTTAGATTAGATAGTTAAAAGGGAGGGAAAAATATATCAGCACATTGCAAATATATTGTTGGTGTCATATTCTGAATAATTATTATGATTAAGTTAAATAATTATATTCTACAACGTTTTCTATAACGTAAATATACTTTAATAAGAAAATGCGATTTAGGATTATATATTATAAATATATATAGCGTAGGCTATTTTTTCAATATCTCCCTTGCTAGCACTATTATAATGATAATAATACAACATAAACCCCGTTTATTTTTATTATTGCAGTTATTTCTAAGTGCCATGGTATTAACTTGATATGATGCTGCATGAGTATATGAAATTTTAAAGAAAAGGTTTAGTGGCATATTTATTCAGCATTGTTTTGAATTACCAACAATTCCAAGTGTTATATTTCTGAATTACGTAATATTCAGAGCCCCATTGTTTTCTAATTAAATACCACAAATAAAAGGGAGTAAAATAATATTTTATTTGTTTTGTTTACATTAATCCTACCTTAAAAATATAAACTTTAGTGTTAATGTTTTGTTTTGAAATACAAAACAAAAGCTTCTCATATTTTTTTAAATTTTCAAAATTTTCAAGCCTTCTAATAAATCATATTTATTTTAAGTATATCATAATCATTATATAAATTCTATATATATATTTTTTTTTTGCTCACAAGTTTAATTGTTTTATTTCTTTTTTCAAATTTAATTTATGTAAAGGGGCATTCACAAAGCCTTAAAGCCACATTTAAGGCTCAATAATTTAAGACTAGAAATTTTGGGTCTAAAAAATAAGCAGGCCTAAAATCGGGCTTTAAATTATCGAGCCCTAAATGTGGCCTTAAGGCTTTGTGAATGCCACTTGTCAAGAGAGAAATAAATTTGAATAAGAATTTATTTGAGTAGTGGTGTAAGAGTATATTTAAAAATAATCAATTGGTATCAAAAGATAATATATATTACATATATTAAATATATTTTATACAGAAAGTTGATTTTTCTTTGTCAAAGCGAAATGTCATGCAAAGGTGGCGGCTGATGGATCTATATCAATATACTCGACTCATTTATAATACATGTGCAGTAGCAGCAGCAGCCTCGGGGAATATGTTGATACAGTACGCTATATAATAGTAAGCTGAACAAAAAGAGTGAAAGAAAAAAAAATATATATAGTAGTGATATTATTGGATTTTTTTTTTGTTTTATATGATATTGATTTTCTCGAATTATATACTGTTGTTATATCTATAGCTTTGGAGTGGAATAAAATGATTAATAATGTACTTGAGTCTATATAATATATAATATGATACTGAAAAAAAAAGCGTATAAATTGTATCGTATAATTGACAATTATTTTCATTTTATGAAGAAAAATAAGAAACGTGGATTATATATAATTATATTATATTAAATTTATTCAATTTATTATATTTATTGTAGCTACAATATATAGAACGTGGTGTGTTAAAAAAGTATAATATTTATCTTTGATAAAATAAAGGAAAATGATAAAATAATCTCAATATAGGTAATTTTTTTTACCCCCTTTACTATAACTTTTGAAAATACATTTAATTTATAACCTTTTTTCATAAGATGTAATCTATATATTAATTTATTTTTTTTCTTTTACATTTTTCCCCTTCAGGTTTCAATAACCATAAAATTTAAAGTTCATTATAATATATCTAACACAATATATTTGGTTGTAGTAATAAAAAAAAAAACTTAAAAAACAAAAGAATACTTTTGATTAAAGCCTTAGGCCAAGACCACTAATAAGCACGATATCACAAAAAGGGTTGCCAGTATCTTTCAAGCGACTATCTGTCTCCATTGCAAGTGTTAGAAGGAGATGGCCAGACTCTTGATTACTTGGCAGCAACTTCATTTTTCTCTCTCTCTCTCTCTCTCTCTCTCTCTCTCTCTCTCTCTCTCTCTCTGATCGTCATTAGCACCGACACAGAGGGAGGAGGGAGGGGGGGTCGACAGCCTGCAGCTTGGATGGTGCACTCTCCATGACCATCCAAAGGCGAACCATGTTCACTAATTAACGTGAAGGAGAGGGGAGCGGTAATTGATACATTGCATGATTTTACTCCAAGATAACGTGCCCAACACGATATTGGTATGTATGGAGAGAAGGGCTGTCCTCACACAGAATCGCATGATTTTGCAGCGTATAATAAAGAAATTAAGAACCTATGAGATCAGGTGTACACGCGCCACAGCTTCGTTTCGCATTATATTATAGCATCGCATGCGATCATCTAATTTAAAATCGGTTCTAAATTTTTCCATACCAAGTCATACGATACCATACGATGCAATACGAAGGCAGTGTACGACCCCTTCTACAGTATGTTCTAGGGCCCGTGGTTTGTTCTAATAAGGGAAGTAGGAGTAGTGCACCCTCTCATATATACGATAATTGAAGGGCACTTGGATATACGCATTCAATAACTAGTTGAAATAATCATGCATGGAATTCCATCAGAAGTTATAAAGAAAATAAAACAAATAGTTGAAATGTGATTTATTCTTATAAATATATATACATCAATGTCATCAAATGCTCCAACAAATGTGTTGGATTATATTATATAAAAAAAAGCTAATGTAATTCATCTTTCTGCAACAGCTGACACTGCAGAGGAGATTTATAGTATTTGCCAAGTTGCCAAAAGAGATGAAAATATCATGTAAATGAATATTCAAAAATAAATGATTTATGTATCAGATAAAAATTATCATTAATTCAAAATTTACCTCAGAATTTAAAATAATTACTTCTCTTATATATATAAGATAATATATATAATTTTAATTACTCCCAAAGCGAGGAAGTTAGTGTAAAATGTGACACTATTTAAAGTTTATTTCATTACTATATATCTTATAATGGAATAATTTTATTTATTATGATTTATATGCTATTAAATAATAACATTATCATTTTTATCACGTACATCATGATTAGTTAATAAATTAATAAAGTTATATACAAACCAAAACAGAATATTATTGTATAACAAGTTATCATAAATTAACTTGAAATATTTGACGCTTTTAAACTGTAAATTTATTATTATGTACTCTTTAGGTGAAACAATTTTTTTGCTGTATACTGTACATTAAGCACACATACAACATTGTATTGATATATACCAAATATATATAGTGGCTGAGTGAATGCCCGTTCATTATTACTTGAATAGAATTGGATAATCCTACTTTATATATTGCAACAATGGATGTTGTAGACATTGTTACAGTGGAATTGGGTAAAATATTATATTGAAATATAAAATAAATATAGAAAATGTATTCGTTAATAGGATTGCTGAGTGACGATCGACTACCAAATACATTTTATTTATTTTTTTTTATAAATATTATATATTTTATTTGCACCCTCGTGGTGAAGTGATTGCCCTCTCTCTGACCCGACATGTCCGTCCAATAATACGATTCGACGTAAGAGTGCGCAGTCGTATGTCTCTTTAGCTCTCTGGAGGGTTGCAAACGAAATCGGGACCTCATGCCGTCAACGTCGTTGATGCTGCATGGCTGCTGCCGATGTGATGCTTCTCTCTCTCTCTCTCTCTCTCTCTCTCTCTCTCTCTCTCTCTCTCTCTCTCTCTCTCTCTCTCTCTCTCTCTCTCTCTCAACGTTTATACAGTATATATCTTCTCTCTCACACTCTGTCGCTCGCGCTGTAGACTTAGATCCAGCGTCTATCCAAAAAGGCTCTCTTTTTTTCTCCTTCCCTCCTTTATATCCTTTTTTTTTATCCCTAGCTTTCTCTTCCTTAGATCGATTTTTTGGGCCTGGTTCTCCCTTTGGTGTTAGCAAGATGCTCTTGTTTTCATTAGTCTCTCCAGCGATTCAGCGCCGGACGGCCGGGCTGCTACAGCGTCTCTCAGCCATTGTCACTCCCCTAGCAGCACGCAGGCTCACTGGCTGGCACGAACCTCCGTTTTACCAACACACAATTGGTGTGGGGACAGTGTTAAATGGTCCAAAGTATGTGTATTTACTTCATCATCAATCCAATACACTGTATTGTGTACTAAATGAACCTCCTTTGTTAAACCACAGTATAGAAACATGTATCTTTTCTGTTGTGTATAACGTTGTGGCTTGAAATTTTTTCAACAACAGATTTTTCTATTGAATCGTTCTATATGTAAAAAAAAAAAAAAAAAAAATGGTTTGAAACTCAAAAATTCACCCTTTTTTAAAATCTCACAATACAATTGTTATAGTTCTCTGCATTTAAATTGTAATATTATTCATAAAAAAGTGACAAAATAAAATTAATTAAGATACGGTTCATCAAATATGGACATTGCAAGTAAAATTTAGACTCTTGTCTCTCTTTTTAACTATATTCAAATGCATTGTGTCAAGCATATATTATATATATTAGAATGTAGAAAAGTTTTAAAATCATGCTCTCTCTCTCTCTCTCTCTCTCTCTCTCTCTTATTTTGCAAAACGTTTTACGAAACTTGTGATGGCAGCCAACTAGTGTTAATGCTCTATACTAACACTGTGACAATGAGCGCTCTCGGGAATTTTGCCCCAAGTGCAAGACAGTAATGAGCATTACAGCAAGCGCACTTTGCTCTGCTAAGTCCCCTGTGGCTGCTGCGCTGGCATTCGCATGCAAACTGTCTCAGCTGACATATACCTGCAGGACTTCTCGGAATATCAGCTGATATTAAGTGCAACGACATTGTCAAATTGGCAATTCTCCGTTTGTGAAAAATTTGTTTGTTTATTTTTATTTTTGTTTTATTTATTTTTATTGGTCATTTTGTTACATAGATCAACCAAGGTTATTTTACATAACCTTATTGGTTGAAACAAGTTATTAAAAAGAATAATTCTTCAAGACCCTTATTATGTCTTTAAATTTAATCTTAATTTACAACAAAAAAAATTTTTTTTTCAAAGAAAATATATAGATGAAATTATTGACAAAATATTTTTCCAGAAAGAAAAAAATTAACATTTTGAAACATTTCTTTCAACTTATTTAAATTATAATGATTTAAAGAAAACAAAAAATTTTGAGTACAATATGATAATCAATTTTCCCTAAGACTCTAGAACAATGTAAGATTACCCTATTTGAGTATACACAATATTTACATTGTTGATCTCTGCTCTTATATAATTGTATGACCATTCAGTACTTTAATTGCATTAGAATTCATTAAATTCTCATATTGAGTATATTAATTGAGAAGCCTAGGATCAAACTATCTCTTTTTCACTAAAGGTCAGTTTCTTATCTTGTTTTCATAGATGACAACCTTTTACCTGAATGGATTTTAGGCTAGTTTGATTCTCATAGGGCCTCAATTGTTATAATAAGTAACATACTCTGATGTTTAGATGCTAGACAAGTTGCCTATACTGTCACGGCGAATTTTATTGATGAAGAGAGTTTAAAAAATAATGTATTACCAACTTACAAATATATATAAAGAGTTTAAAATTTAATACACTATTTAACAGTATATGAAAACAGGTAATATATTTTTTCACTTCATCACTTTTTAATACTACACTAGTCTCATATATTAGTATTTTAATTTAATTTAACTATATACCATTCTCGTAAAATTATTATGATCATACCATAAATTAACTTATGTTTCTAAAATAATTATAAAATTATCATATAATATCTATACCAGTTAGATATTTTATCTATATATGAAGTAAATTACATTAATCAGTTAATATCATATATATCTCATCATAAACACAACCTATATCAAATTATACATTTACAATTTGCAGTTGTAAATGTTTGATACTCTAAATTATGTATATATACCATGTTCTCTCATCATATTTTTACTATTGTAATAAACAAAAACTATTAATAATAATAACATTTGTCCGTAACTGCAATGAAACCAAATTGTAAAATGGCAAAATTCAATGGTAGGGGGGAGGGGTGAAAAAACAGTTCTCTCTCTCCCCCCCCCCCCCTTTATATGTTATGAGGAGTTGTTCGTATATATTATAACACATTATAGCTACTGCTGCCATTTCGTGTAATGGCTCGTATAATATTGTAATGATAAAGACTGTAGGCCATGACACATTCTCGTCACCCCAGAGCTATAGTTGCTGCAGTTGGTTGCTCGATTGTTTGGCTATACAGTATAAGCTCTCTTCGCCATAATAACCGCAAGGGTCCTATATAATACAAGCAGCAGCTATATAGCAGAAATACAAACAAACGCCACCCTCTTTCCGACTATATACCACTCAAATCAAGAACATGTTACTATCAGAGAGATTCAATAAAATTTTTAATTAAGACCATGTTTGGTTTTTAATTAAATAGTTTATCTTGTTGTTTTTATATATGTATAAAAAAAAACTGCTGCTCTTTAGAGTTTTAACATATTATGTAATCATGCATAATAATTATAATGCCTGATGTTTTTATGTTTTCATAGCATATATTATACAAAGAACGTAATAATGAAACAGGATATATATTTTTATCATTTTTTTTCTGTGAGAAAGAAACAGTACAGTATTTTATAATAATATTTTTTATAGTAATTTCGTTGCATGATATTTTAAAAAAAAGCAACAAATAAATAATAAAAACAATATAATAATAACATTATTACATTTATTACCATATTAAAATAATACACGAAAACACAATCTTTCATTAATGAAATTTATAATGGCATTGGTTTATTTGTACAGTTAGGAGGATTTTAAATTTGTGAATGAATTAACCAACATTCTATTTTTTTATTATGACATGCAATAAAGACTTTGTACTGTTAACGAAAAAATAGTGTAGTTCCAGCTTCGTGTGTTTATATACTTATAATTAATATCACATTAATTAATAAATACGCTTGATTCTTGATGCATTAAGATGTAAAAAGTATGTGTATAAGAATTTAAAGCATCTTATATAGTGCAAAGTTAGTACAACTACAACAGGAAACGGAAAAAATATGTACTTCTTGAAGACCTTGAAGTGTAAATAAATGTACTTTTTTATATTATCAAAGAGGTCTGAAAAAAGAAATTAATCACAGATATATCCCCTGCTTTGCTATATAAAAAATCTCTAACTCAAACACTTCAAAGTGCTTAATTATACATCAAATAATTTCGCTGACTATGGAATTTCAACAGTCAGCAAGCAAACCATTAATAGTAAAAAAAAAAGGGGGGAGAATTGAAAAGTAGTCTATTTGTGTGTTAAGAGTGAAGTGATTGATAAATGGTGGTTACATACTCCCGTACGACCTTTTTCTATGTATCACAATGCTCTCTCTCTCTCTTTATAAAGGCTGATGTGCTCCACAATGATCGGTACGGATTAGCAGCAGCTGGCTGAACGAACCGCGATATCGAGGTCTACCTGTCAATTCATTTCCGCCTCATTACCTTCTACTGCATCATGGACCTGTGTCTGTTTGGATCACACATAACAGAGGCCATGGATTTTCATCGGTGTTACCAGGGAGCTTTAATTCAATATAAGATCTCTGGTGTTACCAAACAGCTGTGGAGGATAAGAAATTATTATTTGGGTGACATTATATTATTATATACTTGAACTGTTTCGTAAATTATCTTGTTCTCGTTTAGTAGAAATATAATAACTTTGTCATTATTTTAACGCGTGCCATGTCCACAAGAAGTGTAGATTTTTTATTTATGTAGATTTTATTTTCTGTGAATCATCGGGAGCTAATTTTGCTGTATAATAGAAAAATATGTGCAATAATAAATAAATTGGTGATAAATTATAGTAATAAATAATACACTGTAAGGCTGTTATGTATTTATGAAAAGATAAGAAAAACTCCTTTATAGCGAGAATGGTTTATGTCCATTTTTGATCACCACGCAAGTCCTTTTTTTTTTTTCTATATAATATATAAGAATGTTGTTATGGATAACCAGTAAAATTAAAAACAATTTAAAAGGACAGAACACGTGAAACGTCAATGATAGGATCACTTTTACTTTCATTTAAATAACATAATTTCTTAATTTTTATAATTAAACTTGATAAGATAATTCATATACATTATCATAAGTGGAGAGGGGGGGGGGAACAAAAACCCTCTGGAGGGCTTTCTTACTTGACATGGTGAACAAGTAATGAATGAGTTGCCGGGCCCTTGATTACAGTCTTCCTAGCTAACCCTAATCATGTGTCTCAACTGCTTCTCAACGTGAGCACCCTTCAATAAGCCTGTGGCCATAGAAGGGGGCGTGACGTCACGAGGGCTCTCTCAGCTGGCAAGTCTCGTGACAAACTTCGTGACGTCATCAGAGGGTTCCCTTGCTGGGTCACGATGACGCATGTGATAGAGGGAGGGGGGAGGGGTATTGTGCTAAATGCTTTCATTAATACATTAGAGATTCACGTCAAGTGCATAACAGCATCGATATTATCTGAAGTATTTTAAAAATACTTTAATTTAAAATTAAGTCAGGTATCATGCTACTGTGTTTGCATGTGTTGATTTCCATAAATTGTTTTTTTTGTAAATTGCCCATGAAAGGGATGATAAATTAAATATAAAATTATAACCAATTTCCTTTTTAATTTTTAGTATTAAATGGCTTTAATACAACTATTTTAAATGCTGACATATTTTTTTGTGTACTTTTAGTATTGATTTATTGATTATTGATTCTTAGAATTATATTTTGTTATATAATATGAATGTAATATTTTTTTACATTTATAACATATGTATAAATTGTGTTGACACTCAAACGTCGTCTAATAATAATAATTTTAGTTAAAGGAACATTATTAAAGTCTAAATTACACATTGAATAAAATAATGCTCATTAAGGGGGGTATTCATAAAGATCCAAGCACAGATTTTTAACCAAGAAAGTTCTGCTTTTGGTATCAAATTCCAGTATATAAATATTGTATTAAAAAATTTTATAGTAAAATCTTTTGAATAGACCTTATAATATATATATATATATACATATATATATATACTGTTTCTATATAATAATATTTATTTGATTTTATTCGATTACTATTTTTCTTTATTAATTAAAAAATACAATATTATTTTGATTTTGTTTCAAAACTCTGCAGATCAAGTGAATATAATGTACAAGCACATGCATACAATTATAATGGTCATTAAAAAGAAAAGTATAATTATTTTACCATATAAAATTATTCCATTGCTATTGTATGTATAAAAAATAATTTATTAATGATATAATATTGTATATTTCAAATATAATGATAGCTAATTAATAATTATATTGTATTTTTAAAATTTTACAGTACAAAAAACATTTGATATTTTTTTTATATAACATAATACATACAAAAAAAATTACAAAATAACGATAACAAAGAGTTTTGTTACGACAATACACAATTCAGTTTTACGAGAGGTTTTTTGTATTGTTGTGATTTTTTTTAACCTTTTTATATAATGTGTGTGCAGAAATGTTAGTGTGTCGAGCGTTGTGTGTCTGACATTTTGTGTGGCGAGGATGATGAAAATCTCTCTCTCTCTCTCTCTCTCTCTCTCTCTCTCTCTCTCTCTCTCTCTCTCTCTCTCTCTCTCTCTCTCTCTCTCTCTCTCTCTCTCTCGCTCTCTCTCTCTCTCTCTCTCTCTCTCTCTCTCTCTTCATGATCACCCCAGCAGCCGACGTATAAACACATTATTCAAATGGACAATACGGCATGATGGCTAGAGGGAGGGTCTATATAATATATATGTGGCCTATGTGGAGGGTTTGGAACGAAAGGAGACGAACGATAGACAGGGAAGAAGAGAGAAGAAAAATAAAAAAATAAGGGTGGAAAAAAAAGTAAAGATGAGGGAAGGCTCGCTTGCAAGGCGACGGCTGTGGATGCTAGGGGATGATGGGGGTGGCGGATATTCCCTGGCCTGGGGTCAGAAGGGGATGCTGACTGAAGATAACCTCCCTTCAAAAGTTAGCGACGACGACCCTTATAGCTCCGATACAGCTGAACAAACGAGAGTCCCTTCTTCTCTTTCTAACCCCAATTTCCGGAATATTTAAAAAAATATTTCACATATATTTATAGAAAGCCTTCAAAAGTATTTTTACCAAAAAAGAAATATATATATTTTTATAAAGATTTTATCTTATCTTGATTATTTATTCTTTTGGCAAATATTTTTGTCATGAATTTCAAAAACTAACTTGCATAATAATTTTAACGTATGATATTATATTTTTTATTTTATATTATATGTATATCGTATCAGCTATCAAAAATAAGTTATAAGTTTTTATTCAATATATGTATATATGTTCTGCATGGTATTCATATGAGTCAACTTTTTCCCTTCTATTTCTCGATGATAGAAATATCTCACAGTTGAGGGTTTGAAAAGAATAAAAAGTCATATGTCGTCACTTGAAAACCGAAAGGAATTTCTGGGGAAATTTCTATTAAATATTGTCACTTCCATTCACATTTTTATATTAAATTTACGAATAAATAAATATAGAATATGTGCATGCATGCTACATACAGATGTCATGTAAAATATTTGCAATGAAGTACAGAGTTAGTCATGAACACTTGGACTTTTGGAATATATCTATAATATTTTATAAGTCGCTGTTCCACTAAATCACTCGCTTATCGTTATGAAAGTAAAATAATGTTTTGCCAGCTTACTCTTAAATATTATTATACTACTGAATGGTGTGTCTTCAGTACTTTTATTTTCACTTAAAATAAGGAATTTTTGTAATTCAGTACATTAATTGGGTTAATTGAACCTTATTTCCAGTACTTTTCACATTTTTAAGTACAAATTCTCTAGTCAATATAAAATACAAAAATTGTCCTTGAAGTATAATATTAAGTATCTAAAAATCTATAATCTAAAGCGAGAGATTTTATAGTTGATATCATATATTATAGTTGATATCATATTAAATTTAATTAAAAGTTCTTTCTTGACAATCAAGTTAAATAATTAATTTGTTATTTTAGTAATCCATAAAGACTTATATATTCCTTTACAAAATATTTATAACAATTCAGTTTTTTGACATTGAAGTTAAAATTTTATGCTTTATTTTTAAAAGCTCTTGCCAAGAAGATGGTTGTTGATATACAGTATAATGATTTTGTTCCAACATTTATTTTACTCATTTTGTTATTTATTGTAAACATATTTTATATCAATTATATTATGACGTGATCCATGTTGTCTTCAAGTACAACTATTTTTAAAAAAAATAAAGACACGAATAACAAAAATAAAATAAAAGTAATAATATTACCTTAGCAAAAGAGACGGCAATCAGTAACCTTTGTTTTTCATCGCCATGAGCTAACTAGCTACAAAATATTTACCTCTACTCTAAATTTCCTTCCCATCTTTATACCACGAAGGAAAAACAGATTGTATAATGAAATTACCGCGCGTACTCGAGAGGGCCAACAGCGATAATGTCATTAATTAGGCTAACTAAGATGCCAGACAGACTCTCACGGGACCTCCTGCAATGGTAAACAGCTGGAGGAAATCATCAGCTGATTGAAGGATTAATTAGGAACCGCAATCTAACTAAAAAAAAAAAAAAATTAGATTACGGATAATTTTCATTTGTTTTTCGATCAGATTGTTATGTTTCTGTTTCCCAATGCACGCATAAAATCTGAGTAAATTTGAAATAGCTGGTTTCAAATTCAAGTTCATGTTTCAAATTTCAAAAAATAAATTAAAATTAAGCGGAATCATACTTCCAGGCGCAGATTCAGGGTGGGGGAAGCCTGGGGGGCTGCGCCTCCAGACCCCCCGAAATGTTGGATTTAACATGCCCCGCTTCAATTTTTTTAAATATTGGCCCTATGGAGTGCCCCCCCCCCCCCTAATTTTTTTTCTGGATCCGCGCCTGCATACTCCTATTAGTTTTATATTGTTTTTATAATGTATATATTATAAACCTTAGATTTTCGATTTTATACATATCTTAGGTTAATAATACTGTATATATATTGTATTATTAGACTTGTTTGACTATATTTTGTATAAAATTACAACTATAGTGAAAAAACGGAGTGAAATTTTCAACAAATCAAAGTTTTATACATAAAATATATACAATATAATAAAAAATATAAAATTATATAACTTTTTATAAACTTTTTATTACAAACAAAATTTTTAAATCAAAATACTATATACAAACGATATAATAAACTGTTACAAGAGTAATTTAATTTGTATGTACTGTACATATATATATTTTTACTATGTAAATAGAGAAAACGCTTTCTGTCTCACTTTATTGTTCAGTGTTTGACTTTGGTATACTCAAGTAGAACTGTCTGTCTATATAGTTCTGTGCGTATATATATACTCCATCATCATGTACTATAATATAATATATATATACTCAGTTGGTATATAAGGGCGAGTTTCACTTGGGAAAATCCGACCACCAACTTTATACGCTTGTTGAGTCAAATCGAGAGGAGCCACATCCACGATTCTCTTTGTACACCGCGACACACGTGGAAAGTTATCTCTACCTGTTTTACTAGTTATTCTACAACTCTACGCTGATTTAAAATTCCTTTTAAGGTAAAAAGAGCAACCTGTCTAGAACTTTAAATATAGTTTAAGTTTCATAAGTTTTGTGATAACATTCACAAAGAGAGAATAGTTAACGTTCGGAATATCGTGAGGTGTACCCATTTGGTTGTTAGACATCACAAACGAGGCTGCATTGTACGAGCGTATCTCTGGTAGCAACCAAATTGGGGAAAATGAGAAGAATCTTATTGATTTCCACATACCTATACCTGCTCTTGCATTGCCTAATCTACCCTCTCTCTTTATATTCTCTCTCGTTTCTCCGCATCACATAGCAATCATCAAAGTAAAGTATTTAATGAGAAAGGAGTTTTAATTATACTTTATCAATTTACTGGTGTAATTAATACACGAAAATTTTATCCACTTTGTATATAAATATAAATTTTAATGTTGGGTAAATTAAAATTTTATCATTTTCTAAATAATTTAGTTAGAGTAAAAATATATCATTAAATAATCTTCCATTAAAATCCAGGTAAACATGTCTAAATTTTACCATATTTTTAGTATTTTATTTTTTTATCATTTCATTTAGTAAAATAAGCTTAATTTTTCTTATAATTAGTGGTTAGTCACAATTTAAAACATTCCACAATTTGATATTAACATGATTTTTCTCACGTTTATTATATGAATTTCCAGCCCCACCTCAATAGCATGGTAGCGAGGGTACTCTTACAAATTTTCTTCTTCCAGCACCCTTCAAGTTGGTTTTTCAACTTCTCGTGCAAAGTTTTAGTAAATTTTAATGTCGATAACTCAATTTTTTTTCTCTTTGTAATGGCAAATCAAACACGTACAGATACTTTTTGAAGCATCTATATAGAGAATAGATATTATATATATAATACCATTTAACGTGATCCTTTTCTATAAATATTTCCCTGTAGTTGAAGTATTATATAGAAATTTGCATGAGGGTGTTGTTTTTTACATGCTAAAGTCAACGAAGTCAGGCTACTTCGAGCGTGGTTAGTACTTGGATGGGTGACCGTTTCAAGTAAAAAATACGCTGCTCCCTCCCTGGGGTAAATTCGTCTCGCTTTCCACCCAGTGCAGTGATGCACTTGTGTGTGGTTCTCCAGGTTTTGGACATCGCTTTGGTCCATTGAGAAAAAGTAGAGGTGTCCGTCCTGACTGAGGTTTTCCACGGTTCCCTCAGTCTCACCTCAGCGAATGCTGGGACGCGTAAGCATGCAGGCCGTGGCCACTATCCGTTCCCTACCTTATCCCTACCCAGTACCCCGCCGCGAGCTGTAAGCTCTTAGGGGTGTATCCTTGTAAAAAAAAAAAAAAAAAAAAAAAAAAAAAAAAACTTGCAAGGATGTATACCAACAAACACGGTACTCAAAAGAAAAACAGAAATGAATCGAAAAACAAACACTATTTGACTATAGCCCTGTAAAAATTTTGAGTAAATTAAAGTGCAAGAAAACAAGAAGAAATTAATTTTTCTTTTGTAAAGCAATTTTAAGCTTTTTAACGAATGACGAAATTTTGAGTCACATCAAAAACCTAATAAACGATAAAAATTTTGTGTAAATAAATTTAATTATATATCTATATATAATTAAATATATATGGAGCAATTTTGATGAATTAAAATGATATAATCGAATAAAAAACGAAAATTTTGCTTTGATGGATTTTTATGCTTTTTTTTTTAGCAATAATATAAAATATGATTATAAAGTGCTTTTAAAACAAGTTATCTATAAATATACATTAAAAACAATAATCAACTTTAAAAAAATATATATTAAATGTTTAAAAGCATCTATAATGAAGTGGTTAAAAATACACAAACTTTTTATTTTCCGTGTATAATAATTCATCATATATAAAATTACTCACATGTTTAATTAATACATATAGAGTTGAATCTAAATAAAAAAAAAGAAGCTTTTATTACGACAATTAGATTATTTTTATAAATGTAAAACGAGGAAGAGGTAAAAAGATCAAAAGTTTTATTTTCAGTATTAAATATATAGCATTAAAACAAAATTTTATATGATCATTAAATTGAACTCATCTCATATATACAGTAAAGTAATAGTATAATATATAGAATTAGTTTTCATGCTCATATACCTATATCTTAATCCTATCAGAGTTGTGAATATTCAGAGAAGAGAGTATAGAGACAGAATGGTATATAATACGAAGGCTTTTCGTCGTTCCCGGCTATAGAGGCAGATGTATGCATATTACATTGACCAGTAGCACCAGGGCTGGACAAAATTGGATTAGTTAAAGGCCATGAGAGGCTATGTACCTATTTGGTATACAGTAGATACAGTAATAGTGACTCTTGCTTGCTATAGTATACTATAATACTGGTCGTCGCCATCATTTAGTTAATTCTCTAGGGGAGAGTTTTAGAACGCACTAGCTATCATGTTAAATTCTATATATTCATGATTATAATATTACATATATAGCCTTCTGTTGAGGTTACGTTGTTACATATTATAGTTGATGACTACAAAGGATTTTGCTTGAGGCTATCATCACCCTTGGTCGTTTCCATAAAAAATATAAAGAATGTTGTTATATATATACCATTATTATATATTATAATATGTTATTTAGCTTGAAGCATTAATTAATACACAAAAATATGTGAGATATTTCTTTGTGTGTATTATTACTTCATGTTATTGTAAATTAGTCTTCATTTTTTTTTCTTCATTATATATTTATTTTTAAGCATAAAATATTTACCTTCACTAAGAAATTAACACAAAATATTTCAATATTAAAAACTAAAAAAGTTACATTACTAATTTTAAAGTAATAAAAAAATAATTAAATGAATTTTCTAGTTGATTTACTTTTAATGCACATAAAATTACATTATCGTGATACTATCCATCGCATCCCTACGCAATTTGACTCTCGTATTATATTACGCTTCATGTAGTTCATTTTTAATTAAATGTGAATGCTTTACTTTTTTTATATAAAATTTTAATATAAATTCAATTTAAAACAATTTAAAATATATTATTTTACTTTATACCATGTGAAAATAAAAATGAAATAAAAAAAATAAAAAAAGCTGATATACCAACCATATATATCCATGGATTATTATCTATTTCAGAAGAAATAAATGTCTTGTTTAATTTTAAACGTAGGGTGGTATATAACTCTTTCCGTGGGGCCTTCCTTATACTGCTGCTGCATCACTGAATTTTAATCTCGCTGCTGGCAGGAGGAGACGGAAGAATCCCTCTCCCCCCCCCTCCCCACCTTTTCAGTATCGTTAAAATCAAACCCTCCAGCTAGCAGACTTCTCAAATACAATTTTTTGTTAAAAAAAAAGCTATATTTTTATTTTTTATTTAAATACTTTTCTTTTTATATTTTATTTATTATAGCTCATTAGTGTAATTAAGCAATTAATATAAAACTTTGTCTGAAATGAAAGAGAGAGAGAGAGAGACGTTGAGTAGAAATTAAAAGCTAAGATATTTAATAATATTTTTCCCCTTGCTTTTATTTTTTTTTATATATAAAAATTCATTTAGCGTGTGATGTTTGCCGCTTTTTAGCTTGAAGGTTTAATGTCAATGAAATTTCAACCCTATAATTTTATATCAGCGGGCACAGCAGTTTATAGTGGGTGAGGGGGTTGCTGCATGCCTGGCCCGGGGCGGAGTCTCATTATTCATAACTAAGGTGAGTGACAGATGGCTCAGCTGATCGATATCAGATTAGAGAGTTCAGCCATCAAGAAGTGAGAGGAAAAAGACAAGGAAATGCTGACTCGTAAGGAAAATCTTCGAGCAGTGTATCGTAGACATGAGGAGGAGGGGAAATGACAAGATCTTACCTCCGTTGACGTATTATATAAGAGGTGGATATTTTAATAATCGTGCTATCAGAATTTATATTCAAATAATGTATTATAAAGAGTTAAAAATATTTTTTGTGTGTTTTAAGTCCGATACATGAAAGTAATATAAATACACGAAATAAAACTATTATATAATAACTCAAAATAAAAAAAATATTTATAATATAAAGTGTTTGATGTTAAAATATGTAGACTATATAACAATTTTATCTACTAAACAGAGTCTTCTGCGCGCAATGTTTCTAACAAAACATTGTTCAATGTCTGTCGCGTGGTGTCATTTTCGATTGTTGAACGCGAGAAAGGAAAAAAGTAAACAAACTCCGCTGTTTACAATTTTTTGCCGCTGGCGGCGCCACCAGCGAGCGGTAATTATCAAGGGAAGCATTATGAATAACATGAAAAACTAATAGAAATAATTAAAAAATTGAGGACATGTTTTCAAAAATCAAGTGAAATGGAAAGAAACATGCGCGGAAATTTTATAGAAAACATTAAGAATTTTTAACGGTTTTTTATCATTCAAACGGTCGAAGAAATGTGGAGCGATAACCATGGTGTAAGTAATGTATATCATTTCTGTGTTTCCAAGGGCTTGTAAGCTCCAAAATCTTTTAGCTAGCAGTTCTGACAGGACTTAGCTGCTCTGACCAACCGCACCAGTGTCCATTTGTTGATTTATTTAAAAATAAAAAGCAATATAATAGGGTTTTAAAATTTTACCTTTGAATTTCTATACATACTGAAGATATAGCAGTAATTCGGTAATCTACAAGTTTCTATGCTGTTAGACCTTAATACTGGAGTGACTGGAGTCCCGTCCAACATCTATGATTGCACAGAATCACATAAAAGGCAATGAAACGCCAACCTCAGTCTGCGTCGTCTCTTCTATGTGCTTAAAATAAGATAAAGTACCGTAATATTTGCTAATAATTAATTTTTACATTACCTGGATTAACGTAGTACAAAATTATTACATTTTTTTACTTTTTGGTGTGGTATTTTAGAAGTTATCGTTACATTTAGGCATCAACTCGCGAATTTCCTATGTTAAACAATGGCGCATAGTCAACAAAAACCGCTCGCTAGTGGCGCCTCTGGTCACTCTGGCGGGCGCAAAATGGAACTAAAGCGTCACGCAATAATCGGACCACGCGACAGACATTGAACAATGTTTTGTTAGAAACATTGCGCGCAGAAGACTCTGCTACTAAACATACAAAATAAATACAGTACATGTTATTTCTCTGCATGTATGTTTTATATCATAAATTAAATGAAGCTTCTGTTTAGTTTTAGTTCTATATTTAGCTTAAATCTTTATTTAATTAATATTACTCTCTGATGTTCATCAAACCTATATACATGCACTCAAGTATAGTAGTTATATTTTCTAAGAAATAAACTCTTGTACATAATTATTATTTATAATACGACAGAAAATTATACGAATGATTCATTTTATTTAAACAAACTTTTTAATTCATTACACACGTTTAGATTTATAAATGTCATTAACGCTTCATAAAATATAAGAAATCAAACAAGATTTTAGCAAGATATATTATCATATTTTTATATAATCGTAGAGTATATAATATATTTTTCTTTGGAGTTGTCTATAAAGTATAATGTAAGAATAATGATATAGATTATGCCAAATAAAGCATAAGGCTGGTGTTTTTGTGTTTGGAGCCAGTCATGAGAGGAATAAGGCTGGGGGAAAGATTCGCCTGCAGCCAAGCGCGTGTAATGTAAAGAGGCAGTAAGAGGGGGGGGGGATTTTTGGGGGATCGTCTCGCGGGGTGGGGGTGGGGGGGAAGGGTGAACGACGCCCCCAGCTCTGACAGCCATAGCTTGGTAGAGGCCATGCTATTAATCAGAAGAGAGTAAGAGCCACCGCTTTACTCCAACAGCAAAAGTTGGCTCTACTGGAACGTTGTAAAAAGGAAACCTCTTATTAAAAGCCACCAAAAACATCGCAGAAAGCAGCTCTAAAATAATTCTTTAGCTTTATTCTTAACGATTATTAAATTAAAATGAATAAAATATAAGAATATACAGTTAAAATAAAATGCATTATTTTTATAACTTTATGTTTTTAATAATAAATATAATATATAATCGTTGTTTTTATAAATACGAGTATATAAATAAATGAATGATTTTTTTTAAGTGTTGTATGATTTGGAAATTAAATACTATAAATATGTAATAAGAGTATGTACTGTTATACATCAATATAGACACGACCTACCTAAAGAAGGTGATTGGTTTTGAGTATATTAATTATGATATGTATAGGATTACAGAATATAAATGCAGCGTGAAGAGATATTCTGTAAACACCAGTATAGGCAGTAAGGACAGTATCGTGACGTCATGTAATTACCTTTAAATTTCACATAGAAAGTGCACAATATTTTCATCGCATCTTTTAAAATGAAAACACTACACAAGTAAAGTAAATACTCCTTTAAAAACCGCATATTACAATAACATGTCATGTACAGTACGGTAGACGTTGCATTTTTATATTTGGGAAAAAAGGAATATAATCAGGTTTGTTAAATATAATATTGCACAGCTTTGAAACGAAAGTAAAAAAATAATAAATTAAATCCATGTTGACAATATCATTAAAGGAGTTCGTTATATATATAAAAATTCGATTCTTTATTTACTTACTACTGCTGCTGCTTACTGATTGAAAAATTTTTGGATGACATCCAAGCAATCTATACAATATCGAAGATCAAGAAGAAGACTTTTGTAGTCGTTTTTATCACTGCAGGGTTACAAAATAATAATAAAAAAAGTGTACAAATTTAATAAAAAGGTGAGAAAAAGTAGGTCATGTTACATAATATAATAAGATCTATGTGAATGTAATTTAATCAACTCTTTGAGTTGCTTCTATTCACACATTGATCCTCTCGTCATTTGAGTTACTTGGTGACATATTTATATTCTTTTGATAACACCTGATGTCTGCAGCTTAGCAACGTCATATCACTTACATTTTGCTATCATTTGAACCAACGAACTGGAAATTTCTTTCAAGATGTAGAATCCCATTAAGACGAGACCTTTATAAAAAAAAAAAAAAAAAAACAGTTTTCATTTTGTGAAAGGTGAAGTCAACGTATGTTAAAAGATTAAAGGTGGATTTCCATGAAGAGGTGATGTGAGAAAAGCGCATTTGCCTCATTATCGTATGGTTGCCATGTTGGTGATGAAACTCACTTGTCAGTTCTTCCGTAAGTGTTATGTTTATTTTTTCTCAATATAATTGCAAATGCACATGCGATATTAAAGCAAGTGCATATTGCTGCTCATGGTTGTATGTAACTTTATCTTTCATGTACTCCTTTGTACAGAAAATATTACGCCAACTCTGCTGATTCTTATAACTATTTTTGGATTCTGGGACTGACTTTTTTCCTTTCCTCTTTCCTTCTACAAAATCGTAAAGTTGAAAATATATTATTAAGGTATAATACTTTTGATTATTTTGATTACTTTTGATACTTTTGTATCAAATTACTACCACCTATAACATGGCATCTTCACTAGATTGGCTTTAGCTGGCATATAATACCTTTATTACATCTTATATGTAAAACATCTTTGACAATATGTTTATACATGACAAGGTACACGTAATTCAATTTTATCTACTAACATCATTCGTTACTTTCTTTTTTTCTCTCTCTCTCTCTCTCTTTTCGTTTAAAGTGACAGTATTCGTACAGTACATCATAAGACACTTGAAATACTATTATTATACCTCAGTCTGATTTTTTGTCATTTTCATTAAGGTAGAGATAACACGCCCAATGTTAATAAAAATCCCATTCATGAAAATTATGAAAAAAATTTAAAATGTTCTTCTTTACATACCTTATCAGTATAGTAGGTAAAATATCAGGTATACAAAAACGAGCTAGTTTTCGAGCTATTAATTTTGAAAGTTGACTAATTTAACATGGAAGTTCAATTTCTCCATGTTAAATTAGTCAACTTTAAAAATTAATAACTAAAAAAATAGCTCGTTTTTGTATACCTTGATATTTTACCTACTGATAAGGTATGTAAATGAGAACATTTTATTTTTTTTTTCATAATTTTCATGAATGGGATTTTTATTAACATTGGGCGTATTATCTCTACCTTAATGAAAATGACAAAAAATCAGACTGAGGTATAATAATAGTATTTCAAGTGTCTTATGATGTACTGTACGAATACTGTCACTTTAAACGAAAAGAGAGAGAGAGAGAGAAAAAAAGAAAGTAACGAATGATGTTAGTAGATAAAATTGAATTACGTGTACCTTGTCATGTATAAACATATTGTCAAAGATGTTTTACATATAAGATGTAATAAAGGTATTATATGTCAGCTAAAGCCAATCTAGTGAAGATGCCATGTTATAGGTGGTAGTAATTTGATACAAAAGTGACATGCATGACACTAACCGTACCTCATATTATGTTGTTGTGGCTTTAACTTGCTTTTATCCATGTGAGCTACCTTGAATAATAATAATAATATTGCCTTATATAACATTTTACGGATAACTTTCTTACCTATATATAATAATAGTAAATTTATAAAAAAAACATCTTGAAGTTATTACTTTAATTCTTTTAAAAGCAAGAACAGACACCTTTATTTTATATTGTGATTTATCATGAAACCTGTGTAGTGTAACCACACTAACACAGGCTTGTCTTTGTCGTAAGAACGCTTTAAAGGTTATTTTGATCTCATATAAAATGTATAGTGAACCTTAAAGTATGGAGATGAGCCGCCTCAGAGGTGTGGTGATGAGGCGAGAAGGCGGTCTGGTAAAATTTATTTGCAGATCACCTGCCTAGCAAAATAATCAAAGGCTTCCAGTCAGAGGAATGGCGCCGTCATGTGTTATTACAGGAGAACAAGAAATATCATTATATTTTTAGAGAGCAGAGGAATTTGTTATATTTTGACGCAAATATATGAAATATAAAATATATTTTAAGTAGAGAAATTAATAAGAAAATTGGAACAAGATAACTGTCTGAGTATCTGTATGACTGTCTGACTATACTGCTATATAATATATATTATGCAAAACAAAACAACTGATATTTGCGTTAATTTATGTGAATCCAGATTTGGAAATAAATTTTTATGAAATATTCTTGTTCTGCATCATGTGAGGTTATTTTAAAGAATGAGAATTGTAGTCTAGAAAAAGAATCTGTAGGAAGACAAAAAGTATTTTATTCTATTTAACTTGTTTGTTGTTATTTTTTTTTTTTTTAGAATTTTTGATTATAATTGTTTGAAAAATAAATGATGCATTCTAATATATAATACAGAGTGTTATATTAATTCCACTAAATAAATATTCATTATGGAAATTGAATGATAACAGTACATTAAAAAAAATCTGAAAATGGAAAAAGAGAATGGAAATGTATTTTTTTTATGCAATTAATTTCTTTCCTGCATTTCTTTTTCTCATTAAAACGTCAGTATTTTTTTCATTATCGAGTATTCTATATGTATATATATATACACATCTATACAGGTGAATATATAAGAAAATATATACAGAAAATAGAAAACTATTATATAGAAAAAGCAATTACGTTTTAATGACACTAGGTTCGAGGTCTCTAGAGTTGTCGGATATGCAAACAAGCTTTGGTCTAAATGTCTTAACAAGTGCAGTTAAAATAAACATGCAGCTGAGACCTGCATGCACCAGAAGTGTCCAAGGCTAGTACTAACTACGGTAGGCTATATGTAAGCAAATTATACTTGGAGATAGAATAATTTTACTACATTCAAATAGCTTGGTCTCAGTTATATATTTATATAGAGAAAACAGATTGTTATAGCATCTATATATATAAATATAGTGATCGTGCTTGCAGAATAACTAATTCAACTTGTATAACAATTGTATATGAGAAGCATCTGATGTTGTATCTTAACAATGTCGAAGGAAATACTCACTCAGGTTAATATGAATTGTTAGAATTGTTATTATTGTACATGATGACTAACTTTGTAAATTAATATTTCTTGTTATATTATGTGACATCAGCTATTATTTTAATGTTATAACTTTGTATCATATTATAACTTTAAGAAACTTTAATCACGAATATAATTAACAAAATATGATAATGTTATCAGATTATTATAACTGATTATAATTAATCCTAATATTTTATGTTGTTGTTGCTTTAAACTTAGTTATATGTTGTTTTTTTAAAAATGAAAAAGTTTTTCAGTCACAAAAAAAAAAAAAAAATAAGAAGTTATATTAATGCAAAAAAAAAAAAAAATAGTAAAATTTGAACAAATATGGTTGAATTCTACTATCTGGTTCTTTTTTCATAGAGGTTTATGCAAATGAGAAAAAAAAACAAGGCTGCTCTTCAGTTCTATTTAATTAAAAATGTTACCTGTCATGCATAAAGATATATAAAAAAAAAAAATTCCAACTCGCTGATTAATTTCGTATGATGAATCACTCGTTGAATTTGTTATCTTTAAATAGATGCCAGAACGTATATAAGGTTTACATTTCTAACTTGAAAATTAATTCCAACACAAGAATTTATTTTATAATGTTTGAACTCTTTATAACATTTGTTTCAAGCATAATTGATTATAACACAAAATATATATCAAGTTGTTGTGAATAAGAATAAAAAAAAAATTGCAAGTGTTTAAGGTACACCTCGGGCTAAAACAAATGTTACCCCTACTCTATATATTTGTCGATACTGCAAAGCTGTAAATGAAGACATGGTGAATTTGATGACTGGCCTCCTAAAATTGTAAATTTGTTAAGTTAAATTTAATGGTTAATACTTAATTATTATTGTAATTAATAAAATATTTTATTTTTAATGTATCTTGTTATATAATATTTGTTAAATGTTACTGTAGAGTACTTGTTATAATAATATATTATATATCATATATTGGGGTCGATTCACGAAGGAGTTATCCAGAAAGTTATCCAGCGTTCTCACTAACCGCGGTTAGCGCCAGCTAATTCAATGACACTAGCGTGGTTAGTGAAAAACCTGGATAACTCCCTTCGTGAATCGCGCCTATTATGATCTTTTGTCTCTTAAAAATGCTGCAGCTCTAGCAAATCACGGACAAGGACAACATTCGTGCTGCCTTGAGGTAAATTATCATAAAGGGTATAGTGATGACATAGAAAACCAGTTATTTAAATACGAGATTAGATAATCAGGCAAGCAAAAATATTACGGAACAGTTAAGCACGTTCCATTAATAACATTGAAATGTTTGAAGAAACTTTTGGTAGTAAATTTAATGGGCTTTAAACAAGTTTGTTTTACAGTCGCAATGGATAAAATATTAAAATCTGCAGCTTTATTAAGTTAAGTTATTACTACACAAAATATGTAATGTGTCTCCTCTTTATAATATGGTTATCTCTCCTGTCTCCTCTTCCATTAACAAAACTGTTGTAAAGGTATTTTCTAATTTGTGAAAGTATTTGAAGTATTTGAACATAATTTTTATAATATCTAATAATCATGATAATAAAACATGTTTAATTAAATTAATCTAATCGATATTTACATAATTACATTCCTGATTTAGGTAAAAAATAATTTATTGATCTAAATACAATTCTAGTAAATTTATAATGTAGTTTGATACTTGACACCATTGAAATATGTACACAATATATAATAATACATATATATATACAGTATATTATATTTTATAATATATATATTATATGTATATATTATTAAATGCATAATATATAAATATACAACATCATATGTATCATATCATATATATATTTAAATGGTGTCAAATGTTAAACTATATATATTATATATATTTAGACATAAATTTGCATAATCTAAGTTGACATTTCAAATGATTGAAAGTCCTCATCTTATAAAACTTCAGTGATGCCTACATTGATGCGTCTGGGAGGTGAGGTTTGATCCTCATCGCGCATGCTTTATATATTGGAAGTTTGGATAGGCAGATTGTGACAGCTAATCTGGTGGTGTCGACACCAGACTACCACCCCGTTGTGACATACACGTTAGTGACATAATGACGAGGAGGAGGAGGCGACACCTGCTTCAAACGACATCACTATACTACCGTGATCGTGAACCGTGTAATCCTCCACTGCCTCTTCGTGTCGTCAAACAGCAGCAGCAGCACTCACTGGAACAAGTCTAAACTAAATTTTAGATACTCGTGTGTGTGTGTTCTTATGTTATACCGTTATATATTATTAATATTTACATATTAGATATCACATTTTGAAAACTGAAATAGTTATAAATTATTTCTTTAAAAAAAATGTGTAGATTTAATACAATAATTAATTTAGTATTTAGTCATAATAAAAGGCATTCACAAAGACATATTTGGACTTTTTTTAAGGTTAAAAAAATATGTACAGAATTCAAGCTGAAAATCAAGTACCCTTAAATGTGGCTTTAAAGCTTTGTGAATGATGTAACGGTTTTGGTTATTATAATGAAAATTTTCAGTTGCTAATGTAAATAAGTTATGTATATAAATGGGGAGCGAAGTGTACAAGACTAATCTTTTTACCTTGGAAAAGTTGCCTCACTAATAGATGGCATGGTAATAGCATCGACGTATCATTCAAATCTATATGCAACTTTCTAGGACAAGTAACGTGCATTGATTCCACTTCTAAAACATTAAGTCCGCTTTTTTCTGAAACTTTTTTTTTTTCATTCAAAGATATGATGTTTTACCCGGTCATTAATTTTTAATCACAACTGCTAGTAAATAAGTTGTTAAATAACATATAAAATGTATTATTATGTTTCTACAATTATCCTGAACGGTCTATTGTGTAAAAGTAAGTAATAAAAAAAGGTAAAAAAGTGTTGAGCATTGTTAAGCCATGGTTTAATGACTCATGCGAGCTCGCTTACTTTGCAAAAAGTTTCTCTTAACGCCCTGCAGTCAGCAAAATAGCGTTGATTGTTAAGCAAGACAGCAGAAAAAAAAAAGTAACAAAAAGTTGTCGGCTTGACAGTTGACTAACACTTTATAAAACTAAAAAATATTAAAGTTTTTATAGTTACTATAATACAAATTGAAATGTATAACATATCATTATAATATAAATAAAAATAAAAATTTATATATAATAATAAATTTATTCTCAGCTGTGATTAAAAGTTGGGAAAATTTATCAAAAGTTTTTCTTACATTTCAGTTCACTCGATTCATTGTAATTTTAAAGCAAATTCATTCGACTGAAAACTCAACGCTCATTTGCATTTAATTGCCACCTGAACAAAACTCGTTTCTTTACTTCCTTTTTTTTTTTATAAATTATGCATAATTAATAATAAAAAAAAATGTTTTCTGTAAATAAGAATTTATATTATTTCTTAATTTATGCGGCTTCTTTTTTAATAATAAAAAAACTGTAATATATAACTGCTTATTTTTAGAACTAATTTTTTATTAAAAGTCTTAATTTTTTTCATTAAAACACTTTGTTATATATTGAAGAGTTTCTAAATTGTATTATTTTATTCTTATATACAAGATATTATAATATATGTTATTTATTATTCCAATTAAAAGTATAGCTCAATAATTAAAAAAAAAATCACATTATAAAATACAAATAAATCTATGAAGGGAAAAAAATATTATTAATAAAACGAAGAGAAAAAGAGAACCAACGCTTCCATATACCCCTGCAAATATCTGGCATGCAACCAGCCTTACACATCGTTGCAACTGGTTGCCGCGTTACAAGGGGCTGTGGTATTTGTGCACCTGACGCTGCTCTTCCAGTGTTTATAGCGAGGAGTTGCTATAGGATCTGCAGCGTAGCGTGGCCGATAAATTACAGCTTTGCGCTTGAGGCGTCATCCGAGCTGCTGGCATGTGCGATATATCCGTCCCCTCGGGGAGGGGGTGTGACCAGCTAAGCCTGCCACCATTGCTGTCACAGGCACGAGGTACACGCCTGTTTGCTGTTACCTGCAAGCCGACACCGTTGATGTGATGCTGAAGTCTTCAGTCAAACAACATTCCTCGTTACTTCAACAAACGAGGCCAATAGTTTCATATCAAAATACAGCATGATAAAGAGAAGAAAAAATAAGGCGATAAATTGTATTTTTTTAATGTATTGTTAACGTTTTATTATATAATGAGATGGGTGTTTAATATTTGCAAGCTTTTATTTAAAATGTAGATTTTATAAACAACAAGGAAAAATGTATATAAAATTCCAATCTCTCATCCTTTAATAATATCTCGTTACAAATTCAAGTTACAACTCCCTATTTGTGTTTATTTATTTTATTTCGTTTATAAAAAATCATAAATTTCTTTGTGGGGATTGAGATTTTTTTTATTTGCTTGTCACTACAATCATGTTTCAGTATCGACTATAATAGTAATTAACTTTTTCATCATTTTCTTAGTAAAAATATTCAATATAAAAATGATATGATAAAATATTTACTGCGACAATTTGGAGTTTTTATAATGTTTATAATTAATAAATTAATTATAAATATCAACCATAGTAATTAATAATAAAATAATTGTTAATTATAAATTTAATTATATCATCCTTAATATGAGTTATATATATTATATATATATATATATATATATATATATATATATTATATATATATATATATATATATATATATATATATATATATATATATATATATATATATATATATATATATATATATATATTATATTTTCTACGGCTCATGTGCAGATAAGAAATCAATACGAGTAAATATTATTTAATGTTGAATATAAATTAACTTCACTTTGAAACAAAATACACTACCTATATTATTAACAGTTAAATCGTAGCTGTAAATTTTTCTTTATAATTGTCTACATTGTTTTCTAAGACAGCCTTTTAATTTAATAGTCTATTTATTGAGATTTATAGTCTATGACATTAGCAAGTTACCTTTCTTTCTTAAGTTGTTGTGTTTATGGTATACAGTAAGAACTAGGTAGGCAAGCAAGCATTAGACCCTGGAGAAGATCTAATGAATGTCTCAAGTAAAGCGGATAATAAGATCTAAGTTTTGAACACTTCACAAGGGTCAAGGGTTAAGAAATAGGAAACGTTCGCGGCTATTTTAATTAGAATTTCACCAAAAGCTTTGTCAAAAGTAGACGAGGAAAATTTAATGAAATAATAAACCAAAGCAAAGTTTTGAAGTTTAATTGTTGTTTCTAGTCTATTGTTTTGAAGGTGCATGGCACATAGATTATGTCAGGGGCGGATCCAGCCCGCGGCTTTGGGGGGGCGGTGCCCTATCCTGCAGTGTTAAATTTTGGGGTGGGAGGGGAGGGGGCGACGGGTAGGGGGTGGTAATACTTTCAATGTATTTTGTGACCTTTTTTTGGGGGGGGCGATATTGGATCCGCCGCGCCTGGATTATGTACGTGACATAGGACTATATGGAATAGAAGATAAATTAATAATTTTGTAGGAACCAATATAATTTATTTTAGATTGGTTTTCTCTTATAAACTCTTCAAATTTATTCTTTGTATACGTAAATGAACTTGTCAAAACATACCAGAAAAGTTCATTAAAAAATATACCATTTAATATTTGAATAAATAAAAAAAAGAGCTATAGAAATAATAATCATCATCTCAATATAAGTAAGTGCTGAAACATTTTAAAACCCATACCATTAAAACTAACGTTATACCATGAAAGGTGTTAAAAAATGAACTAAAGTTTTGAAGTAACTGTACTTTTTATATATAAAAAAAAAAGTTTGTTAGTACTTGAAGCTCTCTTTAAGTATTCTTTTCTTGTCTCAATAGATTTAAATTGCCTTCTACTCTAGTTAAAAAAAAACAAAAAAACATACAAGTACTGTAGTATAATATATAAAACAAGAAAAACAGCTTTTTGGCAAAAGTTATAAAATAAATCAAGACAGTAATAATTCCCACAGTCAGCACTTGGCTTTATGGTTCATACAATAAAGTGCATACATGTTGCATGCATATAGCAACATTGCAAGACGATGAGACTTAATTTATTACTGACTTAATGTTGCACTATATAGTTAGTAACATGTGGCACAGAAGAAGACATTAATTATAATGATAAATTAATTATATATTGGAGATGGGATTATACTGTTGCATAATATCAATTTGATTTATCTTGTAGTGTTTATTTGAAACAAATATGAGGATTTGTTGTAGTCAACAGTTTAAAAGGTCCAAGTTGGGCGATCATCGAGTGGGCGGATATTAAAATTAGTAAAGAAAATTACCAATGCAGTGACCGTAGCGACAAAAAAAAAAAAAAAAAAGAAAGAAAGAAAGAGTTGAGGACTGTTAATTACAATACATGTAAAATTTTGAAATAAACAAATTGTATACAATAAATAAATACATGATTAAGTCAATATGCAAATATGATCGTTGAAATTAGTCCTTCTTTACTGCACTGTTATATTATAAGATACCAACCAATGCAATATAATAAGACTTATTATGCTGGTTCATAATAACTGGTAACATTATATAGTTTATTCTCAATGTCACATATTATAAGAGATAGGATACTAACCTGTAGAAGTTTGCGTTATCAAAAAATTCAATTGTTCTTTATTTATACTTAATAAAGGTCTCAGACCTTTTTGACACCGAATTAGTGAACTCAAGCTTAAATATTATAGTCTAATGTATCGAAATTTTCTGTCTGATAACTAATATAAATAAAATTTAAATTTATTTTAAAATTAATGTCTGACAATTCTTTTTAAATTCATTTGTTATTTCATAGTAAAAAAGATCACGTATAGTAAAAAAACTACCTGTGCAGTAAAATACTACTGATTTTCTATTGTGAATTATATAAGTCTATTTCGTTCTAATTTCCTGTATTTTTCAATTCCAATAATGTATAGGATCTAATTTTACAGACTCTTTCCAAAGTCACTGTATATAAAAAAAGTATATATACCGTTATAATAACAGCACAGCAATGAGTTTTCCTACTTGCAAAAGGATGAAATTGCATGATGGGATTTATAAACATTGAATGCAGTAGTTTCTAACTGTACACAGTTCCCTAGTTAGTTTGTTTGAATGCACTAATAATAAGGAAATGAATGCACTCCTGACTTTGCTAATGAGAGACATGGTATAGTTTCAATATTTATTTTTACACTGTAAACAAATTGTGTTAAAACATTGTAATGAAGTTGACATAGAAACATGTATATGAAACAAACAAACATGAAAAGGAAAACTTTAATGATATAAACAAACAAGATGATGCACTAGATTATTTTAATGTAACATGTTATTATTTTCAAAACTGCAAAGTTCTAATTGTATAAATGTTTTTTTTTTCTTTTTTTACAGTAGCACACTTTTTATTGTGTGAATTTGTTATTTACATATTTATTTTATTTGCATAGAATTGCGAGTAAAGTATGTTTAATATATTATGTAGAGTAATTAAAAAAATTAAATTCCTTAATAAAATTCCAAACATTATTGGAGAATTTCAAATTACTTTAAAAAAATTGCATCGTATTTAAAATATTTAAATTAAGTATGCTGATTATTATAAGTAGAAAATTTTAAAATAATTTTACTGTATTGAAATTAATTTGAATTACCACAACAAAATAAATGCACACTAGTTTTTTTCGATAAAATATTTCAATACAGTTAATTACTGTGGTTCCATCTTTGCTTCTCATTACCATGCAGTCACAGCAAGGCAAATGCTGGGATATTTTTCTATAGAAATTAGACAATTATAGCCTCCCTGCATGATTTGAAGACATAAAATTCTAAGTAACGCTAGGTCGAGTCCAATAAGCAATGGAGACAAAATTAAAGTTGCTTGCAATCAGTATAATATCTTACAAATAGGTTGAGTTGTTAAAAATTATAATAATTAAATTTTGCTTGATTTGTACTGCTATATTGCAGCAATAAAAATATCTAGAGGATCTACACAAATACCATATGGAAAATGAGTAATAATGATAACTCTATCAATTGTAATGACTACGAATTTTGTTGGTCCGAACAAAAGAAAAATTAGCATTTTTTTATGCAGACAGTAGTACACTTTTTTTTTTGTTCGTTTTTGGAATTAAATACATCACTGCAGCATTACTAATGATGCAGTACAATGAACTAATTACTAGCCTTTCTAACGTATACATTTCTCGAACCAAGGACCTCCTCGCTGTTCTCTACTGCTTCATTAGCATGATGTACCAATGTTATATGAGCCGAATGATTTGCCAGTTCATTTCACAGATAAATTTACATATTGAAATATTCTGAACGATTTAAACCAAATTGAATCTCATTTTATAACTTTTTACATCGTTAATATATTCTTGTATAATTTTAATTTGTTAAAAAAAACTCTTATACTCTTTAATTTATATTAAATATAACAGACAGAATATTCTCTTTTTTTTTTACATGGAGGGTAAAAAATAAAAACTGGGGAGAAAGATGATTGAATTGTAGTGATTTTTTTTTTTTTTTTTTGCCGAACGAAGCAATCAGAAGTCAGAGCAAGTTGAGCAGCGATCCCCTGCGAGACTTTTCCTTAAAGCCTCTCTGAATGTCATCGTTCTACTTCTACAAAAGTTACAATAAAATTGATATCAAATCCCTATTCTTAACATTTCAATACTCCTATATATAAGAGTCTATGTTAAAAAGATTTTAACTTATTATATAGTTTTATAAGACGAGTGAACAATTTATTCAACTATACTTTTTTTTTTTTTTAAAATCCTATGATTTTATCAAAGTTGGTATTGGTTTTACATTTTCTTTCAGCTAATATTAAAATTCATTATAAAAACAAGACTTACATATTATGCAGTTATATAAATTTTTATAAACTGCATGCTTTTATTGTAAGGAAAAAAAACTACCTGTCTGTAAGAGAATGCAATATCAATATAGTTTTAAAAGAAATAAATGCAGGCAAAAAATGTATTTGAATTTGGTATTGAAATTGAAGAAACAGGCAATTTAAAAACAGAAATGATAAACTTTTTGTCTTGTGACGTATGAATTTCATATTAAAGTGTATTACATGCTCCTCTTTCCAAGTTGTGAGACAGAAATAATAAAAGATGTATGAGATTCTTGTGTGAACAAAATAAGTAGTAGTTTTTGTCACCTCTGTGTGTGTGTCTGCAGTATCTCTCTCTCTCTCTCTCTCTCTCTCTCTCTCTCTCTCTCTCTCTCTCTCTCTCTCTCTCTCTCTCTCTCTCTCTCTCTCTCTCTTTGTCTGCTATTATTTCCATTCCAATTTATTACTCAAAGGAACACAATGTTACTTGTTATATAGTGCCTTAAGATTTATGCTTAATTTACTATTTATAATTTTGAATATGTTTAAATAAAAAATGAGAACAAAATAAATTTAAAATACTTGCTTTTAGAGGAGAAAAGTTCATAAATAAATAAAAGAATAAATCAATATATTGACGATGCTAAATAAACAGTATGTGGTTCTGTTAGTAGTGTCGTGTACACAGCGACGTTGTTGCGATTGTGTCTGTCTTTGCTGTAGAGCTAGTGTGGTGTACTGAAGTACTTGAATAATTCATTTTCTCCCCACGCTCTCTCTCTCTTTCCACTGGTTTTTGCTTGACATACAGAGAGAAAGAGAGAGAGAGAGAGAGAGAGAGAGAGAGAGAGAGAGAGAGAGAGAGAGAGAGAGAGAGAGAGAGAGAGAGAGAGAGTTGCCTGCTCTTCATCAGCCCCACCCCCGCACAGGCAGCAGCAGATATAAACAAGCAGCAGCCGCCGCCGCTTATGCAGACCCCTGCTCCCCCTCCCCTTCCACGTGCCCCCCACACCACGGGGCACAATTAAAACACGTTGGTGGCAGAATGAGAGGTGCGGAAAACAGCCACCTGAGAAAACAAATTCTTTTTCTATAATAGCAACAAAAAATTTAAAAGAAATAAAGTCATCACAAAGGTCATATATATATATAACTTCATGTATTTTAAATTTATATTAAAGAGGCACATTTTTAGGTTGTCAAGTATTTTTGTAAATAATTAATGTTTATTTTTTTATAGCATTGAAATTACATTATAGTCAACGGAATTAACTTTTAAATATTTTAAATATGTGATGTAGATTTTTCCTATAATATATGAAATAAGTCCAAAAGGATTATAATGTTCTCCAATTACTCTATAATTTAGTTCTATTCAGATGGTTTTACAGTAAAATTTTAACTTGAACATAACTGCCTCATCATTCATCATATTCCCATTAAGAATTCACATCACTCATTCTGTTATATATATAAAAAAATGAGAGAAGAAATATACATATTAAAGGAAGATTATATAATGGTAAAATTATATTTTAAAGGTTTTCAAAATTACTATCTTCTTCCTTTTCGTTCTCTCTCTCTCTCTCTCTATATTTTCTTCTTTGCAGTATTTAACCTTTCTCTCTCTCTCTCTTTATAATATTACGGTGGTGATTCAAACTTCATAAAGTTTCTTATACCAACTAATTCTACTTACTATATATTATGTCCCTGCTATGAATTTGTATTAAGGAAACTCCTCCACGTCGTTTTCTTTTTGTAAAAAAAAAAGGGTACTAGCTAGAGGAGTTTTCAAGATGACATTCATTGGAAGTATAACTTGCTTGCTTCAGCCTCTCTATGGAGGAAGCAGGACGAGAAGGGAAAGGAGTGATGCAGCAAGAAGGAGGGTTATATTATAGAAGACTGCTATGAATGCCCATTAAGGCGCACCGCTGCGACGACCGTCAACGACGGCAGTCAAGTCACTAAATTTTGCTTCAACCGAGAGAGAAGTACGTGACAGTAGATAGGGGTAGGTAGGGGGAGAGTTGCTGGCAACCAACAGAAAGGGGTGAAGAAGGTACGAAGTGATGGCAGAGAGGGAGGGGGTAAGATTGATAAAAGAGAGGGGTGGTGGTGCCAACATGCGTATATATATAAAGGAGGTGCGTGTGAAAGGAGAGCATGCCAAACCACCCACCCCCTGCACCCTTACTGTATTGCCGAGAACCTGCCAGCCGAGATCGTGGCTAGATAGACGAAATGCTGAATAATGCGGCAAACAGGAGTGAAGAAGGGAGAGAAGAAGCGCGCACGGAGAAAATTAGAACAGTATTTGAGATGTGGTTCGTGAAAATGAAGAAAAAAAAAAAAATGTTCTACCTTTTTCTTCTTTATGTGTTTTGAGTGTCTTTCATTAAGAAAAAAACTTTTTCTTTTTAATTTATTTAGTATTTTTTATCTATGTATAAAAATATATTTTAATTGTTTTCAAAATAGCAAACAAAATGAGATATTTTCATTAATAATAAATTCTGATTTTTAATAAATTTTTATTGGTTTCTTAATTGCTGTTTCATTTATTTTTAATCCGGATGTAAAAAGTTGGCGTTGCAGCTGTATTATAGTAAATAATTATTAGGTGCCAGGAAGTTTAATTTTATGTCTAGCATTTAGTAGTAAAAAAATAGTTAATATACAGTATATAAAGTTATTAACTGTGATATGGATTTCTTACAAAGATCTCGGGTATACCGTTTTAAATTTTAAGTCATGTTGCGAGCACTTAAAGGTGCAGAAAAAGAGATCAGAGGAGTGATCGGGATACGAACCAGGACTATCGTTGGCTCATAACGTGGTGTAAATGTCACGAAAAACAATCTTTTTAATATTTAAATTGCTTCGTGTTCACCTCCTTTCACGAACAAGTTACGCAGAAAGTTATTCAGGTTTCTCACTAACCGCGGTTAGTGTCACTGATATAAGCTGTGGCATTAAACGTGTTTAGTAAGAAAACTGGATAACTTCCTTTATGAACTGTGGCCAATGTGTACTTGATATAAATTATAATAACAAAACAGTGAAACTGCAAGAAATTATTACCAATCTCGCCTTTAGGTTAGGCAACTTGTTCAGCATTACTGCGGCATGTAGGACCAAATTGTAATGTCAGTTCTTGTATGATGATCTAGATGTTTGCTATTATATACTCATAGTGTTTCCTATACATCATGTTTTAATTTAATGATCACTTCAAGCAAACAACATTAGAATGTATATAAACGTTTACATCGTGTTCTGATGTGAACAAGTTGACGACGTCTTATAAGAATAACGTTATTTGTCGTCAACTGCATGTGAATAATAATAATAATAATAATAATAATAATTGTTTATTGGGTTTAAAAATACAAAGTATAGAGAAAATATTAACAAATAAACATATACAAAACCCAATTGGTGAACTTAATTAATATCAAAATTGAATGGTTGTACTAGAAAATACATGTAACTGATATTATATTACTAATAACATAAGTCTGTGTAGAGTACGAAGAAGTATTATATAATATATGAGTAACGAGAAATTGCATTGGTATGTTATATTGAACAACGATATGCTGAGACTGCATGAGAGTTGTTGACAATATTGCTTGCTTTACCTTGCGTTGTCATTTGTAAAGAGCCAAGATGAATATAACAATCATATAAAACTTGAGAGCTGCTGTACTAAACACACGAGTGCATGTGCACCTAAATATTATAGCAAGAAAGTGAGAAAAATTATATTATTATTTCTATTTGATTCGGCATGCGAATGTAACGTATAATATCACAATTTTCACCCAACTTATATATAACTGAGAAATAAAAAAATAGCAAGCGATTTGATTTAGAATGAATTACTCTATTTCTCTTTCTTTTTTTTTTTTTAACAAGAAGGAGATGGAATGAACATTTTCAATACATAATGACACAATGATGAAGATATTTAAGTATTTAGTTATTTTTTTTAGTATATAATTAAAAAATTATGGTTGAAAATATTTATTTATAATATATTATGAATTTGTGTTACTGAAAATCGAAACCATTTTTATTGCCATTGAATTAAAATCGAATGTACGTTCAGTATTTTTTTCAAACAAATAATATTTCATAAAATGGAGTTAATTAATTTTTTATCATCATGAAAATTTATACCAAATATTATAAATTAAGGAAATAGCGATTTAAAAAAAGCTTATAAATACTGCGATTATAATTAAAAAAATATTATTTGATTTTGTGACATTCTTATTCTTATTCATCTTAGATTACAAAATAATAATAGTAAAAAAATTAAAAAAATATGCCAATATAATTTTATATAATGCTAATGGGTTTTCAAGTATTTAAAAATATCATCTTGGAGTTTCCAATTATTCAGTGAATAAACACGACGAGCAGGCTGAAATTAATGAACATTTATTAGGCATTCTAGCGGAGACATATTATCTCTTGGCTACAACGGACCAAGATAATTGCTTTTTAAGGATATTAAAATTGCTTTATATCTCAAGAAGTTAAATCCTGTCTCATTTATTTTCATTTAGCAACGTTTTATCCCAAACACAAAATTTCTTATTTTAAAGTTTAAAGGCATTCATGTGTGAACCTTAACGAAACGATTATTAATAAGTATGCTTGAACTACATTATATTATATATGTTTTTTTCTTAACTGAAGTCGATATAATTTTTTTGTTACAAAGCAATCAATGTTAATAACATAATACTAATTAGAAAAAATAACTATATTATTATTTTATATTGCAAGCATCAATGAATCGCTTAGTAATTACGTATGCTAATATATATAGCTTTCGATTGAAATTTATTTCTTTTTCATTTATTTGTTTTTATAATATTTAATTATATAAATGCATATAATATAAAAATATACTCAACAGTGTATAAGGAGTGTGTTGGTGTTTTATAGGATGCATTGAAAAAATAAAAAATAAATTTATTTTTGCTATCTGTATATAATATTACTGACAAAATATTGATTGAGAAAAAAATTGTAAATTCAAATATTTTTTAAAATATGAACCCTGGGGTTGGAGGATTCGTATATTCTACAAATCTATAACATTATAGAAAAATTAGAAGGATATTTAAATAAAAATGCTAATATCCTTCAAAAACATGAAAATATAAAAGCTTCAGTATATAGGAAGAATTTATAAAACAAAGTCAATTTGTGAAAAAAAGTTTCAAACTCTTTGTGAAGTCCACATTATTTGATAAATTAACCAACTGCCTGGAAGAATAAATTTATAGCTATATATATTTTTTATTGCTACATAAATTCAAATAGAAATAATTAAAAATACATCTACAGAATATACTGAACGAGTTAACCATACCTCTGCAATGTTATAATTATCTAAAAAAAAAAGGTAATGTCTTGAATAAATTATATAATAACATTATTTATAATTACAATTTTTATTAAGTACCAAAAATTTATATAAAAATTGATTGGAAATATTAATGGTGTTGACATATATGTAGAAAGATGGTGTTAATTTTTATAACTGGTCCCTCTATAGTAGTAATATTTCTTCATTTTATACATACATGTGTTAACCACTAAGGCTATTATATAAGGTCCTGTACGTTGCTACTATATGTACCATCATTGTTTTATCACCTCTTCATTTACTATGGAGTTCGTACTTCACTCGGCACCTCCCAATTACAATTTTAGTGTGGCGAGAAGAGGGCGCTAACTTACTGTATGCGCCATCGACGTCTCTCTCTCTCTCTCTCTCTCTCTCTCTCTCTCTCTCTCTCTCTCTCTCTCTCTCTCTCTCTCTCTCTCTCTCTCTCTAACTCTCAGCAGCGTGGAAGTATTGCCACTTCTACTTGCCATTCTCGCCCCTTCTCTCTACGTAAGCCTCATAAGCACCTCTCTACCTTTTTTGCCGAGAATTAGTTCCGAAAGAAGAAGGTATTAAAAAAATAATGTTCTATACTCTTTTCTCTCAGAGGAGTGAAATGGTCTTTTCGTTCAAGAGGTAGGAGGAAGGGGAAAAAATGAAAAGATACAAGCCTGATGTTTTTTTTCTTCTTATATATAAAAAAAAATTCTTTTCATCTCTGAAGTATATATTTTTCTTGTTAAATTGTATGTAAAAAAATTAAATATTATGTGCTTGTCTTTAAGTTATACTATAAAGAAATTTTATTTTAATTAATTAATTTATGTATATATAGAGTTATTTAAATATTTAATATATATTTATAATGATATATTATAATTATTTCTTTGCAATATTTAAATAGTGTGTAATTATATATATAAATAAAAACATTATTGAAAAAAACAAATTTGCGTTTAATTGGTCTTATTCAATAATTTTAAGCAAATAATGTTAAATTTAATGATGAAAATTTCCCATGCAAATAACAAAATGAAATATATTCAATTTTTTTTTATAAATATTATAATTAATGAGCCCTTTGCTATAATTTCATGTTTTATTTATTTATTTATTTTTTTTTTTCAAATTATGAAAATTGTGAACTATTAGTCAATATAAAATATGATTTAAAATTTGCACAACAATAAATTTATGTAAATCACATGGCTTTGTTGAGCTGTAGACAAAGACAAATAGCTGTTGTATGTTTGTGTTAGGATTTGAGCGAGCTTATTTATCATCACTTTACTGGAGCACAAAACATCTCAATCTGACCTCAACTAGTGATTTTCTAGCAGTGCTGCCAACAGTATGGAAAATTTACCAAAACAAGTACAAAATCTCTAGAGGTTAGCTGACTTTTAGATGGTTGTGAGTTGAGTACTAAAGAACATCCACTCTTACGTCCGGAAGGTAATGTTTTCTTATTCTCTATTAATTACCATTCATTTTGACTGAGGTTTACTAGAATTCCCTCAGTTACAACCCAAGAATATTCTGGTATAGATTGCAAAAGCTTTGTTGGCCATTGGAAGTGACCCGCAAAATATTAAGCAATGTTAGGGTATGGTCCAAGAATTCATATGAGGGGAGTTCATGAAATTAAATTTTTGCTTGTAAACAAAACTAGATTTAGTGAAAAAAAAAGTTGCCAAAAGAAAAAAAATAATAATTCCGAGATATTTTTAACATATTAATGAAACTTTAAATTATAAATTAGAACGTCTTTGCAACATGTTTAAGTCTCAAGTCGTAAAATAAAACGATTGTGTTTATACATTCGGGTGAAATTTTCTCCATGAGGTTGGTACACCTGGCCTTGTGACAGCCGGTAGTTCATAGTGCTGGCCTGAGCGGTTTATCCTGACATGTGGAAGACAGCGTTTATCTCAGGTCGGTGATGTAGTGCTGAGATGATCACAAGCAGTACAGCTGCCAACAAAATAAATTGACATTGTACACTTCTGGTTATCTCGAATGTTATCCTCTGTCTGATTTGCTGCAGAAACAAGAAATGAAAATTAAATTTATATTTTTGGCAGGTAAAAAGAGCACCTAGTCTAACCATCCCCAAAAAAGTTTAGTTCATCACACCTCGTTAGATTATGCAACATTGCCAACACACATATTAGGGGTAACTTTCGTGCTGTCCCGAGATGTAGAGAGAAATATGCTTGACAATTTATTTGAATATCTGAAGCAGAGCCAAAGTCTTAGGGAAAAAAGAAAAGAAAAAAAAATGAACTAACTAGTTTATTAATTTAATTTATTGCTTTTTAAGTACTAAGTAATAAATTATATTTTTTTAATAGTAATTTTTTAATGTAGAGCTTACTAAGTTTTAAAATGATAATACAAATCTGATAGGCAAACACGAGCACATGGTTATAAATTCATCATATAATGATAAATATTAACTTATAAGATCTTTATTGATTATCTGATTGACGTGTTGCGGTATATGCGACACTTGAGCTACGTAGTACTTGCATATGTTTGTACAGGACTGTCATACAATGTGTGCTTGGTCACGGTGCGCTTAATTTGCGTGTGTTGGCACGAGGATCAGCACGTGCTTATTTACTTAGTCAGTGTGCGTGTTAGACCGTATGTTTATCCATTGGTGGTGGTTAAAGGTAGTCGTTTGATACACGCACTAGTGTATATCAACCTCAAAACTCTATTAACAGCAAATAAAAAATTCTTCCGTTGTATACATTACTTTTTTTTTAATGGTTTAGTCTTAAAATACGAGCTTTATTTTTTTAGCGTTTGCAAAGTATCTTCTGATTGGCTTGCGGTTGAGCGTCTTTTTCTTTTTTTCTTACGATTTTCTTCGCCGTTCCTTTTAAAGTTTTTTTAAGGTCAAAAAAGCTTGTTACTTACTTTGGGTGAGATACCAAGCATTTGTTTTATACAAATACTTTCAAGGGTCAAAAGAATAACAATTAATTCAGTGAGAAACCTTTTTTAACAACCTTTGTTTTGAATGATTCTAACACTAGCAAGAATATTTTTCATTAAATCAAGTTTTCTTTGTCCAACTATTGACAATAATCGATGTAAAAATTATAAATATGAAAAGAAAAAAAAAAGTGTGAAGTGTGTTTTGGCCTAGATTTTTTGTTCATGCAGCGCATAATCTGCCGGGAGGGTCATTTTATCCCCCCTCCCCCTCGAGTGACAAGAACGAGTGAAAAGTGTCCCCCATCTCTCAGAACATAATGTGACGTCATACGCTGGGAATAGCAACCTCTTCAACATTTTTGTTGTCTTTTTTGTGGTACGCAGTCCTCAAACCTTAAAGAACACTCGTTAAAATATCTAGAAAAATTGAGCTTTCAAAGTGTTTAAGAACCGTGTAAAAATAAAATAACATCTGTCTCTTAAATGAATAATTACATGAAAAAAGTACCAAAATCTCTCACTCCTGCACGCTTCTTTTTTTTAAATTTAAAAATAACATTATTTATCTCCTAAATATTTGATTTTTTTTTTTATTTTCATCGTGCATGTTTACAACCACTTGTGTAAATACTTTTATTTATCATTTGTTTATGTATCAACAACTGTTTTTTTATATTATTGTATTTTATTGTTATTTTTATACTTACTTCCAGTTGTATATTTAAATACTTTAGTTTAAACCGATGTTAGAAATGGAAGATTATCAGGTCATATAGCCACAAGGTACAGTCGTCGCCTCAGAAAATTTCCCTCTTGCAGCCTTGTTAATCACCATATCCCGTAAGAATAACACAGGACATGGTGATTAACAAGGCTTCAAGAGAGAAATTTTCCAAGGTAACGAGTGTACAAGTCGGGATAAACCTTGAAAAGAAGTAAGCATGGTAAATGAATTCATTTCCATAGTAAATTCTGAATGTGACATTTATGTAATATATATTATATGAAACTATAATAAATGTATCGTTTTTTGTTACTTTTGATTTAAATAATTATTATATATTTTATCCTAGTATAATTATAACAAAAAAGAAATTTAAATAATGTCAAAGGAATTTAATTATGCTAGTTGAGCCTGTTGAAAAGAATAATAAAATAAAATTCTTTATTATATTATCCTCATCACATTTGACCTGCTGTCACATAATGCAGTACTTTGTGTACCAGCAGCATTGTCATTACATTCTCAACTGCAGAACTGCACATACACATGAAGTGAAAACCGCTAGCAAATGAAAATAACAATCTACTACTTAATTCTCAACATGTACTAACATCTATTTTGCAATGTATATTGTCAATTAACATTTTCCTCCATGCAATGACCTAATTAATGTCACATGTTTAATATAATTAATTCTAAATTACTATAGTGATTTTTCATTTTAGTGCCAATTTATATAATTATGTTATAATTATATGAAATTATAGATTTTTATTAAATTACTTATTGAAATTTAATTAATTAAATTAATCTATATAATATTTCTGCAAGACTGCTCAAGTGTAATATCTGTCTCACATTAAAGTTATAGTCTGTGAAATTTATGTCTAGTTGATATAACTTATTCACACATGCCAGGGTTGATTTGACGTCCTATTGGAATAACATTAGCGTATTTTATTAATGAACTGTCTCAGACACTATAAAGTATGTAAAAATTGAGATTATTGTAACAATTTACTTCATAATTATAAATTATAAAGTCATGCGTTTTCTTGATTCTAAAATGTGTAATCCTTTTCAAACAATTAGAGTAATAACTAGAAGCCGAAAGTAAAAAAAAAAAAAAAAAAAAAAATGAATAGAATTCAATTGCTACATTTAATATATATATCAATGATACCAATCTTTTAAAACTGATGTTAAACTTTCATTGTTTATTTATTAATTTATTTTTGGAAATGACGATCGAGTCAGTGTGAAGGAGCAATCAGGCGCGGATCCAGAACCAAATTTCGGAAGGGGCTGTCTCCATAAGGCTAACGTTTAAAAAAAAAATTGATGTGGGTGAAATGCCTATATTGCTTATGTTAAATCCAAAATTTCAGAGGGGGCTGCAGCCCCCCCAGCCCCCCCACCCCCCCTGGATCCGCGCCTGGGAGCAATAATGAAGTTTTTTGTTTAAATGTTGAGCTATATAGCGCTCATCAACTAGAATAATATTTAATAAAAAAAAAAAAAGAAGTAAGACTAAATTACGCATATAAATTTAAATCTTAATAAAGTTATTATTACGACATATATTTTAATATGGATGAACAAATTTTAAAAATAAAACTTTTTTTTCCTCTTTTTCTTATGTCTATGACGTTGGTTAGTATGCAACCCTTGCAATCTTTCTTTAGCAATTTGTCCTTTATTTCTCTTCTCTTATTTTATATATACTTATTATGCATAGAATGCTTTCTCTCTTTTTTTTATTATTATTATTTTCATCCTCTTTAATATAGCAGACTTTTATTACAGAGAATTTTGTCGGTAAAAGCTTTTCGTCTCTGTCTCTCTAATCTGTATTACAGTCTCCAACAAGCTCTTGTGCTATATATTGTCCCTCAATTTCTCATTACCAAGCCGACCGACCCGCTGTCTAGCTTGTCTGAAGCCTGCCCGTCCGATGGTCTACCGAGTCTCTATATGTATGCCTTAGTTAGCTGCCACCCTCTAGAGCTCTCATGTGAGTGTCTCTCTCTCTCTCTCTCTCTCTCTCTCTCTCTCTCTCTCTCTCTCTCTCTCTCTCTCTCTCTCTGTGTTTCCTAATACTCTCTCATCCATTGAGCAGAACTAGAAAGTGCCATGCAGGAGGTGGAGGAGGAGTATAAGTGGTAGAGTCGAGGCTTAGTCTGAATAATAATGTTAAAGCTGATTCAACCCTCCTTTTAGAATTATGTAACTTTGTGTGAAAGACAAGCTTATTTTATTATTTAATATTCATATGTAGTATTAGTGGTTTGGAAAATTAAGTTATAAAATTAGTAAAATTAATTTTGTGTATTAAATTATGTTATATAATTATGTATTTAATTTTTTGGTGATTATTTTTATAATAATGATTCTCAATTGAATTATCATACTGCTTGTTTTGAGAAAATTAATAATTGAAGAAACTATATAACTGACAAGTAATTCAATATTCTTAACCATCACAAAATCTATTTCTTTATCAGTTCGGAAGGTTTGTTAGATCAACAATACTATACATTTTTCATGGAATATTTTAGTTTAAGATTTTCGTGGGGTAAGATTTTCATGTCCTGAAACTAACATCAATATTGAGGCTTCTCATTCACCAGAACTGACCAGACATAAAATATTTGTATATAAATTCCGATGGTAGTTTGTGAAATTGGCAAGTTATACAAAATCAGTCTCTTTACAAGTTGGATAATCCGGTTTGCTATCATTAAATAATATAAAAAAAAAACTGAAATTAATTTGATTTTCATGCTTCATTGCTAGCCAGTGCTCAATATTGTTTTAAAGATTTAAAAAAACAAACATTTAATATGTTTAATTTTTTAAATGATCTTGATAAATCAAAAGATGTGGAAGATTCCATTGATCTTCTTCTCACTGTGACTGTGTATGCAGTCCTCCTCCTCCAAGCTAGATGAGAGTAGGAAGGAGTCTTTGTTGGCGCCTGCTAGATACCATGTGACGGCCGTGCTCTAATGAGAAATAAAATTATTCAGGCGTGTGCAAATGTGCTCAAGACTCGAAGGAGCGAAGAAGCAAAAGAGGATTACTCCTTTGTGATGCTGTTCTGTGTTGACCTAAAAAAAAAAAAAAAATGTGCAAGAGTAAACTGTATATAAAAAACTACTGCTATAGAATTAACATTTTAAATAGAAATTATTAAAAAAAAAAATAATCCCCTTTAGCCTTTTTAAAAAAAAAGTAGGTTAATTTTTTTATTAATAAACTTAGCATTAATCAAGACGTTTTTCTTTTAAAAGTTCTTTTAAAATTTACACATAAAATGCTATTTTATACAGTATAAATATATATAAACTGCATTTTAATGCCTTAATTTGAAAAAAAAAAAAAAAATCTGAGCTTATATCTTGACAAAGGCAGCTTAGATTTAAATACAATTATTATTAATTAGAGAATACGAGAATAAATTGTATATATTTTTTTCTATTTAGCAGACACAGACCGCGTGACAGTGTGAGAATGTCACACTGATTTGCTGTAAAATTTTCACTAAAAAAAGGTTGTAAAATAAATTAATCTTGACAAAGAAAAATTCAATTCTAAAATTGGATTATTAGTAAAAAAAAAAAAAAAAAACAACTTAATTATAATATTAAATCAAATCTTTTTTTTATACCAGTAGTTTAGCATTGACTAACTGAGCTAAAAGTGTCATTTATCGTTTTGACAACTTAGTTGACAGGAGTGTTTACCAAATAGATGTATGATAAATATTCTTTTTTTTGTTGTTCGAAGAGAAAAAAAAAATATTTGTAAAGGAATTCTCACTCGATGTCTTGTGACAAAAAGAGACAACAAAATGGAAGGTCGTCCAGCTTCTCTATGGGGCTTCATTAATCTAAACAGCTGAGAGGGAGTATATATATATGTGTATTATTCCTCTCTGTGGAACCTTGGAAACAAAAACATCACAATTTATAGCTTGGGTTTAAATGAAAAATACTAAAATTAATATAAAACAAATCAACAATTTTACGTTTATAAATCTAAAAAAAAAAAAAATCCCAATCTCCTTTTCCTCTTTATGTTGAAAATTTATTATGAGTATTTTATTATTACATTTTAATAAAACGATTTTTAATATTTAGGAAATTGAAAAATAAATTATTGTTTGAAAAGAAAATTCATTTTCTTTGCTTTTATGAACTATTATAGAAAATAGAGGAAGTAAAAAATAAAATAGTAAATAATAAAGAGAGAGAGAGAGAAATTGAGTTCGACCAAGTTATGATTTAGAGTTCCTGTTTATCCTTAGGCTAAAGTGTGTTTTCGTCAGGCAGTATCAGAACACCATCTGTTATATTGAAAAAGGAACATAGGGGTCGCAATATGTCGATATATTCTAAGTGTATAAGGTGTGTCTCAGCTATATTCACCACTAACAAAAAATGAAGTTTTTTTTTTTAAAGCTTTTACTTGATGTCGATCGTTGCTCACAAGAGTCGATTTGATCGATCTTGAGGCAAAAGTTTCCAAAACGTTGACGCACACTTAAGTCTATACAACCTATCGTCATCATTTCTGATGCTTCTCAGAATATTGGGTCAAGTTCAAAAGAATGAAAGAACTTAAAATGTATATATTGAACGTTCAATTATTGTGAGTACCTTGATACATATTACATCTTTATATCGTTCAGATTCTGCTTATAACTTGTTGATTGGATTCACGACAAAAGTCACGCAGCTCCTGCCATTGGCTTATTTTGACATTTTTTTTATCACATCGTCTTGCTATATAATTTTGTTCTGAAATTCGACACCTTGTCAAAGCGGGGCCTCTGGGGGACATTCACAAAGCACTTTAACCCTCACTTTAGTCTCGATTTTTATACCTGGTGCTAAGCATGGTGCTAAACTAGGAGCTTAACATAATTATAGCCCCTAGTTTAGGACCATGTTTAGCACCAGGGATAAAAATTGAGGCTAAAGTGGTGCTTTGTGAATGCCCCCCCCCCTCTATCTTTAAATTGCCCCTGCTGCATATCCTTTGTTTGAATGATAAAAAAGTTGCCTAATTCAAGGCGACATGCAAAAAATCAGTGATACTAAATTAATAATAATTATAACAAAAAATATTATGTCATGTAACAAAGTTTCTAAATCTAAATATATTATTGTTTTAACTTTTGATTTCATCATTCCGAATCATCAGCATGCATGCCTGTCGTCAACCATTGATGAGATTTTGGCTATGACGTCACACATAATCAGATCCGATTATTTTATGATCAAAAATTGAGGCAAACGAATGTGAAGTTGTGATCAAGTTAAATTTTATTGTGATGAAATGATGAAAGTAACGTTATTAAATCGATTGTAAATAATGAAGTTACACACTGGATTGACGGTTAATTATGGGTGTAAAATCATATTCAATCGCAATAAATACCCCTATAATAAACTCTTTACTAAATACCAGTAAGTATTTTTCTACAATTCTAGAAACACTTTTCTCCCACACTTTTCTAGTTTTGTTGATATCATCCACTTCCTTGAATTTAGTTGAGATCTTTTCTTTAAAATAAAACTATTTTCATTACATTGTTTTGATTATTTACACAATATTGTAATGAATATATTATATTCATTTAAAACTTGCTGTTATTATATATGTTATAAAAAAAATACTTCTTCATATTGCCTTAAAAAAAACTATATCAAAAACATTAAATGAATCAATACATTAATATACATTCCGTAACATTCCTTTGAATTGATACAGACATCATACGATAATATAACTAAAATGTTCTTGGTTGAAATGTATACAGTTAATTAATTTAAATTTCATCATGTTAAAGTGAAAATGTCAGAATGATATAATTAGAAGTGGCAACTCGTTACCTTTTTGTCTGTAGTCAGTAGCGACGTATACGTGTGGTGAAAATTAAATAAACAGACATCTAGCATTTCAAAAGAACATGTAAATTAAGTAAGATAATAACAAGCCTATATACTGCTGCAGTGAGACACATCAAAGTTGCGTGGTGGATACTCTTCTTTCTTCTTCTCGTTTTCATCGCGTGCTCCACTTCCAATCAGAGACAAGTGCTTTCTCTTCTTTCATACATTTCAAAGAAACCCCTGTTCTTCAGAATATGTGATAATTATGCACATATAACATTTCTATATACTACAGTTAATACTTACTCATTGTTATTTCCATTTTATATTTACATTATCGTTATTATATTTAATATATACCATTTAAATAAAACCAATTCAAAATGCATGCATAAAGAATAAAAATAAATTATCTTTATTCAAGTATTAAATATATAGCAGTATAGTTAAACTGTTGACATATTTTACTGATTGCAAAAATATGTAAGCTAATTCCATAAGGATTATTCGTTATGGTTGATGGTATGAATCATTTCGCAAGGGTGCAAACTTGCATGCGGCAAGCTTTGGGTGTTACTGGCTGCGTGTGTGGCCAGGGGGTTGTCATAGTAACGCCACCACCACCCCTACCACCCTACCCCTGTGGAGTATTCTCGCGCAGTAATTAAACGCCGTGGCTTTTGCTATATGCTATATGTATATAGTGCTGCCATCGGACCATACTGTATTTTGTGGAGGGTCTTAGTACTATATTTGTACAAGATTTTGGTAAATATGTATATAACACAACGTATATATTAATGATAAATCTGGATAAATTTGTATTTTTTTTTTCGCATATGTTATTTTAATATCTTTGCTTAAAAAAAGGTAATGCTTCTCAATGCTGTATAAATTTCACACAAATACTGACACACCATTATACTGCATACAAATTTATATAGGAGTTAATTTTTTTAATCAAAACTTTCCTTGAAAATTTATGCTCGTAAAATTAAGCGAAATAATAAAATTGATTGATTTTCCATCAATTTAATATAACAATTGCAAATAATAAGAAAGTATATTATTTTAATTTATCTCTGGTAGAGTTATGTAAATAATATATTCAGACTTTGCATGATGTTTGTAACGTGCCCCTAGCACAGCGTCTACTTGCAGCTCACAAATGCTAAAAAGGTTGCATACTCTAAAGGAAATCACAATATACTCATGCACGTTATGGAGATAACAAAATGTTTGCATTGATGTTACGTTATTGATAAACATTTAGAACTGAATGTTAACTCAAAAGGCTAGTAATGGGCATGCACTATTAACGACTGTATAAGTCTGTACGCAAAGTTAACACTAATCAGCAAGCATGAAAAATATATAGTCTATTGTTGACCATCAGCGAAGAGCTCTTTTTATGTTGTAACGTGCTAATAATTACATTGTTGATTACTTTTACATTCAACCTCCAAGGCTGAGGTATTACGTATTATGGTTGAGGCTATTTAATCCCTTACTAGCCGAAGAGGAAACAGATTTATTCAGATGCTATTATGCTGATAACAAATGTAAATATAAAATTATATAGCACAAATTACGTATAACTTGTATGCATTTTCTTTAATCATAGAGTTAACCGCACCGTTCACCGATCTAAAACTAAGAATTTTTAGTTACAAGCGAGTATTGATTTGTAACTTTAATAAAAATGTATTAAAATACGTTCTAAGTTAGAATTAATTAAGTTCTTAATTTTCTTTTGATGTATAAGGTAAAATAATTTTAGTATCAATAATGACTTTAAAATTAATTATTTTTATGATTACATTAACTTATTAAATACCTTCAGGGGAACCATAATGTGACTCAAAGTTTAAAAACTTGTTATTTTTTTAACCACTTTAATAATTTTTGGTTATTTTGAAGGAGTATTTTGGTTAGTGGTGTGAAAATAAATCCACTCGCCTGGAAGAGTCGATGGGACTCTGTGCAGTTCTTGCAAGTCTGCAAGTGACAGGTTGTGGCGGAGGTTCGGTCGACCGCGGCGGCCACGCAAACTCAGCCCTTGACGCAGCAAGCGATGATGTGCCAACCACAACCACACTTACATTTGCAACCTCCTGGGTTTTGTGATAGCTCAATCATAAATGTATACAAACAAAAACAATAGATTTAATTATTGTATGATAATATAGTATCAAATATGTGTGATATTAAAATAATAATATAGCTGGTAAGCAATGTAAACATATTAAATATTATATTTTGTGTACTTATGATTAAATTCAATGTTAGACAACTTCTATTTATAATTTAAAATTATTATTATTTTAAAATGGAAAATAAAATTGTGGTAAAGTTTAAATGGAATAAAAAAATTATTATAATCCTTTCCGCAACGAAAAACAATCTTGGCTCATTTTTTTTAAGAAACTTACTTTTAAAGAAAAAAAAAAAAAAAAAGAAGAGAAAAATCTTGAAATCTTCAACGATTTCTCTACTTTATATTTTTGCAAAATTCTACGTGACGTCACAAAACTTAAAACAGCTGACGAAAGGTGGGCAGATTATAATTATGTTTTAGCAAAAAAAAAAAAAAAAAAAAAACAATAAATAAAGAAATAAAAGAAGAAATAAAATATTATTTATAACAACATTTAATGAAGAAAATTATAAAGAGAGATATCAATCTATCCACTAGAATTTTCAACCTTAACATTTTCTTTACCTCATTTATACTGTCTTATTTTCCCTTAAATTAACATATAATTTACCTTTTTAACGTTTGCTCGTGTAGAAGGATTATGTACACAGTCAGCCTGTTTGTACGCATATCCGAGTTGGTCAACTTCATCTTTCTTCGTATTTTTAAGGAGGAATTCATTCTCTTGTAAATATTTTGTTTCGTCTTAATGAAGATTAAATATAAGAAATTGCGTCTCCATTACTTCCTCAATAAATTAGATGAGGAGAAATTAGATGTGTTTTTGAGAATAAAAGACGTCAGAAAATTAGGTTTAGACGTGTTTAAGATGAGTTCAGGATGAAAATTTTTAACTGTGCGTTGCTCTTTCAAGCCTTGCTTACTGTAAATATTATTATAATAATATTTTCCTATACATACTAGAGCTGATAATCTTGAATTATTGTTCCCTATTTCACTGTACATTAGATAAGGATCTATGACAGCGTTATTTACGATATAGGATCTTCTTGAGAGGAGATGATTCGGCAACTTGTGTGCGACAATGAGCAATTAGATTACAGGTGTTTTATCTCTCATGAAGTTTTAAATATCATCATTTATCATTTGCTATATCTTTACTCGACTGACAAGCTTTCTTTTTTTTTTATATAAAAATCTTTAGAAAGATAAAAATAAAATATAAAAGATTCAAACAAAAGTGCAAAGTCTTTTTATTTGGCTTTTATTGAATTCATAGGATTTACACTATATCACATGAATGAGTTTGAAAATATGAAATTTTTAGGTTCATACTTTTTTTTTTTCTATCAACTGCTGTCAAATCAATCTTTTTATACTTTTCTTGCATTTTTTTTTATTTCTTTTCGTAGTCTTCAGTTCGCAGGGTAGGCGGGGGGAAAGGAGGTGGGGGGGGGGGGGCAACCGAGGGGCTCGGCGGAGCGGCGATAACGCGCGTGGAGAATGCGTCACGTGCGCCTCGTTTGCATTTTCCCTCTCGCGAGGAAAATGTTCTTGCAGGCGCCAAGAAACGACGACGATTCAAATTTAAGATAACACTTGATGTGGAATCTAATTTTATTTAAATTTAAAGCAAGGTATTGTTATTTAATATAGTAAACATCAAATATAATACTACTTTTCTATATTGTATTGTATTTTTATTAAAAATAATAAACTTTTAATTAAGTTTTGTATTATTTGTACGACTTTTTACTTCCAATTATCGTGTTTCAAGACCTAGCTCGCGTGATGAGTCTCATTCATAGATAGAGAAAAAAAAAGGGGCGTGGTTCAATGTTAAAGGCAATCAACTTATATTGACTGTGATCAAATGGATTGGAAATTTGACTTTTTTTTTTTTAAATTAGATAAAGTAAAACCACATTTATTCTGTTGAATAGTAAAGAAATAGACAGTTTTATAGTTTTTTTATATTTATGTCTGTCTTATTTTGCTATTTTTCTACGTTGGTTGTATATACAGTATCCGTTAATTTTAATGTATTCTGATAGTCTTGTTATTGCTTTTTGTAAGTTATGATAGAAAAAAAAAAAATCTAGAAAAAAAATCTCTATTTATGTTAAAAGTAAACCATTTTCGAAATAACAGTAACAAAAATGTACAAGTTCAAGTTGAAAAAAAAATAGACATAGAACATAGAAACTGAAAATACTGTATAATAAAATCGATTGCAATGTTGATTTCTTTGTTTGTTGTTTTTACAATGCTAATAAAATAAAAAATTATAATTTTGTAACTTTATATATTATTGTTATATAAATGTTTGATAATTTTGCAATGTTCTCTACATAGTATAGTCGAAACTTCGTAAAAATATAATTAAAACAATTCTGAATTTGATTAGTCTCCTATATTTTTGACTATAATTTTAATCAATTTTTTGAAATGTATTTTTTATTTTATTTTATTTTTTTTTAGAATTAAAAAAGGAATGTGTTGCAGCTTAAATTTATTTGCATTGGCTCAAGTGGTGCTCCAAGTTCCTGCAAGTAGTTTTAGGTTTCCATGGTTCCCTCAGGCTATAGAGGTAAATTTCAGATCAAGCAAACTAATTATATGATGGTGAACCCAAAACATAAATTCAAATGTAATACACAGCTATATATTTGACTTGAACAATACACACATCATAAATTGCTTTCAGCAATATTCAAAGTTTGTGGTATGAAATTGATTTAGGTTATTGATACTATAATTATAGCACGAAAACACAATTAATTTTAATGTAAAATTAACAAATTTGCTTTTGTGCAACATGTATAATTTTATGACCCGTATATACTATACGCTACATAGTTGATTATACATTGTAATTAAAATCATCTATTGATCATGTCAACGGAAGCGTACAACGTTAATTGATATTTGCATACATTATTTTGTATAAAACAATGAAGTAAATAATGCGTGTAATATCGATAACGTACTTCCATAAAATATTAATTTACTTTTTTATAACATTTTAATATATTCCATCATCATAACCAGCAACATTACAACAACAGAAATGAATACATAAAAACATAATTATATAATAATATATTATTATCTTAGAGAGTTAATTTTCTCAATAATGTGTATTTAAGCTTATTACTGATCTGTCTTATACGCCCAATCACCCTTTATTTACTTATTAAATGTTACATTTCTAATTTGTAAGCAATTAATTAGTAAAATAACCTTCTTACTGTTAACTAAAATTAATCTTTCATGTTGTTCTATTTACTCTTAATCTTACTATACTGTCCATGTATCCAATTAATAACTGTCTTTCTTTCCAATACAGTTTAACTTGTTATTTAAACAATGAAGTTGCTACCATAGTATATTTTTCAACTTCACCCTGTAAAGTTATTTAAGTTTTGAATATAAAATAATTTATTTATAAAATGAATGTTAAAAATTCTAAAAATTTAGTTGAATCAAATTACAATATCACGTTGATTGTTTAATAAAGTTGCCTCATCATACAGTTCTGTTTTATATGTAGCAGTCTGTACACGCACGTAGATCTACCACAAGCCACCCACAGTAGGGTTTTGAAGAAGGTAATCATTGGCAATTATCGGAGATTAATTTTCATGTGACGGTCCTATATATTAGCTAATACACTACATACATATATACGTAAAAGCATTTTCACATAGATAGATAGCGTGATGTTGCCACCACAGTTACCTTCATTGACACTTTATACAGAACTAAAAGCTAAATTTGAATTTAAATTGCATGCTTCAAATCGATTTTATATGCATGTGTAATGGTACAATTTATGCTGATCAATCTATAGAATTACTAATTAATGTTGAAATTAAGATATAAAGATAAATTTATATAATTTTTTTTTATATGGCGTGAATATTGTCCAGCTTGATACCAATTAAAGTATTATATAGACTTTTTGTTATATTAAAATACTGTGAAATAAAACAAAATATTTTTCTATAAAGTACAATATTATTGTTACAACATGGCTGTTTTTTATATTATGTTTTTGTATATAATATGAAGGAATAGATGAAACACAGTGGATGGAATATAGTTTACAATGAAAAATGGCCTTGAGCGATGTATAAGTTTTATAATACAAATAAACAAACCGTGCAAAAATCTTGTGATATATTTTATATTATATAAAAACAAGGTCAAAAAGAGAAATTCTCTTTCTCCCAATATGTAATTGTAGTAATATTTTTGTGCATAATTCTGAAATACAGATTCAACCTGTTTGCACTGAAAACAACAAAAAGAAACACCCTCTTGCTAAATATTGAGCGTTTCACCTGATCCTACCCATACCATCATTACTTTCATCCGATCATGTGTACATCTTGCACGTGGTGTATAAACTTTTTAAAAGAAGTCATGAGGATAGGAAATATCGAGTAGAAGGGGCGTAGGCAATGGGTGAAATCGGGAAGTTCATGTACACTATCTATAAGCTTGTGTTGGGATGATTTCAATGATTTGACCGATGGGATAGAGGGGTAGTGGGGTCATTTTCTGCTCTGCCGCTTATGCACCTTAAATAAACATTGGAATATTTCAATAAAATGGTTTTATCCGCATTTATGTATTTTTTATGTATTTAGCTAAACTTTTTTATAATAATTAATATTCCATAATTTATATTAAAAATAATATTATTTTTACAATTTATTTTATGCTAACAATTATATTGGGTATAATATTAATAGTTAATTAAATTTATTTTTATAACATTTGTTTTGATTGTGAAAATAATTTGAATATTCATTATTTTCATCGTATAACATTTGTGGAATATGCAGATTACTACCAAAACATCGGAAAATTCTCATGGGAATTGCAGAAGAGAGAGATGGCAGGGAATGTTTTGACAAGACGTATATAGAGCTCGAGGAGGTGGAGGGGGCTAATAGCAAGAAACAGGCAAATTGCGAGATAAGCGAGTGAATTGGCAGAAGCATCAGGCAGACTATATAGCATAGCAGCATTGTATGGCGTACCAAGATATATACAAAACATGAGCCAACTGTAATCAAGACTTTGTTCTCTTATGAAACAATCGTTGAAAAGACAATAGGTTTGGTTTATATATAAAAAAATATATTTTAATTAAAACATATAATTATATATTTTCTATATATATTGTAATTTTAAATCATACAGTTTTTGAAATGAGAAAAATAAAATAGTAATATTATTTTTTTTTTCATCTTATAAAGCAATTCCCAAATGTAACTTACAAAACAAATAATATGTATAATATAAAATATTTTATATAGTTCACATCAAAGGGAAAAAATGTTATGAAAATTATTCAAAGAGAAAATTGAAGGCAACGTTACTACTAGTTGTACGCTACTGCTATCATGCGACGACTCTCTTTTTTCCTGTGACATTAGACGGCGGCGGTGATGGAAGTAGCAAACCAGCCTGTCTGTTTGTAATTTGCATCATCTCACAGTCAACTCTGTTCGCTCTGTTTGTTTGTTTGTCAAGATGGGAGGAGGTGGGGGTGCCTCGTGATTGCTTTCTCTGTGAGAATCTGATATTGACTCAAGCTCGCATTTACTGCCTGCATTACAGGAAAATCAGTAATATAAAGGAACAGAAAGAAACATGTTATAATGTTATTACCATGGTAGCTTGAAATAGGCTCATGTAAATGGGAACGTAAAAGGATGTACTGTACGTTCACTTGTAGCGGAACAGAATTTTGACCATACGAACATGAAATCAAGGTGGATGGATATTCTATTCTTTTACCGGTGGACTTAAGATCTTTTAAGATTTCGTTATTAATGTGTTTACCCTTACGATATGTTATTATAGTAAAGATTGACCTCAGTTGATTGAGATCTCGGAATCGGACCCCTTGAATTGAAAAAGACTTGCAGAGAACTTAGAACTCGCCATCAATAGGCATAAGCATGAATATTTTGAAGTGGATCTGTCTGATCAGTTATTTTAGAAAACTGAAGTAGTAGTTTATAACATTCGCCTTATGGACGGAAACCTGATGAAATTGAGTTATTGTGAGGATATTGAATCTGCTCAAACCATAAGCGATCATTCTCGAAGTTTAAAAATTTATTTCATTCGATTCCGTCTGACAAAAATTTCCTTTGACTTGCGTAGTAACTGAGGTCAATCGTTAAGATGAATTACAATTTTTGTCTTTATATTTTTTTAACACTGCTCAGCATTTATTCTCATTACGTTCCTAGTAAAACGCTTCTTTGTCCGATGTATATGTAATTTTTGTTTCCCCATCTTGACATTTGCCGTAAAGTGACTCAGAAAACAAAGAAAACTGACCTATATAATTCCAGCTAACATAAAAATCTCCAGTTTTTTTTAACTAGCAGTAATGATCCCCTAATTTAGTTCAGAATGTATGCACCGACAGCTCTTACTTTTTCAACAGTGAACTTTTTTTCCTATAAAAATGTGTTACTTTTTTCTGTATTTTGGTAATACAAATTACAATGTCTCTATATGGTATATAAAAATAAACAAAACTGTATGGTAGTTACTGTTGCATTATCTTTACATTTAGTATGAAAATTTATATATGTATACTAATCTCCTAAGGCAATAAAACGTTCTGAGCATTATTCATGACAAATGTAACGAGAATATGCACAATAATTAGTCTGCAATTGTCGTTACATTGCAACCGTATGACATTATATAAACGTACCATAAAGTTCTTGGAGAACAAAAGACTATTATGTTATAATAGCATGTATAAGGTTTTCACAAAGCTTGTAAATTAAGTTAATATAATAGTATGTGGTCATGGTATATACTGTAAAAAGGAAACCATAAAAAATTATCTTCATTTTTGTTTAGTATTACATGACTTGTAATGTACGGAATAAACAAATTCATAATTTATCATATTTTTTTTAGGCGAAGAGTTTAAAATAGAATATATATTTTTTTATATATTTTTTTAATTTTTAATCAAACCCTATTGGGTACTTCTACTTACTAATTACATACTACTTTGAAACCCCGAACCTTCCGAAACCCTAACTTGAGCGTTTCGCGGGCTCTTCCGGAACGGGGGCGGCCACGGCCTTGCAAATCCATCCCGGCATTTGCCTGCGGCTGAGGGAAACGTGGAAACCTCAGCCAGGATGGACGCTACAGCTTTTGTCAATGAACCGGAAGTGCAATGGTCCAAAGCCAGGGGAACCACATAGTGGAAAAGCGCAACGATTTAAATGACAGTTAGACTAATTCTATTTGAATCCAATTGTGAAATATGGTTTCTATACATGTTCTAAGTTTTCCTCTAACTCTTCTTGTATATACATGATTCATGATAACGTTGAACTTAAAGATATGATGGTAATATTTTCTTGTCTAGTTCTATCTTCATTGGGTTCTACTTTAGTGAGGGATGACTATATGTGGCTACCACTACGGTGGTGTGTGCTGGGGGTGTGGGTGGTTTTGCTCGCTAGGGAGCCTAGCTAGCTGGATCAAGCTCACGCATACAAATGCCTCGTTGGCAAAGCCTACTTTCCAGAATGGTCGTATATATATACGAAGGACCCATGCAATATCATCTAGAGGGGTAAAGTCCAACTCCAACAACGTTTTGCATGCAGAGAGCAAAACCAACGTACCACAAAACGAAAATTGTACTACCATCATATTATTATATACCACTATTATAGATTCAAATTCATATTTAGTTTAATTTATTATATAGATATGAATCTACCAAAAGTTATTTTAAGTGCCAAAAAGTATAATTATAATTTATTAATGCAGTATATAATAAAAAATAAATAAATGGTATCATACTGGAATATTAACATATGTTTTATACAACTAAATACAGCTAATCTCTAAAATGGTTGTATTCATGCGGTATCTGCAGGATCACAGATATTACCTACATCAAAGTAACAGCGTTAATCGTTCATCAGTAAATCCGGCAATCGTGTGTGTAAAGAGCTGATGAAGCGTGCATGTGAGTTTAGTGGTTGGTGGCTTGTAATGTACATATACATTGAGCTGTTGATAATGAGCTCAATTATAAGGTGAAGAGATAAATTGTTGAAATGGAGCAATGTGACCTTTTATGGTGGCCTTATCACTAGAATTAAACTGTAAATTAAATCATAAGTGGTGAAAAAAAAGAGGTAAAAGGAGGAGAGGTTCTCTAAATTGGTCATGGCATAGAAAAAATTTAATACATGTGGATTGAGTGAATCCATTTTCCCCCACGATTTTTGTTTCTCTTAAAACAACGATATAGTGAGTAGGAGTTTGACTGTATTAAAGATTTACAAAATTGAACTTTTTAAAACCATTATTTTTAATTTTCACGTTCTCACCTAGAACTAGACTTGACAAATTCATCTTTATACTTAAGACTGAGGAAACTGTAAAAAAAAAAAGTAAAAATTTCATTGTTGAGATACTAAATTAGTGTCAGGAATTGCAAAGGACACCAAGAAATATGAAAAGTAGATGAACGAAAAATAAAATTCATATATTTTTTGTAACAATTTCTTTAAAATAAAGTATTATAAGGTTGAAGGTATTATAAGTTATATTCTTATAATAGAACATAGACTTTATTTTAATTAATATAAAAAAAACTTGACTATACAAGCAAGAATATAAGTGCTCATCAATGCTGAGTTTATGGAAGCAGGAATATAAGGTTCCAGGATGAGTTCTCAATGCTGAGTTTATAGAAGAGAGCAGCACCTTCGTCCTCACCTCGAAATTTTGAACCTGTAAAATCGACTCCCTCGATTATTCATCGATCAGCCATGTGAAATGACAGAAGATATTGTTTTACAACCTAAAAAAAAAAAAATGTTTACAGTACAAATAATATAAAAATGATGAATAAAATCATCGAGTTAAATAAAATTTGTCACAAAATATAATATTGGTATAAAACTCACGTCAGCTCTTGTGTGTATTCTGATGTTTTTTTTATATATATTACTTTTTGTTTTATTTATATATATTTTATCTAAACGATTTATTTTTTCAAATATACATAGAGGATATATAAATAAAAAGGTAAAATATTTTTTTGTATAATATAGGATTTTTATTTCATCAGTATGTCATTCCCATAACGATATGAAAGCAACAATAAAAATATTCCTATTACATGATATGAATCTTAATATTTTGATATAATTTTATTGTCCTGTATATATAAGTGACCGGCGTCATTAAGCGTTTTATCTCGTTCCTTGAATATATTATTATATATAATATTATTGTTGTTGTATAAAGATTTCATCTCACGGGCTGTCGCTGTTGCATTGTCTGCAACGATTGCCATCGCTCTCTTCTTCCTTATATAATACAACAGCTGATACAAATGGTCCTACCCTCCTTTCATTTTGAATGCAAGGAGTTTAAGAAAAAATTGATGGCATTTTCCAAGAGCATAGCTAGAAACAAAATGCCAACAAGAATCTCGGAAGAAGCTAACGTGTTTTTTACTGCCTGAATATGTCTAAAGAGGAAATAAGAAAAAAAATTGTTAAGACCTACTTTTTTTGCTTTCTATTAAAAAAAAAGAACTCAAGAACTGCTTTCACTGTTAAAACAAAATTTTCATTTTCTTTAATTATACTGACTTATTAATCTAAAGATTTTTTTATTGTAGAAAGTGTTTGAAAAATTTGTCATGGAAAATTATATATATATATAAAAAAAACGTTATGAAGTAAAAAATAATTTATATAATATTACATCAAGCATGAAACTATATTTTAAATAATATGAACTACGAATATTATGTAAAAAAAAAAGAGTTTTCACTTGATTTTTAACATTCATCACTTTTATATAAATATTCATTCAATATTAATTATAATATTTTTAATTAAAATTTAATGTTTAAATAATTTTTAATTAACGAGCTTTCAATTAAAATATATATTATTAGCTTTGTATTATTTTCAATAAAATTTGTTTTTCATATTAACGAATTCAAACATTGTGTTATGATTATGCAAATTATATGTTATGACTCTAACTCGAAAAGTTGCTCCTACGTTCGGATCGTATCCTGATTTTAGCAGAGAACTTTGATAAAAGAAATTGTTGCAATTAATGTAAACAATCTTCATTGACTGACTGATAATGCGAATATAATACTTCCTTGCTTTTATTTCTATCATGCTTCTCGCCTGGACGCTTAAATTTTTTACTGTACAGTGTGTATAAAATAAAATCGAACAACAATCCTTTGTTATGACGGTATAAAGTTCATACCCCTTCTTTTAGCTTATCACAGCGATCTAAAAGAAAGTATGTTTGCACTCTCAACGATGCCCGTTTCCAATCGAGCAGGCATTGTTGATAGAGCAAAAATGCACAGTAGAGAGCTGTGATAAGCTAGAAAATGGGATATGAATTTTTACTCTAATTATACAATGGATAATTTTATTATTTTTCGATTTTATATTAGAGGCACTGTACACAAGATATCTATATTGGATACATTTTTATCTTATTTTATCAGCTTTATGAATTTGTGCGACAACAAAATCAAGATTATTTACTTTTTTTTTTTTTTTAGAAGTGTTGAGTTTATATATGATGTCACATTTCAACAAAGAAAGGTATATCCAGTCAACTAATGGCTTCATCGTTTTTTTATCATTCAGAAAAAAAATGTATGCATCATACAGGGCACTTAACAATAGCATTATGACTGGGATTGTATGTGTATAGTTAGTGCTGGTATTATGCTACTGAATTATTATATTGAAGAGACGTAATTATAAATAATAATAAAAAAAATGTAAAGTGCATAGAGTACTTTTCCAACATTACGTTACATTTTAATAATGAAAATTACCTCGTAATATTATCATACTGTGAATTTAATAAGCTCATCTTAACAATAAGCAGCTTATATTACTTCTGCATGTACTCTAATAAATCAGCAAAAGTTCTTGATTTTAATTTAATAGTTAATTAATGTTTTAACTTTTTCATTTTTGTTTGTTTTTGCCGTAGGTAGGTAACAACGTTCAAATAAAAGTGTGCAATTTTATAAAATAAATTACTTTTAATTTTGTATTAATATAACTGAAATATTTACGTAGAAAAAGCAAAATCGAATTCTTCTAAAGGTTTTCATCAGCACATATTGACATTTCATTTGAAACCTTTGCTTCTCTCTTTTCGTCTACAGCACCACATAAATAAATTAAATTTTAATTAAGTTATAGACTTCAAAAAGTTTTTTTAAAAAGGTCATCAATCATAATATTACTCTTTATCAGTTTTTTTTTCTTTTACTCTCTCCATCTTTCAGTATTACTTCATTTTTTTTTTTGGGAAATTAAATAAAAACTCATTCATCTCTGTCTATGATTTCAATCTATCCAATCACAGACAAATGACAGTGTTTACAAAAGCTGCTACCAGATAAAAGCTACACTGAAAAAACAGTTGACAGTCTTTGAACTGTTAGTACAAATTCTACAGTATTCCTTTTAAATATAAACTAGTTCTGTGTTCAATTCAACAGTTCCAAACACTGTTAAGCGAGGACTGTCAAAATCAACAGTCTCTACCCTGTTAAATATCAATGTACGCAGTTGCATTGTAAGATTTAGCATTTCAATACGTAAAAGTTGCATTTTACTCTGTTAAAAGGGAAGTACGTTTTACGGTGTAACTTTTAACCGTGCGAAATTGTTGGAAATTAAATGTTAGAATATGTAAAAAGCAAAGTAACAGTTTGGCAATGTGTATAAGCATACATTCAACGTTAGAAACTTTGTAACATTTTGAAGTTTCAACGGTTACATTAATTTTAACACATCTACTCTGCAAAAATTAAACGTTTTACCACGTTATAAAATGACCGTTATTTCTGCGCGACAGACACGTTTTGGTCATTTCCTGTTTCAATCTGCAGGCGTCAGTTCAGTCCTTGTTGTGCTCTCTCTGTGAAATGTATTCTGGATCATCAATGGTAAGTTTAATTAATATTTTACTTCCTATAATGTTATGTCATTCGTTGTTTTAATAATTGTGTTAATATTTTAAGACACGTGCGGTCAGCAATACTGCGTGCCGGAGTGTTTTCGAGGCACATTCACACGGCCGACGATATTCGAACCGTTGAGGAGCGATGAGGGCTATAACGCTACACGTGCATATTTTTTGGTAAGTTGAAGGATTACTTGCCATAAATTTGCAATAATACTAATGCTAGAACTGTGCATTTTTATAGTTGACGTCCATGTGGGGATTATGCATCAGACTGAACGACTAGCGAATGCAGTCCATATTACAACCGCCCTTGTGTTACCACCACTTCCCCGAACGGCCATTTAAACTACCCAGATGGAAAGGAAACCCAGAATCGACCCTCAAGATGATGCTCCTTTACGTCAGTTGTTGAGTATAATAGTGTAAAAATAGAGTTCAAGTGTGACAAATTTCCATCTTCACCTCATTCACAAAATTTATAATGTTTTTAATGTACAAATAAAGTCATCTAATATTGTATATTGTTTGAATTTTTTTAATTAAAAATTTACTATAAATAAATCTTTATTTTTTTTTAAATGAATTAACCCCCTTATAACCATTTTAAATCTTTATTCAGGATTAGCTTATTTAGTTTGCTCCTTAATCATTATTTAATTATAATATTGTCAATAACTTACTATATATTGCTTATGAAACTTGTAATATTTTTTGATGGAATGTTCGATAATGTAGAAGATGGTGTATTACATGTTGATGCAATTGATCTATTTAATGCAAACAATTTTTCTTTACAAGAAAACTTTAAGTCCACTTGTACGAAATGGAACTTACGTTTTCTTGTATAAAGAAAAACTGTATGCAATAAATAGATCAATTGCATCATCTAATACCAGCTTCTAGAACGTTATATATTTAACAGAGTAAAGTTGTAGAATATAAGGAAGTAAATACGTCAGTAGAATCAAGGAATAAACTGTAGAAATTAAAATAGTAGAAATGTTAAAATTAAAAAGATAGAACCTATAAATCTTACATCGCAAACTCTGTCGTTTTTAACATTCATACACTGCTACACCAAATTCTACACATCTAATGTCTAAAATTCAACAGTTCTGAATTTGTAAAAATCTAAAATAGCAACTCTGTTGATTTTAACCAATTTTTATTATGGGTACAAAAACAAATGCGTAAAACAGCTAAATTTAACAGGAAAACTGTCAAGTGTTTTTTCCGTGTATCTAGTCATTGGATCTTGTTTCTCGTGCTGTTATACATGGTCGGTATAGCCTCTCTCAGAAGAGCTATGTGCTGCTACTGGAACTATACTGGCAAGCAAGTATTGATTGTATTTGGAGACGAGAGATTCTATAGAGAGCCAGTTGTTCGTGACATGTCTTTTCAATGTCGATAATTGGGTCTTAAGTCTCCCGGGTATATAAGACAATGGGGACATGTTCTCAAAATAATAAAAAAAGGCATATGGCTCACCTTTCATCTTTACTATATTAATTACTAAGGCCATAGACATAAAAAAAATTGTTCATCCTATAATCATGCATTCATGACTTAAGGTAAATTTGCATATACGAACAAACAAAAAATAGATACTGAAAATTTACATAATTATTGTTATGATGGTGAAGCAGTCAACTCACGCAGCAAAAGACCTGTGGCTGTGTGTTTTGTATTTCCACAGTTTTTTTTACTCTCTTTAGAATGTCGTAACTAAAGTGCCATCCTAGCTCGCTGCTTGATGACATCATTAGAGAGTGAACCTCAGCGTGCCAAACTTGCAGTATCATGTCAAACAAACTTTGACCTGCAAATTCCTCTCTCTCTCTCTCTCTCTCGTACTATCGTACATTTTGTTCTATAGTTTCCATTAATTAAACACTCTTAACAAAATTTGCCTGCATGTAAGTTCATTCTTGACGTCTTATATTCAGGAGATTTTTAACACCTTAATTCATGATTTTTCAGGTGTTTTGTTATGTATTTTCAGTTAGTCAATATATTTTATCAGTATATATTATATAGTTCACATAGTTTATATTTTGACAGTATATTATTATATAGTTTACATAGTTTATACAGTTTACACTGATAATATACATAACGAAATACAGGAAAATAGTGATTTAAGGTCTTAAAAATCTTCTGAATATAAAATGTCAAGAATATACTGACATTTCAGCCTAATTTTATTAAGCGTGGAGTATTACAAATTATAATAACATTGCAGATTTTTTTTTTATTGGAGGTTGGAAGTACGTGAAACGGAGGGAATAATATCGAAAAGAAGCAATGTTTTTAGAACATACTAACGTAATTAGTGAATGAAAAAGAAGTGTACTAATTTTTCAAAAAATTATGATCATTTTTGTAAACTGATATTTTTAAATAAAATGATATTTTTGCTGTCGTGACGTGATAATTTATTATTTTCAACGGGATATTTTTTAAAAATTAATGACATCATTGGTGGCCATTGCTAATTAATTCCCGACGGTAAACGTATTTTTATTTTACACCTAAACATGAAGGACAAATGTAGTTTTAACCTCATAAAACAAAATTAATATAATTATTATATGATAGGGATCATGTTATTATGAGTTATTCATTTTTTAGTGTTTATTATAAATGCTGATTTGACTAAATTTTGACTAAAGTCACCGCAGTTCTATTCTTCCAATTTATATCCTGTGTGTTATCTTAGAAATTTGATATTTTTTTATTTTCCGAAAATCATCTTATTTTTTTTTTATAAAGATGTACTGGAAAGATGGAAATTATGTAACGTCTATTAAGGATGGTATCATTAATATTTATTAATAATGAGCTTTTATCAGTAACACTAATATTTAGATTTGATTGTTAAAGTTAGCAAAAAAAAACTTAAACAATCAAATCTAAATATTAGTATTACTGATAAAAGCTTATCATTAAAGATTTGATTGTAATATTATGAAAATAATACTACATGGTTATAAAGCTTTGCATATACATACTGTATAACAATAATTATAAAAGTGTATTGCGTTACTATTTTCCAGAGTTTGTTTCAATTGTTTCATCGAGGGATATTAAATTGTGGGAATTTATCCCCCCCTCCCCCATCATCTCTGCCACGATGTTTCTGATTCGTTCAGCAGGCCTTCACAATTAGTATATATAACGTGTATTCATTTGTTTAAATGCCATCACATTGCCACTTGAGAATGCAAATGACACGGTAATATCTTCCTTAGCGCTTGGCTATAAACTTTGTAGCAAAGTGGAGGTAAACAGCTTACTGCATTCTCAGCTGCATAATGATGCAGCTGTTTATAATAATAGCCACATAATATGTAAATACATGTAATTTGTAACGATTTTGGATCTTCAATTCTTTAATTACTTTACAAATGCTATTACGACTGTTTGATATTTTTATTTAAGAAAATCAAAACCTAATTCTGTAAAAAAAGAAGACGATGACATAAGTCGACAAGGGAAATTGAGAATTTTCTTCTTTACTGTTTTACTACCAGCACGAAACGCCACGTAAGAAACTAGATTAAAGTTAGCTCTGTGCACTTTGTTGGTCCGTGGTTCAAGCGGCCTCTCACTCACACGGAAAGACTGACGCCTGTTGGCGGTAGCGGGCAGACAATATGCCATCGGCGCTCGCTCTGCCAGCCAGAAGATTGGAATAACGCCTCCCTTAGGACATACTATAAGCATTCCAAACAAACGAAAGAGCCAGAGGCTTGTTTATTTGCTTTTTTTACTGTTCTATCTCCGACAACTCGTCGTGTTTTTTTTTTCTTTTCGTATTTTTATTATTGGTGAGCGGTGATGTGACGGTTGTCTCACAGACTGCGCCGACCGCCATTTTGCTTCTAGTAAGTTGACGACGAGCTCTTTGTCTCGTACTTGAGTGGCTAGACACACATCTAACACAAAAGTTGAATTAGTCTCCTCCTTCACATACCTGCCAGTTTGTTGTAATTATTCGAGACTGCAGTGTTGTAGACGTTAATGAAGACTTGGAAGTTTATTATAGTTCCATGTACGAGAGCTATTTTAGAAGATTTTTTTTTTTAAAATGACAAGTTTACTTTAACAAAAACAGTGCCTTAAAAATGTACAGAACACAGAAATGTGTATCTAAATTTAAATTATACACGAAGAAAAATGTTAATTGTTAAAACTTTTTCTTCAATGCAGGCAAGAAAAGAAAATTTTGCCGTATAAAAAATTACTAAAGACATCGTGAAAGCTTTTGTAACTTGTAGCAGAACACGTACAACGTTCATATTTGTATGATTATAATAATATTTAATAACAAATGTATGCAAGATCAAGGACTATTTAAAGTTTTTACCTCTAATTTCTACTACACCCAATAGGATAATTTAATTTTTTTTAAATATAATCCCTAAATTCTATACTGCCTGACTTTCCCACTAAGCAATTAAACACCAAGCCATCTCGCCGTGGGGTTAGGCAATTTGTTCAACAGTAAAACGTTGCTGGCTGCATATGCGGCAGGAGCTTGCAGAGGAAAATTCTCTCGCAAATCCTTTAATGGAAAAATTCTTTTAAAGACTTAAAACCACCCAGCTACACACACAACATAAATAATTTTAATATACTGAGCAAGTTGCTTTAAGCTTACGGAAAATTGCTCATTGTCAAATTGCTTGCTCATACATTTACACAATTAATGTCAACCTTGCCTCATTACCTCACACCTCTATATTATTTTAGTTACCTTAACCCTGCTACAATTGGGTGCTGAAAAAATTACTTATCTTCAAATGTTAAAATATTGTAAATTAAAACGTACTTTTTTATGAACTTAAACGTTTCATTTTTTTGTACTTAAATCATTATCATGATGAACTGAAAGTTATACGCATAAGTTAACTCATAAATTATACGAAATGATTTTGTCACCATACCTAACTTTTCGTATAGAATATCACTATGTCTGAGTTGACCGCTGAGAAAGGAGGAAGATTTAACTGTTGCCTCCCAGCAGCAGCAGCAGCTTATAGTTGGTTGCCTTAACGCCTCCTTACCCTTCCTTCCTTTCAATGTCCTAAAGCTCCTTGGATCTCTAGGGATCTCCAAAAGTAGCTAAAACCTTGGCTGAAAAAAGATATTTGAAGCTGCACAACCTTTTTTAAATCCCTTCTTGTAGTAGAAGCAACGTATTCTCTCAATTTTATAAGATTTTTTTTTTGTCTTGTGTTGAATCTGTATGGCCTTTTGACCTCTAAAGGTCTCCAATATTAAAAGTCAAAAGATAGACCAAAACCTTTTATATATATATATATTATATCTTCATTCATATATTATATTATATATACATAAAAAATGTTAAGATAAGAATATAGAGTAAAAGTTTTATATAAAATAGTAAATTTGAATGTGGTCTTTTATCCTGAAGGAAAAGTTTTAGATTGAATGAGATTTGTAGAGACAGTAATGAGCAAGAAAGATTTTCCAGTAGCAAACTGTCCCTTGCGAGAACCAAGATTTTAGATTTTGTCCTGCAAACTGTCGTAATAATACAAAAGCTATATAGAGGTACTATAAAAAAGATAAAAAACAAGATTGGTGGCTTGAGTTAGGTAAACTACCGTATCCATTTTAATTCAACTCAAGGGTTTTTGTCAATAAAAACATTAGAGATATTTTTTATTCTTGACGTTTATATATCTTTTGTCATTATCAAAGTCTTCAAGAAAACTAACAAAATTATTCTTGTCTCCAGCAATTGTTTTAGTGTTACCGTTTTTTTCAAATAAAAATTATTTAAAGGAAAATTCTTATAGATTTATTTAAAAAAAAAATAGTTATGTATAAAGATAATATTAAAATTTGTTGTTTAGAAGACCATTATTTTTACCTGGCTGGTACATACGGCATGCTTTTATTCAATAACAATGTAATCATTATTTTTTTAAAACTATTAAAGTTTTACTTATAAAATATTCTATTAGGTAAGAATAAAGGTTTTAACAACTTTTTTTCAAGTTTCGGAATTATTAAATTACAAAATTTGTGGAAAGAATTATAATATCTCCAGTCAAAGTTTAATTTCGATTGCAGTTAATTATTTTCCAATTAAAAAAAATGAAAAATAAAATGGTTAAAAAAAATTAAATACGTACCATACATACCAAAATATAGTATTTCATTTATTAAATATTAATTTTATATAGAAACAAATTCGGATGCTTTTATAAGTATCTACATTCAGTATCATTAATTCCCCAGGAGAACTCACCCAGTGTACCAACAAACTCATTGCTCATTAGTGTGAGTGCTAAAATTATTAACATTTTTAATACCATCAAATTTACAACAGTAGAAAAAATTGGTAATATTTTCACAACATTTTTAACATTTTTTTGTATAAATTCAATTAAAATTGTTGCCATATTTACAAGAATTTGATAGTATATGATAAAAAAAATAGCCAAAATCTTAATTTCCTCACAGAAAACAAAGCGATTTCTTTAAACAAAATAAAAGTTGGCAGAAATGGCATGCTGCGATGACATGCGATGAGATCTCGATATGACGAGGGGTTGTTGTGTATATCAGGGTAGGTAGAGATGTCACAGTATCTGACGGCCTATAATGACACAGGGCTGCTAGCGTGCCTGCTACAGGCTTGTTTATGGCCCCATCGAGCTCGTATTTCTCTCTCTCAGCCAGATTATTACATCTCTGCCAATATACTGTTTGGTTGTTGGCTCGAGACTCCATAGGGATTTTACGTCACGAAAAAAAAAGTAAATCTATGAGGAGTCGTTTGATCATAAATCTGTTAGGAAATATCGGATAATATTTCAAAATAATATCACATATAAAGTTTAAAGGTATAACAATTATTAATTAAATAACGTAATATGATTACTTATATAATAAGAGTTATTATATATAATTAATTAATAAATTAATTTATTTAGAAATTCTAAGCCTTTAAAATTATAGTTAAGTTTAAAATTTGTAAGGAAAATATTTTATTTTTATATTTTATATAATAATTATATCGATTATTATAAAGTTGACTAACATTTTTGCATGCTAATTTCCTGTCTTAATTTAAGTCGTATTTTAAATAATTTTAACCTTTTTATAACATAAAGGAAAAAGTTTCTTTGAAAACCTTTCAACGATCAAAGTATATACGAAAGTATATACTTTAAAAAAAAAGTTTTTTTTTTCTATGTTAAAAATATGTTTGAAAATTTTGTTATGAAGTTTGAAAAGTTAGTCAACTTAATGACAAAGAAAAGCGACGTTGAAAGTTTGTTAGGAGACGTTTGGGAGGGTTGATTGTTATATTAACATTAGTTTTTTGATCAAGAGGTCTTTGTAAGGTAATTAGCCAAACGAAGGTGTGGTGGCAACTTCTTATATAATATGCATGTTAATCAAAGCAAAAGGATCAAAATGTAATAAACGAACGCGCTTGGTTATAATATACATCAAATTTACAAGTTTTAAGCTCTTAAGTCTTATAATAGCTACGTCCGGTTTTGGTTATTAAGCTTTAGATGTTGGTAGTGGTTTGTTAATTGCTGTATTATATATAAGGTGATATACGTATAATAAGCTTATAATATACGTGTGTGTGTGTGTGATTATCAATATTATACGTTGTGAGTTACTTTATGGTAAAACAGCAGACCTTCAAACGATGTTAAGGGAGTAAAAGTGGAAGGGTGAAAGATTGATTGATAACTAAGAGGGTAATTCATTTCGAAGGAGGTACTTGAAACCTTCTTAGAGCACCATCAGGGGCAAAAAATCACATTTTTTTTTAGTTAAAACTTGCTTACTATAAAAGCTTATATATTAGATTAAAGTGTGATCTAGTTTGAAAACACTTGAAGTATTTTTTATTTTTTTTTGTGAAAAGTTTGTGTTTTTCAATTAATTTTATGTATAATTATTTTGCTGTCTTTTCAATCATCAGTTAATTAGCAAAGGACAAAAGTCTTCCACTTGAACACTTTACATTTCCTCCTGAAAATATATTTTTGAGATCAACTCAAAATTAATTATTAGTGAAATCGTCATACTTGAAATAAGTCGGATTGACATGAACTTTGACACATTTACTGTGATGTTCATATTATATAATCAAAAATAGATGCCATTGGGTTTTAAATTTTAATAAAGAAATTTTCTATTCTATTCTTTCTACATGAAGTAGGAAACCTTCACTCCCATGTATAACGAAAGAAGGACTTTAATTATTAAAAGAAGTATAAAAATTTCTTTCAGTTAGGCTGGTCGCTCATTGCATTCACATCGTATCGTATGACTTCATGTGATAAAATATTAAAATAGCTTCGCTACTAACGCATGCGGTCTAGTGAGAGAGAGACCTGAAATACACTGTCAAATGACGCATAAATTTCAAGTATTTAAATTATTAAATTTATTTTTATAACTATAAATATATAATTATACATTCATCATCAATTGTAAATAATATATTATAATGAACTCGCAATTATTAAACATTTATGCAGGCTTACGTAATAAATGTTTTTTTTTTACAATACCACAAATCATGTCGATTTGTATCCTATATTTATTGAATATGAACTCATTTTAGATACATAACAATCGTTATAATAAACAGCATTCAATGTTTTGTAATAATTTTTATTTTAATTGTATATTACTGTGCATTGTTGCTACGAATGATGCCATAAAATCCCTACCATCTCTTCCTATAATGCTAGAAGTAAACGTCCTCGAGGTCTTCGCACTGTTAACAGTCTCTCCTCCAATGGCAGAAATTTATCGTAAAGACGTAAAACTTTGCATTTGAGACACAACAGAATGAGAATTATTTTAATTAAAAAAGTCCACATTAGTTTATGATTAAAATTTATAGAAAGCAATAGTTATAATTTTAAAAGTAATCGTTGAAATTTTAGAATTACAAAAATAAAACATGTTCCTAAATTCAAAACTATTTTGTGTGCATTTTGTACTGTGTATACATTCGTGACCTCTAGGAATTTTTTTTTTATTAATTGTATTCTGAACTTTAGATAGTTTTGTCGTGTTGTTCAAAAGCTACATGTGATGATCACGGAAATTTTCAAGGGTTACTGTTGTATAGGACATATTAAGTAAATTAGTAAAGCAAAGAATTTTGTAACATAACAAAATTTGGTTATAAGATGATATTATAGAACTATATATTATATAAATATTCTTGATGTCTTTCCACAAGGAAAAAAATATACATATTTTGCAAAGGAAAAATTGAAAATGAAATAATTATATCACAATTATTTCAATTATCCCTCATAATTCTGATCGTTTATAGTGTTTAAATTGTTTATAGAAACCAATAAATCTCGTTATTTAATTTGTGTTCTACTTCTTAGAACTCGTTCAGATCAGTTGCAGCTTTAAAGGAAATAATATTGTTATTTTGTAGCTCGGCAAAATTGATAAAAATAAATTAATATCCACAGTTCAAATATCAATTTCAAAGAATTTAGAATCAAATGTTTCCCAGAACTGCAATAACTTGTAATGAAGAAAACTTAGATGTTTATTGATCAATTTAATGCTACAAATATTATTGAAATAATAAATTTAAAATATACAGAAGGGCAAAAATATCACCAATAAAATGCATTATTAATCGATTTTTGTCTTCATCAATATCGATAACTTTCTAATTATTAATATTAGGTTACTATAGTGACTAGTCCCTTTTCATATAAATTATATACAAGAGTCAATTAAAAGAAGCTACAAAAATCAATTAAATCACCATGAGTGGAGTGAACTAGTTTCTCGGTTTTCTGTCTGGGATTGCAAAGTACCATCAGAGTGCTGATGAAATAGTCTCTCGTCATTCTTTTGTGAAGTAAGTCTGCTCCACAAGGACAAAGCAAGACGCTAAAGTTGTTTTTCAAGAGCCAGATTTTTTCTTATTGTTGTCATCGTCTTTATTTCTTGTCCTAAATAAATAATCTCTTGTCTATGTACAGTTTAACAAACTTAAGATTCCTCTCGGAAGCAAATTTTATAGGATTTTCACCCTTCAATGTTTGCCTTATCTTATTTAATAAGGTTCAAATATGTTTAAAACTTGTGTTATTTCCGAGATCACGAGAGATATTGAATATTTTTATAAAAATAAGTAATTAAAATCCTTAATTAATACTGAAAATTGAAAGTTTTGTCTGATGTTCTTACACAGAATTGCAAACTTTACTGTATGAAATATGAATTAACTGCAAGGTAAAACTGCGTTGAAGTTCCGAGCGCCTGCAAGCTGCAACCGCGCAGTTTTTAGGTTTTTACCTCCATCTGACCACAAAAACTTTGCAGGTGTAGATTAAAAATACGATTAAAAATTCTCACTCAACTAAGAGGCAGGTGAACTCAAATCTCAAATTACAAACTTAAATTTTAAATCTTAAATTGTTAAAGTTTTTTGAACCATTTTAATTTTAACAATTACTTGAAAATTTTTTATTGCATAAAATAATGGAGCATACAAAGTTTTTTTAATTAGTCTGATTTGCAGAGTCGGAGGCGTATTTTTAAAAAAAAATGTATGTTGGATATATATATATATATATGAAATAATAATATATATATATATGAAATAATAATATATATTATATAATTTTTGACGGTTACGCACCTTTTCGGGCAAAGCTGTATCTTTTTTTTAGAACATTGACGCCATAAAGGTGTGTGATCGTTTCAATATTTTTAATAATAGGTCCCGCATGCACTGAAAAATGAAATGACAAAAAAAAAAGTTTGACAAGTGAGTAGCATAACTTTGTATCCTCTATTTGTTACAATAAAATAAAAATGTGTCATGCAGGTTGTCCATTGTAACTGCAGTAGTACCTCAATACTTACTTTGTATTCTAGTAAAAAAACAAGTTAACTTTGATAAACTATTCTATATAAAAATTTGAGATTGAAGGATTATGAAAGTTTTGTACTATAAAATTTGTGTTGCAATGTAAGTAAAGTGGATTAAATGCTTTTTTTATTTATATTTTTAACTGCAGAACCAATGAAACTTTTCTCTTTATTAAACAAGTAAAACAAAATCGTCTTTTTATTACAAGTTATAAACTAATAGAAAATAATTTGATATTTGTTTTTAAGCCTTAATCCTTTTAACACATAAAGTTCTGAAACTCTTAAGTAAGTAGTATTTAGAAATATTGCTGACTATTAAGATTGAAGCAAAGAAATGCTCATCTAAAGAAGACCTCACAAAGTGCTCATTTTTCAAAAAGAGAAACATGCGCGGGGAGTCGCTTTATTAAAAACTATCATGGAAAATTAGTCCTATATACACAACTGAGTTTTAGTAAGTGCTGATGTTTTTATTTTTATTATTGGCTGCAGTTGTTTTGTTGTTCAATTTGAAGCTATATTTTCTTACCTTTGGAAGCTTTTTATACCAGATTTTTTTTTATCAATAGACAGCATGCATGAAAATTTTTATTGCAAAAATGAATAGCCGTTATCATATTATGTTACTATAATTTTTTTTCAGATTTTTTTGAGTCCCGGGATTATTTTCAAAAACTATTGAAAGTTTTGCAAGTTCTGTTTGCCCCCCTGGATCCTTGATAAAAATGATAGTAGGGCATACACGCGGGCTATTGACGCCTCCAGGGAGCATGGCCGCAGTTTATATATTTTTAAAAAATAATTCTTGGTTAAAAATATATATATATATATATAATATATATTATATAAAAAAAAATCAAAGTATCATAATTTGGCACCCTCGATCTATTCATTTCTCCAATAAAAAATTTCATGCAGGTTGTCACTTGAGGTTTTTCGATATATTATTTTTTCCCAGAAATTTTCAATTCCAAGAACTTTATATAACAAAATAAACTTTCTGAATTTATGAGGTGGCAACATAATTTAATGTGAGAGGTTTTTTAGAAACTCTTTTTGATTCTTATTTAAATCAAATGGATGAATTTGATACAATTACAGATCTCAGTGAAAATATATTGAATTAAATTTTGTTGCTATTCGATTTTTCATTGACATTTTTATTGGACTGACTTTTATTTTTTGCCATGGCATGATGATTAAATTTCCTTTGAATTTGATTGACTTTTGTGAAAATTAAGTTTTTTTTTTTTTTACTAAAACTCTTTGAGCTTTTATTTCAGCATACTTTTGATGCTATGACAAAGTAATAGCAAAGAGGAAGAGAGAGATCGAGAGATAAAGAGAGAGAGAGAGAGAGAGAGAGAGAGAAAGAGAGAGAGAGAGATGCTTCATTTACTCGGTAAGCACCAACCTCGACAAACACAGTCTCTGCATACGTGCTACGTTGGTGCTCATTTTTTGAGTGGTGCCTCGGGCATTCCAATCCAATTGAACACATGAACCAATTACCACAGCGTAGTCAATTATACAAAATTTGAATGTAAAATTTCAATGATAATTATGAAATTATTTTAATAATTAATGAAACTAATAATTTATTTTTATTATGTAATGGAATTACTATATTAAAATTATAAAAATAGTAGATTTTATTAAATAAATTATCACTTTATTATAGTTTAGATATAAATTTATACGTGGAATTGTTTTTATAATATAATTGTATCCATGCAATTGTGTAATGAAATAATTATAACTTTCATGTTTATTAATAAATTTGCACTACTAACACTTCAATGATTTTCTGTTATATTGAGAGGCAATGCAGTATAACGATGAATATTATTTATAAAATATCAAGTAAACTACTTTGAAACGTTATTATTCTAAACACACAAGTTTAAATTAAAGTAGTAAAACACTTATTTTACCGATACCTTTGGAGGACAAATTACGTTTAAATACCTGGTTATATAATAGTTTAATATTTTCTTTACTATAAGTAAGTATTTACTGCAATGCATAATTTTTTGACCGTCTGTACAAGACAATATAATTTATCATAATTTTATTTTATCAGCTGTTAGGCTACCATAAACTGGTTTAATGCATTATAAGCATTTGCCATATTCACTGAAGAAACCCAAAAATCATAAATTTGAATAATCTGTGATAAATCACCTTGCCAGGACGAAATAATGTCTTATTATTGAACTATATTATTCTTAGCACAGCAGCCGAGCTTCCAAGCATTTGCCATATTTACGAAGGAAAGCGTTAAGTTTCAGTAATCTGTGACTGATCACCCAATAGATAATAATCGTATTAATTTTTCCTTAACATAATTAATTGAACTTTGTAATATAGTTGTTGTATTATAAGACGAAGGTTGTATATTAACTTAATTAATTGCGACGCTACAGGACACACGTCCGAGAGATGGTGCGTGCGAAGAGTTTATCGATTTCAGCCAGTAGCGTCTCTGAGGGGTGACTGATGTTGCCAGCAGACAATCACAGTTAAGGGAGGAGAAAATTCACCCCTCATCTTTTTTTTATCTGCCCCCATCATTGCTGCAGTTCTAATAGATGAGCTCACGAATACACCTCTACTACTACTATATTTTTTTTTCGTGTATTTTTTTTTTTTTTATTCGCATCTCTCTCGACTGCAGCCTCTTGTGATCTCACGGGGTTAGGTCTCATCTCTTCGGCACGCTAGCTGACAAGCAAGGGGGTATCGGTGTCTCTCTTCTTTGTATTCTAGATAGTTCTTCTTCTTTTCCTTGCTCTTATCGTATCTTTTGTATGTTGTAGAAGATGAAGTTAGGTTTACAATGTCTAAATGTATTTGGTAGCAACAATGCCCTTGAGATGTTATAAACATTATCGTCACACAAAATGTAATTGTGTGCTCAGCTTGTAAGAAAAAAAAAATATTTAAAGAGATTCTTCGAAATGAAATATAATTTAAACAAATATTAGAAATTTATTAAACATATTTTCAAATTAAAATTCGATCTCAATAAATATTCGAGTTATAATTGGATAGTCGTGAGTTCGGTTCCAGGCACCATCAACTTCTCCGCATGGCGGTTGTTAACAGAAGACTCGGTCATTGGTGATTCAAAGGCATACTCCATCAATTGCCGACTATCCTGACTGAGGTTTCCATAGTTTCCTCAGTTAAAAGTACAAATGGATCCGAATGCTATAAGACGGCCATGGTTGCCTCGGTTTGGAAGGAATCCACAGAACCGTATGCAATGCTAGGTCGGGTGCAAAGAGCCGGGAAGTTAAATTCACTTACCAGTACCTTCACAATTAAAAATAGGGTTCAGTTTAGGGGGAAAATAAAAATAAACATTGCGAATCTATACTGTATTTGTATAGAAAATAATTTATTAATGAATTAATGTTTATTTGAACAGGTAATTCAATTTTTAATTTTACCAGTTAAATAACTAAAATTGCATGCTTTGTATTTAGAAAGAACGTAACACACATTTCTATGCCTCTTTTACAAACAAAACTTTGAAATATCATATCATTTTGTTACATTACTGTAAATAAGTAAATATCATATTCAAACTGTTAATACTGACGGTATAAAAATACAGAAATGTACTTCATCCAATATGTTATTTCATATTGTGTAACAAGACTTCAAATATATATTTTTTTTTTGAAATGCTATAAAATGTTAGCGGCACATATTAGAGATTTGTTTTGCAGGGTATTCTATATCAAAAATTTATTGTTTATTGCTGAATTCGTTTAAAGATATATAACTGTACCCAATAAAGGCATGTAAAGATTGTGGCAATATTGAGAGAGAGAGAAGAAAAGCAAGAAGTATGAAGTTGGTGTTATAAAAGTGACTAACTGAGATGGAAACATTGAGATTGATGACGATCAACCAGCCTCTTGAACTCCATATTACTACAGTGTATTTTCTTACTACCATTTACACGCAAAGCAAGCAAAAAGTATTATTTTTATCTTATATTACTTCTTTTCTTCTGTCGTCTGATCTGTGCTTCTTTCTACGCGTGCTCTCTCAAACTGTTCGTCTTATTTTCAGTCTTTCCCTGAAGAGCTATTGCATAAAAGAAACAAAAAGATACATTTTATTTTTTTCCCTTTAAGTCTTGATCTCCCCTACACACAAGTATGTAGGAGAAAAACATATTAAGGGTATACTACTATAGCATAGTTTGGTGGTATCACGTTTTGGTTAAAAAAGAAGGAAAAGGATTTTTTAACTTAAACTCCAACTTGGGACTATGGGTGAAGAATATATATAAGATTGTTTCCCTTTTTTTTTTTTTCCTTGTACACATTCAAGATTCATCTCGACGTAGATTACACATCAACCCTATACACGCCTGGAGACCCATGGTGTCTCTATATACACTATGGTCATGTACACACGCTCCGGTTTACATAGATGCTCGATCTTGATGCTGCTACGCTGCTACTGCTGCTGCTTTAACCGTAAACTGGGGTGATACGTACTGCATATCAAATAGTCTGGGTTCTTAGCTTAAAGTCGTGCACTTTGTGATAAAAGCACCGAACTTGGTACATCGATAGAATTGACCAAGACGATCATTTTGAGGGATGTAGCCCAGCGCGCAACCTGACCTGGTGACCCCTGGTGACCTTTCAAAATGGCGGCCGTGACCTTTATGAAATTAATTTTTAATTTAAAAACTGTTGCAGATAAATTAAAATTTTAAACTGAAAGTGGTTCACGATCATTTATTGCATGTCCTGTAATTTTTTCAAAATGCTGCGTTGCCAAATTAGTGCATAAATTAAATATATTCATGAAAATTGGGACCATTTTTCACATAAATGACGTGCAAGTATCCGCGATGCCGAAGTTGGCTATTTATAAGTCGAGATGAGGCTCAGCAGATTGAATGAAGGTGGACTCAGGATAATAGTAAGATATTTTTTACCGCAGATTATTTGACCTGGTGACCTCTAATGACCTTTCAAAATGGCGCCTGAAAACTATTCGATTTGATATATTAGCAAATTACGAAGCTAAATGAAATGAAATTGCTGGAAATTGATTTATTTTTACTTTCAAGTTGTCCCGATTTTTTTCCAAAATCTGTGTTGCCACATAAACACATTTACAGTGTTGCCAAATTTACAACAAATGACAATGGGGTACTGACCGGTATTTGAGTTAGCAATACTAGTAAAAAGTACTGTGAATTCTATGAAGAATGAGCCCTATTAGAGCATTCTACGACAATTTGCTGATTTTATATGAATTTTTAAAACTTTTTTTGATGACGTCATACCATTGAATCTTAAATGGGAAAATGCATCAGTTAACATTGCTAAAATGAAAAGTTATTGAAGTAGAAATTTGAAACCTTCATTATCGTGATTCTAGCACCTAAAAACCTTGCAAATGAAATTTTGGTTACATTTCAAATTTCAATATTAAGTATGGGATTTGGCAATGTTAACTGATCTATTTTTCCATTGAAGATTCAATGGTATGACGTCATTTTTGAGAGGTTTTAAAAATTCATATAAAATCAGTAAATTGTCGTAGAATGCTGTAATAGGGCTTGTTCTTTATGAAATTCTCGTGCCTTTTGAAATATTGACAAAAACTTGAAACTTTTTTTTTTGGTCACTACCCCATTAATGTAGTATATTATCACTAACTCTACCTCGGCATTAAATGTATGTGTATAATGTACTTAATTACAGTATATGCACAATAAATTGACATCATTGTGCAACTTTTAAACCTTAAGAATATTTCAGAGGACCAAAAAAAATATAGTCAACCAGTTGAGCTATAATATAGATATAATATATATAGGCTATAATGGCATGGTATATATATAGCAACTTTTAAAATAATATATTATTATAGAACGTAATTCTTATAAATAATCAAATATATACATGGATGTAGAATGATTATTATGTTACCATATTTCTTAAAAAATAAATTTAAAAAAACAATAGAAAAAAAAGTACATGACTTCTGAATCGCGCGTATACTTTTATTTTGTTATATGGTCGAATGTATGAACTTTTTGCCATCACACGCACTGTTAACAGTATACAATTTTATAATTTATCTATTATATAATTATCTATACACAGAAAATTTAAACAAAATACAAAATTATATCTTTTTAAAAAATGTATAGGATAAAAAATATTTTCATTGCACCTTTTCTTTGATACTGATATACTAATTAAATTTAACTGTATATTTCCATCTTGTATTTGTGATTATTGTCATTTGTCTTCATGTTATTTACCAATAAATCAAATAAAGATATTTTTGCCAGGCAAGTACGCGTGAGTGGGTGGCTATTGCAGTGGGTGGCTATTAGAACATTATAAACATAATTTTTCTGGCAATCTCATCACGCCCAATTCTTAAATCCTTATAGAAAAATAAGGTGAAGGGAGGCCAAGTATACAGTATAAGGGCTCAAATATTATTGCACGCATGGCATGATGGCAACATAGTCTTTGTAGCTGTATGGTAATGTAAACTTGGAAAGTATAATAATGTGGTAGATGGTAATTTAATTCATGTAAATAGTAAATACTCGAACATAATAATAAATTGTAAGCTATTTGTCTAATGTTCATTGATGTATCATGTCATATAAAGGAAATAAACAAAATATAATTTTCGTATACATTAATTACATTTTATTCTTTTTAATATATTTATGCCAACTATATAGAAATAAAAATATTAGCTATATAGTCAAATTGTGAACCCTACATACAACCGTGAAAGTTGTTGTAAATGTATTATCAGACAATCAGTATATTATATATTATATAATATTATACATCTATACACCTATAATCCATGCAGTATAAATAACTAATATATATATATATATATATATAATATATATATATATATATATACGATTCCACATTAATTACTAATTATCAATTATGAGTTGAAAGCATAAATATAATATATTATTATCTTTATTTAAAATATATATGCTGACAGCCAAAAAAAAAATATACATATATTATATACGTATATTTCATTTAAGTAAAAAAAAAAATAATAAAATTATTTGAATCCTCATTGTACGAGTCTTCCAGTTTCGATTCTACGCATTACATTTTTTTTTTTTTTTTGTCTTTGTATAATATGAATAAGAGCAACAGCGAAGAAATCATTCAGTTGCCCATCCAATGGTGTTAATTAATTTACAGAGAATATTAACACTTCATTCCCCACTCTCTCCTCCCTCCCCCCCCCCCCCGAAAAAATCTGGGTTTAAAAAGTTGCACAATGATGTCAATTTATTGTGCATATACTGTAATTAAATACATTATACACATTTAATGCCGAGTTAGGGTTAGTGATAATATACTACATTAATTGTCATTTGTTGTAAATTTGGCAACACTGTAAATGTGTTTATATGGCAACACAGATTTTGGAAAAAATTCGGGACCACTTGAAAGTAAAAATAAATCAATTTTCAGCAATTTCATTTCATTTAGCTTCGTAATTTGCTAATATATCAAATCGAATAGTTTTCAGGTGCCATTTTGAAAGGTCATTAGAGGTCACCAGGTCAAATAATCTGCGGTAAAAAATATCTTACTATTATCCTGAGTCCACCTTCATTCAATCTGCTGAGCCTCTCGACTTATAAATAGCCAACTTCGGCATCGCGGATACTTGCACGTCATTTATGTGAAAAATGGTCCCAATTTTCATGAATATATTTAATTTATGCACTAATTTGGCAACGCAGCATTTTGAAAAAATTACAGGACATGCAATAAATGATCGTGAACCACTTTCAGTTTAAAATTTTAATTTATCTGCAACAGTTTTTAAATTAAAAATTAATTTCATAAAGGTCACGGCCGCCATTTTGAAAGGTCACCAGAGGTCACCAGGTCAGGTTGCGCGCTGGGCTACATCCCTCAAAATGATCGTCTTGGTCAATTCTATCGATGTACCAAGTTCGGTGCTTTTATCACAAAGTGCACGACTTGGTCATTTTTGTAAGCTAAGAACCCTCACTAAAACGGCTCTTTACCAAAATGACGCCTCTTGTAATATCTACCTACAGTCAAAATATCTTGGTGTAACTTACCGGAAGTGAGAACAGTTGTAAAGTTTAATGAAAGTACAGAAAGAAATACAATTTGAGATTGTCGATTTTTTTTTTAATGCGTATTCTCGGAATCGCCTCCCTTGAATTCAAAAAGCCTTGCAGGGGATTTTGAACTTACCATCAATATAGGTGTCATAAAAATTTTGATGTCGATCTGGATGCATGAATAATTTTTGTAAAAATTTATATAGAAGTTTAACGTAGAACGTTATGGAACCAAATCTGAATTGCAGCTATTGTAAGAAAAATGTTCCTTTGAATTTGCTATAAGCGATTTAAGTTTTAGAAAATTCTCTTTTTTAAATTTATTTAATTTGATTCCTTCTGATAGAAATAATATCCTCTTACTCGATCAATCATTGTCAATTTAATGGTAGGTATTCTCACATTTCCGGAGGAATGTAAATTTAATTTGACTGTAGTAAGCTCTGTTAGGAATTGCTATACAGACCACCCGTAGAGACTCGTACATGCTGGCTGCTACAATGACAACCAACACTATAGCTTATAACTACTCTGGCAAGCAATAAATTGTTGCTTTAATATTCTTTATATGTATTTCCATTGAAGTTTTTATTTGTTGTGGTATAGAATATAAATTATGTTTTAATATTTTTGTAAAATATAACTTTTGCATTTCAATTGTTATGTATTTTTTTTGTATTATAAAATTTAAATATTATTCATAAAATAATATTAAAGTAAACTTATGATGAAGTAATGTGATAAATAAAAATATTTAATTTAAGTTTTAAAAATATAATATATTTTTTCTGTATTGTAAATATTGTTAGACAAAAGTTTTCTAGATGCATATTTTTCCTATTTGTATCAAAAGTCAGAGATGCAGAAAACTCCAACTTTTATACATTCTGCTGCTGTTGCTGCTTTTTATGCTTTTATTCAAAGTTTTTATTGTTTATCATATCAGTTTGGTTAAAACTTTGGAAAATGTTTACATTGCTATTACGTTGCCTCTCACTATTGATACATTCTATTTTAATTGATAAAATAAGAAAGGGAGTAAGTAATAATTATATTTTAACAACTCAAATCTGCAAGATTTTTTTTTCCGTAAAGCATGTAAAAATATTATCATCATCTTCATGTAAGAAAATATAAATATTTATGTACATTTTTATCTCCATTTTTATTTCAATTTGACTGATATTTTAGTGATTTAAGTTAAAACTTAATTTTTGAAAATTTAGAAGCAATCTTCTCATAATATATTACAACATATTCATTCTTTCAAAGTTAAACTGCTGGGGTTTTAACTTTTATAGTCACAAAATAGTTTCGTAAAACTTTCTACTTTATTCTAAAATTTACTTTACAAAAAAGTTTTTGTGTACACTGACCTTTTATACTACGAAGAGCTTTCTTCATACGATTATATTTATATTTTTTACCCCTGAAGAGTATACTATGTGCACATGACTCCATCCAATTTGTTGCTCACAATTCCCCCGTTACAACAAAATGGTTAGGTCCCTGTAAGCCTTACGAGATAGCGAAGAGTATAAAGTCGTTGTTGTATAGTGTTGGATTTTCAGAGCAAATGTTAGTGTGAGAATAATATGGCTGATGTTGTAAGAAGAGGAGTATATTTTAGAATTCCTCTTCTTCTCTGTTTGGCGGTGGAATTCTCTAATGAAATAACATCTCAAACTGTGAGATGGTTCACTGCTGCTGGCGACGAATAACATCGTGGAGGACTGTAATGAGATGAGAGAATGTTTTATTTGGCTATTTATTTTTATCTATAAAATACGATACAGAAAGAATTTCAGACAGATATAAATAAAGACAGAGAAAGATTGTGACAGAGAGGAATAATCAGCACGATTCATAAAAGATAAACTCACTAACCATGTTCATTGAATTAGGTTAACCGTGGTTAGTGAGAAAGATTATTATCTACCTGGTTAAATTCGTAAATCACACCTAATGATATATATAACAGATGCATGAAGTAAGATACAGTGGTATATATATAATATATATACATATAATAATTATATTCAGAGTGACGTATGGTAAGTAGCTTGTTTATAGCATAGATAATCTTCATAACTTAGTATTATACTTATAAAGATTATCTATAATTTAGTGGATACAAGAACTTAAAAGTTTTCTAGCAGCTTATAAATAAAGTTTTCAGCCCCTGAGGTTTTATATAACTTACATTATATAAGGTTTCTGACTGAATAATACATTATGCACACTCTATAGTACTAATATATTATGCTTTTCTGACGAAATTAAATGTCTTGAATTAATCTACAATATAGAGAAATTGAATACTTTTCATGCTTTAAAACTTTTGATCAATATTTGAGTATACTCATAATGGAATCTCTTCAATTTATTCTAACTATGGAAAAATATATAATGATTTTTTTTTATGTAAACTTGTATGTAACCACATTTTTTTGTATTACATAATTATAATTTTTACATGTTAATGTTGTTTCTAAAAGTTTGCTTATAATAATAAATATAAACTCCATAGAGTTACAGTATTCATACTATTAAACAGGGTTTGTAAAAGGCCTCTGGAATTGTTCCTAGAATAAACAAAATAAATAAATGTCTGTGAAATGGTATGTTCAAATGTATAATTATTATTTTTTTCAGACTTTGATCAGGCTTTGAGAGATAAAGATAATTAAAATAAAAACAATCTATTTTTATATATATACTCTGTTGATCACATCCTTCTTTAACATGGCATTTAATTTTTCTCAAATTTAATTAAATTTAAGCCTTTTTGTTTACGGATAAATTTACCAAGGAATTAAAAGTTTCATCAAGGTGAGACTCGAACACACGCCCTTTTTTTTAAATTTCTGAAAAATATCTTCCTTACCCGGCATGTAAACACGAAATGTTTATATTTAATCACAATGATGGTACCGTCAAAATTACAAAAATAGTGTACTTTTAATTTGTTATACGATATAAATTTAATAAAGCTACACTAGTATTGAGTTTATACCGATATGCAAATATTAATAACACACAAAATATACATTCCTATTCATACAACAAACATTCTCCAATTTAGTTATAACTGAAATTTATACGGGTATACAAGTTTTAATAGATATATAGTATTATCTACTGCTGAGCAAAACTGCAAAGCACTTAGAGTAAATATTAGTGTAACATTTGCATTTGATAGAAGCTCTTAGTTTAATGCGTTGCTACTATGTTGATTTATGAAATGATTTTAGATTACTTTGGTCCCCTTAAGCTTATTGCTAAGTAAAACCACTAGCGTTCAGATGCTCATGATTAGTATGTCATTTATTTCTATGTGACAAACGACATGTCGCTACAATTATCTTCTACTGTACAGTTATGGCGAATAAGATTGGAACACTTCATATGCTGCAGTGTTAAACACCATCTTTCACTCACTTGGTTTATCTGACAACACTGTTGACGTTCAGATGACTCACAATCGCCTCCTCTGAGTCTACCTAACTACAATCGTCAACGTTGAGACTCAGCGTTGCATGGCGAGTGAACTATTGAAGACTACTCTGACTCTTATGTATGCCAAGTGTCCATAACTATACTTTAATGAGATTGTCAGATGAAAAAAAAAAAAAGAAAAGACAATAACACTTTTTTGTAAGAGCTGTATAAACGTTGAAAGTAACCTTTACTGAAAATGTCAATCGTTATGCATCTCGCTGTCCCATATAATATAAATATAATTTTATATAATATGTATAAATTATAATACGTATATATGTACCATATTTGAAACCTTTGGGCTTTTATCAAAATCTGGGAAGAGTATGGAGATTGAAATAGAAAGAGCATGCGTTCCACATTTTTTAATCAAGTTTTATGATAGATATGATACACGCACATGAATCTTTTTTTTATATATAAATTAAAACATGCGTAAAAAAAGTTAATTGTTTTTCTGTATTCAGAGAGTTTATAATATATGTCATAGACAACTATGCAATATCATTATTTTCTTTTGCTAAATTCAAAGACAATGAATGTGAAAATTTTAGTGGCTTAATCGAAAAGAAGGGATAAAAATATGGTACTGTGAATTTTTTCAGATTTTTCCGAGACCGGGAACTATTTTTAAAAAATTATTGAAAGTCTATTTTTTAAAAATAGTTCCCAATCCCAGAAAAATTCTGAAAAAATTCACAGGACCATATTTTTACCCCTTCTTTCGATTAAGCCACTAAATTTTCACATTTTAATATCTCATTGACTCGTTCATCAAAAGTCATTGTTCAATTTTTTTTTCTTAACTTTTATCCATTGAAAACTATTTTTTACAAAGAAATAACTGTAATTGTATTTTCTTTTACTATTTTTCTTTAATATAAATGGATACAGTACATATAAAATGTTATAAATATTAAATAAAATTTAACATATTTATAATGTTACATGTTATTATTTTAGTATTTCTAGAGCAGTAATGTAATTAGTTTATATAAACTATAAAATAGTTCTAAGTGTAATAAGATATCCCTGAAGACCAAAATTCCCTGAAGCTAAGAGTTTACACCAGTCCAGCAGCGCTCTCCATGCTAGCTACTGCTGTCAGATAGGTACCACAAGGGTACCATAAACTCGACCCCAAGAGACCCATTCAGCTGCTAGCTATATATGTGTTATATATAATAGTAAGGTAGCATGCACAAGGAAAGACCTAGTTGTATTTGTAACTCCATGTTGTTAGTGTAACTTGACATCATCAACGACATGCTTGTGATTGCTCTGATTGGAGAGGATACTTATTTGCTACATCAGTGTTGTTTTTGTTCTTTTTGGTGGTGTTTGGATTAAAACCATCCGAGCTGAAAATGAATATAAAGCACGCTTGTCAAGCTGTCGCTTCTCTCTCTCTCTCTCTCTCTCTCTCTCTCTCTCTCTCTCTCTCTCTCTCTCTCTCTCTCTCTCTCTCTCTCTCTCTCTCTCTCTCTCTCTCTCTCTCTCTCTCTCTCTCTCTCCCTCCTTCTTTCTCTCTGATGTAACAGCATGCATTGATGCTCTATCTCCCTCTCTAAAGGCAATCCGCTGTTTTTATGGTCCTCTCAATCCAACTCTTCCCCTTAGCATACACAATTTTATATATATAGAAAAAAAATGTAATTATGTATTTTTACTTTTTTTTTTTATAAATTTATCTCTACTGTTGGGTAAAAATATGATCAATACTCATGATAAACTAACAAATTGAAATACCATTTTTTTAATCATGGTGTTTGAAACATTTTTTTTTTCATATTAGATTGAAAAAATGTAGTACGTACTACAACATTATTATTGTTTTTAAGGGTTATTAATTAAAATTTGTTTTTATATATTTTTTTTAATCAATATAATAATAAGGTGGGGGACAGAAGTAGCGTACAAAATGTGTGTGTTGTCGTCCTTTCAAGTATAATCTTCCTCGCTTGTCTGCATTTGACACAAACTGGTTTTTGTTTACCAATTTTAGCGTCCTGTTGTTTTCCTGTTGTCCAAATAGACAAAAATGGTTAAATTTTTTTTATTTCATATAATTAAAAAATATACATAAAAATATGCTTTTCTGAAAATTTTCAGATTTTTTGGAATGCGGGAACTAATTTTAAAAAAATATTTAAAATATCTAAATTAAGGTGCTACACCTGATGAGACAACCATGATGTCATTTTCGCGCTGTGATTGGCTGATGACGTCACGGTTGTCCCATCAGGTTGTGCCGCCCTAATTCAGATATTTTAAATATAAATTTTTTTAAATTAGTTCCCGCCCTCCAAAAAATCTGAAAAAATTCAGAAAAGCATATTTTATGTATATTTTCTAATTATGAAATAAGAAAATGCAGCCATTATTGTCTATTGTCACTATCAGCGAGTGCCATGTTACTTTCTTGTTGAGACGTTTTCTGTTTACATTACCGAAAAGATGTTTATTGTTTTATAAACACTTATAAAATTAACTTTTTTTTAGCTTTAATATATTTAATGTATTGTGATTAGTATTTATAAACAGTGAGGCATGAGTGATTAGTTTTAAGGTTTAACTTAATTTGGATAAGACTCTGCAAACTACATAATTAAGAATTCAGTTAATGTAGTTTTCAAAATCAAAATACTAAAAAAATAAACGTATTATATTATTTGATCTTAAGGGTATTAAGAGACGCGTAAGAAATGTGCAAAATTAATCAGTTTTGTGTTTAAGTCATTGCGAGGATGCAGAGAACGTGTTTTGCGAAATATTTATATTTCACTTATCAAATCTATTATAACGTATGGTGCACCCGCTTGGCGTCCTCTCACTGCATATAACTTGGATAAATTGAATAGAATTCAGAATACTGCTACTAGACGCATAATTAAAGACAAAACTCTTGGTCATGTTCAGCGTCTGGATAGATTAAATTTAAATAACCTGTGTTCTGTGTTTGATGATATTGATTCTAAATTTTTGAAGAAGTGCCTTAGTGGAAATATTGACCTATGTGTTGTGGGAGATAATAGATTGTCAATTAAACATCGCACTCGCGGAAGAGGAAACCCGTTTTCCTTGGTGTATGCTAAGCCTAATAGTGTCGCATATGCTACTTCTTATTTCCCGCGAGCTGCTAAGATGTTTAATTCAATGCCTCTCCCTTTTGATATGTAATTAATTTCTAAATTTTATGTAATTCTACTGGGCAGTCTAATTGTTTATGCTTCTTATTGGTTTTATTTTTGTATATATTGTATATATTTCTGCTTTTCCATGTTCTTGTTTAATTAGGTGAATAGACACTGTATAGTGATTTGGTTGTTTCAGCAGCCGTTTCTATTTGCCCCATAGGCTCACATGTTTCTATCTTTTATTGTATTTTCAGCCTATGAAAGATTTAATAAATAAATAAATAAATAAATAAATAAATAAATAAATAAATAAATAAATAAATAAATAAATAAATAAATAAATAAATAAATAAATAAATTAATTAATTTTAAAATTAGAATTTTAATATTACATGTATAAGAAAATAAATTCATCCAATTTCTTTTCCCTACTATAAAGGAGCATCAGGTTTTCACAAAGATGTGTCTATTTTTTTTTTTCAAAACTATTTCTTTCTTTTTGTTTTGTTCTTTTGTTGCGAGAGATGCGAGAGTTTCAAGTTTCTTTTATCCTCTTACCTGGTCGACAGAGGACCCATGCCTATAGTGTTCTTGTCTTGATGACGCAACTGCATGGACGGTGGCGCTAGCTAAGGCGCCACACTTCACGGATTTTTGCTTCGTAATGCTCCAATTCTCGGCGTTAGAAAATAAAAATAAAATAAAAAAAAAAATAGAGGAAAAAAGAAGAAAAGTGTTCAGGTCACAATTCTTAGAGAGGAGACATTTTTTTAGCAAACTCAATTGTATGACGAAATAAAAGTTTTTTGGTGCGCGTCGTCTCGAATCCCTAACCTCTCTCCTCTCTTCTTTTCTTTTTGAGCCCTCCATCACATAACGGCACGTGATGTCATCATACGTGAGGCTTGCTAGGCGCCAGGCACCTCTTTGGTGAGCTTTCCTTAAGGAATAAGCTCGTAGTATGCTCTGGCCGTTGATTTAAAAACATCTTTCTCTTCTATGCTAATCTGATAAGGTGAACATAAATATTATTATGGAACACATGATGTTCATTTCAGACACAAAAAGAATATATAAAATTTACAGTGGAGGAAAAAAAAAAGTTATGATATTACATAAAACTTTTTGTTATAATAAATAATATTATTAATATATAAAATAAAAGTTATTAATAAATTGATTATGGTAATTATAATTGATATTATATTTTCATTGTTTTAATTATGAATATTCAAATATTATTATATTGGTATTAATGTAATTAAATTGTAATTTAGTTAAATAGTATTTTACAATTCACTTTATATTATAATTTAATATAAAAATATTACTGCGCAATATATTGGATGATTGTTCTACTGCAAAAGTATTAAAAGTTGTATAAAAAAAACTCTCAAGATGTGAATTCCTCAAGTACTTTTAAAATTAATAAATAATTCATACTGGAGGATAACAGCTGTTCAAGAAAGAGCTAAAGAATGTTGTAATGAAATTGATTAGAATTTTCTTTATTATAAAAATTGAATATCATTTGTGTTCCGTTGCAATAAATTTCATTATATATTCTTTATTGAACAATTTATTAAATATATGTAAGGTGTATTTACATTATATTATATGGTGTAACTTATAAAATATATACGAACATTTTTTTTTTAAATAAAAGCAAGTTTGTTTACTAACAATTAATAATGAGTTCAGGATTGTAAAGATGCTTCTTATTGAATTTAAATACAGATGTAAATAAATGTACATTGTAAATATTTTGACTGAAATAATATATTCCACACCTAAATAATTTTGTATGTATAGACTTCATTTTGTAAGGCTATATAATTTGCTACTCTTCGAAAACTTTAGAGTATACAGTTACTATAATAATTACTAATATATTAATATTTATTTTATGAAAATTAATTACAACACATTATATATATAATTTTTTTTTATTTAAACATATGCTATTTAATTTAAACTACAACTATTTTAGTGTTTAAATAGGCAACAAAAAAAAGTTTTTATTCAAATAGAAAGGTTAAATAATATCAATATTTAAATTACATAAATATTTCAATGACTAATTAATACAAATTGTCATCATATAATTTAACAGTACACTCCTCGCCTTGAAAATTTCCCACTTGCAGCCTTGTTAATCACCATGCCCCCTGTTATTCTTACGGGGCATGATGATTAACAAGGCCGCAAAGAGAAATTTTCCGAGACTACGACTGTTTATTATATTTCAATTTATGTTGAAAAGAAATGAAATTGGACGTTGTTGGATCTCCCAGCGCACAGTTCATTGAGTTCTCTTTGGCATTCGTTGCTGGCCTGGCGGGTCGCGTACTAAAAGTTCTCAGTTAGAAATCAATCAGCAAGCGGCTTGATCTCATCCCGTATTTGTCTTTCCCTTCGTCTCAGCTCTTTTGCTCCAACAAACCCTTCTTTTTTTTTTTACTCCATTGTGCTGAACTTTCACACCAAACTTGATCAACTTACATTACTTGTATGTAGTTTGAATAGTGAAGAGGATTTGAGTTTGAGTCCCTTGAGCATTATTCATGACAAAAACTTTTTCCTCTCTGAACTCAAATTCAATATATTTTAAATTCAAATTTATTATTTTTTTTTTATGTTACAAACTATATAATATATAATATAGTTACATTTTATATTTTTATATAAAATAATGTTTATTTGAAATTACATGACATATTAAGTTTGTTTGACATTGATATGAACAAAAATATTATGTATATATAAATATATTATGAATATATTTACAGTTTAGTTTTTAAAGCAAATATATATTTTTAGTTAATGTATTGCTTGTATGAATAAATAAACAAACAAAAATTTGTAAAAGAGTTGTAAAAAAAACTGCTATTTTTTTGTATTTTTTTTTTTAAAGGTTATTTTACGAGAAAATGAAATGCTACGTAAATCTAAAGTGGGTTTAAAATGGGAACGTACAGAAAAGTCTTGCCAGCTGCACCGTTTGGGAATCTCATTAGCGCTCTGTGCCTTTCGTTTCAACCCTCAACACCCACTGTCTGTCAGTGTGTACGTGGGTAACTCAAACGGAGGACTCTTTCTCTCTCTCTCTCTCTCTCTCTCTCTCTCTCTCTCTCTCTCTCTCTCTCTCTCTCTCTCTCTCTCTCTCTCTCTCTCTCTCTCTCTCTCTTTCTCTCTCTCCCACTCCCACTCCCACTCTCTTTCACACTCACTTAAAAATAACAAGCTATATAATACAAAATATTATTACTCAAACTAGACAGATAGACACATAATATATAATAATATATAATTTTAAACAAGTTGTAATTTTTTAATATTTAAAAATATTTTCTATGAATGGGGGAAAAATGTTAATAATAAAAATGAATTATATAAAGAAAACTCAATTTTTTAATGTAATGAAATTAATATAAAAAGTATTTTGTTTAAACAAATGATTAATTAATGTTATGTTATTCATAATATTAAATATTTTAAGACAAATGATATTATTGTAATTAATTACGTTAATATTATAAAAACAATTACATAAAAATAATTTTACAAACATAATTAATAAATTTATATATTAAATATTATTTATTAGTAATTGAATCATGTTTAATCAGATATAATTATTAAATTGATATCACGTAACTGATCAATATGACTGGTGTATATTTTTCATTTTGTGTTAGACATTAAAAAAAAAAAAAAAATAGTCCAGCACTTTTGAATGTTGGCTATCGTCGAGTTTTTTTTTTTTTTTCACTATAATGTCACTAGTTTGCCAATCGTGTGTGAATGGCTTCCATCAATCATCAACCCTTTTGTTTGTTTTTTTTTCTGGTGCATGGTCGGGATTGGATTGTAATGTACCCCTAGGGAAATGTTGTGTGAATTACATCACATTTACACCAGTGCTCGGTGGAGTCGGGGGAATTATTCGAAATGTACGCTCACTAATCAAAGTGCATCGCAGACGACCATGTATAACTACACTGGTTATAATATGGATTTCGTCATATTTATAAATATATCTCCGCTCATTGGCAGACAGTTTGTAACGACCTTCCTTATTGGTGAGCCGAAAGATTGCCGATCATTCACGATGAAATCCATTTTAAATGAAATAAATTAAATTTATCTCTGAAAGTGTTTTTGATTTTTCTGTAACATTAAGGGAGACAAAAGAGAAGCAGAATTGGTCTTTAGGGGGAGGTATCCAATGTAAGCACTACATAAAAATCTTCTCCTCGGCCCTACAAAACTTCCATAAAACTGAGCTGGGGTGACTTTTATACTATCCCAAGGTGTACATAATATTTATCCACAGATTTTTTTTATATTTTTTTCAATTAATAACCAAACTAACGATTGTGCTCTAGTTATGTTTGACATTATTTGATTATATTATCCATTATAAAAAAAAAACTTATTCTTTTCTGTTTTACGTGCTTTATATTTTATTTATTGAAAATTGAAATTTTTATTTCTACATGGCTCAACTTTTTTATCTTTCTCAAATAGGTAATTTTTTATAGGTATTTCCAGTTAAAATTTTGTCTGTATTTCTCATAATTATATAATTTTTTTAATTACTAACTTTTGAAAATATTATTTTTCTTTCTATTTTCTATAAATAAATTTAATTATTTAAGTTTTTTTAACATGAAGATAAAAAAAATGTATATTCAAGCTCCATCGCTGTAAAATATAAATATTCAATTGTACATAGTAAGTAGACTATACTGTATATTATATATCTAGATGTATATTATACAATAAAATATTTTTTAATTGGACAGAATAACAAATAAAAAATATTTCTGTGAAATTATATTAACTCTATATATAGATTTGAGCTTATAAGAAAAATACAATATATATTGTTAACCAATCTCACTGTGAATTTCATTATTTTTTGTTGTGAGATTTTTGTACTCAAATTACCCGTCAATCAACAGAGCTCTCATGCAAACTAACTTTAATATTGTAGGGAAAGTAAAATACAGTAATAAAGCAATATTTTACGATATGTGTATGTAAAAAACAATAACTAATGGTAGTAATGTAAAAAAATAAATAAATAAATAAATAAAAAAAAAATAACTTGAGCATTTTTATTTACATCAATTGTTTGAGATTTTTGATTAAAATTGTTCGTAAAAAAAATAACACTTGTACAAATATTGATTTTATTTAAAATACAGCCGTAAATTGTAACATAACATGCTATTTTTGTTGTTGTTGAAAACGAATTGTTTTGTTTTTTCAATATAACTAAGTGTCATATTTTTGTGCCCTCAGGTCACGCTGGTTTGACGTCTCACTCGTTACGACACCACGGTCCCCACCGGCCCCCGGATGATGAGGACGATGCTGCAGCGGGGGTGGGGACGGGGGCAGGACTTCCCGAGCTTGTGGTGCGGCCCCACGAGGAGGTGATGTTAGCCTGCGACTCCGCATCGCCGCTCGTTTGGAAACATAACGGGAAGACGGTGCAGCGTGGGGGTGGAGGAGGCAGTCAGGGGGTCCGTCTCATGTCGGATCAGCTGAGAATCGCCCGCGTGACGCCGCAAGACGAGGGGGTGTGGCAGTGCGAAGAGAGGGATGCCAAGTCGGCAGCAGTGCTCTCCACCCGTGCTGTCTGGCTCATCATAATGGGTGAGTGAAACAATTCATCAGTTTAATGGCATGTAGATTATATTTTAATTGAAATCAACACTGATAACAATAGTAAACAGATAATCTAGTCTAGATATATGCTAACATCATAGATTGCAGGTGAAAAAGTTTGTTGATAATTTTGCATGATTTGATTGCTGATTAATTGATATTTGTAGTTTAAAAGCTAGACATAAAAGAAGGTGCTGTATTCACGAGGACATCAGTGGCATACTGCAAATTATTTGAAATATCAAAATATGATGATCAAATACCCTTTTTTTTCAATTTTATCTTTAAATTGGTATTGTACTAGATTCTGTAATTCAATAACAATTGAATTTGATCATTGTATTTTGACATTTCAAATAATTTGTGTTAGGTTAAGCCAACCAATTTCTTTATAACTTCAAAAATTTTCCTGAAAAAGAAAACACGTATCATATTAGAGTCGTGTGAACCAACGATACGAAAGTTATATTTAATCTAGAATGAATTAATTTACATCAAACTGCTTACATGTATGTGATATGCCGAATACTTCATGTATTTGCGTGCTTCGTGGTTTGTAAGCAGCACCTTAATAAGTGTAAGCACGACATACTTATATCATACACAATTTATAAGAAAAAAATAAACTTAAAAATATCTATTATAGCTATAACAAGTTTTAATAAATTTAAATAATTAAATATGGATCAGATTTAAGAAAGAAAAAGCTTATATAGAGTTTAAATATATTTTTGAAAAGGTTATGGATGTGACTGATAAGATATATGTCAGGCCTATCTCAGGCATCTTTATTTATATTTTCAATATTCCTTTTCTATTGAGTGACATGAACGAAGCAGATATGACGTATGACTCGTTTTAACTTGTCAATATCTTTGCCCACACCTTTTTCTATACAATTCAAATTCATGACATCTTATTTGAGTTTATTTCGTATTGAAAATTCAAAAAAAAAAATTATTTTTTTTTAAATAAATTTATATTACTTCAGTAAGTTTAACGTTGCAAAAAATTCTCTTTACTATACATTAGTATATAAGAAAGTTATTTCAGTTTTTTGATCAATGAAAACTTTATGAAAGGAATGAATAGAGAAAAAAGTTTATCAAGACTATTTGGATTTTATGTATAGAAAATATAAATAAAAAGCAATACAATTTCTTACTTAATATTCTAATTTCTTGATAAAAATTAAGACGCCCCTTAAAATATAGGCAACTGATGTTACATATCTTTGCAACTGGTTGCATAATTTCACACTTGCAGGCGTAAGACTGACGCGAGATAGAGATCAATGTTACGGTATTTTGTTTCACCTATACTACAAAAAAAAAAAAAAAAAAAAAAAAAAAAATCTGATATACCTAGATGGCGTGATTACTTGGATGTTAATTAAATGCATTGAAATCTAGTGCTGCTATGTATAGTTTTCTGTACTACAAAGTTGCGATATTTCTATACATTAGCTATTAAATAGAGACTGAACATGTCGAAATATCTAATGATTTCTTAAGCATTTAATCAGACGTAAAATACCACTTTTAAAGTTTCCGATCATTAAAACTTTCAAAAATTACTTCTGTATTAAAAATATTGTAATTAAAGTAGCGAATATTGATAAATTAGTTTATAAAATAAAATATTTTATCTGAATTGTCCATTCACATAAATAATAAAGACTAAATGCATTGTTTGTGTAACATCTAGGTTAGGTCGTGAAGTTATTTTTATTTTAATAACAAAGTTTTAACAGCCCAGGAGTAATTTAGATGACTATTTACAAACTTTTGCGTTGTTTCAGGACTCTCCTATTATATTTAAAAAAAAAAGTGCGGACGTTTTTATAGTTTAATGCTTATTTTTTTCCCTTCTTTTGTGTGAACTCATTTTCTCATTGTACTTAGCAGTTAGTTACATGTATTTTAAGTGAAAATATAAAGTACGAAGAGGTGCGTATTTAGAGTAGTTTTGGTGTAAACTATAAAATATCACAAGTAGAGAAGAATTTACAATTAAATAAAATAATTACTCTAAAGTTTAACAATTTTATTAACACACTTAAAAAATTAATAAACATAAAATTACAGCCAAGTAATTAAAATATAAATTTTTTTCTTGCTTTTGAATGTCAAAGATGTTGTATACAGTATGACAAAGTTTTTATTTTATTATTATTATTTTTTTTTATCTTGAGGCGATTTCTTGGGGACAGACGGACCAAGATCGTCTTCAGCCAATATCCGTGAGTTATTCAGCCATTCCTCGAAGTGGATGGTGGAAAGAAGAAGGGTTTTATTTTGGCAGCTTCTTGGTGATATTGGCGCAGTGCACACCGTGTATCTGAAGGTCTGGCAATCCACCAGATGTCTCCCCAGGCCGGGTGAAAACTCCATTGATGACAGAGTTACGATTCAAGCGTGGAGACAGCAACCAAAACATACGTCTGTCATCAAAAGAACTTTTATTTACGGGAGAAAGAAAAAAAAAAACATTTGACGTAAATATAGAAAAAGTAGGAGAGATATTTTTTTATATACTTCGACTTATATCTACAGAAGTTTAATGTGAATACATTAGTGCCTGGATGTGATTTGATGTACATAAAGTTATACGGAAGTAGTTTTAAACTAAAATAGAATACATTAATATAAGCTTTTTAAAACAAGAGAAAGATTAGAGTTTTAAGGTAGAGATAACGCCGAACAGCTGATTGACGTAATGCCCTTTGATTAACATGTAAACCTTAGCAAATTGACAAAAATTCTGAAATTTTTTTGAGAGGCAGATATTAGTGCCTAAAAGCCACAAAAAAAATTCAAAACAGTTTAACGAGCCGATTTTTTTTAATTAATTTTTTTAATTTTCAGCATAGGGCTTTCCCATGGAGAGCCAAACTAAAAAATTAATTTAAAAAAATCGGCTCGTTAAATGTTTTTGAAACTTTTTCTATGGCTTTTAGGTACTAATATCTGCCTCTCAAAAAAATTTCAGAATTTTTGTCAATTTGCTAAGGTTTACATTTTAATCAAAGGGGATTACGTCGAACAGCTGTTCGACGTTATCTCTACCTTAAGAAATATTGTTTTCCTCAAAAGCTACATGATTGAAAATACTGTGTTTTTTAAAGCAGTACGTGTAATTTTTAAGAATGAAATTGTTTTTTTTTTAAAAAAAGTGAAGGTTGATTGTTGCTGTTCAAATTTTTTAACAACTATATACAACGTTGTACAACGTTGTGATGATCACGTAGACGATTCCATTAAAATTTGAAGCTATGTTCACGTTATTGTATTTTATTTTTAATTAAGCTAATTAAATAAAATTTTAATGAATCTATAATAAATATTTGTAACAAAAAATGTTATGTAAATATACAAATTATTTTATTGCTGTTTTTATTAAGTTATGTTTATTGATTTGAAATGAAAGAAAATATAAAATATTAATAAATATAAAACGAGATGAGAATACTAATAAATCACAGTATATATCTATAATATATAAAAAAATACTATCTTCCCGCTATTTTCCAATATAACGTTTGGATATCCAAATATTATTTTCTCTATCTCTCTTTTGCAAGAGTCGTTGCCATGAAAACCCACCACCACACCGTCAGATTTATTTGCTAGGCATCCGTTAGATGCTTCAAGAGAATTGTTCACTGTGTATTTTTTATTTGCAATATTCCTTTCTCTTCTTTTATATACTTTTTTTTTTGCTCATATCTAAAGATTTGTTTTATCAGAGACTAACAGAAGGAACTAACAATGTTTATTGTTCCACTTAAAATATCAAAAGCAAACTTATCTTACTTTCTTTTGATAAAAAGAAACAAACAAAATAAATAAAAAATTCTTTTAGCTTTAAATTTTGAAATAAGTTAAATTTTTGTTTTGTTTTCAATATTGCGTAAGAGTTGCATCGAATTGTTTTCCTTTTTTTTTTAAGATGTTTCTTTCGTATTTTTTCTTGGTGTTTTTCGAGAGAAGTTTTCATGTTATTTGTTGTCCTGATCAAAGGAATGGAAAGGGGGGAGGGCTGCAGGGTATCTAAAAAGACTAGATTGGATTTTAGGATGGATGAAGATTGTAATCAGATCCTTCCGTATATATCGAATATCGTTTCATTTCTAGTTAATAAAAATAGTTTGTTTCTTTCTATATTTATAAAAGAAAAAAAAAAGAACTCACAAATTATATGATACATACTTTTTTTATACGTTTGTTTTTCAATGTTTCGATAAACACTGTAATTTACGAAATAAAATAAATCATATTATGGAACTTTGCCAATTTTCTTTTCATTTTCTTGCTGATTTTTTTTTTATATAATATATAGAATTCATTCATACATCCTAAAACTGACATAAAACCAAGCTTAAAACTTTTTTTATTAAGTATTTATTGTACATTCAAAACAAAATAAATCAAAAAAAGCTATAATTTATAAAAAAAATTACTTTTGTACTTTTTAAAAACAACAAGTTGAGATTTGTTAGACTTGCTATTTTTAAATTCATAACAGACTAATAATTGCTGAATAAACAACAATTTTTTCTTGTTAAACAACAGGCTTATAAATTGTAAGAAAATAAAGACATAAAAGTATTTTGGCTCGTGCAACATACAAAAATCACAAATGTTTCATTTGTTGAAGAGCCTTACATGACAAAACACATTATAAATATTATTTATGTGTAACATATTTTTTTAATATTCTTTCAACAATTGAACATCATAATATGTTACAAACCATAAAATCACACCACAACCTTCAGCATTATTACAAACAAAATATAATTTACAATACTGCAGCATGCAGTTGAAAATAACAATGCATATATTGCAAGTTATAAGAAAACTTGAGACCAAAACTGCAGGAGGGTTTGTTTATTTATTATATATCTTACTTTGTATATATATGTTTGCTGCATTGCGTCGTCTTAAAGATTATAAAAATATACTATAATAGAAAACTCAGTGACCGTATGAGAAGTATAGCTACAAGAATTTGTGACTGCCAATGAAATGTCTTATTTGAAAAGATTATTTCTTCATTCAGTAAATATAAATGTTGTACATAGTTATCTATTTAATAGAATATATACCAAATACACAAAGTTGACATTTTGAGGTCACTGCAGTTGTCGCATGGCATCAATGATGTCGCCTCGCTTCAATGGATAATAAATCCCAGCAAGCTAGTCATGGTGATGGAGAAGAGGTGAGCCATAAAGGCTTGAAGAAGCTCCTCCTCGTCGTCGTCTAGCAGGGCACTTGACTTGCATGAGAGGAAGGCCACGGCTTCAAATCCCGCGGGTGCTGACTGCAAACTTCTTTACGAGGACGAAGACAAGGATGAGGAAGAAGAAATGATTTTGAAGCGTTCAACGGCGAAAAAATGTGCTCGAGTAGCGAGCGGTGGTGACTGCGGGGAACGTGATTGGGATGCTAGATGTGTAGTCAGGAAATCACGGATCACAATTGCTGTGCAGGTGCAATTCTAGTAAAAAATATAACAAAAAAATCATAAAATAAACTTGAATTGCAAGGAAATTCAGGATTACTGTATATCTGTATATAGTTCTTTTTATTTATTTATTTATTTATTTATTTATTTATTTATTTATTTATTTATTTATTTATTTATTTATTTATTTATTTATTTATTTATTTATTTATTCATTTATTCATTCATTCATTCATTCATTCATTCATTCATTCATTCATTCATTCATTCATTCATTCATTCATTCATTCATTCATTCATTCATTCATTCATTCATTCATTCATTCATTCATTCATTCATTCATTCATTCATTCATTCATTCATTCATTCATTCATTCATTCATTCATTCATTCATTCATTCATTCATTCATTCATTCATTCATTCATTCATTCATTCATTCATTCATTCATTCATTCATTCATTCATTCATTCATTCATTCATTCATTCATTCATTTATTCATTTATTTATTTATTTATTTATTTATTTATTTATTTATTTCTATTTTTTTATTAGAATAAATGCTGTAAATAATATAATTTACACATTTTACACATAAAAAAACTTAATTTATAGTTATGTAGAGTAGAAATAGTTTTGAAGCTACATTATTTACTTAAACTACTTTATTGCAGTTAATACGAATATAGTAAAATAATTTAACTCGGCTATACAGCAAAAGAATTTATTATTTTGTCCTAGTCAGATTGTATTGTTTTGGGAAAACATTTTACACAAAAAATGTTTATAATTAAACTTTTTCATGCTGTTGACAACCATAGAAATATTTTAACAGCATTATTCATTAATAATTTTATACCACATTTTATAATTTATGAAAAATAAACATTAATTATAAAAATTGTTTATGTTTGCACGTTTAAAAAATGACACACATCAGATTTCATAAATTATAAACTACTAGCAGCAATCATGCAGAAAATAAGTTGATAAACACATATAAAGTACAAAAAAATTGATGAACAATTTTAATTTATATTTTTGAAATAATTATCGCATTGCTTGAATTATAAGATGAACGACCACGAATTTGTTTGAAATGTATGCACTTCATTCGTCTTGTTGAACTACATAAACTGATATGCAATATATATCGCTCTAAGTTCGTTCGTTAATGCACAATTGATTCAAATTAATAATCAGATAAACCAGGAATATAAAGCTTATCTGATTCTTGATTCTGAAAATAATTTGTACTTTTACCAGAGATTATATCGTTAAAGACTTAAAATAATTAAAAAATTTAATATTATTATTTTCTGCTTTTCCACCAAACCTACAAATAAAAAATAAACGATTTGAATTGCAAGTTTTACACTTTTATTTGAAATGTAAGAATTCGAATTGTGTACTTTCTTTTACAATTAATAAATAACAACATCAACTGCAATCATTCGTGTCGTTATATGCTAATGGTAAGCTGTTACCAGCTAATTTGGTCACCATGTTCTAACTCAAGGATATGTTCATTTGCTGAATAAAAGTTAGTTTGATTTCCTGTAAAACCACTGCGCAACGTTTCTGCGCACGTTTTCTCGTTCTGAAGTTAAAACACTACTACTGCGAAATTTTTTAGACTAATCAAATAAACTGAAATCTGTCTGCTAATAAATTTTGTATCCCAGTAAACATAAAAGGTTAGTGTCAATAAATTATTTTAAACTTGTATACACAGGACTCATATTAGAAGTTAATAATTCGCGATCGAAAAATTGCTCGGTCTTACGTGCGCTTAATCTTTCCTTGCTTTTCTTGGTAGTAAATGGTAGGACAAAGGGTTGGTGACGTCAAGGTGACAGCTTACCATTAAAAGATTAACTTAGGTAATGTGTTCATCAAAAGCACTAAATTTAGAGAACAAACAAAATCCCCTAAATTTATAAATATAAAATTAAAATTTAGTATTTAATCTACAATAAAGAAATTCTATAAATAATTTATGTAAAAATAGTAGTGACACTAGAAGCAAAAAAAAAAATCACATGATAAATATTTTTTATGTATATAAAAAGTAAATCTCTCCAGTTAAACGAATAAAAAAAATTGTTAGAGTCGAGTTCATTTCAGGTCAACAGACATTACATCATTTCGGTAGCAATAAAATGTAAAAATTCGCTTACTCTGGTCGGATATTGGGGACATATTACCGGGTTAAGACGCTATATGGGTGACCGGCCGTGAGCATTCAGAGCCAGGGAATATCATTACATAGGAGGAGGGTTGTGCTGAAGCTGCTGCTGCTGCTTCAGGGGTTCACTCAGACCGGCCAAATCGAAATCCAATGACTTCTAGGCCCGCGGCATACACACACACTCGACCAGTCACATCGATCATAACCTTCCATAAAGTTTTATACCTTTCCGTAATAATTTAATCGAAAATCTATATGATAAAAAAAATCGATATTTTTGATCGATTCAATTTACATGTAAATTTTTTTCATTAATTGTTTTTTTATGTAGTATAATTTACTATTATAAACAAAATTCAGTGCGTTTACACGTCAACTATATATATGAGTTTATGATTCAAGAAAACTTAATCATATAACACAACAGCTATAAAAAAGTTATTATCTACCTGATATAATATTTTATAGCTTTTTAAGGTTTATTTTAGTATTACTAACTTGATTGTTTTCTTCTTATTAACTTTTTATTACATGAATCTCACATCTTTAAGTGAAAGTAGTGAAAATTTAAGCAGAAATTTTGATTTTGTTGTATATCTAATTACATTAATTTATTTTTAATCTAGATATTTTAATTCATGAGTAATTTCTCTTATAATTTGAAAAGTAAATACGTTGAGCACAATCCAGTGGTATAATAATGTTTTATCATAGTGGGGCATTGGAGTCCTAGAATGCTCCTCCATCGTTCAACTGACGAGAAGAATTCCCCCCCTGGGTCTCATCTCGAACTAAAACTTTGATCAAACTCGTCTAAAATATGCAGCATCAAATTTTGTATTAAAACGGACAAGATTTGACTTTAAATAACTGGTATAATAATAATTTTTCAATAGGAAATATACTACCTAAATTTTAATATGAAATATTATAATTATAATGAGCATAATTTTATTAGTTTTAATTAAATAAATATGATTTTTACATCATAAGGAATTTAATGTGGAATATAAAATGTAAAAATTCCAATTTAGTAAATTTTATATCTAATTTTACTTTTATCAAAGCAAAGAGAAAGATACGACAGGCTTTAAGTTTGCTTTAATGAGAATACTTTGCAAAGTTAATCGGGACACCAATAAGTACGATCAGAGTTCAAAGAAGGTACAACTTTTATTTTTGTCTCTCTGGAACTTTAATTTTCCTCATTGCCACGTAATACTTTTTATTTCATTATCATCATATTGGGTCATATTTAAAATTTTAATTAAGTTTTAGAAGTGTAGTTAATACTTAAAACGTAATAGGCGCACTTGAATTCAACAAGACTTGCAGGGGACTTTGAAATCGCCATCAATAGGTGTCATACAAATTTTAAAGTGAATCTATCTTATCAGTTTTTTGAAAATTGAGATAGAAGTTTAACATTGGCCTTATGGATGGAAACCGAAAATGAGAAAATTGCCAGATTGAATTTGCTCAAACCATAAGCGATTAAATTTCAGAATATTCTCGAAATTTTAAAATTTATTCATTCGATTCTGTCGTAAAAAAAATATTCTGTGATTCATCGTTAAAATTTAAAAAGCTAAGCAGAAACATATTTTAATAAAATTAATGTCATTCAGTTTTCAAATGAAATCGATATTTTTTATATTTGCAACAGCTCTGCTTATAGAGAATATGTGAGTTTTAAATCCCATTCTGACATAATATTATGAATGAATATTATAAATGTTTTTTCTCAAAAAATTACAATGTAATAGAAATAATATTTATGATAAAATACTGCAGTACTATACACCTTTATGAACAGTAAAATATTACGTATGAATATATATACTGTATATATATATATATTGATGTAAATATAAATTAAAATAACTATTCACTGTGTTTTTAAAAAAACACACAAAACAACGACACTACTTTCAATAAAATAAAACTTTAGTACAAAAATGTGTTTTCTATAAAGTATTTAAATATAAATAAAAATTTATAGCGTTGATTTTATTTTTAAATTCTACATTTTAAATGGTGTTAAAATCCAAATCACCATATAAAAGCTATAAAATATTACAAATGGTTAGGCTTAGAGAGTTTTAAACCTCATCAAAGTTTATTGAGCTATTATTATAAATAATATAATAATAGTTTGCAGGAGTCTGCTCATATTGGGAATTGGTGTTGTAGTTTCCAGTGACAATTTTGAGCGGTCGTTTGAAGCAAAGCAATCACGGAGAAAACGGTGTAAAGGACAGTCGTATAGGCAGTAGTGAAAAGTTTTATACAATATCCTCTTCTCTATCGACATGTAACAAATTGAAAGTTTATATAACCCAGCTGTCTTTGACGCTATTATATTGGATAACTTTTTCCCAATTTATCAATAAACTTTTTTATTATTTAAATGTAGTTATCATCAGCTTTTTATATATAGTGATAATTTTATATTCACATTCAAACTTTTTTTGGATTTCAATAATAATAATAAAAAAACTCTCTGTCTACGATTTTACTGTGTGGAATAGACATTTCAGCTTATTGACTTTTTTAAATAGTTTTTTTTGATAAATTCGTCTGGCATATCCTAATAATCATTGTCAACCAGTGAATAGAGCATATTGCAGTATTGGAATAATTATAGGCTACGTTTTTTTTTAATATTTCTCAATATTTGAGATATCTCCCAGATATTGATCACGTGTACCACGTGATCAATATCTGGGAGATATCTTAAATATTGAGAAATATTAAAAAAGAAAAACGTAGCCTAAAAATACTTTAACAATTGGATTATTATTTATACTGTATAAGTGTTGGTCTATAATTTTAACATAATAAAAAACGTAACCTATATAATGTCTTTATAACAAATATTGTTATACCAAATACATTATGACTATGACGTCACAACATATTTCATTTCAATTAAAACAAAAATCGATATCTTTTTATATTCATAACTGCAATAAAAAAAAATCATGCAAATATTCTCCAGAATATTTTCACTAAAAATTAAAGCTTTATGAATGGAATATCGACCTAAAAAAAATTATTGCAAAAATGAATAGATGGTGCAAAGTTATGCCACTAGCTCTGAATTTTTTAGATTTTTTTAGAGGACGGGTAGCAAAAGTTTTGCCGAGGTCGGGTTTGAACCCAAGCCTTGTCTTGGCTTGTCAAGCCCAGTCCTTGTCTTGTTATTAAGAGAGGCGTCACTCTCTCTGTATTGTCAATAATTTTTTAAAAATAGTTCCTAGACTAAAAAAAAAAAAAACATGGAAAAAAATCAGAGTAGCATAACTTTGAGCCCTCAGTAGCATAACTATTCATTTCTGTAATAAATTTTTTTGAGGTTGATACTTCCTCAATACCAACATTATTGGCACCCTCCCAGTATGTAACACGTTTCTTTTTTTATTGTTGCCCCTACCTTTAGTTTGCCTTATTGATAGGTGCCACGTTATAGCTAGCAGCTGTGAGCTGCCTGCAACTTACGATCACACAACCAGCATCACTTCTAGCATTTCACTGGCATTACTTACACTCTTACGTAGTTCCACTTCTAGACGTTGGTGGCACCTTTACAACCTGCGTTTACACTTTCTTTGCAATAAACTTTATTCTTTATTATTTTAACATTTCATGCCAGTGCAGTATTTTTTTAACTTCATCATCTTAATACTCAACTAATTTATAAAGCCAAGAAAACTTGCTTAATATCTAATACGTGAGTTATATTATGAAACAAATATTACTGTACTTTATACGAGAAAAAATATTTTTAAAACAAATAATACGAATAAAAGTTAAAAGTTTAAATAGTAATTCATTACTTCAAAACATAATGGAAGTTCTTAATCTTTAATTATTTGTAAAGTAGCATGAAAAGCTGAACTATTTAACATGTACTTGAACTTCGTAAAATAAGCAAAAATAAATAAGCTTACAGGTGATAATCAAGTACTTTGAAATTCTTTTATTACTGTGTACCTTTCTCGCTCGCGCACGGCTTGGAGGACTATTGATTCTAGCAATGTATTCAGATATATAATCTGATATGAAATATCGTTGTGGCTAACCCGACAATCAGAAGCAAGTGTAGTAATTGTGTAGCGGTGTGCGACTGGAAATTGCACTGTAATTTAACTTACTGACCTGTAAAGTATCAAATATACATTATAATTTATGGCTGTGTATTTAATTAAAAGTTATTAGTTATCTTATTTTAATGTATTATTGTGGTATTAATATAACAAAGTTAGTCCATGAGTGGTTATTTTAGCAATAAAATATTTTAAAACGAGCTTTTATTATTGCGATGCAATCTATGAATATGCATACATAAAATGTCTTGTAATTAATTAGTAATTTTGATCTATGTATATAATACAATAAATAAAAGCTTCCATATTCCATCCATTATTTCAAACATATTAATTTATAATTAATTAAAATATTATCATGTATTTTCTTGGAATTAGGAAGAACGTATAAAGCAATATTATATTTTCAAACAGTATAATAATCAAAGTCTTCTACTCGCAATGGTTGCAACAAACCATTGCTTATAATGTCTGTCGCATGAAGCCTTTTTCATTGTTAAACATGGGAAGACGTAGTGCCTAATTTTGCCACCAGAGCAGAGAACGTAATGGCATTGTTGGCGCTAGGCAACCGTTTCAACTTCATAATTAACGGTAATTTTCCATAAGTTAACATGTAAATCAACAAACGTCCCATGTTTTTCCTTTCACGCGACAGACATTACACAACAATACTTTGTTTACTAACAACGAGCAGAAGACTTTGATAATAATTATAATAATATACATACATAAATACATAATATTAGAATGTTTTCATATTATAATGTTAAAATAAATTATTCGTTTTAATATTTATTATATAGATTAATGATGATTCGAGCTTCTTTTTTTTTTTGTTGTTTTGCTTCTTTTTTTTTTTCTCTATATAATGTCACTAATTAAGTTGTCACTGTATGTTTTTTTGTAATGCAATTTGTGTTGACAAGACTGAAATATTCATGTGACTATTGTTTTTTTATGTTTTAGTTATTAAATATTTTAAGCTGACAAGACTAATGCTGTATTATGACAATTTATTTTGTCATTGTATGTACTGCCTGTGGTCAAATAAATATATTCTATTCTATTCTATTCTATTCTATTCTATTCTATTCTATTCTATTCTATTCTATTCTATTCTATTCTATTCTATTCTATTCTATTCTATTCTATTCTATTCTATTCTATTCTATTCTATTCTATTCTATTCTATTCTATTCTATTCTATTCTATTCTATTCTATTCTATTCTATTCTATTCTATTCTATTCTATTCTATTCTATTCTATTCTATTCTATTCTATATGTATATATATATATATATATATATATATATATATATATATATATATATATATATATATATATATAAAACATACAGATTGATCCGTATATCTTGATTCCTTTTTTACCAATTATCTCAAAGTCTGTTAAAATAAAATTCCCATAAATTTTTTTTTATCTGTAGCTACAGTGCTTTTGCCTACTACCAAAGGAACATCTTATATATATATTTTATATTATTTTTTGTATTTAATAAATGGCCAAACATTCACCTAAAAGAGCTTTATTTGCCATGGAACCAAGAAAGGAAAGACGAGAGGGAATCAGGAGAGAAGCACAGCTCAAAATTTCACGATAATTGGGAAAAAGGTTTTAAAATAACAACAAAGCTTTAAATAATTACATAAAATTGTTACGTAAAGTGAATTATTTTTAATACTATTATAATTAGATGCTTCAATTATATAGGAAAATAATCTCATGACAATGGAATACTTAATGACTTTAAGGGTTATATCGTAAATTTTTAGGATGATTTTTTTTAAGACTCATTTTTATAATCTGGAAATAAATAATCCTTACGATGATGCAAATTGATTAAGTAAATATTGTACAAATAAGAAATTGTAAAAATAGATTCAACTTGCGGGATAAAAAATATTACTATATGGGAAGGAACGAATAATCAAAAAGGATTTAAAACTTATTTTGAGCCCCGACTAAGCAAGAGGCCTGAAACTTGATCGTATTCCTAATTGAATATACTACAGACCAATTCGACTCAAGGGCAGTATACTGCAAGGATAGTTTACTGGAAGGAAGGCCTAGGATATCAATTTGAGTAACCTCTATATTCGACAATAGACAATGGTGGTTGTATTTTTATTTCATAATTAAAAAATATACATAAAATTATGTTTTTCTGATTTTTTTCAGATTTTTTGGAGTGCGGGAACTAATTTTAAAAAAATATTTGAAATATCTGAATTAGGGTGGTACACCTAATGGAACAACCATGACGTCATTTTTTCGCACTGCATGTGATTGGCTACTCATAACGTCACAGTTGTCTCATCAGGTTGTACCACCCTAATTCAGATTGTTTAAATATTTCTTTAAAATTAGTTACCGCACTCCAAAAAATCTGGAAAAAAAAATCAGAAAAGCATAATTTTATGTATATTTTCTAATTATGAAATAAAAAGAGACCGCTCTGGCTCAAACCAGTCTGTTTGGGGACGTCAAAGATCTGACAACAGATCTAAAGCTAAAGCTAAAGCTAAAGCTAGTGGCTAAAGCGGCACTTTTAACAGTGGCACCTTTGTAGTTAGGCTAGACAATCAAATGCGCTTATATGAAAGCTAGTCCAGGGTTCCGACATGGCGTAGCGTAGGTGGCAAAAGCGGCTGGATTTAACACACACAATCATGAAATTCGACTTGTTATGAGCATAATATACAATAGGTCCCTCTGTGTTATGAGTCAACTTGCAACTTTTCCTTAATGTTTAATTTGTTGTTCGTCCTAAAAGTAAGAACTATTATAATGTTTTTGTTCATTAACTGCCAATTTAAACTTAATTAGTCTTAATGTGACACCTCAGTCTGAAGTTTTATTTAAACTTTTAAACACTAGGAAGTTTTGGTTCAAGTTTTGACCTAGTTTTTAGAAGTTCAAAATTGCCGTGAACAGCTCTAATAATTAAATGGTCTCAAGAGTTTTTAGAATGCTTTTATAAATACCTTTTTTTCCCCCCTCTTCTTGATCCCCAAAATTTGTGTTGTCTTGTTCCGTTTGTATAATAAAAGAAATATGTGAAGATAATAACCGATATGCCCGACTTCCATATCAAGATGACTATATATAAAATCAATGTTTTTTCACAAAATACGTTAAATCATTAAAATATTCCTTACGATTTAAGTTGCTTTTAAAATTATAATTATTTTTTTTTTAGCTTTTTAACAGAACCCTAGTATAGGGTACTGGCCACATTTAAGTGACTGAATTGAATTTAACCTCCCGGCTCTTCGTAGACCCTACTTTTGTGGGTCCCTTCCAAACCGGGGCGGCCATGGCCTAAGCAATCCATCCCAGCATTCGCCTGGTTGTGACTGAGGAAACCATGGAAACCTTAGTCAGGATGGTCGGCAATTGATGGAGAATGCCATCAATCACCTCCCGGATGCACGAGTGGGTGTTCTTTAGCAACCGCTATATACTTGTGAAAAGTTTGGCGGTGCATGGCTGGGATCGAGCTCACGACCATCCGATTACGAATCAGAGGCGTATACCACTGCGTCAAGTGCCCGGTAAATTCTTAAAATTGTAATTATAATGAGCAATGACCATTAGTTTTTTTCTACCGATAAAAAAGTCTAATTTAATTTATAAATTGTGCGGCCAACTAGAGCATGCATCTTCACTACATAATATTAATGTGCATTTTGTTGTCAATATGTAAGTGGCTAATATATATATATATATATATATATATATATATATATATATATATATATATATATTAATTAAAAGTATTTTAATGCAAATAGTTTGTAATTAAACACAGAGCAAATATTATTCCTAGTTTAAATATGTTGAGTTTTATTGGACTAACATACATCTATGTAATGCACTGTATTTTGTTAACAAAAAAGTAATCATTGATAGAGTGAGTTAATTTATAATCAGGTAAATAAACTAGTTTAATTAACATTTAGAATGTGTAATTTTGTTTTACTTTAATTATCCTCTCTGCATGCATTAAATTTAATCTATTATAAAATCTAATATATTTAAATTTAATTAAATTCTAACATTCTAGAACACTGGAGTTTTCTCGTATTCATCTAGTAATTTATTAAATTGAAATTGACGATGACACCTTTACCTGGGTCGAAAAAATAAACCACCCTTATATAAAAAAAGGGGCCTATCAATAACTCTGTGTAAATGCCGTACGTATTTTATTATACAGTATACTCGTTCAGTTTTCAGTCAAGGTTGGCTTTATACTTTATACAGGTTGAGCAACCGATTCGACCAATGTTAAAGGGCATAGCCAATCAGATTTCAGGACCCATCGTACCGCGAAACTTTGAATGTGCCCAATCATGCAATGCTATTTTTGAAATTTCGTGGTGCAAAAATGTGTCCTGAAAAAATGACGCACAAAATTCACGCGTGTCCTAACCTGTATAGCCAACCTTGCTTTCAGTCACAGAAATTTTACATTTATCATTTATTTTATCGCAGCAAATTCAGACAACCATAAGTTCGATCGCACTACTGAACAAAACGTGGCAACATTGTTGAGCTCAGTGAGGTGGCTCACAGTTCGTCCTTCGGGTTTACAGTGATATTTTTTGATACATACATTGTTGCCACATATAAAATAACAGTGATCAAACTGAGTGTACTCACTCCCACTTTTGACTATTTTATTTTTTACTGTGGCAATATTGTTTTACAATATTGATTCTACAGTTTGTAAATAGAAGGCCTGCAAGCTAGCTGTCATGTAAACAATGATGACGTTATCATTAAATGTTAATTAGTAGTTAAACAATGATTGATTCTATACATAGCCTAAAGTAAAACAGTAATGAAATGTTTATTAGTAAATATTTTATGCAACACAGTAAAGTGAGGAGCATGGTATTTACAGCTGACAACGACAGAGGGAGAAGTTCGTTCGCTCAAGCGTGTCTGTTTTGTCGTCTGGACCGTGGCTATAAAAGTTGAAAAAAGACGAAGATCGCCCTGACGTAGTCGTTTTTTTTTTGTTTTTTTTTTTTTTACCTTGGTGCTGCTTTACGCCCGTTGAAACATTGGCTGATGGCCTTTAACGAAAAGTTTTACGACAATTTTTGTTGCAGATTTGTAGTCTTCAGCTTGATCGACTTTTAAGGTCAACTATCGAATATTTTTTTTTATATTCTTTTTCGTATAAAATACACATATGAAAAGTTGAAACTTGTTATTACTTTTTTTCTTCTTCTTTATTATTCTTATATATATATAGAGGATATTATCCCTTCAGTCTTGCATGGGAGAAGTCCTATAAAGCTTGTTAAACATGACGTTAAATGCGTAACTATGTAAATAAAGTGGACTATAGTGCTTTAAGTTTATATTTACCAGCATGGCTCTCTATTATAGCCAACAGTTTGAAATGACATCATAAACTTACATTACGTGCGTATAGTGCAAACTCTTTAATATTTTATTGTTTAAATTGTTCAGCTCTATTTGAATTGTCTATTAATTTAAATACAACTTAAATCAGAGTAGGTAATTTCATTTATTCTATCTCAATTGTTAAACAACTTTTTATTGATTGCTCTATAGAGATTTTAAAATTCAAACAGTTTACAGAGGAGAGAATAGACATACAGATTTAAATATCAACAAAAAAGCATTTTATTTTAAATAAAAAGTCAATTATTTTTACTGAAAGGTAGTATACAAATAACCTTCATCATGGTTCTCCAATTTAACTTTGTAATCTACTTAATTTAAAGAAACAATAAAAATATTAACTAAAACAATTTATTTTAGTTGTTACATAGAAAGCATATAAATGAAATTTGCACTGTAAATTACTTAACCAAATATAGTTATAATTCATTGCTCATAAAATATTGCAGTATTTATTGCCAGTTTTAGTAATAAATTTGGTTAAATGAGTGCATGGTTAATTTTAGTTAAAAAGGAGTTTTATATTTGTGTGCATTCTATTACAGGTCAACTCAAAACGCCCAACTGCGTAGATGAAGTTCAATTTTAAACCCGGATTATATTTGCTGATTTTGATTATTGAATAAAAAGAAACAAGGTTACACCTTGCCTAAAGTCAGACATTTATTTAATGCAGTGTTTTTTTATTCTTCATGGCAGACACTTGAACGTATGATAATCACGAGAATTTGAACACCTGTAACTTTTTTAACAAGGCATTGTAACAGTAAATTTCAAGCAACATATTTTATATTGTAAAAAGTAATAGCTAAAAAAATAATTAATAAAACAAAAATTATTAAAATTTCTATTGTTGGTATATTAAACATACAGAAGTCTGGGACAAGAAGAGAGCCGGTTGCCTTGGTAACGGAGACAAGCCGAGCTCCAACTTACATTGTTAGTCGTGTGCTCAAACACAGACTCGTATAGTCAGCTTAATTTAAATTCCCACCGGAAGTAGTCGGAAGTGCAAGCTTTTTGTGTTTCCTGTTCACATTTTCGTTCTGAAACTTTTGCAGAGATTCGCCCTAGCAGTATGTAAACATGACACTTCCTGCTAATTTCAGAGGAAATAAAAATTAATCTAACTATATAAAACCTTCGTTGAGATTTTTTTTTTTTACTTTAAAATATATTTATTAAGGTCTGGCTATATTGCTAGTGAATATATATAAAAAAAAACTTAAAAAATTAATTTCTTGGTTTAATTTTAGTAAGGAAGGAAGTATGTGTCAAAAGCAAACTTTTTTAACCTCTCTCAACAACTGCCATATTATTATTTTTCTCTAGATTAAATATTAAAATTAAAGTGTATGTAAATTTTAATATTTTTAGGGAAAATTCTCTCTCTCTCTCTCTCTCTCTCTCTCTCTCTCTCTCTCTCTCTCTCTCTCTCTCTCTCTCTCTCTCTCTCTCTCTCTCTCTCTCCCTCCCTCTCTCTCTTTACTCTGTCTATAATGGATGTATACTTACTTAAAAGCATTTTACTGGTACAGAATACATAACACTTTAAATATGGCGTAAAGTTTTATTAAAATTATGTCTATAAATACAGAAATACGTATTTTACATACATGAATTAAGATAAAAAAATTAATTTATAAGTACTTTATTAAAACTCCTTGCGTGTGACTTCAAAATAATGGCAGACATATTGTTGGAATACGGCTTCTATGTTATAGTAAAGCATAGAGGATGTATATTAAAATGCATTTAAAATGTATATTTAAACACAGTAACAAATTCTGAGGTAAGCAAAATTCCACTTTTATAAATAATTTAAATAATTTTCAATACTCAATACTATTTTAAACATCTGCGTATAAGCTATAAGGTCTTAATTATTTTACTATTTTCTTTACATAATGTTGGCACTCTTGTTCTGTAAATTAAGCTGAGTGTGTTGTTTGGAAGTTGAAAAACAAAACAAAAATCTGTCTAAATCGTAACGGAAGTTAATTTGCTATTTTCTTTATAATTTTTACGTCAGTTGTTATTTTACCAAAAGATAAATTACAAAAATTGTATAGTTTTAATGTAATGGCTATATAGATGGGAAAAAGCCAAAACTTTTATTGTAATCTTTCTCAATTTCACTAAAGTACACAACAAGAGTAAATTTCTTATCATAAAAAGTGATGAAGACCATTTTTTTTCTCTCTCTCTGGGATACGGAAGGATCAAGATTTTTTTTTTTTTTCCTTTTGTCTTGATGCAACAACAGAGGGGAAAAAGTTGGCGTGAGCTCGATCGGGACAAAGAAGGTGGTGGGAGGGGGAGACATAAGACTTCCTCCAATGTTTCCGGTAGAAAAGACGTCCGAGTTTTATATGGCGAACAAGAAGAGACTGGAAAAAACTGCTCAGGATGTAGTGTGTTGTTACTAAGACCGTTGTGTCCCAGTTCGTCTTTTAGCTGAAGGTGATCAACTAAAAACATGTCTTCAAATACTTTTTTTTTTCTTTTTGATATAGAAATATTCTAAAGATATATATTTTTTTACTTGCAATATGCAAATTGAACCGAGTAGTTTCTTATAGTTATTTACGTAAATGAAAGATATTTGAAATTATATTTTATTGTTACTTTTAAAAAGCAGGAAATTAATATATAATAATCAGAATATAATATTTTATGTTTTCAATAATGTTTTCATATATACAGTTTATATTAATAATAGGAAAGTTATTGTATGGCTTTATACAGATTGTATCAAATTCTCTTCACACTATTTTATTGTTAGAAACCCAACAATCTCCTAACAGGATAGTTAAATTTAGAACAATTATTGTGTTTATTAGTATATTTCACTCGTCCCATTTAATGTAGTTGTCGTTGTGTTTGTAAGGTCTTCAGTCACTCCCGATCATATTAAATATGACAGCCCTTTGTAGAGGCATATTATATATGTATATTTATGTCTATATATTACATATATAGATAATATAATAAATTTTTATAAATATATTAAGGAATGCAAACTTAGGCAGATATTTCTACCTTAATCATTGGACCAAAGAGTGATGTTCAAAGCTATAGAGAATCCAGCACGCTTGATAATTTCATCGATGTATTTTTTGTATATTGTGAATTTAATACAACTCTTCAACTATGAAAATGTCAAATAAGAGTACTTTTAAAAAATATTACCACCAAAGTTGCCTTTATTAAAATTTTATTTTTAACTTTATATTAGAAATATTTAGTTGATCATTTGGCAGTATAGTTAATTAAAATCACAATACAAACATAGATCTTGTCATATATATTCTATACATTAATCTAAATTAGATAAGCATCATTACATAATTTGTCACTTTTCATGGCATTCCTTAAAAAAAAAACATGTATAGTCGTAGCCACGGAAAACTTCACCTCAATAATACTTCGATGCCAATTACTATCTACTGAGGTACTGAGGTAAATATTCCACGTCGAAGAGTGTACTTTACCACTTCTTTACCGACTTCTATGAGAAGTTATTGATTGGCTGCTCAATTACTTTGTGTATAATAATTTAGCTCGACGTGTAAAGACATTCAAGATAATCCTCGTCAGACATCGATCTCGAGGGCTTATGGGCCAAAGGCTAATTGCTTATATTGTTGTTCTCTGCACAGTAATCTCGTGTAATAATTACACTACCTTATAATATGCCACTACCATCGGTGAAATTAATATTATTTGCCCTGCATATCTGTGCTAAAAATATATAATTATTATCCAACTTGTTTTATTTTTAAAGATTTTTCTTTGTTTGGAACTTATTGAAATACTGAATGAAGGCGACACTTCTCAATCAATGTAGGGATAAGATATCAAAATCTTTAATTTCTATTTTACGACAAAAAAAAATGTTCATACTTCATTGACTATTTTAATAAAGTTAGCTAATGTAGAATGTAGTTAATTTCCGTTATTTTGTTTGGTCAAACCAAAGAATGTTTTCATGCATGTATGGTATATTTGTAATATGTAATATTTGTATTTGTAGCGTTGCTGATACAGCATTTAATACTTTTTCATACATGCATATTATATGTATTTAGAACGCGTTTTTCTCATAGTTTGAATTCTATAAAATCAACAATTTAATGATTGTTTGTTGTGGCCTTCTCCACCCCTCCAATATGTTTTTATTTATTTATTTATTTATTTATTTATTTATTTATTTATTTATTTATTTATTTATTTATTTATTTATTTATTTATTTATTTATTTATTTATTTATTTATTTATTTATTTATTTATTTATTTATTTATTTATTTATTTATTTATATATTTATTTATTTATTTATTTATTTATTTATTTATTTATTCAACATGTTTTTCTCGTGTTTCAGAGGCTCCACGTGCCCCCTACTTGGTGGTAGAAGGCAAGCGGTTGGGCGCTGCAGCTCGTGTTGAAGCTCGGGAGAACGCTGCGCTTGCCGTGCGGTGCGTGGTGGACGGTGGTCGTCCGGCGCCCTCCTCGCTCGAGTGGTTGCTGGTAGGTCCGGGCGGCCAGGAGGAGAGCCTCAGCAACCTGTCCAGCCCCCTACAAGCAGAGTTCTCATCCACGGAGCGCCAGTTCCACGCGGCCACGGAACTGCGCCTCGAGAAGGTGGCACGGACCCTCCACAACTCAACCCTCGTGTGTGCGGCCTCCCACGTCGCTCTCACCACATCTCTCAATGCCACGCTGCGTCTTGATGTGCAATGTAAGTACCTTTGATTTTTGTATCACATGTTGTAATGTACCGGTACAACATCACGTGTCAAAATAAAATGAATAAAATTCTTCAAAAAGAAATAAAATGGATGTAAAGAAGTACTTAGGGAAGTGATTGAAAATTGATTGTACCATCATGAAAAGTGCTTTACATCTATAAACTTCATTCGTTTCCATTTTATATAAAATATATTACTTCCTCGTGGTTTTGTCATTGAAAATCCTATATTTTATATTTTAATACATTATAACATTATAACGTATGGAAGAAGGTTTGAAGAGTATCTTTTTTGCTACAACTGCGGTAGAGAAAAAGAGCGATGCCTTCAGCAATTATTCGTATACATGCAATCTCTATGTGCACTTAACGTTTAGAATACTTTACTCTCACGATTAAAGTGTAGATATGAATTGAATAGAAGGTAGATTTCGTCAGATATGTCAATATAAATATTGTACAAAGAAGAAATCTCGATCAATGAAAAATTGAGAATACAAATCGTTAAAAATAACGTGTACATTAATTAAAAGATTCAATGGTAAACAGTAAAAATAAGGCAACAAAAATTAACAGCTGATTTCCAATAAACTGTGATGACCTTTCCTATGGGCTTGATGAATACAAAACATGAACGGATGATGGTAAAACGTGGAATTAAAGTACACCTCGGGACAGAACTTTAACCCTGCTGTGTTTGAGGACCCTAACCCCTTAGCTTACAGTCCATGGAGGGACTTCAACTCTTTGAAGATGACCAAAGTTTTCCTAGAATTTCAAATCAGCATCTCTTTGTTTTTGGAGCTAGTTCCCCCAAATCAGGAAACGTAAAGTTCGTGCTCTCCCGAGTGGACATAAGAGTTGTTTTTTAAGTTGTCTCTTTTTTAAATTCGTTTCTGAAAGTTTGGAAGGAAAGAAGACTATAATAAGAATGAATTTCGTAGTTTAGAAATTCTAGTAAACTTTTACGTCAAAACATGACGTTTTTAATTTATAATTGTTTTCATTTTTTAAACTTTATGTAGTGTATTTTTACACTTCATTGCTACCGACAGTGAGTGTCTTTACTTAGAGGATTACCGTGAACTACCTCCTTATATATACAAAAGGGTAGTTAAATCCCTTCTCTCCATTCACAGACCCATGCAGTTTGAGATAAAGGGTTTGGGTGGGTCCTCGGTCTTATACTTGTACCCGCTCCCCATCCTCTTGTAAGTGTTCTGCACCACTGGATAATAAAGGTATAAGTACTTTACATTATTATGCTTACAAATTAGATGGAGATAACTTCACGTTTTTGACTTATAAAAATATCCTGTATTTTGATCATCGCTATTAACTAAAATTTATTTGTGTTTAACGGCATTATTATGTTTTCCTCTTTACCTTTATTTAGTCCAAATATAATTAAAATACATAGTTTTTGTACACCATGTTTCAATCGGCTTATCAGATTGTTTATTTTTTTATTAATTTAAAACTCAATATTCTGTATTTTTTAAAAAAAAAAGAAACGAACTATAGGAAAGCTTAACTTTATTGAATTTTTCTAAAAACCTAATATTATTTCAACAATATATAAACATAATGTGTGTAATATGTACCATGAAAATATATGCCAATTTTATAATAATATAAGCTCATATTATATAGTAATTTTATTAAAAATCTCGTAAATATGGCTTTTTAAAATATTAAACTCTCTGTTATTTTACTAGACACGTGAATGCGTAGAAATTATTAATAATATTATAGTATTAATTAATTAAAGCGCGTAAAAAGTGTAACATACTGCTCCAAAAATTTTGGAAAAGGTTTATAATCCTTAATTAACCACCCAGCAATGTATTTCCGCTCCCCAAAAAATTAGTGAGATATAAACTTTTTTTTTTTTGACAAGTGATTTAAATAGCGGGTTCTTTCGACCCCTCCCCCCCCCTTGGTATACCATGTGTCAAAAAATTCCTTTGGAACGCTAAGGTTAATACTTATTGCATTTTATAATAATAAAACAATCAATAACTGTGCGCGATCTATCCTTGCGGTTAGGCAACATGTACAGCATTGAAATGGAGCGGGTTACATCACTGATCCAATCCATTGGCAAAATAAATAAGAAGTAGTAATTGTCACACCTTATAGAGTTTCCAGCATGTCTGCAAATGAAAGAAAGTAAAATTATATTTAGAACCGAAGTTAAAATGAACGCTCTAAATAATATTTACTCAGACTTTTAATCTCTTTTTTTCTAAACCACAATTAAGCTTCAATTTAAAAAACGAATGGAAAACTTTTATTATTAACCTCATAATATATTTTTGAGGTTTTGAAAATCAATACTTATGTGATATAATATTGGAAATAACTTCACCGCATTTATTTATAAAAACATTAATAAAATCAAACCCAAATAATAAATATAAAAATAATTAATTATTAATTTTTTTTTTAAATAATAATCATTTTTATTGGAACATTTGGGTTTTACAAATTTGATAATGTCAAAATATTTGTCTTATAGCTAGTCAACAAATAAACAAAGACATACACACAAAAGTTACATACATAATTTGTAATTGTCAACAAACAATATTCAATTGAACCCTATGTTAAAACAATACGCAATTAATTCAATAAGAAATGATTTCACTGAATAATAATATACTCCTTTTTTACGTTCATTCTTTATAACTATAGTAACGTATAATTATTTATTATAAGACATAACAAAAATGGGCACTACATTGATGATTGCGACATCAACATTTATTTCAAATATTATTTTACATGCATTTATAGTTAAAAATACATACTCTAAGAGAGAATATGGTGATTGCATACACGTGTAAAAATCATACAGTATATTAGTATATATATGCGTCAGTATGTTGAATTAGAATTGATTTGATATTTTGAAAGTGGCATTTTTATAATTTGATGTATCTAAAATATTGTAATTTATGTTTTTTTTTGTTTTTCGCTGTACAGGTTGGTAGCCAGCATTGACCGCTAAACGAAATTTCACTATATCAATGCTCCACAGCTTAATCGAGAGAACATTATTTTGTCTTAATTAAAGGTGTTTTATTTGTTATTCCAGGTATTTTTAAGTTCAGACTTTAAAACAATTGGTTTTAAGTGATTTTAGATTCCACTCATTAACTTGTTTTCTGTTTAAAAGTAAAACACAAATGTGACGTCATATTTTCAATATTTTTTTATTACTAAATTAATATTTATAAAAGTGGAAAAATATGAAAAAATACAACAACAACAGAGTAGCATAACTATTTTATGATTTATAAAAATTCATGAAGCTATTGCAACTTTTTATTAAAACTATAAAATGTCGATCTTTATACTTGAAAAGTTTAGAAGCAACGACCATTACAAATGTTACATGTCTAGTTTTACATTATTTTCAAGCAACTAAAGACATGATTTTTCATCGATAGAAAAGTTAAATATTACGTCTGTCTAAGTATAGTGTGTTATTTGTTCTTGTGTTGCTTGGAAACCCGTGCTTGTCTCATCCTATGGCGGCTTCTGCCATTCAAGCTAATGATTGAATTATTTATGGCGTGTGGCGGAGTAGAGAAGCTTGTTCTTCCTTTCTTGCGGTACAAAAAATAATAAGGGAAAAAAAATATTTCTACCTCAGATCCGTGTTGAAACATGATCAAAGTGATGACGTCACTAGACTGTCAACATTTGTTTTTATGTCTTACAAAACACCTGCAAGTCGTTATAAAGATGCACTGCAGTTGTTAGCAGTAAAAAAAAACTGCTCTTTGTTATATGAATTTTTATTTACAGAAGCGTACATAATAAAAATATGTGATTTTGTTCAGTAAATTAATGATAAACATTAAATTGAGGGGAGATAATTGAAGAAATTGAAGGGAGGAAAAAGAGACGTGATTAGTGGCAAGAAGAGCGAATTAGAAGGGAAAGAATTACGAGATAACGACTTACCAGAAAATCGATCGTTGGCGAGACAAAAATCAATTTAACTAAGGTGCCTACTCTATAATAAGTTTTGGAAACTTTATAATTTGGTTTAACTTCTTTGTATTGTCATTATAGCTTATTTTAAAACTCTAAAGAAAAATATAAAACTTTTTACCAATTTTTTTGAGCGCATAATGAAAAATTTAATTTTGTTTTGTTTATTTTATTTTTTTTTATTAAGGTATGATACTATATACAGTATATAATGGGGGACATTCACAAAGCACTTTAACCCCAACTTTAGCCCCAAGTTTTATCCCTGGTACTAAACATGGTGCTAAACTAGGAGTTATACATGGTTAGCCCCTGGTTTAGCACCATGTTTAGTACCAGGGATAAAACTTGGGGCTAAAGTTGGGGTTAAAGTGCTTTGTGAATGCCCCCCATTATACTTAAAAATCAATTCTAATGATTTTAATTTATATGTTAATATACAATATACATACATCGTAACTTTAGACAGTTACCAAGTGTTAAGGGTAAGGTAACGCCACCAATCCCTCTCATGGGAGTTTCATTTCTCCATGTTAAAGTAGTCAACTTTAAAATTTTATAACTCAAAAACTAGATCGTATTTGTATACCTGATATTTTAGGTACTGATAGGGGGTATGGAGGAGAACATTTTAAATTTTTTTCAGAATTTTTGTGAGAGGGATTTTTTTTAACATTGGTGGCGTTACCTTACCCTTAATAGAGTACATTGTCAACATTCGCATCATTTTTATCCGCGCGAACCTTGCGAAGTTGCGCTACAAAGAAGGTCCTTTTTGCTGACGTCAGCAAGGACCAAATTTCTTACAACTTCGCAGGCCTGTACCGCACGTAGAGAAAAATGATGCGAGTGTTGATTATATACTCTAACAATACTTGGTAACTGTCTAATTTGAGGCCTGTATTCCTTTAAATCAGGTATTATAGACAGTAGAGGCAATTGACAAAGCACTGAATTAAGCTCCACCAAGGCTTAAACATGGTACTAAAAATGTGGTCTAAATCAATACTAAGTAATGTTAAATAAATATTTAGCACCTATTTAGTCCATATTTTTAGAACCATATTTAGCCCCTAGCTTAGTATCATGCTTAGTACTTGATTAAACTTGGGTTTTAAAATCTAGGATAAAGTTTTGCAAAACATGTATGCACATATATATAAATAAATCCATATTTTTCATAGATACATGGAGTTATATTTTACGATAAGCAATCTATTTGATATAAAATTCAACATATAATATTAAATACGTAGTGTGTTTCAGAAAAAAAAAATGCAATTTTATGTAGTGATACAAAATATTGCATGCACTTAAAAATAAATTGGCAGCAACAACGCTCCGTCATTCTTGTCACTTCCATACTATAGCTACTTTGATTGTTCGTCTGCATACGGCAAGTGATGAAATATGTACTGGAAAAAAAGTGGGTCACATCAAGAGAGTATAGTTAACAAAGGACAGGTCTGGTGATGTATTCGTAATATATGTTCACCTCGGGACAAAGCAACTTTACCCCTGTCAGATATACTTCAATATACAAGAGAAAAAAATATATTCAAATTTGATGATTTTGAGAGTGTTAACCTGTTAACAAATCTACATCTATATGCCAAAGAATTTTAGGTTAAGTTCATCACATTTCTATAATCATAGCGAGTGTAATGTTTCATGTTGTCCATCTTGTTAGATGAACAATCTATTCGAATAAAAATATCCAATCCGGCCATGTTACCGTATGGCCGGACATTTTTATTTGAATGGTGTGTACAACCTTTTCTAGGCCTCTTTTCATTTGGTAAACCAGTCAGAGTTATAATGAAAATTGAAAATTGAAAAAAAATGGGGATGTGGGGGGGGAGGGGGGAATTACTTAGATCTTTTGGTTCCTGCTGAAGTTAGTTAATTGAACTACCCCTAGTAAGAAGGTGTGACAATAGTGGATCATGATAGGGGTGGACAGGAGATTTGTACGCCTCATTTTTTTTGGGAAAAATACATTTTATTTATAAACTGAATTATATAAAGTACTAATATACTTATGAAAAATATAAATAGAATATATATTATTATTATAGTAAAATAAATATAACCTCGACTAAAAAAATATTTTGCATGCAAAATATATATATATAAAAAAACTTATCCTCTATAGTATAAAGGTACAACATGCAGGTGTAGATTTTTCCTACAGATTGACTCCCTCACAGCTGTTCATGTTATTATAGGATGGTGGGAGTCTGTCACTCATGGACAATATTTTTTTATATTTATTTTTAACCAAACGAGAGAGAAGTTTGCTTCCCCTGTGGAATTGCCAGCCAGCAAGCATGACGCCCCTTGTGGATCCAATGTGGCTGGCGAACGCTTTGATTCGTAAGGAAATCGTGCAGTGGTTGGAGTCTCTCTCTCTCTCTCTCTCTCTCTCTCTCTCTCTCTCTCTCTCTCTCTCTCTCTCTCTCTCTCTCTCTCTCTCTCTCTCTCTCTCTCTCTCTCCCTCTCTCTCTCTCTCTCCCTCCCTCCCTCTCTCTCTCTCTCTCTCTCTCTCTCTCTCTCTCTCTCTCTCTCTCTCTCTCTCTCTCTCTCTCTCTTTTCACCATCATGTATGCAGAAAAAAAGCTGAAACTGAAAATTCATGCTAGCAAAAAAAAAAAAAAAAAAAAAAAAAAAAAAATGTAATTTTTATTCCATGTGTCATTGACTATTCATTTTGCTATGTAAATTTGTAAATTAACTCATATTAAAATTAAAATGTATTTTTGTTTTGATATTATGAATATATGCGTGATTTTTTTGTGTAACTCTTTTCAAACGATAAATCAAAAATATGTTAAAAAAATATTACGATTCCTTTTTGTCAACTCATGCATAATTGTGTCCAATTTTTCAACAAAAAAGGGGTTTTAAAATATGATATAAAAAAAAAGGAAAGTGTTTTGGAGATTTGCCAAGAAAAATATATGCGTATTTTCTGTTGAATTGGTATCTTTTTATATCTAAATAAACAAGCAATTAGCAAAATTCACATGTATTCATGTAACGTTAAAACTCTTTGAGTTTTGTAGTGGAATAATCATATTTGATTTGCATCACAGCGGTAGTAGGTATAAATAAAATTTGTTTTACTCATAGTATATGTCCCGTGAGATACGCATGGAGCTTTATATACACACAGGGCTATGTTATCTGTGGATAAACACTAACTTGTATACCTTTAAAATATACAAGTCGCGTCCTAAAGCTTTTATTCCGACTCAAATGATTAAGGAGACGATGAGAAAGGTAAATAATTTTTACATCCTATTTTTTGGTACTTTTAAATTTTCTTGCTATATAGTAGCTTTTTTGCTACTTCTGATTTTAAAAATAGGAAATATATTAAGAGATAATAAAATACTTTCAAATTTTTATTGCAATGTAAAGCATATTAGATTTAAAATAACAAAGCTTTCTTTTTTCTAACATTTTTCGGAGATTAGGAACTATTAAAACAGACTATTGAAGTAATTTTAAAAATGCATTATTGGATTATTTCTCAACAAATGGATATTATACGTTTAATGTATTTATTCAGTTTAATTTGGACCTACAAATAGCATGCATTAGAAAACAAGTCGTACATATATGACTGATGTTGATTCGGTCACGTCGATAACTGAACTTTTTGTTTGAAAACTACCGAACTAAAATCTAAAGCGAAAAATCTACAGAAAACAAAATGAAAGTATCAACGTCGTTTATTTTCTCTCTTCTCATCTCATTTCTTTCCTTTTTTTATATTTTCAGAGTTTATTTTTCAATATTATAGTATTATACTCAGTTTGAAAAGCCTACATACCTAGTGTTAACTTTCTGCTCTTAATTGATCTTATGTCCAAGTACACATACCATATTATTATATGGAAATCGGTTGTAGAAAACCTAAACTCTCTCTTAGGTATTTGAAATTAATTTCCTTAAAACATTAAATATCATGTACAGCATTATGATTTTTTATTTAAAATTAAAAAATAACATTTTTTTCAGAAATATTTATTTCTTGACTATCATGGCATTTTTATATAATAATAATGTGAATTAAAAAAAAAAAGTATTATATAATATTGAAAAAATCAGCTTTTGCTCTCTCAGATTTTTTTGATTTTTCTAGAAATATTTAAAATTGAATTGAATTTGTAGAATTCTTTTAAAAATACTAAAATTAGAACAACATTTTGCGCTTCTACTTTCTCCTGTCTTACATTTTTTCTTTAACGTTGATATTCAAAAAAGGTTCTACGTGATATTTATTTCTTTGTCAAATATGTCAAAGGAAAAATGAGAGTGCTGTAAATTAAATTTATTCAATGATGTATATTAATCCTATAAATTTGATCCGTTTAAATCAAATTTTGTTTAAAAAGTTAGAAATGAAAATATAAAACGGAGAATGTAAATCACTCATTGACATGCTTGTTGGCGCATTAACTGTGAAATCCTATATCAGCCATGTTAATTTTGTATCGTCTAAAATAAGTTTGGTTGCATATTCTATTAGAATGTAAAAGCAAACATCGTCATGTTGATGCTATTTCAAGTGAAATCAATTTCGGTCTTTGCAAACAAAAAGTTAGCCTTTTCTTCATTTTTATTTTATTTTTTTATTTTTAGTACATAGAAAATAAAGAGACAAGTTGAAAAGCTTTTAGAAGGTTTCTCTTTTGCTGGTCGATCTGATCTCACTCGAGTCCTTGGTTCATATCCTGGTGAACGGAAATGAACTAGAGCACCACTTGGTTCCGGAGTCGTTGGCAGTAGCACCGCGTAATTGAGCGTGTTCATCACGACCCTTCTCATCTCCGGTCTGAATGAAACAAAACGAGCCGGTGGTGGCCATCTTTTTTATATATATAAATATGACTTTCTCTCTCTCTCTCTCTCTCTCTCTCTCTCTCTCTCTCTCTCTTTTACACAAGTATAATAATAATATACTCTATTTTCCTGTTTATGTGAATATTTTTTGCTCACTAAAATAACTGTTGTTGTTTTATATATCATGGTTCATTATACACTATGTGATAATTATATTATTAATGTCTAAATAGGTCAATTTTATACTTGTACATCTCTATATTACTTGTTATGAATATTTTAGCTTTCACTGAGCATAGTCTTTTTTTTCTGTATTTTATATATTATAATACCTTTAATTATTACTTTCAACTGTTAAATTTTAATTCTCTTTACATTGGTTTATAAATTTATGGTCGTCATTTAAAAGTGAACTTGCTAAACCTTTTTCTATGTTTAAATTTTTTATATTCAGGCTGTATATTATTAATCATAAAATGAGTTGTTTGATTTTCTGATTTAATGCAATTAAAACTCAATCAACTTCCGTTAATAAACAACCTTCTCACGAGTATAAAATTATATATGCAAAAAGCATCATATTAACACACAGATATATACTTTCTCTGCTTTATTTAAGGAAACCATTATAATTAAAAAATATAATAAGTTGTTAAAGTTTGAAATCAAGTATTATGTGACGTCATAGACACCTGGGTGCCATGGTTAACAATTAAAGAGATTGATTATACGACCAGACATCTAAAAGATAATCATCAATATATTATAATGATATAAGAAATAAATTTCTCAGGCTTACACCATTTTTATAACATGCATTCAAAAGCAAATTTCAAACTCTTGTGAAAAAGCTATATGGTGCTATATCCGCTGGGGGTTCCTAATATATAATATAATATATATTTTTTATAGATAAAAACAACAATACAGTCCTACCAAGACAGAAATCCTTATAGGTAGGTGCTGTTTTACAACCATCTTACATTTTAAATAAGTTCAGCAGAACACACAAAAAAAAAAAAAAAAAAAAAAAAAAGTACATTACAAGTAAATAAATAAATCAAATAAATTCCCCGTCTCAGAGAAATTTTGGAAAAAAAAATATTTCCTGTAGTTATTTATTTTGCAATAAAAATTACACACGTACACAAGTGTATGACATATTATATAGTCTATAATAAATTATAGTGCAAATATTTACATTTAAAAAAAGCAGCATATTATTATTATATGCTGATTTATTCAACAATAAATAATAATAAATATTAAAAAAATATTAAGTTTTATTACAAACAAATCAGAATGAATTATGTTCTACATAAGGATATCATTGATTTGAATTTGTTACATAATATATGTTAGTAACTATTGTAAAAACGGTTCTAGTTGGTTGCGCGATGCACCATCAACGGTTGCTGGAATAATGAGGCTGCATGCAATTTCCTCTCTGTGCACTCATATGTCAAGAACCTCCGATAAACTTCCGAACTACTCAGCGATATTTTCTGAAAAAAGTATACTTACAATTAGATGTTACCAATAATATTGTTTTACTGAATATATTAAAGTTTTAATCATTATTAAAAAATATGTTTATATTCACTTGTAAAACATTAAAATTTATTCAACACCGTTCAAGTTTTAACAATTTATACTGGATAATATATATTATTACATTTATTATTGCACGCGATTTATTATTGTTATTCCATTCTTACTAAAAAAAAGGGGGGGGGGAGATTTGTTACCTAAATATTTCTTACGTATTTTATCTATTTTTTGATAACTATATAACCATAGACAAAAAACATATCATAGAAATATAATTATACTATTCTGTATAATATATAATAATTAGGTAGATCTATATGCATAATATTTAAATTAGAATAATTATCTACGGCACATTCAATTTTGTTTGACTTCTTTACAATCAAAATAATTAGCCACAAATATAGTATTAAAAAAAAAATACGCTGATGACTATAATGCTAAATATTTTCCTTTGCTATTATTCTTTAATTTTATTTCTAAATTATATTTTTAAATTCCATTTTGAGTACAATGAGATATTAGAATGTGAAAATCTTAGTGACTTAATCGAAAGAAGGGGTAAAAACATGGTAGTGTGAATTTTTTCAGATTTTCCTGAGACCGAGAACTATTTTTAAAAAATTATTGAAAGTCTATTTGATGACGTCACGGGCGGCACTGCCGTCACGGGCGGCACTGCCCTATCCTTTTTCTTAAGGAGTGCCGCCCGTGACGTCATCAAATAGACTTTCAATAATTATTTAAAAATAGTTCTCGGTCTCAGGAAAATCTGAAAAAATTCACACTACCATATTTTTACCCCTTCTTTCGATTAAGCCACTAAAATTTTCTCATTCTAGTATCTCATTGCTAGTTGTATTGCTGCAATTATATCTTTAAAATTCTTTTTTGCCTTTGTTTGTTGTACACTTTCCTTAACAAAATGAAAACTTATTTTTTATGTAAGGGAAGATTCAAATCTATCTAAAATATATGTTAAATATTCTCTTATATTATACATTCAAATATATTTCCATATATAACATTTTAATATATATTAGTTTTATATTTCAATCAGCAGCTATAGTACTTAATACAAACTGTAGTTGAATCACTTGAGTAGTTTACCTGTATTATACGTCGTACTGATGTATATTTAAACGTAAGGAATAATTAATTTTGTGGAAGGGGGGAGGGGGGAGAGAGATTGTGTATAAGAGAGCTTTAGACATCAGTTCTATATATTATAGTACAGCATGCACAAGGCTATGTGAAGCAGATTTGAGGAGTTTGCCCTCCCCCATACCACTACGTTATTCGCTTATGTTAAGAGAACTAGAGTTGTTATGCAATATGCATGAGCATCTCAACTTCTCGCTATATACATATACAGTAGGAGCTGAGAGGAAGCTTGTAAGAGGGGAAGGTTGGTCCATGGCGGCCCGGCGTATGTCGTACTCACTTGCAAAGCAGACTGACACGTACGCTTGAATTCGTCGTCGTGGTTGCTCGGCAGAAGCTCTAAGTGGATTGTTAGCCTGCCTGCTACTGCGATTGAGTTACTGGGTAGAACAAACTGAGTAGAAGGTGCAGGAGGAGGAGGCACTTGAGCCTTCTCACTTCCATTGTCACCGGAATTACAGAACACAAATGAATTAAACATTTTCAGTTGAAATTTTACTCTTTTATCTCTTTCAATTCTCTCTCTCACAGTCTTTCTTTCTTTTGTATTGTATAACTTAATCAATTCTGTTGTTACTTGTTTTATTATTTTTTTTTTTTTTAAACAAAGAGTGAAATTGGTGTTGATGTTTAAATGTATTTTGTTTTAAAATTTTTAAATTAAATTAAGTTAGCATTTAAATTAATACTTCAACATTTATTTACAGAAATGTTACTTATATAATCTGGTAAATATTTAGAAAAGCAATGTTTATTTCATCAGTGAATGTGTGATTTCCTTTCCATTTTTTTTTTTTTTTTTTTTTTTTTTTTTAATCACATATTCTATTAAAGTCAGTCTCTCTTTATTAAATTTACTTTCAAAACTAAATCGTAAAAAAGGCAAAATTATTTAAGACAAATAAATCTGTCTCTTTATCCTCCATCTACCTTTTTTTACGATTATATAATTTTTAACATCCACTAATTTACCTTCTAGTATTAGCAAGGCATTTTTTGTCCCATGCATTACAAAGGGGTGAGGGAAAAAGTTTCAACCACCCATGCACCTATGTTTATTTTTGTTATATTTTTTTCCTCTTTTTTTTTTCATAGATAATTTGCTTAATGGCTAAAATCATAAGGGTTTCTAATTTTTTAAACGGTTGTGGGTCATTTCAGACCTCCCTGTGGTAATGTCGGGATTATGAGTGTATAGCCTATATGACTCTCTCTCTCTCTCCTCTCTCTTTCATGCAATTTTACCCATCAATATATTTTTCATTATCACGTACGCCGCTTCGAATTTAAAAATACCGGCTTATAAAGAGGACATTTTTTCATAAGGTGGCATAAAATATATAAAATCTGAGATCAGGTAAAAAAAAAAAAAAGTTATAAAAACGTTTGATGGAGTTCATAATTGGCCACTCAGAATTCTAAATTGATCTAAAAACATATGGGACATAGTGTAAATTAAAAGTTCGGAAAGTTTGAAGTGTCAACTAGGATCAGAAGTTGTACCGAGACAGAGGCGTAAGCCGCCATATTGCCCCTGCAGGATAGCTTACCTGCCACACTGTTGTGCTAAACAAGTTGCCTAAAATCCCGGCGAGATGACCTTAATGAAAGTGTATATTATAAAATGCATTCTTTCATTTGTTTGAAAGAGATATGTATGTATAATATTATATAATATATACATATAAAAAATTATAAAAAAAGTTGGTAAAAAAGAATTCAACACAAACTTTGTAATATTTGTTTCAATGTTTAAAAAATTTGAAGAAAAAACTTTAATTTACTTGTAAAAAAACAATTTTTTTTTCTTTATCCAGGATTTATTCTCGCAAACTAATTTCAACGCTTTTATAAAACAAAAACTTTTTTTTTGTTAAATAACCTAATTTTTTGTTATGATTACAGATAGTCCTTCGTTTGCAATAAGCCGAGATCCTGGATTTGGATTCCCTCTTCGTGAGGGACTCGCCGTGTCGCTCAAGTGTGACGTGGACTCAAATCCTCCGGCGAGTCCAGTCTGGCTAAGAGGTAAGTTCACCACAAGCTTTAATCCCTTCAAACGTTCATACAACATGCAAACATCGGTCAAAGCGCTAAATGAAAAGCCGCTCGTTGGATTATATACTGTTGATAATAACCAGATCAACGTTTTAGTATAATATTTAATTGGATTCGTTATAAAATGCTCTCTTTTTTATTGCATTTAGTTTTAAATACGTTGATTAGTTTGGTATTAACGAGTATTAAAAAAAATATATATATGTGAAATAAATTATCAAAAGCTGTTTAAATTAGTGTAATACTAATTAAATGATACTTAAATACAATGCTATTCAGGGCTTAAATAGAATTTATTATTATGCGTGGATGTGACCTGAAAGGCGTACCCACGCATCATCAACCACCCACCTATGTAACCAAAGTTGGTAGCACGTGCAAGCCGTCACGCTGAAAAAGAAGTCAATATTTTTTAGTTTTATACAAGCCCACGGATAAAAATTTTTAATAGGAAAGGTCGGTAAAAGCGCCATTTACCAGCACGTTTGTAATATTTTACCGACATTGTTACAATGTATTCTGTAAAAACTGAAGACAAAGAATTGTAAAATAGTTTTTAAAGAGTGCTGGTAAAAGTTTAACATTTTTGCTTTGCAATGCCATTTTTACCAACCTAAATCTGCGATTTTAGCACGCTTCCTTTTTGCAACTTCAAACTTTGCAAATATAACCCATTACGTTCTTAAAATTTACCAACTTGGTTGTTTTATTCAAAAACGTCCGTTACATTTGAGCAAACTTCCTCACATTTTTGACGCGTCCTTTGTGAGTGAGGTTGTGCTGAAAGTTGGGCTACCGTGTTTAATACGTTTAATTTAAATAGTTCTTCAATACAATTAAGTAATGTCAAGATTTTTCGTCATTACTTCATCACCGTGAATATCATATTAAGGTAAGCATAAAATCATTGTGTCAGTAACTCATATATGATTATTTGATTATATTTATCTCCTCGATTTCTCTTTCTGTGTCTGTTAGTATTTATTTTCTTAAATACATGTATCCTCTAGTGACTAGAGGATAATATTATGCATTTAAGAAAATAAATCCTAGTGCGAAGTGTTTTCGATTACTGTAAATATGGCACTATGCAAATTATTAATATATTTTCTAAAAAATCATTCATGAATACCCTGCACCATTTAACATATATAAATTTACCGAATCAATTCATACTAATTTGCCGTATATTAATTATAATTATAAATAAATACATGGTATACGTGTTAAAAGAGGTTTAAACATTGGTTTATTAATTTTTCGCTTCAGTTGCTTTTAAATTAAGTAACATATATTATATATTGTATTTTGAGTATTTTCTCATGAATAGTGCTTGTACCTTGTTAGCTCTAATAACGAATATTTACAGCAATGACGCGCCTACCGAAGGTGTCTGGGTGCTGCAGTGGACGATCGACTCATCATCGTAAGGCATCCGCGATGCATCTCTGCGTAATCACACCACGATTGGAAAAGTTATTCCTCAAACCTCTACTTCAACGAAAGGCAAGCCTCTTCACTCCAAAGGATTGGACTATCAACGGTCTGTGTACTGTAGCAATTTGACATTCATTCTCGGTGTTCGACTTAAAAGTTGAAAGTGATTCATAAAACTGAAGTGACTTTTATACAACTATTAACTGCTATTTTTAATTTTCATTCAAATCTCTTGATACTTGCTTTTTTCTCTCTTGAAAAAAAAATATATATATATATATATTATTACCTAATTTGTATGCTGTCGTAAATAAATAAAATGTGTTACATAATGTGAAACAAATTTGATGATACTTTTTTATTTATCAACAATCTTATATTCCATGATGACGTACTTAAGTTTATTTGAGTTAAATAGTGTAATAAAATATAATTAATTCTGGTATAGATCGAGAGTGATGTGTGAAATAATTTCACAAAGTAATTTTTATATGTTAATTTATAATTTTATATGCATTGTAATTTTTTTGTAATAATACTAATATTTTCTATCAATGTTACAGTGTATAATGTCATTTCATATTCATTATATTTCAATGTAAGCAAATTATTAACCGTAAAATTTACAAGTATGAAAATAGTAATAGCTACAAATAAGGGAGGCAAAATTTCACCCAATTAAAGAGTTAACTTTAGAGGATACAAGACAGTAAAACTTGGGACATTAGGTCAGTAAAAAATACAAATAGCAAAATCAAGTCGGTAAAATTTTACACGTCTGAGTAGAATAGTTTTACTATTAATTATAGTATTTCTCATTTTAGAAATCTAAATATGCTCACTGTTCCGTCTATTTACATCTTAAACTGTGCTTCATTTAAAAAATCCCACCCTAACCTTTATTTGCAGAATGATAATGTTCATAATTACAATACCAGGAATAAATCCAATGTTGTTACAGACAAATTGAACTCTAATTTATACAAATCTTGTGCAATGTATCAAACGGCCAAAATATATGAATTTCTGCCAAAATGCCTAAAAGATATAAATGATTGTAAATTGTTCCGAAAGAAGCTAAAAAATGTCCTTATAAGTAAAGAGTTCTATTCAGTTAAAGCTTTTGAGAGCAATAAATTGCCTGAGAGTATTGTATCCTTATGATTTAAAACCTGGTTCATATTTTTTGTTAATATTGTGGTTCATTTTTTTATACTTATTTTTTTCCTTTGTTATATTTATAAAGTGTTGCGTTTTGATGTTATGTATGTTTGTTAATATTAAGTTTTTTTGACATGAACATATGTTGTCTTGTACAATCGAAAAAGTTCGAATAAAGAAAATAAAATAAATAAAAATAAAAAATAAATATTCGAAATCTTTAATATTTTACCGACTTAATGTGTAGTTTCGTGTTAACTCATTAAGATTGTAGTTTTTACCGACCTGTTAGTATGATTTGAATTACAATGTTGGATCAGGTGTTTTTACCGACTTACTTGGTTCATGGGTTTTAGCTCGAGCTAAGTCGGTAAAATTCTACCACCTCTTTGTGAGAATTTATTTCCGTGGCGCTTCGTTGAAAAAAGAATATGAGAGCTTTTCGTTTGATTATTATAGATGGTAGCCTTGGTATGTCATTCCGTGTACTTAAGACAACCGTTGAAAGAAATTAATGTTTTATAGAGAATACAATGTGTGGATCAAATTATGAAGAAAATAATGTACAGTTATTGACAATTAGACTGGGACACTTCACATGCTGAAGTGTTGAAGTAAGTACCATCAGTCGGCTCATGTGATATCACTGTTAGAGCTCATGCAGATAATGTGACTCAAAGTAGCCTCAACTTTCTCCGAGTCTACCAAGCTAGAAAAATAAGCAGCGTTGCCGGTCAGAACTATTAGTGGCTACTTTGACTTTCATATGTCCCTGTACATAACTGTAAAATATTGAAACGGGGTGCAGTGTTCCAATGTTTTTTGTTTTTTTTCTAGAACTGTAAGTTAATTGGGGGTTTGCACAAATTAGTTTAGAATTTTTAGTACTTAAAAATAGGAAATGAGCTTAGGAAACTTATTCAAATTAAATTAAGTGCTGCTGAACAAGGTGCCTAACCTCAAGGCGCTAATATGTTTATAATGGTCTATGGTCTGACAACGTTGGTGCACTCACTTATACGTTCACGATGGCGTCTCTTTTGCGGATCCGTTGATGTCGCTCATATAATGTTAATATATATTATGAGGCATCATTAGCTGATCCGTATCAGACACCATCATGTACACGCAGTCTTTTTTAATAACAAAATAGAAACATTTTTTTTCATCGTCAAATAACATGTTATTCAAATTTTGTTTTAAAGTTGGGTAAAAATGAGTAAAATCACTCAACCTATTTTCTTCTCTCTCTCTCTCTCTCTCTCTCTCTCTCTCTCTCTCTCTCTCTCTCTCTCTCTCTCTCTCTCTCTCTCTCTCTCTCTCTCTCTCTCTCTCTCTCTCTCTCTCTCTCTCTCTCTCTCTCTCTCTCTCTCTCTCTCTCTCTCTCTCTCTCTCTCTCTCTCTCTCTCTCTCCCCCCTCTAAGTTAATCTTATACATTTGTAACTGCACCAATGACATTATTTCTATTTTGATGGGTCAATTAAAGTGTTTGAAAAATGAATGTAATTAAAAAGACTAAAATAACTTTGGTCATTTTAGAGTTTAAATAATTATATAATAAATTTTATAGTAAGATAAGATGTTTCTAGAACGTTGGTTAGGTCACTTAAAAGAAAAAAATAGAACTAAATTAGGGTAGTTTAAGCCAGGCATTGTCGTAGCAGTAGCATTAGAGTTCATTTATGGAGTCAGATTGTAGTGCGGGTGGTATAAGTCTGTGGGTGGGAAAGAGGAAACAACTTTCAGAGAACTGTTGGATAGAGATAGGAAGAAGAGAGTATATACGGAGGGAGGAAAGAGGGGGCTACTTTCCGCACCATCAGAGCTGTCTGCTCAAATCATGGACTCGTGTAAAGCGGCGTGCTACGGCGGGGAGAAGAGAGGAGCATGTTGGTATATATCGAGCGGTGGGGAAGAACAGTGAGAGTACTATCTCCCATACGAGGCTAAAGCTAAGCCACCACGGTGCTAACTTTGCCTGCTGCCGTGCATCCCAGACTAGCGCTTAAATTTGCAGTTCAGACAGGCAGACAGAGAGAGAGACAGTCACAATCATTACAGACTGCAACGCTTGGGCATGGTTTTAATGCCAAACCACATATGCAGGCAGCTCAATAGTTTAAATGGCTAACTAGCTACTCTAGTAACATTAAAGTCCTATATATTCCATGTGTTAGATATGTAGGGTCATACACCTGTGGTAATGAACGTTCATGATTGCGCATGATTATATATACCCTCCCTTCTTTCCCCCTCAGTAACATTTGGCATACAGGAGAACAAAATTATGGTTTTAGTTAACTTTTTCATTACTATACGTACTTTTTTTTTATTATTATCTATATTTTACTGTACAGCCTTAGTCAAAGTTTTTAGAACATCGTGTACATCTAGGGACAGCTTAAATGTTAACCCTACCTAATTTGCTAGGGTTGTTAACTGCAAGATTTAAAGAGATGCAAATTTGTATAATTTGAATCCTGTTGTAGGAGACTGGTCACAATTGACTTAATATTGAAATGTCCCGACTCTGCGTGAACATGATTTAGCATTGCTTAGAATTTTTCCATGCCAGAGCAGCCATGGCAGTCTATCCTAGCACTCAGTTATGACTGAGGAAATCATGGAAACCTCAGTCAAAATGTTCAGTAGTAATGAAGAATGCCATCAACCACCTCCCAGATTCGTGAATGCTCTTAAGCTACCACCATGTTAAAGTTCAAATACGCATATCACTGTCTTAAGTTCCTAGATTTGTAATTTTGAGAGATAGTGAAAATAAGAGCAGTCAAGTTAAAAGTCAATCACCTCGCCTACAAAGATGACATGACAAATAGAGCAGAGCTAGGTAACTTTCATGCTGTCTTGAATTTGTTATCATAATTGGTTTGTAGTTACAAATCTTGAATATTTTATAGTTTACTTTTCATGATTATTTTTTATCATATAGTATATGTGGCAGTGAGATAATATAAACATTATAAACATAAATTTATTTAAATTTATTTGTAAGTTGAAATATCGCAATTAAAATAAACAATATCATGGAATTGATTATATAATATAGCTTTTTATATAACATCCAGTTAATGGTGGGAATTTAAATTGAAGTTACGTAACGTTCAATAATTGCCGTATACATTTTAATGATTATTACAGTTATATATACATATAGATTGGTAAACCATTTTAGCAATAAAGGAAGGATTGTGATTTAAATATAAATTCTAATAATATTTTACTAGACTTGAATAGAGTTCTTTCAATATATTTTTTCCCTGTTACATTTAAAAAATACAACAACAAAATCGAATTTCTTTTAAATTGAAACAACAACAAAATTGCATGATCTTAATTAATCTTTAAAATTAATTAAAGTTTGGAAAATCCTCCTTTAGTCAACTCTCAGCCACACAATAAAACTCGCACTAAATGTTAATATAATTTTGCTTTTGTCACAATGGACAACATACATGAAAAAATTTTATTGCAGAAATGAGTAGATGGTACAAAATTATGCTACTCTGAATTTTTTCAGATTTTTTTGAAACCCGGAACTATTTTTAAAAAATTATTGAAAGTCCTGTGATTTCAGTTGGCACCCCTGCAGCCTTAACAAAAAGGATAGAGACTGGACGCCTATTGACGCCTCCAGGGGGCGTGGCCGCACTTCCAATAATTATTTAAAAATAGCTCTGGGTTTCAAAAAAATCTAAAAGAATTCAGAGTGGCATAATTTGGTACCCTCTATTCATTTCTGCAATAAAAAAATTTCATGTATGTTGTCCATTATTGCATTTACATAAAAATGTATTCTGACAACTTTTGTTATTGTTCAAACTAAAATGACAATAGTTTTTTTTTTTTTGTTTGTTTTTTGTTTTTTTTTTTTAGATAAAAGCTTTATGTATATTATTGTGAACGAGTTGCCACGTAACGCTTGCATTGGTTAGTTATTGACATTTTACTGTTGTTTTTGATGAGTTACGGTACATAATAATTTTGTTTGACAAAACAAAAATATGACACAATATTCATGAAATGATGTCATTATGCTATGAGTTTTTGGTATAATAAAATAAAAGAATGATAACACTTGATTTGTGAAATCATATTTAAAGAGGAGTAAAATTGTCATCGCCATAAAATTAATAACAATCTCATAAAGCGCTTATTGTGCCATTTAATTTTGTTCTACACAAACAATCAATGTTAACTTTACATTACATGTGTTGTAGTTTTTACACACATTTTGTGTGTACTGGTTTTGTAATGTTTAATTATTAATAATAAAATCAAACAAGCTTCTACGCACCTCATATACTAAAAGTACGTAAAGAGCTTTTAAATTATTTTTTATAAATAATAAAATTTTGTATAACAAGTTATGTATATATATTGTCGGATTTAAGTATATATTTTTTATATATATATATATATTAGATTTATTAAAAGCATTTTTAATTTGAAAAGTTCACCAAATTGTTGTATATAAATCTATCTCAACAACACACACACATATATATATATACTAATAACATAGATATATATAAAATATTGTTAGAGAAATATTCAATCAATTTTTAAATATAAAAATCTATCAAATTTGATATTAAATTCCTTAATATGACAGTAAGAAAAAAATTGACGATGTTTGTGAATATTATTTTTAAGAAAACAATTTTGCGGTGATTTTTTTTTAATTTATTTTTTTACGAACTTAAATAGTGTGTGCTACAAAGTTATGTCACTTTATTATTTTAAGATGTTTTTGAGGTTTCTTCCGTTTTGAAATATACGTCATAGGTGTGTACATTTTATTGATCAAAAGTTAAGACGGTTGAGGACTTTTCAATATTCTTTTATTAATTCACATTTCCCTCATCGTGAAAAAATATCAGATAACACTTGCAAGTTAGTTTGCTGTATTCATGATATTCAATACAATAAATTGATGCCGTTCTTTATAATTATATCTTAATAAAAATTCATTGTTAATTGAACTGCAAGCTTCTTGTATTCGAATATTGAATATCTTATTCCAATATCCTTCATATTTTTTTTTTATCTTCATAAAAAATACTATACATTAATGGTATCAAATTCAATTTTATTATACTTATCACTCAATAAATTATATATGTATATATAAAAAAAAAGAAAATCACTTACACTTTTCCTATATTATTCAAGTTTCAATACAATTTACATAAAGTTTTTGAAATGCTGCCAAGTTTTGTTATAAACGTGATGATATACATTCGGTTTTCTTGGCAAATTCAAATCATGATTTCGTTGTAAATTGCGTGCAAATGATTGCGCCAGCAAACGTGTGTATTCATTCTTATACGTATTTTTTTTTTATGTTACCCCTTCGAGACGCACAGTGACTGCATGCCAATCGCCGTATAAGTATTCGCACTCGCATACACGAAGGCTAATAACATGTAAAGGTTAGCCAAACCAGCATCTGTCGTGGCATATATATATATATATATATATATATATATATATATATATATATATATATATATATATATATATATACATATGTATGTATGTATGTATATATATATATATATATATATATATATATATATATATATATATTAAACAGGTCGTTCCAAGTCATGAAAAATGGAACGAGTATTCATGTCAAATTCCAATTCTAAAAAAACTAGAAAGATAAAAACAAAATTCTTGGTGATATTATTTAATATTTTCTATAGCTAGGTCTCTATGGCCTATAATTATTACATATTACACTACTATTATATTTGAGGAACTTGCGTTATAATTAGTTGTTGTTTTTTCAGTATGAAGCAGTCTCATAAAAAAAATCAAACAATGTGAAATGAAAGTTAAATGTCAATTTTCATTGATATGACACATAATATAATAGCTTTCATCAGATTTCCCCTTTTTTATGCGTATGTAAAATAAAATTTCAAAATAAAAATAAATACAATGGACAACCTACATGATTTTTTTATTGCAGAAATGAATAGAGGGTACCAAATTATATATGCTACTCTGAATTTTTTCATATTTATTTGAAACCCAGAACTATTTTTAAATAATTATTGAATGTGCGGCCACGCCCCCTGGAGGCGTCAATAGGCGTCTCGGTCCTATCCTTTTTATTTTTGCCAACTCAACTTACAGAACTTTCAATAATTATTTAAAAATAGTTCCGGATCTCAAAAAAATCTGAAAAAATTCAGAGTAACATAATTTGGTGCATTTCTGCAGTAAAATTTTTTCATGTTGTAGGTTGTCCATTAAAAAAAATAAATATTTTTTTCATAAAATAAATTCATGTAATGGCAATAATGTAATATGCTGACATCTCTAAATAAATTTAATGTTTATTACAAATAAAAACATTAATCTTAAAACGAATCTTACTGTTAGTATAAATAAAAGTAATATAATCATTTTGAATTACTTGTAAAGGTAATAAATATAGTAATAAATTATAATAGTTTTATATTCTTTGTACATATAAAAACTAATAAATACACACATTAATTTAAAGAGAGTCAATAAAATAAGAGCTATTGTGTATATAGTAGTGTCGTAAACTCAGTTTCTTGTCTCTTCTTAATGCTAGTAGCGGTGGTTTTTCTCTTTTGTTCTTTAATGCCTCTTGGCCGGCAACTTGGTTCTATAGAAGCCCCCGTGAATAAAACCAAGCAGTAGCAGCGGCAAGACGTTAGAAGAACAAGTGGAGCGGAACGAAGAAAGGACGCCTCTCCCTCCTTAAGTTTTTAAGATGACTCTCATTATGTCTCATTGCTCTGTATTACTTAAAAAAAAAAAAAAAAAAAAAGAGTAAAGAAAATAGAAAATGGTGTTAAAGAATAAGAAATATATATGTATGTGTAAAAATGTTAATATAACTCCTAGACAAGTGTGCAAAATGTTGGCATTTAATATAGGCGCCAAATAAGTATACTATAATTTTTTTTTCTCTCTCCCTCTCTATGGTTAAAGTGTGCTAAGGCAGAATTGTGCTGCTATTTACTACACAAGCGCGTATGGATTCACGCAGAAAAGTTTTTGGCTTTAAGCCAAACGACCAGAGAGAGAGAGCAACGTTATACAAGAGTTCCATACCATAAAACCTCTCCCTGTGCTCCCTCTCTCCCTCCTTCTCCCTCTCTTCACAGCACCAAGGTGTTTCAATAGTTGCACAGGAGGTTTCTTTGTTCAATCCTCGCCACTTCCATGAATCCATAAGAATTAAACAGAACAATTGAAGTAAAATTTAATTAATTTATTTGTATAACCTCTACCATATTTTAACATTAAGGTTGGTAATTTATTTTTTTATTATACTCTATTATTATTACAAAGAATTTCAGTTTATGACTTGTAATATAATAAATTTTCTCTGGGTATAAATGCTTTAAGATTCAAAGCTTATATAAACTCGTTTTTTTTTTCACATATATATATTTCCTTAACAGTCATGTATATTTTCTTCATATCTTTCCATGTATTTAAGATTAAAATTTAAAAAATTTATTTTTTTTATATGAAAACTAAATTAATTGACTGAAATCAAGCTAAGTGTGAGAAATAAATTTATTATAATTGCGTATAGAAAGATAAAATAAAATTTATTTTATTTAAAAAAACATCTTCATATTCATTCTTTTATATGAAAAACAAACACTAACAGCAAATATTAACCTTTTGTTAAATTCATATAATATAGTGTAGAGTAGAGCTTTGTAATTAAATTACAATAATGTACATTAATTTACAGTTCACCAACTACATTAGGTATAAACTTGTTGTGTTACTGAAAGTTAGTCAAAGTAAATTATAAGGCAATGATGATAAATCTGTGTGTTAGAAACTCTAATACCTCTGCGGCACACTAACTAGCTGATTGTGAGGCTCGTTTATCTCAGTATGGTCGGCCTGACAAGAAAACGATGTCGTAGCGATAATCCTCCTTGAAAGTGAAGACCTTCTAGTTTACGTCGTTTGTTTGCTTGGTGATGTTCTAAAAACACTTCGCTAAATACAAGAGTACCATCTTATGTAATGGACAAGCTGACATTATCATTTTTTTATTGCAAATGAATAGAAGGAACCAAATTGTGATACCTTGAATTTTTTCTGAGTCCTGGTATAAGTTTTTTTTTTTTTTAATTTAAAATGCAGCGTTTGGTCCTTAATATAAGGATAGGGCCTAAACGCCTTCAAGAAATGTGTGCGCACTTTCAATAATTTTTAAAGGTAATTCCGAAGTTCAGAAAAATCTGAAAAAAAAAAATTAGAGTAATATAATAAAATGTGGTACCTTCTATTCATTTCTGCAATAGAAAAACAAAAAGAAAAAAAATTAAGCAGGTTGTCGATATTAGTATTTATTATTTTAAGTACTATTATTTTACCTTTGCTGTAAAGTGGAAAACGCAGCTTTTGAAACTAGTCGACACATATCTCAAAAATAGAAGACATCGCGTTATAAATTGAGAGTATTTGTAGTTAGAGACATAAAAATACTGAAAAATCATTTCTGGGCTCAAAGTTCTCTATTTATATTTATAAAAAAATTATAGTCTGTTTTTACAATGGATATTGTACGTAAGCTAAATCCCTACCTGCATGACTTGATTGAGGACAGAGATTTTATAGTGTAGAGATATAGAACGCTTATGGCCAAAATTCTGTTCAAACATCACAGATCTTGAAGGAAGTGCGAGTACGAAAAAATGTGTTCAGCGCAGGGGCGTTCAGATGGCATTGCAGCTGCAAGTTATAAGCATTTGGGGGGGGGGGGGGGGTGCCGGTCGCCATCTGGACGCCCAAATAATAAGTTCTCATTTTCACTTCATCTAGACTTTTTCTTTGGTTTATACGTTAAATGCTAGGAAAAATATTTAACATGGGCGTTCGATCTCTTTACAATGTAAGCTCTTTATTGAGGATCAGCTATCAAATTTGACGGGCTTCCTATCTCTAGCATGCTATTTTTTTAACAGAACTTGTCTGCTCAACCTTACACTGTCTTTACACCTGTCTTATTAGTTAAAATGCTTATTATGTGACATTTCATAAGCTGTTAATATAAAAACTGTTTTCTATTTTAGATCTTTATTTGACGTGCTTTATTTATTAAAAAAAAAAACATCATGAATCCAAAAATCTTCAAGGTAGGATTAGAATATTAAGTTTGGTGGAGCGTAGAATGAGTAAACAGCAAGTAGCGCACTTTCTAGAGAGGTGGCGACGAGGGAGACTAAGTCAGCAGCGTCGTCCTTATACTTGAGCGTGGTAATCCTCAGCTTGACATGCATAACGTCTTTAAATCTCAGTCCTCCTCGTATACTTTCTTTACTACTCTGTCGTCGTCGTCATGTCAAATATAAAGAGTACGTTGTAAAGAGTTGTAGTAAAAATGTTACAAAAGAAAGTTATGACTTAAAAACTCTCCAAGGCATACTTTATTTTTGGTTGCTTCTTGTTTGCAAGTCAAGTTATATAAATCATAAACAAAGAATTTCATACATATAAAAAGATTCTTTTATTTATTAGTTTTTACATGATATTATATTTTTTATTAAAATAATATTTTGTCTACAAACATCAATTTTAAAAAAAAAACTCCTACTGCTTTTCTTGTAGAAATCATGAAATGTCAGTTGCATAGTTACAATATAATATATCCGAAAGGTAAAAATACTTAGATAAAAGTTTAAAATATAAAAATATAAATCACATATTTTTATACTACCAATAGTCAATTTAATAGTCATTGTCAGTTAAAAAGGTTTTGAGCTGATAAAAACAGTCTCATTTTAAAGTTTTTACCTTATATAAGAATACACGACACGGTACAAGTAAAGTGCTGCCTTATCATCTCGCCTAGAGGTTATGCAACTTGTTCATCATCATTACGAACCGGGTTACATATGACCCTTTTTAAAAGGTCATTGCCCCATCTGCACAACCCTTACGGCGATATAATTTTAAACTGCTCCATATATAGAATGTGTGATGACTTGATGGTAGGGGATTTGTATAGGACGTAGGTATACTCTAGTTGTCAGACAGCTAGACGGGGGTGTGCATTGAAGCATGTGCAGATACAACTTGACATGAAGTGCAGGAAATAGGAAGGTCAGTGTGCGACAAATGGACCATAAGTAAGTGGCACCAGCAGCCAAGCTACTTATAGCGTCTTGGCGTCGTCGTCAGTGACTTTATTGTCTTCAATATATATCTTTTGTGTATGTAGCGAGTGGTAGTAAACAAAAGCTACTTGCTTTCAATGTTATATCCTAGATACCATCTTAAAATAGAGACTGTTTGTGTAGAAACACAAAAGCTAGTCAATCATAAAAATTGCTCCTATTTTAAAACTCCTCATTGCTTTTTACTTTGTCATATAAAAGAAGACTTTTTTATTATTATTTCTCTTTGAATGTAAAAGTTCTGATGTTGTAAAGAAATTGTATCTTTAATAGAACAAATTACAAAAAAAAAGGTAATATTAGATTTTTTTTATGTAAGATATGTTTGAAGTAAAATGCAGATGTTACATAGATATCTCAAGAAATATTTTTTATTGAGAAAATAACAAAAATCAAATTGCATGTATTGTAACCGATACATCAAGATATATTATAATGATCAAGTTATAAATTACAGAAGATAAGGTAGTTTAATGTATCAGTTGACTGAACTTTTGTCTTCTTCATCATAAAATTTATTTTATTTTATATAATAACCTATTAAAATTATTATTATTATTATTATTGTAATTAAAATGTAGAATAACTTAGGAGCTCTTCATTAATTACTACTGTAAATTTTCATGAATATAAAGAGATATATTTATATTCAAAATATTTTTAAACATTTTATATGCAGGTAAAAGAAAATCTTTTGTGCTCTAAATATATACTTGAACCCATAATTTCTGCTGTACATTATATATTAAAATTTATTTTGTATTTATAGTTATTAAACTTTAATATAATACTTCTATACGTTATACAAATATACCAGGTCAGATATTTTTTTAAAATAGAAAAATCTCAAGGCATTATAATAATATAAGATAGTGTGGTAAATTTTGAAACATCTTCATTTAATTTATTATAACCTTTATTAAGAACTATTCATAACTATTTTACACATTTTTTTTTATTTATTTTTTTGTTAGCGATGCTATGCTCAATTTTACAATAAGTACAATAAATATAAGAAAAAAATGATAGCAATTAATAAACGAGTTTCAAAATCTGAATAACAAGATGATTAATATTATTTCATTTTTCTGCGTCAATAAATTTGCAAACAAGTATTTCATTTGATTGCTTAAAGAAATAAACGTAAATTAATGTTTTCTTAGCTGATGAAGTGCTTTCTTTTTCCTGTATATTGCAAATAATATTAGTTAGAGATTTGATATTTGTTTTTCTGTTCTACAAATAACATGATTGCTGTGTAATTAAATGAAAATTACTTAATTTAGTTAATTAACCAGTATGTACAGTCGTAGTAAAAATTAATGAGACATCTCGTACGAATAGTACAATGAACTCCTTAATCTTTATGAAGTAAGAGGTGAACAGGAAATTGGCACAATGCAGTATCGACCTCAAAATTTTTATTGCAGAAATGGTGCAAACATGTTATGATTCTCTGATTTTTTCAAATTTTTCTGAGTCCTGAAAGTATTATTAAAAAGCTTTGGCGAGATCTGCAGGTTAGTAAATCATGCTCCTTTTTCGGCTATCCTTTTATTAGGGAGAGGCGGCAGTTGCTGTTGGAAAGTCGTATTTTCAATAATTTTTTTGAAAATACCTTCCGGGCTCATATAAAACAAATCTAGAACAAAAATCAGAGTTAGCATAACAGTTTTCCATGTATCTATTTCTGCAATAAAAAATTTTTGAGGTCGATACTCCATTCAAAACAATCAAGTAAGGCACACGGGTTAACTTTGATTCCTATCATTATTTAAGATAAATGAATATATTTTACATAAAACATAAAATTTTATGTTGAAGAGCAATGTCTTTGCTGAGTATGAATTTCAGTATTTTCAAACTTGTTTTGAATATTTCTACTTCTTGGGCATGCAACCAGTTCTACGTTCATTCATAATTCAATTTAGTCTTCTAATTATAAACGATCTAATTACATTTTCAATGTTAAATTGCTTATCAATATTTTTTATCTAAGTTAATTGTGCATTCATTTGTAATGCATTACTTGCAAATTCTCAACTATTACGGCATTTTTTACGTTATATAACTGAAATAAAGGTTATATAATTATGATCCTGTTAATATTCTCACTTTATATTATTTTATATTGATTGAATTGCTTTTACCAGGTGTGCTTATCATTGTTGATATTTTGCTGTGGTGTGTATTGAGCACTTTGTTATGGTTATAAAATATTTGATCAGCTTATTTGTTTTGTTTTTTTTTAAACGATCGAAAGGTGATAAATAATTAATGAATTATAAACTTTATCATAAATGGACGAAGGTCTTACTTCTTAACGTCTTATGAATATTCAACTTTTTCTATACACCCTCTTATTGGAGTCGTTGAAATACATACTGCTGCATTCTCTGTACGCATGTAGTCAAAATACAGCACACTCTATGGTACTTTGAGTTTAACTATTGTATTAAGAGTCACTCACAAAGGACAAAGGAGCTAATCTCGAAAAAATTATATTAAAATTTAAATATAAATTACGACATTATAACTAAAAATGAAATGCTAATCTTTTCAAAGCTCCAATGTAGATTTCCTTTAAAATTTCAGGACATACAAAATACATTATGTCTTTTGATGAGCGTCTGTTCAACAAAAATACAAAATATAGTTTGCACTGTCTCTAATAATGACGTAAGCGCTAGGCCATGTATTGCTAAAATTTATTTATAGACCCATACGCCATTGGAAGCAGAGGAAACTACCTATTTTTACAATAAATTTGCCATAAAACGTGGTTTTCTTGTATGCTCTTTGATAGTAAATTAAAATCCTACTTAAAACTACATAAAGAGAAGTGGTGAAAGTCTTTTTCATACTTTGTACACGTTACTATATATATTTATACACTTCATAGAAAAAATACAGTGATTATAGCAAGAAAAAAAAATAAATGTCTTCTTTAATATACATAATTTATAGAAATTGTACTTGAAGAGTTTTATAATAATAAAAAAATAATGAAAGCGGTAACACGACAAGTTAGATTGCTGCTACGTGTGAAATTAATCATTGAAAGCAAGAAAAAACTTACTACTCTAAGTCGCATAGTAAATTTAAAGCTCTTACTGTAATCTTTCAAATTCCATCTTCAACACAAAAAAAGAGCAACACTCCAAGTAAAACGATAAATCTTGCTTTTAGAAATAAAAATCTTTAAAAAAAATTCTCTTTTTGTCAAATAATAAAAATTTATAAGTTTAAATAATGTAATAAATAATTTAATATCTTGTTTTTATCATCTCTTTATATGATGTACCGTTAGTATAGTAATAAAATAACAAATATAATACACTATCATACAATTTTATACATTCATCAATATATGTTATGAATACTAAAATATTTATTTATTACTTTTGAGGACATGACCATGTTGCCAGGTCACTTGACATCACACAACAAATTGTAGCCACTTGTTCCATAAGGTCAGTGTTATAAACATTTGTTGGAATGAGGGGTACAATATTTCAGGGGTGGTGGAGTATTTTTTAGGGTATCCACTCATATTATTTTCCATAATACGGATCATTGTAGAAGGTACGATAGTTAGTTAAACTCCTGACGATGTCCTCAGGTTCCATTTCACAGGTTACTGTCGAACTTTTTACGATGATCACGGGAAGAAGTATTTAAATATCCTTGAATTCAATCTCCCTCTTTTTTATTCGCAATACATCTATTGTTTCACTTTCGTCTCGCAGTAAGAGTGAGGGCTGTGTCCCCGTAACGTTAATCAATATACCTGTTCAATGGCTTTTAACCGCAGCCAATCATATGTCGTGGGATCAGGAGTCAAATCCGGCGACAAAAGAGAGAGAGAGACCTTAAATATGCCATAATATCTACAGATGAATTTATTTTAAGAAATATCACTCAAAGATAACAGAAATGTTACAAATCTGTTATACGTTAGCTAAAACATAGTTAAGATGGAAATTTTTGATAAAATGTAATGTTAAAAGTTTACAAACTGATAACTTAATTGTTAATACTCTCTTATATTATAATTTAATAATTATTTTTTTCTGAGGAATTGTAATTAATAATAGTCTTTTGTGATGTCACATGTTTTAATGTTTTCATTGTCTATAACATTATAATCTATTACTTCCTTGTACTTTGAAAGCCAGTGTTTATTTGATAACATAATTAATCATTTATAATATTATTGAATATTAACAACAAATCGATTGAACAACAATATTAAATCCCACTCTGTTTGAAATTTTTTCCTCATTTTAAAATTATGTTCATAATTTAAGCATTTGTTCACCATTGTAATATTTTAATTAATTCAATGATAAATTAATATCTTATTATTATTACTATACAAATGAATACAAAAGGTTCGTCTTTTAATATTAACTTTACATGTAGAACTAAATTAAATCCATTCATTGCAAAGTTCATTCTATTCTGCGATGTTCCAGTCTGTTTCTATAGAAGAACGAGCTTATTTGGCTCCGAATAAGACAAAGATGACTCATTGGGAAGAGCTTCTGACGTCAGCACGGTCTGTTTATAAACACTTTTTGTTCCGATTGACCTTATAGTCATGGCAAAAACGATTTACAAATACACCTACAGAGAAGTATAAAGGCTCACGATTTCGGAGCCCAAATACAAAATGAACCCTTCATAATAATTATGTTCTTTGAGTATTAGAGCCCCGTGTTTGATCATTGCACGAGAATGATGAGAGTTCATTATCAATATTCATATAAGAAACAAACAAAAACCGGCGGATAGTAAAAAAAATATCGCTGATGTAATGAAAATCTAGTTTGAGTAACTATACTCTGTAAACTCAACTTATTGACGGGCAAAGATGGATTCATTAAGGGGGTGAGAAGGAGAGTAGATGATCAGACCCCCACCCCCCAAAAGATCCCAAAATATGTGAATTATCACCATCTGTTAAAATCCCTATTGTGCCTCAAACTACAAATTAACATTGCAACAGAAGATATTGTTACCTCTCTCGCTCTTAAAGAGTATTTTCTAATAATTAATTATAAAACGTATTCCTTCAATTTTTATATAATGCATGCAGAATATACTATAGGTACGCTATAATGTATTATACTCTGTATTATTCAACATTGTTAATTAAAATTGGTTATTATTTGGACTATAATTATTTTAATATCACCTGTATTGTTTGCGGTTGTAATTAATTACATCGAATCAATAATGACACTAATAAAATTTATATTGTAAAATCAAACAGATATTATATTATTTAGATAATAATTATAATTTATTTACAATATTTTACTTCTTATACCCCTAGTTGACGATTATACATGTATAATAAAACGTTACAAGTAAAACTTTCTCTAACAGCAGAGAAACTTTATATTAATAAATTTGGCCACGAGCTGCTTCTGTGCGATACAAGGCTGCTGTCAACAGGTGTGGGCGGCAAGACAGCGTATGAGAAGGTGCAGGGGTTGTCTTCCTCCTACCACTGCTAGGGGCTGTTGGAAAAGAGGAAGAGGGAGGGATTACTCGCCTAACCCCACCCCCCTCACATTTAATACCACAGAGCTGAAACAAAAAGCCCGGAGATGAGTCTTCTCTGTTGAGAGATTAACGCTGACAGAAGCTTTATATTAGAGCAGCCATCATCTCTAAACCTTCTCAAATATTTAACTTTTGATCTCTCTCTCTCTTTTACTACAACCGTAACAGCTTTACATTTCTATTTCAAATATAAATCTTGAAAAGTATATTTCATTCACTCACTACTTTGCTTACATAAAAAAAAAAAAAAAAAATGTAAAATATCGATCCTGTACATTGCAGAATATAAATTTATTATTTTAAAAAAAAATTTATAGACATGAAATTTATTTCATATTTTTCTAACGTTAACAAAAAATGATGAAAATGTTAAGGGAAAAAAATCAAATGCCAATTTCATAAGCAAGATTCAAGATTCAAGATAGGTTTTATTTCATCTCATTACTTTTCCAAACGCCTGAATGGTAGGCAATTTTTCTAGCAGGAAAGTTGAACTGGTTGCATAAATCAAACTGCTGCAGGCGTACATTATTCTCCGCGCGGGATTATTAACATTCAAGCATTAATTAAATATCTGTATGCCTTTTCTTCTTAATTCTTCACGAATGAATTATCATTTATTTACTTTCTCACATTTTTATTGCTAATTGCAGCGTGTTAGAAATCAAAGGAAAATTAAATTTAGCATGTAACATGGTACACTGTCGCCTCGGATAATTTCCCTTTCTTTTTAAACACAATCATGCCCCATAAGAATAACACAGGGCATTGTGATTAACAAAGCTGCAAGTGGGAAATTTTCCAAGGCGACGAGTGTACGTAAGCAAAATAGGGGTAAAGTTCGTGATACTTCCTCTCTTTTTTCAAGAACTAGAGAAAAAACATTTTACATTAGCAATTTAAGTGACTTAGTTTCTGTAACATAGTAAATTAAAAATGGAAGTAAAAGAGCAAAACGTTGTTTAAATGCTAATTACATTGCTATAAATGTTTTATTTAGTCAAGGATATAACAGTTTACACAAAGTTACTAATTTCTGTGACCTCTCTTCTTCCGTCACGTATATAAAAAAAATTGTATTTATATAGTAGTGAATAAAACACGAGTCGTTAGTTATGTTATATGAGACTTTTAGCATGTGCTTTGTCTGAATGAAGTGATCTCATTAGTTGATAAAAAAAAAGTTGTTGTTTTTAACAATACGTAAAAAAGCTTCTACGGAGTTATCGCATTGTATATAGTAATACATGTCATGGCACGCTCGGTAAACGAAAATAAAAGTACTTTCGGAATTAAGCAATTATTCCTCGTTATGTTTTAATGAATTGTTTTAAAAAAAAAACATCATCTGTTTCATTAGGTGCTATGAAATTTAACTTATAATTGAGTTTTAATACCTTTAAAGGATCTTTGTGATATATGCTCAGAGGTATTTTTTTTAATGTAACTCCAAATATAAGTCAATGTATCCTTGTATTAAATGTATAGTAAAATTATTTTTTATTTTCACCGGATTGCTTCAACTTTGTAATCAGTATAGGACAGATATAGGTTAAACTGTAGTTTTATTTTAAATTACACCTCTGCAATCTGGTGCATTAAACTTTTTTCAATCTGTTTTTATTATAAAATAAAGTACTTTTAGATTATTAAACTAAATTAATTAATTAAAACATTCACCTTGTATATTTTCAAATAAAAAACATACGTTGAGATGTTATAATTAATAAACTTAAACAAATTTTCTTAGTTGATACATTTTGTGGTAAAAGAGTTTTATGATATAAAAGTGAGGATGGGTTTTACGTTCACCGCTGCACAGTGCACAAGCAGACGGATACTGAGCTAACAGAGAACGGAACACAAAACCTTCTTGTAGCTAGGAGATTTCTGCAGCAGCAGCAGCTAAGGGAGGTCTAAGCACGACGTACAGTACATGGAGAGAAGGGGGAGGGGTGAGGGGGCATCCGGGCGGGTGCGAGATTTACTGTCCCCTGCAGACACGAAGGGGGCGGAGGTTTTTGCCGGCGTGTCGGTGATGTATTGTCCGAGTTGTGCTGCAGCCTAGCTAGTACACATACAGTGAGTCAATGGGGCGTGGTGCTGAGGCGGTGAACCGTGCTCAGAACTAGCTCACTTGTGTGCCTTGCAATAACAAAACTATTGGGTAATAACAAAATTCAACCCTTCGAAATATTTAAATTGAATTTTTTTTCTAATTTTTCAGAAAAATTAATTTTTTTTATATTCAAATATTTATAAAGAGAAAAAAAAATGTCGGTGTGAAGTCAGTTGTAATTGTTTTTCTTATCTCTTATTCTATCACTGTACCTAGAAAGTTAATATTCAAGTGAGATTGATAAGTTCATTTAAACAGTTTTAGTATTTTCTCATTGTTTGCTGGTGTGAAAATTTACTACTTTTAAACTTTAATTTATTATTTCACCTTTCTCTTTATATTAAGTGTGTGAAATAAATTTTAATTTTAACCACTTTATTTAATGAATTAATGTTAAGAGTTGCTATTTTTCACATTTTTTTGTTTAACTTAACACTTTTTATAAATTTGTTTCTAAATAAAGATAAAGCAATGCTAAATTTTTGCAAGGACATGTCCCAGTACTTATTTTATACAATGCAGCAAAATATTGTTTAAAAAAAATGTTATATAAATGTGAAGATTTAGTAATTCAATTTTTATTTTTATGTAAAAATATAGTAAAAATCTAACTCTGGACTTGATATACAGTATATTATATAAATGGGGCTACATCCGCTATATGCTATATATTATAATGAAAATACCATCCCTTTAATTGTCATCAAACTTTTAAGTAAACGATCTTCAATATTTTGAAATTTCTTTCCTTTGTTCTTTGAGTATAAATACCAAAATAAATCGTACAATTTATAAAATTAATTTAACTTTTCCTTATAATAAAATATATATATGTTCTTATAAGGAAAAGTTAATATTATACTTTTTGTACAAGGAAGTAAAAAAGAAAATTGTAATAATGAGTATTATAAACATTAAATTTGCTTTGTATAAATATTCGTATTTCGGTGTCAAAGTAATATAATATAATTAACTTAAGTCTTCATATCTTCATATATAATTGTATACGTATTATATATAAATGTGCCTATATTATGAAAATACCATCCCTTTAATTGTCATCAAACTTTTAAGTAAACGATCTTCAATATTTTGAAATTTCTTTCCTTTGTTTCTTTGAATTTTAACTTAGATTAATCATTGAAGATTCGTATTTCAGTGTCATGTTTGCCGTGACGAAGTGTTCTCCGGTTAGCGTGACTTGTGGTGAAGTTGGGGGAAGAGGGGGGAGCGACAAGGGGAAGGAAGGGACACTTGAGGGCTTCCCGCCGGCCTGCTTGAGATTTGTGGTATCCTTGGCAGGCTTCCTCCCTTCCCCCTCAAGTAATTGTTTCACTTCAAGATTGTGTACAACGTTGTAAACCATCAAGCAAGGCGTTATATTAATATTCATTAAACACTAAAAGTGTTGTATTTACCAAAATAAATCGTACAATTTATATAATTAATTTAAATTTGTATTAAATAGTATATATTTTTATAAGGAAAAGTTTATATACTTTTTGTACAAAGCAGTAAAAAAAGAAGTTATAATGAGCATAACAAACATTTGATTTGTGTAAATATTTTATATATGATATAAAACGTCACATGAAATATATGTGTATAAGTATATACTAGCTGTGTATGTATGTATATATATATATATATATATATATATATATATATATATATATATATATATATATATATATATATATATATATATATATATATATATATATATATATAACTATATATAAAATAACTGAAGAGAAAAAACCTTTTTAATGTCTAAATTAGAATAAATAGCTGGGCAATTAGAGCAAACTTTTGCTTTTTTGTGTGTTTAAAAAACATTTAATGTAGCTGACAATAGGAATAAATTTAACAACATGATTGCCAACAATTATCTAAATGTACTTTCAGATAAACTAAAATCAATAAGAGCTTACTTGTAATTAAGTTGCGTACACGTGCATGCATGCGAAAGCAATTGCAGCGTTACCTAATTGTTTCTGATGACGTCAGCGGGTTCCGCCAGCAAGAGTACGATTATATAATAATACGCCAGTGAGTTACATTGTCACGATCATGTTGTTAATATCGATAACGGCTATAATTACATTATATCAATTATGCATTACCTCGAAACTCAATTTTTATGAAGGAAAATGGTGAAAAACCAAGCTTATAAAAACAGTCTATATAATTATTTCAGCAAACATATTATATAAATTAATATGAGTTTTGCTTTTTATCACAATTCCAAAGATTCCTCCTGAAAATCCTAGTTTGTTAACATTTATTTGCAAAGAGTTTTAAAAAAACAGACTCAATTAGACTATAATAATAGATGTATATAGGGAAATTATCTTTGCTACCTATTACTTGCAATATTAAATTTATCCTCGAGAGAATAGTGGAAGGTCAATAAATTTTCTAGAAGGAACGCATATTATATTTCGTAATACTAAAAGTTTGTACCCCAAAATTAACGTTGCGGGATTAACCCTCACTATTTGTGAATGCTAGGACAGTGCTGATTGTTGTTGTTATTGTTGCAGACGATGCCGCCCCTCCAGTGAGCCAGAGTGTAGATGGTTTCCTCAACTTCTCGGCCATCTCCCGCGAGCACATCGGCTGGTACAAGTGCTCGGCGGACCACCTGCTGGGCCGCTTTGCTTCCATTGGCTACTTCCTTAACGTCAGATGTGAGTATACAAGACTTGTTTGAGAATAGGCCGTAATTAGCCATGCACCCAAGCACAACGTATTACAATTCTAGCATGGAAATGTTTTTAAATGTCCCAAGTAGACTAAATATTTTCAATATTTCCATAGCGGGGAGGGATAAGCGCACTGCTTCAATATCGTATGGTAGCCATGTTGGTGGTAAAATATTTATTGAAAATTTCTGTCTTAAATTAATAATTTTTCATTTTTCCTTCGCACAAAAAATAAATAATGAACCTCTTTTGAAGAAATGCAAGTGGACTATACATAAGTTAATTTCAAATGTTAATTTTTAAATATTGTTCAGTACATTATTATAATTGTATGATAATTCAAATAAATTAATTATTTCTTCCAATAAAAATATAAATAAATATTAGTTAAAAACTTATGATGATTAATATATTATTTCATTGTATAACATTCTAATCATTCTTCCATATAACGCTTCTCTAATTGTAATCAGGTGTTCATTCAAGTGGATAATTTCTACTAACTTTTTATCAATGTATGTTCTCTCTTGTTTCCGTTAATTGATTGATTGAGTTTTATTCATCATATTTATTCACACGTACTATTTATAAATTCTCTCAAATATAAACATACCCATTTGCATTCATGAAAATTAATCGAACAATTTTCTATTGTCATTGCGTCGGAAGGCAGTGTAAAATAATATAATTTATTTTTTTGCCGGTTTAAATTTCCTATCTAGAAATGAAGTTATTACCCCGCGTGGAATTTTAGTGATGAAGGGAGTGCCAAGCCAACACGAAGTGATGCTAAATTCTATAATTGACTTTATTTTGTGTATGTACAGATTAAACCAACTAAAAAGTAACATTTTAGTACATGATGTATGTATATTTATTTTGGTAATTTAGTTAGAAGCTTAGCGTAAGTTTAAGTATTTTAAAATTAAATTTTGTCATTAAAGTAAGTAATATTGTCTTAAAAAGTTTATACTAACTTAATTTCACTTACAATTAGTTTAAAATCGTGAGAAAATATTAACTTATTCTTCAAATACATTAAATTTTTGATAAAATATAGTTGCTTTGAATATTTACTACTTAGCAGCTTATAATTTTAGTATTGCTGATTTTACTTATATAGATGTATAGATGCACTTTTAAGTGCATCTATATAAAGCGCCTCAGCTTGAATTTTAACAATAATTTCCAAAATTGAAACAATGAAATTTGAAGTCCTTTTAAAGCCAGTCTATCCATCCCAGGATTTGTTTAATTTAATTGAGGCAAAATGTGGTAACTTTGTCTGGATGGTCGGTATTGTCATCAATAACATTCTATATTTAGACTGTAAAACAACAAACAAACTGCTGGACTTATTATCGGATGCTTACCACCACAGAAGCTTAACGGCTCGTCGCTGCCGGTCCTTCACATTGACAGGTTAATTATCGAGCGAGAGTGGATGGGCACCAATCTCGTTAACCGGTCATCGGGTGCTGCTGTGCATGGGTCAGGCCGATTACATTAGCAAACCCACAGCTTCATTTTGAATAGCATCACTTCACTCATCGCGGAACAAATTAAATGACATCAATTAAAATGCTAGTATATTTTTTAAACATAATCTGGCATCTGCATTCTTTCGAGACTCTTGTTGAGGTTCCAAAAAGCTGCAGTTTACAGTTTCTTGAATAAAAGCACATGACCCATTTAAATACCACGAGCAAGGTGCAGACGCCACCACCGGGGTTAATAGGAAATACATGTTTTCAGACTGCGATACCCGCGGGCAACTTGCATACTATTTTATTTCCCACAGTAAATTATCAATCAATACTTTTCTATTAGATGTGTTGTAAAAATAATATAACTAGATAACAATTTCATGAATTGTATTGACTATTTTGTTTTTACATATTTTGATAGTATCATGTAAATGCGCTTTTACATTAATTTACACTGCCATGTAAAAATTTAATACGTGAATCATATTGCAGCTATCATTTGTCAGAATTTCTCTTGGCAAAAAAACACCGCAATAGAAAAAAAGTAGGCATTAATTTTTAATACTACGTTGAGTTTGCGTGCAAACGAGTCGTTAATAAAAACATAACGCTGGCAGCGGGAGCACGTTGCAATTCTAGATAAGGACATTCTCGAGTGACCCTCGCATTTCACCAAGCTTAATTCGTAATAAACATTAACTCCGTTATTATGTATGCAGAATTTTGTATCTGTTTCCTTTTTGACCATTAAGACTTGAAACCTTAATATATAATAGAAACCCTATTAAATTAACTGTAAATTTTATGTAGGAAAATTATTGTTATTTTAATTTTCCACTAAAAATATTCAAAACTTAAAATTATAAAAAAAAATTCCAGAACGATTTTTTGTTTGCTATTAATAATATCGTATCCATTAATTTTAATTAATTTTTGGTACTCCCTAGAAAACATAGACGTCACATAAAATTTCACATTGCATAAAATTGAAGCACGGTTTATAACATCTCTATGTCATTACTGTAATGTAGTTCCAACGTTTTTCATAAAATATAATATATTATAGTATTTTTTTTATATAATATAGAACAATGAATAAACTGATCCCTGATAATACGCAATGTTGTGTCGTTGTTTAAAATGTAAAATAAACCTGCCAGTCTATTGTTATATTATACATTACAATGAAGCACAATATTTTTGTATACTGATGACCTTCATTAAAATACAAAAATATAAAAAAACATTGTCAAATTAAATATATATATAAAATTTATAACAATAAACACTTTTTTTGTTAAAATTTACACAATGGATGTGCCATAATTTACATATTAAAATAAAGTTAGGTCGATATATTTTATAATATATTACGTACATACAGTTAAATTGAAAGAGGGTATTAGCTATAACCTTGCACTTACATATAATAATAAGTGCAAGAAAACACGTTCATCCTAATTAAATGCATAATTATAGTCAGTTTTGTAACATTCTCTTGCATTTATTCATTTTTTTAAAAGTAAAACTAATACTAAACTTGTGTTATTGTTTCATTCCGTCTGGTATATAGTATTACAAAATTATCGTATTAAGGTGCTTTTCCATGGAGCGATGTCGAGCGGGGCTTGACGGGGCGAAAAAAGCGCACTTACTTCAATGTCATATGGTGGCCATGTTGATGATAAAATCGCTCCCCGCAGAGCGAAGAAATGCCGAGCCTCTGATTGGCTGCAGCACGCGATTTCTCCGCTCCATGGAAATGCACCTTTAAGCAGCTACTCAGGTGCTCTAATCCCATCAAGTATAATATTGACCGGTAGAAACTTTGTAGAAACTTCAAATAGTCTTATTAAATACAATGCTGATTACGTCCGATATAATCATCTTGTTATATTTAAACTTGCCATGAAGACCTTTTGAATGCATCATTTTTTTACTTGGAACTTACATTATACAATTTGTATAGGACAAAATTAGTACATAAAACTATTCTATAATTAACAACTAAATATCTCAAGACAGCATGAATTTTGCCTCCGCTGTTTGTGGGTTTTCTCTATGGAAACCAAGTGAAATCAAAATTTGTTGATTGAGACTTAATCCCACTAAAATTTGCAAATCTTCTTATTTCTTAATTGGAGTTGCAGCTTTAGAAAATCGTAGGAGTATATAAATTTTATGCTACTCTTATAGGTATAGTATATACATCATATACCGATACATGCAATACTAAGTAACCGTGTATTTCTGTCATTACTATTTTCTCTTTTGTAAATTTGCTAACTTTCCCTCGTTGAATGGACGACCTTGGCACGTATGTGACGTCACGTGTTTTGCAGACGAGCCCGAGCTGACTCAGCAGCCACCACGTCAGGTGGAGGTGAGCCTTGGTGGAGGAGTGACGCTGCAGTGCGGGGGTGGCACGGCGGCGGCGGGGGGAGACCTGCAGGCCGCGGCGGCAGCGGCGGCAGCGGCGGCGGCCAACTGCTGGGGGCGGGTCACGGCCGGGGGAAGGCTGGAGCCTGCCGGTGTGGGCCCCGACCTGCGACTTGACAACATCTTGTACGAGGAGGCGGGGGCATACCGGTGCGTACCGGCAAGCAGGCCTGACCTCTCCGAGCGACGAGCACTCACCCCGCCTGACATTGAAGTCGTCGTTACCGGTAAGTAAATTTTAACAAATAATTATTAAAAAATTGTAAATAATTGTTGTTTAGTTATTAATCGGCAATTTTTTTCATATTTTGTTTCTAAACTCTAAATAAGGCCAAACACGCTGCGTCATCATAGTAATATGTATCGTGTTTTATACGTAGAGTTCTTAATGTTAAAAATTGGCATTCTAAAGCATCTATTCCAATTTTTAACTTAACGAACTGTACATAATATACTGTATATGCGTATTAAATGATTATGGCTATGGAGTTTTGCAGTGCTCACAAATCTGAAAAAAACTACAATACATTACTCGGAACTTCTTTACCAATGTTAGCAATAAAAAGGTATGCACATTGTCTATTTTGCTCATGGCATTCATGATTTAAAGTGCATATAATTGTTAAGAAATGTATCTCCAAGATTGCTGCATTTATATCAGTGCATAGAATACAGTTTTAAATACTGTATAATTGTAATCTCATTTTGCTGCAATTTTGTTTCCCATTTGCAGTGAGAAATCTCTCGCCCAAGAAAAATAAAAAATGAAGCTTAGGGCTTATTTTCTTTAAAGAAAGCAGCTCTTAACTGCAAATTGCAGTCTTAATGAGCGCTTTAACAGCTTAGAGTTTCTTTGTTATACGGCTATGTATAATTGCATTTTTCTTGATTGCAAATAAATATTCAGTAGTTGTGCGTACTTATGTTTTAAAACTATTTTTAAAACTTTTAAAACTAGTTCTATTTTAGACTAAATTACTATTTTAATAACCTGCAAAGTTTCATAATCGTGGGGAAATTTTGAAGGTAAGAAAAATAATATTCCAAGTACTTCAATCTACTTAAAATGGGTTTAAAATCCTGCAAGACTTATACTTGACAAGGATTTTGTTTAATTCCGTTTAAATTAATTCTAAATATAAATTTAAATCCCTGAACATAACAATATTATAAACTTGACTCGATGATTTAATGTACGAGTATTTTGTGGGAGCTGCTAGTTAAGTATTACCTCAAACCAAACCCTTGGTAAGTGGTATTACACGTTTAATAGAGTATCAAATTGAGTGAATTTTAAAGTCTACTTAAATATTGTTGTTAAAGTACTTTAATGGCAATATCCTTCATTCTCTTCTTCTTCTTCTTGATCCGTTTCTGAGAATAGCCCGAACAGGCATGCACCCAATACTAGTTTTATTGTTCTTGTAATTAACTAATTAAAGTTAAGGAGGGGCTTGTAAAGGAGCTATCCTTCATTATCGGAACTTCCCTTAAACGCAAATTATTGACGCCACAGACACCTACCAATGAAAGGGCTTTTCCAGGTGGTCAAACTTTCCAACAATGTTAAAAGAAATGCGCGAACAAAGTTTAGATTTTTTCTGATTTATTATCTTAAAAGGACAAATGAACTTTTATACTAATGTCAATAAAGTTATAGTTTTCTATCTTGCTTCATTTATAACAACCTGAACTGGATTACGTTTTATTATAACTTTTTGTAAGTCCGTATGTAGCGTAATTTCTTGAAAGTATTAAAAAAATAGGCAGGTTGTCAATTTATGTCTCATATAATATTAAAAAAATCAGTTTTTTTATAGAAAAATTATATCTAATAGGTGCAGATGGTACAGTACAAGAAATAATGTTAGTAAAAAAAAAATTGTTAGCAGATCTTCAGATTTATCTTACTTGTTTTAAAAGTTCAATTAATCAAGAAATAATTTATTAAACCAATTTACTGTCACTCCAAAATATAAAAATTCTTGTTGAACTGAACATTTTCAATGTTATATTTTATAGCAACATTTATACTTTATTAATCATAACATCATATAAAATTCAAAATAAAGTTTATTTTGATTGCGAATTTAATCCATGATGAAGTAATTTAATAGCATGTTAGTCGAGATATAAGTATTATTACTACTTCTAAAGTTAAATGCATTCTCATCAAGAATCATTGTTATCTTCTCCACTGAAAATGTGACAAAGCGCCTCCGGAGGTGACGACGATTCTCGTTAATGTACACCCGCCAATCAGGTCGCATTGTACGTCCTTTAATGTCCTCTCAGCTTCATCATCGTTTTACCGTCTTCTTCAAATGACGACAAAAAGAAATCGTAATTACTTTTAGAAATGAGATTTTTTTTTATTAAGTCACTTGCACACTATCGCTTTGCTTGATCATCTTGATGTGAGTTTGTTCAACATAAAAAATTTACTCTGCAAGATTTAATTTAAGACCCTGCTAGATATGTAACTCGGTCGGTTTAGATGCTGAGGTGAGATATTACTATTTATTGTAATAGAGGGCATCCAAAATTTTCGAAAATCTTGGGAACAAAAATCTTGAGGTTACCGACTTATGCCACGCTGATTTTTTTTTTTTTTTTTTTGTTTTTTTTTTGTTTTTTTTTTTTTGCAGATTTTTCCAAGTACGGGATCATATATTCAATCATTAAGTACAGCCCCTGGAGGCGACCTTCGGTCCTTAATGAAAGGATAGGGCTTTTTGCTCCAAATGGGCTTGTCTGCAGTGCTTTCTATAAATATTTTAAAGATTTAAACTGAAAAAAGAAAAAAAAAAAATTGAGTAGGTATTCATTTCTGCAATAAAAAAAAGCCACGTAGATTATCAATTGTGTCTTATTCTATAATAGTTCTAAGCAGCTCTTCCTTCATTTTCAAGCAGCCTTATAATTTATATTATTGACCTGCTTATAATGAATGTAAACCTCTTTGAAAATAGAAAAAATATTTATATTTAGTACTACTCTCAATTGTTTGTACGCTGAAATTAGTGCTACTCTATGTCATGAATTTAATCGATACTTGAGAAAAAAAGGGGAAAAAATATGTTTTTTTTTTTATCAATATAAATGAAATAAAAGTGAAAGGGTATAAAAGCAGGTTTAATAATATAGAATTCCATCCATATGTCTAGATCCATTTCTCAAGTGCTGAGCAAGCACGCTGAGAAAAAAAAAAAAAAAAAAAAAGAGCGTCGTATTTACTGGATGGATTTTCTCTTGCAGCAGTAATGTGTACCAAGCAAGTTCCATGTTATTTTAAGAAACCCATTTCTCTGCACTGAGCCATTCGATCATTCCTTCAGATATCCTTGCGGCTCCATCCATCACCTAGCTGACAGATGGTTTTACCCGCGAGATTGCTCGGACTCTCATTAAGTCAGAAAACGTCTTAATTACACCATTGGATTAAACACTAGTGGCTTTCCTTACGATCAATATAAACAAAATTATAGCAAAGTATTCAAGTGTTTCAAGATACTCACATTAATTCACACTGAATTATTCATTTTATAGTAGATACTACTTCTATCAATTAAATTTCAACAAACAAATTTGAAACAACCTAAATGCCATTTTTTCACACTGTATTAATAAATTTATTGCAGTTGTAGAAACTAGAAAGTCATGTTACTCTAAACTATTTAGAACTGGAATGAATTAAACATAATAATAATTAGGGAATTACTATCTGATTTCAGACATATATGGTATCCCTAATTCACATTGAAATTTGTTGTTAATTATATTGTCTGATTCAAAACTTAAAAAAAAAATACATACAAATATTGCATATAAAAAAAAATACACACAAATATTGCAAATACAGTTACCACTTTCAAAAAAACTGACAAATTCAAAGCAACACAATATTTTTATTTCTTGTGTATCAACAGAGTTACTATGAAGTATAAAAAAACACAATTTCTATAAGCTTTTTATTGTGTATATAAAAAAAATTATGTAGTGTTTTCAAGCAGAAGTTTTCAAAAAAGTTAATTCTTTTCATTTGTTGACTAAAATTGCTATTATTTTGCAACTAAAATTAATAATAACTGTGCATGTTGTTTAAATATTGCTGTTTGGATAAATTTGCTCATACATAATAAATCAGCAACATTATGAGTTAATATAAATATTATGCTTACCACAGTGTCCTACTTTCTGTTGTATTAATGCAAGCATATACATAGATTTCAATATTGATAGACTACATTATAATACGCTACAGTAAATATAAAATACATCATAATTAATCAAATGTACCATAAAGCAATATTGAGGTACATTATATAAAATCATATTTATCATAATTATTATTTTAACAAAATATTTTAATTCTCATGCTTTTTTACACTATACTAAAAATACAGTATAAACAACTTAGAAAGGAGCTTTCAAGAGTAATTATTATATATTGAAATTAATAAAAAAAAAGTGCTTTGAGAAGATCGAGTTTCATTTTCAAATCCATTCTCACCTATAATGTTTTTTGTTATGTTGATGAGTATAATTATTATGATGGCTTAAAAAAAAGTGAAGAAATTTTCAAAAGAAACTCCTCCAATAATTTTTTTAACATATTTCCCAGAAAATATGGATATTTATTACATGCATCTCACTATCATATACAACTTTTTTTTTTTTTTTTTTACTTAACAATGGTCAGTATCCATCAGAAAAATTATATAGTCGCCATGTTCGTTTGCTAATTTTGACTCCTGCTACAACCACCGCACATTGGCGCGCAACCCTTCTGCGCTCGTTTTTTCGGCTCAAAGTCAAAACACTACTACCGCGAAATTCTTTAGATGCTCTTTAATTAAACTGACCCAAGGCAAATAATAAAATTTTTATAGCAGCAAACGTAAAAGGTTAGTGCCAATACGTAATTTTAAATTTGCAAACATAACTTATTTAGAGGGTTAACAATAAGCGATCGAAAAATTGCTCCTTATAGGATCTTACGTGCGCTCAATCTTTTTTTGTAAGTAAATAGGAGGACAAAGGATTGGTGATGTTATCATGGATGCTGACCATTAAATAACATTGCAAGCTGCTCAACAACAAGACAACAATAAGTGATTATTTTTACGCGGGTCATTTCAGTCATATATTATAGTATACAAATTAATGACTATTAGTAATTAATCGAATACACTGCCATTGAGTGTACTAATTCCAAAATGCCCTTCTTCAGATGTCAAGAAGGTTTATTCTTCACTTACTTGTTAGTAAATAAAATATTTTTTGAAAATAAATGAGCTTCATTTTTATCAGATGACTGAAGATGTTTTCATTGAAGTAGAAGTTAAGAAAGTCGTCTTTTGAATACTAATTACGACATAATTTACTAATTTGCACGTTTCGTGCTGGCATAAATTGAGACAAGGTTTTCCTCTTTATCATTATTTAGCTGCGGGGCACGCACAAATAAATACATTCTCGAATAAAGGTGCTTTTCCATGGAGCGATGTCGAGCGGATCTTGGCGGGGCGAAAAAAGCGCACTTGCTTCAATTTCATACGGCGGCCATGTTGGCGATAAAGTTGCTCCCCGCAAGACGAGGAAATCCTGAGCCTTTGATTGGCTGCGGCATGCGATTTTCTCGCTTTCCCCGCTCCATGGAAATGCACCTTTATACGAAGTTTATTATTTTTTAATTTTTTTTTTTTCAAATCTGGTTTAACCAATTTTGTTATGTTATTATAAATTCCATGAAGTTATAAAATGTTTTTTTCTTTTTTTTTTTTTTCCTTGCCTTCAATTTCTCATATTTTGTGTAATTTAAAACCTAGCTTTCAAAAATTTACAAATTATTTATATTTTCGTAAACTCTCTACATTACAATAATATCCTTTAATCTTTTTGTAAAAAAAATATTATAAAATAATCTAAAAAATAAATAAATAATCAGTAATGTCTTGCTTTTATGGAAATTTGAATTCTAATTCTAAATTCTAGCTTTGTAATTAAATTATGTTGGTTAAAAAACGATTTTGTGATACCTTTCAAACCTGGGTGGTGGGTGGCCGTATTCTAGCAATCCACGTAACGTTTGCCTAGTTGTGACTGAGAAAACCATGTAAATTTCAACCAGGATGCTATCAGTCCAATCACCTCCTAGATTGGTGGGTTCGGTGGCTGGGATCGAACACACGAGTCAGATGCGTTATACTGCGTCAAGTGGTTGATTACAGCAAGTACTTGAGAAACAAGAAAGCTCTTTGTTGTAGACAGGCTGTGCTCGGTGCTTCCCCCCTCCTCCGTACCTAGGCAACTTGCTCGAGGCTGACACACACGCACAACGCCGCTCGCTTAATTCTAACGTGATTGCCTCCCGAGACTTTCAAGCCAGAGGCACATAGCGTGTACACACAAGAAAAGCGTGTCGTCTAAATTCATGTAAGAACCACAGTACGATAAGATAAAGTAGCTTAAAAATAAAAGATAATATTTTAAATAAGAAAAATTGTATTTATGGTAAAGTCCAAGTAATTAATTTTATAACATGTAAAATAATTATGTATAATTTATATTTAAAGAAAGATCAAATAACATTATAAGGAATATAAGGTAAAATAATGAACACTTCAACTTTCAAATTAATACTCTATAAAATGTAAAACATAAATATAACATATCATTTTTAATATACAGTATAATATGTATTTACTAGATTCTCTACGTATAGAATTTTATATGAATAGAAGCGTGTTTGGATGGGCGTATCTAAGCTTTATACAAATGCCATTCATACATTAAGCAGCATTCACTTCAAAATTAAAACTGCCCTCAAAGGTATTACAAAGGTATCATGTTGTCAATAGCTTTTATATAAACTTCAAAGCGGGTGCCTTTAAAATGTCAAAATGTGTACTCGAAATGAAATGAATGGCCAGTGTGTCTGAAATTAAGTAAGCCATGCATGTGACTTAAAACAAAGAAATTTAAAGAGGCAATTTTTATTTTTGTTTATAATATACATTTGAACAGTAGGACTTCTCATTGTCGCTACTATAATATGATGTGCTATGCTAATTCATAAACCCTACATAAATAGTTAAGTACACACTTTCAGTATATACTTATACAACACTTTGGAACAGCTCAAACTTTACCCTCAATTATTGGAATGCAAGTAAAAGAGATAATTTTTGTAATATTAGGGAAGGTAAAAGAATAGAATCCTTCCTCCAACAAAAATTCACCAAGTGAACATATTGGGCGCGATTCACTAAGCATGCAGTTAACCAGGTTTCTAACCACGTTTAACTATACCTGTTTTACGTGTTAAACCACCTAGTTAAACGTTGTTAAGCTAACCGTGGTTAGAAACCTAGCTAACTGCTTCGTGAATCGCACCCATTATAGTCAACGTAGATATTGCTGTCGTTATTTAAATAAATTGATTTATAGTCAAAGTTATGTAATGTTCCTTCCGGAAATAATAGGAAGTGAGAGGTTTCTGGTCATCTTGTTCATGTCTGAGTATTGAAAATTTGCATACTATTTAGTATATCTTCTTACGATCCTGTAGCCAAGAGTTCAAAATGCAACAAATTTTAAGGCTAGAAACCTCTTACTTACGGGTACTTCCAGCGGGAATATAAAATTAATTTGACTTTATGTTATGTTGATAGTAATATTATTTTTATATGAAGGTTTTTGTTTTGACTTGTATAAGAAAGTATTCTTACGTTTTTAAAGTATTTTGATAGTGCATGTAAAGGTAAAAATAAAATTTTAAATTAAGTTAATCATTTTTGTGGCGTGCTTCTAAGGACAGGAGAAGGTAAAGAGACACCAAATACCTGTCCTGTGCTTGCGTGATCTGTCGCAGCAACCATGTGGGGGAGAGGATAGTAATTAGTATATTGTTAGGCACATGCGTAATATTTTAAAGAAAAACACAAATACATTAAAAATTTGTTATTCCGTAAAGTCAAGGGACCCAGGAAACCCTATACCACGCAATGCTAATTATTTTTGACGGGACCACAATATCCTTTACTCAAAATAGAGTTTTACCTAACAACAAGTTGCGTAATAACGAGTTGTTACTGTAGATTGCGACTACAGGTATATAATATACACACTAAATTATTAGATGCTGAATTGGTTTCAGTACTTGATGTCAGTACAAAATTGCTCCAGTTTCGTCTTACATCCAGCACTTTTGACCTATAAAACACTTAATCCAAGTACAAATTTGGCACTGAAAAAAGAGAGTCAATTTTGGTACTTTTTTTTACTCTTTTTTCAGTACCAAATTTGTACTTAGATTAAGTGTTTTATAGGTCAAAAGTGCTGGATTTAAGACGAAACTGGAGCAATTTTGTACTGACTTGAATTAAAGTACTGAAACCAATTCAGCATCTAAAAATTTAGTGTGTTATAGTGTACACCATTCTGTGATTTACGATAAGACCTGTTTTGTTGTGCGTGTTTCCATTAATTCCATAATTATCTCAAGTAATTGCATCTCCTCATGCGCCTGTTGCCATTCTTACCAAATCAGTGAGGGTACACATTTAGGATGTCTTTAAGTTAACTTGGAGTGAAAGATAGGATATTATAAGCATGCTCGTAATTTCAGCCATAATATTTATGAGTTTAATTATAAAATATTTCCCCTATGTTATGTTTAATTACATTTAGTTTCCATATTTAAGTAAATTAATTACCTGCAAATATAATCTGGATATTATTTCATTATTTTTTTTTTGTCATAATCGTCTTGTTTTTGTTTTAACTAAAAAGCAACTTGCTTCACATAATGATATACAATATTGATTTCCTACAAGAAATGTTCCCACAGTAAACTTTGTGAGGTTTCAAACTTGCAACAATGGTGGATTTAGCAAGAAAATTTCAAAGTAAAACTTATAAAAAAAAAATACATTTTTTATTAATTCTACACAACAAAAGAAATTTTTTGTGTCTTCAACTAAAAAAAAAAAAAATACGGTAGCTATTGACAAATATATACTGTATATAGCTCTATATTGGCAAGTAATTCTACCAACATGATGCTGAATCAAACTGAAAAGTTGTATCTCCTCAACATTTTAAAAGGAAATTTCATTATATTCTGTCTATTGAACAAAATATACTGTAGAGTACACAAAAGAGGTAAAAATAATCTCCAAAGTATTGTATAGTGGATATTTACCGGTAAGCCATGCAAAATATGGTATAAGTCGTTATAGAAATCGTTTACGTATGATTATGACATGTCTTATAGAATTCGTAATGTTTTATTAAGAATTGTATTTAATATTTGTACAACTTTACCTTCAATACAAATAATTTAAATTTCATTATAAATTACTGAGAACCACAATATGTATATTATAAAATTCTGAGAAATTAAACCAGTTATGCAATAAAATATAATACGTGTATATATTAAGAATAATTAATGTATTAATGAAGACCTAAGTGTACCAACAAGTATATTCAAAGAGCTTACATTACACTATAAAATCTCTGGTATACTTTAACTTTCTATATGATATATTGGAAAGGTTTCATCTCCCCTATAACTGAACCCACCTCTGTGAAATGTCAACTAGTCGTAGATAAGAGACTTGAAGTGTGATGTGTTTGCAGGGCGGCCTGTGGTGTACCCGATACGTCGCAACCTGACCGCTGTGGGCGGAAGCCAGCTGTCCCTCTCAGTGGAGTACTGCGCCAACCCCGAGGCTTCGCACGCCTTCTGGCTCACGGAGAGCGTGGTCCTGAGGCCTGGCCAGGAGGGAGGCGGCTACATCGCGCAGAATATCACGGTGAGGATCCTAAAGGAGGGTTTACATGTTACTTGACTTACAGTCAAATTAATTTCATTTTCCTACCAGAAGTAGCCGGAAGTGAGAGATTTCTGACCTTCCTATTTGTATTTGCATTTTGAAATTTTGGCTACAGGTTTGTAAAGAAGAGTAAAAATTTTCAAGACTGAGATTTGAACAAGACGACCAGAAACCTGTCACTTCCGGCTACTTCCGGTGGGAATATCACATAAATTTAACTGTAGTACTATCGAGATACTCATGTTCACTTCAATTCGGTACAACAAGCGATATCGCTTTAAAAAAAATCGAGGTAGCAACATGCACAGAGATGTTCGCGCAGTTCGCGGTATAGGATTTCAAAGTAATTGCGATGTGTTTAAATTTTAATACAGCTTTACAATGGCGTCAAATGACCCGAGGTTAATTATTTTAGAACATTTTTCATATGATTCTATATAATTATGTTGCTTAGTGACATTGCCTCGTTTCATGCAGTATTGATAAAAATTTCAAACGTGTGATTTTCATACAGGGCGCTACGCTCTCAAAGAACGTTCATATTATGTATTTTATTAAAATTTTATGCAAGGATAAAACATTGAGAAAGATGAGCTTTTGTTTTTTTGGTTCTTAAAAAAGAGATGGAAAAGCTGGATTTCAATAAAAAGATCTGTAAACATCTTGCTATGAAATAATAAATAGCAATATTTTGCGTTTTTGCAATACGTTTAACAACGTACAAGTCTACAATTTTACACCACGCCACTCTAAAAAAATCTCCAATTTAACTTCACTTCAATATTTGTGTTTTTCCTGTATGTACATAGTTATTTAATGCAGGCAAAAAAATATTGGAATGTCTTCTTAATGATCGATGCAGCAATAGCTTTAATCTAAGTAAGCACTTCAGTGCTAACAAAGCCAGTCTGATTATTAATAGCAGTATTCCTTTCGTCTTGTACTTGAACGCCTGAAGGTATGCAAATTGTCGGGCACACTCAAGATGGAAAAATGTGTAATTAAATTAAACAAGTTTCATTAAAGTGAAGAAAGAAAATCTTTCGAACTTCTTTCTCCCTTCATTCTTATAATGGAATCTGAAATCAGATATTATTGCTATTTGTTTTTTTATACAAATATACGAGACTTTTTTGGATCAATAACGTAAAACTAAAAATATGCCCAATAATTATGGGTTATTAACTACATAACTGTATATACTGTAAATATGTTGTGTTAAATATTATTAATGCTATCAACCAATTAAAAATGCTAAAAATATGCTGTATTTTTGATGAACTGTATCATGGATTTTTTATAATATTTTAAATTCATATTTTATTAATTTAAATAAAAATTATATTTAATAGTTTTAAATGTATTTAATAAATCCATGAGATAACAAATATTTTCAATTTTTTTGTTGTATTTATGTACATAAAAACTATTGGTAAAAAAACCATATATATCCTTTTACAAGAAATATGATCATTGTAAAGTTTAATTGAATGAAAGCGTTCTTGATAGAAGCAGTAAAAAAACAAACAAAAAAAAGAACGATGTTTTCTTTTCTGTTATAAGATCTTACGTTGTCATTACACTTGAATGAAATTGAGAAGAGAGAGAGTCAGAGGGTAGAAGTAGAAATCTTTGAGTCTCGGCTAGTAACAAGAAAAAAGAGAGACACACAAGTAAAACAAGAAAGAAGACTGAAGCAAAAGATGCTGCTGCAGATATGGTGAAGCTGATCTTCTGTACGTTGCCGTGCTATCTCACACAAAATACGAGACGTGAACAGCATATATGCTATCTAAAGCTATATACGTATAATATAAAAGCTCCTCCTTAGATTCTAGTATACAACAAAAGCAACAGCAGCAGCACTGTGAAAGTTCAGTGTAGCTTTATTCCTTTAGGTTTAAAGTCGATGTGTGCATCCTTTGTAAAGGACCGTCCTTACAGTACGAGACCGCAGGACTGACGACACAGAAGAGCATATACTGAGGCACGTGCAATGCCTACATGACTCTCTCTTCTCTCTCTCTCTCTCTCTCTCTCTCTCTCTCTCTCTCTCTCTCTCTCTCTCTCTCTCTCTCTCTCTCTCTGTCTCTCTCTCTTTCTCTCTCTCTGTCTCCTACTGTATTTTGGCTCCTGGCTAAATGCTATAGTACCTTCGCTTTCACCTACTTCTTCACCACCAATGCCGTCTGCTTTGCATTCCATCCCTTCTCTATAACATAAAATATATTACTATACAAGGTCGAACATATAACAATCCCTATGTTTACATGACAGTGTTTAATACGAATCCGTTGATCCGTTCTTAAGAGGCGTCGTCAATGGATCCGTCATATGAATGTGGTGAATGTACACCAAGATCTATCAAATTCAAAAATGTATACAGGGCTTCACTTATATATTATGATATCGACTTCATACCTTTTTTTTTTACTCCGATAGTAAAAATTGTTTAATATCACATGCGTTATAATAAAAGATACGTTCGTGTATTTCCGTATATATTCGGTATATATTATATTAAGATAAGAAAAAAATCAGAACACGTATTTTATAGTAAACACCAATGAATGGCGATGCTGCTTATGGTATGTTTTTTTTTTCCAGAATTGAGTGAGGCGCGGTATATATTCAGCAGTATATATGGGCTATATGTTGACTTTGTTTTCTTGCCTACCGTTATACGAGTAGATTTCCCTTGAGACAACCCGATCGCTCACTTGCGTTCTGTTCTATATTATATATAGTATGACAAAAAAAATATCTGAACTATCTTTTTATATATGACATTTTCTGGTTTCGTATATACCATCAAATTTGATTTTATCTAAAAGAGAGAGAGAGAGAGAGAAGAAATCTCTTTTAGATTAAAGTCTATAATTTTTTTTGTCCTTTTTGATATTAGAGATTCACTTTACAACTAAAACATACTAAATAAAAAAAAATCTTGAGTTTATTGCAATAAATCTTTAAATAGCTTTTTTTTTCCAAAGAATTTTTATACTTTCAATTTCAAAGGGTTCTTCATACATCAGAAATAAAGTTGTACAAATGTTTTATATTTTTTTTCTAGGTCAAAATTGAATTGCAAGATAAGTATGAGACACAGTGTTATTTTTAATATATTTAAAACTTTTAAGCTCCTCTTTTTTTTATAAAAAGTAGGTGAAAACTTTAATTTTTTTTATCTTCACGTTTCAACATTTTATAATAATTAATATAATTATGAAGTTCTTGAAGCATGCACAGAGTTAGTAATAATGAATGGGGCAGCACGTTTACTACTTTACTTTACCTTGTCTGATTTGTGGGAGTTGCAATTCCAAGAAATTATGCAACTTTTACAATTTGTGAGGGAGGTAAGGAGAGAACCTATGTAGTCTAGTCATGTCTACTTAACTTAAGTTCACCACTCCTCTTTCAAAAACTGCGTATCTACCATAAACAGAGCAAGGTTAAATTTTGTGCTGTCCTGAAGTGTCCCAATAAAATTATCAAAATTAATTTTTTTATTTATCTTCCAAAGACATGTCAACAAAAATACATGAAATATTCATTCACTTTTTAATTGACTGGGGAGATTATTATAACTTTTGGAAAGAATAATACAGTGCATCTTCATAAGCCGATGTTCTATGTAAGGCCGGGGGGAACAAATCTTTATATCTATAGTATTATGGGAGTGATGTACATTATTATGATCGAAATAATGAGAATACTTTTTTACAAAAATCAATGCATGATGCCGGTAACGGCAAAATGTTCAGATGAACAAATAAACTTTTATAACTTGTTTGTGGAGATACATTTGATACATTTGCTAATAATATTCGGCTGTAAGTCATAGGGAGTATAAGTTTGTTATAGTTTATCATTGAACATTACTAAAATTTTAACTCTATTTACAATTTGCACTAGCTGATCTTGCTGTCACATAGCATTATTTTTTAGTGTTAAAAGGTGCACAATTAAATATTAAATTGTATTTGTTAATTAAATTGTTTATTATTATATTTAATTTGTAATGAATTCTGATAAAAAAAACTTTCAATTTTAGATTCTTCAAAATAAAATCATAAAATAAAATCTGAAAATTCCTTACGATCCTAATTATTATGTATTAATTGAAAGAAATTTATTTGATTTGGAACGTTGAAGCTATGATTGCACTTATTTCATTTCGAAAAATCATTTGTTTTTTACGGATAAGTTTGATACTACACTAATTAATTTAGTAATAGTAATTAAATTATCATAACAATATTTTTTATACCTCCATGGAGTTAAATACAGTGCAATAATATATATTTGTATTTGTAATTTAATTAATTGCAAAAGAAGTATAAAATAATATTTCATATAATAATTGCAATAAATTCCATCCATGATATCACTGTAGAACTCAAACAGTTTTCAACTATATATATTTCATGATGTTTTAAATATTATATTTGTCATGTCATTTAAGAAAAAATACTGTTTATTTTGATATAGTGGCATGTATTTCACATTTTATTGATAGACTATTCGTATATACGCATGCATCATCATATATATACACATACTATAATGTTTGGTGTGTGTTTGGTATTGTGGTCTATAATGCTGCGGTCTTTACACAATACACATCACATACAACAAATAGAGGAGAACAGAGAGAGAGAGAGAGAGAGAGAGAGAGAGAGAGAGAGAGAGAGAGAGAGAGAGAGAGAGAGAGAAGCTCTACCCTCATGAGGGGGGGGGGGAGAGAGATAGCCACACAACCCACAGAACGTTTTCCAGTAGCACCACGGAACACGCCACGTTGGTCCCCGTTGGTGCAGAATAATAGCATATATATACAGTATATAGTGTAGCAGCATAGCCGTAGTGATGTACGTTACATATATACTCTCCCTTTCATGCACACTCATACAATATCATCCCAGAGCGGAAAAGGCAGACCCCTACTCTAACTTAGTTTCCTTCCAACTACCAAGTCAAGTTATATACGGTACAGGTAATTCTAAATGCAGTTTAGTTTCAATTACATTTTTTGTGTCCCACTTTATGGACATGAATAGAAGTACATTTATTGTCCTTAGCAAAACTTCCTCGCCAATAGATGGTAATAGCATCAAAGTATTTATATAATTAATATATTAAATGAATTTGCTTCTTTTGGTGAAAAAAGTTTCCAGAGTGCTGGCTGTACATTGTCAGAAAACGTGAGAAAGGTGAAGTTATATAAACAGTGATGCAACGCTTCGCGAAGCTTCGCGCGAAATTTCGCTAGTTTCGCGAATACTCGCGAAGTTTCGCAAGCCAAGTTTCGCGAAAGTTTCGCGCGAAACTTCGCGAAATTGATATATTTGAATTTCCCGCTCTACTTTTTCGAATCGTATTAATGAATACGCCGTTTTCTTCCTAATTTTGCTTTAATGACAGGTTTAATTGCATAAATGAATTAAAAAAGAGTTCAATTTAATTTATTAGATATAAAATAATTTATTTCTTTTTTATTAATTTTAAAAATTACTTTTAATTATTTTTAAAATCATTTAACACATTCGAGGATAGGCAGGTCATGAAAGGGTCCATTTTATCTTGTTTTCTTAATTTTTTGATGAATATATGAAAAATCGCATTGCGACAGTCATTTTTTAAATTTCGCGAAGTTTCGCGAATATTCGCGCGAAAGTTTCGCACACCATGTTTCGCGCGAAGTTTTGCATCTCTGTATATAAAGGTGCTTTTCCATGGAGCGAGGTCACGCGAGACTTGGCGGGGCGAGAAAAGCGCAATTGCAGTGAAACCGTATGGCGGCCATATTGGCGATGAAAAATCGCGGCACGATTAAATCGCTGCGGGAAAGTGATTTTTCTTCGCTAATATGGCTGCCATACGATTTTACTGCAAGTGCGCTTTTCTCGCCCCGCCAAGCCTCGCGCGACATCGCTCCATGGAAAAGCGTCTTAATGGAGGTATTTTTGTTTTATTTTATGATGGACGTTAAAATCAACTCTTGCACCCTAAACACTGAGAAGGAGACAAGAAGAGGCGAGCAGGATATATTTTTTTTCAGCTGCAACCAAGTTATTTATCCCAGTTTTCTTGGTATTTTCCTAATTTACTTAAGAAAACGTGAAAACCTCAATTATAATGGTCGTTAACGAATGCACCAGCTCTCGGCGGTTTGACGAAAAGCCAAGGTGACTGCACTGAATGTGATCTTCGATTTTACAAAAAATTAATAATAAATGTTTATTTGGTTTTAAAGAATACATCAATATGGATGAGAGAGAAACACATACATATATATAGAAATAACCCAATTGGTGGACTGAAAAAAGGCAAATGCCCATACACAATGTGATCAACTGAGGAACTGACGTCTACAAAACAATCTTAAGGTGGATTTTCATGGGCGGCAACGGCGACGCGGCGCGATTTTAACTTAAAAGCTGTGAAATCCTATGCGGCGGCGAATTCGCAGGTAATCGCGTTAATTACGATGCTCTTTTTCTTTTAATTGCCCAATATGGCCGCTAATGGATGTTACAGCAAGTGCGCTTTATTCGCGTCGCAGGCTGGAAATCGCCCATGAAAATCCACCTTAACCCACTTATAATTGTAATTATAATTTATATATATTATACAGGTCACCTTTATATTACATGTGATCACCTACAAGTACATTTTTTTCATGTGACGTATAATATCAAATATCTCAAAGAAGTTTTTTTATATCTTGTTTAACCTCTATAAATTTAATCACAAAGTTTAATTAGTTTACTAAGCTTTCTGAATATATATTTCTTGTTATTACGCACTAAATAATTATAAGATAAATTATAAGTTAATTAAGGTATGACTGTCGCGTTTATAATACTCTAATTATATTACTTTGTGAAGTTACGTCAAATTATGATATTATATAATATTCTTACTAGTTTTATTTTCATGTACCACACAGTAATTCTTACAAGTTCATATTACAATGTTAATGTACTAATACTACTAGTATGTATTATGATGAACATGCTTCTACGTACTACATCAAGTTGTTACTTGTTTTTGTGAGCAGTTAATATACCCTGGGCACGTATTACTACTATCTTTCTTTGTGCTAGCTATGCGCTCTGTTATATATATATTTCCATCTCTAGCTTGTTTTATACAATTCCATGTTATGTAAATAGTAAATACTATAGTAGACCTTTGTATGTATACATTCTCTATCTAGGAGAGATTCACCAGAGACTTTATGAACGCCTAAGATAAATTTAATTTAAAGGACAAACGTACACGGCAAGAAACGTTTAAAAAAAAAATGCAAATATGTTTTTCACTCTCTTGAATTAACTAATACATACAAAAGAAGTTTAAAACTTATTTGATGACACTTTTAACAAATAAAGTTCAGCTTTCATTTTTTTAATGAAATTGATTACTTGTTTGATACATTTTTTAACATTTCAACATTTTTTTTTTTTTTTACTTGGGAAATATTTTTTGTAAAAATTTGTTTACATTTTTTTTAAGCTATAATCCTGTTTTTTAATATCTTAAGAAAGTGAATTCGATAAAAAAGTACACTTTTTTTCAGGAAGGGGGTATTTTTCATATATATTTATATACCTTGAATTATCTTTTGTATTGATTTTTTTTTATATATTTTCTTCATAAAATAATTTATTTTCTTTAAAAAGTAGTATAATCTGTAATAAAAAGGTTAATTGGTTTTATTTATGCTCATTAAATTCTCGTTAATTAGCATATAATTATATACATATTTCTTTCATGTTTTTCATTTAACGTGTTCTCATTATACATTATGTAATTCTTTATTTCATGTTCTTTTATGTAATATAAACTTTTATTAGACTATTTTTGTCATGACATGTATGAGGGTAATTACTGAGCCCTCAATCAAACCAGCAAGGGTGCCAACACAATTATGAGCGTTGCTATGCATTTATCGTCCCATCATTGCAAAAATAAGAATTCTTTTATGTTGGCAACATGCCATATAACCAATTTTTTTATTATTTTAAAAATTACACATCTGTGCAATCATTTGGATTAATGTTGTAAAAAAATTAATCATAAATCTATTTAATCAGAGTCGTTGCCTTCATTAACACACTATTTATTTAACCATTTATTTGAAATTATATATTAAAATGTAAAAATAAAAAGCAAAGTTAGATTATTATATTTTATGAGGTTAAATTCCTACTTGACTTTTTTTACGATTTATGCTTGTTTATAATAAAGTATTTTGCTTTTATTTTTTTCTCTTCAAAAATGAATAAAAAATTAAACGTTTTTTTTTAGCTAAATATTTTTTTCCTTTGCTATCTTCATTTTTTTCCTTCTATTTGTTGAGCTTTGTTGGTGTCAAAACTTAAGCTATGGCAGATAAATTGCTCTATTATTTTTTTTTTCTGTCCCTTTAAATTTCAAATGCCATACAGCACAAAGCAATTCTTTTTAACGTTGTCAAGACGAAGCTAGTCAAGATTAAATCAAAACAATGAATCATCGTTGATAATTATTGAATTACAGCGTGGAAACTTTCAGTAAAAATATCGATGCAATAATTTTTTAATCCAAATCAGTTTAATATATCTTATAAAATTTATTTAGAAAATACTTAAAATGGTAAGACTGGCACAATACGGCATAGATGTGCTAATTTTTATTTTATTAAAAATTAAAATTTATAAGTACTATATAAATGTCACATCCATATTATATTACTTATTAATCTCGTATTATAGAACACTTATTAGTGAATGGATTGCTCTGCAGCAATATTTTTCATTTGCTCCATGGGCTTTTATTTTAAATTCTAATTTTGACTATAATGTCTATAATATATATGTTATATTATGGAGTATCGACCTCAATTTTTTTATTGCAGAAATGGATAGAGCGTGTATGCAAAGTTATGCTACCCTGATTTTTTTCAGATTTTTTAAAGACCGGGAACTATTTTTAAAAAATTATTGAAAGTCCTTTTTGTGACGTCACGAGACGCCTCTCCTTAAAAAAGATAGGACTTGCCGCCGCGTGACGTCACAAAAAGGACTTTCAATAATTTTTTAAAAATAGTTCCCGGGCTCAAAAAAATCTGAAAAAAATCAGGGTAGCATAACTTTGCACGCTCTATCCATTTCTGCAATAAAAAATTTTGAGGTCGATACTCCATTCATTGTAAAAAGTGCCCATGAAAGATAATTATAATAAAATAAAATTTCATATATATTCATTTATGGCAAATTACTAAAACATCAGAGTTTGATTCCTGGCATCGCCTGAAAGGCTTTGTTAAAAAACGTGCATCATTGATGGTATTCTCTATCACTTGCCGACCATCCTGACTGAGGTTTCCATAGTTTCTATAGTCAAAACTAGGCAAATGTTGGCATGAATTGCTTGACTTGAAATTTGTAAACAATGCTAGGTCGGGTCCAAGGAGAGCTGAGAAGTTAAAATTTAAAGCCACTTGTGACCAAATTTGTGTACCACAGATCTGGGTTTAGTTTCAGTAGAACTTAAAAAAATAATACAACTATTGAAGAAAATTCCTCTTGATTAAGTCACAATTAAACGTCAGATGTGATGGAACATACATTTAATTTACAAAAGAAATTACGTAAGTTTTTTCCAGTAAGAAAGACAAAAGAATTCTAGAATTAAATTTTTTTTTCTGACGATGGTAATACATTATACATAAAATTAAGTAATATCTTACCGGACTATTTCTGCTGCGCACTACAGGTGCACCTGAAGTGTACTGATAATAAACAATTAATATTATAATTAAGTGTTCAAGTTTCTCGGCGTACTACAACGTAATCGATGAGTGGAAATATATAGTCCGGTAAAATATTATTCTACTTGACTTATATTTTTATTTCCCAAAATATACCAAATATAATGAAAAATCATTTAAGTATTATTTATTTTTATAGTGATTGTAAAAAGAATAAAACACACTTTTATTTCTATAAATAAGGTCGAAGAAAGAAACGTTTTTAACATCATTCACTTCCTAGAAAAATAATAATAATAATATACGTCAATCTCTAAAAGTTCACGTGAGTTTTCTCCTGGGAAACACAACAAAAAAATTGCGTTATATAAGCAGCAAACGGACAGACGGACAGTAATAGCGATTGGTCTGGACGTACCACTTCTGTGTCAGCAAAATGCAGTAAGAAATTCAACCGAGATAGAAGAAAACCGCCGCCTCTTCACGCAACAAAAAAGTTCCACGAAAATTGGATTGGATTTTTTTTATTATTATTATTTTATTCTTACCTGACATAGCGAATTTTTTAGCTCGAAATGTCAGACATCCGCCGTATTCTTCGTAACATCAAGTTAAATAAACTAATTACAAGAAGAAGGTTAACATTTTACGTACCTAACATTGTTAACAATGCATGTACGTACTAAGTTATGTCAACTCTATTGTTTACTGTATACACTAGGGGAAAATGCAATTCTACATTGTTGTACTTTAGTTACATATGCATTTTGTAATATATATTTTTTTGCATTTTATATAAAAGTCAAGTAAAATTATTGCATATGTTTAACTTTAACAATTTTTTTACTAGGGTGAAAACATTTATTATATTTTAAATGATGTCCTCTATAGGGAAAAAGAATGTAATTATACAATTTAAGCAGATAAAAAAGGTAACAACATTTTTTATTTGTATTTTATAAATTATAATATAAAAGTTTTATTCTATCTGCATGCAGTACATGATAAAATATTGTTTTATATTTTAAAATATTAATCTCCGTATGTTTGTCACAAACTTTTGCCAGACACTAAATACGATTGGTGAAATAATATTACACAACGTGACATGAGTGCGAATGACGTATTTTCTGCTGTCAATCAAAAAAATAATATGATGAATTTTTTTAAATAATTTTATTCAATATATATGACACTTATACAATTCAAATAAAAGTTTGTTCAAAATTCTCCCTACATACGAATTTTGTTATATAGCAGCAAGCGAAGTTACATATTATACGTCAGATAAAGCTTGTAAGGGATGTATTATGGCCTGATCGAATTTCAGTCTTCCTTCTCCCCGAGTTTCCCTTGACTTCTGTGGAGCAGCTAATCTCATTCCCGATGCCACCGTCTTTTTTTTTTTTTTTTTTTTTTTTTTTGTCTTTTTCCTTCGTGGCGTAAATATCCTTCTTCTCTTCTACCCCCTACCCTTTTCGCCTTCTCCAGTCGTATCTCCACACTCCATTGTCTCGGCACCTCATCGGCAAAAAAACATCCCCTCTCTTCTCCCCTTTCTCTCTCTCTCTCTCTCTCTCTCTCTCTCTCTCTCTCTCTCTCTCTCTCTCTCTCTCTCTCTCTCTCTCTCTCTCTCTCTCTCGTAGGTCTCGTACCCTCTTCTACACATAAACACTGCTTGCTCTCAGTGGTTAGTAAATTACTTACGCTGTTTGTTGTATGTATATAATCCAGCGAAGTATTAAAAAACGTAAATTCCATAATATATTTTTATGCAAACCATGAACATACTTCAAAGTACTTGAATTCCACTTTTCTTCATAATGTTGTTTAAAATACTGAATATTTTATTTTAATTTGGTATTATTTAAATATTTTAAATTCATTTATGCATTAAATTTCTTGACGATATTTTAATTTGAACAGGTATTGATTTATGTTTTTCTGCAGTATAAATTTCTTTGTAAATTTTTAGCAACAATTTTCTGTATGATTTCTTCATGGTAATTAATACGTAGCTTCAAAATCATCATATATAAAAAAATGTTAATTATAAAATCGTTTATTAGAATGAAAATACATCAATACGAATTTCCTAGTATGTATTTTTTTTTTCGTCCTCAATAAATATCAAATTATATAAATGAAAGTTTGAAAATAAAATTTTGAAGCAAATATACAGTACAATATAACATATACACTATTGAATAAAAAAATATATGTATTTTATAAATTTAAAAAAATATAAAAGTATTCAAGACAATTTTTGCTGTCTTCACTCGATTTTTTCCGCGTGTTTAGCTCTTTTTTCGTGTGCGGGCCGCGTGCTGAGAAGAAATTCTCTGAGAGGGATACAGAAACGGCAGCCCGGGGGAGCTGCCGTCAAGGATGTTTGCTTCGTGTCGCACAAATTGGATTGCCAGCCTGTGATCAGCCCACACGGAGCACACAACAGCACTGCAGCAGCAGAGCCTAATATCAGCAGCCCTGAGCAATTCCCTTTACACGCGCTGTTTGGTTCGCTTGACTTGCTTGCTAGCTATAGTTCGCTGTATATATATATATATATATATATATATATATATATATATATATATATATATATATATATATATATGTAAACATTGTCAGCACTAAAGAATCTCATCGTCAATGCAAAAAATTACATGGGAGTTGAACTCAAGACCTCGATCCCATAAGACCAATAACACCTTTCATAAACTAGTTTTAATAAATTTAAATTTATTAATATAAATCTTCCTTTTTTTTTTCTTGATTAAAAGTTATGTTAAATTTTATACCAGTTTGTGTTGAGCATAAACTTTAAAAACTATCTACTATTGTCTAATATATCGATCTAATATTTAAAGGGGTACCAAAGTGAATACTTTTTTTACATATTCGGGCAGCTACGAATTATTCTGATATCCCTGTGGCTCAATATTTTCGTACAATGCCTAGTTATTTTACAATTAATTATTTAGTTTGAAAAGTGAGTTTGATAACCGTTGGTTGATTCAAGCCGATGCGCTCCAGCAGCAGCCGCTGATACGACGAGAATCTCCCGCGAATCGGGGGAACCTCCTCCCCGCCTCCTCCCGCCCCCTTCTTGTATCATCGGCCGCTGCGGCCGCGGGCATGCTTGAATCAACCAACGGTTTTCAAACTCACTTTTGAAACTAAATAATTAATTGTAAAATAACCAGGCATCATACGTAAATATGGAGCCACAGAGATGTTAGAATAATTCGTAGCTGCCCGAACATGTAAAAAAAGTATTCACTTTGGTACCCCTTTAAGGATTGACCTCAGTTGATTGAGATCTCGGAATCGGCCCCCTTAAATGCTACAAGATTTGCAGAAAACTTAGAACTTACCATCAATAGTCGGCATGTAAATTTTGAAGTGGATCGGTCTTATCAGTTTTGAGAAAACTGAGGTAGAAGTTTAACATTGGCCTTATGGACGGAAACCAAAAATGGAACTATTGTAAGGAAACCGCCCCCTTGAACTGCTCAAACCATAAGCGAGATTAAGTTTTAGAGCATTTTCGAATTTTTAAAATTTATTTCATTCGATTCCGTCTGGCAGAAATTTCCTTTGACTCGCGTAGTAACTGAGGTCAATCGTTAAATATTAAATATAATATTCAGTATTTATTTAGTATATGTTAGGCAACATCGGACTATTTCCACAATTAAATAGTTTTTTCCTGCTTGCGGTAAACTGATTTCGCTTTCCCTGCACTCCTGGTACTGTACCTCGTATTGAGAAAGTAGGATAAATAATTCAAATCGAATCTTTATTCGAACTTGAGCAATACAACATGAATCATATACGCATCACATTATTTATCAAATACAGGTTGGAAAAACATTAATTTTAATAAATTATAATAGTGCCTGCAATGTAGGCTATTTGTTTCGCTTTCATGTACAAACAGTTGCGGAGTTACGTATCTAGCAGGCTGAATATGAATATGGTTCTAAAAAATTTATACTCGCTTGAATATGAAGCATTAAAAGTAGTTATATAGTACTATTTTCTAGCTATAAAAGTGAATGTTTAAATAAATAATGTATGTGTAGTTGTGTTGTCAGTAAAAACCTTGCATTTATATTTTTGATTGCTAGTAATGACAACTATAATAATGAACATTCACGCAATGTCTGTATCGATTCTTGTAGTCGAGGGTGATATCGTGACCGACCCTCGACACACTTTATTAACTATTAAAAGTTACTTCCGGTGGTATCGGAAGTTCCATTTTGTCTAACTTCGAGCACTATCAAATTACACGATGCAGGAATAATTTTTGCAGAATTATAACCATAAGTAATAGTATTGATCAGTTCTATTTATAACGCAGCTTCATAACAGAGACATTGTTGTGAAATATTTCCGGTAATTTCCGGGTTATTAAATCGATAGTTCACACTCAGGAAAGAGTTGAAAAAACGAGTTATCAATTTATCAAGTTCATTTTTTTTTCTAACTATTTTAAAAACTTATTTTATACATGGGATATAGTAAATTAAGTACCCTCATTCTGCTTTATCATCGCATCGTGAGGTTAGGCAACTTTTTCAGTGTCATACCAGCCTAGTAGGCGTCAATTTACCCCTGCTGTGTATGCAACCTGCTATATTTACATGCTGGACAAATTGACTAACTTTAACGCGAGATGCTCGAACAAGTATTAGTTAAAAACAATAAATTAACATTTCATAAAAACAAGAAAAATATATTTAAAATATGTTTTTCTATTATTATAACTATATAAACTTAATTTTTTTAATGTTGAAATATACGTTGCTGATTAGATTAAAAGGTCATCATTGTACCCAACCTTGTTCTATCTAATATGTGATTTTTCTGAATGAAGCATTTTGAATTGAAGATTATGATGACACAGTGCTTTTACTGCTGATACATATTTTATAATATATATTAACTGGGACAGGAAATTAAAGTTCATTATTCTACAACAATGTAATGTATAAATTTAATTATTATGTACAGTCATCGCCTCGGAAAATTTTACTTTTGCGTCCTTGCAGTCACCATGCCCCGTAAGAATAACACAGGGCATGTTTCAAATGGGAATTTTTCTAAGGCGGCGAGTGTACTTTTCAAACATGCCCTTGCCGCAGTTTATTATTTTCTTCTTGTTATGATTTCTCACGTTAAAACCCTCACTACAATGCCGTTCTATCTCTGTTGCAGGCTGGAGATTCGGTACACTGCCGTCGCGCCGCCCTCACCATTCCCGGAGTTGGTTCTCAACATGCTGGAGAGTACTTATTCGTGGTCCGTAGTCCTCGAGGTATGGCCGAAGGCGCTGTCCGGCTTAACGTGACCCGTGGTGCCAGCAGCTACTCACGTGGCTGGACCGGAAACTCTCCATCGTCGTCCAGTTCCGGAGTGTCCAGTAGAGGCAGTAGCGCCGCCTCTGTTCCCGTCCGCGAGTCTGTGAGTCCCGTGAGTGGGGCCGGACTGGTGCCATCTCGAGGTAGTGTGGGTCCCGTAGCTGAGGAACCAAGCGAACCACACTCGCCCTCTGAAGCAGAAGTTACGGCAGGGAGTAGCCGAGCTCGTGTGCCAACCCCACAGCTTCTAATTCTGCTCACCACTATTCTTGTGGCGCTACTCTCCACGCGACAAATCGCGTGATAACTACAAAAAAGAAAAAAAAACTTTTTACATAAAAAAATAAATATATTATTGTAGAAATTATTCAAAATAAAATTAAAGATTATTTTTATGTCAATCTTATTGTTCCATAATATTAATATATAGTTGTTTTATGTGTTGATGTGTTATACATAAATATGAGCTAATGACAGGGTAATTATTTAAAAAAATATATATAATATATTAATATATAAATGTGTAGCGAGTTAGATCATGTTGCAACTCTTTTCAATTTGTCATCAATACATTGATTTGCCTTTTGTTTTATTATAAAGTTGTAATAAAAAATGACATAAAAATAATCATTTTATTTTAAAAAGTGATTTCTACTTAAAAAAAAAATAAACGTGAAAGCTGTGTTAACTATTAATTACTGTGTTGTATAATTATAATGGTGTATAATTTTTGTTTTGTAAGTAAAAAATAATAAAATAAAGAACCCTGCGAAAAAACCTTAAATAACCCTTAATTAAAAATTTAAAAATCGTTGTAAAAAAAAAATATATATGTAAAATATATTTCAAGAAAAAAAAAAACTGGCATTTTCAAGGACTTAATAATATTTATGTAACATACATTATCATAAATATATGCAATTATTAATATAAATATTTTATAAGCATTTATATAGATTAAATATAGAAAAAATAAAGTTAAGCTTGTTATATAAATTGAAAGTTTCTTCGTGCAAGGAAGGAACGTTTTTCTTTCGTGAGGATGCCAGGCGCAGAAGTCCCCCCCCCCCCCTCGACAGACTTGGTAAGTGTCACAAGTGTTGTTGTCTCGTCGCCCTAGAAAGTGTCACAAACGTCCCGCGGATCTCTTTAAACTTGACAGCCAGGCCTAATTGGAAACCCTTTGTATAAAATAATAATAATAATCCCTACGTTTTCTTTCTTTATGTATGTATGAATGATATTGTAAAAAAAAAAAAAAAAAGTTTTAGTATATGATAATTATGTTTTAAGATATGAAAAGTGTAAAAAAATATATAATAAAAAATAAAACGTGTACATTTTTGAAAAAAAAAAACAAGTTTTAATTTTTTATTGAATGTCCTCTTACATATTAAAAATATTTAGCAATTAATGTAATTATTATATGTTGAGTATTTTCTTTTCTTTATTAATCTTAGAACTACAAAAGCAAGGTCTAGAAAATAAAAAATAATTTCTAGATACAGCTCGCCTCAAGAAAGCTCACTGACTAATTGTTCCAATTAATATCTGTTATATAACGTAAATATATAACAACATTGAGGTAATTTTTTCCGAGACGATCGCTGCATGATTATGAACTTTTTATACATAATCTAAATTCAAACAAAGTTATACACAATCAACAGTTGCTTTGAATAGGATATTGCAATAAGATAAACTCCTCCCCCCAATAATTTAATATGAAGAATATAGATATATAATATGTAATTAATATTTATTTAATTTATATATATATATATATATATATATATATATATATATAGTTAAAGCATATACACTGAGAGAATTTGCAATTTGATGGCTCTTACGAACCATTTTGTTGACTATCTACCTCCTTCTCCTCTAAGATCAATAGACAGTAAAGGGAGAGAAGATCCGTCTATTAATTTTCCTCATCGGGATGAAGTTTAGCTTCCTTGGCTGTTAGTCTCCTGCTACTGCTGCTGCGAGGCATGGAGAGGCTGAAGCATCCCCTCTTGTTTACGAGCAGCTCTCTCTCTCTCTCTCTCTCTCTCTCTCTCTCTCTCTCTCTCTCTCTCTCTCTCTCTCTCTCTCTCTCTCTCTCTCTCTTTCTGAGCACGACGACGTCACAGCAGCAGCAGGCAGCTCGGTGACCCCAATTATCTCAAGTTCAACTCTATCCTCTCCCTCATCCCTTTCCAATTTAGAGGCGACTTGGCAGTGACATAACAGTAGCATGTGCTTTACTACTTGCATACAAGCAAAGAGCAAGAAAATTATTTCTACAGATGACATGTTTTTACGACAGTAGTAAAAATTTATACTGCATATATAATATTATATTACAAAATTTCAAATTTAATATATCACAGTCTATAAAAGCTATTAATGATCATATAAGTTTATTGTCTTTATTAAATAGTTGAAAATATAAGCTATTAAAAATAATTTGTTTTAATGTAAGTGTTGATACTGTTATATAAACTAAAAAAACTTAAATGATTTTAACATTAAAAAAAGTGCAATACATGTCAGCCTGGAAGTTAGGCAACTTGTTCAGCAGCCAAATTGTGTGAGTTTTGGAGTTAAAAGTTTAGCTATATAGATAAACTAAAACTGTAGTTATATAAACCTTAAATAAAAATAAAAATAATAAAAGCACTTACTTTGTGTTTTTCTTAAATATATAATAAATTAAAATTAATCCATTTTTATTCGACGCGGTTATGTATGATATTTGCACAAAAATTAACAATATAATATATTATATATATTTAATTTAATACATACATATGCTTCAAAAGATTGCATATTTTCCAAGTAGTTCATTTTATATTACGTATTATAACTTCAAATTCAAGTATATGACTAATTTTACAATATATCATTAATAAGATGACTATAATATGTTTGAATTAATAATATTCATACGAAATTCCATAACTTTGTGTTGAAACTAGACGACTACAATCAATTAAAAGTTCACAATTGATGTAAAATCAAATACTCAAGCGTACTCAAGAAGTTGATCGATGTAAAACTGCTGGAAATTAACGACGGAGGTTTAGTTAAATATGAGATTCCAAGTGCCTACCCTCACGCCACGTCAACCCGCATCAATCAGATGCTCAAATAGCTGTATATTCTCAAGGAGAAATGAGCTTTAGTTTATACGTTATTAAGACAATAATATCCATATAATAATATATTATTCCAATGGACAACATACATGAAAAAATTTTATTGCAGAAATGAATAGATGGTACGAAATTATACTACTCTGAATTTTTTCAGATTTTTTTGAAACTCGGAACTATTTTTAAATAATTATTGAAAGTCCTGTGATTTCAGTTGGCACCCCTGCAGCCTTAATAAAAAGGATAGAGACTGGACGCCTATTGACGCCTCCAGGGGGCGTGGCCGCACTTTCAATAATTATTTAAAAATAGTTCTGGGTTTCAAAAAAATGTAAAAGAATTCAGAGTGGCATAATTTGGTACCCTCTATTCATTTCTGCAATAAAAAATTTCATGTATGTTGTCCATTTTAACATTAATTTGGAGATTCGTCAAATCCTTATAAATGTAATATTATAACGAGTAAATTTCTTGAAGTCATTTTTATGAATGTATGGATGTGTAATGCATTCTCTGCCCTATAATATATACTACGTTTCATGTATTATTTTTATTTAATGTAATCTACAACTATAAATTATTAAATGAATAAAAAGTTTATAGAAAGACCTCATTTTCCCATGTCTGGTTTTGTAAATTGAGGTCAGTCTAATTTTGTCGTTTCATTAGTGGTTGAAGATTTGGGGTGTTACTTTAGCTGCTGGATTTCCAAGAGATTTTAGTCTTAATACGTGTTGGCTCTTCGCCCTCTTTGAATTAAGTTGATTAGGAAGTTCTTGGAGAGAAGTTTCGCTTTGATGAGCGCTAATAGAACCAAGTCAGCCGATCACGAGTTAATTCTAACATTCGGAACCTAATTACAATAGCGTACAAAAGTGGGGAACATGATCGATGCTCTCTCTCTCTCTCTTTTCTGCACGCAAATATATTATTATGACTTAAATGAATTAAAAGAGGCACGAACTTATGATAAACAGTTTTACCTTGAGGCTTTAAGAACGCTCACAGTCGAGAATCGGCTTAAGCCCTATAATTAAATATATTCGTGTAGATTTTGTCATCGATATATAAATTATATACTAGCTAGACTATATACTGGTATATTATAATATTATAAACACTGATATATGTAATACTATATTTAATAGCTGATACACAAAATTTATAATACAGATCTGTAGTATATATGTATCTATGATATATACAGTATATATTATATAATTCAAATTTAAGTTTGACGTAATCCAAGTTTGTCATTGTACAACCAAAATGATTGAATAAAAATTTGAAGTAACAAGAAATAGACGGGGGTCTTTTATTTACTTTTAATTAATGCAGCATATTGTAATTATTTTATAAACAAAGTTACAGACATATTCGGTATAATATAAAATAATTTTTCTATCGTAGCTAGACCATAAACAGATTATAATAAAAAAATAAATAAATAAATAAATAAATAAATAAATAAATAAATAAATAAATAAATAAATAAATAAATAAATAAATAAATAAATAAATAAATAAATAAATAAATAAATAAATAAATAAATACAACTATTATTTTATATTGTAATGATCTGTAACGGGTACTTTTTAAATATATAAATATAATATATACATATTTTTTATAAATTTAAATTTAAAAAGTACAGCATAACAATTTCCATGACATGCAAGCTATATTATTTTCAACAAGTATGTGACAGTTTAATTGATTTTATCTACTTAGTTCTTATATTATATAATAACACCTTCCTTTAGAAATTAATATCTCCTCTGCTAACTAAATCCGATATTATAGAGTTCAGTCATTCAGTGATCGACTAAATATATAATACATATATTTTATTAACAGATTAAGTTCCACATGATGTCTTCTGATTGTGAGATCTAGCTTTTATGATTCTGTTTCATATTCTGTTGATTTTTTTATTACTTAAGACGTCGCGATCGTCTAGCCATACCATCTAATTAACTTAAATAATCAATAAGCTTTAATTAGCAAGTAAAATAAACTATATAAGTTTTATTTGCTATCATGATTTAAGTGACGCTTGAGACTAGATGATCGAGAATGTAATAATTTTTAACAAAAAACAAGAATAATATATTCCAGGGCTTAGAAAAATACGGGAAAAAAATTAAAGTAGTAGTGAACGATTTCATTTTTTGGGATATTTTATTTTCTAAAAATAGTTTAACCTGCCTTCTATTGAGAAATGAAAGCCAAAAAATTCCAACTCAAATAGCTTCACCACAAAAAATTCCCAATGTTGGTGTTTTAGTGGCATATAACCTTATGGAACAGAAAACAGCTTTTTACTCCAACTTCGTCTGAGCTATGGTATACAATTAAAAAATATCTACTTAATCTATAATGAATCCTTTAATGGATTTTCAAATAATTTTTTTTTGAAGGAAAAAAAAATTATATTTTTGCGCGTTAATTCCCATAAGGATTTTCAAGGTTTTTTCCGGAAAAACGGCTCCGTATTTTTTTTTTCTTTTTTTTGAAAATCCATTCAAGAATTCATCATAGATTACGTATACGTATTTTTTTAATTGGTACCATAGTTCAGATGAAGTTGGAGTAAAAAGCTGTTTTTTGTTCCACAAGGATGCATGTTAAGGCCTCCGAAACACCAACTTTGGGATTTTTTTGTGGTGAAGCTAGCTATTTGATATGGAATTTTTTGGTTTTCATTTATTCTCAATAGAGGCTTCAATACAAGTGATGCGCTCTCGCTGCGCAACTGTTTGTCGCTAAGGTCCATCTTGCACTTGAAAATGAAGCAAAGTGTTTTTTTTAACTTTTCTCGGTTATAAATCAAGTAAAAAATCTAAATCTTAAATTATCTACTTTATTTTTCAGTTTGGACCAAAGTTCCGTAAAGGTATTTTCCCTGAAAAATCTTATTCTTAGTGAAAAAACGAATTCAAGTTTTTTTACATAGGTTTGGTATAGCGGGTGGGAACACCGAAAAATCAGCTGACTTGAAGCCTCTATAGAGGCCGAGTTAAACGCTATTTTTAGAAAATAAATAAATATTAAAAAATTATATAAAATCGCTCTCACTCTACTTTAACAGTAATATAATTGCAATAAACTTAATATGCTGTATTAATTTAAATTATATTCAATATAATATATCCAACTCGAGTTTCAAAGCTATATTCAATTAAGCTCTTGCATGTGATCATGGGGTCCATGGGGGTGCATTTTTCCTTGAAAGAAAAAATTAAAGGGAAAAGAAATGTAAACTGTAGTTTTTATATAATGAAATCACAGCATCACAGCTATGTATTAATATAATTTTATAATTTATTATTAACATCATCAAATCAAAGTTTTCTGACTTTTCTGCAGCTCAAAATTTGCAGGGTAGAAATATTCAAAGATGTTGCCGCTCTTCATGCGTCATGATGACAGATGACGATCGTCAAGCGCTGGCAAGCGCAGCATAATCACGTGATCATAAACAAGACGTCCATCATGATGAAAAGGTTGGAGATTTGAGTGATTTAAAAGGTAATTTACATATTACAGAAAGACTGTTCAATGAACTATTTCACATAAATTGTAGCTAAATTTGACATTTAAAAGGTTTATTTGTTTTTAAATCTTTTGCATGCTTTTTTTACTGGCAGGTTAGAACTTCTTTTCTAGGGGACCGGCAACCTGCAGTGCATGGTCTAGACAACAAAGAACTCATTTTCTCGTGCTTTTCTCACGTGTTTGACTACCAGAAACTATGGAAGCTTCGTGTTCTCTGCCCGAAGACGAAGAGGGAATGGAGACCATTCATCCTGAAATTCCTGAACCTGTTCAAGATATTAAGATGGAGGTGATTTTGTCTTTCCCTCCTCTCTCAAAATATACATAAATTAACCTATTGTATTATTACTGTATATGAATACACCATAAATACATACTGTACTGTATTGCATAAAGGTGCTTTCACATATTCGAAAATCGCTACGAAGTTCCGTAGCAATGCCGTAAGCCTTTCACATATTCTTGTTCGTCTGCGGCAGTTGCGGCGGAAAATCATGTGAATGCCGCAGCAAAATCAAACTCATCTTGATTTTGCTACGGAGTTCCGTAGAACGTGCCGCGAGGTGCTACGGAACAGCTACGGTGCGCCGCAGCAAAATCAACACATTTGCTACGGAGTAGCTACGGAGCGTTTCCGTAGCGATTTTCGAATATGTGAAAGCACCTTTATATATATATTATGCTGTATCCATATATTTGTACGTCGACTTTAAAACAGAAATTTTAAGACTTGGTAGCTACGTATATATTTAGCTTTGTTCCTAATGATCACTTCTAGTTATGAATATATGAAGGCTTTCTTGTATGATAAGGTGCTTTCACATATTCGAAAATCGCTACGGAAACACGCCGTAGCTACTTCGTAGCAATGTTGTTGATTACGCCGCAGAGATCGCGTTCTGCTGCTGCGGCGATCTACGGCATGCACTCCGTAGCAGCTCCGTAGCAAAATCAAACTCATCTTGATTTTGCTACGGCGTTCACATGATTTTCCGCCGCAGCTGTTGTAGACAAACGAGAATATGTGAAAGGCTTACGGCATTGCTACGGAACTCCGTAGCGATTTTCGAATATGTGAAAACACCTATACAGTACACATATTTTTATGGCAGACATAATGTGCGGGAAGGGGCCGCCGATTCAGAGCTTCGTTAACTTTCTTCCTTTTTGCAATTCTTAGGGTAAGCCTTTAAGAGAATATACATATTTATGTTCAGTGTCAGTGTTAAATAAAATTTACATACATTATGTAGGTATACACCTGCAAACAGCACTAACATTTATAATCTTGTATGTATCCCTTTTTCTTTTATCATATGCATACTTCTGACTTGCTGGAGCTGCCGCTTTGAAGCAGATTTTTCATTTTAGGATACTGAACATAAGGTGGACTCTTGCTCTAACTATAATATTCTTCAAATATAATGTACAGTATAACAGATCTTAGTTTACCTCTAGTCAGTTCAGTAGACTAGACGGCGCCAGCTATATCAGCCAATGAAAATGTGGCCAGCAGTCATTCTAGCCTTTTCATTGGCTGATATCCGGCGCCATTTAGTCTAGACTGGACTGTCTAGAGGTAAACTAAGATCTGTTATACTGTAGACAACACCTCCATAGATTATGTAGCAACACCCACAAACAAAAAGTTAAGTTCGCGCTGATGTTCTGAGGAATAGAAAAGTTAACTATGCATCATAGTTAACATCATAGTGATAGAGATGCTAGTAATAACAGAACAATGGTTTCAGCTCTGATATACAATTTTTGATCCCATACAGTTCAACAAATTTAAGATTGCCACCAGAAGTGCTAAGTTTCTGTATTAGTTTAGTTTTGAACCTGAAAATTTAATTTAAAATTTTATGTTTTGTTTTATGTAAAATTATTTATTTTATTTAAAATTTTTGAAATTTTTATGTAAGAGGAATTTCAACCTGTCTGCAAAGTCTTGAGGTCTGTTCGTAAATACACAATCAGAAAGAATCAACTATTTGTGATGAACCTTCTGTACATGGAACATAAGGTTCATCACAAATAATTGATTCTTTCTGATTGTGTATTTACGAACAGAACTTTGGAGTTTTCATGCTCACAAATCAACCACAATCCTTCCACTTCTGATCACTTCAGGTGGTAATTTTACATTGTTGAACTTTATATGGCAAATCCATGCACTATAATAGAATTTATTTGAATGATTTAATTACATAATATAAAGTAATATGGATAAAGTCAAAATTTAAAACCATGAAACACAGTATTTTCACCCTTTTTACTGTAATATTAATACAGTACATGTCTACAAGATCTTTAGTCCAACAACTTGACATTATTTGCATATGCTAAAAACAAAATTAAAAATTTTACTCTTACAAACACTAATAATTTTGTGATCCATATCTTGTTTTAGCCTGATGATCAACTGAGTCCAGCGGAAGTGAAAGCTCGCAGGAAAATTATTAAATTTCTGGACGACACGCTGGACATGAGGAATTATGAACGACTTTCTGCTGCTATCAAGGTCAGTTCAATGACATTTCTCGTTGTTTTATTAAAACTCGTTGAGGACCTGACAGTTAAAAATGTACTTTATCCAATTTCCGTTTTCAACAGCAGATTTTTTTTTTCCTTCTTTTTCTTTTCTTTTCCTTAGGCCGGTCGCAGACAGAATCGCATGATTTCGCAGCGTATGATAAAAAAAAGAACCTATGTGATTAGCTGTGCGCGCAAACACCTTCGTATCGTATGCTGTCATATTATATGATAAGAAATTTTAGATCCGGTTCTAAATGAGAAACGTACGATCGTAAGCTTATGATCATAGAAATAGCGAAATCATGCGATCCTGTCTGCGACCGGCCTTAATCTGTTGTTTTTTTTATTGGAGGATGATATTTCTTTAAATAAAATTACTAACTAAATCTCATCATGCAATAATAATTTTAAAACCTTTTTATATTTAATGAAAAAATTGAATAAACAATTGATCAAACAAAAGTGTTGCAATTAGAAAAAGAATATAAAAAGAGTTTTAACTCAATATACAAGTTGTCATTGTTGCAGCACTACATGAGGAATTGGATTCCTGTGGTGTATCAAGACCTGGGGAATGTGTCCCAAGAGAAGGTGCAGAAGATGCTATTTGATCCAATCAGAGTGTTTCTTCTTGGAGGAGACGATGCTACAAAGGTGAGAATAACGACTGAGAGTGGGAGCAATGTTAAATTTGGGGCATTAGGGAGGCTGTGTAACCCATCGAGATCCTATTTTGATTTTGTTGTGGTAGTAAGAATGTTTGCTGAAATTAAATGAAGCTTAAATAAACAATAAACACTAGGCATTAAAATAGTCATGAAATTGATGAAATGCTATTGAACCTCATTTTGAAGTGAATAGGAGCAACTTGCAGCATCAAATGATGACAAGTCTATTAACATATGTAAGTAATTAAATATGTAAACTAATAGTGTACAATAAGTTAAATTAACAGATCCATAGTTATAGTTTCATTTTAAATTATAATGATAATGATCCTAAAATACTTTACAATTTTCATGTCATCCATTGAGTTATCATATTTTTTTCTTCATTACTGAATAAGATCTCTTCTGTTAAGGTGTTGTTTAATTTTTCTAGTTCCACAATTTGCTTATAATTTTTTACTGTTGTCTGCAGCATTTGCTCTACAAGGAGTTAATGGAGACGTACGTTTGTTTCCACGAGTTTGGCTACCAAGAGAAGATGTATTTTTGTCTGGCGTGTGATGGCGAGCAACTCAGCACATTCTGCTTGGACTGTTTCATGAACTCTGAGCACCGCGACCATGAGTGAGTTCTTCGTCAAATTATCAATATTATCGTCCCTGTATCTCAAATTATTTGATACTACACCATATATGTAGACTTTTGGCTTACAGTAGAATGTGTAGATGGTATTTTTGTACTGTCAATAATAATATGCTTGCTGACCTAAAAATGTTTGATGAAAAAGGAAATACATATCAGTACTGTAATTAAAAAAAATAAGAAGAATAATTGAAAAGAATGCAAAAGGGAGCCAATGGATTTAAAAGTAAACAATTACTTTTTAATAGCAATAGCCAGGCATTGTTCCTTATTAAAAGGGGCATTCACAAAGTCTTAAGGCCACATTTAGGGCTCGATAATTTAAGACCAGAAATTTTGGGTCTAAAAAGCATGCCTAAAATCGAGCTTTAAATTATCGAGCCCTAAATGTGGCCTTAGGGCTTTGTGAATGCCCCCTTATTAAAAGCCCTGATACCAAAAATGGGTGAAATCATACAACAATATTGCTAACAAAATATTTCTCACAATATGCAGTGAAAAAATGTTTTCAGATATAATTAATTAATTACAGGCATAAACTATTGTTGCAAGCACAGAATGTTTTTGAAGATAATAACTTGTTGTTGCAGTTACAGAATAATGTTCTCTGAAGGTGGAGAGACCTGTATGTGTGGAGACGACGAGCTCTCAAGGCTCAGAGTACAAACTTGCAAAAGCTGCAAACTTCACGTCAGACCAATCAGAGATCTCGCTTCATTACATAAAAAGTCGACGGAAGGGACTGAAACATCTGTCACAGACTGCCCAGAAAAGCCTGCTGAGAAAACTGAAGAAGATGAACTTGTGCAAGCAGCGGACTCTTCGATGCAACTTTCTAACTGTCTTGAGGGGCAGAGTGACGAACCAAATTCAAGTGAGGAGAAGAAAGAGACTGAGCCTATGCAGGATGAAGAGACTCCATCTGTGCAGGAGGCGATGCAAGTGAATTATGACGAACCAGACTGCCCTGATGCCAACTCAGAAGAAGAAGTCTCTGTTCTCGGATCTGAAACGTCCGTCTGTGGCAGCACACCAGAGAAAGGAGAGGCCAGCAACAAACCTGAAAATGAAAATACAGATGAATATGAGGTACAGTAGTTAAACTTTCATATTCTGATCACTAACTAGTACATATATGTAGTTGACATTCAAAATCATGCACTATATTTTTAGGAATTTTAGTTTGACATTATAGAAAGCCTCCAAAATATTAAAAAATATATAATACAGTACTGTATTCATTAATACCAGATGATCCTTCTTCTATAAAGAATGTTAACCACAGTAACAATTGTATAACATACAGTGTATTGTTTTTGGTGGTTGAGTAGGAGTTTTTATTTTATTTATTTATTTATTTATTTATTTATTTATTTATTTATTTATTTATTTATTTATTTATTTATTTATTTATTTATTTATTTATTTATTTATTTATTTATTTATTTATTTATTTATTTAGTTATTCATTTATTTATTTATTCATCTATCTATTTATTCAACTATCTACTGTATTTATTTATTTAATTTTTGTAAGATTTTATTTATTTTTATTCTATTCTATTCACATTAAATATCAGTTGATACATTGTGACTACATACTAAACATATAATAATTTGGATTTAGCTGTAAAAACAAACAATAAAAATTAGTTATACAAAACAATAGACATATCATAATATTTATGTACAGTACATGCAATTTATCATAAATAACTACAAAATAATGATATTCTGATTATTACAACTATAATATATATAATAATATACAAATTGAACAACACAATACAGTGTTATTGATTAAACCTTAATCATTATTTCTGTGGTTTATTGTACTGGGAAAATTGTGGGCAGCATTAATTTTGAACACTAATATGTTGTAACTTCCTCAGTAAAATGATATTAACTTTGCTTAGGTGAGTTTTCAAGGGTCGATAGTTCATTTTTCAAGTCAGCTTTCGTATTTTAAGTCAGTTTTCGTGTTACACCTTGGCGCCTCAGTATAAAATAGTGACTATGGATATAAGAGTGAATGTTGCTATGGAACTGAATGTCACTATTTTATACTGTAGCGACAAGGTGTAACACGAAAGCTGATGTAAAAAATCTATATTAACTTCGTTTTACTTTTTAGCTTATTCACTTCAGTGAGCAGAATCCTTTGAGAAGAATAAGGGAAGGAATATTTAGACTGATGAGGTAATGTCATGCTTTAAAAACACAATACATGTAAACTAACAGAAATTATTACTTTCAGTTACATAGTCAATATCACGACACAATTGGACTGTGGCAAAGCAAAAGACCCAAAATTAGTCACAGAACCAACTTCAGGTATCACCTCTTCATACGTTGAGAAATCAAAAGATCTGTATTGCATCATGTTGCAAAGAAATAGTACCATCGTTGACAAGTATGATGAAGATAAGCTTGTCCCCATTATTTGTGAGAATATTGCTGCATACAAGGAAAATTACGCTGCTGCTGATCACTTTTTGCGAAAGCTTGATGTCAACGGTAGATTGATGTTGCAAACTGGCACTTATAAGGTATGTTCAGTTATTAAAGTTTAAGTTTCTAGATCCCACCATTATCACACTGTCTCAATAGGGTTGGTTCAATTAACTTCAGCAGGTTAAGTCCAAAAACAAATTTCATGAGGAACTTACTTGCTAGTGTCATATAAAGGGGCATTCACAAAGCCCTAAGGCCACATTTAGGGCTCGATAATTTAAAGCCCGATTTTAGGCATGCTTTTTCGACCCAAAATTTCTGGTCTTAAATTATCAAGCCCTAAATGTGACCTTAAGGCTTTGTGAATGCCCCTTATAGAGTGTTAGATGGACCCATGTTAAATCCAGTGATAAAAGTGCGGCGAAACGGTCCGGAACGCAATTCCGTTAAAAAAAAATAGGTGGAACGCAGTTCCACCTGGAAGGGTGGTTCGAATTGCAAGAAACTTGTACTTTATTTTTAAAATATAAAAATAAGCCAAATTTTGTCATTAAGAAAATTTAAATTTTTGAGAACAATTTGCTCGCTTCGCTCGCATTTTATGGTCTTTTCTTCTTGTTATAACTTATAACCATAAAATGCATATACATCATCATGTGTAAATAAGAATACAATTAAGTGCCATGAGTTCAGAAAGCTCTTGTAACCAAAATGATTTTTTTTTTCTTATTCTTCTTATTTAATATTATTTTTTACAATGTATATGGGGAACTTGAAAAAAAGGCATATAAAATGACGTAATTATAAGCATTCAAACTTATAGCAGCAGCCCTTATAGGAACATTAAAAAAGTTACATAATGTTATTTATTTATAAATAATGTGTTGCAATGATGCTACTACATGCACTTATATAATTTATTATACATGCTATAAATTTCACACCTATATATTACGGCCTTGTCGCATTGAATGCACCGGTTCTCGTTAGATCACCGAAGTTAAGCAACGTCGAGCGTGGTTAGTACTTGGAGGGGTGACGCTGTAAAAAGTGACACTGCTGCCATCTACTGGCACGTGCTGTATGTACGTACGGCGGCACAATTGATCACGGTGCTGCCATCTCTCGGAATATTTCCAAAGGAAGTGATCACCCCTGTAAGTTCAAATACTGCAGGCCTCACAGATCTGGTAGTCGAGCCCAGAAGAGTGCAGGAAAGGGTTCTGGGAGCCTGGTAAGCCCCAGCTCGGTCGCAAGATAACTCTTACACACAAGGCTAAATACCTGGTCACACCTGAAAGGGTAAAATGGCGTCAAGGATATTAACTTTTTATTTTTATATTAAATACTATTTTTAAAATATTATATTATTTGGTAAATTCGCATGGACAAACACGTTCTTGGTTTTTGGCACACCAAATAGTCAAATTGCAGCAACCGGGGTCTTTCAGAATGCAACAACTGCATTACAGTACATTACGGTTTATATTTAAAAAAGCATAAGTTTACATTGTTAATACTTTCAGCAATTGCAATAAAAAGAGGGCACATTCGTCTTTGATTTTTAGCTGCGCAACAAATATTGGCGTATTATTTTGATCAACGCCAATAAATCCAATAAGAACTTAAAAAAATAAAAGAAACACCAGCTGCATAATGATCGAGCTTATCATTAAAATAAAGTTTTGTTGCATGCATGTTTTGTACTCTCCGTACAACAAATTTTTAATAAATTAAATTAATTTTTTCATACCTCTCAAAATGCTAAAGACGTGTCCATATAACAGCTAGCAACTGGGGGGCTCCTAAGGGACCAACCTTAATTTTTTTTTAATTTTTGGACCTATACCAATCAATTCAAAAATAAAAAATGGATCTCAAAAACTATTTTTGAAAATTCAAATAATTTAAATTTAGATTTTAACTACAACAAGTTTGGGGAGGGAGCAAGTTGAGGAATTTATTTTCTGTTTTGTGGCAAACTGAATGGATTTTAGATTACGTTGCAGAATTCATTTGAGGTCTTCTATCCATGTATGCATTAATTGCAATAAGAAAAAAAAATCGTGCAGGTACACTATAGCATTCAAATTTTATCTAATACTTGTTAATACTTTATATTTTATAGTTTTCAATTGACGAGATATTGTTGCGCATAAAACATCAATGCATACAATATCATCATTTGTAAGCTGCAGATATTTATCAAAATTTCAACTGTAATTTCATGATTTAATTGTACCAAATATGTACTTTAATTGTAAAAAAAAAAAAACATAAACTGCCACGCCCCTTTTCAAAAAAAATCGCACCTGCGGCGGGCTACTGGGGGCCCCCCCCCCCCCCCCCAGACCCCCCGATGTGTGTCCCAATCCATACTTCACTTGCGTTCCGGCAGAAAAATGAAATCACTTTTACCACTGGTTAAATCATAAATTTCTTTCCTCTCTGTATCCTCATTTTAGACATTCATGCTGGCGTAACATCCTTAGTTGTTGAAAATTTTGTAAGCTCCATTTTTTTATTATATTTATTTTATGAATGAACATATTATGTTTACAGTACAGTAATATGTTTATTTAAGTTAAAACTGCTAAAGAAGAAAATATGTCAGCAGCTATACGGGTCTTTCACCATACGTCACAATGCAATATGACGTCACAATTGTGTAGGCAAAACATTGTCAGCGGCATAGGTGTTAAAGTTGGTCTCGAAATTAATTTCTCCTGAATATTCACATAATTTTTCGTATTATTTTCTTTCATAAATGGTGACAAAAAGAACCAGTGTTAGTGAAAAAAAAAAAATATTTGGCGACCAACACCATTATTAGAAAAGAGATATTGTGAGTTACGTTAACATGACCAGCATAGGATTTTAGGGTTTTCTGCCTACATCCCGAAGATCTTCAGACGGCTTCGGGCGTCTCCATCAGTCTCCGAGCTACCCAAAATGTAAACATGAAATTGCTCTATAACAGAAATGATGCCATTTTCTTTTGTTCTTGTTCTTTTTTTTTTTCTTTTTTTTTTTATATATTATTGCTCGGGGGGTTCGTTAGATATTTCTACTATTTAGATATTTCGGGGGGAACAACTCAAGGTCCTTTATCAATATTTGCTATCTAAAAAGTGTTCTGGATTTGTAATTAAATCATTATTCTCTTATTTGAATAAAAAAAATAAAGGAGTATTCATGAGCTATTTGAGTGCATCAACTTTTTTGACTTTAAATTATGTTTATATTGACAGGATTGCCTGGCGACGTACATCGCTCTATACACCAAGCTGCAGTTGACCGGGTTCTACGTGGTCCTGCTGCAATACAGCACGGCAGCACACCAGCTGTTTGCCGTTGACCTGATGAAGTGGCTGCAGCAGGTCGTCCAGTATGACACAACACTCAAAACCTTCTTCTCTAGCGCCATGCTTCAGGTGAGAAGAAAACAAATTATATTACTTGCACCTTTACTTGATGTTATTTTGTTTTCTGCCTTACTCAGAAACTTGAGAAGAAACCTCAACACATGCTACTGGAGAAGATCATGCTCTCAAGTCGTAAAATTTGGGTGGACGCTCGGTACCGAATGTGTAACCTTCTCTTCCGCTGCATGTACTTTGGAAAACATATCAACGTGCAATACGGCAAGGTACAATTAGAAATTAGAATGTGAAAATTTTAGTGGCTTAATCGAAAGAAGGGGTAAAATATGGTACTGTGAATTTTTTCAGATTTTTCTGAGACCGGGAACTATTTTTAAAAAATTATTTAAAGACTATTTTATGACGTCACGGGCGGCACTGCTCTATCCTTTTTCTTATGGAGTGCCGCCCGTGACGTCATCAAAATAGACTTTCAATAATTTTTTAAAAATAGTTCCCGATCTCAGAAAAATCTGGAAAAATTCACAGTACCATATTTTTACCCCTTCTTTCGATTAAGCTACTAAAATTTTCACATTCTGATATCTCATTCTAAAGATCCCTTGATCCACCAATTATGTATGTATGGTCTCATTAATTAGAACATATAATGATTTAAAGTAGGGTGAACAAAGTTTTTAAAGTTGAGTATAATTGATTATTGAAAAATAAAAAAAAATAATAGATGTGTTGCTCTATCACCTAATAGAAACTAAAAATTTTCTCTCTTCCACTACTTCAGAAAAAAAACTAATGTTAAATCCCATGCTCTATCGGCAATTTAAGATTTTTTTCTGAAGAAACTATGTAAATAATTTTTTTTAGTTTCCATTAGGTAATAGAGGAACACATTTTCGGGGAATACTTACTCAACTTTTAAAACTTAGAACAATCTATTTTGTTTTGTTTTCAATTTCATGGACTACTTTGTTAGTTCATACATTCATATTTTATTTAATTGATTATTCACTTTTAAGGAATATGTGTGGTAAAACTAGGATGGATAGAGTGAGAAACACATGGGTGATGAATGAGTGTGGAGTGAAAGAAAGCGTAATTGACAAGTATGAACGAAGTACACTACGTTGGTTTGGACATGTTGAGAGAATGGGTGATGAACGAATTGCGAAATAGGTGTTTAAAGGTAGTGTACAAGGCATAAAAGGATTAGGTAGACCTAAAAAGGTTTAGTTGGTTGTGATTGCAGAATGTTTGAAGAACGGAAGTGTTAAAAGTACACAGTGTAATAGAGAGTGCAGGAGGCAAAAGAGTGTTATGAGTATTTCTGAAGCAAGTGGAGTATGCAAGAATCGAGTGCTTTGGAGGGCAATTTGTAGACGGCCGAGGTAATAATGCTGCTGGCTTACCCCGTAAAGGGATATGGCGTCATGTTATGTATGTATGATTATTCACTTTAATATTTAGTTTCTCTTTCACTGCAGAATATTTTAGTTATATATAAGGGGCATTCACAAAGCCCTAAGGCCACATTTAGGGCTCAATAATTTAAAGCCCGATTTTAGGCATGCTTTTTAGACCCAAAATTTCTGGTCTTAAATTATCGAGCCCTAAATGTGGCCTTAAGACTTTGTGAATGCCCCTTCTATGAAAATATGGTTTGCTTAAAAATTAGCTTATAAAATGTATTGTAGCTTAGTAAAAAGTAGTCCAATTCTCAATCCTTACCTCATCTACAGTACTACTAACTTGTAAGTATATTAAAATGTTTTGAAATTTTACAGATTTTCCTGAAGACAGCTCCAGAAATTTTGAAGAAAGTACCATGCTGGCAGGAAGGACCCTCAATTTTCTTTGAGCGCCTTCTGTCCAGAGTTCTCAAATCCAGTCCCGTCTCCAAGAAGCTGGTGACTGAGCACGATGCACTCTTCACTCTCTTCAAACTCTTCCATGACCAGAGTGTCACCATCTGTGTAAATGGTGACTATTCCTGGTTCAAATTAGACTTTAAAATTATAACCTAAAGGCTACCCGTTTTTAAGTGCAACTTACAGTCCATTTATTTGTTTGTGTGTTAAATTTACTTTGTTAAACATACTCCAGACCTATCTACTTGGGAATTTCCATCATTTATAAAACAAAACTTTCTTTGTAAATTTGTAATATTTAAGCGCAATAATAAAAATAAAATGTATCTGTGGTGCTGTTTCCTAGTGTGTTAATGAATGAACTTTCTGTCATGTTTCAGGAAAAATCACCATGTCCTTCAAGGATAAAAACTTTGCAAGACTCGGTAAAAAAGTTGAGAGTTACTACTTCTTGTTGGAGATCATTGGCACCCTGATGGAGGAGGATGGTACTGACGAGATACCTGAAATGAAGAGTGACTTTATGAAGGCCTTTTCCATCTTCGTCAGTGTGCTTGGCATGATGCAGGTACAACACTCCATACAAACTTCGTTAGAATGTTTACTAAACCGAGATTGTTTCAGAACATGAATGTGGCTTGCCAGAAAAGCTCAGCAGTGGTCAAGTGGAGTGGTTTCTTGAGTTCGTTCTTCTTGTCTTACTACGAGAAGGTGAAGGCTGTCATTCCGTCAATGATCATGTGGTGCTCAGTGGACCCCACACTACTGATTGAAGGAGTCAAGTAAGAGATTGCATTACATTCTCATTTTTTTATATTTCCCTACGTTTTTTCAATATTTTATTACATATTTTAACTACCTATTGCATGTTAATATCCCCCATAAAAAAAAAAAAAAAAAAGAAAGAAAAAAAAAACGTAGGAAATGCTCTGGTCATGATAATTTTTTAGTTTAATAAAAAACTGCAGTTGGCACTTACAATTATAGCGTGCTCATATTGTCGTTGAAATAACATTGACAATAAACATTACACCATCATAAAAACACTAGATTTAAAACCACTATATGGAACTTGACACTTGTACCATTTTTTTTTTTTTTTTTTTTAAATACACATATAGATTATGTAAAGTATGTGTTACTGTAATTTGTATTAATGAATTATTAATATTTGCTGTGATAATTCTGTAGTGTAAAAACTCTTAATTTTTGCTTGCAGGAGAGTGATGACTGAGATTGACCAGAACCCACCATGTGGCCTGCTGAATGGGCAGGTGCCAGTGACCGTGGCGGGCCACACCGCTTCCTGCCTCAACATAAACCCCTCTTGTCCTGGCCTGAGCTGCCACCTGCCCCTCGGATCATTGTACTTCAGACTGATGCAGAGCGGACTTTGCGAGGATCCAAGCTTTATTGTTCCCATGCAGCCAGCACAGCTGTTGGCTCTGATGTATCAAGCTGTGGAGCCCCTCCTTTATGTGATACGTCTGGACAAGCAGGTATGATACTGTTGCTAAGTCCATCATATTGTTGAAGTTCATAAAAATTTTAAAATAATTTTTAACATTTTATATTTCCTTATGATATTTTTTTCATACATTTATTTCTATCATAAATCAAAGTTATGGTCTGAAATAAAAAAAGAAGTATTGTTAAAATATTAATAGACAATAGAGAATTGATCTCAAAATTTTTTATTGCAGAAATGGATAGAGCGTGCAAAGTTATGCTACCCTGATTTTTTTCCGATTTTTTAGAGCCGGGGAACTATTTTTAAAAAATTATTGAAAGTTCTTTTTGTGACGTCACGAGACGCCGCTCCTTAAGAAAAAGATAGGACTTGCCGCCGCGTGACGTCACAAAAAGAACTTTCAATAATTTTTTAAAAATAGTTCCCGGGCTCTAAAAAATCTGAAAAAAATCAGGGTAGCATAACTTTGCACGCTCTATCCATTTCTGCAATAAAAAATTTTGAGGTCAATACTCTATAATGGTTGCATTTTTTTATTTCATAATTAGAAAATATACCTAAAATTATGTTTTCTGAATTTTTTCGAATTTTTTGGAGTGCGGGAACTAATTTTAAAAAAATATTTAAAATACCTGAATTTGGGTGGTACACCTGATGGGACAACCGTGACGTCATTTGTCGTGCTGTGATTGGCTGTTGATGATGTCACGGCTGCTGTGATTGGCTGTCGATGACGTCACGGTTGTCCCATCAGATGTACCACCCAAATTCAGATATTTTAAATATTTTTTTAAAATTAGTTCCCGCACTCCAAAAAATTTGAAAAAATTCAGAAAATCATAATTTAATGTATATTTTCTAATTATGAAATAAAAAAATGCAACCATTATTGTCTATTATAAAATTTGTAATAAATTAAAAAAAAAATAATTTACATAATTAATTAATTAATAACATCACTGATATACAGTATTATGACAATATTACATCACAAAAAATTACAGTTTTATATAGAACAGTGTTATGTTGTTATGTGTGCTTGCATACAGACCCAAATTCCCCCTACAAATACATTATTTATTTTATTTATTTATTTATTTATTTATTTATTTATTTATTTATTTATTTATTCGCATTATTAGAGTTTTATGCCGACATATTATATTATGTTCAACAGATTGTACTTACTACATTAAAATTGTTGCAGACAAATTCCACCAAGTTCAATGAAAACAAGAAGTACAGAACTCGTTGTGAGATGGTTGACGAAGCCGTGCTGGTGCTGCAAATGAGTGCGTGCAACATTGAAAACAACCAGTTCTTGATTCACCTTCTGCACCGTTTTAACCTGGCAGAGTGGATGAACAACCCTGCCAAACCGGTAAGTGGTAATACACTCCTGACTCTATATTGATAGACAGCAGCAAAGAAAAAGGGGGTGGGTGAAAAAAATATCAATGGAATCCAATCTTGAACGAGATTAGTTGTTTTCATAATTTCATGGTCCAAATGCATCTAGACACTACATAATATAGCAACAAATTTTCCTTCGACATGTTCTGATCATAACTTTCATGGTATACGTATATATATATATTTTTTTTTTTTTTTGGTTACAGTTACACTCCACGCTGTGCCAAGGTTTCAGCCCTCATCTTCGTGACCTACTGACGATTCTCCTGGCCGTAGTGGGGGAACGCTTCACCCCTGGCCTAGGAGCGGACGTGGAGGTGAAGGGGTGTGTCCGCCACGAGGTGGTGCAGCTGCTGTGTGTGCGGCCGATGTCACACACTGAGCTGACGAGTCACCTCTTCAACGACTCCCTCCTGCTGAACAAAGTATTAACTCAGGTGGCCAACGTCAGGGAGAAGAAGGAAGGGCAAATCTACGAACTTAAGCCAGGTGATTAATGTTGTTATTTTTGGTTGTAATAATTTGCTAAAAACTACACAAGACATCTTATGGTGAGGTTTTAGTTTTAAATCAGTTATTTTTTACTGCTACTTAATTTGCTACAAGTCCTGTCTGCCTTGTATACTCCAAAGAGTCTAAAGATATATTGCCTCCACCTTTCTTCCCAAGCTAACTGCAGAAAACAATGAAGGTGATTTTGCTTGCAGAGTACTCTCAGCAGTTCAACCCGCTGTACTACCACTTTGACGAGAAGCTGCGAGCGCAGGCCAAAGAGAATCAGCTGATGAGACTTAAAAGATCCAAGCAGACGGCTAACTCCATCCCTCCTCCAAAACCTCCAAGATTCTCCTCCGACAGCACCCAGCTGGCAGGTCTGCTGGACTGCGACGTGATGCTGCTGTTCCTCAAAAACATTCTCTCCAGGTATGTCCTTATTGTCTGTTTTAATAGTTGAGGTATATTATTTGATCTAATATGTGTGTTAATTGGAAGGAATGAAAATATTTGCTATACTGTATTTTCAACATTATTCATAGTGCTCTCTGGGGCTCCAAACATCCAATTTGCATAGTATGTACTTAAATGCTTTTTTTAGGCACTTACCGGTATGTTGAATAATAGTAATTATAGTTGTGAACATTATTTTTCTCTGCATCGTTTCCAATTTTATCATTCCCTACACTATACCAAAACCTTTCTAATATCATCAACATGACAAAGCATATGTATGGTACAGTGCATTTTTGTTATAATAGATTTTATATACTGTATATTATGGTATTAAATGTTAAAAAGAGTGAAAAAATAAAAGTGGAAAGGAAAAAAAAAAAAAAAAAAATCACAATTTTAAATTTAAATCTTTCTAGAAAATGTAGCAATTTATGAATCATAAATTTTTTATTTTACTTCTAGCAAAGCATTTTGAAGAGAAGGTTAATACTGTACTCATATTATACTGAGCTTTGATTGACACTTGCAGGACGGTTGATGCTAATGAAACCGTCATCACTGAGTCTGACGTTGAGGTGACACTGCACCTGATTGGCTATTCGCTAATGGAGGAAGAAGGCAAGGCGAGTGAGGATACGACTCGCAGGTTCAGCTCGGCTGCTGAGAGTGTGGGGCTGCTGCCGGGCCTGCTCGAGGCTCTGGTGACCTGCCCTCGTGCCCAGCACCTCACCGATCTCGTCTCTTGGGTCACAGGTGAGCTCCCGTCGTCACATGGCAGTGTCTGACGCTAGCCGTTGACGATACTTAAAGGGGTACCAAAGTGAATACTTTTTTTACATATTCGGGCAGCTAAGAATTATTCTAACATCCCTGTGGCTCAGTATTTTCGTACAATGCCTAGTTATTTTACAATTAATTATTTAGTTTGAAAAGTGAGTTCTATGGCCGTTGATTGATTTAAGCCGATGCGCTCCCGCAGCGGCCGGTGATACGACAAGAAAGGGGCGGGAGGAGGTTCCCATGATTCGCAGGAAATTCTCGTCTTATCAGCGGCTGCTGCGGGCGCGCACCGACTTGAATCAACCAACGGCTTTTGAAATCACTTTTCAAACTAAATACTTAATTTTAAAATAAGTAGGCATTGTACTAAAATATTGAGACACAGGGATATCAGAATAATTCTTAGCTGCCCGAATATGTAAAAAAAAGTATTCACTTTGGTACCCCTTTAATAAATCAATAACTTGCCCGTATCAGACAACGTCAGGCGTGGATTTAGAGGACAAGCTGTGGGGCTAAAAGTTCTCCTCCCCTTACAGAATTTTTTGGATTTAATGCGGGTGATATCCCATTAGTAGTATTATTTGTTGCGTTTAATACAGATTTGCGGATCGCTTAATTACCCCTAATTATAGCCAATAAAAGTAATTAGAGGTGGGAAACATTTAAAATAAACAATGAGATCTCAGCGCAAGGTCGCGCGAAGTCGCTAAGCGTCTTGGCCCCTTTCACGCGGTCAATGTTTACAATAGTATAGTTATTATAATATTATAATTAAACAAAATTTTATAATTAGCATACAATGAGATCAATGCTAGCAATGTCACAGTAGCAACGCACAGAGCTTTCCTCTTCATATTTTTACAATGGAAAAAGAATGAGTTAATATAATATTTCAGACAATGAAATAGTTAAAAAATATTTAGCATATAATTACCTTAATATTTATATGTAAATAGATATGTATTCAATTATCTTATACTTATGTAAATTTTTGAGAAAGTGAAGGTCTTTATCAGATATAAAACGTTAAGTTAATAGAAGTAGAAAAGAATACAATTACAACAAATGCTCCGCACCGAGTCGAGCAAAGTCTCAGCAGCTTGCGCGAGCCACTTGACGTGTGACCGTGTCTTAAACACTAAATTTATATATTTTAAATGTTTATAATTAAAGTATTTAGAAAAAACTTTAATTTGCATAAAATATTTGACACTTTACATAGCCATGCAAGATCATAGTGATCTGCTGTGCGATCTGCTGCGTTGTTTATCTTCTTTCTATTTTCATTACGAAACTTTTGTATATTATATTTAAAAATTAATTTTTATAATATAATGATATATTATAACGAATATAAAATAATTTAAAACATAATTCAAATATCATATATTATCACATTACACATTAATAAAATTGTACGGAGAAAAAGAGCAGGCTAATTAACTTTTTAATACATATAATTAGTAAAAAAATAATATTTTATTTGCATACAATGTATGCCTACACACAGAGACGGCAAGGTCCAAGCGGTTTTTAACAATACTCCCGACCTGTGAATTAAATTTTCTCTATAGCTTTTATGTAAATAAATGAGTTATTAAGTTATAATCAATATAATAAGTTAAAATATTGATTTGTATTGGGAAATCATTTAATATATATTTATAAATTTCTTGCTTAATAATATAATAATTAAAAACAAAATATAAAGAAATATACAAAATTAGTATATAATTAGCATACAATAACCCCTTCAAGCTTGCATGCCCCAGCTTTAGCAGCCAGGACTACCATTGCTTGAGGAAGCAAATTTCTCACGAGCGTCACGTGTGCTATTACAGTTTAACTTTATATAAACGATATTTTTAACATTTAAAGTACATAAATTTAATTTTATTTGGCAAAAAGAAAATGTTATTAATTTTATATTATATAAAAGTATCAAAATAATGTTAAAGTTCTATGACATATTTTATACATATTAATAAGAAACAATTACTAATGTCAAGTATGTAAGGTAATTATGTAAAAATATGCTAATTATATGTAAGTTAGAGCTCTGTATGCTATGCCTTGACTTGAATATGGTTTAAACTATGCAATTTTTACGTTACTTCATTTGAAAAATCAGTATTTGCAAGCATTTCTACTATCGTTATTTACGTTAAATTTGCAATAGAGTTTTACATGATGTCTTGCAGATATTAATAAAAATAGAAACGAGGCTAATAAATTGATAAAATTATAATTATTTATCATGACAAATCTCTTATATTATACGCATTTTTATGTAGTTTTAGAAAATATGCATCGAAAATAAGTACATGAAATGGAGGTGAGAGCAATGTAATATAATACAATACACCTCTAAGTTATTCCTAACAGTATATTGTAAGAAAATAACTTGTATAATATAATTTTCTTAACAACTATTGAAGTGATCAAATTAATATATTTCAAGTAAGGAGTATACGGTTTATTTACATTATCTAATGCAATATCTTTTCTAATTAGTACAATTATTAGCCTAATGTGTAAACATTTCTGTCAGCATAACTTCTGTCTAAATAATTACACCATACAAACTGTTTTTTCGCGTACAAGACAGAGTAAAAAAATCTGAGAGGTATAATACACTTATAAATTTTTATATATGCAAAAGGAATATTTTAATTACAACGAAATTTATTATAAATATAATCTTATTGTTATTAAAAATTTTAATACCTTAATGAAATAGTTTAATATTTTTTTTTTCTGCTGAGCCTCCGCATACAGTCAGTAAATAAATAATTATATCCTAAAAATATATTCTATAGTAAACATATATAGAAAATATTATATGATGAATAATATAAAACAGAATAATAATTAACATTTTAAATAACCTCGAACAAAAACTTCTCAAAATTGATGAAATTCGTAAAAAAACTTTGTAAAAAAATAAAATATTATTTTATGAATAACACTAAAAGCTAGATCATACAGTTTAAAATATGTTAAAAATTATTGATTTTCTTATAAACACATTTTTGAAGTATACTTTTTTAAATTTTGCAAGAAAGAATGTATACATTATGAATGCTCATTCTTAATGAACATTTATTGAAATTACAAATAAACTATTAAAATTGGGTCTAAATACTTAGAAATAACAAGAAATGTATATATTATTTTACATTAAATTCTTTTTATTAAGTGTATAATTCTACATAAAATATATATTTAAAAAAATGAAGAACAAAAAGTAAACAGTGTATTTTCATGTACACGAGCATTAAAAATCAACACAATACTGCTGCGATGAAGTCCATTCATAAAAACTTGAAGTTCATTAACATCGAAGGCATTGTAACACGGAAGAACAAACATTTGATATAATCAAAGTTTCACTTCTCCTCACAGCTTGCGGCGTCTCTCTTGCTTCAAGACATCATGGGGTCACAGAGAGGTTTTAACAAAAACCGGTTCTTATGTAATTTATTCTGAAAAATGTATAATGTGTATTTTAAATAAAAAAAAATTATTATAAAGAGTATTTTCTTTTTAATAATCAATAACATCAGTAAATGCTTCATGTATTTTGAATAATTGACAATCTGTAGAAATTTTTTTGTGTTCTAATAAAACATCAGTCTTTTTGTTTATATTATAAATTCGATGATTACAATACACACATCTTATATTATATAACACTTTATCATCACAGATGAAACCGTTTTGAGCGATTTTTTTAATATTATATTTATCATTCCAAGAATGAAATGTTTTCATACGAACATTACTCTCAAAAATACACGTTTTATCAAAGTTGTCATACACCCAGTCTGCCATTGCAAATGCTTGATAGTGTGAACATTTTTCTTTGTTTAATTCGTTACTGTGTTTAATACACTCACTGCCATAATGAGGTGACAATTGATCGTTTTCAGGACAACCAAAATTGTCCAAATTTAAGACTTGCATATTTAAATCAATATATTTTTTAACATAATTAAAAATCTTTTCGTTGCGAACATAAACAAATCTTATATTTTTTAATCCATCAAATATTATTGTTCTTAAATTACAATATTCTTCACCAATTAACTGATTATTAGATCCTTTATAATTCCAAGCATTTTGTGGAAAATATACAGGATATCTTATACGGAAGTGTGAGCTTGCACTAGTCTGCACACACACTATACTGAGTTCATTAATTATCTCATCGCCTTCTGTATTTTCTTCATAGTTAACGTGTAACACGGCAGACGTCATCTCAAGTACTAAGTAAAAAATATTTGAAAGTTCTATATATTTTATTTTTTTTTACTGAATATGTCTTACTGTCCCTGAAAAAGGATAATAATCAATTATTTCATCAGAAATTAATAAAACATACATGATAGAATCTGGCTTAAATTTCTCATAGCTCTCGTAAAATAACTTAACATCGACACTTCCTGTTTTGATGTCTTCAGGCTGCTTATTCATGTCAAGGACAATGAGTGGGAATTTCGTTACAAAATCTGTAAGCGATAGAACAGGCTCCACTTCTTTGTCAGTGTAGGATGATTTAAAATTACAATAATTATTATACAAAAGGGCTACTTGGTTTGGATACTTAATTAATAAATCCTCATAAGGGTAATATACTCCATTTAGGTATAATCGTACTGTCTTCATATCAAGCTGATCAAATCTGCAAGCATTTATTTTTGAATTTAATTTTCTATTAACCTGATATGCAATTGCACAATATCTAGGCTTATGTAAATTTGTTGTAGTTAGTATATTAAAGTTATCAAAACTCTTACTTAAAGATAGTGGTTCTACATGAATGCTCCAAGTTCTAAAGCCTATTTGTATTTTTGTATTATTTTCAACTAACTTTAAAAGCTTTATTTTATTACTATCACTTACAGTTACATGTTGCATTTTCCATTCTATTCTCTGTATTATTAATTTAGCACTCTTCACATTACTACCTGTAATATGAAAAACGTCATCATCTGACCGTGCGCGAATTAACACAATTTCGTGTTTACTATTAGCAAAAATCTTTTTATAATCAGCACACAAGCCAAAGATTGAACTTAAATTAATACAAAAATTTAGCTCATCATTATTACTGACAGCTTTTGACCCAAAATTCTCAAATATGCCCTGAGTTTCCACGGCTTTTAATTCGTTACTATTTAATAATAAGAGTGATCTGAATAAAGATGACATTCCAGGGTGACGAACATTCTCTACAATTACACCATTAATTAAGTAAGAAGCCTCTGAAAATATAAATGGTGGATAGTTGCTAACTAGAGCCGTTTCTAAATTGGTATTATTTGCATCATCGAGTTTTTCAATTTTAACTTGTGCATGTATATGTAACATACTGTTACATGGAAGTAAATATGATTCATTGCTATTGCTAATTGATATTCGGATATCATCGTTATAATTTAGCTTACTAGAATTCTGTGGAACGTAAGATAAATACCTCATATTATTAATTGTTTCATCAAACCTAGCATCGGACTTGATGTTTAATATATCTGAAGTAATCATTTTTTAATTTTTAAACCAATTGATTTTAAAAACTGTATGTTCTGAGCAGATAAACGTTTCACAGTTCTCTTACGACTGATTGTTTTATGTCTAATGTTTTCACTTTTATTTACTTGCTTGCTAAAATCTAAAGCCATTTTAAACGATTGTAAATGCAGTACAATTGTTATATTTTCGTTCATAAAATTTATTAGATTACCGTCTTGATCCGTTACACGCAGAGAAATTTCATGTAATGAAGAATTATTACTAGTAATTGGTAAATATATACGATTTGGTGTTTCAGAAATTTTATATCCAAATGGTACATTTGGAGTAAATTCATAAATAACGTGACTAGAACTAGAGTTTTTATAACTACCCAAGACAATACTGCACTCAATATTAATTGTTGAAGCTGTATGAATTTTTATCGGTTCATCAGATACATTTCTTTTATTTGCTGGTAAAGATCTTTTACTAAATCCCAACAGTGAACCAAAGCTTTTAGGTCTATCAAAGTGTATAGCAAAAGGACTTAAAATTTCAATTTTTAATGTTATTTCATTTAGTATTATATTTATTTCAGGATTAACATATTTTTTAATCCAATTTGCAAGATCACTGATATCATATACACCCTTTGGAAGAGTCAAATATTTATCTCCATAATAGAAATTATTGTTGTGTTCTGTTATATTTGCTATCGTATAATAACTGTTAAAATTTACTAATGCTATTCCCAAGTCAGTATTTGACGGTAAATTAATTGGAGGATTATACAAGGCAGTTAAAACTGAACTGTTTCCATTAAAATTTAATAGTTTAGAAAACAACATTATAAATTATTTGTTTCTAACAAAAATTCCAAGCATTTGTGACCGCAAATATTACTGTTGAGTTTTTGATATCGCACACGATTATATATGATATTTTTATTCTTCACATATGATATAAATTGTTTTATTGGTAGTAAATTCCCAATTGGGTCAAGATACAAGATAACTTTTTTATTAATTCTATATGCAACCCAATGACTACCTTGTTTAAAACTAGGCTCTAAATTTATAATACCACATTCTGAGGATAAAGGTTTAATTGGTAATTTGTCAATACTAAATACACCAATAAAATCTTTAATTTTCAATTTTTTAGCATAAAAAGTTAAATCAACGCTGCTTAATGGTTTATCAGGTAATTGATTCAAAATGAAGTTTTTTTTTTTTATTTATAAAGAGACCAAAACCTGATTTATATGGTTTTAAATGCACGCCTGCCCCCACTTGCATTTCCTCCATTTTTAAATTATGTCGTCTTAATTCTTCAAGAGTAGCTTTATCATTTTTTGTTTTATTTATTGCACTGACCACAGCTGATATACCCCCGCTTATACTTCCAAGTGCTGCAAGAACAGAAAATACAGGGATAAGTAAAGGTAGGAACCCACCTTCTTGAACTGGCAGCGGAATTACACGTGGTGTCTTAACCTTTGACTTTTTTATAATACGTTTTGCAAATTTATACCCTGATAAATAAGCTGATTTCACATCAGTATTACCTGATTTTTGTAAAGCGAGTCTTGTTTTATTTACAAAACTTTTAAAAGTTTTTGACTTTGCTATTTTATCTCTCCGATTTTTTCTCATCCTCCTTCTTTTATTTTTAGTTCCCACTGGCATCTTAAAGGTTAAATATGTAAATATATGGCTAACTTAAAAACTGAATGTTTACGTCCTAAAATGACAAGAAATAATGAAAAGTTTGATACAACGTAAATGTATTTATACATTATTTGAACCGGAAGTTTATGTTTTAAATTTAAGTGCACGAAATTGTGCATTGCTTTTAACATCGTTTAATTTCAGCAATGATATATTTGCTTCTAATATATTTAAATTTGGTTTTTATTCTATAATTCTTTTAAGTTACTATATTTGCAATAGTTTCAAAGTTGTACAATTTTTAATTTTTCAATTCAACTAATTATTGTTAAAATTATAAATTTTGTGACGTCATGGATATTAAAAAGACTCCACTATACTTTGTCGGGCTGATGATACTCGCTCGCACGCAGGTAAACCAATAACTTATTCTTCTCTAGTAAAACATGCAGCTTGGATTTAGGTCAAGCAAGAAGTTGCCTTCTATTTTAGGAGTGTTTTAAATTTAAATGCACGAAATTGTGCATTGCTTCTAACATTGTTTAATTTCAGCAATGATATATTTGCTTCTAATATATTTAAATTTGGTTTTTATTCTATAATTCTTTTAAGTTACTATATTTGCAATAGTTTCAAAGTTGTACAATTTTTAATTTTTCAATTCAACTAATTATTGTTAAAATTATAAATTTTGTGACGTCATGGATATTAAAAAGACTCCACTATACTTTGTCGGGCTGATGATACTCGCTCGCACGCAGGTAAACCAATTACTTCTTCTTCTCTAGTAAAACATGCAGCTTGGATTTAGGTCAAGCAAGAAGTTGCCTTCTATTTTAGGAGTGAAGAGAGGGGAGAGAGGAAGTGAAAGTAGCCTAACCTTCACTTTTGTATTCCTGTCTTTTTTGCTTGTATTGCTTTATTATGTTAATTTTATCTAATTATTTTACTTAGTATAATACAATAATGTAAACAATGTATTTAAAAATCCTTGTATAATAATCTAAAATCTGTGTATAAAAGCTTGTATCTTCAATACAGACTTCAGTTTCAACAAAGACGTTCTCTTTAAAACTTGGAGTGCTGCTATCATATTATAATGGAAACTACCGTGAATAGTAAAGAAGAAAAAGAATTAAAAAAATGTCAAGAATGTTTAAAAACATTTTCAACTGTAACAAACCTCAAAAGACATTTACGAAGTTTAAAAGCTTGTAAACGTAAACCTTATAATGTAATATCAGAGTGTATGAAAGTTGAATTTGATGATGATTTTATATTAACAAATCGTGACAAAATGAACTCTTCAGTAAGTGAAAATAACTATTTAATCAAAGAATACCTTGCTGACCATGCTATGAATAACAATTTGATGGTATTTGAACTAAAAAATGATAAGAATTTTAAAAGTGTTATAGATTTTGTAAGTGATAAGTTAAATATTATACAAGACATTATCGGCTTACTTGTTGCTCAAAATACAAGCATTAAAGTGAACATCGTTATTCTTTGTGATTTTATAAACATTGCTGAAGAAACAATGGAAAGGAACTTTAAGGTAAAGAGTGAGAGCATTTTTCTTTATACTGATATCACCGAGTTTATTAATAATTCGACTCAAAAAATTGTTAATGAAATTTTAGAGTGTGAATTGAAAAAAAGCGGTTGGTCTTTGCATAGAATTAATAAAATGAATATAAATATACATAAATATACACCTTTGAGCAGATAATGTCATATTTAATAACAACAAAAAATATATATATTAAGTTAATATTAAAATAAAAAAATATGTAGTTATATCAAGAATGTATTATTTTATTTCTGAAAAAGGTATAAAATATTGATACAAAAAATTACAATTTTAAGTCTTTATTTTTCACCCAGCTAACCGCGTCATCTCCCGAGAAACCATACCACAACACTTTTGATTTATTTTTCTTTCTTTCTAGTATTTTTTCAACCAGATAAGTATCTTTATACTTTGTTTTCATTATTTCTTCTTTGTAGAAAGCTCCTTTTATTGGTTGTCCCTTCAGGTCCTCTAGCATGTAGGTCACCGGTTTAGTTCTTCTTATTTTTATAATTTTAAACAGCTCCGTAGAAAAGTTTGGTGTATAGCTTTTTTCAAATAAAGCTTTTTGCTTACTAATCCTTACAATATCATTCACAGCATACTTAATTTTATCTTCATACAAATCTGTTGGTGGGAACATTCGTTTAAGAATTTGTTTTTCATGTTTTTTTCTTACATTTTTTGGCTTGAGTCCTATAGTACGATAAACAGTATTATTGTAATTATTAATTAAAGATTGTAGTATATTAACCCATTTATAGTGTCCTTGATAGCTAAATTGTTTCCACATTTTTTGTTTCAAAGTTCTGTTGAACCGCTCGATTATACTGCTTTTTAGAATTGTATATGTTTGATAATGATTAATTTTATATTTTTTCATTAATTGTTTAAAATTTGCATTGAAAAATTCTTTTCCGGCGTCGCTTTGTATATTCCGACTTATCGGTCCCTGTTTTAAAATAGTGTTCATGGCTGCAGTGACTTCTTGCGCAGTTTTTGTTTTAAGTTTTACAGCCCATGCGTATTTTGTAAAACAGTCAATACATACTAAAATATAATTATAATTTTTATTTTCTTTTGCATATTTTTGCATGTCTATTAAATCAATTTGCCAAAGGTCTCGTATTCCTTTAAGGTAGACTCTACGCCGTTGATAATTTTTTCTTGCCTGCCTGTGTAGCTCATTAACTATTCCGTGCTTTACACTCATTGTAGGTTAAATTTTTTTTTTAGATAGCCAAGGGTTACAACATCTCGATCGTTAATAGGGTCTGACACATCTGATATTTTTTTATTTTTTGCACTGAATTTATTTAAATTTGTATCGTAAATAAGTGTATATTTGCTTATATAATTTGCCATTTCCTGAGAAAAAAAATTGAAATTTATAGCATCATTAGCATTTTTGGGATCTGCTAAATTTTTTATTATTTTATTGTTTGCATTATAAGATTCAACATCATAAAGTAGTGCAAAATCACGGAAATATTTTAAATTAATAGCATCTTTGTCTCGTACTGGACGTGCGACATCAACTATTCTTTTATTATTTACTGAAAAAGTTGTACTGGCATTTAATACTTTTTGTTCTAATTTAATCAAGTTATCTACATAATCCTTGTTAACACAATCTTGTGGTTCTTTTGGAGCTTGAATATTATTTATTATATTGTTTTTTGCATCAAACTTTCCCAAGTTGTTTTTACATAATGCAGAGTCAAATAAATATTTTTTGTTAATCAGATCATCATCTTCAACCGGTTCTCCTATATTTAGAAAAACTCTCTCGCCTCGCAAGTTGTAAGGAATGTGACGTCTTTTATGTAAATAGAAACCAAATTTATGGAGCACCATGTTTGAATGATATAAATTAATTAATACATTTTAATTTATACTATTATACCCTCTTCGCGCATCTCTTCAAGTAGTGAGGAAATTTCATTGGTATGATTATTGTGACCTGCGTGGGTTGATGCAATTAATAATCGAAGTCTATCAACTAATTCATTTGGTTCATTATAATATTCGTATACGGGACTGTGTGTGTTCATGATTCCGGAACCAAACGTTTTTGTCGTCGTTTCCTCCATTAAGCGCTTGACAATTTTATTATATTTTATACTGCGATTATTTCGTGATTTATTTTGCGGCGTATTTATTAATCTGTTTGGCATTGCTTTCATTAATATTGATTTATACATATTTTTATCATCTTTTTTTATTAATAATAAATTTGGATTTTTCATGAATAAAAGTTCCAACAGTCCTGTTGTTATTTTATATTTTTGATCACCCATCTTAATTGTATCATCTTGCACGTTAATTTGAGAATTACCAATTGTGAATTTATTGTTATTAATATTTACACCAAAGGTTTGGTCCCACATAGATTTTTGCTTTTTTACAGTATTTACATACTCAAAAAATGGTTTTAGTTTTTTTGACTGTGGTGTTTCAATTTCAGCTGCTATTGATTTACGTCTACTTGGTTCAGGTTCCTCAATAATTATCTCTGGTTTTGTAAATGTTTTTTCTATATTTAAAATAGGTTCAATTAGTGGCTTTAAAGTTTTAACAGTAAATTCTGTTTGATTTGCTTCGTTTTCTCGTAAAATTTGATATTTTTTACGAATATTTTTAACACTATTTTTTATTTCTTTTGCTAATTTTTCTTTCAATTTTATGTTTTCCATTGTTTATTGCTAAACTTTTACCAATGAAATGATAATTTGTTTGCCGTCGTGAAGTTTATATATCTATAAATATATCAAAACCTTTTCTATATCTACCTTTTTTTATATCACAATCTTTATTTATTACTAAAAATCCATATTTTTCTTGCCAACATAAGGCACACAAATCTTTAAATTCCTTAAATGTCATATCTGTATTTACATGATCAGTGTAACAATGTTTTAAATTCAACTCATCTTGTGTGAATAACAAAATTAAATTAGCATTATCTCGTATTAAATGTTTAGGAATTCTAGTATATGTTTGAGCTAAATAAAAACAACATATTCCTTTATGACGACCCATTGAAAAGTAATCTCGCATGTGATTTTGAGTGTCAGTTATTACATCATCAAATATGAATATAGAATTTTTCTTTGCATCTGAAGTTGGAGGAATATTTTCTGAGGAATCATATGTATAATATCCTATTTCAGGTGTTTTTTTCATAATCTCTGCTAACATTTGATATTTTGATTGACCTAAGGATTTACTAAAAATATAAATATTTTCAAAATATAATGCATTTCGACTTGTTATAAGACTCATAAGAACATTTGTTTTTCCACAGTTTGAACTGCCTGCAAAAATGGCTCTAATCGTTGCTGGTAAAAGTTTTCCATGTTTTTTACACTCTTTACTTGGTAATATGACATCAAAATTTTTTATCTCCAACTCTTGATGTTGTTTAATTAACTTCATTTCAATGACTGGGGAAGCTAATTGATATTCTTTAATTTTTAAACATTAATTTTATCATATATAAGGATGTATATTAAATAAAATAGAAGATATTACATATAAATTATTTTTTTTTATTGAAAAATTAGAAATTATAATAAAGCAAAATATAATAAAAAATTAATTAAAATCGATAAGATGTTGGCGGAAACCTCCAATACACTTAAATGTAAGAGTGTGTCTCATCTGTGTACCGTCGTTATAGATTTGTAGCTCCTTAGCGGTAAATAGCGTGGATGGAAAACGCTTGGATAGCTTAGTACGGAACTGCGGCGCGTCCTGTCCAATAGTTAGTGCAAGCTGCTCACCCCATGTAGAATCAACCTTTTCAATTTTAAATACAGTAAACGGAACGTTAACTGGGAGCTCTGCGACACTCTTCCACTCTAGAAGAGCTGCTGCGGCGTTCAACTTCTCTGCAAGATTCATAACTGAAGTTTAAAATTTATCCCTTGAATATATGAGATACTTCTATAAATAGCTTGGAGAGTTCTCTGCAAGTCTTTATGTTGTTGTGAAGAAAAAATATTTGGCACCTCTTTTTATATCTGATGAGGACCTTCACTTTCTCGGTAATTTCTAGAACTTTAAAATATATTACTCAATATTATGCATATGTCTAATTAAATATTAATTAAGGTAATTATATGCTAAATAATATTTTTAATTTGTTTTATTATTTGATAAATTATGAAATCAAATTTTTCATTGTAAAAATTAGGAAGAATAAAGCTTGGTACGTTGCTACTGTGACCTTGCTAGCATTGATCTCATTGTATGCTAATTATAAAATTTTGTTTAATTATAATATTATAATAACTACTATTGTAATCATTGACCGCGTGAAAGGAGGCAAGACGCTTAGCGACTTCGCGCGACCTTGCGCTGAGATCTCATTGTTTATTTTAAATGTTTCCCACCTCTAATTACTTTTATTGGCTATAATTAGGGGTAATTAAGCGATCCGCAAATCTGTATTAAACGCAACAAATAATACTACTCCCATTACTTTATTTACTCAATCCTTTTCAATTTATTTATAATTGATCTCATATGAGCCCATTTGCTCCCATAATTTATTTTGAATTCACACCTGATCATCATTATTTGAGTATAATCGTCAAATTTGATTATAATTGAATTTAAGAAAAAAAGAGTAAAGAAAACAAGTGAGTGAAAATAAATTAAGATATAGACATAGAAATGTTGCTATCATGCAATATAAAATTGAAAGAGAATATCTCTAATTTAATTTTGTATTGTAAATGTTAAGTGGAATTTGTAGAAGCTGCATATTGCACCAATAATAATACTGATCCATGAAATAACATCAATAATGCAATTACAGTATTGATTTTATTAACATACATGTATTTTTTTTTTGTTTCGTGTCATTTCAGAAAAATACAACCACATAGTAGAGCTAAAGAAAAAAAGTACTGAATCTGATCAACCAAGTGTAAAAAGAGCTAAAAAAACAGAGGTGAGTTAATTTTTAATTAATAACATTTGTAACTAATTAAGTTTATGGTTATTTTTCCTCTTTCAGAACCCCACCAAGTCTAATAACAGCCAAAAATCACAGTTCCTAAAGGAAATGCAAGCCTCCCTGATAAAATCTTGCATGAACACTTCTCGTTTTGAGATGGACAAGAGTAAGTACCTTCATTATTTAACTTTATTTCAATATCATGAACAAATTTATGCTTAACTAAATATTTATAATAGGGTATATGTAATTCTAATACCAGTTCCATATTTTCCCTTCTAAACTGGGAAGAGTGTGACTTTTTGCTTACTAATCCCAGTAGAAAATAACCTTTTGTTGTTGCACATGATCCTTATATCCAGCTGGATAATTTTTTAATATAGATTACTAAACTAGGTAGTGGTGATCAGATTGATTTAGCTAGACTTTATACACAGCTGGAAGATCAGTAATATTCACCTAACTTGATGTCCTTTTGTATTAGCTGAAGAGGGAGCAGTTCCTACAGAAAATGATGAGGCCATGACAGAGGCTGTTGAGAAGCAGTCTCCCATTGCTGTGGGGCCACAACGATCCCCTGCATCTCCTTATGATGCAAGGTGAGCTGAAAATTAACATGGTCGTCTTGTTTAGAATGTCTCGAACCATCAAGTACCACAGTGTCAAGTAGTTTAAATTGTTTGTGAGCCTAAGTTAAGCTGCTAATCCTGCCATGCAATACAGCAAATTAAAACATAAATAATAAAAGTATGAGAGAGTTAGGTGTTAAACCCAGAGGACAAATAGGTAAAATACAAGCTAGAGTTGTGGGTTTGATTCTCCTCTTGGTAAAAATTTTAATGACTGGATAAATTTATACTTACCATGGCAGTTTAAAATGTTTACATGGCAGTTTACAATGTTTACTGCCATATCCATGTAGTGTACAGTCTTATAAATAAAAATAATTGAATAATTTAGTGTTTTGGATATTTAATTTGGTGTTCCCTCTGAAAGTTAATTACATATATTTATTTTTGTATTATTTTTCCAGCTACACCTGTGTCATTTGTCTGGCACCTGAAGTCCGAAATTGCAACCCGGATTCCAAAAATGTTGTAATGCCAGCACTCGTTCAAGGCTCTACAGTTTTATGTAGAGATAGGAAATTGCTAACTAAACCTTCAAACAAGACTGAATTGCCTCATCAAGTGCCAAACAGTATTTTGCTGTGTGCTAACTTGGCACCAGCTCCATACACAAACTCATGTGGCCACAAGATGCACACTGAGTGCTACAAGAGTCTCAACATTGTGAGAAATATTCCAAGTTCTTCCCCACTACCATTCTTGCTAGAGAGTGAGTTTCGATGCCCGCTATGTCACTCTTTGAGCAACGCCGTGCTGCCGGTGTTCCCTGGTACCGAGTCAATGGTTCAGCACCTGGACGCAGAGTCCAGCAACACTGTGACCCTGGATAGCTGGTATCAACTCCTCAAAATCGCTAGTATGGGCATGGTGAGTTTTTCATCTTATCTATGGGTTGTTCATAAATTTTTAGTACTGAAATGTTAAAATCAAGTACAGTGTGTACAAATTAGTTCTAACTTGGCAAATCAGTATTCATGAACTCCCTACTATTTTCTGTTTGTAAAAATTCATTGAACTGCACTTAAATATAAAGACCCTATAAATAAAACTATAAGCAAAAACTAGTCAACCATTTGAAAAGAGAGCTATGTATTATGGAATGAAAATGCAACTTTTGAACTTTGCTTCTAAAATTCTGTAGCATCCAATGTGTAATTTTCCATGAAATGTTTTGAACCTGCTAAGATAAAATAATAATAATAAAAAAAAAAAAAAAAAAAAAACATTCAAAATTATATTACACTTTCATGATTGAATCATAAACAAACTAACAGAGAAATTAAAAAATTAATTAATACTGTACTTTATTTTTAAATAAAGAAAATATATATATGTACTGTATATACATTCATTTCATTGGCTTCGTCTTTTAAGGACCACCAAGTTTTAAATATAAAATATTTCAGTTTGTGTACATGATTGTAACTTGTAATCCTTCAACAAAATTTTCTTCTTAATACATGTTCAATATATTGTTTTTATGGACATTATTATTTGTTACAATGTCTGATTGATAATTTTATTATTCCAGACGTCTCCCTCTTTGAATCCAATGGACTTGAACACTCTGGACTCAACACTTCCATCTCTGACCTGGTTGCCAACAGTTCAGTCGGAAGTAAGTTGGTTAAGGTGGAGTGCTTTTGTCACTATAATACAACATTTCATTTTTCTTTTAGTTGCTGAATAGTTTAACACCCGATTTTAAGAAACAAATCTCAAAAATATTTCCTGAAGAAAATGACAATAATTCAAAGTGCACAGACTCTTTTTGTTCCTTATCATATCAAATAAGTAATGACAATGAAGATTTCTGCAACAATATTGTATTGGTAAGTCAGTAACATGTTTTATAATTTATTTATTTACTGTACTTTTAATTTTTATAACTATAAATTTTCAGTGCTGCTTAAAATTGCATGTATTTTTAATGTGAAAGAAAGACATATTTCTAGGTTATTGAAGTAAAGTTTTGTTTCTAGGCATCTTGCGCCACCAAACTTCAGAGTAAGGATCTACAGCTGATTCTGACAATTGCATCTGGCTGGAAGACGTGTGCATACACGATCCATGGGGTAGAGCGAATGCAGCGTGAGTCGAGCAAGGCTTTGCTCGGAGACTTCAGTGAGAGGCAGGCAGAGACTCTTCGCTCGCTCATTCTTGCCCCCATGTTTGTCTACATCCACGACAAGGTATGTCAACCGCAGTGTCAACAGTCAACATTTTTTACAGCACAAAAGGCTATAGAAAAAAAAATACCCTACTGTTTTACTGATTTTTACAAGTTCAAATATATTTTCTTGTTTTAAATTTTTGGAAAGTACATTTTGAAGACCATTTATAGTGTCAAAAGCTCCATCTTTTTTATTAAATTTAAAATTATTCCAATATTTTTGTAAAAGAATAATTGACAAACTCAGAAAAAAATTACTAATTTTTATTTTTAATTTATGCATTGACGTTTTTGAGATTGATTTTGTAGTAACTGCTTTATGTTGTCGTAGGTGATGTCGTGTGTCGCTCAGACCTTAGTGAGAACTCTGACGCAACATAACAATGAGCACGGGACCTGCATTCTCGACTGGGATGCCTTTGGAATGCTGGTTACTCTCACATCAACCTCTTCATACTTGCTGAACAATGATCTCTCTTCCATTCCAGCGTGTGGCACAAAGGTAATTGTTGTGCTGATTTGTACTACACAAACTTACTTCTTTCTCATTCTGATACTGCTAAATTTTCAAACGATCAAATCTTAAGTATATACATATCTTTGTTTAAAAAAAATCTTTATCTTTGTTTGTATGTTTTACGATGACTTGCAAATTAATGTGTTGAAATATTTTGTTGTCATTTTTAAAGTATTTTAAATTTAAAGATGTGAGATGAGATGCATTTTGCTTTTGTATTTGGATGCTGTGTGTATCAACCATACATTTTATGTGATTGTAGCAGGGATGATTTATGAAAGTGAGAGAGAGAGAGAGGTGGGCTAAACAATAACAATATTGTGAGGAAATTAGCACAGTAATTATATTACTAGCTGCCACTTGACTTCCTGCATGTATTGTTCCAGGAGCAACTGATGCTGCACATTGTACTGCTGGCCTACCTCGTGTCTCTGATGCTGGGGACGACCTGGGGGGAGGTGGAGGACGAGGGGCCAAGTGGTGCTGAGACGGAGGGGCGTGAGGCCTTGCAGCTGCTGCGCCTCGTGTACAAGAGTGCCGGCCTGCCCCCACCCCCAACCTGGCTCTCCCCCAACTACATCTGGCACAAGCTCACTACTGACTGGTTAGTATATGTGCACCGGTACATCTATAATTATATACCCATTTTTTTTTCTGACTTCAGACTTGCTAAGAGGTTATGTTTTCTTACAATCTTTGGTGCATTGAATAGAATCTGTCTTTTTATATTATACCTCGTCTTAGTTTAACATGGTTTCTTAGACAAATAGTAGACAAAATAAAGTAACAGAATATGTAAAATCTACAGCCAGTATTGTTTTATTATTTGCTTTTGTTCTAACATACTTTAATCAGTTCTATAAGGTAATCTTGTTTATTTTTGCAGCATTCCGTTCCTGCGCTGCTGTACCATTTACTTCCACTTCCTGTCTGGAGTTGAGGCCCCTGAGGCTCTGACCCAGCCTGGTGGTGACACCTTCCTGGAGTTGACCCGCTACCTCGGTCTCCCGTCGTCCTGCCATGAGCTGCTGGGACCCCGCTGTGCCTCCGTCCTTGCCACGGGGTGAGTAGACTCGCCAGTACGACCCACTACGAAGATAGGATCTTCTACAACAGAGTAGTCACAAATATAGAAATGGTGCAAAAAAAGTACAATTCCACAATTTTTTAGCACAACTGTGAGAGCCTGGCGATCAAACGGATTTAAAAGCCTTTCACTGCAAGTTGTTAGCAATGAAATGAGATAAGAAACCCACCTACAATGTTTATACACCCATTTGATCGCCAGGCTTCCAACTCTCCCTGACTCCACGGCACAGTTGGGCACAGTTAGGTGCCAAGTTCAATCTTGTGTTCTATTAACATTGTAATTTGAACTTGGCAGCCCGGTTGTTAATCCCCTTGTGCTTCGGCGCAATTGTGAAATTCACAGAGGTACCTAGTCAAAGACACTTGGCTGAACTGTGATTCTCACAAAATGGCCGAACTGTGAAAATCACAGTTCGACCAATGGTTTAGACTTGGTAGCTCTCCCCCGCCCCTTCTCCTTATTAATTTTTTATTTTTTCATTTCATTAAAGCTAATTAAGTTAACGTATTACTAAAAAAATGTAGTTTTTTAAATATTTTTATTTTATCATGGTAATTAACAGAGTACTCTAGCATAAAAAATTAAAACATTGATGCTAGCAGCTGCAACTCTTTTGTCTCTATCCCGCATATTGGCGGCCATGATGTCTGGTGATAGAATCCACTAATCAGCATTTCATGCAGCAGAGTTGAATTCATTGCCTGTAAAATTATGAAAATGAGATTATAACACACATATGAAAAGATTTTGTAAATATTTAACTCACCACATAAGTAGCTAGCCTGGGCATAACTTCCTCAGTGTTGAAAGAAAAGAGAGAATTCAAGGGGGCGGGCTGGGCTGGAGAAAGAAAAGCTATGATAGGGCCTCTCATGATGTTAGAATTTGTAATAATCACTGTAAAAAAGAAGCAATTTATTAGAAAAAAAAGAACTTTGCTATTTCAATATACTTTTTAATATATTTCTTACCTTCTTTAAAGACTGCAAAGCAGACTTTTCCAATAAAAAAGAGACAGCATCTCTGTTTTTGTTGACAATGACACCCATATCATATGTTGTATGTTGCTTTTTTTTTTCTCACTTCAATTTTTTAGAAACAGATGGCGCTACCATCCGGGTATAAATTTTTTCTAAGTCCAAAATTAATAAATAAATTTGATAATAATTAGATATATTGCCAATGTAGTTTATTTAATGAAAAAAAATATCAGTTGGATATTATATATATCAATTAAAGCATCATTTAAGCCCCTTCTAGTTCATAGTCGATACAACTTCAAAGAGTGTATTCAATGTGCCAAGTTACGCCAAGTTTAGAAAGCTAGGATGCTCTGGGGTACCTAATATAAACACTGTGCCCTACTGGATACTCATGGGCATTACAGCTTACCTAACTGTGAACCTTAACTGTGCCCAATTGTGCCCTACTGTGCCGTGGAGTCAGGGCTGCTTTATTTTTTTGTATTGCATCAGTAATCAAATGCTTTTTAGTTACTGTGTTCTTAAGAAGATATACAGTAATTTTAAATTAAACTACCTTATAGATACTGTACTGTATTTTAAGGCAACCGAACCATTGTGTATGTAATTCAGGTTTTTAACATGTACATTTCTTGCCACCTTACATTTTATTTCCGGCATCAATAATTATTTACCCAAATTTTCTCGTGTCTCAGCTGGGCGTCCCACCCTCGAGTGAGGTTGATGGTCCAGAACGACACCATCATCCGAGGACCGCTGATGGTGAACCAGCTTATCCCTCTGCCTGAGGAGTTCTGCCAGCTCTTCAATTCAGAGGAGACGAGTGCCAGATACATAGACAACAAACGGACCGTGCTGTGCCTCGTCTGTGGAGAATGGGTCCAGTTCATGGTGAGATCAGCAACATGTTACGAATTAACTCATTAAGAAATTTGGTAAATCAAATTATTATTATTATTTTATTTGTATCAGACACTTTTATAGTTAGTTTCCTTTTTTTTATTATAGGTTTTTTCAAAAATCTTTAAAATCAAAGATAAGTTATTTAAATACATAATTATTTTATTTTAGTTCAAATTTAATTGGTTGGTTGGATGGTTACCAACGGTGGAACTTGTTTTTCAACGTTGTTTACAGTGCTCTCTGGGGCTCTAATACCCAGTCTGCATGCCAGAAAATTAAGTACCGTTTCTAAGTGGGGCACATAATATGTTGTTTGCACAAATCTGACTTTAGATCTGAGAAGAATTGAGGGATCAGCTTTCTAAAATCCCCGATATACTCATAAATAATACAAAAAGTTTAATCTTAAAAGTTAGATCCTTTTGTGTATTTCAACAAGTAAATTATTAAGATTCTCATAGTATTGCTGAACTTGTTCTCAGTCCCAGTACGACAAGGTGGTGTTAAAAGATCGTCACCTGGGACTTACCTTGCTGCATTCTTACCACTGTGGCGTGAACACGGGACTGTTCATCAACGTCCTCGAATGCTTGCTGTTCGCAATGAAAGTGCACAACAAAGGTAAGATTTTGTTGCTTTAGAAATAATAACAATTTTTGCTAACCTCCATGTCTGATGCAGTCCTTATGGCTTAATTCACCAGTATAAACGGTGTTGATGCATAAATATATTACTCATAGATATGGATATTTTATATTGTATTGCTGCTTTATCTAAGAAATACAGTTTTATTTGTATATGATACACTATAGTGGACAACCTGTATAAAAAAATTTTAATGCAGAAATTTGAAGAGAAGGTACCGGTACCAAATTATGCTACTCTAAATTTGTTCAGATTCTTTGAAGCCCTAGAACTATTTTTAAATAATTATTGAAAGTTCTGTAAATTATGTTGGCCCCACTGGACCCTTAATAAAAAGGATAAGGCCTAGATGCCTATTGGCACTTCCAAGGATGTGGCTGCACTTTTAATAATTATTTAAAAATAGTTTCAGGACTCAAAAAGAGTCTGAAAATATTGAGAGTAGCATAATTTGGATTCCTCTATTCTGCAATGAAAAAATTTCATTCAGGTTGTCCATTGTAGTTCTATGATAATTAATTTACACTAATTCGCTGCTTTCTCTGTCCAGGCTGCTTTCTGCCTGTACCTTATGTGGATGAGCATGGACAGACGGACCCTGGCTTGGTTCGTGGCAAAGCGATGCGCTTCTCCCCCAAGCTGTATAGTAAACTGAACCAGCTGTGGCTGTCCCACAACCTTCTGCAGCAAGTGGCCCTCAAGTACAGTCCCATTCATGGTGCCAACCTGGAGTCTAATGGTGAACAAGCAGCTGCGTTCGTGCCAATCTGGCAATCTCTCTAATTCCATTGTTGTTGTAGCCGGGGGAAAAAAATTGGAGGGTAGAGTAAATAGGAGAGAGGCATTCATCTATAGCCCCAGTATTTTAATTCTCCTATTACCATGACTAATGTGGGATTTCCATCCCCGTCCCCCCCTTAAAAAAACAACAACTGAGATGCATCATTACCTATGTGTTTAAGTTAATTTTATCAATATGTATCTACTATTCTTGTGTCATATAAACATCATGATTTTATCAGATTTTATCTGTGAAATATTATCACATTAAATCAAAACTGAGTTACTCTATTCTCTATGTTTTCTTATTACATTATACTAAAGCTAAAAATGCTGCATTTATATTTACTCAATACTTTTATGTTTTTAATTGTTTAATTGTACTGTGATTTGTATTCACAATAATGTACTCACCTGTACTGATTATTGTAAATTGTATTGATGTAAGAAATGGGAAGAAGATTACTATAACAGCTAAAAACACAATTTTAATTTTCAATGTTTAATGTTTACTTTTTATTCTTTAGGAATTATCAGGGAATTATTCAATTTTATTCTTGCTCAGTACCAGAATTCTGATCAATTAGGAATTAAAATGAAAAATAAGAATTAAAAAAAAAAAAAAAATCATGCATAAAGTGACATTATTTTTAGCATAACCATTTTTACAGATTTTCATTAAAAAAAAAATGTAATGTAATGTAACCTTTGTGGTTTGTGTCTGTACGCAGATCTAGAACAGAGATATTTGTGACGAAATGAAGAACAAAATAATTTTATATTTCAATGTTATTAATCTTGTTTTCAAATGTGTAACCTGAATCTCTCAAAAGTGTCAAGGTCCTGTCTGTCATACAGCACTTTGTTGTGAGGTCTTAACACAAATCAGCTGATTTTTGTGGTCCCATTTGATTAACATGTAAACCTTAGCAAATGTTAAATTCTGAAAAAAAAAATTGAGAGACAGATTTTAGTGCCTTAAAGTCATAGAAAAAATTTTAAGACAATTATTATTCAAACAATTTTTTTTAATTGAGTTTTTAGTTTGGTTCTCCATGGGAAAGCCCTACGCTGAAAATTAAAAAAATTAATTAAAAAAAAAAATTGATTTGAATAATTGTCTTGAAATTTTTTCTATGGCTTTTAGGTACTAAAATCTGTCTTTCAAATTTTTTTCAGAATTTTTGTGAATTTGCTAAGGTTTACACATTTATCAAATGGGACTACAAAATCAGTTTATTCGTGTTACCTTACCCTTAAATATTAGTAGTAGTAATTTTGTTTGAATTGGTAGTTTTAATTTGTCAATTTACAATTTAAAGCTAGTGCTGAGATGTTTTCGTTCCATCTTTAAGACAAAAAGGGAAAGAAAATTGTATAACTAAAGAAGAAACGTTAATTGGGAGAAATGTCGTGCTGCTTTGTAAATAATATTTTCAATGTTAAGATAAATCTAAGCATATAATTATGTCATTTAAAATTATGTCTGTATTATATGCGAGGGACAGCAAAGCTTATAAAATTAAGGCTAAAAAAAGTATGGTTCAAATGAGAACTCTTACAGACAATTAATAGTTACCAGAATATCATAATTATGCTGTCATCTCTCATACAAGGTCCATCGTATTTGCAAGTGATCACTTGGTGCTTCTATATATCGGCCAGTAAGTATATATAGTAAATGCTGTGTTAATTATTATGTTATTAAGTTCATGGTTTTAAAAAATATCACTGCAAATATGTTTAAAAAACAATGTATAAACCATTTTTGTTAGTGTCCACTTCAATATTAAGTACTTAATTAACTATAATTAATAAAAATTTGTAACTATTTTCTAATAATAAAGTAATGTTTCTCAATACTTTTTAATTTTATATATGAAGTCCGTTTTTATAAAATGTATTTTAAGTTTTCTACTTGAAGGAATTTAATATATTAATTCAGATACCATTAATGGCATGCATCAATTACAGAGACGTACTCTACGTCTTATATATATGCGTACATGATGGCCAGAACATTGACCAAAATTCAGAGGATTTTTTTTGGGGGGGAGGGGGGATTGTAGTGTCAACTTTAAAAATTCATAACTAAAAAATTAGACCGTATTTGTATACCTGATATTTTAGCTACTGATAGGGGGTGTAGAGGAGAACATTTCAAATTTTTTTCAGAATTTTTGTGAGAGGGATTTTTTTTAACATTGGTGGCGTTACCATATAATAAAGAATGGCGTTACCTTACCCTTAATGCTTATCTTCTTTTCTTATGTTTACGTTTTGGGGTGTTTAAACCAATTTACTTCTTTGGCTTCATTACTATTAGAAGTAAAATGGTTTATATATTACAAAAATGCCAAAACGTGCTGCATGGGCATAAGAAAAGAAGATAAATTTAACAGTATTATAGTAATGACAAAAAAATGCCTGCTCTGTTACTATATCATATTACTATATAATATAGTTTGTGCATCATATGAGCTTGTCCTTATTATAGTGATAGAGTGACACATATACTTTTGAGTTTGTCCGCTATAGACCATTTTCAACAAAAACCACATTTCCTATATATATACCCAGGGGTAAATCGTTGCGCTTTTCCACTCTATGTGGTTCCCCTGGCTTTGAACCATTGCACTTCTGGTTCATTGACAAAATCTGTAGCGTCCATCCTGGCTGAGGTTTCCACGTTTTCCTCAGTCGTAGGCAAATGCTGGGATGAATTGCAAGGCCGTGGCCACCCCCGTTCCCCAGAAGAGCCCCCGAAACGCTGTTAGGGTTTCGGAAGGTTGGGGGTTTCAAACTTATATATATATAGTGATTAATTAGTAAGAAGAAGCTAGTACCCAGTTAGGGTTTTATTAAAGAAAATATATATGTGTGTGTGTGTGTATAATATATATAAAATATTACAGAGTCGTCTTATTAGAGTCGAGCTATTTAAATTGTGAGATCGAGTTTCTTCTTTTATGGAGTCCAGCAACTAAATTCCCAATGCTAATTTAATTCAATTTATTGATGTATTGAATTAAAATCTATGGATCAATCAGCTCATTGCATGGGGCTCGTAAATTTAAGTCACAATGCAAAAGCCTGCATCATGTTTCAGTCAGATCACAGTTTAGATGAATGAGTCCAATGAGTGGAAATTTTATTGATTTGACTTTGCTATTAATTTACGCGGCAACGATGCGTGCGCCATCTATGAAATGATCTAGGAAGGAAGCGCAGCGTACAGCTGATAAAACAGCTGGCAGCAAAAGCAAAATATGCATGAAATTGTTTTCATGGATTGTACTGTGTTTTGTGTGATATTTGTAAACGCTTGAATAGAAATTACGTGTTTAAGATCTGCATAATTTATAATTAAGTCATATTTTTCTTGAATACTCACGTGTACTTGTTATACAACAGTAAAAAAAAACATCTCTTTTTCATAGAACTTTATGATGGCAGATATGACTTTACAACAATTTTCAAGTTTCTCATCGTTTGTGGATCCAAGTTTTTGGCATAAACTAAGCCAGCTAAAGCTTGAAGTTGATAAGTTAGAAGAAAAAGAACGACAAATATGGGGTTATTTTAGTAATGTTGACAGCGTTGGCAGCTTCTCGGTGGATGTCACTGCATTTAACAGGTAAAATTCAAAGCTAACTGTATTCCTGAGAAGAACAGTGAGGGAGTGGAACTTGTTGGATTCTGAACTGGTGGAGGTTCAGAGTGTCATGAAGTTCAGAGAGGGGCTGAGAGAGTCTGCCGCAAGCAAGCGAGCCACCGTGGTGGTGACTGATGGTGTGGAAAACACCCGCAATAGCTGCAGATAGCAGTGTGTGTGTATGTACACTTACCATGCACACCTATGCATCATCATTATCTAAAGAAAAATATGCTTACTAATTGAATTGAATTTATTGATGTATTGACTTATTTAGGGTAGGCATAATTAATGAATATGCTGCAGCTGGCCGATATAATACAGTATATACAGTACTTGTGTCTGTGACTGTGTATATATAATAAGCATAAAATAGTTACACACTTTAATAATAATGCAGCCAAACTATGTACAGTCTAACAGATCTTAGAATACCTGTAGACACTATGGCGCCTAGCTTTCCAGACTGTTGCCAAGTTGCCATCCTATTCCGGCTGGATTAAAAAAAACGAATGATGATCGCCGTGCGTAGTCGAATCTACATGTTAACTAAGATCTGTAATACAGTACTGTATGGTATCACTGATATACAGTATAATCATTAATCAGTATATCATAATATTTAATATGCTTAACTTTAGAGTGCAATATTTATGTTTAAATAGGGAAGCAGAGAAGGGGTCACATCGTATTGCAGTTCAAGGAACTCTGATAAACAAAAACACGATTGAGGCATTCCGATCTTGTGACAAAGCAGATCTTCTGCAACAACAAGGCAAACTGATGGAGGAAGCGTTGGCTAGTGGGGAGGCTCTCAAGAACCCTAGCCTTGCTCTGGGACGTTTTCTGGTGCTTTCCTTTGCAGTAAGTTAACAATAAATGACATAAATGTTGCAACTGTACTTGAACATTATAATATATGCATAATCTATCAAACTAATGTTTGTTTTTTTCTCCTCCGTTAGGATTTGAAGAGCTACCATTTTTACTACTGGTTTGCATTCTTAGCTCCAAAAAGTTTAACATCACATAACTTGAAGCCAGCTATCAGTATGACAGATGTATTCTCTGAGGATCAGGTAATAATATTGTAAAAGTTAAACGGTTGAACTAGCTGGGTCATTAAATAGAAAACAATACCCTCTATCAATATTGTATTCAACAAAAATAAATTTACAGAGTTGTGCCTTAATGTAGCAACTTTGTAAACTATGCTGTTAAAAGACTTCACCGGTTATGATTTGCTTTGTTGACAAATTTTCATTACATCTACTGTACTTTATAAATAATATCAACACTTGACTACTGTATTCCATACTTTATTAAATGAATTATAAGTTATAGAATATTTTGAAAAGAATTTGTAAAGTGCATTCTTTGACATACTAGAGTTTATTTACAAAGAACATACCTGGTACTATGCTAATACTACGTATTAGCGTAGCCTACAAATTTTTAGTACTATGCTATGCAATGCAATTTTTTTAATAAATTGACTAATTAAGTACTGCTGTAACTTTGGTACTACCTGTAGTTTAAATTTTGAAGCTATTATGTAAAGTCCTTACAAAAATGTACCCCCTTTGACGTTTGTTTATTATTGTCTCCTATCTTGGAGAGACTTTCTAGCTGTTTTGGCTCTAGCTGATGATTGTGATGATTGTGTTGACAGCTGCAAAGCCTGGAAAAGCAAGTGTCTATCAGTGACCATCAACATTACTTCACGGTTCTTGTGGGCAGCTCAAGCTCAGTAGAGCTGCTGCCGTTCTCTGCGTACAATGAAACTCGCAGCACTTGGGGAGCAGACAAGGTGTACCTTGGATTTGTCGACCCCGGCAACATGAAAGACCTTCCAGGCTGGCCTCTGCGCTCTTTACTGTGGCTTGCAGCATCAACGTGGTAATTATGTGATGTAAATTAAACTCACGAGGCCCTAGATGTAATGTTTCAGCAGTTGTTGAAAAGTTGTTGAAATGGTATTTAATTCAGGAAATTTTTGGTGATTTTTTTTTTTTTTTTCATTTTTTTTTTTTTTTAACTGGTGGGTGAATATTTAATGAAAATGTTACTTAAAAAATTCAGATCTCAAATTATAGTACACAGTCAAATTCCTATACTGTATTCTTGTTCGTGCTAAATTGTTAAAAAAAAACTTTGAAGGGGAAGGAGAAATTTTTATTCTTGTATTTTAACCCCTAGATCTGTACTTGGTGGGTACGTCAATTAAAAAAAAAGGAAATAATTATTTATTTAATAAAATAATCCAATATTAATTGTTTGATCACTGCTAAAGCTGCACTATGTATCCGTTAGGCCAGAGCTTCTGGGAGCACCCCTAGCTGTGCTGTGTCTGCGTGGTACCTCCCAGCCAGGAGGTCGTACCAGTGTGGCACCAAGCTTGGTGCTGCAACTGTCCCTGAGTGCCGAGACTGCCCAAGAGGCTCAGTGGGTGGGCTGGGAGCGGAACGAGAGGGGCAAGCTGGGACCTCGCCTTGCAAACCTCAGCAGCACCATGGACCCCATCAGGTGAATAGATTTTGAATTTTTTTTACATAGAAGGAACTTGAACTCTGGCTGCTGTAGTAGGTTAGTTGGATGAACTAAAATAATATATTCCTGTAAAAACTGATGCAGCTTTTATAAATTCTGTAATTTACACTTTTGGCTGTAGCAAAATACCTGTAGTAAGGTATTTTAATTAAAAAAAAATGCAATAAATTAAACAAATCTTACAGCTTGTCAAGAAGTGATGTACGCCAGTGATTCCTCGCCTCTGAAAGGTTCCCTTCTGCAGCCTTGTCAATCACATGTCCCGTGAGGATAACACAGGGCATAGTGAGTAACAAGGCTGCAGAAGGGAACTTTTCAGAGGCGACGAGTGTACACAAATTATTTTTTTACATCTTTTCCACAAGCAATGTAGTTCTGCAGATCTATTAGCTAACAATATACAGAAATCAGAAATAGGTTGTATTAAATTAATAACATATTAAATACTGTTTATTTTTTATTTCAATGAAGTATGGGACAAACTTTTGTCTGATCAAAGTTTAACAACGGTAAAAAATCATTAATTTACTTTTATTTATTTCTAGTACTGAAAGTAAAAGTAAGAAAATATCTTCCAATGTAGGCTGCAATAGCAGACATATTTAATTAAAATAAAACTTATGTTTAAGAGTAAGATAACGTCACCAATGTTTTTTTAAAAAAACTCCCACGAAAATTATGAAAAAAATTTAAAATGTTCTCCTCTACACCCCCTATCAGTAGCTAAAATATCAGGTGTACAAATATGAGCTAGTTTTTGAGTTATGAATTTTAAAGTTGACTAATTTAACATGGAAGTTCCATTTCTCCTTGTGAGTAGTCAACATTAAAAATTCATAACTCAAAAACTAGCTCGTATATGTATACCTGATATTTTAGCTACTGATAGGGGGTGTAGAGGAGAATATTTTAAAAAAAATTCATAATTTTCGTGTGAGGGATTTTTTTTTTAACATTGGCGGCGTTATCTTACCCTGGTAAAATGGAATGTGGAAAATTTGCAGATTGAGTAATTATTATTTTCCTTGCTGACAGATTAGCAGAGAGTGCTGTGGATTTGAATCTGAAACTGATGAAGTGGCGACTTCTCCCTGAAATGGATCTTGATTTAATTAAGGACTCAAAGTGTTTACTTCTTGGGGCAGGCACGCTTGGCTGTGGGGTGGCTCGTGTGTTGCTGGTAGGTCTTTCAGCGTTTGCTTTCAAGTCAGATGTTTCACCAGTTTTCTCTGCTTCAGGGATGGGGAGTGAGGAGAATAACGTTCGTAGACTCCGGTCACGTCAGCTACTCAAACCCAGTGCGACAGTCTCTCTTCTTGCATCGCCACTGTCTGGGGGGAGGGACAAGTAAAGTTACCGCTGCCGTCGAGTCTCTCAAGTCCATATTTCCAGGAGTGGTGAGTAAATCGTCTTTCGTCTGAATAATAAGCTATCTGTCTACCAAGATCAAGTGCAACAATCAGTTCTTTGCTAAGTGAATACAATTATGAGCTTTTTGGTTTATTGATTGACAGCTCATAATTGCATTCACCTCATATAGCACATATGATTTAGTTTAGTTGCACACAATCGTGGTAGTAAAAAACTCATTGTTCCAGACAAGGGACAAATCTGAATAATTATTAAAAAAATATCAAATGTTACTGTTAGATAGCAGAAGGCGTGCAACTCAGCATTCCAATGCCAGGACACACAGTTACTGAATCTCAACTGTTGGAAGTAAAAAATGATGTAAAGATATTGGAAGATCTTATTCAAAGCCATGACGTCGTGTTTCTTCTGACAGACACAAGGGAGAGCCGCTGGCTTCCTACATTACTTGCAAAACTTCACGGCAAGGTAAAAATTTTACTTGTTTTAAATTTTTTAGACAGTAGAAGAGTATTTTTTAACGAGTGATAAAAGAAATATTAACTATTTTAAATTGAAATAAAACTGCTATCAGTCTGTAGCAAACATAGAATTAAAGCTATCTTTAAAACACTGAAGTCAAAAGTAAGAAGACATTTTTTTTTTTTAAAAATCTCAAGACAATCCTACAATCAGGTACAATGAAATTTTTGTGGAGTGAAATATTGCCAGAATTTTTGAACTGACTTTTTTCTGAAATTGTTGTAATTCCAGTCAAAACTTACTGTTGATAAATTAAATTTTCTAGCATGGAGGCTTATGGTGAAAATTTTCCCGACTTGAAGCCTATATTTTTGTTAAATTGAAATCCGTCAATTAAATTAATGTGCTGCAGATTGCCATCAACGCTGCCCTTGGGTTTGACTCATTCCTAGTGATCCGACATGGAATGCTGACGAATGCGGCTGAGGAGGCTCAGTGTTCGTCTACAGAGGACGTTTGCTCCCGCAAGAACATTCCTGGCCACCAGCTGGGCTGCTACTTCTGCAACGACGTCGTAGCCCCACGAAACGTAAGTCAGATACCAAGTTTTGTGGTGACTCGTCAACTGAAAGCTTCTGGTGTTTGCAGAGCATGGCGTCTCGCTCCTTAGACCAGCAGTGCACTGTGGTGCGGCCAGGCATAGCCCAGATTGCCGCAGCTATTGCCGTGGAGCTTATGGTGTCTGTCCTCCAACATCCAGATAGGTATTGAAATATTCTGGGTCGCCACTCTAAAGCTGGTGTATGCTAAACTCATTGTGCCAGGTGCAACTTCCAATATATTACCTTATAGTCTTAGGGTTATAAATTGTGTTGAATTTGAAGCATTCTAAAAAAAAAAATAATAATCAAATACGAGTAAAAATAGATAAATTTCATTAATTGGGGTCAAATTTTATTGTTGCTCTCTTAAAATTTCCTAAAATTTTGATTACAGTATATTTTGTGTTTGTTAAGCTTTCATTTGTCATTCATAATAATCATATAATTAGGTTATATGTTGTAAGAAAAACACTCTGTCCATCCTATCACCTTTCTTTATCAATGATTCAAATTAATGTTTCATTTAAAATGTGAAATCTAAACTTGTCTTTATATATCTTAGTTTCATAGTGTGGAATATCCTGTCCTTGCAGTGGTTCATTTTTAAAAGATTCTAAATTTGTTATTATTATTAATTAATTTTAAAATAATTCAAATTTTCATTGTAATAAATAAACAATCATACTTTTTTTTTCCTCAAGGAAAACCACACTTGCAAGTCCTATAAGTCTGATTGATTGTCATCGTCTTTCAGGGGAGGTGCCCCAGCCAGCTGTGACCCTGACCAGGTGGTGGGGGATACGGGGTGCGTGTTGGGACTTGTGCCCCACTCCATCCGCGGCTTCCTCGCACAGTTCCAGCTTGTCCTGCCAGCCTCCCACGCCTTCGCTCGCTGCGCTGCGTGCTCGTCAATGGTGAGTCATAAAGGACTTATAAGAGTTTTTCAAAATTGACGTCATGTCTGGTAGATTTTACCTTAGTATCTAATATCAGCATTGTTTACCAAAGAGTTTACATCTGTTCCCTTAAAAACAAAAGTAACTTTATTGTAACCAAAACTTATTGTGTATGTAAGTTATTTCAAGGATCTTTTAAAAATAAAAGTATTATAATTAATTGTAATAAAAATATGCAAGCAAAATTGTTCATCTTTTACTATAGTTTACTTGAGTCATCTTGTAGTGATGTAAATGCATTGCAAAGAATATTTTTCAAAATTGCAATCTTTTAAATATATCTTACAGCTGAGTGAGTTATATTCAAATCTCTCCCAATAAAAAATAACTTTCAATGGCCATTTTAATGAAATACCACTCAGTAATTAGTAAAAATATCAAAACCTTGCATTTTGTTTGAATTCAACGTACTTGCAGGTGCTGGATGAATACCGGTCAAGAGGGTTTGACTTCTTGCTGCAAGCATTCAACTCTCCAGGGTACCTTGAGGAGATCACGGGACTGGCGGCACTGCAGCAGCAGTCCCTCGATGCCGAGGTGTGGGCCCTCAGTGACTCTGAGGACACCGACTAGCTCAACATGTAGTCAGGGGAAGGGGTGGAAATTATCTTCCATGTATTTCAAGACCAGATTTGGAGTTTGAAAGCAACTAGAGGGCTGTAATTGGTGGGTGGGGGACAGGGAGGGAGGTGGGAGTCAACATGAACAGGTAAAGGTCAAAAGAACCTCCCATCAGAACCATTAGGGGTGAGCAACTACCCCCATTGCCCTTTGTGAATTTACCCTTGACTACAAGATCTTTTGTGTTGCTATTTCTTTTCAAGAAACAATAAAAAGTTCATGAGAAGATCGCTTCCACCCCTAAAATTTTCAAAATTATTAAATCTAAAATGTTACCTTTATTACGCTGACCCATGGGTACCACCTAAAAGGTATACTGTATTCATAATTTTTAGCAATAGAGTATCTCATGGATCAAAAAACCCGTGCTTGGCGAAAAAAAAAAAAAAGAAAGAAAGAAAGAAAAGCATTCATGCTAGAAAAGTTAATAATTACTAAAACTAGTACAACTATTGATGTACTACATATATATAAAATAAAGACACTATTGGTGCCCAAAAGTAAAATTGTGTCTGAAAATGCTGCATGATTTATTGTTTTGTTTTTGTTTTTTTTTTACCTTAGAATGATCTACTTCAATAATGTATAATGAATAATAATATATGTTTGTTAATGCATACAAAAAAAAAGTGTATTTGTTAGTAATTAAGGGTAAGGTAATGCGAATCAGCTGATTTTTTGGTCACATTTGCAAATTTGCACTTAGCAAATTCACAAAAATTCTGAAAAAATTTTGAGACAGATTTTAGTACCTAAAAGCCATAGAAAAAAATTTCAAAACAATTATTCGAGCCATTTTTTTTTTTTTTTTTAATTAAGTTTTTAGTTTTGCTCTCCATGGGAAAGCCCTATGCTGAAAATTAAAAAAAAAAAAAAAAAAAAAATGGCTCGAATCATTGTCTTGAACTTTTTTCTATTACTTTTAGGTACTAAAATCTGTGTCACAAATTTTTGTCAGAATTTTTGTGAATTTGCTAAGGTTTACATGTTAATTAAATGGGACTAAAAAATCAGATGATTTGTTTTACCTTAGCCTTAAGTGTTTATAATGCTGGAGTGGCATTGAAAATGATATTACAACACAATTGTTGCCTGTGCTTTGTTAATTGTAATGTTTACTGACTGAGAAAATGTTAAGTTGGATGTACTGTACACTTAGAATTCATATTTGTTTTTATTGAAAATTATTTATTTAATTTAAAAACGATACAGTACAATATTTTAATTGTACAGTATATAATTTTGCTAGTAAATTTAACCATCAGACTACACAGTATTTTAATTTCAAGCTAATTTTTTAACACTATCAGTCAGTTTAATATTAATAGTCTCTAGATTTTATTTTAGTTTTAAATCTATATTTTAATATATTTTATAACGTTATACTCATTATTTTTTATCAAATTATTAGTATATATTACTATTTGTTTTATTGTTCGGGGGTGGTTTGTACCACAAAATGTTGTGTATTCAACATTATAGACAATAATGGTTGCATTTTTTTATTTCATAATTAGAAAATATACATAAAATTATGCTTTTCTGAAATTTTTTCAGATTTTTTGGAGTGCGGGAACTAATTTTTAAAAAATATTTAAAATATCTGAATTAGGGTGGTACATCTGATGGGACAACCGTGACGTCATCAATAGCCAATCACAGCAACCGTGATGTCATCAATAGCCAATCACAGCATGACAAATGACGTCACGGTTGTCCCATCAGGGGTACCACCCTAATTCAGAGATTTTAAATATTTTTTTAAAATTAGTTCCCGCACTCCAAAAAATCTGAAAAAATTCTGTAAAGCATAATTTTAGGTATATTTTCTAATCATGAAATAAAAAAATGCAACCATTATTGTCTATTACGTATATGTGCCCCACTTAAAAACAGAACTCGAGTGTCTGGCAAGCAGACTGGGTGTTAGGAGCCCCGGAGAGCACTGTGAACAATGTTGAAAAACAAGTTACTCCATTGTACATGTCAACGACACTTTATTGTTCCATTGATTGGAGATATATTGTGAATAAAAAGCTCTAAATGTAAATAAAATAAATATAAACAAAATTATGTTTCTTATTAATTTATTATTAAAAGACAATAAAATGGTGCAGTTCACAGCATGTTTAATGCTACAGTGGTACAAAATCCTTTGGCACATCAGGAGGGCAGCACACGGTACATGGTCACCTCCAAGGCTTCTTCTTGCCAGTGGGGATCGGCGGCCGTCGTCGGGTTATGTGGAGGAAGTTCCGTCACCCAGGCGTCCAGCTCAATACCAGTCTGTGCGAGATTAATTTGGTCAGTTAAAATTACAGTGTAAATTTCTCAGTCAATACATTTTTTTAGACAAAATTGTTCGAAATGCATTTCATTTTTTTGAAATTTTACTGTAATATTTTTACATATATTTAATATTAAATACTGTAAACAGCATTAAAAGATTACAAAATCATTAAATAACAGTCAACAGCTATGCATCTCAAAGAAGTATCATGAAAAGAGAGATTCCAGGAGATCTCTCTTTTAGATGTACAGCACTGTTTTACTTGTACAGCTATTTGAAGACTCAAATCAATTTTCGATAAGTTACTTTAATTTTAATTCAATTTTTTTTAATTAGTTAAGGTGTAATAGTTAAAAATAAAAACTGCTGAGCTAAGAAACAAAAAATTAAAATTTTAAACGATGATGCACAGGGTGATACAATATACAAAAATATTGTTATTTTTTTATTATTATTATTTTTATTTTTTTTAGAATAAACAGAACAAGCCTGAAACTTGCACCTCAGCAGTAATAATTTGTTACACTGAAGAAAAACAAGCATGCTAAATGGGGAAGGCAGCATGAAAACACTGTCAACTGCCTGCCACCTGAGATTTCGTCATCACCTTGAGCAGCTTCAGGGAGGTTGCCAGGGGTGGGCTGGTGACGAGAAGCGCTCCGGGCTTGGCGGTCTCTCGCAGAAACCTCCAAGCTGCCTCCTGCTGAGGCTCAGGCAGGAAGAACTCAAATACGTTGTGCAGCAGAATGACGTCGGCGGAGCGAACCAGCTCAGGCAAGTTGGTCACATCGTCCTCCACCACTCTCACTCGCTCCTGCAGAAAGAGAGAGTCACAACTATGGAAGAAGGCTCAAATTAGATGTTGCTTTTTTTCAACATTTAATTGCATTGCTTAATTAAATTATAGAGCTTTTATGTGACCTTTTTAACCCTGGCCCCCAAATATTGGAATTAGAAAGGAGGTGTTAGCACATAACATCATTAGACATTTTCATTAGAAAATACTGGAGAAATTCCGTTCATGAGTCTGTACACCTAGCTAAGACATTATTAAATTTATTACTAACTCTCAAATGATGTGTCAGTAGAGTATTTTAACTTTTAGTATATAGTAACAGAATAACTTGTCTAAGTTGTTTTGCTTGCTGATATACATATTATGTGTTTTACCTGGAAGCCGTACTTCTCGATTATCTCCTCTTGCACCTGGCACAATTCTTTGTTCATCTCAACACCAATGATATGTGAAGCTTTCGAGTAGAGGTAAGCCTGTGAACATAACACATAAATAAATAATAAAAATATACAATCAAAGATAGCTTTTCATTTTTAAGTGCAAAGTTTAGAAGGTTCATACTTTTTGTTGACCATTCTACCTTTTTTTTACCATATTTTATGAGTTTTTGAATTTATTTACGTTCAAAAACCAAAAAAGACAGATAGAATGTTACCTGCCTCATTTTATTGGCATGTAGTTCTGAAAGACACATTACATAAATATGTAGTAAATAGTAGTATTTACAAAATTGTAAGGATAATAAAATTTCAAGTTTACAAAATTTGCAAAACTCTTTGACAACTAACTCCAAGAATAAGATGGCAGAAGAACTATTTGTTATACAGTATCTCAAATTGCACAGTATATAACTGAAATTAATTTAGTGAAATGTTTTACTGTAGTGTATTATCCAAGAATAATGTTCAACAATACACTAAAAAGAATAATATTTTGTAAAAACAGCCATTACATTTACTTACTCCATAGAGAGTTGGTCCCAGTCGAGAGCCCACATCCATGACTGTCAGACCATCAAGGGGGGGCAGCAGTGCTGTGAAAATGTAAGCAAGTCTGTCCCTGGAGACCGAGTGAGAGATGAACACTGAAAGAGAGAAGACATCTTTACTGCCACAACTACAAACGGTTTTGTTGCTCTGATTGCTGTTTACAAATATTTCAGAGTCCAGACACCAAGTTTAAAAGAAAATTAATTTATCGAAGTGTGATAGGTATCTTGCATTATAGTACTGTATTATCATTCTACTTGTGAGCAAGGCCTGGCTGAATTGTGATAATAAATTACTGCTCTTAAAACTACTTTCTAAAAGAAAAAAATTACAAGGCCTAGAAACGTTTGAACAAAAAAAAAAAATCAACTTTTTTTGTTTTACATACCATTTGATGTATGCTGGGCAAACTTCGCCGATCCTTTATTTTATGCAATACTCTACAATTAGCACTGATTTTAATAATATTTAAATTAAGTATATACATAATATATGCATTATGTTATTTTAATAATTATTATTCACAAAAATGTACAGTTTTGCACAAAACTTGATGTAATCACTTCAAAGAGTTCAAACTAATTGGTGATATTGGTAGCGGGCATCAATGTGCGAGCCAGAGGGCTCTAAGTCACCGTTACAAAAACATGAACACCCCCTCTCACACGCACCCACGCCATAACCCCCCCCCTCCCTGACCTACCCCGACATGTGTTGTTACTTGTCTTCAACTAAACAAAAAATCTACAGAGCCAGCAGTAGAGTTTGGTTCGTCAAAGCAAGTAGATTACTTGCGAAATATCACCAATTAGTTTGAAGTGATTACATCAAGTTTTGTGCAAAAATGTATATTTTTGTGAATAATAATTATTAAAATAACATGATTATGCATATTCTATGTATATACTTAATTTAAATATTTTTAAAATCAGTGCTAATTGTAGAGTGTTGCATAAAATAAAGGATCGGCGAAGATTGCCCAGCATACATCAAATGGTATGTAAAACAAAAAAAGTTTATAAAAAAAAATCAGTTGGTGAATAGTAAATACACAATTAAATAAGAATTGAGAACAAGATTTTTCCAATGTTACCTGTACATAAGTTTTATCTGATTCTCCATCAATTATCAAAAGTACAAAATAATACATTTTTATGTTTTAATTACAGTATTCAATAATAATAAAAAAAATATATATTTCATGTCAATGATAATTTTAAAAAGTCACATGTCAAACTCACCAAGAGGCTCTGTGTTTCTGCTGCCACAGTCTCGGCAGTAGTTGCGAGCTAGCAGTCCATGCTCTGCCAGTTCATCAATGCTCTCGTCATCATAAAGAAAAGAATCAACGTGAAGGGTGCACTCTGGCATGCAGTTGCTGTTCTGTGGAGTTGAGAGTAATTTAACAAAATGGGACACAATCATTGTATTTTTCAGACAACAACAATATAATTCCTCACCTCTCCCTTAGTAGGAACAAAGAATTTTTCTGATGGTAAAATTGATTCTTGTGGAAGCTTGTTTCGTAAATCCATAACAATATCTTTTAAAATTGTCTCTGCTTCTTGTCTTTTAATTTTTGCTTCTTCTTCAGCCTTAGTAACATCTGGAAAGGATGAAATACATGCAGCTGTTATTATTAACAGCAATGAGGACTATAACGTCTATAACAATAATAACAGCACTAATATTATTTTATACCGTTATTGTCTGAGCGTGATTTCATATATTATATAGATAAATAGAATGAAATATGACTTTGAGGGGTCATAAGTAAGATGCCAAAGCTATATGTACATGACAGTAAGTGACATTATAAACTATATCGTCCTTCACCCGGAATAATGAGTTATCTGCCTACCATGACAATACATAATGTATAAAAAGTGCAGATCAGCGCCTATCTTTCTTGCCTAGCTACCACTTAGCAAATATGTTAGTACGGTGGAGTATCAGGGAAGCAACAATGATGTGGGAAAGTATTCTTTTATCAGGAGGACGGCAAGAGAGTGGAATCTGCTGGGGTCTGCGGAGGTGGGCGTGGACAGGATTGAGAAGTTCAGGGAGCTGGTGACCTCAAGACCTCAAGCAGGACACAAACTGTGAGCCATAGTGGTGTGACCACAACTGCCGCAGTATAAACTAAATTTTTATCTTTTTTATCTTTTATCTTTCATTTGCCATTTGAATTACATAGTGGCCACACTGTGAAATATAATAGAACTACACTTTTGAACAACAGGTTTTCGTTTAAGAGAAAGGCAAGAAGAATCGATGCAGATGAGGCAGGTGCTGGTGCAGATTCACGGAATAGAGGGAGATATCCACCACCCCTATGTTACAAAATTACAAACATTCATGAGACAGTTTCCTCCTTCAATCTGGGAAGTAACATTGCGAAAAGGACTCTACCCCTGGTGACCCTCTGGCCTCCAAAATATGAGAACTATGGCTCATGGGTCCTAAAAGACAGACGCTCAGACTGTATGCATATGCATAATGTACTGTATGCATACAGTATGCATGATTATGCATGTCGATAACTGATAATTGCTGCAAAAACAGAAGATTATAGCAACAATCACTACGTTTACATGATGGTGTCTAATGCGTATTCGTTGACGACGGATAATGTTATTCTTATGAGGCGTCGTCAACGAATACACATTAAAAACCGTCATGTAAACGTACTGAATGATGGTCATTGTCTGCTGTTTGAAAAGTTTGGAAGACCTTCAGTCTTCGAGAGATGAGAATGCTTACCAAGGGGCCACGTGTTGTGGATCCACTCCAAAAACTCCCTAGTTTTACTCTCGTCGCTGAACTTTTGAAGGAGATTCAAAAACGATTTTTTTGCTTCAGCCATATTAAACATTACATCACTTTCATTTACCTCCATCATTGGTAATTTGAAGGTATTTTTCAAATAGTAAATTGAAAGATTGAAAAAAATATTACAAAGTTGATCAAAAACAACAATTTGAAATTTTCAATCAGCTGTTTTTTATTTTTCGGTCGTCGTATTTTTTTGTTTAGTTACAAAATTCGCCACTGTCAAAAAATGGATTTACCTCAAGATGTGTCGAGAAATCCCGGTGAAATATAGCAGAATATCTAAATTATTGACTTGAAAGGTATCAAATAAAGTAAAATTTATTAATTAACAGCAAATTACTACCATGAAGAGTGCATTGATGGTTGCTGAGAAGCCGTCACTGGCCGCTTCTCTTGCCTCTATTCTCAGCAATGGAAGGAGCACCTCAAGAAAAAGTAAGAATGTTATATTTTGCTACAGAGCAATATTAATATTAATGCGCCATTAAATTGTTAAATATTTGTTTGAGACAATCACATTATATCGTTCTCTTGAGCACTGTAGATATCGTACTTTTATACGGCGTCTTTACTGCTCATTACATGTCAACAAAACCATGCTCTCATGGAAGCATTCATGGAACAATCATCGTTTTATTTAGAAAGTTATTCATTAGGTCATTAGTTTCCAAACCTCTTGAGCTCTTGGTTCGTGAGAGATGCACTTACCTTGTACATATCTCCTGTTCACGTGTGTTTTCAGGCCATATGCATATAGGGGGCGTGGCAAGCACTGCAAGGGTGCTTCTTCATTGAGCTGTGTTCACATACTCCATTCACGCCATAAGACACCGTATAGCACACGTAGCTCCGTAGGAAAATCAAAATGAGCTTGATTTTGCTACGGCGTGCAGTATGCATATGTACCATATACAGTACATTAGCAGTTTTCGAGTATGTGAACGCTTTGATCTGAATGGAGCCCCAGACGGCCCCCAGCAGTATTGTAGAACTATCACACACACTGCCCATCACATTTAATTATCAGATGTTCATTGTATCTGTACTCTGTAGTGCAACGTCTTACACCAGCTATTGTACCTGTAGCAGATACTGTAGCTCAAAACACCAGACGATATATATTTGACAGTATGCACATACTGTAACACCACCGGTACCATCAACTGGCCACTTATGTTAATGTTTTCTATTAGGTATCAACAGTGCTTGCTCAGTCCATGAATGGAATGGCGTATTTGGCCATGAGAGTGTTCGATTCTTGATGACGTCTGTTTGCGGTCACGTCATGAGTCTGGACTTCATTAGCAAGTACAACAATTGGGACCGTGTGGACCCTGTAAGTGTTCAATTATTTTCAGTAGCAAAAGAACAATGTAGTTATTGATGTCTCTATGATTTTAGGCTGAACTGTTTACTTGCCAAACAGAAAAGAAAGAAGCTGTACCTAAGTTGAAAATGCCTGCTTTTCTTGCAAAGGAAGCTAAAGGATGTGACTATCTAATCTTATGGTTGGATTGTGACAAGGAAGGAGAAAATATCTGTTTTGAGGTTATGACTGCGGTGCAAGAAAGTATGCCAATATCCGAACAGGTAAGATAATTTTTAATTTTAATGCTTTTTCGTGTTTCTTTCTTTTTTTGATTTAATTTATTTTTATTATTAGTAATACTATTTCTCAAATATTAAATTGCAATCCTATGTATTATTTATTCCAAGTATGAAGAATAAATTTTTTTACAGGTTTTTGAATTCAGTAAAGTAATTATTTATCTTTGTTACATTTTTTCTTAAACATCCCCACACATTAAAATTATGAAACATACTGTATCTTAAAATGTTCTCTTCTACATCTCCTATCAGTAGCTAAAATATCAGATGTACGAATTCGAGCTAGTTTTTGAGATATTAATTTTTAAAGTTAGTTAGAAACAATGTAGTATTCTACAATCTATGAACATTGTAACTCTTGCATTGTTGTTGATATTTTCATGAACTTTCATTAATACAGTAATTTATATCCATTACAGACAGTATTTCGAGCCCACTTCTCGGCCATCACAGAGAAGGACATCAAGGCTGCGATGAACAACCTCGGCAAACCCAATGAGAACGAGGCTCGCAGTGTAGATGCTCGTCAAGAGTTGGACTTAAGAATTGGCTGTGCTTTCACTCGCTTTCAGACCCGCTTCTTCCAAGTGAGTTCGTGCCTTCTGGACAATGGTAGATTAATTTTAGGGCGGTCAAATTGAAGTAATTGACATAGAAAGTTCAACACAACCATCTCATCATCAGGAGTCTAATTATTTGGCTACTAAACTTTCTACAAGGGCTCTGTTCTTGGCTTGGTCTTGCAAAGTAAATTTCTTGCTTGCCATAAAAACACCGATCTCACTCCATCGGTATTAAAAGTGTGTGGTAAGATATATATATATCCATCTGTATTGTTTTTTAGGGCAAATATGGAGACCTGGATGCTTCACTTATTTCCTATGGACCTTGTCAAACACCAACTCTTGGATTTTGTGTTCAACGACATGATGAAATTCAGACCTTTAAACCTGAGGCATATTGGGTCATTCAGGTAAACACCTTATTAATTAATTAAGTACATTATCTTTTGTAAATATTATGTGAAAAATTTATCTAGTCTAATTAGTAATTTTTAATCCTTATAATTCACTTAAATAATCTCATAAGTTTCTGTTGACTTAGGACCAGATTGTCAGTTCTTATAACTACTTTTATTTGTCCAGGGTACAAGTGAAAGTTTTTTTACTTTAATTTCAACAAAATATATGTCAATATGATTGGTTGATTGTTGCATTTACAGATACATAATTGGTTGGTTTTGCCCCGACTTGACTAAAATCGTTGATTTTTGCAGGTCATGGTCCAGACGAGTGATGGCCGTGAAGTGAGTCTGGACTGGGAGAGAGTGCGTTGCTTTGAGAAGGAGGTGGCCACCATGTTCCTGGTGCAGATCAAGGAGATCAAGGAGGCCAGGTGAGTTCTGGTTGCCAACCTTTCCCAGGGACGTTGCTCACTGTCTGTGTGTTCAGGGTGGTGAGCGTGACCACCAAGGAGAAGGCGAAGGTGCGTCCTCAAGCACTTAACACCGTGGAGTTGATGCGAGTAGCCAGTTCCGGCCTGGGAATGGGGCCCCACCATGCCATGCAGATTGCAGAGCGCCTCTATACTCAGGGCTACATCAGTTACCCTCGAACAGAAACCACTCACTACCCTGAAAACTTTGACCTTGTGTAAGTTAACAGTTATTAGGCCTGTTCGTAAACCCTGCTCGGTGTACACTTTCTACACCCAATCGACCTTATATCCCATGTACATAAGGTCGATTGGGTGCAGAAAGTGTACACCGAGCAGGGTTTACGAACAGGCCTTATATTTCATATATATTTTCAACTTAAATTTTCTTTATTATTTACTAAAATGTGAAATTTTCTTACAAGTTAGAAGCACAAAAAAAAAAGAAAAAAAAATCTCATAGTTACAATGTATTTCAATATCAAAATTTAGTTTTTAATCACACAAAATAAATTACAAAGTTTAGTAAATAATACAGTAATTTATAAGGGCCAATGGTAAAATTTAATATAATAAATAAATATTAATCAGTTTATATATTGCTCGCAGTGATGCTCTGAAGCAGCAGCAGCACAGCTCCGAGTGGGGCGCTGAGGTACGAGAGATTTTGTCCGATGGCATCAACCGACCCAAGAAGGGCCATGATGCTGGTGACCACCCTCCCATCACCCCCATGCGTCCTGCACACCGAGGGGAGCTGGACGGAGATGCTTGGCGCCTCTATGATTACATCACACGACACTTCATTGCAACGGTAACGTCTGATTGTGACAACGGGAAAATTTAATCTGACGACAATGTTTACATGTTTAGTTGTCTCGAGACTGCACTTACCTCAGTACCACGGCCACCTTCGAGATTGGAAAAGAGACTTTCCGCTGTACCGGAAAAACACTTCTTGATCCTGGGTTCACGATAGTGTTTCCGTGGCAAGCTTTCAGTAAGAATGAAGTAGTGCCAAAGTTCACAGATGGTGAAACCGTTCAGATTCAAGAGGTACGTTCTATTTTTTCCTTTGTGTTTATGGACTCCTGCAGTTAAATTTAGGAAAAAAAAAATCCTTCAAATCTTGTACAGTGTGTATTATATAATCAACAAAACAATGTACATAATATCTAGCCAATTATCATAATTTAATGTGTCATCTAATAACAAATGTTTCATCACAATCAAAATTTGCAGCTTACTTTGTAAATAACTAAAATAAAGCAGCAGCAACAGAATTAATATCTTAACATAATGTATTGTACTGTCATGTATTCTATTTTTTACAATATTATGAAGTTGAAACTTAAAATTAAAGAATGAAGTATTACATTTTGTGTTAATCTGGTTATCATGAATATTTTATAATAAAAAAAGTACATAGGAGAGTAAAATATTAAATATCTATAGATACTAACTCATTACGAGTCATTACAGAATACAGTCTTTATCATTCTTAATCCCCAACCCTGAGCAAACATATTGATTCTCTAGTTAGATCATATCCTAGCTATAATATTTGAACGACTTTGATGAGCTTGTGTTGTGTTTCAGTCGAAGCTGCAGGAGTGCCAGACCTGCCCACCCGACTACCTCACTGAGTCCGAGCTCATCACCTTGATGGAGAAGCACGGCATCGGCACTGACGCCTCCATCCCGGTACACATCAACAACATCTGCCAAAGGAACTATGTGGGTGTCGGTTCAGGACGTCGGCTTGTACCCACCACCCTCGGCATTGTGCTGGTCCACGGCTACCAGAAGGTGAGGAGTCAATTTTATCATGAACATTGAACACACAATCTGAACTGCAGTACAGTACAATAGTTCTTGGTATTTAAGAGACAAGAAATTAATGAATTTTTCATGATTGCTGCTTTCTTTGTTTACATAGAGTCTGTAGAAACTAGAAATTAGAAATAGAAAATTTGTGTATTCTGTTAACACACATTAATTAACAGCTATAAAGATTGTAATTAAGAAATTAAGAATTAAGATTGTAATTATAAGTCAAAACTGAGAGCAAAGTAATAACATTAGCTACAACACAGTACCGGTACATTAATTGTATAATGTACGAGAGACATATCTCATATTCACTGTATATCAGTATCCAACATAATATGGATGTTGTTCTCGTTGCAGATTGACCCTGAGCTGGTACTTCCGACCATGCGCTCAGCGGTGGAGGAGCAGCTCAACCTGATCGCTCAGGGCAAGGCGAGCATGGCAGCCGTACTGCAACACACTGGCGAGATCTTTAAGCACAAGTTCCTGTACTTCGTCAAGAACATTGAGGGAATGGACCAGCTGTTTGAGGTCTCCTTCTCGCCTCTCGCCATGTCTGGCAAGGCCATGTCCAGGTGAGATGGTGGGACTGATAATAATTGTTATGATTTTTAGTTGCAGTATAGCATTGATTATAATGGACTATATTGATATGTATCACAATTTCTAGCCTTAATTAATCATAGGTACATTTTACAATACATTGTAATGAAATTACATATACGGCATGACATTTGTTCACTACGGTACATGTAATTAAATATTATGTTTTTATTTTTAAGAAGTAAACAGAAATCAAATACTGTACTGCTTACATATAAAAAAAATATATTAAAAAGTATTAGTAGCACCTTTACCCAGTTCATGTCAATTAATTCATAATAACTGTAGTGTTGCCCCAGAAGTAACAATTTTTTTCCCTAATAAAAAAATAAATAATATTGAATAAAATGAAAAGTCCTGACAATATCTGTTGGTTCAGATGTGGCAAGTGCCGTCGCTACATGAAGTACGTGCAGGCCAAGCCGTCGCGGCTCCACTGCTCGCACTGTGACGAGACCTACAACCTGCCTCAGAACGGCATCGTCAGGATCTACAAGGAGCTCAAGTGTCCTCTCGATGACTTTGAGTTGCTCTCCTGGTCAGCTGGCAACAAGGGCAAGAGCTACCCGCTCTGTCCCTACTGCTACAACCACCAGCCCTTCAGGTAGGCTCTTCAGTGTTGTTAGTTATTTATTTAAACAAAAAAGATTTCAAGATTTATTGATGCTTTTTATTCAGAATTTTAATTATCATAACTGATCATTTATGTGAATAATTTTTTACAGTAGCAATTTTGGCTTGTGTGGTAACTGTCTAAAGTTAGTGAGCACTGTCCAGGGGATGGAAATAAATCAAATTAGGGGATGATTTCTTTAACTGGAATGTTAAATACATTCGAGTGATGTACTTCAGTTTTCGTCTATGAGATTGTTTATAATTTAGAATGATCTTCCGAAATTTGATGCAATTGAAAATTTTGGTTTAGTTGTTTAAAACAGACATTTTCATTCATTTTAAAGAATTTCTGCATTGGCAAGGCATGTCATTACTAACCCCCACTACAGTATCATTATTGCACAAACTACAAAACCAAGCATATAGCTACATAGAAATAAATTTCAGCTGAAAATCTGTTTTTCATTGAGATGTTTCTTGTTACAGGGACATGAAGAAGGGTAGTGGCTGCAACGCTTGCACCCACCCCAGTTGTCCTCACAGCCTCAACAGCAACGGCGTGTCGTCGTGTGTAGAGTGTGAGGGAGGTGTGCTCGTGTTGGACCCGGCCTCCGCCCCCAAGTGGAAGCTCAGCTGTAACAGGTAAGGGAGCCATTGTACCAGTAGCAGCTCGCGAGGCCAGAGATCAAACTAAACTTTGCAGAATTCTTTCTTTTTTATTTTTTTCTAACTGAAATTTGAAAGTTTGAATTTTTAAAATATTACTATAAAATAGGTATTTTTATTATGAAAAATCATCTATGCGATATTTATTTTAATTATCTTTAACTATAATATAAGTTTTTTTTTTGTTTTTTTTTTTTTTTATTTATTTATTTATTTTTTTTTTTTCATTATTATTTCAAAGAAAAATAGCACATTAAATTTACTTGATTAATTTACTTCATTGTTATGTGAAATTCAGCTTAGGAAATAAAATACAGAGTAAAGAAAAAAACCTTAGTATGTATTAGCTTCACTTTAAAAATATTCCATTGTGCCAATAGCATGCTGGAAATAGAGATCTTACTTACATAGTTATATATTATGTTATTTATGTTGCAATAAATCTTAGTAGGGGTAGAGGATACCTAGATGTACAGGTGTCAAATGTTGAATACAGGTTGTCTTTCAACATATGAACAGATTTTTAGTATCGTTATGTATGTAATTAAGTACAACCTTGCTGTAAAATAAGTATATTGTGCATTACTTTGTTGAATATCATAAAATTCCAATTTTTTCCACAGATGTGACGTTATCATTCACATATTTGATGACGCCCAGAAGGTGACGGTTGAGGAGGGCACCTGCGAATGTGGTTCTCAACTGATTGGCGTTGAGTACCGCCAGGTATGAATTGCCGCAATCTCCCTTGCTGACCTCATAATAATGACGGAACTTTGTACACAGGAGCGAACCAAGCTGCCTGGAGAAGCCACGGATATGTCTGGCTGTGTGTTCTGCTCTCCGGAGTTTGCCCCACTGGTGGAGAAGCACCGAGCAGTGGCTCGCATCAATCGAATGACCCCGGGCAGTCGTGCCCCCAGAGGAAGAGGGAGAGGACGTAGCGGCAGAAGTGGGCGAGGCAAGGCCAGGCCGAAAGACAAAATGGCTCAGCTCGCAGCATACTTTGTGTAAAACTCTGCGTATACCTCCTCAGTATAACTGAAATTATAGATTTTAAATCAAGGTATTGTGTATAACTATTATTATTATTATTATACCTAAATCCAAAGAAAATAATGTTTTTATTAAGTGTACTATGAAAGAATGACTTTCAACTTTTTCTATTAGATTAATACAGGGTTTGTGTATGCCTGAAAATAATAGTTTTCATTTTATTTGTATTTACAGTAGTTACTGTATTCAAATTGTGGACCAAGGATTTAATTTAACTAATATTGAAACGAAGTTATTTGTAGTGGTCATTTTATATATTTGAAGGAGCACGCTGCTATAGAAACAAGATCCATGTAATTTCAGAAGAAAACAATTATTTCTTGGAAATCTGAGAATTTCTTCTATCAAAATATTGATAAGTTCTTATTTTATAGAGCAGGAAAAATTAGTAGTTATTGTCAATACGAATGTAGTCAGTGTAGTGCTACACTACGACTTTGGGAAATCGCAATTTTTAGACAGGGTATGTTTTCACATACATGAAAATTTGTTGTGTTTTATTCTATGACTCTTACGTCGATATCTTCACAATTAATTAATTTTACTTATTATTATGATAATAAAAATAATCTATTTTAGTATATTTTCTTAGACAAGAATATCATTCATCAACCTAATTTCGGGCTTTGAGAATAATTAATAAATTTGTAGGCACATTTTTTATTCCATTTTAATAGTTATATAGAACTTAAACATGAGTGACATATAGTCCGATACCACAATTGAAAAAACAACAACTTTTATTTAATACTAAGAAGCAATTGAAACCATTTATTAATTAGCTTTAAATATATATGTAATGTATATTTTTAATATTAAAACAATAATGAACAGCTTGTGCAACATAAATGCTTGCATGTTTGCTTTTTTTTTTAACATAATATTATATTTTAAATATTTTTATTCAATCAACATTTTTCATTTTTACACAACATAAATACATTGAATTTCTTCCACAAATAATTTTAAACACTTTGACAAATAATTATTCAACACAAACAGGGTTACGAACACAAGAATAAATATTTAAATCCATTTCCTTTTTATTTTTTATATATGCTTGCAATAGTAGTATTTGTGCATTAGCTGCGTTTAAAGTTTTGTGATATATATTTTTTTATAAGAACAATTAATAACAAGGACAATCTGTATATTTTAACATAAAATATAATATATTATATAATACTATTATATTGTATCACATTAATTGGAAATAATTCATTGAAAATTCATATCGATGATGTTTTAATAATTGTGTGCATATAATTATGACAGTTTATGTAATAGAATACTTCGTTGCAAACAGAAAAATATTAATTGCAGAGTAGCTAACGTTTCGTTTTAACAGCTGGAAGTTACATTTTTTTTTTTTTTTTTTAAAGAGCATTATTAATTTCCAAGCAGGCACCATAAGAATAGTATAGCATTAATTAATAAGGTGCATATAATATGTTTTATTTTTTTATATATATATATGACAGGAAAGAATAATAGATTTTAATTAAGCTTAAAGCAGTCTTTCAGTGTTGCATGATTGGTGTTCATGCTCCTTGTAAATTATTAGGGCTCGTGCATTTTTTTGGTGTAAGAAGAGGAGATTGGGGCAATGATGCATAGAAATAATCCAAATGATATTATAAAGATTTATAACAAATTATGTTTGCTTTGATGCCATAATCATTTCAATTCATAAAGTTAAACAAAAATCTCAATTTTTATAGAGCATAACAAATTAACCATTTTACATATATATAGTATAATATAATTATTTCATTATTTATATAGTTTAATTTCAAAACTTAAAACATAATTTAATTGGTTTGTTCTACATATTTTGTTCCCCGTTATTTAAAAAAAAAAATGCTGTCGTTGACTATATCAGACAAAATCTCACTAAATTTATATAATAAACACTAAAAAGAGTAATTTATGAATTATTTTTAATATAATTTGGTATATTTTTATGTTGTTTATTAGCTAAGAGTCAAACTTAATTATGTAGGGGTGTTACTTTTGGATCCTAAATTTTAGTTTTTTTTACTGAGCTCCACGATTAAACCCATTTAAAAATTTACTTTCCAAATCAGACCAAGATCTGTCATATAGTGAAAACTAAAAAATGAGAACAATTAAAGGTATATCGTCTGATTGACTGTGGGGGTAGGAAAGTCCACATCTCTGGATTTGGAGGAAGTGCTTTGTCATTGGAATACTCTGTTGCAGCATCTTGGGACAAACATGAAAATACTTGTTAGAACTTATTATTTAAAGAAAATATTTTATGAGAAAATGCATGACCAATTTTGCCCAAAAATACAAACAGTTATTAAAAAAATTTAAGTTGGAAAAAGGTTGCAAATTTAAAGTTTTTTTTTTTTTTTTTCAATTTTTTTCTCTGCTTTTAATTATTTTGAATATACAGTAAAAAATTGTTATTACGTTAAGTCAAGGGACCCAGGAAATTAGGTTTACCTTATATCGAATATATCGGCCCTTATATCGAGTTTTTTCTATCCACGTAATGCTAATTATTTTTAACAGTACCGCAATCTCCTTTACCCAAAATCAAGTTTTACCTAGATTGTTGATTGTTTATAAAATAACTAGCATTCTAGGCTGTGTTGCTCCTTTTTTTGTTCTATTTTTTTAGCTTCACTTGGCATGGTTGGGAGACATATTTAAATTTTACTCAAGGTTCTGTATGATGGATTTCTTTAATCTGCAGAGCTCCGTATTTACTTTATACTTTTTGGTATCATTCTCACTGTGTCCATTTTCACACACTATAATCTGAGAAAACTACGTTGGAGTGAGCTGGTGTTAAAATTGAATTATCATAATTATAATTCATTAAATATATAAATTTTTATATTATATATATTAACAATCAAACTATTAATTGAAATCTAAAGATTTTTCTTATTAATTTAAGTAATGCCTACTAACCCTCTACAAGACTCTTTAATCTTTAATAAAATTACATATAAATTAAATAATATTAAATAATACATATTTTTGGCGAATATTTACTAATTTAATTATAAATATAGAAAATAAATTTTAAATTATTTTTAAATCACAATTTGCAATTCGAGTAAATTTTTGTGTCATAGGGGAAGATAAAAGGGGAAGTTAATATGTTTTTTTTTTTTGTCACGCAATGCAAAAAGAATGTGCTAAAAAATGTGTGCATGAAATTTTCAATCAAGTTTAGCCTTTTTTTTATATATACTTTTCCAATTTATATGTTAAAGAAAGTAAGAGACCATCAGAGGAAAGTCATAATCCTAATTTTCACATATACGCCTACCGAAGAAAGATGTGTCAAAAATGACATACAAAAATAGATGTTACACAACAACAGTTAATATTTTTAAATTGAAAAATTCACACATTTATATTTATTTATGAAGCATTGGAATTTAATTTAAATATTTTTAACATTACATTTTTTTTTTTAATAGATTCATAACTTTCAAGAACAAATTCTATTGTTATGCTACATTTAATTTTTTAATAATATTTATAATATATTTTTACCATCACAACATTCGTGTACCCGTCAAAAAACATAGATTATTAATAATTAATATTTTTTATTTATTTATAAATATAAATGAGCCGTTGGGAAGGAAAAACATGCTCCTATTGTCTCACTTCAATGATTGTGCGCTCCTTTTCTCTTTTTTGTTTTCTTTCAAATAATGTTATATATAATATTATATATGATTAGAAATGACTAAATCTAGGAGCATTAATTACACCCAACTTGAAAAAACTCCCACCCTCAATCAATAAAATAATATAAAACCAGACTAATTTTTAAAATTGATGGTGAGAATCCACAGAGAAATTTTACATTTGTTGTGCCTCAAATAAAAAGAGGTTAACGTGTTATATACTTTTTGGTAATTCATTGTACACTAATGAAGTAAATTTATTTTTTTACATTTTTTTTTTTAAATACTATTTTATTATTTTCTCGGCGACTCCCATTCTGAAATTGAAAATCAGAGTTCTAGCTATTCACTTTCACATATTTGTGCATTTATTTAATAATGGGTTATTATCAATTATTTTTATTTGATTTTTGGTATTATAATATAATAATATAATTAAAGAAAATAATATATTATTATATTGTCCACACTTGAACTTTTTCTGCAATGACACACCAATTTGCATGATCATAATAAGAAGAAATAATATGTAAATTTTCTACATAACGTTCTATTAAAGTATCTAACTCTCCTTCTCTAAATACATGATAGTAACGATGAAAAGTTAAAGCTCCCCCTGCTCCTATTGGTCCACCACTCCCGGCAGATGATGATTGTAATGAATCTTGAGATGTACTACCACTAAGGGAAGTTTCGTAACTCTCTGTTTTGGTTACTTTTGGAGGGGTTGTTTCTAATTCTGGCCAGCCTGTAGACGCTTGTTGTCTAGTTAATGATCGTCTTTTTGTTTTGGTGCCTACAACGTCTTCCCCTGAATCTTTGGATGCCTCTCTTTTCAATTCAGGGCTACCAACGCTTTCTTCCCAGCTAACTTGACGGGTTGGGGGTTCCGGTCCACTTAAAGAGCTACTTGGACTTTTGGGACTCCTTGTTGTGCACTGGTTAGGACTCACTGAGGGTGCTAAATTTACAGGATTAGGAACGTCATCTGTTAAAACCACAGGTAGAGGATTTACTTGAGTACTTGATTTAATAGAGTCTGTAGTTTTATTTAAATTTGGAAGCTCGATAGGGGAAGTTTTTAAAGATGAAATTATTTTAGGTGTTTCAATTTTATTATTAATATTGTTATTATTATTATTTGGTGATTTATTTTGTGGACTATTATTGTTATTATTAATATTTAATGGTAATGAATCTAATTCTGCATGTAATTTAGCTAATTGTGAACCAATATCTGAATTTATTTCTTGTAAACCTTGTAAATAACGTTCAGGGTCTAATCTATCCTCCTCTATTTCTTCTTCTTCATCTTCTTCTAAAAGTTTATGATGTGGTGGCTCTGGACTAAAACACTCGTGCTCGCGAGGAAAACGAGCCATAGTTCGAAATTGTGAACCGCGAGATGAGCAGGAAGATTGCATTGTGCAAGTTTCAGAGTAATTGTCAATTTCTTGTAGTAATTTTTCACTTAAACGATCTGCAAACTCGGTAAGATGTTGTCTACATTCCTCATCCCAGATGGGGGGTCTTGGGGGTACGGGGGGAGGAGAGGGGGAGGCACGAAGTCCAAGTGCCGCGAGCTTACGTCGAGCCCGCGGACTGGACTGTATGACAGCGTCAACAGCGCCCTCGAGGGACGTGGCCACGCTTGCCGCAGCCTCAAGGAGTGACGAGCTGGATTTCGCCACGTCTGTCTTGACGAGTTCGTCATTAAATATGAGCTCCGTCGAACAGGCTGGTGACGCAGATCGCATATGAGGGGCTGGAGAAAGACGACCGGGCTCCATCACACTAATGACAGAGTCAGGAGACGATACACCGCTCGAATCACTGTCAAGATCATCAGTTTCAGGGTTGAATAATTCAAGACTTAATAATCTTGGTATAGGTCGAGCAAGTGACTGTTCTGTACGACCAATAGGATGTGCAGAACTTCTACGTACTAATGGAAAAACTTGTGCACGAGGAGCTCTTTCCTGTAGTAATTGTTGTATACGCTTTAGTGTTTCTGCCCGGATGGTTCCTGTTCTAGGAAGGGGTGGAGGGGAATCTGGTTTTGTTTCTGGGACAATTTCCACACTCTCTGTTTCTGTTTGTACTGGAGTGGTCGGCATGGCAGGGGGTGAAGTTGGGACCAGTGGAGGGGACTTCTCTGCTGGAGGGCTGGGGGCGGGAGGAACCTCAGACTTAAGCTCCGCCTTGGGGATAAAGATGACGGACGCGAAACTGTCCTCGGAGTCGACGCTCGTGTCGCTCTGCAGACTCGAGTCCTTGCTCGAGTCCGAGCCGTCTTCACGCGACAGTCGGCGCTCGCATCGACTGGTGCTTGCCGCCTCTTCTTCGGCCGAACGCCGCAGTGGAGACACAGGGGGTGGCGTGGGGGGCGGGGGTGAGATCTGCTGAGCCGCGGGGGACGTGGGGGGCGTGGTGGGGACAGTGGCGAACTGAGGGGTGTTCTCGGGAGACTCGCCCTTCCATCCTTGAAGCATTCGTACAAAACCATTCTTGAAGCTCTGACCAGCCACCTAAAAAACAACAAAAGTTCAGTTTACTACATATATAATATATGCAGCAATCGTACATTTTCAATGGCTATTTAAGTTGTCAATCGGTCAATACATTGAAAAAAGATTAAAGCAATTAAAAAAAAGGGTGTTTGAAATGACCAATTGATAGTGGGAGTAGCTGGAGATCGCAGGGACTATAAATTTACGACTTTGTACGGTTTATAGCATCATGTATTAATCAATTAAAATATAAAATATTCTGATTTTGACATGAACCTCAGGGTTAATTTTGACAATATAGAATTAGTTTCAACAAGTTACAATGTTTCGTCACCTTGGTTGCGTCCGAGGGGGACGTGCTGATGCTGGTCAGTTTGGTCAGGCCTGAGCGGAGTTGCTGGAATCGTGGTGAGGAGAGCAGTGAGTCCTTGAGAGTGCCCAACTTTCCACGGCCGTCACTCAACAGCTGTTCGTTCAACGACGCTTGTTTCGTGATGTTCTGACGAACACGTGCTTTCTCGTACTGCCGTTGCGTTGCCATGAGCTCGTCGTTAAGTGAGCGCTGCTTAGGCATCCCTCTCCGTGGCCCGACGTCCGGCAACGCGCGCACCAAGTCGCTTAAGTCTGCTCGGCGTGCTGGCGCGGGACCAGGACAGTCTTCGGCCTCGCGAGCCTCCACATCTTCCTCATCGTCTTCACATAGCGACCGTTTCTGACGTACCAGAGTTGGGTGGTGACTCGGCGTAGAGGTATTCGACTTAGTGGGAGGTGGAGTGGTGTTAGCAGGTACCTCAACTGGGGCTGCAACAGCCACAACGGGGAGTCGAGCAACGCTAGAGCGAGATCGAACCAATGATTCTGGTTTAGCAGTATTTAAAATATCTCCTAAGCTTTGAGATTTTAGTGGTGTTGGTTCTTGTTTGGGAGGTGTTGGTGCGCATGCGAGAGTCCTGCGACGTCGCGGGGGTGTAGAGGTTTTGCCCGAGGGTGAGGGCTCCACGTCTTCGAGGCGACGTAGCTCGATGGGTAGGTCGAGGGCGTCCGCCACGTCGTCTTGGGAGTCGTCGCCCGCCGCACGTCGTTCCGCCTCCGCCAACAGCAGCGCCTCGGGGGTCGTGTCCGCCCCGCCCACCCCGGTTGGCTCCTTGGTGCACGCACTCCAAGAATCGAGGAACCACGCGCGGTGACGGGAACCACCGCGACGACCACCAGCAAGTTTCTGAAACAAAAATAATTAAGTTATTGTTGTTATTTTAAAATAAAAGTCATAATATATGCAATGCAAATTCTATCGGTAGTTGACTGGTTGAAAATTATTGCAATAATTAATGTTGCACAATAGATTTATAAAATGTATTTCTTTTCCCTTTCCTCTACCAACTTAATTCTTTCTCTTTAACTTGAATAGAATTGACTCGCTATATACTAATGACAGTAATGACTGATAAGTTAGATTCGATTACGTCTATACTTTTTGTTTCGATAAAAACTTGAACACCAAAATCATATGAACAATACATTTTAAGATATGTTGACAGTCCTTTAATTGTCAAACACACAAAAAAATGGGGTGAGGATATGCCAGGTAATGTTTCCACCAATAAAAAAAAAAGTTAGGGCGCCTCCGAATTAAATTATGGGCGTAACATAATGTCTTTTCCTTTTAGTTTTAGCATTGACTTGAGTCCCCTGACCATGAAATTCACCTGGAGAGCGCGACGCACGAAGCTGTAGCAAGTCTCATTGGGGCTGGACAGGTCGGAGCTGCTTTGAGAGCTGGTGGGTCGCGCGGGGTCGATGGAACGACCCTTGTGGCGAGACCTTCCACGCTTTCGCTGCTGACCTGGCGCCCTGCAAACATGTGGAGAACATCCCTTATCATTCTGGCCAGGGTAACTCGTGTTAGTGAGTAATAATAATAACGCTTGGTACAATTTATTAGTTAACAAAGTAAAGTTATTATAACACTTTTATTATACCTTAGGTTGCAATGAAATGGATCAATGTGTACTTTACTTTAATATTGATAGCACACGACAAACTGTAAATATTTAAGACTGTTAAAAAAGAGCAGACTAATTAGTAATATGAAAAATCAAACTACTTTTTTTAAAATTAAATAATAATTTTAATCTATTTGAATTTTTTTCAATTACATCCGATTGCCAATGTCTAAATTATAAATATCTACTACTGCTTTTTAACGTACTCTGAAGATAACATACATACAACATTTTCAGTGCCAGTACTGTCAGTAACCACTTTATCTGCAAATTTTGTTGGCAATAACATTTTGTTTAACGTCGACTCTCTGGAGAAATGTGAAAAGAAATGTGAAAAGCTGGAAAAGAAATCATTTTTTTTTTACATAAATATGTGTGACTTCTTCTGTATTGCTTTCTATTAGTCAGTGGTTTATAAAGTTCAAGGGTTCACTACAGAAAAATTGAGTTTGTTTCTATTTTGATTGAAACTAACTTAAATTTGAAAGTATAAAAAGTTGCATGATTAAATTTAAAGGCCGCAAATATGTCCGTCCCATTATTTTACTTTTTCATCGGATGTGGAAAGTTTTTTACCTTTCTGTTTGATATTCGAGTTCTTTGATTTTGGAGAAAATATCGTTTATCTCATCAAAATATTTTACTTACAATAATTATAGGGAGAAAAATGACATTTTACAACTCAAAAATTATAAGATTTACAAGTTACTAATGAGCACCAGGACTTATTATATTATAAAATGGTAAATATTCATTTGATAAATAATCCAAAACGTTAACTTTAAACAAAAACGTAAAAAATAATTGAAATTTTAATATCTGATAACAAAGAAGTAGGAAAATCTATCAATTTAGTCTAGAATAACAAATTAATTAATAATTTGATATCTGTAAAAACCTGTGACAACGTATATACCTCACGGATCTCGCAGAGTCGCTATCCGAGGTCTGCGTGTAGGCGTGGTAGGGGGGAGGTCCTCCGGCGTCGGCCTCCTCGCTGGTGGTGGTGCACGTGGTGGCCGTGGAGGTGAGCTCCAGCGAGGGGGTGCTCAGGTGCTGCTGCTGGGGGCGGTGCCACGGGACCAGCACGTCCTGCGACTCGAACTGCGACGACACAACACTCGTGAGACACATTGGAACTGCCGAGGTGTGAGTCACCGCGTAGTCCAGAAATATAAATATGTTACTTGCGCGCCATCATTGCGATATCTTAGAACTATAGTTTTCTTAACTACATAATATATAAAACCAAAACATCTCGATAATCTATTTCTGAACATGATAATTTTGTGATAAACTGATAAAATCTTTAATTTTTAACAGTAAAAATCAAATCTTTTATAAGATTAACTCATTCAATTATAAGAATCGATTTAAATTTAAAATTGAACAACACTCATTTGTGTACTCGAACAAGATTTCAAATTCCCGCCGTGAGTTCAGACAACTTGTTAAGCATCAAATGAGAGCAAATTGCATATGTAGCAGGGGCTTAATGATAATCGAAGCGAAGGGAGTTTTCAACATCTCCGATAGTCTCTGTCAAAAAACATGTTGGTGCTTTTATTAAGGGTAAGGTAACGTGAATCAGCTGTGTTTTTTTTAGACCCATTTGATTAACATGTAAACCTCAGCAAATTCACAAAAATTCTGAAAAAAATTTGAGAGACAGATTTTAGTACAAGACAAAAGCCATAGAAAAAATTTCAAGACACTTATTAGAGCCGATTTTTTTAAATCAAGTTTTTAGTTTGGCTTTCCCATGGAAAGCCCTATGCTGAAAATTAAAAAAATTAATAAAACAAACTCGGCTCGAATAATTGTCTTGAAATTTTTTCTATGGCTTTTAGGTACTAAAATCTGTCTCTCAAATTTTTTTCAGAATTTTTGTAAATTTGTTAAGGTTTACATGTTAATCAAATGGGTCTAAAAAAAAAAAAAAAAAAAGCTGATTAACGTTACCTTACCCTTCTTACCCTTAAATAAATGAATGCCATGCAGCACTTTGTATCTTTGTAAGAAGAAACTTGAAATTTTGACATTAAAATAACACGTGCTACGTACTGTATATACAAATCACAGATATAATTAAGACGAGCTTTGTAGTGTTTAAAGTGTCATGTGCTCTATACGTAAAGTACGGTTAATTTTGTATTTGAATATAGTGAAGTTTGTCCTTTGCTGTCAGCTTACATTTATAAAGAAGAACACAATATTGTACATGCTGCTGCTCACAACAAAATTTAATTACACCTGGCGTCTGCAATCAGGCAGCGCCGGGTGAGAAACTTTGTACAATGTAATTATCGCTGGAGCTCATTTGCAAGTTTATGACCTCTGACCTTCAGTACATCGAGTCATTTTCACGCTCGATGAACCCGCGTTGATTGCCAGCTAATTAATTTTTACTTCACTTCTCAGTTAAAAATTGGTATTTTCATTTACTTTTTTTTTTTCATTATAGCAATTAAACTATGAGATGGAGAAAATAAATTAAGAAAACGTAAAGTCGATAGTGGTTAGGAGTACGCACAGCCGCACAGCACAGATTTTAAAGTAACAAAATAGTATAGTAAAAATTATAATTATAAGCTCGACTACAGTGGGGTACAATCTGGTACAGAAAAATACAAGCAATTTCTATACAAGTGACACACAAGAAGACTGACAAAAGATTCCTCCAGAAAGCAAATGCATGAAAATGCAAATTTTGACAAAAAAAAAAAAAAAAAAAAATGATAATAATAAATAAATAAATGACAAACATGGTTAATACTGAAGAGTTTTATGAATAATAAAATAGGATAAAGACGAGGATTTGTGTTAATTTTTTGATCATCCATTGTACAGACTCTGATTTCTCCTCCCCCCCTTGCCCCCTTCCCCCTCTTCCTAATTTTGGACTTAATGTAAATGGTATAGAGCAAGTTAGTCTTCCCCCACTACTTTAAAAAAAATAACGTCCTTGATCTCTCCCAAATTTGATATAATTATGTTCGACTTTTTGTGAGCAAGTATGTACCTTGCGGTGTCGCTGCTCCATGGCCCACACGGAGATGAGCAGACGTCCTCCAATGCGCAGGACGCGGGCAAGTTCGCGCAGGGCGTTGACGCGGCGCTCCGTTGTGGCGAAGTGGTGAACCACGGCCACAGAGAGCACCGCGTCGAAGCTGTCGTCCCGGTACGGCAGCGCCAGGTTGTCGCACACCATTACCTGTCGGAGGACTCATTAGTGCCGCTTGGTTTATAAACAGGTGTTCGCTGCAGGTAATTAACAAAACACTGTACAAAATTTTCTTTACAATAAGTTTGATAAAAGTTCAATATTACAAAATATTAGTAGATATTTGCATGCCTTAATTATGTATAGTGTATAAATAAAATATCAACCATTCGTATCTTTTGCTTTTGCAGCGAGAGCATAAACATTACATTGCACATCATTTTTCCCATCATAATTTGATCTGACAAATATATTCATATATTATGACTATTAAAAAAAATTGGAACTGTCATATTTATCTGCGAAATTAAAAGCCTCCCTCCCCCCATTTCTGAGGCATTTACTCACCTCCAGGGTTATACTCATAAGAATCGGGTATACGCGCTGCGTTCTGGTATATGAGAACTCTTTCCTAATTTCTGATTGGCCCCAAAGAGATTGTTGATTTTTTGCGGCTTCTCATTGGTTGCTAAGCAACGTGATGATCCAATCACAGAACATAAAAAAGTCCACTTTCTGCATGGGCATTAAAGTCCATTAAATGGAACTGATGAATCAAAAGAAAAGAAGTTTTCAACCCCAAAAAGTAGGTTTTATCGTTAAGTGGTCGACTTCAACGATTCAAAAATCGTAATTTTTACCACAAATTACCCCTAGAGAGTCTCATCTTTCACTATAATTTCTCAGGAGCTCTGGAAATTGGCACCAAAATTGGTGGATTTCCCATAAGATTACAGGGGGCGTGGCCTAAAAGGTCCACTTTTCTCGAACCGCGTATACCCTCATCCCAATGGAGCATAGCCCTGCTCACCTCATGCTCCTTCTCCCGCGCCAGTTCGGTGAGTCTCGCACACCTGTCCGCGCCCACCTTGAACACATCCGGGTTGACGTGCAGGTACTTGCCACTGCCGCAGCCTGTAACACACCAGGAGTCGAGCATTAAAACAGACAATATAACCAAATTACTTTTAGTCAAAACTCGCCTTAAGGTTATGCAACCTGCTCAGCATTCAAATGAAGCTGGTTACATAAGTAGCAGGGGTCAAGCAAAGTTAGCGAAATGATAAAGCAAAAGGGATAATTGTTTGAGTGTTCTTGAGAAAGTACCAAAATTTAATATAAATAGAAATTTAGTTTGAAAAACGTTGGTGATAAAACTAATATTGTAAAATGTAACTAAAGATCAGTTTCGTATCTTGTTTTCTCAGACATTGAACTTTGACCTTCAGTGAAAATGGTTAATAATTATTATCTCCCGTGAAGAAAACGTTATATAAACTCTTTGAAAAAAGAATCATAAAAATAATAAGAAAAATATTTATAATAACATTTCAGAGTTTTTTTATGTATAAAAATTGCAAGCTATTGTTCTTCGGCCCATTGTATCAACCTAACGTTGGAGGATCAAGCTAAATCTTCTGCTCTGTACTGCACAAAGACGCTCTCTCGACGACAGTGCTCATCGCTTGTTATACATCAACACACACTGACACACTGCTACCATTTTGTTGCCGAGATTTTTTTTTTTTTTCTTGAGTGATTTATGTGGATGTTACCAGCTTTTATAAATTTGATAAATGGGAGATCTGGAAAGTTGATGACACTTTTGTGCACGTTTGATATCTTAAGTAGAATTAAGTCTACTGTATATAAAGATATATATTTTTTTTAATGTAGAAGACAATGTTATATGAGACCATACATCTATTTCAGAAGTTTATAATCATATAATTATTTACTTTATGAATTTTTTGACGTGAAACGTAATTCGTTTATATATATATATATATATATTATATATATAATATATATGTAGACATAAATATATATAATTTTAAACGCCTTCGGTTGGCTGGCAATATTGCTTCCTCCCCTCTTCCTTCTGCCGGTGCCAGGTCCAAAAGAATCAGTTGCTTATCGGGGCTTTTTCTCCCAGTACACTCTTGGCCTCTGAAAAGTTGCTTTTTGCAGCCTTGTTAATCACTATGTCCTGTGTTATTATATTCATACGGGGTATGGTGATTAACAAGGCTGCAGAAGGGTACTTTTCAGAGGCGACGAGTGTACTGTACATAAAGATATATATATATATATATATATATATATATATATATATATATATATATATATATATATATATATATATATATATATATATATATAGTAACCTGCTCGTGTCTTATCATCCTCTGAAATATAACTGAGGAACTATAAAAAGCTTACTGAAAACGGTCCTTCCATACTTATATACTTCATCATTACCTTTACCTTTATCAATGTCCAAAGGTAAAAGGTAACCACATCACTTAAAGATGCATCACAATTGGTATGCAACGATGAAAGTAATTTGTCCATAGGATAGAGCAACATGATTTTCCCCTTGAACGGTCACCCATCTCCTCTTGACTCACCGACGTCACAGACGAGCGATCCTGGCTCGAGGTCCTGAAGGAATTGGCGCACGCGTGGCCACACTCTGGCAGCCCCTCCTCCTGCCTCTGCACCCTGTAGGCTCGAGAAGGAGCATGAAGAGGCGGGGCAGCAGTGAGCCGAGATCTGATCGTACACGTCATGCACGTAGGCCGTCTCAAGCGCCACCGACCGGCTCTCGCGCTCCTCGGCCACTGCCATACGTCCCCGCCGCCGCCCTCTCCTTCTCCGCGCGCCCGCCCCGCCACCTGAAACACGAAGAAGAGATGATAAATGATCTAAACAAAAAAGATGATGTTGTAAATTTGATATGACAAAGATGAACAAAATCAATCTCATCTCAAATTACCTGGACGTGGTTTAACTTCAAATTACTTTTTGAGATGTTTCTCTCTTTTGTTATAGGGAGTATTATATTTTGTGTTTCCTACAAAATGCTGAGTGAACACAGTGCGAATATAATAATAAAATTTACGACAAGTAATAAAAAATGTGAAAATGGACAACCTGCATAAAAAATTTATTACATAGAAAACCTCTTGTCATGTACCATTATTTTTTTTAAAGGTGGGAGGCATAGGTTCAAAAAAATATGAAACAATGTTATTGACAGTTTAATACAACATATATAACTTTGGAGGTGATCTATCAAAATATGCAATTGTTTAGGTTTTCTATTCTATAAAATGTTTTAACAATGGTCAAAATGTTTCATCTTTTAAAGAGATAAATTATGCATGATCTGATACAAAATTAAACGCAGCAAAAAAATTATTAAATATAAGAGATAGCCAAAAGAAGTCATAGTATCTCTGGAAAAAAGAAAAAAAACATCGCGGCTCATCTGCGGTATATAGATTTGCTTAACTTTTGTAGGCCAATCCTTAATCTGTTTCTGTAAAATACAAATGCTAATGCTACTAAAAATATATTACTTTTTGTACAGTAATTTTAGAATTTATCAAAATAAAAATGGACTTCTAGCTTCACACTATAACTATTATCAATTTATGTATGTAAGTAACTGTATTAGCAAAATGAAGGTTCAAGTCCAATTTTTATTTCAATTAATTGAACTTGTGAATGACCTTATATTTGTGTAATATATAACAGGGATCGGATGCGGATGCAGATGCAAGATGCACACGGATGCGCAAAAATGGGCTTGCATCCGCATCCGTGCATCCCAGATGCACAGGGAAAAATGAATGCATCCGGATGCGCATCCCAGATGCACGGGAAAAAATGAATGCATCCGGATGCGCATCCCAGATGCATGAAAAATAAATTTGCATCCGAATACGCATCCACGGATGCACGAAAAATAAATTTGCATCCATTTAACACTTTTTTTTTCTCTTTTTTTATCAGGTCTTTTGCTAATGGCCTCTAAATAAATCTTTAACACAAGGCATTTTTTTAACATTTATTTGCCACTTGTCGTTTAAAATTGCAAGAAACAAAGTGTACTATAAAAACCAAAGATCGGATGCGGATGCAGATGCAAGATGCACACGGATGCGCAAAAATGGGCTTGCATCCGCATCCGTGCATTCCAGATGCACGGGAAAAAATTAATGCATCCGGATGCGCATCTCAGATGCATGGAAAATAAATTTGCATCCGGATGCGCATCCCAGATGCATGAAAAATAAATTTGCATCCGGATGCGCATCCATGGATGCACGAAAAATTAATTTGCATCCGGATGCGCATCTCGGATGCACGAAAAAAACGCGTGCATCCGGTCCCTGATATAAGTATTGTCAAATTTATAATGCTTTTCAGTCGATGTAATATCCACAAAGCATTGGAAAATCAGTTTATTACTGCAAAAGAAGACTTTGCTTTTTGACAAAAGAAAAATAATATAATAAAGCAGACAAAAACTGTCGTTGCCAAATCTCGCAGAACCATTTTTCTTATTTCATCTCTGTACTGTTTTTAAATTGTATATCTCTGGAATAATAACGTTTTAACAAACCAAATTTATCCTTCATACAATTTAATAATTTTATATTGGAAATAAATTAAAACTTTAATACACTTAAGAGTCTATACTACACGTACATCTATTATTGGGGTTATTATTGATTCGTCTATCAGACTGTATAATGTATAAATTATTCTTCCCCCTCCTCTTCTGACTGGGGTGTACAATATTGTACTTGTTACAATAATATCGAACAGAGAGTTGACGATGGTCAATATCTGACGTACAAAAAGCGATCTTCCAGATGATTTCCTCTACGATCTTTCATTTCTGATTGCTTGTGAAACCAAGCCCATCTTTCTAAGCCACAGATCAAAGCCAAAGGGTTTCAATCACTACAGCATGGTCAGTATATCGAATCTTTCTCTATCAAACAAATAAGAAAAAAAAAATATGATTACATTTCGTTGCTCTTTATTGAACTCTAAAGCCTATATTACACGATACAATTTTGCATACAATTTTTCCTTGCAAGAAAATTTCACCTCCGTACAAACAAATGGAGTTCAAGTTTTCTTGAAAGGAAAAATTGTATGCAATAGCTAGAAAAATTGTATCGTGTAATACCGGCTTAAGCTTTATTATTTTTTTTGAAATTAAGTTTTATTGATATGAATACATGAATGCACTTAATATAACAAAAATTAACTTATTTTTTTGTAGTATGTGTTTGCCTACATCAATTGATATGTATATTAATGATTTAAATATAATATTTTCTTCCATATTGACGTAATATACATGTTTCAGTTTCTAAAACTCTTCGTCTTCTTTTTCAATGAGAATTGTAATATATTAAATGATAAAAATCAATATTAAACCTTCTTAAGGGCATTGGGTGTAGCACCGGTAGTTGGCAACACTGACGTATCTTCACCATGTTAATTTTTCAACCTTGCTCCTCAGAGTAATTTTTATGCTAGAGCTAAGCTGATTGCAGTAGTATCAAGGTAATTAGTAGTCCAAGTGCACAATTTGGCTAAATAAAGCCTGATTTAAAGAAAAGTATTTTTTTATATTTTAAAAAAATGCATGTATATTTAAAAAAAATACTAAAAATACTTTTCTTTAAATCAGGTTTTACTAAGCCAAATTGTGCACTTGGGCTACTAATTACCTTGATACTACTGCAATCAGCTTAGCTCTAGCATAAAAATTACTCTGAGAAGCAAGGTTGAAAAATTAACATGGTGAAGATACGTCAGTGTTGCCAACTACCGGAGCTACACCCAATGCCCTTAACAATAAAAAATGGGAGTTTTGAACTATAAGCCATGTTCAAACTTATTTTGCTATTTTTTCACTGTTATATTTAAGTAATATTTTATTATTTTTTCAAATTCCATGCATATCATATACGTAACGACAGTGAGTTGAACGTTTTCATATAAAAAAGTATAAAAACTGATATTATTTCAGAAAAAATTTTGTATTCATATCCAGTAACATTATTTTAGCATATATTTTACATCATTTTTATATTCATCACCTTTTTATTATATTTTTAATTAATTGAATTACATGCCAAGCTTCTATATTAATTAAGCAGTTTAATTTATCAATATATGGGTGAAAAGAGACAATTTGTTTAATTTACAACAATTGTATAATTTGAAAGATGTCATTGCTCATTACGGAGCACACAAGTAGCCTGCTGCATTCTCAACGTGGATCGATTGCAGCACACTACTAGCCTAGACTTGAGCGCCGGGCAAATCACTATACAGTGAAACCTCGTCGTCGTCGTTGTCGTATCTTTGCTTGTATTGTAAACTGCGCAAAAATAAATTCATCGCAGTGAAACGAGCTTCAAGTTTTTTTAAGGAAAATGTAAAACGAATCAGCTGATCTACGTAGTCCCATTTCATTAACATGTATACCTTAACAGACACATAAAAATTCTGACATTTTTTTGAGGAAAAAGCCACAGAAAAAATTACAATAATTTCAAGACGATTTTTTAATTAATCTTTTTAGCACCAGAGCTTTCCCATTGAGAGCCAAACTAAAAAATTAATTTAAAAAATGATTTACTAAAATGTGTCACTCAAACAAATTTCAGAATTTTTGTGTGTCTGCTAAAAGTTTTACATGTTAATCAAATGGGACTACATTGATCAGCTGATTCGTGTTACCTTATCCTTAAATATATTTACACCTCGTGATACCATGAACTTTACTCCTGCATTATTTGCAGCTCAAAGAGACAAATTTGCAATGTTGGGGACCAAATTTAGCCATCCCAAAAACGTTCAAGTTCATTTCAATAATAGACTGCGTGGCAACGCTTGCAAACAGAGCAAGGGTTAAGTTCATGGTGTCCAAAGATGTACAACCCGAGACTCCGAGACACCATGAATTCTTACTGATGGGTTAATTGAAACTGCAGCTATACATGAGAGAAAAAATACATATATGTTGTTTTGGGACAGGGAAAACGAGCACTTATATTATATACTCTCTAATCATCCCAAAAAAAGGTAAAGTTTTTTCCGTGCTTCAATAAAATACATCATAAACAGAGCAAAGATTAAGTTCTTAACTGGCTTCCAGGCGCGGATCCAGGGGGTGGGGCTGAGGGGGCACGCTTCTTCCCGAAATTTCAGAATTAACATTCATGAGCAATATAGGCATTTCCTTCACTCCAACTTTTTTAACATAATAACCTTAGGAAGAGGGCCCCCCCCCCATTTCCCCCCCGAAATTTGACTGCTTCGTACGTTTTGGAAACTTATTTTTGTATCATATAATAATATATTATTGTCATGCTGTAAAGTTGTCACTTTGATATCTATAATATGATCTATAAATAACGGCTAATATATTCAAGCTGATACACAAGATTTTGATAACAAAATTATTTAAGAGTTATCAAAAGATACATTAATTTGTGTGATTGATGATAGGAAGTGCTAAAAGCTATAATATAGTATCTCCCTCAAAATGTATGGTAATCTTACACTACATAAATTGTGTGAAAAGACCTTTATACACTCCACATTTAAAGCTTAAATCTTGATAGTAAAAATAGTGAGTTTAAAAAGAAACTTACTTAGCAAAGAGATTTGCAAAATAGATTCTATAGAAAAAGTATTGCATATTGTTCGAGTTTAATAAAATGTTTAATGCATAGATACTATTCAGCTTTATGCTAATGCTAGTTGTGCAACAGAAAGTCCCAATGTAACAATAAGTGACTTAGCGCACACACACAAATTTCATTTATATTAAATATTACTTTAAAGCAGCGGTTTTCAAACTTTTTGACCTGAGTCCCAGATAATGTGCAATTCAGCAATCACGTTCCCATTTTTTTCATTCCCATTGCTTTCCTATTTTACTAACTAATATTTAAGCCTATATATATACTCTTGGCTGCCATTACCCAATTTTCATAAAGACCCAAACGAAATTCCTTACTGTCCCAATTTTGGGATGCGTCTCGTAGTTTGAAAACCACTGCCCTTGCTATTTTTTCTGTTCCCTATTAGTAGGTGATATTCCCTATTAGCGGGGGAGACCTCTTGGGTTCTTATGGTCGCCTGATACTTAATACCCCCCACTTATAGGGAAGCTCATCTGCTAATAGGGAAGAAACGGGAGGCGAATTTTCAAAACTTTGTATTAGGAGAACATGCAACTCTATAGAAGGTATCCCCCGCTAATAAGGAAGCTCACCCACTAATTGGGAACCCCCTAGAGAAGCGTTTTTCAAACTTTTTGACCCGAGTCCCAGATAATGTGTAATTCAGCGATCACGTCCCATTTTTTTCATTCCCATTGCTTTCCTATTTTCCTAACTTCCTAACTAATATTTAAACCTATACCCTTGGCTGCCATTACCCAATTTTCATGAAGTCCCAAACGAAATTTCTTACTGTCCCAATTTTGGGACGCGTCCCATAGTAGTGAGTTTAAAAAATTTGTAAATACGCAGAGCTATATAGTATAATATATATACTTATGTAAATCTTGGTTGGTATATTTTTGGATGAATTTTTGGTAAAGACTTATACTTACAGGACCCCATTTGACATTTTTTTCTTCATCCTGTTTATACAACGACTATATACTGCTATTTATACTCGTCTTAAATTAAAACATTCTGACAGTACTTGTTTAAACAATAACATGGAGATTTATTTGTCACATCAAAATATTAAACGTGTGTGTTTGATATTAAGTAAGAAAGCTAATAAAAACACAAATTACGAAAACTTATTAATATTTAATTTAGTGCAAACATACACAAAGTTAGCTGTATTTACTTGCTTGTGTACTTTAAGTATAAACTCAACCTACACACAGGCAGGCAAATGCTCCGTGACATGATTAAAATAATGTTATAGACTAGCTCGTCTATAAAGAAAGTAACATTGCTTTTAATTAATTTAACGTTGTTTTTAATTTAAAAACTTTTTAATTGTTATTAGTCTACGTTAATAAACTTTAATTTATAGATTTTCTGTCATAATATAATAGTAAATCCATTAATTAGATTTGCAACTGTACTATACATATTATGGTTCACTGACACTAATTAATTAATATTCAAATTACAGATATTTAAACTCATTTTAATTTCATTAACTTTAGTCCTCATAAAAATATAAATGTTCTAATTAACATTTTTATATAATTTTATTTGGCTATGCTTTTATTTTTTTTATTTTTTTACGACAATAGAGTGATCTTTAAGAAGACATTCATAAATTTGTGCAGACTTGCACTGCTGCTAGAAAATGAGCGTAACTTTGCTGCTATTTTTTTTTTTTTTTTTTGGCACAACTCCCAGACATTCAAACATGACCTAAAAATTTTATAATAAGTACAAAAAATAATAATAAAAAAACAAAATAAAAGGAGAAACTTTTGCATGGGCAGCACACAGTAGACTTTGCCAATTTTGTCAACGACCGCAGCCTTGCTTTTCTGTATTCAACAGTCGATAAAAATTAATATTTAATTTACAAACAAAATTTGTCATCATAAAATGAAGTTTCTTCTATTTGATTGCAACATAAATATATCGATGGTGCCGCGGCAATCCGAAAATACAGCGAATATTGCGAACCCGATTTAATTGTTTTATAACTGGAAATTCCTATATACAGGCAAAAATATAGGTTTCGCATAATTTATTTTGCTGTTAGTTCGATTTGCCGCGGCATCTTTGATATATTATGTAATTTAGAATATTATAGCAATGAAGCAGAAATTACGATGGTATGAATTACGGCGTGATTTTGCGCGCTTTTAATTGCCGTGAAATTAGCCATGTTGATGTTATCGGGAAAAATCGCCTTCGATGACAAAATCATGCATGACAATTAATCGCATACGATTTCATAACAAGGGTCAATATTCACATCATGTTCCTGATTTTTTTTTTTTAATACTTATAACTTCAGACTTGCACACTATGAGACATGGTAATGCCAACTATGTCGTTTTCTCAGTTTAGGAACGCTATCTCTGCTCTGTTTATAGTCTTTATTTCATTTCACTGTCTGTAATATCCAAAGTTGTGGTGATTTTAAACTTTTTTCCGCATAGATGCTTCTTATCTCTAAAAAAAATTGCAAAACCTTAGGTCTGTTCGTAAATCCATGAACTATGTAGATTTTCATCTACACACAATTTTCCTTATGCACTTGGGTAATAAGGTCGATCGTGTACAGAAAGTTTACACTGGACAGGGTTTTATACGAACAGACCTCTCTTTTTTTTTTTCTCTTGTCCAGACTTGAGTTTTAAAAAAATCAAATAGCAATCCCACTTTACGTGCATGAGTGTTTAAGTGTCCTGCAGGAATAATTAGACATGTATTTCACCAAGAGTTTGTAAAATATCCTTACCTTGTCGGTATTTAACTGTGGTACATGACACTTGTAATTTGACATTCAATGAGAAATTTATAACGGAAAGAAGGCACACTAGAAAGCAACCATTTTTGTCACAATCCCATATTTATAAAGTGCGTCTTGGGATCCGTCAACGCACCTCATTCAAGTTGATACTAGCGATGATGGTACTTGGTTTTCAAGTATGCAACCTTTTGAAAAACCCGAGTGCTACGTGTTGTCAGACCGAAGGAGCGTGCTAGTGACATTGTAGATGGAGGGAGGGCAAGCGAGTCAATTGGCAACGCAGTCTTCTTAAAGAGGCACAAGTCCATTGGTATGAAGAGGTACATCGAAATGTGTTTATCTGTTAACATCACCAAAATTGAGCATCATCTAGCGAGTTTAGTTTAAAAATTACACTGGTTTTCCCAAGGGAAAATTCATCACGCTTTCCACCCAATCAATTCTGGCTTTGATCCATTGATAAAGTAGAGGTGTTCATCCTGCCTGAATTTTTTCTCGGTTATCCCAGTCAACGAGCAAATCATGGCCACCATAATCCTCTCTCTGTCCCTTATCGCTACTATATCCAATCCCCTTCGTAAGCTTCAATCTCATTGGGGACAAAATGAGCACAAGGGCAGGCAATATATTATATAGCATAGGCCATAGGTAAAAATTTACACTGTTATCAATATAATATTTATTAAGCTGCTGCACTTATTGATGGTTGCATAAATATGTGTTCTTTTTTGCAACATTGACAATATGTTTGTCAAATTATGTAAAAAAAATACAGCTCACATTGCATAGTTAATTTATACTGTCATTTAAGAAGTAAATTTTATATCATGAAATTAAGAATAAAATAAAAGGACTGTTATTTATTTTAAAACTTATTCATAAGGTAACACAAATTAATTAATATATTTGTTAAATTAAAATGTACTCAATTTTGTAACCGTTTGTATATAATTTTAAATAGGAAAGTTATGCATTAATGAAAAAAACTGCTACGAAAAATATGATATCAGTGGAAAAATGTGACGTCATTACATGGATTTAATTCGCGTGTCTCCGCTTCCTTTTAAGGTAGAGGTAACACGGATCAGCTGGCCCAATGCTAAAAAAAACATTCATAAAAATTATGAAAAAAAATTAAAATGTTCTCCTCTACATCCCCTATCAGTAGGTAAAATATCATCAGGTATACAAATACGAGCTATTTTTTGAGTTACGAATTTTTAAAGTTGACTAATTTAACATAGAAGTTCCATTTCTCCATGTTAAATTAGAGAACTTTAAAAATTAATTACTTGAAAACTAGCTCGTTTTTGCATACCTGATATTTTACCTACTGATAGGGGATGTAGAGGAGAACATTTTAATTTTTTTTCATAACTTTTATGAATGGGATTTTTTTAGCATTGGGCCAGCTGATCCGTATTATCTCTACCTTAATAAATCGAGGAACTAAAAAATTCTTTAATGTCATCTGTTGACCAGGAAAATTACTGAATGAACAAATTTATTTCAAGTCAATAGATATTATACATCATACATGTTCATGTCAATAAACAGGGTACTATATATCCGTACACTTAATGATTGTAGCATATGGGCTATGTACACACTAAAGTACATGATTGTACATATAAATTTGTGTTTCATTTGAACTGATGATATTCATGAAATAATTCATTTACCAAGTTTGCATAATTTCAATTAAGATTTAGTCTACTTAAAAGTAATGAGGGAGTAAAAGCTATCAACTTTAGAAATCATTATTAGCCTTTAGAAGATAAGAAATTGACCCCAGATGTAATAGGCACATAAAAGCTCTCTCTTCTCTACGACCGCTATTCTATTCTTTCTCCGGGCTACTGAGCGGCAAGAATCTTGTAAAGTAGGCAACTCTTTGAGCTATGCTGAACAACGAGTTGCATACATATTGAAACTTTACTTCTTTTAAAATTTTCCCTGATAACCTCTTTATTCTATATTAAGAAAAATGTGAAAGCTATAAATATTTATATTTTTATCAGCTGTGTTTTACTGCATATTTTTTTTTTATATATAAAACTTGAAGTTCCCGCTTTATTCCCAAAACTTTTTTGATGTGTCTTTAATTTAAGCCAATGGTCTTAAAGAAGATGCATTGAAACCTAACTTTTAAATTTTCAATTTTAAAATAATAAGTTTATTTTATGAAAATATCGAGTATATATTGCTAAAAAAAAATGAGTGAGCTTATGACACTTATGGCGCTCATTTTTAGCATGTTAAGAATTTGGTTGATTTTTTTATCCTTAAATATATTAATTTTTAATTTAGAAAATCTTAGTGTTTCAATAATTATCACCCCTACTTTTAAAAAAATTGAAGATCATATTATAATATGGTTATTGACTAACATTATGATTCAAAACAATAAAAATTTGACAGTAAGATATCTTTAGTTACTAATGATAACTGTCATTTTTTTTACTCAAGATATCATACACATTTATTATTAATCACTAATGTCCTGTGGTACGTAATAAGTGACATAATGGACAACCGTATCTATAAAACTTCGCCGCCAGCCGAGTATATGAACATTAGCCCTACAAAGTTCAAAGAGAGAGAGTTTCAGATATACGACTGATGGTAATCGATTTTCTGTGTTTACTAATCTTGTATTGCAAACAGGACACCATTTTAATATGTTCCCCAGTCATTTAATTAATATTAAAGTTAAGTGATTATTTAATAATATTTAAATTTATTTACTATATTGTTTTCATAATAAATTGCATAAATAAATTAATATGCAATATTTGCAATCATTAATAGCTAAAATTATAATAATGTTTCCCCCTGTAGGAGCCATATTAAACCTTGGTAAAAAGAGATATCAGATAACATAAATAATGAGTCACGATGTAAAAATTTATCAGTCAGCAGCAGACTTTCTTTAATCATTTTAATTAAAATTTGTATTGTTTTTTTACATCAGGATCTAACAAGAAATATGACTACGAATAAAACTATGATCATTAAAGTTCTTTTAATATGGAACAACAATTCAGGTTATAAAAAATATACAACTACAAGAAACAGAGAGAGAGGCAAAGAAAAGAGACAAAAAAGGAGGATTGCCCTACATTTGCTTGCCAAGATCAGAACAGTGATTTGACTTGCTTATTGAAATCTGCGGAAAAGTGTTGACGCAATAGGGAAATATTTTGCAGCATTTATTACGTAACATCTTGTATACACTGAACAATAATTTTATTGGATTTAAACATGTAAATTTTTGCAGCTATCCGTTCTTATATAATAAAATAAAAGTACAGTTTACTATACTAACTCTAGCTCACAGTCTACTTATATTAAAACTGTTCATTTTGAGGTCAATTTCTTTTAATTTATGTTCATCAAAATATTGCAAATTTGATGGCAAAAATTATAAATTTTACCGGAAACGTTCGAACGCTTTTTTTTTAGTAGTTTTTAAAAGGAAGAAAAAATGTTACATTTTTAGAACTAATGGAAGAGAACACAAAAGAATGAAAATAAAAATAAACATAGTTTTTAAATCTTGTATAAATATAATTATATTATTAATCAATCAACATTAATTAATGTTTTTATTTTACTTGATTTAATTAACAATAAATTTTTAATGTAATAACTTTTTTTTACTATAAAATTAAATTTTTATAACATATAATCTAAATTATATAAATGAATTAGCATACAAATTATAATGTTTTATATTTTATTATATTAAGATTATAAATCTAAATATGGACTATAATTTTTTAATATTTATTTTTTTAGATTATAAGTTTACATGTTTAAATAAAACAAAAGAGTCGTTGAAGTATATATAAAAGCATGCTATTATTATTATATGCAGCATGCCATAATATAGGCTTAGGTAAATGAACAAGAGTTGTATATATCAACTTTCATGGCGTGATTGAGGAGTTATGTGCTTTACTATATACGACCTGGAAACACGCACTACATATATAGCAGCTCCTCTTTGCTTTGGCATCTAACTCGTTTTGCGATATCAACCTCTTTTGATTTAGTGATCAAAAATTATTAAATTAGAATACCTAAAATATATTTTATATATGAATTTCTATTTCTAGCATGCTATATTTTAAATAAGAATTTTAACAATGTATCATATAAATATTTTTTATATAAATTTACAGGTAGTATACTGCGGGAGACTGCAGTATGAAGAGAGAGAGAACGAGAGTGAGAGAGAAAACGAGCAAGCTGTACCCCATGGTAAAGTCTCTGTCTGTGGAATATTGATCGGCCAGTTTATGGTAACAGTCACACAGGCGCGTAGCTCCGAAGCTGCTCATCATGAAAAATTATTTATATCTTATAAAATATAATAACTAAACTTACCTTGATAAAATTCTTACAGAATCACTAGAGATGCTTCCAGCATGATCACTTTAATGTTGTCATTGTGTTGAATGACGCGGGGCTTTAAATAAAATACACCCCGTAAAAACTATAAGAGAAAACTCGCGTGGAAGGGAGGAAAGATTTTCAACCACACCCGGGGCCGGTTTTCTGTAGCGCAGTTCGCGCCGTGACGTCGACACCGACCGTTCTCTGCCTGCCTGCCTACCGCTTGCCTGCCTGCCTGACTGTTCGCCAGTCAAGAGAAACCGAACGTAGCGCTCGTGCCGTCTAGTCGCCCAAACTAACTACAGCCAGCGAAGCTTCGTATATATAAGCTTCCATCGATCTGTCCGTGCGCAGGATATAGAGAAGAGAGAGAGAGAGAGAGAGAGAGAGAGAGAGAGAGAGAGAGAGAGAGAGAGAGAGAGAGAGAGAGAGAGAAAAGGCGCGAGACAACGCGAGGGATCGAAACCTGTTACCACCGGGGTACAATAAAAAAGCAAATAAAATTAAAACATAACTCTCTCTGTTGGTAAAGAAAAAACTGGCATAAAATTTTAAAAAATGTAAAAAGTCTGAAAACATATTTTATTACAATTATATTATTATAAAAAAAAAACAAAAAAAAAACAGGTTTACTTTACATATTAAAGAAATCTAATATATCAATGAGCAGAGACTCATTCACCGAATTTCAGATATATAGGGACAGAGAGAGGAGCAACGCGCTTGCTCGCATTTTGAGAAGGTGCGCGTGGGCGTTATGACGCCAGAGTGTGACGTCACTGTAATGAGGCGCCAGGCGCCAACAGTCGGCTCGTCATCACAATGTAGCCATTGCCGCAGGAAGAATCTCTCTGTCTAAGTAACCACAATGTGTGCATGTGCTCTTACATGGCGGGGGAATCACAAGTCTTGAGGCCTCCCTTCTCATCATTTTAAATTACCCCCTCCATCTCTCTAGCACTGCTGGTCTACAATTTTCAATTACCAAGCGCTGTGTGAGTGACATTAATTATAGCAAAACATTGTCTTTTTTTTTATCTCGTCTTCGTCGTGTTTTGTTTTCTATCTCTTTGCTCAAATTATACCACTAACTTGTTTGTGGGTCGCCGCTCTTTTATCGTTCTATTTATCTTCCTTTTATTTTCTTAACATTCTTCTTTAATAATACAAGATGCGTACATTTAAAGGATTACAATTTACAATATAATTATCAACTTTTTAACAACGCTACGAATTAGTTTTTAATTACTAACATATAAAAATTTTGAAATTAAATTTTTAATAGTATCTATGCAACCAGTGCAGCAGCAATGCTCAAAGAGTTGCCTACATAACGTAAAACCAAATTAATTCAATCTGCGTGGTGCAGAGTGCATTGAACGGTTCTTTTATATCACCGAAGTCAAGCAAGGATGGATGGGTGATCATTTCAAGTAAAAGTTACGTTGCTCTCTCCCTGGGATAAATTCATCTCGCCTAGTGCCAGTGATGCACTTGCGTGTGGTTCCCCAGGTTTTGGACATCACTTTGGTCCATTGATAAAAATTATAAGAGGTGTTCGTCCTGATTGAGATTTTCTTCGGTTCCCTCAGTCTAACCTCAGCGAATTCTAGGACGCGTAACAGGTCGCGACCACCATTTTTTCCCTCTCTTATTTATCCCTAATATTCCTACCAATTATTCCACCTCAAGCTTCAAAGGGGAGAAAAAAAAAGTTCCCGGATGGAGCACAGAAAGTGTTGAACTAGTATTGGCACAGTATTAAAATAACAGATTCAGCACCGGGCCACCACTGGACCGAGAGAGTTGTGTTTACTACCCCTCTGAGCTCATTTAAATAATATTGTAAAACATCATTGAGTTTTACTTTTAATAAAAACTAACCCAATAAGTCTTGAATGTGTCTTGTATGATGGTCTTCATTGTACAATGGTTATGTATAGTTAAATGTTTTAACCTCCAATCAAAAGTAGCTGGATTACAGGGGCGCACCATAACATCCAGCTATTCTTTCAATATTAATAAACTAAAAGATTTACGATTCAATAAATTTTTATTAATTGAAAATTTACTAAACCTCTTTGCTTCTATCGAGTTTGATATTCCATTGATAATTTTGCTATTTCATGCATGACCGGTGTTGCGTTAGTAGCTGAAACGGACAGCCGTCATTGATTGTGAGTCTGGGTTTGTTTGTCCTCTCTGTTCAATGGAACGATGCGATCGGTCAAACGTTATTTTAGTCATTGAAAACACATTGCTGCTTTATTATGGTATTATTTAATTTTATCTTTTTTATAAAATGATGTTTTTTATTAATTCTAAACTGAATATAAAGATAAAAAAAAAACTAAATATATGCGTATAAATTTGTATTATTATATTTTAATTTAATATTATTACTCAATAATATATGTTTTCAATAATATGAAAACTTATTACTTAACGACATCAAAAGGTCTAATTATTAATTCATCTTGAAAAATTAGAAAAAAAAAAATAAAATTTTCACAATCCCTTTTTCCTATTTAACTGAAATATTTCAATGTAAATTGTAAGATTTTTTACTACATTAAAAGACTACAAAGGACTTGTTCCTTTTTCTTACAACTATTTAAATGATATCAAACTATACTTTAACCAGCTGCATCCTATTAGAATAAATCAATAAAGACAGTAAAACAAGATGAATTCTATAGTTTGTAATGTTGGTATTACACGATACAATTTTACTTGCAATTTTTAAAATTTCCTTCTTACAATATATTTAATCTTTTCTTTTTTGTGACTTGAACACTTGAAGCGACTTGCAAATCTTTTCTTGCGGTATTTTCGTAAAGGGGGGGGGGAATAATATATATTTGCCATTCCTTGAAAGACAAGAAAGAAAATTTGTAAGTAAAGTCGTATCGTGTAATACTGAATTACGCCTTATTTATAGAATACTATTATTTACTAAATTTTACATACTCTGCAACCAGTCATAGCGACTCTAAATTGTAATTTTTTTAATGTAATTAAGTAAACTTGATCATGATTTTTCAGACAATTGTAAAGAAATACAGTGTTAAGCTTTTTAACTGTTTTCAAACTGTAACATTTGACTTAATAAAGCTCACGTAAAAAATATTTTTTCTTGTCTTGATATACGACAATAGTAATGTAGGGTAAATTAAAGAATAAAACAAAATGGTTATAGGTGCAAAATAGTGTATTAGCACAAACAAGTGTATATAACATTATGATTATTTCCCATCAGTCAAAGCAGCCAAGCTGTTTGGAATGCAATGCTTATGATAATTAATATAAATTGGTACATTAGGGTAAAATTATATTAGCAACTAGAGACATATTCAGATGACAAACGAGCAAAAAAAAAAAAAAAATATATATATATATATATATATATATATATATATATATATATATATATATATATATATATATATATATAATTAAAAACTAAATACATATCGAATTATTTTGGTTTTTATGAAATTTGTAATTAAGTTCTGTGCGTTATACTGTACAATAACTAAGAAAAAAGAACTTGTCATGAAATTTGATGTAGCTTAACTTTCCCATACAATAAACCAATAATTTCACTGCAATTTAAATTTTAATTCTGCTGACATTTTTACTATAAATTGCAGGTCTATTGTTATACCACAACAAAGAAATAATTAACAAATTTAGCAAAGGTCACAATCTGATAGAGAATACATGCAATTTAGTATTGGCTTGTTGCCTAAAAAAAAATGACCTTGAGTGAAATTCCTGCAGGTAGCAAATTTGATGAAAATTATACCTCAATATGATTTTAATTTATTTAAGCTTCTTATTACCCTCAATGTGAAAGGTTAAAACATTATTTTTAAAAAATAATTAATTGTATATATAATAAATATTATAACATGATACAGAAATGGTAAAGACAATTAAAATATTACAATTTGATTAAAAAATATATAATAATTTAAAAATGCATGCGAATTTGTAGGTACAGTACATAATATAATTATGAAAGAAAAATTGAAAAAAAAAAATATAGCAGTCAAAATTTAATCACTTATGAATGTAGTATTTTGGACACAGGTTAAAATTTCTTCAAGTGGTGACTTATAGTTATAAAATATAATAATTTATAATACCACTAAAGAACAATAACTATAACAACCGTCATTGCTGACATAAGGAAAAAAAGCATGCATAACACATACAAAAAATAATTTAAATCTAACTTACTTAATTGGAACCACAATTGACAAAGAAAGTATACATTAATTAAGCTATCATGGAAAGCTGTGCTAAAAAGTATTGATTTTTAAAAACAAATGAAATAATTTTAAATAATATTACTCTATATACAAAAATGACAACTTTTTCACAGATTCGTAGCCAATAGATAAAATTAATTAATTTAATATAATATTGCTTAATTTTCTATCACTTACAGCTATTAGCAACAACAACATATTTTATTAATTCATCAGACGTTCATCTCAAATAAAGAAAATTTTATATTTTAAAAACGTTGTAGCACAGCTTTGATCTCAAGGGTTTATGATATATAATTTATTTTAAGGCAGGAATGGGGATCATATTATGTTAATATTCTCTTCAATATTATTGTGGGGCACATTAATAAGAGGTTATCACTTTGTGATGTTTACAGTAAATTTTTAAAGGGAAATGGAACCAGTTTAGGTAAAGGGAGCGACTTATCACTTAAAATTAATTTTTTGAGAACTAGAGGGGGTTTTATCATAGGAATTTTTAATGAAGGCTTACTGAGCGCTCCTCTCTCCTATTGAATCCATACTGGGCGATGTTAGAAAAAGGGTACAATTGGTCAAGAATGATTTTAAGCTAACCCTGGGTACTTATCAGGGGTGTCAATGGGTGCGCGGCAAGTTGCCAAGGGAGTACCACTCAGGGGTGGGCTCCCCCGTTGTGAGGGGTAGATCATCGAGGGGCAGGCACACGCCTCCCAAGAACTCGTTCTCCTGCAGAGGGTCACGACTCCAGACGGTGGCTTCGAGGTGTCGATTGCGCACGGTGCTCAACGGTAGTCTGTACTCTAACTGCAACACAAGCATCACAGTGTGACTAACTGTGGCATGGACAGAGTAACGTTCATTCAGGATACAATTGAAAACAGATGATTGTTGTTATTATATTATTTTACATTTAACTAGTGCAAATAAAATATAACTACGTTTTTGTATGATTCCTTAGAGTTCGAAAAAATTCATATTTTTATATTTATTCAGTAACAGTTACATAACCAAAGTACCAAATATTTTATACAAAGGTCTTATCGTTTTGCAACAGAGTGACGCCTTTAATGACTTTTCAGTGAAAGGGGATTTTTATTTTCAAAAACAAATATTCATTCCAAATAAAAATTTGAACAAATTCTGAAAATTTATCTCTTACTAAGTCCATTACTGAGTAATAATCTGATTATATAATTCAAATTTTTATTTATTTAGCAATGGTTACATAACCAAGGCATTGGATTCAAATGAAAATAGCTTAATAACCATATAATATATATACAGTTTTTACATTATTATACCAATAAAGTAATAATTAGTTAAATGAAACTGAATTTTTTAAGGAAGTGAAACAAATTAAAAATAGCAATAATTAACAAAATTAAACCAAAATAGACTTAAATTAAGAAAATAAGTGGTAATTTTTATATTGTCACGTCTCACTATTCTAAAATAAAAAATATACTAAATATTGTAATTTCTTAATTTAATTATTGGGGGCAGCATACATGACCAAAATGTGTCGATTGCCCCAAAATACCAACCAACCTTAATTTAATTATTATAAAAATTAACACAGGTGGCAGCACTGTCCAGGCACTCACCATCTCCATAAAGGAGGGATGACAGCTGCGGCGCACCACCTTGGTCTTCCGCTTGGTGGCCTTGGCCGGGTCAGGTCGCAGGTACACCTTGACGTAGGTGGAGGGCTCCTGGCCGCCCACAGGAGGCAGGGCGCGGGCGTGGTGCACCATCACCAGCAGTGCCTCGCGACGGTACTGCAGTGACAGCTTCAGCTGGCCCAGCACGCGGCCTTCGCCAGCACTCGTACTCGCCGGTCGAGACTCTGACAAAATTAAATAGAAACTATGTAGGCACCTCAAATATCTCACGCTGCTATCAAGCCAAATCATATTATAGCGTTATGATTTAGGCAATGATTTTAGCATCTATGCAATCTAATCTGTTGACGCAGAAAAAATATTTAAACTGCATTGTTTTGAAGCTAAACAAGTTGCCTACTTTTTTGGGGCTGAAAATAGTCAGTCATTAAAAAAATTCCAAACATTGACATCCAATATTGATTTCCTCACACGGATACACTAACAAATGTTATAAATATATCCTTATTTGCTTGGACGACTCTCTACAATCACGCTCTTAACAACGCCTTTTTATTAATATGAGTCACTGAGGTAAAAACCATCTGACGTCAATACCACAGATAAATTAGTTTGCCCCATCTACTGTAACTTCAGTACATAAAATATGCTCCATCATAACACAGCACTTAAATATACGACATATACTGAAGTATTTTACGTGACCACTTTGCAGCATTCTGATTGGATAGGTAGGGCGTCAAGCGCCCCCATTATATTTAGCCCAGCCCTCTCACTATCACCTCAGAGTCTCCACACTATATTTTAAAAGTATAAGTCCTAACTTTCATATTACTATATGACAAAATTGGGATTGTTTTGGATATTTTAGTAGTGCCATGCATGAACTTCATTAGGAGCAATGTAATTCAGTAATTAAGGAAGAGGTGTGCCTACCTTTGACCTTGCGCGCGTGGATGTTGGCCTCCTGCTGGTCTCTCAGGATGGGGTGGAAGAACGTGTAGACGAGGTCAGAGTGTGCGATCTCGTCCGCCATGAAGAAGACGGACCTGAGGAACCGCTCGATCTCCTGCCGCCGCTTCTCTGCCACCTGCTTGATGTTGGACCTCCCCACATGGATGCCGGTCGGCAGGCTGCAAGCAGAACACGTGGCCGACATTAGTACCGTTCTTAGGAATATGGTAACATGACGTCGGGGGAGCAAGCCTTAATTGGTAGTCTGGAGAACCAGAGAAGACAATAATAATAATAATAATAATAATTTCATATTTTCATGATGTACGAACTTTACTCCTGCCTCACTTGCTAGAGCTGCAGTTCTAATAGTGAGATGAAGATTTGCAATTTCGAGTGAGGTATAAGAAAAGCACTCATGCAGTCTATTAATATCAAAGGATTTCAAAAGAGTTTAGCATCGTAATATAGACTTCGTGGCAATGTCTACAAACAAAGCAGGAATAAAGTTCGTAGTATCCAGAGGTGTACACTTCATCATTTAATTTTGTTATAAAATTAAAATTGATAAAGTAAATTTAAAATTTAAAAATGAATAGCAAAGTACCAACGTAGTAGTTTCATTCAAAATTTAATAAGCTGATGACACGTAGTACCGTCTCTCATTTACAATGTTACCAATAATATATATACTACAATGCTTATTAAAAAAGTGCTTTTTTCCGCCGTAGAGCCAAGTATAAATTTCATAACGTAAGCTGTATTGTGATTTTAAGTCTTTACAACTCTCTCGACATTTAAAGTTATTTATAATTTGTAATAAGTTCAATGCTTTTAATTATCAATACAGATTAGACGTCACAATGTACAATAAATTTTACTTCTTTTTAATGAAAGAAAAGAAAAAACAAGTAATGAATTTCACCACACCCATGCCCATTATTTTTAGGAAGCAAATAATAAAAAAAAAAAATGACAAATTAAAAACAAAGAAAACAAATTTAATACTTGTGTACCAGCGCGAAGACAAAGAGTTTGTTACGCTTCGTTTGTTACCAGAATTCTAATATATAAAAAATATCATTAGAAATCCTAGACAAACTGAGAATATTATACGAATTTTTATCTAACGTTCCCAACCATAAAAAGAAGTTTGCACATTATCGAATATTATGGATGATGAAGTTTAATATTTATTCTGATGGCAGCAGAATATTTTGCCTTGGGATATCGAACAGGTAAAAGCAATCACGGTTTGCAGTCATGGTAAAGTCGATATCAGTGTTATCAGATGACGAAAGCCTACAGGCTACAATATGGCTGCACTGTGGAGTATGAACAGCCAGGCAGTCAGGATTTAAACAGCCTCCGTCTGCATGGATCGTACGTACAGTAAGTACAATAGTCTGCAATAATATAGTAGTATGAATTCATTACTACTGATGATAATAATAATAATAAACCCACAAGCGAGTCATAAAATGTATCCTACAGTAAAAGTAATTTTAAAGTTGCCACTGGAAATGCAAAGTTTACGACTACAGTCAAAATTATATAATATTCTCTCCGGAAGTATCCGGAAGTGTAAGGTTTCTAGTTTTCTTATTCGTATTTCAGCGTTAGAATTTCACATATAGGTCAGTACTTCTATAACTTCAAACCACTCTGTAAAGTTTCAAAACGGAATTACAAACAGAAGAGCTGCAAACTTCAAACTTCCAGCTACTTTCGGAAGGAATATCAAATTAATTTAACTGTATTTTGTTTATATCAAACTACCCAATGGTCTATTAAGAAATCTTATGTTATGCTATATAATATATCGATATATACGTTTGTCCTTCCCTCCTTCCTAGTGCTTGAATGTATGGCTAGTTTTAGCCTATTCTTAATAAAGAAATCAGAAAAAAGTATGCCCTTCCTCAGTTTGGATGATCCAGCATAGAATGACTTGCAGACAATAATCTAAATTTATCAAGCACAATATATATATATATATATATATATATATATATATATATATATATATATATATATATATATATATATATATATATAATTAACTCCAATCAATTAAGACATTTTAATAAAAGTTAAGCCATCGAAAATACCCAATCTTATCTCATATATTTTTTCCACTTATTTTTACGTAGAAAAAAAAAGGTAAGTAATGGGGTACTGACCGGTATTTGAGTTAGCAATACTAGTAAAAAGTACTGTGAATTCTATGAAGAACGAGCCCTATTAGAGCATTCTACGACAATTTGCTGATTTTATATGGATTTTTAAAACTTTTTTGGTGACGTCATACTATTGAATCTTAAATGGGGAAATGCATCAGTTAACATTGCTAAAATGAAAAGTTATTGAAGTATACGAATTTCAAACCTTCATTATCGTGATTCTAGTACCTGAAAACCCTGCAAATGAAGTTTTGGTTACATTTCAATACTAAGTATGGGATTTGGCAATGTTAACTGATATATTTTCCTATTTAAGATTCAATGCTATGACGTCGTTTTTGAGAGGTTTTAAAAATTCATAGAAAATCAGGAAATTGTTGTAAAATGCTGTAATAGGGCTTGTTCTTCATGAAAGTCTCGTGCCTTTTAAAATGTTGACAAAAACTTGAAACTTTTTTTTTGGTCAGTACTCCATTATATATTTTTTTACAAAACTCATTAAAATATGGATTTTTTTACTTCAATCAGACTATATAATTATCAAAACAGTTATGAATTAAAAACTTGAAGATAATATTTAACGTATGTTTTTTTATTTATTGTACAAAATCCGCATATCAATAGTCTGTCCACTATCTGTAAGTCACACGATGGAATCAGAAAGATTAGAGTTTAGCATTGAACCGTATGTAGCTTACCTGAGAAGAAGCAAGCAAGTAAGTTACAGAAATAATTTTAAATCAAAACAATCTCGCACTACAAATGTTGTCAGCAACAACCTGTATGACATTTCTTATTGCAAATATGGACATTTTTTTTTAACCTTACAATACCTAAAATTATATAAGTTGTTACGTATCATATGATAATCATAACACCTTTTCTTACATTTGCGTGTTAAATGTTTTCATGACTATGACGTCCCAGTCGTTTTACAACAAATTTTAAGGGTTCAATAAATCTGACAAAAATTTATACTCTATAAAAATATTCAATATAAAATGTCATGCAGTTTGTCTATTTTCGTTGTAATAAACTACGACATTTTGTAGGAGACGGTGGTGCAAGGCTGACCTAAAATTGTTACGAAATTAATATACAAAATCGCAATGGACGGGCGGCAAACGGACCACTATTATGAAGACGGTAATCATAGAACTTTGTATCGGACTATCTTTGGATTTTTTTTTTAACTTTTAATACATGTTTTGTTTCTTCATAGAGAGCCAAAAGCCTATAGGTAGGAATTAATGGTAATACAGTATGTTATTTGTTATAAGTAATACAAATAACATAATTTTATTATATATGTGAGCTTACAATTAGTTGAAAATGTAGTCTACTATAAATTAAGTGAAATGAATAAATATGTAATTATTGATATAAAATCCACGTTCGTATACTATTGTAAAATAATATGTATTTTACACATTGAACTATATACTAATTTTACAACATTTCTAATAGAATGTGTTGTTTCTGTTTTTTTTTTTTTTTTTTCTTTTTTTTTTTTTTTTCAAAATAAAAAGGAAAGCCAGAATTGTCGCAAAAAAACTTCTTCAAAAGTACTTAGCTTGAACAAAGATAACGAGCTTTACAAATATTTATAATATTGGTTGGGCACGATTCACGAAAAGGTTGTTCAGAAAGTTATTTAGGTTTCTCACTAAACACATTGCAGTTAGCACCAGCGTAATTCAATGACACTAAACGTAGTTAGCGAAAAGCCTGGATAACTCCCCAATAAGTACTAGAAATATGTTCCTGTATTTTTTAATACACTATTAAGCTTTTAATTTTAAGTGATAGTTCCAACTTACAAATTTTTAACTTATCTTATCTTCATATTATAGAAATAGAAATCCTTGGTACGCAAATAGATTATTTCAATACCCTGCCCTATATACTAATAAAAAGTACCTATTTCACATCACGTCTACTTCCACCTGACCGAGTGTCAAACGTGTTTCAGTGGTCACCACGTCAGCTGCTGTGGTTGCTGGCATCTTCGTACTACTCATCTTGCTGCGCCTCGTCGTGTACACGTGTCGTTCATACTGCAGGGGCACACCTCCTCCTTCAACACGTGCTCGAGGACCCGCCAACGCACCCACCGTGTTCATCGTGCGAGGACGTGGTTCCAGTCTAGACGACGCGCGCCCTTTCGGAGCACCGCCTACGTACGACGAGGCCCTCGGAGATAACACGTCAGACGTGCCGTGGTCCACTCAACAACCTTTGGTACCAGGACCTCCGCCCATTGGCTGGGTGGCACCAGCACCCCTAGTACCTTACCCCCTTGTTCCTGGGGAATCTCCTGTTTTTCCTGGAGCTTCAACTGTTCCTGGGCCTCCTCTAAACGTTCTAGGACCCCCTCCCGTCTATCCCGGGGCTTCTGAAGAATCTTCAATACCCCAACCTCCATCATTAGCCCCTGAGCCTGCCACCTCTAATCCAATTTAGCCTTTTTTTTTAAAGACTTATATACAAGCCGATTCCAATAGAACCGGGCCGAAACTTCAATTACAAAAGCCGTAATTTTTTCCTCCGGTATAAGCCGAGATATTCCTCCTTTATTGAGCCGTAATTAAAAACAATATTATATATATATATTCTTATAGCTATAATATAATTATGTAAGTTTTACAAAAAATATGTAACAATTGTACATAGTTTTTATATTATTTTATTTTAAATATTTTAATACGATCCTGTTATACTATAATTTGTAAATTAAAGCATAAATGAAATAAATTAGATTTTTTAAAACATGTTACCATTATTTTTATTCGTTTTCAACATCCTTCTTTTTTTATAAGCTAAAATTAGGACACTACTTGTATCTAACGTCAGTAAGTTCTTATTAAGAAAAACATTCGTAATATATTTGACAAATTGTAAATGATGAGGAAATTGTAAAACCAATATATACAATTTCATTTAAATAATATGCAAAAATAAATATGCATGCACGGATTCTTGTTACAATTCAAGTCCAGGTGCGAATCCGGGAGGAAGGGGGCTCAAATTTTTGTTTATTAATATTGACCTTACGGGACCAGTACCTCTTCACCCTTTCTCCTAGATCCGCTCCTGAGTGCAACAACCAATGTAAGGCTCCCCCAGGAAGTAACAGCAACTTCAATATGAGAATTGCAAATTTATTACAAAGAGGTAATACAATCTTTAATAAACAAAAACTTGTCCTTCAAAGTAGCATTATTTTATTTTTAATATAATATTATACGCGGTGCACTTTAATTAGTATATTATTTGATAAAGGAAACAATAAATCAATGTAACATGAGCCGGAAAATCAGACTCATAGCAAAGATTGAATTTCGCCTGCAAGTTCCTTCATGGCAACCCTAATAACAAAAATTTGTCGAGCTCTCGCTTTTTTTCAGAAACAACGTCTTCATAAATGATATTTCATATCAACGTACAGAAATAAGATATTTATTAAAAAGTCGTTCTTGAAAACAGCTATTATAGCCTATTATTAAAATAATTGTTTTTATAAACTTCAAATTTCGTCAATTTGATATATTTTGTTGTTCTTGCAACATTTATTACATGTTAATTTGTAGAATGTGGAATTCCAAATCCTTGAGAACATACAAATGAAACAAATTCCGTATAATAATGGAGTCATCCACTTCTCTTTTTCACGCATATCCATGCAGGCAACTTCAGTATCCAAACTAAACTTTGTTGTACTGTACGTAATCAGAAATTTTTAAAACGAATCTTTTTCTCTTTATCTTATTCTTGAAAAGACCGATAAAACTTGGGTAAAGTACGTGGTAATTAAATCTAATAAAACTAATTAATACTAAGAAAATACGTCTTCGGATCTAAATATAATACGCACATAATATACGTATATTATAGTATCTTTTTCTCTTTCATTTATAGTAAAGCTAATAAAATTCTTGTATGATATCACGTATAAAAAAAAAATTTTTTTTTGATTCATAGTAATATAATTCAATAAAAATAATTACATCAATTCTTACGCTTGAAAATCGGACGTCAATATTTAATAGATCAGATATAAACTTGGAAATATCCGTATATTGACAGTATCACAATATATATAGGCGACCCTTGAATATAAAAAATGATAGAGTGGCAGGCGCTGCCACATCAATAATATCTCCTGAAGTTTATGACAATTTTTTACAACTTCGATACCACTCGTATCATACCTTCCTAATACCTTCTTTATCAGACACCAATTAATTAGAGTTGGGATCAGTGAGCTATACGACCGAGTCTCGAGGTGGTGCAAGCAGCATTATAATGTCGGATTTTGATCGTAAGTAATTTTTAATAATATCTTGCTATAATGGAGTTGTGAACTACAGCGAGGATCAGATTTATGTATATTATGTTAGGGTAAAGTTGTACGTACAGGTCTCTATAAATTTACTTTTATACAATTTGATTTACTTGCCATCATTTTTTTTTTTTTTTTTTTTTAAATGCTGGCAAAATCGCTATCCAATAAAAATGACAATTATTATGTTCACATGACAGTGTTAATACGTATTCGTTGACGACGTCTTATAATAATAGCATCAACCGCCGTTAAAGTATCCGTATTAAACCCACTGTCATGTGAACGCATATAGTGAATATTATAATCTGAACAAAAATAACGGAAAAATGCTAGCTGCTGATAAATTGGTTAGTGACAAATACTCGTGAAATATTTTCATTACTTTTAAATTTTAATCAATAATTAACTAATGAGGTTACTGTTTACTAAACTTCATTGTATACAAATTATTGTAGAAAAGAAAATTTAGCATTACAAAAAAGTTGGATTATTTCTTCCAAAAGACGAAGTGGTTCTCCATTTTGAACAGAAATCGAAAAAATCCTATCCTACACAGGTTCTTTAGAAAAAAATCAGACCTAATTAAAATTAACGCGTCGTTAATCAAGGGGCCTGACCTGACAAAGACTCGATTTACTCAAAAAAATTATAGTAAAAATAAACAGTTAGGTGCACGAAAAAATATTGTGCACAATATATATTCTAGGACTCCAGCTTTAAAAAAACAAAACTCGTTTCATGTATATATTTATTTTCAAAACCAATTTCTCGTATTTTTTTTTTTTTTTTTTTTTTATCTTCAATGTCAATTTTCCTGTTTTTTTCTTGATTTTTTTTTACGGGAAATTGGTTCGAGAACAAAAATATACTGCAGTATATTTTTAACGTCTTTTTTTTCTTGAAACTCAAGTCATGTTTAAAACATCGCTATGTATATTTTTTTCATACCACCTAACGCAATATACTTTTTTATTAATTTCAATGTGCTTTTTTCGTCATCGGTACGTATCATACAAGTATATACAAATATAGCGTCTTCATCAGGTAAGAAGACGGCTTCATGTTAAGCGACGGGTTCACTTTAATTTTGGATTTTTTGTATTTTCTTTCCTGGACAACCTATGTGATACGAGAGATAGAATTTTATGAATGATTTCGGTTCGATATGGAGGACTATGCTTGAATTATTTTTTAAACAATACTGACTCTGATTCTTTGATTCTTTTGTGATGTTAAATCTACATTAAATTACAATTTAAAAATTGCATTTTTTATGTTTGGTGTGTTCTTAACTGGAAAACTCATTATTCATGATGCACATTGCAATGACTGTACAGTTTCTTTCTTTTTTTTTTATCAAATTTTGATACGGAAATATTTTCTTTTAACACTTTTTTTATTGTCCTCTAATTATACCTGGAAGTAAGAGCTAAAGATTAGAGATAATTATAATAATATAGCGTATGAAACATACACTACGTTCACATGACATGCAGTAATAAATTTAATACGTATTATTTGACGACTCCTAATATAAACAGTATTCGTCATCAATGAATCCATGTTAAACACCGTCATGTGAACGTAGTATAGATACTAATTACTCGTTGATGTAATTAATGACTCATCATTGTAATTGCAGCCCTCCACATCATCTGGATCGCGGTGGTGCTGGTGAACGTGGTGCTCATTACCTTCTTCATGATCTCCTGCTACAACAAGGTGGCGGCCAGGGATGGGTCTACCACCAGGTCCTCAATCTTTGTCATCGACTTAGGGGCGACAGACCAGGAAGAGCGCGACACGCCCCCTGACTACGAGCATGCCACAAGTGGACAGGGATGGAATCAAGACCCTTCGCCACCGCCCTCTTATCTTGAAATTGTTCTCGACCCACCTCCATACCCTGATATACTAGAGCGAATGAGCTAATGACCTGCCGAAATATATACTATAATAAGTTATGGAGAACGGACCAACGTGACTTATATATTCAATGACTCAAGTGATATATTGTTTAAATTATTATTTTGATGTAAAAGGGTTGGTACTCTGTTGTTGTTGTTGTTTTTTTCCTGCAAGAGTGGTAAATTATTTATTATTAAATGAGTTGTTGGATATTAAGAAGAAACTAAAAGCAAATGTTATATATTATACATGACCTTTTTTTCCCTCTTCTATGATTCAAATCTATGTACATAAAATATAAATCTGTTACAAAAGTTGTAAATAGCTTCAAATGTTTTAAAAAAATTTAAGGTTCAACTTAATGGTTTATTTAATTTTTAATAAACAATTTTAGAATATAAAATTTTTTATTTTAAATTGAATTATCTAACACTGCGCTGTATTGAATGGATGGTTTCCAATGGCCTCTGATTGAGTGAGTTTCTGGTCAAAACATTGAAAGGTTGTTATTCGCCACTCAGACAGTTAAAAGAGCATACAACAGGGTCCACACAGTACGTGCACTATATTGGATAAGATAAAACATTTCTCGGATAAGCCGCAAAGGGATCAAATCGGTGTTTTTTTATGACCTTTATCCCCCTTATCATCAATCAATTAGGAGAGCACATTTATGCATTTCAACGTACGTGAGATGGGGACGAAACATGAGGAGAACTAGCAAAGACAAGAAAAGAGAGTTTCTAGTCCAAACTGTAGTTCAAATTTACCCCAGACCATGAAACATTTTTTATTTTAGATCAACAAAATTGAGGTACAGAAAAGTGCGAGCATTTATTTTTAAATTCGCCTTACAACCTATAAGATGTTTTGTCTGATTTTTACGTCACTGCAATCACGATTTAAAAATCTCGTTATCTAAAATATTTTATGGTAATGCCGTCAATCCTTGTTGAGAATTGACGTAAGTATTTTGGAGTAATGCGCGAAAATATGAGTATTTGCATCCTATAAAATAAGTATGACTTTTATAACCACTGATGTCATGCAACAATTATAATTATATTCATTTTTTTCTTTGAGAAATTCTACGTCCAGGTTAATTATCAGTATTATTACAAATATACAGTATATAGTTTAACCAAAGAACTTTTTGAAAATTAATCAATATAAGAGTAAAATTAACACAGTGCATAATATTAATTTATATAATTATATTATGTCTGTACCATTTATAAATATTTAAATATGAATTCAAAGTGATATTTGAACTCATTGGGGGACATTCACAAAGCACTTTAAGGGCATTGGGTGTAGCACCGGTAGTTGGCTACACTGACGTATCTTCACCATGTTAATTTTTGATCATTGCTCCTCGGAGTAATTTTTATGCTAGAGCTAAGCTGATTGCTGTAGTATCAAGATAATTAGTAGCCCAAGTGCAAAATTTGGCTAAATAAAGCCTGATTTAAGGAAAAGTATTTTTTAGTAAGTTTTTAAATTTACATGCATTTTTCTAAAATATAAAAAAAATACTTTTCTTTAAATCAGGCTTTATTTAGCCAAATTGTGCACTTGGGCTACTAATTATCTTGATACTAGAGCAATCAGCTTAGCTCTAGCATAAAAATTACTCCGAGGAGCAATGATCAAAAATTAACATGGTGAAGATACGTCAGTGTTGCCAACTACCGGTGCTACACCCAATGCCCTTAACCCCCACTTTAGCCCCGATTTTTAACCCTGGTGCTAAACATGGTACTAAACCAGGGGCTAACCATGTTAAGCTCATAGCTTAGCACCATGTTTAGCACCAGGGTTAAAAATCGGGGCTAAATTGGGGGTTAAAGTGCTTTGTGAATGTCCCCCATTAAATCTACAGTCGATTTGATTTTGATTGTGCTCTATTAGCAAAATCAGTTTTTCTAGATTTCTCTAGTTCTAAATTGTCAGTTCACGGTCTTTATATATTATCACTCATAATATGTAGAGAGGGGGGGGAAAAAAAAGCCTTTGCTCTAAAGCAAATTCAATTGTTGATTGGGTTCAACAGTTTGAAGTGATGAAATTAAGCTTCAACAAGCGATATCAATTAATTATCATCGTTATCTCGGGAATTATCACGACTTATCTGAGACGACGGTGCTGCTGCACTGTACTTCGCGGCCTCGACGCGAAATAACAGATGATTATCCCCACCGCTGCGTAATGAGCTCAGAAGAAGTAAGCAATGCAGGTACGATCAATTGTACTTTAACAAGTTTGTATGTCACTTCGAAGCGTTAATTATTGTATTATAATATAATAGGGTTTGCTGGAGTCATTTAAATATTTCACATTAATTATAACTTGCACAGTTTATTTCAAATTTTAAGTTTATTTCTCTATATATACCATAATTTGAGATTTGCACCTCATTATAATAATCTCATTAAAATGACAGTGCATATTTTGTCAGTGCATAAACATATGCTCAATTTATGTTATGATGAGTGTTCAGGGGTGAACACTTATCACTAAAAATCTTCATAAAATTTCTTATAATATATTATGTTTTCCATTTCAGTGATATTCTTTGCGATTGCCCTCGTGATATTCACTAATGGATGCATAATAATATGCATATGTAAAATTAAGAGATGTCGGGAAATGTCACCTTACGATACATCGTATAGCTTGACACCTTGCGAGCTTTACGAATTGTGTTGTAAAAAACGAGAGCGGCCTCCGCCATCAACACCACGGTCCCCGGCCCCGCTGCCCGGGGTGACACAGCAACCCAGAGAAAACGCACCGCCGGCCCCAAGTATGGATGCTCCCCCGCCCCCGTACCTCGCGCCCCCACCACAGTACGAGGAGGCCATGAATTCTGTGCCGACCGAGGAGGAAGCTCCACCACCGTACGAGGTCGTGATCAGCTGATATGGAACCCTCGTACGCTCACCTATATCATGAATGATAATTTAATTTAAATACAACAAATTTAAGACGAAATTATGTATTTTAATAAAGTACTGGTGATATTAGTAAGCATATGGTACTTTCTACATCATATAATTTAAAATAATTGTAAATTTGTTTAAATACATGTTAAATTTTTTGCATTTTTTAAAATTTACTTATTATTATTATTATTATTATCACATTTGTTGTTTTTTATTATTTGATATAATTTAATTAATTAATCTATATGTCAGAAAATGTAAAGAGAAACTAAATTCTCTCCAGGAAAATTTAAACTTTGGGTAACGAGTAAAGATTATATATAAAGAGTCGGGTAAAGGGTTTTCATAAAGAGTTTGTCTACTTCCATGCAACTAACTATATTAAAGAGCGATAAAATTGTAAATTGAGAAAGATAATAGATTATGATTACAACGTAACAAATATAAAATTAAAACTAAACAGTAATAAAAAAACTTTATTATCTTACGTGACAACGTTGTAACACAATATTAGTTTCCTAAGCGTGTTCCTGCATATATTTTTTCAATTATGTATAACATTATAACCATATTAACCATTCAAAGTGTATATTACATTAACATTTATAACTTGTTTCATTTACGATAAAAAATAAACTTAAAATGCTAATAATCACACGTCCCGTACATCCACCTCGAGAAAGCTGTAAAGTTCCCAATAACTCTTTTGCTGCTGGCGCTGCTGTTTCAAATATACAGTAAAACAAGCCTTAGATTACGCCTGAGATCACAGACTAGACGTCGCCAAGGCGTAGTAATCTTCATTTTTTAAAAATGTCCCACAACAAGGTTATTTTAAACTATGGAATTTTTTAAAAATATTACACGCTTCTATAATATGTATAACTATTAGAAAAAAGTATAAAAAAGTAAGTTTAATTTGATTTGAAAATCGCGTCGCCACCACTTCGACCAGTTTGCACCTCTACAGACGAAAGCCTGGGGCCAGTGGGGCCGCATGGAGCCGCTGTTGTGACAAAACGTCGACACCAAAAATGCTAAAAACTTGAAAAAAAGTGGTGAAATTAAAAAAAATAAGCACCCTTACGCATTTAAAAGTAACATTCTGGATTTATTATAGCTTCTGGAGGCGTATATAGACGTATATTCCGATCTGTCTTTTATTTTAAAACGAATGCCTTTTTTCAGCTCAGCTGATCGGTTTAGTTCGATTCGGTTCGATTTAATTAATCGATTTCGAGCTCCTGTGACGTCACAATAACAAAAATCATGGCAGCGTGCCTTTTCTGTTTTGGTTTTAAAGTTCGCTAAATTAATGAACATTAAACCATGATGTCAGTACTAATAACAGGTTAAAAGTCTATTAGATACTTGGGATGGCCGCTAGGCAAGCGGATTGCCGCGCCCACGGTCGTGGCGTTCTCATAAACCGGCAAACTAAACTAGGGATGTGATGGTTTTTTCTAATCGAGCGCCTATCGTTAAAAAATGAAGGTCGTAACGCAAAACGGTACTATTTTCTATTCAAAATGTCTTCCATGCGTAAACTAAGGTTTGTCATACTGTATATATAAAAAAATCAGATTCAAAATTTGAAGAGAGGTAAAAAAAAAGAGAAGCATTCCGTTATTTAAGAAGACTTACCCGAGTTGAAATAAATTTCATATTTTAATTATTTTGAGCTCTCTCTTTGTCTAATTCCCTCCTATTTTGCACCATTTTAGAGGGGGGGGAAAGGGAAAAAGACTTTCCTCTTATTGAGCATAAAATGTTGGAAATGTTGTCTTCATTTCATCCTCACTTTGAGCGAAGAAGAAATAAGGTGTGTTTTTGAGGTACAAATATTATATAAGATTAAAGGCCTTCTGAACCTTTTCACAATATTAAGTGCACGGTTAGCTTTGCTTCAGTGTGATTCGGCTGCATATTTTTTTTTTGTTTCAGTAGCACAAATATCAGAGATAATAGCCGATGAAGAAGCACCTGTGACGTCACTCACGCTCATTCAGCGGCGACAATATAGGGAAATCCAAGCAAAAGATAGGTTCACTCCCGCTGCAACCACGGCCACAATTTTACTTCTGGAATTTTGAAACTTTACCAGGGCAGTCTTGATAATATTTGTCAAATAGACTGAAAGAATTTTTTTGGTAGCATGTGTACAGATTGAGTTATTGCGGTTGCAAGATAAGCTAAAAATTTAACATTGTTTTCCTATAAAACATTTTTGCTCCTCTTTCTACCGCAATAACTCAGTTTGTATGAATGTCATCAAAAAAAATCTTTCAGGCTATTTGACAAATACTATCAAGACTGCCCTGGTAAAGTTTCAAAATTCCAGAAGTAAAATTGTGGCCGTGGTTGCAGCGGGAGTGGACCTATCTTTTGCAGGGATTTCCCTATATTGTCGCCGCTGAATGAGCGTGAGTGACGTCACAGGTTCCTTTTCATCGGCTATTATCTCTGATATTTGTGCTGCTGAAACAAAAAAAAATTATGCAGCCGAATCATACTAAAGCAAAGCTAACCATGTACTTAATATTGTGCAAAGGTTCATAAGGCCTTTAAGTTTAGTCGAGAAAAGATGAGTTGCAGACGTAATTTTTTAACTAGGGCGTGGTCTGCATAGATTGAATGACCATATATGTCTCAAGAATAGAACAAGACTAACATTTGTGCTGTTTTTAAGTGTATAGAATGTAAAACTAGCGATATATCTTATCTTCTCACAATTACATTATAATATTAAATATTTGTTAATTAATTTTAGTGAGAATGTTATAATTGTGATAGCTCTTAAAATAATATTCTTGGAAAATGGAGAAAAGGCGGAGAAAATAATGGAGATTATTGAATCAATAATTATAATACTCTGAAAAGGTCTTTCTTTTAAACGTGCCTTTTGCTTGCTTTTAAGTATTAATAAAATATATTACACAAGAGCTTCTTAATATTAAAATACTCGTCTCTTTGTAGCGAGATACAATGAGGACTGCATGCAGTATATTTGAAGTCGATGCCACTGACAATGAGTTCTGAGAAATGAAAATATTAAAACGAGGGCTCGACAAATTTTTGTTATTATGAGGCTGAAGCTCCCGGTGAAATTTAATCTGTTGGTTCTAATTTTGCGCCTCACTTAAGTTGATTTATTGTTTAATAATAACAAGAGATCTTTATGTATATAATTATTAAATTATAGCGTTACATTGATTAATGTGCTTGTTTAATTAAGACAGTAGGGACGTTACCCCATACCTACAATTATAACTTCATAATTATAATCACAGAACATGATACTTAATTACCGACTAGCTTTAATTGGCAAAATGCTAAGTTCAATTTTTTAGAGCTATATATATATATATATATATATATATATATATATATATATATATATATATATATATATATATAAAACAAACAATATCTTCAACTCAAGTTAGAAAAAAATTAATTTAAATTGTTAAAAAAAAAATCAAAGCGTTTTTAAATGCAACCACTCCATTCCCCCCCCCCCTTCCCTGAGACCAACCAAGAGGTATAGGTTACCATGCTATTTTTTTTAGTTTACGATGTTAGGCATACTTTTATGAGTTTTATGTTGGACGTCTTGAAATGTGCACGTAGGCACTGCACTCGACTTGAACATACGGTGAATTGAGTGCAGAAAACTTTATTTACTCAGCACACGGCAGGGTTTTCAAACAGATTTAATGATTACATTTTTAGTTTTTGAGCTTTGAAAAAACCTAAAATGAAAACAATTCTTGGTAATTTATAAAAGCTGTTAAAAAGCATCATCTTCATTTGGTATACATTATAGTATTTATAGTTCAATATACACATCGAAACTGCAGCCATCTATTGGCCGTAAAAATAACTTGAGCACTGTTTCTCGGTGCTGATAAAGTTGCATATTATCAGGCGTTTTTGCAAATGCAACTAAGGTTTTTACAGATTTGCAATTTACGTTAATCGGTTGCATGATCTACTGTCTTTTAATTAGCTGTTAGTTCTAGTATATAGATGACTTCCAAGAAAATATGTCGAACCTTTTATCATAGAGCTTAGCTTAACATTAAATTAGCTTTAATTAAAGCTCTGTGTCTTAATTAAGTGACCAAATTAAGTATTTTAATCACTTTTTGCTAAAAGAGGAGAAAACAATAACTAAAAGCAGATCTGTACTACAGAAATCAACATTTTTGCATGCATGACACTTACAATGTTCAACTAAACATGTTAATTAATTACATTTACTTAAAAAAAATCCAACTCTACACAATCTTAAAATATTATATAATCATTACAGCACCAGAATTAGATATCGAAAGCTTATTTTATAATACTTCAAAATACGAAAGTAGCACTTACGTTCGGTAGTTCTAACTCTCACAACGTAGCTTGTTATCTCTGGTGCACACGTATCAGCAGTGATAGCGACAACCCCATGTTGTTATAAGACAATAGAGGCCCAGCAGGCATCAGACCTGTGAACTGCGGAGGCCAACGCAACTCCACAGAACTCAACATGGCCATGACTGACACTCAAGGTAAAACACGTAAATTATAAACTACCCCAATTGTATAACAATTAACTTAGATTACGTTACAAGTACAATTCATGAAGTTAATTGCATTTAAGTACGTACAAGTTTTATAAGTAAAAGTTAAACCACATATAGTATAAATCATAGGATAATAATAATTAATAATATTAACAGCGTCTTTATTATGATAATGGCATCAATTGAGATTAAAATGTGATGCCATTGCCAATTCTCAAATTCAACCAATAAAGAACATCAGTGGAATTTATTTAATAAACTAAAAATAAAAGAGAATGAAATATAAACAATAAATGTAACACAAGATAATAGGACATTTACACTATATTTTAGTTGTGATGTATTGGAATGTATCATAATTTTTTTTCTTATAAATTAAAGAGACTGTCATTTAATAAATTATATTATATTATAATAATTTAATTAAGATATTAACCTACAAATAAAATAAACAAGCACTTGAAATACATTTCTCGCAAATATAATACAATATAATTATACAGTATAATATTATATAACCTTTTAAGATCATTTCATAGTTTCATACATAATGTTTACGTAACACAATGTGGTTATTATATAATTATGACATTGTGATATATTTTCCTGATTACAGAATTGGTGCTCGCGATATTCATTGTAATCGCAATGAAGGTGATATTTGTAATGTGTTTATGCAAGATACGAAAGTGTAGTGAGAGCGAGTCATCAATGCTCCTCACCCCTCGAGCGATGTGTCGTTATATGTGCTGCAAGACCCGGGGGCAGGCGGGAGAAGAGGCCTCCACCCAACCCCCGGCCACCTCCAGTCAAACTAAGCCCGAGGACCCACCCACATACTTGGCACCACCGAAGTATGAAGATGCATTGAAGTCCCGCCCTTGTAGCATGGTAGTAGGATGGTCGGAACCACCCCCACCCTACACCATCAGTATTATAACCACCCCTGTGAACCAAAGTGAGTCGTGCGTGATGAGTGACGTCACAGATGACGTAATTGTCCCACAAGTTATGACTTGTTGACCTCAAGAATGTCCTACACTGTGAAGTATTATTGTTATAGAAATTGTTAACAGGTATAATTTATGAGTTAAAAATTAAAAAAAATATGCTAGTATACTAGTGTTGATGCTAGTATCCTAGTGTTGATATGCAAATTAAAATTTTAAGAAAAATATATATTTTATTGTACCTTCTTTAAAAAAAGATAGGTCAAATTAAAAAATAAATAAATAAAATACTTATCATCTCTTCTCCACTAAAATACTCTACGTAGATGCTTTTAAAAGTATCAATTAATCGTATCATCTGTTGATTTATCAGTGTTCCTAATACAAAACTATTTGTTAAAAAAAATGTCTCTTTTTCTAATATACAAGATTTTTTTCAACCAGAAAATTGTCATAAGGCTCGGGCATTTTGTTTGATTTTCGAACTTGTCTAGAATCACAAAACTCTCTTAAACCTAAAATACGAGCTTTTTCTAGAAGTCGCAAAACCAGTAACGCCCTCTCTGATTGGCCGTGACGTCACTGAGCCAAACCCCCTCCACTTACATAGCCTGGCTCTGCCAGGGTTAAATGTTGCTTATGTTGCGACTTTAAATGTGTTCGAGTGACTGGCCTGGCGTAGCTTCACATACTCCAGGTATACATCGACCAACAAAACAACAAAAATATAAATTTATTGCCCTTTTTTTTTTTTTTTTGCTTCAACTATTAAACCCTGTTGTAGGGTAGCTCTTCGTGGACCCGACCTAGCAGAGCAGATTGCTTAGGATTTTATGGGTTCCTTCCAAACCGGGGCTGCCATGGTAATCTGTTTGCCTGGTTAATAATGAGGAAACCATGGAGACCTCAGTCAGAATGATCGGCAATTGATGGAAGATTCCATTAATTGATCAATCACTTACCGGATACACGACGACTGGGTGTTCTTTATCAACCGCTATTTGTAATCTATTTTAAGGCTTAATTAATAACTTAACTAATACAATTATTGTTAAAGTTACAATTCAGCCTTGGTACTGCTGCCAAGTAAAAATGCAATTAATATTAGATCAGATGTACTTGAATTTGTTAAATTGACAAAGAAAGGTGGACATCAGTTCAATTTTTAATGTAAATTTGAACTTCTGCTCCTATAATAATATAAAAACATAATCAATTAATAAACAAGAATCAGATTAGCCTCATGAATATTGTTTTAAGCTAAGGTCTAGTCTATTCTTACATTGTTAGCGTTAAAATGATTGTATATTATATACCTTAAAATGTAAATATAAATTAAAAATAAATATAATATTGTGTGTTGAATGCTGTATTTTTAATACTAGCTATATTTTTAATTATCGATATAATTATATATCTAGTGAATTTTAAAGTTCCGATACTATTTATAAATAAATAAACATTCAACGAAGTATATATTACAATAAAATATTTTAAAGATACAAAATCCTGTGACAGAGGCTATAAATTCAAATTCAGCAAATTCCAATTTTAAACTCAGCATTAACATACACTGACAAGTGAGAGTAATAGTATTATTCTAAATTCTCTTTTCTTTGTGTATTCAAAATTGAGACTAAAAAATTGTGCAGTATAAATTCACAAATATTGAATTACGTAGTATTCTAATATATTATAGCAAGAACAACTGGTGTGTTTTAATGCATGTATGCTTACTTCTAACTACAATAACTTGATATGTTTATATGTTTCTTGTATATATAAATTGTATAATTGGGTAAAGTAAACAGAGTTGTAGACATTACACAACTCAGGAAATGTAATGAAATGTATGTAATACATAATTACACAACAATTTTCTATTCACAACATTAAATTTAATCAATAAATTAATACAAATTCATATTACTTTGTATTTTCCACTACACTATTTTAATGGTCCAGTTTCAGTCTAATAGTGTAGAACATTTGCGCTTCACTTTAAATCTGTCATATCAATCTTTATGACTTTGAACAGTGTAAACAAAATACGTCGTGTCCAATTATTTTGACTTAAACTGTACAGCAATAAACCCATTTTAAACCTTGATTATTTCTTTGCTGGGAGGCGGTGGGGGCTGTGGTGACTCGAGGAGTCCTTTTTTTTTTTTTTTTTTTTTTTTTTGTATTGTTGAATCTATAGGAGGTTACGAGGTAATCCATTAATGCAAAACAATGGTCACTCATTACCATTTATACAAGATTCCTGGGATGGAAAATCTTCACGATTTTTTTTTATTGAAAAAGGGCCTCTATAGCGAATTAATTTCTTATATAAACAATGTTATTTTTTTAAACACCCTCCAAAATCAAAATGTAACCACGCTTTTACGTAATAGGCATGCATATGAAGTATTTATCTATAATATGCTTACGTGTTAAAGCTTTAGTATGACGTCAAAGTGATTTTTACCGCGATTATATCTGAAAACATTGACGTATAGTAGCAAAAAATGAGAGAGAGAGAGAGAGAGAGAGAGAGAGAGAGAGAGAGAGAGAGAGAGAGAGAGAGAGAGAGAGAGAGAGAGAGAGAGAGAGAGAGAGATTTGTTGCTAAAATGGGTGCGATTCACGAAGCAGTTAGCCAGGTTTCTATAACCACGTTTAGCTTGCACGTTTATGCCTGTTTTACGTGTTAAACCACCTAGTTAAACGTGGTTAAGCTAAACGTGCATGGTTAGAAACCTGGCTATCTTCTTCGTGAATCGCACCCAATATATCTTGAAGGCCTTAACTCCAGCCAACTAACTTCCTAATATTAGACTTGAGACTTATAGATTTAAATTACCATGGACTTACATGAAGTCCTCTACATCCTATATTTGCAACTAAAATAAAGAAAATTCGCCATTACAAGTTACAATTTATTACTAACAACAGGTAAAATTAAAGTTACGTAAGTTAATGATCTCTAAGCTTCAAATTAGCTGATTAACGCGATAAAGATAATATCCTTGCTATCTCTAAATGACGTGTATCGAAACAATGGCCTCGCGAGTTGCCATGCCCGTAACAACCACTCCGTAAAACGACTGCCCGACAATGCTGCTGAATGCCGACGCGACAGGTAAGTAACAATGGGCACGATTCACGAGGCAGTTATAGCCAGGTTTATAACCACGTTTAGCTTAACCACGTTTAACATGTAAAACAGGAAATAATTAAAAGTGGTTAAGCTAAACGTGGTTAGAAACCTGGCTAACTTCTTCGTGAATCGCACCCAATAAATATAATATTGTTATGTACAGAGTGAGACACAGTGATTAGTTGGTGCAGCGCGTTCACGCTGTCCCACTAAATTTGACTGGAACTGTACACTGGAAGAGGTGTAACCATCTATTATGAAATATATTGGGTGCGATTCACGAAGCAGTTAGCCAGGTTTCTAACCACGTTTAGCTTAACCACGTTTAACTAGGGTGGTTTAACACGTAAAACAGGTATAGTTAAACGTGGTTAAGTCAAACGTGGTTAGAAACCTGGCTAACTGCTTCGTGAATCGCACTCATTACTTCCAATTCCCCTTCTAATCGAAATAAAACTTTCATTAAAGGATGCATTTTTTTATCATTTAGTTTCTATCCCTAATACTTTATTTCTGTCATAGAAAGTCGTCATAAACAATTATTACAAAAATGTTCATAGTCAATGAGCATTTGATTCCTTGAATTTTGACACAGAAAAATAAAGCACAATTTTAATCTTACGCTATATTAAAACTTAATTTCTGTTATAGATATATTAATTGTTAAATTCCACTAAAAAGTCATAAACAAATTATACAAATATTAATTATATAGTAAATAGTGTAAATACAGTAAATATACAATTGATTCCTTGAATTTTGACACAACAATAATTAAAAAAAAAAAAAAAAAAAAAAAAAAAAAAAAAAAACTTTAATCCTATATAAAGATAACTATAAAGATAACAACTTTAAGACTTAAAATACCTGAAGATTATTTTGTTTGTTTAACAGGTTTGGTGATCGCCATTATTGTTTTGACCATCATCACGACTGGTGTTGTGTACGGTTTATGTAAAATACACCGGTACCGCGCCACTTATCCTAGCACCGTCACCCAGCGTCCTAGACCATCACCACCTCGGGTCATCGAGTCACCGCAGCCCCCACCGCCTCCAAGCACAGAAATAATCAAACCTCCCCCGTACAGTGAGCCAGCCCCACCCCCGCTATACGAGGAGGCTGTGAGCCAGCAGCCCCCACCTTGGAGCCACGAACCTCCCCCGCCATACACCACACGTGTGAGAGAACTCGTGTGTAGTGAAGTAACATCAGAGGACGCCGACACGGAGATCCACTTAGGCTGATTTATTATTTATAACTTTCATCTCAGGTCTCTTAATAATTTAATATAAGGATATTTATAGAGATGAGTTGGTTATATCAAAGTTGCCTTTGTATCAAACAATTGTGTTTAGTGAACCGGGTGGGACGATATAGTACCTAATTTCGCCCACCAGAGTACAGAAAGTAAAGACATTGTTGGTATACTAATAATAGCCTACAACAATCGTAATTTCATACTTGAATTAAATGTAATTTTCAATATATGAACATATAAATTAATTACACCCAATTGCATATATGAGGTCTAGCGGCGCTTTAATCCAGGCCTAACTTTGTTGATTTTGATTGTTGCAAAAATTGAAATCAACAAACTTAAACCTGGCTGAAAATTAGCCTCTTCTATGCAATTGGGTGTAAATCAACAACTCTTACTCCGTGTTCTTACCCGAACAGACATTACTCGAGAATGATTTGATTAAAAAAATAAAATAATCGAGTACCTTTAAATACAATGTGTGTTTCTTCATACTACTGCAGTAGTAAATGTACAGTAGATATTAAATGGGTATACTTTTCTGCCTATTTCATCCGATATGTTCGATATGTTATTGACTATAACGACATCGTTTTCACTTCAACAGTATTTTTAAATATTATATCATGATCATATATGCATAATAATCATATATACTAATACGTTGTTTGTTTCTTTATATATTAATTTCATGACTATAATAATGTTAAGGAAGAAAGGTTTATTATCCTAATTATAAGATACGCAATAAAATAATAATTATCTTAATTAATATTGTCTACTTTTATTGATTTATTTGCTTTGTTTTATTTTTCACTCGCCATTTAAGATCACAAGGATAAAAATTTATGTACATTTGTGTTCAAAAGATTTTTCAAGGTCTCCAAAATTACTTAAGCTTAAGCAGACACAATTTAATTAAATTATATTGAAGTCAATGGTTTGATCAAATAGACAAAACGTTCATTTTTATGAAAAGAAAATTAATTGTCACTTTTTTCCCCTGCAGCTGGAAATTTTAAGCATTGTGAATATATCACATGTTTAAATAGTTAGCGTTTTTATATACAGCAATTAAGTCTCATAGTCGATCCCAGAAAACCTGAAAATGTTAAAAGCAATAATTACATGCTTTGTTTTCGTGAAATATGACACGAATGCATTGTAATATAACTCATCTACTAAAATATCGGTCTCAAAAAATTTTATTGCAGATATATATGGATAGAGGTTGCAAAGTTATATATGCTACTCTGATATTTTTCAGATTTTTTAGAGTCCGGGAACTATTTTTAAAAAATTATTGAAAGGAGAGAGAGAGAGAGAGAGAGAGAGAGAGAGAGAGAGAGAGAGAGAGAGAGAGAGAGAGAGAGAGAGAGAGAGAGAGAGAGAGAGAGAGAGAGAGAGAGAGAGAACGTTAAGTGCCTATATTTGTACGAATATGGGCACTTTAGACATTATGTAGGTTATCTTTAAACTCGTACATTGAAAACCTTCACTGTTTTGTAAATTGCGCATTCCAGAACAAAGACAATACTTCATACACCATCCTTTATTTGATTCAGTTATTAACCTTCAGAGAGGATTAAATTTTACGACCTATTTGCCTTTTCTAGGAATTTGACTTGATATTATATGTTAGGTCTTATAGTTTGGTTTATAATACTTATAATTTGATTCATTTGGCAAATGGGAACATTTTTAGGATAGAAAGTAAAATAAAAAGAAAAATAGCATAAAAAATAAGGACACGTGATTTATTGCTTTTTTTAGGAATTTGACTTAATATTATAGGTCTTATAATTTAGTTGACACTACTAACATTGGAAAAACTTCTCCACTTCCACTCCTAATATACTTCTGTATACTTACTGTCCATACTTTTTCCATGCTACTAACAGGGAACAGAGATAATATCTCTGTTCCCTGCTACTAATTTGATTCGTTTGGGAAATGGGAACATTTTTAAGGCGTATATAATATAGAAGGTAAAATAAAAAATAGCATAGAAAAATTTCTCTTAAGATAACGCCGGTCAGCTGTTCGACGTAGGTCCCTTTGATTAAGATGTAAACCTTAGCAAATTCACAAAAATTCTGAAATTTTTTTTAGAGGCAGATATTAGTGCCTAAAAGCCACAGAAAAAATTCCAAAACAATTTAACGATTTAATTTTTTTTTAATTATATATTTTTTTTTTATGTTCAGCATAAGGGCTTTGGGCTTTCCCATGGAGAGACAAACTAAAAATTTAATATAAAAAAGTCGGCTCGTTAAATTGTTTTGAAACTTTTTCTATGGCTTTTAGGCACTAATATCCGCCTCTCAAAAAAAGTTCAGAATTTTTGTAAATTTGCTAAGGTTTACATGTTAATTAAAGGGACCTACGTCGAACAGCTGACCGACGTTATCTTTACCTTCAACGCTCTTAAGGTAGAGATAACGTCGGTCAGCTGTTTTTTAGCTCCATTTGATTAGCATGTAAACCTTAGCAAATTCACAAAAATTCTGAAAATTTTTTGAGAGGCAGATATTAGTTCCTAAAGGCCATAGAAAAAATTGCAAAACAATTTAACGAGCCGATTTTTTTAATGAACTTTTTAGTTTGTCTCTCCATGGGAAAGCCCTATGCTGAAAATTAAATAAATTAATTAAAAAAAAATCGGCTCGTTAAATTGTTTTGAAATTTTTTCTATGGCTTTTAGGCACTAATATCTGCCTCTAAAAAATATTTCAGAATTTTTGTGAATTTTCTAAGGTTTACATGTTAATCAAATGGAGCTAAAAAAACAGCTGAACGACATTATCTCTACCTTATTAAGATATTAAGAGAATCCCAAATTTTGAGTTCAAATAAAAAGTAAAGTAATCAATCGATGGTAAAAAAATAATAATAATAATCAAATTTTACACTTCGAAATCTTATAATGATAAATCTAAAAAAAAAAAAAAAAAAAAAAAAATAGAATAATATATAATATAATGAAGCCTTATCTATACACGTTTATTAAATACAAAATTCTGATTTATTTTTTTAAATCACGACGGATTATCGCATCATGTAAATGTCAATGTTATCTAAACAGAATACGCAGTTACTTTCTCAAGTAGTCCAACACTAGAGAGAGAAATTTGCAACAACAGGTGATAACAACGTTTTAAATCATACAAAAATCACCTCTATTTACCTCATTAAAATTACAACCTAGAATATAGAAAAACTAGATTTATTACTAAATATTTAGTATTTGATACTGTAAAACTTGTCTTATTATATCTACATATTTTATATCAGCAGATTTATACAGGATAATCATAATAAAAAGTATAAATATAATCTTTATATTGCTATAAAACTTATAGAAAATCAACAATAAATTTTTTATCGCAGTTTGATATGTTTTTATTCGACTTTAATCCCAATGTCAAAATAAGATAGAAGGGTATACGAACTCAAATGGTTGTACCCAGCCTCTCAGTGTCTTGTTCGCACCTCTTCGAACACCATGGCTAATGAAGGTAAGGGAGCAACATTACAGAGCTAATGTAAATCATGTTAAATTTTTATATGAATGCAAATTTAGGAATAGTAATATTTTTCAGAAGTGTATTTAAAATAATTAATAATTTATTTTGGTAATGAAATTTTTGGTCGAGGGTATTATCGTCCCTCTTCCGGAATAACGAGCTACCTGCCAACCAAAATGCATGATGTGCAATAATGAGCTAACTGACCTACCTTTAATCTTGCAACTGAACTCACCTGATATAGCAGATAGTTCATTATTAACAGACGAAGGATAATATAATATTTACGTATTAATATTTCCTGTAAAATATTTAGACATATAAGTTAATAATGCATGCAGAATTGTTATTAAAAGAGTATTGACACAGAAGAAATTTCAGTAAAACCTCTTGTTTGGGGATTTTTAAAATATGGAGTGCTGTCCAGAATTGCTTCCAAATAGGAACGGAAAAGCTCTAGACTAATCAGAAAATTCAAAATTTACGATGACTAGAACGAGACAAGTGATCGGAAATTATTTCCATTAATTCCGATTCCGACAATTCTGGAAGTTGCTTTAAGCCTCCCTAAATAATAAACTATAAAGGAACCCTAAGATTTTTTTTCCCTACTTCATATTATGATATTAAATTTAAACTTACTTTCCAAAATTATAATATCAATTATTTCTACTTTCAGTGATTACGATTGTGGCAATAATACTTTTAGTAGCTGCTTTACTACTATTTACCATACGAATGATTGCCATGTCAGGTAAATTCGACCTGATTTCTCGAAGAAGTCAACGAGAGGATCCTGGTAATCCGATGTTGCAATATGCATTACGCACCCTCCACGGTAGACGCAACCCCCAACGACTTTCTCGAGACGCACCCCCGGCTTACGAAGAGGTTGTGGGACGTGACGCCCCACCCCCCATATTCGTGGTTGCTGTAAAGGATGCTCTGGAGCCACCTTGCTCAGGGCCCCCTCCACCTTACACGGAGTGTAGCATCTCGATCCAGGACGAGCAAACAGCAAGGTACTGAGACAAAGTGATTTGTACGTGGGTGCATGGCTAAATACGGCTTATTCTCAAAAACCGGATCAAGAAGAAGAAGACGAGGTAAAGTGATTGTGACAGAGCTTTGAATGACAATGTGCTGTTAATTCAGCATTTCTATAGAAGAAGACTTGACATTAAGTTAGTTTTATTTTATATTCAGTGTTATTTGATTTTCCTCGTTTCAAAGTTATATAATTTATAATAGCCACGTATTGTACACTAAAGTGCCTATGTCCAAAAAATATAGGTAGGTACTTTATTGTAGGCATCGTTTGTGTTTATTATCATAAGACTGAGACAAAAATGAATCAATTGCTATTGCAATATAAGTATAACAAAATGTCTCAGAAAAATATGTTATTTGTGATGGAACGGAAGTTTTCATCTAAAAAATAATACAAATGGTTTGACTGCACGGGTACTGGATCTGAAGGTATTCATGTATTTTTGTTATGGACCAAATTGAATTTTATTGCAATTTGCATCCATTTATTTTAAGAGTCATATTTTATAGAATCTAATCATTTACTTAGAATCTTGTGATATCATCTTTATAATTTCTATTATTATAAAGATTGATTGTCACGATACATTGTCACTATAGTTTTTGACACTTTTAACGTATTTTTAATGTATAAGTTTATAATTATATGATATTGTGTTGTGTGTAATTAATGCTATGTGAATTAATATAAATATATAAATAATAATAAAACAATAAAATTGATGAAAAACTGCTACAATTATTATATTACCTAATTATTTGTCTAGTTTCAGTACAATGAATAGTAACTAGTAACCTGCATGGCGATAAAAATCTGTTGAAAAACATTTGAATATTTTTTTAACTATTTCAAAATAAACAGATCTGGATCAAGAAACCTTGAACTTTCCAAGTTTGTTATTTTTTTGTTGGTTTTAATCTGAAGATCAAGTTGTCAATTTTAAGTCAAAATACAAACTCAAGTAAGCCGCGGAAAGAGAAAAACAAAGATAAAGAAAATAAAAAATATTGTGAGCAGAAATATATACTAATTTCAATATTATTATAAAATATCATGCCTTATAATTATAATCCATTATAATCCTGCCTGGTTCTTTACATTTTTATTTCTAATATTATAAACAATAATTGCATGAAGTGTAATTAGATACCGGTATAATACAAGTACCAAGTAACACTATAAAATACACGCACTGTTTGACTCATTTTACAGTTTCTAGTTATAGTGCCTATAAGCCATTGGAATAATTCAAAACAGTGAGATATTAGAATGTGAAAATTTTAGTGGCTTAATCGAAAGAAGGGGTAAAAATATTGTACTGTGAATTTTTCAGATTTTTCTGAGACCGGGAACTATTTTTAAAAATTTATTGAAAGTCTTTTTTGATGACGTCACGGGCGGCACTCCTTAAGCAAAAGGATAGGGCAGTGCCGCCCGTGACGTCATAAAATAGACTTTCAAATTTTTTTTTAAAAATAGTTCCCGGTCTCAGAAAAATCTGAATAAATTCACAGTACCATATTTTTACCTCTTCTTTCGATTAAGCCACTAAAATTTTCACATTCTAATATCTCATTAAACAAGCCGATTTTTTTTTTAATTAAGTTTTTAGTTTGTCTCTCCATGGAAATGCCCTATGCTGAAAATTTAAAAAAAAATTTAAAAAAATTGGCTCGTTTAACGATTATTGTCACCGGAAGTTCCGCCATCTTTCTTTTATGCGCCGCCATCTTCTTTTCATACGCAATACATATGAGTGACAAGAACAAGCACTATTAGGAAAGCAGTGATCAGCACAGTAAAATATGTTAATTTAATAAAATGAATCACTTTAAACACTTTCTCGTGTATTTATTCATCCATCATCCTTGCAAACATTGAAAAACATTTAAATATGAGTGGTAAATAGTTGTACGCAGTTTTGACTCACTAGTCAAAATGGCTGCTCATGACCGCAATTCATTTGTTTTTTCTGCTGAAAAGTGTAAAGTTGTTTTTTGACGATTTGGCAACATTGTTATCCCATCCAGTTAAGCTACGAGCAGCATTGCCGAATTGTGCAGTTTTTATGAAGGCTTGTATCTCAAAAAGTAAATGATTATCTATAATTATTATTTCATCATAATTCTATTTAAAATAATGATTGTTTTTTAAGCTAAAATTTGAATCCATTATTCAGTACCATTACGGAGATTGAAATTTGCATTTGATAACATGCGTTTTTTATATCTCAATTTAAAAAATAATGGCACTGAATTTAGGTGTATTTTATTTCATGAGAATTTTTATTTATTTTTTCTCTATGCAATGCTGAAAAATTGGAGTGATTTACCATTTCCTAAGACCAGTGACAATAATCCTTAATTGGTTTGAATTTTTTCTGTGGCACTAAAATCTGCCTCTCAAAAAAATTTCAGAATTTTTGTGAATTTTTTAAGGTTTACATGTTAATCAAAGAAGACTACGTCGAACAGTTGATCCGTGTGATCTCCACCTTACATTCATTGGAAATTGAAAAACTAAACAGTCATGTTTAAAAAAAGGCATTATCTCGATTTTGGAGTGATAAAATTATCAATTGATCCATCAATCATAATAAATAGCTATAAAACAGTGAAGATATAATCAATAAAAATACTATAAATAACAATGGGCCTACGGGGTGTCATTTTTTTACTCACTCAATCAAAAGAGGAGGTCGAAAAATAACCCTTGGATTTTTTTGCGATTTTTTTTAGCACTGCATCATACCTAGAATGGAGATTAAAAATGTCTCTTGACCTGGAGGCTTCATCCGCAATGCCTATGACGTCACTACATTCTTTGGTTCAACTATATAACACTTGTAAAAAATTATTGCATTGTTGCTTGTTTATTAAAAATAATCATTTGTTTCCATAGCAACGTGTTTGTTTAGAAACATTATATAGTTGACCCAAAGAATGTAATGACGTCATAGGCGTTGCGGATGGAGCCTCCAGGTCAAGAGACATTTTTAATCTCCATTCTAGGTATGATGCAGTGCTTAAAAAAATCGCAAAAAAATCTAAGGGATATTTTTCGACCTACTCTTTTGATTGAGCCAGTAAAAAAATGACACCCCGTAGGCCCATTATTGAAATTATGATGAAGATTATAAAATCCATAAAGTTCATAGAGTTCAAATTTTGGTCCATGATGAAAATACGTTAAATTATATCGAACGTTGAACCTATAAGATTTTGTCGCCTCAAAATACGTGTCGTATAAGCCACGATGTTTTTTTGCAATTATAGACCTTTTGCTACATGTAACTAAGGTCTATAATCGCCTCAAAAACTTCATGGTTTATACGACACATTCTGAGGCGACAATTTCAGTATCACCACACAAAATGTTCAATCATTTATTTAGACCGATGTGGGATTATCTACCACTGTTTTTAAATTGGAAACCTAAAAGTTCCCTTGTAAATCACAAAAAAGTTGGTTAAGGTATAACCTGAGAATTTGTCTGTCAAGGTCAAGAGGCGTGGCTATAGTGGCAACACTGTTTGCATTGGAATGCGAATAATTTTTAGGAGGGGGTGGTGACATCAATCCTTGAGAACGTTGCCACATTTCTCATCACATATAGGAAACGATCATCGCCACGGTTCAAAATATATGAAAACAATTCAGAAAAATAGTCTAAAAAATAAGGTTGTAGTAAAAAAAAAAGTAAAAGAATCTGTTGTATAGTTTTTTTGCAATGCTAATTAATAAATTTAACATTGGAAGGATACAAAATTCTCATTTAAATAAATTAATTATAATTAAACCAACGGTTAAAAAATTCCGAAAAAATTCAGAGCTAATTTGACGATTGTTGTAAGTCCACCAAATTAATTTGAAGAAAATCTGTTGTAGCGAATTTTTCGTCCAAATTTCTCAGGTTAAGCCTTAATATAAAATTTCAAATACTCTACCATTTTTTCCCTCCTATATAACTAACGTTAAGTGATGCACATTTCCACCAAGCTGGAACACATTTTATCAGGACATTGTGGTCGATATACATTATGTTATGTTCTATTGTAGTATTCTTCTCGCGTTTTCCTCGTATAATATCATCATGTTGTATTATTTAGGCATATTATTATATATGAAAATGTTAAGACACGCACTGCGGGTTGCCAACATCACAGGCGCAACACGTGACACGTAAATAAACATTGTTTTGGTTATAATGACGTTTGTTTAGCAAAACGCCACTTGTATAATATCTTTCACTGATACTGCAGATAATGTAATAGCCTGCTAGAAACAAGAATCTATTGAGCCATCAATACAGGGGGTTATAAGGTCCATCTGATAATGAAAAGAGAGGTATAATAACGATTTAGCAAAACAAGAAATTTATTTTTATCGCTCACTTGCAATAACTTATCAAAGTTAATTAAAAATTAAATACATGTTCTATAAGTACAGAGAGTTTGATACAATCACATGGATGGTTTTGCCAGATAACATACAAATTATTAGGTCTCCTAAACCGCACGTTAGTATAAAATTTATAACCATAAATTGAGAATCTATTTTCTTACTGTCAGTTTACGTAAAGTTTATCCAATAATTGTGAATTTATATAAATTTTGTTAAAAACAACTATGGGATAGTAGAGTAAGTTAAATTTTAGTCCAAAAAGAAAACCAATTCTGTCTCTGATCCACTAAAACCTCTCAAAACTGTAGATACATAAAAATCAATCACAAATCTTATCAAGCCCGACACTATGTTTGTTTTTTAAATTCGTGTTGGCAAATCGCTGATAAGAAAAAAATACTTTTTTTTTTGTTCTTGAAATTACTGACGTGAGATAGCAGGTTTAAATCATTTCAGAATTATAAATCAGATGAATTTTATAATGTGTACAAATGGTTTTTAAAAATATGATTTTTTTTAAATCGATTGTGTATTTACGAACAGACCTAATAATATTTAAATTAAATTATTATTCTTTGTCACTCCCGTTGGAGAAAAAGACTTGCTTCTTTGTAAGAACCCTCGTGCAATTTTCTTTCTTATTAAAAACTCCATTAAATTGTCAGTGTTTTTAATCAGTTTTTAACCCCCTTGTCTTGTCTTTTTTTTTTTTTTTTCTTCGTTATTTCCTGTGGATATCCTGCAATTGTTGAACTAAACTTAAGACGCTGGTCGTATGGCCATCAGGAAATTGTGTGAGCCCCCCCCCCCCCTGCTTTTTATGTGTACCATCAGTGAGAGTAAGAGTTGAATACTTTTACATGGAAGATTTTTTTTTACGAAAGACGAATTCAGTACAAGGAAATATTGCTAAGATAATTGATATCCATATCAAGTGCACCAAAATTACGTCACATGTACTTCTACTTTTAAGGTAAATTTACATGAACGATATTTTTTTAAAGCAACGAGAATATTGCTCAATTTCTGTGAAATCCTATCCTCACTATTGCTCAATTTCTGTCACAATGTATGATAGCACCATGAAGACAAGTATAAAACCTTCAATATCGCATCACACCGCGCTACATCTCGCTCATGTAAATCTACCTTTAGGCCAACGTGAGATAAGCTTACGTCCCGGCGACAATCGGTCCTAAAGATAAGGCGAGTGCGGGCAGTAGAGTGTAACACTGCGAGCACTCGGATGAAGCTCTCCAACACGCAAATCCAAACGGATGCGGTCACTGCAGGTAAGTTGATTGATTTTTAGACAGGTAGTTACGTTACCTTTTGATTAAAAATAAAATTAACTCTTTAATTATATTTTATTAAAAAATTAATTATTAAAAATTGTAATGGTATTTTTTACAAGTACTTATAATACTCTTTTTAATTAAACTGTGTACTATATTCTATAAATAAATTCATTATTTTGATGGAAATGTGTAGGTAAAGAGATGCAAATATCTGATAATGGCGTTAGCTTTATAGAATTAAAATTGCTTTCAAAATTTTATTGCACTCTGCAAATGAGAAAACTAATAAAGTCGTATATAAATTGGGAAAACTGTAATGAAATTTTAACTCTATTGCTCTGTCTTTGACTACTTTACTCTAAAACTTTAACTCTATAAATAAGAGATAGAAATAAATTTTATATCAGGCTGCACAGGTTTATGACAAGGCTATTATTATTATTATTATTATTAATTTTGCGGCAAAACATTTATGAACATAATTGGATGATTTTCATAAACAATTCGAACATGGGATGAAACAGCTGCAAAAATAAAATTATTAATAAACAATTGTGCGTTTCCTTAATTTTAGTTGACAGTATAATTATATTGAAATAATCGATTCGCATTTTCATTTTTAATCAATAAAATATTACCGAGTTACAGGCAGAGAAACATAGGTCAGGCCAGGATTGGTTAAAAGCTGTAATACGATATTAATTAAGCAGCATCAATTACTGAAAAGTGGCAAAAGGTAATTCTAAAACGCACGACTAATTTAATAAATGGCATTGAGTTTACTTGATACCGAGACAATTCACCCCAGTCAAAATGTACGACGGGGAGTCGGGGTAAACCACCCCTTCACAATCTTACCATAGGGCAAATTACATGAGGAGGGTCCGTTCCATTTCCAGCTACTAATTATGACATAGGTCTCCCAAAACTTTTTCTCCTGATTCTGAAAACGAAGGTGATGTACTTTTACATTCAGGTTACTGGAATATGATTACATGAATTATTTTTTGTCGGCTATTGCCAAAAGCTATCAGACTTGACAGCTCATTAAGACTTTTACTGACGGTTACGTTCGTTTGCAGGAGCGCCGGGTGCGTTGCTGCCGTTGGCCGCACTATGCTGCCTGGTGGTGGCCATCATCGGAATGGGCCTCAAATTCCCGTGGTTCAGACGTCAAATGCGACTGGGAAGCATGGCCCAAGCGACGGCCACCGATAGCGAAAACCGCGAGTTGACCGCTCGAGTAACCAACGTGCCAACACAGGGGGTGTTCCGGCAGTGGGTCAGCCAAGATGAGGGTCCTCCTCCCGCACCACCCCCACCCCCGAGGAAGGAGAAGGGTAGACCCAAGAGCGTCGCACCCCAACCCCCCACGAACCGCAGCAGCAGTCCTCCAGAACCTCCACCGGTCGTCAAGTCGAAGGCTAAAGCCGTCAGTGTTCCAGTACCACCACCTATCAAATCAAAATCTGCACCTCCTAGTCGACGAAATCCTAACGCTCCTGCCTTTGCACTATCATCTGCCGCCACAAACTCAGCACAACCAATCGCAGCTAAACGTACTACAGCACCCCCTAGTGCATCTAACCCAATACTAGCCAGTAGTGCAGATCACGACGAAGAAGTACCAAGTTTTCATCTACTTAACATCCCTGTTAATGGGCATGTTGGAAATGCAGTCTCTAAAAGTCCAAAACCAACAAGCAAAAAAGCACCAAAGGTGATGAAATCTAAAAATAAAGCAAAAAAGACACCTAGTTTTGCAAGAATGGTACCACCTCCAACTGTACCACCTCCGAAAATGGCATCTCCAAAAGCTTTTTCTTCTGATTCTGAAAACGAAGGTGATGGTACTTTAACATTCAGGTTACCGGACGCTCCGCAACCATTTGATGAAGTACATCCTAGTTTCCTAGCGGGAGGTGTTGCAGATTCTGATGAATGTGATGCGTGATACGTTACTATACGTTGTATGTTTTTTCATGCAGGCTATGTACACAGACTTTGATCCCATTCTTTTTTATCATCTTAAATATCACCTGTCTCTCATTCGTTGTCTATAATATTCAAGATAAAAAAAATAATAAAATCAAGAATATTAAGATTACGATTTTTGTATTTTAACGTTATAATATTTCTGTAGATATACTGTTTATAAAACAAATAATTTTATAATAAAAATAAATTTAATTTTAATGAAATGTGTTCACTTTATAATTTACATCCATATTATTCTATATAAAAGGATTACATCGTAACAATAGTATTTCGTGCACGTAGATAATTCGGGCTTGTGTCACGAAATTACGTCACTCTGCAAATACGTGCATGCTGACTTGGAGCAAACATACGCCGAGATAATTATATAGCGGGAGACGCTCTGTTAACATTCCATGAAAAATTCATAAACCGCGATTAGATTACATTGTTGTATCATTTTGTTTTACATAAAAAGCTTCGCAATCAACCAACTCTTTGGTTCTTCATCATTTATTTTAAATAATAATTTATTTTACTAATTAAAAAAATTACTATAAATGTTATGAACTGAAGTTTTTACGAATACTTTTTTTTTTTTTTTTAATTGTAAAGGAAAAAGTTTCCGATCAAAGTAGATTGCAATAAATTTAAATAAATTTGTACGAAAAATAATCTTTTAATCCTTTTAAAACATAGTTTTAGCTAAATATTTAGTGACATTTTATGACGAAAGAAAAAAAGCTTGAACCTTATGAAAATATAATAAAAATTTGTATGGAGATAGTGAGAGCTTATACAGGATGTGTTCTAGTCATTGTTGGATCTAAATGACTAACATTGAGTGAATGTAGACTTGAAAAAGTGACAAAAATATTCCACGCCCACTTGTAATAAGATACAACCTAATTACAAGTGCTATTAACCTCACCCCTGTGGTGACAAAATCAACGCTGTACTTGTCTTACCAAAGACACACAAGTCTCTCTATCATCTCTTTGCATTAACAATAAACATGACAATTGTTTATGAAGTGAGTCTCATCTAGAAAAATGTAAATACAGTCATCCTTTCAACATGAAACTGGTTCAAGAAAACAGATATTTCACTATCTGAGCTAATCTGTTTAATTCATTTTCATGCTAACAGAATGGTCAACATTATAATTGATTCTCAGATGGGAATGTGATCTTCATGCTCTCAGTAGACCAAAATTTGATGTTTTTTTCATTATTATTTACTATTATAAATCTTTGTACTGAAAATATTACAATTTTTAGTTATATATTACGTATTGAAAAATAAGCACTCGGACCTTTACCTTTGCCGGTTTTCGATGTAATCCTCACTGTATTCCATGCTGTAATATAACAACTTGAAGTAGTCTCAGATCACCTGAGGAAGAGAGCGGTTGACTCTTGAAAGTGCACGTACACTTGGTGTTGCATTAAGAAATACATCATACTAAGAATTACTGATACCAGGGAACAGTATGATGAACTGTTCCCTGCTAAGAATCACAGCTTACTAAGTACAGTGAGGATTACATTGAACAACGGCAAAGATAAAAGTCTTAGATACATGTAGATTATTTTTCAATATGAATACCCGTTGCTTGCCAAAATTAATTACTAATGTTACAAGTGTCATAAAACATGATATTGATTACAGAATACAACTCACAATGTTAATCATTCAAATTTTATTCATAGTTTGCTTTTTATTTTTTTAATATGCATGATCAACTGCATAAATACTTATTATTAATATTTACAACAAACTACGTATTTGTTTTGCTACTAGATTAAGATGTTGAAGTGGTAAATAATATTCCTTTTAATTTTTTTAAAGCTCCTAATCATGTAGCCAATGACAAGCTTCAACGTAAAAATGCCGCAGCGCCGCATTCTGACATCGCTCCATAAGGTTTGTTAGGAGAAAAATCTTTATTATTTTTTCATTCAAATTCTATGCTGCACAAAATCTTGAATATTTTTTATGCCGTGTAAAGTGATCTTTCTCGTGGCTCAGCTCATATGAATTATTAATCTTGCCCTTCATAAGAACCGTCGGAAAAAATTAAAAACCAGGTACCGCTGGGTTAAAGGATAGGAAGCTTGATAGAACATGTCGTCACGCGCAGTTCGCGCGCTAGATTTTCATTGGCTGAGAGAATTGTGTCGTCAATATTGAAGCTTCTCATTAAAAAAATAGCTTTTTCAAGAACTTAAAACTAAAATACTACATTTTTTTTTTTATTTTATTTTTGGTAACAGTAACATCTGTGTGTTATAAGTTGCAGGCTATCGAGTCTAGAATAAAAACAATAGAATATGTGTACGATAGAACGAGTAGAATAGATCAATGATCATACTTTTTACTTTGAAAACAGCCAGGAGATTCCAGTAGAAATTTTTTACTTTACTTTCAACAACCAGCTTTATTAGTGGTTAGAACGTTTGCCCTAGTTCGATTCCTGACTATGGCAGACTTTTCGTGACTTGGAATAAGTATCTCGACTACTACTTGATGACGGAGTTGGCAGAAGGACAGCAGCTTATGACTGTCTATACTCTTCTGGGGTGTTTTTTTACCACGGAATGTTATGTATTCAACATACGTGCCCACATTTAGAGCCCCAGAGAAAGTTCTGCCACAATAATCCTTATGAAATTAATAATTAAAGTAACTCTGTACTCACCTATGCAGCTTTGCGAGAGGGAAGTGCAGACAGAGCTTCTCATGTAGCTCACAGAACTCTCGGTAAGATCGGAACAGATAGGCAGGGTCTGGCTGGTTGGCTCGCACCACACGGACGATGTACAGATAGCACTTCTCAGGGTCATAGCGCTTCTGCACTCCGTGAACCGACACCTGACGAATGCGACCCTCACGCTGCTCTCTGTGACATAAAAACGTGAAGTACAGTTCAACAAATGTAAGATTACCACTGGATAGTCAAAACTGGAACGAGTTTGACTGAATTATAAACAAACAAACAAAATCTAAAAAACTTTGCAGACAATTTTGAAATCTCTAATATGAATCTCTCTGCAAAATTTCAGGTTCAAAACTGAATTAGAAAATAAACCTTGCACTTAGGCTAATTCTGATGATAATCTTACATTTGTTAAACTGTAGGGATTTACTTTAATTTGCAACTCAAATAGGATCTGGCATGCAATTACAACAATGATATAATTATGACATTATTTTGGCTTATTCACTAAATTTTTGACAACTCTATAGTAACATTAAGCAAAATAGGCTTAAAATACAGAGCTAGGATGAATTTATTTTAAACCAACAATATTATTAAAAAATATTGAAAAACTCAACAATAAAAGCTTTAAGTATAACATACTGTATATCTTATCATAAATGATAATGACTCTTATTTAATTAGCTTGCTTACATTAAAAAAATTATATGCAATTAAAATCAAAATAAATTTTTAGTAATTTTTGTTAATTGTTTTAAAATTTAATATTAAAAAGGACCTACTGTACTTGGATGTGGAACATATTTTCTGATTGGTACCCCTTATTTAGTATTGTTATAAAAGGAGGGTGAGACTTACGTGTAGACACTGGGGATGAAACTGAGGAGCTCTCCCTCGCTGTGACTGCCTGAGAACTGCAGCTGGGCCAGGTTGTGCAGGAAGAAGTTGAACTGAGTGAACCACGAGCGCAGAGAGCTCTCAATCATCCGTGCAAACATGGCTGCCGCCTCCACGTTTGAGTGCTCCGGCAGCAGCGCCTTCTGCACGTACTTGACGGCATCCATTGTCACGCCAGGGATCCCAGATGATACCATCTGTAACAAGTAGTGACACATTACATGCTGGTGTAGATGTGGCCAACTGTTAGTGTGTGTTCCAGGCTTTTTAAAACAATTGCAGCTGCTTGCTTTTTTGGAATTTTGTTTGATTGTTTAATTAACCTTTTTTTCCCCTTCTTAGAAAATACTTTATTTTTTTAGTTAAGTGCTAACACTAAATAGCGTACTAAATATACTTTTCTATAAATTACTACAAAAATTAAAATTATGCCAACAATAATAAACATTAGAAGAACTACTGTAATTGTCTATGGCGGAAGAATTGTCTAGTTTTTTAATAGCATATTCAGTAAATAATGTTCATTATAATGATAATTTAAAATTCAATACTTTGAGATCTTGAGATAACATTAATTTTAAGATGCAAAGAATTTGAGCAAAAACAAACTTTCTTAGAAAAAAAAAAAAAAAAACATGTAACTTAAAATACTCCACACATACACACATATAAATATAATATAATCTTACCAGTCCAAACAAATTCAGCAGTAGGTTGCGATGTCTTCTAATAATATTAAAAGCTTGACAACATAAGTCAACGAAATGGTGAAATTTAACAGAGGGCTTGTCTCCACCATTTATCACATAAGCCATGTCCGATGTAAGCACGAAAGGAGTACGGTCCCTGTGAACAATTAATAATAATTAATAACATTTCTAGACAACGTGACGTTAGGAAATGTACCTTTTAATGTTTCCAAACATTTGAGCGTCTCCGAGAAATTTCCCAAAGTCTATGTGGAACATGTGACCCGAAGTTTTGAGCATTATGTTGTCATTGTGGCGATCACAGATGCCTAGCACGTACGTCGCTACACAGTAGCCAGCACAGGAGGCTGAAACAACAGAGGGAAATTGTCACGGACATTTTCAAAATTCCTTATTAATTCCATTAATCCTACAATCATAAAATCAATTAAATGATGGATGTTGAGGTTTTTAGTACAGGTCAATATGAGATAACAATTATGCTACAATTAAAAAAGATATACAGTACAAAATTTAACTTTTGACTTTATTTAAAATAATTAGCCAATGAAGTTTTCAAGGACCTAAAAACAAGTTCTTTTGAATAACAACAATGTAAGCTGTATTATTTAAGGTATCATTCTTCTTATGAAACATTATCATTGCCTCCAATTGCAAGTTGTCACATAACTACAAAAAAAATGTGAAAAACTTGAAACCTTATATAAATATAACTTAAAAGTTAAAAGGTTCATAATTTTGCTGTAGTAATGTGACTTGTATTCTGAAGCGACGTCAACATGCATTATCAACCATGTTGATGATCAAAGTAATTAAGGTAGAGTTCACCTGTGAAGTTCTCAACTGCACGTTCATACTCGAGGGCTGAGGGGTTGTGTTTGGCTAGCCACTCTGCGATGGGTCTGTCTTTGAAAGAGCCCGTGAGGCCAAGCTCCACCTGGATTTTCCTCAGAGTTTCTGCACTCGTCACCATCTCAATCATTCCTGCAACACAAGAGGCGTCAGACCAGTGCTCATATATCAGGCTTATGAAATACCATCATTGTTTTAATAATCTCTCCTCATTAACCAAACCAGAGTCAAGAGCAGTCAGAAAAAAAGGGGGAAAAAATGATTCTATTGGTCAATATAGTCTCACCTCGTTTGTGGCCTGTTGGAACGCAGGCAAAGGTCACCATCTTGAGGTCAAGGCCTTCCTTTAGCCACAGCTTGTCCATTATCTGGATCATCTGGATGGTTAGCATATCTTGCTGGAGGTCATCACCAACCTGAGGAGAATTTAGGGTAAATTAGCGTAAGTGAAATTATATTCTAATTAGATTCACGGTAAGAATTAACTAGAAGCTTCTGAACCTCTTAGTCCTAATCAAAATAAAAGTAGGTAAATAGACATTAACTTTAATTTATTTTTAATAAACTAACAACTAACTGATTGAGGTACAGTATTTGACTTGCATGTGAAGATAATACATCCAATTTTTAATGTATGAAATTAAATACACAGGTATTTTTTTTTTATTATTATTTATTTATTTATTTATTATTATTATTTTTTTTAATGTTTCTATGAAAATTGTAAACAAACTGAAGTTTCAACAAAAATCTTGTATTTTTTCACAACTTTTCCAATGCTGAACAATAACATGCAAATAATGTACCTTGAAGATTGCAGGAATGAAGGCTCCGTCCTGCTCTAGACTGAGGAAGTTCAGCTTGAGAGGGAGAGTGTTGGAGTGGAAGAAGGCGCAGGAGCGGATGTGCAGCCCGGCCACCTCGAGGCTGGGCTTGAGTGGCAGACAGGTGGGCGTGTCCCGCAGAGCGTGGTGCACCGTCTCCAGACCCTGACTGAGCACCCCCAGTCGCAGCGAGTCCTTGCACCCCTTCACGTTCTCAGCAACCTCAGCCAGACCCTGAAAGTTTCCGTCTCTATCAGTAAAATGCAATGTTTACCTCTCTCAGGTAGAAATAATGGCACATACAGCTTCAATTGGATTGATAATTTCAGCATCTAAGGTTTTATCACAGGCAATAATACCTATTGAGATTACTAATCAAGCCCTAATGTGATGATCTGTATTATTCTTAGGTTGCAACTGTTTTTGTTATGTTTTTATTATTATTTGTTTTCAACTAAAAATTATAAGAAACTCTTAATACCGCTTTAGTTGAGAGGGGGAGGGTAGAGACTAGATGATAAGAAACTTAACAAACTTTCCAAGCAATATAATGAACTATCATCATAATTAAGCCAAAGATGAACTCAGCTATCATGGGCTACAACAAAGCACAACACTAGGCAGTTTGAGGAACATTTTAGCATAATTTTTTTTAAATCGCTGGAAGAGTTGGAGTAGGTCATGAACTTCGAATATCCTCACAACAATGGTGAACAAAAGAAAGACTGACCTTGACGAGCAGCTGCTGGGACATGAAGCGTTGTCGCAGGGCCTCCCCTGAGATGGCCAGCAGGGCACGTAGCATGAGCTGCAAGCGGCGGTGGTAGCGAGCCTGGCACACCCCAGCCTCGTCTCCAGACACACCCTCTGCAGAGTTCTGCAAGAGGTCAAAAACATTAAACAATACTAGGGGTCAGTCACTGTAAAAAAATACCTGACATAACTTAAGTTAATTTTCAAAAATTCTCAATGTGAGCTAAATCTAAACTGTTAAATTTGCAATTTTGGAAAAAATAAATAAAAAATAAAATAACTGCAAAGTCTAACATTATTTCTACTGAATTATTAATTAAGATTGCATTGAGTTCAAATTTGCAGATGGAATAAATTTGTAGGGTACTGGTCACAAGTGATATTTGACTTTAACTTCCCGGCTCTATGTGGTCCTGGTGGTTCTGACCTAGCATTGAGTTTTAAAGTCTTTGAAATAGTTAAAGAAACTAAGTCTGTGTTTTTCTCTTGTAAATTATTAATTGTTTGCTTTAATTTGGGGGCAATCAACACAAGATTATAGGAATTGAGTACTGAAAATGTTAAAACACTATGAATCCTTATCTAATGTAGGGCTTAGAGTGCAATGGCTGACCTGAGGAAAACTGCCTGGCAGAGCCTGAGTGAGCAGCCAGTAGAGGTGGTGTGCGACACTAGGTGAGGAGAGGGCGCGCTCCAACAGGAAGTGGGCGAGGGATGAGGCCTCCCAGGTCTCGTGCTTGAGCGCCTGCACCAACTGCGGCAGGTAGTCCACCAGCTCGTCACAGCCGATGTGTCGCACCCAGCCCAACGCCACACGACGCACCTCCGAGTCGGGGAAACTGAGACAGATAATAATGGTAGTCATAAATAAAAGAACGAAGAATTAGAAGAATAATAAATATTCAATAACTTCTCCAATTCTTTTATGAAAATGCATATTACAGTAGTCTTGTATTTTTTTTCTTGGCAAACAGACTTCACATAATGTACTATAGTGAATACTAGTTATTTCTGAAACTGTACTGTATTAATAATTTTGGAAAAAAAAATAATAATACAAGTCAGTATTTAACTCTGAATATTTTAAGACTTTGTACAATTAGATACAATTTTATAGTCTTAAACATCGCAATTTAAATTTTATGCCATATTTATTACAGAAAAAAATTAAATATTCAAATTAAGGAAAATAAACCATTTAGGTTGTGATAATCTTATTAAAAGAAAAGGATAGGAATAACCAGCAAGGCCTTACCGATCGAAAGAGTCACAGCAGGTGGAAATTCTTGTGGTCACAGAGGTTCACTCGAAAGTTTTTACATTTTTGAAAAATCAAAAATATAAAAACTTTCGAGTGAACCTCTGTGACCACAAGAATTTCCACCTGCTGTGACTCTTTCGATCGGTAAGGCCTTGCTGGTTATTCCTATCCTTTTCTTTTAATAAGAAAAAAATTAAAACAGTTTTATTGCATGGCTGAGCAGCTACTACAGAGTAACTACTGTATATAATATAGATTTTACATGTGACAGAGTATCTAGAAGTCTAGAAGAGGTCACTGACCAGGGCAGCAGGAGAGTGAGGGCGTTGACCGGCTCCATTCTTGTCCAGTGGTGCAGCATGGAGTGCAGGTCGGGCAGGCTGCTCCAATCCCAGCTGTGGGCGGCCAGCAGCACCTTGGGCAGAGCCTCAGGGTGACCGTGAAGGTAGTGGCGCTTCTCCCACAGAATCTCTCGCTCCTCCACAGGGGGGCTGGAGAGACACAGAGATCATTAGAATGGAGCAAAGTGAACTGGTTGGGATACATCTGTTCTACAATTTTTGTTGTTATCATTTAAAGCTAAGTTTGTTTGTTTTTTTGAGTGATTTGATAAAGTAGCATGCAAGGTAAAATGCATCAACTTTCACTGCAACAAATGACTATTTCAAAGCAATAATAAAATTTTAATTTCTTTCTGTAAATAGATAGCAACCTTATTAGCTGAATGCACTGGTATCATCAAGCTCTTAAAAAAAAACTTAAACAATCAGTTTAAACAATTTAAAAAAACTCCATCATTCAGTTTAATTTAATTTAATTTAACTTAATTTATTTATTTATTTATTTATTTATTTATTTATTTATTTATTTATTTTATTTTTTTTTATTTACAGTTTTTTTTTGTTTTTTTTTCATTGAAAGTATATAGATTAACAATTTATGCTATTAAAAGGAGTGGCATATCAAGCACACATTTCACTCAGGTAAGTTAACCAAGGAGAGACTTACTTGGTGAAGGTATCTTGTTCTGAAATCACCAACAGCTGTTCCTGAGTTCCGTCATCCAAACTGGAGAAGTCGAGCATCGGAGCTGAGCTTTCCTCAACCTCAACAGGAAACTGGACCTGACTCCCCCACTCCGGCAACTCAATACCTGCAACATAACAATATGATAACTAACGTAATATTTTTTATTTCTACTTTTTGCATATTATACATATGTGATAGTACTTTTTATAAAGCTGCCAGGTGGCCACTCTATTTTAATATTGCTTATATGGGATATGTCCCCCACTCTGATTGTTTTCCTCCCATTTCTCTTCATGACACAGACCTTCCTGTATCCCTGTCTCTCTGCTCTCAGCTATGAATCAACACATAAGGACTCACCAAAGACAGGGTGCACATCTCCCTGAGGATGAGTTCCTGAAGCGGGAGCTGGTCCAAGTCGCTTGTCTGCACCGGGTGGCCAGAGAGATAACAGGAAGTTTCCCTGAGCGAGGAATCTGCAGGCAAGCAAAGATTTCTCAGTATCACATTTCATCGTAGTAAGGTCCCAATGTATTACTTGATCTGCCCTGAACTTACCCTTGACAGTTGAACATCTGCAACGACGACCAGCCAAGCTCAACTCGTTGCATTCGAGGCTCCTCTGAAGCATCATTCTCAGGTGGTAGCAGCGAGCGACCGTACAGAGTCAGTACCAGACGACTCTCCCGAGGCAACATGCACAAGGCCATGGTGTGAGCAACCAGCCTGCAAACAACAGTGAAAAAATCAGTTTTTCTACTTTTTATCATTCAAAAGTTCATACTGGTATTCAATGAAGTGGAAATTAAATTGCATGTTTCAATATGATGCTAAAATTGTTGGCTGCTTTAATTTCATTGAAATAATTTTCTCTCTCCCTTTTTCCCTGTTTTAACTTCAATACAGTGTATTCTATTTTACCTAATTTTGTTTTCTTATAATATCTATCACACAGTATATTAAGATAAATTTTAGTCACAATTCATTAAAATATACAGTACATACCGGTATTACAGTATTAATTATTTGATTAATAATTAAGTATTAATATTGTGACCTTTCTTCTTCAGAACGCCAACTCACCAGCAGTCAAAGACAATTCTGTGGTAAAGACTCTTGGAGGGAATGACTGGCATGGACACAACCTCCTGGGTGATTGGCCGAGGTCCGTGGTACAGTTGGGCGGACACCAAGTAGTCCTGATGTTGCCAGGCGGAAGACAGACGGTGGAGAGCACCAATGTGCACACACACGCTTTCCCCCATCTCCTGAAGGCCTCGGACCACTGAGAAAAAAAATACACCCATTTAGATATCACTAACTGATACTGTAGTAATGTCATCTTCTTTTACATAAAATAAGTATAGTTTTAGTTTTTAGGATAGTGTACAGTACCAAGGGCTATACAAAATAGATGGCTCTTAACTTAAATTGTTAGTAAAAACATAAAAAACAAAGGCAGTTCTCACTTCCCCTCTTGATGAGTTAAATGCATTGTATTATGCCAGTAACTGGTGGGAAGCAGGAGTTGCTTTTTTCAGTAGAATTTTTTTAAACACTTTTAAAAACTTATACTTAGGGTGGTATTCATGAAGAGTTAAGGAGCGTTTTAGGGAGAGATAATTTAAGAAGCGTTTTTCTTACCTGTTACTTAGTATAAAAAACGCTTCTTAAAATATCTCTCCCTAAAACGCTCCTTAACTCTTCGTAAAATACAAACCTATAATTACTTAACAACACCTCAAATATTGATCCAATTATTTTATACTACTTTAAGCAAGATTTATTATAAACTGAACTAGAGAAATGGCTACAAAGTTTGGTAAAAAATTATGCTATTATTCATGTATCACACATAATTTCCATCAGGATCAGTAGGACTATTTTGCATCGACTTATCAACTAGATTTTGACACAAGGAGGTAATTTAGACACACAACACAAAGAATACACACCTGAGGGCAACTCAGAGCGTGGCTCCAGCTGAAAGGCGACTCGGAAGGCGTTGCAGTAGGCCTCAATGAGACTCTGCACGGCGTCTCTCGTGCGGTCCAGACAGAGAGCTACGCTCTCCCGACTCCCGCTGTAGTCTACCTGACGACTCATCGTCACCAGAGCGTAGTCCCCCTCTTCGTGGACAATCTCAGGACGAAGGACAGACTTAAATTCACTAACGTCCTGCAAACAGTCATTAATAATTTAAGAGTTTTGAATTTGAGAGGTAATGTTTTTTAAGTAACAAAATTCAAATGACAACAATGGTGCTTGAAAGGAATCTGATTGTAACCATAATTCACAATGCAGCCATCAAATTATCTAGACCTGTGTCAAAAGCTTGTGATTAATTGAAATTTGACGCCATATTGTGAATACAAATTTAGAATTAAATCTATATCTGCAATAACTACACTTTTATTTAATTTATTTTTAAACATTTACTACAAAAATAGCTACAGTACAACATAAAGCATGTATAAATTTATAACAGGGAATGCTGCATTTTACAGAATGTATACTGTAGTGTTATTTATGTTATAAATACATTAGCTGTAAATTTTTGACAGACCCCAGTCTATGGTAATGTACTTAATTCAAGCTATACTGTATAGTAATCCAGTTCTACAATTGCTATGAAGGTGTATAGCGAGACAGATATTAAATTTGATGAATGCTTTGACTCACGAGAGTGGGGGAGAATTGCAGACATGACGCTCCAAGGTTATCGAGGGCTTCAGTGATCTGCAGTGTCTCGACGTTGCCCAGCAGAGCACACACAGCCTTGACGGCCTGCCACACCCCTTTGAAGTGCATGGCCGGTGCAGAACCGCTGGCGGCGTCCACTGCCTGAGTGGCGGTCTGCAGACGGTCCATCTCTCGCTCCAGAGTCTCTGCAAAAGACGAGTCAAATGAAAAAGTACACCTCGACCAGTGGCGGCTCGTGGGGGGTACTGCTGAACTGCAGCCACACCAGCAAAGTTGGCAGAATTATTTTATTTTTTTAAATTATATTGATGTATTTTTATTTAAAAATTTTCTTAATATTATGATATTTATTTAACATTTTTTAATATTTTCTGGTAGTTTATAGTGTTATTTGATGAAAAAACATAATTTTCTGTTAAAAAATTGAAGCAGAAAGTTAAAAACTACGAAAAAAACTGCAGCGCTTGCAGACACAGGTTTAACGTTGTAGCGCTATCTCGGCAAATTTGTCGCTCGGTATGGGCGCTCAATGATGATCGTGTGTCTGTCTAGCGAGCAGCCTTTCTGTAGAGGCCGCTGCGGAGCTACCAATCACAGTGATCACAGCGCCTAGCTGCCCAATCACATTGCAGCGCCTGGCTGGTGCGCGAAATTTTCAAACATCTCAGAGCATTGACAGATCATCTGCTTGAGGTTTTCCTTTCGTAATACATTAAAATTATAGGTAATTTTACATGTTATTCTATTAGCATCCCTACTTATTTTATTTCTTTTTGTTTAAATTTTATATTTACGTTTATTTTCATTTCATTTTATATAGTATACTCCGTCTCGGAAATAATTTATTTATTTTATCATGAATTAAATTAAAAAATTCACGACTCTTAACTCTGAAAGTTTAATTATTACATTTTGCAGAAAATAAATATTGACTGCAACTGCAACTATATACTACTTAAATTTATTTTAAATGAATTTTTTATAAAAAAAAAAATGGTATAGATATTTAAGCGAAAACCGAAAGAAAAAGCGCGCCTGCGGCGGGCTTCTCGGGGGCTCCGCCCCCCAGACCCCCCGAATGTGTTTGCCTGCACCACTGTCAGCAGACACACCTATGTCCAAGCCCACGAGCCGCCACTGACCTCGACATTGTAAACTTCAAAGTAAGAGAGCAATTTTAGTGCAACCAAAATTGAGTAAAAGTTGTAAATCTTAAATTAAAACAGTCACAGATGATGTAAATTACTTACCTAGAAGAATGACTAGAGTGTCGTATGAAATTGGTCTCACAGGCTCAGTAGGCAGCAAGTCCTCAAGTTTCAATGTTTGATCGTTGTTGTCATCTTGAACCTAAAAATAAGCTCACCATCAATTTCATTCACAGAGTTCGACAACGCTAATAATTGAAGGCAAGTTTTATTACTTTAAAACTGCAACACGCATCTTTATCTTGTCCCACGATTTTACATAATATACAATATATAAGCTACAGTTAACAAATATGTACTGTACTGTACAGTATTCAATAGTGTATCATATATTACAAATTATCTACCTTTTTTTTTTTTCTCTTATATAAAACGGAAATTCTAATACTGTCACATCATGAATTTATCATTCAATTTACTTCACATTTAAAAGCTCAAACTATCTCCCTTTCTAACAATTATTTTTTTTTTCTATCATACGCAGTGGTGAAAGTAAGCCGGTGCGCACCAGTGCGCCGCACTGGTAAGACATTTGACGCCAGTGCGGCGCACTGGTAAGACACTGATCGAAATTTACTAAAAAAATAAATAATTTTTAATGAAAAAAACAATATTTGCAAGTGTGAACGGATCACATTATAAACCATTATAATCATGCTCAATACATGTTCTTGTACTTGGATTTTATTTATCTCACGAAGTTTTAACTTGCACGTACTTTCTTTTAAAGTCAAAATTTTGTACTAAAAAAAGTAATTGAAATCCATGTTGAATGTATTTACTTTTATTTATATTTTTCATTGGGTAAAAGATAAAAATAAATTGACAATTTGTGATACAAAATTGTTGCATTATAAATAAATAGTAAGTGCTACAGTAAAACATTATTTTAAAAGACTACGATAAAAAAGTTAATTTTAATATTTTTCTCACAAACGCCTAGCTTTTTTTTATTGGCGCGCGAGCCTGAGAACACATTTATTTATTATGTAATTTTTTTAAATTTTTTTAATCAAGGAATTTTTTATATATATTTTTTAAATATCTGTAGGTTTACTGCTTACTGGGTTTACTATTTTATCTTCAATTTTCCTATAAATTGGTAGTCGTTATCACTTTTTTAAAATTGTAACCTATACATATTTTTGGAATTTTTTTATTAAATTAATTTTTGAGACATTTTAAACGATAATTTAATAATTTAAAAAGATGTATCATTTATTAAATTAATTAAATTTATAGAATATTCTAAATTGTGAAACAGTTCATTAAAATATTTTTATTTTATTAACACTGCTGCTAGACATAGACAACTTGTTTGCGATTTTTTTTTCATATTAAAAGTTATGTTTTAATTTTCATTAGCCAGCACAGATATTTTTGAATATTTTTTTTATCATGCAATTTAATATGCGACACTACATTTTTTTTTTTAATCGGTTGAAAGTTTGAATAATTATTTAATTTTACTTATTTTGTGGGATTTTCAATATTTTTTAAACGGCTCCGTAAAAAAATATTTTATTTTTAAATCGAAAATTCATTAATGAATTTATGCTAGATTACGTACGTATTTTTTAATTGGTACCATAGTTCAAGTCAGGGCCGTCCCATGCGCACGGTGCATACGTTTAATTTTTTCTGCTCTATTATAGAGTTTTCCGTAAATTAATAGCCATGGCTTAGAAAAGCTGCGCAGAAACGAGTTTTAAATGTTAGTAGTCTACTGCGCAAGGCTCTGCAAAGTGTGCATGATAAAAAAGCTTGAATCCAAATGAAGCTGCGCAAACGCTAGGTGACTAATCTGCGCACAGCCAATAGCAACTTTGTATGCTTTATGAACAAAGATACGAACTTCTACCCCAGATTGCTTGCGAATTGCAGTGTTTAAAAATTCTTTTAATACGTTACTGCAACCGGTTTGGCTTGTAGTATTGCAAATAAATATCAAATTTGAGATGAGATAAAAAGCAACGTTCTCGCTAATGTTGAACAAAAACTCTGCTCCGGTAGGGGCCCCTCGTGCAGCAAAACAGCTGTTTTGAGCTCACTAAGTGACGTCACCTTGGGTGTTTTTGGCCAAAATGCGCAGATCAGTCCAAATTCGTAGGGCTGATGGACCTATCTATTATAGTTGTATCATGAGTTCAAGTAAAGTTTAAGTAAAATGCTGTTTTCTGTGCCAAAATTTTGCATGTTAAACGCCTCCGAAACACCAACTTTGGGAAATCTTTGGTTTTCATTTCTTAATTAATAGAGGGCAGGTTATAAAATATTTTTAGAAAATAAATTCTTTAAAAAAATGTAATCGCTCACTCTATTTAAAAAATTAATTATAAATCAATTTTAGTGCAACTTTCAATTAAAAAAAATAAGCCACGCCCCTTTTTCCCAAAAAATCGCGCCTCCGGCGGGGGTTTGGGCCCTTCAGGCCTCTATCTGAAGCGCACTGGTAAGACTTTGAAACTACTTTCACCACTGATCATACGTGTTCCTAAACTCTTTTTTAAATAAATAACATCTAAAATATAAATAAAAAAATGTGGTATTTTCTTTTTATATTTGACTTAATGTAAATTCCCCCCATCAACTACTACAAAAAGTTTTATAGAGTTAGAACATTCACCTAAACTTGCAGGACACATAGATTTGCATAACAAGCCACCAATGACCAAGAATGCTTACGGTTCTCGCTAGGGGCCTCTTAACGTCCTCCAGCTTCATGAGGGTGAGAGTGACGTCCTGCTCGAGCTTCATACACTGGTGGACGTACTCGTAGTCAGCAAGACATGAGTTGGAGCTGAAGTACTCGGCCAGCGCACACACTTTGAGGACGTAGTCGTTGACACTGCCACTCAAGTCACCTTCCAGCTCACACACAACATGCAGAATCACGTGCTCAACACTCGAGCTCACTGGAAGAATTGACTTCGGGTTAGGTGTACCGGTAGCATGCATGCATAGCATGTAGTCTATCATTTTCAAAAACTGTTTGTTCTGTATTACAGTACCTATGGTAGTCATCTGGAATGTTTATCTTTACTTTAACTTAAAATTATTAACAATATATTGTATTTAAGGAGGGTCCTTCAGATAAAGTAACTGGTACAGTAAAGCATAATGTATAGTTTTTTCAGACCGTGGAATTATTATAATAACAGTATAAGAGACAGGTTAATTATACAAATTTATTATTGGTCATATAGTAAATAATGTTAAAAGTTCTTTTTTAAAACCAAGAATAGACATTTAAAAGCACAACTGATTATGATTTGCCTTCAAAACTCCATTAATAATGATGTCTTCTTTTAAATCATGACAGAAATTTTTATTTTGCAAGCTACCTTTTTTCCAAACTTTTAAAGGACAATTTGCACTCACCATCACAGGTGAAGGAGACGGAATTTGGTGAGCCGTTGCAGCTCACCACAAGCTTGATGCTGGTGCCCTCGCTGTACGAGCTCTCCAAGGTGGGACTGATCACCAGCCCAACGTTGGTGCATGCATCAGTGTACGGAAACTCCTCTGAAATAAACAGTACATCGTAGAGTCATTTCATGATAACAAAATACAATTAGTAGCTTACCTCTCAATTTCTTCACCATAGCATGGAAACTTTGAAGATCAACATCATATAAAGCAGCTTTTCTTTTAACTAAACTAATATTTTCATATAATTTGGTTTTCAATGAGCTCTGAAAAAAAAAGGATAAACATGAGAATGATTCCTAAATTATAATGTACTGTACGTGTTGTGATAGTGTGTAAAGATTGGTAAACAAAATCCTAGCAAAATATCTATCAGTTCTAATAAAAAATATAGACTAATGTATATATTTTACTGTTTCACCCATTTAAACAGGCAAGGTCCAACCTTCAGCCCCCGGCTTAACTGTTTAATTTGATAGCAATGAGCCAGGCCTAAGCCGGGCATAAAGTTAGACCTCATCTATGCAATTGGGCATGGTCCATACATGGAGTATGAAAATACGTCATCATTAAATTGCATGCAGAATTTGACATGTTGCCTGGCTCGTCTCTAATGGCTTACTAGAGTAAAATGGCTTAAATGCAAGAGCATAAGCAAAAGAAAATATAACTGCTGTGTACATGTGTCTTTATAATGATTCGTTTACCGATTGATAAGTCCTCCTTTATTATTATTTTGTTATTACCCTTTTTTCTAGCAATGGTCTCCGACAGTCCGTTAACGACACAGATCTGGGAGGGAGAGGAGGGGGACCATCAGTAGAGGCCACTGGTTTGACTGGCGAGCCTTTCTTTGATACCGTAGCATAGACAGGCTCCACGTGGGTGCTGACTTCTCTGTTGGGAGCGTTCATGTACTCAAACGGATCATAGACGTCGTAAATACTCGAGCACTGAGACTCCTCATCATCAGCTGTCTGAGCGGCGTCATTCGGAGAATTTATGTGCTGCGTCATTAACGGGTCAAATGCCTCGAGAACACTAACTCTGGTTGGAACATAAGAAGCAGCAGCTGATGGATTTAAATCAATTAAATTACTATTATCTTGTTTACCTAATAATTTTAATATATCTATATTAGAACCATCTGTTATTGCTAACGGTGTTTGAATTTCTGATTCAGAGTGTATTAAAGAATTAGAATTAAATATAGAACGAGGTGGTCTTATAGGAGGAGGAGGAGAGGGGAATTGTGACGGAAACGGTACAACAGCCTGCTGCTGATTGGTTACTGTAACAGAGCTTGTTGCAACGGGTACTATTTTTTGTTGTGAAGATGTAGAAGAAAATTTATGTTCTAACGATGTTCTGACGCTACTAGAGTTAAATTCATCAAACATGCTCTGTTTCTTTTCAACGGGAGATGGACTGTTGAAATTTATGAGATCGCTGCTTGATGCTGCAACTGCTGCTGCTGCGCCCGTGGTGGCACTGTTCCGTCTTACGGTCGCGGGCGGAGGAGCAATGATGCGAGGCTCACGAGGGGCTCCGGTGTTGAAGGAACCCGGACGAGGACGAGACTTGATCTCAAAACGTCCTCGCCTGCTGCCGTGAGCTTCTTCTTGTTGCGACATTCTCCTCTCTGGGGAAATATGATGACTGTCAACAAGGTCATAACCACAATATAAAAGTGTGGATATTATTGTTTGCATCAAGTAATGAAATATGCAGTGGTACTGTATGACCAAAGTAAACAACACTACAGTACCGGTATGCATACTGATTTGCTTTTTAAGTTTTAAGCTTATAATAAAAAAAAAGAATCAAGAATGTGGTAGAAGACTAATGTGCTGTAGTTATGAGCAAATAAATGATACAGCCAATTAGTTGGTACATACTGGTACAGTAGTGTGAATTTTGTAGTGCAACTAATTATTATTGTGCTGTCACGTCACGGTATTAATTTGTAACCTGCATTGCTTTTTATGTGAAGTTGTTCCCTAGTTTCAGTATATTTATATATGTGCAGTACAGTATGCATATGCATAGTAATGTAAAAATAATCTGTGCTAGAAACCCCATTTAAGGAGCGCCAAAAGTACATACTGTACTGTACATTATTAATTGCAATTTGTAGTAAAAGGGCGTGACCGATAAAATTGTTGTTGGAGAAACAATGCATATATGTACTATGCTCACTAAATAAGGAGGTATGTACATTTTAAGACAGCAATTATATTCTCAAAACACTTCCTTAATTGAGCAACTCTACACTGCAGTGTGTATGCATACATACTGTGCACTTCTTAAATTTGCCCTAAAACAGTATCGCTATGAAACAAACCTTCAATCTGACTAGGTCTTCGTTCTTGAGACTTATGCCGTTCTAATTCTAATTTTTGAAGACGAAATTTTTCAAGAGCTAGGCTCTCTAAACTTAGAGCTCTTGCTCTTTCTAAATCTTCTTCATATTGACGATCAAAATCAGATGGTTGGGAAGACTTTGAAGCGTGATGAGCCATCTTGAATAAAAGATTAGTTATCTTAGTATTTTCATGAATATTTTACTTGATAGTCAAACATTTACCTTTGATTTTTCAGAGAAGTGAAGGGCTCAGGTGATGCATAAAATCAGAATTAAATTTTCTAGTGTGATCAATCACCTGATCGCCTTCGTAGTGTCTACAGGTTAATTACAACCTTCAGCTACATCACTAGGGCACTTATGAATGCTGCACTTAAGTAACATGTTTACTTTATTATAATTTACATAATGTCATGCAAATAACTCGAAATGTTGCTTCAGAATAAACAATTTATGCATATGTTGTTGTGTCAGTTTTCTATGGACACCGCACCCGCAACACTCGCAACAGATGTCATTCTAATTTCTCATTCTTACACAAGATGGGGACTCCGTACACATTGGTACAAATCCACAGGTTGTAAGCGGAAGATTTTAAATTATGATTCGAGCTGCAGAAACAAAGATTTCATCGATCAGCATCCAACACATCAAAGACCGATGAAAATAACTGCATTAAGGTAGAGATAACGTCGAACCGCTGTTCGACGTAATCCCCTTTGATTAACATGTAAACCTTAGCAAATTGACAATAATTCTGAAATTTTTTTGAGAGGCAGATATTAGTGCCTAAAAGCCATATAGCAAAAGTTTCAAAAACATTTAACGAGCCGATTTTTTTAAATTAATTTTTTAGTTTGGCTCTCCATGGGAAAGCCCTATGCTGAAAATTAAAAAAAATAATTTAAAAAAATCGGCTCGTTAAATCGTTTTTAAATTTTTTCTATGGCTTTTAGGCACTATAATATCTGCCTCTCAAAAAAATTTCAGAATTTTTGTCAATTTGCTAAGGTTTACATGTTAATCAAATGGCATTACGTCGATCAGCTGTTCGGCATTATTATATCTCTACCTTAAATCTTTTCTAAAACGAAGCTGAAAATTTACTGCACGATAATAATTTATTTACATAAAGTTATAAAATGATTAAATGAAATGCGGGAGTCGCGGGCAATTAAAATCTTTAGACAGCATTTTTTTTTTTTTTTTTTTACAATTAAGGATTTAAGGAAACACCCCTATATATATTATATATAATTATATAAGCTTAAAAGTTTGAGGCGGGGTAATATAATATAGGGATTAATAATGCATATATTATTATTATTATATAATATTGTATTTATTATGTACACAAGTTATTCTAATACCTCAAGCTCGCGATCCCACATCATGTAACATGCATGCATGCGCACCAGCCGGCCTATATATATATATATATATATATATATATATATATATATATATATATATATATATATATATATATATATATATATATTAATTATTGTACCCTCTTTTATATAGCTTGATCGCCCTTCAAAAATATACATTATAACACCACATTCGATCTATAAGCCTAGCTTCCAGTCGGAAGTTCTATGTATATGCACCATTCTCCGGGGACTTATATAATTCTCACCCAAAAAGAAAAATGAAAGCATGCAATAGACCACTTGCAAAACTATATGTTTTAGCAAAACGTAAACAAACTCATTCACCCAGGTATTGTTGGTTGTTGATTATGTGTATTTTTTTTTTTTTTTTCCAATACATTGGACCTTATGGGAAATTTACGATTTTCACATACAGATTTCAATGCATTACATACGTATAATTTTAAAAATAAATATATCACCGGAATCTGCAGTTCTTGGCCATTTATAATATTGAAAATTGCATTGGAAGACGGTTTCTTTATTTCAATATAGTAAATTTAGTATGATACCAAATCAGCCAATTGCATGGGGTAAGATACGTAACCAGGCAAGCTTCAGATTGTTTATTATTGCAACAGTTAAAATCAACAAACTGGAGTTTGCCTAGTTACGTATCTTACCCCATGCAATTGGCTGATTTGGTGTCATACTAAATTTACTATATTGAAATAAAGAAACCATCTTCCAATAAAATTTTCAATATTATAAATGGCCAAGAACTGCAGATTCCGGTGATATATTTATTTTTAAAATCATACGTATGTCACGTATTGAAATCTGTATGTGAAAAACGTGAATTTCCCATAAGGTCCAATGTATTGGGAAAAAAATACACATAATCAACAACCAACAATACCTGGGTGAATGAGTTTGTTTACGTTTTGCTAAAACATAGTTTTTGCAAGTGGTCTATTAAATTTTTTTTTGCTCTTCCGCGATCTCTGCGGCATGTCATTTAAATTATACATATAAATAATATACAGTATATATGCATTATAATATATATATATATAATTTTATATTTAATAGATTTGACTAGACGCGTTCTCCATTATAATACATTTTACATTTTACACTCTGGATACATAATAATTAACAAAAATATCTATAAGCCAAAACATCGTCTGCATCAGAATTAAAATTAAAAACATGCATGGCATGTTTATATAATTACGTAGAAATCAGCGCTATTCTCCTAACAATAGGAGAGTATAATATAACCCTGATACAAATATTTAACAACCAGAATTAATAATTTTATACAAAAAATTATTAAATGTTTAAAAAGAGTCAACAGTAAATTATATAATACATTACAACATATTCTTACCAAATTTAAGTTATGCAAATTAAACGTATTGTTATATTATTATTATTATTTTTCCAATATTAATTATACAATAATGTCCAGCCAAGATTATATATGTATTACATATAATCTTAACGGCCGGTTCATAATATTTATACGTACATTTTTATTTATTTCTTTTCCAGCTCAAACAGTGAAATTTTGCTTTAATAAATACTTAATTATTATAATTTAATTTCTCAAACCATAATTAACAATATAATTATATTAAAAAAACTTTAAACATCTATCTTCTACCAAAAAATTTAGAATTCACGTTAATTATTGCAATTAAACTGAAATATTTTAATAATTAGAATAAGAAAGAAGAAAAAAAAACACGAGAACAATAGAAAAACAAAATAAAGATGATGAAGAAACCCATGGTTTTATTTCATTTTTTTTTTTCTCCTTAATAATATATTAAACATAAAACAATATAAATATTTGAATAACAAGAATGAATAGAAATAACTTTTTGTAGAGTAAAATTTAAAAAAGTTTATTTTTCTATTCATTCTTGACCTTGTTATTCAAATATTTATCATTTTTTATGTTCAATATTATTAATAAAAGGAGAAATATAAAATAGAAAAATATCATAATCGACATCATCAAGTAAAAACTGCATGTTGGATGATAAAATTAATAATGCAATTTAGAAGTTAAGAAATATTTTACAAATAAGGCATATATAATAATACCCTGAATTATTGAATAAATTATAGAAATTAAGGAAAAACTATATTTTTATTCAATTCAAAAAACATATATTCATTAAGGATATATTAATTATTATATGTATGCTTCATTTTCCACATCTCTCCCTCTGCCACCGCTTCAAATATAATTATTGTACATCATGCATGACTAATTGCTTAGTTCGTAAAAAGTGAGTAAAAAACTAAAATTCAAAATCAATCAATAAATCTATGAAATAATATATTGTACATGAAAATAATTACCTAAAAATATTCCATTTGTTCCAACCGTCGACAAGAAAATTCATGCTTGAAACAAAAATAAATAAAAAATAGTCAGATAAAAAAGTAACACATCAAGAATTAAGCAAGCAAATATTATATTTCCACTGGCTGCACTTGCAGAAATTAGCCTGTGGCTTAATTACTTGCAATGTTTTAAGAGAAATATAACACGTTCTTAATTCGGCACCCATCAAAATGCTCAAACACTATTTATAAACTGGTATCATTTTGTGCATTCATTTGAATCGTTCAGTTTAATAAGGGGAGGCTATATTTGCATACTCGCGCCTTTTGTTTTAAATGCCAACTTATAATATAAAAATTAAATAACTAATAAAATAATTATATTTAAGGCCGTCCAATATTTCTATATATATACAGTATAATATAATATATTGCACTAAAGAATTGTTATTTTTTTATTAGACATGTTGAATATATAAAAGCTTATAGCGTTCTAGAATTCCTTTCCAGGACGCTATATGATCAGCTGCACATATTTCAAAACGTAAATATAAAAATATTAATTTTCTCACGTTAATTTATTTAATATTTTTTATTCGCATAGTTTATTACAAGAACTATATAGTCGTTGAGTTTATTCGCTATATCATGTTTATAATATTTAAACCCTATATACAGATTACAGATATACAGAAATAATATACAGTATTATTTATGAATTTTTTTGTTTGTCTTTTTGTCTTATTGTTGAAGATTGAAAAAAACAAAAACAATAGTAATAATAAAATATATTTTTCTCCCTTATAAGAAATTGTTTTAAAATTCATAAATAGTATTGAATAATCTTTCATATAATTGTTATATTGGTATGATGGTTGTATGAGATGTAGCTTCCTCTATATTATTTATGAATTATTGTTTTATTCCTCTTTTGAATATAATCAGAGGATTTGATAATATTTTATTTAAGGTCTGTCGCTATGCAGCCGGCCACCAGAGGCGCGACGTATGCCTTTTAAAAAATAATTATTGGATGAATTTTGTTCGGCTTCTTCTGCAGAACGATAAATTATATTCCATTTTTGATGATATAATGTTATTCATACATATAATCTTTAGGAAACCTGTTAATATAAATTCGTATCAGTAAGATTTTGATGACTTTATTAGTACGAAAAAATACATCTAATATTTCCCTACTTCCTCACAAGCCATCTTGCTGATTTATTTTCGCCGCAGATGTACCGTACTGTACTGTACATTGTTCCATTGTTGGGGACGAGCGGCCTGCAACTTGCTCGCTAGCGGTCAGGCAGGCGAGGCGGGCCACTTGGCCTGCAGACTTTCACAAGGGTTGGCGCCTTGCGGCTCGCGCGACGCAGATATAATAATATAATCGCGGGCCGTGCTTTTACCTTATCTATGGCCAGGAAAAATAAATACATAAAAATATTGCACCATCAATCAAAATGCAATGAATGCAGCATTTATTAATGTGATATAAATATTATAAATATATTAACATACATTTAATATAAATTTATAAAAAAGTATATATAAATATAAATTATACAAAATATAAAAAAAATAAAACTAAATAACAATGAAAACTTATAAAAAAATTAATCTTATAGGAATATTATGAATCATAATAAAGTATAATGATTTAACTTTTTCATTATTATTCAATAAATTTAATTTCAGTCTCTCCATCAAGTAGATGATCGTCATGAAACACTTGAAAAGTATTTGCTTGAGAGGATACAAAAAAAAAAAGTAAGGATATTATTATAATAATCAAATTCAGATTTCAAATTCATCGTTATATTATAATACAGGTCGAGAATATTTTAATTACTTTTTAAAATATTAAGTTTGGAGGGAGTTTTATCATTAATAGTCCAGTAAAATTAAGTTTTGACCCGGAAATAATTATTAAAGTTTTGAAACTTTCAGGGTCGATGTAGATTTATGTTCTAGATCACATCCCCAAAATCCCCCTGGGGCATTTCCGGTTACCCTTAAAAAATGGCGGCCAAAAAGCACTTTTTTAAAAAATTCGTAATTAAATCCCTAATTAAGCTAGGTTAAAAATTTTAGCAGATAATTAAAGCCAAGAGTTGACATTAACAGGAAAATTAAAAATATTTTAAAATTTTGAAGTAAATCGGTGTTTAATCGGTGATTAATTAATTTTTTATCAAAAGCTCGCGGGTAGATAGTAAAAAAAAGCATAGAAATAATTTTTTTATGAAAAAAAGCTTCAAGTAAGAAACATAGTTTGTGTTTTCTAGTTTTCGAAACTGTCATTAACTTTAATTTACGTTCGTATTTAACGGAGATATGAGCGGATGAAGAAGAGCGCGCGTGGTCGCTCCGACGTTCAAACGACAATACAGCTGCCCGCTATGCACGCATTTATAGGCTTGCGCGCTCTCTTGTCGCCGGCTTTACTTCTGTCGTGCAAATATTAAATGAAGTATGGGGGTAGTAAAACCCAATTTACCCCCTCCCCCCCCCCCCGAAATCTGTATGATATGGATTTTGAGAATTTCAGGATATTATATATTTATATATAAGAATAATATAGAAAGATCATGATATAGAATCCATATATTATAGATAATGAAAGACATGTTATGGCATTTTGTAAACAATAAATTTATAATTTTTGTGGGAAGGTATGGCGTAATGCGTTTAACTGGGATTCGTCAGATCACCGAAGTTAAGCAACGCTGTGCGTGGTTGCTAGTTGGATTGGTGACCATTGTATTTTCAACAGAAATCACGTTTCTCACCCAGGGGTAAATCATTGCGCTTTTCTACCCACCATATATGGTTCCCCTGCATGGTTTTGTACCATTGAACTTCGGTCCATTGACAGAAGCTGTAGCGTCTATTGTAGTTGAGATTTCCACGTTTCCCTCAATCGTATGTAGGCAAATTAATGCTGGGATGGAATGTATGGCCGGGGTAATCCCCGTTCTATACAGAAGACTCCGCGAAACGTTTACGAATGAGCACTTTTTAGTTTTTAGTGAGTGAACTGCTCATCAATCTTTTTCATTTGCCACATGGGCTGTTTTACGGAAATTTTGAGTATAATGTATAATATATGTACAATTATGTTATAGTATTGTAAAGTTCCCATCACGAGGAAATGAAATAAAACGCTCAAGTTGGAGTTTTGGAAGGTCTAGCTGGGCCGGGTTTCAAACTCACATTTGTTATATTATAGTGATCGAAGTAATAGTATATAATTAACATTAGGAATTAAAAGTATCCAATTATGGTTTGATACAGGAAAGAAATATAATCTATAACATGCGAAAATTTATAATAAAGAGTAAGAAGTTTAGTTGTACGTATGCAAAAATGTATACATTCTTATTGACTCTGTACTCGCATAATAAGAGATGCACATAATGATAAACATTATTCTCAATGTTATATATTCTTAGATTCTTACTATATAAATTTACTGTTTATAGGACCTGCAGGTTATAATCCTGGAAAATCAACTACTATACGAGAACTTTGCGTTCAATATGCTTATGCATAATGTTGTGTACATTATTTAACAAAATTGTCTTGAAAATTTAATTTCAATATATTTTTCTCAACTGTTACAGTAAAATAATTTGCAAATATAACGTATAAGTGAAAATAATAATATTTTGATTAATAAATGGGGATATACACAGTACAATAATATAATATATAATTATACATTTCTTGTAAAATTAATTTAATTATTAAATATTTGGTTCTTTTGTAGTCCACTAAAAAATATTAATTTAAAACAAATAAATATATAATATTTATTAATTTTTATACTCTAAATTTGATTGAATCTGGAGTTAAAAATTTAATAACTTACATTATTTATTTAATTTCATAAGTCAATTTCATTTTATATAAAGTAATTATACGTTTACATATTGCATGCAATTCTCAGAAAAGTTAAAATGCAAATTATTTTACTGTAACAGTTGAGAAAAATATATTGAAATTAAATTTTCAAGACAATTTTGTTAAATAATGTACACAACATTATGCATACGCATATTGAACGCAAAGTTCTCGTATAGTAGTTGATTTTCCAGGATTATAACCTGCAGGTCCTATAAACAGTAAATTTATATAGTAAGAATCTAAGAATATATAACATTGAGAATAATGTTTATCATTATGTGCATCTCTTATTATGCGAGTACAGAGTCAATAAGAATGTATACATTTTTGCATACGTACAACTAAACTTCTTACTCTTTATTATAAATTTTCGCATGTTATAGATTATATTTCTTTCCTGTATCAAACCATAATTGGATACTTTTAATTCCTAATGTTAATTATATACTATTACTTCGATCACTATAATATAACAAATGTGAGTTTGAAACCCGGCCCAGCTAGACCTTCCAAAACTCCAACTTGAGCGTTTTATTTCATTTCCTCGTGATGGGAACTTTACAATACTATAACATAATTGTACATATATTATACATTATACTCAAAATTTCCGTAAAACAGCCCATGTGGCAAATGAAAAAGATTGATGAGCAGTTCACTCACTAAAAACTAAAAAGTGCTCATTCGTAAACGTTTCGCGGAGTCTTCTGTATAGAACGGGGATTACCCCGGCCATACATTCCATCCCAGCATTAATTTGCCTATATACGATTGAGGGAAACGTGGAAATCTCAACTACAATAGACGCTACAGCTTCTGTCAATGGACCGAAGTTCAATGGTACAAAACCATGCAGGGGAACCATATATGGTGGGTAGAAAAGCGCTCTTCTTCATCCGCTCATATCTCCGTTAAATACGAACGTAAATTAAAGTTAATGACAGTTTCGAAAACTAGAAAACACAAACTATGTTTCTTACTTGAAGCTTTTTTTCATAAAAAAATTATTTCTATGCTTTTTTTTACTATCTACCCGCGAGCTTTTGATAAAAAATTAATTAATCACCGATTAAACACCGATTTACTTCAAAATTTTAAAATATTTTTAATTTTCCTGTTAATGTCAACTCTTGGCTTTAATTATCTGCTAAAATTTTTAACCTAGCTTAATTAGGGATTTAATTACGAATTTTTTAAAAAAGTGCTTTTTGGCCGCCATTTTTTAAGGGTAACCGGAAATGCCCCAGGGGGATTTTGGGGATGTGATCTAGAACATAAATCTACATCGACCCTGAAAGTTTCAAAACTTTAATAATTATTTCCGGGTCAACATAGGATTTTAACTTAGTTTAACTGGACTATAAAACCACACAAAAAAAATGTATATAATATAATATATAAATATTTAAAAAAATATATCATAATAATTTTAATAAAAAAAATGTGCCTTGAAAATTAACTATTATTAAAAAAAATTTGATCAATTTACGCGTACAGTAACGCATTCAGCACGTAACGCCTGCTCTTTTTTTCCCTTCTCCCCATCCTCCCCCGGTCCTCTCCGGACCCAGGAAGGAAGTGAAGAAAAGAAAACTGCAGCTCGCGAGTGCAAGCAGTAGCAGCGCGGGGCAATTGCATATTCTACCTCATGATAGCAGCTTTCGCACTCATGATGTGGTCCACGGACAGGAGCATAATACATTGAATTTCAATGTGAAAAAGTTACTATATATAACAATAAAAAATAGTTTCTTTTTTCTAAACGTCACATTTTTAATTTAATTTATAATTTGACATAATTAAAAATACATCTAAAAAATTAATCCACAGTTAAAAATTCTTTGTTAGTTTGAGCATACTTTAGCATTTCATTCATATTCCATACATTTAATTTTTTTACTCCTTCCAGTAGATAATTTTTTTTTTTTTTTTTTTTTTTATTTCATTTTAAATAAACATGATACATTTCATTTATACAAAAAGACATTTATACCTCAATGAGCTAAAGCTCGAGAAGAGGAATGAAAATTTTGTTTCATCTGGAAAAGAAAAACATGATGACAAAAATATTTCATTACATAATTAACAATAACAATTTAGTTAAAAAAAAAAAGTTGATGTAGCTTATTCATATAAACACTATAAGTTTGGATTATAATATATTAAACAAATAGTCAAAACTAACACAAAATTGATACACAAATTACACATGTTTTAGAAATAGTATTATATTGATTGAAAATTAAAATATTATCAAATCAAATAGTTATTTAGTATACAGATTGTATATTATAATAAGGTTTTATAATTATTAGGCATAATATAATAATGAAGAATATCTACATGTTTGCACATTTCTACTTAGAACAAATTGTTGAGCAATATAGTATTTTTTTACTCTATCTGAGAACATTTTTATTGAAGTTATATTTTTTATGTTATCAGGCAGAGCATTATATAAATGGGTAGCTTTACATAGAATAGAGAATTTACCTAGATTAGTTCTTGTAAAATCAATATGAAAATTATTTGAACGCCTAGTATTGTGGCTATGTACATCACTATTTAGTACTAATGAGAAATTATTTTTGATGAGATTGTTCATAATTTTATACACAAATAGACAAAGATTTTTTGAATTTAAACCTGTAATATTCAGCATGTTTGTTTCAGTGTATTGAAACATTGAAATTGACATGATAAAACTGAAAAAGTATAGCTTGAAAGGATATAAAAAATATAAGATTTTATATGTCCGATTGGTGATTATAGTATCCAGATTCATCCTATATAAAGCCAATAATGTATTTTTTTTTAATTAATTATGTTAGTTTCTTTACCTATATACAAAAAAGCAACAAAACATTTTTCGATACCTATTAATAATTAATTACTACAAATTAAATTTATTTAAAAAAATAATTCATAATAATAACAGAGAATGCTGTGTACAAAACACTCTATTACCATATTTCTATTTTCTATTCAATTTACAGTACAATACTTTGGAGTCGACCTCACAATGCACTCGTCACGGCACGCATGGCACGTAAAGGACGCACTCGCAACGGCACGCCTGCCCTCCTTGTTTCTTTCCTTGCCTTCAGCTTTTGCTCTCCAGTAAAATGTTGCATACTTTTAATTGCTATAACTCCATATATAATGAATATTTTAAATAATGAATCGGTAGAAGACACAGGCAAACAACACGTTTAAGCCCTAAGTTCAACAAAAACGCTTAATTTTCTTTATTTTCATTGCTAATGCCGAATAAAAATCACCGAATCCCGTATCTTTTTTACTATAGGCAGGTAGCGACATCTCATTTAATTTCAGTTGCATTTTTTCATAGCGACAGACCTTAAATGTATAATAAACTAATATTGTACGTAGTTAATCTAAATAAGATAGTTATTTGTAGTAAATGGAATAATATTTTGCTAAAATTTTGAAGAACACCTTATTGTAAAAATTTGCACCAGCAAATGAGATTATTAAATTAATCTCTGCTGGACAATAATTGTAAATATATAAATAAATAAAAAAAAAAGATTCCATGATAATTATATATTATAGTCATCAAGCATGCATGCATGCAGGATAGAAACTTTTGCACCATGATAGATTCTTCATATATTGGTCCAATGAAGACTGTATGCTTGATGCTTGTACTGTATACGTATAATAATAATGAAAATAAGAAATAATATGATAATATTAATTATTAATGATAATTCAATAATTAAAAAATTGTAAAGACTGGAAAAAGTAGACAATTAGTTGGTTCTTAAAATACTGGACATATAATAATTATATGAATATTTATAATACATGAACTAAAAAAAAAAATAAGATAATTCATTTCTAATAAATAAAAAAATATATTAAATATAAGAAAGGAATATATTTATGTCTTTGATATTTTGTTTAGTCCATTATACATAAATTTTTAAAAAATGTTATTTTTAAAATATCAGAAGAGGAAGTTTATAATAATTTAACTTTTAATAGTTCTTGATGATTGGGTTTAAAGAGGAAGGTATATAATAAATATATAATCTTAGCTCGATATTTTATACACAGCCCGTAATCCTTCGACACTAACTCAAATTTTCTCCTCTCAATTTTTTTGCCCGGCCCATCTGTGCAAACACAATGTAGCAGGATGTTTAGGTGTGCGGGGCATGCGACACCCGTGACGTCACGAGGCTGCCTCAACACAGGTGCACCCTCAGCCAGGGCTCCAAGATTCACCCGCGATCTCGTCTCGGGACGTTTTAAGCAATTCTCAGGCCCTTCCGAGCATTTTCATGTAGTTTATTTGTGTGTCTCTTCTCAACCCTGATCTGTACTTTTTTGTACCTGTCATCTTAAGGATACTTTTTTTTTTATTATTAATTGTTGTCATATTTAAAATTAGTGTAGGTGAAATAATACTTTTTGCACGGCCACGATGGTGAATTTTCTTGTTTGTATTTTTTAATAGTAAATTCGTATTTTTGCATTTTGTCTATTATAGAGAAAATTAGTATTAATAAATTTATCATGATTATTATGTTATAAATTATGATAAAACAACACCTCTTGTGCAAAAAAATAAAATTTGTGCTGAAACTTCATACAGTGGCATTGTATAGGAACAATAAATATTGCTATAAAAGCAATTAATTTATATATTTTTATACAATATATGCTCAATTTATTATTTTTCGGAATCATTATTTAGAAAAAAATGTTTACAGATTTCATCGCATGGACTTGATCGAAAATTCATGCCATCGCTAATTTAAGTGCTATTTATTAAATAAGTTAAATCAAATATTAATATTTATACAAACTTATTTTGTATAATCCTTACAATATTGCCTAACTTAATTGATTGTATCCTTGCCATCTTTTTCTTTTTTTTAACGCCATTAAAATACGTTATAACGTTAAAATTGCATGTAAATTTGATTATTTTAATCACTTGGTTAATTGGACATGCAATTAATGAACTGATTATTTTGCAATCTAATTCTCTTTTTGAAAATGTTTTTACCTATTAGATTTTCCTAAACATTGGTATACATGATTACATGCATATTTATATAAATATTAGCATTGAAAAACGTTAAAGATAAATCTATAATTATTGTAGTAATTAAATTTTAAAGGTAAAATTTCCTAGTTTCTAAATTTTGCTTTAAGTCATAAAAAAGTAGCCTTCTGGTCTCACAAAGCTTTAGTACACACAGTTTATAGTTTATTTACTTGAGAATTTAATTTTCCGCTGAGGCTGCTGCTGCTTATACGTTTGAAGTCGCGTGCCACACACAGACGCAAGAAGGCATCTGCTCGCGACTATAAAACTCCGCGTGGCTGCTATACAGTAACTTCCGTTATTAGGGTTTCACATAGAAAAATGTTTAAAGCAAGACTGGTTTTATTGAGTTCTCATCATGTACATTGGTTAGTGATGTGGCGCAGGGGTCACACTTCGGCCCACCCTGCTGGAACCTTGTTCTTGCTGTCGACCGAGGCGCGGAGAGAAGGGTAGACCGTTCCCTCGGCCAAGGCGAGGGGAGAAGGGTGGAGAACGGAGCTGGGACACCGCGTCCTGAAGCTCGCGACCCAGTCGAGGGGTGAACGTCAGGGTCTGTCGCTTGCCGCCAGGGTAATCTGAGGGACATAATATTATGTGAGAGATTGTACTAAAATTATTACCTGCATAATTAAAGTTTATAACGACCATCAGGCATTCAAACGACCTTGATTACTATGGGGGGCATTCACAAAGCACTTTAACCCAAACTTTAGCCCCAAGTTTTATCCCTGGTACTAAACATGGTGCTAAACCAGGGGCTAACCATGTGTAGCTCCTAGCTTAGCACCAGGGATAAAACTTGGGGCTAAAGTTGGGGTTAAAGTGCTTTGCCATGTGAATGCCCCCCTATGATTTTAAGGTGAAATTGAAATTAAAAAAAAAAAAAAAACTTGCTAATACTGCAAATTTTGTATGAAATTATATATTCAAATCAAGCAAAAAAAAAAAAAAAAAAAAAAAGTCTAGTTAATTCCAGCGTCGTTATTTTTATAATCTGCGTCTTCGATATTTCAAATTGCATTTCAAACAAAGATTCAATCAAATATTAGTTTATGGCGTATTTTTTTCCTTTTAAATGTTACAAAAAAGTTCTGCTATAGAGATGTTATACATTAATTCAAGCTGTCTTATATTATATAGCTACATGTTACAGTGTTTATATCCTACATGATTGCTTTCAATTTTACTATATATATAGTGAGAGTAATAAAATAGCTTATAGGAAAATTTATACTTTCATTTCACAAACACGCCACTGCTGCGTGGGTGTTCTACTCTGTAAAATGAACCATCTGTACTTTTGAGAGATTGAGGGAGTGCTAACTGTACACCGTCTGTACCTTTGAGCGCAATGAGGGCCCAGGGCGCTTCTCTGAGCAGCTCGACGAGCGCCTCGGCCCTCACAGCTTCCTCCTCAGCGCTCATGTCCATCATTTCCTCGGGCGGCGAGCGGCGGCGGCGGCCCAACCGGGGCCCGAACCAGAGACTGTTCATCTCTGCCGCGCTGGCATCTCCTCGCTTGCCCATCGGTCCCCCCGCCCCCTCTTCCAGAGCCTCCTCGAGGATGGCAGCCTCGTCCAGCAACAGTTGAGCCGGCAACCGCGCGCCTGTAACAGCCGCCTGGTCAGACATGCGTGGACCCCCGGGACAGGCGGGGACCAGGGGAAAAAACGGGAGGGGTCAACGTAAAAAAAAAAAAATAATAATAATGTTTGATCCAAGGAGGATGGGGACTTTATTTCATTCCACTTTTTTAAGAACAATTAACACTGTGCCATCATGAAAAAATAATAACTTCATAAAAAATTGTTTAAAACAGCTTTAACATTTTATTTTTTTATAATTAATTTATTTCGTCGTTTTAAAATTTATTTTAGAATAACTAAAACCTTGTTTTTAAAAAAATGAAGTAACTGATAGGCAAATATTTTTAAATCTCAAAACTCAGAAGAATTATGTTATAAGCATTTATTATATAAAATTAATTCATTATTAATTTCACAATTAAATAATGTAATTATTATAACTGTCCAGAAAAGTACACCGAATCATCAAAACTTAAAGTAAAATAAATTTCAATCCAAATTTCTGCCACCCACTGCTTGTGACAAAACGCTCACCTTTGCTACTATTTTCCCCTCAGTTTGATCACCACATCAGCACTTACCGTGTCCACACGAGGCGTCTAGTAGCGCAGCGGTGACAAGGAGGGCCAGGAGAACTCCGGGTTGACTCAAGTAGTCCCTCTTAGAAGAGAAGTTCATGTTAGCTGATGTGATGCTGCAGGCAGAATGTGTCGTCTGATCGAGACCCGGTGCTTATATCTGGACAAAGGCACCACAGGGTGCAGTCCCCAGCCGCGCGCGAGATTGCAACCCGTCTGACAAATGAACTGCAGGCTAATCCTCAGCAGTCAAAGAGGGCTTAGTGACTCCCACACCTTGACGTGTGTGCATGGACCAAATAAAAAGAATGAAGCTAGATTACCATGTAACGTGATTCTTTTTACGGAATTATAATGTTATATTGAATGTAAGCTGCTCTGTATAAGATTTATTAACAATTTTATTTAGATGTTCCCCGTTATGGAATTGACGACATGTTGTATATGTGCAAATAAAATTATTAAATCAGTATTTTATACTTATCGTCGGTTAAAAATATACAAATAGAAATTTTCGATTTTTTTTTTTTTTTTTTTTTTTTTTTTATTATTATTATATATTTATAATATAAGATTTCTACCCTCCATTACTACGCTTGTCTCATAATTTAATTGCATGATAAATTATGATAATGCTGAGCAACTTTTAAATGTTTATAATTATCTCCAATTCTGAGGAGATGATAATTAAAATATGATTGTAAACAAATTATTAAAATTACTGTGGTTCATCATGCACCTTAACATGTATTATAAAAACATTGAACAATGTTTGTTTTAGAAACATTGCACGTAAACTTTGATTTTATTATTTGCATTACAGTAGTACATATACAGTGGAAGTGCACTTTCTTTTTTTTTAAATTTAATTTGAACCAAAAAATAAATACATTATAAACTGGAAAAATTTGTAATGAAATTATCAATAGCAAAGCATGATTAAATAAAGTGTAACATATTTATAAATGGTTTACACTGAAATTTCTAATATAAAATTTCTAATACATTTTATATGAAGATAATACATTGCAAGAGTAAGTTTTCTTTTATATATAATTATGCAGATGGTAATGACTCATTCAATTTGTTGATCGTTCGTTTTAAAAAAAAAAAAAGTAAAGAAAAGAAAAAGTAAACACCGTAAAAACGATAATTTGAATGAATGAAGCATCTTCTCTTGTAGAGGAACGTGTTAGGAGATAGACGGAGCAGCAAAGTAACAGATCTTGGGGGTTAACTTGTTTATTATTCTTGAAGCACGGGGTGGAGGTGCCTCCGGGCCGCGATGATGCACGAACACGCCCTAGCTGCAGCAAGCGATAATTTACTTCAGAGCAAACAAACGATACTACCTCACCTGCTCCTCGCCCACGTCTGCATCAGCCGAGGAAATTGGGGATTAATGGACCATGTAAACATCTTTAATTAAAGTATCGTTCATCAACAATTTTACAAGCGAAGATTATTTGGTATGATTTAGTCATGGAATTTTAAAATAATTTAATTTATTTTATAATATTTTAATTTTTCTATATTATAGTTACACTTTCATATTGACAAAGCTTATTATAGGATTATAATAAGGAATCATAATTTGGTAGATTAAAATTAATATATAATTATTACGGTTTAATATTATAAATATATACCATGTCATTGTAAAGCTAGATAGGTTAACAAAGTACGCGATGAGAATAAAAAAAATTAAAAGCCCTATATGTAAGGTACTAATTAAAATTAAAAGAAAAAACATATATTCATTTAATTAATAATATAATAATTTTTTATTACATTCTGTTTTTAACACTGTATACAATATTTATAGTATTAAATTCGCAGAGATAATGAATTAATTTTCTACATACACATGATATACCTAATAGTCGACCTACCCTTCCCCAATGCATGTCTGTTTTTTTTTATGGGACGTCTAGATTTGAAAGATTTAAAATTGAATTATTTGTGCTCCATTTCACCCCCCCCTTTAAAGATAAAACTTTCTTGAAATATGAGATATTCACTTAAATTTTTTTAAATGGTCTTACATATATAGTATCATAATGCAGTCCAGCCTTTTAGTTATATTATAAAGTATTTTACGTCGTTCGGCGCCAGTTAGTGCAGGACCAAAGTGATCTCCATTAAGACAGTCTCAAATACAACACGTTTTATCTTTAGGTTTTCTTTCACATATGACGTCGTGCCTTACTCATTCTAAGGCGGAGGGGAGGGAGGGTGGGAGATATTTATGAGTTATGAGAGTTTAATGTGAAGGGACGATGTACTACGGCGTGGGAGCAAGCAAGCAAGCAAGAAGCGCTTGGCCACTCTCTAAATCAGGACATGCAGCAAGTCAGTCAGTCAAGTCTAGGCCGATCTCTCTCTCCTCTCTCTCTCTTCTCTCTCTCTTTCTGTTGCGCTTGTGCGTCTCATTTCACACCCAAGAGGTACAATAAATCAGCCCCTACCCCCTCCTGTGAAAATTCTCTCCCTCTCTCTCTTCAACCCCTGCCTGCCTGAACCACCAGCACCCTTGAGCAAGGGATGCTGTATAAAAAAATATACATGACCTAGTCTATACACCGTACTGTTACATGATATGTTTTGCTAAAAATGTCATACTAAAAACTTTTACTCTAAACTTTGTAGGCCTAAAAAGTTATGCTTATGTATTATATGAAAAAATGTTATTATTTTTTTTTGTTCATTTTTTTAAAAACAATTTCCACGGTTCGAGAACATAAAAACTGTTTACTTTTTTTGATGAAAAATTGGTTACATTTCTCTCGTTCGGAGTCTCGCTCGTTTCCTGTTGCAGTTTCATTTTTGTATAAAAACGCGGTTAGTCTGAAGGCCGATGTGAAACAATATAGTATTAATTATCATTTATTTCATTATTTTATATTATGTTACACGTTTGTATAATTATACAATATTATACATTGGAATGTATAACAAATGTAACATTTTTAATGCTTTTTCCCAAATAAAAGCAATAAAAACTATAATAAATGATAAATTACAATACCAGTGATGTATTTAAATTATACTCGGGGTTTTAAATAGGCTGAATTAGATATCCACCTTTAATTTTGTGTTTTACAGATTGGCTAGCTTATACCTGAATGGCTTCATTAAAAATTATATATTTTTATGCCCAGGACTTCGTATATTGTATGCAATATAAAAAATAAATTATTTGCGATATTTTACTTTAGCAGAACATCATTAAAGGACGTTTGTTTGGAAATTTTAAATTAATCGATTTCCTGCATGCATTCAATACTCCAAAGCCAGTCGATCTTTCCTTCTTTACCGTGCACTGATTAATTTGTTTTGACTTAAGATGTACCCACTATAAGTATTGAAAGTGACCAATACAGCACAGAATGCATGGCAACGATAGATCGATTGATGTAAAACCTTCCAGTAAACAAACTGTACGTTCTCTGAAGACTCTATAGCTGCACGGTTGCTCACATGCCGCTGGTGCCTACGTAATGTTAGCTGCAGTGCGTCACGTCAGTTGAGCACTCAGCCTCTCTATAGCAGCTACCCAGAACAGTTTATAGCGTGGAGCTATCTGGAGTGCAATTAGGGCCGCGAGATAACCATGCAGCTGAAGGAAATACCCTGCCGGTCGAGAGAAAAATTCCGGACTCTCAATGCAGAAATAAGCAGCATGAAATATAACCCTCTAGCTGTGAAGTTGCAGTGCTGAACAAATTGCCTAACTTCAGGGCAAGATGATAAAGCCACCTCCCTTTGTAATAAAAATAAATAAATAAATGAATAAATAAATAAATAAATAAATAAATAAATAAATAAATAAATAAATAAATAAATAAATAAATAAATAAATAAATAAATAAATAAATAAATAAATAAATAAATAAATAAATAAATAAATAAATAAATAAATAAATAAATAAATAAATAAATAAATAAATAATATCGGATACTCTTCATCAGAAGGGTTATCTAACATCCTAGGACCCTAGGGCCTTTCCTGATCACCCTCTGTCCCTGTCTATCATAGGTTCTACTATTGAGTAGACAGGTTGAACGTACGAGAAATTCAATAAAAAAAAAAGGCTTAAATTGCGTATAAGATATTATTAATAATAATTTTATCACAAAATCCATAGAAATCTAAGCTTTTATAACATAATGAATTTATAATATATTTATTATTTTATTTATTTATAATTTATCATGGATTTTGGCAATGGATTTAGGTTCTTTAGTTAAATGACTTTGAATTAGATGTAGAATTGTGGAATGGAAAACCTATATACATATTTTTTTATTGCATAAATGAATAGAAATTATGCTACTGTTTTTTTTTTTTTTTTTTTTTTTTTTTTTCAGATTACTTAGAGCCTTGGAAGTATTACTTAAGTTAAAAAGTTGAAGCAAAGTTCAGGTTTTGAACCCACGCCCCTTTTGGTCCCTTTCCTATAATTTTTTTTAAAATAGTTACCGTGGCTATATAAAAAAATCTATAAATTCTACACGGGAAAAAAATCAGAGTATCATAATCAAAAAGTTTATACATTGTAAACAATATAAGATCTCTGTCATAATTTGGTTATACCAGAGATTTTATAAAACGACAAAATAAGTTTTTATTGGGGAAATTCATTTTTCATTGTGTCGATTGAAGTTTATAATTGATAGGTTATATCGACACAGCTAATTTTATGTACTGAAACTTTTTTTTTTTTTTTTTGCATGACTGAGAGTAATTGCGAGGGAATGATAAGCTCAAGGTTACGTTTTGTTATCAATTAATACGTGTACATACGTATAATATTATATTCTGATATATAATATAATCTATGTGGGTACGTATTATCTGCAAACAAAGCAACGCGATCTTATAGTGCTCTGAAAAACATAAAATTAACAATAAAAAAAATTCATGAATTTAATGTGTTTTTTAGTTGGACTCCATCACTTGTAGTTATAGCATAGAATCACCAATTCTTATAAAATTAGCAACAAATTTTGTGATAGATTTTTTTTTTGTTATAAAAATGCAGTTTAATAAACGTAATAAAAAATAATAATTTTATGAGTAAAATCAGTCTCTTTGAATAAATTGTATGTACCCTCAATAAAGATAAATTTTATTTATCCGTTTAAAAAATTTCATAACAAAAATTTAATAGAGTCTTGACCTCAAAATTTTTTATTGCAGAAATGGATAGAGCGTGCAAAGTTATGCTACCCTGATTTTTTTCAGATTTTTTAGAGCCCGGAAACTATTTTTAAAAAATTATTGAAAGTTCTTTTTGTGACGTCACGAGACGCCGCTCCTTAAGAAAAAGATACGACTTGCCGCTGCGTGACGTCACAAAAAGAACTTTCAATAATTTTTTAAAAATAGTTCCCGGGCTCTAAAAAATCTGAAAAAAATCAGGGTAGCATAACTTTGCACGCTCTATCCATTTCTGCAATAAAAAATTTTGATGTCAATACTCTATTTTATTATATTTTTTATTATTAATTAATATTATTAGATATTTTATATGTAAAACCAATAGGGTTATAACCTTGGTTGATCTGTATATTTAAATGACCATAATAAAAAAAAATCTTCAATCTTAAAAGTATTCCCTTCTTCGTCGTGTGTTAGCGTGTGCCTTGTCTGATAAGATAAAAATTAATTAATAAATAATTCAGCGCTCTGCGATGATGCACGCTTATTAATCAGCATTTGACTTTCCAGAAATTAAAAAAATACGATCACTATATTATATAATCTATATATCCTTAAATTCAATTTTCATTTCTTGGGTGCAGTATTTAAAAATGTTCTAATTATATTTGTGTGATTGCGGTTGAAGTATTAATTAACTTAAATATTATGATTTTTTTAATTGAAAGTGTATGCCCATGTATTTTGACCTTATAACTGTATAACGGCCGAAATGGTTACATCAGCTATAGTGCTGCCTTTATTGAACGGCGCATGGTGACTGCATAGTTATACTGAATTAATGTAAACCTTTTCTTTATAAAAGTTAAAAATGAACAAAACATTTAAAATGCAGAATATAATATTAAATATTTTGGAAAAAATCAACTTTATAATACAGGCTACGTAAAATATAATTATATATTAGTTTAACTTTAACAAAAATTAAATTTAATTTAGTTAACTTTTATAGTAGTTAACCTCATGCAATATCTTCTAAATAATGAATATAATATATTTTTTGCGGTGTAAATTTAATGACTAAATTTAGGAAATTTATGTCTGATAAAAGTTAACAAATTTTGATTTTGCTGAAAATTCTGCATGGGCTCACATAACTCTCCACTCTCATCAGTTTATTCTTGCAGTGCGCTCCATCTGTAGCCGAGATTGTAAAACGATCACGTATTGATTGATTCCAAATTTGTATGCGTATAAACAATCTACCTCAATGCCGTTAGTTTAAATTATTTATAATTTGTCAGATCCGCGCGTAATAAATCTATATTGTTAAAAAAAAAATACTAAATCTGTTTGCTTATATATTGTTTTATAATAAAATCTGCATTATTGTGATAAAAATGACTGCATGCATGATTAAATGCATGCATGCATTTTGATTGAATTTTAAATTTCGGAGGAACACGAACATATACAATAATAATTATATTTCATCACGTGAACTGTCAAAGTTCAAAACCGACAAAATTTTACAGGTCTTGCTAGAAATGTTCTCAGCTCTATAATACCCTAATTTATTATTTAATGGAGCATTATATATATTATATATTAATATTCTTTATTATAAACAAAAAAAAAGTATGTAGCCTTAATGACCTTATACAGTTATATATATTAGTTCATATATATAGCCTAGCTTACATAGTTCAGTGCTTATTGATAAAAAACAAACAAACAAATATTGTGAAATTTTTTTAAAGCTGTAGCAAAAGATAATGCTGCATATAAATTTATTTTTTTTAATCTAATTAATTATTAATAATTATCATTTAATTTTTAATAAATAAAAATCTTAAAAAAATTACTTTTTATATTGCAGTCTTATATATTTATACACAGATTTGTAAGCAAAAATAACTTGTCTTCATCTTTTTGTAAAATTCATAAAAATGTCGATATTTTATACAACTTGTTTTATATATTTAGATTTCGAATCTCGCTGTGTAAAATTTATAAACCAGACGAAGTGATTGAGAGACGACCACTTATATGACAGATATTTCTCACAGACAGAAACGTCTCATAAATATACTCCTCGAGGATTTGACTTCGTAAACATAGCTAATGTGATGAAAGTTATTGAAGGAATGGAGTAAAAAAACGAGAATTGGAATTGAATCATTTTATTTTAACAAACATAAATCACATTACAGATAGAAACATTACACAGTAATCTTTATCTAGATATATTTTACATCAATATTTACATACGGTTATACTTTATATATTTCATCAATAATTTTTCTATTTTTCAAGTTATAATTCAATGATAAAAGTTAAATGCTATGTATATAATTCATTACATTACAAAATCAGATTTATATACAGAAAATTTAATTAATAAACGTTTCATTGTTTTATTAATTAACATTATTTCGTTTAGTTTTAATTAATATAAATAATATATCTGAGATAAATAGAGTTTATTTGAAGTTAATTTTGCAGGGTATATAAATGGAAAATTTGGCATTTGCATTATTTAAATATAATATACTGCATGCACTTTGGAATACGAACTTGAATAATAATTTTGATAATAGAAAAAAAGAAATTAAAATAATCAGATAATTTCGTGTAACGATCGATATCTGATTATTATATGAATGGTAATATGCGTAGTAACTTTTTAAATTGCCTTAAATAACTATTAATAAACAATATTTATTTAAAAAATTAATTAAATGAATGCAAAATTAAATTAAATTTATTCATTTTTGTTATCTCGATTTTTGTTAAGAACTGGATTAACATATCGACAATCTGCGTGGAATTTTTATTTTGAATTTTATTTTATCACTGAAAATTAAAATAAATTAGTTCATACATTCTTTTTCACAAATATTTTTTCTGGATTTTGATGTTTCAATTAATATTCCACTCAATGATATCATAAAATAGTTGCATTAATGTAATTGAATTATTTTAATTAATTTATTTGAATCTAATTTAACAATAGTTTTACTAAACAAAGGCATATATTGAGCACTGTTTCAATTATAATAGTTCCCTTAATAATGTGAATTTAGTAAAACGAAACCAAATGAAATTTCTACTGCCATGCACATGCAGAAAATTCAAAGTTTTAAATAATTTATAAACAATTTTAAATAATTAAGAACTGAAATTAAGCAACGTTACATAATATAATTATTTTATAGTGGCTTGAAATAATTCACTGAAAATCTTTTCAAAGATTCTTTTCAATTTCTTTTTGACATTTTTGAGAATTTAATAACAAATATCAAATTGTATTTACATATTAATTTAAAATATTTAATTTGGATTAACTTTTTTTGTTCGATTAGTTAGCAAAACAATTTTCACTGAAATGTCTACGTCACTCGCGATGACGTCACGCCGGTCAGTGGTGATGTCACATATGTCAACGATGACGTCACACAGGTCAGTGGTGACGTCACACAGGTCAATGGTGACGTCACGCAGGTCAGAGTTGAGGTCTGCAATGACGTCACGCTGGTCAGTGGTGACGTCACGCTCACGGCTTGAGCTCGAGGGCCCAGACGTGCTGCGGCCAGCCCGTGCGCCCCTTACTCTTTCGCTCGGCAGCCACCGCCGCGGCCTGCAACATTGCAAAAAATAGTTATCATTAGTCTGTCGTTCCTAGAGCTAGCAAGCACAACAACACGATTCAGATGACATCTTATAAACTACATCACTTCCCATGCATGCCTTGATTGTAATATTTAATATTATGCAAAAATTATTTATTATTGTTATAAAAATTATTGTTTATTACGTTTTGAGTCCTACGCTGCTGGCATTATAAAATCTATATTATTATAAATATAACGCATACTGCATAATAATTATTAATTATACATTTTGAAATATTTATATTTATTGCAATTATTAACTATAAAAAAGCAAAATAATGTATGGCAGTTATCAATAATTATTATTTACTATAATAATAATTAAAGGCAAAGAAAGCCATTGCATGATTATAAAACTTTATAATATTATCCATTCCAACAATTTCTAGAATTTCATTCAAAATTCATTGAAAGTTGGCCTGTTTGTTTTTGGTCACACATGGTTTTTATTTTAATTAATTTTGCACGATTTAATTCCTAATTGTATGTGCAATACAATTAATTTAAAAAATTAAATTATTTGATCATTCTTTTTAAAATCCAAGGGCGTAGACAAAGGGGTTGTTTAATTGTTTATAGTTAATATATATAGGCAGGCTCGGACTGGTCATAAGGCTGGGTGAGGGATCCCTGACTGGCCCCTCAGATTTTTAATAAAGGAGCATGGGAAAAGTGGCCTCAGACCCTCTGAAAAGTGGCCCCTGCTGCCTGTAATGCCTGTATGGCCCTGACTGACCCCTAGCTTCCCACAGTCCGAGCCTGCATGTAGGCTTAAAACCACTTGTGTGTGTGGTTCCCCAGGCTTTGGACATCACTTTAGTTAATTCTTTGATTAAAAGTAGTGGTGTCCGTCCTGACTGAGGTTTTCTACGGTTTCCTCAGGCTCACCTTAGCGAATGCTGGGACGCGTAACAGGCCGTGGTCGCCATCCTTTCCCTACTTCATCCCTACCCACTACCCCGCCGCGAACTGTAAGCTCTTAGGGGTGTATCCCTGTTAAAAAAAATCTCGCATCCTCTTGAGGAAATCAGCATAGAGCAAAATAGATGACAAAAAGTGTTTCCCCTACCCAACACCTTGAAAAAAAAAAAAAAATCTAACAGCACCTCTGAAACCTGAAACCATCATCCCCTTAAAATTTAATTGAATTTTATCGACTTAATTTACTTAATATTTAAAAAAATAAAAGTGATATTTTTAGTGATTTCAATGACCATGCATAATTGTATAGTAATATTCATTTAATAATTTTAGCCATTCAAATTTAATGATTTATTTCAAACTAATTTTGAATTATATTTTGAATATACTGTACAACTGGAAAGCCGGTATTTATACACGATACAATTTTTCTAACAATTGCATACAATTTTTCCAAAAACTCCATGCATTTGTTTGTGTGGAGATGAAATTTTCATGCAAGGAAAAATTGTATGCAAAATTGTATGGTGTAAAGCCGGTATTACACGATACAATTCTGCTTGCAATTTTTCATTGCAACAAAATTTCATCTCCATACAAACAAATGGAGTTGAAGTTTTCTTGCATCAATGTAAGGAAAAATTGTATGCAATAGTTGGAAAAATTGTATCGTGTAAAGCCACTATTACACGATACAATTTTTCTAACTATTGCATACAATTTTTTCTTACAAGAAAAATTGAACCCCATTTATTTGTATGGAGATGGAATTTTCTTGCAAGGAAAACTTGTATGCAAAATTGTATGGTGTAATATAGGCTTAATACCGGCTTTATACAGACTTAAATGTGAAATATCAGACATATATTGTTGCACAGTATACGAAGACTTCCTTGTATATTGTGTCGTATTTCCCCATGCGATATCAGCTATAAGCAGTTCTTATTTCTAGTCGGAGGCGCCGCGATGAGCTCGCGACCGGCATTGTCTGCTCTTCGTCGTCAGCAAACACATGGCCCGCGTGCAATAATCGTAATCAAATTACAGTCCGCCTGCTGCCTGCACGATAAATAACGTCTAATCAGCTTGAGTGTTCCTCGCTCCTCCGCCATTTTATAGCAAGGAAGATGAGAGGAGATGATAGCTCCCGTAAATTGAGTTATATTAAAGAGCCAAGCGTTTTTACTCCCCTAATGTGTGACATTGTTGGCTAAACAATAGAATTTTTATTATCAACTCATCTGTTTATGTGAAACGTCAAGCAGGGCGTTGGTTATAATGTTGTCTATAAGTCTATATTGTGGTTAGTGCGGTTACTATAATATAATCAAATTGTATGTAATTTTATTATTATTATTATTATCTAGATGTGAAGTGAATTGGATTAATATTATTATAAGTTTATAACTTATCAATTGAGAATCTGAATTTATGTAGACATTAAATTTTATTATTTTACAAAATTATTGATGTAATATATTGGGAAAAAAAGTTTTTTTTTTTTTTTTCAGTAAAGAAAATAATATTTTCTGGGTGATAATTGATTAAATAGCAGAGAATAGATATGAATTGATGAATATCATGTTAATCCATGATTTTTCACACTGCGTGAATATTATAAAAATATTTTTAAAAAAATACATTTTATAACATGATTTAATTATTTTAGATTTTTCATCGTCGAAGTTCAAAATCAATCATATATCAATCAATCAACCTCTCAGAAAATTTGCGAATTTTGAAAATCACCTATATTTTTAATGAAAAATCAAATTAAACAAAACGCACGTTAATTGATCAATATATTAAATACCACAATGCAGATTTGCAGATCATGATTGAAAAATGTGAAAATATTAACTTACAAAAATAATAAATTATGTACTTAATGCACATCATCTTATTACATGTAATTCGTTTCAAATAAGTGAAAGTAGTTTACATCAGGCGCGGATCCAGAACCAAATTTCAGGAGGGAGGAGGGTGGGGGAAGGGCTGCCAATATATGTTAAAAAAAATGGGAGTGAGAAAAATGCCAATGTTAAATTCAAAATTTCGGGAGGAGGGGGGCTGCAGCCACCCCCTGGATCCGCGCCTGGCGTATAATTTTATGAATTGCATGACAACATGATGAAATTGGGAAGCTGGATGTAGCAAAGACGTGACAGGATGTCAGCCGAGTAACTGGTGTGACAATGCTGATAATGGCTGCAGATAAAACTTGACATTTGCTCATCTAGGACTCTTCTTCTCCACCGGGAATTGACCGATTAATTACATAACTTGATAATGTTCAGTTATCGTGTATGCAGATATGTCACAATAATATTTACATAAATAAATATGTCGCAAAAAGGAAATAAAAGTATTCGAAAAGCAATAAAATATTATGAACTATTAATTTTTAAAGGGCTACTATTTAAAATTATATTATAGCCTCAACTTAATTAAAGCACGCCAAAAAATGAATATAAATTTCTATATAATACTAAATATTCATTTTCGCAATTAATTTAACAAAAATATAATACATATCAGTAATATGTATATTATAATTGGGTGCGATTTACGAAGCAGTTAGTCATCGTGCAGGTTTCTAACCACGTTTAGCTTAACCACGTTTAACTATATATACCTGTTTTACGTGTTAAACCACTTACGTAAGCGTGGTAAAGCTATAAAACGTGGTTAGAAACCTGGCTAACTGCTTCGTGAATCGCGCCCAATAAATTATCCAATAAATTATTTATAAAGTAAATTTAAATTCAAAGAATTTAGCGTACATATATAGGTTTTAGCCTGGAAATTCTTAGTAACTATAATAGGTAATATTCTAAAATGCTCAATTTTTTAAAAAAATTCTGTATCATGAACTCCATATTAATAGTAACTCAATACATAACATACGAGGGTTTGCTTCGATATATCAAGTAACGTTCGATTGCAAAAAAGCTGTATATATAATACACATTTATTAAATTTATATTATATAAATGTAAAAACTTACTTCCTTTGTTATGGTTGTTATAGTAAATAATGTAAATATAGGAACGTAGTCAACAAAATACAATCAGCTGTATGTTAATTGTTGGTCTCAAATCTATTTGCGTTTCCGCGTGATTCTTGGAATTATTATACAAAGTGGAAGTTGATTTAGTTGATAAAATAAAAAGAAACTTAACTGCTTCATTTCTTATAAATTTAATGATGTTGTATACAGGGGTTAGTTGTTGCATATATAACTATATAATATGTTTGAAATACTTAGACGAAGAAATTTAATTATTTTTATTATTATATTAATTTGTATGTATTTTTTATATGTTATTTTAAATAAGTAATTTGAAGAGCATTAATTAAAAAATTGCTTTATTTTTTAAATGGAGTATTGAGTTTTTTTTATACTTAATGGGGTACCGACCTCAATTTCTTTTGTTGCAAAAATGGATAGAGGGTGCAAAAATATGCTACTCTGAATTTTTTCAGATTTTTCTGAGACCAGGAAGTATTTTTAAAAAATTATTGAAAGTCCGTTTTATGACGTCACGGGCGTTAATGTCCTATCCTTTTCTTAAGGAGAGGTGCCTCGTGACGTCATCAAAATGGAGTTTCAATAATTTTTTAAAAATACTTCCTGCGCGGTCTCAGAAAAATCTGAAAAAATTCAGAGTAGCATATTTTTTGCACCCTCTATCCATTTCTGCAATAAAAAATTTTGAGGTCGGTACTCCATTGTATCCTACTCATGTTGTGAAAAACGAAAAACCACGAAAAACGTAACGTGTATTTTCATAATGAAATCCTTTGAACTGAATTGAAAAAAAAAAAAAAAAAAAAATTATTGGCACATTGACATCGCACATCACGGCAGTTGTTGTCCATACCAAAAACTGTGATATGATGTTTATGTTTTATTATCAACTGAGCGGAAGTTGTTCTTGGCTTTATCATGTAATTTATATTTAGCATAATTATCCTGATGATTGCATCATGTATTTTAAGATAATTAATGTTCTGATATACGTTTTTTTTTTTTTTTTTTTTTTGAAAAAATATAATAAAATTTTTAAAAAATTGTCCATTTTACAGTGCACAAATATAAATATTTAAAAAAAAAATATGTTTCACTTTACTAAATAAAAGAGTTTTAAAAAAGATTAAAAGGTGCATGTGACCATTAATTAATTTAAATAAATGTTGACGTCGGACGTAGATGTAATTTTAATCCAATCCCGAGTTAAAATAAATAGCATATTTTATTTGCTTTTTAGCTCTCTCCTATCAGTCTAATTCTCTCTTATTTTGCACCATTTTAGAGGGAAAAAGAGGGGGGAAAAAAAGAGATTACGTATTTTTTCATCTTTTTGAGTATGTAAAAAATATTGTTTCCATTTCATCCTCTCCTCACTTTGAACGAAGAGAAAATAAGATGTATTTTAGAGGTAAAAAGATTAGGTTTAGACGTGTTGAAGACTTAATTTTTCAACTAGGAAATATTTTTCGAAATTTTTAATACAAGCAATAATTTAAGAGAGAGAGAGAGAGAGAGAGAGAGAGAGAGAGAGAGAGAGAGAGAGAGAGAGAGAGAGAGAGAGAGAGAGAGAGAGAGAGAGAGAGAGAGAGAAAATCTACTGCTTGTCAACAATAATTTGGCATTATTCCATTCAATAATTTAATAATTCTATTTATTTGTTCATTATTATTATAAATTATAATAGTATAAGTTGTCTGTGTACGTGTCTATATCTATATTAACACTCGATCTAACTTAACATATTTTATTTACGCTTTTTTTAATTAAATTTAATTAATTTAATTATATATATAATATATATATTTTTAATATAATTGCTATTTTATGAAATCTTTGCTATTTTACTATTTTAAATATAAATGTCATTTTATGTATTGTAAAAATTTATAAAAATTAAACAGTAAAAATGTCTCATAAATAAATGTTATAAAACTTATAAATAACAATCAAACGTTCCCCGCTTTCGCTTATAATTACGAGTTCTATATTATATATGTAATATAATTCTTTTGTAATATTATATTTGTGTTATTTCTGTATAAACAAGTTTAAAAAAATCACAATTTGTTACTTTTAGTACACATTTATAATTATTATCTGGTAGCGAGTTTTAGAAAAACAACAGAAACAGCAAAAAAACACAACAAAAAAAAAACAACAACATAAATTTGATATCCTTACTAATTGTAAGCCTATACATTGCCTAATTACACAAAAAAAATAAAATTTTCTAAGTGCCATATTTCATTGACAATTTTTTACTTGATTAAAATAATTATTATAAATATCAATAAAATAGTACATCATTATATAAATTATCATTTATTAAGATATTTTTAATTTCCATTATAGAAAATATTTAATGTAATTTGTAATACATTCATTGTTTATTCGCCGGTGTTGAACTAATGAAAACTGTCACCTCAGCACGAAATAAACGTTCAAATATCAGTTTTTTTTTTTTTTATAATGTTTTTTTTACAATACCATCGGTATACCTCTCATTAAAATCACCTGATAAAACACGTGTAATATGAGACATTTGGAGGTGGGGTTACTCACCAGTTCACTGCAGCGTCTGGCGTGCTCCGCGGCTGCCACTGCTTGCTCGTCCACATGTCCAGGGTGTCCGGAATGACGAGCATTACACACGACGGAGGTTGACCGCTTGGGTTGTAGGTCTGCACGGAATCCTCCCCCTGAACTGGCCGCGTCCTCATCCGCAAGGACCCCCATCAGGTAGGCTATATACGAGGTGGCTAACCTCAGGGTCTTAATCTTGGACAACTTGGTATCAGATGGAACATTTGGAATACAATCACGCAAATCCGCAAAAGCATTATTAATGCTTTGCGTGCGCCTACGTTCCTTCTTATTCGCCGTTGTGCGTCGTTTGGTTACCCTTACAAAAGTCTGCACCGGTTGGTGCTGATGATCTTGTAAAGATGTAGGTATGGTATAATCTGCGGCAATCAAAGGTGGTTGATACTCGTCACAAGGTGAAACAGAACGACCGCTGCTACCAGGAGATTCAGACCAAGAACTTCCAAGGTAGTAAGACTGAGGAGGGTCGTGAGGAGATACGTAAGGGTGGTGTAGTGCAGGGTGTCGGTAGTAGAAGAGTGAAGAGGCTGATGATGGCTCCTGATGACTGCTACCCACCGAGGAGGTGTACGCCGAGTTGCTGGACCCCACGAGGCTCATCGCCCACTTAATTCGTTCTCCTTGTCTGGTCGCACACAATCTAACCAGCAGGCCAAGACGGGCGGGTCTTCCAGCATTACACTCTCACAGGGATGTGCGCCTGCGCTTGACTAAGGGCGGACCTCAATTCTGACACGCCCATTAATCTTGGGTACTTTTTAACCAATCGTGTAATAGTAACAGGTGTATTCTAATATTATTTAACCAATCAGAATCTAAATAATATTAGGTGTAATTTAATTGTATTATGTAATGCAATAATTTGTATTTTTTAATTTACAAAGTTTTCTACAATTTTTTTCATGCATGCAGTACTTATATAAAATTACTTCTATATAACCGACCAATTAAAGCTCATATAATAATTATAATTACTGTTAATTTTTAATGATTCAATTATTAGACAATTCTGTCAGAATTTTATATTTAATTTTTTTCCCTCTCACTTTTTTCTCTTATAATTAAGCAAACTGTAAAAATTTAATTTCACAGTGTTGTAGTGGTGTATTTTTGTAACATGTAAGAATTGTAAGATAGACCATGCAAGCTCTAATTTAGAGGGAGGTTTGGGGTGCGGGCTCTCCAGAAATGTTAAATTCAACAAAAAATGCAATGTTTCCGCCGTTCGGTTTTACCTTACATTGCTTTTTTTTTTTTTTTTTTCTGTTTCTGAATCTGCAGAGTAGGCAGCAAGACTGCGGGAGTAAATCGCATCTGATTATTATTGTCGATCAGTGTGCTGTATTTTCACGTATGGATCATATGGATGAAGTCTATTTGTTTCATTTTATTATATTATTCAGTTTCACATGAAAGGAAATAACTCGAGACAGGGGTACGAATCTGCTAGCAATATTTAAATAATTATTTGCTTCATATAATATAATATTGAAATATTCATATAATTATAATATATGCTCCGTTTTATTTATTAAGAGATTATCAAAACACCGTATATACAGCCATGTTTCAAAATTAATAATAATAGAAAAAAAACATAGATTTACGTGATAATTAATGTTGAAATATTAAATAAAATAAGTATTATACATACACTTTTAACTTCTAAGTATAGCTAATTTTATAGTTTCAATAATGTTGTAATAACTTTATTAATTTTTATTAATGGAAATAATGTCAATTCATTAATTATTTCATATTTTTCATCTGATACTCTCAAGTTATCAATATACATATTTATTTATATTATAATGATATTTAAATTATAAACTCAGGCATGTGCAGCTTGATGTAAACAATAATCCATTTATTTAAATTTTTATTTATTTTATCTTTTTGCTTAAAATTATAAATAAAATCATGCAGACAGTATCAAATTAAATGCATCAAATAACTAAAATTAATATAAAAATATATTTTTCTTCCAAGAAAAAAAATACTTTATACTTTTACATAAAAAAAAAAAGAAAAAAATCAGTGAGAAATCTTGAGTAAAGCGTTTGTATATAAAGGTGTGACGTGACGAATTTGACAGTGGCTTGTCTGGGTGTCATGAGAGGGGACATGAGCGAGCATGGCGCCCCATTTGTCACCGGTGAAAGCTGCTGCAGTTGTAAGCTAGTGGCGGCAATGCTGCTGCAGTAACAGTAAATGCAGCTAGGCGCTGCTTGAGAAAGGAAGACAGACGCGCGGGAGGCCAACAAGACTTTTAGTCCGACGTATCGAGTTTCTTGTCCGCAGGGAATGAGCCACTCACTTGCCGCCAAACCCCGCTGTGATCCTGCTTGACCCCGCGGTACAGATCATAGCTATAGACTAGCGGGGGTGAATTCAATCATCGCTATGTTTAAAATCCGCGTTCCCATCATCCTAGTCGACTCTTGCAATTTGATCCTCGGAACAGCGGGGGGCGTTTTTATCATCCCAAAGGGATATCTGTTGACTGCGCTCTTCATTAGTAGTGTAAATAATACTTCTTTAAATGATCAATATTGTGTAACATATGTTTGTAATCACGTTTGTCACCATAGTATTATACCAGTACAAAGGATGTAATGTATAGTATGGAAATATTGAGTTAATTGTGGTAGTAAGTTAAATTAAGTTTAATTAGCATTAAAATATATTCATGTGTAAAATATAATCAATTTTATTATGTTTCAACTCTCACAATGATGTGTTAATTAATTGTATAAGATTTCCATGTAATCACAATTAAAACCCAAGTTGCAGCACTTTATATCAAAATCGTTTTGGCTTAAACATCGACTGATTTATAAAATTTTCACACAATGATTTTCACAAGAGGTGCATGTCAGTTGCAAAAATATGCATGATATAATAATATTATATGAGGCGCTGGGGATCAAAAATTAATTTATATCCAAGCCAAACTATTTTTGAGTTAAGCCTCAGACTGAACTGAAAAAATTATTGTTGATTCAAAAATAAAAAATTCAACACCACTTTGGCTTGGATACATTCTTTCTTGATTCCCAGCGCCTCATGTACAGTATATACATACTTATAATTAAAAGCCCTCGAGGAGGTATTCTATATTAGCTGAGTTTTATTATACTGCTGCATATAATAACTTGAAGTGAAAGGTAAAGAGATTGTACGTCATTTTTGGCTTATGTAAGAAAAATGCACATTAAACATTTTATTAAACTTGTGGTGATAGCTTTAGAGCTAAAATATAAAGAATAGAAATACATGAAAGTCTTACAATGCATGCGTGATTTTAAAATGTGTTTTCATTTGACCAGCTGATAAGGAAAGAAATGAGTCTTATGGATTCAAACAAAACAAAACAGCGGTACCTTTTAGATCCTTAATATAAATACTATACATTTTTTTGGTCTTGCATTTATTTACCAACTTTTTACTGTTATTATTATGTAATTTAATAAAATAAAAAGGGGAGGAGGCATTTTACCTTCCTCAAGGGTAAAATAAAACTTAAGTACCTCCGTAATGGAACAGTATAATTATATTGATCTTATCAACGTGTTAGTTAAAATTATAACTCATTATTTTTTCCCACGCGCCATATATACAATTTAAAGTAATTTTGGTATTTTTTCCCAATATTTTGATATAACAGCTCTAAAACCAAGCTATATAAATTAATACAAACTATTCTATTTTAAAATTAATAAAACAAGTTTAAAAAATTGCTATACCGTAATATAAATATCTTATTAGAACATCATGGTCTCACGCATAAATCCCATGACTAGGAAAAGTAATTGAAATTTTCATGTAAGTAGAAATAATCGTGTGTAATAAATAGAGCAATTGTTATATCTACTGACTGGTTTTATAATACCACCGAGCCGCTAGTCACATTTGACGGGTCGACCTGCCTGCAACACGCCGGCGGGGGATGCGGCTGGGTGGAGAGGCGACAGCTCCTGACGGCGGGGAGGGTGCGAGTTTTTGCCTCCCCTTTCTTCTCCCCAAGGGCTGAACCGTATCATCCCCTGACCTCTGACCCACCCATCTGACGAGACCGCCGCTACTGTCCCTCAGGGAACCCTCAAACTAAAAGCCACTCGAGCCCTCAGATAATAACACTCCAAATAATAAAAAAAAAAAACTTTTTTTCCCATATAAGTGTAAACCAACCCCTTTTTATTAACCTTGAAAAAAAAAATAGTGGAATAGAGAATACATGAGTCATTAATATTTTCTGTGTAATGTACGTGTACGTTTTCTTGTGTATTCAATATTCATTTTTACAGGGAATTAGGTGTGTATATAGAAATCAGTTGGAGATTATTATAGTTACTAATACTTTTTATTATTAAGTATTATAATCTAGTGTTATTATAATATATTACAGGCGCGGATCCAGGAAAAAATTTCGGAGGGGGCTGCCTCCATAACGCCAATGTTAAAAAAAAAGACAATGGAGTGAGGGAAGTGCCTATATTGCCCATGTTAAATCCAAAACTTCGGAGGGGGGGGGGGCTGCAGCCCCCTAGCCCCCTCCCTCCTGGATCCGAGCCTGATTCATTAGATAAATCTTATTTATTTCAACACAATAATAAATAAATAAATAAATAAATAAATAAATAAATAAATAAATAAATAAATAAATAAATAAATAAATAAATAAATAAATAAATAAATAAATAAATAAATAAATAATAATGTAGAACAGCTAGGGGTCGAGAGTTTCTTTCATTTATTTATTTCTAAAATAGGTTTCTGAATTATTAAAAATAAAAGCTTCACCCACAGTGTAGCACCAATCCTTTCTCTCTCTCTTTAACAATTGTTTGCATTTTATTGCGACGCCATTCAGGTAAGCTCGCCTTTTTTCACCTGAGATGCAACCCGTTCGTCAGGCACGCTCGAAGAGAAGCATACGCTGCAGGCACCGTCAAAAAGCTTTTTATTTTGTATTTTATTTATAACTACTTAATTTACGTAAATAGTTTGCAATCTCACGTCAGTAAAATACATCATTACACATTTTTAGTGTTATTTTAAAGAAAATCTCAATATAAAATTAAATGTCTAAAATTAGAGTTAATTAACACATCATTTAACATGTAAGTATAAAAATATACTTACTCCTGCATTCATTTTTTTAAAGCAATTAAATATAGTACGTGCTTGTATATAAAAATAGAAAATAAAAACATGTACTATAATATAAAAATGTTATAAAAAAAATGTTTAGCATATTTTGATGTTTATGTAAATCATTATGTCATTATTTTAATTGGTGACACAAGTCTCTCAAAGTTGAGGGAGTAAACTGAATAAAAAAAAATTATGCATACAGTATTTCCTGTGTCGCGCGACCTCGCGTCATTTGTTTTGGTTGCGCACACGTGTCCTGCAGGCATAGCGATGCTCCTGTACATAGAGATGGATAGCGCACCTCGTACCAGCAGGCACACAGACGGTTTATCACTCAGAAAATGTAACGGAGTCTTGTTATTATAATAAGAAATTCACTGTTTGAAGTTCCTCATAGGTTGGTCAGGAGGATAGGTGCCAGTTGAAGACGTCGCTCGCATTTATCGTCCCCCTAACGACACCTGCCCCGGAACGAGCGGTACAAGCACCTCTGGTGCCCCTCAATCATGCCACAATGTACACACGTGCAACTCGTAAAAGAAATACGCGTAACATGGTATAATAATGATTACCGGATATTTGTGAATTGTAAATTATAGTTTCATTTTTAATATTTTCTTGCAACAAGGAAAAAAAATCAGGATATGCCTGGATTTATAATGTATATATTAAGGTCAATGTGAAAAAAAAAAAAAAAAAAAAAAAAAAAAAAAAAAAAAAAAATTATTATGACCATTAAGCTATTTTGGTTATAATTATGGTGTGAATATATCACTTGATCTAAAATTTCGGACTATGAATAAATAAAAAAAAAAAAAAAAAAGAAAGCTTGTACAGCCGTCACCTCGGAAAATTTCCCGTTGTATTATAGCCTTATTAATCATCATGCACCGGGGCGTAAGAATAACACAGGGCATGGTGATTAACAAGGCTGTAAGTGGGAAATTTTCCAAGGTCACAAGTGTACATTAAAATTGACATCACCTAAAACCAAGCATTTAGAAAATGGCACTGACTAATTAATTTGGAAATCATAAAGAGCTTCTCCCTTGTACCCCTCCCCTTTTAATTAATTCACTCGTTTCACAGAACTGTAGAGTTGGCGACCCAATGCGAGACTACAGCTTTTATAAATTGGCGCCTGCACCAGAAAGATCTTGTGACATTTTTTACGAGGTCCCATCTCTGTCACCGTCCAAAAAAATATTATTGTCTGCAGCCATATTTTGGCATCGCAGTCACAGCACATAAAATATTTTGAAACACGAGACGAACGAGCTGAAAAATGCAATTAAAGGCAGTGAGTGCTTTCTCAGCCTTTTACACCTTTAAAACATTCTCAGGGATATTCTGTTATTTTACATGAAAATTAATGGATTATATTTTTTTATTCTATTTTTTTTTAGACGCATAACAGATAAATAATAACTTACAAGTTTTTTATTGCGTTTTATTTATGAATACAAAAATTTAAATGGCTATTTTTGTTTACTGCAGGTTTATAGCATGCGCTTTTACCATTCCAAGCAATTATTGAAATTCTGTTTATGATGATCACGCCCCTTTTTAACGTCAAAGCTAAATTTATAGCCCTCTAGCTTTTAGTGAGAAGTGAGGTTGAAAAGTGGTAGCTTGTCAAAAATTTCTTCAAATAAATAGTTCTCACACTAAAAAAAAAAAAAAAAAAAAATGAAAATAAATTCTTTGACCTTATGATATTATATACATTCATATAGAAATATATATATATATAAATTTTGTCAGTTAATTGTTTCGTTTCCTTATCTGATGATAAGAGCTATTTTTGTATGTATTTTTATAGAAAGTAACTTTAATTGCAAATGTCTGCTCTGTCTTTTTTTGAGTCTCTGGTGTTCTTATATTATTATAAATATAATTATATTATAATATTTAAATGTTATTTTAAAATAATACATTAAAATATCTATAGTAATAGCATGCAGAAATTTACAAAATATGTTTAATTTGAAAGCGATATAAGACTTATTTACTTTCAAAAATTAAAATAAATAAATTAATGAACTCTCTCTCACTCGGCAGATGTAGTATGGTTTATAATTAATATATGACATTATTTTAGCTGATCAAATTAATATATATAGTTCTATATAAAAAAATATAATTTATGATAATATGACATTTGACATGATTATTAAAAACTTAATTTAAATAATCACATTTTTTCCTAGTACGGTTTACATTCAGTTACCTATTAATCCTATTATATAAAAAAGTTAATATATAATGTTATATACATTTTTATTAGACGGCTATTTTATCTTGAGCGATGCCTATTTATGTTTCCTTTGATAGTCTGGCTGGTCTGGCTGAACACACACTTATTACTTGGCGTGGTAGTTTCTGTATTATCTGCATCAGAGTGGTGGGCCGCACATGGCCACCCTCCCTCCCTCGAACTTCTTATACTATAGTGGCTCCTCCACAACCCCGCGTGCATGGCGCCCCCATTGAATGTATACTCGCAGCCTTGGAGAATTTATTCCAACTTGCAGCCTTAAGGGCATTGGGTGTAGCACCGGTAGTTGGCAACACTGACGTATCTTCACCATGTTAATTTTTCAACCCCGCTCCTCTGAGTAATTTTTATGCTAGAGCTAAGCTGATTGCAGTAGTATGAAGATAATTAGTAGCCCAAATGCACAATTTGGCTAAATAAAGCCTGATTTAAAGAAAAATATTTTTTAGTAATTTATTAAATTTACATGCATTTTTCTAAAATATAAAAAAAAAAAATCTTTAAATCAGGCTTTATTTAGCCAAATTGTGCACTTGGGCTACTAATATCCTTGATACTACTGCAATCAGCTTAGCCCTGCTTAGCTCTAGCATAAAAATTACTCCGAGGAGCGGGGATGAAAACTAACATGGTGAAGATACGTCAGTGTTGCCAACTACCGGTGCTACACCCAATGCCCTTTATTGTTAAATCACGTCCATGTCCTGTACCATGCTCTGTGATTAACAAGGCCACAAAAGGAAATTTTCCGAGAAGCGCGACCAGGCACGGACTGGGCCGCAACGGCCCACCGAGCAAGAAGGAACGACGGCCCACAGAGGCGGAGGCTAGCACTCGAAAGGGGGGTCTGGGGGGCGTAGCCCCCCAGTAGCCCGCCGCAGTCGCGATTTTTTTTAGGATTTCACTAGAATTTTCACTAAATATCACTAAATTTTTATCAAATTACACTAAAAACTGAAATAAATTATTTAATGATACTTCATAGAAATCCTATGTACAATTATGTTTTTTAAGGAAAAAAATGAGACTACTAAATATTTTTTTAGTTGCAAATACAATTGGTTTTAAAAATATATTTAAAATTATGTGTCATTAAAAAAAATAATTTGGTACCTATTATCATCTACATTCATTCATTTATGCAAAAAAAAAAAAAATAAAAAAAAAACTTAGCGCGTGTCCATTGGACAAAATATAAATCAAGACAAGACTAAAAATACTGTGTAACATGCAATATAAGTATATTAATAATTACTCAATAAACCGAGTATTTAAATTTAATTAATTACGTACGAGTTTGAAAATGGAATTTTCTTAATATATTATACGTAATTTTGAGTACTTGTATGCAAGTTTAAATTTTAGTTAGTTTTTAATTTCCTTCTGCATTAATTAAAATTGAAATGCCCTTTTTTTAAGAATAAATGTTTATTACATTTTTTTTTTTTTTTTTTCATTTTGTAGTGAAATTTTATTTTTAATACCGTTTTCATCAAAGTAATCTAACCAAAATTCGTTAAAATAATTTAATCTCTTAATCTCTGAAATATTTTTCTGATGCATGTTAATTTCCACTTGATTGTAATGTAATATAATGATATAGCTATTTTTTCCAAATTTAGTGATTTAACTTTACTTGAAAGTACTAAAATTTCCTGGGTCGCATATATATAGTCTGCCCTGGATAAAACTCCCATAGTACTTAGAAAGACCTGATTTTTCATATAACATCACGAGCGCAGTATACCAGGCATACTGTATATAAATTCCTTGATTTATGTAAGACGTTATTACATGATTCATTTTTTTTTATCAATATTTTCTTACAAAAAAAAAAAAAAAGTCTGTATATAATACAAACAAATAGCGTGGAAATTTTCTTATAAAAAATGAAAAATTGAATGCAGTGTTCAATAATTTGAAATTTTGTACTGTGTAATTTCACTAATTTCAGCTTAAAGTAGAGTTCCTATGAGGTTCCTATCAGTTGAGTTAGTATTTTTTTAAAATAATTCAAGTGGTCCTCCATATCAAATCGAAATCCAAAAAATTCTATCTCACATATAGGTTTGCCAGAAAAAATTCCAAAGTTACAGCAAACGTGTCGTTTACAAAGACCCTCGAATATCTTAAAAATAAAAGAAAAAAATACACCGTTATAGGTGGTATGAAAAGTATAACGATTTTCTATCATAGAAAAAAATATTAATTCTTTGGTTCTATGACCAACCAAATTTTTTGGCTCCAATCCATTTTTCCGTACAAAAATAAAGAAAAACTCTTATGGGAATGAACATTGCTAGACTGTTTTTTTTACGGATAAATGGATTCGAGCGAAAAAAAAAAAATGGTTTTTGGTTAAAGCTCGTGTCACAGAACATCGCTATTTTTTTTTTCATATCACCTAAGACCTAGGGTTTATTTTTTCGAGATATGCGAGTGTCTTGGTTATATAGGTAAGGCCTTAATTAAAATGTTAAGCGACTCGTTTACTCTGACTTTGGATTTATTTTCTGGCAAACGTTTATGTGAGATAGATTTTTTTTTCGGTTCGATATACGGTGGATCACTTGAACGATTTTTAGAAAATACTAACTCATTTTTTTTTTCCTGATAGGAGCTCTACATTAAGATAAAACAGTCCATTATATAATAATAATTGTTCATTGTATGCATCATGGGTTTAATTTAATTTCGCTAATAGTTGGTAATTGTTATCATTTTGTTCTTATTTTCCATTTTCTCCTTCTCCTTCTCCCTCTTTCTTTTCTCTTTTTTACCCTCTTTTTTTCTTTGTGGCCGGCGGCCCACATTTGCCCCGGCGGCCCACATTTGCCCCGGCGGCCCACTTTTGTCGCGACCCACCGACCCACGCTCGGTGGATCGGTAGGCCAGTCCGTGCCTGCGCGCGACGACTGTACGTTAATATATTTATAATATATATATGCAAATATCTTCATAAAAAACTATTGAAAATTTTGCATTTTATACATAATTATACATGATAATATATAAAAAATAATTATAATATGAATGATGAAGCATAGAATTATTGAGAAAAAATTTAAAAGAAATAGAAAAAAATTATCTCAATGGTATCTAAATTAAAAAAAAAAAAAAAAAAAAAAATGCATAGGTCTATATTACAAAAAGAAAAAGCACATAACACGTTGATAACGATAGTAAAATATATAAAAGCACATTAAATTTTGAAAAAAAAAAAAAACAAACAAAAAAAAAAACGTGCAAGTTGAAAATAATTTGTGACGTACATTGAGGCATATTCTAATAATTATTATAATAGTATATATTACAATTGAACTCTGAATTTTTGTGTGTGCCATGTTTAAAATATAAATAAATTAATTTAAAATTGTTATGAAAAAAAAAAAATTATTAAGAAAAATGAATATATTAGAATAATATAGTTTGTTAAATAATTTATTCTCTTCTTAATTACGTAGCTCTCATCTGAGGCAAGTGTAATCTTGTATAGAGACTAGAGACGTGTCAGACTACATTGTGATGGACGAGACGTTTGAGTGTGGAGAACAAGGTCTGCCACCCCTGCAGTCGTCGCCATGAGTTAAATATATTGTAGGTTGTCGCGGACCCCCTGGGATCGCCGCGCCACCAGCTGAGAGAGCCGTCGATTGAAGAGGCTCACTGTCACAGGTTTATCTCGCGGATCGAGGGACAGCAAATAATATTTAATATTTGTATTCCTGAGCTATATAATCTCAAAAGATTTGAGTTGGCACTTTTAACACATGAATACATTATCCTATATATCCATACATATAATTAAGGAGTCCAAATCTAAAATTTTCTGGTATACAGTTCTCATAATAATAACATATACCTATATCTTTAGTTAATATCGACCTTTCCACTATTTTTTTTAGTAAATCAAGCTTTTCGACGATCACTGACACCATGATCTTTAATTAATTCCTACTTTTCAGTGCACTCTATAATCATAAAAAAATAAGTCAATTTTGAGAGAAATAAAAAAAATTAAAAAGTGATCGAGTTTTTGCGATACATAATGATTGGGAAAATATTATGGGATCATGGGGGCTCCTGCGACCATTGCATGCTAGTCAAATCAGCATCTAAAATCCTAAATAAATAAATAATATCGATCGATCCTATATAAATATTACTTTACTTGACCAAGTTACTAGTCAATGAGATATCAGAATGTGGAAATTTTAGTGGCTTAAAATCGAAAGAAGGGGTAAAAATATAGTACTGTAAATTTTTTCAGATTTTTCTGAGACCGGGAACTATTTTTAAAAAATTATTTAAAGTCTGTTTTGATGACGTCACGGGAGGCACTACTTAAAGGTGTGCTGAAGGGAACACTTTTTTAATACCATCTTATCAACAAAAATAATAGGGCAGTGCCGCCCGTGACGTCACAAAAAGGACTTTCAATTATTTTTTAAAAATATATATAGTTCCCGGTCTCTGAAAAAAATCACAGTACCATATTTTTACCCCTTTTAAGCCACTAAAATTTTCACATTCTGATATTTCATGTCCTTTATTTTTAGGCGCAAGTTTTTATTTTCATACCATCAGAAAATAATCAGAAATAGCTAGCCCGCCTATGGGGACATATATTCTTAATTAATGCAATAGCTCTGTAAAGTTGTAAACAGCAATATACAAATGTATAATTAAAACAAAAAATATAAAATGTATATATTATTTATTAGTTATCAGAGGAGGGTACCAAAGTTGAATATTTTACCTCCGTGGAATATTTATTATTATTGAATACCAAGAGAAATATATTTTCTAACTCACAACTTCACTTGGTTATTATACTTGGCTGAAACTAATGCATGGAATATTAATAATAATTAATATTATTTTTGTAATTCTACTTACTAGTAATTATAATGCACAGTATAATATACAGTATAATTATTATACTCTGTGAGTGTTATAAAAAAGAAAAATACAGCTTCCTATTATAACTCATAAATAAACTTAAGAAATTTTATAGGCACTAAAAATGTTGAATTAAAATACAAATATTTATTTATTTATATATTTATTAATATTCACAAATTGATAAAAGACTTTCCATAGTAATGCACAACACACTTGATGTGGAATAATTATAATTATAAAAAAAAAAAAAAAATACATTTTTTTCCCTTATGTTTTTTTTTTTTCTTTTGTTTTGTTAATTATTTTTTCAATTAAAGAGATCTGAACAACTACTAAACCAAAATTACTACGACCTTAATAAGGATAAAAGTGCTCATATTTTTTGTTTGTTTACAATTAATAAAATATGATCATTATTATTTTTTTAAATATATTTTTTGTCCATCAAATTTATGTTTATAAAAAGATTTTACGCAAAAACTTTTAACAAAATATAAAGACAGAAAAACTTTACTCTATTATAATAATATATATAACTTTCTTTGTTTCTAAAAGTTTTGTCAATTACATTTTGTGGTCACTATTATTTTTTTAATAACAAATTAATATTTTTATTCGTTATTGGGTGTCACAAGAGGCTCAAAGAAGGTTAGGATTTTTTTTTTTTACTGTGTTGTCTATTTACTTATTATTACATTTAATATATAATGATTTAATCCCATATATATCCAAGATTATGCCGATAGATAATTAAATAGGCTAACAATAAAGGCTAACAACTAAACACGCTGATAACTATGTATTTTTTTTATCACATGGTGGCATATTACTGCCAAACCCTTTTCTTTTTATTTTCTTTCTTGTATTCCAATATTTACAAATAATATTATTTTTTTAATTAAAAAAAAATTAATAACGCTTACTGATATATGATTAAAATAAAACGCAAGTAAAGAGCAAAATTCTAAAGGCACTTGAGCTAATGTATGGACCATATTTTAGTATGTTGTATAGTATTAGATTTTTAATTAATGTAATACAGCCCAACTGAGCCAAAAACACATATTTAATAATAATTTTACACCCAATTTTTTTCTTTTTAGATAGTCTTCGACTATATAAAACAACATATTGTATGTAATGATTCATCATTTCAATTTTTTTTTTTCACCATTAAGCACAATTTATAATAAAAAATAGGATTCAGTCGGTACAAGTAGCGATTTTTAAAAATTTGAAATACAAAGTATGGAAGCTATGTGAAAGTTTACAATGTGTTTTTGTTCCCAATTTACAGAGAAGAATCAAGCACATAAAAAAAACTCTGTTCTTTTATTAACTTCAAAATTAATTCATTTGGCCTGATTTGATAATAAATATTTGATGTCTTATGGTTTTATTTAACAAATAAATACCGGCGAGACGTTTTTTTTTTTTTTTTTTTTTAAATCATAAAAACATTTTACAATTTAATGTAAAAGCCAATGTATGAATTTTTTTTTTTAAATTAAAAACTTACAAATTGAGCAAGAAAAACAACACAATATTTAAAACTTATTATATTTTAAGTGCATTGCACTTATTTACATAAAAAAAGAGAAAATATAATAAAAATGTCAATTTGGACTAAATAACGTAATAAATACTACAATTCTAGTCCATTTTTAAAATTGATGCATTGAATCAATATATTAAGTAAAATAATTATATTATACCAGAGTGACCATTTGAGACTTCCATGCCTATTGAGAAGTTAAAGACAAGCACACTGTAACCCCAATCCTCCCCACATGATGGCATAAGTGATTGGTCATTTCAATAACAATACACAAGTATTAAAGACTTCACTTCAACATCAACATATTGTGATACAAGGAAGGGTTGGTTTTATCAATTTTATCCGAGTCATCTCTATTGCGTATGTGGTCTAGCAAGTTCTTTGAATAGGCACAGTTGTCGGTGATCAAAATTCGATCTTCTATACAACATGTATTGGAACAAGTACTAGCTTTCTTGTCTAAAAACTTACATTGTAAGATAGAGTTGTCTTGATATTGTAACTCATTATATTTAATATAAGTTTAAAAAACCCAAGACATAATATAACTTAAAAAAAAAAAAAAAAAAAAAAAAAAAAAAAAAAAAAAAAAAAGAACTTGACCCTTAAAATATACTTTTTTTCATTTACTTTGTTTGAAAATAAAATAGCGAGGTTTAGAAATAAGGGTGCCCAAACAGCTCTCTTTCATTTGATTAATTATTATTATAATCTTTATCAGGTGTGGCTATAAAATCTAACAACTGACAATGATCAAAAATAAATTTATAAAAATATCATTTTAAAATAAAAACATTTAGTCTCAGACTGACTTTGAAATCGATCCACATGGATGATTAATTTTACTTTCTGCCACCAGAAAATTAAGTGTAATTATATTATCATCTACATTATCTAACGTGCCGTAATATAATAATTATTACGAAGCATACATGATGTATTTTTTTCATATTTTTTTGACTTAAAAATCATCAATGAAAATAACCCAACCATTATGATTATAAATCTACGTTAATAAACGCAATGCAACAATTAAAAAAGAAACATTAATATGACAATCACGGGTAAAAACCCTCTAATTCTAGAGAAAAAAGAAACACTTCATTAATAATGTATATACATTTGTTTGTGAGCAAGAGTAAGTTACAAAAGGGTACCTTTCATAAAATTTATAATTTTACATAGCGAAAATAATGCTTTTTTTTTTCCTCCTTTAATCAAGAGTTTACTTTAAAATACGCAAAGAAAAAAAAAAAAAAAAAAGTTAAAAAGAGACATTCACGAGTAGTCAAAATGAAAATTTCTCTAGATATAAAGCTTGGGTATTATACAGAGTCTACATTAACTCTATTATAGAGTTTATAATAGTCAATATATTTAAATATGATATTAATACGAACTAACAATGACCTAATAGTTTTTAATTTAATGGGTAACCCAACAAAATTATTGTCAAAATATATTCATTGCATGATAGAGTCATTTTAAGGTTAATTGATAACAAAAACCAAGACCTCAAAAAAAAAAAAAAAACTAAAAACTAAAAATATAGAAGGATAGAATACACAAGCCCCAAAAATAAATCAAAAATTGTCCCGAAGAATAAAAACACGAAAGAAAAATAAAATTAAAATCATACACCATCTCCAAATCCCCTCACCAGGGTAATAAATTTATACAAAGATTTTTTTTCTTCTTTTGTTCCTAGTCTTTTAAGACTAAAATTATCGAAAAAAAATAAGTAGCAGATATATAAAATCAACATACAATATGTTAATGTTCCAATTTTATATAGAAAACGCTGGTGAAAGGTTGTCGTTTTTTTTTTTTTATAATAATCACAAAGGTATCACTGTAATACACAAGGTTTAAAAAAAATGTGAGGTCATAATATATACATATAAAAACTATTGCACAAGGAGAAGTGATAACGAGTTGAGGTTCACTGGGATATTACCGTAAGTGTTCTGAATGTGTATTAAGTTGTAGAGAAAACCGTTGCGATAAAGCACCTATCCTATAAATTTTTACATAGGATATTTAACGTACAAACATAAAATGTGGAGGAGGAGGGGATTTAGGTGCAAGATTTTAAGTCAAGATAGAATAATAATAAAAAAGACATGCCACAATAAGTTTCATATACAATTACATACACGTTAAGCTTCCCTCTCACGAGGCAGCTTGTCCACTAGTTCCAGCAGAAGTAGCAGTTACAGGAACTGCTTTTTTACTTTGACTTGACGAGGAAGAAGGGATTTGACCTGCCTGACTTGAACATGACGCTCCACTTTTAGTTTTAACAACACTAGGCTTTGTCTTTGCGTGTTGTTTACTGTTTGCTGCGGTTGCTGTTGCATTGGTCTTGGGACCACTAGCTTTGCTTGTGCTGGTGTGACGCTCTCGTGGAGGATTTTTACCCCTGGTATCACCCAGGGAGTTTGCTCGGCTCATGCCGGCTTCCTCCATGAGAGCCCCTCCTGAGCCGGAGAGTGTGCGGACTCTACTCGCGAGACCAAACCTGCCCAGGGGAGTCTGACGTCCACCGCCACGGAATCTCGTGTCACTCTGGCTTTCAGACACGCTACGCATGCGGCGAAAGCCGGGACGACCGAAGTTGTTCCTCATGTTGCCCACTCGTAATTCATAGTCCTCACCGGGCTGGAACATTAACAGTTGACATTGAGCACCAGTCAGTGGAGAAATTTACAACTAAAATGTCTAACAGAGAAGTGATGACCAATGATGTGTCAATTGTTGCAAAATAATTGTTTAAAAATAAAATAATTAAAAAAATAAACTATAATAACATGCAGAATCTCCCTCTATTGTTGTCGTAATATTATTAAAGTTACAAGGAAGATAAACTATGCAGTGAATGTTACCTGCACAACTCGGAAGTCTTCTATGCTCTTGAACTTTGCCAAGTGCTCCTTTAGTTTTTCCTCTACCGTCAGCTTGCTGCTGTGCTTGTAGTACTTGAGGAACGCCCAGAACTTCTCAAGTCCATACAGTTGACCTGAAACACACCATTATATCGTGAATTAAACTTTAATTTAATGAAACAATTGACAGTTGCTGTAAATATGTTTCTCCATGATCCTGACCTAGCATTACAATTTTAAGGGTTCAATACATGATTTGACTCAGGGAACCATGAAAATCTCAATCAAGATGGTCAGTAAAGATGGCGGAATGCTATGAACAAATATATCTTCTGAATCCATAAGTTCTATCTATACTAAAGAAGGATAAAATCAAGACACCAAAGGGGTAATTTTTAATAAAATTAGTGTTTAACATCATCAACAATATTTGTAGCAAGGCCTACTATCGAACTCCACTTAATATAATGTAGTGGCGTCAGCGAAAACCTCTCTATACATTTACTTTAGCATCACAGTAACTCTGAAAGCTCAATAATATAAACCTCAGATGACTTAGCAATGCATTTTTAACAATATTTTTACCAACATGAAAATGCAGAGCAAGAACATAAAATAATCTTTTATGTTTGTCAAAAACAAAGTCAATTTTCTTGGAATATTTTGTTACAATAGACAACATACATGAAAATTTTTTATTGCAGAAATGAATAGAGGGTACTAAGTTATGCCACTCTGAATTCTTTCATATTTTTTTGAGACCCAGAACTATTTTTAAATAATTATTGAAAGTGCGGCCACGCCCCCTGGAGGCGTCAATAGGCGTCCAGTCTCTATCCTTTTTATTAAGGCTGCAGGGGTGCCAACTGAAATCACAGGACTTTCAATAATAATTATTTAAAAATAGTTCCGGGTTTCAAAAAAATCTGAAAAAATTCAGAGTATCATAATTTGGTACCATCTATTCATTTCTGCAATAAATTTTTTTCATGTATGTTGTCCATTGTTAAATTGAAATATTATGAAGCAAATTGCTGTAGTAAATGGCAATAAAATGCAATATATTTTTATCACATTCTTTTTGTTACAAAGACTCATGGAAGGGCACTTACCACTCTCATAGTCTCGCACGGTCTCCTCCTGGAAGTCGTGGTACACTTCTGGACGGAACTTAGTCTCCAGGCCGTAGCTGAAGAAGCGGAACAGGCACTCTAGCCCGTACCTGCAGCATAATAATAACATGGTCAGAACTTTGAATAGGAGGTAAATTGAGCTACATTTGAACCACATTGCAATGTACAGTTCTTAAAGTTAAAAATTGGAATACATGCATTAGAATCTTACCTATGATTTCCAATTTTTAACTTTAAAAACTGTACACATTGGGACTGCATGCACTTTATACCTACCAGATAGGCTGGAGCTGCAGTTTCAAGAGAAGCATATTTGCAGTTTTTTTAGAGCCATCCCACCCCCAAAATTTCATGATGCCATTATTGACTGACTACATGGCAACACCCATAGGAGTAAAGTCTGTGCTGCCCCCTGGCGTAACTTTAGTCCTACTCAAGAAAAAATAACTGCTTCAAGTTCAAGATTTTGACCCTCTTTTTATGAAACCAATAAAAGGGAATCTGTAGCAAGGTCTACTATCGAACTCCACCTAATATAATGTAGTGGCGTCAGCGAAAACCTTCCTATACATTTAATTTTGCATTATTGTAACTCCGAACGCTCAATAATACAAGCTTCAGATGACTTAACAATGCATTACAAAAATATGGTCAACAAACCATAGGTATCAATGCTGTTACACAATGATGAGACATGTTCAAATGGGTTCTTTACAATATAAATTATTAAGTGCTCACAAATTTCCCAGCAAAGGAGTTTTGTCTTACCTGAATCCCGTGGCAGCATCCTCAACAGCCAACGTCTTGAACTCGTGGTACATTTTACGGTTGAAGTTTTCTCTTAAGAAGAAAGACCAGAAACGGAATAGTGTGTTCATCTCTTGAGACTGGCCACAACCAAGCCGGCTTCTCTCTGTGGAAACACACAACTTAAAACTTAGAGGGATTTTGCAGTGCAAGCATCATTATAATAAAAATAAACCAATGCTCAGTATGGAACTTATCCTCAAATATAATTTCAGTTGGGAAAATTAGCATTTCCATCATAGCATCCATGATATTGATAGTTTCATACGATAAGAAACCATCTTAACATTTCAGCTGCCACTTATATAGTCCAGGTAAGCAGACATATTGAATACAGTCGTCACTTTGCAGTAAGAGACTTAATAAAGGCTAATTTACTAAAGGCTAATTTCTCTTATCAAGAAAATTTAAATATGACCTTGTACTTAAATGGTGTATGTCTTATTTGAAAGCAAAGGCATCAATTTATATATTGCATATTACATAATTAATATTTTTAAAAATTTCAGGGGTAACATAAAGTTTAGGTTTTCTTAAATTTCATTGTGACTGAGAGAATATATTGTAATCCTTTGATACTGTATTTAACAAAGCTGCTAAGACTACAAGCAAATCCACAGCTCTTGATAAGATAGTGTTTTAGCGTATGAGGCAACCTGTATATTTTTTTTATTGCTGATATGGATAGATTTATGCACAGGAATGTCAGGAATGTGTTTTTCCACTGCAATATTGAAGGCCATGTTAAGAGTCTGCCTTTAAAATATTTGTGTGGTAATAGCACACATCACATTGTATTATGGAATTAAGAAAAAAAAAAAAAAAATTATAAATAAATAATCTGAGGTATCTAAACTAAACACTTAACATTATATAGATTCAGATATTTATCGATCAATAAAAAAAGTTATGCAGGTTGTTTATAACTTCGATTTACATTAGCAATGGTCTTACCTTTTAGGCAGCGTGAGTGGTACTTGTGGTAAACCTGCTGGGTAAAGCCGTTCTCCTTGAGCAGGGAATGTGAAGGGTGTTGGAACGTTGGTAGTGACTGCGGGGCGCTGCCGTAGCTGGTCGATAGGAAACCTTCGCTGGGGCTTGTGCCACTGCTGTTTGCAAAATTACAATAAATTGTAAGAGAATGAGAATAAAGATAGACATAAAAAAATATACCCAAAATTCACTATGATGGCAAAATTAATCTTATGACACCGGGATTTAATTTATATATTATGTTCTAATTATGACAAAAATGTAGGAAGAGAACGAATCTATAATGTATAAACATATAGAATTAAAATGTTCTTCTCCAAATTAATATTGCATAGCTTCTACACCAATCTCTCAGTATGAGAGAGTTTGGCTCTAGGCTGTGCTACGTTATGTACTGACAATTGGCGAGGATATTCACTCACCTCATGGAAGTGGTGCGTGGGCGGTGTTCCCGGACGTCCATGATCCAACCCACGTGGTGCTCCACTGGTGGGTTGCTGCTGTGGCGAGTCTTGCGCTTCCTGGGGGTGCGTGGGTCGGGAGGAGACTCGTCCTTCACCACAGGGTAGAAATGGGGCGTGCGGCGGTGCTCCTTACGGTTACGAATACCTTCTCCTTCCGGAGGTATGTTCTGTAAATAACGAGATTTTGTTTTGTAGAGCATAGTGTTTGATGTCAAACAATCATTGCTTGAAGAAAACATTCTGAATATTCACAAAAGACTTAACATGGATTTTAGCCATATATTTTGATGAAAATGAAGAACTAAAAAGTTCTAGTCCAAAATATGTAAGCATTTAATATTCTGCAGTGAAAAAATAAAATGTGAAGACCTTTTGTAATTATTTTATGGTTTACAACATTAAAAAGACTATATTTAGATTGCTCAGTTTGGAACATATCCTCAAATTATTTATATTCAGTTGGGAAAATTAGATTTAACATCATAGCAATAAAAAGAAAGTCACAATGGTAGCTTAATTTTTAAACAGTTACCCCTGCGTTACAACATTACAACATATAAGCAAGAAGGGTCATTACCTCAGAATCTGCACCCTCCTCTCCCTCCTCAGAAGGATCAACTGCTGGAGGAGGAGGGGGCTTCTCAGGGTTAGCGGCACGTGGAGTCTGGGGAGTGAACTTCTCGAAGATCTCTTGAGTAATGAGGTTGACAGTTTTGTAGCTTCCTTGAGACTGCACCTGTTCACAAATAGTTTGAATTAGCTCTGACTTACTCCCTGAAATGAATCTAATGATTGTAATTTTAACTCAAGTTAAAGTTGTGCCTGCATTTAATGTTTTCAACAATAAATTTTTATAAATCTGCTCTTCAGAACTTCGTTCACATCATATTAATTCAGTCGGGGAAAGAAGTTTAAAAATCATCATTACAGCAGAAAATAAATAAATAAATAATCAAATAAATTGTAGGTCAAATAAGATATAATCTTCCAAGGTTCAAGGTAATTTATATACTGCATTCAATGTGAAAAGCTGTGACCATGAGGTGGAATCGCATATTTCATAGAAGCCTTAAGTAGGCTTATGTTTACACATCACACAATTTACTTGGCGTTAAAATTCACGAGGGTTAAAAAAAAACTTACCCATTCTGGGGGTGCCGTCCAGAGGTCATCTTCGTAGTAGTTGAGTCCATCATTGATGACCTGCGCGAGGTCCTGGCTCATTTTGACGCGGGTACTCCAGTCTCCAGTACGGTCGTGGCCCTCGTGTTTGGGACAGCGGGAGGGCTGTGAGGACTGGGGGATGGTCTGAGCAGGGGTGGAGGACGAGGCAGACGGTGAGGGAGCTTGCTGCTGATGCTGAGAGCCTGACACGATCTGCGTCACGATCAGCAGCTTGTTGATCTCAAGGTCGCTCACCTCGTAGTCATCAGAGTCATCGTCCCTGTGAAGAGCTCACAGGTGAGAAACAGCCCTACATTGTCGGTCATTTTTAATGTGGATTTTTCATGTTTACTGTCATTGGCAGACAATTTATGATGATATTTCTCATTGGCAACCAAACATACAACATGAAAATCCACATTAAATATGACGGACTCTGCAATACATCGTCTAGCAAGTCTAGGATATTCTATTTTGATCAGCTGTTTGGTTTTGTATAGAAGATTTTATACAAATTATTTATTGAACACAAAGACAGTGTACATTGAAGATTTAAGGTTTATTTATAATATTCTATGTTTATAGGGAAATGAGTGCAGAAAATTTACACTTCAGGATTTCCAAATTAAACAGGTGATTGAAAAACAGCTTTAGATGTGTTAGAATGTATAATAAGGAAGATAAAATGAAGGCACAAAGTTCATGTACTTTAACTATCATTGAATGAAAATAAAATAAGACTGATTTTACATTGCAGATTCAATAAATTGTCAAAATTAATCCAACGAGAATGGGAGTTAATTTATATCCTATTTTATAATAATAATAATTCTTTTATAATAGAAATGTAGGAAGAGAACGAATCTTTAACGCAAAAACATGTAAAATTAAAATGTTCTTCTCCACATTAATTTTGCATAGCTTCTACACCAATCTCTCAGTATGAGAGAGTTTGGCTCTAGGCTGTGCATTTTAATTAAAACTTGGATTTTGTTAGTTCAGTGCAATTCATTAATAAGACGTGAAACTAGCTGAAACTCACCAGTCTGTGAAAGTATTGACCCGACCTGCAGGCACGTTCATCTCCTCATCAAACTGGAAATCCAAGTCTTCTCTGTCCTCCTCAAATTTGTCTTTCCTCTCCTTCTCATCTCCCTTCTCTTTTGGAGGGTGCTTTGCTTTCCGTTTGACCTGCACAGATTCAATCCGTGTCAGCCAACATCCCAAAATGATATCGTCACCTTAACTCACCTCTCTCCATAAGTCCTCTGCATTCTTTGCGGCTCCGTTGATGGTTGACGGGGCGGGCGGAGAGGAGAGGGGTGGCAGTGTAAGAGGGGGAGGAATGCCACTCTGAGGGGTCATCTTGGTGCGACTTTCTGGGGTCCGCTCGGCTGTACACACATGTTCAATACTCATTAATATTACAGTATTTATTTCACATGAAACATCACTTTAGCTGGTTCAAATACTTTTTAATCAAAGGTCAAAGAGGTAATAACAAAATTTAAAACGTAAATGTAGAAACATTATGGGTCTGTTCGTAAATACACAGCAGAAAGAATTGATTATTTATGATGAACCTTCTGTACATGGAACATAAGGTTCATCACAAATAATCAATTCTTTCTGATTTGTGTATTTACGCACAGACTTAATATGTAGCATATTATCTATTCTAATCTGCTTTTCAGAACTTCGTTCACATCATATTGATTCAGTCGGGGAAAGAAGTTAAAAAATCATCATTACAGCAGACGTTACAATTGACGAATTTAATGATCTACTATAATGTAATGTAGGGACTTCCTGTTTTAATTAACTTACATTTTGCTATTTCTGGCTGGGAAGCTGGCAGCTCTTCCTCTTTCTTCTCTGTCTCTGGAGATTCCTCAACACCATTCAACAAAATGATGTTGCTGGGAATGAACTCAGGGACGTCAGGGTTCAGATTTTCTAGGGTTGAAATTTCAGTCAACACCTTCTCTGGCACTGGTTTGTCTTGTGCCAACAATGCTGGAGGCTCCAGCATGTTACTTGCCGTGTCAAGTATAGGCCACTTCATTGGGTCGTCCTTGGAACGAACCTGTTTAGATGTTACATTTTGTTAGAGGTTTCTTAACAGTTATACATATAAATTATATTGCAGGGGCACTAAAGTGGATAATAAATACAATGTCTTGAAATTAAAGTCTCTTCGTCCATCATTCATAATAGTGTTTAAGATATTTTATTTCTATTACATTGTACTATACATTACTAAATTTTTAAGTGTGTGTTTTAAAGTGCTTTTTACAATGCAAAAAGAACAATTTTTTTATAGAATTCCTCAGTTGGACTCTCGTTTAACCTAATATGGGAACTGAATGGCTAACATAAGATCTAAATTAGGATTGAGGCTTACCTTAATGCCGTCACACAGCTCTAGGACGTCAGAGTCCTTGATGGCCCCTATGACCATGGCAAAGTCGTGGGTCAGTGCTTGCACTCGGTGGAACGAGGCAATCAGAGTCACTGGCAAGTAACCCTCAGGGTCCATCTTGCGACGTAAGAAGAAATCTCGAACCAAATTCTCTTCACTGAAGTAGTACTCTCTACAGAAAACAACATGAGAATTAAGGAAACTACACATTTTAAATTATAGAGTTTTAATAATTTTACTATCAAATTTTGCTTTCAGAACTTCATGCTCATCAAATTGATCAGTCGGGGAAAGAAGTTATAAAATCATCATTTTAGCAATAATTATAATAATAAATAAAATAAATAAACTTACATTTGTTTCTTGATGTACTCTTTAAGAGTAGGTTCATCAAGCTGAACACATCCATTATTATAAAAGAAAGTTCCAACATATGGCATCATGTAAGCTGGTTCTGGTTGAGCGAATTTGTTCACTGGTGTAAAGTCTGTGGGGTAGTCTAGGTAGTCTTCTGTATGAGCTCCGTTCCTCGTGCCGTTCCTGCTTGGACCGCGTCCACGCCCCCGGCCACCACGCCCCCCTCTGCTGCGAGGACCACGTCCCCCGCGATACGAGCGCTCGGAGTGTTCACCAGACCACTCTTCACTGCGACCGGAGTACTCTGCAAGTGTACAGACAGTCAGGCATGCTCCAACAGTTACAGCTCATTCTCAATAACTGGGTATGGTGCTCAGTTTGGAATTTATCCTCAATTATTTATTCAGTTGGGAAAATTAGCATTACCATCATAGCGTGTTAAGTTTAAAGATAATATATTCTTTATAAAGTAGCAAAATGTTTCCGAGTTTTCATTGAACTACTTTAGTAACGAATTTTTATTTACGAGAAAAATAGATTTACCTGGGTCTCCTCCATTCCTGTAATGTCTGGGTGACTTGTCTCGCTTGTTGCGAGGTTTATTTTGGTCAATTTCTAGTGGCACCCACTTAGGACGAGGTGCACCTGTGAAAAGTCAATCACGAGTAAGAATTGACTTCATGCTATTACCGAAAAACAAACATATTATGAAATATGTGGAGCACTAAAACCTGTTGGTTTACAATTTGATAAATCTGTATAACATGTTAACTAAACAGCTAAGATAGTAAAATATCAAGGATTGAACTTTATAACATTTTTATTTACAGCACCAAGAAGTTATTCAGTTAGTGATTTTGTAACTTTCAAACGATTATTGTTAATTACAACTCACCTTTACGTTTGCGGTCTCTGCCTGACTCGTTTGTCTCTGACGAGCCTGAAGAGTTTGTGGCGGTCTCGTGACGGTTCTCTAGGTCCTCATTCTCAGCAGGACTGTCCTCGCGTTCAGAGTGACCATTCTGCTGTGTCTCGACCAGCGGACTCTGAGGAGAGGGGGGAGCCACTAAACTTCCTGTCAGCGACTGCCTCTTCTGAAACCAGGACAACAGTTTCGTAATGAGTCTCAAGACACCAACCCAGGAACTTCAGTACAGGAAACTTGGAAATACAATTGCTGAGATTAGAATTTTATTCACAAAACCACAAACTTTTTTCAGTTCAGGAAAAAAGAACATGATGGTCAAGTGTTTTGCTTTGAAATATGGATAAAGATACATCAAGTTTTAAAAATTGGTACATAATAACATGGTAAGAGGTAGAATTTTTGTCTATGTATTAAATAAAATAAACTTTTACAGTTCTAGGTAATTTAGAGGAAAAACACAATATCATAAATGTTTACTATTTTGTCTTGGTATAGCATTTAAATATCCGAGGTGACCTTCATAGATTTTGGCTAAATAAGTAAATATCAAAAGTCAACTTGGCAGATTTAGCTAAAATCTATCAAATTGACTTTGGACATTTAGTTGCTACCACGACGATATGTTCTTCAACAGTACATGCCTCACTTGCTTTATAGAGATATGAGCGAGATAAATGTTAGTTGGGTACTCTTGTTTGACGTCATGGTTCCTCAACAACATTAGACAGTAACCAAACAAATAAACTAAATAAAAAAAGTGGTTTTAAGGTTCTCCTCAGTATTAAAGGTATTTGCAAATCATTGGCCACTATTTACAACATAACACTATTGATGTAATATTTAAATCTATTTCTCTATGTGTAAACCACTTTTTTAATGCGAAATGAGAATGAGAAACTTCTGAACATTTTCTTCAGAAATATCTTGAATTATTTATAAAGTCCAATACATGTTAATTTTAAAGGCCTCATGAACCTTTGCACAATATTAAGTACACGGTAAGCTTTGCTTCAGTGTGATTCGGCTGCATAAAATTTTTTGTTTCAGCAGCACAACTATCAGAGATAATAGCCGATGAAAAGGAACCTGTGACGTCACTCACGCTCATTCAGCGGCGACAATATAGGGAAATCCCTGCAAAAGATAGGTTCACTCCCGCTGCAACCACGGCCACAATTTTACTTCTGAAATTTTGAAACTTTACCAGGGCAGTCTTGATAGTATTTGCCAAATAGTCTGAAAGATTTTTTTTGATGACATTCATACAAACCGAGTTATTGCGGTAGAAAGAGGAGCGAAAATGTTGTATAGGAAAACAATGTTATATTTTTAGCTTATCTTGCTACCGCAATAACTCAGTCTGTACACACGCCACCAAAAAAATTCTTTCAGTCTATTTGACAAATATTATCAAGACTGCCCTGGTAAAGTTTCAAAATTCCAGAAGTAAAATTGTAGCCGTGGTTGCAGCGGGAGTGAACCTATCTTTTGCAGGGATTTCCCTATATTGTCGCCGCTGAATGAGCGTGAGTGACGTCACAGGTGCTTCTTCATCGGCTATTATCTCTGATATTTGTGCTACTGAAACAAAAAAAATTATGCAACCGAATCACACTGAAGCAAAGCTAACCGTGTACTTAATACTGTGAAAAGGTTCAGAAGGCCTTTAAATTGTTTAATACTGAAAACAGAAATCTACTCTTAAAGGGACAGGGGACCCTAAAAATAAGTATTTTTAATAAAACGTTACCCATCAACTGAGTATGAAAAAATGCCACACGGAGGCAAGTGCCCCAGGGTAAGCGCCCCATGAATAGCACGACCGGAGGAACGTGACATCACGTTCATCGCCTGGCAACACTGCTGCCTCTTCTCCGTGTAACTCACTCCCCCTCCTCCCGCCCAGCCTTGTCAGTGTGATGTTGCCTGTGCAATTGACCTGCGGCTCTCTGTATTTAATTAATTTTTATAAATTTGGGGGATGTTCTGAAAACGGAAATTTATCTCGCATTAACATATCTTACAAAAACTTTTTAAGCAATCATGATTGCATTGTCCCATGTCCCTTTAATACATCAGGAAAGGAAAGAAGAAGTTATTATAATCATAGCAGTTAGAAATAATACAATTCCTGAAAAAAATCAATAAATTTGAAAGTATTTCTCAATAAAATTTGTTTCAATTGTTATTTTTTTAAAAAATATCTTGTATGAAATTATTATACAATGATGCTGAAAATACGAGCTTTTTGTTTTGCGCCTAAACAGAAGTCGCAACTCCAAAGTCGCAACTTTTAACCCTGGCAGAGCCAGGGTATGTAAGTGGAGGGGGTTTGGCGCAGTGACGTCACGGCCAATCAGAGAGGGCGTTACTGGTTTTGCGACTTCTAGAAAAAGCTCGTATTTTAGGTCTGAAAGGATGAAGAAATACATAAAAAAATAGATATAATCTAATAAAATAGAAGGAAGGTCGAAAAATAAATGCATTTTTTTTATTGCATCATAATTTAGTAATAAAATTTCAAACTAAAGATTAAATCTATAATTTATAAATATATACTATATATATACTATATATATATATATATATATATATATATATATATATATATATATATATATATCAGTTATAGTAAAAACAGGTTTTGTTACATCTAAATTTTTGTGACTTCAAAAAGTGAAATATAAATTTTAAGTAGCAGCACATAAAATTATTTAAATGTGAAAGTTTATAAGGTACCAAAAGAACACAAGTACAATTGCAATTAAATAAATCAGGATAGGACTGCATATGATCTTACCTCTGAGCTGGTGGCTTTGCCTAAAGTGGGCCAATCATCCATGTCCCTGCTGAAGTCACTTGCCTGTCAACACATTGCAGCCATTAACATTGGTCGGCTGCTATCTCCACGTGTACCCTCCCCGGAGACACACATGGAGGCAATAACCAACAGAAGTTAAAAAAAAAAGTACTACTTTGTAAGAGGCAACTTCACTCTACAATAAAAAATATTCATCCTGGGTCTAGCAAGATTAGGGGGTATAACGCCAGAAACGACCTTGTCTACATCCCTTGTGAATATTATCATATACATTATGCATGTCAAAGAGTAAGATCCACGTTAAAAAGTTAGGACAAGTAGTGTAAATCACAAATTCTAAAACTATTACATTTTTTTTTCAAAAAAATTATAATGAAAATAAGCTTTTTCACAATATGTAGCAAAATAAAAATTGTTACTTTTGCTTTAGTCTGTACAGTATATCATTTATATTTTTTCTTGTTGCTGGTATAGTAAAACAGTTTTTGTATAATTTTGAAATAGGCTGCTTTTTAACATAATTATTTTATAGTCATTAACTCAACGAGTTCAAGAAGGTTAAACGTTGTAACAAACAATCTACACAAAGTGGACACAATTAAAAAATAAATATAATCATGAGCCTGTTATCAATAATTTTTTTTAAAAAAACCGAGGTCTCTGATTGGCTCTAGCAGCTTGGTCAAATATTCAATTAAAGTGACAAGATTTTGATCTGCAAAGATGGTACTCACCCTGTGATTAATTTTCTTGGTGTTAGCTCTCACGATCGTGGGCTTGGGTGGAGATTGCTGCTGCTGCTGTTGTTGAAGGGGAGCTGCTGGTACTCCATTCTCTGTGGACCACACAAAAACGTCAGTCAAACTTGGTTACAGTAATCAATGATTGGATCTAGGAAACTACGTGCCGCAGTCGCCGCCGCCGCTGGTTTCTTAGTGATAAGATAATAATATAACACCACGACTGAGAGAAATGGTAGAACACACGACATCAACTCAAAAAACACAATATACTTTTTTAAACGTTGTTGTTGAATTCGACACAAGTTGCTACTCAAATAAAAGCAGTGGTAGAAGCGATAAAAATAAACTCTGGTCGACCGAATTGATAAACACCCCTCCTCGTTTCTCCCCCACCCTGCAGTATTTGAGGAAACGGCAGTAGAACCTTAAAATGAGGCTACCGTTTTTATCCACCAGTCAACACGATAAAACTACTTGTGTGTATTAATAAGTTGAAATATTACATAACCATATTATAAAATTATACTCCTCTTTATATACATACTACATAGATTTATTACAGGAATGAACAAACATTTGCATTTAACATATGACACTGCCACACTTCATTTAACATTCATTGTAACTTTTTTATTTTAAACGCTGACAAATTTTGCACGCTACTAAGCTATAACTTTGTACAGTATGTGAGCATTTATTTATTGGCACGTATAGTTCGTTCGTTCGTTCGTTCGTTTTTTTTTTTTTTTTTTTTTTTAATTTTACATGGATTTTAACTTGGTTTTCGTCGGAAACGTTCGGGTGTCCTTCGGCTCGGCTCGGCCAGTGAAATTCTTCGTTACAAACAACACACCAATGACTGAAGACGTACTGTACAAATACGACGAAAACCAAGAACGGTTGTCAGAAGTTGAGAAAGAATAACCAATGCAGTGACGATGTAGCCTTTAAACTACTGTAAAAATTAAAAAAAAAAAAAAAAAAAAACAGTACTGAAAGTTTTGATAAAAGATACGCCCGTAACTACGAGATGTAACACGTGTCAGTGATGCCGGCCAGCTGACCTTCAAGAAAACGAGCCGCTAAATCCAAGGACTCGGAACACAACGAGTATAGCAGGGAACTCCATCATGTGGTAATATTTGTTTACAATAACAGAGCTGGGTCAAGGACTTGCATCAGGAGTTGGAGACTAATTTCTTTATGCTTTGAAACGTGTCTTCTTCAAACATTAATGGACAACATACATGAAAAAAATTTATTGCAGAAATGAGTAGATGGTACCAAATTATGATACTCTGAATTTTTCCAGATTTTTTTGAAACTCGGAACTATTTTTAAATAATTATTGAAAGTCATGTGATTTCAGTTGGCACCACTGACTCCTTAATAAAAAGGATAGAGACTGGACGCCTATTGACGCCTCCAGGGGGCGTGGCCGCACTTTCAATAATTATTTAAAAATAGTTCTGGGTCTCAAAAAAATCTGAAAGAATTCAAAGTAGCATAATTTGGTACCCTCTATTCATTTCTGCAATAAAAAATTTTCATGTACGTTGTCCATTCACTGCACAATAGCTTCGAGAGTAAAAATAAAAAAAAAGTAGGGAAAATATATTTTTTTTTGTCATGTGGAACTATCTTCTTCTTTCTTTTAGTAAACAATTTTGTATTTTTATACACCTTCTTTCTTACTAGAGTCATAACATGAGACAACATGGATTTGAAAGGAAATAATATGTTCCATTCTATATTCATTCACTCTGCAAGCTATGCAACCTGTTGCACGGAATGTCCAAACGTTTAATTTCTCATTATCATCGGGAAAAGTAGGAAATTTATCGTATGATCTGTATTCTCTATTAAGTCTTTACGCTCATATGCCACCAGGAAAATTTCTAAAATTCTATACTCAACAATTTCTAAAATAGGCTGAATTTTTTTTAAAATAATATAATATTAAATAAAAAAAAAAATCATTTTATAGCAAAAAGTAAACATTACTTAAGGATTGATCTCAGTTGATTTGGATCTCGGAAACGGCCCCCTTGATTTTAATGAGACTTGCAGGAGTCTTAAAGCTTGCCACAATAAGGTTGCTTAATTTTTTTCGAAGTGGATCTATCCGACCAGTTTTGAGAAAATTGAGGCAGAAGTTTAACATTGGTCTTATGGACGGAAACCGGAAATGGAGCAATTGTGAGAAAACCGCCCCCTTAAATTTGTTCAAACCATCAGCGATTAAGTTTTAGAGCATCCTCGATTTTTTAAAATTTATTTCATTCGATTCCGTTCGACGGAAATTTTCCTACTTCCGGTTTTAACTGAGGTCAATCGTTACAATAAGCATTAGTTTAAGTGTCTTGGCTTACGTCCTATGCCTTATTGAACCGTAAAACAGCGACTTTAATATTCGCGATTCAAATACCCGCAGTATAACATATTTGATCAGTTTACAGTAAAATTACAAACTCTGTAACTTATGATAAAAAAAAAATAAACCAATAAAATAAAAAATAAGTGCAAAATAATTTAAATTATAAACTGATAAATATAATTGTATTGAGGATGTTTTTTTTTTTTTTTTTTGCGATTATTAAAAAGGAAAGGAGAATTTATTTCATTTTTAGATTTTTACGCTATTTAATTAATCCAATAATATAAAATTTGAGGTTCCATGTCATGACTTGGAGAGTACAGAATTTTGAACAGCAGAAGTTAAAATAATATTGCAATATAGGATACTAAAAGTAAAATGAAAATAACATTTTTTTTTTTAAATATGTCAACATATAAAAAACGACTGCAATATGTTGACAGGGATGTATACAAATAATAGAAGTCGTTCACAGTTGGAGCGGACGTTGTCTAAAAAGCACCGGTTTCCTGCAGCACTGTCGGCGAACCCGCAGTATTCGTTTTAAACAGGTCGCGAGAATTATAATAATTATTTCGATAAACCTATGCGAACGCGACAAATACTACGGCAAGGAGTATGATCATAAAACATAAAATTATTGCCTTGAGTAACCTAAATTTTAATCAGCTAAAAAAACTCGGTATCTTGGAGTTAAAGATTATAAATTGTGTGTATTATTGAGCACGTGTTGGAAATGTAATAACTAATAACACTATTAATAACAAAGTAGTCAAAAGTAAGAAGTACACGTAGCTATACATATAAGAAGCTATAATACAGTACTTGTATTAATTCATGCGTATTCTTGTATAAATATATTAAAGAAACTGTTTGATAACAACGACATAACAAAATCACTCGCAAATTATTGACTTTCACTACGTTTACATGACGGTGTTTAATGCGTATCCGTTGACGACGGATAATGTTATTCTTATGAGGCGTCGTCAACGAATACGTATTAAACACCGTCATGTAAACGTAGTTAATGGGGAATTCTCCTACATTTATTTTAATTTTTTTTTCAGACGTTCTATGCCTTGAAACTAAATGTCCCAAAACAAAAAAGTTTCAATTTTCAAAATTGGAGACAAGGGAATTTTTTAAAAATCTCCCTTCTTTTGAATTTAGCGCCAAAACGTGACGTAGAAACTGCCTATCAGGTGAAATTTTCCTGCAATAAATTTATATTTTCGATTATCACTCTTAAAGTAAACTGATATTAGAGACATAACTATTGATACTAGGGTAGAAAAACCCGCTGATTTCGATCGTGTTAATAAAATTTATAGCCAATCACTACTTGACGCTCAAACTATGATATCAGGCAGTTGTTGTGTGTTAACTAGGGAGTTTCTACGTCACAATTTTCAGGTTTGCGCGCAGGTTGCATACTTTGCCCCTATTCTAATAATCCCTTCAGAGTCCCCAAATTTGAGTTAAAAAAGTTGAAACTGAAGTCAAACTTATTGTTAATATGTACCATATCATAATATAGTAGTTAAATTAAAATTTGAGTTGTAAGAGAATTCCCCATTAAAGTTTTCTTAGCCATGTATGCCCCTCCGTTTAGGTTCTTCCTGCTATTATCTGTACAAGAAACATTTAGGAAAATCGTATTCTCGATTCTTATTTGATCGTATATTAACAGACCTACTGGCTACTACCAAAATGCAAAAAATGCTCGAAAAACATTTTTTACTCACCTAATGAAATTACTCCTTTTAATGACATTTTATGAACACCACTGACACGTTGAAACATCAGTTTAAAGTAAAAACATTATCCTGCACAGTTGGTAGGAAAAGATAATATAAGAAAGTAAACAATAATATTTATATCGTTGTTTAAAATTTTTATGCTTGGATATGCGAGGTCTCCTTTATATTTTTACCCATTAAAAAAATTTGCATGATAAAATTACACATAAATAGATGATTTTGATAACCCTAAAAAATGATCTCATTTTCAAATAACAACACACATGGCAACATTGTATCGGTTCGATACATCGTGTGGTGCGAGCTTCCCCGATGTTAAAACGTTAAAACAATCAGTGATGTGAAATTCGCGCGAAGATTGGTCCGCGAATATGCGCATGCGAATATGCGCGCATATGCGCGAAAGATACTTTCAAGATGGCGGCCGCGCGCAATTAAAATTACGTGAGCACCTCGGCAGCCTGAAAGGCCGATTGCTTTAATTCCATGATTAATTAACTCTAATTTAATCCAAACACTAATTAAGCAAGGGATTATACCAAGAAAAATAAGAAAAGACTTTCTGTAGCATTTACTGTAGCTTTAACCAGTCTCAAGGCTTAACCTGAGAAATTTGGACGAAAAATTCGCTACAACAGATTTTCTTCAAATTAATTTGGTGGACTTACAACAATCGTTAAATTAGCTCTGAATTTTTTCGGAATTTTTTAACCGTTGGTTTAATTATAATTAATTTATTTAAATGAGAATTTTGTATCCTTCCAATGTTAAATTTGTTAATTAGCATTGCAAAAAAACTACACAACAGATTCTTTTACTTTTTTTTTTACTAAAACCTAATTTTTTAGACTATTTTTCTGAATTGTTTTCATATATTTTGAACCGTGGCGATGGTCGTTTCCTATATGTGATGAGAAATGTGGCAACGTTCTCAAGGACTGATGTCACCACCCCCTCCTAAAAAATTATTCGCATTCCAATGCAAACAGTGTTGCCACTATAGCCACGCCTCTTGACCTTGACAGACAAATTCTCAGGTTATACCTTAAATTGCTATTTTTGTGGCGGGAAAGTCAAATTTCAATATTCGCGAATATGCGCGCATATGCGGCCGCAGATTGCCCGCGAATATGAGAGGACTAACATCACTGAAAACAATGCAAGTGCAAAGGGAATGCGTGGCTTGCGTGAACACACACCTCTCTGGCGAACCGGGCAGCGCCCAGGGAAACCCTACCCCGTTTCGGCACTACCAACAGCGCTCCTAGCGGGAATTTTGAGAAGCTTCTTTAAAAACAATTTGCCGCGTTTTCTGACCGTTCTTCGTGCTGTAAGAATTTTTTTCCTGGAATATTTATAGACTAATGATTAAAAAAAAATAATAATAATAAATAAACTTAAGAAAAATAAAAGATAAGTTGACATAAATTCACATTTTAAATTTTTATCCAAGTAAATAAACGATCTACTATTGTCTTTCTTGAGAGAGAAGACTAAATATTATAATAATATCATATTTTTTTTTTTTACTTTTCTGAAGTATAGATGATGTTATTTGCTAAATAATGCTCAGAATTATTCATTTCATAGTGTAATAATGTAATAATAATTAATATGCTGAAAATATTAAAGATAAACGAAAAGCGTCAGGGTGAAAAAACTTTGTACGTGTTTGTATAAAGTGACATAATTTCGAGTTAATTGTCATAATATACAAATTGTACTGCATGTCGTATATTATACACAGTGGCCATGCAATTATATTATAATATATACGGTTTATAAAATCGAGTCTCCAAAGATCTTCGTTTTATCAGTGACGTGAACCATGTGCGTGTAAATTGTACATGTTGCATGGACCAACCAAGTTAAATGCAAAGTAATTAATATAATGTGATTAAAATATATGTGTAATATTATAATTATAATATGCATACATATTATTTCTTTAAATAAAACATAATACTTGTGAACATATAATATTCAATATAATGATCAATGATCGTTCCAAATAATTTAATTGAAAACAACATCGTATATATATATATATACATATATATTATTATATATATTTAATATATAATAATATATAAATAATAACTTAATTCAACACCAATTTACTCATTTGCTTACACCTTTTAAAAGCCTTTTATTATAACGCGTATTTTTATACTTATTTTGTTGTGGCTTTGAATTTTATAAATTTTATATTATATAATATGAACATTATTGCACTTACGACTTTTGGAGAGCTAGAGAGCTCAATGCATTGTATACACACACAAACACACATATATATATATATATATATATATATATATATATATATATATATATATATATATATATATATATATATATTGAATTTTAACCCCAACAATAATAAAATGTTCATATTATAAAATTCATAGCCACAACAAAATAAGTATAAAAATACGCGTATTAATAAAAGGTGTAAGCAAATGAGTAAATTGGTGTTGAAGTTATTATACATTGTATATATATACTATGTTGTTTCTAATTAAATTATTTGGAACGATCATTGATCATTATATTGAAGATATGTTCACAAGTTTTATGTTTTATTTAAAGAAATAATATGCATATTATAATTATATTACACATATATTTTAATCACAGTATATTAATTACTTTGCATTTAACTTGGTTGGTCCATGCAACATGTACAATTTAGACGCGCGCATATATATGGTTCACGTCACTGAGAAAACGAAGATCTATGGAGATTCTATTTTTTAAAACGTATATATTATAATATAATTGCATGGCCACTGTGTATAATATACGACATGCAGTATGATTTGTATATTATGACAATTAACTCGAAATTATGTCGCTTTATACAAACACGTACAAAAAGTTTTTTCATCCTGACGCTTTTTGCTTATCTTTAATATTTTCAACATATTAATTATTATTACACTATGAAATGAGTAATTCTGAGCATTATTTAGCAAATAACACCATCTATACTTCAGAAAGGTAAAAAAAAAAAATATGATATTATTATAATATTTAGTCTTCTCTCTCAAGAAAGACAATAGTAGATCGCTTATTTACTTGGATAAAAATTTAAAATGTGAATTTATGTCAACTTATCTTTTTTTTTTCTTCAGTTTATTTATTATTATTTTTTTTTTTTTTCATCATTAGTCTATAAATATTCCAGGAAAAAAATTCTTACAGCACGAAGAACTGTCAGAAAACGCGGCAAATTGTTTTTAAAGAAGCTTCTCAAAATTCCCGCTAGGAGCGCTGTTGGTAGTGCCGAAACGGGGTAGGGTTTCCCTGGGCGCAACCGGGCACAGGAATCTGCTGACATGATGATTGAGGATATAATATATAACTTGCCAGCAAGGCTTACGGAAAGAGAAAGGTAGTCAAATACCTTGACAAAGATATTGAGAAGAATATTATTAGGAATTTTCGTGAATCAATCAACAGCTTCAAGGCAGCACAGAGCATTTTTTTTAAGTATACCATATAGGGTGCAAAAATCACATAAAAATTATATGAATATTACTTTAGCCAACTAATCAAAAAAATTAACGAATTAACCTAAATTTCAATTTTAATTGGGGAAAAAAAAGTCCAGTTTATCCTCCGATTATTCCCACATAAAATTCAAATTATTATTTATTCGGCTAGTGTTACAAAACAATGGCACCATATGGCATACATACCCAACTTACGGCCTTAAATCTTAGCTTATTGTATCAGATCTTCCAAATTATGTATCTTAGGGGGAAATAATCGAATGAAATTATCGTTTTCGTCATTGTCAAATTCAGTAGCAACTGAAAAATCTCGAAGTGGGCGTGACAGCTTCGCTTTAAGTGCACGCGACTGTACGACAGCCTCCTCGCCAACGTCGCAGCTCGGGACACGTGACCACAGTCGCTCAGAGTGCGAACACCGCCCCCTTTCCTCCGTTCTAAATTCGCAGACGTTCGTAAATTAATGAAACTAATACAAACGAACAGCTTATATACGATATTGTCATGGTAGCGTACATAGGACATTATTATCATTCATAAGAAGAAAAATCTATGAATGGTGTACAGTGAAATCACTGAACTATACAACGAGTGAAATATCATTTACACATAAATTTCACCTATGGAGTTACTATTTCGCCTATGACAAGACTAAAATGCTATATTTTGATAATTTGTATGTGTTTGTACCTGTATGTACTGCCTGTGGTCAAATAAATAATTATATTTTATTTATTTTTGCTTTTCTTTTACTACGGTAGTAGCTTTCATGCAAGCTATCACAACGATATTATCTAGAATATACTGTATTGTAACTTCTATATTAAAATTAAATTAATTCACTATATAATTCTTAAAAAAAATAAATTAAAACTTTCGTTTAATGATATATGAAAAATATAATATAAAGTGCGATAAGGCGATAAGTAATAACTTTGTATTACAAAAGAGATAAAATTAGCAATCAGTAAATGATGTGTATATGTCAAAGAGCTTCTTATTTAATACTGATAACAATATGCAATATAATTCTTGACATTGTGAGAAACGAAAGGGATCATATAAGAAGATAATGAAGTTTATAAAATAACGAAAGTTAATACTTTGAACAAAATATTTAAAAAAAAAAGTTGCAAACTTGTTGCATGTTGATCTGGTTGCGACTGGCTCCGCCCAAAAAATTGTCTGACGCAGTAAGCACGACATTAGGCGGCCTGAGGGGTTATCTGGCAGTAGCAGCGATTCGAGTTGCTTGCCAGTGGGTCAACCCGCGACCCCGAGGCGGCGGCGGACCGGCGAGAGAGCGAGCGAACAGCTGGGGTCAGGGGACTGAGGCCACGTGTCAAATCACGTGGGTACATGCAAGTTTTGGACGACAATAATAAGGACGATGTTGGTACCAGACCGTGACAACTTGCTGATAACTTGTCACCCGGCGACGGTGGCACCAATTACAACTTTTTTATATGTAAAAACCGCAGGAAAATTGTCTATAAATAATATTCTAACTAATTGTCGTTTTTAGAAGCAATCAGTAAGGTCGACATAATGGGAACAAATAGACTTTTAATCATCACATACGAAGCAAATATATAATATAGCCAGAAATTGAAAGATAGCTTCATTGAACAAAGCCTTATAACTCGATGGACCATTTAAAATAAACCTTTAAACACACAGAGTTCAGCGATTAATTTTAGGCTACATTACAGATTACTAATTGGATAGAAATTGCATCAAGCTTATAAATATGATTATTGATGTAATATAAAATGGAATTACATAATGATTAATGTGACTGAGTAATAGATACTGATGATTACTATTAAGAATACGCTACAAAAACTTATTTGATCAGCTAATAATTATTGTATACAAGACTTGTGTGTCTAGACGTTATAATTATATTAAAATTATAATATATTATTTCATTCTAATAACCGATAATATTATATACGTGATGAAACTAACGAGTCAAAGTTCCTTGACCCCAATGATAATTTTTCAAAGCGATGAAATATCATTAATTTTTATTACAAGCAAAACTTTTGATTTTAAAAATATAGTCAATATATTTCTCTATATACTGTAGTGTCTAGCGCGACAGCGGCATCCAAAGCAAGCCTACTGACATTTGCGATAAAGGTTAGAACTTGCAACGTTTTGAGATATGGAAAGTAGCTCCTTATCTGAAAGTTGAATAATCTTATTTGCAGCAGCTCGAGTATTGAAACCATGATGACACAAATTGCTGGACATAATATATTTATATTACTATAGAAATCATGCATGCAACATTCTTCTTTTTGTAATGCTGACAAGTGAGATATACATATTATGATGTTTATATTATATCTATATTATACGAACTGTCAATTAATTTGTTTATAAAATTGAATTTAGACTATGGGCACCACGAACTTAACTTCCACTTTGTTTGTAGGAGTTACCACGCAGTCTATGGAGGCGCGGTGAACCAAAACTAGTTTGGGACTGGGTACTCTTCTTACATCTCCCAAAATTGCAAATCACCATGTCTATTAGGAGCGGCAGATCTAGTGAGACAGGAGTAAAGTTCGTGCTGTTCAGATGTATACTTGATAGAACATTATTATGTCACATCTATTGAGTAGTTTTCAAGAAATAATCTTCCTAGGACGATGTAACAGCTCGGGACACCACGAACTTTACCCCTGCTCTGATTTTAGACGTTGCCAAGCAGTCTATATGGAGACGTTGTGAATTTGGAACTTTAATGGATGGTTATTTAGCCTGGGTGCTCTTAATTCTTACCCAAAAATTACAAATCTGCACCTTTTTGTTGTATCTTGGAAGTGCAGCGCCAGCAAATAAGTTCTCGGTGTCCCGAGGGATACATCTTTAAGGTAGAGATAACGCCGGTCAGCTGATCGACGTAGATCCCTTTGATTAACATGTAAACCTTAGCAAATTCACAAAAATTCTGAAATTTTTTTGAGAGGCAGCTATTAGTGCCCAAAAGACATAGTAAAAATTTCAAAACAATTTCACGAGCCGATTTTTTTAATTATATATTTTTTTAATTTTCAGCATAGGACTTTCCCATGGAGAGACAAATTAAAAACATAATTTAAAAAAAATCGGCTCGTTAAATTGTTTTGAAACTTTTTCTATGACTTTTAGGCACTATTATAATATCAACCTCTGATTTTTTTTTTAGAATTTTTGTGAATTTGCCAAGGTTTACATGTTAAACAAAAGGATCTACATCGAACAGCTGACCGGCGTTATCTCTACCTTAAAAAATAAGTTGTTACCTGGCAAAACTTGGCTCTATATCACACCTGAGATATTCATGTTAAACGAATTTTACAGTATAATATACTTCTGCTATAGATGACTATAACATATCAAAATATTCTATTACAAATTCAACACAGTAATTAAAATTCTATAACAGCAAGTCTTTTAAATAAAACAATTATTATTACGTACGGACAACGTCGAGGAGTGTTTACATGCACGGGGGGACGATCGTCGTCGTGTGCCAGCCTTGTTTCACTCCGCCAATCAGAGCGATGCAATTGGCGGAGGCGACAAGGTGTCAGTTTACTGTTAGCACGATATCACGTCTGGTCAGGCCTCAAATATAGATAGCCAACCGAGGGATGTGCTATATTATACCCACATCAAGGTTTATTGAAAAACACTTATCAGATAACCTACACAAGCTGCTATTTTATAGATAAAAAAATAAAATTTGAACAAAGGTTAGCAACAAAATTTTGATAGCAAGGATTCTTATCATGCATGATTATTATAATATACTTGACTGACGACACAAATTGCGTAAATTAAAATCAGCTGAAATTTTGTAACAGGTGGCAATTTGTAACTTTCTGTTTTAAATGAACATTTTACACAGGTATTAGACGGAGAAAAAAACTTTGTAAACAAAGAAATAAATCTTTAAAAAGAGTCACATTTTTAAAGGGAAAACTGAAGTCACATGAGTTGTCACTAACAACATAATTATTCTCTCGTACTTATAAATTGAATCTCATTAGAACTGGACGGCGTGTTTAAAATATTAATAATTTATTCGTTGTAGCAAGACATATGGCATGTTAAATTAGCATGGGTTTCGTCATAAATCTTTGAGATGGTAATCTAGTACTGATGGAGTTAATTTTCTCTTATTATTTTTTTAAACAAAGGCATTAGGGGGATGGAGGGGCCACACACCTCTTTAGCACCAACCATGGACAACATACATGAAAAAAATTATTGCAGAAATGAATAGAGGGCACCAAATTATGCTACTCTGAATTTTTTCAGATTTTTTTGAGACCCGAAACCATTTTTAAATAATTATTGAAAGTCCTGTGATTTCAGTTGGCACCTCTGAATTCTTAATAAAAAGGATAGAGACTGGACGCCTATTGACGCCTCCAGGGGGCGTGGCCGCACTTTTATAATAATTATTTAAAAATAGTTCTGGGTTTCAAAAAAATCTGAAAAAATTCAGAGTAGCATAATTTGGTACCCTCTATTCATTTCTGCAATAAAAAATTTTCATACATGTTGTCCAATTACTAGTTAGACTAGACACTTATATATCAGTGGCAAAACTAAATACAAGCTAAGAAGCCCTTGTTGAGTACTTCTCTTCCTTCCAATTTTACTATTTTAATTACCAAAGAGCCTTACAGTAATCTAATTTTTTTTTTTGGTAAAATTTCTTTCAATGACTAGCAGACCAAACAGAATGTAATAAATATATTATATAATTTGCAGTGTAAAATACGTGCGTCATCATTATGGTGCAAAGAATGCACATCACTAGCAGTGTGTGTGTTCAGTCTCGTGACGGCGGGATTACATAGTAACTGAGTAAAGTGTAAAATATTATAATACAGTCTGAGACCGACACCGTCTGGTCCGGCGAGCCGATGAAGGCCGCTAAGTGCCGGCCGGCTGTGGGTGCCGCTAGAAACCGGTTCTCTTCTTGCAAATATGGTTCTTTGTCAATGTATCAAATGGTTACAATATATTTAAAATTAATACCGGTCCACGTGGAAAAAAAAAATATATCTTATAAGTAGTTTAATTAGTGTTTAACTCTGTCTGGTTACGATTACATGGTTACCTTGTTAATTTATCAATAAACTTAACTTGATACTTCATAAACCGCTGTATTTAATTACCCAACAAAAATCATAAAAGGTGCCACAATCGTAAGGAGAATATCTAGTTAGAGAGGAAAAAAAAGTCGGCACTTTGCCCTCAGCAGCAATGATGGCTTGAACGCTTTCGGCCATACACATACGCCATCATCGGTGGGAAATGCAAACTAAAAACTCATCACAAGACACGGACGTCTGAAATTCGACAATCATTTTCTATGATATAAATGAGAAAAAAAAAACAGGGAGTCACAAAATTGACGAAAATTCATTAAAAATAAATCAGTTTTAAAGAAAGGAATAATATTTATTCTCCTTGTGAAGAACAAAATAGTTGCACGGGTTGTTCTTATGATGCATGCAGCTTTCACGCTCTACTAGCTCCACTGTCCTCGCAGCAGCCAACAAGAAGCTTTCCACATTCCGGGAACACAATACCAGCAGGACCAGCCTAACGGAACTAAAATAAATGTAAGAGCTATGACAATCGAGATTATTTAGTTCATGCAGCATTCACCGAGGGAAATAATGCATTAGTTTTCCTGTCTACCAAGTCAACTACAATACAAGGTTTAATTAAAAAAAAATAAAAAATAAATAAAAAATATTTGCTAAATGAGTGAATTGCTTTATACGAACTAATAGTTATACAGCCAAGATCCTCCAAGACGTTGATGTGCGCAATTTCATAATATAATTTAGTTGCTGTTTCATGAATGATCGAGATGTACAGTACCACCTATAGCAGTCATTAATATAAATATTGATTGATTTAAGTGCGTGCATGGTTACACATAATGATTAATAGTAGAGTGATTGATTTAAAGATACATATTAGTAGTTCAAAGAAACATTTAGCAATGTAAACACCAACTTACGCAATTATAGTTTATAAATTTACCTAATTCCATCTCTAAAATTATCACAACAAATCACCCGACACTCGAATTAGCATCCACCTGAGAAATTTCTCGGTTCTCTAATAAAATTGGCAATCTCATTGCACACTAGCGGCCAATATAAAAGGGGCGAATTATTGACATCAACAGCTGACTTGCGAGGATTCTGGGGGGCGTAAAACATCAACACGTGTTACGTCAGTCAAATTAGGGAGCTGCGTTGTTTCAACTTTGTCCCGTTTTCATCTTGACTCCCTGAGACTGAATTTCAATTACATTAAAAACTGCTTTAGTTTGGGAATAGCCTACTGGAATCTTTCTGCTGGTATGGCAAGCCACGGGCGTACAACTCTTGTATGTAGTCATGCCGGGGTGCTGCAGAGAGCAAGAATAGCCACGCAAGAACGTAGCAGACACGCACATACGTCATCCAAGGTATTCCCCCCAACCAATAAAAAAACAAACACCTGAAATACGACGTATATATTACGTAAAATTTATCTGCACTTTGAAATGAACCTTAAAATTAACAAACTTAGTTCGGAATTCTAAGAATATAAATCAACATAATATTTAAAGTAACTGTACCTTCAAAGTTATAAAAATTAACAAATTTATTTAAATGTTTATTTTTTCTTTAAAAAAAGAGGTCCAGTAACGTTTAACTTTAATTTTGCAATAACATCAATTTTTATGATCTTGGACTGCATTCAACATTTTTTAAACATGAGATAACAACTGGCAAGTTCTATTACCAGCTCACCACCGTACGCAAAAACTATCCACTTTCATTTACGGTAAACACGAAAATTCCACAACAATATAAGTACGGGTCAAGCAACAATAATAGCATTAATTAAGATTTCTTTTTAAGTACAAACATTGTCGTCAGCTGACAGGTCACGTGATTTTAGTGTCACAGGTCAGGATCAACTGGAGGAGCACTGCACGGTGACCGCCTGCTCACTCTACTGACCACGACGACGTCAAATTTTGAGCTTCTCGCGGTGATGGTGGTCACAGTTTGTTTGCTACGCCACGCGTGAGGTATCCATGCACGCGTAATTCTGAAGGTCGAACCGCAGCGCGTGAAAGTGTTTCACCATGGAGCCAAACTCTACTAGATCACCTTTACACGTGTTCACCATCAACCTTTTTTTAGTGTTTCGGAATACCGTAGACGTCGTAATAATATTATATATGAGGGTAACCATGACGTAATATACTTGTAAGGAAGTGTATGATAAAATAATAAGCATAAACATATTATATCGAAAGTTTTTTTCCATGAAATTTGTTAAAATTAATTAACAAGATTATGAAATTTATTAATTACAATACATATAAATTGAAATAAACTTTTATCACTACGTTTACATGACGGTGTTTAATACGGATCCGTTAGCAACAGATGTTATTCTTTTGAGACGTCGATCTTTGCGAAGTTGTGTGAACTTATTTAAAGAATGTCTAAAAACTTAATCGCTTATGGTTTGAGCAAATTCATTCTTGCAGTTTTCTTACAACAGCTCCATTTCCGGTTTTCGTCCATAAGGCCAATGTTAAACTTCTACCTCAGTTTTCACAAAACTGATAAAAGAGATTCGCTTCAAAATTTGTATGCCACCTATTGATGGTGAGTTCTAAGTCACCTGCAAGTCTTGTTGCATTCAAGCAATACGATTGCGAGATATTAACCTACTGAGATTCATCCTTAAAAAAATATATATGGAATTATGTTCAAACAGTAACAATTTTGCACGCGATTATCAACCTTATACAACATAATACAATTAGAAAGATGCAGACTGTATATTTTTAACACTAATAGAATCACTAAAAGACTTCAATAATGTATGTTATTGTTATGAGGTAACAATTACAATATCGGCTGACTAAACGAGTAGAGGCATGACGTAACGGACCCAGTTCCGGTTCTCGGTCCACGAGTGGATCGCGAGGCAACACCAGCAGGAAAAGTGCTCCTCAGCCGCCGTCTCGCCAGGCGACCTTGGTTGGTGTGCCTACCCAGCCTAGCGAAACCCTCCTCCAACATCTGGCCCGCGGAGGAATTACCCAGCATCACGGATCTTTCCCTCAGCCAAGAAGAATGAAGCAGAAAAAAGTTTTAATCCGGCAACGCTGTTAGAATGAAAGACGCGGGATAGGGACTACGATATTTGAGCGATTTAAAACAAAACTAGAGAGGTGTCTATAGTATATATATAATAATTTTATATTATCTATTTACATATAATAAGTATATAATTATATTATATATTCATAATAAGTATATGATATTATATTATTATGTAAATTGTGTTATTTTATTATTATATATGTAATGTAATATATATTATATATATATATATATTATATATATATATATATATATATATATATATATATATATATATATATATATATATATATATATATATATATATATATATATATATATATATATATATATATATATATATATTTATTTGTTCACAGCTAAACTAAAACTTTTGTGTTAAATTCTTCATCAATTATAATAGCTATAAAAATAAAACCTGTGAAATACAACGTGCTTTATTATATTAATTAATGAAATCAATTAAATCAGAGTAAAGTTACTAATGCTACGTACGTTAATTAGTATAGAAGAAATAAGTATCGGATATTCCAATATAAGAAATTTATGTCGCAGCTACATTTTGTATAAATTTAACTGCATCAAATTATTATTATATGTGTAGAAAATATATCCATTGGCCATCTTTTTAAAAAATTCGTAATTAAATCCCTAATTAAGGTAGGTTAAAAATTTTAGCAGATAATTAAAGCCAAGAGTTGACATTAACAGGAAATTAAAAATAGTTGAAATTTTGAAGTTAATCGGCGTTTAATCGGTGATTAATTAATTTTTTATCAAAAGCTCGCGGATAGATAGTAAAAAAAAGCATAGAAATAATTTTTTTATGAAAAAAAGCTTCGAGTAAGAAACATAGCTTGTGTTTTCTAGTTTTCGAAACTGTCATTAACTTTAATTTACGTTCGTATTTAACGGAGATATGAGCGGATGAAGAAGAGCGCGCGTGGTCGCTCCGACGTTCAAACGACAATACAGCTGCCCGCTATGCACGCATTTAGGCTTGCGCGCTCTCTTGTCGCCGGCTTTACTTCTGTCGTGCAAATATTATATGAAGTATGGGGGTAGTAGAACCCAATTTACCCCCTCCCACCCCCCCGAAATCTGTATGATATGGATTTTGAGAATTTCAGGATATTATATATTTATAAGAATAATATAGAAAGATCATGATATAGAATCCATATATTATAGATAATAAAAGACATGTTATGGCATTTTGTAAACAATAAATTTATAATCTTTGTGGGAAGGTATGGCGTAATGCGTTTAACCGGGATTCGTCAGATCACCGAAGTTAAGCAACGCTGTGCGTGGTTGCTAGTTGGATTGGTGACCATTGTATTTTCAACAGAAATCACATTTCTCACCCAGGGGTAAATCATTGCGCTTTTCTACCCACCATATGGTTCCCCTGCATGGTTTTGTACCATTGCACTACGGTCCATTGACAGAAGCTGCATAGCGTCTATTGTAGTTGAGATTTCCACGTTTCCCTCAATCGTATATAGGCAAATTAATGCTGGGATGGATTGCATGGCCGGGGTAATCCCCGTTCTATACAGAAGACTCCGCGAAACGTTTATACGAATGAGCACTTTTTAGTTTTTAGTGAGTGAACTGCTCATCAATCTTTTTCATTTGTCACATGGGCTGTTTTACGGAAATTTTGAGTATAATATATAATATATGTACAATTATGTTATAGTATTGTAAAGTTCCCATCACGAGGAAATGAAATAAAACGCTCAAGTTGGAGTTTTGGAAGGTCTGTGGTTTCAAACTCACATTTGTTATATATAGTGATCGAAGTAATAGTATATAATTAACATTAGGAATTAAAAGTATCCAATTATGGTTTGATACATGCAGGAAAGAAATATAATCTATAACATGCGAAAATTTTTAATAAATTATAATATTAATTTCAATATATTTTTCTCAACTATTACAATAAAATAATTTGCAATATAACGTATAAGTGAAAATATTAATATTTTGATTAATGAATGGGGATATACACAGTACAATAATATAATATATAATTATACATTTCTTGTAAAATTAATTTAATTATTAAATATTTGGTTCTTATGTAGTCAACTAAAATATATTTCAAGACAATTTTGTTAAGTAATGTACATAACATTATGCATACGCATATTGAACGCAAAATTCTCGTATAGTAGTTGATTTTCCAGGATTATAACCTGCAGGTCCTATCAACAGTAAATTTATATAGTAAGAATCTAAGAATATATTATTATAACATTGAGAATAATGTTTATCATTATTTGCATCTCTTATGCGAGTACAGAGTCAATAAGAATGTATACATTTTTGCATACAATATGTACAACTAAACTTCTTACTCTTTATTATAAATTTTCGCATGTTATAGATTATATTTCTTTCCTGCATGTATCAAACCATAATTGGATACTTTTAATTCCTAATGTTAATTATATTTATACTATTACTTCGATCACTATATATAACAAATGTGAGTTTGAAACCACAGACCTTCCAAAACTCCAACTTGAGCGTTTTATTTCATTTCCTCGTGATGGGAACTTTACAATACTATAACATAATTGTACATATATTATATATTATACTCAAAATTTCCGTAAAACAGCCCATGTGACAAATGAAAAAGATTGATGAGCAGTTCACTCACTAAAAACTAAAAAGTGCTCATTCGTATAAACGTTTCGCGGAGTCTTCTGTATAGAACGGGGATTACCCCGGCCATGCAATCCATCCCAGCATTAATTTGCCTATATACGATTGAGGGAAACGTGGAAATCTCAACTACAATAGACGCTATGCAGCTTCTGTCAATGGACCGTAGTGCAATGGTACAAAACCATGCAGGGGAACCATATGGTGGGTAGAAAAGCGCAATGATTTACCCCTGGGTGAGAAATGTGATTTCTGTTGAAAATACAATGGTCACCAATCCAACTAGCAACCACGCACAGCGTTGCTTAACTTCGGTGATCTGACGAATCCCGGTTAAACGCATTACGCCATACCTTCCCACAAAGATTATAAATTTATTGTTTACAAAATGCCATAACATGTCTTTTATTATCTATAATATATGGATTCTATATCATGATCTTTCTATATTATTCTTATAAATATATAATATCCTGAAATTCTCAAAATCCATATCATACAGATTTCGGGGGGGTGGGAGGGGGTAAATTGGGTTTTACTACCCCCATACTTCATATAATATTTGCACGACAGAAGTAAAGCCGGCGACAAGAGAGCGCGCAAGCCTAAATGCGTGCATAGCGGGCAGCTGTATTGTCGTTTGAACGTCGGAGCGACCACGCGCGCTCTTCTTCATCCGCTCATATCTCCGTTAAATACGAACGTAAATTAAAGTTAATGACAGTTTCGAAAACTAGAAAACACAAGCTATGTTTCTTACTCGAAGCTTTTTTTCATAAAAAAATTATTTCTATGCTTTTTTTTACTATCTATCCGCGAGCTTTTGATAAAAAATTAATTAATCACCGATTAAACGCCGATTAACTTCAAAATTTTAAACTATTTTTAATTTCCTGTTAATGTCAACTCTTGGCTTTAATTATCTGCTAAAATTTTTAACCTACCTTAATTAGGGATTTAATTACGAATTTTTTAAAAAGGTGCTTTTTGGCCGCCATTTTTCAAGGGTAACCGGAAATGCCCCAGGGGGATTTTGCGGGATTTTGACGAGGCGTTCAGGGTAGAAGACGGTATTCCACCGCCGCCTGCTGCGCATGCGCAGTAAGTATTTTTGCTTCAAATTCGCGCTAGTTTTTATGAATATTTTTTGAAGCGGCTTAGAGTGCCTTGGAGTATTATATAATAATATTAATATATATAATTTATAATAATCAAGAGCTTTATATAGCTCGATAGCTGAGTCAATTCAATTCGTTTCTTCAAACAACTGGCTGTACATTGCAGGTACAACATAGATTACGTGGATTGCATCGATAGTCGACATATAATATAAATCTTTTTCATTATGACAAAATTTATTCTAATTATCAAATATATCCTATCTTCGATCTTTTACGTTTTACGTGTACGTTATATCATAACTCATAATTATTAAAAAATAATTAATTATTATTAATAATTATTAAATTATTGCAAAAAAGCAAAAAATAATAAATTGTAAATAAAATAAATTGGAAGCATATATATATATATGCAGCTAGCTAATATAATTGGGTGCGCAGCATATAATATAATATATATTATAATAGTCTGGGATAATTCACTCAAAATGTGAATAATCAATGCAATATATGTTTTATATATTATATAATATTGATTATTATTCATTATATTATCATTTTTAAAGCGGGAACAAATAATATACATATTAGGTACAATAACAGTATAATATATATATTATAATATGTATATAAATATATATTATATATATATACAGTCAGGGCCAGAAATGGTGTTCCGATCGTACGCTAAATTTTCGGCGGGAGGACTTTCAGCTACGAAGTTGAAATTTGGCATACATGATAAAAAGCCAAGGGTTGTAAACTTTTTTACATGTGTTAGATTTTTTTTTAAATCACTCTTTCATGCCTTTTTAGGGGTGGATTCACGATTTGCATTACTTCCTTATGGGATTTCCATGTTAAATTAAGTTGATAGAAAAATTTTGTCCGATCAAAACCAAATTTTATTTCTAGAGGGTTCAAAACACGTTGAATCTAATGGTGTAATTTAAAATCTGATAAAAACAACCACTAACGAGATATAGACCCTTTATACGTTAAAAAATAATTTCATCCTAATTTTGACATTATATACCATTAAAACGAGGTATTTTTTTTTTTACCCCAGAAAACACCTTTGAATTTTTTAAATCGGAGTTAGTTAAGGATTTAATTTTTAGGGATTGGTATTTATACACCTATTGTTGAAATCCTTAACTAACTCCGATTTAAAAAATTCAAATGTGTTTTCTGGGGTAAAAAAATTAGCTCGTTTTAATAAAGGTAATGTCAAAATTAGGATGAAATTATTTTTTAACGTAATTTAAGGGTTGATATCTCGTTAGGAGTTGTTTTATCACATTTTAAATTACACCATTAGATTCAACGTGTTTTGAAACGTGTTTTGCAAACTTCCATTCAATTATTAAATATGGAATTATTTGCTGGGGAAATAGTACAACAGCTCATAGAGTATTTGTATTGCAAAAAAAATAATAAGGTCAATATGTTTTGCTAAAAGATCTGCCTCATGCTTACCTTTATTTAAAAAATTAAATTTGCTACCACTCCCATGTATTTATATTTTGGAATGTGTAATGAATGTTAAAAAAAATATGTCACTATATATAAGCAACATGAAGTTACACATGAGCATAATACAAGAAATGTTAAAAATAATATTCCCTCAATGTGGTGTAGACTTGAGATGTATAAAAGTGGCCCCTTTTTGAGCTGCCTTAATCTTTATAATAAGCTCCCTCTCTCAGTGAAGCGTATAAAAAATATTAGTGATTTTAAAATAAATGTGAAAAATCTGCTACAAGATATGTGTTTTTACAGGTTAAAGCATATTATGACTGTGATTTTGTTTAATAAGTGAGAAGAAAATTAATGACATGGACTGATTCTTTCATTATGAACATTTCCTAACACTGCTTTTTATTGACTTGTCCTATAAACCTCAACAAATGTTATTGTATATTATGACACTTTGATTGTAGGAAAAAATGGAAATAAAAATATATTGAATTGAATTGAACCCTCTAGAAATAAAATTTGGTTTTGATCGGACAAAATTTTTCTATCAACTTAATTTAACATGGAAATCCCATAAGGAAGTAATGCAAATCGTGAATCCACCCCTAAAAAGGCATGAAAGAGTGATTTTAAAAAAATTCTAACACATGTATAAAAACTTACAACCCTTGGCTTTCTATCATGTATATATGCCAATTAAATTTCAACTTTGTAGCTGAAAGTCCTCCCGCCGAAAATTTAGCGTACGATCGGAACACCATTTCTGGCCCTGACTGTATATATAATATATATATATATATATATATATAATATATATATTTATATATATATTATATATATATTTATATATATTATATATATATATTGATTATATATATATTTTATTGTACCTAATATGTATATTATTTGTTCCCGCTTTAAAAATGATAATATAATGAATAATAATCAATATATATAATATATAAAACATATATTATATTGCATTGATTATTCACATTTTGAGTGAATTATCCCAGACTATTATAATATATATTATATTATATGCTGCGCACCCAATTATATTAGCTAGCTGCATATATATATATGCTTCCAATTTATTTTATTTACAATTTATTATTTTTTGCTTTTTTGCAATAATTTAATAATTATTAATAATAATTAATTATTTTTTAATAATTATGAGTTATGATATAACGTACACGTAAAACGTAAAAGATCGAATTAAGATAGGATATATTTGATAATTAGAATAAATTTTGTCATAATGAAAAAGATAAATATTATATGTCGACTATCGATGCAATCCACGTAATCTATGTTGTACCTGCAATGTACAGCCAGTTGTTTGAAGAAACGAATTGAATTGACTCAGCTATCGAGCTATATAAAAGCTCTTGATTATTATAAATTATATATATTAATATTATTATATAATACTCCAAGGCACTCCAAGCCGCTTCAAAAAATATTCATAAAAACTAGCGCGAATTTGAAGCAAAAATACTTACTGCGCATGCGCAGCGGGCGGCGGTGGAATACCGTCTTCTACCCTGAACGCCTCGTGGATTTTGAGGATGTGATCTAGAACATAAATCTACATCGACCCTGAAAGTTTCAAAACTTTAATAATTTTTTCAGGGTCAAAACTTAATTTTACTGGACTAGTATGTACGATGACAACTGACAACATTTCTATTAATTACTTTTCTGTCTGCTTTCTGTTGACGACTGGGGCAATTGAATCGAGGAATAGGAATCTGAGAAATTGTTTAGAAACGTCGAATTTGGATCAGAAACGAAATGAAAAATGGAACTAAACCTGGCAACGTTTTCACGTTTTTTCACTCTCATTATTCTGGGCTGTAAGTCAGACTACAGCATCACAGGAGAAGTGGAGGAAAAAACTGCGCATTTCGTTCTCCAAATGTCTTCATTAAACACGTTGTTGAGTGTCGAGCACAAGTTTCTGTATAATTTCAATGATTATATTTTGTATGTGACGCAAATGCAAATTTTACGGTAGAATCTTTTAAATTTCATTAATAATAATAGACTGTCTGGGTTTTCTGGTGAGTTACTGGAGAAGAGAAAATAAAAATGTAGTTTCACTTCCCCACGATGATGGTGTATGTGCTCAGTTAATGTTTTACAAATTAATATATAAGAACAAGAACAATATCGGAGGAAATATGACACGAATTGCATTTTTTTTTTTAAATTTGCAATGCGTAACATACATAAGTATTATTTAATTATTATTGTGTTACAGTAAAAAATAAGAGATATGGACAAAATTATTAGTGAATAATTAAAGCACGATGTTATCAAGAAGTACATGATGTTTAAAATATACATAATTGTACAAATTTAATACAAAATTATGAACCACAGTAGTCGAGATAACAGCTAAGCAGCTTTGTTATAGGCGTTAAAATTTCCCAGATTTTAATCTTTTTTTTTTTAAGTTTTTTGGGAAGCAAAAAGGTAAGTTGTCAAAAAGAAATAACTAACATAAAAACTATTGTGGTATCACTTTGTTTACAAAGGTAGTCGTGTTTGTAACACCACTACCATGTTATTATCTTGTAGTAACTAGTCAACTACTAATTATCTAACTTGTCATTCACCGACATTGTTCTTGGTTTATCTGTACTTACCACCAAGGGGGCTGCTGTCGAACGGTTGTACAGGACACAAGAACCACACACCACGCCTTGAGGAATCTCTCGGACCAAGCGACAACATCAGTGCAGCACAAGATACATTTACGACTGATGATGAGGATGTGTTATTTCCAGGAGGGGCAACAAACAACACGCTCCAGGGAGTCTGCTTACAAGGACATTATTATAATATATAGATTTTTTTATATTATGTTCAAATCATATTTTTATAACAAGCATTATTTCATGTGACCGGATGTGATGTAAGTTCCGAGTGGTAACAAATAATGTCACGCTTTTCTATGACACTCAGCTGACCGGTGTTGCAATAATGTATTTAATAACTCATCATCATAACAACAATGTAGAATGTACAAATGTGATGTAAAACGATGTAGAACGAATGTGAATACTAAATATATATGTTTTCATATTATAGTTGACGTATAATATGTGGAACGTTAAAATGTAAAAAATAAACCGGACACATCAAATTTTTAAAATTTAATTGTTTGGAAAACTTTGGTTACAATATTCATGACGTCAATCCTTCTCAATTAAGGGTAGTAAGGTAACACGCCCAATGTTAAAAATAAAAAAATCCCACACATGAAAATTTTGAAAAAAAAAAAAAAAATAAATAAATAAAATAAAATGAATATGAAGAAATGGAACTTCCTTATTAAATTAGTTGTGAACTTAAAAAAAATCATAACTTAAAAACTAGCTTGAATTTATATATGCCTGATATTTTAGCTACTGATAGGGGATGTAGAAAACATTTTATTTTATTTTTCATAATTTTCATGTATATGGGATTTTTTTTTTTAACGTTGGGCGTGTTACCTTACCCTGCTTAAGTGCGAAATTCCTAAAAAAGTAAATATTCTGCAGGTTTCAAATTGCAAAAATCCTTCCTTTTATTATAACCATCATTATATTCATTATCATGTAAAAGTTAATATGTTTTAACTGCTAGTAATAAATAATTAGCTCAATTAGTTGCAACATGTCAATGTCCTCTGTGTGATACGTGACAACTCGCACATCAAAATGATTCCACGTGCATTTGTATCTACTCTCATCGGGATCACGAGAAATGAGCAAAACTGACATGATAAATTAACTTAGCTCCCAAGGAGGGTAACTCCATTAACGGTTAATGATCGACACCACCCTCGTAGCAACGGTTAATGATCGACACCACCCTCGTAGAAGGTACACAATCCATTTGAATAAAAATGTCCGATCCGTCCATGTTAAGTATAGGATTTTTTTTTCTGAATATGGAGTGTACATCGTCCCCTAAAAATAAGACGATTAAAAAAAAAAAAAGGAAAGAAAATTTCTGAATATATAATAATATAATATAAGTTCAATAAATTGGAAGAATATCATTGGGACTGCGGCGATTTAAGTCAAAATTTAGTCAAATCAGCATAATAAAAAACACTAAAACTGACACTACAATATAATATTAAATTCACTCTCTTTGTTTTTCGGCGGTAATCGATAATAATCGAATCACTTCTATTTTCACTTCCTTTATCAATGGGCGGTACACTAGTATTTTCATTCATGCTTTCTTACTACATATTTGAAGCCTGGAAGATTATAATAGTTATATGAATGAGTAAACAATGCGGAAATGAACCATTAGGTGGTGAACCAGAACCATACAATTTCTTTACATTTATTATAGACGCTTTACTAAATCGCTTTTAAAATTGTACACTAACGTGTACAAAAATGGAATTCTGTAAGTTAAATGCTCCAACTTCAGATTATTAAAATTATCAACCGATTTCATCTGACACTATACATACGAGGAAATTTTAAAAAAGAAGTTTTTCAAGAACACAATAATAATTCCAAGAAAATCAACGGTGTCCTAAAAAAAAAAAAGATCTGACATTTAAAAATTTGCAACGGTAGTCAGTCACCTTTAAGTTTCACCTTTCGAGGTAGCCCAACTTTCTTGTTTGTCCAAACACAGGACGCCACTTATTATCAGACATTGATAACAATACAAATTCACCCTAAACACGCGAGACCTCGTCCCGCATTTCAAAACAGTCCGGACTTTACTAGAACATTCTGCGGTTGAGAAAACTAACTAACCTGTGATAAAATTATATTTTTTATATGAATATAAAAAATATAATTATAATATAGGGTGGGGATAACATACAAAGCATCACTATTTCACAATAAGTGGCAGTTACCCGTACCTCGCAAGTTAATTGAAATTTGTTGTTGTACCTACTTAATAGTCATAAAATTAAACAGGAATAACTTACCATTTGGAAGGATAATTAAACGGGTTTTAAATTAATGTTAAATAATAAGCTAAAAGTTAACATCATATCCTGCTATACTCTGCACTAGTATCGAATGCAAAAAAAATGAGTGCTGCAGCTTTTATCTTTATGACATACATGTTATTCGACTGCATAATTACAATGGACTACGAGAGTAATGGGATTTCCTTATTATGTAAAATACTAATATCCTCCTCAGGTAAAGCCATGTCTCTACTTTGCAATATCGTAATATGTAATACTTTTGTCCAAAGCACCACCCACGACGTTTTGCTGTAATATAGACCTGCTTACATTACACATTTGTGTCTCGGTACGAAAGAATTTTAGAACAACGATTTGAGAGACAACGTTCAACTTCCTGTAAATAAATCTGCGACGCCAGTTCGGATCTAGGCACCGACGGTCCGGGGGGGGGGGGGGGGGGGGCAGTTGGTCGCTTTATTACCGTCGCTCACAACCACTATTATCAGTTATCGAGCGATTGCCACAACGGGAGCGTTTCCGGAGTCGGCAGGAATTTATATTGTAACACGCGACAGAAATATAATAAAAATAAAATGCTATTAACCACGAATTTCTCTCCACAATATTATAAAATGATATACTATAAATATTTTAGTTGTTATTAAGAACATGATTGATTTTGCGTAACCATTTAAATAGAAGTTACAAATTCTCGATATGCTGATATCTGCTTAATATGTTGTGATGACGTGACAATTTACACGTGCTAAAGATTGGGGTGAAAATAAAGCAAAAGAAAATCAGGCACAGTACCAAAATTTACTAAGCTCAGGGAGGAGTCACTTCTAACAATAGCACACTATTTTCTATTGACGACTCAGAAAAGCGTGATTTCTCTCCACGGGAATATCCTGCATGGCCAAGCAGTTTTTGAAGGACATTAGCACTACTGTCAATAATTACAACCAGTCAATTTACTGATTGATAAGTTCTGATAATCTAAAATGGAATTTTGACATGAGAAAATTGGACAATATTAAACCGAATTGTACCGGTATAAGTGTTGTTACGAGGTGAACACCAAAGAAGGAGCAAGTGCACAATTATTTGATGTTAAAAATTTCGTAGAGAACAGAGAACTATCATTGCGAGATCTAGTCTTGAAGATAACGAAAAACCCTCCCTCCCTCCCCCTGGGACGTTTTTAAAACGTAACAAAAACCGGAAATTATTGTTTAATTTACATTTATATTATTGACAATGGACTGATGCTCCATTTCCGAACAAAAGTCACGTACTTTTTAAATCGTTCTATGACGTCAGTCCGCCATGAACAAGTGTCTGTCAGCTGATAAAGGGGCGGGGCCGACGACCTCCACCCTCGTTCGTTCAGGTGAACATGAGGTGAGAACTGCGGCGCACCTACAAGCTAGTAGCGTAGCGCGGGCAGCGCCTCCCCAACGGGCGAGATGATGTTGTTAGCGCATGTTACTATTTCTGTGGCTTAGAGCGACGACGAGGGCTCTATTTAGACGTTCCGGCAGCAGACTCTCGATTCTCGCTGATCTCGGAGAAACACAATCAGAAGGCACCGCCCTTAACTTTCACCACGTAATAAGAGCAGCTACATTCAATACGATCCTTTGCAAATAGCAGTTCTATCAAGAAAAACATTTTCCGTATAACGAGAATGGAAATTTTAATTTTGTAAATAAGGTTTATCAATAATATTCTAAAAGCGATTTTTAAAATTGAAATAATTTTATAAGTAAAATTCGTACTGTGAATCAGAAGTTCACCGCCAAGTAGCTAATATTTTAATCAAAAATATTTCAACCTGAAAAGAGCAGATTACAGATTTACAAGGCATTAAACTCGCAATTTAACAACCTTGAACGTGACTTGCCAATAGCGATTGGCGAGACTACTTAGCTATTCATCACTGGTAGAAATAAAATTATGTTTGCTCAGCTAAAAAACACAAAATCACATTTCATTGTAGGGAAATAAAAAAGAAAAAATACTCAACTAACACTTTCCCGCCTGTACACCTCAAAACAACTCGAACGTTACTACTGACTGAATTACAAAACACAAAGACTCAATTTGCAATTTTCAGCGTCCAGCAATAAAACTTTATCAAAGAAATTGCGATTTGAACGCGTCTCGATAGACTGCTTGACAACAACGCTGTAAAACGGGACAGGGATAATATTCGCGCTGCAATGTCCAGAGGCGTATAGTGCATATTATGAATCTCGCATTTAAAGTTAGGATAAAAACGATCGACCATTAGGCAGTCCAATTACTCGCATTACTATATAGAATTTTCTGCAATCATGAAAACCAACTATAACTGTGCTAAAATTATAACAATTTAATTAAAATTTGTTATTATAATTAATGCTCATAAAATTAGAGGTAACATTCGCGCTGTTCAGAGGTGCACATTATTAATGTATTGAAATGGATCTGTTTATTGGTATTAATTGACTCCCGTTCTCAAATCAAATAGCATGTTATACTATATACACTTTTACGTACAAACTAGAACGGTGCATAAGTTATTTAAACGTCAAAATCAATAGGTCTGTTCGTAAATAGTCAGAAATTCAGAACTAATCAATTATTATTGCTGATGAGCCGGAACCTTCTCTACATGAAACAAAAGGATCATCAATAATAATCGATTATTTCTGATTGTGTATTTATGAACAGACCTAATGTAAAATGACTTTTGTAAATAAAAATAGCCAGATTTTCCATTTATAACTTCAGTATTTTACAGCAGATCTTATCAGCAATAATATTAAGTTTACTGCTTAAATCTTTCTTTGATTATGATATAAATCAAAGAATTTTTTATACTACGATATAATTTAATATTAAGAAAGTACTCTCGTACAGCTAGCAAGCTGCAGACACGGCCTGTGCCCCACGGCGAGTCTCGATGCCAGGAATGCAACGCGTGGGGGACGGTGCTGCCGTTCGGGGGGGAGGGGGAGACAGCTGACTCGACTCACGATTTTTGCTAGCAAGGTTCTCATCTTGCTCGCTCTTTACTGCTGACCTTCACGCTTTTAAGTAAACATAAGTTGAGATCAAAGAGCTTGCACAAAATTACCCTTCTCATATGAAAGATCGATATCGCAATGTTATTGTATTACATTTACAAAGATACCAGTCAAATCAGTATAATTTTAACTTTTTTTTTTTAAAAAATATATATAATTTTCATAAAAGTACAGTTTCAGAAAGCAAAATAACAGCAGGTCAAGACCTTATTGAGAGGGTCTTGAGCAGGTACTCCAGCATAAAAGAAAGAGAAATTATGCTAATACAACAAAAAGGTTATTACATTAAAGAAATAGGAAAAAAAAAACAAAAAACAATCATCCTTGCAAAAATACCTAATACAGGTACGGGAGAACAAAACAAAACAAACAAAGAAAAAAACTTGTCCCTTTAAACCTGAAAGGTGAGGTAACCTGAAAGGGGAGGAAAAGCATTGTTGACATTGTGCGGGTGGGGGGAGGGGAGGGGGTATTGTACTCACCGATCACAGAGGTCTGTTGCTGCTGCAGCTGGGGTTGGAGTACGCGTTTCTCGGCCGTCACCACCGCGGCTAACGTCGGAGCGGTCTTTGTTGCGGCCACTACAACTACTGGTGGTACTGGTGCTGCTGTCTGTTTCGAAGAATCTTCCGCCGGTTTACTCGATATTGGAGATTTGCCAACTATCACTGACGCAGCATTCTTATTAACAGTCCAAGGATTAAACTTAGGGGGTGGAGCTTCTACAAATTTTTTCTTTTCAGGAATTTTAGCCTCTTCATTAGAACCACTATTTTCATCACTATTATCATTCACAACCGGACTCGTAGCACCATTTATTGGTCCATTATTTGATTGGTGATAATTATGATGTCTATCATGATAATGATGGTGATGATAATTTCTATTTCTAGCATTTATTTTATGATGAGAGGAAGAAGAATTATTATTTGCAGTACCATAATTAGTACTTGAAGGATTATCTTTATTATTGTTAGGTTTAGTACTCGTGGTCTCCACATGGTGCGAAGTACCTCCGTTCTGAGAGGGTGCTTTTGGAGGTGGAGATGGCGATGTTGGTATTGAACCACCACTTATATTTTCTTTATTATTGTCCATAGTCTTTAGATTTAAAACTGCATTGGCGTAAGACGTGGTATTTGCCTGGGCGGAGGAGTGCGGTCCCTCAGCGGCACTTTGAGCCGCGACTTGGGCCGCCATCTTGCCGACAGCAGGCCTCTGCCAAGAATGAGACGCAGTTCTTACTGAATATATTTTTACAATAAATAATGCCTAATTACATCAAGAAACTAAATATATGCAAACAGATTAACAAAATTAAAAAGCCTCCAGTCATGAAATTACAAAGACCAATTCATAAATACGTAATTTGACATGTTTACTGTGGCCATGCCGCATGGCCTCGTGTAAAAATATTTATCAAAAATTATATAATAAAAAATAATCAATACCTTAATGTAATATCAAATTACTTTAGATTATACCTTACTTTATCGATATAATAGTACTTTGAACACTGTATGTCAAATAAATATCATAAAAAACTTACCAATATGTGCGCACCTGCAAAGTTCAATAAATTTCAACGCCGCCCACTTTTAACACGACATAAAATAGTCACAATGCATGCCGTAACCACGTAATTATTTTAAAACACCAAATAATGTTTTTGGAATTATAATAAGTGGTTAATGAGCACAATTCACACACGTAAACTGCATCGAAACGTCACACACAATCCACGTACATCCAACACCGTCAGCCACAAGCACATGTCTGCCGTCTGCGTCGCTCAATTTTACAGATGGCGTTAGTGCATGGAGTGTTCTGCACGTGGAAACAACACAAGTAAAATCATAAAAATGTTTTTATATATGCATCGTTTCAACCAATATTCAAATGAAAAACCTTTATTTAGTATTTTAACATCATAATAATGTATAAAATTAGTGAGACGATGCATACAATTATTGAAAAACATTAAACAATCCATTTATTTTATACATTTTTCTATATACAGCTGTTTTTTTATTAAAAAATACACGAACGAAAAGCGATTTCTGATTAAGAAAAAGGCGGACAAATTTAAACTCATGAGAGGAGACGACACGGACAAAGAATTTTTATTTTATATTTATGAAGATATATTTATTTATAAATAGATGTTATTTGTCATATTTTTGAATTCTATAAAAACTTCATTTATTTTATTATAAACTACCCTTATTTACAGTGGGAAATGCTGTTACATTATTTTTTTATTGAGACAACTATTAAATTAACAATTTTATAATATAAATTTTATATGTTCAATTTCTTATCGCAGTTGCATGATCGCAGTGGCATCTCCAAGTTTTTTTTATTTATTTTTAAAAAAAAACAATGAGCGATAAATGAAATTCATTATCAATTTTCGAAGGTTGCAAATTAATTTTACTTGATATGTTTTCTAGCTAGGTTTCTATACAATTTTATCTTCAAAATCAAATATATCAGTCTCAATAATTTCACGATATACATTTTGCCGAACATGCAGTGAAAGGATTATTCAAGTGAAGTGAAAGTTTATTCATGATAGGTATTGCTTTCGTTACTATACTTGCTCTACAAATATAAATATAATATATGAATCGGCGGCACATGCGTTGTTCTTGATGCAAAAAGACTATTATAAAACTACGTCAGGTATTTTGGGTGTGGTCAATAATTTACTATATACCCGATGTACCTGCGTTAAAGCTACATAGTCAAGAAACTGAAAATTATGCAATAATTGCTTTGTTATAATAATATATATTAAACAATTTTCCCCTCGATTAAAAAAAAATCAAAGAAATAAGTAATATATATACTCTAAATTTATGCATGCCTAATTTGATTAATTAAATTTCAAGTAAAAATTTATTATTTGCTATTGACCATCTATTGAGTGACTTTCTGACTTAATTAGAGTTAATTGAGTTATGATGAATAATTAAATTAGGCGCGGATCCAGAACCGATTTTTTTTTTTTTTTTTATTTGGTCACGTTTATAAAATATTTATTGCTTGAGGATCGATCTAGCTAAAACGTTTGGACAAAATGCATTATATATAATTCTTGCATGTGAGAGCTAGTACAAAGTAGTGTCAAATTGTCTTGCGTGTATTTTGGAGTGGGTGCGTGCACATTGTAAATATAGATAAATTTAATACTCTTGTCTCCGGGCGAGTGCCTTGTGCGAAATACAGTTGCGGGTGCCTCAAGGCCGTCCGCTCAAATCAACACCGTCCGCGAGTCTCCGCGACGTTAGAAGTCATGAAACCAAGGTCTTCCGCGGACACTTGCTAGCAGGGCGGGGCCGCACTACTGACCGACTGGGGCGCGGCCTCGCAGTTGAATTATTTTGGGACCCGGAAATAAAATCAATGTCGTATCCAAATTTAATTACTCCTGTGGGAATTCGAATTACGGAATTTATCAACAAAATTCATTTTATGTGTTTTAAATAACTTGTTATGCAGTCAGATAAATTTGAGGGAAAAAAAAAAAAAAAAAATTGAGGTTATTATTTTTATATAATATAATTATGCAGCTGGATGTATATAAATTCATGATTCATAATTTTATGCAGTATAATATATGGCCGCGGATCCAAGAGGAGGGAGGGGGGTGGAGACTATTAAGGCTGCTGCACTTCACCATGTCCCTTACTTCAATTTTTTTTACTATAATAAAAAGAATAATATACATAATTTTATTATAGGTAATGTTGTAATGTTAATATAAAATAATAGTTATATAAATGAAAAAATTGATAAGAATTCAATGTAGCTGCATCACAGATTAAATTTTAATTTGCGAAAGACATACAAGATTAGATAGTAATGAAAATAATTACATATACAGTATGTCAATCAACTCTGGCCTAAAATAAAATTATTGGAATATAAGAAGTTAATAATTGATGACGGAAATGTTTCACTATAATATATATATTATTTATATTTATTTAAATTTTGAAATGAAATTTCTTTCAGTTTTTTGAATTAAAAAAAAAATTGCTTTATATTTTTTTCTCGATCTTATTGCTGCATAATATTATAATGTGTATTAAAAATTTAATATATAAACATAATAATTTGACGATTTTTGTAAAATATATCAATAATTTATAAGTTTTATAACTCTTGTATAACTCTCAAAATAAAATACTAAATTATAATGACGGAAGCTCGATCAGGGAACATGCCGATTAATTAGTCAAGCGCTTATTAATTGCTGTGCGGTCCTGAACCTCTCATCATTAATATTAAAATTACTGCATGGAGCAGCAATCCCGCGCGCAGCATATATGCCCCTCCCTGCCTCCCAGCGATGAAAATGAAAGTCATATAATATGTACGTATATTGCAGCTAAAAGGAACTCACTTGTCAGCTAGATAAGCTAAAAGCGACGTTGACCTGAATGATCTGTTAATATGAATGGGGGTGTTCGAGATTCTGCAAGCTGAATGATCCCCTGGAGAACCGTATAAATTAGACTGACGTGACAAATTTTTGTTACGCACAGGCGCGGATCCCCCCCCCCCCCCCCCGAACCCCGATATTTTGGATTTAACATGGGCAATATAAGCATTTCCCCAACTCCCATTTTTTTTAACATTGGCCTTAAGGCCTTATGGAGGCAGCCCCCCCCCCCCCCCCGATTTTTTTTTTTTTTTTTTTTTTGTGGATCCGCGCCTGGTTAACGCAAATAATTAATGCGAGTCTATATATTATATATATTTTTTTAGATTACCGGCCATTATATATTAATTATTTTTATGACTTTATTTCTATTTCCATGTGCGTCTTGATCTCTGGCACGTATATATATACCAATACCTTGAAAATGAAACCTCTAGCTTTTTGCTTCACGCCCGTGCTCTCATTAAAATAGCAAAATACAATATATATAATTTTTTTTAATAAATTGACCGGTTCTCGTTAGATCACCGAAGTCAAGCAACGTCGAGTGTGGTTAGAACTTGTATTTGTGACCGTTTCAAAAAAAATCGATCACGATGCTCTCCCTCCGGTCTCTCCCTGGGCCCCTGTAGTAAATTCGTCTGGCTTTCCACCTATAAGTGCATCAATGATGCACTTGTATCTTGTATGTGTGGTTCAAATCTTTCAAAATTTCAAATGTAACAAAAATATAACATTGAAGTTGCATATATATTTTGTTTTAAGTGCCATTTTTATAAACAACGATAAACAATTTTATTGGAAAACTAGACTCTACTCTGTTTATTTATTTATTTATTTATTTATTTATTTATTTATTTATTTATTTATTTATTTATTTATTTATTTATTTATTTATTTATTTATTTATTTATTTATTTATTTATTTATTTATTTATTATATTGAAACAGCTAATTTTTTCCTCAAAATTTAAAATAATAAAATTCCTAACCCTATATTTATATATTAACATTATAAAATATTTATTCCAATGTAAACTGGTTTAATTTTTTTTTTTTTAAATAAATCCCAGATTGTCAAACTGGCCTGTCCTGTGTCTTGTCTTTTTTTTTTTTAAAATTTTGCATTGATAAAAGCAAGAAAGGTTATTAATTTTTTGAAGACGGCGCAGCATGCATGCATAATCAATGATTTTTTTATGCATAAAATTGTTCTTCTAAAATTTATGTTATATATATAATAATTAAAATATAATATATATACACTCCATTTAATTAAATTATAATATTTATTGTTTTTTTTATGCAATGCAGAAGCACATTTTTATTATGAGCCTTTTGTCTTGTTTATAAATAAACACAATTTTATATTTTACAATACAATTTCATTTGGTTGAAATATCTTTTGTCTTAGTTGGTAGTTAAATTTACATTTGTACAGACATTATAATATACGTACATCATATATATTACGTTTAGTACATACTTTCAAGGAAAAATTCAAGAATCATATTAATAATGGATGTTCATAAACATAATAATACAATTTTGATTAAAAATTAAAAGAATACAATAGTTTCTGCTTTTAATTATGTTTTTTGACCAAAAACTCACAATAAAAATAATAGCTAGTATCTCTCAAAACAATGGCATGCAATTATTGATCTACATAATCCCTCTAACACATCACAGATTTTGAAGTAACTGATGGTGGGAGACAATTTCAGCAAGCATATATAGTTTTGCTAGCTGCAAGATTTTACTGTCAATATTATTTGGATAGTCATACAAAAAAGCCAATCCAAATTAATTACTTAATGCTATAAACACTAGGCCTGTTCGTAAACCCTGCTCGGTGTACTCTGAGCAAGTTTACGAACAAAAATCGTGACGTCATTTGCACTGCACTCCCTACACCACCCTCTGCGCTGGTGTAAGAAAACGGTGTAAAAGTGTACACCGAGCAGGGTTTACGAACAGGCCTATTAGGTCTGCTTCTTTATTGGACAACCTACATGACATTTTTTTATTGCAGAAATAAATAGAGGGCACCATATTATGCTACTCTGAATTTTTTCAGATTTTTTTGAGACCCGGAACTATTTTTAAATAATTATTGAAAGTTCTATAAGTTAAGTTGGCACCTCTGAATCCTTAATAAAAAGGATAGGACGAGACGCCTATTGACACCTCCAGGAGGCGTGGTCGCACTTTCAATAATTATTTTTTAAAAATAGTTTCGGGCCTAAAAAAAAAATCTGAAAAAATTCAAAGTAGCATAATTTGGTACCCTCTATATGTTTATTTATGCAATACAAAAAATTTCATACAGGTTGTCCATTCTAAATAGTGTATTTATTTTTTGAAGCCAAATTATATAGGGAAGTTTAGTACAAAAAGTGTATTCAGGTTTTACAAACAGAACTTGTGTGTTGTGGATTGGCAGCTAGATAAAAAAAAAAAATAATAAAATTCTTTATTGACAATAATGTCATCACAATTACTGTTCCCATCATTAATTACAAAAATATTTCATATACCAGAAATATTTACACCATTAAAATATTTAATCTATCCAAAAAATTTTGGTTATAAGTTATAAAGTTAGTTATTTTGTAAGCACTAACAAAAATACTCTTTACTCTTCTAGTCTAAAAATAATAATTATTGATGAAGCAATAATATTTTTGTAATTATTATTTATACATTTTATGTAATAAACCAGTGATTTAGTCAACAACAGAGGCATGTAGGGTAATTGCCATAGTATATATATAGTATATACTATATACCCATTTTGATTGCTGACGTACCCATTTTGAAATTTACATGTAATTGCATTATAGCTGTCGGTATATAAAGAAGGCAAATAGCAATATTTTTCGTGTTGCAAGGTAAGTACAGTAACACTTCCTGTACAATAAAGGCAAACATTGCTGGTTACCCTTTTCATCAACCATTACTGTTACTGTTGCATTGTAGAGGTTAAATGTGTCCTGACGTCATCAGCTTACTCTCTTTTAGATAAGAAAATAACTTGATAGAAAATATTAGGACTAAATCACAGTCATATAAACTAATATATTTCTTTTTTGAATAATTGCTGGTGTATATATGGTTCCTGCATGCCATTTTTTTAGTAGCTCTATCAAAAGAGGAGGTTGAGAAATGCACCTGTGAATTTTATGCAATTTTTTTTAGTACCGCATCTTGCCTAAAATGGAGCTTTGAAAAGTCATGTGACCTGGAGGCATCGCCTATGACGTCACGTTGTTATGGAAACAAATAATAAACAAGCCAAAATTAACCAAGGTTTATATCATTTATTATATTTGTTTCCATAGCAACGTGACGTCATAGGCAATGCCTCCAGGTCATGTGACTTTTTAAAGCTCTATTTTAGGCAAGATGCGATACTAAAAAAAAAAAAAAAAAAAATGCACATAAAATTCACAAGTGTATTTCTCAACCGCCTCTTTCAAATGAGCTACTAAAAAATGGCATGCAGAAACCTAATTATACCAAAAAATATGACATCTTCATATGCAAAATATTTATCTTTTTTGCACGAACTTTGACTGCCACAAAACAAACAAAAAACACACTTAATTATACTTTTGTATGGAAATATAATATCTCAATCAAAACTTGTAGAAAAAATTAATTAAATTTAGTCTCATAAAAATTTGTGACCTTTAAGTTAGAGCACCAATCATTTTGTCATGTTACAGTGACTTGTTCAATACAAGAATGCATCACATGATCTTTCCTTGCTTGTTAAATTCATATTTCAAACTTGAACAAGTAAATATAATTATTGATTTAATAGAAAGTTAATCAAATTTTTTATAATGGATTATTCAAGATAATATTTCAAAACACAGAGTTTGTGAGTACATACAACAAGTAATCAAATTTTATACTGGTATTTATATAATATAAATACATATATATACTATTTCCATAGTTATAACCACAGCTACAAGGGGTGTCTTTTTTAATGTCTGAACATACTAGTAAAATTCTTTATGTGCACTATTTAGAGAAGATTGGGAAGAGAGTGGGTAGAGTGGTAGTTTTGTTTTAAAGCACCCACAGACCATTTCCCCCCTATTTTTCGATTCCACATGGAAACTGCTGAACTGTCAGACTGAGTAAAATCAGGCGAGGACCCAGAAAAAAAAAAAAAAAAAAACGGAGAGGGGGGGGGGCTGCCTTCTTTATAAGGCCAATGTTAAAAAAAAATTGGAGTGGGGAAAATGCCTATATTGCCCATGTTAAATTTTGTGGGGGGGGGGGGGGGTGCCCTTCTGAATCCGCATGTGACTAAAATTCCTCTTAAAACATGTTTTGGTTAGTCATACAGAGCAGATGACAGTGGGAGATGAGGGAGCAAGTAAACTCTTTTACTATAAATTTAAAGTGCAAAAAAACACAAAACAACTGTATCAACAGCAAACTCTCTCATTGCTTGGCACAAATTTTATGTCGTGCTGAAAGTTCATATCTCTTTAAATGCTTATCAAGAAACATAAGAAACAACTCAAAATGAAAGACACAAGATTTGAATTCTTTGAAATTTTACTAAAAAGTAAAAATAAAAGTAAATTTAAGTTGTTAGATAAATACAGTATCTACATTGCAGACCTCTTCAAACGAATGCAATATTTTAAAATGGAGGTAGAGAGTAATTAAACCAATTAATCTTGTATGGCATCAGCTAAGGATTTTTATAATAATATTATAAATCAGACATTATGTACGCTGAATGACTAAATATCAGAGTATCAAATAGCTTAAGAAACAAGAACAAACTAAAGTGGTCTTGACTTTTTTTTTTATAATTGAAAATAAATGTTAATTTATAATGAAAGAAAAAGGGTAAAAAATTCAACTTTTACATGCATGAAAATTTTATAGAACTGAATAATACACATTTAGGTGATTAAAAACAATGTTTAAATAATAGCATCATAGCTAGTTATCATATTATGTGCTATTTAATAGGTAGACATTGTAGATTACAGTACTTTGTGTATAAATTGTATCCCATATATTTAATTTCAAAAGACAAAAAAAGGAGCTAAAAGTTACAAATAAAATTTATCCAAAACTTAATCACAATTCCAGTTCAACAGTTATACATATTTTTAAAAATTACTCATGGACGTAGCCGTAAGTGGAAGAATAAGCTGGAGTAAATAATTTCAAAAAAGTCTACCCTGCGTTACAATACTCAATACTAGTGTACCCTATTCCTCTTTGCCCCCTATAAAATAGGTGAAATGTAGGGTCCGTTCTAAACGCTCTACTGCATTGTGGCCATATTGGAGGCAGAGCTTGAGTACACAGTGGACAAGAAATGAAATGGGATAGACGCTATTATAAAATCTCTATAGGAAAGCAATAACCCTACCACTTCTTGCTACTGGATTAGATGTCAGTTGGTTGAACTGGAATTTTATTAAATCTTAATAAAAAAACATAACACTTTTTGTATAAAAAAAGTGCTAAGGGATAATTTTGGACAATGCAAGGCACACTAATTTTCTAATAAGCTGCTTTGTAGGGCTTGATTCCTTACAAGCTGTACTAGAACATAGAGAACCCCTGTACTAGCTGGGTAAAGTGTGTCTGTTATTTGTTCTCTCTGTGTGGCCCAGAATGTAATTCAAGGTCGCAGGAGGAGGAGGTTTTGCGCGTGAGCAGTCAAATTGGTGTAGGTCTCGAAGTGGTCCGAATGATTAGTTATACGCCAATCAGCTGACGGGGTACTTGTTCATGGCTCGTTGGAACCCGTCAATCACAGCTGTCCTGTAACACCATGCGGTTAGTGTTATTTCAATGTACAGTAGTTGCCTCGGAACATTTCCCTGTGTGGCCTTGTTAATCACCATGCCCAGTAAGAATAACACAGGGAATGGTGATTAACAAGGCTGCAAGTAGGAAATTTTCCAAGGCAACGAGCATAATTATAATAACAAAAATTATGTATGCAAAAATTATGTACAGTATGTATATCTTCATGGAAAAACTTAATTATTTTAGCTACATAATTCTCCATTGTATTTTAAATTAACTTTCCTACTCTATTTTCTGCAATATTTTGGAGTGTTAAAAATATTTTTAGATGGGGTTTCAATACAGTAATAATTTACTGAAATGGTAAAATATAGATTTTATTCAATGTAATGGTTAATTATTTTTATTTTTTTCATTTTGAGAATAATTCATTACTAAAGTGCGTAATTGAATTGGAGAGATTTTTGCTACAAAATAAATTACTATAATTTGAACATAGAGCTTGGTATCATGGTAGATAAATGTTAATCTCACCTGAACATCTTCTGGTAGAGGAGAAATGCACTGACATGACCAGCATCCAGATATCGCACTTCCGCTCCAGGCCAAATTTCGGTGAGGTGTGCACAGTCGTCGCGAGGGATGTAGCCGTCCGCCATGGCCGCTACTGCTATGATGAGCTCCGTGTCAACGGGCTTGGAGAAGTTCCGGAGGTGCGTACATTCGTCCATGATGCCTCGCATGAATTGGTACACCTCCTCGTTAGCTCGCTTTGCCTCTTTCTTGGTCACAACATCGCTCGTGCTGCGGCTCAAAAGTTGAGACTTTGATAGGTGGAAACCAGCTAGCACGCTCGAACCAACACCAACAATTGGCTGCTTGACTGCAGGAGCAGTTCCCGATCCACCAATCACAGCTCGAGCCTGCTCCATCTCACCATCAGAATCTACAGTCAACTGTTTATGTTGCTGGGTGAAGTCTATGTCGTTGATATGAGTCATACTTTGGGGAAAGTTTTTAGCAAAATGTTGGCCTGCTCGGAAAGCATCCTGTAAAATAGCAAACATTTATTGTAATTTTAGTAGGCATTTTAAATAATTAAAAATATTAACTGAATATAATAGTTTAAATAGATGCAATGGCTGTATGAATAAAAGCTTGGCTTAGAAAACATATTTTCTTGTTGGTCAGAGCGTTAAGAGCTCAAAATTCAAAGAAACAAAATATATTAGTAAATGGTTTAGTTATACAGGACAGGTCAACAGTAAGATAAAGCAACTGTCAATTAATATCATTAACAAGCATCAAAACATAAAATTTTGCTTTAAGGGTAAGTTACAGTAACACGGATAAGTTGAATGATGTAGTCCCATTTGATTAACATGTAAACCTTAGCAGACAGAAAACAATTTTGAAATTTTTTTGAAAGACAGATTTTAGTACTGTACTTAAAAGCCACAGACAAAAATTTACAAACAATTATTCGAGCCAATTTTTTTTTAAATTTTTAGCATAAAGCTTTCCCATGGATAGTCAAACTAAAAAATTTAATTTAATAAAATCGGCACGAATAATTGTTTGGATTTTTTTTTTCTGTGTTTTTTAGGTACTAAAATCTGTCTCTCAAAAAAATTTCAGAATTGTTGTGTGTCTGCTAAGGTTTACATGTTAATCAAATGGGACTACATTGATAAGCTGATCCATGTTACCTTACCCCCAAACCAGGGGTTTCTATAAAAACAGTTAGCTAGGACATATTCAACTTACATCCTCATCCATGCAGAGCATCTTGCGGATGTCCTGACGGTACTGGTCGTCCTCCAGGTACTGAGTCTCCAGCATGCCCCAGTCAATTGCCGCACTCATCACACCCTGAAAACACAAAGCTCAACTTTGGTCCTTGTCACCTTTGCTCTACGATATGTCATAAAGTTCAGATACTGTCTCTCCAAATCATTTTAATATGACAATGTAGTTTTGGGTCTGTGCAATGCACAAGAGAAGAAAAAATTACCAAAAATATTACCATGGTTCAAATCATACAATAAAACTTCTGAATTTATTGTTGCTACAAAGTTATCTCCACTCCCTCCAGCTATTCCAGTTAAAAAAAAAAAGTTGTATAACAAACAAAAAATTAAAAAATAATTCTTGAATTCAGCTTTATGGATGAACAATTATAATATATAGTACATAAAAAAATACAAAGTGCAGTACACTATTTATGTACACAGTATTTAGTTATTATAATACTGGGTATCCCTAACATACAGTACCAATTTATTTCCCGTCAATAAAAAAATAAAAATAAAATAAATACTGTTACAAATACTTTTATGTAAATAAACAATTTATTAAAGACTGACATGACCACTGACCTTGGTGAAGACGGACGAGGCGGTGGACCAAGAGAGACACGGCACGAGCACCAGAGGTTTGGGCCAGTTGGTCGCAGCCAGGGACGCCATCTGAACACAGTTATTTTTCTTTACCAACAATATGTTAGCGACATTTGCAACAAACTAGAAATGTTTTTTTAAGAATTCTTCATTATTGCAACTTTGTTAAAATACATTCTTCAGAGTCAAGATAATTAAGCTATGAATGATCGCACACACCCCTTTTTGAAATTACAGTAAAAATACACAATACATCTAGAATCTATACCAATGGAAAATATAATACAGTAAATAAATACCTCTGAAGTGATTAATTACAGTATTATAAATAATGTACTATCAAAGGACTTTTTTGTTAATAAATTGTCTTCAAACAATCAAATACTAATTGGTAGAAATAATTTATTTTCATAAAATTCAATTTGAAATTTCACAGACTACAGATGAATGAATTAGCTACGTAAATACTCAATAAACAATAAATCTAACACACTAGTGGATTTATGTTGTTATTTACAATCTTTTCTAGCCTCGTGCTGCACTCACGTGTCCGCCCATAGACATTCCGGTGACTCCCAGGGGCCCGAGACCTTCTCTCTCGCACCAATGCAGCAGCACCAATGCCTCGAGGATCAGGCACCCGCCCATTACGAAGATGTCAGACACGTTGAGCAGGCTGGATCGTCTAAGCAGGCGAGACAATGAAGTCGTCACACATGTTTTAAAGGCTTCAAGTGTTCTTTGGTAGGTACATAGTAGGTATTTTTTTTTTTAAATATTCTCAGTAATTATTGAATTATTAAAAAATATCTTTGATTATGAATCAAGCATGAACTTTATTTACTCTAAACATTGCATCCTTATTCAATTTTCTTTGAACTAGCCATTTCAAACAAAGACAAAATTTAAAAAAATAAAATGCAAGCACTCACTTTTGATTTTTGGGCTTCCTAGCACCGTAAAATGGATTTTCCAGAATGACTGCACCTATTCCAGCAGCTTTCATTAGAGGCTTAGCCATTATGTGTCGTCTTCTCCAAAAATACTGTACAGAAGAAAGTAAAATGAGAAGTTTGAGCATGTATCACATGATATTGTCTACAGCAGATCAGTCGGTGAACATTAAACCTGCAATGTATCAACTTACATGATCTCCAGTTCCGGCCATGTGAATGCACATTGGCTTATGCGCAGAACGCCAATTTTTTGGTATTACGACCTAGAATTATTAGAGAAATTATTAATGAAAAATGAAAATAAATGGTGATGCACAATTTCTGTAAGTGTAGGTATTTGGGTAGGCGTAAAGGATGGGGGGGGGGGAAACATAAACCCACACCAACTCTTTAATAAACTTCACATAGATAGGAGGTGGCTAACAATGAGTTTTGACAGCAGGCTAAAATCCCAAATGACAAAGAATTCCCTCCCCCCTTTTCCTCTACGCCATTGCAGAACAAAACATAAAAAAATTATTTATTAATCTCAACTTAAAATGACAAATTTCAAATGTGCATGACAGAATGATAACATGTATCAGATCAGAATTCGCCACCCTAGCTCACCTGGAAATGTGCAATCTCCGACTCACGGGGGAGGAGTCCAGGCAGGTGGGTGACGAACGGGGAGAGGAACTGACCTTCCAGCAGTCGGTAGTCTGAGTTTACCTCCTCCTGCAATTATCATAACATACCATTAGTAACCTTCGGGAGGTAGTCAGGTGATTTCAGTAGCTGCAGAGTCATGGTAATAATTTGAAAATTAAATTTTAGTTATAAAAAAACATACGAAAATTCTTTATGTACTCTAATTCAGGTTCCAGTGTCTCCACAGCCACACATCACAAGTTACCAATGCACAAACGTACCTTGACTATGTTCACAGGATAGTTGGGGGAAACCAGGTTGTAGCATGACTCTCTATTTGATACAACCTTTCTAAAATTAAATAACCTGAAATAAAAATATCACATTAGTACTGTAGTTATTTTTATTATTTATTTCATTCTCTTACCTTTTTAGATTTTCTGGTTTACCCCATCCTTTTGTAAAGAATTTTGATAGCACTATACTTCGATATGCTTGATCTAAACGGCTTATAGGCTGCATTTTCATTTTTTTTTATCTGCAATAAGGAAAAAATAATGTACTGAACATATGCATACAGACTAGAGACTGGACGTTAACTATTGGGATAATGTGCTGCAGTTTACTCTAAGCTAGCACAATACTCCCACTGATAATTTTTGCTTTTAACATTGACCATTTGGGTAGGCACCTGTAAACAATTTTCTTATCTATGCAGCTGATTTTCTATTTAGGATAATAAAAAATAAAAGCGTTTTGAAATTTCGAAGCTAAAGGATCTACACTACATTCTTTTCTCTGCAAATCGATCTGTTTGAACTACACAGTACTGGTGCGATATAAACAGAATAATAATTAATTGAACTGGAATAATCTCTATGGCACTAGGGGTTAAAAGCCGACGTTTATACTATATTAATTTATTTATTTATTTTACACTGCATTGAGGGCTGCATGAGGCTATTTATAGAGAATTTAATTCCTCTTTATTATAGCCATAAATATATGCATAGTTGTATACATTGTTTTGGAAAATTCAATCTCTTATTATTTTGAATAAAATAATTATGAGATATTAAAATAAAAAGCCGACATTGAAATTAGTATCATACTGTGTGCATAATAATTTTAAGCATGCCATGCATGATACTATATATCAATCATTAGATTGATTGAAGGGAGAATGAATTCCTTGTTGAATATGGGTTATGCTATTTACAGTGATTGTATTGCTGAATACGTATTTATGTAAGTCTACAGTGTATGTATCCATAATACTCAATACTGTGATGTAGGATTACACAGTACATTATGTATGTAGTATGTACAGTAATTATTTTTGTAGTCGACCTAACTGCAAGAGTGTTGCGAAATGCTAAATTTAATATTTTCTCTAAAAATATATCTCATGCTATGAAAACTACAAAATAATAAGAACTGAGTTCACATTTTTCATTATAATATCTATATTATAAGAAATTATTAAGTTAATATATAAAATTAAGGAAAACAAATAATTTATTTACCCTTTATCCATTTCACGGTTGCCCTTCAAATGCTTCAACAGCTGATTGCCAGGACGTGACGTGCGGGTTGCTGCGTACTCCTTTCAAGCTTTCAAGTTTCAAGATCCAAGACAATTCTCTCTGATCAGTCTGATCCAAGATCCAAACCAATCTGGTTCACAAAAAATCCAAAAGATGGCTGTGAACCCGAGAAACGGCTCACAAGTCAATTTTAAGCTTTGAACTTTTGTTCATAGAGAGCACTGGCACAAATCCTAATTAATTTTCAATACCGCTGAAAATTTAATTATCTTGACTACTCCCCGACTTTTTACACTCTGTACAGGCGCGGATCCAGGGGGGTGACTGGGGGGCTGCAGCACCTCCCGAAATATTGAATTTAACATGGGCAATATAGGCATTTTCCATTTTTTCCTTAACATTAACCTTATGATTTATGAAGATAGCCCCTCCCGAAATTTAGTTCTAGATCCGCGCCTGACTCTGTAATTATAAATAATTACTCAATTCGACAACAGATTTATATATATATATATATGTGTATATTAAATATATATAATATGGCGGTTTTAATATTTCTCTTTTGGTATAATATATATTATCTAGATAATATATAATTAATTATATGCATATTATATAGAATAGTATAATATATATATAGATCGATCTCTCTATAAAAAATAAATAAATTAATATTAATTATTATAATTAATGTATCACGGACGCGTATAATATAATATATATGATTCGATATGACGAGATCGATGATCGATTTACGATGATTCGGATGATTTATGCGATTTATATATATGTATATATACAGCATATTATACTCTCTTGCATGGCGGTATAATTTTAATACCTCTAGCTCCCATTTAATTATATATTAAAAATTTTAATATTTAATTAAATGGGAGGTATGAGTATAATGAGTATTATATATAATTAAAATATATTCTTCTATTTAGTTTATTTTCAGTTTGTAAATATTATTTAATTAAATAATTCCAAAAATTGAGCGATCATTAAGTATATATATATATATATATATATATATATATATATATATATATATATATATATATATATATATATATATATATATATATATATATGTATTGCATTATATAGTTCAGTGATTGCTAGGGCCCGGATCTCAAGTTTAACAAGTTTTATAAATACGCATGTAATATATATGGGATCCAGAGTGGTGAAAGTAGTTTCAAATTCTTACCAGTGCGCTTCAGATAGAGGCCTGAAGGGCCCAAACCCCCGCCGGAGGCGCGATTTTTTGGGAAAAAGGGGCGTGGCTTATTTTTTTTAATTGAAAGTTGCACTAAAATTGATTTATAATTAATTTTTTGAATAGAGTGAGCGATTACATTTTTTTTAAAGAATTTATTTTCTAAAAATATTTTAAAACCTGCCCTCTATTATTTAAGAAATGAAAACCAAAAATTTCCCAAAGTTGGTGTTTCGGAGGCGTTTAACATGCAAAATTTTGGCACAGAAAACAGCTTTTTACTTAAACTTTACTTGAACTATGGTACCAATGGAGTATTGTCCTTAATTTTTTTTATTGCAGAAATGGATAGAGCATGCAAAGTTATGATACCCTGATTTTTTTTCAGATTTTTTAGAGCCCGGGAAGTATTTTTAAAAAATTATTGAAAGTGCTTTTTGTGACGTCACGCGGCGACAAGTCCTATCTTTTTCTTAAGAAGCGGCGTCTCGTGACGTCACAAAAATAACTTTCAATAATTTTTTAAAAATAGTTCCCGGGCTCTAAAAAATCTGAAAAAAATCAGGGTAGGATAACTTTGCACCCTCTATCCATTTCTGCAATAAAAAAAATTGAAGACAATACTCCATTAAAAAATACGTACGTAATCTATCATAAATTCATTAATGAATTTTCGATTTAAAAATAAAATATTTTTTTACGGAGCCGTTTTTCCAGAAAAAATATTGAAAATCCCACAAAATAAGTAAAATTAAATAATTATTCAAACTTTTAACCGATTAAAAAAAAAATGTAGTGTCGCATATTAAATTGCATGATAAAAAAAATATTCAAAAATATCTGTGCTGGCTAATGAAAATTAAAACATGACTTTTAATATGAAAAAAAATCGCAAACAAGTTGTCTATGTCTAGCAGCAGTGTTAATACAATAAAAATATTTTAATGAACTGTTTCACAATTTAGAATATTCTATAAATTTAATTAATTTAATAAATGATACATTTTTTTATATAATTAAATTATCGTTTAAAATATCTCAAAAATTAATTTAATAAAAAAATTCCAAAAAGATGTATATTAGGTTACAATTTTAAAAAAGTGATAACGACTGCCAATTTATAGGAAAATTGAAGATAAAATAGTAAACCCAGTAAGCAGTAAACCTACAGATATTTAAAAAATATATATAAAAAATTCTTTGATTAAAAAAATTTAAAAAATTACATAATAAATAAATGTGTTCTCAGGCTCGCGCGCCAATAAAAAAAAGCTAGGCGTTTGTGAGAAAAATACTAAAATTAACTTTTTGATCGTAGTCTTTTAAAATAATGTTTTACTGTAGCACTTACTATTTATTTATAATGCAACAATTTTGTATCACAAATTGTCAATTTATTTTTATCTTTTACCCAATGAAAAATATAAATAAAAGTAAATACATTCAACATGGATTTCAATTACTTTTTTTAGTACAAAATTTTGACTTTAAAAGAAAGTACGTGCAAGTTAAAACTTCGTGAGATAAATCAAATCAAAGTACAAGAACATGTATTGAGCATGATTATAATGGTTTATAATGTGATCCGTTCACACTTGCAAATATTGTTTTTTTCATTAAAAATTATTGATTTTTTTAGTAAATTTTGATCAGTTTCTTACCAGTGCGCCGCACTGGCGTCAAATGTCTTACCAGTGCGGCGCACTGGTGCGCACCGGCTTACTTTCACCACTGAATGGGATCTGACTTCAAATGTCCACGAATCATGAAGTTTCATGCCTAAAAATGCAAAAAAGTTTGGACTTAGAAAAACTGATTTTGAAAATCTAGAACTGTTTCAGTTTTTTAAAGTTTTTTCAAGTTTTTAAAACTTTTTTCAGTTTTGTAAAACTTAAATCGATGTTTTGTGTAGAAAAAATGTGAAATTATTTAAAAAAAAAATTAAAATGAAAATATATGTTTGAAATAATTTATTTCTTCCCTCCATCTTACATCTGCATTGTACTGACACTTCTCACATTAAGATTGTAGGTTACCAATAAAATGCGTTAAACAAAAAAAAGTTTAAGAATTTTTAATGTTTTAAAATTTTTCCTTCATTTCTAGGTTTTATAAGAGTCAAAATAGTAAAAAAATCGTAAAAAATTATATAAACTGGAAATAACTTATTTTACGTTTTTGAACTGAAAGTGAACTGATTTTAAGAAACTTAAAAACTGATTTTGAGAAAAATTTGGACTTAATCCAGTGCTTAAATTCATTATACTTTTGAAAACTTAAAATCCGGGCCCTAGTGATTGCATTGCATTGAAATTATAATTAAAATATAAGGGCTCGTATATATATGCAGTTAACCTGTGAAGATCTATGAATATATAATAATTATATATATATTATGCTTTATAGAGTTGTTTGCTGTGTTTGTTTACGAGGGAAAATAGCATAGCAGTGGGTATAATATACGGACGGTCAGGAGGGGAGAAAAGAGAAAGTGCATGCATGGAGGTCCAACTACCATGGCATTAGATAGGAGAAATGATAAAAATAAATAGAAAAAAAAATAGTTTTGATTGTTCTATAGTGATGGGATTTTTTTTTATACGATCTATCGTTTATTGGCGTATTTTTAGAATTTTTTAAACCTGATTTGTTTTGTTTAATAAAGTGAAAAAAAAAAATCAATACATAATTTGTTTGTATACTAGTCTGTGCATTCTGGTCCTCCATAGGGCAGCCTAACTTACAGGGGCATGACGTTAGCGCAATCAGCTCTATAGAATTATGCTATGAATTTTTAGATACTGCATGTGCTGTGATCGAGTGGCGGCCGGGCGAGATGGAGTACCAACCTCAAAATTTTTTATAGCAGAAATGGATAGAGGATGAAAAGTTATGTTACTCTGATTTTTTTCAGATTTTTTAGGTACCGCCGGGAAGTATTGCTAAAAAGTTTTGGCGAGGTCGGGTTCGAATCCACGTCCCTTTTGGGTCCTATCTTTTATTAAGAGAGGCGGCAAGAGGCGGCACTTTTTCTGCACTTTCATTAATTTTTAAAAAATAGTTGCCGGGCTCTAAGAAATCTGAAAAAAATCAGAGTAGCATAACTTTGCACCCTCTATCCATTTCTGCAATAAAAAAAATTGAGGTCGGTACTCCATGGCATTGTCATGCATGAAAACATGATTTGTATCATCAATATTAACTATTATAGTACAAAATGGAAAAAATTTATCACGGTATAACGTTTATATATAATATATATATAAAATTATATGTATTTTATAATTATACATAAAATATATATACACACACACAATTGTTTACTGCGCAACTAAAACCACATGCGGAGGAAAAAAAATCATCAATCAAGAAAGGGACCTACACAGGTTTTAGCAAACATTTTTTTGGTCCATCATAATCTGTTATTTAAGTTTGCTTTATTTGATTGGAGAAACGTTCTTAAAACATCTCAACCTACGCAATAGCCTTGTGATTAATATTCACAAATTGACAAATCCTATATAACAAGCGACTACATAGCTTGAAGGTCAGTGCCACTCTGAGGACGATGGTCGCGTCTCGTGTGATGTGTCATGGTTTATCGTCGTTGCTGACAGAAGATTAGACGACTTAAAAAAAAAAATACTAGTATATATCAGTAGTACTGTATACGTCGACCGCAGTACACGCCTTTCACTGTGTGGTAACTTGCTGAGACATTGCGTTTCTGTCATCGACTGAGAAAAGACCATGGCATTGAGCTTGCCAGAGTTGATACGTAAAAAGAGAGATGGAGGAGAACTCTCAGAAAATGAAATTAAATCCTTCGTAAAACAAACAGTTGTTGGGACCGCACAGGACTGTCAAATTGGTATGTAATTTCTTACTATTTTATTGTTAAAAAATGTACTTATAATAGACATTATATAATGGTTGCATTTTTTTTTTATTTCATAATTAAGAAATATACCTAAAATTATGCTTTTTTGAATTTTTTCAGCTTTTTTGGAATGCGGGAACTATATTTCAAAAAATATTTAAAATATCTGAATTAGGGTGGGACAACCGTGACGTCATCAATAGCCAATCACAGCACGACAAAATGACGTCACGGTTGTCCTATAAGGTGTATAATACCTGTATAATACCACACCCTAATTCAGATATTTTAAAATTTATAATATTTTTTTAAAATTAGTTCCCGCATTCCAAAAAAGCTGATAAAATTCAGAAAAGCATAATTTTAGGTATACAGTATTTTCTAATTATGAAATAAACAAGTGCAATTAACCATTATTGTCTATTTGTCTGTTTCATATATTTTAAAAGAAATACATAAATTCACTAGATTTCAATCCACTCTACACCTAAATTTTTGTATATAGTACGTAAAATACTAATATTTAATCTGTCCAATAACTATATTTGATGTTACAAACGCAGCTGAGAGAAACACCTTAATATTTTAATACTGATTTAATATTGGAATGTTTTAATACCAATATAACTTAATTCTCCCTAATTTCCCTTATTAATTGATTGTAATATTTTTCCTTTTTCGCCTTTTTAATATTTTGCTCTTATGTGAAATTGTGAATCTTCAATTTTCTTCCGAAATATCCAAATCTATCTTATAATATATATACTGTAAATCTTTTGTATTAATATTCGTGGCGTGGTTTTATTCTGGTGCGCACGTTGGCTATAAATCTGATCTCGTGCAGGAGCGATGCTGATGGCCATCTACCTACGAGGGATGACTGACAAGGAGACGATCCAGCTGACGTCAGCTCTTCTTCAGTCTGGTAATTTGGCCACATTGTCTCGTGATTTATATGTCACGAGATTTCATCGGACATGCGGTACACTTCGAGCGAGACACCTCGAACGTTAAGAGAAAAGTATTTTATATCTTCAGAACTTACTTATAATTAAGTCTGATCAAATACCCCCTTCTTTCAGTTCTTTCCCCCAATTAAAGGACGAATAAAATGATTTGTCTCGCTAAATTAAGTCTGAAAAATAATATTACAGGATATGGCAACGCCTCCTCCTTCCTCATGCAAGCCTATAGAGTTTAATCTGCATGTCCTTGATAAGTATAATCCATCTATGTAGACCATTCTAATCATATTATATAGAATTTACCAAAAACGCGCGTCTACACAGAATAGTAGTTATATAAAGGATTGTAACCACTTTTTAGTGAAATAGTGCCATCGGTGCTTTGTTGCAATCCGCACCCATCAATTAATTTTTGTAATATGTTTTGTATTTGTACTTTGGGTGAAATAAATAAATAAATAAATAAATAAATAAATAAACAAACAAACAAACAAACAAACAAACAAACAAACAAACAAACAAACAAACAAACAAACAAACAAACAAACAAACAAACAAACAAACAAACAAACAAACAAACAAATAAATAAATAAATAAATAAATAAATAAATAAATAAATAAATAAATCAATAAATAATGTTCTGCCTCTCCAGAGGTGCACACATTTATCATCACTCTGGTTTAGTCTCTGGTGGGCTGAAGGAAGATGCATGAGACCAGCAATTCAGGTTCGGACTGGGAAGCTAGGGGCCAGTCAGATCCATATAGGCATTACAGGAAGCAGGGGTCACTTTTCAGGGGGTCTGAGGCCACTTTTCCTATGCTCCTGTGTTAAAAATCTGAGGGACCAGTCAGAAATCCCTGACCCAGCCTTATGGCCAGTCCGAGCCTAACCAGAATTCACGGGAGGTTAAGTGAATATGATTTAAGTCATTTAAAGGAAATGGACCATTTAAGTGTTAGGATTTAGCAGCGAATAAATTTGCTACACAAAAAGAACATCCTTGCATGCATGAATCTTCACGCAACGTTTGTAAATTTTCTTATGTCTTTCTACTCTTTCTATACAAACAGTATATTATAATATTTATAATATTATTACGTTTAAAGGTGATGATTTTGACAAAATAGGAAAAAAAATTTACCTTTGTTAAGAGTTGGTTTAATTTAAAGTTGAACCCTTTTCCAATCACACGATTGTATTTTTCCACGCATCTGAATTTATGTCTCTACCTATTTTATCTATATATTCATTTTTTAACGACGTATTTTTTTTTTAAACATTTTTTTTTCTCAAACTAACATGTAATATTTTTATATCATTCGTGCATCGTGGAGAAATACAACTTTTAAAAATATTAATGAAAATCCCTATATACTATAATATTGGTAACATTATATACATGTATATATAAAAATAATTACACTTAAATTTCTTGTTTCTTGTATACATTAAGCTTAATCGTTGATTGCACGAAACTCCCTATGACGTCACGCAACTTATTACCAGCACGACCTGTTTGTAAAATTTTCGTTATTTTCAACTCTCTGGATGTGACCGAAGATCAAGAGATGTGACCCATGTTGTTATTTTTATCAATCAGAGTCTTGTAATAGGAGCATAATATATGATATATAATCCAGTCAATATAACGTTCTTATATAAGAGCAAATATAGTAAAGATGCACTTAAAGTATTTGATGATTTTATATTGTTTGTCAGTTATACGGTTATACAACATGGAACAGTCTGAATTTTAGGTGAGATACAATCAATTAATTTTTATATATTATATTACTGATGAATAGGGAATCTTCTATAATTAATTGTATTTATTAAAAATTTCACAGTCATTAAAGGAGGGGAAAGGTTTCTACTTTTATATTTTTATTGATTTATAAATAATATCAAACTTATATATTATTAAAAAAAAAAAAAAAAAAACGTCACCACCCTCCACCTTCTATAAGAGTTCTAGTGTAAGTTCTAACTAGTACCGAAGGTTGACGTTTAATAATAACAAAAAAACACCACATTGATAAAAATAAAAAATTTGAAGCCGTTACCCTCCTTTAATGGAGAATCGACCTCAAAATTTTTTATAGTAGAAATGGATAGAAATTGAAAAGTTAATGTTACTTTGATTTTTTTCAGATTTTTTAGGCACCGGGAAGTATTGCTAAAAAGTTTTGGCGAGGTCGGGTTCGAATCCACGTCCCTTTTGGGTCCTATCTTTTATTAAGAGAGGCGGCAAGAGAGGCGGCACTTTTTCTGCACTTTCAATAATTTTTAAAGAATATTTGCCGGGCTCTAAAAAATCTGAAAAAAAATCAGAGTAGCATAACTTTGCACCCTCTATCCATTTCTGCAATAAAAAAAAAAAATGAGGTCGATACTCCATTGGAATAAAAGATAGAAAACCAACTACATTTTTTAGTTGCATGGTACTTTTCTGCTCATATTTAATTCAGAATTCTCTGGTATAATCTAATTAACATGCAAAATTTATATTTTTCATTTATTCCATTGTAATATTTTACGCAGGCATATATGACTTGTATTTCAATTCAATTTTAGAATCTATATATTTTACTTTGAAAATTGATTTCAAGGACACTCTGATTTAAGGTTCAAGTAGCTTATTTTATTAATTTATTGAATCTTAAAAGATATTTGCTAGCTTGAAGGTGAAAATAAAAGTACTGGAAACCCATTCAGTATATCTATATACTATCTAAGAGTGTGGTCATATGTTACACGGAAGAAAGTGATAACGTTAAGATTATGTGGTGCGCCTTGCTTTGAACGTATATACTATAACTAATATATATAAGCAATAAGGCGATAACATTCACATTACCGCACTGTACTAGTCTGTACTGATCATGCTACAAGTTTATTCACTTTGGAAGTGGATACTGCTGTCATCGCCCCTTTAAAATTTACAGACACGTGCATGAACTCATGGTTATATATACACACTACGCGTCACATTTAGTATTAAGGTTTTCGTCAGGATTGTTATGTCTTCGGCCATTGGTTAACAGTTTGCAATGCAGGATTTTACTGCCTTAATTAAGTCAAAGAAGAAATTTTTCCCAGTGACCGTATAAAAAATACCAGATATAGATAATAACTCTGCAGTGCGCGCCTTCTTTATACGCGTATTATCTGATGTATTAAACGTTATACGTTATTAATGTATATCGACGAACAATCAACACCATAACTACACTCGGAAGTATTCGCTTCGTGCAGTTGTACAATTATCCAACGCACATAATTATTACATATTATGTATCCCTATATACGACGCGTATAATATAATTAATTTATTATAATTTGTGTGTCCTGAAGAGAAGAGAGAGAGAGAGAGAGAGAGAGAGAGAGAGAGAGAGAGAGAGAGAGAGAGAGAGAGAGAGAGATTAAGTGTCATATTCACTGTATTAATAGAGTATTGTCCTCAAAATTTTTTATTGCAGAAATGGATAGAGGGTGCAAAGTTATGCTACCCTGATTTTTTTCAGATTTTTTAGAGCCCGGTAACTATTTTTAAAAAAATATTGAAAATCCTTTTCGTGACGTCACGAGACGCCGCTCCTTAAGAAAAAGATAGGACTTGCCGCCGCATGACGTCACAAAAAGGACTTTCAATAATTTTTTAAAAATAGTTCCAGGTCTCAAAAAAATCTGAAAAAATTCAGGGTAGCATAACTTTGCACCCTCTATCCATTTCTGCAATAAAAAAATTTGAGGACAATACTCCATTATTTAAATATATAATTTTAAATCATGCATGATTATAATAGAGAATATGATAGAGATTGGAGAATATTAAATAAATTAAATGAGTAAAATATAGTGATATCCATCAAGCTGATGGTATATTATTACGTGGCAACATTGATTTCTGATAATAAAATCCACGTGCTTTCGAGCTATTTTCACTCGGATTGCGTTTTGTGTTCTTATTTAGACCGCGGGGGTCAATCTCCTTGCACTCTCACGTAACAACTTCTTCTATCGTAAAAATTATAAGCTGAGATTTTTCAGAGAATCACATTTTAATATATTTTAATGTTAAATTAGTTTCCACTCTACTTGAACAAAGATTCACCTCGGGACACCATGAACTTTACCCCCCGGTTCTGTTGCAGGCAGTCTATACTCTATATAATATATATAATCGTGTAAACTTTAACTTTTCAGGATAGTTATAGACTTTTATATTAACTTTCTCTATAAAATTGCAAATTTGCATCTTCTTAAGGTAGAGATAATACGAATCAGCTGTTCGACGTAGTCCCCTTTGATTAACGTGTAAACCTTAGCATTAAATTCACGAAAAATCTGAAATTTTTTTGAGAGGCAGATTTTAGTGCCTAAAAGTCTAAAAGCCATACAAAAAATTTCAAAATAATTTAACGAACTGATTTTTTTATTGATTTTTTAGCTTGTCCCTCCATGCATGGAAAAGCCCTATGCTGAAATTAAAATAATAATAATAATAATAATAATTTAAAAAAATTGTCTCGTTAAATTGTTTTGAAATTTTTTGTATGGCTTTTAGGCACTAAAATCTGCTTCTCAAATTTTTTTTTTAATTTTTGTGAATTTGCTAAGGTTTACATATTAATCAAAGGAGACTACGTCGAACAGCTGATTGAGCTGCAGCGCCAGCAAATGAGACAGGAGTGGTGTTCAGAGGTACACATATCGATCGAGGTCACTGTAAAGGAGCATATAATTATGGCCTTGAAACGACTTTACTTCATTCATATTATACGCTGATATAATATACTTTTTATTTACAAATATTATTAATTTTTTTGTGTGTATTTTGTGTATTCTCATTTCCAGCGATTACGATTAATGTGTATGCTCTCTTTATAATGCAGTACATATAATAAGCTGTCTAGATGCAGTATTGTGCAATGGTTAATATGGATTTCATATTACTTTTTTATAGCAAGAAATTGCATTATAATATTTTAATAGATGTCAGCTGAGCTTGTTAAGATGTGACGTCATATCATGAATATCAACCGCTAGCTGGTAGACTAACAATTGATGATGTTACATAGAGCAAAATATAAAACTAAATATTTTAAATAAGCTGAGTGTTTATGTTGCTCACATGCAAATAATACCTTAAAAAATAACTTCACTGTTTTAAAAATTAGAAATTATATGAAAAATTGTAATTTTATTTTTTATTTTTATTGTTGATTTATTACAACACTTACAACAGAACTATATTCATATAATAAAAAAATATATATCAACTTTACATGGAAAATTCACAGTAAATTAAAATGAGAACTTTTCTCAATTTTGATTTTACTGACATTTAAGTTTTTACTTTTTATATTTAATAAAAATACTAGTTTTTTTCCTCCAATTCTTGTTACATTTTATAATAAACAATATTCTAAATTTAAGTGAAACAATATTTAATATAAAGTTAATATAGAATGATGACACTTTGATCAATACGCCGAGTTAATGTAAATATAAGAGATGAGTTTATTATTACAATATCAAACTTTGACAGAATATATAGCCAGATTTAATAAAATTGTAATATAATTTATATTTCCATAGAATATATGTATAATTTCAGCTTCAACAACGGTTCTTTGCAATTTCTGATAAAGTTTAACTTTCAGGTGCTTTGATAAAAATTTCATCCGATTGCATAATTATATTACTAATAGATGAGGTCAGAAATAATTTACCAGAAATCTTATCACTATCAGAAAATTGTGTTGAAACTGCATGACAAATATAATTTGTTGTTGCAATCACTGCGTATAATATGATAAGTTTTAACAGAAAACTACAGAGAAAATGATGTAATAATCGCTGCAGTTGGGTAGATAAGTAAAATATATTCACTCAAATAATGATAATGTGTTATAATTTTATATTCTTGCACGAAAAAGATCAATCCTAATGGTATTAAATTTGCATAACAAATCATTCATATTGTGTATTACAAGCGCAGGTATAAGTCATGTAATGTTGTTTTGAATGATAAATTAATGTGTTTTAATAAAGGCTTTATGAATAATTAACACCAGGAGTAAAGAAGAAAAGAAAAATCTTTCTCGAATTATTTATAACATACTGTATTCATTTCGTTGACAAAAGTTTTTGAAATTACTCCATATTAATTATGATACAACTTTAGTAACATCTCATTTAAATTATAAATTTATGTCATTCTTCCAACCTCTTTATTAATAATAAAGTTTTATAATTAAGTGATTCAATGTAATAATTTAGCATAAAATTTCTTTTCAAATTTACCAGAATTTTCATGTTTTGTTGCTGCGGGAGGTATCTTCAATTTTATGTAAATTCATATGCATATTTTCATTAGCCGACCTTTATTCAGAATCTCCGCTCGAGTATATAAATTTTCTCTCTTATCACTTACTTCTGTCTCCCTTCTACGGGTGGTGTACTGGCTGATAAAGATCTCAAGAAACAGCTAATGAAATCATAGTACTACTGACTCACCTTCACTAATGAGAAATACACCACATCATGTTAAATAAATATTGTAAAATTTACACCAAAAAGTATAAATAGATTCAATGATCGAACATGGAAATTTATAATACCACGTATCTGGAATGAAATGCCTTCGGCAATTAAAGATTTGGAATGTAATCGTACAATAAAAAAACAAATTAAGGAATGGCTTCTTTCTGTTTTATAGTAATCGTGCATAAAAGGAGGAAAAAAAATGTAAAAATATTTATAATACTATTTGAACTTCCAAATTCTGCAAATTTTAATTTGTATTTGTCTTTGTTTACTGTTATCTTTGATTATCATTTTATATCATTTATATCATTATTGATATCATTTATATCAATAATGTTCACTTAATTTTTTGATAATGCTTTTAACCATTCGTTCACAGTACAATATATAAATATGTACAATTTGTATAAAATAAGTATGTACGATCAAGTACATCCAGCGGGGTTCTAAAATGGAAAAGGTACGTGTTCGTGCATACGCACAATGCTCCAAATCTGCAACGTTAATTTATGAGCGACTTTCGGGGGGTGCAACGGAGGCATACATTACCCCCTTTATATACACGTTTAAATCAACCCAGCAAGGGCAATATCACAATATCAGCCGTGAATCCAGAAAAAAATAATAATAATCGAAGGGGGTAGAGGGGTGGGGGGGACGTGCTTCCTCCATAAGGCCAATGTTAAAAGAAAAAAATGAAGTGTGGCAAATGCCTATATTGCAATTGCCCTTGTTAAATAAAACATATCAGCCCCCCCCCCTCCCTCCCTGGATCCGCGCCTGGGCAATATTGAAGGTACCAACATCAAAAGTTAGTCCTGCGTATTTATGATAGCTACAACAACAAGAGGAAAAAAAAACAAAAAAAAAAAAGATTTCCCAATTACTATATTTTATTATTTTCCACATTTCCAGCACTCACTTTCAAACCTGCTTAGAGAAATGTGTAATTTTTTTTTTTTTTTTTTTTTTTTTTGTTTTTAAATTTCCATTCTAAAATAAGAGAAGGTGAATTAAAAGAATTAAATTTTTGCTGAATCTGAGGTGCTTCATGTTCTGTAAAGTCAATTTAGGGGGGCGATGTACATAGGGGAGAGGGGGGTGGAGGCTTAATTATATGTTGGTATCTTAAAGAGTAAAGAGGGTTGTGATTCATAAATGCTTGTTTATCGAGAAAAAGATTACTCAGATTTTAGGAAGACTTGGAAACCCACCCCCTCTTTTTTTTTTAATTAGGGACACTCTTTCTTAAAATTACTCTTAGTTTTAATTTTTATTTAGTAGAAATACGTATACTATAGACAAATGGTTACCAACTGCAATTACTTTAATGCACTGACTATGGCCTAAAAAAATATAATATAATTCCCCGAGTCAATCATGGATTAAAGAACCCTGGGCAGGAGGCGTAAAATGTTTCAATTTTTGGGGGGGTGGGGGTGAGGGGAGGGGAGGGGGGTTCTTATTTTTTTGGTTCTCGTGACCCCAATTAATTAATCATGCTTGAAAATTAGAAGCTCCACTTTCAGAAAGCATGGATTTTATACGATTTTAACTGAAAAAAAGTCAAATAAAATTTAGGTCTCTAGGGGTGCTATATTTGGCAATATTGCACTTTGAAAACAATTAGGGACCCTTTTTAAATAATTGCAACCATCTAAGCATCTTTTCTGCGGAATATATCTTTATCCCGACCTTTGGTTTGCCAGAAAATAATACTTTCCTGTTCTCCACATCTGCCATTTTGAAAGGTCACCAGGGGTCAAAGGGTGGTTCAAAATTTTAGGGTACAGTATTTTTTAAGGTTCTTATGATGCAATTAATCATTTCTGTATGTTTAATGCTTTTGTCACAAAAAGTATGGATTTTAGTAAAAAAACGTATTATATATAATATATAGCATAGGGAATAAGTGCTCATTTTACGGTAGAAATTACAATATCTCGAGTTATTATTCTCTTATCAACAAGCATTATGATTTTCTTTAATCGTAATGATAGTAGACAATTGATAGTTGCTATTTTAAGCTAAAAAGTTTGCTAGTTTGGTTGAAATAAGCAAGAAAGCTGCCAAAAAAGAGGTCAATAAAAGTTTCATCGGCCGCCATTTTGTTTTTTATGGACTTAGGTCTTTTCCAAAAATTGCTAATTACTCTCCGTGTTAGTACAAACATATTTGCTAATGACAATTTTTTTCGTATCTGCCTTAGATTCCTTGTAAAAAAATCAAACGTAAATCAATCGGAGGTCAAAGTTCAAAGGTCACTCAAGGTCACGGTATGACACTTTTTTTTGGGATCCGCCAAAAAAGTTGATGCAAATGATGTTATTAGCAAGTACTGAAAATTTCAGCCCGGTATCACCAATAGCGCGATTTTTGCCATTAAATCCCTAACTATATATTATATATGATTAAAGGAAAATCTACTTGTAATTTTTTTAAAATTAAAAGATAGTAGGACCTAACTATAAATATTATATTTAAAGATTATAATAATAATGAAGATATTTTGTTTATATTAATAACAGTTAACAGGTAACTTTATTCATCAAGATCCTGAAGAACTCTGTATGTAACATCTTGTAGCGGCCGGTAGGGTATTCTATAACCCTGGCTGGTACAATATTATGTAACTATTATCTGAAATAAAAAAAAAAAAAAAAAAAAAAATTCCTCCTTCACGAAATAGAAGATATTTCTGACGTGGAGTTTTCTTGCAGGCGAGGTGCTGACGTGGCCCGCAGAGTGGAAGAATCTCCTCGTGGACAAGCACAGCACGGGCGGCGTGGGGGACAAGGTGTCTCTTCCTCTAGCTCCAGCTCTCGCGGCGTGCGGTCTCAAGGTACCCATGGTCTCAGGAAGGGGGCTAGACTTCACTGGAGGAACCCTGGATAAGCTGGAGGCAATTCCAGGCAAGTAGCTGGTAGTGGTTGTTCACTTTGTGTATGGGAATTTACCTTTTTCAGACACCAATTGAGTTATTTTTGGTTCCCTCCTAAGCATGTAATCTATATATACGTAGCAAAATAACTTACTCGGAACAGTGGAAAATTTATTGTATAATATGTTTTTACAAACATTGGAGATTTTTTCCTTTTATCATAATACATTGTAATGGTTTGATTTTCGGGTAGTTTTTTTATGCTGACGATTGACCAGAGCGTACTTGATTAGCCTAATCAAGTACGCTCTGGATTGACACTAAAGTACATAACTTCCTGTGTTATTCCTAGCCATTAACCAGCAATAAAGCCATATTTGTTACATTTGAGACTAAAGCATGCTGCTTGAAACATTTGCAAAAAATACTTAATAGGAAAATGTTGCTTCTTATCAAAATTAGAAATTATACATATATATTATATAGAAATATATATATAAATTTAATATGTAAGCTGTAAGGCATGCAGGCGAAGCTCCAAGTGAAATTTATGTTCTAGTAATAAATTTCAACTAACACTTTAATAAACTTCATTTAAAATGCAATAAATTTAGCTATACCAATTTTCAAGGCCATTTTATATGCATGCATGTTTGTCCAAGAGGTTTAACAGCCGTGAGCCGTGACTATTTATGGACTACATTAGTATTTAATTTACGAATGCATTCGATTTATTAGTTTCACTGACGTGGACACAACAAATTCAGAAGGTTGGAGGGGTGGGAGTCTTAAGATGTAGGTAGAGGACTGGTAGACCCTACATGTATTTTAATCTATCCTGGTCTAAATTCCTCCCCATAACCCCAGGTCCCCCTCGTCTCCACGCTCTACACCACTGATTGACAACATCATTATTATACATTATGGTGATGAAAAGACGACAATTATTTTTATTTTTAAAAAATGCTTTAAAAAAAATCGGATAACTTTCTGGATAAGTTATCCAGAAAAATATCTCGTTCATCGCCAGGTTAATTCTAATTCAATGATACTAAATGCGGCTAGAGAAACATGGATAGAGAACTCTTCGTGAATCACGCCCAATGTGTCCTCGTGTAATGTAATATTATTACTTGCCTATAAAATTAAGAAAAGAAACCTTGTTTCAAAACATTATTAATAAGTTAGCTATAATTAAATCAATTACATGCATCAAGAATAATTTGTAGAAAAAATAGTTAAAATTAGAATATTATAATATAATAAAAAATTTGAATTAATTTGCTCTCTCCAGTACTATACAAAATTAAGTTTTAGAACTATTTAAAGGTTAAGAAACAAATTGTAAAATCAATACAACTACCATAATCGTCTCTCATTAATATATAATGTTATATACGTAAACTATAAATATATTAAGGTTTTAAAGGATAATATTGAGCTGGGATAGGATGGGTTTTAGTAAGTAGATTAATATCATGAGAAATAAGTTGAGAAAGTTAACTTGGAAAACAAAAACCTTATCAAACTTTCATATATATTTAAGGTTTCAGTCATGCCGAAACAAAATTTATTATAAATAATTATAGCAAGAATGTTGACGCAAGATCCTCGTCAATTTTAAGTCTTATTATACAATATATATGCTGAAATTAATAAAATTATTAATATGATTCTCTTTCCTGTGTAAGCGTTCTAAAAGCTTCCTTTGCAATAGCAAGCACTTCTGGGCAAATTCCGCGTGAAAGCTCTCTCTCTCTCTCTCTCTCTCTCTCTCTCTCTCTCTCTCTCTCTCTCTCTCCTCTCTCTCTCTCTCTCTCTCTCTCTCTCTCTCTCTCTCTCTCTCTCTCTCTCTCTCTCTCTCTCTCTCTCTCTCTCTCTCTCTCTCTCTCTCTCTCTCTCTCTCTCTCTCTCTCTCTCTCTCTCTCGGGTTCCCCCAAGCTTCTAAGCATGAATAATACATAAAGTAGTGAAGCTGCTTGCTTCCTCACGAAGCTGTTATATTGCAGAAACATTACATCAAGGCCCCAGTTGGCTCAGTTAGTCACTTTAACGTTGTGTGTTTATGGCGCCTGAATTGCAACATTACTGTACAGAAATTAGCAACCGTAATATAAACATGGTAAGCAACAAAAAAATTCAAGCGTTTTACGGACTAACATAAACTTTACCACGCTTGGTTTGTGAGCACTTCTCTGCGGTAAAAAAAAAGGCAGAGAACAATATTAATTTTGGATATCGTTTGAGCTAATTTAATGGAAAACTTACGTAAAAATTTTTATTGCAGAAATATATAGAGGGCACAAAGTTAAGGTTAAGCGTTAAGCTACTCTATTTTTCTCAGATATTTTAAAACTCGGAAACTATTTTTAAAACATCACTTCTATAATAAAAGGATATATAGGGACTACAAGGGACGTGATTTCAAACCCAACTTTGCCCAAGTTTTTAGCAATAATTCCCAGTCTCAGAAAAACCTGACAAAAAAATCAGAGTAGCATAACTTTTCACTCTCTATTCATTTCTATAATAAAAAAATCATGTCTACGTTACCCATTTAAATATTGTCATAAAAGTCCCGCGTATATAAATGTGACAAGTTGGACAAAGGGACCGAGAGGGACGTCAAGTCGATTTCAACTTTTGTTCTTTCTCGTCTCACTATCATCAGGAGAATGGACTGACAATGCGTAAGTATTACAGCTGATGTTATTCACAGGGTTCACGGTGCCACTGGGGACCTCCCAGATGGAGAGGGCACTCCGCGAGGCGGGCTGTTTCATCGCGGGCCAAACGGATAGCCTGGTGCCTGGTGACCGCGAGCTGTACAAGCGACGTGACGTCACTGCAACCGTGGCTAGCGACCCGCTCATTGTCGGTAAGATGAATGCAACGAGTATTGAAGTAAATAATATAATGATAAGCTGAAAGAATATACGTCTTGATGATGACATGAGAGTTGCATCTAAAAATGAAAGACTTCCCCCGAAATAGACAATAATGGTTGCATTTTTTTATTTCATAATTAGAAAATATACCTAAAATTATGCTTTTCTGATTTTTTTCGGATTTTTTGGAGTGCGGGAACTAATTTTAAAAAAATATTTAAAATACCTGAATTTGGGTGGTACACCTGATGGGACAACCGTGACGTCATTTGTCGTGCTGTGATTGGCTGTTGATGATGTCACGGCTGCTGTGATTGGCTGTCGATGACGTCACGGTTGTCCCATCAGATGTACCACCCAAATTCAGACATTTTAAATATTTTTTAAAATTAGTTCCCGCACTCCAAAAAATTTGAAAATTTTCAGAAAAGCATAATTTAATGTATATTTTCAAATTATGAAATAAAAAAATGCAACCATTATTGTCTATTGCCAAACCTGCAGAGCTTCCATATTATGCGTGTAATGCGTGTTTTATAGTAAATATGAATATTTTTACCATGAATGAATTGTTGAGTTGTTTGAGAAGAGTTATTTGTAAGTTATATGTATACATGTATATATATACACAATTGATTCATATGAACCAAGAATTAGAGAGAATCTGTCGGGATTTTTTTTTAAATGTTCCCTGTGCTATTATCTGAGCACAGCGAACATTTTCAAAAAAATCTTATTCTTGATTCTCCTTTGTTTATCATCGAGCAGACCTTTCTTTAGAAATGGAATAATTATTTAATACATAAGTATACACTACTTATGTACTATAATATTTTCATTAATATTTCGTTAATATATATAATATGAAGTACATTTATTTATTAAGCGCAACTTACAAAAAAGTTATCCAGAAACCTATATATAGCTGGGTATCTTTCTTCGTAAGTCGCTAGCTCCTATTGTGTAGACTCGTGTGACGTATAAACTTAAAAGTTCAAGTATTCCAGACTTCCAAACTGTCCCGACTTATGTGTCACATTCAAATTTATTTAATTTTAATTAAAGCTAAAAAAGTCAACTTGAAATCACTTTGTTTTAATCTGCGAAAGCTTCTTTTGTATCATACGTTTTAAGCTTTATCCTGACGAGTGCTCTTTAATTATAAATTTCATTGGAAGGATTATTTTATTGCTAAAACAGCAAAACCTAAACACACACCTATACAATTTAATTTATAACTTTTGTTATTCATAATATGTATAAAATGGTAGGTTGTGCCAAAAATTAAATAGAAAGCCATGAAGGTATTAATTATTAATCTGCTGACCTAAGATAAGAAAATACAGAGAAAAATATATTTCATCATCAAACGGGCTTATTAAATAAATAACCAACGTAAGTTCTTATCTTATTTTGTTGATGATAAAAACTATATGAAGTAAAAATGGTTAATTAATAAGCCAGTTTAATTATCAAAGAGTATAAATAATAATTCAGAAATTAATATAATAAATATATTATACAGCAGTTATTGTGAAAAGATGCTCAACAGTAATCTGATCGAAGTAATTATGTTCAGATTAATCATTATTATTACTATTGACGTAGTAAAAAATATGTTATATTTGCTTACAATTATTTAAAACAAAAGAGAGAGAGAGAGAGGAGAAGTTGGTACATCGACATACAGTTCAAACCCCTAAATGTATAGGTGTATATTGGCTTTTGTGACGTGAGGAAACCATGGAAACGTCAGATAAAAAAACTGGCGTGTAAGAACTGAGAGAAAATTGTCTAATAAGTGACAAGTTACAATTTAATAAGAAAATCAATATTATGTCATAAAAAAATAATTCTGATGAAACTGAAGAACGTCTGCAGTGCTAATTGGCTCATTATATTTCATAACGATTGAGATAATTAGCTCGTAATTAGAAGCCCTAATGTCTTTTTTTTTCTCTCTTCTCTCTCGAATGTCATTTTTCTTTTTGAACGACGACGTCAATTAGTTTTCAGTGTTATCTACTTATGACGTGACAAATTTATATATATTTTTTTAAGCAAGTAATTTTATTTATTAAAATGAATTGATGATTATTTTAAGTTGCAAATATAATACGGCCAAATGATGAGAAAGACGAGTTAATTGATAATTTTTCTCATTATATAAAAAAAAAAAAAAACTAAAAAATTGTTTTTCTTTCGTCAAAAAACTTTTACGTCCATAAAAATTGTTGGTTGGTTGGTTGGTTACCAATGGCAGAACTTGTTTTTCAACATTGTTCACAGTGCTCTCTGGGGCTCCTAATACCCAGTCTGCACGCCAGACAGTTAAGTACCGTTTATTAGCGGGGCACGTATGTTGTTTGCACAACATTCCGCGGTCTTAATCACCCCAGCGGAGTATAGACAGCCGTAAGCTGCCTTCCTCCTACCAACTCTTTCATCTAGTAGCCAGTCACACCCATTCCAAGTCGCGAAAAGTCTGCCGTATTCGGGATTTGAACCGGGGACCTCTCGGACGAGAGCCAAGTGTACTAACCACTACACCAAAGAGCAGTTAAAAATTGTTTAAATCTAAAAAAATAAATAAACAAATAAATATATTTGCAGGACATCATTGCATTGAACAAATACTGCAATTATTTTATGAAAGATAAATATATTAAAGTAATAGAAACCGCTTTTTAACTTTTAGAGATGCAGTAAAAATACTTCTTTATATAATAAATATAATATAAAAAGTTTTATTTTAGCATCTGTCAAGTTTCAATAATTGTGAATTAATTTATTAATGAATTCTTCTCTGAATAATTCAGTTAAAAAGTGGGGATAAAAGTCATTACAGTTTTTATTTAATGAGTTAAGTGCTTGCCAAAGTTAAATTAAAAAAATATATGGGACCAAGAGATCTTATAGCAAAAGACCATATAGAGCAGTATAGTTTAAATATTATTAAAACAATTTTTTTTTTGAGAAAATGTTGTGAAACAATTTAACTATTTTACGGTATAAAAGCACACTTGATGAAATGGGGATATCTCTGGGGATGGTTTTTCTCCGACAACCCATCATCTCGACTGTTCGCGGCTCCGCTCCTTCTTGAGTTGCAGAGATAAATTTAACGGTGGCCACTTCCTTTTCGACTACATTTCGTTCAGTTGCCATGACGACCTCTTGTGCTGCTTTGTGAGGCATTATATTCTCATCAAACCGCCCGGCTGCAACTTTCCTCACGGAACGTAATCAAGGCTGAAATTTAATCTAGCCCTCCTAGTCTTGCTTTTAACGTGCGTGAGATGTGTCGGTAACACATAAAATTTTACACACTCGATATTGATTTTACAATTATTTATACTGTACATGTACTGAATACGTTGCATGCAAGTATATAGCATGTTATAACAAGTTTTTACTGTTTTTAGAACAATTGGTGGACCGTGGAACTAAAAGAAAACAATAAAAAAAATTCAATTATGTCTATAAAATATATATTTTTTCAATATATAATAAAAAAATCAAAACAAGTCAGCTAGTAAAATTGAATTTATTTATTTATTTATTTATTTATTTATTTATTTATTTATTTATTTATTTATTTATTTATTTATTTATTTATTTATTTATTTATTTATTTATTTATTTATTTATTTATTTATTTATTTATATATTTATTTTTGTAATTTTGTATTTCTATAGTTTTGTGCCAGAAATCTAAAATTTATATGATAATTTAACAATAATATGATAATTATTTTATAAATTTTATAAATAAATAATCAATACAATATATAATTTTTTCTATATTTTTTTTTTACATATTATAAGTATTTTTCTATGATTTCGCTGGGCTCGTGGTAGGCCAGTCAATATAGGTGAAAATCCTATCTTGACCTCGGATAAATTCCGAAGTTTGTGATTTTTTCAGCATCGGTAGAACTCGATGCCCTGAGTAACATATCCAAAGCCCCCCAAAATCCCACCGGGGCTTTCGCCGCCATCTTGATGGAAAGTTATGCATATAGTACCCTCACTAATTTGCATATTGTGGCGAAACCGTGTTACATAGAAGCAATGTAAATGCATATAATGATAGGCAGATATATTTGCTACAAGAAAATATAAAAATATATTTAATTTTAATTTCAATTAACCCTTAAATTAATTATTTTCTGAAAAGTTTGGTGTTAAAAAAAAGTTTAACGGTGAATTTCGTAGTCAATATTTATAAATACAGAAATATTCTTCATTCAAAAGTTTAAGACAAAATTCTTGCAATTTCATAAATGCTGATAACTTTTTCTTAGCTTAAAAAATGAAGAAGATACGCGACTTCGTAGCGCAAGAAACATGCCAGTTGACCGCTCTGCCTGCCCGCCCGCCCCAATACAACACGCCATTATAATACAGCGCGTGGGCACTGCAATGAATGCGCTCTCGCGGTTCTCAGTGGCTTGTCATCTTTGTATATAATATGTATTATTTATTATATATATTATTTATTACATATATAAATTATATTTATATATTATTATATGTTCAACGTGTGTTAATAGCTACAATAGCCCTTAAGGGTGAGGTAACGTGCCCAATGTTAAAAAAATATCACATACAGCATGACACATGAAAATTATGAAAAAAAAAATTAAAATGTTCTCCTCTACATTCTCTATAATATCAGTGGCTAAAATATCATGTATACAAATTCGAGCTAGTTTTTGAAGTTGACTAGATTAACATTGAAGTTTGATTTTTCCATGTTAAAGTATAGTCAACTTTAAAAATTCATAACTAAAAAAAAAAAAAAAACTAGCTCGAATTTGTATACCTGATATTTTAGCTACTGATATTATAGGGAATGTAGAGGAGAACATTTTAAAAAAATTTCATGTGTCATGGGATATTTTTTAACATTGGGCGCGTTACCTTCCCCTTAAATCGTGAAGTTCAAGAAAAAATATTCGTCTATTGGAAATAGGTTAAAAATAAGTTGTAAATTTATTTGTATCAATATGCTTAATAATTATGCTAAATATCAATCATTGAAGCTTTTTATTAACTTCTCATGACATTGATTATTGCGTATATACAATATAAATTGTAATACATTTTCTTAAGTAAAGTGCAGTAAATTTAATTCTTTACCCTTTTTGTCAGTCATGCATATATATACAAAAATAATTATATTCCTTCTTTATATTTATAATGTTTGTTTATGTCAGCTAGCTTACAAATAACATAATGTTTCAATAAAAATTTTGCTTCATCCTCATACCTCCCATATGAGTAAATAATTATGATTATATATTTATATAAATTACAATGTGTAAGACACAGTGGAAAACAGGCAGCATGAATAGTTTGGTGCTGTGTTGATGATACAGTACTTTATTTGAAGTATAATCTTACTAATTTTCGAATTTTTATATGTATATATAATACCACTGTCGTATAAATACATTTACATAATATCATCATATCCGATCCAACACTTATTATTTTTAAAAATAGATAGAAACAATCACAAATTCAATGGATATATTTAAAGTTTTGTAATAATATATTATTTATAATGTTTTAGAGGGGTCACGAATGCATCATATGCGTTTTTATATTATATGTATATTAAAAAAAAAAAAAAAAAAAAATTGTCGTGGCATAAACTATGTAAGATTCTATGGCTATTAAATTTATAAAAATAGCCTCAGCCCTAGAAGCTGAATATACAATGAATAAATATTATATGTATCTTCATGTATCTCATCGATATTTGAAATCAAAATTTATTACATTTAAAAGAATAATTAAAGCATAGTTGAATAGTTCGGTCAAAATTGAGTATCTTACTTCTTAAATAGCGTCTTTTATTAAATAACTATTAAGGAGTACTCAATTTTGTCCGAACTATAAGGCCCAACATTAAATTTATATTCTATCGATTGTAAATAATCTTGATTTCAAAAATAGTCATACTGCGATTACATGTTGATATAATATATATATTATATATATATATACATAAATTATATAGAATGCATATATTATAATAATATAATAACTAATAACACATATATGCATTTGTGATATCTCTAAGTGTTAATACATAAACTTTATAATAAACCATATAATATTATTATATTCCATTGAACTTGTGATTGTTATTACCTATATATTTTTAAAAATTATGTATCGGATCGGATTTGATGATGTTAATTAAATGTATTTTATTTATTTATTTATTTTATTATTTCACCCAAGGTACACACAGTATTACAAGTAGTGGTGGGGGTAGCAAGCAAGGCACTAGTAGCACCATATCACAAGTGGCTGCTAACCTACAAATTTATACCAATGCTATAGCATAGAATGCTAGAGTCAAAAACAAACAAATTAATTAACTATTTTTAAGAATACAATAATTCTTAAGAGCAGAAGGAAACTGCTTAGCATCACTTTTCTTTACATTGCAGGGCAACTTATTCCATTCAGACACAGTCCTTATTAGAAAATAAGTATGTATATGTATATTATACGGACAGTGGTATTATACAGTACATGTCATATAAAAAATTGAAAATAAATAAGAGTATAGACTTAAATTAAAGTATCATCCACAAATGCAGCATCACGAAAATAACTATTTAATTAAGTTTGCCTGTTTTCTACCGTGCCTTACACCGTGTAAGGAGACAAAGGGGTAAGACTTAAATTTGTGCTGCAGGTAATTACTTAAAAAATATTTAATATAAATTAATATAATTATAAAAAGTATATGGAATAATCAATGTCATAAGAAGTTTAATGTTAATTTGATTTTTTTTTTTTTTGCAAAAGCAGAGTGTTAAAACTAAATTTACAACTTTATAAAACACCTTACACGTAGATATATATAAATAAATAAAGATGACAAGCCACTGAGAGCCGCGAGAGCGCATTCATTGCAGTGCTCGCGCGCTGCAGTATTGTGGCGGGCGGGCAGGCAGAGCGGTCAACTGGCATGTTTCTTGCGCTACGAAGTCGCGTATCTTCTTCATTTTTTAAGCTAAGGAAAAGTTATCAGCATTTATGAAATTGCAAGGATTTTGTCTTAAACTTTTAAATGAAAAATATTTCTGTATTTATATATATTGACTACGAAATTCACCGTTAAACTTTTTTTTAACACCAAACTTTTCAGAAAATAATTAATTTAAGGGTTAATTGAAATTAAAATTAAATATATTTTTATATTTTCTTGTAGCAAATATATCTGCCTATCATTATATGCATTTACATTGCTTCTATGTAACACGGTTTCGCCACAATATGCAAATTAGTGAGGGTACTATATGCATAACTTTCCATCAAGATGGCGGCGAAAGCCCCGGTGGGATTTTGGGGGGCTTTGGATATGTTACTCAGGGCATCGAGTTCTACCGATGCTGAAAAAATCACAAACTTCGGAATTTATCCGAGGTCAAAACCTATATTGACTGGCCTATGGCCGCGGTGGCGAAGTGGTAGCGCACCTGATTTGATATTATAGTTAGTCGTTAGCTCAAAACTCATCGGTGGTTTTAATTTTGGCGTTTAGTCAACGTTTTGGTGTATTTGGAAGCTATCCTGACTGAGATTTCTAAGTTTTTCTTCACTCAAGGGGTGTGGATAACTTGATCGTGCCATAAAACTCTGATCCTACTTACCTTCTCCCCATACATAGCCCATACTACGGCCGTATAGAGACAGCCGTGGCTCATACCCTTTACTTAATGGTTAGATGTATAAGTGCCGGTCCCGATACTGAACCTGAACCTTTCTGTGTTTACAGCGTCCATCATCTCAAAGAAAGCCGCCGAGGGTCTAAGTGCCCTAGTGATGGACGTGAAGGTTGGACGTGCCGCTATGATGGAGAGTGAGGAGCGCGGTCGTGACGTGGCTCGCCAGCTCGTGAGTTGGTAGCCTTTCTCGTGACAGACCCACCCTGACCACGTTCTTCTTGCAGATCAGCACGGCGGAGGGACTGGGGGTGCGCACTCGTGCCGCGTTAACACGTATGGACGTACCCATCGGACGTGCGGTCGGCAATGCCCTCGAGGTGGCGGAATCTGTCGAGTGTCTCCGGGGAAATGGACCACCTGACCTTGACGAGCTGGTCTCTACTTTAGGTCAGTGACCCTTAATAATCAAGGTCTAATGAAGAAATTGGAAGCTGGAAATGAAAATTTATTTTTTTTTACTGCACGAAACAATGTTATGCTATTTTTTAATGCAGTATTATCATGTAACGTCACAGGCAGCTTCTTATCAAAAATTGACAATTAAAAAAAATATATAAAAAAATCACAATAAATAATAATAAATTAAATGTTAATTAAATTAAATGTGTACTTTTCTGGGATTCAACCATCACTATTATATTGTAATATATATGTTAAGTTATTAGTACAACATTATATATGAAACTGCGAAAACGTATTTCAAAATTATCAGTATATTATCACTCATGAATTATACATGAATATTACCGCTATTTTTTAATGCAGTATTATCATGTAACGTCACAGGCAGCTTCTTATCAAAAATTGACAATTAAAAAAAATATATATAAAAAAATCACAATAAATAATAATAAATTAAATGTTAATTAAATTAAATGTGTACTTTTCTGGGATTCAACCATCACTATTATATTGTAATATATATGTTAAGTTATTAGTACAACATTATATATGAAACTGCGAAAACGTATTTCAAAATTATCAGTATATTATCACTCATGAATTATACATGAATATTACACGATATATATATTTTTTAGTGTCTTTTTATAAATATATTTTGTTCTTTATTTTTGAAGTATATATATAAAGCCAGAGATTTTATATGTACAATGTATGCTCTTTGATAAAGCATATGATGACAGTCCCTGTATATAATAATAATAATTATATCCTCTGTTTCCGTGCAGGCGGCGTTCTGCTGCACATGCAGGGCCGCGCGGGCTCGGTGGCTGAGGGCCAGGCCTCCATCTCCGAGGCCCTCACTTCAGGCCGCGCTCTCCGCCACTTTGAGCTGATGCTGCAGAGTCAGGGCGTGGCTGCCGAAGTGGCGAAAGAGCTGTGTCACGGAGACATGTGGGCCGTGCTGCCGCGCGTGCCCCCGCACTGTGTCACCAAGCTAGAGGCGCCGCGAGCAGGTTAACAACTTTTTGTACCTGTCGACAGTCAGCTAGTGTTGTAGCATTGTAAATATTAAAGAAGAGCAAAAATGTGAGAGTGTTGTAAATTTAAAAGACACAATTGTGTTAATTTACAATTGATATTCTCATTTCCACGTAAATTATATATGTCTTCTGGATTCTACAATACTGTATAGTCTATTAACTTTTTTGACGGTTTGCACTAACATAATTATACCCTATAAAGAGTAAAATTACATTGCTCATGCAGCAAGCGCCTAATACCTATCAAGTCCAGGCTTCTAAATTTTTTTATTTCCCAATTGGGAACGTATTTTGATTGCCTCCATTTTTAACTCAATGGAGTGTCGACCTCAATTTTTTTATTGCAGAAATGGATAGAGGGTGTAAAGTTATGCTACCCTGTTTTTTTTTTTTCAGATTTTTTACAGCCCTGGAAGTGTTTTTAAAAAAATATTGAAAGTCCTTTTTGTGACGTCACGAGGCGCCTCTCCTTTAGAAAAGGATAGGACAGGCGCCTCTCCTTAAGAAAAGGATAGGACTTGCCACCGCGTGACGTCACAAAAAAAAAGGACTTTCAATAATTATTTAAAAATACTTGCAGGGCTGTAAAAAAATCTGAAAAAAAATCAGGATAGCATAACTTTGCACCCTCTATCCATTTCTATAATAATAAAATGAGGTCGATACTCCATTTAAGATTATTGATTAAATGATCCAGTTCCAGCTGTAATGCACAAGGGAGGGATAGCGGGGAGGTGATATATCTAGAAATAAATAATATGCTTCAGGAGAAATGGCGTCCCCAATCTTTCTTCTGATGATTTGAGTTTGGTCAAGCATGTGAAATGTTCTCATGAGAATAAGAATATCGGAAGAAAACCTTTTGTTAGTCAAACATCTGGCAATGGCATCTTCTGTTTCAAACAAGAATTGTTTCGAGAATTTATGTAACAACATTGATATTTGGGTAGTTCTTTTAGACCCTTAAAATCAAGTATGTATTTTCCTTTTTCTCCCAGTTTCTTGTAGATTTTTTTTTAAGTAGAAGAAAGAGAGAGAGAGAGAGAGAGAGATAGAGAGAGAGAGAGAGAGAGAGAGAGAGAGAGAGAGAGAGAGAGAGAGAGAGATTATTTTACATCTGAAGTCATTATATGGAAATAATATAGAAGCTAGAGTATTATTTATTTCGATGCAGATTATTGAAATTCATGTAGACGACGTGCCTGCACGAGAGACGCTAATTGACTGAGCTTGTGTCTCGAGTCGTCTTTTTTTATTTACAATGATGTCAATGTTTAAGAAGCTGTGTCCAGGCTCGGACTGGCCATAAGAGTTGGTGAGCGATCGCTCAGTAGGCCCCCCCGGTTGGAGGCCCCCAAAATGTTAAAAGTAGGCCCCCCAGGGTGAAGTAGGCCCTCCCTACATCGCGAAGCGATGTAAAATTTAATGTATAGACACAGTGTTCTGAAGATGTAGAGTAAAACAAGAGGCTTAAAACAGTACAAAGAACTGTCTAGTATATTTAATAGGAATTATATATTCATAATAACCAATTACTTCTTATACATTTCAATTTATTTACTATGAATTTTCAACTTTGAAGTGCCAGCAATTTTTAAAACAAAAAGACAACAATTACATACCGTAATAACTTTCATGAGAAAATATAAGGGTTCAGTTGGAGGCCCCCCCAAAATATAAAAGGTAGGCCCTCATAATGAAGACCTACCTTTAATATTTTTAGGGGGCCTCCAACCACCGTGCCGAGGGTCAAGGGTCCTTATATTTCTTTAAAAAAAAGTATTGTGTAAAATTCTCCCTCGTGATATGACCAAGAAGGCCTTCTATACATCGCAATCGTAAAAGGTGTAAGAAAAACGAAGGAAAATAATTTTGGAAAATTAATGTAGAGTAACTAAATCAAGGTGTATAAAGCCCTGAAGGCCCCTTAGACCTGCAAGGCCCCTTGGTCCTGCACTATAATATATAAGTCAAATTTAATATTAACATATTCTGTTGCGGTATATATTATTATGTTTTATTTTTATTTTTTAATATATATCATCTTTTTTATAATTTATTAGAGTGATAAAAATAAGCCAGAACGGTTTAAAACGCCAATCCGGAAAGGTGCATGGACATGTATTATTAAATTAAAAAAATTCCTACATTTTATTTTTAAAAATACCGAATATAAATTATAGATTAAATTTTATAAGTTTTTTTTTACAAAATCTTCCGCTAGCTTCGCTTTTTCGTAATTCGTAGTCTTCTTCATAATATAAGACAAAAATATGTATATAGCACGTACTTGTTTCTTTCATTACACATCATTTTTTTGTATTTTTTATCTATTCATGCATGATTTAAGGGTAAAATAACGCCACCAATGTTTAAAAAAAAATCCCTGACACAAAAATTATGAAAAACAATTAAAATGTTCTCCTCTACACCCGCTATCAATAGCTAAAAGATCGGGTATACAAATATGATCTAGTTTTTTAGTTATTAATTTTTAAAGTTGACTACTTTAACATGGAGAAATGGAAATTCCATGTTAAATTAGTCAACTTTAAAAATTCATAACTAAAAAACTAGATCGTATTTGTATACCTGATATTTTAGCTATTGATAGGGGGTGTATAGAGGAGAATTCATTTTAAATTTTTTTCATAATTTTTGTGTGAGGGATTTTTTTTAACATTGGTGGCGTTATCTTACTCTTAATGCTCAAATCACTTAAATGAGAAACTGCATATCCAGCCCAGAATGCAGTGCAACTATTTTTTTAGGAAATGGAAAAAAAAGAGAGAATCTAATTTTGACCTGAAAATTAAAATTGGAGGTATTTTAACGCAAGGGCTATATACTATATACTAATACTTGTATATAGTCCTTGATTTTAACGTACCGCAATATATTTTGTAATGAATTCGGTCATTTTTCGAGCACAGTTAAGCAGCTGCACATAATACATGACACAGAAATATATAAAAAAATAAACGGATGAAAATACGTGCATTATATTGCGATTAAAAATGTTTGATTGTCCCGCAATTTAATTTATTTTTAATTAAATAATAAGTAAGAAATGTATCTGCTCCCTGAAAAAATATTTTTCGGGAAAACAAACATTCCATCCAAAATCCAAAGTAACAAAATATTTGTCAACTTTTGCTGGAAATATATTTTTTATTCAAAGCTTTATTAATTTTTAATTATTTTTTTATCGTTTAACTGTTCAACGCCGGCTAAAACAATACAAAATTATTTTAAAATTGATAAAGTTTCGAATAAAAAATATATTACCAACAAATATTTTTGTTGGCAAATATGATTTTACGTTGAATAATGCAATGATTTTTTTCCCAGAAAAAAAGTTTCTCTATGGAGGAGACACACTTTTTATTTAATTAAAAATTAGTTTTTCAAATTAGGACAATTAAACTATTTTTATCGCACTGTGCATGTTTTCATTCGTTTATTTTAAATATTTCAGGGTCATAACATGTTTTGTTAATTTTAGATGAATTTGAACCCAAGGTTGCAATGTTCTGTCAAAAATATCACAGAAATTAAAATTTTTGCTTCAAAAATATGAAATTACTAATAAAAATTAAGAAATAAATTTGCTGTGTGTCAGTATATTTTTTACAATATTCTGGGCTTATTGAAACCTGCAGAGCTACAACTCTCCAAAGTTCAGGTAACTCAATTTGTGAATCCGAGAGTATAGTGTTATAATCCTTATTGAAAATCAAATTTTTAAAGGTGAACCAAAATTAACACTTTTTTTTACACATTCAGGTACATTACTAGAATCATTTTGGTATTTAATATATGTTCCACAATAATTTGATACGATTAATTATTTTTCTAATTGTGCATTTTTTGACCATAAGTCACACAGAAAAATGTTCCAATAAAGTTTTAGTTGTTAAGTTTGGGACTTTATACTTGCAAAACTCCTCGATTAAAAAAAAAAAAAAAAAAAAAAAGGTGAAAGAAAAAATATACAGAAAATATGACTCGCGTTATCATGCACCAAAAAAGGTTTAAGGGTAAGGTAACGCCATCAATGTTAAAAAAAATCCCTCTCACAAAAATTCTGAAAAAAATTTAAAATGTTCTCCTCTACACCCCCTATCAGTAGCTAAAATATCAGGTATACAAATACGATCTAGTTTTTGAGTTATGAATTTTTAAAGTTGACCAATTTAACATGGGAGTTTCATTTCTCCATGTTAAAGTAGTCAACTTTAAAAATTTATAACTCAAAAACTAGATCGTATTTGTATACCTGATATTTTTGGTACTGATAGGGGGTATAGAGGAGAACATTTTAAATTTTTTTCAGAATTTTTGTGAGAGGGATTTTTTTTAACATTGGTGGCGTTACCTTACCCTTAAATTAATTTTTCCTTAGAATCCAAAATTTCATAAAAAAAATATAAAATCTCGCGATGTTTAGACATTTTTGTATTAAAAAATATAAGCAAGCCACGCCCCTTTTTTGAAAAAAAACGCGCCTGCGGCGGGCTGCTTGGGGGGCTCCGCCCCCCAAACCCCCCGATGGTATAGAGGCCCCCGCCTTTCATTGCTCAGTAGGCCTTTTGACCCCAGTCCGACCCTGGCTGTGTCAATATCTTGTGTATTTTGTGACGTCACTAACTTGGTAAACGTGAGCGAAATTCTTGTCGTACATTATATATGCAAATACCTTTGTGGGTTCTTGAAATATATTATAGTTCATTAAACGTCAAAGGAAAAAATTTGAAAATTTGTTAAAATGAGTATATTACACTGCATATTTTTTTAGCATTTAATAATTCAAATGAAATAAACAAGAATTTGAGAAAACATTGATCATGCAAGTTTTTTGCTTTCAATCATTACGCCGTGCATTGTAAAATCTTCCAAGAATTATATCAATAGACTCCATGTTGTGTTAAGATCTAGCTTCATTTGTCCGAGGATTGTCTTTAATTTACTATCGATACAGCAATTAGCAATTAGCCTACAATTTTAGCAGCAGGGGTAATGGTGATCGGATCAATTTGCAGCCATCAACACCCCTATTAGTTAGTTATCTAGGATTGATTTTTCACCAACTTTTTATTTTTTTTAAACCGACGTTTAATTGGAATTATTTATTTCAATGAAATGATAATTTCATACTGTTCCATATTTTTAACTGGTGAAAAAAACAACAACTAAGAATGAATAACAAAAATGAGGGAAATTTGATTTTTATATTAGCTGCGTTAGCTGTCCTTCCCTCAGTCAGATTTAAGATAAATTCATTCAAACGAAAAGCTTTAAAAAACAAATAAAAAATAAACTTTCTAAAAGCAGAGTGAATCACCTGCTGTTACATTTGATCAGTGTCAACAGGTGTCACGTCACTAATGTTCTTGTGATGACAGGTTTCGTGAGTGATATTGCCGCCCTGGAGATCGCGCGGGTTTGTCGTGAGCTGGGAGCCGGTCGGAGTCGCGCGGACCAGGAGCTTGATCTGCGCGTGGGGGTGCTGATTCTACGCACGTACGGGGACCACGTGGCTCAGGGAGAGCCATGGCTTGAGGTGCACCACGCGCAAACCTCGCTCGACCCCGCTCTTAGGGAACGACTTCAAGCAGCTCTCGAACTGTCTGATGACAAGCCAGAGATCAAATCTCGTATCATTGATATTATTTGAGTTTGAGATAAGAGTTTTTAAAGGGGAAGATAAATTTAAATTAATTTTGGTCATCAGTTGATAATATTCTTCTAAGCAACTATATATATTTGGTGAAATAAAAATAAAAAAGCGATGAGTCATGAAACATCGTTTCCTGAAAGGTAAAGGGCTTAATGATTGGTCAGATTGCTCAGATGCTGACCAATACCATGCACCTCGTACATACGGTGATTATATCAGTAGGCTAAAGTACCAGCGGGCTGAAACGTCATGCATTACATCCATGGATGGAAAATGCTCGCTGCTACCTGTCAAGCCATATCGAGGTGTCTGACACGATGTTTGACTCATCGCTTCGAAAAATGTTAAAATTAATTTAAATTGGTCTTCCTTCCCCTTTAATAGTAGAAGTTTTTTTTTTAAAAGTAAAATTCACGACGTCACTGATTTTGAAAGATTCTGAAACGCCCGCTTGCTTGCAGCATGTGGGTCTTCCTATGACGTCACGAATAAAGCTTTTTTAAAGTAAGTCTTCCTCTCTTTTAATGATTTCTCGATGTTTGGGCCGGGGTTACAACTACCACCTAAATGTATATATCTATTATAGGACGAAATCCACTGCCAATAGGATGCTGTCCATCCTTTCAACTATCACGAAGTCTTCCGATTTTTTCTCTATAATATCTGTACTGTACCTTTATATACTGACAATTCATTAAGTTCAGATTTCTGCATGATAGCTATCCATCAGCTGCATATCCGAACAAATAAATATTTTTTTTTTTTATAAAGGTATTAATTGTGATAAAAAACATAGGGTGCGATTCACGAAGCAGTTAGCCAGGTTTCTAACCACTTTTAGCTTAACCACGTTTAACTAGCTGGATTAACACGTAAAACAGGTATAGTTAAACGTGGTTAGAAACCTGGCTAACTTCTTCGTGAATCGCTCCCATAGTTTTTTAATTCAAGTGACATATTTTGTCTGTTTTGTTTTTGTAACCCTTACCTGACACCTGTATTGATTTTCTATTTATTAATGATATTGTCATCTATAAATAATATTTTATTAATTGACATCTTATGTATAAGATAACATATTATGTATTACAATATTTCTTAATACTGTAAATTGTATTAAATTTACAATATTTTTGTTTTAAATGTAAAACAAAACATTTTTTATGATCTATTGCTTTCGGGAAAACACGTATTTCTAATCTATTTTATCTTTCCTCTTTTTAAAAAAAATACTATCGTAGTTAATATGGTGCTTGCTATTTTGAAATTTCTTCACGTCAAGACTTCTCTACATTATTTACAAAGGAAGTATGTGATTCTTAAATAATTATTTTTGTTGTATTTAAATTAATGTCGCAATCTGATCCATTTGAACAATATAATTATATAGTTGTCAGGAAAAATAAAACAATATTATTTAATATTAACAAATATATATATTTTATATTCACATGTTCGTTGAAATGAAACCCGAAACCTGCAGATTTTTATTTTTATAATAATTAAATTAATAAAAATAACATATATATATTTTACTACATATCGATAGTGATTTGAACTGAAGAAGACTTTTATGTTGTTACCTTTTATTACATCAATCTCTTATTATTATACATTGTTTACGATGTTCAATCAAATTTTTGTACTGTTATCTTATAGCACATATTCTAGCTCAGAAATTTTTAGCAATTAAATTTGAATCGAAATTCGAGTATTAAAAAACGAGTTCTGAATCTGAAGTACTAAAATTTTCTATGATAAAAATTTATGTTAATTTTTCTGTAAATAACTCCATTTTTTTTCTCGCATCTGTTGGAGTTATTACTACTTGTATTGACTTTTTATGATCATATTCCGAGTTACGTTTGTACTTCTTAATTGTGACAATGCTTTCAGATTATATTATTTAAAGGCATGTGCATTTTATATGGACATGGTTTAAAAACTTTTAAACAAATTTTCTGTAAAATGGATTGGTGTGTTATTAGCTTCAACAAATTTTTATCGACAAGTATGACCGCTATTAAAATGCATACGTCACCGCTAGAAAGCAATGTTCATGTAACATGTAACCCCACCTTAAATCTTCAGTTCTTAACACTATTGATATTAACTACAGTAACATCTAAAACTATTCTATAACATACATATTATAACATATTACATTTTTGTATGTTACAGTAATTTTTATTACTATTGACAAAAATGAAAAAAAAAATGCATAATTTTATAATGTTGGAATAAATGGAACAGGGGAACAATAAAATTTTTAATAATGATTTGAATGAAACAACAACAATAATTATTATATTAATTAAAAAAAATTGAATATATTTTATTTATTTATAAAAAACATTTCCCTAATTTTGCCTTGATCAGACTTAATTATAATGAGCACGGGGGGTTTATTTTGTGCGAATATTTGGAAAATATATTTCAGGACTAGGGAGTATTAAAGAACAATTCCAAGCAGCTGACTAGGCGATGACTAGACGCTTTAATCAAAGTCTTGCAAAGACTCTACAAGACTTACGACTCTCAGTGATGGTTTCTTTTAAAGAAGTTGTAGCTTGCACGTTCGAACTTTCATAACGGATAGAAAGTTAATGAGTGGTTCTCGTTAGATAACTGAAGTTCGAAGTCAAGCAACGTCGAGCGTAGTATTTGGATAAGTGACCGTAAAATTACGTTTCTATGTCTTAAATTCATCTTGTTTTCCACCCACTACAATTATGTGTGGTTCTTCAAATTTTGAAAATCACCTTAAACGTCGATCCTTTAATAAAAAGTACGAATACATTTTAAATCTTTAAAGCCAGAGTTTACGGCTGGAAATTTCCGGAAATGGCGTTTCTACCCATTTCCTCTTTTCATTTTGCTTGTATATCATTGCAGATGGAAGAAGAACCTACGTAATTTACGTCATTTCCGATAATTCCCCAGGCGGAAACTCTCGCTTGAAAGATTCAATGAAAAATGAAAGGTGTCTGGTTTCCACGGTTCCTTCAGTCAAACCTTGTTGAATCCTAGACCGCTGCCAAAATAACCTTTCAATTATCCCTAATTCAATCCCGGCAATGAGTTTCAAACTTCTTGAGATTCATTCCTTGAGAGCAATGTTGGACAGAAAACATACGCCATCATTGGGGAATGCGTGAACTACAACTTTTTGTACTAGAAACTGAGCAATAGAGTGAGACATCATCTTGTATTGTCTTTGCTTAATAATTAGTTATACATTATTCACAGAATGGAATCACTTTGAACATAATAATATATACCATAGTCGGTATTATTATATATACCCTGTTCGGGAGAGTGGTAAAAACACGGAAGATACGAACATTCAAGATCCACTTTTTGACATTGATATAAAAAGTCGATTCCAGTTTACATCACCACATAGTTTTTTTAGTTTTTTCACCGTCTTAATTTCCTGTTCGATAATGAGTTCAAAAGTTCACTGATTTTAGTAACAATGAGAATTAATTAATTGCCTTTATATATAGAGAACGACAGTGTAATAAGAAGCTAATTTTACTAATTAATTTGTTTTAAATTGATATTGAAAATTATTTGAACACGTTTTTAATTATGAATTAATTGTAATATTTTCTAGGCATTGGTAGACATTTTTTTTTTTTTAAATTGCTTTTTTTTTTTAAAGAGTAACTAGAAAAATTCTATTAAATTTTGTTCTTTATAAAAATTTTATTTCAAGCTGTTAAAAAGCTGAGAAAACTTTTCAGCTATATGTATTAATAAAACTACCTTTACTAATTATAAGAAAATGGAATTGTTCCACGCATGAACAAGGAGGACAAAGAGATAGCACCAGGAATAAAGAAGGGGTTGAAGGTCAAAATCACAGAGGATGATGGTCCCTCGATGGTTCAGGGGTTGATGGTGGGCTGTCATCGGGGCTTGCTGATGAGACAGGTCGGGAGGGGGCACTCAGAAGACCGGCGAACGAGAGCGCCGACCGCCTGCGAGGTTGCCACAGTTCCCCACCCATCTCCTCGTCCTGCAGAAAGTAAACGTTCAGCTTTATTGGGTTGGAAAGATCCAAGGAGATTTTAAAAGTGCTGTCTTTCAAACTAAAATTTACGTCTGAAAGTTTTCCGGAATGACGCAGTTTCTACTCTTTTCCACCTCCGACGACCTATAGTCAAATTTATGTAGCATTCTCTTCGGAAGTAGCCGGAAGTGTAAAGTTTATAACCTTTCTTTTTATATTTTAGCGTTGCAATTTTACACATTAATCCGTACGTTTAATACAAAACCCTGTGAAAAGTTTTAAAATTGAATTAAAAAGAGGATAACCGCAAAATTCACACTTCCAACTATTTCTGAAGGGAATGTTTAATTAATTTAACTGTATATGATTGCAAATGAAAATAAGGGAAACATTTACGTCATTTCCAGCAATTTTTAGACATAAACTCTCGCTTGAAAGACTGTAGCAAGGGAAAAAGCTATACCAAACAATCATAAAGGAAAGTGACCCACTATCAAAGGTACACCGATTGCGTCTCCATTTATATTATAATCTCTTTGACAGTAGTCGTTAAGTAATTGGCTCCTTGTATTATAAAGCTTATGCTATCTAATTTAGAATAGTAATATCTGATGTGTGATAAGCTTCATAATCCAATAATTTATGACTATATTAGTCCGTACATATATTTTAATGGGATTAAATTAATTGTAATTAAAGTATAATTCAGTTACAGAATGAAATCAATGATATTAAACAAAATTGAAAAAAATTATATAGAAATGAATGAATATATTTTTATCTCATTGACAGTATTGACACATGAGTGGGTGGGTGAGTATAATAATAAATCAACTGTAACAATTTCTTTCTGCTATCTGATTGACCTAGTTTGCATTGCGCTTATCTGTTTACTTTATTTCATTGAAGTACCACGTTGATAAAAAAAAAAGTAATAAAAGTATATTTGAAATATCATGGTTAAAGTGACATTTTTTTGTTTTATAGGAAAATACATAATACAAACTTGAATATACATTTCCATAAATGCATTTTGATGAAATAAAAAATAAATAAAATAAAAAAATCCTATATAAATACATCGGGTCAATCTCTATTTGGATAAAGTGTAACACACCATGAAATAGATTTTTAAATTCAATAAAGGAAGAAAAAGAAATTGCAATTTCTTGCCTTACTGCAAATAATCTGTAAGTTTGTTATTAAATAAATCCTCGTACGCCACCGATCAAGTTAACAGCCACTTTCCGTACCTCAAAGACAGGACTGGTGCCTGGTTCTCCAAGCAGTGATCTGCGCCTGCGCACTTCAGTCAGTAGCTGCGTGAACTCGGCCTTAAGTTCGTCCAGACGGTCAGTTAGTTCGCCCTCGTCCTCACTGGCTGGAGACTGCGCGCGCAGTTCAGGAGTGCTTGCGCATTGTAGTCGCTGTGACACGTTCGTCACTTCTCCCTGGACTGCGTGAAGACGAGCTTGTAGCTGTAACACCACGTCAACATGTAATAAGCACCACGTGACCATGTAGTAGGCACCACGTGACCATGTATTAGGCACCACGTGAGAAAGAAGAACTGGAAGATTTAACAGCAAAAACATCCATGAACAACCAATACAATATGTTTTAGATATTTCTCATGACTATTTATATTATTTTTTTAGGATATGTTGAAATTACAAGTTACTAAATTAAGTTATTTTTGAAAAAAAGCTCCAATTTAATTGTAAGAAAATAAATAATAATGAATAAGCGTTTCCCCTTGAAATTAGGCAACTTGTTTAGCTTTAGAATAGAAAAGAGGTTACTCAAAAATTAAAAAAAATAAAAAAGTTGCCTAAGCTCATGCACAACGAGATGATCATGCATCGAGGGCGTTTATTTACCATTTGCGTGTACTTCGTGTAATCATTTTTAGTATTTACTGTGCCCACAAAAGCCTGCAGTGAAATCGGAGTACCATAACTCATTTATTATCTGTTTCTGTCAGCTGTCTGTTGTGGTCTATTGTATGAATTAAAATCAATCAAACTGTCAAATTAAATTTCAATGGTTACATCATGTGTGTGTGTTTTGTTTCCAGTCATGGTATATACAATAAAAAATAATGAACTTCATTATATTTTTAATCGTTGTTGTTATTGTTGTATAATTTTTACAGGTAATATTTGTTTATAAATAATAATTAGCTCAAAACAAAAGAATACAGAGATCCTAAAAAAAGGCAAAACAAAATAAAAACAAAAAGTATAACACACATCGCATTCTGTATTTAAAAATTTATTCAAGCGTTTTTTTCATGGTGTGGTAATATATTTGGTTAAATTTAAATTTTACAAATAAATATTTTACATAAAAAAATTGAACACAAAGTAAGTTGAACCAAAGAGCTTACTCTGTAAGATCTTTGGTTGAACTTCAAATTAATATTAATAAAATTAACAAACGCTATACATAACACTATATATATTGGATTACACGGCAATTAGAAAACTGTCATGCCCCAGCGTTTAATATTATGTACGGCTTCCCTAGAATAAGGCTTCCTTTACCTTGCAAGTTTAATTATGACAATATTATGTACAAAAAAAAATCAGCGCACAGTCCTATTTTTCATTTTCTAGCATTACAGAACTCCATTTATAATTACAACAATTTGAATTTTGGTGTATACCAATCGAACGAGACGCGTTTTTTAAATTTTAAAATTGTATGCGATAAATTGTTCCACATGGTAAGGCGTAACTAATATTTGAAATATTTTGTCTGAAAGTGAAAATAATTGAAGCTGATGGTCTCACCTCCTCGACTGGTGAGGAGACGTCACACACGCTGACCAGCATGCCCAGGGGTCGGCCGTCACCTGGAGCTCGCCGGTGCATCAGCAACGTCCACAGAGCGTCCACCTGGACAACCACACATCGTTATCGGCCATCTTCATCTAACTGAGGTTTCCAAGTTCCCCCAGTCATGCCAACGTTACCAATATTCTTATATTCTATGCACGTAGTTTTATCGGCCATTTAACTGAAGTTTCGTAGTTTCCTCATTCATGTTAAGTTTTAAGATGTATGATTAAATTGTGGCAATGCAACTTATTTATCCCCATTGTAAAAAAAGATGTGTTTCTCAACATTTTTTCCCCTGCATTTATAAGCTGTATTGAAAGAAAAAGAACAATAAAATGAAGAAATATTCCTTGATATTAAAATAAAGCTTTCGGGTTGTCAAATAATAAAATTGTTTCTCTCATAAAGCTATTACCTTAAATTTTCTTATATACGATTTATAATATTCAACACAAACTAACTCGCTTATCAGTGACGTAAGAGGTGATAGTTTCTAACTCGCTTATCAGTGACGTAAGAGGTGATAGTTTAGTTCAACATTAGTCTGATCAGTTCTGCAGTGAATGATGTTACAAGGCTGTTCCTTGACGTAACTTAAATCTATGCAGAGGACTGGAGGTACTACCCAAGATTACTCTACATATGTAAAGTAATCTTGGGTAGTACCTAACGTTAAGAGTTCCAGTAAAGAGAGAAATAATTGTTTCTCACAAGAAAGTAATCAAATTTGGAAGTGATGAAATAGCTTTTTAATTAATCTCGTTAAAAATTTAATATAGAAATCAGAATCAACAGCAGTTTATAAAAAGTGTTGTATATTTACATACTTATTATTATAAAAACACAGTAAGAAAATATGATAAAAGAACAACCACGTTCCAATTAATTTAATTTCATTTCTATCTGTCATAGGATTTAATGATATTTTAATTAATTGAATTTAAACGCAAAAAACTTAAGTTAATGATAAGCTTTAATAAAATGAGCATTGATAATTTGTTCTTCAAGAGCAGACGACTTCTTTTTGTGATATTTTTTTCTTGCTTGTTGACATGAATGTATTAAGTTTCACAAGCGAGAATTTAATTTTCTTGTCGAGAACAATTCAACGAAGAAGTCTCTCGTAGCAAAGAGAAAAAAATTAATTAATATTTGTAAAAAGAATACTCAATTTAATTTGATTTTATCTCAAGAAACGAGAAAGAAAGGAACTATTATCTAAACCAAGAATTTCTCAAGTATTAGCTATTAATAGTACTCGATCTACATAAACCTTATAATTAAATTTTGCCTTAAGTAGTTATAATTTTAATAAATTAATTTTCTGAAAATTAATATTTTTAAAGGGAAAAAATATGTTTACACTTCAAATTAAATTAAATTTCTAGCAAATTTCCATTTTTGTTATCGAATTAGTTATAGACAAAATATAATTATTTTCTAAATATAGTAAATATTTTGTTAAGTGGAAAAATTATGCTTGCATACAGCTCAAATTAAACGTTGAATGAGATCTTTGTATTGATATTAATTGCCCCAAAATACCAACCAACCAACCAACCATTTGTATTGATCAGTGGCGTAGCCAGGATTTGCCCAAGGGGGGGGGTTCTTCAGGACAAAGATTGAGAAGAGCCCACTGGGGGGTTTGGGGGGCGAAGCCCCCCAATAGCCCGCCGCAGGCGCGATTTTTTTTAAGGACACGCCCCTTTTTTAAAGTAAAATAATGGAAAAATACTATTATATTAGAGGGTAAAATATATGGCCTGATGCAATTTTTTTAACATTTTATGTTTTTTTCACCCCATTTTTCAATTTCTTTTGAATACGTGCGTATGATAAATAAAGCTTTGAGTAAATCATTTTAATTAAATCAAGTAATTCATGTAACCACTTTATATTATTTTTATAGAATCATTTAATTGAATTTGATTTTTAAAATTTATTTAATAATCCATGCAAGTTCACATCATTAAGATATTGTAAAAAATAAATAAATAAAAAATAAAAAGGGAATTGCTTATCTTATTTTTGTTAAATTTTGTCTGCACCGGACGCGTGGAGCAACCAATTAAATGAAAGTGCGGCACACGTGAGAGCGTTTTAATTTATACAATAGTAGTTATATGCACATGCAGTTTGTAAGGGAAATAAAACATTTATTTATGAGTCGCACTTTTTCCTGTTAAAATTAGAAACTAACTTATAATTTGTTTATTTTAAAGAAAAGATCCTACTTGATACCCCTAAATTTCAATTTTTTATTTAACTTTTTTTTTTCAAATTTCTATAATTTTTCCTCTTTTCTTCTTATATCCAGTCACTACTCGATCTTCATGGGGGGGGTTTAAACCCCGAAACCCCCCCCCCCCCCCCGTGGCGTATGGTATTGATATCATGATCTCTCTTATTTATAATCGATTTTTTGGACTGATATTGATTATCCATTGATTTCCATTAATTATCCGTTGATTATCTAATTATATATTGATAAAACTTACCTGACGGTGCACGAGGGCTAACAGCTGTCTGGCCGCTGGATGGTTGGCTCGTTCCGCTAGTACGGTAACGTACGCTTGGTCAGCGTAAGTGAACACAGAGACGGCGAGGCCCGGCCCAGCTGGTGCCGGTAGCAGCGGGTACACACACTTGAGCGGGTGTCCGCCGACCAGCACGGTAGCCGGGGGCCCGGGCAGCGAGGAGAACTGCAACGAGGTGGGTCGAGCCAACGTATGAAGCACCCGGCGAGCCCAGCGCGCGGGCAGGACAGACATGAGAGCCGCCGCACCCATGTAGGACACGGCAGGGGCTGCAGAGGCCCGTAACTCGGACATGATATGACGTGTGGCCCATAGACGAGGGATAGCGCCCTCTACTGAAGCAGGAAGTGACACCACCACTGGAGCCATCTTACAGCCGAGGTGAGGGTGAGCTTCCGGAGAGAGAGCGTCCGCGCGGAGGTCTACTGGCATCAGCACCTGAACATTGTTGTTGAAATCAGGAAAACTGCTGCTGGACAAATCAAGTCAGCTGATTTTGAGGTATTCCAAATGTCCTATCTAAATCTATGTAAAAATCTTGAAATTGCTTTTTTGGCATGACAAAATTTTTTTATAGGAAAATAAGTTCTTGATTGGAATATCCTTAAAGGAGGAATTTAAAGATTTTGGCTTATGGAGAATATTTTGGCGATGGGAACACAATGAAAACCTCTATATACGCTAGTGGTTCACCATTATATTATATCTGTAGCTGTGTCATCATTTATAACTCAGGATAGAGCAAGTGATAAAAAGATACAGATTTGCAATTTTTGAAAAGTTAAGAAGAGCTCTCACTCAGTCTATCGATCCCAAATAATAAGTTCTCTACGTCTTCATAGACTGGCGTAACAATTATAAAACACACAGACAGATAATGAAAAATGTTCGTGCTCTCAGGAGGTGTACAGTACATCATTGATTTGCATCAAAAATTGAATTATAAATCTTATTTAATTAGACAAGAGCAGTAATTTGAAGTCAGTGAATTTTCCGTAGGAAAAAATGAAGGATGCGGGAAGCGTAAAGCCGCCTACTTCCAAACTATTTTGTATTTTGCTCTCTTGACCCAAAAAACCATTAGCTATGTCCCAGTTTGAAATGAAAGTATAACTTTTTTTTATGTTTGTTCAAATTAGCTATTGATTCTTTTGAATTTAGATTTACAGTACTGATGAGTATTAAAAAAAAAAAAAAAAAAAAAGCTGTAAAGCTAATCTGCACCATTAATGATTAAAATATCAATAACCTAGCTAAGCACTTCCTCTCCTCCTCTCATATATAACATTATAAATGTAAATATTGCATTACTACTATATCTAGTACACCCTGATCAAATTGATTATCGTTTAAACTATGTAAATTATGTAGGTTTAAGGTTATTCGGGTCTAGATAAACAAACAGGAGTTCTCTAAAGCAACAACGAAAAAGCTTCGATCGTTCGCAAACAAGAAATTCTAATAACATTAATATACGCTTCCTTGTTTGTTTTTTTTGCTCTACTTCCATTGTTTGCAGATAAAATTAAATTGAATAAAAACATAAATTTTTATTGTACCTGATAGTAGGCATCGATTACCTATAAAAAATTTAGCAAAAAGATGAACAGAGGACTTAATTCTTTTTTAAACTTTTATCACATTTATATTTTAATCATTTAATTTTGTAATGTTTAAAGTTTTTTTGGTAAGAATTGAACCTTACGTAAATTACATTAAAATTTCATAGCTTCCCAAAATTCCAAAATAAATTATTTAGTCTTAATTTTGTATGAAGCAATATATATTATTATGCAGTATTTTACCCCCATACTTCCCATAATTTAAAACAGCTGTTCTCATGGCTAAAAAAAAAGAAAAAAAAAGTTTAATCTTGCAGTAGACTTGGAATTTTTAACGACCCTGACTAAATAATTTTATTGTGTTGCAAAATGAACACGCTTTGTTGTTAAACATGTTGCCTAACTTTCAAGGCGGGAGTCTGAAAATAGTCCCTAAGATAATAATAAGTTTAGTTATCTTATAATATATCTTATATCTTATAAATGCAATTAATAATTCTCATTTTATACTATGTATTTATATAAAATATTGGAATATAAAGCATTTCCACCATGCACACACATTTATAGTTAATTAAGATTTAAATTACATATGACGTTATGTCATATATGTTAATTATTACGTAATTAATAAATAAACAACTTAGAAGTTGAAAACGAAAATTTCAAAATATAAACTGATGTAGTACTGTGAATGTGAATGACATATAAAATATAAATATATCATTTGAACGTATATATCAACCGCTTATTTGAGTTATGATTTAATAATTTTATTTCCATAAATTGTGGTGGTAAATAATTCAAAGGAGTTAAAGCTCTACCACAGTATATATTTTATGTTTTATTGATCGCTCAAAATAATTTATAACTCTGCAACGTTAAAAAAATATGGTGGTAGTTGCGGATGGTATTATTTAAAATGGACAATCTGGATGATGCCAATTTTTTTGTTTCATTAATGGGAAAAAAGGAAACAAAAAGTTTCTTGTGATATTAGTTTTTATTTTATGTTGAAATTTCATTGATGTTTAAATTATTGTAGATTTCATAACTAGCATAATTTAAGATACATGAAGATTTTTGTAATAGTGAAGTTTTTATTCGATGTTGTATTGTTTATGAATAAATTGTGTATAATTTTTAACTTTAAAGCTATAAAATTACTCTAAAACAGCAATAAAAAATAAAACAAAATGAAGTGGCAACAAAAGTGTCATGTGTTACTGTCTATTTTGATTGCAATTTAGTTGACAGTCATATTTTTCAACACGAATAAATAAATAAAAGGACTAACTCCACATGATGGGATAAAACCCTTGCTACCGTGAGCTGTCACGTAGGCTGCTATAGAGACGTGGTGGCTTTGGAATGACGAGAATCTGGGTGCTACCTATCTCAAAAAAATTGCAAAGCTTCATCTCTTTTACCTTCTACAGCTATAGTTTGAGAGTATCAGTTGCTACAGTTAAATAAATTAAAGATTATCACCGGAAGTAGGCGGAAGTGTGAGGTTTCTGGATTTACAAGTTCAGTTTTGAACCTGAAACTTTGTAGAAAGCTTTTTAATAAGGATTGTAACCTACCTGCAATGTCTTATTAGAATTTTCATGTCCATAGTTCTTTACACTTCCGGACCGGTGGTAATCTTTAATTTTTTTTAACTATAACATTTTGATTTTCTCGAAGTGTACAGCTTTTTTACTTGACATTTTTTAATGAAGTCAACAGTTAAAGGTATGTTCTTTTTTTTTTTTTTTTTTCGTCACCTCACTAGATGTGTCTTTTGAGTTGCGAAACCTGCACTCTCTTTGGCCTTTCTGTTTGCCTGCAAGTGGTCCTTCGAGTGATCCTTTGATGTACAAATATCAAATAAATATATTATACATAAACATAACGATGTCTATATTTATATACTTGAAGTATAATATAAGATATAATGTTATATCGCCGCCTTAGAACTCAAGTTAGATGAAAGAGAGAAATTTTGAAAGGAATTTAACCCCCAAATATCTGTCTTATCTCAGCTGTTTTTTCTAAAATTTGTATAGAGTCAAATTTATTTTATATTTACACCGGAAGTATCCGGAAGTGAGAGGATTCTATCTTTTCTTATCATATTTGAAAATAAAAATTTTCAGACTGTAAAATTTTAAAACTCAGATTTGAATATGAAGGAGTCATTATTTACTTCTGCGACTACTTCCACCGGGGATATAAAGTAAATTTAATTGTAGTTTTCTAGTTAAATCTCGAGCCAACTGTAATATCTCTAGTTTGTATGAAATGTCTCCAGATTATGATAGAAATGTGCATTTCCATTGTGCGCATCTCCCGTCCTGCCTGGCTGCACCGACCGCTCGACGACGGTCTGACAATGTGAAGTTGAAATGAGGGTTTGGCTTCTGCTGCAGTTGATAAACTCGGGTGTCTTTCTGTTGATAGTGTCTTTCACTATCAACAATGACTGTAATGTATACCTCCAAACACAACAAAATCTGATATTTTGGAAAAATTCGTTTCATATTGGTCTGATACTAAAATATATAAACGCTGAGTCATGAAGATTTATCAAAATCAATAAAAATGAATTCTAGTCATGAATTTTATCAACGTCGTGTAAGAAGTCCAATTTTCTCAAGAAAAAAATAATATATTTTAAAAACTAAATTGTGTTAATAAAGTTTCGTTAGTATATGTTGCAACATAATTATAGTAACATGCACACAATTTAGCTCGTAAAGTTCTAAACGTAAGTTTTTGTATACTATATTTTATATTCAATATAATATGTATAACTATAATGAATATAAAAAAATATGTCACATATATTTTAGTTTTAAATACTGTCATCACTATTGTCAAGCTAATAACATTTTTATGATATATAAATATTTATATGACGAAACAACAAAATGGACAAAACTTACTCGTATAATAATTTAGGTAGTTTTTATTCGTTCTATGTAACAGCTTTTTTGCAATTTTTTTATTTATTTGATCACTAGATGGGCAATGTATTTTTTGATTTAGTAGAAAAATGTTTTAATTTACTTAAAAAAAAATCTAGTCTGTTTGTCTAGCTGGAGAGTTTGACAACTGTATAGCTCCCATCGGTAGGATATATTCTAAAAGTACACCTCAAGATCTCACGAATGTTATCAATGCTCTGTTTGTGGGCAATGCTTCGCAATCCATAGAAGTGTGATGAACTGGAGCTTTTCAGAATGGTTATTGTAGGTGCTGTTCTAATATTCTAACCTCCCACAAAATTGAAAATTTGAATCTCTTTGTCTCTTGGCAGCAGCAAATGAGGCACGAATTAAGTTCGTGGTGTCCCTAGGGGTACACTTTGATAATAAATGAAAGTTATTTCACGTACCTTGAGGTCTGGTGGATGTCTGACGCCGCAGTTCTGCAGAAGGTCCCTCACGGCGCCCGCCAGAGCGGCCAAAAGCACCTCGTTCACCGTGGACCGAGTCACGTGCTTGATGCGAGCCACCTTGTGTAGAGCGATGTTGGCTGACCAGGCCACGGAGTAGCCCGGGCCGGCCTCGGTATGTGGCGAGTCCACCGGCGAGGCCTCGGGGGAAGACAACGGGGGTGCCACGGTGGCCAGCACGGAGCGACGAGGCGCACGTCCAGCCAACAGAAGCCACGTCAGTAGAACCGCGGGGCCGACGAGGAGGGCGCGCACGGCGTTTAGAGAGAACGTCAGACCACCGAAATGTGGCTTCTGAGGACAAAAAGATGTTAGCTGTAGGGAAGTCCTGGGGATAGAAGGCTAATTAAGTAATCAGTTTCAATTACAATGAGTTTTCATCTCCTCCTGTAAGCAATTTTATCAAATTGTTAGCAAATTTTTGCATACATTGTATGTCCTTATAGGAAGAGATAAAATTTTAATGTATGAAAACATTGTGAGCAAAATTTTATGACGTAAAAACTGCTTTAAATCCATAATTTTTTCAATTGGTTATAATTATTTGTCTCATTATTAACAATATATCGAATTGTTTAGAGCACAGCAGAGAAAAAAAGAACCTACTATCACCCGCACTGTCCATCAGAACCAAAAAGGTGTACCCCTCTCCTTATGGAACTTGTATGCTATTCAGGGGCACACCTTTTTGGTTCTGATAGGTATGATAAAGCGATCCTCATATAATGCCTCATATAATGGAGTGCTTTTAAATTTTCAATTTATGTAGTCTCACTGTGGTTAATATACGCAGTTAATTTAATCACAACAATAAAAAGCATTTTACGATTTGTATAAAGACAAAATTTAGACGCATATTATAATTTCTTATTATAAATATACATTTATATATATATATATATATATATATATATATATATATATATATATATATAATCTTGTTATTTCCTGCTGTTTTCTTATAAAATCAATATTTTCAGATTTTTCCCCTGTTATATAATATACTCCAAGAAATTAGATACAAGAAATACAGACAAATTAAATTTCCTTTTACATGGCACGATAGTGATTTCTACTGCTTGTTCATATTTCTTCAATAAATCAAGAATTTATTATTAAATACTAAAAAAGCGTGATATTATACTGAATCAAAGACGTTTACAAGTGTTGTATTTTATTATTTTATGCTTGATTGCTGGAATTTCAGCCGTATATCATGCATGATTCAGAATGGAGCTATTTATTTCAGCATGCATTATGAAATATATTTGTATTTATTTTTCATATTTTTATTTATAATATGACCTATATAATATATCTAGTACTCTTTTTTAAATACTTATATAATTGCAATCAAGCTCATTAAATATAAAAAATATATTATCGAACAATTTAAATTAATTGAATACTAGAAATTAGTATTATTGTACTGCGTATGTAACGCGGTTAGTAAATGAATTAATTAATATAATTAAAAATAAATAATATAAACTAATTTATTAATTATTATTATACTGCATATACATTGTATAATAATTTTATTTTCATTAATCAATGTAGCAGTTCTTGTTGTATTATACAATATTAATCACACGGGTATATTTATTTTCTTTTGCGGGGGCATACGTACATGACTAAAATGTGTCAATTAGCTCAAAATATCAACCAATCAACCAACAAGTATATTTTTGTTTGAGAGAATTAGAATGAAGTTTGATGCTTCAAAAATAAAGAATTTAAATTTATCTGTACAATTTAACAACTCTAAAAATTGTCAATAAAATAAAATAAAACATTTGTATGTATACCAAATCATTAGAGCTGTTGACAATTTTTCATTTATAATTTTAAAACTAAAAATATTCATTGCAGTCTGATCACCACAGTGGTTTGATCTGTACTGTTCATTAAAATCATCGACTAAGGACCATGCGGGGGTGGGTCAGAATTGTTTGATAGTAATTGGGTTCATGTCACGAGGACACTGCACGCCAATCACCTGCTGGTTAATAGATGAGGTGAATTTCTACTGAATAATGATAAACTGGGAAAAAGGAGCACTTGATTTTGATCGTATAACTGGCATGGAACGTGAAAAAAATGTAACTCCATTGAGGTCTTTTTTTTTGTCATGACAGTATGATTTTTTGTAATTATTTCTGCCTAATGATTTTACTTATCATTAAAAATTCTCTTACCTGTGGTACATGAAGAACCCTAGAGTCTGCAAGGGCATGACATAGAACCCTGACAAGGGCCATACCATCTGCGACACTCTGATGAACTCTCAACACTGCCGCTGTGTCTCTATGACGTCCGTAACATGGTAGTACGTGCATCTCCCACAGAGGCTTGTCCGTTGAGAGTCCTTGTGCAAGTAATTTTTCCACGTAGCGCTGCAGTTCTGATTCAGAGTAAGCTGCTCCCACCGCGGGTACCAACTGAGCTCTGAATACGTGTCTCTCAATGTGAAGGGGTGAGGCGGGTAGCCAACAATGTTGTGAGTCACCCAACTGGACGAGGCGGCAGGCTAGACGAGGGTAACGAGGCACGACGCGGGCGAGTAGTAACTCTTGTAGACGACGTTCATTGAGACCGGAGTCGAACACGAGGACCGCGTGGTTGACGGAGCGGTGCCACGCCTCTCCCAACCACCTCTCATCGTTACCACGTAATGCTTCGGGCTCCCCAAGTACTGCACACATCAAACACGACCGTTAATGATCATGTAGCAGGTCTGCTGTAACTGTGGACAATAATCATGTTAACGAGGTTTTAAATTAATCGCGTATTTGCACTCATTTAAATAAAAATGTCATATCAAGCTACACATATAACATGGCTGGATCGGACGTTTTTTTAATGGAGTGTACACCCGAAACATTATAAATACTCTTCATACGAGCGTGGTGAAATTAAAAAAAAAAAAAAAAAAAAAAAAAAAAAATTGGGATGGCTGTAAAGATTTTTCAATGGTTTTACACCTCAAAAATCTATATATCTCTTTGTGTACTTTATACAGCTGCAGCTGTAGTATAGCAAGTTATAATTGTAATTAACTTTCATGGTGCCATGAAGTGTACATTAATTATGTTTTACCATTAAATAATTACGACAGGAAAAACTGAATGGCCTGAGTCCTGCTTTTCATTTTTCAATTATGATATAATTTATGATAAAATAAATTCTAACTTAATCTATTTTGGTAGAGAATTTGCATTAAAAGCAATATAATTTTTGTGTGTGTTTATAACATATTTGTTATGTAACACGTCCATTCTGTATGCACACCTATAGTGTCTATACAAAAACTGTGGAGTATCTTGTTATTAGTGCTGTAGTAATTTAGTATCTCAAAATAGTTATCAATTGGAAATTTGTTTAAAATTTATGATTAAGTTTGGTTGAAAATGACTCATAAAGAATTTTTTATAATTTTATTCTTTGAAAAAGAGGAGATATAAACTCTAGTTGATATATTATCAAAAATTAATGGTATGGAAATGAAACATAATTAATTTGAGAAATGATGAAGTATTGTACAACTTAAAGTTAATAAAAGATTGGTGGTTATAAACGAGATAATATATTTGAAGGCTGCAGTTTCCAATTTCCAATAACTGTCTTTATATACGATCTGTACTTTATTCTATTCGATTGGACACCAAACTCGTTTTGTAAGATTTAGATAAAGACCCCCACAAGTAAAAGTTTCCAGCATTTCAATCGATGCCTCCATCCTTAGAATTCTCTCGTTCCTTTGGGATTCCAACAAATATATCCGAAATTCATTTCCAACATAAGAAAATAAATCAACCATGAATGCTTTTTACATTCAATAACTTAATAATATTCACTTCAAATATATATTTTATTTATTAAATCGACTTCATATTTTGTATAATAAAATTAAATTTTGTTAAGAAATATAGAATATTGGAAATTCTATTGAACAATGTTCTCTATTATGTACATATAGAAAAAAGTTAAACTAGAAAAAATTAAGCTACATTGACGTGAAAGCTTGCTCAACAAAGCTGCTGTTTTAGCCACCGTCAATAAAAGTGGACGTGCAGCAAACTTTATAGTGGCTGCTGCCGCCATTCGCTGGATGGAAAAAAAGAGAGACTGGTGGCATTTGCGACGTTCTGCGGAAACCAGTTGGTTGGTAACTCGAACACGTCACGTATTGATTGTGCAGTGATGATGGCGAGTGAAATGTATCCTCTCTCTCTACTTTAAGTAAAATCTGAATTTAATATTGACATGATAGGAAATTGGGAAATTCAACATTTAATTTCATTTTAACTAACATTGTGGGTCGCCGGAACTAGTCCGAATAGGAACTGATCCGAATGGGAACTGATCCGAATCGGAAGATATCCGAACAAGAACAAGCCCGAATGTTTCTCGTGAAATCTCGTGCCCCTCCCACCAGTTCTCTCTCGGCATTTAATTTCACTTATAATTAGTCCGCGCTGCTAATTAAGGCACCGCGGCACTGCGGAATTAGAGCAGTCGGACTTGTTCCTTTTCGGATTAGTTCCGTGTGTATCTTAGGAGAAGTATTGACTAAAGGGAACAGACCCGAATAGGAAGTAATCCGAATCGGAAGACATATCCGAATAGGAACTGATCCGAATTGGAACAAGTCCGAATTTTTTTTACATGTATCACGACGTAATCTCGCGGAATTGCGCGGACATTCGTCTATCACCCTCGTAGCGTTTTGATGCACTGTTAATTAGTCCACGCTATTAACTATTGGCACCGCGACACCGCGAAATAAGGGCGTTCGGATTTTTTCCTTTTCGGATCTCTTCCGTGTGCAGCTTTGAGAGTTATGAACAGGAACTGATCCGAATCGGAACAAGTCCGAATTTTTAAATTCGGATCTCCTGCATGCTATGGAAAGTTATGAACAGGAACTGATCCGAATCGGAACAAGTCCGACTTTTTAATTTCGGATCTCTTGCTATTGAAAGTTATGAACAGGAACTGATCCGAATCGGAACAAGTCCGAATTTAAAATTCGGATCTCTTGCTATTCGGATCATTTCCTATTCGAGCCAGTTCCTATTCGGATTAGTTCCTGTTCATAACTTTCAATGGCAAGAGATCCAAATTTTAAATTCGGACTTGTTCCGATTCGGATCAGTTCCTGTTCATAACTTTCAATAGCAAGAGATCCGAATTTTAAATTCGGACTTGTTCCGATTCGGATCAGTTCCTGTTCATATAACTTTCAATAGCAAGAGATCCGAATTAAAAAATTCGGACTTGTTCCGATTCGGATCAGTTCCTGTTCATAACTCTCAAAGCTGCACACGGAAGAGATCCGAAAAGGAACAAGTCCGAACGCCCTTATTTCGCGGTGTCGCGGCGCCAATAATTAATAGCGTGGACTAATTAACAGTGCATCAAAACGCTACGAGGGTGATAGACGAATGTCCGCGCAATACCGCGAGATTACGTCGTGATACATGTAAAAAAAAATCGGACTTGTTCCAATTTGGATCAGTTCCTATTCGGATGTCTTCCGATTCGGATTACTTCCTATTCGGGTCTGTTTCCTTTAGTCAATACTTCTCCTAAGATACACACGGAACTAATCCGAAAAGGAACAAGTCCGACTGCTCTAATTACGCAGTGCCGCGGTGCCTTAATTAGCAGCGCGGACTAATTATAAGTGTAATAAAATGCCGAGAGAGAACTGGTGGGAGGGGCACGAGATTTCACGAGAAACATTCGGGCTTGTTCTTGTTCGGATATCTTCCGATTCGGATCAGTTCCCATTCGGATCAGTTCCTATTCGGACTAATTCCGGGATCCCAACATTGTATCATACACCAACCCACCGAACCTCCCCCCTCTCGATTTTTAATTCCTCCCCCCCCAATGTGCACCTGAAGTAGTGCATTATTTTTATTGCCGAAAGTATTATTTATTAATTACATATAATAGCATGCATGTCGATTACAATATTATTTGAATACATTTATGTGAGAGCAAATAAATGTTGTATATATACTGTATTTCGAGTGTTGATGGCGATATTATTCATTATTATTTTGAGGAATGATAATTTAGGGAAATTCAATTTTTTTAGTACATTTTTTAGTAAAAATTAAGATTAATGGTATTGCATTTTTTTTGTATTGAGAGATTACAAAATACTGACTTTTCTTGTTTAAAAACTTAAAATGAGAAAATTATAACATTTGTCAATTTTGTATAAAAAGACAATAAAAAATACATAATTTTTTAAAGAGCATTATATTGGTTATAATTAATTGCGTGGCATTAATTAAAAAATTGAAATGTGAGCTTTTTCTTGTTTCTTGTTTATTTTGTTTCGTAAACAAAGTTTAATTAAACACCGGGCAGCTACTTCCGGTACAAGATCAGTTCATCTCTCCATTGAACACTTGAAGCGTGACGTCAAAGTCATGTTAAAACTTTAATAAAAAGAACGGTCTAACATCAGCTTTGACGTTTGAAGTGATGTACGACTAGCCTTCTCGCTTCGTTCTCTTTTTGTCACAGCACTCAAAAGGTGTTACAAATCAAACTGAGTAGATGTCAGTTACACGTAGGTAAATTGACTCGTATGTAATATACATGGTAACTCTTTACCTTCCACCTATTTAAAATATATATTACATTTTTTTTTTCTTTTCCATTTCACAAATCTTAGTCTAAATCTTATGTTAGTCAAATCAAATCTTAGATTAGTATGAATCTTAGATTAGTATGAAATAGTTATGAAATGATAGATATAGTGTTTGCAGATGATTGATTAACAAACTCAGAATAGCTGCAACCAATATCTAGATTATCTAGTATCTAGATAATATGCACAGATTGCACATCAATTACTCCTGCGGCCAAGCGTAATCTAAGACTTGTTGGATGTCAATGACGTCACACATTTAAAATAAATATATTTTTTCCATAAAGTATTATTTCCTCACCCTCACAGCAGGGCTGAGCGGCCTCCTGGTCGTCGTGCAGGTGTCGGTGGGTGGTTCGCCACCTCCAGGCGCGCACCGCGGCGGCCCGGGCCAGTAGACACGAGGGAAGTAGCAGCGCCAACAGCGCCAGCACGGGCAGACTGAGAGCCACTGCCAGGGCTGCCCCCACCGCGCCGCACGCCAAGCCCCACAAAGGACTCTCCTCCTGGGGGTGGCGGAGGCGGCGCAGGGGGGCGCTCCGGACCCGACCCTCCTCCCCCTCAGCCAGCGTCATCTTTTCGCCTGTAACAAAAAAGTCACGTGATCAAAATGTTGTGTTAAGACTACACATGATTGCATATGGACAAGCTCGATCTGATCTACGCTGATTTGTATTAATCAAATTTAACTTTTTTCTAGTTAAATTTATGACTTGCACTGTGCAATTCAACACAGAAGTTATATCATGTTCAAAAGTATCTTCTTGACTTCCAAATATCAGTTTTAAAAAATGTAATATTGTAAATATGCAGGTCTCGATGAAAAATATGAACCAGCAGCTGTGGAAAACAGACTTGGCATCGTACAGTACCAACGTTTTATTTATGATAAAGTCCTATATCGTATAATGTTGACGACTATGATCGTAAAACAAGGGAGTTAAACATTAGTGCTTTCAATAAAAATGAATAATAGAAATACTACTGTCAAGCGAAGAGGACATAATATATAATTTTTTTATAGTTCAATAATTTTTGTTTATATATATCACTAATTAATAATATATTATGTTATAATGCATGAATGATTCAGTATAGTATAAAATTCAATTGTTAATACTATTGAAACTGACATGCTTTTGCATGGATGAACTATGCAACTATCTCGCCGTGAGGTTAGGCAACTTGTTCAGCATCAAAATGGAGCAGGTTGTATAAGCAGTAGGGGTAATAGAATTAATTGCATGTACACTTAACTATAAATCCATAACCATAAGTTTCTGGATCCCCCTCTCATTTGCTGAGCTAACAGACCAAACGGGAAACAGATTTGACGTTTTAAGGGAGGGAGTTTGCGTAATTGATTAGCCTTTAAAGAGTGCCGCGAGACATACGATCCCCCACTGAGGTTTAAAAATGGGAGATTGTTAGGTTAATCACAAAGTTAGGATGCTTTTCTTCAATGACAACACCTGAATACTTATGGTTTAATGATCAATAAAGAAGTGAATTATTTTTTTTTCACTATAACATACTTTTAACATTAATTATGGGCTATAGTAAAATTCTATCCCATTTAATGTCAAATGTTACATTTAGAGGTACAACTTCTTAAAACTTCTTCTGAAGAGGGCGTGACAATGCTGACAATTTATGTTTAAATTATGGACTTAGACTAAATAAAATTCAATGTTCTGACATTTACTCAGAAAATTGTGTCTTTCCATCCGAGATTTGGCAACGACAGTGACATTATTTTGTGCCGAAAAAGATTTTGTGTTGTCATTTCGAGAGACTCTGAGCTTCCAATATGTTTGCTCAGTTGGCTGATCATAAAAACGTCTGGTATATAGATTGTTTTATTGTTGACTGCATCTGTGTCTCGACCAGCAGAAAGTTAGTGGGTTGCCTGCCTAGTATCGAGTTCATTCACAAATACCAGCTGGCTACTATAATGACAATACACAGCTGCATACAATTGGACCCTTTTAATACAGTGTAAATCGCTCTCAATCGATTTGAAGCGGCAGCCACCATTATGGTTTCTTACACCGAGTATTCTTATATATATAATTGTTTGTTGTTTAAGTTTAAGTTTATGTGAGACTTAGGAGGGGAGCAACAATGGAGGGTATCTATTACGAGAATGGAAATATTGTTGGCAACATTAGGAGCAACGATAAAAAATATTTTTAGTACTTTTTTGTTGGTGAGATTCTTTTTTTATGATATCAGCTCTATCGTGTACTGGTGCATTCTTAAAATTTTTTAAATTTGATTTATTTTGTATTTAAAATGCACTCCTCGCCTCGAAAAATTTTCCTCTGCAGCCTTGTTAATCACTATGCCCCGTAAGAATAACTCAGAGCATGGTGATTAACAAGGTTGGGTGGTTGGGAGTGGAAAATTTTCAAAGACAACGAGTGTACATACTCAAAGCTAGTCTGTGCATTTTGGCCCACCTAAGTGTCGCACTTACAGGGGCATGACGTCATCTCAAAGTACTGTACTCTATTATATATAGGCAAACACTTTATGTCCCTGATCGAGGCCCATAGTCTGAGTGATGAGGTATTGTCATCAAGCGCACAGGAATTGTAATTATAGACAAAGGCTTGCAAATTACCCTACATTTGCATCAGCAGGTATAATATAAGCAGCTAATTTAATAAAGAGCGCAGTAATTCAAATTATCATGTAATTAGAACATGCAACCCACAAAACTCGATTACTAAGAAAAGTTATCTGCGCTTAGAACAAAAATTAAGGCCTCAGCACGACACCTTATTTTAATTAATGCAAGCCGACACACCTATTGTGTGTTGATAAAATATGTATGAGACTCCAGTCTGAATGAAATCATGTATGGGGTTATCTCAATATTTAATTGCTAATGCAAATCAATACAAATTTGTATTTTGCGTGTTGTAAAGTATAATATCGAATAATGAATGATTATATGTTTTGTTATGTCATTGTGTCTTTTGTAACTATATACATAATTATCTTTTATATCAATGTATTACAGTATACAAAATTAGATATGAAATGTATGATAAATCAATGTTGAAGAACAATTAAAAGAAGTTAAAACAAAAATATAATACAGCTTGAAATATAAAAATTATATAACAAAAACTGATTGAATTGATATATTTTATTATTCAAATAAATTTTTATAATGTTCTCATATATGTATTGTAAGTTATATAGTGGCTTACAATGGATTGATTTTACAAGTCTTTAAAACTAAAGAAAACCTCACTCACGAAGCTTTTTGACATGAAAGAAAAGGCACGATTGAATGTGGGAGAGAGAGAAGAAAGAGTTACGTCCAAGTTGAACTTTTATTTACGTACTGGGTCGATAGTGCCTATAAAGCTGATTGCCACAAGCCGTGGACCGAATCATAAGAAACGACGATGCATGAATAACAAGAAAATAACTTCTCATTGTTTTCAATTCCTCTTACAATAATTTCATTCATATGAGTAGTGAAACAAATAAAACAAAAATATTTGTTACAAAAAGTGAAGTGACTTAAAAACAGAATTTCATATATTTTTATGTTATGGATTTTTGTTTATTTTTTATGTATGTTACCGGTATAAAAGGTTGTAGAGAACAACAAACACTTTGATATTAAAGAAAAAAATATGAAAATATGAAAGAGAATATATTGAAAGTCTTTTAAAATTTAATAAAATATATCAAACAAAAAACTCACTTATTAATATTCGTCAAGAATATAAAAATACAATTTGTTACTAATAATCTAAACTAGAGCAAATAATAAAGAGATGACAGTGAAGCTTCTAGAGTCCCATGAGAATAAAGGGGGCAAAGGAAGGGGAGGAGGTGAAGAAGCGAGACTTGGAGTCCAAAGTGGTAGACAGAAGAGGTGATACGTCTTCAACAAATAGAACTTCTCAGATAATTTTAGCAAATGTAAAATTTCCAAGTAGTGTAGTTCAAGATGACAACCAATCAAGTTTAATTTTGAAGTCCACGTACTTAAAAAAACATTAAATCTAAAAATAAAATCTTCATATAAAGTAGTATTACGATTGGAATAAAGTTAATTTTAAATTTAATTAAGATTTTACTAAAGAATTAAGTACCTCATGTTTAAAACATGATTTAAATAAGAATAAATTACTAAAAAGACACCGTGAACTCTAAAAATGTAGTAGTTTCATGGAAGAAATATTACTTCATGTATAATTTTTGTATTATAATTATCTATGTAGGCAACTCAATTGTTATAAAATCCGATGCTCTTTTTTTTTTTACCCCTTCAATCGCTGAGAGGGACGTGCTTTCTCGTTCGCCACACCACGTCACTGGTGAACCAAGGAGCAATCGATGCGTCCCCCTCTCTCTGTTCCTTTGTCTACTTGGCTTTAGAATGAACAGCACTCACCCTCCACAAGGTACTAACTTGGAATATATTACCGAAGAGATAGATTTAGATCAAGCTTCATTAAGAAACATGTGGTTGTCAACTGAGTTAATTTCAATCTAATTAGCATTGGAATATCTGCATTAAAGTTTTTTTAATATAAAATTAAAATTTATAAAATGTATTGTAATAATATTAATGATGAGATAATATGTTTTTTTTTTGTTTTTTTTTTTAAGAAGAATTATATCTATATTATCAATATTCGGAAAAATTGTAAGAATGTTTTGTATTTATAGGAATTTTCAATTAAAACTTTAAGCTTAAAAAAATTTTTTTTTCAATATAACATTGTTATATAAAAAATAATTTTAGTATTTTTTTAAATACAATATTCATATCGTATCAAACTTGTAATATATTTTTTTATATTTTTTAATATAATCAAAATGCTTGAGATAAAAGATTTTTGTTACTTTATAAAACTTTTTAATATGCTAATTAATTCTTACTGACAATGAGGGAATCTATAAAAAAAATTAACTTCTTGATTTATTTTTAAGAATATTCATTTATGTATCAATTTATTCTCTAATAAATACAAAATGAATTTATCATGGTACAAAGTTATATAAAAGCTATAAAAATGCAGGTCTGCAGTAAACCAGTAAAGTCAATATAAAGGTCCCACATTTAAATTAGAGTGGTGGTAAAAAAAAAAAAAAAAAATGTGTGCATCTGTATGCAGCTAACAATTCTATGCAAATTTAACTGTCAAACTCAATTTCAAACTTTTTTTTATATTTATATCTCCAGTGAATTCGTACAGAATATTAACTACTAAATTCTTGAATTGAAGTTCTTGAAATTTTATACGTCTTACAAATAAATCATTCTCTTAAGCAATAAGTTTTATTAAAATAATGATTTATTTTTTATTTTATCTTTATTTATTATTTCAACTAATATAATACATAAATTATTATCTACTTATAATATTTATTGTGGGAATTATGCACAATTACGCCAAAGCAGGTGCCGCAACACTAAAAGTGGCTGTCATTCCAATTAAAATAAAAAAAAATGCATACTTTGTATGTAAAATTAATATACTGTATCATGACTGCAAAATGAAAATGTAACGTTTATTAAAATTATTAAATAAGTTTTTGCAGCACTGTGACGTCATACATATTTTTATTGATTGAAGATTCCACTACAAAAAGGTTCTGCACATTTTCACGGAACGTCTCTGCAGTCATCAGCTGTTCACGCTAACGCACGCTTTTTCTAACACGCAAGGGAAATTTAGTATTTGAACTCGTGATAATGAAGAATAACTCCATGGGAATTTTATCAATATATTGAATTGAGCCTCGAAACATTACGTGGAAATTTTATTGAGTATGCGTGTTTCCTAACATTTTATTAATTGTAATTAATAATTTAATAGGTTTATTTATTAAAATTAGTCGACTCAGATGTCAGTTGTTAGTTTTCTGAAGGAAATTAAAATTTATTAAATTTTTCGTTTTGCAAAATTGATACCGCCGGATTGAAACAAAAAATTTAACTTTTACTTTTCGATGTATAAATTGTAATTATAATTATACTTGTGTATAATTTATACTCTGCTTTGGCGTTTTTTGCATGTTATTTCCTTAATCAGTATTATAAAAGTATTATATTGTCACAATACGGGTGGAGCGTCCTGAGGTTCTTTGAATAATAATAAATAAACCTATATGTTGTTACTTAGTTCAATTTACTTTAAATATTCCTTCCCCCTCAGTCAGGTTAAGGTAACTTAGGGATGCCCCCATCCCGGCAGGCAGGACACCCTTCAGGTGACTGCGACAATATTATAAGTAGATAACAAATTTATGTATTAGGTGAAATAATAAATAAAGATAAAATAAAATTTTTATATTAATTAATTATTATAAAAAAATATACGATATGAGCTAAAAGAATTTACACTTTGATATTTCAATTAAATTGGTTTACAAACATGCGTACGTGTTATATTTAAAACAATTCGTATAAAATTATTTTGTTATTTCAATTTCGTCTGACTGGTTTTAATTTTCATAAAATCCTGCCTCGTTAATTTTTCATTAATTAAGTTTAAAATGTATACATAGAGTTATTTTTCTCATTAAATTTTATAATTGTAATTATATTTAGTAGGTTTTATACACATAGGAACATCTCAAATGTTACTTACTGTCTTATTTTCTTGGAAGAAACAAAACTGTTCATTTTTGATTTTGGGACAGGACACACTTAAGCTATTATAAAAAAAAAGTTAAAAGATAACCACGCCTCAATAGACTGTTTAAAAACGTCCACAAATAGAAACAATGGTAACATTCTTGATGTCCTGAAATGTACTTTTTATATTTTATAGCATTGCAGTGTAAGCAATGTTGCATTGAGAGGTAAACAACGCTAACAATGCAGTTCTGAGAAATACATGCACATCACATAGTATAGAGTTGGCTGCTGCAGGCTTTTCTTGGCCTGGATATTTTTAATTAAAACTTATACCAAGGAGTAGGCTACAAAGAACGGAAGCAATTATTTTCAACAGTTTTTATGAGTTCTGTTGTTTTCTACGTATTCTATACTCTATATATGTGGCATAAAACTATAGATGGTATAGGCACAAAACTAATTTGAAACAATACTATAATATTAATTAAACAAATTTAAATAAACGGGATAATATGTGGGATAAATGAAACAAATTTTGATGTAAAATTAATTAAAAATAAATTAATCAATTTATTATTATATTATGTTATATGAAATGTTTTTATTTTATACATTCGCTCTAATATACAACATATTAATTAAACAGCATATATATATATATAAAATATATGCAAATTTCTGTCTATATAATACATTGTGTATTAATAACCTGGCAAATAAATTTCCTTTAATTAAAGCACATGCATGTATGATAATATCTCTTTATTATATGATAATATTTATTACAAGCAGAGGGTTTACATATATAATCGTAGGTTATGATACATTTTTCTATCCTTTTCAAGCTAAATTATATCGCAGTTTGATTGATCGTAATCAAAATCAGTTTACCGTCTATGTATATGCGACTATACTGTATAAGTATATTATATATATATATATATATATATATATATATATATATATATATATATATTATATATTATATTGAAGTTTTTGATTATTATATATTTTTGCCTATAACTTAATTTTTGTTATAAATTATACGTGTCGATAATTTTAAACTAAAACATAAAATTTGTAGAGTATATTATTATATTGTAAATAAAATATAAACATCTATTATATATATGTGGCGTTATTTTGTGTTCAAAAATCTTTATAAACTTTGCTTGGCAAATTTACGTGTTGTATATATATATATATATATATATATATATATATATATATTATTTATATTATGTCAGCGTACTGTTATTTCAAAAAATATGGGGGATAGGAAAATAATTTATTACATAAAAGTTTTCTTACTCATAAACACTCAACCTGCATGTGAGCTGTAACTCTTGCTGTCAAGTCGTTGTTCAGTTTTGGCCAATCTCTTATATATGTCGTTCTCTCTGACGTAGTAAAAACTCACAAAGAGAATAAGGATGAAGGTATATTTATCGTCTTACCGAAGACTTCAAACCGTTCGACACGCCAACAGAAACAGAAGGTGTTGTTAGCAAAGGAGGACTTCCTTTTTTTTTTTTTTTTAAAGAGCACAATGCTTTTAAATTCCGTACCTAAAAGTAAGTCTCGCCCCAAGGTTTTATTTTCCAGTTCGGTTCACGATAAAAAAAAGAAGGTATTAGACCAAAATCGATATAAAGAAACTGAAATTCCCCCGGGAATCATTAGTCTTAAGAATTTCTCTTTACAAAGCTTTAATTTAGATGTAGCACTTAATCTTAATACCCCAAGAAAACAAAGGAAGATGTCAACTACTTAAGATATTAAGATTTATCTTAATGCACACACTTATTATAATTAATTATCATGTAAATTATATCATCAACCCCTTAGTTTAGGGGAGGGGGTTGTGCTTTTCATTGTAATTTCTTAATTGAGAGAGGGGGTAATATCTCTCAGGACTTTTGGATTCCACCACCTATCTTTGGATTGCACAAATATAATACAATATTCAATACGTTTATATTTATTGATTTTTTTTTTAAAGAAATCATATAATTAACATCCTGTGTAATGGATTTAGAAATGATAAAATAAACGCGTTTTATATTGCCGTGTCGTTGAAGTAAACTTAAAAATATACAAATGTTTTTCTTCATTGTAATAATAAAATATATAATTTACTTTACAAAGGAAATTCTGTTACATAGTTTATATACTGCATGTACAAGTACATAGTCCTTTAAACATTTATTTTATACATATGTTCATGATGTTATGTGAACAAAACTCTTGAAGTATTCAAATATTTTTCTTTCAATAATAGCAAGCGAATTTTTATTATTACTAGTTTTTCAATGTTTACTTTTATTTAATTCAAAATTTTTATATTTACAAAAAATAAACAAAAGAAAGCAACTTTTGATATTTTGAGTTGATACAAAACTCCCAAAAATTAGATATGTATGAATAATAATATATTATTTGAGTTAGAAAATTTTATTTCTTCTATTAAATATTGAATTATTACCGCATAGTTGCGCAGAGAAAAAAAATATATAACCTCTTAACATTTTAAGTTAATTTACTTTTTGGCCTTTTTTTTTATCCTCGAGCCAAAAATTTAAATATTTTTAAAAACTTTTTTGTGTTTTACAAAGAATTTAATGAATAAAATACGTTGTTTTTGTTACCTCACATTCTCACGTAATTTCTCTTGTTATCCCGCAGGAACTACCCCTCGTGCACGTGAGATAACTTTCCCCTTGATGTGTTTAACTTTAAACTCGTTGTCGTGTTTTATAGCCAACTTTTTTGTTATGAAATTTTTACGTAAAAAGAGAATCCTTTCATGCTTTTGTGGTGGCAGTTGTCATTGATCTCACAGCATGGTATACACGCCAACGAATTTCGTGTGTATTTTTATTTCGAGTTGACGTGAGACATTGTGAGGGAATGAAGGAGGAAGGGTAAAATCGTTTGCTTCTCAGTTTGTTTTTCTGTTGGCCATGTTTGAAAAATAAAAATTTATTGTGCATGGTGTTACAAGGATAGTATAAATATTTAATTTGATACCAAAATGAAATATATTCATGTATTATTTGTATAGTGAACATATGTTACTGTTTTTGTGCATATTTTTTTTTTTAATTTGGTTGTGAAATGTTTAAAAATATTTTATAATTTTAAAAAACTAGAAATGCTATTAAATATAGTTTCTGTGATAGTAAAGCAATTACACCAATCGATCAACCAATAATTTATAAAATAGATGTAAATATACATTTTGTATTTTACGTGATCGTGAAAATTTTCAAAGGTGACAGTTAACCCTTTTTTTACATAACTTAGCTTATAAACATATAACTTATAGCTTTTATATTATCAACTCGAAAGAAAGCTGACTGCACGCTTGGGTGGGCGTTATTTTCTTTAATTTATTTTGTAAGATTTGCTGTTACTTGAAAGAGAAAATTAAATCTCTTTTCAGTTCTTTTTACTATCATAAAATTATTACGTATTTTGTAAATTAGGCAGAACGATAACCTTCTTCAAGCAGATAAGCTGGAGGTGATTTATTATACAATACATACAAGCTACGTTGTGTACGTTCTTTATCATGAATTATCGAGCTGTTATAAAAATGTGCCTGCAGAGTTAAACGATATGAGAAATTCTTTCATGCAAAAAATTTAGAAATGAATTATGTATTAATATACACATCTAAAACAAAACGATTCTGCGCTTTTTTTTTTTTACATAAAAATAGCAATCTTTGTGAAGAAATTTTCATGTCGAGTAATAAATTGTAAATTCATGGTCATTCTGTTAATAATTCTGTTTTTGTTAGAATTTGTTTTGGATGAATGATTACCCCCTAAAATATATAAAACATATAGTCTGACTTTTAACATATTTTTTTATTCCTGTTCCATGCAATGTTAATGCACGTAAAAATAGAAGTATTCTTTCGTTCAATAATTTTACACTTTCTTCATGTTCCAATTTCTGTTTGATTAGTTTCAGTTTACATAAAATATATTTCTCTTTCACCTCATTACATTAACTTCGCATCAAGTTGAAAAATTATAGCTCAAATTTTTTTTGTCATTAAAGTTTATGGGTGCGATTCACGAAGCAGTTAGCCAGGTTTCTAACCACGTTTAGCTTAACCACGTTTAACGTTTAATCTGTTTTACGTGTTAAGCCATCTAGTTAAAGGGCTATAGGCCTCAAATTAAAAATTTGACAGTTATAATACAGAGAGTTGCTTGAGTTGCAGCTGCATCGCGCACGGAAAAAATAATCCAAAATGTTGATTGTCAACTCAAACAACTCTCTGTGACTGTCAAATTTTTAATTTGAGGCCTGTATGCCTTTAAACGTGGTTAAGCTAAACGTGGTTAGAAACCTGGCTAACTGCTTCGTGAATCGCGCCCTATAATTATAACTATAATAGTATAATGTGATACATTTGATATTATATATGCTAGAGATGTTGAGTAAATCTTTGTGTATTTCTGAAAATAATTCCCAGTAATATTAAAAATACATTTTAGCTATGTTTTAGTGTCTTTTATAACAGTTATTTAAAATTGACAAAGTAGGTAATCGATTAATCATTTTCGTTTTTAGATTCTGGTGATGTAAATAAGCCTTAGTAGGGAAGGGAAAATTTGAGCATCATTCAGACAACCTGATGAACTGTTTAAAAAAAAATCGCAACACCAAAAAATAATTTTAACCTCAAAAATGTAAACACGGCTAGCCCACCAAAGTCCCCCTTTCCCCCCAACTCTCCCAACAACATACATAACAAAACTCACTCTTCATTTTCAACAAGACTCACATTAAAACTTGTTCCCCCTCAGTGCTATTTTAATTATTTGAACATTGCTAATGTATCCTGCATGTGTGTGTGTGTTGTTTTAAGGTGACTTTATAGTAAAATAAGTCAAGCTACCTTTTAGAGTTTGTATGAGTCATCCGTGCCACACACAAGCAGTGACAACGCCCACATTGTGGAGACAAATTTAAAGTCACCAGGCTGATTTATTTTTAAAATATTACGAGACTTTATTTTGATTAATGTCTTTTGTGTTTCTCTTTAGAAAATATTTCAACTTTAAACAGCAACGTATTTGTATATTCATAAAGGAAAAAGCTGCTTTTATATAATATAAAAATCTGTTTAATTATGTTCTTAAAAATCCATTAGTAAATTAATATCTTCATGCATGCAATAAATGAGAACAAGAAGAAAGATTATGTATTTTAAAGTAGCTAACAAAAAATACACTATTTTTATGTATTTATTTATTTATTTATTCATAACTTTATTTATGAAAATAGTAAAAAATCTTTATTAATAACTTAAAGTGAAATCTAAATTACATCTTAATTACATTTAAATTATACAATTTAAATATAAAACGGATGTTAAATAATTTCATGTTGAAAGGTATAATAATAGCATGTCGTATTGCCAGTTAGTTTGAAAATGCTGTGCAATATCATTGGAACAATAGCAGACAGGAGCAGGGTAGTAAACAACACAAACTTAGTCTGCATATTATATCGACCTGTGCCCTTCCCCTCCATGTCTGTTCACGCGCTTGAGGTGTGTGAGGGGGTGCAATGGTGCCACTTTCCGCCCCCCCCCCCTCTTCACCACCCACCTTTCTCACCTGCTCGCATGCCACTAGAAACTGAACTCAAATATTTATATTTACAATTTCTGTAATACATACAAGATAACAAGAAAAGGAAATCTCAGACATATATTTTTATGAAAATTACTTCACATTTTTTTTATATAATAAAAGATTAAATTTGTAAAGGTTGTATGTACCATTAAAAAAAAAATGTTATGTAATATTTTTTATGTTAAATAAATATATATTTAAAAATATTTTTTTGTTATATTTTATAAAGTTATAAATAATGTAGAGACATAATTAATGTTAATGCATGGTACTTTCCATTAAAATAAAAAGCATTACAATACGTTTACATGAAATATATTCCTAGAATAATAACATTGCATGCTTACAGCTAAAATACCGTTGGCTATTACAATTACCACGCTTTAATCCATGCGAGATTTTAATGAGAGATTGTCTAGCACAGACAAACTACTGTGACATAATCTGCTTTTCAGAAAATTCACCCAGTATATGAAGCAATTTTATACTAGCTATTAACTTTAATTGTACTAGCTATTAACTTTAATTGTATTAGCTGTTTGTTTTGTATTCTAAGAAACGTGTACGTATATTTTTTTTTACACATATATCAGAAACTGAGTTGCTACTATAGTTCCAAGTAACAGCTCAGGATTTATTTGTGATAAAAAATTATATTTATTGATAATCTAGTCAATAATGTACCCCATTGAAATGGGAAAATGGAAATTTGTATTTTTTATTTTTATAGAGAGGGACTTTTAAATTGATGCGGTCTATTCTAGAATATTCGTATCTTAAGGTAGAGATAACGCCGATCAGCTGTTCGACGTAGGTCCCTTTGATTAACATGTAAACCTTAGCAAATTCACAAAAATTCTGAAATTTTTTTCAGAGGCAGATATTAGTGCCTAAAAGCCATAGAAAAAATTTCAAAACAATTTAACGAGACGATTTTTTTTTTTAATTTTCAGCATAGGGCTTTCCCATGGAGAGACAAACTAAAAAATTAATTGAAAAAAATCGGCTCGTTAAATTGTTTTGAAATTTTTCTATGGCACTAATATCCTTCTCTCAAAAAAAAAAAAAAAAAAAAAAAAAAAAAAATCAGAATATTTGTGAATTTGCTAAGGTTTACATGTTAATTAAAGGGACCTAGGTTGAACAACTGACCGGCGTTATCTCTACCTTAAAAATTCCTTTTGCAGTTTTACTGAAAAAAAGTGTGTCATGTACCTTCGTATCTTCTATACTTTAGAGCTTTAGACCCACTTTGCTTTTTGTATTACATCATTAATAATATTAATATCATGGTAATTAATCACCTATATGAAAAGGTGGTCGTAAAAATGTTACCTGCAAGTCATCTTCTCTTCCAAATACTGTGTATTTGCATTTTATCGAAGGTTATCGATTATGTGACATATAATAAAATATGAACCTAAGAATTTTTTACAATGCTAATTTTTATACAAGTCTATAAAAATATTTAGTAAAGTAATTTTATGACTGCAAGTAATATTTTTAAGTTTTTAATAATGTTTTTTTTTTATGTCGATCCTTTTACAATCGATTATTCATAATATAAAATTCTGTATATGACTATGTAATTATGTTCCATTTTATTTTATATTACGTGATTATTTTACGCCAATTTTTCATTAACTGCTTCCAGTATATTATAATGGTTTTATAAATAATTAAATTGAAGTATTAATACAAATACAACTAGGAAACAGTTTTTGGTAGTAAATGGGGTAAAGTACGATTTAAAATAATGTATAAATATTACAGTAATTTATAAAAAGAAGATAAAAAAATTATTCAGGAGGGTCTGAAACTAATTTCGGTATCTTTCTAGTATTTCTAGTTATCTCTTTGGTGAATCTCATTCTTTATTGTGACATTTTTTTAATACATTTTATCTTTATCATTGAGCTTATAGTAACTCTTCTTCTGTTTACTCTACTCAATGGTAATCTTTAGAAGTATCTTGAGTTTAAATTTACATAAGTATAGTACGTAGAACTGCCACCTCAACACCACATAGAATACTTTGAAGTTTTTGCAGTGCTTGTAAAAGCGCTAGTCTGCGGTAAAGATTTTTTTTTTTGCCTGACTTTCTTTTGACAGCTAGTCTGGTGATATGTCTGGAAGCTGGTGCTGCTGTCTTTATCTATTGTGTTCCGGTTCGGTTGAATGCAAGCAGAAGAGCATGACGTCACGCCTCTTTGAGGCCTCCCAGCATGCGCCTGTACTCGATGTGTATATACCACCCGCAAAACAGTTGTAACCAACTGGTGGACTAACTTTACGGGGCTTTAAACTCTTGATAAAAAACAAAAATATAACAATTTCATATATACTATAAAGGTCAAATTCTTATCTTTTGTAAATAAATAACGACTTAAATGTTTTTCATCACTAACATTTTAATTAAAATGACAAAATGATTAAATTAATTTTTTGTCTACGGTACCATTTCATCAATAATTTACGTAATTCAATTATAATCATAACAATTGACTGAAAATATTATAAATTATAAAGTTGTACAGTATAATTATTCTTTGAAGTAATTAATTTGACATTTGAACTTATAATCTCATTCCAACTTTACAGCAAGTTAATAACCTAATCCAGATAATAAAGTTACGTATTCGTTTAATTAATAATATCACGTTTTACAACATTTACATTAAGTAGATTTCAATGTATTATTATTTAAACTTTGTTCAAATTTCAAGAGTTTTTATAGTAAAAATTGATTAAAGTTCGCAAGGCAGGGGTGTTCAAATCTATTCGCCTTTATAGCTATCCTTAAGGCTAAAGATGCGGCGACAGGAATATAATCAGTAGCTGCAGCCACCTACCTAAATCTGAAGACATATTTTTCCTCCAGGTGAAATACGCAGGAGTGCATGGCTTTGTCAAGTGATGGAGTTTGAAAGAACGACCGGAAATTATCACCTAAAAATTACAATGTTACATTTATTGAAGTTCGCTTTTGTAATGAACTAATATAACAGGATTAATAACAAGGAGTATTCACAAAAGACTTAATTGGCATAGCTTTTAACCCATAAAATTTTATTTCTCCATTTAGTGTTGAATATGATATAAAATTTGAGTACTTAAAATATCTAGAGGCGAAAATATAAGCTTACTTGTTTTTGCATAGCTCCTGCATGATATGCCTTATTTATACCAGCTCATACACCTCGGGGTGGCATAAACGTTATCATTGCTAAGTTTCAAGAGTTTAGAGACGCAGAGTTTGCAATTTTAATGGAGGTTAAAAGAGCATTTACTATAACCATCCGGAAAGAAGTTCAGGTTCACAATTCCACTTTAGATGACTAACTTAAAAAGACAACAGAGCAAGGATAACATTCGTGGTGTCTTGAGGTGTACGTTTATTTGCAAAATATATTACAATTTCAACAGGATTTTCCAATATTGACTATTAGTAAAAATTGAGGTAGTTTACTACTTATTTTTAATGCTAGTAGATGACTAGATAAAGGGAATTTAATAGAAAAATCTTATTATATCAAATTTTACAGAATATTATGTTATTGATTCGGATGGTACGATGATGATTATAATTTTAATATATTTCCCTTCTATTTCCAACTTTATATATAGTTTTTTAAGAATTTTGAATTCATTGAAAAAATAAAAAAAATCAATTTTGTTAATGAAATTAATTATAAAGAAAAATAGAGTACAGAGAATGGGAGATAAAAATCAATGGATGATGTGTAGCTTCCAATGTGTGGCAATGTAGGCCTCGAGTCTCACAGCGGGGGCCACGAGAGGCCTTCGAGCATTGCGACGTCCCGAGGACCCTCAGTCGGACTAATGAGACACCACGTGACCCAGTTTGGGGGAGGGAGGGGGGGAATATTGCGCAAGGAAGACGCAAGATAATACAAGAGATGATTTAACATAAAATTAACATAAATTTTATTCAGTATAAATATATTTCTACTTTGTTTCGTAATGCTATTCCATTATTGAACTTTTCGTTCAATATTCAATTTAATTTATTTGACACATAGCATTGTTGCATGCTTTTTATTATAAGTGATGGCAAAATAAATAATAATTTGAAACTAAATTGGCATATATGAGGTGACCGGGCGTGGAAAAAGTTGGTTTCATAAAAAAAAAGCAAGCATGCAGTCATAAAAGTAAATAGGTTTCACTTTATAAAGAAGCCCCTAATATTAAAGAGAGTTACAAAAGTTAGTGGGTGTTATGATGTTATCTAGCTGATGGTGTAATATATAATATAGGTACGTAACTATGATAAAAAGGGGTGGGGGGAGGGGTGCAAGTGGAATCGCCCGTCTGCTCTCTGAACCCCCTCCCCCTTCTATTCACCCCCCACTACTATTGTCCCCCTATAGTTGCGCGGTTGCGACCATTTCAGGCGCGCAGGGTGGAGGAGGTGGCGTTGCAGCAAGCAAGGAAGGAGATATATAGACCAGCAGCAGCCTGTTAGAAATCTATATATATATGTATCGTGACACCTGCTCGTGTTATATTGTACAACACTCTTGTATCAATTTATGTATTTTTTTCATCAAGATAAATATGTTTAATTAAAATATTATGAAATTACTTTTATCATAAAAATGCATCTTTTTGCAAATGATTGCATCTTGATGACTTGTTATAATGTCGCGTGTTTTCAAAGTTGCACACGTCACGCACTCGGAAAGGATTACAAGATTAGAGGAGCGTGGGCAAACCTTTTTTAATGGAAGGGGGGAAAAAAGGAGGGGAAAGACGAGTAATGGAGCGCTGGTACTTTTTTTTTCTTAGACTCTCTTCTTCCTTCACCTTTTTGTACATGTCTCGTTATATTCAAGAGACGAATTTCTAGCGGCAGCTGTTTCAAGATTAAGAAAAAAATGAAGCTTTAAATCATTAATCTTGTTTTCATATTTTATCATGGTATAAAAATAGAAAAAGACATTATATGATTAAATGATATTTCAATTTCCCTTTTTTAGTTAAGAAATCTTGTTGGATTTCGTATTTTTCCTTTTTATAAGATATTTGATGACGGCATAAAGATAGTAATGAAATACAACCTAAAATGAAATGTGATATATATTTCCAAAAGCAGTAGGTTTATATTAAATACAATTAAATTAACATTGCTCCAACTTTAATACATTATCTTGTAATTTTATTTAAATTATTAACAACTTAAACTTTATATCTGCAATGCAACATTTAGCTGTTTAAAAATATATTTTACAGCACTAAACCGAAGGATGAGAAAGAAATACATCTGCTCGAGACATTTTTCTCTTTCTTTGTAATATTGAATTGTCCTATATTCTTGAAGTATTATAACTTAAAAAGAGAAAATAAAATAAAAATCTATAATGTTAATTATAACTTGATAATATATGCTGTCAGAATTCTTAATATGGAACACTACATAAATACTAATTTAAAATTTACATTGTTTTTGTATATTGAAATACACTTTATACGTATGTATATTATTGAATTGACATATAATATAAAATTAACCCATTATGCCACATAAAAATTCCTTATTTTCCTAATATATTATATAAACAACATAAAAGTAAGTAAATATTACATTTAATATTTTATTAATAAAATAACAGAACTTTCAACATTTTTCTTTATTTTCTTTTTTAGTTTAAGTTTTTATTTTTTAAAAAAGAAAACAAAGAAAACTATTTATTTTTACCCTCTGTATATATATGTTTCTACTATAAACAGAATAAACACAACAAAATGTGGACTGTTTATTTTTAATTTGCATGGAGATGTTTCTCACAGAGATGCTGCACTAGATTTATGCTGCCTCTGGACCACACGGTGACCGCAGCAACAAACCGCCATGTTTGCTCCGGTCTACTTTGTGCAAGCTTGCAGGACAAGACAACGTTTCTATGGGGAATTTCCGTAACAAAAATATCAAAATATTAACAACTTGGGGGTATTTTTTTATTTATATTATATAATAACAATGTTTGTTTTTGTATGAACATCTTATCATTGTAAGAAAACAATTATTTTTTTTTTTTTATGTTTAAACATTTATAAATCAAAATGCAATGTTTATTTTCAACTGTTTTTTATTTTGTTTTCTTTGTATTTTTAGAAGTGAAATTGATGAATTTACAAGTCAGCAAAAGTGATGGGGGTGCTAATATGAAATAAACCATTCTTCGTACATAAAGAAACATTGAGCAGTAATTTTTATTAAGGTGCTAATTAAAATTCCTGAATATCTAAAAAATAAAAACTTTGTGAAGTATAGATGAATTTATTTTATAATTTTTAACGTAAATTGAAGACTTGTTAAAACTTTTATAACAAAGGAAATATAGTTTTCTCTTCATGTACAGCAACGAATTTATATATCTGCAGAGAATACATGGAGATATTAATATACATTTAATTGCTTGAAGGTCCGCAGGGACGTAGAAAATGTAAAAATGTTGTATAAATTAGCAATTTTCTCTAGCGAATTTCATTCCTCCTGTAGCATGCTCCTCGATAGTATTATAACATTTTATTAACTCTACAGTGAAGCAGGTAATGGGGAAGAAAGGGGTGGGGTTCAGGTTTTTACTCCCCTCCCTCCCACTGAAGTCATAGCATATGAGAAAATACATTGAAAATGGAAGGGGTCATATATGCCATCTCTTTTCCTCCCACCGCTGATGGAAAAACTCATCTTCTTTTTTGTTAAACCTATCTTGATCAAAGAAATACAGTCTATCAAATTCAAACATAAGATTACTTTCGCAAATTACCTTCCATTACTGTCGCAACTAAAGCCGGTATTACACGATACAATTTTTCTAACTATTGAATACAATTTTTCCTTTCAAGAAAATTTGAACTCCATTTGTTTGTATGGAGATGAAATTTTCTTGTAAGGAAAAATTGTATTCAATAGTTAGAAAAATTGTATCGTGTAATACCGGCTTTAGCCTGTGCACAGTTGTCACATTTCTTTCTAAATATTATATTTATATGGAAAAAATAAATAATGCAAGAGAATTTTATTAAATTAATAATTACAAAGAGGTCCATAATAATATAAAAAAATATCTCCAATTATTTTTTATAAACAAATATATAGAAACTCAATGAACTTAAATAAGCACTATATAAGAAAATGCGAGTTAAATGAAGAATTTAATAATATATTTTAATTCTCTCAAAATGTTACAAACTTCTTCTCAGTAAATGACTAAATTATACAAAATGTTAAAGTTATCCATTTCAGTAGTTTCGATTTAAGATAGTTTCTGTGACAATCTTTTAGCTTACGTTAAAGAATGAATATATAATACAATCTCATGATAAATTCACCTTGCATGTTTGCAGTTCGAGTGAAAAATCAATTGTTATTGATTGACCGATCACCGTCGCGCAGTGGCAATACGTCCGACTTCACATTTAGAGGAGAATTTCGACACGGCTACAGGTCACGATTATTCACTGTCTTTCTCTCAAGTGCTCCATCATTTAACAAGTTTATTTCCACCCCAGGGTATCACACGTATTTATATTCTAACAGATGCTATGTGTTCTGTATTCAGCTAAGCAAATTTTTCACTCCGACAGTTTTTAATTATATATTAAACCTCTTTCCCAAATAATATATATTCACAATGACAATATTTTAAAGAAAAGAATGAATTCAAAACTAATAGCCATTACGAAAATTTAATTATTAATGGCATATAATATAGTAATTATAATGATCGAAACAATTTGATTCATCATTTAAAATTAGTGAAAATCATATTTTAAAAAAAATAATGAAGTTATAATTATACTAAGTTAAATTATAAAACCTGAGTAAGCAAATTCTGCCCTCTAGTATTAATTAAGTGCACATTTTTGTAGTTATTGATAAATTTCATATCATGTATAGTCCATAATGTTTATCGTTATAACGCTATATCTAGTTAACATGGAAGAGATAGATTGGAAGTATCAAGATCAGCACATCGCATCTTTAAGAGGCTTTCAAGTGAAGTGGGTGTAGCAAGTTTGATAAATTTTGTGTTCATGCAACTTGTGGTTATTGACAGGCGCGGATCCAGGAGGGGGGGGGGGGCTCCCCCCCGAAATTTTGGATTTAACATGGGCAATAGACCTTTCCCCCACTCCAATTTTTTTTTTTTTATCATTGGCCTTATGGAGGCAGCCCCCAACGAATTTTTTTTTCTGGATCCGCGCCTGGTTATTGACGTGCATATAATAATACTATTCATTTGTGTTCTAAAACCGATCATCCTATGATTTTTACACGTTTCCTTGATTTATAAATAGCCTCGGACAGTGTTCCCTATATAACTTACGATGTCTAGGTAAAAGAAAGAAAAACATGCAAAGCACATAGCAGCGCAAGGAAAGTATAAAATAAAATCCTTAAGGGCATTGGGTGTAGCACCGGTAGTTGGCAACACTGACGTATATTCACCATGTTAATTTTTTATCCTTGCTCCTCGGAGTAATTTTTATGCTAGAGCTAAGCTGATTGCTGTAGTATCAAGATAATTAGTAGCCCAAGTGCACAATTTGGCTAAATAAAGCCTGATTTAAAGAAGAGTATTTTTTAGTAATTTTTTAAATTTACATGCATTTTTCTAAAATATAAAAAAAATACTTTTCTTTAAATCAGGCTTTATTTAGCCAAATTGTGCACTTGGGCTACTAATTATCTTGATACTACAGCAATCAGCTTAGCTCTAGCATAAAAATTACTCCGAGGAGCAAGGATAAAAAATTAACATGGTGAAGATACGTCAGTGTTGCCAACTACCGGTGCTACACCCAATGCCCTTAACTCAATATTTAAGCATAATTGAATGCAAGATGTACTGTATGTACAATGGGCATTAGGTGTAGGTATGAACATCTCCCAATATTACCTTGAATGTATAAAAGCAAAACGCACATATGAACTTTAAAATTTATTTCGTTGTATACAATGCTCTTCTTTTTCATATTTATAATATAAATATTATATACATATTACATATATATAATATATATATTATACATCTCCGTTTAATTTATAATAAAATAATGTGACATTTGATGCATAAAATAAAATAACGCGAATACTCATACATTAATATGCTGAATAATATTTGTATATATATTATATACAGGTATACAGGTTTCCTTATAAATAAAGTGATAAAATATTAAAGATATAAGCAACAGGGAGTTTTCTCTATAGGAAGGTGATTTGTTGATGGTTTAGGACTCCCACAAGACCTAGCTTAACGTGTAGGGGAGGTGGAGGGGAGGTAGATAGATTAATATTAATCTAGCGGAGATCAGAGAGAGAGAGAGAGAGAGAGAGAGAGAGAGAGAGAGAGAGAGAGAGAGAGAGAGAGAGAGAGAGATGTAGGTGAGAAGATCGATACCGAACAGAGTGGAAAGATTATTATTTTACCAAGGAAAGGGATTAGTAAAGTGGGGGATTGGTGTGAACTCATGTTCCAATAATGACGCTGATGTCCGCGGGGCACTGAAGGGGGCGGGGCTAATTGCTCGGCAGTGTTGATTCTGACTGCAGTGGTACATCAAGTGTTGACGATGTATCGATTGTCACGTCCAGCACAGGTCAATACGTCACGACGTTTCTACAAATCTCTCCCATGGTAACTAAAACCGATGGTATCAAGCAAATTGTCATCTTTATCATGTTTATTATAAGGTGTTAATTAATTGCTATACTCACGTGCATGTAAGAAATTTTACATATCGCTCCTCTTTAGTTGATAAAATAATCTTTAAGTTGGACAACATGTTTTCTTATCTGAATGACAATAGTGCAGGTAACCGAAGTTTTGAGATAGCGCTTTACAAAACAAACAATATTTTGTTTTAATGCATGCGTTACTTTTTTTCAGTTTAGGGGTAACATAAAAATTGTACAGCACCAGTGTCTTTGCAAACATCAAGTGTATAAATATATACAAGCATTGGTTCAGAAACAGAACGTGCATATCAAAATACAATTAAAATTATATATACTGTATAGATAGTAAATTTTAATGAATATACAAATAAAAATATTGCAAATTATAATTATTGCTAGTTTTTGATGAAATATCGTGGCTATAAAAACATAAAAAATATTTTCTTGAGTTACGTGTAACATCGATTTAAAAAATAAATAAAAAGATAGTGAAATTTGCTTCGTTTAGTATACATCATATAGTTAATACACACAAAGTCACCTAGGAGTAAATTTACGTGAGCTTCTCGTTTAATTTATAGCTGCCGTATATCTTTAGCTTGAAATGAAACAGCTGCAGGGGCTTAACGTGTTACTTATTTCATGCAGACACTTTTTTTTTTAATTAAACTGACCTTCATGCTGGAAAATCTTATAATAAACATCATGATACCTACGCAACAATTTCAGATATTATTTATTTAATGTTGAAATGAGGGAATACGTAATTTAAATGGAAATATAATGGTTGACTTCATGCTCGTAATCATCACTAAATCAATGTTTGTTTACAAATGTGATGTGAAATATTTATTTTTATATCTTTGTGTAAAATAGAATTTACATAACATATAAACTGTACAGTTTAATCTCTGTTGTCTATGTAATTATGTAATATATTTAATAATTGATTGTTTATCTGTGAAGTATACTTCGTGTTTTGTGGCTCGTGTCCTCTCTCTCTCTCTCTCTCTTTGTTTTTTCAAAGAGCTATAGAAAGTAATGTTAATAATTGAATATATTTTTAAAAGATAAAAATTATCTATATAAATTACCAATTATACCCTATATCAGTTCAATAAATGATTTGGAAGTAACCGGAAGTAGAAGGTTTTTTGTCTGAACTGTGAACATACAAAAATGTAAAACTTTAAAGACAGGTTGAAATTCATAATATAAATTTATCTGCAAAGTTTCAGGTTCAAAACTGAAAGAGAGAGTCCAGAAACCTCGCACTTCCGCGGTCTACCTCAGGTGGTAATCTTTCATTTGTACGCTGGATTATATGTAAAATTCAAACTTAGTTAAGAATTTGCCTAGTTTCAAAACCGGCAATATGCATTTTCAGTAAGGTTCAATTTCCTGGTAAAAATATGGGATTATGATCTTAGTTGAAAATGCATATTGCCGGTTTTGAAACTAGGCAACTGTTCTATATAATATATTGTTAAAAATATATATTATAATAAACATTCAATTTTTCCCAATTATATATACAAATGAGCTAATTATATAACAGATATAAAGATAAAAATAGTTTCAGAAGTCTTTTGGAAAAATAGCATGCCTATCATAGAACCAAAAATTGATGATATTTCAGTTTTTACTTTCAAGTCTTCGAGCAACAGACAATTAATGTTCAGACAAAAATGAAAACATATATTATTTTTATCAATGTATTCGGTAAAGATAAACTTCAGTAATAAATTTCCCTAGGATAAAATATACTTTTTAGTGTTATTATGTTTTGCCGTTAGGTGAAGAAATCTCGTCGCAATGAAAATACGAATTTCATTTTTTTTTTTAAATTATAATACGAATTTTTTGTTTCGTGTTTATAAGAATTAATTGTATATGTTTGTTGTTATTTATGTTAATTTTATGTATACCGGCTTATTATATTATGTATAAATGACATAATTCATGTACAACAAAGGGTTTGATAAATGTATTAAAATAACAACTGACCACGGTTTCCCTGCTCTACTGTATACAAATGAAGCACAAGGATAATTACAGAAGATAAGAGTTCAAGAGGGCTGTTTTAAATTTAGTCGATCGTTTTTTATTATACACAAGACTCTACGCTTAGCTACAGGAGCGTCTAATAATACATTATAAACAAATTTGTATACAAGATCGTAGTCTGTATTGGTGGCTTTGAGAGCTATAGGTTCAGTTAAAAACGTCAATAAAATAACATTTTAATTATAACGTTATTTTACAGATGAAGTTAATTTCATCATTATACAGGTAGATATTTTTTAAAAGTACCGCAGTTATTATTATTATTATGGACACAACGCTACAATGAAAAAATTTCCAAAATGTATGCAGGTGTGAGCAGTACATGAGTACATGCAGGCAAGGAAGGTAATGCTGGTTGCCTACCTACAAGGTGAAATACAGTTGCATACATGATTTTATTATGTAATTTATATATTTTTATAATTATAATTCAGTGGCGTATCTAGAATTTTTTTAGGGGGACGGAGACACATTCCTAAAAACTGTGCGTGGAAAACGGGTGGACTTACCTATTTGCAAGGTATTCAATGAATGTGCTGGAAATGCTGGGTACGAGGAGCCATTGATAATACCTGCATTTTTTTTACTAAAAGAATTCTCACGTTTTTCTATCTTCTCCTTGATATTTTATTAAAAATCACTTAATACAAATTAAAGAGCAGCTATAGTGCTCAAGAACTCTTCAGCAATAAAGTAAATATAGAGCAAGACAATAAAACAAATAAAATAAATTAAATAAAAGAAAAAAAAAAATTGAAAAGACATGAACACAGAGAGTGCATCAAGGTTAACTTTAACTTCTTTTTGTATTTATGTTCTCTTGTACAAAAAAAAAAAAAAAAAAAAAAAAACAAGCTGAGAAAAGACAGAAAAAAAAGAAGTACTTGAAAGAAAGAAGTGAACTATATTGTACTCTAATAGAAGTATAGAAAAAAAGTCAACTCGTACCTTCTACCAATTCTTTACACATGAATATTTTTTGCTACTTCAAATCAATAAAAATGTCCCTTTTTTCCTTCACATTCTTAAAAAAATTATGTCCTACATTAGAGAATCAATATTTTCTTTAGTTCTTTAAATTATAAACTTCAACAATAAGGTAATTCTTATTACTACATTGTTGATTGTGTAATTTGTTAGAAACATCAGCGTAAAGACGTCATATATGACGTCATTTTAAGTGGAATGGGTTAGAGGTAGCTGCTATGTGACACCTGCAGGTACTGATAGACCAAAGTAAACAAAGTGAAACACCATGCAGCACTGTTAGCTTGCTTCTCATAAAACTACGGGCTAATTAATTTAGAATCGCAACCGGAAATATCTGAAGTTGAAAAATTTTTGCAGAACTTTATTTTAAAAAATATCAAATAGCCTCATTGAAGTCTTAATCATGTAATAAACTATGAAATTAGAGCAGGAAGGTAGATAAATTCAGCATTTCCGGTGAGATTATAAACTTAATTTGACTATAGTTGTATTATACTAATATTGGAAGGTTACAAACAAGAGAGAACTGAAGTAGGCGGTGGATACGGACTGGAAAGGGAGACCCTTAACTCGATTTTTGTTGTTGTTCTATCATATTATTATTATAGAGTAGTCGATAGTGAAATTTCTTTCCCTTCTACAGCATATTGAGTCTTATCGTTCAAGAATCCTTCAATGCACATTTATAAACAAATTTTTAGAGGAAAAGAAAAAATATAATAAGTTACACTCTTTTATATATTATAATATTTATAATAAGACAATTATTTTACTTTCTGTGAAAAGCTATAGCTATGATATACCTGATACAAAGCTTTTAAGTTTTTTATTTGCAATATTATTTTCAATTTACATATGATTATTATTTATACGTTAACAAGCAATTCAGTTTTGTTCAATTATATATACTGTAATGTAAATATAAATGTTTCAAAATAATAATAAACATAGTAACTTGTTTTAATACACGCAGACCGCAAAAAAAAAACTCTAATCTGAAATTGATACTGAGTTATGTAAATAAATGATTACACACAAATAATAAAACATTTGCAGTTCGAAAAAATATATTATATACTCTAAAAAACAAAACCCTTGAATCTATAGGGAAATAAATTTTTGTTATTTATTTATTTTTTTTTTGTGCGCTATAGAATTTTCTATATACATTTGAAATTTAAAATTGTTGATACAAAAACCAGAGGGTTGATGTGCTAATTAAAAAAATGTATAACGGATGTATACCTTCATCATTATTGACAAAACACAAAAAACAAGTATGGACATGATTTATTTTTATATATATTAATTATATAATGTATTGTAGTAAATTGTGATGTTCAAAATGTTAAAATATTTACATTTTTTTTTTAATTTTGCTGCTTGCATTACAATGAAGAGTACAGTCAAAAATCCATAATGAAGATTTGATTCTGATTCTGATTTGGATAAACCGCTGTAACCATGCAAAGGTCACATTTCATGATTTTTTATCATCATGTCAATATATTAATTTATTGTAATATAGGGGTGGCACATTCACTAAGCTTGAACTTGTAGACAAAATTTAATTGAAGTCTAGATTATGTTTACATGGAACTTATATTTTTTGGGGGGACTAAAGTTAAAAAACTTGAAAAATTTCTGCCTGTGAAAGATTATTTTAAGTTCTGAGATTTATGTATTTATTTTTATTATATTAATTGGCTCTACTATAAAACACACTTATTGTTAGTGTTAGTTTCTGTTTTTCGTATTATATTTCTTTGTAAACTATATAAATATTTTTTGTCTTCAATATTATATAAAAAAAAAACTCTCTGTAGTCTATAGGAATATGCAATATAATATCATGAATAATTAAATAATCAAACTAATACGAGCAATAGTTTGTTTTCATTAAAAATGTAGAGCGTGAAAATTTTTATGATATCAAAATCATTAAAAAGTGCATTGTCATCTTTTTGTTGTAAATCAGAATTAATCTTAGTTAAACTATATAACAAATTTTTGCGGTAGTGTATTATATATATATAAAAAATAAGTAGGTTAAACAATTTACTGTATAATGTAACTTTTAAAGTTATAAAGTGAATGCAAACAATTTCTAACATACAACATAATAAGAAAGAGAAAAACAAAATAACAAAGAAATAAATGCAGTAACAAACATTAAATAATAATAATAATAAAATGTGAATGCGGTAACTTTGCTTTACTTACATATTCTTGTTATAGTTCCGTAACAATGATTTCACGAGTTAAATTCCGTACTATAATTATCAGTGCTCTGCGGTATAATAATCTCCAGCTTCCTTTGTTTCGCTATGCTGCATAAATGTAAGTATATATATATACGTACTGTACCTATATAACCCCGGCAGTAATTACAAAATTCATACATAAAATAGAAACTCAACAATAATTGTGATATTCTCTCACGTTCATTGTCTCGAATATATTATGTACACAATAATTAGCATGCACTTTTTTAATGATATATATTATATCTATATAATATTTTTTACATGTAATGACTCGTAATGAGAAATCGTAAAAGTATATATATATATATATATATATATATATATATATATATATATTATAACAATATTATAAACTAATTAAAATGCAAACTCATACAAAAAAATCAAACAATAAATATATTGTGCATGCTGTAATTTAACAGAATTTTTTCACGTCATTAATATTCTATATTATTATTAAAATCCTTTTGTTTACAGTTTCAATACACACACACACACACACATATATTCTGTATGTATACATTATAATATATATATATATATATATATATATATATAAAATATATTATTTTTTAATTAATTAAAAGAACTGTAAGAGCATAATCACTAATCAGTTTAATTGGAACAAAATGCTGTGTTTTTTTGTGAAACCCAATTATAAACAGAGTTGAAAATCAGAGTGAAAATGATACATGTAGGGAACTGTCTTTACTTTGTGATATAAATTTTTCTCCCTTTTATTTTACCCCGAATCGGAAGGAAAAATGTAATTCCAAAGAGTATTAAAGTATCCAATTTATCGATGCTGTATATATCAATGCTGGACGAAACGCAAGACTGGACAAAATATATAATATATTTATACCTATATATTATATTATAGTATATATATAGCTGTAGTAACACAATTTAAACTGTTAATTGCATGCATTCCTACCAATATATTGAAGATCATTTCTCACTTTCTACCCAAACTAGGAAAAGACTCTTGTTGCCAGCATATCGACATTAAAACAAATCCAGTGAGAAAATATCTCATGGAAGTCTCATGAAATCCAATTCCATTTTTATACATGAAACTTGGAGAAAATATTTTAACTTGAGGCTTAATTTTGTCTTTTTTTTTTTAAACTACCACGTTCATATTATCAGAGAAAAGATAAATATTTATCTTTTCTCTGATATTATTATATCTGACAGCAATGTATTGAATATCACTATGTATAGTCATGAGGGTAGAAATTATCAAGCTATATATACATAGTCTGGTTAAGTCAATTAATTTATATTTAAACATACATGTATTGTAACAATTATTTTTTTTAGCAAAATATGCACTATTATAGAAACATGGGCTATAATATATTAATAATCACCCGATTGCATATATAGATAAGATAAGGTCTAACTCCTAAGCCAGGCCAAAATTTGATCATTTTGATTGTTCCAACACACGAAATTAATCATCAACGTTAGGCCTGGCTTAATTATTAGAGTTAGACCTCATCTTACTCATCTGTGCAATCAGGTGAATGTTTTTAGCAGCCCATAAAGTGTGCAAGGTGGTAATTAATTAAACATATAATAAATTACTTGTGATTGAAAGAAAACTCAGTTTACCGTGCTTTCATTAACGCAAAAATGCAACGATTGATGTTAAACGTTGCAAATTACGTGATTAAACCACATTAATTAACATTTTCATTGTTACTTTAATTTGAATTCTAAAAAAGGTACTTACCGTGCTGATTTTGTGGCACCTCATGGCCGCACGGCGTTCCGGCGGGATCCACGGGTCTCGTGATCTCTCGCTGGCCGCCTCCTCGGTCGTTGGTGCTCTCTACGGTGCTCCTCGTTTCGCTGTCTCTGCAGCTGGAGTGCCGGCCGGCTTGGTCGCGCGCCGTCACCGTGTTTTTAGTAAAGAGAGAGCGCGCGGCAGGGGCGGACCGCGCCGTCGCACTTCCCTGCTTACCAAGTAAAGCTAAGTTGTTGGCCACAGACCACTGTACAGGAGTTAGTGTCCAGCTAAGCGTGTATACCATCGTCTACATGAGAACACTCCAAAACCCCTCTTCTCTTATATGATCCTCTCCTATATAACCCTTCTTCTTTATCATTAACTTAACTTTCTTATAAGTTTCTAAACTCGCTCTGCTTTCAACGACGGTAGTGTAACGTACATTATAAACTTAAACTATATATATCTCATCAAAACTTTTTCTTCTCTCTTATTCTTTAAATAAAACGTAAAGTAAATCAAGTTTTAGTAAAAAATTGTTGTTATTATTTATATAACTTGGTCATTAAAAACGGAGTAACAAAAGAAAAAAAAAGCCATATATTATTATAATTTAAAGTAATAATATATTCAGATATACAATATATTATAGTACATAACATAAATAATACACTATTGCACTCAGAGATAAAGTGTCCTCCGCGCCGTCCATGTCTGTAACGGATGTTGCCTTAAAGTTAGGCAACTTGTTCAGCATCAAAATAAAGCGGGTTAAATATGTAGCAGGAGTGACAGCTAAACGAGTTTTGGTGCTGAAAGTCCTATAATATCTTTATCAATTAATTGTCATACACAATATGGGTTACGCCTGAATAATATTTTACATGCCGCCGCGCGCGAAGCTTCGCATGATGGAGAAAAGTGTTAATTTTTAAGAGCAGCTCGCTTAATTTTATGAACATTTTTTGTCCGTCTTTCTGATATTTTTTAATATCTACACAATTAAATACATATGTATAATATTGCATGAAATGCTTTTTTTAATATATAATGATATAAATGTCATATTAATGTGAACACATGCTCTGCAAAGTATAATATAATTATATATTAGTATTAGCTATGTTAAAAAATGAAATAGGGGTGGAAAAAATTTAGATTGTCTATGTCTAAACAGCTTTATTTCAAGTGGTTGTTTCGATTGATAAGCAACCATTCATTACACTTAATTTCAGCACAATTATTTTCGTAAATTGCCTACTGCAGAATTATAATTTAAATTGAGGCACATATTATACATAGAAATAAAAATAGAATGCTTTTTTTATTTCGGTTTTCATTAGATAGATTTATTAAAAAGGTATAAACTACAATGAACAGTTTATAAATATATTTAAGCTATATTAATTATAAATTTAATTTTTTTCTAGATCAAAATTTGAATTTTAATATTCATGAGGGGAATCTTTTTGTTTCATTTTTTTTTTTATATAAATTCTTACCTAAATACAAAACTTTTTATTCCAACTTATTTACCACTGATTAATTAATAAATATTATTAAATCTTACAGAAAATACTTAACATAATAATTTGTATTTTAACCTCTGGCATTAAAGCAATATAACTGGCATCTACATCTAGAATTAATGATCCAGGCACAAAACAACATGAAACTTACACAGGAATAATATTATACATACAATAACGAAGGAATAATTAATTAGCTACTTCATAATTTAACAATTTTTTCTCACCAATTTATAAGAAAAGAAAAATTGCTGTGAAATATTTCAAAATAGAGTATCGACCTCAAAATTTTTTATAGCAGAAATGGATAGAGGATAAAAAGTTATGTTACTCTGATTTTTTTCAGATTTTTTAGGTACCGCCGGGAAGTATTGCTAAAAAGTTTTGGCGAGGTCGGGTTCGAATCCACGTCCCTTTTGGGTCCTATCTTTTATTAAGAGAGGCGGCAAGAGGCGGCACTTTTTCTGCACTTCCAATAATTTTTAAAAAATAGTTGCCGGGCTCTAAAAAATCTGAAAAAAATCAGAGTAGCATAACTTTGCACCCTTTATCCATTTCTGCAATAAAAAAAATTGAGGTCGGTACTCCATTCTTCCTTGCTGTATTTTTTTTTAAAGAATTTGAAGTATAAGTGATGATAGGAATAATGCCTAGATTAATAGTTAATTCACATTTGAGTTCAACAATTCATATAATATATTCAAAAAGATCAAATCCAAATTTTTTACCGTACTTAATTATTACACAAAAGTAGCTTAATAATGAACCAATAAGATTAAAGAATAATTAATAATCATGCAGTATACCCATACTTAGAGTACAGTCTTTAAATACAGCTTATGTATATTTTTATTATTAAATCAATACATTACTGATACATATATATAACATAACAATAAAACCTGCAGTCACAATTGATCAACTACTTAATTTGAATAAATACAATAAAGAAAATAATTGATTGTTTTAAAATTAGTTTCATTTTTCAATGAGGCCGGAATTTTAAAAATGTCTCCCCACTTTGCATGTTAACTTAGCTTTGGTCCTCTGCTTCATCCAGATTAATTGATGCTTCCATGTAGGATTTGGGAATTTTGTCATAACATTTCTTTAACTTGGCATTGCTGAAGTCAAATCCAGGATTCTGTAAATATAACAGTTATTATTAGAGCCATCTATAAATGGTATATTTAAATTAATATTATGTACCTCAATTTGGAAACGTTCCAGGTCAAGCTTCTTGCGAGTTTCATGAAGAGTTAGAGGGTCCATCTGAAAGCTGCCGTCCGCTAGAAGTGACGGCCAGGCAACGTCCTTCACAGAATGATCAGAGCGAGACATCAAAATGGTCATAACATTTCCTTCTATCGTCCAAACATGGTCATCAGAACGAACAACACCATACAGCTTGCCCTGTAACAAAAATATGTATAAATATATCATTATTTTAGCAGACAGTTAGTTGTAAATACGATCGGACTTAAATGTTGTGAGTCTGAATTGTGGTGTACTGTAACTAATACGGTAGTAATAACTAATAATATACTGTATACTGTACTCTATACTGTACTGTATACTAATTGTTAAATCATCTAAATATTACTGAACCTCTATATCCATGGACCCCATTGCATGATTGACTGCAGTGTTAAGATGATCGAGCTCAGGCGCGGATCCAGAAAAAAATTTCGGGGGGAGGGGGGGGGGGGGCTGCCTCCATAAGGCCAATGTTAAAAAAAAATTTGGAGTGGGGGAAATGCCTATATTGCCCATGTTAAATCCAAAATTTCGGGGGGGGGGGGGGGGGGGCTGCAGCCCCCCCCTGGATCCGCGCCTGATCGAGCTAGGTACATAATCCAGATATAATTAATTTATATTGGTCCCCCACTTATTCAGTCATGGCATTTAACTAGATTATATATTATATATATGCATAATATACACATTGGAATTAAGTAAATAATATATTAATAATATATTATTTACTTAATTCCAATGTGCTTTTTATCTGATAGAGATAACATCTAGCTAGTCTACGGACTATAAAAAATATTATACATAATATATATTTTTATTAATTTTTATAGCTGTTGTTGAAATGCATATTATACCGGACCAGAGGGTACAGTATGCGTATATATACAGTAGATATATATACTGTAATTATGTACCTTACATAATATAATATATGCATATGATTATACCTTTTTTGTTATAAGATACAGTATTTATAGGTTAATTAATTAAATTGTTAAAATTTTTGATGGTCTAATTATAATATAATAATATGTATTATAATTGCATGCATTTATTTTATCAACTTTTATTATTGCATATATATGCATGCTCATATTATACAATCTGACAATATTGTCATGAAGCTATAATATAATACTAGCTGCACTATGCACTATGCATACTATATGGTAATTTAATTAATTAAGTTAATTGAATTATACACAGTATATTTATATCGATCTCATAATAATATATATATGCATATTATAATATATGATTCCCCTGCAGTCAACACATTTTAGAGCTTAATTTTGTGTGTGCGCAAATGCTAATTCATAAGATATTTTAACACGAAATTTAAACTCACCTTAAAAATAGTGTTTCCATTTACAATACATTCAATAGAAGAGGGTTTTATGTTTACAGTACAATTTTTGCCCCTAGTATTTGGTGGTAAATCCACTTCAATGTGAACTTCATACACTGTTTGCCACCAACGACCCCAAGGTGTTTTTGACGGAATGAAGCCACTTTTTTCATCGAAATTACTCACAGGTTCCCCTGACATGATACAAAACCTCTTTGTTAGTACTAAATTGTTTTGTAAGACGATTATATATGTTAATTATAACAAAATATGAGCTTAAAAACAAATCTTTAAATTGACATTACTGCACAGCTGAAAAGTTGCCGCCTGCCGATGCTCACGTTCTGTGACGTCACGTAAATAAATCATTCAGCTGTTTTTGTGTTTTTGTGACAAGATGTCTTCGTTAGCACAGTAAGTTGTGTTATTTACTAATTTCTTAATATTAAATATATATTTTGTAAAAATATTGAGCTTAAAAATTGTATTTGGCCCTTTTCGTTCCTTGTGCCAAAAAATTAAAGCTGTAGATTTTGATTGCTTTCCGTATTTCCAGCTTTTTACCACCTCCGTCCCAACCTGTTTGGGACCGCGATGAAGAGAGGAGAAAAGCAGCAGCTCGCCAAGCCGTCACGGCAATGGTTCCAGTGGGTCCTACTGCACCACCTTACGGGCAACGTGATGAATGGGTTCCTCGGTCAGCAGAGGTATGAAATGGTTTATATTTTAGCACATGCATCATCATGCTTACCCAGGTTTTGGCAAAGGGTGGCGCTTGGCGCGGCAATGGGGGATTTTAAAACGGACACATTTGAGATGTTCAGTCACAAATATCAAATCACTAGAATCAGTATGCATGAAAGTTTTTTCACATAATCCAAAATTATTAAGGAGTCCGTAAAAATGCCAAATCACGTATGTATGCATACATAGTATACTGTATGATACTTTCGTCATCTGCAGCTGCTATGGCAGAAAATCATGTGAATATGCATACCATCAAGATAAATAAGTTTGATTTTTGTAGCACACTGAGTGCTGTAGAATACTGGAGAACTTGCAGTAGGAAATTGCGAGGTTCTATGGTGTACTGCGGCATACACGTAATAAACAACATTATTTGCTATTGCATGTTACGGCATGATTCTGTAACAATTCTGGACTATGTGAAAGCACCTTAATCAATAGGGCTCCTAGCATACAGTAGTCTTTTAACACTTCATTAGGACTTCAATTTTAACATAAAAAGAACTACTGTAATATTTTTTTTTATTTAATTTTATGTGCAGCAGTGCTAGCATAATATTGTAATTTTTGATGTAATTTATACAGTATAAATAGTAAATTAGTATTACAGTCATTTACCAATTGTTTAATTGAAGCATTTAAGTTAAAAACGATACTTCTGGTTTGTCTTAAAGTAGTGACCTCACCCTGTTGTAAGCATAAACTAAAACATCTCTAAGCGGCCAGGTGGCAAACTACTCCACCTGATGCTGCACTTTCAGTGCATGTGCAGTGCTTTTACCCAACATGCTGCTTTGAGTCAGAGCTAATAAAATTGTACTGTGCATGCAGTTTTGTGTGACTAAATTGCTTCTTTATTATTTTAGGACTTTGGCGATGGTGGTGCCTTCCCTGAGATTACAGTGGCTCAGTTTCCTCTCAGTATGGGTCGTCCTGATAAAGCAAGTACTTCCAATGCTCTGGCAGTACAACTTGATGCCCAAGGAAAAGTCAAATATGACGTGCTTGCCAGGTAAAATTATAAATTATTCAGCAAAAAGTGAAGTGTCAATGAGTCTTAATTGTTGCTAATTTCCAGGCAAGGTCACTCTAAAGACAAGATTGTCTACTCCAAGTTGTCGGACCTTCTTCCTTCCGAGGTTGTGGCGGAGAACGACCCGTCCTTGGCCCGCCCAGATGAGGAGGAGATTGAGGAGACAACGGAGAAGACAAGGCAGGCGCTCGAGCAGCTCACCCAGTCCAAGATTGCAGCGGCCATGCCCGTGCGCTGTGCAGAGAAGCTGGTGAGTCTGGCTTTGTGGATTATTTGTGTTTATGTTATGTTTTCAGTCACTGTATGATCTACAAACTAATTTATTTTTCAGAACAATAAATAAAGTTTTATCCTAAGCTTGTAAATAATATATTTTTTTTCTTCTATACTGTTCTGCACTGCACTTATAATATTTAATGTAGTGTTAAATAGTTTCATATATTTGCAACTTCTTTATTTTACTAGTTAAAATTGGCATCACCTTTCTCACTGTAACACTTGTACTTGTCTAGGGTCCTGCTCAGTACATCCGGTACACGCCAGCGCAGCAGGGAGCAGCCTTCAACTCGGGGGCCAAGCAGAGGGTGATCCGAATGGTGGAGCTCCAGTCAGACCCCATGGACCCCCCAAAGTTCAGGTAATGAGAGAAACAATATGAAAGGAGGCAATGACTGACCTCTGTGTGTGTTTCCAGGATCAACCAGAAGATTCCTCGAGGTCCGCCCTCCCCCCCTGCACCAGTAATGCACTCTCCCACTCGCAAGGTCACTGTCAAGGAGCAGAAAGAGTGGAAAATTCCGCCCTGCATTTCCAATTGGAAGAACGCTAAGGTTAGTTTATAGTTAGAGAGTTGAAATACAGTATTTTTTATTTAAGTTTGGCATGGTTCATATAAAATTATCCAATAATCATATTTCTCAATAATTGCATTTAGTGTCATTGTGTTAGGCTGATATTAACCATGGTTAGTGAGAAAGTTGGTTATTTTCCTTCGTGAGTTGCACTCCTCTTCATGCTCAAGCACAACATGATAATTAATTTAGGATCATGCACTAACACTTAACCATAATGCTTACGGGTATGCATAAGCGTTAGAGTTAGGTAGACACATAATCATCTGTCACATTAGAGGACACTAAAGATGCGCCTCCAGCATTACATTTAATCAAGACAAATGAAAGACTATGATAATTTTGAAATAATTTTTGGAAAGAAAATTAAAGAAAATGTCAGTATGTAATTTTTGAAGACTGTTAAGACATGAATGATGTTATATTAGGTGCTTAACAGCATCGATATAATTTGTTGACAAGAAGTTCAGACAATCAGTATTTTTCTAATGCATTGTTAAGTCATCTGAAGCTTTTATTATTGAGCTTTCAGAGTTACAATAATGCTAAATTAAATAGATAGGAAGGTTTTCGCTGACGCCACTACATTATATTAAGTGGAGTTCGATAGTAGGCCTTACTACAGATTTCCTGTTATTCTTTGTATGTTCTCAACTTATGATTGATAGATTGTATTTTGTGCAATCAACACATCATTATTTATTTAACAAACCCCTAATGAAATAAAACAGTAATTCTATCGCCTGTTCACAATTTGAATCATTATAATGTATTCTCGTTTCAGGGTTACACCATTCCTCTAGACAAACGTCTTGCAGCAGACGGGCGAGGGTTGCAGCAAGTCCATATCAACGAGAACTTTGCCAAGCTGGCTGAGGCTCTGTACATTGCCGACAGGAAGGTAAGTAGGCTGGCGGCTCCCACCTGAAGGCAGCGTGGTCTGACGAGAAGTTTGTTGTTGACAGGCAAGAGAGGCTGTGGAGATGAGAGCTCAGCTCGAGAAGAAACTGGCACAGAAGGAAAAGGAGAAGAAGGAGGAGAATCTGAGACAACTTGCCCAGAAAGCTCGAGAGGAAAGAGCGGGCATCAGGACACAGGCTGCTCTTGGTAAGAACAATAGAATTGTAGACTGTGCGTTATTATATGGTTAGTGCTTGTCTCTTGATTTTTAATAAAATAATAAGAGTAAAATTTACTTGCATCTTTGGTTTGGTATTAATTACTTGAACTGGAGGAATTCAATACAGTACCTAGTACTAGACCTGTATCAAAAAATTCTTTCGAACTTGCTGTTATTTTGTAAGATGATGTTATATGTATTTCTCACTAACCATCTAACCCTGGTTTGCATCAGTAACTGGATAACAACAACCATTGTTAATAAGAAAGTTTATTATCATCCTAGATATCTCCTTCGTAAGTCACTTACCTAAATTCTGATTCTTGTTACAGAGAAAGACGAGGAGGCCCGTGAGCGTGACCAGATGCGTTATGACCGCCACAAGGATCGCCAGCGAGACAGGAACATCACCCGAGCAGCCCCCGACAAGAGGTGAGATTGTCGTGATGACATAATGTTTCGCAGACTAACCCCCTATGCCTGCAGGTCGAAGCTGCAGCGAGAACGGGAGCGTGACATCAGTGAGCAAATCGCCCTCGGACTGCCAGCTAGGGGACCATCAACAAGTGGAGAGACCCAGTTTGACCAGCGTCTCTTCAACCAGAGCAAGGGAATGGACAGCGGCTATGCTGACGACGAGGCTTACAACGTCTACGACAAGCCCTGGAGGGACGGAGGAAACATGGGCTCTCATCTGTATCGTCCGTCTCGTAACATAGATAAGGATGTCTATGGCGATGATCTAGATAAACTCATAAAAACAAGTCGGTAAGAATGACAATGAATTTCTAGTTTAATCAAATATTATTTTATTGTAGACTTTAAATCCATAGACAGGCTTGAGTCTGAATGTCTAATTCATATAAAAATACTGTATAACTAATGTAAGTCATGAGTGTAACTTGTAATTATGGTTCATAGCAGAATTGTGACCTTTTTTCTGTAATATATAAAAAACTGGTGGCTTTCCAAACTATAAATTGTTGCAAAAATATGGAAATGAAATCCAATGTTCTAACTTTTGTTTGAAAAATATATTACACTTTCTATTGATAATGTGAGTTCTGCAGCATAATGGGAATGAGCTCTTCCTACTAACAATAAGTAGCTCATATTTTTACAATAGTGCCTCACCCATTTTTTTTCTTCATGTATTGCATAAAGAGTTTTGAAAAACTATACTGTTTTTAAAAAAAAAAGGAAAAAAGCAATAAACAGCACTCTTCTTCTATAAACCAGCAGACCACTTTAGAGATAATTTCAGCAAGAATTGTGCTACAGAAGTGCTAGATTTATCAATAAATTCCAATGTTTAAATTATTTGTCGAAAACAAATTGTTACTATACTTTCTCTTGTTTCTGTAGGTTTGTGCCAGACAAGGAGTTCAGTGGGACGGACCGAGCAGCTGCCTCTCGCAGCGGTCCTGTGCAGTTTGAGAAGGATGAAGAGGATCCCTTCGGTCTGGACCAGTTCTTGACGCAGGCCAAGCGGTCAAGTAAACGTCCCAAGGATGACCGTGACAAACGCACAGACGACAGAGACAAGCGGACAGATGACCGCGACAAGCGACGGCGCAAGGATTAAAAATTTGTATGACTGTTCTTGGTTCTTCTTGCAGTGCAACTGCACCATCATACAATCTTCGATAGACTCACCATATTGGTTTTGTTCTATGTACTCTTAACAACACAAAGACTTTGTAATAAAGTAATTGTTTCTGATTTAACAATCGGAATAAGAATGCATTGCAAGACTAGTTTTGAAAACTGCTTAGATATCAAATTTTAATTTTTTAATTTCAGCAAATAGTATTGGCTTTTTCATTGTTTATATATGATAAGTACTTTACTATATACTTTATGTATTAAGTTTTAGTATATCTGTTTAAATTTCAAATTTATTACTCCAAGTATCAAGAAATTTAATTGGTTATATCTTATTTTCTGGAAGCATGTGAACGGGTGCCAGTTTAAGTGCCCTTGAAGGTTTTATATCTATTTGGATTATGTGGCAAATTTATGTACTAAAAAATTCAATTTATGCTTCATTTTTCAATTATTGATTTAAACTAAAAGGTACTCTTGCTAGGATTTTTTTTTATTTGTATTTTAAAAATATTAATGAAATAGGTGTAAAAATTTGTTTGCTATTTTCAACAAAATAAAAAAAATAAATTGTACCCTACCTTTTTGTTTAGTTGTCTTAATTATGTAATTTCTTAATAGTAATACATATTTGTGTAATTAGTAACAACTGAATCATAGTAACTTCATTATCAAATTGAGATAGCTATTACTTTTGTATTTTTACACCTCATTTGGTGCAGTTGTTCCTCCGCCCTTTTTTTTTTTTTTTTTTTTTTTTCTATTTGATTTTTTGGGACACTAATAAATAACCTGAGGAAATCAGTAGCAGTCAGTAAGGTAGGCAACCCACACTTACTGCACTGTACCTTTATTATGGAAAGAATATGATTTCTTTAATATTGCATGCCATGCCTTCATACATGTGAGACATTGACTTTCTTTATTAACTTAGGCAATAAAGGCGAACATTATTGCTGCCTGCTTCACCGGCTGTTACTATGGGGTGCAATACATAATATAACAAATATAATCAAATATAATAACAATACCAGTAAAAGGTTGTCTGCATATATTTTATTTATCTACTGTATATGCATCAGAATTTTTTATAGTCTTTGTCCATAAGCTTCTATAATATTATACTTAACCCATAATATATACTAATTTAGTTTTTCAAGTTATTGCTTTTATTTGCATACAGCAGACATTCTTGCTATAGTTGCTAGTTACTGGCATAAGATACATTTAGAATGGAATTAGCATGCAAGGCCGGAGGGCTGTGAGCTAAAATGCCTTTTTTTAATGAATTTATTTATTTCATCTTACTATAGCTCATAGCTTTCACTTCGAGAATAAACTAAAAATAATGCCAATGTTATGCTATCAAATATCAAACCATATATCTAAAAAAAAATCTTCCTCACATAGGCTCTAATCTCCAGAGTGAGAGAAAGAGAAAAGTTGGAGTGGGGCCTGGTGGTTTCACCTGACAAGCAAATTAAGCACCCTCAATTTACTCTTAAAATATATGATAATTTTATATTCTCACAACTTTTTTCCCGTCAAAAAGTCAAGAAAATTTGTAATGTTAATGTTATTCAGTATAATTAACACATTGTCCTTGAATTTTTTAAACGGTTTTAGAACAAATATTAAAGTTTTTTTTTTTTTTGCTTAAGGGTAAGATAACACGAACAATAGTCCCATTTGATTAAGGTAGAGATAACGTCGAACAGCTGTTTGACGTAATCCCCTTTGATTAACATGTAAATAACCTTTTAGCAAATTTACAAAAATTCTGAAATTTTTTTGAGAGGTCGTAGATATTAGTGCCTAAAAGCAATCGAAAAAGTTTCAAAAACATTTAACGAGCTGATTTTTTTAAATTAATTTTTTAGTTTGGCTCTCCATGGGAAAGCCCTATAAATTAAAAAAATTAATTAAAAAAAATTGGCTCGTTAAATTGTTTTGAATTTTTTTCGATGGCTTTTAGGCACTAATATCTTCTGCCTCTCAAAAAAATTTCAGAATTTTTGTCAATTTGCTAAGGTTTACATGTTAATCAAAGGGGATTACGTCAAACAGCTGTTTGGCGTTATCTCTACCTATTAACATGTAAACCTTAGCAACCTCATAATAATTCTGATTTTTTTTTTGAGAGCAGTTCTTGGCACCAAAAAAATGTGGAAAAAATTTCAAAACAATCGGACGATCCAATTTTTTAAAATTAATTTCTTTATATAGTTTAGGTCTCCATAGGAAAGCCCTATACTGAAAATTTAAAAAATTCATTTAAAAAAATTGGATCGTCCGATTCTTTTGAAATTTTTTCCACATTTTTTTGGTCTCAAAAAAAAAAAATTCAGAATCATCATGAGGTTGCTAAGGTTTACATGTTAATCAAATAATGGGACTACAACAATCGATCGTTCGTGTTATCTTACCCTTAAAGCTGGAGCCATATATATATAACATCACTACTTTTTACATTAATATACCTAAAATAGTGTATTTTTGTGAGTAATTCAGGTTTAATTAATTGTCAGTTAAGGCCCCACTCTAACTTACTTTTTTGGAATACTTTTTTCTGAGAACCTATATGATGTGAGAAAGATTTATTTCTTATTTTGATATATGGAGGAGTATATTTCAAGTCTATTTCTTGAAAATACCTACTATTTTTTAATTTGTTGTGTTACCTCGACTTTAATTAAATGTCACTAAAACATTATTGTGAGGTAGAAGTTTTATGATGAACTTGCATGAGCAAATAATTTTAGTTGGCACAACTCAACAAAGGTTTTCAGAAATAGTTTTTCTTTTTATAGAACACATATATATATATATACAGTAAAAACTTGTTATTACGTCAAAGTCAAGGGACCCAGGAAATTGGGTTTACCTTATATCGAGTATACCTTATATCAAGTTTTTCCTATACCTGCAATACTAATTATTTTTTACGGGACCTTTACTCCGTTACTCAACATCGAATTTTTACCTTATAACAAGTTACTTAATAACAAGTTTTTACTGTACTGTATACATGATGAAAAATTTATTTAAGGTATTTGAAACTATTAATTATAATCAACAATTTTTTATTTTTGAATTAAATATTTTATTTAGAATCCATACTTTGGTGAGATTTTTTAAATGTTTTATTATTATTCATACATAAAGGTTTTTCAAAAACCTCAAATTCTGGTAAAATGAAGTCATTGTACAGTCCTGGAATTAAGCCAGAATTATTAATTTTTTTTTTTTTGTTTACTGTCTATCATTAAATTAATTAATACATTATGTTCACACCTTATGCTACAATCACAAACCACAGCTACTTTTAATTGATTTTTTTTTATCCTTAAATTTATATAATAATTATTTTTAAAAAATATAACACAATAACAGGATAAATTAAAACTTAAATAAAAGTTAAAAATGAAATAAATTATTTTGTTAACAGAAAAAAAAATTAGAAGGTCCCAAAAATAATCGTCCATATTGTCTTAGTAGATTTCACTGGCAAGGTTAAATAGTCCTCAGCTGTAATAGAAACCTGCAAGAGAGTGCATAGAAGAAAAGAGAGAAAGAGAGACATAGAAAGAAATATTAAGTGAATAGCGACAACCTTTTAAACACTGCCAACTAAATAAATACTAAATCAGGAAGAATCCAATGGGTTGAAGTTCCCAAAAATTTTACCCGATTTATATCTATCTACAGTGTAATTATCTAATAAATAATTTGAAGATTCTAAACTTTCAGTAAGAATCTTATTTGCAGCCTTCTGTCACCGGATGGTTTCTTACACACTAATGATTGCACTACTGTGGTTACTTTGATCAGCTGGGGATGATTAGGTACATTGTTTGGGAGCCGTAACATAAGATTAAAAGAGGGAAAAAATTACAATTCTTACAGTCAATCAGAATTATTGCTATAAAAATTTTCATATAAAAAAAAGGACAATAAAATTTTCCCCATTTAATTAATATCTTTAAAAAATACCATACAAATTAAAAAAATTAAAACAAGTCTCAATAAAATAGAGTACAAAATTTTTGGCTATAAAAGCATTTTAAATTATTTAGTTGGCAGAGTATATCTGGTCATTTTGATTTTAAAAGAATCTCTTCATATAATTGTACTTATTCAAAATACTATGCATAATAACATTTTTTTTATGATCTACATTAGTTTTCCTACATAGTACATATTCAAATAAAATTCACATGCTAAGATATATATTTTTTTGTTGTTGCTAAATTAACCATTTTAAAAGGTTAATTACAAGATATTACTACACACTGAAATGTTGCTGTTGTGCAATAAGGAACAGGGTATTAGGGAAATAATTTAGTAATAATATAACATTAGGGCACTCAGATCTTTATGTAGTCGTTGGTAAGTTTTACTTCAAAAACAATATAAAAAAAATTGTTGAATTGAAGATTAAATTTACTAAACTACTATAGAAATTGGTCAAAAATAAACCCAAATAAAAAGAAATATTAAGTACATAAAGGAAGATAATAAAAATATTGATACTGTGGTCTGAGCAATATTTCCCATTAATTAGCTTGGAGATACGTAATAATAAAAAGTCCTGTATAATATTTTACACACTTTGAGATATGATTCAAAAGTGAAAGGCCCGAATGAAGCATCAACAACAGATACTTCTGATACTACTGCTTTTAAATATTGTCGTCTGACATAATTACACTCCTCCTAGTTTCACATTGTCATTCCGTTAATTATCCTCATCATTAAATTACAATTCAATCACTTGGAACCTACAATCTAAATACCTTTGTGCCAGCTCTATGTAATTTATTTGAATTTAAACCCATCATATTTGCCAGTATATTTTATCAGGTATCATTCATATTACTTTTTTAAAAAAAGATTTGACTCTTATTAAAAAAAAATGTACACTATATAAAAAGGAAGAAATATAATAGTAATAATTATTATTTGACTAGTGTTAAGCTCTCTCTTTTTTTTACATTGCAAACATTTAAAAAAAAAATATTAAATATTATGCTAAGAATAATACAAAGAGAGCAAATATTTATAATAATAATAATATTAATATAATAATAACTAAAATTATCAAACTTTTATTGTGATAAAAATTTTAAGCTAGCAAAAAAAAAAATTTTTTTAAAATATTGGAGTAATGATATCTTTTGTAGATAAATCGTTGTTTCATGACCCATTTTTTCTTGTAGCGTCAGAGGGAGGGCAGGGAGGTGGCGGAAGCACTAGACGCGTCATCGTCGTCACCAGACTAACTGTCGTAGCTGGAGGAGCCCTGCTCGTGGGCCGGACTAGGCGGGGTGCTCGGGTTGCTGCTGTTGTTCGAGGCTATCGAGTGGCGTGGACTGCTGCTCACCGCAATATCCTGGACAGACAGTGTCCAACCATGAGTCCTATAAACCTCAACATGTATCATGTATAAAAAATATGATTGTAGGAATAAATGGAATTATTAAAATAATTTTGAATTTTTAAATTTTGAGACTCAATTGGTGGCTTTAATATGTTAAAATCTTGGCTGCCATTTTACACAGTGATATTTTAGCACATGATACACAAAGGTATTGAAAATTAAACAAGTTAAAAAACACTCTAGGTTATCACGTGATTTTTATATATATATTTATTTATTTATTTATTTATTTATTTATTTTTTTTTATACACTTTCTGGCTAACTTTGCACATATTTTTATGGCATTATTGGAGTGCATTGCTGAATTATGCTTTTCTTGACTAGAGTTTTAAGTGAAAAAGAATGGAACAGAGGTTCAAGAGTGTTCAGTATTGCTACTGCTTTAGACTAAATCTGTCTAATACAACTTTTTAACTTCAATACTGTAGATGGGAATACTTTTATTCATTTTATTTTATCATGGGTTAATGCTTTAATTAAAAAAAAAAATGGATGTATCCCTGCTAAATTATGTATTAATCAATTTAACTCATGTTATATTTCTATGATAAAGTTATGAAGGGTTTGTGATGAAACAGTATCCCCAGGTAACTCACGCGAGTGACGTCATGCAGTGAGGCGGCACTGCCTGCAGAGAGGTGAGCACCAGGGAGCTCTGGGTCTGCATCAGGTGATCTCGGCAGTGAGGGGGGCGTGGCCGTGGGCCGCATGGCTCCCAACGAGCGGCGAGATGTGGAGCCTGCAACAAATAAACCTTCACAATCTGCCAGGTCTCACTAGCAACGAGAAACTTACCGTTGTGGAAGGGAGGCGGTTGAGGTGGCAAGCGAGGAGCGTGACCAGACATGCGATGAGGGTCCACATTGGGAGGGTGTCGTGGAGCAGGCACCATCTTTGTTGATGCACCAGGAGTGTGGAAGCTCTGCAACAATGGTTCAAATAAAACGATCATTAGTATTCAAGAATGGGGTTCTAAAGAAGAAAGTACAATCATAAGGCAAGCTTATTAGACAAGAGACCACTTACAACTATGTATTATAAAAATGGTGCTACCTACTGATAAAAGGCAAAATTTAAGTTATCCAGCACAGGAACAATATGTTGACGAAATTATAAAAGGGAAACTTCAAAAAATATTTTCTAAAATGCTCTTTAAATTAACAAAAAGTAAAAATTTTCTGTGCATTTCAACTGCTTGCAAATGAGATTCTCAAAGCAACAGGAACTGTATCTCAAGGAAGAAAACATGCATATTGTTCCCAAATTAAAATATAATTGAAGATGTTTGGATTACAGTATATTAGACATGAGTTCAGGTTGGTTTAAATCCAGGCTCCACAACATTTTATTGTGAAGTAAACATACCCTCTGAGGTGTGGCGAGAGGCTGAGGTGATGGAAGAGGTTGGTGATCGGCAGTCTCAAGGGTAGTGGGCAGATCCAGGAGACGTTGGTTCTGAATTCCATCTCCAGGACCCATGTGGCTGATATGGTTGAAGTTGGTGGGAGCAGAAATCATTTTGGAGCGCCTGTCAGTCCTACAAATAAACAAAATAATTAAGTAACAAGACTTCAGTCTTTTGTTTTAAAAATACTTACGTCCTTGCTGCTCTATTGCCTTCACGTAATGAAAATCTTCTACGAGGTCTAGGTATTGACCGTCCAGTTAAATCAGACTGTGTGGTGTTCACAAGTTCTCCTATATGTAAAAATAAATAACATAAAGTACTGTCCTACTGAACCAGTTAAGTGACAAAAACTTACGCTGGTGAATATTGCAGAGGTAGATAACATGAGGCATGTCGTTCACTAGACACATTCCGAGGGAACCAGATGTGTTTAGCGGACGACATCGTTTTATGTTGACAGTTTGCACCCAGTCCCCTGACGCAGTGTTAAACACATCAACGTGGGTCTCACTGTACACTAGGAGATAGCCATCATGACAGCCTAAAGAAAACAAATACATACACAGTTTTTAGATCAATTAAAGAGATTTTTGTGAAAAACTGATAAAAACATTTCATTATTGAAATAGTTTTCTCACCAACTAATTCTGTCTTCATTATCAAAAAATAATACACATTATAAAATATTTTGAGATGAATTGGATTTTTTTTTTTTAAATTTGCTTTTTTCTGTGCCAATAAGTCCCCCCCCCCCCCTGCCCTTGCCCTGAATGGATGAATTTGAAATGTAATACATTGTTATACTTACTGACTGCGAGGGGTATTGCCGGGTACATGATCTCTCGCTCCCTTGATTTCCGTCCCTGAGCGTCAACGTAGACTGCTAGGGTGTGGAAGACGAGCAGGTACTCTCGTGTTGTCAGCTCTACGGCCAGCATGGCGTCAACAGCACTGTAGGCTAGGAAACTCAGCATCTGGTTGTCAGGGTGCACCAGCGCTGCAGGACATACAAATTTGTCAGACACGACCTCTTACAAGCCAAGATGTAAACTTTATGGAATGTAGATGCTCAGAGCATCGGTGCTTATTTCTCATCACCAATTAGAATGAGTGAGGGTGTTTTTTTTTTAAGTAGCCAATAAGAAGCTCCTTGGAAATGATTGAATTAAAAAAGACATTAGTAACAACTAAAACAAACTTACACATGGGGTGTTGGTCGCCGAGAATACTGTAGATTGTAAATCCAGATTGATATCCAACACAGAGTCGACCATCACTAAATATATTTAATGTTTGAGCCTGAGTTGGTAATAGCACCTCTCGTAATCTCTTATGTCTTGCTTTGGTACGTGTTATTTCATATATGATTACTTGGGACGTATTCTGAAAGGAAGAAATTATCATTTATAATTTAGTTAAATTAAAAAATATTACAGATCCAATAAATATAATATAAATATGTAATTTTTTAGCTGCAAGAATAATTCTTTCTAAAAATACAATACAAAAAATATTGCCACTGTTGACAGGTATGTGGAGCTGGCACTGTTCAGGGAACCATTAACTATATAGTACATGCATATTATGTCTTCTTATCTGGTTTTGAAACGTGGAGAAAAATAATTTCATAACTGCAGACACGGTCAAGGTACAAAGAGACACAAATGCTGACCTGCTTCTTGATGGCCACACACAGACAGAAGGAAGTCTGAGCACCTGGTGCAAGTCTGCGCATTGGTCCCGTGGTGAAGGTGACACAGCCCTTGGTCTCCGCCACCTTCGTCCACTCCACGTCAGAGCCGTCTAGAGCACGTACGGGTACGAGGCGCACAGTACGTTGCTTGCCCGCTAGCGCCACCAACAGCTGTTCCTCGGCAATATATTCCAGCTGGAAGATCTTCTTGCCCTCGCCCACGCGAGCCATCTCTGCACAAACAAAATGTTCATTTTTGGATGCAATGGGGTACTGACCAAAAAAAAAAGTTTCAAGTTTTTGTCAATATTTCAAAAGGCACGAGAATTTCATGAAGAACAAGCCCTATTACAGCATTCTACGACAATTTCCTGATTTTATATGAATTTTTAAAACCTCTCAAAAATGACGTCATGGCATTGAATCTTAAATGGGAAAATAGATCAGTTAACATTGCCAAATCCCATACTTAATATTGAAATGTAACCAAAACCCCATTTGCAAGGTTTTTAGGTGCTAGAATCACGATAATGAAGGTTTCAAATTCCTACCTCAATAACTTTTCATTTTGGCAATGTTAACTGATGCATTTTCTCATTTAAGATTCAATGCTATGACGTCATCAAAAAAAGTTTTAAAAATTCATATAAAATCAGCAAATTGTCTTACAGTGCTCTAATAGGGCTGGTTCTTCATAGAATTCACAGTACTTTTAACTAGTATTGCTAACTCAAATACCGGTCAGTACCCCATTCACTGAAGTAGACAACATTAGTCATTTTTTTGTCTTAAATTTTGCCTCTACAATTCAAATATTGAGGCCCTAATTTTAAACACTTATTAAAAATTGTTCGAACTTTTTTAATATTAATTAATTAATTGCATATTTAGGTAATACACATACAGTATATTATTGTTCATCCATACCTCCTAACCTTTTAAACAGTTTCCCACTTTAATGCCAAGTACTTTATAGCGGTTTTATTTTCTATCAAATTCTGCAGTGAATTTATAATATTTTAATAAACATTTGACTCACCACTTCTATCCAAATCCAAGCAGTAAAGCCCCTCTTCTGTTCCGATGACTAGTCTGTCAGGGTCTATGATTGCTCCCGACATCGCGTTCTTGATGAATGCTAGAGTGTTGTCGAGCAGGTCCTTGGCTCGGAAGATCTGCTGGCAGAGAGACGAGATGCCTAAGTCAAGCCCTGAGGGTGAAGGATGGGTTCGAGGGGAGGGGCAACTCACGGTTCTGTTGGGAAGGTTGTTTCTCTTGAGGATGCGATGAAGCTCACTGAGAGCCACCACCCATTTGGTTTTCTCGCTCTCCGTGTCCGCCAGCATCAGGGTGTGATTCTTCATGCCCGTGGGGTCCATCAGAGACGTTGTTATCTGTGTACACAGTCGATTGATACAATTAGATATAACGTAAATGCTTATGGAATCAAGAAAGACATTAGAGGGTTACAAAATTAATCTTTGTACAGAAAATAGAGTTGCAAATCTTAAAACAAGAACATCCATCATTAAATTCGTAAAAAAAAAGGGTTGTTTCAGCATTAAAGCTAAATTTTTAGAGGAGTATATATTTTTTATACAAAATCAATCAGAAGAAAGTGGGCAATAGATGTTTTCAAATTGTTAGCTTCAGTAATCACTGCAAAAACATACTGTAATCTTTTTGTAGCTCATAAAGCAAATTATTGCTACTCGAAGTCTCAATTTGACGAGAATTATATTTAGATTAACACACTGGCCAAGAGACAAGAGGCTCCTTACCCGGAAGATGCAGGGGATGTCCTTCTTTGTGGCGTGTATGACGTCTGAGTCTCGCACAGAGCTCACTGCAAAGTCCTCGTCCCGCATGTCCAGCAGCAGAGAGACGTGAACGCTCGGCAGTGCATTTCGGTCTGGAGAAATGTCGTACAGGAACAACTTGAAGTCACACACCACCACGAACTGTCGTATCCATCCTTTCTTTACTCCACCGGGCTTGGGAACTTTCACGTACCCCTCATAGGCCGTGCCTATACCTCGAGTTGGGTCTATGCCCAGGGGTCGTTTGGCTGCAACAATAAAATAGGCTTGTTAGAAGGCACAGAGACTAATTATTAATAAGTTACTGAAAGGTAAGTTTCTTTTTAAAATGCTTTATAGCATTGAATTACTCTTATAATTCTGTTCAAAATTTTAAACTGGAATATAAGAATACAGCACTTATTTTTTTTCTAAAGCAGGCTATTTCATCAAAAAGTTCCCTGCAAAACAATATAAAAAAATCTTGATACTTTAATATTTATTTTTCATTAAAAAATTAAGTAATGGGAGCATATTTTTCTGGTAAAAACAAACAATACAGTACAGACTGAACGAAGGAACTAAAATAACTACGGTATCTACAGTAGTAGCCCCTACTTTCTCCTATGTCTTCCACAAGTAATTATAAGAGGGGAAAATGAGGTAAAGCTTGTATGACAAGGGTTAAACCTCTTGGTATTTTTGCAACTAAAAAAAAAAACAAAAATTACACAGTTAACTACTTACTTTGATCTGGTGGTACTGGGCAGATTGCTGGCACCTTCTCGCAACATCCGATGTGACAGGCAAATCCACACACCTCGCAGACTACACCCTGTCTTGTGAGTCCGACCATCAGGGAGGTACAGTGGCTGCACTTGGTGGGTGACGAGAAGGTCCTCACTAGAAACTGGTGGGACTTGGGTTTGAAGACGCCACCTCCTCCGTGACTGTGGTCGCTGTGTGGCGTGCCGGGGATGGGAGGCGCCTGTCGCATTGACGCTGTGCTTCCCATCGGCAGCTGCGGGGGAAGTTTGTGGTCCATGGGGGAGCCAGGGTCCTGGACACGACGAGGATGGTGCTGTGACAACGTGCCTTGTGTTCACTCAAATTACATTCATACGTGCTCTCGTACGACATGCAGTTATCACACGGATATTGACACAAATAATAAAACAACAAGAGAATACACTATTTTTTTTCTCACCACAAACATTAAATTGTTTAAAAAATATTGCAAAGTCTTAAATTTTACATATATATTGCTAGCTGCATATGTATGATTGAATTGCAGGGTCTCAACTACACTCTATCAAATCTTAAATTTTCACTGAAACTGTTTTATCAGCTGATTAATTGTGTATCTACAATGAAACTTATGGGAAATTGAAAACACATTGGAATGCAAGTGTTATCTAGGAGGAACCTAAGTTTCATTAGACTATAGTTGTGTAAGATGGTAAAAATAAAGCTGTTTTAGGAGGGCATATAAAACATTAATGGTGTGAGATTATTAATAAAAAGTTGGTAAAAACAATGTAGCAATGTCAATGCTCCGTGTCTATAAAGTGCATTAAAATAAATAAATAAATAAATAAATAAATAAATAAATAAATAAAACTTAAAAAATACTATATATTTTCCTGAAAATTTTAATGCAGTTTCATATATGAATGAGGAGTATCGGGTATTGTTCATGCTTTAGTTTAGATGTAAAAATTACAAGAATATACAAATCATGCATCTGGAAACAAAAGATAACGTCAATAATTCTTATTTAAAGTAAAAAAAAAAAAAAAATTAATGATGGTAATTTAAACATAAAAGGGTAACATTATTGTATGCCTCAAAGCATTTTGTTACTAAAGAAACTATACACAAGTCTTTAGCTGTAACATGATTGGGTATGAATTACATGACTTATTTTAAAACTGTAAGAGTAAAGATAAAGAAAAAAGTGTGGATCGCAGAGTTTGTTGAATACTCACTGCACTAAGTTCTGATAGGTTTGATTTACTACTGGTTATTGAGGGAGCACGATTATCTTCAATGTCTCCTTCTTCACTCTCTACTGAGCCTCCGTGACGCATGGGCGATTCTTTCAGGAAATGATCAAGGTACGAAATTTGAGATGGTGGCCGGTCCAAAACTGTAGCAAAAAAATAAAAACATAAAAATTATTTCTTAACTCTCATGATTAGACAAGTAACAACCATTAGAACCCACATAACATAAAGAAGCTGAACTCTTTGCAACAAAATACATTACGCAGAATATATTGATTTTAAGAATAAAAATTGAATAGAAGAACAAATATTAAATTACATCAAACACTATAATTTTCTCAATCAACTATGCAAGAATAACATTAAATTTATAGCAATTAGTTGATTGAAATATAATCAGATGCAATCTAAGATTGGTTGGACAGTAGGTTTTTACCAAAATGAAGTACTTATTTCAATAACGTTGTCACAATGTCGAGCAAGGTCGCTGACAAAGAGCACCTCAGTGTTTGACGTTCAGGCGAGTGTGCTTCACAAATTATGCTTATTTGTGAGCTAATTGATTCTAAGTACTTTTTTCCCAGCAGAGGCATAATCAAGGGAGTGTGGGCGGATTTGGGGTCCCCTCCCCTTAAGGCACCCAGCATAGGGCAAAATATATGGAAAGTGGGTGGGTTAATTTTCTTTCAAACAATTGAGCATCGACCTCATTTATTTTTATTGCAGAAATGGATAGAGGGTGCACAGTTATGTTACCCTGACTTTTTTCAGATATTTTACAGCCCTTGAAGTATTTTAAAAAAATTATTGAAATTCCTTTTTGTGACGTCATGCGGCAGCAAGTCCTATCCTTTTCTTAAGGAGAGGCTCCTCGTGACATCACAAAAAAGACTTTCAATAATTTTTTAAAAATACTTCAAGGGTTGTAAAAAATCTGAAAAAAATCAGAGTAGCATAACTTTGCACCCTCTATTTATTTCTGTAGTAAAAAAAAAATTGAGGTTGATGCTCCATTGACTAATAGTACCCCCCCCCCCCCCTCCCCTCACTTCCTTTCTCCCCTGAAGATTTTCTGCTACTCCAGGTTGAAATGTTTTTTAAAAAAATAGATCAGTCGTTACCAAGCTTCTCCTCATAGGGAGGATAAGCATTATTGATGTATCCTAGAAATTCATACATTCATTGTACTATGTATGAGTATAGTAAGAAAAGTTATAATATGGATGTACTTCATTTTTCATAAAAACCTAGGCATATGAAAAAAATTCAGCTTTGTTAATACAATTAGTAACAAAATATTCCAGACAAAAAAAAAATTGGTAGTAGCCAAGCGAACTAAAAAAACAAAAAGATCAGTACAAAATTTCATAACAAACAAATTAAAACATTACATGGGAAATTGGACAAGAATTTGATTTCGGCGTACAGTGACAGGGGAAGGATTATTTAATATTCATAACTGGGGATAAAAATAGCTGGATAAAAAAATGACAAATACTTTTAAATAAATAAAGCTTAGAAACATTAGGTAAACAAAAAGTCCCATCACAAAATACAAAACATTTTTTTTTTTAAACAATTTAAAAAAAAGACATTTCCAATAAAAATCTTCCTACAGGTGTGCTGAAAAAAGTCAGGGTGCTCTGCAAAAATTATCATTTCATTATGGAGAACAAAAAAATTCTAGCGATAAAAAGGTTGTTTACTTGGAAACAAAAACGATTGATTTAAAAATTACAATCTCACCTTCTAATAATGATAACATATAGTTGCGAACTCCGTGAGATACTAAGACCCAAAAATAAAAAATAATTAGGAAAGTCTAAGTTAGTCTTCTAAGATAGCAATTGCTTGTTAAGGAAAATAGGAACAGTTCATTGTTTAGATACTTCATACAAATAGGCAAAGAAAGGGAGAAAAAAACAAAGACATTAGTAGTAACTTAGATTAATTTTACACATTTTAGTAAGGCACATTTATTTAAATAATTAGGCACAAAAACTTAATTCAAATCAGATATTTAAAATTCAGTCATAGCAATTATTCATGTTAAAAATTTCTCAGGAGCAGATCCAGAAAGAGACTTGATGTGAACCAATAAAGTCAATGTTAAATATAAAGTTGAAACAAGTGACATTTGTATCTTTGTAAGGTCCAAAATTTTGGAAATTTTTGGAAGGTTGGCATTATCCTAGTCTTCTTTCTGAATCCACACAGTTGTTACAGTAACACAATGTTAGATATAAATTGTTACAATAAACAATTAGCATGAAAATTACTACTTCACTACACAAGCAAACATTACTAATATCATTACTGTTACAAATTTTAGGTAGTGCAAAGCAATGATTTCAATTCATAAAAATTTACAAATTCAAATCTGCTTACTTACAAAACTTGAGATTAAAATATTAGCATTTCTATGCAACACATACAAAAAAGATTTTTTTTTTTTTTTTTTTTTTTTTTAAAGTTTACAGCATACAACATTCCTAGCTGCCACAAGGGTCTATGCTGCTTAAATCTGAAGAAAAAAATAAACATGGGGCAAGGAGGAAATTTCATGATTTATCACGAGACGATAAATAAAATTTTATGGCACACCCATTGCAATTTTTCCAAAGAGTTAATTTAAATCCATTCCAAAAAGTCACTATAGCCAAAGCCAAACACACAATAAACATTGCAATTAATTAATACTACTTTAAAACACGTAAAAAAAAAAAATGCTATTTTACATAGTTATTATTAGCTTATTAAATATGAGCCACAAACAATTAATTAAAAAAATTATAAAGATAGGATATTATTAATAATAAAAGGAAAATTGATCAACAATAACAAATGCTAGCATATATATATATTTTTTTGTTGCTTGCAAATGATAGAGTAGTACTTTACCCGAGGATGTATGTGGGCCTCGTTTATGGCTCCGGTAAGCTGGGGTGTCAGAAATACATGTTCATGAGGAGCAGCAGTAACCCCCAGAGGCAGCTTGTTACACCAATAAATATGGGCATTTTGTCTAGGGAGCAAGAGCAGAGCATGTCATCTCCGAACGGCAGCCCATTCAAAATGCTCTTATATAAAGAAGAAAGTGAAAGGAAACAAAGAGGGGTATTCTATTATGCATGCTGCTATGAAAAAAGGATTTTTTTTTTTTAAAGGAAAGATTTTTCAGAAGACACTCTTTATAAAGAGAGTATAATTATAACTAAATACTTTGCAATATAACATAATTTTATTATATATATTAACTATCTACAATTTCATTTTTACTTTGGGTCTATAATTATTATAAAAATTATTACAATATTAATTAATGATTAACAATTATTCAAAGAAATTATAAAATATTATTATATATTGATAAAAAACAAAATAATTTAAAGTATAAAATATTTTATAATGTTTTTGAATAATGGTGTATCCAAACATTTTAATTTTTTTAATTTCACAATTATTTTATTATTATTACAACAGAAAAAAAAATAACAATGTAGAAGTCTAAAAATATTAGCTCTTTTTGTATGATATTTTATGGTATAATGATTTATCACTTACAATAATCAGTGAAATAACCATAACAACGATTTAATAAAAGTCAATGTAAAGAAATAAAGTTTGTGCAGTTTTCTTGTAGAAAATATAAATTATGCTTCATTTTTTTTTTTTTCATAATGAATACTGAGCAGTAATGTATATGTGTAACATTGTCATAATTTCACATGAAATAATTACACTAACAAGAAATATATTTACAAACAGTAAAAAATCACAAACTTTTAGCTCGTAGGTTTTCTATTTACTTAACATGCTAACTTTGTATTACTTTCTTATTTACATTAAATAAATAAAAGTTTTCAGTCTCAAATTTACTTTGTTTCAGAACATAACTTCAACAATTTCTATTTTAAGACTGTTAATGTGCTGTTGTTTGAAAAGTTATCATGGCTTAGTAAAATAAAAATATAAATTAAATAAATAAAATGATATTCTAAAGGTTTATAATGCAACAAAAGGAATTAGCAAAAGGAATTTTAGTGTTTTTTTAGTATATCACAAAAATACTTTGAAAATCAATAACTGAACATAATACAACTGGGATCACAATATCAAAAATCTTTAACACATAAAAAATCACCGTCCTTCAAGGCACTGAAAAGTTTACTTGGCCCGCAAATAATAATAATAAAAAAAAACTTACCAATATAATTATGTAATTTAATTAAAAATGAAAAGGAAAAGGCAATAAAATGTGAATATGAAATTATTTTAAAACTTCAAAAATCAAAACAAAATTCAATACTTTACTATAATAAATATCACAACAATCCGTTATATTATATAATATTATTAAGGATTATTGTTGTAAATATGAGAACACTTTGGGATTTCGTAAATATTATTGAAAAAAGTAATTTGGTGTGAAATCTTACGCTTTGATCATAAATAAAAACATGTATGATTATCTTAAAGCGACAACACTGCATCCTTACAGAGTTGATTATTGTAACACTTTATTATTCCAAACAGTTACCAAATTGTAATTTGGAAAGAACCATATGATTAATTTCAGGGCATGATTCTATGGCTGCACTAATGCTTATCATCAAAAATCTGTAACGCTAAGCACTACAATGAAAACACAAAAATCTAAAAAGTTTTGACTACATGGTTTGGAGAATTTCTTGACTGTTAAAACGATAATTAAATTACTACAGCAAATTTAATTAATAATAAGTGTGTATGAACCACTGAAATTTTAAAATAAGCTTGTAGCTTAACAAACTCAAATTAATACAGGCTGTATTAAAAAAAAAAAACAACATAAATTCATTTTGGTCAATTACTACTTTTTCTTAAAATTGGAACCATAAAATATTCTCTCTTCTACCTTTATTGATGTCAAATCTTTAAAGATTTATAATATGGTAGAATTCTTTGGCTAAGCTATAATAAAACCAGCCACAAATGCGACTAGAATGGTCTACAGACTACTAACATATAGAAGGTAAGTTTGGCTAGTTAGGAGATTCAAATATTATAATGTATAAATATGGGACTCTAATAAATATCTACTGTATTTAGCAAAAAATAGCTACCGATAGTTAATATGTTACTTGTACATTTTGAGAGCAATCTTATTTTCTAAATTAGGACCATGCTGAGGTCATAACAAAAGCAAAACTTTAAAAAAAATCACAGGCTCATTTTCTTTAATTAGATAATTATTTCCCTTAATTGTGATTTCATAATAGAGAAATGGGGAAAACAGAAATGATGACACAATGATGTAAATAATACCTTATGCCTTCATAAAGATATGTCAAAGTAACTGATATTTACAGTTACAATTTCAACCTCTCAGCAATAAGAAAAACAAACAAAAACAATAGTACCGAAGTACAAAAAAATACATACAATAATTACAAGAAGAAGGTCTATAAAATCTTTCACTTCTTTAAAGAGCTACTTGGTTTTTCTTGCTTTGATGTATCACAGGAGTGTTTCTTGTCGTGATTGTCGGTGTGTCACTGGCTGTCTCTGTAGTTGGGTAGATACCACCATGATCCTGGCCACAGGTCGCACGATGCCTCCCGAGGTGAGTGACGTGGGGATCTCCTGGAGGGACGAGGGGGTGGCAGGGGCAAGGGAGAAAGGAGGGGATGATGGTACTTACATCCTTCTCCAGACTCGAGTCGCTGCTGCAGCTCCTTCATCTGAGTCTCCTTCCGTTTGAGGTCGTGTGCAAAGCTGTCAAGTCTCAGTCGTGTCTCACGCAGCTCCCTGCCAAGTCAAGTAAGTTAGTCACACGAATAAATAACAGAATCTATCAAAGCTTATACGAGACATTCCAGTTTAAGACAAGTTTCTGGCAACAAACATGGCAGCTTGCAAATCACTCTTCATGGCCTAAGCGATCCAGTTAACTTAAATGGTCTATGTAGTATGTACTTTTGCCATCATAAAGAGAAATGCTGCATTAAAAAAAAAAAAAAAAATTCACCATAAGACTCAACATATCTTTGATACTGTAGTTCATGTTCCAAAAAGAATAAGAGCGAGAGTATAAATGCTTTTAGATTAGTTAGACATCACAAAAACAAATCAAACTATAGCCTTGAACATAAATAATTAAATAAAAGAGGAAATATGTACAGGGGTAAAAATAAGTTGTACTGCATCTGTATAGTTTTAAGTTGACTTGACTGATGTCAGTGCTGTCAGAAGCTGTAAAAATAAGACTACAGTGTAAATGTATAAACACATGTTTAAAGAAAGTGTGGAAGAGAGGAAATACGTAGTAAAGTAAATGAAATTTTCTTTTTATTAAAAAGGTCTACCTATGAGAGTGAAAATACGAGCTTTTCGTTTCGGCGTAAGACTTCTAATACGGCTCTCTGATTGGCTGTGACGTCACAGCGCATATCCCCTCCACTTTCATACCAAGCTCTGCCAGGGTTAAAAGTTGGGACTTTGGAGTTGCGACTTGGGTTTAGGCGCAAAACAAAAAGCTCGTATTTTATGCATAAAGGATAGTAGCAACAATTTAATTATTATTTCTTTAATTTCATTTGTAGGTAGAGATGATATAATAAGACTTAATTGTTTTGAATCCTAACTCTGTATTTGTATTATGTGAATTTGAATAAAACCTATTCTGAATCTGAATCTAATTTCATTTGTAAAAGCAATGTGGATTATTAACTATGTTTACTTAAAATATTCCATAAATATTAATAATACATTGATTGAATTTTGAGGCAACTTCATATTAAAACATTAAAACAGCACACTACTCACTTTTGTGCTGCGATGAGGTCTGATCGAGTCTTGCTCAGCTCTTCACCGATGGCCTGCTTGGCTTGGATCTCGGACTGGAGACTACTCTGGAGATTCAGTAGCTCCATCTTGTCCAATTTTTGTGAACGGCGATTCCGCCAGTTCTTGTCCTACAACATCACCACTTGGTCATTCAACCGCCCTCTCACGAAAGCAGGGGGTTAACTTACCGCAGTTGGTGCAGTGACACCAGAGTGCTTCAGGAACTCGAGTTCTTCAGTCATCTTAGTGGCCAATGCCTGAAGGTAGCTTCTGGCATCTTTCTCATCGCTCACCCTGAAACAATAAAATTAATAATGAAAAATTTGTTGCAGATTTGCTACTTTGTAATAAAAGTTTTCTCCAACTTTCAAAGACTTGTGTCTATTACTGTAGTAATTATACAAACAAGTAAATACCGCTGGAAAAAAGTAGGTGGAATTCAATACTTTAGACAAAAGCTGTATTGAAATGGTCATAGAGTAGAACAAAGCTAAGAGTAGATATGAAGTTTTGCATAGTTTAGACTAAGACTGTAAAATGAGCTGAATAAATAAAATAATAAATATGGGTACAATAAATAAACATTAAATTATAAAATTATGTAACATAAGCCATCTGTACACTATTTGTGTTTAATAAAATCAAATATTTATATTTAAGTCATAAACTGTCTTGTTTGACTTGGCATTCCAATGCCTAATAAATAACTAAATCCCTTGCTTCACAGTCATTATTGGTGTTTATTTTCTCACCACTGGATGATCTCGCTGATTTGGGCCTCCCACTGGGCGATGGCATCTTTCTTGCTCCGCAGCTCCTCGTACTCCTCTTCGACATGACGTCTCTCGCCCTGCAGCCTCCCCATCGTATCGCCCAGCTATGAACACAAAGATGTAAGACGAGGAACACCACAGCTTGGGGCTATCACTTACAGCATCCAGGTCCAGCATGAGCTTCTTGTTGTCCTCCAGCAGCATCAGTTTCTCTCGCTCGTGCATTCGTTTTATCTCTGTGATGGTCTCTTCACTGTCTGTCAGACTGTCCATGCGAGACTTCTCCAGCTTGTCCTTTAGCAACTGCACCTGAATGTCAACAAACAGAGTGGGTCAATACATGTGTCAGATTAGCTGATTATTTGGTGTAACCAAGCCCATATAAAAAGCATGAAAACAATTACTGCAGTTTTTTGTTTGAATTCAAAATCAATAAATCTGTGCATAAAAGGGAGTGAAGATGGAAATTGTATTCAAATTACAAAGCTAGAGGATATTCAAAATGAACTTAATCCTAAATTACAAAAAAATTGAGTATACACATTGTTGTACTATATAAGGTGTACTTTACAATGTTGTACTTCAATGATTTGTTGTTAATATTACTTCTTTCTCCTCTCACTTATTGATACATTTTCCCCCACCACCGCCAGGGAATTGATTTGACTCTATTTTACAGATATGTACCTCTCTCTCAAGCACGTCCCTGCGGTTCTCTGCCTCCTGCAGTTGATCTCGCAGACTGCAGCACTCCATGTTGAACCTGCTCTGTTGCTGCGTCAACCCCTCGTTGTACTGCACCTCCAGCCGCTCCAGGTCTGCCTTCAGCCTGCAACATCCCAACCCTTGAGTACCCTTGTCACTGAAACAATGGTATTTTGTAATAATCATGTAGGGGACCAAGAGTATGTTTTTTCTTTAATCCACCAATGAAAAATTTTAATTTAAAAAAATCTACATTTTACTGGCAATATATTTTACTTAAAGAGGAGTTTAAGATTTAAAATGGTAAAAATGTTCCTCTTCCTTTCTTTTTACATCTTAGAAAGCTTACTTGGCAAGGCCATAAAAAAATTAACAGCAGTGTTATTACATTTTTCTTTCCTTTCATTAGGTGATTTAAGTAATTTGGAAGTTAGCAATTGCAAAGTACAGCAGATACCTCTGATTTCATGAGATAATTGGAGGATGAACTAGCAATAAGTAAGATACGCATTTAATAACCTAATGGCCAATTTGTATACAGTAATTATAAAATTTGTCAATATAAATTTTTTGAATATTTTTGAGATAAAATGATAGATTGGAGTGATAATTAACCTCCTACACACCTATTGATCTCCTGAGAGGTCTGGATGTGTCCTGGACCGGCAATCTCTCCAGACACAACTGGACGCTGTCGCAGCTTCTCCATCTCCTCCTCCATCTGTTTGCAGTACTCCTCAGATCTCTCGCGCAGTTTCCTCTCCTTGCCAGCCTCTGCCTGTGCCTCCTCGATGCGAACCTCTAGCTCTCTCCGCAACTTCTCAGCACGTCTGATGTCGTGACGTAGAGAGTCCACTTTCTGCATCAGTAACTCTAGCTCTTCCTCCTTGTCTCGAACCTGGCGAGATAGCTTCTGCTTCTGTTGTCGCAGCTCAGACAGCCTGTGCAAATTTGGTTCACTGTCAGCCAAGCAAAAAAACAATATTAATGGGGTCTAATGTATGACAAAAGTGTTTTATCACTTCTCCATTGTATTTTTTTTTAAAGGGAAGTAATAAGGAAGAAAGAATATTTAAAAATCAGAAATAAAGAAATTAAATGTTTACTCTCGGTTGGAGCATAACATATGTAGTTTCTAGACTTCAATTATAGAAAATTATTATTTGCACACAGTAAAACATGTTGTGTGTATAATACAAGTTTTTACCTGTCTGTAACCTCAGCATATTCTGTCATGGCTAATTTACGTTGACTTAATGCATCTTTAAGTTCCTTTTCTTGTAATTTTAATTTTTCTTGAGTATCCACTTTTTCCTGAAAAATCACAATATGTTATTGATGGAATGTGCTAAGTATTTGGTTATATAATACAATATATTTAATAAGTATTTCTATTAATTAATCCTAATTAGCTCGCAAGCTATCAAAATGTTCCATTCTACTGTCTTAAAAGTTGATACTGCTGTACAGCTATTTTATCCAACTGAGTTGTTGTGGCAGCACAATTTTAAGATAGTGAGACAGAAGCTTAAGGTTATTAGCTTAATACAGTACTACTGTACTAATTATATTATTTATTTTGCAACTTAAAAGTTTTTAAGTTCCTGTTGGTAAAAACAACAACATCAAACCATCTCCTCTTTCACAACCTATCTTTACCTTGACAGCTTCTTCCTTCTCTTGCTTGAGCAGTCTCACGAGCTTCTCTAGTTCCTTGACCTTCTGAGAGCCGTCAGAGTCCCCCAGCAGGATATCCAGTTTACTTGAGGACTGGTCCTGATTCTTGATCAGCGCCTCGAGTTCTGTAACACTTCCATCGTCAGCCCATGTCCGACCTACTCTCCGAGGAGCCCCACTTACCGCTGTTTCGCTTTGTCAAAACGTTGATCTCGTCCTGCAGCTTGCGAGTGCCGTTGCCCTCCACTGGGGAGGTACGACGACCTTCCTCCACCACCGCTCCTCCAGCTGGTGAATCAACGAGACAGTAAGTACAAGATTACCATAAAGTAAACGAAAAGGTGACAGCGATAGATGGTTGTAAAATTAAATTATATAGAATCAAATTGTTGCTTCTGTAGTATCACAAGTACAAGATTTTTGATGCTTTCTCATCATTTGTATTTATGAAATACAGTATGTCCCAATTATTTTAAGAAAATAATTAATTCTCAGTTACAGAGATATCTTTAATTTTAAAATACCTTAAAAAAAAGTTAGCATAAGAAAATTATGCATTTTTTTTTCCAACAAACTGTGAAAGCAAAGATATTTTTTTTTCCAAATATGAATTTCAATTAACAATATTTTTACTAATGGCAGATCCAATTTATTATTTTTGAGAGCAGTGCTCTAAGAGAGAGGTAGTATTAATTACTTAATGTGATATGATGTTTGACTGACATACTTCCTCCCAATCCCCTTTACTAGACAGTGCTACAGACCTTGCAGTTTCTTGAGCAGCTGTGCATTCTCCTCTTCCAGCTGTTTGATCCGCCTCTCCAGGGCGGGTTGAGGGTTTGAGGAGGAAGAGGTCAAAGCTCCCTTTGTCAGGTCAGAGGGTACCGAACTCAGGTCACAGAACGGACTGCCCTGAGTGAAGGTGAAGCCTACGAAGGGAAGGTGAAGGGCAGTAAATGCAGCATTTGCAGTCGGGGGTACGGCATCAGAGATTCTAATGTCCGTGTCATCAACGTCAAAGTTAGAGGTGTCTGTTGGACTAGAAACCTCTGGGATATAAGGTGCATTACTCTCTCGTAAGCCATCCCAATCTAATCCCGCAAACCACGGATGATTCTGTAACACAATAATCACATAATTTTAACAATATCCTAAATATTGTATAATACATGTATATATAAATATATATTTAGTAACGTACCTGAAAATCTTCTATTCCTTTTTGACCAAGACGAAAGTCAGAACTACATATTAATTTTTTCATAAGATCTTTTGCATTTTCTGATATTTCACAGCCAGAATCTGATGGGAAGTCAAAACAATTCTGTGGAAAGAAAAAAAATAATCATAGTAAAAAAAAAAAAAAAAAAAAAAAAAAGGAGTTTGTTACATTTAATTTAGTACTTACTTTATGGTTCATTATTTTGCCATAAGTCTCCACAAGAGATTCTGCGTAAAACGGAGTTTCTCCATACAACATTTCATACATGCAGACTCCAAGGGACCACCAATCGCACTCTGGACCATATCGACCTTGGCCATCTTCCATAGCCTGAATGAGAAACATAACAAGGTTATTAAAACTGATATGCTATTTATTATGATCTAGTAAAACAATGACTTTGAAAACATATTTATTGACACACATATTTGCATAATTAATGTTTATTTCTTGGTAATTTATTAAATTAAAATTAGCCAATGTGTACAGCTATTGCCTTAGAAAATTTTCCTTCTTGAACAGATTGTTGTAGTTTTGTTTGAACAATATATTAAAGTTACAGCTATCAATTGGCGAGGGAACTTTTCTGGGGCAACACCTTTTTTACTACATGACATATCGGAATTGAAAAAGCTTAATGTTGAACTACTTTATCTTTTATACAAAAGGTTAACTCACCCTAAGAATTTCTGGTGAGATGTAGTCTGGAGTTCCAACTGCTACATTGCTTTGAACGGTTCCGTCCTCAAACAGTTTGAGGCAGGAGCCGAAGTCTGCGAGACGAATGTGTCCGTTGGCGTCTAGTAACACATTGTCTGGCTTGATGTCACGATGTACGTAGCGAAGGGCATGGATGGAGCTGATGGCAAGCACCATCTCGGCAATGTAGAAGCGAGCCATGTCCTCTGGTAGTCTGTCCTCGAACTTGCTGAGTAGTGTTAGTAGGTCGCCTCCACAGTAGTAGTCCATTACCAGGTACTGCAGACAATCATAAGTAATTCTAACTTGATGTAATGTACATTCTGTTAAAGCAAAGCTCAGGTCCCATTTATTTACTCTTTACTTGCTACCAATTGGTATGACATATTTACTTCTTTTACAACCATTTTACTACTGTACTTTTAAAATGAAACAAAGGCAAATTTATAAGCATTGCCCCCCCCCCCCTTTCTACCCCCTATTTACTCTTCGTACTAGATTCAAAGCATGATTCATTAATAAAATTATTTCTTGAATTTCTTTCTTTTTGCACTGATATAAAACCTATGTACTAACTAGGTACCGAGGAGGGTTTTAAGAGTGTCTTGTACATTTTATTGTCAAAGAATTGAAATTAAGGCATTGAATTTGAGGAGTGAAGGTCAGTTAATGCTGTTTCTCTCATCACTCTTAACTTGATGCCAAATGTCTTTTATGACTCACCCATAAGGCCTGTGCATAGACACTTTTAACACCCACTGGTACATAGACTGTACAGAGTACTGTATGATGAGTAACACGTACCAAGTTGTTGTCATCTTGAAATGCATAATGAAGATTGGTTATCCAGCGTCTATCTCCAAACACAAGAACATCTCTCTCCTCCTGTTCAGGAATGAAAAACAAAACAAATCAGAACATATCTAGATGTGTTCTTATAAGAAAACTGATTCATAGTACTTTCACAATATTATTTTAGCAAAATTAATTTTGGTTATAAGTACATACAGGTAAAATTGTTCCTAATTTATATACTACATAATTCAATATACGCACAAAATATTGAAATAATATTGTTGTTACAGTACATTCTAATTGAAATATTCTAATTGAAATTAAAAACTTGCCTGAAAACATGCAGTTTCCGCTCTCTTGAGCATCTCCCATTTGTTCAAAATCTTCATGGCATACACCTTCTCCGTGTTTTTCATCTTCACCACACACACCTCCCCAAAGGCTCCCCTTCCAATAACCTTGAGAATCTCAAAGTCATCTCGAGTAAGGCGTAGGGTTTTTACATAAGTGGCCACAGGGCGGACTAAAAATAAGAAATAAGATAACATTATATTAGATTATTTTAAAACAGTAAAAATTGCAAAATTATGATTCAAATGTGAAATCAATGCACAACCTCCCAAACTAAATGTAAGAGTCCTACAATGGTCTAACAGCCAGTTAACATCGTGGTATACAGCAGCTTGTTTTCCAGTATGTGCTTGGAGAAATTATATGACTACTGTACTGAGAAAGTCTCTCTGATTTAGCCATCTTCTAGCAGGAAACAGGAAGCTGTGAATCGTTAGATCTATAATTCAAATTTGTTGATATAATGAAGAAAGTTGTCCCCCCCCCCCATTTTGTGCCTCATGGGACACATTTATGATTAAATACATCACCTCAATATGCTGTTACTACATTTTTTTTTCCAACTAGTAAGAAAAATATAGTACAGTATTGCATACTACACTACAGAATGCTGTTTATATTATGTGCTTAAATATGAGCAATATGATCAGCCTACTTTACTCAGTATGGGTGCAAATAGGCTGACATGTAGGGGGATTGGCATACAATTCAACATGCAGGCAAAAGTTATAATATAGAAAAAATTAATTAAAACAGGTTATGTACTCACCAAATTCGATGAACTCCGTAACAGTTTTTTCCCGCCGTAAAGATGAGTTGCAACACTCAGCATAAAGGACGAGTAAAACATCCAGCAATGTTTCCACAGAAAGACACTTTCCTTGGCCTTGTATTGGGCCTCCCAGAAATACAGATTCCAGTTCTCTAAGCCGGGCTTCTGCTGTCCGAACAGCATCTTCCTCACTTGCCATACTGCTACTTTATCTAATTATAAACATTTCCTTATTAGTGCTGTGCATACAGTATCAAAATATAGTTACAGTATGTCTATATTATGAAGCAATAATGTGAACAGTAACTTGATCCAAGTATTTTAATTCATTATTTTTTTTTTTTTTTTTTTAGACTGCAGTATCGTTATTTGTAATAAAATGATGAACTACTGTAATATATTCTAGTTATAAACAAATCATTATTCATCATACCATGTACGTAGAGTCCTGTCAGCTGCTAGTACAAAGGTACTACAGTACAGTACCTGTAGTTTTTGCTACTAACAGAGAACTATGGTAACCACAATTGGTGCGATTCTCAAAGAAGTTACTCAGCAAGATAACCAGCTTTCTCAATATCTGTACAGTATATAGTGCCACTAAATTAGTCTAACACTAATCAAATTAATGAAAAACCTGGGTTTCTTCTTTTGTGAAATGAGCCCAATATTTTTATTTGCATACCGGTCTGACTTTACTACTTGGATTGATATTAAAGCTGATTGGCAGAAGCGGAGATCTCCGACCAATCAGAAAATTCGTTTTATTTTCTAATTTTGATTTTATTAAGAAATTCTTAGTCAGAGCCAATCAGAAAATTCGAAAGTTCCATTCTGGAAAGACTCTGACAATCGTGTACAGACAGGTCTGCGTTGATACTGCTGTGAGGGACAGATAATGAATGAAATACCGTACTGTATTATTAAAATATTGTTTACAAACAACCTTAAAATACTTGCAGCTTGTAAAAGATTTTCACTAGTTCCCCAATTACCAGATACTTCAAGATGCACAGAAAAATATTTGAAGAAAAACCAACACAAGAGAGAATCAGAATGCATTTTCTTTTAATTTATGATTCACTACACATTGATAAGGTACTGTATGTACACTGCTGGGGGGAGAAAGGCCAAGGCTCTAGTACCAGAAGTTTTAAACATAAAAGCAATTTCTTTCATCACCTTGTTATGTGCTAAAAACATTGGGGGGCATTCACAAAGCACTTTAACTCCCACTTTAGCCTCTATTTTTATCCCTGGTGCTAAACTATGAGCTTAAGATGGTTAGCCCCTGGTTTAGTACCAGGGATAAAAATTGAGGGTAGAGTGGGGGTTAAAGTGCTTTGTGAATGCCCCCAATTATAGATATATATTATATTATATATATATATATATATATATATATATTATATATTATATTATAGATATACAGGGTGTCCACAGAAATTGTCCCGAATTGGCAGTCAAATTAAAGTATGAAGCAGGATGGTAACATGAACATGTTATACATCAAATTAAAGCTCAACAATCAACATTTTCAAAATTGTGAGCAAAAAAGCATTGTGTGGACTTGTTTTCTTTTGAAACAAAAAAGGAACAAAAATGGCCGTTTCTGAGCTCAAAACTCTGAAGAATCAGCTGTCATCTCAAAGAGATTGTCCTATTTAATTATTCGCTTGAATAAAAATTTACCCACACAATTTACCACAAGGCTTCTCCGCATGAGCACCAACCGCTGGTAAACCCGGCACACGCCCGGACAGGCCTCCAGTTCTCGCCACACGTTGCCAGAATTGCCGGCGTGATTAATCTGATTGTTGTGGTGATGAGAACTGGAGGCCCGTCTGGACGTGTGCTGGGGGGTATGAACGATGCTCATGTGGAGAGGCCTTGTGGTAAATTGTGTGGGTAAAATTTTATTCAAGTGAATAATTAAATTAGGACAATTTCTTGGAGATGACAGCTGATTCTACGGAGTTTGGAGCTCAGAAACGGCCATTTTTGTTCCTTTTTCGTTTCAAAAGAACACAAGTCCACGCAATGCTTTTTTGCTTACAATTTTGAAAATGTTGATTGTTGAGCTTTAATTTGATGTATAACATGTTCGTGTTACCATCGTGCTTCATACTTTAATTTGCCTGTCAGTTCGGGACAATTTCTGTGGACACCTTGTACATTATTTCATGTTTCTATAATGATGTATTTTTTGCTTAAAAAAATTGCTGCGGTTTTTAAATCTCATTTGACCAGTATTGGTATGATACTAGTGCCTTGGCCTTTTCTCCTTCCGGCAGTGTACTTATAATTGTTCCATACTTCATCTTGCTAGGCGCATCATACATACTGCAATTGTCAATTAATTTAGTAACTGGTGTTATGAAGACAACGTGGATTTAATAATAATAATAATGGATTTGACACTGCATGAGGCTAATGCCTAATACGTAGTATATTGTTGAGATACCAAGATAAATTCTGGACCAATATTAACAACTAGAAGATGTTGGAAACTTTGATACACTGTATTGGAAAATAAATTATTTAACCAATATTTTAGACAACCACTCTAATATTTTGAGACTGAGTAAATGTTTAACTTACCACAATCAGTGAGGTTTCCACACATCACTTGCTGGCATCATAGTAGCAGACCGTAGTCAGATATAAGTATTCTTTGACCATGATGTTGTGATTTTGTTTGCTAAATAGTTGATCAGTTGGTGAGAGCCTACGGGAATAATAAACAATTTATAATTCTCAAGCTGAATAATGTAATGATCATGATGTGATTGTAGGTATCATAAGCATACTGTATAAAATGATATATGATAGAAAGTAGCCTAGCTTAGATGCACACTCTGAACACAACCTATGTTGCAGCTTTTATGCAACTATTGCATATTATTTTAAGCATAATTACAGTATGATACATACGAGTATGCATATGATATGATATTCATACTGTATGCTATATGGACAAAGTATAAAGTTTGGGATTGTAAAAATAGAAATTAAATTTACTAAAATTAGTTTAAGTTTGGTCGTCCTATTAATAGTAAACATAAATAACGTATTCTGCAGCAGCTGTATATAGATCAATACTAAAATTACCAAATTACTGTATTTTAAGTTAATGGTTTTATTTGTATGCATACAGTACATTGATACATACCATTAACTTCTTTACAGTGGCACACATTTTCGTTGCACATATTCCGACATTAATATTGTATATTAAAAGAACCTCTTCAATATAAAAACTAATTTACAAGAAGGAAATGTCAAATCTTCATTTCATGATGTTAAATTATGCTTATACTTAAATCTATGCGACGTCACCCGAGATCGAATTTATTGAAACTAATTTTAAAAATAGGCGATTAGAAAAAAAGTAGGAGTGATTCTTATTTAGATGCTTACAAGCTAAATAAAAAAAATATAAAATATTTGTTATTGCATGAGAGTGAATGAATTAATTAAGAAATTAATTAAATGCCCTCCATAAAAATACGTCTGCTCGGTCTGCTGCTGTGTAGGTTACAAAAACAAGCACGCAAAAAGACAAGTTGTTACTCACTGGGATTATTTGCACTGCGATAATAGATGTGGTGGCTAATTTGTCAATTTGTTGTGATTACAGTAACCTAACCTTGATAATATCACCAAAACCACAGCTTTTAAATCTCCATCTCACAAGCAGTTCATACAACTCTTCAGCGACCCCCACACCAAAATATGGCTGCCACACCTAGCCGACAATGGAATCCCAAGAGTGGGAGAAGTTGTTGGAGGAGGTGGGAGGGGAAAATGAGGAGGCGTAGCAGGGGGGATTTTTTTTTTCTTTTCAGGGGTCGTTGCCGGCAATGGGTTGCAGGTCATCTGCATTTTTTTTTTTAAGTTTGACCCTTTGTTCGTTGTTGAAATGTTGAAACATGTAAAAAGAGAATTTTGGAGTTAGAAACAAAAATAAAATTAATATTGGCACTTTAACAATTTTAAGCTATTTTGGCAAATGTAATAAATATGCCAAGTTCATAATTATGTGTTGAGGTTTCTGCCATGAGGAGTGGTTTGAGTTTGACTGCATCAGGATCGAGCTGCTATCTCATAATGAGATTTTTTTTTTTTATAAATCATCTTTTAGAGTGTGGAATCTGCATGTGCAGACTGCCATGCACCCATGCAGAGTGCACAAACGCACATAAATAAACAAATTAATTTTTAGACAATTATCTTTTGCAATTAACTGATGTTCATTCATTTTTATGCAACAGTAATTTAATAGAATAATTTTATTATCAATTTGTTTGGGACTTGAGAGCTGCTTGAGATCCAGACGGTATCAGCTAGACCTCTCATCTCAGACTAACAGCATGCACGAACACGAACAGCAATAATAGCAATATCCGATAGACCGAATCCGATACGCGCGTTACAACTTTTCTCACTTTTCTGTCCGTGTATCCGTTCTCCTTACGCGCCGAACGCGTAAAATTGGCAACGTCGACTTCCTACCGTCTTCCATCCCGGATACCGATCCTACTTTATGCTCAAATAAATATCTTATTAAAATTAAAAAGTCATTTTAAAATTACTATTCTTCATCAGGATCATTGCATATGATCTAAAATTAATAACTACATCAATTTTTAAGTAATTTAATTGATATACATTTTTAAATATTGAAAAATAAAAAGCTAAAATTTTGATCGCTCGCCTGATTACTGCGTCATATTGTTCATGGAGGCAGGATTTCGTAGGTGTATGGCGATAAAAAGTTTTTTTCATTTGTGTTTATGTTTATCATTTTCCATTGTTAACAAAAAAAAATAGATCTGCAAAATATGATAATAAGCCTCACGTTGGTATCTACGTATTCATTTAAGGATTAAAAGCTTTCGTAAGTATTCTACGGGTTCTATGTTTGTGATCGTAAAATAATGCAATAAAAGTAGGCCTTGCCAGGTAAATAATTAGCCTATTGTATTCACAAATTTGTACATTTTTATCAATGATTTAGAGGTCTCTGATATTTAATAATTGCATATAGGTTATTCTAGTTTACAATTCTATTCTATAATATTTCTATACGCTGATTTAAGACTGAAAGAATACACTACATCTGTTTGTATGATATTGCCAAAGATTAAACCCCAGTAAATGAATGAATGGTGAAAAAAATGTTGAAAGTTATTTTTTGATACTCTGTTCAAAGTTTACCTCAATTTATTTCAACAAACACTATACACATTATCATAGCTGCTATTCAATTTTATTGCATACCTCAAGACTAATGGTAAAATTTAGGATTGTCATAATTATTTTCTATGCATACTGTATGCATACGGTTATATATGCATGTGCAGACAGACTGATTGATATCATACAATATGCATGTCACAAAATTCGTTTGATACTGAACTGTATGTATGCATACAGTATGAACCTATGAACCAGTACCAAACATATGATACATACTGTGTATACTGTAATAGTAGTATGATACAGTATGCATACGGTGATTTTTGTATGCATACTGGTGCCCGGTACCCATACACATATCACCGTGCGTAGTCCACAATAATATGCAATATGCATATACTTTCATAATAATATGTGTACACAGTACTAAAGATAAAAGTTGAACTTACGCGACAATTGTGGCTATACCACGGTGGCTCGATCGCCTCAGGATTTCGCTTCTCACTGGTCAGCCTCCTCTTGAAATCCCTCGAACTGCCCGCCTCCACCACCTCACGGCTCAGCAGATTCCACTCTCTCACCGTTCTTCTGTAAAAAGAAAACTTCCCCACGTCACTCTTGCTGCCCTCATACTCCAGCTTCCACTTGTGGTCTCTCCTTCCCCTATATCTGCCTCTTACTGCCCCCTCACTCATCTCCCATCCCGTTTCTCCTCTTGTTATTTTATACATCGTTGTGAGCCTGATATCTTCCATTCTGTCCTCAAGCGCCTCCCACCCCAACTCCTTAATCATCTCCCTTTCTCACTGTCCCTTTCTATAATAATGGTATTATCTTTACCAACAAATTTAATCCCTGACCTACCTTAGCACCCTTCTTGCTGCCCTTCTTTGTATTTTCTCCATTTCCCTTATCCCTTCGTGCCTATATGGGTCCCACACACTGCACCCATACTGTACTCCATTATTGGCCTAATTACTGTATAGGTCCTTTCACATACTGTATGATAGTCAATACACTACAGAATCACATTTGCTACGAAATCATGCCGTAGCAAATGTTGCTGATTATGCATAAATTATACATACGTCATAGAACCTCACGATATCCTGCAGCATGTTCTGTGACTTTTTACGGTGCTCCGTAGAAAAATCAAACTTATTTTGATTTTCCTCGACATTCACATGATTTTCCGCCACAACAGCCAAAGATGAACAAGAGTAGTGAAAGGCTTGCAGCATTTCTACGGTATCCGTAACAAAATTGGACTATGTGAAAGCACCTTATCATATTACTGTATGAATGATGTTACTGTACAGCATGCTAACTTAAAGAATACAGATAGAGTATTTAAATTAAGGGTAAGGTAACACGGATCAGCTGACCCAATGCTAAAAAAATCCCACACACGAAAATTATGAAAAAAATTTAAATTGTTCTCTACATCCTCCATCAGTGGCTAAAATATCAGGTATACAAATTCGAGCTAGTTTTTGAGTTATGAATTTGTATAGGTACTGTACCTGATATTTTAGCCACTGATAGGGGATGTAGAGGAGAACATTTTAATTTTTTTTCATAATTTTCGTCAGGGAGTCGAACCGGAACGGAACGATTGAAACCGCTTAAAACCACATAACAACTCCGAACCGGTTCGGAACAGGTTCTGAGGAGCACATAAACTGTAGAACCGGTTCGGAGCAGGTTCTGAGGAGCACATAAACTGTAGAACCGGTTCGGAGCGGGTTCAGAGGAACGCATAAGCTGGGAGAGCTTGGAAGCGGTTCGATCCGTGTCAAACATAATATTCTCGAGATCAATCGGAAGCGGTTTGAAGTTCTTCATTTGAGAGTTTCTTGAGTATTTTTTTAAATTAAAAATAACTGCCTTAAAATGTAATGAACATCAACAATAAAAATTTATTTTAAAATTAACTAACATCACTATAGCCACTCAAATAAACTGCAATATAATGGTAAAGTATCAGGCGCACATAACGCACTAAGGGAGCGGGCGGAGCCGCAAGCCGGAGCTGATCACGAACCTCAAGCCGGAGCTGATCGCGAACCTCATGACGGAGCGGATCAGTTGAGAGCGGAACAAACGCAAATCTGGGAGCCGAACCAATAGCTAGGAGTGCAAGCTCGTGAGCTGGTTCGGTTCAAACGTTCTTCAAACCGAACCGAAAGACTCGGAGCATTTGGAGCTGATGTGATAGTTCCCGCAGAACTTAAGCCTGCAGTGGAGTTGATTGAACCAGCACGTGAGCCAAGCTTGCGCTCCTACTGCTCCTATAGCTATCGGTTCACGATCAGCTCCATGCGGTTCGGTCAGCTTGGGGATGCGCTCGATGCGCTCCTTACCTGAATTTTACAACTTTTTTGTATCGGCTCTCTTTTATGCAGTCTATGCTTAAGGGTAAGGTAACGCCACCAATGTTAAAAAAAATCCCTCTCACAAAAATTCTGAAAAAAATTTAAAATGTTCTCCTCTACACCCCCTATCAGTAGCTAAAATATCAGGTATACAAATACGATCTAGTTTTTGAGTTATAAAATTTTAAAGTTGACTACTTTAACATGGAGAAATGAAACTCCCATGTTAAATTGGTCAACTTTAAAAATTCATAACTCAAAAACTAGATCGTATTTGTATACCTGATATTTTAGCTACTGATAGGGGGTGTAGAGGAGAACATTCTAAATTTTTTTTCAGAATTTTTGTGAGAGGGATTTTTTTTTAACATTGGTGGCGTTACCTTACCCTTAAAAGAGAGTTTACTCTAAAGACCTGCTGCTGGAAACTTATGTGCGCCTAATACTTTTCTCAAGTTTTGCACTTTAATAATTAATTTTAATTGATTAATTTGATTATTTTGAACGATTTTGATTATTTGAAAATTCACATTTTTTTGTGATGTTATATATTTATAATGATAGCGTATACCTCGTTGTATATGTTATATTATTTTACGAAAACCGGAACGGAACACACAAAAAAAAAAAAACCTTAAAAACCGCAATATTTTCCGGAACCGGTTCGAACCACTCCTGCGAACCCCTTAGCAATGAACTCTAAAAACCGAATCGCATCCCGAACCCCTTGGCCATTCGCTCTCAAAACCGGAACGCATCGCGAACTCCAACGACGCGAACCGGTTCCGCAAAAACCGGAACCATTACACTTGCGGTTCGACTCCCTGATTTTCGTGTGTTGGATTTTTTTTAGCATTGGGTTAGCTGATCCGTGTTACCTTACCCTTAAGTTCAAATAATTAATTTAATTACTGGTATTCATTTATACAGTATGCATACTACTGTATACATAATTTTGCTGTCCAATGAATCAAATAATGCATGCAGTTGCAGGTGCACCAGTTGCATGAGACCCATTTTTAGTGTGCATAGCTGCATACGGTCACAAAAATAAATTAAACAAATTGCCTGGAACTGCAATTAATGAGGAACTCTAATGAGATAATTCTCTTAAACAATTAAAATTTAGCATGAACTACATGTAAAACATATGTGAAAACATATTCTACCGTGCTCTCTATCATTTAACCCAGCGGTGCATGGTTTTTAATATTTTAGACAGTTTAAAGTGTTTTAACAGAGGGCAAGATTAACCATTTACATAAACCAAGGGTAAGATCACTTTACACATAACAAATATTCAAGATTTTGTTTAGCATTGAAGGAAAAAAATAAGATTTTTCTCCTAACAAAACTTACGGAGCGATTGAACTTTAATTCTCATTGTGTGATCACAGAAATCTAGTTCACATGGCTACTACTACTATAAGTTATATCATTGATAAATTTGCTTCCAACTCTGCGTTTATAAATGGAGTACCGACAACTACCGACCTCAAAATTTTTTATTGCAGAAATGGATAGAGGGTGCAAAGTTATGCTACTCTGATTTTTTTTCAGATTTTTTAGAGACCGGCAACAATTTTTTTAAATATTATTGAAAGTACAGAAAAAGTGCCGCCTCTTGCTGCCTCTCTAAATAAAAGATAGGACCCAAAAGGGACGTTCAAACCCGACCTCGCCAAAACTTTTTAGCAATACTTCCCGGTCCCTAAAAAATCTGAAAAAAATCAGAGTAACATAACTTTTCATCCTCTATCCATTTCAGCTATAAAAAATTTTGAGGTCGGTACTCCATTCTGGATAGATACAGTATGAAACAGAAGCATTGTATTATGTAAAGTTAAAAAACAGAGTTGCATCTCTAGAAATTTATTTTAAAGGTACTTACCATACATGGAACAGTACATTTTATACAGTAATAAAGGAAGTGCTAAAGAAATATATATATATATATATATAATATATATAAAAGAAAACAGTGCATATGTTTCTTTGTTTTTTTATTCCAAAGCCATAATATCTAGATATTCTGCTGTGGAATACAAAAAGTCACCTGTATAATATTTACAGTACACAATTTATATCTACAGTACTAAATTTGCACCATACAGAATGCATAATTATATTACTGGTACGTTTTGCTATAATGTCAGTACCATAATGAGATACAGTAGTGAAAATGACCCATCCCCCTTAATGTCAAGTATGCCTATACCACGCGTCAGCTATGAAAATCATCCACAAGGTTCATATTCCTATCCTGTAGCGTTGCGAGAGGGGTGAATAAATGATTCTCTTATGTGATTTTTACTATAGCAAGTTGGCCTATTATTATTTTTTTTTTTTAGTCTATACCAGTTATGATCAAGAAATGACATACTGTAACCTGAAATTTTACTGAAATGCAAACTAAAATTTTGTTGGGCATATACAAATACAAACTACAAGTGAAAACTAACATTTTTTTTTATTTTTTTTTCAGATTCTTCAAGAGCAATGGATTTCTTCTAGACAACAAATGCATCATGGAATATATTTGATTTTTTATCAAAAATATTATGTATGTGTTGGCATCCATGAAACAAGAACTACATAAATATAATACAAGGCATTAAATTCGTCATGGCTAGACATAAACCAGCCGAGTGCTTCAGTATAACATGAAGTGATAACAATGACAGAACCCGTGAAGAAAAAGGCTCGGGTTGAGGGGGGTCAGGGACGGGTAGTGGAGGAAGACGCAGATGCAGAATTAGTGGCATTGCAACAATTATTACTTGGGCAATGTCTGTGTTCCCTACCAGAAAGTTTGGATGAAGTTGAATGGATTGAAAGACGTACTTTACCAGTGGGTGTTTGTGCTACATGGTCAAGAGAATATGCTTTATTATTTATTAGTACTTTACAATTACTTTGTGAAACTGCATCAAGACAAGTATCGGCAAGAGGTGCTCAATGTAGACGTATAGCACGTATGTGTGACGCAGTTGTAACATGTGGTCATCGATTAATACAATTATTAGTAGGTAATGAATTAGGTGGTGCTATTGGTGATCCATTTATTCGTTTTGCATCTGGACGTTCTCTACCTGCCTTATTGGTGATCTCGAGGCAAAGATTAGACCCTGCGTGGCTTGAAACTTTAGCAGATAAAGCTCTCTCTCCATCTCCTCCTCCTGCTGCTGCCTTTGCTCTGGATGTGTTTCGTCGCGTGCTAGAGTGGAGAGATCAGGACAGCCATCCAGTCGAAGATGCTTCAGGAGCATCAACATCTTCAGCAGGCAACGGCAGCTTCCCCCTTGCAGCCATGTGTCAACAAGTGACAGACCCTGAAGGAGCAGATTCTCAGGCTGCAAAGTGTGCTTGTATCCATGCCCTTGAGTCACGCTGGCCTGCCCTTGTTGATAATTTTGATAGACTAATGGCAGATTACTCAAGTAGTAATGAAGCAGCAATAATTACCTTCATAGCTTTATGGGAAGCAATAATATCAGTGAAAGCAAATCTCTCAGTAGTAGATACAAAACCATTTTACTCTCGTTTAGATGGTTTTGTAGTATTACTAAGTCCCAATCTACCTCCGCTTCTTTGGAAACGTTTACTTGGATTATTTAATGAAGTTATGTGTTATGGTAGTACATTAGCACTTCAAGATTCATTAGCTGAAGAACCATGTGCCTTAGCTCATCTTGTAGTAAGAAGTGTTAAAGACTGGCATCTCTTAGATGCACTTCCATTCCGTGGGTCTGGTCCTGGTAGTTTTGGAGGGAACCACGGTACTCAAACATCTGAGGAAGGAGACCGACCTTTGTTACAGAAGATGGCATTGCTAGTGTTGAAAAGTGTAGCTGTGACAGTGAAAGAGACCAGATCTGACTCTAGTAGTAGCGATGCATCATCCAGTTCAGGTGGGGGTGGGGGGTCCTCGGAGGAAGAGGCGGCAGCGGCTGCAGACGACATGGCTGTCATAGCTCGAAGTATCGCAGAGGTGCTGAGGAGACTCGATACTTGTGTCAAGTCGTTACTGCCATTCCATCCAGAAACACCTCTCGCACAATGGGTAGTTCAGCTGTTCTCCGATCAGGATGATGCGTTAGTAGAAGGTATGGTTTGTTGTTTAGATGTTGAAGTTGGTCTCTCTGTTGCACCTGCAAATTCAGTAGCTTCCAACTCTTTAAGAGCAGTCTTATCCCCTACACAAACTTTTGCCCAGTTCCTTCATACTGTGTCCCATGATCACGAAGTACTATTAGATCTATTAGTATCAAATGAAACTTGTTTTCTCTTATACTTACTAAGATTTCTAAAATATGCTCGTAGACAGTGGAGTGAATTTGTAGCAGGGTGCGATAGAGAACTAGAAAATATTATGACCGTCCTTATTAGATTACGAATTTCAATCAACAGACTAGTATCAAAAGCGCTTTTTCCCTACAATATCAAACCTGTGCTGAGACTGCTAGAAAAATGTGAACATATGTACGAAGTAGGGGATTATCGCTAATTTAATATTAACTTGATTTCTCTTAAACAAAAATTAAATAAAACAGTATATTGTAGTACAGTACAGTATTTGATAATTTGGTTGAATGTGTCTGCACCTGCATTGTAGTCCTGTCAATATTTAAAAAACTTCTATACCGTAGTAATTACTATTTAAGGCCCTCATTTAAAATTGAAATTACATTTTGGAAATCTTATAAACTAGCAGATTTGATCCTCGGTTTACATTGTTCTGGTAGGCAGGATTAGTACACTGGAGGCCAAGCTATCCTTGTCATCAAACGATGATGATGATGATGATTGCCGCGAGCCAATGGAAATTGTGCAATGTTGCCGTTTTGGTGGAACACCTGCAGCCGAACAATAGCGGCACTGCACTATTTGGCAGCGTTGCTTGATTTTAAGCTACTTTATAGGCTGGCGGCACTCGTGTTTAATGTGAGGTATAGCTTAGCCCCCAGTGTACATATACATGCAAGTGCTAAAAAATAAAATTTAGTATCATCTGGTATTCAACTTTATATTTACTGTCTGCATTTGTTTAAGAGAAATCATTAACTCAAATAATTTATGATATATGATTAAATTTTATTAATATCTAGAAATGCAATAAATTAATTTAGTATTAACTAATTTATATGGGTCAAATACCTGAGTATCATACTCATTTTTTTTATGTATAATAATTATATACTTACCTCTCTTTTGCAAGTTATATATATGAGTGTACTCATTTAACACAATTAAAAATTGCTGTTAATATTAAGAAACTCTATTTTCAGTTACTAGCTTTTGTAATGAATTGGCTTAGGATGAAATATTAAAAAAATATATTTTACTCATTAATGTTGGATGCTGCAATGTATTCATTATAATGCTCAAGAGTTCTCAGTTTGATCTGATAAAGTGCACTAACCATATACTGTATACACAGCATTGTACCTTAAAATGTTAATCTTGCATGCTGTATTTGTTTTACCAGTTTTGCTTTATTAAATTTTGTCCACCTAAATTAATAAAATTAATTTGTTTTAAGGGTAAGGTAACGCCACCAATGTTAAAAAAAATCCCTCTCACAAAAATTCTGAAAAAAATTTAAAATGTTCTCCTCTACACCCCCTATCAGTAGCTAAAATATCAGGTATACAAATACGATCTAGTTTTTGAGTTATGAATTTTTAAAGTTGACCAATTTAACATGGGAGTTTCATTTCTCCATGTTAAAGTAGTCAACTTTAAAAATTTATAACTCAAAAACTAGATCGTATTTGTATACCTGATATTTTAGGTACTGATAGGGGGTATAGAGGAGAACATTTTAAATTTTTTTCAGAATTTTTGTGAGAGGGATTTTTTTTAACATTGGTGGCGTTACCTTACCCTTAAAACAAATTATAAATTCCACAAGAAGAGAAAAAAAGGGTTTACATTCTTTCCTGTATGGTGTTTTCTTGTTTTGCATCATGCAATGCTTGACTCTCCCCTTACCCAGCATAATTATGTTTGTACCAGTTACAAGACCCCCCCCCCCCCCCCTCAAGAATACATTTGTCACTATAATTTTAAATACATTTTTAAATTACAGTAATGCTATTTTACATAGACATAATAATTATGCAAAGTAAAAAAATTATGTATTATCATTTGAAATAATTGAGCACTCCCCCCCCCCTTCCTTCTTTCTTCAAGAGTAATATGCTAATTATTGTAGTGTACGTGGTATTTCTTTGCAGCTCCAATGCAAAAGGTTGCTTTTTGCATGTTCATTAATTATTTACAACCTTTTGTAGCTTGATGTTTGGAAAAATGTCCGTGGAAATAATTTCTGAAAATTTTTGAAGAGTACAGAATCAGGAAAATGTTGTGGAAGTTTAGTTTATTGCTCTTCATGTGAAGTTAAAAGTGCACTGTTCTGTTGACTAAAATTTGAGAGTGGAGTGCGGGAACTTTTGAGCAAAGCTATACTAGATTGCTGTGCAAAGTAAATTTAATGTATGAAACACAGTACAAATTAACCAGAGTTGTGCATTATATAGTTTTTATGCAAGGTGCAATTAAATTTAATTAATTAAAGCAAAGTTCATGATTTTTTATAAATCAGTTTAGATGAAGAATTCATTTTTTTTTTAAATGACATCATTTTGCAAAGCCCATGGCTTTGTCCCATATTTTTCGTTAAATATTGTAATATATTTATTTTGTACACAAAACATTCCATATTAACTTGTAGTTATTTTTATTTTATTTTTTTCACCATGTGATGCCTGTGTGTAAATAGGGATAGAAGACAAATATATTATTTTATAAATTTTAAAATTTGTTTGTATTTATTTCATTTTTTTTTATTACCTTATAAATTATACATAATTATATGTTATAAAAGTCCACATCAGATACTGATGATTTCAGGATAGCTCTAAACATCAGTCATACATTTTACTTATAATTTGCAGTAAATTTAAATTAGTTGCAAATTTTAAATTTTAAGGTTTTTCTTCCATACCAAAAAAATGATTACTTGCATTGACAAGCTTGTAACATTGGCACATGTTATACAGTGCTCAGGTGGTTTAGTCAAAGCCTGATTGTTAAATTTACAAGTCTTCGTACAAGTATCTGTTATTTTAATTTAAAACAATAACAATTAAGTCTACATTCAGATTGCCTCTGGTCTGATGTCACGAGTGTCACTCTTTTCTCTTGCTGTTCTTGGAAGATTGTATTGCAGGAAGGAAGTGAAACTGATATCAGACCAACGGTTGACCTAATTAACATAGAATTGAAATACATAATATATTTCTTATTTTTAATGCCACACAACATAACCTATTGCTCAAAATAAATGCAAAATTTCATTTTTACCACAGGTAGGAATATAATATTTATAGCAATTAGTTGAGTATTTATTCATGGCAACTTACTCTTGCATTAAAATAAAAGTTTGATATAATGGTATACTATCTACAAAGTATCTCTTAAAAATTAAATTAATATTTTGTATATTTTTGATAACCAGGATGATAGAAATTTCAGTTATCAGGATTAATGAAATGTGTCCTTTACACAAAATGTCAACATAAACAATAAATGATTTTTCATTTATACAAGATACAAGCTTACATTTTTTTTTTTTTTTTTTTTTTTTACATAGGTTTTACAAGAAACTAAATAACATTTACTACAAGTAAAAAATTATACAGTAAAAACTCTTATTATTTTACGTAAAGTCAAGGAACCCAGGAAATTAGGTTTACCTTATATCAATGTTTTACTATACCAATTAAGCAAAGCTAATTATTTTTGACAAAACCACAATCTCCTGTACTCAAAATCAAGTTTTACCTAACAACAAGTTGCTTAATAATGAGTTTTTACTTTTTACTGTATATAAATATTATTTTTGACAAATTTGAAGATGCTATCAATAAAAGAATTTATGCTCCATTCATGCAGTTAAATGACATAAGCGAACTACAGGGATATTTCTACTAGACCTGGTGGAATATTATTGCTCACGACGACAAAACTTTTATGTCCTTGAATTTATGCTGATTGGTTGTTAAGTGAGAAAAGGGGGAGTTAAATAGCCTGAACTGAATTCATCAAAATGTTGTTGGGGAGCAATTCAAGTATCAGAAAAATCACTACTAACTTTTAACTTTTTTTGATTTACTTTTAAATCACAAAATATATGTTACATTTAGTTATACTTAAATTTTATATAGAAGAGAAAAAGTGGGGGAAAGAAATGCAAATTGTTTACATCTTTTAAGACAGTTTAAAATTAGGCAATCAAAAAGAAAAAATTTGAACCAGGTACTTATTTCATAGTTTTATATTGTTCAAAAGTTAAAACTCATAATAGGGCTTCATTTAAGTTTAAATTTTTTATTTGAGAGCCTGTGGACCAAAAGGGATTAAAGAACAATGCAGGTAAAGGCTATTTTCTTATCTCCTTTTCACTGATAATGACCGCCCCAATAGTGAATATAAATATGATACAAATACTATAGTCATGCAATTTGTTTAAATTTTTAGATGGTTCATAGATAAACAAAAGTGGTTTTTGGCCACATCATTATATCAAGAGAGACTCGGAAGAGGTCTCAATAAAAGTTTAATTATTTTTCAAGGCACTCTCTCCTGAATTTGCAGACATGCAGGTAAGTGAGTGGAGTGCAAAAGATATGTTATAGATGGTGTCAAAATATATGAAGAGGTGTTAAGGTGTTATCACATGTGGCACCCCCACCCATTGCTCCTTTCATTATATATAGTGCTTCAAACTTACCCTTGTGGGATTGTGCTCCCACCCCTCCCTCTCTAGATTCGAGGCAAGCGCTTGATCTACCCTCAGTAGAGTAATTATAATTAAGGCATAGGAATGTTAGTATTGTCAGTGGTTATTATTCTATGGTTTATAAAAAAAGGTTATATATGCCAATTGGGGAATTTATAGCTGCTCTTGGCATAACTGAAAAATTAATAGTCCTTTAATTTTGACATTTTAACAACTTAATTAGGATTTCATCAAGCATTAAATTGTCGTGATACAGAGTTAAATATTCAAAGTGAACTGACAGATTTTGGCTAAATATACCAACTCATTTAACCACAGAGATAAGATACATACATAACATGACACCATATCCCTTACAGGGTAAGCCAGCAGCGCATTATTACCTCGGCCATTCAAATAAGATATTAATTTAGCCAAAATCTACCAAGCTGGACTTTGATTTCAACGCTACCACAACAATATACATATATCAAGGTCTACAGTACTTTTACTCTGGTTTGCAATTTTGGTGCAATCGCTGATTTGGGATGTATTTCAATACCGTAACTTGATTTTGGCCAAATTGAGTTAAACCAATTATTATAGTTATATACATTATATTTGTATACATGTATCTATATATACATGCATTATTATAGGTGTGAGAAAAATGTTGTGTGATTAAATATGGGAAGAAACTAAAAAATATTATTAAAGGTTGCATGGTCCATTCTGTTAATTATTATATTATGTAGTATATATGGAAGATTCACTTACTGGCATTGGCAAGATATATGTGTAATAATATTGTCTTAGAAATAAGATATACCAACTTCAATGAGTTAAAACAGGACATTTCAAATTGTTGATCGGTCAAATATTTGCAAAGGACGTACATCATGGGAGCACCCCTTAAATTTCCATTGATAAAAAAAAAAATCATAAAATAAATGTGTAATTTTTTTTTTCTACCATGAATTTTAAAATTGAAACTCTATAACTAGGTGAAGTTAAGGGAGAATTTACTGAATTAAATAATTGAGAGTCGATCTGCCAATCAAACGGGGGAAAATGCCAAATGTCGCAGGTAAAGGTTAGTTTCTTATCTCTTTTCACCATTTCCGTAGTGAAAACATGGCGTTTATAACCGTTTAATTGGTGGAATCTCAATTATATAACTAACAAATCTTTCCAAGAATTGAAATCCTCCAAGTTTAAATAAAAGCTCATCTGTGTTAATCAGTTTACCGTAATGTCCAATTTTTTTAAAAAAACAACCCCCCTTGTGAATGAACAAGTACAGATCCAAAGAGGAGACTACCCACCTCCGGTCTACCCCCCCCCCCTCTAATTTTGGTTTTAACAAGGACAATTAATATGGGAACCTTCTCCACTCTCTGGATTCTCAACTGTTTTTTTGTGAATGTACTAAATATAACAATACATTAAATTTATACCTGCAGAATAAGATAATTAAATTAATTGAATGAAAAAATAAAACAGAAATGATAAAAAAAAGTTGGAAATTCTATTTTGATTACCTAGCCAGGTCTTATATTTCGCAAACAACACCGAATTGAAGTTACAAGTACGTATTATGCACTAATTAGACTTGTTGCTTAATTAATGTAAGCTACATCTTTCATGGTCCTTACAAGGGACGACACACACACACAATGTAGATTAGCTAAATTTAATGTTGTGAACAAAACATAATATGAAAATTTACACTGCAGTATAATTATGTAACATACTGGTAACTATAACAAGTCTGATTTTAAATAATTTTCTTTTATCATGTTAAAACTAGACTTAAATGATCACAAAAATCTTTAAAATTAAGGTGAATATTTGCAATACACATAAATAAGTGCTGAATTTAATCTGTGTTCACACACACAACAAAAAAATTATGATAATAATGAAAAATGAAAAAAAAAAAAAAAAAAAGAAAAAAGAAAAAACAATAAAAAAAATTAGTCAATAAATATGAGCGTTACATATTTATCAAAGAGGTTCTTAAAAAAGGGGGACCAGTTTCATGCTTTATTGTGTAATCTCTTATAAGAGTAATAAATTCAACAAGTAGTATTAAACTATGGCGAGTTATTAAAAAAAAAAAAAGAAAAATACCCTGCCAGAATTCTTACTCTAATTATATTCACCAAGTGCTTAGTATTTTGCACTACATTTGAATCCCTGGAGCAAAGTTACGGTTTGGACTCACAAGATGAACATCCAACATCAACTGTATATATGTTTTTTGAATCTATGGTAATCCAGAACATTCAAAAAACAGAAATGAAAAATAATATTGGCTTGTAAGGGTAGGGCAGGTTGTCAGTGTACTAAGTTTTGAACTATGTGTACTATTTTATACTACATCAAGGGATCCAAAAGACTGGTACATGAAGCTAGTTTCCTACTTTAAGTAAGCCCTCTCTATATAATTATATATACAGCATGTGTTGTATATGTACATTAAAATTGATTTTCAGTTCATATTTCCTGGAACTTTTATTATTTATATATACAACATAATCTTTCAGAAAATACAAATTATATATTTACGGCAACACATTTTTCCCCCCCAAATTATTATATACTCAGTAAATATATTTTTATTATTTACCTTTTCTTTTCCTATTTTTTAACTTAAAGACACTGTTTCTATGTGCTTTGTTATTAGAGTTCAAATAAATCTTATTTAATTAAGTTTATATACTCAATAATCATACATTTAAATCCCCAAAGGTAGCCAGAAATGCATGATTTATAGCCTTCAAATAAACTTAATCAGTTTTGATACTTTCCATTTGATAGGGATGTTTTTTTCTTTGCTATAATTTATAGCTGGAGTAATTTTACAAAATAAAATGATTCTACGTTCAATAATTATTCATTTCATTTTAGCACCCAGTTAATTAGAAGATCCCTACTCAAGCATTTTTCTGTTTTTTGTAGTGAGTATCAACAATTTAAGTAGAGTGATTGCATTTTTTTTCAAAAATTTATTTTCTACAAATTGTTTAACGTGCCCTACTGTATTAAGAAATGAAAACTGAAAAAAAAAAAAAAAAAATCTTAAATAGCCTCATCACAAAAAATTCTCAAAGTTGGTGTTTCGGAGGCCTTTAACATGCATCCTTCCTTCCGGGATAGAAAACAACTTTTGCTCAAACTTCGTCAGAACTATGGAACAAATTAAAAAATACCTACGTAATCTATGGTAAATTTTTTAATAGGTTTTCAAATAAAATATTTTTTTTTTTACGGAGCCAAAAATTTAATTAAAATTTTTTATAAGGATTTTCATGGCAGGTTAAACTATTTTTAGAAAATAAAATCTTAAAAAAATAAATAAATTATTTAAAAAAATGCAATCACTCCCTCCACTTTAATTGTTTATTTTCTATTTTCAAATACTCAAAAAGTCTAATCCAGTTTATAAGCTTTTAATATTGATTAGGTTTCAAAACTAAAATGCTGATGCAAAGAGCTAAAACATTTGCTTTTTCCTCAGTTCACCCTGAAATTTAAAAAAAAAAATAAATAAATAAAAATCATAACTTGCCAATAATTTTTGAGCAATGAATTATTTACATTTTGTATGTTATTTTTGTTTGCATAACCTCTCTGTGAATATCACAGAGTTACATAATAATTAATCTTTTTATTGGACCTTTTCCCAGCAAGTTGTTAGAGAGAAAACTTATCTCCTTTTTTATAATGATATATTATTTTCAATCTTTAATAAAAAAAAAAAAAAAGAAAAGTATTAATTACTTCAAACTTTGGTAATTTCATGTTATTTTGACCATAATTAAGGATCACAGTTAACACTCAGTCACAACTTTACCAGGTAACTTGATGAGATGTCCTTGAAAACTTTAGGCATCATAGTCCTCATCCAGGTCTGTAGGAAAGGTGGCTGGGACTAAAGAAGGTTCAAGATCTGCCGCCATTGCTCTGCTCTTGGCAGCAGCGTCTGCAGAGAAATAGTGCAGTGGTGGTACCGGTAGTGCTAGGGGACCGGTGGCCAAGTTCAGAGGAACCTCCTGCATGGGGTCCACAAGCAGCGCATACCCACTGTAACAAAAACATTACAATGTTTTACATTTTGGTGTACATTTCTGGCTTGGAGGATAGAGTTTTTAAGTTCGGCTATCTTGTAATGTCGTTTCTCGTACTGAATAATGAGTTACCTCAATCAATCATAATGGCTATCTGCCATAACAGGTGAGTGGAATCATGAGCAGTAAATCGGTACAGCATAAAGCTCATTGTTGCCCTTAATATCTGATATCTCATTATTGCACTTGGTCGTGGTAGACAGATATATCATTATTCAGGACAAGAGACAATATGATATGAGGTGCTCAGTATCTGTTATACACTGAGAAGTAGCGTTATCATTGTGGGGTCTCGGAACTACAGAATATTTTTTTTTATGTTATAAAAATCAATTACATCAATTAAACATTATTTTTTTTTTTTTTTGGTTTAGCAGCTATTTTTGTTGTAAGTTGCACAAAAGTTTAATTTTGCGAGCATTAAAAATTTTCATCTTGGCAGATTTTAGATGTTTATTTCTAATACAGTATGTATTTTATTTTATTTTAATTTGAATTTTTTTTTTAATTTTTTTTTTTTTACTTTTGTCTCCTTAAATGCAACACCTACAATAACTTACTTGGAGCAAGGCTGCTCTACTGTTAACGAGGGAATTCCAGGTTCAGACTCGTCCATAGATGACCCCAGGGCTCCTAGAGAAGACCCTGAAGGCCCTGGGGAGTCATCTGTGTCACCCACCAGGTCAGGTACAGTTTTCACAAACTCCTTCAGAAAGTCAAACCGACTTTCTGATAGAATGCACTGTTTCCTGGAAAAATAATGCATGATAGATAAAATATAATATCACACTACTATACACCTCGTTGTTTTGGAATATTTCCCACTTTATCACCGTGACCTGTGCTATCTTATGGGGCATATATGGTGATTAACAAGGCGCTGCAAAGGGAAACTTTGCCGACTGTGTATATGATTCAGGAAGGAGATTGCAAGAAATTATGGTTATCAGCTTTATTCACGGCTTGGGCAACTCTTTCAAGAATACCATCTATAGTTCTTACAATCAGAAATAGTACCCAACACAACAAGAAGCAATTTAGTTTACAGAAAACTAAAGGAGGGGAACATCTTCAACGTTTATATTTATACCAATTTATAAATAATAGATGCGATTCACGAAGCAGTTAGTCAGGTTTCTAACCACGTTTAACTAAGTGGTTTAACACGTAAAGCCAGGCATAGTTAAACGTGGTTTAAACTAAATGTGGTTAGGAACCTGGCTAACTGCTTTGTGAATCGCACCCAATATGCCAAACGTATTATTGCATGTGGTTATACTGCGAGTGACAATATAAATTCACTCTTCAGCTTTTTCTTCAACATAAAATGTTGGCACTTGACTACTTGCTGGAATTATGGAATTATCAGAAGGCTTTTTTGTGGTGCTTTTTTTTTTTTTTTTTTTTTTTGGGGGGGGGTACAATAATAAGTTAAGCGTTATATATAAATGAATTAAAATATAAAAGTTGAAGCTATTCCCTCCTTTAAGTTGAGTATCTACTAGCATTTTTAAGTATTAATAAACCAACAGCATATTTTAAAGAAATAACATACCGTAATTAATTAAGCTAAAAGAATAAAGATTGATACTTACATATGCGATGGAGTTAGTGTTTTTGCACTTCTTGCACTTGTTATTTCCATGGCTTTGGTAAGTAAAGATTCCACAAAAAGTTCAAGTGCTCTAGGTAAGTATTATTAAGGAAAATAGTTGGTTTTGAAATTATATTGAATAATTGCCCCCTCTCTTCCAAAACAACAGGATTCTTGCTTCACTAAATGAAACGACTTCCCCTTAAGAAGGAAAATCACTTCATTTTCTCTATGAGGAACTTCCACGAAGTGTCAATCAACAATCATAAAAAAGTACACCACTTGCTAGTGATGTGAATTTGCACAGAATATTTGTGATGAAGACATGTCACTGTCCAGAATGGTTTGGAAACAGAAAAAGAAAACTCTTTAGCAATAAGAAAATTTGAAATTTCCAATTCGCTTTTGGCTGAGTTAAGCTATTTTGTTATCTCTTCCCGTTTTCTTTTAATTGGAGAATAAATTAGCAAAATATCAAACTTGGCCTACAACATACATGATATGTGCAGACGTGTGTAAAAATGCTTATACCCAAAGCTTAATTACATAAAGCAGAAATCTGTGATACTGGTAACAACGTTTTTGCCTTGGACATTGACAACCAAGGTAATAATGCTGCTGGCTTACCCCATAAGGAATTTGGCGTCATGTTATTAATGAATGTTTTTGTTAGTGTGTCAGTAATGATGACTGCAGATAAAAAGCTTGCCATGTACAATATTGCTAGGCATTATGTAATATGAATATGATACACCTAGATATGCATTAGAGGTTCAGGCATTGACAGAGTCTGCAACAGGCCCGAGCCTAGCTATTCTTCAAATTTTCAACGGTAATATATTGTATTTTTTACTAAGGGAGAAGACAAAGAAGGGAAAAAAATAAGCAAAAATAATAATCCAAAACAACCTTGTTGTCAGTTTTATAATGGGTTGTAAAGCACTAAAATAAAAAGACACACATCAAGCATGTCACCCTTTAGCTAAACAAGTAAGTAAATTTTAATATTTGTCAAATTTGTGTGTGTAATTGAGAGCGTCAGCTTCAAGATCGTTTCTTTGAGCTTTCTGATAAGAAATTTTCTTATTACAACGCCTGAAAGGTAGACTTTTATCAGAAATTGCAAAGAGCCGGTTTTGAAGCTGACAGTCTGAATTATTATTAATTTTAAGAATGCTGAACCACCACTGGCCACGGGCCAACTGTGAAGCAGCTAGGTTTCACAAGCCCGGGCAGAGCGCAGCAGCTACCGGAACAAGTTGGGCCTCAAAATTCAACCCGTGCAGACCTCTACGCATAGTAATGTAGGCACACTTTCTGTAGAAACTGTTCAATCGCATACCTAATTTTCAAGTACTGTATGGTATACAATCATGTATTGTATGCATCAGTATAATATGCATACCAATTTATGTAATCATAAAATTACCAAAAGAGAAATTTTCTATATATAAGATTTAAGACAGCTCTAAAACCTTAAGAAAAATAATATTTTTTGCTATGAAGTACAGTAGTTTCAAATTCAAGGAGCTTTTACATAATTGAAAATTGCTACGGAGTCCGTAGAAATGCTGTAAGCCTTTCACAAATTCTCGTTCGTCTGCGACAGCTGCGTCGGAAAATCAAGATGAGTTTGAATGTTCTATTGAGTGCCGGAGAACGCGCCGCAACAAATCGTGAGGTTCTACAACATATGTATAATAAAAAAACATTTGCTATGGCGTGTTGCGGCGTGTTTTCACAGCAATTTTCAATTATATGAAAGCTCCTTTATACATACATGTCATATAAAGTCATATCATACATCTGTATTATAATAAGCATACATACTACTGTCAGTACATATGTATGCATATATATACTGGTGCTATCTATGCATATCATGTGAATGCTTTGTTCAAGCTTCAAGCATATAAATATGCATATAATATCAAATGCAGTGTTTTTGAAAAGGATATAAATTATGACTGGAACAGCCTGAGCAACTTTTCCAACTTCTTCATCAGTTTGCATTATCTTCTTGATACGCCCCTGCAGAAGAAAAAGAATTTTTAGAATATGTCAGAATGTCACACTGCTTTACTGTGCTTATTTACGTAAAAATAAATTGGGTAAGAATTTAAAAATTGAAATGAACATGCCCATGGACTTCATAACCAAGGGTAATTTAAATTAAATAATCAAAGTTCGTATTTGATATGACCGAAGACCTAGTTCACCTAGTTTCAAGAAAAAATTACATACAAAACAAGATACAGAGGGCATCGAAACGAGGGCATTAGTAGCTTTAAAATACTTACAGGAGGAAACCGAGAATTATATTTCTTCTTTTTACTTGGCATTTTGTAATGAGCACAAGGAATCTGCTATAAATATGGACAAAATTGGGAAATAAGAATAACCGACGTGTGAATGTGATGATTCCCCCAACAGCTGTGAATGCGATGCAGCGTTATTTACTTGTTTTTTCCTTGTTTTTGGCGGTAAATTATGCTTGCCGCTTAAAATTTAAAGACTCGTAGCCGCCCCAGGGTTATTCTCCTATTGTTATCGGGTATACGCGCATCAGATAAAGTGGACATTTTCATTGTTGGGGATACGTAACTATTATAACTATTATAGGAGAATACGGGCCTTTCACCATACGTCACAAAACAATATGACGTCATAATTGTGTAGGCAAAACATTGTCAGCGGCATAGCAAATACGTGTTAAAGTTGGTCTCGAAATTAATTTCTCCTGACGATTCGTATCATTTCTCGTAGAAATTTCTTTCATAAATGGTGACAAGAAAAACCAATGCTAGTGAAAAAAAATATTTGGCGACCAAAACTGTTATGAGAAAAGAGGTGTTGTGAGTTATGTTAACACGCACAGCATGGGGTTTTTGAGTTTTCTGCCTACATCCCGAAGCTCTTCGGGCGGCTTCGGGCATCCCCGTGCTACCCAAAATGTAAACATGAAATTCCTGTATAGCCCTGAGCCGCCCTAGCTTATATTTTATACGCGCAGTTCATATAAATATATATAATATAATATATGCATATTATATGTTATACTTATTTTAACATTTTTGAGAATATAATATATGTATATTATAATGTAGAATATATAAGGTCAAAATTAGTCATGCACTGAAGCATTAAAATTTAAAGGCATCAAATCGATAAAATTGATTTTTAAATTTCATCTCTCGTCTTGCTATAATTTGAAAATAATTATTATATATTAATTATAATTTATATAATATTATTGATATTATAATAATTATACCTTTTACTTGTTTATTAATTTATGTAGTTATTATATAGTTGATAGAACTTTTTCCTCCACTTCGTTAATTGCTTTTAATAAAAGCGATATCAGGGTGTATACCAATATTCTCAAATGAAATTCCATGAGTTTTCCAGGTTTTTCCAGGGAATTTTAAAAAATTCCAGGTAATTTTTTTAGCGTTCAGGAGGGGGTGGGAGAGGTTTATTATATAAAAATTAACTTGAACTATGTAATTTTTTAAGGTATATATATCGTTTAAGGATTAAATTCCTTAAATCTAATCTAATCTCAAAAAGGAACAAAAAATCTTGACATTTTATATTTTGTTTTTCTTAACACCTATATATCCATAATTTATCAATTGAAAGATACAGATAATGAGAAAAAAAAAATGCTACCCAGTACATACAAGAAAAAATAACCAACACAGTACACGCGCGTGCATAACAAAAAAATTGCGAGCGTAGCGAGCAACTTTTTTGACAGTTAGAAAATTTTAATGCTCAAATTTTTGATAAAATTATAATTATTAAAATATATATTTTATAAATTATACTGTATATATGATTACATAATATATAATAAACTTATACACTAATCTAATGATAATAATTATAGGGAACGTTAAAAATCGCAAAAAAAAAAAAATAATAAAATAAAAAATAAATAAAATAAAAAAATTAAATTGATTTGTCTGTGATGACACTATAATACAAATACATTATATTTATCATACATAGTGCAAACATGAATGTAATGCAGATCAACTCTTCATTTTTCATTTTACAAAAGAAGTAAATTTGCAAAATACTTTTCGTGGTTATACTACACAGCATTTAATTAGAATATTTAGATAGAGGGAACTAGATTGAAAATTTTCCTAAATTTTTGAAAAATGTTTTAGTGTCCTAATTTATGGTTCCTAAATTTCTGAATTTTCAGGGAAATGTTTAAAAAAAAAAATAAAATAAAAATTCTAGCAATATTGCATTAACTATTTTATTTTTTAACATCAATATAATTTTATTCGGGTCTGTTTAAAAACTTTAAAAGTACTTTTTTTTTAGTGCTCAGTGTCATTTTAATGAAAAAAAAAAAAATAATTTTAAAAGTCCCACTTAAAATTTTAGTCCGGTGTGAATTGAATGTGGTAAAAATTGCTGGAATTTTTATTTACATTATTATTTTAAACATTTTCCTGAAAATTCAGAAATTTAGGAACAGAACGGTCTTCTACGTTTAAGACCGTTCTGTTTAGGAACCATAAATTAGGACACAAAACATTTTTCATAAATTTAGGAAAATTTTCAATCTAGTCCCCTCTATCTAAATGTTCTAATGCTTGAAATGCTGAATATTGTGTTTACTGAATATTTAAAAAAAAAAAAAAAAAAATACAAAAATACTGCAAAAATTGTGTAGTATATATGATCTATAAAATAAAGTGAGCTCACGCTGCGCGTACAGCAGCAACATAGCGTTGCTTCTTAGTTTTTAACCATGACGTTTATACATTATCATAATTTTTACTTTATTTTTTGTGCTTGAATATGATAAATTATAATAATTTATAATGACCTCTTGTATATATTTATGCTTTCTCATCAAACGATCAACTTTTTTTCATAATATTCGCGTAAATTGCCGATCTTTTAATTATAATACATGCACTATATACGTACTGCATGCATGGTTACTTGCATCACTAAAAATAATATAATTATATTTTTCTAGTTTATAATTCAAGTTTTTTTAATTGAAGGAGTATTGTTGGTTACAAATTAATATTTGAAACATTCATATACTTTTCAGTAAATATTTAATTAACTATTCGTCCGAAATATTGACGTCACTATAATACGCGCGCGATCTCTCGTAAATCGCGATCTTTTTACGTCACGCTTTTGCACACGAATTTTTCCCATTTTCATTTCCAATACTTGAGATTTTTTTAATTGATTTGAATAAATATTAGAACTTGTCAAAAACTTAAAAAAACAAAACAGTATCAAGATTTTATAATTAAGAAAAACGATTACTGAAAAATGTGATAATTCCAGTTTTTTTGACATTTTTTTCGAAATTCCATGATTTTTCCCGGTTTTTCCAGAGGGTTTGAAATTCCATGATATTTCCCGGTATTCCAGGTTTTTCCAGGTGGTATACACCCTGGATATATATCGAGGTTCGTGAAAGAATCGAGACGCCGGTCTCTTGCATGGGGAATAAGCCTGCATGCAAACTAAACAATTAAAAATACATACATGGTACATGTATACGTCTGAACCTCGATTGGCTTAATTTTATAACCAAATTTTTTCACCAAGATAATTTATAATTTAATGAACAAGATATAATTAAAATACGACAATTAAAATACTCCTCTTTTCCTATTTATTAAAACCTTAATTACCTCTAGGGCGCCTATTATAGGCTAGGGTGTACCTAAGAAGCAGTAGCTATAATAGATGATCGAGGTCAAGCTATAATAATTATAATATAATTAATAAATAGTATAAATAAGAGACATGATAATAAATGTATAGCGATTAATGTGGTACGTACGTACGTCTTTGTAATTAATATAATTATGATGAATGCATGGATGCGCTATTAGCTGTACGGCCTATTATACGTACGGTACACCAATGTATATATAACTGCAGCTTTTGGGTGAAAATAAATAAATTAATAATTATGCATTAATTATATAATGTACACTCAATTATATAATATATTATTTATGCATATAATTCCTCTTAAATAAAATTCAGCCATATATAATATATATATATATATATATATATATATATATATATATATATATATATATATATATATATATGATCGACCCACAGAGTTCCACCTATATACTGAGGCCTTATATACTGTATAGTATATAGGTGGAACTCTGTGATATGACCATATCGTATATATATTATAATTAATATATTATAAATATATATGCAAGTATCAGTATGATTTAGTATAAAGTATAATATACTGATGTATATTAAACAGTATATATATAGCTATATTACATATAGCTACACAGCTAGTATCTATAAGAGGACATAAAGGACCAAGAGATGGCGCTGACGTCTGAAAATTTTGCTCTTTGCATCGAGGATACGGCAATACCTGTAGCATATGGAGAATCACAAAAATTATAAATTTTTTAGGAAAGAAATCACTTACGAAGTTGAAATATTTTTTTATAATTGTCCGAAAGTATTTGACAACTAATTATGGTGTTAATTGTCATTTCTGTAAAATTATGCTGTGGCTGCTGACAGAGTATTTACATGATTTTACAATGTTAATCATATACAGCAATCCTCGCCAGACGCACGTAGTTCTAGCAGTTACCATTAGTCTCGCACTAACTTTAGATATTATTATAATACATCAGCATATTATAACATAATATATTTAATTGTATATCGATCCCTATAGCTAGTAGCTATATATTATACAATCCATGATGGCATGAATGTTTTATTTATTTTTTTTATCAGGAATCAGGATATTCTGGTAGATTAACAAATAACAAAACACAAATTTATCACAACAGTTTGTTTATATGTATGCTTGTTTTTTTTTTTTTTTTTCAATATCACACATGAAATTTGACACATATCATTAATGTTTTTTTTTGGGTCTATATAGTAACATTATTTATTCTCAACTCTTGATAAATTTTTCTTCTGTTAAATTTATATTTACAATTACCAAAATCACATTATCAGAGTATAAACACTAAGAAAGCATAACAGAGGAAAAACTTATCATGAAGAAGTCTTTGTTGACTTAAATTTAACAAAATTAATTCAACATTTCTGTATTATTAATATATTTTTTTAATTGTAGACAGAAAACTGGCGTTCTATCATCATATTTTTTTCAGAAATAAATATTTAAAAACTACCATTTTACCATTTTAAATTTTTTATGTTAAAAAAAATATCATTAATCCGTTTATTTTTTTTTTCTTAATTAATACATCGAATAACTCAAATAAAATAATTAACATTCATTTTATGTACATATGTTCTAATATGTAAACAATGTCATCTTTAACTTCCCTGCAACACATATTTATAATTAATATGCAGCAAAATTAAGTTTATTTTCAGATAGATGACGTATATTGGAATCGTCAAATCGTATAATTATGATACATTGAATTATAAAATTATAAGACAGTCACAAATAAAATATATTATTAATTAAATAAATTTTATTTCAAAATTTTTATTTTTTGTTTTTACCTTTTTTAACTTAAATTATTTTGAATTGCATAAATGAATGCAGCATAAATTTTGTCACTATATATACTTTCTAGACTTGTGATTATTTTTTATTCACTTTTATACATTATTTTCGATTTGGTACAGTCGTCACCCCAGAAAATTTCTATTGACAAAAACTTTGAACAATACATTCTTAACTATAATTGCCAAATTTAATATTGGATAAGATAGGAAATTTTCCAATTAATGTAATTTGTGACTGCAATTATTAGTAAATAAAAGCAAAACAATGAAAACTCTTTGATCCATTCTCTTTGTCATATAGTATCATAATAAAATAAAACTTACACGTTCAATTAATTTATGCAATACAAAATTCTATTACATGCAGTTTCCCATTATTAGCAGTAGCTGGTACACTGAAAAAAAAAAGGAAAAAAACAAAACAAAAAAACAAAAACAAAACAGAATTTCAATGGGTTTTAAAATAAGTAAAGTAATAATTTTAGTTATTATTTTGCTCATGATGCGCGGCATATTTTGTAATTTGTGGCATTAGACAATCATTCAGCTGAATCGTGTAGTTTCAATTTTGTAAATACACTGGATTTTTTTTATATATATATATAAATTGTTAATAGTAATATATATATTATTATGTTTCTTTCAAGAATTCAGAGCTATCAAAACAGTTGAATGAACTTAAATATTGTTAGAATTCAAAACTTAAAAGTTATGCCAGGATTTTTCTAGTAATTAATGGCAACATATTTTGTATAGTGTATAAAAAATCCTAATATATATATATTTTTTTTTACTTTGAACTCTAACAACGTATATTATATATTGCTTTAATAATTATACGATATTTTGATCTAGCTATAACAATTTTTAACAAATAAGTAGTGTACATAGTTTCTCGAATCTGTACGAGAAATGCACAGTTAAACAAATTAATCATAATTCATAACTGACAGAAAATATTTCAATTACTTTCTTTTACTTTTAAAAGAAAACAAGGAAAAAAATAGTAAAATAAAAATGATCCACCGTTAAAGCTCAAATCTTTGGACTTTTCTTTAAAAACAATTTTTTTATTACGTACATTATACAAGTAACATTTTGCTCAAATAAATACCTATTTTTTTGATCTTATTATTTTTTTTTTTGGTTTGAGCAATCAATTCCATCTCATTTTAATTAATAATCTCTTTCTGATATTTTATAATATTACATTATTTATTTTATGTATTTATATTCTATTTTATCAAACAATTTTCCCCTTATATAAAAATCTATTCTCTAAACTCATTCATTAGTAAATTTATTTTTTCAGTATTAAATTAATAATCAGACCACTTAATGCCCAACTATATATTTATTTTTTTCAGGGAGCATGGAAGTTATCAATTAGCAATCTATACAATTTACTATATTGCACACAGTGAATTTCTTTTAATTATTTCATATTTTTTTGTGTGTAGAGCTGGTTGCTGGTTGTTATTATATATATATATTTTTGTATTCTGCTCCACTACAAGGGGGTGTTGAAGACGGCATAGACACAGTGGAGAGTCATACACACTTTATGTACACATTGGCCCAAAACCTGGGATGAACACTTGAGTTTCATTCTTTCTCAAAAAGCACTTTTCAAAGATTTTAACAATCGTCTTTTACAACTTTTTTTTTCTCTCTTCACACTTGTAAAAATACTACACAGCATTAAAATTTAAGTAATTTCACTTAAATATATATTTTTTTAATAGTTTTAGCACAATGTTTATATTAATGGGGACAGTTCATATTTTTTTTTATAGCACCACCACACATTTCAAACTTTTGTTAATATATGTATTTTTTTTTCAGTTTAAGATATGCTGTTAATTAATTTTAAGTTTAAAATTTTTTAAAGTTTTTTTTTTTGAACCATGAATAGTAACAACTTTTTAAATAATTAACATATATTTTTTTTTACTTTATTTTTTCTGGTTAATTTATAACTTAAACAGCAGTAAACAGGCACAATTAAGGAAATGCTAGAAGGAAAAATTATAAATGAGTATAGCAAATTTGTTTATCCACACAATTATAATAAGTTAATTAGATTCATATTAAATGCACCATGCTTTTTTTTTTATTAAATGTTAATTTTGTGCGATCACAAAAAGATTGATTTATTTAAACGAAATTATAATAATATTTTTGGTTAATAATATTTGTTTCTTCTTTTTTTTTTTTCTTTCAAATTATAGATAAGGAGATGGTGGAGGGGTTGGTTTCTTGGATGGTGGGAGATCATTATCCAGATCCAGAGGCTTCATGGCAGCAGCAGCATTGTTGTTATTGTTGGTAGCTCCTTTGCTGGAGATGGCAACAACTGACGCAGCCTTGTAGTTGATGGGACCGTAAGAGCGGTAGTCGACGTCAGCATAGTCCAAGTCAGAGTACTCCGGCTTGTAAGGCTACAGACATAAGGATGGAGACAGAATTGTTAGATACTTGCAGTATGATGTAGTATTGATTAGGACATTTTAAAATTATAAATAAACTAAAATAAAAATACGATAGATTATTAACAGACCAATAAATTGACAATTAACTGCGGTAAATAAAGCGTATATATCAACAATAAACATACAACAAATTAATAATAAATAAACAAAGAAACAAATAGGTAGATAATATATAAACAATAATTAAACATAAATTTTAACAAATTTCGTGAAATCAGCATGGACGTTTGTAATTTTTTTTAAAAGAAATGTTCTTATTCTATCTATTACGTTTGAATGTAAAATTATTGTTGAAGATAAGGCTTTGACAAGTTCACTAAATAATAAATCATATAGTTAGATATCATAGATCAAGACACCATAATATATAAAGTGGTAGTAATACGAGACGATGATAATGATTAAAAATAAAGTTACAGACAAAAACATGTAGAAATATGCTTATAGTGCTCAAAAACTACATGCCCCCCTTAATGAATTAAATTATTATTAATAAATGATACCTACATCATGCTTAGGAAGTGGTCCTCTAATAAATGTATGTTACACTGGCTTTTGGGCCCTGCTCCTGTTGACAGACAACATTGAAACGTATAAGTAATCTACTTAAAAATAAAAACTAAGGATATCTCTATATGTAATGGAAAGAATCTTTAATATATTACAATATATTACAGGAGAATTTTCATTCCGATTTTAAAAATTAATAATAAAAATATATGCATGTTGCTTTTGAGCACTGCAATATGATGTTAGTAAGAAAAAAAAAAAATACATGTATGTTAATAAAAAGAAAACTTCAAACCAAAAACTGTTAATCAATATTTTCATGCATATTATTAATTTTAATTACTGTAATATTTAGTTATTAATTATTTTTACAGACAAGCATAATACACCATGTAACTTAATAACTTTGAGAAAAAAAGTATACCAATAAATAAAGCCCAAGTATTATAAACAATCACCATTATAGTCCTCTTCCCATTGGATTTTAGGAAATTGAATGTTTTTTTTTTTCTTATTTGTATTGCAGGGTTAATATATGATACATTCTTACCTTTAAACATCAATTTCCTGTCCCACATTACTGTGAAATTTAAGAACCGCATATTCTGTGGGCATCATATGGTCCCGTAAAGGTTGTTGTTGTTGTTGCTGTTGCTGCTGTTTCTTTTTATGTTGCTGCTGATGATGATGATTCTGACTTCTACCATAAGGGTCATGATGATTTAAGTCCGCATAGACAAGGTTATTTGGTTCTATGGTATTATTTATAGGGGAAGGATAATAATAATGATTATTAGGGGTGGATGTATGACGAGGAGCGCTCCTCACGTGGTTAGGTAAGGTGGAGGAAGGGGCATGGTTAGAGTATGAAGGAGGACGCAAAATTTCTTGTTGATAATAATGATTGTGTTGAGGTGCGTAATATTGCTCATGTAAAGGCGCAGAAGGGAGTGATGGAAGGTGGATATGATTTGGAATGTAAGTTCTATTATGTTGGGGAGGAAATGAGCTACTGCTCAAACTGCTGCTACTGCTGCTACTGCTGTTACTCATCGTCGAATGATGCTGGTGTCTGTTGAAATGCATCGACTTTCGTGTTTTCGTAGTTTTTGATCTTAGGTTCTGTAACATTTTAGGGTTTTTTTTTTTTGGATAGGAATATTTAAAGATTTATAGGATAAAAGGAAAGTTAAGGTAGAAGAAAATAAACATGCTGTTAGTATTAAAGCATTTTGTTTCATTTCAAAATATATAAAATTATAATTAAAAAATGTAGTAAAAGAGCTAGTGGGGAAGCACTGCAAGCACCTGATTTTTTAACTGTTTTTTTTTTTTAAGGACCAGTGATATTTTATCAAGCAGTGGTGCAAGATTATTGTCATAGAAGTTTTTGTGTGCAGTGTATTATTTATTGTACAAAGAATCAGTCAGTATTTTTAATCTTGTTAATAAAACATATTTTGCTTGGAAATTTAATAATTGGCACCTATAAATATTTAAAATATTGTGCATTTGATAATTGAATAATAAAAAGTGAGAGTATAGATTCGATACTAAATAATTGAAAAATAATGCACATCGCTAATTAATAAACAATAATAATCAAGCGTTGAAAAAAATTATAATTATTGCAAGATAGTGTATTTTTATAACTGTTTACTATTGTATTTATTTATGATTATTTAAATTGCTTAGGTAAGTTTCAAGGAGTCAATTGTTGATTTTTTACATCAGCTTTCGTGTTCCACCTTGGCGCCACAATATAAAATAGCGATATTCAGTTCGAACTGAATATCGATCGCTATTTTATACTGTGGCGCCAAGGTGGAACACGAAAGCTGACGATATATGTAAAAAATCATTATTTAAATTATAATTTACGATAGGTATCTCAGTTTTTAATTGAAGAAAACAGTTACGCATTGAACCCTATAAGGTTCAACTTTTTTTTAAGGGCATTGCCATGGGTGTAGCACCGGTAGTTGGCAACACTGACGTATCTTCACCATGTTAATTTTTGATCCTTGCTCCTCGGAGTAATTTTTATGCTAGAGCTAAGCTGATTGCTGTAGTGTCAAGATAATTAGTAGCCCAAGTGCACAATTTGGCTAAATAAAGCCTGATTTAAAGAAAAGTATTTTTTTATATTTTAGAAAAATGCATGTAAATTTAAAAAATTACTAAAAAATACTTTTCTTTAAATCAGGCTTTATTTAGCCAAATTGTGCACTTGGGCTACTAATTATCTTGATACTACCGCAGCAATCAGCTTAGCTCTAGCATAAAAATTACTCCGAGGAGCAATGATAAAAAATTAACATGGTGAAGATACGTCAGTGTTGTCAACTACCGGTGCTATACCCAATGCCCTTAATAAAAAACTACAGAATCAGTTCAAAACAGAAATTTAAGTATATGTTATTATTTTCTTAAATTATACAAATTAAATAAAATTACTATATATATACTTCTTGTAATAATTATAATACTTTTGTAAGTAGGAAAATTAAATATTAAATATATATTATTATAAAATATCAGTCGCGTTATATAATATACGTATACAAAGTCATAATTAATGAACATTTATGTGTTCTGATAATATAATTGATAAAGGTGCAAATTAATTTACTATAATATATTTACAAAACATTCACATTGCATAATTTTTACAGACTACAACATAGAGGGAATGTCGGTTGAATAAAACTCACGTGGAACATATACAAGGAGAGTTGCTACATATATGCCTGAGTCCAGCTTACAAATGGAAAAATCCAAAAACAAAAAGTTAGTTTGGAATGTACATAAAAATTATCAAAAAACAACAAAAATTTGTTTTGTCTAGCTTACATGAATTAAAAAAAAAATAAAAAAAAAATAACGTGGCCACTTGTATGCAGTACTCAATGATTAAAATTACTAGTTATTTTTGACTAGATTGTATTTTATAAGCAGTCTTTTAAGGCAGCATAATTATGGTTATGTCATAGGAAAAGAGTCCAAGAAGTAACTGGGTGATGGTATAGGGAAATTATTGGTGCCATTGCTCTCACCTCTGGCTCACTTTGTTCCCCATCCTGCAGTTGCGCGCTATTTGAGGGAGATATTCGGATAGGAACATTCTGGTAAATAGGTTTAGATTTAGAGGAAATAGGAGGTACAGATGATGGAATATTACTAATACTTTTTGAAGAACGTGGAGTAGGGATAGGTGCTTTTAAATCTTGTGATTTATAAATATTTGGTGTTGATTTTGTTAAATTTATATTACTATTGTTAGGATTATTAAAATTTGAAATACTTTTACTATCACATCTTCTTAAAGAATAAAATTGAGTAATTGTTATTTTTTCTTTGGGTTTTCTTAATGAATAAAATTGAATTGGGTTTGTTGATGAATCTAAATTATTATTACTATTTATTGCACTACTTATACTTTTTACATTTACTGATGTTCCACAATTTCTAATAGATAAATTTTCTTGTGTGTTTTGTGCATAATTTTTTGAAGTGCTTGGTGCAACATGTGCAGATGTGGGATTATTTACTTGCTGAGTTTTCTCAGGTAATTTTTTGGTTGGTAACGGAATTAATTTTGGAGGCTTTGGTTTAACTGGTGGAGGAGGAGGTTTTCTTTTTTTACTGAAAACATTTGTAGCAACATTTTGAAATTTTGGAGTAATATTTTGTATGCTTACAGTTGTAATTATTTTTTCTGATCTTTGTAAAGTAACTGTTTGCTGTGGGGGCGGGGGAACCGGTCTATACTTTGACGGCTTGTTTGGGACTGTTTTTGAAATTTGGGGTGAATTTACTTGAGATCTTTCACTTTGTCTTCCTTCGACTCTAGGTAAAGTTTGAGAGGTAATGATAACTCCTGTTGTAGTTGAGGGTACCTGACTCTGTCTACCCTGAACCCTGGGTAAAGTGTTTTGTGATGCAGGGGGGTTGTTTGATGAAGCAGAGGGGGTTGAGGGCTGGTTAGGGGTTACGGTAGAGGAAGAATTTTTGGGAACTTCAGGTTTGCTACGCGTTGAGCCATAGCCAGACGAACTGTGACGACTTAAAGGGCTCACTGGCCTACTGTGTGTGGGGGAGCAGGGAGTGCTCGTAACTTCTAAAGTTGCATTTTCAGTACTAGAGGATGGTACAGTCACAACACGAGCTTGCGGTGGCTGAAATAAATAAAACAAAAAACAAACCATGCATCACACATAAACAAAATCAACAAAACATAAAAATAAAAAAAAAAGCAATACATAAATATGAACTAGTAAACTCTTTCTTGTTTTATTATAAACACAAAAAACAATATTTGCTTTCTGTTGTCTTAAATACAGAATTAGCAAAATAATAAAAAATATATTTTTTTAACCTTAAGATAAAGTGAAATTATAATTTTTTGAGGAAAATGCAGCAAAAAATGCACACAAAAATTTAGCAGTAAACAAAACATGGAAAAAAGCCACACAAGCATGGAGTAGTTTATGTTGCACTGAGGAGGTACTCACCTTGTTTGGTGGCGACTGAATGCCGTGGAAGGGAAGGTTCTCGTAGAATGATCTGTCCCCATCAACGTTGCCGGCGGAAGGATCGGTATTTGATTTATCTCTCATATCGGATGGATTTGGGCCTAAAAGTAACATCATCATTAATAAAATATTACAACAAATAGTGGTTAATTTAGAACGATTTTTTGTATTATTATTGTTATTTTTGCAACATAAATTTTTTATTTGTTTTTTTGTAACTTTTCTATTTAATATTTTACAATGTTACAAAAAAATATGCAGCATAATTTCTACCTTTTTCAAATGAACGAACAAGGATTAACATTTTAATTTTTCCGAGTGACTTAAAGTCCTGTGATAAATTTCTACGCGACAGAAATTTTATGATTACAAAGAGAAGGAAATATTTTCTCTGCTTGTATCAAGCTAAATAGTAAAAACGTTTAAAAAAAAAATAGAATTTCATTAAAAATAAGATAGTGGAAAAACTCGGGGAAAAAATAATCGTTATATACTAATTAATATAATATATAAAAAAAACAGCGGTTAAGAAGAAAACAATATACCTGCTGACAAAATGTAATACGCGTACATTACTTAAAATACCTGAGTAGTATTTCTTGTAAATTAATAAATTGTATTATTAAATTTCTTAAATTTCCTATTTACTTTGTTCTTCACGATAACTAGTATACTATCCCAGATCCCAGCAATTAATATTGAGCAGAGAATATAGGTGAATTTATTTTCAGAAATCATGCTGCATATTTCAGTAACTTCACTATTTTAAAACCAATAAAACAATTTAATAACCTATTTTAAAACAATTATAAAACTAAATAAACATTTTAATTAATACAAATTTAATATATTATTATTATTAAAATTTAAGAAGAAAAATCAGATAGGATATATTACAAAAGAAATGTTATAAAGCATTAATTTGCAATTATTACATAAAAAATTGCTTTTGTGTATTATTTGCTTTTACAAACACAGCACATTATAATTTATATATCCTAAATTTTACATTACAATTTAGCAGTGGATCAGCTACAATCAGTATAATCTAGCTTTAAATAATGTATCGATAGATTGAAATAAAAATATGTTAAAATCAGTTGAGATCAGTCGTCAAATTACACTCTTATCAAGTACAGAATTTTGACAGAATTTTTAATGTAGTTAATTTTACAATAAAACAATTAAGGTTAAGATGAATTAATCAATTAAATATTATTTTTTCCAAAAAGGGCATGATTCTAGCCCCAAAATTATCATCACCTTGTCTGAAGATATTTTTACTGCAATCTATCAATAGGATACAATACTTTTAAAATAAATTTAAATGATATAATAAAAATAAAGCAAACGAATACCTTTCCCTGGCTTTTTGCGCTTTCTGGAAGCTTGCACCTGAACCTCGGTTCCATCTAACTTCTTCAAAGTGACCACTATAACATATATAGCAAAAGGAAGGCATGCTCCGTGTCAATCGTAATAAAAAGCTATAGTGCATGCCTAGTAATTTAATTTTCATTAGCAAAATAATAATAATAAAATTAATAGCACAAATACATTAAACATTTAAAGCAAAAGAAAAAAAGTACATTTTGATGCTAACATAAATTTAAATAAAAATTCCCTTTATTTCTAAAATACTATTCTATAATATTTTTAAAAAAATTATAAGTGCAGTGCATTTTTTTATGTTGTATGTGTGGTCCCTACATTATTGCATTTTATTATGTCTAAAAATTTATCGGTGTACAGTATTAAAATAAGTATGTAATAATATTAATAAATGTTTTATTTTATATTTTTGCAATAAACAGAAGATATATATATTTTTTTACATTACGAGTATTTATTAAAACAAATATAATAAATTATTAAAGTAATGTGACCGTAAAATTATATTTACAACATAAATATATTAAAATAAAACAAATATTGAGATCCTTATAATATACATTAATATTATTTTTTATATTCAATGTCTTTTTCTAAAACTAACTAATCTGTAATTACCATCCATTGAATTAGCAAATATAGTTTTAATGCAATGTAAGGGTGGTAAGTTTATAAGGATGATGTTACCTCCAGGTTCCTCACAGTTGACCCTCGGCATAGTTGAGGAATTAGAAGGGAAAACTGTAGCTGAACCTCTGGCTACACTGCCCACGAGACTGCTTGCTTGCTCTCTACGGAGCACTTGAACTGGACGTTTGCGAGATTGTCGCCCCCCTGGTACAGTACCCACAACTTCGGAGTATTGTGACGGACGTTGAGGGGTGCTTGTGCGAATAAAATCAGCTGAGGAGGAAGGGGGTGAGGGTGGCGAGTTGTCCCGTCCAAGACTTCGAGCACCATTCACATGCACTTGCACCCCGGGCCTTAGGGGCCAACGGTGAACTGCCGCGGGGGCGAGTGGTGTGCTTTGTGGAGACTGCGGAGGTACAGCAGTCATGGCTCCGGACGTTGGAGGAGGGGGACGAGGAGGCGTTAGGCTTGAGTCTCCCTCGGGACTGATGCAGCACGCAAACATGCCACGAACACAACACAGAAAACAGAAAGAAACAAAACAAAACAAAGTCAGCATCACACTGTTAATATATTTCAAGCAAATTTATTATTTAGTTTCATTTTGATAGAACATGAGAAATTAATATTTTTTTGAAAAATATCAAATTAATATATAGCTATAATGAATGCGAAAGCAGCTATGCTGCTTAGTTGCTCATTTATATAACTAGTGTAATTGCTATAAAAGTGACAATAGAAAGATAGTAAAATTTTAAAATAAAATGAGAGCACCTAATTTCAGTTTTTCCTTACATTCTTTTTTCTTAAAATATATTTTCCAAATTTATGATTCTTTTTCCTTGCTAAAAACTATGAATATATATTTTTTTGCCACAAACTATTTTTAACTATCAAAGAATCTTAAACCAAATTGTGCTCTTCTTAAAAACAATCATGTTCTGAATCAAAACAATATTATACTTCATTATTAGATGCATTTATTTATTTAGGCTCTAAGAGCATCGGTGCATTATTATTATATTATTTTTATCACTATTTAATTAATAAAACACAAAAAGCAATGCAACATTTATATAGGAGACGCTACTTTACAGATTTTGATTACCTTTTTTATTTGTTGGAGGCGATGCTTCCGCAAGCCCCGAAGGAAAGACTGACACGACATTTACATGCAGATGAGAAAAAGTGCCAAGGTCAGGAAATGTGGGGTCATGTGCTTCTTAAAGAGATAATCTAGCTGGTCATATTTCAAGTAGTCTCCAGGAAATTTTCTATAGCATTTGTATGATAATTTAATGTTTTAGTCTCAGACTTTTTTTTTTACTTAATTAATTTTTGAATCCTCGTTAAAAAACACAACTGAATGTATAAATTCATTTTTTTTTGTAGGTAATATTGATTAATTAATTTATTGTAATATATGACATTTAGATTTGTATTCTCAAAATGTACATTATAAACGTTATAATTCATAATTAAAGTCTTACAGGTTTTCAGGCTGTTAACTCAAAATTTAATGAGACTTAATAAATATCAGCAAATAGAAAATTTCAGGCACTTTTTTTTTAACAGGAAAAGGACGTTCAAAGTCCATTAACGCATGATTAAAAACGGTACGGTATTAGTAAGAACTGTGAAATATTTTTTTATTTACATATTTTTTTTTTTCAAATTTGAGAACTGAGATTTTTTTTAATGAACTTGAGCCCTCATTCTGTTAACATATACTTTGTTTTTCCATGTGTTTATCATGCAACAGATTTTTACCTAACTTTTTGTCCGTGCAATTAAACTAATTTGAAAAGCTGGAGTAGTATAATTGATAAGATGCTTAATTTTAAATGCTATGTTATCTTGTATTACAAATAACAAACCCATGTTAAGTTTTAAAATAAAATATGATTTTTTTAATCAATAAAGCAAAAAAATGTTTAATTTACTAATGAAATTTCTGATGAAATAAAACTTCTAAATTAAAGTAATTTTATACGCGTATTTCAAAAAAAAAAAAAAAAAAAAAAATGTTCACTTTTTTCAGTTATTTGCAAAACAGCACAATAGAAAAATTATAATACACCAGAATAAAAGAACATGACGTTGTTTTTGTCTATTACAAATATTTCCATGAAACACCAACATACTGTTTTGTTGCTGAACAATTTTTTAATAAAAGTTAACAAAACATGGAGTTGTTATTTACTATTTTTGTTTTAAACTAAAAACACACATATATTATTAACGCCGAGTAATTAATATTTTTAGAAAAATTAAGATGCAATTTTTTTTTTCGTGTGGGAAAAAGTTAATTAATTAATGAATTACCTTGGACACGATTGTCCGAGGAGGAGAGTCGTGCATGAATGTTCATGTCAGAGGCAGTTGCTGATGAAGCTTGATGACTCATGGCAACACGCCCCCCTGTACTGTGGGGTAGGAATCTTTGACAACCATTAGAAGTGCGTACTGTCATCATCATCATCATGGAAATTGATACGTGTCATCCTCAACATCGGAAAAGCGTATGGGGCCAATCAGTAGCGTAACTGCAATGTTGTTGACATTACTAAGGATCCCCACAGCATCTTACACAAACTTAAATAATTAAAAAAAATATATACGTGTAAGATTCATGCTTTTTTAAAAAAATATATATATTTGTGTGCTGCTAAAATTGGGATTTTTATAATTATTATTATAAAGGTGCATTCTAAAAAAATGTATGTGCACATGTTAAATTTTAGGTTATAATTTAATAGGAATTTAAATGCAACATAGATTTATTTTTTTTTAAATTTAAATGAATGATGGTTATTTAAAAAAAAGGGGGATTAAACACAAAAAGGGGAAAAAAGATCACATCAAAGGGTACAAAAATGTACTTACATTACTTGAGGGCCATAGAGATTAATAACAAACCTCTGATATTTGCTGTAAAGGTCGCATTGCGCGCTGTGTGAATTTGCAAAATGATATATAAGGCACACGATCGAACAATAAAATAATAAACATCGAAAAAGATAATTCATGCTAATCGAAAAAAATATTGACAATTTTTTTTATAACGATGACGTCAATTCTATTATAAAATAATAAAAACTCGTTACTTTAGATTTATTATCTGTGTGGGATCCTTTCTGGCAACATCATTACGACTATACATACCCTAATTAAAGTCACTTGGCACCCAAGTCAAATAATTTAATTTTAATTCTATTACATACTGCTATATATAGCAACACTTGTACGAAAAGTAAATAAATAAAAATATAACGAAGTATAAGAAAAAAAGGGACTAAAAAAAACTTATTCCCACTCAATAATAGTAAATAAAAGAAGAAGAAACAAAAATGCATTGCTTTTTGGTATTATATAAATAAATAAAAATACCAAAAATAAAATTTAATAAAATTATAGCAATAAAAATAATACTAATAATGCTGATTATATTAAAAGCTATATAATACAATGAAACGTATTAAAATATATATTTTTAAATTGTTTAAAAATTAGACTTACTTTTCTCTCTCCTCCAATTCCACGGTGTTATTGTCTAAAAAAGCACAAAATTAATTTGTTAGTTCAATTAACATCCAAGCTTTTCATCAAAATACAAAATTAATTTACATAACATAGCACAATACACATATTCAATGTTAGTGAATTAATCAAATTATTTTTTTCTAAGGAATTAAGTTATAAAATAGTGTTATAGTAATGCAATAAAATGTATATAAACAAAATTGACAGCTGTTTTGCTGTTAAAATCACATTAAAATAATTAATTTAGTTTAAAAAACTGACTCTTACAGCTGAAAATTGACATGCGCACTGCCTTAAAAAGAAAGTAAATTTGAAATACATGCAGCAGAATAAAATACATGCACACAAATGAAAACAATTGAAGTTCAAAATGCATCAGTTTAGGACTCTTAATTCGTTTACCGTATACATTTGGGGGTCTAGTGCGTGGCAGGGATGAACATTAGGGTCAGAGTAAGATGTTAACTTTATACATCAACATGTCATAAATATGATTTAGGTTACTGTACTATTAAAAGATATAATCGGAATGTATCCATGCTCTTAAATGTATTGCACATAATTATAATTGTTTCAGGGAATGACTGATTTTTAATATTTTGTTCAGAAAACATGGAAAATAATTAACCGAATGAGCTGTAAGAGTCATAATTATATTATATAATCATATAAAACATAATGAAACTAAAAGAAACTCAATATTGTTAATACTGTGTGATATCAGTAATAATTGAATCTTTATTTTTCTTTTATAAAACCTGTAGGAACTAGATTCTTATTCCAAAGTAGAAACTGAGTAAAAAAAAAAAATGCAAATACTGTATATACGTAATAATGATTAAATCGCGTTTATTTGTGGCATTTTGTAATGTGTATTTGCACCTTCAGTTTATTATATAGAAAGTTTAGCTACAAACTTTCAAAACTGGTATAAAATATTTTAGTGCACTTTGAACATAAACTTAAAACAAATATCATGTATATGGATTGAAATAAAAACTAGTATTGTAATTTTATTAAGAATTATAAAGAAAAGCCTTCATCTGTGTGTGTTTATATGTTTCTATATAACAATTAACATAATAACATATATAGCCTACCCTACATATATATCAATAATGCACTTGATAACAATTTTAAAATATACTGCACAAAAAAATATTTAATTAAGAAATAATAGCAATTAATAATAAAACTGACTTAGACAATAACATGCAAAATAGCGCGTTCATTTGGATAATGCAGTACAGAACGAGCGGTAATATAGACGCTGACAGTCGAGTACTCACACTTGTCTTCGACCCTCTTGCGACGACACACGATAACCGTGATGATGAGGATGATGATCACCATGAGGAGAGCTCCAGTGATGATGGACGCAATCATCAACTTGTGGTCGTTGTCGAGAGACGCCCACCAGCTCGGATCTGTCAAATAACAATGATCACGCCACGCTGAGGTACTTCTAATAATATCCTCGTATACTTCGCAAACATGCTGAGAAGGAATGGGTTTAAAAATATATAATTTAATTACTTTACAAACATTCAATGGATAACTTGTTTAATATTTTTTATTGTATATTTTGATACAAGACCTTGAGTTATGTATGTATAAAATGTTTCAGAGTTTTTTAAGCCTATAACCTTTAAAATTGTGCTGCAATGTGTTGTGACGTCATAGTCATGTAAATGTTTAACACGGAAGCATAGGAGAGAGTCTGCAGTGTCTTTCCCCTCAATTTTTAGGGTTTTATAGAGGGTTCAAAAAATATAAAAAATATTACAGTAACCAGTAGTCATGTATCCAAATATGAAATTCAAAATTGATACAAGCAGTCCATCATCACATTAAATTTTTCATGCTCTATTTTTGTTGGTTGATTTAAAAATAAATTATATCCATTTTTGCTCAAATTTTAATATTACGATAAAAAATTGAAAAGAATATTATAGTTTTTATGTTTAAATGGATCAACTTACGTTTGATAAAAACCAACTTTTAATTAAAATATTCATGCAATCAAATTTAATTAAATTGTAATTGAATAATACATGCAATAAAATTTCATTCCAAATGCATATACTTTAAAAAGAGTTTTTTAAAAATATAAAATTTAGTTTTTTTAGTTTTTATGTTTGATTTCATGCAAAATTCCCTTTCGTATTACATAAAAAAATCATTTTTTTTTTTTTTACAAATCAAGAAGTAAATTCATAAATAATTATCATTGATTTCATAGCAATATTTATTTTTTAACAACTATTACATCAATACAAAATAATAATAAGACATTCCTTCTTTTTTTACGTATAATAAAAAACTTATATATATTTTTTTTACATAACAAGCATAGGTACCTGAATGTCTAAACTTACTACTTTTTTCCTGGTAAGCTAAAATTATCAATAATTTATAAGATTTATATTACATAATTATTATTATATTCAGAGATGGAGACGTCAGACCAGGTAGGTATATCTTACCTGTGATGTCGCGCTCACATGGGATGGACATTCCCACAGAGTTGTTGGCGAAACAAAGGTACGTCCTGAAGTTCTCCACCCTCGTCTCCAGGGTAAGAATGCTGACGAGACCCTTCGTCTCCACGTTCTCTTCGATCGTCTCGTTCTCGTTCTTGATACGCCACGTGAAGTCCACGTCAGTGGGGTTGGCCGAGGCGTTGCAGATGAGCACGAGCTTTCCCTCCATCTCCCGTTGAGTAATGGCGCACTCAGGTTTGTCTGTACCGATATATGACAGTCAGCAAACGATAAAAATAAATCAAATTATTTAGTTTGAGAAAGTTCCTGTTATGATATGAAGTTTAGATAAATTTTCAGGGAAGGCCAGGTGTAAAGTAAATGTTAATAAAATGGAATGGGGATGAAATTTGGGTAAAACTTCCTTATATATTGTATAACAGGAATTTTTTTAAACTATTGCATGATAATTTTGGATAATTTAGAAAAGTCAAACAGTTAATAAAGATATTGTTTTCCATCATAAATTTTACTGACTCAATGATGAAACAGAAGAAATAATTTGTTTTTTTCTTTACTCTCACGTAAATGACAATATACGTGTAAAAAATAACACACTAAACAGTGCTTACAGCAAAATAAAACCCTTTCTTTCTTCTTCTACCTTGAGACTTTTTTAAATTTCCGAAAGAATCAATTGAAAAATTTAATTAACCATGCTACAAACTACTGTTTTAAAATTTTGCAGCAAAATTTAACTCGTAAAAGACATAAAAGTAACATGGTATGTATTTATGTATTTAAAAATGATCAATATTTGTAAATTATAATCATAATTTACTAATTACCCAATTTACTAACTGTAAGTATATTATATAATATTATATGAAGTTATATAAATATATTTAATTCAGCAATGAAAAATTAAAATGAATATTTTTCATGTTTAAGTTCCATTAAACCAAATTCACACACGATAAATTTTTATGTCTTTTCTCCAAAAATACTAGCCAACACTGGCAGCAACATTAAGAACCAAAAAGCGTTATAAAAAGTAAAGAGAAGAAAGAATAAGGATTTGATGAGGTTTGAAAACAAGCATACTTTTTCTACATTCACTGCGTAAAATAATAAAAAAAATTAGTTGGACCAGAAACCTGAGTCACATACAGTCTGCAGCCTTTGGGGGGAAAAAAGTAAAAGAATTAAAATGAAAGCACACTGAAGATGCAACTACAACTACTGATGAAAATATAAAGCCACCTTTATTTTTACCTTCATTTGTTAATTAAGTGAAAAATATATGAATGTTTTTGTTTTATTTATAAAGGAACAAAAAAAGGTGACTTATAGGTGAATATGAGTGAGGAAGAAAAAGAAATATTGAGCAAACTACATAAATAATTATATACATAAACATCTCTGACCAGAGTTTCAGTGTGTTGTTAATTATCAAGTATACACTTACGTGCATAAAAAAACACAGCTGAATCTATGGCGAGGAATTGCTTTTTAAAACAGCTCAGATCTTAGTTTCTAAATTTGATGAACAGATCAATGAAATAAACTATCGAATAAAATAATATTGAAGTAAATAATTATTAATCTTGTATTTTTTAGTATGTAAAAAATGGCAACATATATTACGTTATTTTATTTGTATTTTTGGCATTTCCAGCAAAGAATGAATAACGATTTTATTTCTTGGAATGAAATGTCTTCATGCACGAATGAAATTAAGCCTTTTTCACCTTTTTCTTTCAACGCCAAAATTATTCAAATTTTTTTCTAGTCACAAATAAGACATTACAAGAGGTTAAAGTTCTAAGCTGTTTTTTTAGAGCAGTCTAATCTTAAGTGTCTCGTCAGTTTTAAAGTAACTTTAAATATCCATAGTTAATAACACAGTAACAAAAATAAACGTAAATGTTGTTATTTCATCGTTAAGTTAAAGAAAGTTATTTAAAACAACTTCAAAAACTTTTATTCTATGGACAATGAGTCTTTAAGAATTTTTGTAATTATCTGAAATGCATTATGAAGCAATGATTTACTGAAATACCATAATTTAGTTTAAATTGCTTAGTTAAATTTAACGAAAAAAGGTTTAGTAGATGAGTAAAAAAATCACATGAATGGATTAAGCTTAAGAAAATGAAATTTCAATGTATGGAATTACAAAGAAAAAAGTGATGAGACACAAAAACTAAAAAAAAAAAAAAAATAATAAAATAAACAAATAAAAACTGCATTAATTAGCTCCTTTAAACAAATATAAAAATAAATATGTGTATAAATGTAATAATTATAATTTGTCGTACGTAGAACATTGATGAAAGTCTTATGAGTAATGTTTCCATGTCGATTGAAGGCCTCGCAAAAATAATTTCCTCCACTGGTTCGTGGTATCGGATAGTTGAGAATTAGTGCATTCCCCTTCATTACGATTTCAGAAGTGTCGTTTTCTCTGTGCCACTGGTAAGAAGGCTCTGGGTAAGCCTTGGCGTTGCATAGGATCTTCTCTGGAATGTGGCCCTCCACCACATTCAGCACCGGCACCGACACGCTCACATTCTCAGGTGGGTCTGAAGCAGCACGCAACATTCGCAAACTCACATTCTCGCCGACAACAATAATTATAATCTCTATTCTCGGAGTATTTATAAACAAAGAAATCATATGATAAACACTTTATAATTTTATATTATTTACTAAAAAAAAATATAACAATTGTTGTATTACAATGGACAAACAACAATTAAACAAGTAACACATTTTTTTTTATTTATAAAGTACATATCATAAGAATGATAAAGATATAAGGGAGGGATAAGAGAGTATTATGAAATGATTGATTTACAAAAGTTACAAAAAGTTGGTTAAAACGTTGTTTTCTACTCACATTCTACTCCAAAAAATGTTGTACTCTTGACTCCAGGCCCAACTTCATTTCCTGAACTCTCGCAAGTATAGTTTGCATTGTCGTGGATTCTGTCAAGCTGAGCATTAGGCCAGGCAGACATATCCCACATTAACGTAGAAACGACCGACTCAAAGTCGTTGGTGCGAGAGTCGGGAGGTAGGACGGTGGCTCGGACGGTGTAGCGAGAGCTCGGGACACCCAGAGAAATGGGCTGACCATCTTTCAGCCAGCGTACTCCACACGCTGGTGAACATTCGACGCGGCAAGACAGTGAAATGTGCTCGGCGTTCATCAGGGCACCGTGATACGGCGGTAGTCTCTCAATAAAAGCAGGAGGTGCTGTGAAAAATAAATGTGTTAGAAGAAGTCAAATGTATACAGGTAATATTGAAATAAAACTGATAATATGTCATTATTTTACTGTAGAATAAGCTAATATAGACGAAAGTTCAGAGTATATTGCAGTGTAAATAAAATGCAACTATTTTCCATAAGAAAATCATTAAAAATAATTTTATATTCATTTATCTGTTATTAATTATATTGCATAAAGAATGAAGGAAGTATATAATATACAGTATATACTCCTAAAGACAAATTTGAAATTAATGTGAGTACAACACACCCTTCATCCCAAATCAACCCTTCCTGGAGACAATTCTGAAGCACATTAAGGAGATATATCGTTCTGTTCTTAATAGGGTATCTTACCTTAATGCTAATTTTGGGTTGCTAGAGTGGGTTGTGGGATCTTAAATATTTATAGGGACAATCATGTCCTACCTCACATGCCATTAAATTGTTAGTAGTGGTAACTGGAGCTGGAGCGTGTCATTTACAATAAAAAAAACTCTAAACTTACCGAAGACCTCAATGAAGACGGTGGCGCCCTCGCCGTCTCCCCCGGCGTTGAAGGCCAGACAGGTGAAGTTGGACTCGGTCTCGAGCGTGACAGGGTCGATGGTCAGGTTGGCCGTGGTCACGTCGTGGATGGGATGCTGGCCTCTAAGCCACCGGTACACAGTCGCTTCAGGCCGCCCCATGTCCTCCACGGTGCACATCAACGTCACCGAGCTCCGCTTTACAACACGTGTAGGTTCGAATACAAGGCTCGCGGGACCAGGTGGATCTGGAAGTAGCGCGGGAAATTTTCAAAACAATTAACCTTTGTCTCTAAAAATATTTTTTCAATTATCTTTTTATGGAAGTTATTGAATGTACTGTCTCATTTTTTGTGTGTCTAGATTCATGCTCAATATATAAATAAATAATATTTTCTGCCATGGTACGGTCCATTTAGATTGACTTTTTAATCATCAAAAGATGCTTTGCTATTTCAATTTATGTATAAAAAATCTTATTGTATTTTTTGTTATCAATTAATTAATTAATTAAAACGTCTGCCACAGATATAGTGAATTTATCAATTTATGAACAACGTGTACGTGAAAAAAAACATGGCAGAGACTTTTAAGTCTTATGAAATATTTTTACATGGGTTTTCAATACTTATTATAGAAAAAACGATCCAGAAAACAGTATAGATGATATAGCTACATTAAATTAACATGGGCCAATCTTTGAACTCTATTTTTCTTAACCTTTATGTTCATATAAAGTAGCAAAAACTTGAAACAAAATGCTTACAGTAGACCACGAGCTCCTGATCTTCAGAAAGAGGCCCCCAGCCCGCCTCGTTCATTCCCTCGCACGAGTAATTGCCGTGAAAGCTTCGTCCCACGAACTCGAGCAGCAGTTTGCTGGGGTCGATGTCACAGAAAGTGGTCGAGTCGTTTCCCGAGAGAACCGGTGCTGGCGAGGGGGGTGCGGCGCCGCAGTCGGGCAGTTCTTTGAGCAGCTCGTCGTCGAGGTACCATCGCACGGCCAGCAGCGTGGGCGGGTTACCTTGCTCCACGCGACACACCAACGTGATGTTCAGACGTTCAGTCTCACTCACTGGGGTCGTAGGCTCCATCACCAGTGAAACCGTCGGCTTGTCTGTGATAATTAAGAAAACTCGGTCAGTATATTGAAACAAGTTTATAACTAACCGCTTTGCTACAGAAATAAATGTATTAAAGTTATAAAATGTGTTTTATTTGAGAATATTACTTGTATACAGATGAGTTAAATTTAAACAAGATCCATAAAAAGTTCAATTTAAAGTTAAAATATTTGTTTGATTTTTGAAACTACGTTTTTTTTTATAATTAATCTGGGATTAACGATAAAAGTGCCAATGTACGTTTGCCAGATTTAACAAAAGAGCAGGTATTATAGGCTATTTCCTTAGTTATAATAGTACACTGGATATTTTTAAACCCGGAAAACTCACAACAGCTATTTTCTTTATTCCTGGAAACGTACAATGCTGGCGCTTTCATCTCGCATCCACTGATCATAATGAACAACCCACATGGAATTTTCTTATTGCAGAAATGAATAGAGGGTATACCAAATTACGCTTTTCAGATATTTTAGAGATCGGGAAGCATTGTTAAAAAGTTAGGTCAATTCAGTTTAGAACCCACGCCACTTTTATTTCCTATCCTCCCTCTGTACTTTTAATAATTTTTTATTAACAGTTCCCGGGTTCTAAAAAGTATAAAAAAATCAGAGTAGCATAATTTGATACACTCTATAATTCTGCAATATTTTTTATTCATGCAATGTAGGTTGTCCATTATTCCTTTATATACTGTAATTTTGTCAAAATTGTTCAAAGCAGCATACATTAGGGTAGCATTTTCATATAAAAAATTTTCAGTCAAATAGTCATGTAAGTGGGTTTCAATGAGGCAAACAATCTAATATAATAGACATAGAATACCACGACCTACGAAATAAATATTTTTTTACGTAAATAACAATGTATTGAACGTATTACTGAGCATTTATTAAATATTGTACGAAGGTTTATTGATTTTTTTTTAACAATGTCAGTGTTTTGTTGGAAAGTGTATAAACTTAAAATTTATGTCGTTAACAGCGCTTACTACCGTCGAGACAAGTTCTAATGAACATGACAGCTAGGACGACGACGAAGGCATGAAAATTATTATTCAACTCATCGTAGCTGTCACTGTAAAAATCTGCGTTAATGATACACCATTAAATTGTATAGTTTGTGATCGATACAACAAATATTTTTACAGAGACATAAAAAAAAAGGGATATCAATCAATACGTCTTGAATGTACTTTTTCGTTGTTTATTGGTTTTTAAAGTTTTTTTCTGTGTTTTTTTTTTAACAATGAATATTACATAAAAGTTTGGGGAAGTTTGTGAATAAAAATGTATTAATTTTTCCCTCTTTCTTAATAAAAAACAATCGTGATTTCAACTTTGAAATTACTCACAGTAGATAGCCACGAAGGAGAAGTTTGGTGACTCGGAGCGTCCCACTGAGTTCGAACACACGCACGAGTACGCTCCCTGGTCGTGACGTGTGGCGTTTTTGATGAGCAGGGCCGTCTGCTCCGGAGTACCACCCTCGAAGTGGTCACCACCGTCCAGCACCACGGGTTGTCCGTCCTTCAGCCTGAAACATTGACAAGTGAAGGGTCATCAAGGTTGTCTGCCTAAAGGAATCGTAACAAATATATATATATATATATATATATATATATATATATATATATATATATATATATATATATATTATTTATTTTTAATAAAAACAAACTTGATTTAATAGTTTGTCTAGCACTAAATTTGACGTATAATTGAGACCATTTAGCTCAAAACAGTTAAAAATGTCATCCAGGTTGTTTTAATTATACCAAAACAATTTCAAAGTATTTTATAGAGGACACTAAATTTACTTGACTATCCAATAATAAATTTGTTAATTACTTATAATTAAACCACATTCTCGTAAAATACAGATTCAGAGAGGTAACAGTTTCATCCTTCCCAAAAGGTCTCACGTATTGCCACCCTACTCGTCACCCTCAACCCTGACATGGTGAGATAAGGGAAAACTTCCCCTTATAATCCCAAAACTGAGGTCTAGATTCAACTCTGCCTTAACGTGTGACAAGTATGAAAAATGACACTAACATCTTGATTCTATGTTTTTAACGCGTATTAATTCCATTTAAAGAACTATGTATAGTAAAAACTCACCCTTAAAATATTTAATCAAAGAACGCAGAGATTAATCGGTGCAACTAGGGTTTCTCTGAAAATGTTGAAAGCAGGAGTATTTGAGTCTAGAACAAATGTTATTTTAGGATAAAATCTCAACTTGAGAAATTACTACTTTTCTTTAGATAAAGTCTTTGCTACTAAATTTTACTGACTACGAATCTTTATAAAGTCTGAAAATGTTATAAATTATTTTTAAAGTACCTTAAGTTAAAAGTGACAACCATTTTATTGATTAAGTTTTTTAATTATATTTTTATATATATCTGAAAGTTTTTTTTTTTAAATTTATATTTGAATAAATTATTACTTTTAGTTTAAAATTGGAATGTTTATTTCATTCAATAAAACATTCTTGTTTAGATGAAATGTAATATATGCTACTGCTGTTTTAAACCACATACACATATACAAAAACCTAGTTTTAGTAATATAGGGTTGTATAATAAACGATAAATGTCGTTCGTATAATATTTCACTGGAAATGGTTATTTTCCGGCCTAACTCTCGTAGTGTCAAACGCTTGCTATAGCAGCTAGCTTCAGGCTGTACTCTGACGTAATTGAGACCGTTATATGGGTCCTTGCCCACTCTCTCTCTCTTTCTCCTTCCCTTGCTTGCTTGGCCGTCTCTTGTAATTGCGTCATATTTCAAACTTCCCGCTTTCTATTGTATTGGAACGAGAGGGAGAAAAAAAAAAAAAGAAAGAAAGAAAGAGAAAAAAAATTTGGTGAAAATGAAAGATTTACCAATGCCGTATCTATAACTTTGATCTTAGTATTTTCTATGGTTGACATTTGATAAAAGACGTCACTAAGACTCAAAATTTCTCAGAATACTCTGAGAATTGTTGCCAAGGAAATGTACTACAAAGGTAAATAAGTATTTTTTTCATAATATGTACTTAAGCAACTTCAAAATATAAAGATATTGTATTTTATTTCTTTTATATTTTATAACTTACAATACATAGAAAGGAAGTTCTGTTATAGTAAACACTAATATTATAACAACATACAATTTATAAAAGTAATTAATTAAGTGATGTTGTGTTAAATGAAGACAGTTATTGTGATTCAATCAATTTAATGGAAGATATAATTATCTAATTAAAGAAGTAAATAATAACATAATATAACCCACACAGCACACAAAACTCAATATCTAGATATTTTTTGGATATTTTTTGTATATGCAGATATTAAGTGGATATGCCACAATTCAAGATAACGATATCTAATATTTATACAATATTTATCTAAAGTGCCGAGATAACATGCAGATATAAATTGGATACTGCTATCTTTTGTCTTAGCTTATTTTGGAAGAGATATTAAATAGATAAAGTTATCCAAATTTTAAACATGCACATGACGATCGACAGTTAAAATTTATAATAATTAATACAATAATACAGCGATTTATTAGATTTATTGTATATTATATAAAGTATAAAAAAAAATGAACACAAATTAATATTATTTAATGTTATATTATATACTTATAAATAATAATTTTAATATATAAATTTTATGTACATATATATTTGTTTATTCCATTGAAATTTTGAATAATTTAAATTTTTGAAATCTATATTAATTAAAATTTTTTTTAATTAACGAATTAATTAATTAATGCGTATGTAAACTTTTTAAAACTGACTGCATAATTTATAGATAATTTTATCTATTATTTATCTGAGGATATTTTTATCTAGATATTTTATAGATAATTTTATCTATTCTCTATCTGGAGTGATTTTTTTGCATCGCGGGTACAATTTTTATGTGACGTCATGCGCACTTCGAAAATTCTGTATGTTTGTTGTAAACACAACGGTTTTTTCGTGAAAAATATGTAAATTTCTCATCTAAAACCGAAAATATCTTCAAGTGGAAGGTAAGAAATCAATTATGAGTATTTTCTGCTTATAAATCTTTGGCCAGCTTTAACAATGTGTGTTCTTTTTGTCCAGAAAAGTGGGATTATATGGGCTGTGGCGGTTGACTGCATGCTGCACCTTGGAGTATTGGAGAAGCCATGCAGATTTCAAGTCGTCTAGTAATTTATAAGGTATGCAATCAGGGTTTAATTATTACAATGTTTTTGCCAGTGTTAAAATTATCATTATTTCAGGCCAGCACTTGTACTTATATATTATAATATGCATATATTATTAACAATTTTAGGTTGTATTCCCCTCGACCGCGGTGCTTATGATATCATATTGCATACTGTATACGTTTGGAGTATACGTATGCATACGTTTTACAGCTGTTTATTTATGGATGCTGTATTTTTACTATAATATTTATTACTGGAAATTTGTATACTGTAATGACTGTATACACAGTATAATTCTATAACAATATGTCACAATTAAGCAGCATATTTATTTTAAATTTTCAGTCCAGCATTTCATATGCAGAGGTGCGCGCAGAATGCATACATATTTATATAAGTTTTCAGCACCGGCCTTATTGTTTTCCAGGAGCAAATTTCACATTGGCCATACAGTGGCTATATTCATAATGACCAATGCAGCCATTCTGCTGCTTAAACATAAATATAGTGATGTTAATATGTTTTTTTTTTTTACTTTACAGGTGCAGACATGTGACAACATCCAATATCCAGACAAAGCTCGAATCAACTACCCAGCATGGCATAATTTATATAGTGCAACATTTGGTTCTGAAAACTGCAGCCAGCTGTAATGGGCAATATATCACCAGATCATCACTACAGATCATCAATACAGATCAGCAATGCTGACCAGCAAAAGAAGCCAAGCAAGTAGGGAGAACAGTGTGTATATGTTGTTAAAATGAATAAGTCAGATAATTTTTAATGTATGCATGATACTAAATTTAAGTTGTTTTAATTGTATTTTTATATAGTCTCTTGCATTTATATAAAAATTTAGTACATCTGTATTATTGCTCAATTAAGGCTCTTTTACTTTTTTAATAACAAAACACATATACAATGCATACTGTATGCATACTGTTGTTTTATAGAGAATTTGTTATACTGAATGCATGCAATGACGACTATAAATGGATTTAATATTATAATTATTTATATATATTGAAATACTAATACACATGCATACAGTATTATTTTTAATATAATATTTGTTTATGTTATAATATGTCAGCAGCAGTTAAGTTTTGTTAAAAATTGAAAACCACTTTAGTCATTATTTTTTTTATCATTGTACAAGTATGATGCATGATTTATCAAAATATCTTTAAAATTTCCAATAATGTGTATGTTGATTGAGAAATGTTATAAATAATAAAAATTTATGTTAATATAATTATTTATGTGTGTTTTTACTTAAAAATAGAAGCATAGTATGCATATATAGGAGGATAATATAGCTAGATAAAAAATGTATAATTATAGGATAAGATATTAACAAGATAACTTTATCCAAAAAATAGAGGACATTTAGCTAGAAAATATCCATGAAAGTTCATGGATAATATCTATATAATTTTTAGATAATTAAAAAGTTCTATACAGATTTTATCTAGATATCATCCAAAAAATATCCATTGTGTGCTGTGTGGGAAGTTTTACAAGGGGACATTCATAAAGTCTTAAGGCCACATTTAAGGCTCGATAATTTAAAGCTTGATTTTAGACCCAAAATTTCTGGTTTTAAATTTTCGAGCCTTAAATGTGGCCTTAAGACTTTGTGAATGCCCCCTACAAAGTTTTAAACTTTGATCAATCTATTCCAGGTATTTCCCACATAACCTTAAATTATAATGATAAAGTTAAATGTAAATCACGTTTAATATACATATGTAATAATATTATTTTGAGTATAATGTATATATATTACAATATGAATATATGATAGTGCCTTGCGGTTGGAAGCAACACCCACAATGGTTGACAGTATCATCTCTCGGAGTCAAAAAAAGTTATAGATTTTGCTAAATATTTCTCCAATTTAACAGATGCCGAGAAATTTCAACCTGTAAAATATGCAATTTGTTAATCATTTATGCTAAAAAAGTTGCATAGTTTACAGGCTGAAATATTAGCTGTTTCAGTATTATAGTTATTATACCAATATTATTTTTTTGTTTAATTTGAATATTACTATAGTATAATTTGATATTTACAGCTTTAATTTTGTGTAATTAATTTTACTATCATGGTTGATCGAACAAATATAATATAATTTGTATACATCGGATTTGAAATTTATAGTAATTTAAAATACAAACATGAACTAATATATTTACTATTGCATTTCAATTACGAAACTAATACCATACTGCCTGCTTTCTATGTATAAACTGTAATAAACAATTGATTATTGACCTTAAAATTTCATATTTGCTTTACTGTGTATATATGAGCAGGTTATATACCTAGTTATGATAATTCACTATGATACCGATCATAATTTACATTAATTTCATTGTTGGTAGATTATGACCATTAAGTTTTTAGGACGTGACAAAGGATAAATGCATACAGGCAAGCGTTGTGAACATTACGTATGCCAGGTAGATATTATATCCGCACTGCTATTTGTGTTTGTGCTCAATGTCAGACTTTCTATATCCCTTCTCTACCTGCTATTACTTCTACAGTGAAATTGATTTTAAATTCTCACCGGAAGTAGCCGGAAGTTAATTTATATTGTATAAAAATTTTACAGAGAGGTAAAGATGAAAAAGTGGAACTTTTTGGTAATATTTTAAAATTGAAATGTGAACAAAAGAGTAAGAAAATGTTACACTTCCGGTGTTAAAATTAACTTAACTTGACTGCTGTGGTTGTAAATGTCTCTTTGTAACTTATGATATTTGCTGATGCCAATCAAACTGTCTACTTGCTGTCGAGCGACAAATCCTCTTATATACAACATGTCCCTGCAACTGCAGCTTTGCCCTTTCGTATCCCTGTTCATACTAGATGTGCAATTTAGCACCTTGTTTTTTCAATATATCCCATATAACATGATATAATTTTTTTTATTTTCTATTTTAAGCAACTAGATATTACATTTAAATTTACTACACTACATACTACATTAAAATTAATGAGATTATATAATATTAATAAAGTTATTTTGTTTTTGTAATAATATGTTGGTATAACATTTAATGAGAAAACGACTTCTGATGATTGATGTATTAACAACATGTCTGTATTAGCTTTTTTTGCTAAATAAAAATACTATTTATATATTTATTATTTAAAAGCTTAAGTGCAGTCGTCAACTTGGAAAATTTCCCATTAATTGCGGCCTTATTAATCACCATTCCCCGTAAGAATAACACAGGGCATGGTGATTAATAAGGCTGCACGTAGGAAATTTTCCAAGGCGACGAGTGTACATTAAATGTTTAACCACTATTTTACATTGCCGTTATTTCATTACTGTTCTTCATTTTTTACATACAAATTATTTTTAAACGTGTTAAATCATAAAAATTTAACAATTTATTTTTTCTTTAAGACTATGCATCAAAAAAATAGTGTGTATTTTAGTGTGAAACACAACGTTATAGGAAAAGTTGGATTTATCATTACACACAAGGGGCCAGTTAATACTGGCTACTTCAAGTTGGTGGTGGTCGCTAAAAAGAAGGCTTTGCTTCATGTTGGAATAGATGGAAGCAACTACTGGATGGAGAAAAAAAAAAAAAAAACACGTTCGAATGAGAAGACACCGACCGCTACTAGTAGGCAAAAAAAAAAAAAAAAAAAAAAAAAATCAGACGGCTTTCCCGCGGCGAGGACTGTGCTTGGTATTACGGAAAATGATGTCTAACATTCAGGATATCGTGCAGAGAGAGAGAGAGATATATATATATAGAGAGAGAGAGAGAGAGATATATATATATATAGAGAGAGAGATATAGAGAGAGAGAGAGAGAGAGAGAGAGAGAGAGAGAGAGAGAGAGAGAGAGAGAGAGAGAGAGAGAGAGAGAGAGAGATATAGAGAGAGAGAGAGAGAGAGAGAGAGAGAGAGAGAGAGAGAGAGAGAGAGAGAGAGAGAGAGAGAGAGAGAGAGAGAAGAAAGAAAGAAAGATAGAGAGAGAGAGAGAAAGAAAGAAAGAAAGATAGAGAGAGAGATAGAGAGCGACGTTATTCGTAGATAACACGTACTCTCTTGTTTTCTCCCACGGCAGTTGTCGGGACTCTCAGTTTTGTCGGGATATCCCGACAGCGTTTTCGCTTATTTCTGATTCTCCGTATGGAGAAGTACATAAAAAACATTATTTTAGTCAATTAAAATTTTTCCCAGTAATATACGATTAAAGTCGTTGAGAAAACGCTAATTTCGAAATCCAGGTGGCAGCACAGTCTCTCCCTCCCCCTCGTGTTTGTTTTTTTTTCCCGCAGGGGGCGCTGTGTTCGAACTTTTGTCGGGATACTCTCTCTCGCTATGACGTCATTAATATATACCCTGCTGACATTAGATGTATTAAGCATATTGACGGGACTTCTCGGACTTAGAGTGAAAATATTGAAAGGGAGAGCATATATTCCATAAAGTTACTGCCAGGACTTTAACCCTTCTGAAATTAATTCGTGGTAGAGTTCTTAATGGGATGCGAACTTTTATCGGGATACTCTCTCTCGCTATGACGTCATTAATATATACCCTTATGACAAAATATATTGTAAGCCTATTGAGAGGACTTCTTGGACTTAGAGTGGAAATATTGAAAGGGAGAGCATATACTCCTTACAGTTATTAACGGGCATTTTACCCTTTAGAAAATAATTCTTGATAAATTTCTTTACGGGATGTTTCCAATAAAATAAAAACGGGATACCTTTTTTGTTTAGTTACGTCATAATTGCTCACTCAACTGAAAAATATAGGGAGCAGTTTCACAGAACTTCCCCCGAAAGTATGATCTCACATACATGTAAACGGGATACTTTATAAAATCTGTCCAAAGAAAAAGGTGGCAAGCATCAGCGTCAAAACTTACGGTTTACGAGCTTCTTTGTGCTCAATTCCTCACACGACCTTCAATAACAAGTACACTCTGAGTTCATGAATTGATTTTATAATAACATACTTAGTTTTTAGTAGGAAAATATTGTAGATTTTGAAATATATTGAAGCTCTGACACAAAACGTAACACAATGTGGCGTCACCATTTTCTTTACCAGCATTTTCCCACAATGCATTGAGGCAACGTCGGGGAGGTAAACCTGATTATCGGTAAAGGTTTCACGCAAGCATTGCCCGGCTGAAAGAATTTGAGGGTTCGCAAGGCGTACTAAATGGCAAGGAGCTTGACCGGATTTTAAGGTCCGCATACTCTGAAAATGACGTCACAAACTGCTTCGCAGCGTTAAAGGTGGGATGAGAAAAAAATACTTCACCCTCAAATAATTTCTGTGAGCAGATACACGGGATGCGGACTTCAAATATTTTAAGTTCTTCATTGGAGACCGACCTTCTGTTGATGCCGGCGATCACACGTGGCTCTCCCTATGTCTTCAATTTTTCACCGCACTCCGCAACTTTTTTAAAGTTCCCTTTTGGAGTCCGACCATCTGTTCACACCGGCAATCGCACTGGCATCTCCCGGTGTCAGCATCCTTAATCGCATTACATCAGCCGCTCACACGAAAGGGTGAGCAGGAATAGTAATATTCAATCTGCACACATTGTCGGGATCTAAGACTTTGAAGAAATTTCGACGAAAATAAATTCAGCGTTTAAAAAATCCCGCCACTTGTGAAATGTTTGCCGAAGGGTAAAAGAGGGATGTGAGCGTGAGATAACCCTCAAGAATTCTCCCAGAAGGGAAATTCATGCACGAAGCATTGTAGGGATAGAGACTTTGAAGAAAAATAGAAAAGTTGTCTCGCAGTTATTGACCGGCTGAGAAAATTCGGGGTTACGCAGGGTATACTACCTGACGAATAGTTTGACAGGATTGTCAAAAAAACTTTTGTGTTACGTTTCAATGTCCACGTACGGTTATAGTCAGTGGACCTCGACTTTTTCTCAAAGTAAAATAATGCCAGTTCGAACGACTCCAGGCACTGCATATGACGTCACAAACTGCTTCGCAGCACTATAGGTGGGATATGAGAAAAAATTAGTTCGCCCTCGAATAAATTCTGTGAGCAGATACACGGGATTCGGGCTTCAAATATTTTAAGTGCTTCTTTGGAGACCGACTGTCTGTCGATGCGGGCGATCACACGTGGACACATCGCATTTAAAGAAGCACTATTATCTAGATATTATCTTAAAAATATATCTAATGTGCTGTATGGGAGATGTATACAGTTCAATAATTGTTGTATTCAGTTAATATATGACATCGGTTTACGTATGCATACAAAAGGCAAAAACTTTCGTTGCAGCCTACCCATTGGAAAATTTGACGTCCCACTCACAGTCCCAGAGACGTCATTATTATTCAAGTATAATATTTAGTACAAGACTTTAACTTAAATTACCAAAATATTGTACAGTATCAATAAAATACGAAAACATCACAAAAAGCTATTATATATATATAAAAAGAAAAATATTTTATACCATGTTTTTTCATATCCGGGCACTAATCTTTTCATAACGTTTATCTTTTTCACTCTCTCATCTAAAAAATATGGCTGGACCCTGAGGAGAGAGAAGATTTGGGGTCCCGAAAATAGACACAAACAACTTAAGTGTTCGCTCTTTTCCATATCCTGACACTAATTTTTTCATTATTTTTTCTTTATTCTCTCTCATGTAAAAAATATGGCTGGACTCTGAGGAGAGGGAAGATTTGGGATCCCGAAAATAGACACAAACAACTTATGTGTTCGCTCTTTTCCACATCCCGACCCTAATCTTTCATAACCTTTATCTTTTTTTTATTCTCTCTCATGCAAAAAATATGGCTGGACCCTGAGGAGAGAGAAGATTTGAGGTCCCGAAAATAGACACAAACAACTTATATGTGTTCGCTCTTTTCCATATCCCGACACTAATCTTTTCATAACCTTTATCTTTTTTTTTATTCTCTCTCATGTAAAAAATATGGCTGGACCCTGAGGAGAGAGATGATTTGAGGTCCCGAAAATAGACACAAGTAACTTAAGTGTTCGCTCTTTTCCATATCCCGACACTAATCTTTTCATAACCTTCATCTTTTTTTTTTATTCTCTCTCATGTAAAAAATATGGCTCGACCCTGAGGAGAGAGAAGATTTGAGGTCCCGAAAATAGACACAAGTAACTTAAGTGTTCGCTCTTTTTCATATCCCGACACTAATCTTTTCATAACCTTTATCTTTTTTTTTATTCTCTCTCATGTAAAAAATATGGCTGGACGTTGAGGAGAGAGAAGATTTGGGGTCCCGAAAATAGACACAAACAACTTATATGTGTTCGCTCCTTTCCATATCCCGACACTAATCTTTTCATAACCTTTATCTTTTTTTTTATTCTCTCTCATGTAAAAAATTTGGCTGGACCCTGAGGAGAGAGAAGGTTTGAGGTCCCGAAAAAAGACACAAACAACTTAAGTGTTCGCTCTTTTCCATATCCCGACACTAATCTTTTCATTATTTTTTTTTTATTCTCTCTCATGTAAAAAATATGGCTGGACTCTGAGGAGAGGGAAGATTTGGGGTCCCGAAAATAGACACAAAAAACTTATGTGTTCGCTCTTTTCCATATCCCGACACTAATCTTTTCATTATCTTTATCTTTTTTTTTATTCTCTCTCATGTAAAAAATATGGCTGGTCCCTGAGGAGAGAGAAGATTTGAGGTACCGAAAATAGACACAAACAACTTAAGTGTTAGCTCTTTTCCATATCCTGACACTAATCTTTTCATTATTTTTTTTTATTCTATCTCATGTAAAAAATATGGCTGGACTCTGAGGAGAGGGAAGATTTGGGATCCCGAAAATAGACACAAACAACTTATGTGTTCGCTCTTTTCCATATCCCGACCCTAATCTTTCATAACCTTTATCTTTTTTTTTATTCTCTCTCATGTAAAAAATATGGCTGGACCCTGAGGAGAGAGAAGATTTGAGGTCCCGAAAATAGACACAAACAACTTATATGTGTTCGCTCTTTTCCATATCCCGACACTAATCTTTTCATAACCTTTATCTTTTTTTTTTATTCTCTCTCATGTAAAAAATTTGGCTGGACCCTGAGGAGAGAGAAGATTTGAGGTCCCGAAAATAGACACAAACAACTTAAGTGTTTGCTCTTTACCATATCCTGACACTAACCTTTTCATTATTTTTTTTTTTTATTCTCTCTCTTGTAAAAAATATGGCTGGACCCTGAGGAGAGGGAAGATTTGGGGTCCCGAAAATAGACACAAGCATTTTAAGTGTTCGCTCACTTAAAATATTTGAAGCCCGCATCCCGTGTATCTACTCTCAGAAATTATTCGAGGGTGAATCATTTTTTTCTCATCCCGCCTATAGTGCTGCGAAGCAGTATTTGACGTCATTTTAAGTGCCTGGAGTCGTTCGAGCTGGCATTATTTTACTTTGAGAAAAAATCCAGGTCCACTGACTGTAACCGTACGTAGACATTGAAATCGAACATAGAAAAGTTCTTTTGACCATCCTGTCAAACTATTCGTCAGATAATATACCCTGCGTAACCCTGAATTTTCTCAGCCGGGCAACAACTGCGAGAAACCTTTTCTATTTTTCTTTAGAGTCTTTATCCCTACAATGCTTCGTGCATGAATTTCTCTTCTGGGAGAATTCTTGAGGGTTATCTCACGCTCACATCCCTATTTTACATCTCGGCAAACATTTCACAAGTGGCGGGATTTTTTAAACGCTGAATTTATTTTCGTCGAAATTTCTTCAAAGTCTTAGATCCCGACAATGTGTGCAGATTGAATATCACTATTCATGCTCACCCTTTCGTGTGAGTGGCTGATGTAATGCGATTAAGGATGCTGACACCGGGAGATGCCAGTGCGATTGCCGGTATCGACAAGCAGTCGTACATCGCACAGAGAAGACGGATTGAAAATAAAAATCATGTACCGGAAGGAGCCAAGACAATCGCCGGTGTGAACAGATGGTCGGACTCCAAAATGGAACTTTAAAAAAGTTGCGGAGTGTGGTGAAAAATTGAAGACATAGGGAGATCCACGTGTGATCGCCGGCATCAACAGAGGGTCAGTCTCCAATGCAGAACTTAAAATATTTGAAGTCTGCATCCCGTGTATCTGCTCACAGAAATTATTCGAGGGTGAAGTATTTTTTTCTCATCCCGCCTTTAACGCTGCGAATCAGTTTGTGACGTCATTTTCAGAGTATGTGGACCTTAAAATCCGGTCAAGCTCCTTGCCATTTAGTACGCCTTGCGAACCCTTAAATTCTTTCAGCCGAGCAATGCTTGCGTGAAACCTTTACCGATAATCAGGTTTACCTCCCCGACGTTGCCTCAATGCATTGTGGGAAAATGCTGGTAAAGAAAATGGTGACGCCACATTGTATTACGTTTTGTGTCAGAGCTTCAATATATTTGAAAATCTACAATATTTTCCTACTAAAAACTAAGTGTGTTATTATAAAATCAATTCATGAACTCACAGTGTACTTGTTATTGAAGATCGTGTGAGGAATTGAAAACAAGGAAGCTCGTAAACCGTAAGTTTTAAAGCTGTTTGCCACCTTTTTCTTTGGACAGATGTTATAAACTATCCCGTTTATATGTATGTGAGATCATAGTTTCGAGGGGAATGCAATGGAAGCAAGTACTGTGAAACTGCTCCCTTCGTTTTTTCAGTAGGGTGAGCTATTATGATGTCAATAAACAAAAAAGGGAATCCCGTGTTTATTCTTTTGGAATCATCCTGTAAAGAAATCTATGACAAAATAGTTTCTGAAGTGTACAAGTCCTGGCAATAATTATGCGTAATGATTGCTCTCCCTTTCAATGTTTTCTTTCTAAGTGGAAACATTCCCTTCAGTATGCTTAATAAATCTTATCTTATGAGGGCTAGTCTGAAATAACAGGAATCTGTCAGGAACCCTATATATGCCCATTGCTTAATTTTGACTAGAAGTAACTATCTCGGACGTCAGTGAGTAGTTATATCCTGACAATATGCTCAGTAATTGAAGAGTTAAGATGTCGGACTTAATAAAAACGAAATTTCTTTTAAATCCCGCTTATATGCACGTGAAATGTTATATTGAAGAGGAAACTATCTGTGACGTCATTACTGACAGCTTCATTAAGTCACACAAAGGTCCCGACAATGATGAGGGTAACGTCAGTGTGACCACGTGACATATCACGTGATATCCCGATAATCACAATTTTTGGAAGGGTTAAAATGTCAGTTGTGACGTCACTTCCCCCTTCCCGACAACATCAAATCCCGTCAGTATGCTTCCCACAAACAAAACTTTGACCTTCAATATCTCGGAAACTACAGGTACGAAAATTACAAATAATTTTGTGGGTTCGTTTGCCCCCCTAATGAAGCAATTAAGCTCAATTAGATTCAATTTGGACATGGTCAATTTTATTGACTGACAATAATACTCTCATCCTGCGCCTGGTTATCTACGAAAACGGGTACTAGAGAGAGAGAGAGAGAGAGAGAGAGAGAGAGAGAGAGAGAGAGAGAGAGAGAGAGAGAGAGAGAGAGAGAGAGAGAGAGAGAGAGAGAGAGAGAGAGAGAGAGGGAAAAAGTGCCTGGGGTTTTTGCTCTTGTAACATCCGACTATAAATCTAGCACTCACAGTAAACAAGATCTGTATCTCTTGTATACGCAAAGAACAAAAGCGTGGAATTGGACTAAAAATTGTGTACTATATATACTACTGTATAATAATATGCAACATCATAATTTTTTTTTTACTAAAATATCTCTATTGCATGCATTGTGTCATGCTTATTTAATAAATTAAAAAAAAAATAATTTTACAACAATGTATCGTATACGTAGTATATAATAATGTATGTATAAATCATCAAGTGTATTGTTAAACATTAAAAATAAACACATAAATTATAATAATACAAAAAAAAAAAAAAACAAGAATAACAATATCAAATAAAAAGTACATAAATGTATTTATTGTTATACATCGGAAATAAACTCACATTTTATATAAAAATAGTATGACATAAAAATCAATAAAAAAACAATTAACTTTATATAAACAATACAATAAAGTATTGATTTAACATATATAAATTTATATACTTCATGTTATATATTACAATTGTTGTATAATAATATATATTTTTGATTGAAATAACAAAAGACACGTACGATATACGTGAATTGTCCCCTTCAGCGACAGGATTAGAGTAACAACGCTGCCGGTATATAGCAGCACACATGTTGAAGTAAAGCTACACGAAGCGACAGAATTTGGCCAATTCTCAGTTTTATCCCTCCGGTGCAAGAGCAATATCACACTCGGAGCGAACCAAGCACCACGGGCGGTTCGGAGTAATGAGAGACGAGACACAATCATGCCTGGCTTTAAAACATAATAATAATGTAGTGTGTGAAATAACCTCAGGTTCTTTTTCTATATATGTATTTATATAAGAATCCTTATATTATAATAAATATAAAATATAATTTAAAAAAATATAATAAAATTTTATTAACTTGCTAAAAATACAAGTTCTTCTTTAACATATTATAGTATAATTCTATTTCTTTAAATAATTCTTTATTCCACCAAGACATTAACTTATATAGAGAAGATAAGTGTATTTATGTGATAGAATCCCACAACTTAAGTGTTTAATATTTAGAAACTTAACTGATGGAACAGTGGAAACCTAAGTTAAAATGGTAACATAAAGACAACTTAAAGATAACATTAATGACATCTCCAAAATGAACATAACATCCACTAGGCTATGAATTTTCAATATATATTAACAAATTAATAAGGGTCTTGTAAATATATATATATGATCTATAATTTTTAATATTTTAATGTAAGATCTTGAAATGGAAGGATATTAGAAACATTTAACTAACCTTTCAAACCTTCTTTTCAGAGTAGAAAGATAATAAAATTCTAGCTTTAAACCTTAAATACATAAGACAAGTATAAATCTTGTATTTTCGGAAGTACTATAATATAGTCTCACATTATTTAGACTGTATTTCAGAATTTTAATCAATTTAGTTATACTTGAAACTGAAAATTACGTCATGCTGTATTAAATTATTTCCTTCCTTTTTAATTTAATTTTAAGTACTAATTACTACATACCTTACAAATATTTATATATTATAAAAAAACTTTATATGAATAAGATAAATTTTTTCCTACTTTATGTGCTTGTATAATCTTTAAATTAATTAATTAAAACAAGTTTCTCTACTTTTAAAATACGTAATTTTTTATTATATTCTTTTATTATTATTATAAGTGAAGTGTTTTAAAATTGTTTTAAGTAAACAAAATAGCTTTATCTTTATAACTTGAAACATAAGTCTTCTGACAGTTAAAATACTTAATAAAATGTAATAAAGCTTTTCAGAGTGTGTACACACTTGTAAAGTGCCAAAATAATGAAGCACTTTTTAAAGAAAACAATTTTATGACATCAAAAACGTAGCTTGGGTATTTATATAAAAAGATATAAATTACATCCTTTTCTTTCTAACTGTTCTTAATTGACTAAAGAAGTAATTATTTAGTTTTCACTTTATTCATGGTATTATATGATATGACAAGCTTTCATAGTGGTTGAGAAGAAAAAAAAAATAATAATACTGATGGTGGTGGGCTGTTTGTTGAAGTCCCAATGGCGCCACTAGATGGGGTGGGTGGGTGGATGGGGTGGGTGGGTGGATGGGGTGGGTGGGTGGATGGGGTGGGTGGGTGGATGGGGTGGGTGGGGGGTGAAAAGCACGCAGAGTAATTGAGAAAGCGTGGGAGAGATCCTTTGTGTGAGCCGTCCGAGCAAGCCAGAGTGTTTTGACCGACTTCACAGAAACAAACAGAAACTAGAGAGTCCTACTCTAAAAATTGGAATTATCTTGTTTTTACGTCAAAAAATTTTAATCTTCAAAGTGATAATTGTATTTTTTTTTAATCAATTATAATGTTAATTTTAATAGAATGATGATTTTTTTATAATTTCTTCTGTTTTTTTTATATGATATATGATTCTGTACACATTTTTTATGATTTTTTTTAAAATCTAACCCAAAAATTGCAGTGAAAACTGAGGACTTGCTTGGTGCATCTAGAGATTTAAATGATTGCTTTTTTATTAAAAGGGTTAACAGAGTTTCAAATATGCAAATAAAAGGAATGAAAGAATGTTTATTAAAGGATTATGTTAAAGTACAAAAAAGAAAGGGGGAAACCGATTTTTTTTGTAGAATTTCACCAGATTATAGATTATAATTTTTTGTTTCTTATTATATACTTTGCATAAATTTTTGATGCATAACAAAATTAATTAAAGTTTACTAATTAATATCTAAAATCTTTATTGTTTTATAAATTTTAACAAGTAGGTTAACTTTACATTAAATTATTACTTAAATTAGTTTGTACTAATTTATTTTGACAATCAATCTTAACTATTATTAGTATACTAATAATTATATACATAATTATGAAAACTAATTATTATAATATTAATACCTTATTTTATACTTTAAATACATACTCAAGTTTCAATATATATATAATAATTTTCAGTTATAGACTTTGTAATTTGTATGCATAGTAAAAAAAAACTATTTAATTTGATTACATAAAAAACTTTCAATATAATTCAATTAAAAGTCTTTTGATAAATAATTGGATTTGAATATATGTTAAAGCTATAAAAAAAATTAACTTTTAATTAGCTCAAAGTGCATTGATTATTTGATTGATTACGAATAAAATCTGACGTATTAGTTCCTGTTTTTGAGTTTAAAAGGCTATCAAATAATCCACTCTGAATAACCAGATTACAACTCATCGACTGTCCATCAACTTTTGTCAGCTGATTGGAATGCCTCCTCGTCCAGTCCTCGTTGTGACTAATTAGTCTCTTTGTTCAACTTCTGGCTAGCGAGGATGGTCCATTGAAAATTAAGTATTTGATGTAACATTACATAATAATACTGTTTTTTTTTTCTCTTTTTTAGTTTGAATTTTAATGAAAAATATTAATTAATATATTTTAAGAATTGATTCTTTGTTGATAATTTCAATAAAAAAAGAACTTTTCAATTTGAATTTAGGGAGATTATGATATCAGTATTTTGTTACAGACACAAATTTCTTTTTAAATGTCATAATTTGGAAATGTAATTTTTACAATCAGATATTCACATTCACATTTGCATTTTTTTTTATAATATTCATGAATAAATTTATTCAAATTTGTTGTACAGAAATTATTTAAGACGTGATTCTACGTTAGAAATTAAATTTTGTTTCATAATTTTATTCTTTCTGAAAGGTTCATTAAACAAACAATAACCATGCAAAATAAGTATCTTAAATTTTAAATTTTTACATGGCGGATTTTTTTTTATTTTACCTTTAGTCGGCATAAAAGCAGAAAGACTCGAAACTTTCACTTCCGGTGAGACTACAGTAAAATTAATTATATATTCCCTCTGGAAGTATTCGAAAGTAAGAGGTTTCTATCTTTTCCATTTGCATTTGAAAAATTGCTGAGTGGTTTTTAATAGAAAAATAGACTTGTTAACAAATAAAAAAAAAAGCCACAAATTTCAAAACACAAATTGGAAAGAACACGTTTTTGGCTACTTCCGGCGGGAATATCAAGTAACTCTGACTGTATTACAACTCTGTAGTCCTCAAGTTTGCGGTGTCTCAGCTCGCTGTGGAGCTCACAGGCCCACTGTGGTTATTGGGTTCCACCATTGTCATTCAGCATTTCAAGTAGCATTAGCTAGAATGCCCAAGGGAGGGCGGTAAAAGACAACAAGCAGACGATTTCGAGTGCTTGATCAAGTGGCAACGTTTTGTGTAAATTGATTATTTGGAGGTAGAAAATTGTTAAAAATATAAGTAGTAAAATTTTAAAGATTATTTAAAAAGGGTATAACATTGTTAAATTTCTTTAATTTCCAACTTTACAAAAATTTAATTCTTATTTCGTCTTGTGTAATAACACTAATAACTTGTATGTACAATTTTGCTTACAATTAACTGAGAATTATATATCCTAAATTAATTTCATAAGTAACATTTTTTTTTTTATTCAAGTCGCTTGCAGAAGGAGAGAAAATTTTAAGAACAAATTTTAAAGAAGGCTTCCAACGTTCCATTCTTTACTCATCTGCAGATCATTTGAAGTTATGTTTATTCATTGAATATCAGAATATCCCTATTCAGTAATGGACATTTTTAGCATCTTGAAAACCTATTAATAAAAATATATAATCTTAAGGGTAAGGTAACGCCACCAATGTTAAAAAAAATCCCTCACACAAAAATTCTGAAAAAAATTTAAAATGTTCTCCTCTACACCCCCTATCAGTAGCTAAAATATCAGGTATACAAATACGATCTAGTTTTTGAGTTATGAATTTTTAAAGTTGACTAATTTAACATGGGATTTCCATTTCTCCATGTTAAAGTAGTCAACTTTAAAAATTTATAACTCAAAAACTAGATCGTATTTGTATACCTGATATTTTAGCTACTGAAAGGGGGTGTAGAGGAGAACATTTTAAATTTTTTTCAGAATTTTTGTGTGAGGGATTTTTTTTAACATTGGTGGCGTTACCTTACCCTTAAGTAAATAATTATATACTATCACCTCACAAATTTGAAATTCTACAAATAATGTTAAGGAAATTTGATTGTACATTTTGTCATTTGATAAGGTTGAAGTCCCCTTCCATACTCAATCATCTGAGACGAGGAAATAATTTTGTAAGAAAATGCTTTTAAAAATTTATTTTAACAAAATCACCGTTCACTATGGGAAAGTATATGTTTATTTTTAAACCAATATCGTGCCTGTTGAGAATATTTTTAAAATTACTTTCAAACTATAATTATTCCCTATAAATTTTTTAAATGTTCTTTTTGTGTTCTAAATATTTTGCTACATGAAAATAATTTTTAAATATTTTTAAGTTAAAACTTTTAAAGAATGAATATTTAACGATCATCAACGTTTCAGTACTCACAGAAGGGGAAAAAATCTGCTCCACGACAAACGAAAACCATAAAAACATCAAATTTATTAAAAAAAAAAAGTAATCGAATCAAATTTTTAACTGTAGATCTCTACTTTTAAAATATACTAATATTTTTTTTTTTTTTTTCAATTACAAACATCCTTAATAGCCAAAATATCTGATAAGTAGAAGAAATATTATTTTTCACCATCATTTACAATTTTCTTAAAATTACCCCGGTGGGAAAGTATGCGAAATTCATCCAAATATAATATAACTAAAGAAAATTAATATTGATTTACTTTGCTTTGACTATGTCTGATATGCTACAGCTTCAAGAGATAAAATATTCAGATTAAAAAAAAAAAAAAAAAAATAGAGGAGGTAAGAAAAGCATTCTGTCTAGCTATCTTAAAAGTTTTAGTTTAACACACCTACAACAAAAACGCCCAACAGAGTAGGAATAAAGTTCATGTTGTCCCGAAGTGTATATTTTAAAAAGAGAAGTGAAAAAATAATTTTAAATCATTATATTTGTGTTTTTAATTAAGAGAGTTACCTTTTTTAAAGTCTCAAAACTTATACATTAAATGTAAATGACAGTGTGTATAAAGTGCTATAAATGCAGAGTTATGTTACTTAATTAGAAGACAGCATTCAAGTAAATATAATTTTGAATGAGAAATGAGCAGAATGAAAAGAAAAAAAAATAATTATATAGTATATATACTAATTTAATAACACAGTTGTTAATTCAACGTGTATATAAGTGGTTAAAAATAAAATTATTATAAGTAAAAAAAAATAATCATAATAAGATAAATCTGTTTTTTATTTGATATATATATATATATATATATATATATATATATATATATATATATATATATATATATATATATATATATATATATATATATATATATATATATATATATATATATATATATATATATATATATATATATCAACTATTTATACAATTTTTTGCGTCAATATTTATATTTTTATATACCACTCATATTTTTAACGTTTAATTTCTTCCACCTTTTTTTTTTTCCTTATAAATTCAGTGATGTAGAATGTAAATATCGATTGTAATTACGGAAACCACCTTAACCTTTACAAACACAGTATGAAGAAGCTGCGTGAAAGCAGCATCGTGAAATGTGTATTGGCCCGGTCGGCCGAGAGTATATATCGATTTCAAAGCAGCATCATGCTCCAGGACTAGAGAGATGTCTGAGAGGAGGTTTTCATGCCTCAAGAGTCGCCACGGTGGTGATCTAAAATGAAGGTGTGAGGTACTCTTAAGTAAACAGTAATATCAAATCCCCCGCTCTTCATGTTCAAGTATATACTCTACGTCTTGCAAGCTCATTTGAAAGCTATAATTGAGGTTCAGTAAACAGTGATTTAGAGAAGCAGAACTATTACACTTGTTAGTTTATACCTACTAGTATGATGATGATGATAGATAAGTTATACCTTAAACTTTTATTAATATATTTTCTAAAAGACTTTAAGTAAATATATGTATTAATTAACATTTCAGATAGAGTATAACTTCTAAAATTTAGTTTCATGTTATATAAAATGATTTATAGGTAGAAGTTAGAATTTTAATGCAAATAAAACTTTTCATGAGTGCGTTGTGTATATTATTTGCACTGTATTAAATTAATTTTTTTTTTAGTTTTATTAAGAAGAGATTTTTGCAACTCCCAGACTTTCCTTAATTTCCTTTACTTTTACTATTTAGTTCATTAAATGATGTGTATGTATTACATTGAGGCCTTTTAAAAAAAATACAGTCTTACAAATCTAAGTATACTAATTTGTTTTTGTACGTTACAAAATTTAAAACAGCTCATTAAAAACAAGTGAAAAACGGACGATATTTCTTGTTAAACTGCAGACATAATGGGAGCGATTCAAGAAAGAGTTATCCAGAAAGTTATCCAGCTTTCTTAACGCGGTTAGCGCCTGTCTAATTCAATGACACTAAACGTAGTTAGTGAGAAACTTGGAAAACTCCCTTCATGATGTGTTACATGGAAAAAGGATTATAGCGGTTATAACTGCAATGGACAACATACATGAAAAAATTTTATTGCAGAAATGAATAGATGGTACCAAATTATGCTACTCTGAATTTTTTCAGATTTTTTTTGAAACCCGGAACTATTTTTAAATAATTATTGTAAGTCCTGTGATTTCCGTTAGCACCCCTGCAGCCTTAATAAAAAGGATAGAGACTGGACGCCTATTGACGCCTCCAGGGGGCGTGGCCGCACTTTCAATAATTATTTAAAAATAGTTCTGGGTTTCAAAAAAATCTAAAAGAATTCAGAGTAGCATAATTTGGTACCCTCTATTCATTTCTGCAATAAAAAAATTTCGTGTATGTTGTCCATTGTGTTTCATAAATATGACCGCTCCTACTTGACAGAAAATTATTAAAATTACATGGTCATATTTCACTGGCAGTTGCTAGCAGTCCACTTTAATATTTCAATCTATTATGTTCCAAGTATAATACAAACATTAATTTAAGAACCATTAAATATTAATATTTCATTAAATTATTTAAATAAGGATTATTTTGCAGGTTTGTGTACATGATATTATAATATATTTATTTCAATAATATACAATATAATATAACAATACACCAATTCACATACTAAACTGCTTATTTCTAAAATTGCAATATTGATAGCGACATTGCTGTAGTATAGGAGGGATGTAACATATTTTCATCCATTAAACAAATCAATAACATTTTATGTCATTTTATGTCAAAGACATGTCTAGATATGATAGGATATCTGCACGAGTGGTAATAGAAAGAAATCGGGATGGATGAAAAGCATTACGTTTACCCCAAGAGACCTGTAAGGTCAGAAAAAACGAAAGTGGTAATATTTGATATATACTTCAAGTGGTTCTTGTGAAACGAGTTTGTCACAGTGTGTATATAAGACCATCGACTTCAACAGCACTCAAAACACCTTTGTGATAAAGGTTACTTTCTAGGTATTATCATATAATAATATAGCTCTTATTACAAAGTTTGTTTACGTCGTTTTTCAAGTTGTGGTTCTTATAAACTAAATATATTTCATCAACCGTATCAAATGTCTAATTCAACCCAGATTTTAAATCAGTTTGAAAATATAGACAACCTGTATATATTTTTATTGTAAATATGTATGGAGGGCCTCAAGTTATGTGTTGAGTCTCAAGTCTCTTAAGCTGTAATAAAACACTTTGACGTCAGAGTTACATGTTTAAAATTGAAGTAATTGATAAATGTATTTCATGTTTATAGTTTTAAAAGTAATGGGATTTTATTTTCATTCACTAGCTGGCATGTTCGAAGGTTTCAGATGAACAAATACTGTTAGATAGTAAGAAAAAATTATTCAATGAAAAACTTTTCCTTGCGTGTTAATGTTAAAAAATCAGTACTATGTTTACATGGTTGCATGGTTTTTCAGCAACACCACTGAGTAATCAAAAGTTTTTTTCCATCAGTCTTTTCAGTAGTTTTTAATGTATTAGCTTTTAAAGTAAAATCTAATGTTCGCCATATTTGATGATAAAAAAAGAAAATTGTAGCTCATTATCATACGAAATCACAGCAAATTCACTTACATCGCGCCCATGTAACTTTACCTTTAATACATTAAGTGGTATTGTTGATCTTTTTTTTTTTTAAATCCCCGTCTTATATTTTTAAAAAAATGATATGTATCGTTGAAACAAAACCACAGTGGTTGTACCACTCGGAGCGTGTTTGTTCAATGTTAAAGGTCGCCACTTGTGTGTGTGTTAAAGTACAATAAACTGGGTGGCTATGTAATCCAAATATTGTATACTCTCTCTCTAATTATTCAATCACACGTCTATTTGTTGAGTTCTTTAAACAAAAAGGTACAAAAATTTGTTTGTTTATTGAAACGTTTCCAATAATTTTATTGTTACGTGACTCTTTTAGTTACTTTGTGGTTAGGTTGCAAATATATGCCATGTACATAAGAGTTACTATACACTTTATATCTGCAAATGTGTTTTTCCATTTAAATTTTCAATTTTTATTTCACCAATTCAAATAACTACTATTAACAAATAATAATATATATTCAAGCTATTCACGTGTGAATTCAATGTTATATTATCATTGTAATGCCATTTTGTTTGATACGGTTTATAATATTAATTATCTAAAATGTATAATGTCAAAAAATTTAATTGGAAAACAATTTAAAACAGTAGTGGTATTTCTACCACTACTGGTGAATAAAAATATTTTATTTTCAAAACTCAAAGAAACATTTTAATTAGTTCCAATCAATCAATTTATCAATTTAAACTTAGATGGTATTATTATTATTATAATAATAAAATATTTATCAGTATTTGACAATTGTTTTCAACATGGAGATAATTACAATAAAAATTATTTAACTATATTACATGCATGATAATGTTAGAATTAATTGTTTATTCTATATATTATTTATAACAGTGAATCTTATAAATATTACTATATAGCAAAGAGAATCCATATAATATATAGATTTTATATTTCAAGTTAATGAAATAAGAAAATAAATGTTATTGTAAGATCTCAGAACGAATAATGCATCATTTTTTTTTTCTCTCTCTATCTAAATTGGAGTTTTCGTTCCTCTCACGCGACGCCACTGTCGTCCAAACGCTTCATCTTTCTTCCTCGCTTTCTTAAGCTCTACGTCGTTCGTCATTCTTCTTATTTCTCACTCATTTTTCACTTCTCCATTATTGCTTTTCTACCTTTATCTATCGATTATTTTTTTTTGTTGAATATTTCACACAAAATTTAGATTTATTTTTATTGAAATAAAAAAAAATCAAGCTTATAGATAGCTTGGTTCATTGTATTGACATTTAAAATTAGTGTCTGTCAGAGATAGAGAAAAAGAGAGAGAAAGAGAGGAGGAGTTTGCGTGTCTGTGGCAGTTCAAAGAGTGCATCATGGGAAGATAAAGAGCTTGAGGCTTGACATCTGCCACCATACAAAACCAATACGTCAAATAGAAAACAAAATTTCAATAATCTTTATATATTCATGGTTTAACAATGCCTTACAACTTGAAATTACAGAATGTACGTTCTCTATCTTGTTCTCTCCAATGATTCAATCACACACGTCTATTGCATATTTGTCTATTTATTAAGCTGACAAGAAAGATAGAAGGTTTCCATTTTATTTATAAACTGAGCCTAATTTATAAAATTTTGTATTGATCATGCTAAAATAATTGACAGTGATAAAACCCTTATACTTGTGTAAAATTTATTAAACGTGTGTTTGTGTGTTTATTTCATAATATAAAAATAAAACAATCGATATACTGTGTAATCGCGTGTTAATTGTTCAAAACGAAGGACCTTGTTTGAATTAATTGTTCATCCGATTAGCATGGAGTATTTGGTATATAAGTGGAGTGACGTCATATGGTAAGCGTGCGTTTAGAGAGTTCTCTTTCACTGAATCCAACAAAACTTTTTATCATCAGCTATTGAAAGAACTTCCTTTCCCCTCTTGTTTTATATAGTTTCCGAACACAAGTTTAAAAAATCAATGATAAATAATTTAATTGGCTAAACATTTTCTACATTATCTTCAATTTATTATAATTCAATATTTATATTTTAATCATACAGACTCAAAATACGTTCCATAAAATGAAATCTCTGGGGAGGCTCCTTCTAAAATTTCACTTGGTATGTACACTAGCTGTACCAACTGCTTAGTTACCTTTCAGATATTTACACAACTTGTTTTAAATCTTAAATAAATATCAAAATTTTATGTGAACTTGCATTTGAATTACTGAATTTGGATGAAATAAAGAATGCTAAAATTTTCTAAGGAGGTTCAACCTATAGATTTTTATAAATAAAAAATCACATATAGTTCAAAGTGGAGCTCATATCGAAGTTTTTTAATAATTTTATTTCTGACGCAAAAATTTATTTAAAAAATTAATGTTTTTAAATCAGATTTACCAATAAGTTGCCATATTTTTAAGATTTTTTTATCTTTACTATAATATAGCTTATTTTTTTAGACAAGTAAAATTTTATAAAATAAAAAAACAATGTTGACACCATTTAAAATCTTATCATAGTTCTTTAAGACTTTTTTTACTTCATTTTTTTTTAAAATAATAATAAAAAAAAAAGAAAAATTATATAAGTTAAAATATGTGACAGCAGTAGTTCTAGAAAGGATTAGGTCAGAACAATTTTTAGTTTAATACTAAAAAAAAATATATATGAGAATGTAGTGAAAAAAAAAAAAATGGGGGTAACTCTAAAAGAGAGAAAAAGGGGTGTGGGGATGGGATCCATTTCATCAGCACTTATATAAACCCCAACTCCTCGTCGTTTGTACAATAAGTGGACATGGGTAACGAAGTGGAGCGAGCTATAGCTTGCTTGCCGCTGCACTACCCCCCTCCCAAGCAAACTCTTGGAATCCCTGGACTATTAACTTGCTATATGATGACAGCAACAATACACCCAGTGTTTTCCAACAGAAGGGAAAAGAAGAAAAATAAGTTTTGTGGTTGCCACCATAAGAAGATGAAGAGAAATGATGAAGGCCAAACTTTTATCATTTTGTATGTCTAAAGTCACTGTCTTTTCAACCAAAAAGAAGTCTCCTCATACGTCTAACAAAATGTTGGCTTTATATATATATATCATTAGAAGAACTTTTTTTAACTAAAAAAACACATCACAAATGACATTAATAGCTAGGCAATTTAATCAATCGTAAGACTTTAAAAACTATCTAAAGATTTAGTTTTTATTATGTTGTAAAAATAACAATACTTGTTTTTAAGTATTTATATAAATGTTTTATAATATGTACACTTTCTGTGTTTAATAAAAGACTAATAATATAAATGTTTTATAATGAAATGTATAACAGAAGCCTATGATATAATAGAAGAAATTTTAACGTTTGTAGTATATTTAGACATTCTAGCTTGCATGTGTCTATGACGTTAGATTTAAAGTTATAGAAAATGAAAGTTAGGCTATAAAAGCATAAAACATTAAAATAATAATTTATACCAGAAAATTCAAAATATCAAAGCAAGCAAACAAAAATTTGATATTTGAATTTTTTTTTGTCCACCTCACTTTGTTATGCAGGTTTAAACAGCGGCCTGTTTGCACTTATATCCTGTAAATTAGGCTGAGTGCATCACTTTTACAAGACATACCATCACAGGAGGGTTTAATGAAGTTATTGGCTCTCTGTCCATGCAGTTAAAAATCCAGCATGTTACAATAGAAGTTTACTCGATTATTGTTGTGTATCTTGGATACGAGAGGGATGAGAGATATATTGTCAATATATTTACATAAAATTTGGTCTATCAAATAATTGAGTACTAATCTTTGGTTTACATTACTACCAAATACTGCAGGCTCTTTTTATGGACAGTATCTTTTCAATAATAAAAATTTAGTTACCTTTAAATCTGGGTGTACGTATTAAATTTAGGCTGAGGATCAAACTAGCATAAAAGCCATTTATAGGTCAAATAAGATAAAAAAGTGACCTTTAATGAAAAATGGATGTAAGCTAGTTTCTTCCTATACTTATAATATATAAATTTCATTTTAAAATTTTATTTTCCCTTTTTTTTCCATGTTAAAGAAGACAGATTGAGGTGAGTATATTGGATTTATATAAACCATTTTCATCAATAAAAAAACAAACAAACAAGCAGATCCTAATTGTGTTTTTACCACCAATTATTATTATTGTAAATACGAGTGCCATTGTCAATAGGAGTGCTACCTATATAGCCCCCCAATTAATTGGAGTAGGTTGTTAATAAGCAGAGCAATTACATGGTATTTTGTTTTTTAAACTGGCCAGTGAAGTGAGCATCATCAATGCATTATCCAATTAACATGGAGCACGTACGCACCATTAGCAGATCGTGACGTCACTTATATGCCTTTTTATTAACAATCTAATTTCAGTCAATTCTCATTAATTCTACCTGTTAACACAAAATTACATTGCAAAATCTGCAGTTAATAATTTTCGTAGTAAGAGGAAATTGGGAAGCAATTTTTTTTATATGCAAAAGTGCAAATGCAGAATAAGAAAACCTTTACTCTGATAAAAAAAAAGTGCCCTTTTTTTCACGTTTAATTTGAAGAGGAGGAATGGAGGATTCTATCCCTCACTAAGATTTCTCAAGCTTCAGCGATCTAGGGGATGATAATCACCAAAATCACGTGACTGAGTGGAATCTCATTGTAAAACTTAAGCTAATCTGAGTGGCAGAACTTAACACTCACCACTGCACGGAAGTTAAGACGGCAGGATTGGCGTCGTACTGGCAGAAGAGAAGAATGTCGGTGGATTCGTTCACCGTCACGTTCTCCGGGCTCACGGTGACCAGTGGCGGGTCTGCAAATAAAGCAACATCACCGTTAGAACAGTCTTGGGTACCTGAGGACTATTATCATTAAAGTTTCAAACGTAGGGAAAAATTAAAATAGTCAAGGATTATCATTATGGGAATTTTAAACGAAGGGAAAAACATTAAAACGGTCTCAGGCACCTGAAAATTAATATTATCATGAAAATTTCAAACTTATATTAGAGAAAAACTTTAGAACAGTCTCGAATACCTGAGTATTATTATCATAAAAATTTCAAAACTATGAGAATGATTATTAAGATATTATCGATTAGTTTATGTAACTAAATAATATAAGTGTCAAGGGTAAATCATACTACAGTAAAAACAACTTAATACCTTTAATGGAAATATTAATGTTTATAAAAACCTTCAACTTAGAATAAATTTAAATTATATTCAATCGCTGCTAAGAAACGCAACCATATTTCATGTTGCGAGCATGAATAAAAAAATGTAATATCGTTGAAAACATGTTAAAAACAGAATTTAGCCATCGAGCTTATTGGAAATATAAATTGATCCAGCCAGCCCCTGGGTACACAGGCTACCCGCATAACACATCTGCTGAGAGAGTTGCCTACCTCTCCAGGCGATTATAGAAACAACAATCACTACGTTTACATGACGGTGTTTAATGCGTATTCGTTGACGACGGATAATGTTATTCTTATGATGCGTCGTCAACGGATGCGTATTAAACACCTTCATGTAAACGTAGTGACTGGTATCTGTTTTCTCAGTATTGTAACAAAGCCGTGTGTGGATAATTGTTTTTTAGTAACTTACTTCATCTACAGTTTTAAAATAATGTTATTTTGTGCGATGTTTTTATTTAAGAGGAACCAAGTGGTTCGTATTAATTTGACATTGCATGAAATTTCAGCTTATTGTTTTTATTTAAAAAATATACATATTTTAGTTTTAGTAACTTTCCCCTATGTTAAGTTTATAATTTAATTAAGTTGTATAAAGATTTCTGTAAATGTATTATGTAAAATCATAATGTTAATACACTTATTCATTTAATTATATTTAAATTAAATATAATTAAAAATAATTAGTATATAATATAAAACTTGTTTTAAAATTTAAAGCATTATAATTTTATTTGTAAAAGAATTAACATAAATAATAAAAAAAGAAATGTAAATAGCATTTAATATAATGTCTCAAAAAAATATTTTTTTTCGTGAAAATTTTTAAAGGGAAACCACCCTTTTTAAAACATTATTTTTTTTCAACCCTTTCTCTTGCCCTGTAAATCATTTTATTTTATTATTATTATTTAAAAGGCTGCTGCCAAGTTATTGTTTACAAGTGCAGAAAAATGCAAAAATTCACTTTCTTTGTGAAGCCTCTATCGTTTAAAAAAGAGAAAAAAATGCGGAGTTTTCATTTTAATGCATAGAAAACACGTACTTTTGTATGCGGTGAAAAACCTTTTTCTCTCCTTTTTTTTTCTCTCTCTCTCTCTTGTAGCCAAAAAACATACACGTGAACAAACAAACGAAATCGCGAGTGCAAACATTTCTCCATTAGCTACTCGTATACAGCAGCACACTCAATGAGAACCTGCGAGCTAGAGCTGGCTGCTACTGCTTCCACAATGAACCGAGCCAGAAGTTTAGCCTTTATTTATTCCATACCACATTGCTGGCTATTACACGACACCGTTGTTACTATAATATTGTGTAATATTTTCTCTGTACTCTACCAAAGAGGTTAACATAATAACAAAGCTGAATTTTACCTAGTGTTATATCTAGATAATAACTTAATCTTTTAAGTAATAATGTAATTATTATATTGTAGTCTTAATTAATTTAATTTACTGAATTAACCTTTAAATTTTTGTTTATAAAAGTTGTTTAGATTTATGCCAATTTTTGTCATCTATTTTAACATAAATTGTGCGAAGAAATTAAATACATTGAAGGGCGTTTTTCAACTGGTGATCTCGACTATTGGGATGAAATACTTATATAGTAATAATATAGAGAGTTAATGCAAGTGTGAAATTACTTTTCATTTCTTGGCAAGAGAGAGCAAAAAAGCTTTAGATTTATTAATGTAATTTATAAGAAGCATATCTTTTTTGGCATTATATAGTAAGCACAAATACTTTTACTAGAAGCACGCAATATTATGCATGATGGTTTCTAACCATAATTATATTCTAGTCATATTTCATCACTGTAATTTTAAAAAGATTTATATTATTACAGATTTTTGGCCTTTATTTCATAACTAAAACTACCCCCTTGCATAAATCTGCCTTTTAGAAACCATAATTTTAGGAACTATAATACAAGTTTGATTTTATAAAGATAATATAATAATAATAATTTAAAATTATGATTGCAATATATTCTGATTAAATTCTGAGATATAATATCAATATAATTAAACATGGTCTAATATAGATAGGAGTTTTTTTTTCTAATAATGTGATACGGATGAAAGGTAAAGAATTGCTTCAGAACTTTTGGATGTTATTACTAGAACGTGCGAAGATAAAAGGAACGCTAGGAGAGATATGACAATACGGATCAGTGTGAGCAGAAGGAAGAAGAAGAAGAAGGCAGTATGATAGTGCTAACATTGGGTAGGCTACTCACGTCTGTGGAAAATCAATGTTGGTGCCTCAACCAGACGGAGAAACTCCACCCCCTCTCCTCATCAGGGAAATATAAATCTGCTACCACCCCACCCACCCCTAGTGAACAGCAGTTATTCCACTCTTGTTGAAATCACGTGACCAGCAAATTAAACACCTTTGTCATCTTAATGTCATTTATACGTAGAAGGGGGTAAGTAAAATTATATTATCTAAAAGGTGAAATTTGACTTATGTTTAAATTCATATTAGAGGTAAATGAAACATATGTTTAAAATTTAATTAAAATATTATTAATTCAAATTTTTTGATTAATTGAATAAAATTATAATACTTTAATTGAATTGTTTGAATGTTGGATAAAAAGCAAATAATATATAATACATTTTTTAACAAAATACAAAACAATAAAAATAATGCCATGTCATAAATATGTTTTTTTCTTAAAATTAGAGAAAAACAGAATTTAATTGTATTCGTTTATGCCAGGCGCGGATCCAGAAAAAAATTTCGGGGGGGGGGGGCTGCCTCCATAAGGCCAATGTTAAAAAAAATTTGGAGTGGGGGAAATGCCTATATTGCCCATGTTAAATCCAAAATTTCGGGGGGGGGGGGGGCTGCAGCCCCCCCAGCCCCCCCTGGATCCGCGCCTGAATCCGCGCCTGGTTTATGCTCTATGTTATGTTTCTCTAATATAGCCTCTCACGTGACAGTTTATGTCAATTCATATACTCCTATGATACTGCATGCCTTTACTGCAGGAGGGAATAATAAAAGATTAATATATTAACATAAAATAAACCTGAATGAAATTTTTATTTTATATTAGGATATGGAGCAAACTCGAGTTATGAACTGTCAATTTTTGTTTTCAGAAATTTTGAACTCTACGACACTGTTAGAATCATGCTGTGCGCCGTACCGTATAGTCATTTCATTTCAATTTTTACCACGTAAGCATAAGACAAGGCGTTAAATGACTATGATGACACATCGTTTTGCAACACGGGTGACATAGGATTAAAAAAAAATAATAAAATACATAACCCAAGGTCCCTGTATCCAAATATGCAATAAATATTTTATGTAATTTGTTAATTTTATATGACACTATCGTAGGAAAAACTTTGCGAGAAAATGCATGCAATTTCTCGTAATATTACCATAAATATTAATTATAAAATTGACGTTTCATGTACATGAAACATACAACTACGTTCAAATGACGGTGTTTAATATGAATCCGTTGATGACGAATAATATTATTCTTATGAAGCGTCATCAACGGATACGTATTAAGATCCGTCATTTGAACGTAGTGATTGTGTTACTATACTAATATTGTATTAAATGTACCACATAACATTGCATTGTAAGAGAATAATTCTATATACTGGATATTAAGAATCTTATTTGATTTATAGCTTTAAATATACCTTTGTTTATAAATTAGTCTTACAAATACAATATAACAGTATACAGTATTTATCTCTGTGATCTACCCTATATAAGAATAACATTATAATAGTTCCTCTCTCTATATTACAAGATATTACTTTCTGATGTTTCATTGGGATTATTATTTAGTATCGTACGTCAAAATGAAAGATGATATTATTATACCCTTAATAAATTATGATAGACACATTATTAATTATAGGGGTTGTTAAGTTATATATATATATATATATATATATATATATATATATATATATATATAAAGTAAAATTTAATGAAATAAAAAGAATCAATATTAAACTATATAGTGTAATATAAACTGGAGATATGAATAATATCAAAGAATGCTTAGAGCTATATAAAAAAAAAGAGTGTATATAAAATACGTGTCTCTTTTACAATTTCCTCGCTGGAAATATAATTTTCCGCATTTTTCCACTCCAATACTCAACTCATAACAGTCGCGTTGTCATGTTCATTTTGTTGTGCCACTTTTAGTCTGACAATGAAGCTTCATTTGATGCAAAACAGATAAGATTTCTTCATCCAATTTTACATCTCACTTAATTCAATTTCAAGTTAGAGATTCACTCTTATTATTATTATTATTATTATTATTATTATTATTATTATTATTATTATTATTTTTGTTACTTTCTTTACTATAACACAAACACCGGGCTCAATTGAGCCAAGGTGTAAGTGCCCGTACCAAACATTGAGAGGGGAATGCGGGTACACATGCGGGGGTGCTATTATTATTATTATTATTATTATTATTATTATTATTATGTTTTAAGATTACATTACAACACAATTATTATGAATATTATTATTAAATTAAAAATCTTTCATATAAATTTGTATTCATTTTAATTTTTGCTCTAATTTTGCAAAAAAAAATAAAGAAATATTAGTTTAAATAAATAAATAAATTTGCATAATTGTAAAGTAAAATTAAATTTTGTTATCTTTTATTTTAATCATGCTGATTTATAATATAATGTAAATTTATATTAAAATATTAAAAAAAAAATTCAAATTAGAAATATTTGCTCAAAGAAAAAACTAATTTATTAAAAATTGTTATCATTTTTGTCATATTTTGTATTACTTGATACATTGTTTTACTTAGGCATGTCGTTACTTAAACCTACATAATTTCTCAATTTACAACTTACCGTTTAAAGTATTATATCATGTTGTAGGGTTACAATACACTAAATTAGTCCCTCATATAATCAAACATACACCCTATTACATGAACAAAACTTATTTAATTAACGATTCTGAGGTAAATTGCATATGGACTTGCAAAGAGAATGCAATTTGAATTTTCCTGCTACATGCAATCTCACCACATCCATCTTCATTGTACTGATAATGAGATTTAATTGTAATTTATGTTGCAGTACTTTGGGGGAGGGGAGAGTAAATTATAGTCAAAGATCGCAAATAAATTCCCCTTTCATCGTGAGACCGTAATCATCCAATCAGCTGTCTTAATCAGATGTTGTGTAAAATTAGTAGACAAAATCTAAAACAAATGAGACCTTCAGGTGAAAAACTAGAGAAATGAAATTTGCGATAAGGGTTATTTTCAACGTTTTAGACATAAGGAAATAGCTCTTTACAACTGTCGGGTTTCGCATCTAGTGTTATAATATGATTATTTTATGAAAACTGCATCATATATTTGAAATTAATATTTGTAATCGACTTTTAGTCAGAAAATTAGGAAATCAAAAGTATAATCTCTAAAAGTTTAAAAGATATTAATTAAAATAATGTGATAAGTTCTAAATTTTACAATATGTATTAATTAAAGCAAATATATAATTGAAATGCCATGCAGATGTAAAATAAGATAGTTACATATTAAGTTAAAATTAATTATGTAATTTAATTGTAAAAAAATAAAATAATAATAATAATAACTGCCACGCCCCCTTTTCTAAAATAAATCGCGCCTGCTGTGGGCTACTGGGGGCTCTGTATTTTTATCATAAACTTTTAAAATTAACCTTCCACGTAAGTGTGAATTGATTTCATTTGCAAATGTTGGTTTTATATATTTTTTTTTAAAGAACACTAATTTGACTTGAAGAAGAACATTTAATTAGATTGTTGTTGTTTTTTAAAAAACTTGAAAACAGAAATGATTAAAATCGCTAGAAACTTGTAAACAAGCCAAAAAAAATTTAAGCAAAATATTGACTTGCTGCTTTATGAATATTCCCCCCTTGTTTGTGTAGCTTTAAGACGGTAAAATTTCCCCGAGACATTTTCTATTAACGGTGAAAGTCAAGTTGATGGTGGAGATTATCGAGAGTGTGAGGGTCAATTAAACGCAGCAGTCTAGTCTCGAGTCAAGCTGGGTTTAAGACCAAAGGCTGTCACTGTGGAATTCCGCAACCTGCTGGCAAGCCAGACGGAATGACCGCACCGCATTTTTAGCCTGCCTGAGAATCCAACTGAATCAGAACAAAATAAAAGAACTTTTTACTTTTGTTTTAGTTGTAAGAATGTTTTACAACAAAACTTTAAATTATTCTTGTGTATAAAGGCGGATTCAGATGGTGACAACGGCGATGCGATGCGATTTTGACGTAAAAGCTGTGAAATCCTATGCGGTGGCGAATTCACCGCAAATCGCGTTAATTATGATGCTCTTTTTCTTTTAATCGCCAAATATGGCCGCCAATGGATGTTATAGCAAGTGCGCATTATTCGCGTCGCGTCGCATGATAAAAATCGCCATGTTTAGCCACCTTTATTTAGCATTCTTGAAACATCATTTATAGTTAAATTATAATATCAATTAAAAATATAATCATGTTTTTACAATGCTTCAAATTCTATGTAACATTATTATTGAATACTGGTAAATTAAAATTTGTTGACAAAAGTAACAAATATAAACACAAACAAAAATTAATAATATATTATTTATTTAAAAAAACATTAGTAATAACATTGAATTTAACACAAAATATATTGTTATATAATAGAACATTTAAAATTGTTTTTTAACAAAAAAATAATTTATTAAATATAAACACAATATTTAAAAAAATAAAATTTTATTATGTCATGTTATATTTTATTTTTTAATATTATATATTTCGTTGCATTTTTATTTAACAATAAAAAGAAGAGCACATTACTTTATGACATTTATGTAAGATATGTTCATCCTCTGCATTGAGCCTCGACTTATATGTTGAGCATTTAAACACACCCTTATGCACGAGATAGCACAGAAACAAACGAGGAAAAGAAAAGGGTGAACATCCCCCGCCTCTTCAATCTTTTTTACGTTCCCCCTCACGTACGACAAAATATTTCCATGAGCAACGAAGACTTTTGTCTTCAACTTTTGATTAGACTCTTTCTTTTTTTATTATTTATAAAAAAATGTGCGTTAACAATAGACAACAAAAAAACGTAGCTTCTTCTAACAATGAATAGTTACAGAATGAACTTTGAATTACAATCATTTTTTTTTTTTTTTTTTTTTGTTAAGACTTATTTTAACTTTGTTCCATTTATATATATTTAAAAAAAAAGGCTACCTTTATGCAAGAAAAAAGTATTAATTAAGCAATTAAATTAGTTTTGTTTGTAGTACATGAAAAGAATTTAATAATGGGGTTCTTGTATATTATATAGAGTTTTTTTTTTCATTAACTTACAGAGAGTATTGTTGTGTAATGTTAATAGTTTTTTTTTTAAAAAATTAATTTCCTGTAAAGTTATTATATAAAAAAAAACTAGTGTTGAATTATTATAAGGCTTATAATACAATGTGTACTTTTAACTTAATTAACTTTGTAAATATTAACAAAAAAAAAAGTAATTTGATATAAAATGCAACTACTTAATTGTATAATTTGTTTTGTTTGTGCTATAAGTTATTAATTATAAGCTTTATTGTTTTTATTTCTTTATCAATAATTTGTGTTCCTAAAATGTTAAATTTAGTAGGTAGAGTTAAAGTTTCTTGACCCTAGTGAGACCCCTAACGGCCCTTTATTGTGAGTGGCGTTAGATCTTCCCACCTTCTCTCTCGCCAAAACTTTTGCTAGTTGAGGAGGTTGTAGAGGGTAAAGAAGTAGAGCAGAGACAGATTACAAGGGCTGTAAAACGTTGGCAAGTGAGGGGCAAGTTGCATTGGACGGGAGACAAGGGTGAAATGTTACAAAACGTACTAAGGTATTCTACCTACTAAAGGTTGTTGGCAACGTGAAATTTTTTCATAATAATAATATATAATATACGAAGAAGACATAAAATTTAAAAACCCTATTTATAATATGAAAAAAGTTGATATGGAAAATATATCGATTGTTTTATGCAAATATGTAATGTATTATTAATTTTATTATTCTATATTGATAATGTATTTAAATATAATCGATATTATAATTATTAACAATTCATGATGTTAGTCAAAAAGTATGTTTTGGTACCCACTCGTTTTGTGAGCATTTATGTAAAAAAAAAAATAAATAAACAAATAAAAATAGCAGGTAACTTACTATGTTTAAACACGTATCAGTTAACACACTTGGGTGCTTTTTACGTTTATTTTTTAACCTTTTAGCACTGTAATTTCAAACACCTTTTAATGGCGAAAGAAAGAACATTTTTAGTATATTTTATGTAAAAAAAAAAGTTAACAAGTAAAAAATATAAGCATATTTTTTTATGTTTTATATTTCTTAAGCTCATTATCTTGGGGGGGGGTATAAAAACAGTCTTTTTTTGTCTTCAGAATTGTTTTGTTTGTTTAAAAATATCATAATATTACCACTTAAAAAAATATCCTATGTAAAAGAAAAGTAAATTAGCTTTTCTTACTTGTTTTTGAAAAGAAAAATTAACGCTCTAAAAATTGTATTTAAAAAATACTGTACTTTATTTTTATTAATTATTGTTTTTATTTTTTTTTGTAAGAGTAAAAATAAATACGCAATGTTGTTTGTTGCGGCAGTAATAATAATTCTCTAAATAACATAACTGTTTGCAGGATATTGTATGGAGCTGGAGTGTGTTGTAAAATCTAGCAAAAGCATTAAGGATTGACCTCAGTTGATTGAGATCTCGGAATCGGCCCCCTTAATTGCTACAAGATTTGCAGAGATCTTAGAACCCACCATCAATAGGTAGCATGTAAATTTTGAAGTGGATCTGTCTTATGAATTTTGAGAAAACTAAAGTAGAAGTTTAACATTTGCCATTTCCTATTTGCCATCTTGCCTAAAATTATCTAAAAACTGACGTTCCCCGTTTATGAGTTTTCCAAACTCTTGGGGTTTATTGTAATAATCTATGTAAAGTGTCATATATATGTTCTTTTCGGAATAAACACATTAAAAAAAAAAGAAAAACATTGGCCTTATGGACGGAAACCGGAAATGGAGTTATTGTGAGGAAACTGCCCCCTTGAATCTGCTCAAACCATAAGCGATTAAGTTTTAGAGCATTCTTGAATTTTAACATTTATTTCATTCGACTCCGTCTGACAGAAATTTCCTCTGACTCGCGTAGTAGTAACTGAGGTCAATCGTTAATATGGAACATATTTCAAAACAATTTGAAATTTGAAATTTTATTTTTTTAAAAAAATTAGCACGGTTATTATAATAGAAATCACTGATCGTGTTTTTGACGCAGTGAGACTCGTAATCAGATGGCCGTGAGTTCAATTCCAGGTACAGTATGGACGTCAACAAAAAATAACCTGATCGTACATTGTCTATCAATTATATATCAACCATTCTGAATGAGGTTTCCATCGTTTTTTCAGACTCAACAAGATAAATGCTGAAGTGGATTTATTGACCATTGAATAAAAATGACCCACAAAATCCTAACTTATGATAATAGGGTGATCAGTGACACTTTAAACTTTTACACCAAGCCATTTTACAATTAAATTTGTCACTTCCAGTTTTGAAATTAAAAAATAACAATGAGTCTTCATGGCCACCATTTTGAAAGGTCACCAGAGGTCATCCGATCAAGATGTGCGCGGCGTGGATTCACCAAAAAAGCTGATCTCCTGGGTGAGTTCTACCTATGTACTAAGTTTGTTGCTTCGTCAAAGTGCACGATCATGTCTATTTTTTTCATTTAAGCTCTTGCGCAGTTAAAACTTTTAAGTAAAAAATCACACACGAATTTAGTTTCATGCTAAAAATAATATTTGAAGTCCATAAAAAATTCAGTATTAAATGGAATTGGGGAATATACTTATGTATATTTAAAAAATATATTCTAATGTCCTAATAAATCCTTAAAATTTTTTACACTTTTAATAATCACTCATTTGTAAACATTCATCGATTGTTTCGGATATTTAAAAACAAATAATAATAAAATATTATACAATACTATTAATTCAACATTGTACAGTACAATGTGTACAAAATGTATAATATATATTTAGTCTAAAGCAAACAATTTCAAGGAACTGTATTTTATTGCTTAATTAAATTTATTTAATTATAACCTAGCTTAAACTGAAGACATAATTTTTAAAATAAAACTAAATTTAATTATAATATCAAATCATACTTTATTTAAGTACAGAACAAAAATTATATTGTAAGGTTAAAAAAAAGGTCACATAAAATGATAAGTCAGTGGTTAAAAAAAAAAAGTAGAAAATTTTATGCTTTTAAATCTGTGTCATTTTTAATGCATAAAGTTTATATTTGATGATATTCTTTTTACCATATAAAAATCTGTACGATAAGAATAGTGTTATTCTCTCTCGGTAGGAGAGGCTTTTATCGTCCTACCCACCTCTCACAAGATGCTTCGTATGGATATAGGAGGTGGTGCGCCCACCCTATATAGTATCACTGAGATAGAAGGCAATAGAATTATGATAATGCGTTGTGTGTGACACTTTGACAAAGTGTTGCTGCATGCTAGAGGCAGTTTCATTCCACAAACCTCATCTAACTTGCTTCCACCTGGCTTTTCATCCCCTACTCTTAAATTCTCACTCACCCCCCCCCTAACTACCCTCCTTATATATATATCCTACACCCTTCAGTAATCGTTATTGTTATGGGGTACCATTATTAGGAGCAAATTACCTAAAGAGTAACAATAAAATACTTTTAAGTATCAATTAAGTAAATATATAATACGTATAAATAAATATTGTCATATTATATTATTTTCTTTTAAATTTTTTAAAATTTTTGTTTGTAGTTTAATTTAGTTTAAAAAATTATATAGTGAATTTTTCTTTCATTTTCCTGTAACTTATTAATTTGATAATAAAATGTTGTGCAACATTTTAAAATAAAAAATCAGTTTGATCGTTTTAATTGTTCAACAGACCTTTAATTCTCCCAAATTTAAGTTCACCAAATCACCAACTGCCACTCAAAAGTGTAGCCGCAATTAATTAGCTTACAATTATTCTATATTCTTATCATCATGATTACGTACAACTCCTGAAAATCAAAATATACAGATATTTTTTTCGGTACTTGAGGGCATAAAGGAAGGAAATATAATAACGATGAAAGATCCACCCACTTAAAATCTGTCTGAGATTTTTTAACTCATCCTTTTACCCACGTTTTTGACCCACGTTTTTGTCTTGTTTACTGTATGAAAGTTAGGCTATATTATAGTCTATGGAGGCGTGGTGAACATAAAATCTTTAAAAATGACTAGACTCTTTTTATTTTTCCAATTAAAATTTACATCTTTTTGTGTGTGCTGGAAGTGAAGCATCAAAAATTCAGTCATTGTTATACGGTTAAATTGCTAATACCGAGCTGATCGTACGCTTAGTAAACCATCGTAATAAATATCCATAACTGAGGGAACAGTTTAAACCTTACTGAAGATGAGTTGTCATTGTAATTTGTACTGGATTGAACCCAGCCAGAGGAACGTACCACATATGCAAGAGTGCCTGGCAACGAGTGCAGTATGACAACCAATAATTTTGGGAGCTAAGAAAAGTGCCTGTTCTAAAATCAATGGACGAACATGGTGGGTGTAACGAAATTAAAATAATAACAGTTTAATTTTTCTTGAATTGAATGGAGAAAGAAAGTTTGCAATATAATTTTTTTTTTATTATTTTCAATAAACGAACTGCAATAAAAACTTTTGAACTTTTTTTCTTCTTCATTTTTATCCCTTCATTTTAATGAAATTTAAATTTTTACTGTCACAAAGTTTTAGAATTTACGATGCTTTTCACAGATATTTTTTTTTCTCTTTTATACATACATTTAATATATATTATATAAAAGTACGCAAACCTTTCAAGAAGATTATTTCAGATTAATGGAATTAAAAAGTTTTTCCAAGTCTTGATTTTATCAATGAGGAAAATCTGCGTGAAAAGGTGGGAGACTTGAGGTGATGTTAGCTGCTGCTTCTCATTCCTGAGGCGTCCGGTACCCCACCCACTCCTCCCCCAACCTCCCTTCACTCCCAGAGGGTAGACTGAATCCCACCCCCTCAATCCCCCGAGTAACAGACCGCACCAGCGTACAGTTAAATTAATTTGATAATCCTCTCAAAATTTCTAACCTTGTTGTTGGTATAAATTTTAAAACTTTGTACCGAAAAATACATCTCTGTCTAATATTGTATTAAGGTTTTAAAATACATATAAGGCTACTTTCGGATAGAATATTCAATTGACTTGACTATATATTTTGATCTTATGGTAAAGACATTTCAATTCCATGAAAGAAAATTACTTAATAAGACGGAATATTGATTAATCTATATTAATATATCAATATTATGAAATGAGCAAGGATAAATTACTTGTAGAAAAAAGTATGTTATAATCAGCAGAATTTTAGTAAACTAATTTCAAATTCTAAGAAAATAATTAAACAGGAAAACTTATTTTAAATTATTTTAAATTTAAAATATCACAGCAAAAGAAAAAAAAAAATAATACTGTATTATTATATGCAAGCTTATTAAATATTCTATATCAACTTTTATCAACTTATTGTAAAACAGGAAAAGTGATAATTATTTAAAGTAAAATTGTGTGCTGCAGCATTAAAAAAAAAAAGACTTCTCAAGTGTAAAAATGAATTTAGAAATAAAATAACCGTGTAAAAAATAGTTCGTAGCAATGACGTTTAAAAGTTCTTTAAAGTGATTTACTGAACTAAAGTAAAAAACACAACACACACAAAGATTCAGTAGTTTGTTAGTTTCCTTATATTGTCCAGAGATTTTACAACTTTTTTAAAGTAAAAAGAAGTACTATAACAGTACATAATATAAGTATTAAGATGGAGAGAGAGAGAAGAAAGAGAGAGCCCACTTATACAGACTTATAGCTAACTTCAACAACTCAACTAGTTCAGTACTTAAATGTACAATTAAACTAAAAAGTTTTTTTTTTAAATAAAAAATATATGCACTATAAACTTAAAATTTTATTTCACGTTCTGCTATCAAGAGTTTAATTTTTATTTGAGAGATTTGCATGAATAAATAACTTGCTACACAATTTGAATGGAGAAAACTGTTAAATTGACTTTTTATATGCAAATTTCTTACACATAGTTTTTGACTACATTTTGTGAATAGGGAATCAGTGATATTTGCATGAACAGATAGTACTTCGTATTAAAATATTGTATTTGAAACTTTAAATAGTTTTTTTTTTCGTTGTTCTACCTTTCTATTTTTTCTTCTTAAAAATCCTACTTTATATTATATGGAGTCATACAGTACCGTCACATGAATGCAAATTTTATAAATTTAAAATGAAATTTTTTATAATTATTATTACGTTAATTTTTTTATATCTGTACCATTCTGAATTTTCATTTATTTTTCTCATTTGACAAGAACATGTATATGAAAACATTATCTTTTTGTTCACATTAAAAATTAATTTACGGAATTGTATTGTTTTTCAGTATTTATTTGTCATGAGTGATTAATTTTCTATGCGTTTATTGTGGGGCAGTAGGGTTTTTGTTTTCCTTGTTTAATTTAATTTGAACTTGTATGGAAACTTATGTAGTGATCCTTGCTAGAAATGAATGTCAGAGATTTCTTGAAACGACACGACTAATTGTAACTTTGCTTTTTCGATATTGGAACTACAAATCTTACAAGTCAGTAAAACGATTTTACTTCACATTTGGAACAGAGGTATTGGGAAAGGATTAACTTTGAAAATTGTATTATTGTTCACTATATTGGGGGTTAACTCTTTTTTATTACATACCACCCAATGAAAGAGAGAGTTGATGAAATCAATTTTTTAATCATAAAAATGAGAATATTGCGTGAATGTATTTTTTTTATTTTATATTCATATTATACGTTTCCCAATAAAAAAAATATAAAACATATATCTTTTTCTGCTGCCTTCAAATTGTACGTTTCATTTTACAGATTATGATTCAAAATTAGAAAGTCGCATTGAAAAAAAGAATTCCATCCTCAATCTGCGATTTTTTACTGTATTAAAAACAACAACTCATAAATCAATATACTTGTGTTCGTCAATTGTGTATTTATTAAAACAAATTTGATTAAATAATTTATGTTCCTTTTCACTTTAGTTTTTCATTTAATGAAGCATTGATTAATGCAAGCACTTTGGTCTTGTTCCCCTAGTGGGTGAAGAAAATGTTTAAAATTATAAATAATTAAACGAAATAATAACATATTAAATATTCATTCTGTTTTCATAATATATAAGAATGTAAATAAAAGTGCAGCTAAAATAAAAATATTTTTAACAATTGTAACGTTATGTTTTACACACTTTTAGCTTGTCATTATTTTATAAATATTTAATGAAGCTTTCACCTTACGTAAATGGAGAATAAAATGCATAAGGGGAAAGATGAGTGAGAAAATTTAAAAGGAAAAGATTTTGAGTTATAAAATAAAAAAAAAAATACAAACATTCTGAATTTGAAGAAGTTGCAATGCCAAGGTTCAACTGTTATATGTATTTTTTCTTTTTTATATGAAAGAGTGATGCTACCATAATATGCATTAAATATGTCATATAAAGAATATTATCTTATTATATGATACGTAATTAAAGCAACGATATCTCACTTTTTTTACTAAATTAGTTCTTTTTGTACCCTAGGATCTAGAAACGTACCCCAACAAGAGTGTAATAAGGTATTGGACCTGACAGAGACTATTTTTCAGAGGTCTTTTATTCCTTTATATATGAAGTGTTCAATAAAATTTGACAAAGGCTAATTAAGATCTGCTAATGGCAAGTGTCATCAAAGAAAAACACTTCAATTAGATTCTTGAGGGTTATAAATAATTAGTGCTTTGTTGGAGTACATTGCACCACTGTAAAATTAGCTGAATATGATGACTAAAATGACGCTATATGACACTGAAGCATGACTAGCTTACATTCAGAGACCCAATACCATCGATTTATTAGATACTCAATATATCTACGATATGTCAAAAATTTATAATTTCTTTAAATATATTATATTCAAGCTTAAATACTAACAAAATTTAAAGACAAATTCAGTCATTTTTTGGGGCAAAATACTACAAGGAAAGGAGGGCGTACCTTATCTTACAATATTATAAACAGGCGTAGATAGGAATAATGGAAGGGATTAGTAAAGTTCTCATAGCTTATTTTTGGTTTGACGTCACGAACCTTTTCCTTTGCCCTTCAATACAATACTAATGGGAGGGTCGTGTGACGTCAAATCAAAGATAAGCTACGAGAACTGTCCCACCTTCCATGAAAGACCTTTGAATATTTCTGTTAACAGTTACAATTGGTACTCACAAAGAACCTCGAGGGTGACGGTGTCTCTCAGGGGTCGCTCGTTCTGTTGCTGGAGGACCGCATTGCTCGCCTCACAGGTCAGAGTCTCCCCATTCTCGTGTCGTGATGCGCGGAACCGCAGCTCGCTCTGCGTCGTGTAGGTACCGTCCGACTGCGCATGCGCAAAAAACAAAGTCAGGGTGTGCTACCAAGGTATCATATATATCAACATGTAGTTCTACAGTCGTTGTCCTGGATAATTTCCATGATCAAAAGACGGTAAATGTATTGTACCATGAGTTGTTAACCAGGGAATATTTCAAGGATGATGAATGTACACTCATCGCCTTGGAAAATTTCCCAACTTATTTATCACCTGTGTTATTCTTACGGGGCATAAAATTATGGCAATTAACAAGGCCTCAAAGGGAGATTTTTCGAGGCGATTCCAAAATTGTTCCTTGAAGATATAAATTAATACTGTTTTCTGTTTTTTGTCACCTTTATTTATGAATTAACTAAACCTACTATCGGAACCAAAAAGGTGAGCCCCTCTCCTTATGGAACTTGTATGCTATTCAGGGGCACACCTTTTTGGTTCTGATAGTAAACAGTTTTAAAGAAGCAACCCTCTCGTACACTTCATCTCTTAACTTTAAATTAAGAAATAGTCTAAATTTACTCAGTTTTTGATGGTTATAATTCTTATTAAATAAGAAAATGTATTTTAATCAAATTCCCCCTTCCTCTTAACATTTATTTAAAACTTTTTAATTTAAAAGAAAAGTTTTTTGAATTTTTTATTTAGTTTATAATATTTGTATGAATGAATAGTGAAATCAGAGAAAGTAATATTTAAGCAACGCTTCTAGAACTTGAGAACTAAAAACATCTTTATAAAATAGCGTGAATGTAAGGTAACGCAATACTATTCAGAAATACAGGAAAACTATATTCAGGTGCTTCCAAATTACTTATTTTAATTAAATTAATAATTTTTTTGCTTTCTGCAAATTAAAATAAGGAAGCTGTCATGTTCAAATTACTCTCAAGTTTTTATTACAATTTTTTTATAAACATATAAAATAGAGCGATCTTTTTTTCTCACACCTTTACACATTGATTAAACATTTATAAAGAAAACAAACATGCAGTCATTGAAGCATTAACATGCAATGGAAGCAGCAGACAAATTTCAATGCAATTCATTAAGAAAGCAAAAAAATGTTTAGTATTACCATTTATAACATTCGTATATATGAAAAAGTTATAATAACACTCGACTTTTTTTTTTTACATATTTTTATAAATAGCACTTCATAAATTTCTTACTACTATAAATCAATTAAAATTTATAATGATATTTTTAATGAAGTATACCTCTTAATAAGTCTTCATTCAATTTTAAGCATCATCAAAACTAATTATAAAAGCATAAAATATATATTTTTTAAAACATGCGTAAAAAATATCAATTTTTTAATATTATATATTTTTTTAATGTTCTCTAGTGTAAAAGAAAATATAAGAAAATAAAGATATAGTTCTTCATGTTTATCTGCAAACCGCAGAGGCACTTTTCTTGCTGTTGGGGTGGCCTATACGAGAATGTGTAAGCTCGTGCATTCATTATGCAGAAGATGTGGCATGACTTGTAGGCCGCAAGAGTAGATGGGAGGGAGGGGGAGGGAGGACTGGGTCCTTTTCGTGGAGAGTTCTTCCTGCTCTCTCTCTCTCTCTCTGATCGGCTTACCACGCTCCTCACGCCATCAATATTGCATGCCAAGACTTAAGAAGACACACAAGGAAGTAGCATCTCTCCCTCTCTTTTTAAGCCGCAATATCACGCTTTCCCTAACATTGCTACTACAATCATTACCATGATACTAATTTCTTTCTTCGAGAACAAACTACAAATAATACTTAATAAGGTAGTAGTATCATAATAATAATCCTAAATTGAAGTATACAAACAATTAATTTTTTTTTGTTAAATATAAAATTTAATGTTATTGTGATTAATATAATTAGTTTAAAGTATTATAATTATGAAGCGTGTATAATGTTATTATGTTAATTGCATTAAATGTTGTATATACGCTGCATAAATAGGTATAACAAGGAAATTATGAAGATAATTATTATTTTGAAATTTAAAACCATGGAACAACATAAACAGAGATAAAACTTATAAATTGTGTTTTTAACCGTGAAACGTAATTTTCTCATCATAACGTAATTCAATTAAATGATTTCATTATATCTTGTCAAAAATCGTCATTCGTTTGATAGGTGGGGTTGTAAGTTATATATAAATTACTATATGCATGTACACTCGTTGTCTTTAAAAATTTCCTACTTGCAGCCTTGTGATAATCACCATTCTCTGTGTTATTCTTACGGAGTATGGTGGCAGCAAAGGGAAATTTTCCGAGTTGATGACTGTACTTTTACTATTTACCAACTTTTTTCTTTAACTATCATCAAATAACACACACAAGGCATGTGAAAATATTATGAAATAAATCTGTTCTTCTTGAATTTTCAATAAGATCCATTATTTATTTGCTTATTGGGGAATATGATCCTTAACTACAAAATGGAAGATCGGCAGCATGACAAGTAGACTCATATATTTAAATAATCCTTTGACAAGACAATTATATTCTTATTATTTATGATTAATTACTTTGTTATATTTATTACCTGGAGTATAAATAAAAAAAAAACATAAAAATAAAGATTTTAATATTTTACTGACGGAAATCAAGAGTGAAATTTATTATTATTCCTTCATTTTTAGTGGCGTCTCTCCCGAGAGATTTACACAAACAGTTGAAGGGGAGGAGGAGGAGAGTTTAAAGCTTTGGATCAATCCGCCTGAAGGCCAGCTTACATCTCTACAAGCTTCTTACTTCCTTTTCACTCAATTTAGCAAAAGAAAAAAAAAGTACATCGTCTATAACAATATTATTTTCCAAACAATTTGAATTTTTATGAGTAAAAAGCAGCAATGAAAACAAAAATTTCAAGCCAGTTACAATTTTTGTTATATAATTTGTTTCTATCTTTTTTTTTCTCTCTTCCTTCTTTACAATTTTATAATAAATTTATCTTCAATGAAATTTACATATTAAAAGTTTAAAAAAATGTTATTTCTTTGATATTATAAGACTTTTTATATATATATATATATATATATATATATATATATATATATATTTTGGTATGAAAAGGATTATATAAGAAAAAAAAAACTTAATAAGCTACGTAATTAGAACCGTAAATCTTTGAGAAAGAAGATGGCAATTATGGCAGCAGCACTAGCGATGTTTGATGTAAGAACTTGGCAATAAATCAGAAGATTCCTCTGGAGAGAGGAGTAAAAATATTACACAAGATGGAGATATTTCAGAATATGTAAAGCTACGATCTTATAGGTGAGACGTAATATAAGGTGTATATGGATAGAAGATGAATGTTCGTTCTTTATAAAAGGTGAAAGGATAAAAAAAAAATATGTAAAGAATGTAACTTCCGGTACACTGAACGTGTAAATCTTAAAGATTCATGACTTAAAATATTCATTTCTCAAAATACCTCATTCTATTTTTTACCTCAACATATTTTTTTTTCATTATTATTATGCCATTTTATATACACACACTTTTAACATACGATATAGACTTTCAATATGATGTATAGTAGCATTGATTATCTTTTAAGGGTAGAAAATATATTTATAAATAAATTTTCTACTTTATATTTGAAAGTACAATATACATAAATTTTATATGTATTAATTGTTTAAGTTTTTTGAATATTTATGTTTAGATATATTTTTATGAGTGACACAATTTTGGTGAAATTGCTATAAAATTCATGTGTACAAACCCATTTCACATTTTGTCACAGTAATATCACACACTATGATGAGAAAAATACCAAGATGGCTGCCATAGGATTTTACATTATTTGCGCAATATTTGTGTCGCACTGAAATACTGTATAATATAAATATATTATAATATAAAACATCAGATTCATATACGATTTAGACGCAAAAAACTATGAAATTCCATTCTTTAAGTGAATTCGCAGAGTTATGACAGCAATATCACTATTTGAAAGTCAATGCTCTTTTTAATTAACAAATATGGCCGCAAATGGAAGTTACAGCAAGTGCGCATTGTTCACATCACGTGCTGTAAATCGAACTTAAATCGAACATATCAAATACACATTTTACAATACGTTTGCAAGTTGTGGAAAGGAAAATTATCTGCACTGATTTTATATCATTCCAATCGATAAGTCAACTTATAGCAGCAAGAATTCATTTTATAAAATAAAAGTTGAGGTTTATTAAAACGTGAGGTTTTATGAATGTGTTAATCCAAGCTATATGACGATTTATCTATTATAAAAATAATTATTATTGCTTTTTACTTTATGGGGAGTAAAAATATTATAAAATAGTATTTAGGCATATTTTTTTAATAGTGTGATGAAACGAATTTTACCTTTATTGATCCATATTTTATGTACCATAAAAATTATAATTAATCTTGTATCCCTAATTGTGATACATATATGCATCAAGTAATACGATTAATGTCATAAAGAATTATTTTTAACATTATTAACACCTTGTGTGACAAACATACCTTGGAAAAAAAATATTATTAATTTATCAGTCACTATATGAACACGTCTTTTTAGTACATAACACTTTATATATTATTTACACATACATAAAAAGATGTAACATAGAAAAAATAATAAATACATAAATGTAGTATTATATACTGTAAACATAAAATGAATTTTTTTGTGAAACGTTCCAATACGACGCTTACATACAAATATTTTGACATGATACTAATACTTCTTTCTTTGGTGTTAGTTGTACGAACATATGACAGTAACTTTATATAATACATGTGGTTTAAGATTACACCTTGTCATGTTCTAAAGAGAGAGAAAAGGGTTGACACTTCATTGTCACTAAATCATCTTCAAGACATTGATGGATAGCCTATAGCTAAAGGTTTGACGAATTTCTATATTGCATTTATATTCCAAAAAAGAAAATCAGGAAAAGTTTCTGAAGACCAATCTAGTAGCCTCAAGCTTTCTTCTGACTTTTACCGTTAATTCTTTGCATACCTCTAGGCATTTTCTAGTCTACATAATATATATATTTTTTTATATTCGAGACAAAAAGTTTTCAACAAGTATTAAGTTATAAGTAAAAGAAGTGAAGAGAGAGAGAGAGAAGAGAGGTTTAAAATCTTTTCTCCCGTGGTTAAAGTTGGCTAGAGTGCTTAGCCCCTGAATGTATAGGCAACTTTTGCAGCAGCACTATATACAAAACTGCAGGTTGCAAGAAAAAAATATATATAAGAGTCGCTGAAGGGTTTTTTAATCTTCCTTCGTCTGAATAATATTTCATGCAAAAAATTCTCAACGCAAAATGTATTAATATATATTAACCAGTATAACTGAGAAACGTCTTTATCATGGCATATATATATAAAAAAAAGAGTATATATGCATGTATTTGCATTTTAATGTTACCGATCAATATTTACATTGGATTATGTTAATATTTGTTGTAATCAAGTTTATTGAAATAGCAATGTTATCTTTTCATTTAAATTATTTTCCCTTTTTTGTTTTTAAAGGGGGAAAAATAAAATACTTTATAAAAGTGTTTTGTATAATAATAATAATTTTATTATTTGTGAACAGGCTAATAAAAAAATTCTGTATAATAAAGACATGCAGTTCTATAAATTATTTCCAAACAACGAGGCATTTAATCTCGATTATGATAGTTGTGTTATAAAAAAACATAATATGAAAAAAAAAAAAAAAAAAAAAATCAGCAATATCGAGAAATCGTAATCTTATTAACATTCAGTTTCTTTTATTACAAAAAATGTTTTAAATAAATTAATTTTATTACTTAATAAAAACAACAACTTTACGTTGATAAATTGAAATACATTATTTTAGCATTATACCTTCGTACATATTATACTATTATATAATATTAAATATAATATGTAATATTATATTATTATATTAGATTGTTATATATTATTGATATATTTTACGTTATAATATATTATAAGATAAAGTTATATTCTATGACCTGAAATTTTTTTATCAAATTTATATATTGAAGGAAATCCCTCACGTACTACAAACTTTTTGATCTTTTTAACATAAAATTTTCTCCCTTTACTCTTGATACCCAATTTTCTTTATAAGCAAATTTTCTTTAGTGTAAAAAATTTATATATATTATATTATATATACCTCATCAATTAATTAGATTTTGTAACATACTTTAATCACTTAATAACTTTCTATGCTGTAAAAGTTCTGAAGAAGGTGCATTTTGGGAGGGGGGGGGGGGCTAGATGAAGCTTGTCGCAACGTACCTGCGTAAGAGATATGAGGGGGGAGGGAGAAAGAGCTGTGCAGGTAGCATGCAGTCAGGGGCAAGCAAGCAAGCCAGGTATGTATACCACCTCTCTCCCTCTCTTTCCCAGAGGAGAAAAAGACCCTGCAACCTCCACAAACCATAGCTTTGGCTGCTTGCTTGCCTCTTGCAGTAACGGAAATCGATAATGGTTTGCACACACAAGGGTGATACTGAAAATAATCTTGAGAAAATGGAAAAGAAAACAACACACCTTGTTTTGTGTTATTATTAAAGAAATATACATTTTTTTTTGTATGAAATTTTACATCTCTAGTTGTTTGAATTGTTATTCAATTTAATTTCAATCAGTTTGTAAACTTTAATAATGGTAATTAAATTTTATGTGAATAATAGGTGCATAAAAGAGAGATAACCAGCTATAGGTTCTAAAACGATTAGCTAAGTTTAAATTAAGCTTACCTAGCTCATGTTAAAGTGGTTTGGAAAAATGATAGATGTTATATTTTTAATAGAAGGTCTAAATCATATGTGATTATCACAAATACCATATATGAATTATACATTAGTATATAACATGAATCCCACAAAATGTTATTAACATTAATAAAATTATATCAAATTTCTTATGTACTTTTTAAGTTCTTATATAAAATGTGGAGTGCAGGATATTAGGAGTTGGAAGTTTTGTTTATGCACTTAACATTACTGCATTTTATATACAAAGTATAAACAAATTTTTAATTTAACTTAGAACAAAGTTTTCAATTAGTATAAATAATAAATAATGAAGTAAATAAATTGAATTAAGTAAATTTTTTATCATTACTAACCACATTTTATTGGTTACTAAAAAGTAAAGTTTCAATTTATTTTTGTTTAAAATCTACATTAAAAAATTAAAATTTCTTTATTACATTTTTTTTTTAACTTTGTTTATAATAAATGTTATATAAAACTGAAAAAAATGTAATTGAATTTTAAAAATACAGCTATTTTTTTTATAAGCCTTATATAAAAAAATCTCATTTCATCGCTTACTGCTGCATATATATTATATACATAAAAAAATTCTCTCTAACACCACGTTTGTAAAAGAGGAAAAAATTATTCTATTGAAGGGAATTAAAAAATGCGTATTTTTTTTTTAAATTAAAGTATATTTTGAAATTATATAAATATATGAAAAATTTTCATTAAATATGTAAAATGTTACAACATATGCTGGTAATGAAAATAACAAGCGTAACTAAAAATACATTTGGTGCTCATTTTGGTGTACAATTCTCTCTCTCTCTGCTAAGTCACGTCAACATTAAGCGTTCTTTATAGCTGCTCACTAGCAAGAGCTGCTGGTCTCAGCCATGCGGGCGACGACTGAAATGGTCAAGTTTTAAGTCCTTCTGTCCTATATAGTATAAGGGAGGCGTTGAGAGGGAGAGAGGACAAACTCTAGAGGATTCGGACTCTCATTGTCTTTTCTGAGGTCATAAATCGAGAACAAGAGGATCTCTGAGTAAGCAGGCAGGTCCACTAGCTGAATAACACCAACCAACCACTGATAGCAAAAACAAAGTATACTGACTGCTTTTTAACGTTATAAAGAGAAATAGAAAATAGAAAAAAAGTATTTTTTGAACTTTTTTTGTAATAAAAAATAGGTTTTAGTAATATATATATAGAAAAAGAAGGGATAAGCTAGCTATAGTAAGACTCTATCAAGTTTATTGAACTTTACGTATATATTTTAATATGAGAATTATCTGTTTACTTCAAAGTAAATTCCTTCTACTCTTTGTTCATTTTTTTTTTATAAACATGAAGTGCTAACATTATTAAAATTCTATTATTTGTTTTTAAGTATTTTATTTAATTAAAATTTGTTTTTTTTTTTAAGTATCAATTAGTTCAAACTACAGATTCATCTACTCCTTGAGAAGACAAGCTAGTCATAAGGGAAAGTAACTATAATAAACAAAACAAACTATATAATTGAAAATTTCATGAAAGCAAATTTATGAGAAAAAGAATTTTTTAATTAAATAATTTACATTGCAATTTCCATTTTTTCCATTTGAATGTTTACGTGGATTAGGTAAAAAAAAAATAGTTTTCCACATTTTTTTTAATAACTCTACGTTTTAATTATTACAAAATTATTTATGTAAATTACTATTTTATAATAGTAATTTTACATAAATATATTATATTAACTTTTTAATGAACATTTACCAACATATAAAATATAAAAAAACTAAAAAATAATATATAAAATAAACATTATTTTTTATTTAAAAAAATACGTATGAACGTTAAATCCCTACAGAGTAAAAACGGCTTGAAAATCCCGACTGGCGATTGGTGGACACGATGGGGCGTAAGGAACGGTCGGCAGTAAAGTGAGATCGAGGGCTAGATGGCGCTAGCGAGGAGGCGTCTGCTGCTGTTGGGGAAACGAGTCTCACTCTCGAGCGAGTAAAAAAATGAGGTTAAAAATTACGCCAAGAGGATTATGCATTTGCACAAATTCATCGTAGAAAAAAATATAATATACTTTTGCTTTAATATAGAAATATTAAAAAAAAACAATACATGTACACCTTATATATTTTATAAAATTTAAATTCCAGTATTTTTTTTTTCTAAGTTCAGACTGAGTATATACATATTATATAGTGTATATAGTATAAATGTAAATACAGTAAAGTCTATTTGATATATATATATATATATATATATATATATATATATATATATATATATATATATATATATATAATATATATATATATATATATAATATATATAGATATAAATATGGAATCTTCAAGTTGAAAATGTTAGATCTAAATGTGCAAAGCTTTTATGTTTCATGCAAAGGAATCTGAAGGATTGCAAGCATAAAATTAAGCATATTTCTTATCTTACGCTAATCAGATCAATTTTAACTTACGGAGCTACAGCATGGCAGCCAACATCAAACGAAAACATAAAAAATTAGAGCAAATTGAAAAGAGAGTTCTTAAATTTATTTATAGAAATAATTTTCCTGTTGGAAAGAAATATATTGTTCTTTTTAATTTAATTATTTTAATGCTGTAGCTTTGTTATATTCTTTGAGAAGTGTCAGTCTGAGCGCACAGAATTGAACATTACAAATAATGTTTTACATAGGCGGCCCATTAGAGGCCAAGAAGGAGCAGTACTTCTTACTCCTCTAAGGCTAGAATAAATTTTTACAAAAATGGCTTTGTGTGTAGAAGTGTAATACTAGAGTGGTTTCCCTGCTCATGTAAAACTGTGATTCTGCAGTGCAGTAAAGCTGCACTTCTTGCCTGGAAAGTCTTGATTAGGCTATGTCTTTTGACGTTTAGCTGCTTCTGATAATAAATCATGTTAAATTACAGGAAGACTGCCACATATTTACGTGATATGGTGTTTTTACGCTTTTGTATGTTATCCACACCCTAGCTGCTATGTTTTGCTTTGTCTGTTTGGGTGAAAAAAATAAATAGTTCCACAAATGAAAGATTACAAGCGGAAGTAGCTAGAAGTGGAAGGATTTCGACTAAATTAAACTCTAAGAAAATTTTGGTTACAATCCCTAATGTAAATCGTCGCCTAAGAATATAAGTGTCGTATAAACCACGAGGCTTTGATGCACTATGGATCTTACGTACACATAGCATAAGGTCCATAATATAGCAATAAAATCTCGTGGTTTATGCGATACTTATATTGTGAGACGACGAAAAGTGCCTGTGCAAAATTTCAGGTTCCAAACTGAGCTATAGTAAGTCCAGAAACCTTGCACTTCCGGTGGTAATCGGGACAATATACACGAATAAAATATTACAGAAATGAATAGAGGGTACCAAATTATGCTACTCTGAATTTTTTCAGACTTTTTGAGACCCGGAACTATTTTTCAATAATTATTGAAAGTTCTGTAATTGAAGTTGGCACCTCTGAATTCTTAATAAAAAGGATAGAGACTGGAGGACTGGACGCCTATTGACACCTCCAGGGGGCGTGGCCGCACTTTCAATAATTATTTAAAAATAGTTCTGGGTCTAAAAAAAAAAACTGAAAAAACTCAGAGTAGCATAATTTCGTACCCTCTATTCATTTCTGCAATAATTTTTTTTTGTGTTTGTTGTCCATTGTTGAAGTATACACCTCGGGACATCATAAACGTTTCTTCATGATTTCTTAGAGCTGCAGCTTCAAGGGAAAAATAATATATGCAGATTTGTAATTTTGTTTTAGGAGAGAAGAGTAGTTATCGTTCTAGCAATCCTCAAAAAGTTTAAAGTTAGTTCATATAGACTGCGTAATAAATCCTACTAACAGAGCAAATGGTGACGTTCGTGACATCTAAAAGTATACAATGAATGTAAAAAATGTGAAACCAAGTTACCTTTGAACATATTTAACGCACCAAGTAAAAACGACGTATGTCAAATCGTCAAATCTATAATTTAAAGTATAAATGAATTTAATTTTTTTTTTACTAATTAATGATTTTTAGCTTAAAATTTCAGAATTAATTAAAAATCTATGGTAATTTTATTTACAATTAATTAAATGTATATTTATTTTAATTCATAGGCAAAAGTATCTAAAAGAATTTGATATTTTCAACTGTTTTAATGAATTTAATGTATGTCCAATATTTATAATTTATGACTTGATCTTATAATATTACATGCATTTAAGTACTCCAAAAAAGTCCTCTCTCTCTCTCTCTCTCTCTCTCTCTCTCTCTCTCTCTCTCTCTCTCTCTCTCTCTCTCTCTCTCTGATAAATTGTATAATGTATGAAATATCAGTTGCACAAACATAAAATAAAATTTGAGATTTATAGAATATCCTGCACCTTCCATCATCAGACGTTGAAGAACTCCTGGCTGATTCGGTCAGCTTGCGTGTGTCTACTTGTTATTTACTGAACTGTGCTCGCCTGTAGCTGCACATCAGATCTGTTCCTCAATCTTGTTCCAGACTGCTGAAGAGTCAAGTGCTCCTCCGTCGTTGAAGACCGTACAAGTGATAACAACGTAAATTGGTGCGGATGAAAGTGACGGCTCAAGTACGACCTCTCTCTCGCTTGATTAATTCAACAGCAGGAAGCCAGATATCAAGTGATTCTCCAGGTTATTTAATATGATATAACAAGGTGATCAGTTTCTACATCGAGTTTTTGGAAAGAAAAAAATAATTAAAGTCGATTCACAAATTAAGCTTTAACTATAGATTACAGTATTACAGATCTTAGTTTACTTGTAGATACGACTACGCGCGGGCGATCGTCTTTTGCTTTTTTCCCAGACAGAATACGATGAAGACTGTCTGGAAAACTAGGTGCCATAGTATATAGTGTCTACAGGTATTCTAAGATCTGCAATACTGTAGATTTAGATTAATAATTAAATCGATCTTTAAGGCTCGTATTCTCTTTGGTACGTACTTACTTGGAAGCTTATGCATATTTATAACCTATATCTAACTGTAAGTTTTAGCACAGAAATATTAATTTAAATGTTCAGTGTATTTAATTTTTATGTCTAGTAATTTAGACCTGTGTCATAGAAATTATGACATGTTTTTATTGCATTAATTGTATCCTATATAAAAGGGCTACCTATAATCAGTAGTGTGCAGTGGATGAAATAAACTAAAATTCTGTATATGTTATAAAAAAATAACCAGAGTTCACGTTATTGTGTTTTCACGCTCGATCACCTTTTAGAAGGTAATAGCTGCGGGTGCACAAACGAAACTCGGGTTTGTTATCACAAAAATGTAGGAAAATTTGTGTATAATAAAAATATTACCTCTCAATACAACAAAAAAACAGCATTATTTTATAGTCTAATTTACTTTTGAAGCATTATAATCGTGTACAATTAAAATAAATTTGAATTTTTACTGTACGTGTAATAGACAATAATTAAAACAGAGTACTCATTCATATTTTTTTTTATGAAATGTTTAACTACATTACTTGATTTTGTAGACAACAACATTAAAAGCATTGATATAGTTCACTATAAAAACATTTATTACGCAATAATGAATAGACAGCATTGCAGTGGTGATATTTATTTATAAAATTTTGTGCAGAATAAAAGCATTATAATATATCATAATTCAATTTAATCGATTTATATATATTTTTTTTCAGAATATTCTGCTATTGGCATAAACATCCAAACTTAACAACAGTATTTTGCTATAACAAACTCGTAGGAATACGAGCAGCCATGACCTAATTCAAACTTCCCGCCATTAGGCACATTAGCAACAGGAAACCTGTAGCAGGAAGCCCGGTGCACCCTAAGGTGCACCTCCCAAATGTAGGGCACTTTTCCAAACCCCAGGAAAGTGGTGAAAAGTATTTCACCCAAGACCAGGATTCGAACCCGCAACCTTTCTCATGCGAGTCGGGCGAATGTGCCTATAACACTGCTCGGTTTAGTTTATTACTTATTTCTTATGAATGAGAGGAAGGTTGTATGACAAACTACGGTAGTAATGCAAACGATCGATTGAGTTTGCTATAAGAATTACGACAGTTGAAAACAAAACTGTTATCACGCGAAACTTTTTCTTTAGATTCTATAATAAATACACGTACCTTCATAAACGTCAACGGCTTTGAATATACGACTTCAGTGACACTTTATACCATTTCTTGCAAGCAACTTTTTAGTCACCTTTTTTTTTTATCTTTTCTTTTTACGATACAAATGAAAAATAAAGTTACTCAACCTTTATAAAATATAAAATTCACATTCATCATTAGAAAATATATTCAAATATTCGGAACTATTCTTTTTATAATATATTACATTGAATAAGTTCATGTTATTAACTTAATTATGTTGTATACATTATATTTGAAAAAAACAGTCACTGCGTACACATGACGGTGTTTAATGCCCATTCGTTGACAACGGATAATGTTATTCTTATGAGGCGTCGTCAACGAATGCGCATTAAACACCGTCATGTGAACGTAGTGAGGTATAAGTTACAATAGTTGTATTATAATAAAAAAAAAATTTAAGTAAAAATTACACACATTACAAGTATATTGATTTTTTATTTAATTATTTAACTCTTCATTTAGAGTCAATCTAAAGTAATGACTGCAGTGACCGCGGTTAGAGAAAAACCTGGATATATTTCTAGATATGTTTCGTGAATTGCGTCTAATTATTCTGGGTTAATGTATAATTTAAAATTAAGTTTACAAATAGTTAATTTTAAATTGATCAAGGTTTAAACTCTTCTCTCTCTCTCTCTCTCTCTCTCTCTCTCTCTCTCTCTCTCTCTCTCGAATCTCTTTCTCTCTCTTTTATGTTATATTAGTAATTGCATTTCTGTCTTTAAAAAAAAATCAGAAAAAACATTACTTTCACACTCTTTTATAAAACGTTGAGAACATTATTTTTTAGTGTGCGAAAGTAAAGTTTTTTATTAGTGTTAACCTCAGCAGTTCGAATGTTTTAAATCGAGCGGGTCTCAGCAGACACTGTGAGCTGACACGGCAGGGACCGGAGGGACCGCCAGAGGACATCGATGTGTCTGCCACTGACGTGTAACTGGCGTACACCTCGGGACACCAAGAACGTTACACCTGTTCTGTGTGTTGTCACACTCATAGGTGTGGTGAACTTCTACCCTTTTTTTTTTTAGACTCAATCGTTGTTGTAAATATGTATTTCGCTTTATATCTCCGGCAAATTGGGATTACGTTTCAGTTTAGATGATCAGTTATTTGAAATAAATAAATAAATAAATAAATAAATAAATAAATAAATAAATAAATAAATAAATAAATAAATAAATAAATAAATAAATAAATAAATAAATAAATAAATAAATAAATAAATAAATAAATAAATAAATAAATAAATAAATAAATAAATAAATAAATAAATAAATAAATAATTTATAGATATATTTTATTTTGTGTCAATGACTGTATTGAACTTCAGAACAAAATAAAGATTCCTTTCGTTATATTTCGAAAGTTCTAGGCTTCTTTTCGGGGGAAGACATTAACATTTTGATCTCATCAACGATAAATTAAGAGACGTTTTAAATGCATTCAACGATATGCTTCTTTAATGTGTAACCCGTATAAAAAATAAATGAATAATAATATTTCATCAAGCAGTAAAGAAAGGAATGTTATTTTTACAGACTTGGGAAAATACCAGTTAAAATTATTTGTCGAAATTAAATAAAGTAAATAAAAATAATTTAAATTATATGCTTAAATTTTATTGACAATTATAAAAAGTGTTATTTTGATTATTCATTTAACTTGAAGTGTATACATTATAAAATTTGAAATTATAAGTAAACAATCTTAAGTACTTTTCAAATAATGTAATATAAACATTTTAAGTATATATAATTAAATAATTTCTGTCTACTTTCATCTATGGAATAATTAAAATAAACAAAGAGGAAAATTTAATAAGATCGATACCAAGTTATGACCTAAGTAAGTATATTTATTTGACACTGATGGAGGAAGGAAGGTGGGTGGAGGGGAGCACTTTGTTCGCCGTAGACACCACCCTGAGATACGTAATTTGGTGCGTAATTAACTCGTGTATAACACTTGCTTCTCTCTTTCTCCTCCCTCAGTATATACCCGACCATACAACTAGAGAACGAAGAAGAGGCCAAACATTAAAATAGTTTCTCTTCATATTATAGCCTCCTCTCAAGGGTCTCTTTAACATTGCTACCATAAAGTTTCCGGCACGCAGTTTGACTGTCACGTGTTTTTAAGTTTTATTTCACTTATCATCGCAATATTCTTTACTTAAAACTTAACTCTCTAATAGTCTAATATCTTTAATCAAAATTATAAATTTTCTTTACCACCTTTATTTAAAATTTTTAATTTAAACTAATTTGGTTTAATGAACATTTTTTACCATCTAATTAGTAATTATTAACTTTAATATTACACATAATAAAATTAAGGTAATGATTGTAATTTATACTATAAGAGTTATTTTTCATTCATGTGTGTGAAATTCTTCATTACTGATGGATTCATCACAACGATAATAGGATGACTTACATTTAAGTCAGCCGCTATCACCACCATTTGTATCCCAGTGACGTCACCATGTCGTGTTTATGAGCGAATTTATTAGCCAATTGCTCTAAACTAGTTATACGGGAGTTTCGTATTTACGTTTTGGATACCACGGAGATGCCCGAAGCCGACCGATGATGTAGAGGGATGTAGAAAGAAAACCCTAAAATTCTCTACTGTGCGGGTTAACGTAACTCACAACATCTCTTTATTAATAATAAATTTTGGTCGCCAAATATTTTTCTACAATGACATTGGTTCTTTTTGTCACCACTGATGAAAGAAAATTGTAAGAAAAATGATGCGAATTATAGCAAGGAGAAATTAATATTGGGATCAATTTTAGCATTTATCTGCTATACCACTGATAATGTTTTGCCTACAAAATCGTGACGTCATATCATTTTATTACGTATGGTGAAAGACCCGTATAGACTGCTGGCTTAATTGACGAACGATTCCGAATTTTGACGAATATAGTCAAGGACCGTACTTCTTCAATTTGCTGTTCTTAAGTCGTTCTTCTTACTTTCATCATCCTTGTATTTAACATACACTGTATATTTTAATTTTCTATCTTTTTAAAAGCAAAATTTTTCACCTTTTCCTTCAATAAAAAATATATAATATAAAATGCAAAGAGCATCATTAAAAGTTGAAAAAGTGTTCTTGAATATTTTTCCTTTCTCACCACTTAATTTATCAAAATATATCATTCAAGAATAAATTTTTACTAATTTAAAGTTTTGAGTGTTGTAACTAAAAAAATAAAAATTTCTTTTATAAAAAAAAAATAACGATATATCTACTTTAATAAATTGAAAAATGTTATATATTTTTATTACAGTATATACATTGAATATGTTTAACTTTGCATATGATGGTTTCTTAATATAATTTATGAAATGTTATGCATATAAAATTTTACAAGTTTATCTAAAGGTAATAGTTTAAATTTTACCATGCATGTTATGCCTAAACCACCTTATATACGTTTGTGGCTCATGGAATAGAATGAAACGAGTCTGTTTTATGCTTTGTCTGGCTGGCTTGTGTGCTGCCTGCTTACCAGAGTTTTACTGCAATGAAAATGAGCGACGCCGCAGAATGAACTTTCAAGTGCTGTTGTATCTCAGTGTATGCATTTTAAACTTTATGACATTTCTCGCACTCTTATTATTATACTCACTGAATAAACGTGTAATGTTTTAAAGTTTATAAAAAAAAATTACCACAGATATTATTTTTTAAAAATGTTAATTATAAGATTAAATGTTAAAAATTAAGTAGAATATATTTAAAAAAATGCATATGTTTGGTTTCGTTTTAATTTCATGTAATATTTTATGTCATATACATATATAATAATATATATTAATTTAAAGTATAAATATTATTTTATATCTATAATTATTTATCTATAATCTACCTGTCTTTTAGAAACATCAATAAATTATTTATTGTTTATTATAAATTGGTAAATTCATAGAAAAAGCACAATAATTAAATTAATTGAATTATTTTTGTGAAAAATATTGGTATCTGTAAATATTTTTGTTCAATATTTGTGTTCAATAAACAAATATTAGATATAAAAAATCTCTCGAATTAATTTATTTCAATTTTTGTCACCTTAACACACCTCGGGACAATACGAACGCTATATAAATACCTCTGCTTTGTTTGCCGACGTCACGACGCAGTCTATGGAGGTTTGGTGAACATTTTTAATGCTATCAAACAAGATGATATTCGAGGTGAAAATGTTAAATGTTTTTCTTATATCAGCTTCCCTATCAAGTAAGCTTAACAAAGATATAGAAAGAATAAATAAAATAAATTAATAACAAAAATTTAAATATATTCAGTATACGTTTTACACGTTGGAATTTATTCAAGATGCGCTGTGGTTTTAATTATTTCTTAAAGCACTTGTTTTTTCTTGAAGCGTAAAGTAAAAAAAAAAAAAAGAGAGAATTTTTAAGATGATTATATTTTTTTTAAAGTCTGAAATTTAATAATAATAAAAAAAAAAAAAACTCTTTCGATTCGCAGTGCGCCATAGTTAAACTTTAAGTACACAGTATCTTTTATATAAAACTTTCTACTACACAAATTTGGTCTATATTAAAGTATTTAAAAGTTTGTAGTTTTACTTTGTTTTAGCTTCAATTATAATAATACATCCAAACGAAAAGCTAGGTAAACAAAAAATAATAAGACTATTGACATTTGCGATTAAGAATAATTAAATCACTTAAAGATAAGAAATATTGCTCTTATTACAGACTTTGCCTATAGTAAAAAATACTCAATTTGAATTGTAATCTAAAAGTAAATCACGCCTTAAATCGATACAAAACCTGAAAAGTAAAAGGCCTAAATCGATAGATAACTTCGGAAGAAAAAGTCTAAGTTTTATAGTACATCTACCGATTGAGTTAGGATACAGCTTAACGATCAAGCTAGGGCTTTTTTAAATTAATGCTTCAAATTGGTGATTGAAAGTGAATAAAAATCAGAAATTAAGTTAATATTTGCTATAATTGTCATAAAATTATAAGTTAATATTTGTTAAAAGAAGAAACGAAAATGACCATGTAGAATTCGAATGCCTTCGTTGTTTTATCGATATTGGCATATATTCATCATATTATATGGTCTATAATCTTAATGTAATTAATAATCTTAATAAATTTGTAATTTTGTTATGCAAGCAGACATTGAGTATTAATTCACGACACGTTGCAACAATCATGCAGCCATGCAGAAGCTTATCAGAATTAATTTAAACATTTAATATTTTTTATTAATCTTATCAAGTACAAACTAAAATATGCATCATGCTTGTTGGTAATGGATTCTCGTACACACATTTATATTAAAAATTTCATAGTACTCACTGATTCAACAATTTTTGTGCTTGGCTGCTGCAAGTGAAAAAAAAAAGAATACATCATATGAATACATATTATTTCACTAGAATATACATAGTATAATATAAAAATATTCTATATATATTTTTTGTGGTAGTAATAATTTAAAATTTAAACAAGTCATATATAAAAACATTAAAACACTTACATAATGGAAAAAAATTAATTAAAAAAAATGTTGTTTATATTATAATTTAATAAAAAAATTGAATAATAAATTTCATTATATATCTTTTTTTTTTGTTATTGAATGTAATAATTAGGATCAAAAAGATGCGTAATTAGTTGAAAAAAAATTAATATCAGAATAATATAAAAATGTAAAAAAAGTAACTATAATATAACGCTGTGTGATGTGTTTGTAAAAAAAAAAAAAAAAAAAAAAAAAACACTGAAATATAATTACACGTAAAATGTAATATTGTATAAATAAATAAGTGTATATACACGACGAATCAACATGAAAAGTAAAAATAATTTATTGATTAATATTTTTTCCCTTTTAATTTGGCAGATATTAAAAATATTTATAAGGCATCACTTATTCAACATCCTGTCTTGACGCCTATGACGTCACACTTTTAATAGTAATCATTAAAAAAATATTCCTAAGCCCAAAAAATCATAAATGAAAACAGCATGCTTAAACTGTTTACGCTCTTAATTTAAACAATAAAAAATTAATATTAATTTTTATTTATACTGTCTGAAAATATATTTAAAAAATTTACTTTCAATTTTAAGCAGAGTTTATAACTTCTAATGTATTATATTTTAATAAAAAAGTTAAAAACTATTAACACGTTTGAAATAAAATTAAGACTTAAAAAAAAAATAAAACCTATATTTTTTTGTTTTATTTCGAAGAAAAAGGTAATTTGATAGGCGTGAAATTGGTTTGAGAGATTATAGGGCCATGTGAACGAGGAAGTGGCGCCTTAATTAGCTTGACGCTAATGGCGCTGCAGGTGTCTGTGATGGCGCCTCCCTATATAAGACTCGGGTACGACGATGACGATTAAAGCTCACGCTTTGAACGCACAAAAAAGAAAAACATCCCTCAAACACAGATTCAACACAGAACCCTTTCATTCGTAGAATAAGTGACGCAATTATAAAGAGCAAAAAAAAAAAAAAAAAAAAAATACGAAGAAGAAGTACACAAATTAAAATAATAAGGACGAGATATTACGTTAAAATTATTAAAAAGCAAGCCTTAGAAAATAAAGCATCTATTCAATAAGGAAATGATATTTTTTTAAAATTATGAATGTAATAAAAATAACTGTATTCTAATTGAAAAATATGAAGTTTCTAATATTTCAAAATTGTTTTTTTGGGTTTGAAAAAATTATTATATTTTTCAGATTTTATTAAAAAAACAACAACAAAAAATAAAAAATGAAATTGATGAGAAAATTTATTATTTTTTAAAAAATGTATAAATATTTCGAGCTGAAGTGGAAAGTAAATTACAGTTTGAGCTTTTGTGAGTTTTTTTTTTTTTTTTTTTTTTTTTTGTTCTTTCCACCTTGTCTCAGGTTTTTAGTATTGTAATAAGACTTTCCTATTGTTCGAAGAAAAGCTATTGTTGTCAGTGACGCGATAACGAAGAAAATTACGAGTCCCCAGTCTTGTGGGGTTTTCTGCAAATGAGAACAGCCGCTAATGTTTCACACCGAGCCAACGAGTGACGTCACACTCTCAAAACGACTAAAAAAGAAAGAAAGTAAGTCAAATGGCTTTGGATAAAAATCTCTAAGTATTCTCTTCTGAATTTAGTATAGACTTTTATTTTTTCTTATTGCTGCATTTTTTTCTTTCTCTTCTTTTATAAGGGTGCTCAATCTTTACATTAACGAGAAAGAATCTATATATCAACAATTCTTCTTTTTAAAAGAGATTCTTATAGATGTGCTTTTTTTACAAGATTAATCGTATGATATGTCATTATTCAAAAAGAAGAAGTAAATCATTAAAAATAATCATAGTTATTTTTTACATATTTTCTCACTTTGTCTGACTTATTTGCAGTCTCATTTCCTCTTCAGTCGCTCCCATGATAATAAAGTAAGTTGATCTTGAGAAATAAAACTCAAGACACTTCGTTTTTTTACACACAATTTCCTTGTAAATGTGGCAATTTATCATGACTTAATTTATTTTCCAATTAAATTCTTAAAATTTTTAACAACAATATTACAAAAAAAAAAATGACGATGTTATAAACTTGTATACATAAATAGTTCAGTGCTACATAACCAAAATTAAAATCTAATAAAATGGTAAATATGACGTCAAAATTATTAAACAAATTAAATTAACTTAGATATTATATTATTAAATTTTTATTATAAAGTAATAAAAAAATAATACATTTTTAAAATATCATGTTTATAAATTTATATTTTTCCACTTCATGTTTTCATGTATAGCACGAAAGAAAATGAGTTTGACGGAGCATGTTTGATGTAATCAGTTGATAAATTGTATGTTCAACGACGTTGCCGCCTTGCATGACGCCTCTGGCGTGTTCCAACCACACTCACCTGTACTGCCACCTCCGATGTGACGTCACCTCCCATTGGTTCAGTTCCATTGTACCACGTGATGTTGGCGGCAGGTCGAGCACCGGTCACGTGACAACTGAGCACCACTTCGGTACCCTGGAGAACGTGCTCTTCAACTCCCGTCAGGTCCAACCTCAAAGGTCGCACTGTAACAAGCAAGGAGAAGGTGGCGTTATAACAGGGTCATCCATAACGGATCTACTAACAGCTGTAAGAAGGATGGGGTGAAAAATAATGTTAATTCATTTAAAACATATGTTCTTTGTTCAAGACAGGAGAGACAGGCTGCATGTCTGTACCTGCAAGGTTAGATATTACATCTCTCGGATCTTTTGATGAATTTGGGGTAGGTGGGTTCATGATTTACTATTTCTAATACTGACAATGTTGATAAGGGAGGTTTAAAATGCAGCACTCTTATATTATTCAGCGACCAATTAGATAAGATCGTTTGGATATTGTTGTGTGAAATAATTAGTTGACGTTAGGTTATTTATTTTCTTATACAAAATTCATCATGTTTGCTATTGATAAAGACTAAAGACCTTTAATTTTTTTGCCATTTTTCATTTCGTTGTTTTTTGATTAAAAATATAGCTAAATTCTGCAATTTTTTTAAAAAAGTCTTTTTGAGTCCAGAGAAAAAATTTAGATAAATTCTTTTAAATTAGCGACAAAATAATTTAGGAGCTAACTAAATACACAGAAGATAAAACTTAGAACTAATTTAGCTAGAGTCGTGCAGTACTTTTTTTTTTTTTTTTTTTCTTTCCGAAGTTTTAAATAAATTCCTTTACAGTTCATATTTTATTGAAGCAATCAACAATCTTTTGATGCAATGCTTTAGAACTATATTTTGCATGATAGCATTGCAAATTTGTAATAAGTGAGAAACGAGGGCAAACTTACAACTCTGCATGTAATTAAACGAACGGTATATACATGACATGTCAAACTAACATGCGTCTGAGTAACTTAATATGATTGGATACATCGTATGAGCTATTTTCTATATTAGAACTTAACAAGATAAGTTTGAGTTATACGAGACTTCGGGTCAAGCAGCAAGTAGAGCTAGTAAATTTACAAGCACATGAAGAGTAGAGGTCATATAACGATATAATATTACATGATATGTGAAGTGGCATAGAAATAGTTTCATTTTACACACTGCCTGTGGGTATATATAAACAACCACACACTTCAGACAGTAATTTTACACCTACTCGCGTTCAATTTATTAAGTAAATAAATAGTTTTTATACATTAAATTTTACATTAAATAATTTTTTTGTTTATTTCTTCTTTATTCAAATTATATAATATTTCAAAAGTAATCAGATTGTTCTTATATATTTAAGCCGGTATTACACGATACAATTTTGCATGTAATTTTTCCTTGCAAGAAAATTTCATCTCCATACAAACAAATTAATGGAGTCGAAGTTTTCTTGAAAGGAAAAATTGTATACAATAATTAGAAAAATTGCATCGTGTAATACCGGCTTTAGGCAACGAAAAAAAATAAATAAATATGTTGCAAGCACGCATGTTGGTAACTGTTAACTAATGTACATTTTAAGGGGCATTCACAAAGCCCTAAGGCCACATTTAGGGCTTGATAATTTAAAGCCCGATTTTAGGCATGCTTTTTAGACCCAAAATTTCTGGTCTTAAATTATCGAGCCCTAAATGTGGCCTTAAGGCTTTGTGAATGACCCTTATTAATTATTAACTATAATTTTGATCTGCTATTTTATTGCCATTTATGAAATGGCAATTATTTATTAATAATTAGAAAAATTGCATCGTGTAATACCGGTTTTAGGCAATGAAAAAAAAATAAATATGTTGCAAGCACGCATGTTCGTAACTGTTAACTAATGTACATATTAATTATTAACTATAATTTTGATCTGCTATTTTATTGCCATTTATTAAATTTTTAATACTTTTAGTAACTAAATTCAATTTAACCTGGATGCATAGGAGATAAAATGTGTTCTTTGTACTGTATTGACATTTAGATTAAAATTATTTTCTCATACACTCAACAAATAATAAAATTAAAAAAAATAAAAAAATACCCAATTATAACTAAAATGCATGACATTGTATTTAATATAACAAAAATCTAAACTAAAATTAAAATTGATAAAAAACCATCACGTTGGTTAAAATATTTATTTACATTGGTTATATTTGATTAAATTATTAAATAAATTAAGACATTTATTGTCATAGTAATAAACATTGCAATAAGTTATATTTAATTGACTTAATTTACAATTATTCTCTTTTTAAGCATTAAAAAACAAAGGTACAAAACGTCAAAATCACGCCCCTGTTCACACGCCTCCTCCTGTTTCTGCCTCTAATGATGCACACCAGCAAAAAGCATTCTCTCTACAAAAGCGAACGGCAGAACATGGTAGCAACCATAAATTGATGCTGAAATTCCACCATTATAGAAATGCCAAATAGATCATGTTTGAAAAACCACTAGAATTCTCTCTCTATCTCTCTCTCTCTCTTTTTTGCACTACCATTGTTAGCAACCCATATATACTGTGTGATAATTGTTAACACGTAACAAAACAAAATCATTGTGTATATAACGTCTATTGAAAATAAAATTGAAACTATAGAAATAGTGTATGATGATATTAACATTAAATTAAATGAAATAAATTTACCTTACAAATATAGCTAGGGAAACTGTTTGTTCTCTATATTTGTTCTTCCTCTATTTGGATCATAAAATTAATATAAAAAACATATATTTATTTACGAATCGCTTAACTTTCAGTACTATTTGTAAATGTAATTTTATTTATCCTATACACAATACACAATATTTATTTGTGCAGTGAATATATTTAAATATTTATATTATTATATATATATAAATGAAACAGACAATTTGAAAAACCGGCAACTGGAATTGTATTATACTCTTATATATATTATATATATATAATTTATAAAATATGGCACCAAAAATTCTGTAAAAAAAAATCAAGTTTTAAAATTTTAACCCATAAAAATGGTTTTAAGATTTAAATATCCCTAAAAAAAAAAAGGAAAGAAAAATAATCAAAAAATTTGTAGCTTTAAAATGTCTGTTTATGAAGCTGAGAGTCTAATATAACTGTATTTTTTTTATTCTAATATCATCAACGGTGGTCAAAAAATGTCAAAAATGACAAAATGTATTTTAAGTAAAGTAGTCACAGTTTTCAAAACTGACATTCTGCGCAGTCTGACTCGTTGGTACGGGAAATCTGAATTGAACGTTTACATACGGTGATGTTGACATTAATTATCAACACATTAAAACGAACTATTGAAAATAAATTAAACTTCAATACAACAAAATAAATTTACCACTTTAACTAATAGAGTAATATACAGTCTGGTAAATTTGTGATGTTATTGTGAACTTGATGAAATCATTTTGATACAACACTATTGATATATTGTAAAAAAAAAAAAAAAAAAAAAAAAATGAACACCATGAGCTTTGTCTACATAACAATTAGTTCCATATGAAAAGTAACTGTTATTGTTAGATTTTCATAACGTTGTATCCATTTAAAATTGGCTGCAGACACGCACAATTACATTGAGGAGATGTGGCCACCTTGTTAGTGCCTGAGGTCACCTGCTAATTAAATACGACGTCAACCAGTGTATAAACTAAACATACGTCAGCTTTGCCCACCTGTGTTTTTCCAACAAAAAGAAATTTTTTACAAACAAAAATATAAATGTCACCATGTTAATGTAATATTGTCAGAGTTGGAAGAAAAAAAGGATTAAATTTTAAATAAAAGCCATCTCTGCTAATATAGTTTCAACTTTATGTTTTTGTGTAAAATTATAGGTTATAAATTATACAATTTAACAACTGTTTCTGAGAAATATATTACATTTTAATTAGTTTGTGATATAATTGTAATTATAATTAATGTGATAATATGTCTACAGCATTTACATTAACTTTAAAACATCTAGTTTAATTTGACATACTATTTTGTAAGTGAAAACGAATACTAAAATTTTCCTTTCAGTAAAAATTTTAATTGAATTTATACATGATATAAATTTAAAATAATATACATTCATGGGTATGCTTCGTGTTAATACATTCAATTCAAAAAAAAAAAAAGGATTTTATATTGAAATATGTTTTATTGTAACTATATGTACCCAATTAATTCAATTCATTTATTTAACCACTGGTTATACAAGTACAACATGGGTTACATCATTTTTCATATAAGAATTACAACAAGACACCAAAACACAAAACAAAAAAGAAATAATCAATAACAGCACTTTCTAAAAATTAAATAAAACTAGAAAATAATACTTGACAATTGATATCAAAAAGGCAGGAAGTAATTTCATGATCGTACATGATGTATGGTCCAATTTATTTTTTCTATATAATAATATAATATATTTATAATTATATTATGAGCATTTTTATTACGCTACGTGATTTTTCTAATATCTCATTTTTTGTATTTACTTATTACAATCACCAAATTTTCTGTAAATTTTAAATTCCTGACAGCAAAATTCAACTGAAAATTCAATTTCTAACTAATAAAAAGTCGAGTGATTAGAATTTTTTAATAAATCCATATACCAGATTCTGCATGGAGATATTTTTTTTTATAAATATCAGTAACACTATATTATAACTTTCGGTGTTTCTATTATATTCCAAACAGGATTATGACGTAACAGTACCATAATCTGAAGCTTTATAATACAGTCCATTCCAGTGACCAATGTTCATCGGTTCAGTAACGTATTTAGTTAGAGAACTGCACGCGCTTTATTGTGGCTCACTACCCTATGTGACCTAATTTTGAAGTGAGCACGATCCTAGTAGCTTCAGCAACGTCAAAATAACAAGCGGACGAGTGACAGTATATCAATTATTTCATTTCAGTTGGAAACCTGAATAACAATGCACATTTAATCAATAATGAGTGTGAACTGCAGTTGTTGTTTTTATTGGTTGTTAATTATAAAAATAGGACGTCCTTGATTGTATAAATAGTGTGGAATTGTACTTATTAATTATATTTGTTATGATGCAATAAAAAACCCAGATTGCTTGGAATTATAAATAATAAATATACGATATTTGCTAATGATGAATAATTAAACATTAAAAATACAAATTTATTCATTATAAACAATTGTGGTGAAGCCTTGTAACAAAAAAATTATAATTAATTGTTATATAGTAACAATTAATGCGATAAGCATGATCACAAATTATTTATTTAAAAAATAATAATATACAGTAATTTGATTTTTCTCTACAATAAAGATTATACAGCATGATTAGGTCGTAAATTACAGAATTGACATACTCTATATTTCAGAAACATATAATGTAATGTACATATTTTAAACTATTGATTGATTCTCTATGACAGCTAGTACAGGTATTTTACATCAAAATCAGATGATAAATGTATAAAATCAAAATATGAAAGAAGAAACATTGTATCATCATCGGAATATGTTGGTACTTCAGTTTTTTAAGCTAATCATAAGTAAGGACGGGCGCGATTCACGACGCGAGTTAGCCATAATTTTAATCACGCTTAGCGTAACCACGTTTAACTATAAGGGGTGCGATTCACGAAGAAGTTAGCCAGGTTTCTAACCACGTTTAGCTTAACCATGTTTAACTATACCTGTTTTACGTGCTAAACCACCTTAGTTAAACGTGGTTAAGCTAAACGTGAATGGTTAGAAACCTGGTTAACTGCTTCGTGAATCGTACCCATCGGATATTGTTTCAACGACTGTGAATTCTAAAATTCTTGTTTTTTTCTGGCCTTTGACAAAATATTATCACAACATCTACCCTCTTTTTATACGCTGTAACATCTATATCTAATTATGATAAGTTAGAATCTTCATAATTATGTATATAATGACTTGTCTTAATTGTAAGATTATAAAATTTCTTATTTCTTAACAAATAAATGTTATTAATAACACACGGAATGATATGAAAGCATTTTATAAAATTATAATAATGGAAACAAATGTAATTTATAATAATAATAACAATTAAATAAAATCTTTAGAATGTATAATTTATAAAGTTAACTATAATAATGCGCTCAGTATAACAACAAAGTCAGTATAATATATAATGCATTTTATTTGAACCCCGGGGGTAAGTTAAGACGTAAAGTGGGGGAAGAACAAACTCTAACCAAATCCAGCTAGCGGCATGGGGTCTAACTTCACTAACACTACAAATACGAATGAGATGATAGCACGCTCTAAATAATAACAGTTTCTCTCTCCGCCACTTTGATACTTTACAAAATTCTGAAAAACATGTAAATAAATTTAAAATAATCTCATTACAAGTAACCTTACAAGCAAAGATAATCACAATTTTGTTTGTATATCCAATTTACATATTATTTTCACAGAATTTAAACATTAATTTTTCTTATAAAGTTAAATGTTGGTTGAAATATTGAATTTATGATTCATTAATTCAATTTGAGTATTACTGTGCATGTGATTTCACCTTTTTATATTTAAGCTAATATTACAAAGATTTTTTTATTATTTATACCTTGACAATTTTGAGTATTTTATTTTTTTAAATTTACTGAACGTTGGTACGGATATAATTAAAAAAAAAATATGAAAAGTAAATAAAAATGTCCAATGAATTTAAAATAATATGTTTAAATAAAAACATGGTAAAAGTAAATAAGGAGAGAGGGGGGTGGATATTACGAGGAGGAGCAGTCACGGCTACATTGGTGACAACAGTAGTGTTGGATTGTAAACAATATAGAGAAAGACAATACATATAGAAGGAGAGAGGGTGCATATTATTCCTCACTGCAGTACCGGGTGAGAGAAAGTGGGGTCGAGTTGAAGCATATATATATTTAAAGCAGGCTAACTAGCTAGCTGTAGTTACAGAGGAAGGGTGGGAGGGTTGCTTCCTCGGTGCTCACCCTGACAACAACGACAAACTGGTCTCTCCTACCACCACCCTCTAGTTAGTTTCACCTCTCACAAGGTATTAACAAAGCTGACAGTGAGTTGCTTCTGCCAGCCACTGAATATACGACCTCCTAGCACGATATCAACAATTCTAAGGTAAATCAGTAATGTGAAATTGTAATTAATAGCAAGGTTGGCTTTATACAGGTTAAGCCACCGATTGGACCAATGTTAAAGGGCTTAGCCAATCACGTTGAAGTATATTTGGCCACATTGTGCCGCGAAACTTTGAATGCGCCCATCATGCAATGCTATTTTTGAAATTTCGCGTTGTAATGGGGCCTGAAAATTTACCGAACTTGACGCACGAAATGCGTGCGTGTCTTAACCTGTATGAAGGAACGTTGATTAATAGTACCAACATATTAATTAAAGAATAAAAAATAAATACTGTCATACTATTTATCATTCTTTTTGTAATAGATTTTAGCTACTGGGAAAATTACAAAGATTTTTAACATACAACATTACGGACTAGTAATATTTTTTGACAGAGATACCTGGCATCTATATGAGTTTGAAGCTTGAGACGATGTAATGTGTAATAGTAGAGATAAGGGAGGAAAAGGCTGGTGGTCACGGCCTGTTTCGCCTTCCAGCATTCGCTAAGGCGAGACTATATTAAGAAAAAACGAATACACTCTACTGAAATCTAAAACTATATAATGATTTTTTATGATAGATGTAAAAGAGAAACGTAATGTATATTTTGATGAACAACATCTTTTGTTCATAATATTAATTTGTAATACAATACATTATTTATACTTCGTTGCAGGTTTAAATTATAGAAGCACTAAACATTCTCTACAGCAATTTCAACTAGTTACAACGTCTAATTATATCATGATATTCAATACATTCTTTATTATTAGCATATAAAATACCACGTCATTTTCTCAATTGTTTCATGGTGCAATAAAGATTCTGTGTAATTTTTTATTGCCAATGAATAAATATATTCCTCTCATTCGTTTTTATAACTTAACTAAAACTGTCTTTTATAGTAACTGAGGATCAGTTATTCTGGTAGCAAGAACCCATGACGTCATAGCAACCATTATTGCCTAGGAGGTATGCAAACTGCCCTATATAATGTAAAACAATACGTTGCATTGTAACTTCAAAGGCTGCATGTAGTTTGACCAACATTGTACTCACTTGAGATAATTGCTAGTGGTTGAATGGTTTCTATTGGAAAATCTGATATAGTAATTTAAATTTAATTTAACATTTAATTGTTTACAAGCACAGAAACTTGTCTTATTTTGAAAAAAAAAATTATAATCATCCATGTTTTTTATTTGAATTAAAACTTCTCTCCATAAATATTTACTTAATTCAATGAACAATTTAATATTATTATAATCATTATTAGTTTTTGCTTCCATCCTATATTACACAGTTCAAGCTAGAAGTCGATAGAAAGCACAGCAGTGTTAATAGTGAGCTGTTAACCAGCCGATTTGGTCACCATGTACTAACTCAAGTTAAAACACTACTATAACCGTGAACTTAATTTTCTTAGACTCTCATCAAATAATCTGAAATCAAACTGCTTTTTTTTTTATCCCAGCAAATACAAAAAGTTAGTGTCAATAAGTCATTTTAAGCTTGCATACAGGAGTTACGTTGGGAGTTAACAATTCGCGATCGAAAAATTGCTCTGGATAAGATCTTACGTTCGTCCATTCTTTTTTTTGGTAGTAAATGGTAGGAAAAAGGTTTGTGTCGTCAAGGTGACAGCTTACCATATTATATAATACTTGCGTAATAAAATCACACATTGACGATGTTAATAAAAAAAAATGTATATGAAATGCCTATCAGATCTACCACCATGAACGCTCAAATTAGAATTATCGTAATATGTATTGTATAAACAGTATATGTAAAATACATTAGTTGGCAAAGTAAAGATATTACATTGATTAATTTTAGACGATGCTATGAATATTCCTCTCTATAAAGAAGGATGTGACCTTATTTTTATGTAATGATATTACAGAAAGCTGGAGCATGCATTCACTGATTATACATCGTAGCCTGAGCCTATGTTGACCTAAATCTTTTGAAAGATTCTGTATATACATATTGACGTTGAACTTTATACTATGTATATGTATATGTATATGTATATATATATATATATATATATATATATATATATATATATATATATATATAATTGTAACATTCTGCGGAACTGAATGAGATATAAGTCTTATTTTATTAAATCTTTCAAGCATAAATGCATATGAATCAAGCACAAGATTATAAATGCATCCCATCTGGTCATATAGTGGCATTTTTTTTTCTAAAATCGTATGTATTGGTAACCAATTAAAGAATTTTTGAAAAAAAAAAATGTTGATTAATTATTGAAAATTAACAAAAGATTTTGACGGACTATTGAAATGTAAGGCTTACCGCCAAATTATGCCATGGTATAATTAATGTGTAAGCCTTTTTTATAAATGTCTCATGTATATAAGGGCGTTGATCATTGTTTGTAATATTAACTACGTATTATTTCATTGTTGCAATCGATTAATATAATTATCTGAATAGGTGGTAATGATATATTTGAGTACATTTAAGTGAGCTACATATAGTTAAAGATGACAAACTGGATACATTATTAAACATTTTACATGTACATTTTGTATATTTTACAACCCATATACAAAACAAATTATATTTCCTAATAAAAAGATTATGTACTTACATTGTTAGAGCAGTTTTCCATGGTTTTTCAAACACATTTGAATTCAAAAATTTATTTAAGGGTTGATTCACGGAAGTTATTCAAAAAGTTGGGCAGCTTTCTCACTAAAACCATAGTTCGCACTGGTCAGTCTAATTCAATGACGTGCATTAAACGAGGTTACTGAACTCTCTTCGTGAATCGCCCCCAATATTAATTATAATTTGTCGTCTCAAAAAAGAATTTGGTTAACTGCAAGGAACCTTTATGGGATGACCCTCCAATACCTATATGTTATGTATGTTATAAAATTTATGCTTCTACTTGTGTAGCTATTGAATTTCAATTCTGCTGTCACAAAATACAAATTAAAATTAATTAAATATGGCCAGCTATTTTAGAACGGTATTTTAATATTACAATTTTGTGACAGCAGAATTGAAAATAAATAGCTACACAAGTAGAAGCATAAATTTTATAACATACATAACATATAGGTATTGGAGGGTCATCCCATAAAGGTTCCTTGCAGTTAACCAAATTCTTTTTTGAGACGACAAATTATAATTAATATTGGGGGCGGTTCACGAAGAGAGTTCAGTAACCTCGTTTAGTGCATGTCATTGAATTAGACTGACCATACGGTTAGTGAGAAAGTTGCACAACTTTCTGGAGAACTCTTCCGTGAATCACTCCCAATAAATTTTTGATTTCAAATGTGTTTGGAACACCATGGAAAACTGCTCTAACAATGTAAGTACATAATCTTTTTACTAGGAAATATAATATTTTTTGTATAGGTTGTAAAATACGTAAAAAGTTTTAAGATGAAAATAGAATATTTATGTATGTTTATATAAAGTTAAAAAGTTTCAATATGATCAAAATAATGTTAAAATTGAATTGATGTTTTAGTAAGTAATGTTTTCTTACAATAATAAAAGAAAACGTATAATACATGAAGAGGAAACTGACAATGACTGTGTTAAAGTCATAACCGGCAACTCTTGAATGGCTCCTTTTGCTTGACTGCTCAGAAAGAAAGTGGAGCGGTGCCCATTGCCAGTCGATAAGTAAGATGGTTCTTAAACGATAACACAGCACTAGCAGCTCGTCTCCCCCCCCCCTTCTTCTTTCATCTGACACGCGATGTAGGCGTGGTTCAAGATAGCAGCACGAGTCTCCAAAAAACCCAGCGGGGGATTGAAAGAATCACTCATAACAAAAGAGTCTTTAAAATAATATTTAAAACAGTTTTATAATATCAGTGTTAGAAATAACATAATATATATTTAAAAAAAAATGGGATTAAAATCTTAACACGAATATATTCAATGTTTTATGTTAAATATTAATATGATGCATTATTAAATAGACCTATTTTTATATAAAAATAATAAATATGCTTTATTTTAAATTTTTAAATATTATTTAAATTTATATGATGATATTTCATAAGAATTTGGATGTAACATTTAATTGATGAATTTTTGAATTTTTTTCATGCGTTTTCATAATCAATGGAGTATCGACCTCATAAAAGGTTATTACGAAAGTCGATAGAGGATGCAAAGTTATGCTACTCTGATTTTTTCCAGAATTTTTAGAGTCCGGAAACTATTTTTAAAAAAATTATTAAAAGTACAGAGAAAGTGACGCCTCTGGACGCCTTTCTTAATAAAAGGATAGGATTTAAAAGGGGCATGGGTTCAAACTCAACCTCGACAAAACTTTTTAGCAATACTTCCCAGGCTCTAAAAAATCTGAAAAAATCAGAGTGGCGTAACTTTTCACCCTCTATCCATTTTTGAATTTTTTGAATTTTCCATTGACTCCTAGCTGCATTTTTATTTCTCTTCTCCAAGCAATGTTATTTTATTTACAAATTACCGGAGGATTTTTTTTTCTGTTATACTACATTTTATTGATGCTCTATATATTTTAGAAACTCCCATACACTAATTATATAGTTATAAATGTGATCTTTCCTTTATATTTTTTATATTTATAAAGATCAAAGTGATTATAATGTTGTGTTAGTATAAATATAGGTATAAACTTTACATTATAATTTGACTTAAATAGAAAATCATATAAGGTAAAAAAATGCGCAAATAATATTATATTGACGATATTGTTAGTAGTTGTTGACCATAGAGAGATTACAGTCAACAATAAAATTATCAACTATGCAATTTTTATTAAAACTGTCTTTTATCTTGAATTCAAAGTGATTTTAATGATTATGTACTTTTACTGTTAAAATACTCTAAGTATTTCACTACACAAGTATAATGATAAATACAATTTAATGAGCATAAAGTAAATTACTCAAAGAGGTAAATACTGTTGGTAACATCAAAGTGAAGGAGATACGAAATGAGACGTGAAACTAAGATGTGTACCGACTTTACGTTAATAAGAAGGGTTTGGAGAACCTGCAGGTATAATAATTACGATTGAAGTGCCCAGATAGATTTAACATCAAAGACACTATTATACAATTAACAATTATTATAGTATTTACTGGAAGTAGTTAAGTCATGAAAATAGTAAAAAATTCAGTTAATAAAAATATCATTTTGAAATAAAAATGTAATTTAATTGAGATTGGGAGTTTCAAAGCCAGAAATTAGTGTTTACTTAAGGCTACATTTTTTAAAATTATTTTCCCTTATGTCTAGCCTCTTAAGGAGAATTTTAGGGTAGCTGTTATCTGAAAGATAATAATTATCCAATTTGGAAGTTATATTGTCTCAATTTTATTTTTATTCAAGACGAGCTATAATAGATACATCTTTAATTCGATATTGAAACGGTTTGATCCATATTAGCGACAGTTTTAAGTAAACTCTCTGGAAAAGTGACAATGGAGAACCGTTATGAAATGGTTTTATTCCATATTTGGACAGACAACCTCAAGTTAAGTATTGTTAATTTTTTCAGATTTTTTTTAAAGCTTTTAAAACCCTCAAAGTTAAAGTCAAAGTTACACTGTGACGTCATAGTCATCAACAATTTTCCCTACGCTTGTGTATTAGTATTTTCATGAATATTACGTACAGAGTTTTAATTGCAGCACAATTTTAAGGGTGTTAAGAGGGTTCAAAAACTGTAAAAAATATTGACAATATACATAGCTCGAGCTCTCTTCGGCTCGAGGTATTCTATATAAACATACAATAAATACTAATGTTCATGAAGGTTGTCTAATTCACGTAAGCCACCTATCTATGTTACCTGTATCAAAATTCATCAAAAGTGATCTGCGTACTCACCGTTGACTTCAACTTCGACAGCTGCGAGGAGCGGAGAGTCGAGAGCTCTGCTGGCTGCGCGACACTCGAATTTGGCACCCAGGTCTCCGCGACCCAGGCTCACCTGCAGTCGACTCACACCTGTGCCCGCACCGTTCAAACCAGGTTCAGCGGTGAACGCGCCTGGAAAAAAAAATCACATTTAAAAACACATATTTAGGTAGCTTCAGTTTCAGATGGGTTTTAGAAATCCCCTAGAAAATATGCAACTTGCATGACATTAATGTACGAAGGGTTGCCTGACTTGTCATCTCTGCAGGCGCTCTGAAATTTTTTAAAGATTAATTTTGTTAAAGGTTCATTCTTAAATTAAACCCACAATTCTATTAAATGGATGAGTTTTAATTAATTGTAGAATCTATCTTGATAAATTACTGACGTTTGCTACAGAAATAATACATTAATATAGTATAAAAAATACAAGATAATGATACTGTTCACAAAACACAAGTATATTAAGGTTTACTTACTAATTATATACAGAAAGGATGGTGCTATAATGTCGTTACTCATACAAAAACTATGACATTAAACCGTACTATATGTTATATAACTTTATAAACTAAAATAATGGTAAAAACTTGAAATAACGTCATAAGAAAAAAAAAAAAAAAAATACACAACTAAAACAACAAGTGAACTTGCCTCCATCGTCCAAACTCAAGTGTCGTTCCAATAGTAAATATCGTGAGTATCGCTTATATAACGACTTCTCTATTCTTTTAACGTTATAGTATATCTCAGTATGAACATTATATGCATTTTTTTTAAACAAAATTTATAAAATAATGTATAATCAATATTTGTTATATTATTAGTGTTTTTACTCGTTGCTTAATTTGATTTCTACTCCATTAATATTTTAAATTATAATCTTGCTGATGTTGTACACAAACATTAATTTTTTCATTACAATTTTGCTGTAACATTTACTTAAAGGCATACAGGCCTCAAAATACAAATTAGACAGTCACCAAGTGGGTTTAGAGTATATAATCAACATTCGCATCATTTTTTTCCACGCGTGATGCATCCGTGCGAAGTCGCAGTTCAAATAAGAAATTTAGTCCTTGATGACGTCACGAAGTCCTTGATGACGTCACAACTCAATGCTAATCGGTGCTAGCTGTGAGTTGTGACGTCAGCAAGGACTTTCTTTACAGCGCGACTTCGCACAGACGCACCGCGCGCAGGTAAAAATAATACGAATGTTGATTATAAACTTGAGCAACACTTAATGTCTGTTTAATTTGTAATTTGAGGCCTGTATACCTTTAATGTGCTTATCAGGTTTTTCCTGTTCCAAGTGATGAAAAAATAGAGTTTAAATTAACAGTAACAGCACATTGAATTACTTTAGTTTTTTCCTCAAATATTTAATAGAAAATTAATTAATTTAATTTTTCAAACTTTGCACTAAAAAAATATTTAAACTGAAGTAAAACTAAACTATGTTACTTACATGTTCAATGAAAACTAATTATAAATTACATTTACAATTTAATGAAATCAAAGTTCACTTAAGTTTATGTTGAATAATTAAATCAATACATTAAGTATATGTAGCAAATTATAACTAACTTATATAAAACAAAATAGCTCACATGTTTAAATTTGTGAATTCTTGGAAAAACTTTATGAAGCAATTACAAGTATCAGATATGGTGGTGTTTGATTCAATTCTAGTTACATAAACTAATGTAATTATAATAAGAAGTCTCCAACAAACACATATTGATATTTAGGTCTTCAATATTAAATTTATTATTTATGTTGCTTTACAAATTTACGTTAATTTTATTTGAATACTTTTCCTAAATTTGCTATGTGTGGTGGTTGTCTATAGCATACAACATGTCAAATTTATTTTTTAATTTTTAGCTTGCAAAAAAACACATCAAATCTCTAAATTAACTCAAGTTAATTCCGAAAAAACTCTTTAATTTTTTCATTTTTGCTCGTCGTAAGTTAACGTTTAATTTTAATAAGTATTTTCATAGAATCGATGATGATTTATAGTATTTTGTGGACCGCCTTCCAAAGCCATAACCCATCACATAAGTAGTTTATCCCAGCATTCATTGTTGTTACTCAGGAAACCATGGAAACCTTTATGCCTAAACTGATCAGCGACTCAGTTTTGTGTTACGTCACACTGTTTCTTCCCTAACTTTCCCTTTAACGTGTCATTAGAGAGATTAAAGAATTAGTGTGAAGATTTTATAATTAGGGGTTAGGTACTAAAAATTTAACGAAGCTGAACAATTTTACTCTATTTTATTAACTGTATAATAGTATTTAAAAAGCATTATTGACATTTAAAATTAAAGTAAAATCAAATTATTAAAAGCTAGTGTAAATATAAAATTATCAATATTGATGTATTCAATTAATTCTGAATGAAAGATTGATGTTTATACAAACCATATACATACACATATATATTTTTAAATATAATTAAAAAAACTTTACTCCCATCATGCATGTTTTTGCTGGCACTACATGTACATACATGTCAGCAGAATGTGGTACAGAATGTTTGTCAGACGTGAATGATTGCTGCACTCGGAAGAGCGAGAAACTCCTACTGGGGGCGGGCAATGAAGGCGCGGGGGTTTTGTGAGGGATTGTGGGGGAGCACGCTAACAAGATACACGGTTCTGTCAAGCCGTAGTGAGCAGCACAAAGTAGTCGAGGAAGAAGGGTTTGCAAGCCAGACTACTGGTTAAATAACACGGACGCTGTTCTGTTCAAGAAACGTAAATATATACCTCTCTCTCTCTCTCTCTCTCTCTCTCTCTCTCTCTCTCTCTCTCTCTCTCTCTCTCTCTCTCTCTCTCTCTCTCTCTCTCTCTAAGAAAATGTATTTGCTGTGTTACTAAGAACAGTAATCACACACTCTAGGAAAGCAATTCTTTACTCAAAATAATATGTACACACGAACAGTGTAATGAGACCAACTATATTAAACAAGCACTGTAAAACAAACTGCTTTTCAATTAAAAGAAAATATATTATAGAAATTATTTTGCAAATTATTTCTTTTTACGAAACTACATGATAAATTGAAAATGAAATTTTGAAAAATGCATTACAACATGATTATTAGAAGTATATTTTTTTTAAAGTAATTTTTAAATTGAACTAATTTTTACTTCTTTAAATTAATTTATAACTTGACTTAAGATCCTATGTTAATTAAATTAACTTAAAATTTGAACTACCAAAGCTTAAAAAACATATTTTCAGATTATAATAAATTAAAATTTGAAAGTTTTAAATAGAAGAAGAACAGAGGTAGAGAGAGAGAGTAAAGAAATCAAAATCACTGATAACTTATACGTTTATATCAGAAAAAAAGAAGTGTCAGATATATAAAGAAGATCCGTTTTTTAAGTCAATTAATAGTGCCACCGAGTTATTCGATTGACTGATCTTGAAGATTAAAAGAGAAAGATTGATAGACGTTGCACGATGGAAAATAGACGCTACCAGTGGAAGTCGTGGTGGTATTGAGTAGGAAAGGGATTGAAATTCCTACCTCTGGTAGCAGCTCCAACGTTTGCCTCCCCCCCTCCCTCGCCCCTCCTTGACGGTACGCCGCGAGAGAAATTTCATTAGTTCACGTATGGGTGGCGTGGCCCTTCTCAGGCTCATGACTTGTAGCTATACCCAGTTTTTATCCCTCTTTCTACTTTCTTTTAAGAAAAAAAAGTTAGAAAAAAAAATCACCATTTCAACTAACACTTCCTCATCTGCAATATTAGAAAATGCAAAAAAAGAGAAGAAAAAAAGTTGCTTTACTCCATGTAAAAAAAGTAAAAATGTAAAATTCATAAATGTAATGAGTTTAGGCTTGTAAAAAGTTGTTTTTATGTATATTTTTTTAATAATAATGTTATTAATTTTCAATGTTTTAATAGGATTAATAAATTTTTCTATTCTGAAATGTGCGAGTAAGGTATTTTATAGTACTGCAAAGAATGTACACGCGAACATTATATAATTAACATTGAGTCTTTTCTTTAGCATGAACTGTATAGAAAGGAATGTACAACTTGAGTCAAACAATGTTTTAAATTAAACAATTACTCTCATTGTTTATAAATTCTGTGTTCACTATAATCACATAATAGAGTGATCATAATTTTTTTATTGCAAAATTTAATAGAGGGTGCAAATTAATCTGAACTTTTTCATTTTTTTTTTTTTATATTCCAAGAAGTATTGTAAAAAAAGTTTTGCCGAGGACGGGGTTGAACCCACGCTCCTTTTGTTCCTATCCTTTTTATTAAGAGAAGCGTCAGGAGGCGTCATCTCACTTTATCTCTTTCTCTGTACTTTCTATAATTTTTTATAAATAGTTCCCGGACTCTAAAAAATCTGAAGAAAATCAGAGTACCATAACATTGCATACTGCATCACTCTATCTATTTCTGCATTTCTATAATAAATTTTTTTAAAGTCGATACTCCATGGTCAATGTGGTACCTGAAGCATATTTAAATTAAACCACCTTGTAGAATTTTTTACATGAGTTTTTTTACTATTCGTTATATATAAAAAAAATTGAAACGATTATATTTATGTTAAAGTGAATTTATATACTATACCATAAATTTAGGAAAAACAAATAATAACAAACTGTATTTTAAAAGTTATTTTTTTTTCTTATAAATGTATCGTTACGTTTCTGGGAACGTATTTTTTTAATAACATTATATACTTTAGTAGAAAATCTTTATTATATGTACACTGTACTGTACATGTTTTTACTTTATACTGTTATATAGTATAATATATAGTGTATTATATTTTAATGAAGATCTTTTACGATAAATTTAAAACTATTTCAAGCGAGTTTATCAAGTTAAGTTAATCTCTCTCTCTCTCTCTCTCTCTCTCTCTCTCTCTCTCTCTCTCTCTCTCTCTCTCTCTCTCTCTCTTCTCTCTCTCTCTCTCTCTCTAAGGCTAAAACTTATTTAGCGTGCGTGAGCTACTAGCGCTTGAAGATTTCTGTAGCAGTGTATTTATGTTTCTGAGGCGGGGTTGGTTGGTTCTGTACTTGGGGGTGGGGTGGGGGGGAAGTAATGCAGACTAAAGCAACCGCACACTTAACTGGCGGGCGCGGGAGGAGACATGAGTTGGCAGTAGACGCGGAGTAATTAGTCGCCTGGCAGAATTTTACCGCGACTTCCATGTTCACTTTTGGCCACTTTCTGGCAGAAAGTCGAGAGCAAACATCCAAAGTAAAGCTTACATAAAATTTAGTGCATATATTCTCACTGCTACCATATATACCACTATCATCATGCAGGTGAAAGTGGGTACTTCTTGTTACAAATTTCCTCCTACTTATTAAATTAGTTAAAAGATTTTATTTAAATTTAACTTCATTTTATATAAATTTAAAAAATTACATGGCGATTTTTTTAAAATTATTTTTTTTGGTTTTTACAAGAGCCGAGTATGTACTTCATTTTATCACCGCAATAATATGAAACGGAATAAAAAATCATAAATTTTTTTATCACCTTTTTTTTAAAAAAAAATGTTTTATACACCTAAAATAAGTGAAAGAATTGATATTACAGTAAGTTACAGTATGTCCAATAAATATAATTAGCAATTAAAATTTGGCTATAATGTATTATTACAAGCAATTTTTAACACAGAACATGCTTGCAGAAATTGGAAAATAATATAAAAAAGTAGATAAATTTTTTCCAACAATAAATCAATAATATTGGATTCAGATTATTGATTTTGGTACTTAAGATATGAAACTCAAGAGCATATGAACGTTTTACTATATATCGAATAAGCTCTCGTTGTTGGCTCCTTCATCAAGATGGCTCTTTTTTTACCCCACTTTTACGTTTATTTATTTTCTTTTTGGAAAGAAGAAAGAGGCAGGTAAATTGTTGATGGAAGAAAAGAACCTAAAGATAACTGGCAAAGAGTGTTCGATTGCTTTACAATCTTTTGGGCCGTTTCTTGTGCTTGGCTTAAATGGAACCACAAATCGGAATCTGGATAAAAAAAAGGCATGTAAGTTCGAGAAAAAGAGAGAAGAGAGAGGCAGATAGCACTGGACACACACAAAAAAAAGCAGTGAATTACACTTTATATTTGTGAAGCAGATTGGACGACGTCTCTTTTTTTGACCATACACCCACGTACTTTATTTTTAAAGGCATGCATGATGTTACGGCTTGTGTACAGAATTAAATGAAGAATTTTCATAGTTATTTTAATCATTATATTTTAATTTCATATTTTAAAGTTTAAACTGAAATTACCATCCGAAAATAATATCACAGACAACTGAGGTTACAAGATTAAAACAATTTTTAATGTAATAAAATTATACTTACTGTATGGTTGTTAATGTATTTTTCTTGTCTGGATTAAAGTCAATTATATTTGTGAAAGCATTTAACTAAATTATTGAGGTCGCATATCACTAACTTAATTAACATGGAAAATTTTCAAAATTATGATCAACCCAGGCAATATTTTAGAGTATACCAGCACTGCTTGGTCAAATGGTATTATTCAATTATTAATGAATCCAACGCCAATTCAAAGTCAATCAACTAACTATACCATGATAAATTATAATGTTGAGTATATATATACATATATCAAAATATATTGGTAAACAATATATTTCTGGTCTTTTTTCTTGTATTATATGTTGTTATTTTTAGAAATTTTTTGGATTTTTGTTATTTTTAGTCTTTTAGAAAAAAGAAAAAAAAAACAAAAAACATTGATTCAGTTGAAAGAAAAACATTTAATTTGGAATTACAGGTATCAAGAAGGTAGAAGAGAACTAATAGGATAAAGCAGGTAAGAAACAAGGGATTTGAAGTAAAAAAACAACAGCAAGGAATTTGGAAAATGAGCCTATCATGTAACATTTAAGAAGGAGAAAAAAAGAAGTTTAGCTTTACCAATAATATGTTGGAAAATTGGTTTTTATTATTTGAAATAAAGGTAAAAAAAAAAAAAAAAATGAAAAAAATATATAAGGTTTCACAGGATATTATTTATCGTATTATAAAAAAAAAATATATAAAAAATGGTATATAGCATTAAAAAATGCGTTATTTTTTAATAAATTTTACGTCGAGAATTTCAATTATCAAAATAGCATTAAATGAAACGGAAAATGCGGTTTTTTAATACCATATATGATATATGTCATATCTACATATTTCTACACCAAAAATTTAATTAATGAAATGAAAATACAATATTTTTTTTATTTCATCTGATACCAAATATAAAGTTCCTTTACCAAAATAATCTGACCATCGCTTTGACGAACATATACGATATTCAAATGGTTCAAATACTGTACGACCATATTTTGTTTTATTAGATTTTACTAGGCAACGACTTTTTACCACCAGTGCTTTGAATAAATATATGACTTTAATGTTAGGCGTAAACTATTTCATTGTTAGCAATTTCCTTTGTAGGTTGCCTGTGTCCGTTCAAACAACATTGGTAAACATTTCAATACGAGAATTTAATACTTTTAAACTAGTTTGTACATTTTTTAACAAAGTTTGTTGTAAATTTGCTTGTCAGTAAATATTGTTGAGGTACTCTCATCCCCAATTTATCCTTATAGAGTTCCTCTCTCTCTCTCTCTCTCTCTCTCTCTCTCTCTCTCTCTCTCTCTCTCTCTCTCTCTCTCTCTCTCTCTCTCTTAGCTTTTTAACTGAACCCTGGTATAGAAAACTGGCCACAGTTTAAGTGACTGAATTGAATTTAACCTCCCGGCTCTTCGTAGACCCTACTTTTTGTGGGTTCCTTCGAAACCGGGGCGGCCATGGCCTAAGCAATCATCCCAGCATTCGCCTGGTTGTGACTGAGGAAACAATGGAAACCTTAGTCAGGATGGTCGGCAATTGATGGAGGATGCCATCAATCACCTTCCGAATGCACGAGTGGGTGTTCTTTAGCAACTGCCACTTGTGAAAAGTTTGGCGGTGCATGGCTGGGATCGAACTCACGACCATCCGATTACGAATCAGAGGTGCATACCACTGCGTCAAGTGCCCGGATCCTGGATTAATTATTATACTAATATTTACACTAAAAAAAAAGTGGTGCTAAAAAATTTGGGATAATTTAGTGACCAGTATTTTTTTTTTTTTTTTTTTTTTAAATTACGCTAGCAATGATTTTATAGCTTAAATTCTTAGTATCTTATTTAGTTTATTTAAACCGGGATAGTTCAATAATTTTGTATTGGTTATATTCAAAGCATACAGACATAGTCATAATGAAAGCACTCTACATGAATTAGTAAGACACGCTCAAAATATATTATTAAATTAAAAGTCTTTGTGATTGCCCTCCATTAATTCCTATTACAAAATAAATGGAAGACAGGCCTTTGGAAAGGCACGATTCATATCATTTTTCAAACATTTTCAGATAAATATTTAGCCTTGATTTAGTAGGCAATAATGTTTGCAATCAGTTGCCATGGCAACTGGAAATCTAGAAATTAGGTGTGCAAAATTGGTGCAATGCGAGGATGTTACCTGGCAGTTTCTGCGTGCCGTTCCACCACGTAACCTCGGGGATGGGCTTGCCACCCCCTGATTTGCAGCTCAGCTTCAGCTGGTGACCCTCCAAGAACGGACCAATCAGCGACGAGCTCCCGATCTCCGTCGTGTCGTCATCCTTCAGGATCTTCACGTACTCAGGTTTTACTGAAAGCAAAAAGAAAGTTCTACTTAATTCCAATGTTTAATTTTAATTTCTATATGAATGAAAGAGAGAAATATTTTTAAATCTTCCAAGTTATACAAAAAAAAAATCAATTAATTGTGATTTTATATAATTTATTTCATACTGAAACCAAATAATGTTTTTAGTCATTATATTGTGTAAGAATATTTTTCTACAAATAATAACGAATATATTTTCAGATTGCTAAAGTATTCATATATTTTTGTTTCTTTCCATAATACTAAACTAATCTTGTAAATCATCTGCAATTATAAACAATGTGGTATTAAAATTATATTATCTTCTATCATACTGCAAGTATATAGGTTTAGACAATTAACAATGAGTGTTTATCATAACTTTTCTATACAACCTGTGTGTAGAGGATTATATTTACCACAATGGGGGCGATTTACAAAAGAGTTATCCAGAAATTTAGGTTTCTTATTAACTACTAACCACGGTTAGCGCCAGCCTAATTCAGTGATATCAATTAACGTGGTTAGTGAGAAACCTGAATAAATTCTTTTCTGAATCGCGCCAATATTTTGAAAAAAAAAAAAAAAAAAACATTTTTAAATAAATTTTAATGAAGTGACTTTACTACGTTTACATGATGGTGTTTAATGCGTATTCGTTGACGACGCCTCATAAGAATAACATTATCCGTCGTCAACGAATACGCATTAAACACCGTCATGTAAACGTAGTGATTTATATTGCTTATTATGTTCACAAGTGTATTGTTGGTAGATTGCAATCAAATTGAGAACGTGATGAAATGAATCAACGATGCGTGCAACATTGAGAATGTATTTTATTATGCAAATATCAGCACTGTTGAAAGTTTTCATAACTCCAGCTTGATGTAATAATTTTCATGAGAACAAACGAGGGGGACTTTTATTGTAACAGAATGGAATTCTGAAATGCCGGGAATGCAATAAAACCCATTTAACAATTTGAAATTTATATTAATAAGTCATCATTTTTTCTTGTGTTTTAATAACTTCAAATGTTTATATAATAGTTTAAATGTAAAATTTTATTTCAAATTAAATTTTTATTTTGTTGTCAAATGCATGCACTTATTGATGTTACTTTATATTTTATTTGCCTGCCCGCAAAGTTCAATTTACCCATTTTCATTTACAATGATTATTTGTTTGCATAATAATTTACCTATTGAATAATTGAACTTAAATCATTTTATGTTAATCTACATTTTAAAATATTTTATTAAATGTTTATTAAAATTGAGTCTATTTATGTCATGTATTAATTAATCACAATTTTTTTCAATTATATGTATATGATTTTAAAATTAGGAGATATTGAAAAAAAATTGTTCATTTTTAATTTAACGGTAATCAATTATAATAATAAATTTAATAATTGAATGGAAAAGTATTTTTTATTATTATTATATATATGTTGTGTATTTAGCTGATAAATTTAATATCAGTTTTGTAAATTATTAATATTAAATATAGAAGAATACATAACCGTGAAATGAGTTTTATAAAGCAAAGTAATATTTTTATGTACAATAACAGACTGCTGAAACGTTATGTTGCCTGATTTTTTTTTTTTAATTTTAACACTACTTCTATTAAAAGTCACAGAGCTATTTAATTTAATAATTTGGATATATATGGTACGACTTATCATGTGTTTTCTATAGATTGTGTAACTACGTTTATTAGGTAACGTTTTAATTGTTACGAGATGTATAATTATAAAAATACAGTATATAAAATTATAACAATATTGACAAAGCTTAAACTAAAAATAGTATCAGTAATTTCAGCCGGAAATTAAATATGTAACTATGTATACATTCTGAATTAATTGAAAAAAACAAATAAAACTGTCATGTCATTGTTGTGACATTTGTTTGAAAGTAATGCAATTGAAAAGCTACACAGTGGGACACAATACATATACCTATACAATACCTATTATTATTACATAAAATCCCCGGGTATACACACAGGATCGCTGATTTGTTTATTTATTTCCTCATGACGCTCCATTCGAATAAAGGAACAAATATATTTTATTCCGATATTTTTATATGATATTTAACATTACGTTATGCATTTTTTTTTACTCAATATATCAAATTATTTGACCTTTTCTTACTTTATAGAACAATAATAAGCATCAAATTTTTATAACTCAGAACACTATAGTACAGTTTTTATAGTAAATAAGTTATAAGTATTACCATGTATCACTCTTTTTGAAAAAATACACACACATTTAAAAACATTATATAACCCTAAATTGTAAGTAAAAATCGATACTTTTCCTACCTATCCTCTCATATTAGGGACATGATAACTGAAATTAATTCTTCAAAAAGAAAATAATAATAACAATTCCTTCATTTCTGGATCATTGAAACGTTCAGAGACTTTACATCACGTTCTCAAAGGCAGTTAACGTGAGGGTATGGTCGAGGAACATGCAGGCATAGAGAGAACTTGCCAATAGTAAGTAGCCACCAGTAAACCCCATCATTAAAGCTGCCTTGATTTACGGCCGTATTTAATTAAAACCCTTATGTACGAGTTAGGAAGGAGGAGAAGGTTGGTAATAGCAGCAACAGCTCAAGAGCAACTAACCACCTCATTGCAGGACTTATCCACCACCGACCAAAAGTCCGCCGCGGCGTGATCCTAGCAGCAGTTTCACACAGAGAACCACCAAAACTGCTGTAATTGTATCAATAGTTTATCCTCTCTCTCTTAATTACTATATACTTTGGCATATAGCCTGCAGTATTATAAAGTATAGGATTATTACTTCTATTAAATTTTAGTAATCCTAAAATTATGTAATGAAATATTATATTTTAGTATTTTTACTATAGGAATGAGTTTCGATATTAATTTTAGTGTTTTAATTTTAAAAATAAATTATATTTTAAATATTTTAAGGATAAATTATATGATAATCAAACTACTATTTTACTAAGACAGAAATTATTATCATGAATTTCAAATTCAATTTATTTCGGGAAAAATTGGCTTAAACTGAAATCTGATTTTATTCATAACATTTTTTCTAAAGTAAAGAGGTTATGGATTTTAGGTGGGTCTTATTTTGATTAATTTTTTATTCGTGTTAAATTTCAAACAAGAACTAAAAAAAAAAAAAAAAAAAAAAATGCTTGGAATAAAATATTTTATGACTCATCTGTTACATACATACGAAAAAATGTTAAAATTACTTTTTCTATAAATACCTTAAAGAGAAAAGGTAGAGTAAATTATGTTCTGCTTTGAGTTAACACAACAAAAAAAAGTGATTGGCAGATTCTTCCAATTACGATTTGTGTATTTTTATAGTTCTAGGTAAGATGAATAAAATTGAAAGATCAACCCACGTGATTGTGTTTGAAATGTTTTCTGCTGGGTAAAACGATGAATAAATCCCTTAAAAGTTATCTCTATTATTATTTATTTCTACGTTACTTTCCGATGTTACTTTTTATATAAAATAATCTAAAATTTTCATAAAAAAATGTTTTATATTTCAGTAATTGGGTTCAGGAGTAGGAAGATGGGGTTAGTATATAAATATATCAATGTATATAGTAAGATAAATAAAACAATCAATATAAATTTATTTTAAAAACTAAATCTATTAATTGGTATAAATTTTATTTTAAACTGTATACCAGCAGCAGCCGTTTTATTAACACGTTATCTCATTAAAAGCTGAATGCTGCTGCTGCCATTGCTTTTAATCGTAATAGCTGGACGTTAAGGGCGAAGGGATTTAGAGCGAACGTGCATTATCAAGTGAATCTCACGGGAACTACAGAGGGCAATCGTGGGTCACACTAAACTCACCATTAAAACAACGGAAATATGCACTTTATAAAACTAAATTATTTAATGTGATACAACTTTTATTTAATATAATCGTATTAAAATTTCATTGGAAAACTGTACAAATCTCAGTAAAACCGTTGATGCAATTGAAGATATTAGGGCAAATCTATAATTTATTAAATATTTACTAAAAGATAAATATATATATTTTTACTGTATTATATAATTTTTTCCAAGTCAAAATATGATGATTTTCGAAGTATGACCATCGCGCTATCTTGCCAAATTAAGGGCAGTAATTAAGGACAGGGAGAAAAATTTCATAAACCTGTTTTTTTGGTGTAACATATATCATTAGTTCTTAATATTTAAAAGCTTAAAAGGGGCATTCACAAAGTCTTAAGGCCACATTTAAGGCTCGATAATTTAATGCTTGATTTAAGACGTATTTTTTAGACCCAAAACTTCTGGTCTTAAGTTATTGAGCCTTAAATGTGGCCATAAGGCTTTGTGAATGCCCCTTTAAATTTTTTATTTTGAATTTTTTGTTTTTGTTTCTCATTAGGTACCCAATATAATTATTTAATTTAATGTAAAAAATAAAATATTGAGAATTAAGAAAAGGGAATTTTATATGATTCTTTTAATTATTAAATAACAGTCGTTGTGAAAATAAAAATATTTGACAATTTTTTTAATTATATTTTATGAAATAATTTTATAGTGTCACCTGCCAACTGTTATGTATGTAACATGTGGGAAATATAATAAAATAAAATAAAAAAAAAATCACTAAAAATAAAATTCAATAGAGCAAAGAAATTACATCTTTCCATGTAAAACTGTACTCCCTTTCATCAATCAGGAAGTAAAGAGCATATTATATGGCTAACGTATTTAATTTATGTATCACAATATAAAATACTAGAATGTTAAAAGCATAAAATCTTATACAGTGACTCTGTATATATTCAAAGTATATAATATACGTCTGTTTTATAAAATAACATGGTAAAAAATAAAATCTGAGTAAGTACTTTTTGCTGCCTCTAGCGTTGACTGCCATAGGGACATATTAAAGCTATAAAGATTTTAATTAACATGTTAATTTAACTTTCGCTAAGAGATCTTTGTGAGACTCAACATCAGCTGTTGATGTACTACTTTACATTTTCAGTCCATGCAGTTGTATGATGAGTGTTTGTGTGTCCTCACAACGTTTGTACTTGCTCAACAACTTTGCATCAACAGCACAGAATCGTTTATATACGATGTACTCCTCTGGACAGCACGTTCTTTACTCACTGCTTTGTTTGCTAGATCTGCAGCTCCAATAGATAGAGACAAGGTTGGCTTTATATCAGGTTATGCCACCGATTGGACCAATGTTAAAAGGCTTAGCCAATCAGATTCAAGTATTTCAGGACCCATCGTTCCGCGAAACTTTGAATGCGCCCATGATGCAATGCTATTTTTGAAATTTCGCGGTGCAATGGGTCCTGGAAACAGTGGAAAAATGACGCACGAAATACGCACGTGGCTTAACCTGTATAAAGCCAACCTTGGATAGAGAGATACAGATTTGCAATTTTGAGAGATTTAAGAAGAGCACCTCAGTTTACTCGTATCAAAATAGTTTTGGTTCACCACGTCTCCATAGACTGTGTGGTAATACCCTCAAACAAAGCAGATGAAAGTTCATGCACTGCATGCATGCGGTTCCAGCACATCAGATCGGGATAACGTTCGTGCTGTCATGAGGTGTAATGCCAGTCACAGTCATCGTGCAGTATCTATAAATAAGTTTTAGTAGGAAATATATTATATATATCATAATTAAGATTAAGTATAGAGAACATGATATCGTATCAGTAGTGCATACCATAAAAATGTCGTATGTGTTTCAAAACTACATTTTCTGTACTTGATAATAATGTGATACACTTCTTTACATCCAAAAAGTAAATTGAAGGAGTAAAAATTCAGCAAAAGGATTCAAAATGTATATATTATATAATACGTAAATAAAGGTGTATTTTTGTGAAGGTGATTTTGTTTGGCTAGTTGTGAAGTGCAATTTTGGCGCACTTGATGTAAAATTCTATGGCCGCCATCTTGTTAAACGACTTGCCGTGAGGGCAAGGCAGTCTGGAAGTACACAACTACTAACATATCTCATGACAAGTGCTCCATAACGCTTTTATTCTAGGAAAATATACCACCATCTTTTTTTGCTTTATCCTGTAAAGTATGCAGCATGTTCAACATATGAGTATTGCGGGATGCCGGGTCGTAACTTGATAGGGCGGAAAGTGATCGGGCTTTTCAGATTTCAGGCTGTATTTTACACTTAAAGACACCACGTTTGATCATCTATACTGTATTTGTTAGTGTTATGGTTTTTAAACAATTTATTACATGTTTTTTTGTGTAATTTTTAAACTTCTTTTTTTAAATGATTCAATTTTCTACAAAATTTTTATATCTAATATAAAGACACGTTATGTATGTAATGTTATTAACGTAATAAAATGCACAAATTTACATAGATATTAGATATTATTAGATTAAAACCTGTTGGATGTTTTGCAGATTATATTAAATTATAGCTGTAGCAAGCAAATCTCCCAGGAGACTCTAGGCTTACACGCAAACTTGCCACTGTGGAATTATTGATGATGCAAGCCAGGTAGTTGGCACTACCTCAGGTGGACTGGAATCATCGCCTAGTCACGCCTGGACTATGTACACTATGTGATATCACGAATGTTATCCCTCTTTGAAGTGTATCGACGTTGCCACGCAATCTATGAGTTATTTGATATGGCATGTACACTTTAGGACAGCACATGAAAGTTACTCTTGCATATGATTTGCTCAAGATGCAACTATAATAAAAAACACTAAAAAAAATCGTCAGCATTCACAAGAGCTACGGCCGCGATTAACGCAATTGCTGTGAATGAAATCTCTTGCTTCGAGTGAATTCGTACCTTCAGATGGCAACAGGCCATGGCCGCCATCCATTCCCTACCTTTTATCCCTACCCTTTACCCTGCGTTAGTGCCAAATTCACGAGCTGAAAATCATCACTAAATTCTCTTAACTATATTGTAAAGTTTTAATTTAATATTTTCTATTATATTTTTGTCTTGTTAGACTAATTTAATCATTCTAATTGTTAAAATAACCATGTCATAAATAATAATTTTCAAATAATGTAATTACAATTTTTTGATAATTCCCCAACCTAATACTTTATAATTATTTATACTGATATAACTCCCTTAAATACAGAGAATACCTTGCTAATCTCTCTTTATTATCCCATATTATAAACAATACTTTCTCCCCCAACCTCAAACAAACGATATATATAATACCAAATCCTGTGATTATCCTTAATAATGAACAAATAAAATGAAGTGCAAAATAATTAATGTTGTATTTCATTTCAGCTTTTATAACATATTTAGTGCTGTGGGAAATAAAATCATTAAAATATAATATTATAGCATTATTTTTAAATCCTTACCTTTATGTTTAATTATAAAGTTTACCATAATGAATCTATTTTATTAATCTTAAGACGTGATAAAATATTATGTAGTATAATTATAATACAATCGATTGGAGTTTCATAATATGGAGCACATACAGTTTTGCCTGGAGGCAACTAAAATTTATATATTATACAGTTCTAAAAAGTTTTATAATTGTGAGGTACTGGATTCTATGTGCTCTTTTAAAATATTCATCTATATTGCATAATATATATATATATGAATTGATAATAACATATAACTTCTTCTTCTCGTTTTTTGTGTGAACAAAATTATTATATTAATGTAATGTTTGTCTGTTTGAAGGGAATAATATGGGACAGTTGTTGAGTTGCATTTTACCTTTTTGGAGATAGCCATTAATTAAAAAAAACATCGGAGTCATCTAGTACCAAAAATGATATTAGCTCTGTGCTGTGCTCTGGTGGGCGAGATTAGGTACTACATCATTCCACGATTAACAATATGATAGAAAATAGAAAAAGTTTCATCAGATTATTGATTATTCGGATAGATTTTATAAACAATGATTTGTTATAATATAACCATTGCGAGTATTATAGACTTTGATATAAAGGTAGTTGCATCTAAAGTTCTCCTCTCAATTAGAGAATGTGAACAAAAATTAAATAACAATGGACAACCTGAAAGACAATTTTTTTTTATGCAAAAATGAATAGAGAGTATACTAAATTGAGTTGCTATGGTTTATTCATTTATTTTTTGACTCCCGGAATTTTTCTTAAAAAAATATCGAAAGTTCTGCAAGTTCGTTGACCCTCATTTTTTCTCAATAAAAAGGATAGGGCCTAAACGCCTATTGAAACCTCCAGGGGGAGTGGCCGCAATTTCAATAATATTTAAAAATTGTTCCTGCATGGCTAAAACAAAAATAAAAAAATAATCTTAATTCAAATGGCATACAATAAAAAAATTTCATGCAGGATTCTCTATATCATTTATTATATTTCATGCAATTACAGTATCTTGTTTTGTCATTATTATCATCAATCTCTTTTATAAACAACGTCAATATCAACATTATCATCTTTGACCTAATATTGTTGATGATGTAAAAGTAGCTGACATATTAGACGAGCCACTTAAGATATTGACTGAAGAAAAATGTGTCACGAAAGTTGACAGGTCCCGGAAGCTTGATGAGGCTGTCACTATAACGACACTTGAAAAATTTTACCCCCCCCCCCCCCCCCGAGCACACCAACAGATCGGTGACGTTATGCTAAGTGCGGCGTGTGAACCGGAGGGCTGGTGGGTCCGAGTGGAGCACCACAACACGTTTACAGACCGCACCTCCACCTCCGTCATAAATGGACTTGTCACCAAAGTCTCTTTAACACTACATCGATGACCAAGTAAGAGAAGCTTTTGTGTATGAACGTTATTACCTTATGAAATATAACACTCACTGGCAAATATGATTTTAAATTATTGTTTTCTTTGTCCAATTCTATTTATATTTTATATTTATTATTTTATCAATACTAAATAAAATACCATACGCGTCACGTATTATGGGATAAGGCAAGTGAAAAAGGTTCACAATTTACTTTAAATATACTTTCTTTAAAAAAAGTTTAAAAAAATTAATAAATTGTTTTAAAGAGAAATAATTTTATATTTGTCCAAAATAAAGTAAAATCCGTTTACCTTTTTTTTTTACATTTTTTTGTATATATTAATTTGGTGTATTGGTAGTAATGTATATTGGCAGTTGCATACATTTATAAATGCATGAAACCATTGTCAATTCAATTAAAAAACCATTGAAATTAATTAGTTCATCAATTTAATTAATTAAATTTTGTTACAAAATGCAATGACTTTTAATTAAAGAATTCATAATATTCTGCTGTAATGATGGAACAAATTTGACTCCAAGATGTCGATATATTGAGACTCGGACGCTTGAACTGTCTATGTAGATGCGATAGAATTCTCCATGGAATCGATTTACATCCAAGAATATTGCAAATGTGCATCTCTTTATCAGTATTGTAGGAGCTCTAGAGCTAGCAACTATACCCGGGGATTTGTCGCAAGTCTTGTGCTGTAAAAAGAGCACTCATGTAGCTGTAATTACTTTAATTGCACATCTAGTAAGTACTCAGTATGTATAGTTATGAACAATAATACTGGAACACTTCCATGATGGTCACAGTAGCCACCAATAGTTCTGACCGGCAACGCTGTGACCAGGTTAACTCGGAGGAAGTGGAGGTTACTGTGAGTCACATTATCTGAGCTCCGGATCACATATTAAGCCTGTGCTGCTCACTTCAACACTCCAGCATGCAAAGTGTCCCAGTCTAATTGTCCATAACTGTACTTACATAGCACAACGTCAATAGAGAGAAGGAACGTTCGGGTTATATTGAAGTGAAATAATTTTAGTCATTAATTAAACCATTTAAGACAATGATAGATTATTTAGTTGAATTAAAAATAGCAGTAACTTTTTACATTATATCAGAAATTTTATTTCAATACTCATGCCATGAAGTCAATAATTAATACCAATCACGTAATGTCATATTTTGAAAGCTTCATAGAAATTTAATCTTTTTTATTGACTTTTATGTATATATATATACATTTTTGTGTTAAATTTTATATATAAACGATGATATTGGAGAAATGTTGCCATTTACTGAGCCCATTGCTCGTTTTATAATGGTAAATATAGAGCTTTTTACTTACAGGATATCCTGAATGGTGCTATAAAAAAAAGCCTCAAATGACCGAGATCATTGAGGCAATCATGGTTTATGAAGTGAAATTTCATCATAAAAAAATATATACAATATATCTATATACTATAAATTTATTCATTCTATGACGTTAAAATTTTGATATGCTCGTCATATACATGCAATCAAATTGAATAGCTTGAACTCCTTCTATTGTTTGTATTATAAATCATACTGTAAATTTTACATCGTTCAATATTTATTCGATATATAAGAGATGTAGAAATGTAATATATTTATATTTCAGGTTTCTATGCATTGATATAGAACTACTGTTTGGTTTTGAGTATAATATTTGTAAGGACAATACACATTAATTATGTTACTGTATTGATAATTATGAAATAAATCAGTGAAGGTTTATAAAGCAAATAACTGAATATATTGGGAGTTTTCATTATAATTTCATAATCGTATACATTTCCAAGGGAAGAGGGGGGAGATTTTTGGGAAAATTTGGTTTTAAGTTCCGTAGCTCTTATATTTTCTTTATTTTGGAGCTTCTGAGCCCAGAACGTGATAAACATTTTGTTTTTTATTTCATTGTCCGCATCTGATTGCAATTTATTTATAATATTTAAAAAAAAAATAAATATTATGCTGGCAATTTATCACAACGTGTAAAACAATAAATTATTAATTTACATATATAAAAAAAAGTAATTCATAATTTTATAGTCTTTTTTCCCCACTAATATACTGTATGTTATTATACTGTATAGAAAACATACAATGGATACACAATTTAGTATTTTTAAGATTTCATACTTGTCTTTTTTCAATGACATCCACCCATTTTAGACTACAACGATGCCATATTGTTTGATCATGGGGTATGTCAAAGCCTGTATGGGTTTTGGTTCGCTAAAATCTTGTTTCACTGTGGGGTGAATTTCAGTGTTGTGTTTTGCCAAGTGTGACATGAAGCCGGGTGAGATCTATCACGTGGTCACGCTTAATGGCTGGTGAGTTTGGATGGAGGGGAGGCAGGTGGGATTTGGAGGGGAGGGGGTGTACCCACAAGCTTTATAGGTAGCATGGATCAAGGGGATTATGGATCACTCTATTGCAATCAAACAGGAAACACACTGTATACTCAGGTATATTATATTGATTTAAAGAGCCGGTGATGTAAACTCATATCATCATATTATTATAATTATTATCGTTGCTGCTCAAAGGTAAAATATGAAATTAAATAATTTTCTCCGAACTGATTATAGCATGGAATAGTTTCACCTTAATTTTATGATGACTTTATATCACATGCTTTAAAAATCAAATGATATCATGTTTTTCTCATTACGATGAAATTATTTAAAAAATATAGTTTTATAATTGTGGTTTGATGAAGTACAACATAATTTAAATTTGAAAAATTTCAACTAAAAATTAATAAAAAAAAAAAAATTGATTACAATAGCTGCAGGATGTAATGATACAAAATTATGAAGGAAAATTGATACCAGACTTCAATTTGAAGTTTATTAAAACTCAACAAGATGATTATTTTTCGCTATATTATATGATGCACGTCATACACTGCTTCCTACATTGAATATGATTTTCGTCGTGTTTCTAGTGCTCTCAGTCTTCGGAAGATAGTTTGTTATGAATAACCGAACACGAGCCGAAATACTTCCGAGTATTCCCGAGGAAAAATGAGTTAAATATTACGACCCATGTAGTTGACATGAGGGTTCAAATAAGAGACCTTAAATTATTGTTATTTTGTGCTCAATTAATGTGTCAACTACGATTTTCTTTTTCGATTTTAATTATTCCTTGCAGGCTTCTGAAAATAAATTATTTTGCACAGTTTCATTTTTTGATGATAAACTTGCAGATATAATGAGATTTTTTTAATCATAATCATTACATTTCAAATCAAGCCACGGGAATTCTAAAACAGATAATTTCTCTACTATTTGATATTACATTACTTTTAAATTTCGTTTCTCAATTTACAGGTAATTTATATAAAATGATACATTTTTGATGTGTTTATATTTTTCAATTAAAAATAAATAATGTGTTATTTAATTAGTAGAGCAGAAAAAGTTATCAATAAACATATGCTAGTAAATAATTATTTAGAATGTATTACTTTAAAGCAAAATACATTACATCAGAGTTTTTTTTTTTTTTTTTTTTTTTTTGCTACATTGAAGAATTTATATTATTTTATATGAAAATTTCCTAGGAATAAGATGTGTTAACTGCTTTTTTTTTTTAATTTTCTACAGTATAGTTATAGAAATACATGCATAAATCTAAATGATAGAAAAATTATTGAATATATAATTAGATGATCATATTATTAATTTAATTATTATATAGTTTGGTTATATATATATTTATATCTAATTTATTGTGTATAAAAACAATACATATAGAACACAAAATTAAATTACCATATATTAATATTAATTAGTATTTCTAATTATGACATGTTGTATTCAGTCTTATATATTATAGTAAAATAATCTAAGCAGTAAGTAAATTATATTTAAGGTAGATGCTTATTATTATACAGAAATTCACGTAACATTATATTAAACTCAGTTTCTATATATTACTCTCATATATATTATATTTGCATATATGAGCTCAAATATTCACTCACTGTATTTCTCATATTATCAATTTACCAGTGAACATGTCTACTACTAGTTTGTTTAATGAAGACAAGGCGCTAATTTATAATGAAAAGTAGCTGCTAGCTGGCTTTGTTGTACGACGAAGTCTTCTATATGCTGGATTTTAATACTTGGCTTTATATTAATTTCATGTAAATGTCAATTTAATTATAAATTAATTTTATTCATCATATTATGTGTTTTGAATAGATCTCTTTAAGTTAAAGTTTGTAGGAAATTATTTATTTGATAATAATTATAAACTGATTTTTAATTATTTTGGTACCATCTTATTTGGTATCTTGTTCTTAAGTATTTGGTTGATGGAGACAAGTATTATAAAGACGCGTGTACATTGATAATAATATCATCCTCTAGCTGATAGTGAATGTCTCCTTTTTTTAAATTGATAAAAGTATTAATTTTTTACAGCTTATTTTAGATTTTTATTAACGAGTCAACCAGCCCTTTTGCATGCACTTCTTAACAAGGATTATTATTAATTGATAATTATATATAGACAATACATAATGTTCTTTTGTGTTTTAATTTTAGATCATTTTTTTTTAAATCATTATCTCTCTTGAAAAGTTTTATAACTCGTTCAATAAAAACAGAATGTATCTTCTTTATAAATTCAAATAACTTAAAACAAGTGTGTTTTTAAAATATTATGTAAATATAACAATATAGAATAGAAATTTCTTTATTAGGCGATGTTTAGCCTATCCATGACATCTACGGGAGTTGTATCAGCTTGTACTATTCGATATTTTTAGAAAATACTAACAATTTTTTGGGTTGTTTTTTTGTTTTTTGTAGTGCGAACTTAAATATAAAGTGTCTTGTTTTTTTGTTTTTTTTTAGTAAATATTTGAGTTATTAACTCTAATTCATGAGTTTTAAAATGTATTTCAATGATCTTTGTTTCAATAAATGCAATGGTAAACATTTATTATGCTTTATATTATGAATATGCTGAACCACAGTTTAGCATGTATGTAATCTTTCCTCCCTTGTTTAACTTAACAACAGTAAAACAATATTTATGAAGGAATATTATGATGTTATGCAAATAAGGCCTGAAGGCTTTCTAAATTAATTATTAAATTCCAATTTCTATTACGTACAAGAAAAGCAAAATGATTAAACATAACATATATATAGTGATTTATATCACTTGTTAATTTATCAAAACAAATCAATCATTGTATCAGAATAATTTGGAATATTTTCAGATATTAAATTTATAATTATGTTGAATATTTTATTAGTGTTAATTTACTACTGAGATATATGTTGCATGATATTAAACATGTATAAAAATACAAATATAAAAGTAATATAACTAAATATACGTGTGAGTATAAATACACATAAATAAAATGAACTATTATGCTTGCTTTTTTATATTATTTATCATAAAGCTGTATAAGTTGTAATACTACTTAGCTGAAAGCAACTTTGTACGGTCAAATTTAATTGAATTAATATTTTAATTACATTTGATTATTGAAACTCTAAACTTCCGGCCACATTGTGTTGGTATAATAGAGTAAAATGTTTGGGATGATGGTCATTGATAGAGAGGATAAGGACGCATGTCTATTGATAAAGATGCTATAAAAAGGCTGAAATCCACTGATTGTGAATAAATTTCGAGCATAACTTATGTTTGTAAGGTCGAATTTCTTTACCACTAACATTAGACATACATCCTTATGTTTAAATCCATGGACTCCAAAGTGACTTGCAAGATCTCAGGATTGCTGCCATGGTGGGTCATAGTCTGGTACTCACTGAGTGTGGTGAGGTTGATGAACTGGACCACCGCGCAGCCCTCCCGGACCTCGAGGAACGTGATCTCGCACTTGTACACCGCCTCATCAGCCAGCTGTAGTTGCCGCAGCTCAAGATGGGAGCGTGACATGTTGGCTGTGTAATGCAGCTCGGCTCTGAAACACAAGCAAGGGACAGTTGTTGAATATCGTATGATACTTTGCAACTTGTTTGTAGATAAGCTGTGAAATATCGCGCCATCAATGCTATCATCTAATGCTGTGACTAATACTCTAATATTGAATAATATATATAAATTTCAATTTGCCTTTTTTTACGCAACCATCTATACATGGTACTATATATAGGATGAGTGACCGTTTCAAATAAAAATTACAATACTTTTTCCTTGGGAGTAAATTCATCACGCTTTCTACCCATGCAGTGTAGTGATGCTTTTGTGTAAGTTTTCTCAGGCTTTAGACATCATGTCTGTCTGAGTATTGATAAAAAGAAGAGGTGTCCGTCCTAACTGAGGTTTTTCACGGTTCCCTCAGTCTCACCTAAGCGAATGCTGAGAAGAGAAACAGGCCGTGGATACCATCCTTTTCCTCCCGTATCCCTACCTATTACTCCAGGTCGAGTACCATGCAAGCTCATAGCTAGAGGTGTATCCTTGTAATTTAAAGAAAATGTAACTGCATTGTGTTTGCATATACAGAGACTATACAAGGTTAAAAAACTGACATTTCATTATAATTTAAATGAGTTAGAAATGACAGTTAAAGAAAAGCCGAAAGTGATTGCTGACTTATTTTCTGGTGCTTCAATCTCAACAGAAAAATATGGAAAGTTAGTTGTTTGTTGGTTAGATTTTTTTTGACACCGAACACGCACACTTAAATTTGTCAAACTATGGTGATACAAAATCTAAGTTGTTTATATTTAATATATTTTAATACGGTTATACTTATTTGCTGTTATGTTTCATAATTAATCATCAATGATTTGATTTGTTTATTCGATCCAATATAGAAAACAGATAATTTGATATATTGTTTATTAAATATTATATTCATAGGACAATCACTCCTTTATTAAGTTAAATATTCTTCTTTACATCAATTTGAATATTTTACATATATACCAGCAACAATATTAAATTATAAAATCGAATCACTAGCTCATACATTTGACATAAAACATGTTTTACCTTGTATTCATTAAATATTCAAGCATTTTCAATTCAATTTGTAATGTTTGCTAAACGAAATCATGAATCTTATTGTGAGAGCAGACCTATGACCTATGAGCAGCCTAGACTAGACGCTTGTGTTGGTCTTCACCCAGGTTAGGCAACACTCGAGTGTCAAACATGGCTAGCAACTTGATAATTCAATCATCAGAGAATAAGCATTCTATCTATAATACTAAGAATCAATTAACAATCACTTTGTTATTAATTATTAAAAAATATTTATCTCCAATAAAGCACATATTAAAAGTGAAGTAAAATTGAGACAATTTATAGTGAAAAACGTATTATTTTAATTGTAGATCAATGAAAAAATAAACAAAAACCCAAAGCTAAAAATATTTACTCTAGAATTATAGTCCAGGGCTGGAGCTATGCAAAAATGCGAAAAGGAAGGCAGTATTAGGGGAGGGGGATGAAACTTTTTCCATAATTTTTGATTCCCACACTCAAATCGTGCATAATTCTACGCCCCAAGTTATATTTATATAAATTACCATTTAAAAAAAAATTAACAATGATATTATTTCGTTTATAACTTGATGAATGACATTAATATTACAACATATTAGAAATGACGGTAATAACGATGTTTAACATTTGATACATAGCTGTTACATGTGACATGTGACATGCATTTGTGGTAGTGGCATGGATCAGCTGATATATCGAACAGTGTTAATTCTTGCGTGTCGTAACAATGGCGTCAATCAGTAAGGGGGGGAAGGAGGAAGGGGAGATAGCTTCATTCATGCAGCGCTAATGAGCAGCCAGTACTGGACATGAGAGATGAGAGAGAGAGAGAGAGAGAGAGAGAGAGAGAGAGAGAGAGAGAGAGAGAGAGAGAGAGAGAGAGAGAGAGAGAGAGAGAGAGAGAAAGAGAGAATATGCAATCTCATCATTGTCACATTCAACCATGTACCTAACATGTACAATGATCAACCCATCATAAACTAAAATTACATAGACATAGTACATTGTTAGTAAGGATTATACTAAAGTATTTGAATCACATTTTTTTTTGTATAATCCTAACGTTATTTCAATAATAAACACTGATGAATTAATGAATTCCATTATATATAGATATAGGTGGTATTCTCTGCTTACAATCATGCAGTAAAAAAAACAAATCTTTGAAATAATAATTTTATAAATTCTAGAGTTTGATTTTTTTTCTGAATTAATGAATTTCCAGTATCAAATAACTCAATAAAATTATCCTAGTAATTCAAATATTTTATTTTTAATGTATACTCCCATCTCTAGTTGAAAAATTTAATCTTTGACTCAGTATTAACACATCTAAACATCTAAACCTAATCTTTTACGTATTTTTTTTTTACCTAAAAACATAATTATCTCTTCCTCACTCAAAGTAAGGATAAAATATAGACAGTATGTCTAATATTTTATGCTCAATAAAAAGAAAGAAGACGTAATCTCGTCATTTTCTTTCGGATATAGGAGGGAAAAGACGAGAAAAAAGTGAATAAACAATGACATTTATTTCAACTCCTTTTTTTTTCTATTACAATTTCTGAGCATTGCCACGCAGTTAATAGAGGCATAATGCAGTGGATATGTGTGGAACACCTAGTTATATGATAGAGAAGTAAAACCTGATTATTATTTTTTTCATACTTTCAATTTTAAAAAACATGTTATAATTTCACTCTCTGTTCTTTCTGAATGTATATATTATAATTTATTTTGTTTTCTCTCTCTTCTTCCTACCTCCTCTCCACTCTTTTCAGAAGTGATTTTTTATTTTGTATTTGTGTTAATGTAAAATTCAGTTGTGTAAATGTAAACAATTTTTTTTAATCAATAAATAATTAAATTTGTTGTCGTATTTCATGTTTCATACTCGAGTTATTCAGTCGATGAAAAGTTTGTAATTGCTTGTTGTCGCGTTGCTCATTACCAGACAACGACAAGAGGAGTTGAACTGTTTCAGTGCATTCAACCTTGGCGTGGGGTTTCACGCACCGTGATTAACCTGAATCAACAATCAAAAAAGAATATACCAATGTGGTGAACTTTTTATATTGAAAAAAAATATTCTTATTATAAAATATTCAAATAATATCTCATAATAATTTTATATATATCAGTACACGTTATTTGTGTTTGAATAATTATTTTATATTTCTATTTTTAAAAATCGACAGGTGAAAAAAATTAATTAACAATTTGAAATTGAATTGTAATTTTTTCATCCATGCCTTTTATTTCTATTCATTCAAATTATTAATAATTATTATTAATAAAGGATTTTTTGTTGTTAATTTTAAAACTTAAGTTTATGATTTCATAATAATTATCAGCTTCAATATTTGTTTGGTTTGCGATTTAAAGTTGAAACCCGAACGTTGCGTATTTTTAATTCCTCGTATAATCAAATTTAAAAACAAGGAAAATTTTCAATTTAACTTTAAATAACAAAAACATTCGTAGCAAAAGTTCCTATGTTCTGAGAAAATAAGGTATACTTGGTTCTATATTTGTGTTTTTTTCTATAAATTTCAAAAAATCAGTAGCAAATTATGAATCTTAATAATACGTATATAAAACCTTAATATACGGACGATTTAACATTATAAGTTTGATGATAACATTTTTTTTGTCAAGACTTACAAATTAGTATGTCGTTGTTTTTTGCTGGACTTTCATTGATTAAGCAAGGTGAGCTAACGACTATAGTGGCCAGTTTGTTCAGGAAGTCCATTTGCCTGCCAAGTCAATGTACAAGAAGAAGGGGGAGCAAAAGGCGACAAAGATAAAGGAGGGGTGTTTGGCAGAGCCCTCTGGGCCCTCTCGTGTGAAATAGGTATATCCATCACTTCAAGGGGGGTTTCTTCATGCATGCACCTCCGTTCAACCTCCAAACTGAATTTGTGTGCTAAAAAAATCTACTTGTTATCTACCACAAAAAATGTACTTTATCATACACTCAGAATATAATATATAGAGAAGTAAAGGTGGTAGATATTTATCATAAGAATTATTTTTGCTTATATATTGTACAGTCTCAGTCAAATTTAGTGATACGCATTGTACCAATAGCTCTGTCCCACTATTTTTTACTAAGTATGTACAACCTCTGAACATCATGAAATTTTTACTCTTGCCTTTTTTGCTGCAGCTCTAATAACAAAAAAGCGATACAGATTTGCAATTTTGAGTGAGGTACGAAGAGAACCCGGTCTATCAATATCAAAATATTTTATATTCACCACGCCTTCATAGACTGCGTGATAACGTCTTCAAATAGGCAGAAGTACAGATCATGCAGCTGTCTAGAAGTGTACAAGACGTATTCTTAAAATAATTTAATGTTTTATGCATGTATCGAGTTAAATTATTCTTAAATGAAATTAACAATGATTTTCATTATGTTAATTTTATATTCTTTCAGCATAAGAGCCATTTTTATAAGTTTCTTGTAAGAATTTGACCTCTAGAGTAAAATGTATAGAATATTTTTCATTTTAATTTATATTACGTTAGCTTCCAGCCAAGAAATAATCATAAATATTGCTGGTTGGTTAGTAATATATATTATATATCATTTATAATTTGTTATATACGTTTCATATTTTTCTCAATTAATTTTGTTTTTATAAAAAAATGAATAAGCTTTTTATTTATTAATTAAAATTTCAACTATAAAATAGTAATTAACAAATTTTTTAACCATTTAATAATGAATAAAAAAATGTGACAATTTATATAATATTATATAATAATAATTATTAGCTGTATGAATGTACGAATAACAAATTCATAAATTTTATTCACGTATAATATTTTTTTCTGGTTTCAATACATATGTAACAAATATTATATTCATCAATAACATTATTTTTATCAAAATACACGATATTAAAAAAGTTACAAATATATAAAAAGAATTTCAAATAGCAACCAAATATATTTGAAACTTTTAAATAAATGTAATCTATACCATGCTTTGGTAAAAAAACATATCAACTTTATATTCATTGTATGCATACCAACATAAAATTTTTACTATTGTTTCATATTCAATATCTCTATGTATATTTTTTTTAAAAAAAAGGAGCATATTGATCGTATTTTCTCCCCCTCAATATATATAGTTGATCATATTACTTCAGTGTCCATTTTATCCGGTCATCTCTTCACCGAGAGGCTGGCTCCATTTCCCGCGCTCTATTACGGACAGCCTCCCCCCATTTCCATCACTGTCCCCCCCCTCCTCTATCAATATCTCGCCTCCAGCTTACATGACAAACTCCGACACCTTTTCTTTTTTTTCTTCAAACTTATAGTCTGAAAATTCTACAAATTTCTTACACTAAATTATATCTTACGCTACGTAGATCTTCATTTCTACTGTAGTTGGATGAAAATTCTTATTTTCTATATAAGAAATTCTTTAGATATCAGTGTAAAATATTTATCATCTTTTTAAAAAAAATTCAAGAAATGCGCCCTTTGATTGGGTCATAGCTTGTTATGCGTCCTAGCATTTACTGAGGGAACCGTGGAAAACCTCGGTCAGTATAACGGACATCTCTACTTTTTATCAATAGACCTAAAAGTGATGTCCAAAGCATGGAGAACCACACAAGTGCATTACTGCACTGGGTGGAAAGTGAGACGAATTTATCCCAGGGAGGAATGGAGGGAGCATCGTAATTTTTACTTGAAACGGTCACCCATCCAAGTACTAAACATGGATTTCGGTGATGTAAAGAGAACTGACCAGGTAAGTGCAATGATGTACCATACTCTGTCACTAATAATTTTATAAATAAGTACAATGAAATTTCAACAAATATTAAATTTATATTATGTTGTAATAATAGATAATAATTATATCTTAATTAGTAGCTATAAACATGTAATACAACAATATATTATACATAACGAAAGAATTTTCAAGATAATTATTTTATTTGCACAATATTGGAACTCAATGGTACTAAGCTTGTTAATTAAATGTAATTAAATTCTTACTTCAATTGTTATTATGTAGCGTACGATTGAAGTACATGTCTTAGCAAGTTTTTATATATAAAATTCCATGTAATTTTCTTACTCATTAAAAGTTTGTTGAATATAGGTCAATTTGTTTTAATTAAGTTACATAATATATAAAATATATAGTAATAAAGATATTCTTCAATCAGTACTTCATCTTGCAGACTTGTACAGCAATTAAGTTACACTATATGATTATTAAATTTAGTATGTAATTACATTATCTGCAACGAGTCACATATCTCATAATTAAACTCTCTGTTTTGCATAAAAATCGAACAAAACTTTACAAACTATACAGACAAGTACATATATATAAAATAATTCCATTACTTTTTTTTTTTTTTTTAATCACGATACAGTGCAAGCGTTATCCCTGCTGTTTGTAAGCATTGCAATGAGGCTTCTAAAAGGAGTGAGAAATTCAAACTGTTTTGAATTAACTATAGTCTCAAAATTTCAAATTTCTTTTAAAACAGTGAGTAACTTTCATGCCTTGCTCAGATGTACCGGTACTTACTTGTAAGTCCATACTTAAACTATTTGCTGAAAATGAAGGTATAAAAGGTAAAGCATATTTTAAAGTAAATGTAGGCAAGAATCAGGGTATGTATAGCCTATACATACCCTGGGCAAGAATCATCACAAGCTGTGCTTAAAACTTCCTCTCGAACTGTTTAATATCGCTAAAAAAAATGAGCCAGTTCCGAAAATTTTATTATTACAATTTTTTGTGTATAGTATTCTAAGAAATCTTGTGATAGAGAATTATAATTTAGAATTAGAATAACAAAAGTGTATTTATCTTGTTTATTTAAACCTCTTATTTGTACAGGAAAACACGTATTATTTCGTATAATTATATAAAATAATATACTGCAAAAATCAAAATTAATTTAACATGCTTTATTTGCTTACGTTGGATCAATGCAGTTAAAATTTAAATTAAACTTCTGTAAGACTTTTTATAATACAGTTCACTAAAAGAAGACGAAAAGTATATCACGGTTATTTTTTGAAAATTTTATTCTAGTTTCAAAGAAATCTTGAAGTATTTATTATTTAATGTTGATGCTTTGTGATAAACACTACTGCACGTCCTCTTTTTTTCCGCCCTGATTTTCAGCTTCACGTGGCAGCAAGAAAAGCGAGAAGAGATTCACAAGCCAAAGAAAAAACTCTTGAGATATCACATTTTATTTTTAACTACTTGGGTCTTTATTTCTTACAGTTTTATATTTCATTTTTCATATTTAAACTTTTATAAATTTATTTTTCCTTTTTTTATATCATAAAAAAATAATAAAATATAAATTCTATTTTACAATACAGTTATTATTTTTTGTTATATTAATTTTTTTACAAATTTTAAATAAATTATTCTGTAAATGCAATATATTTAGATGATATCCCTTATTTATTGATTTCTCACATACAAAAATAGAAGGTTTTTTCATTCGTGTTAAGGCTACTCCATATTGATGGCTAGAACTTCAAAGGTTATTGAATAAGCCTTAGCCTCTTATGAACAAAGGCCAGTGGATGATCTGATTATTGGGCCAACAAGGCCAGGGATTAACGCCAACAGATAATATAGAGAAGTAAAAGCCAAGTATAATCTCTCAAATAACACACGTTATATAAAGTTACGTATACAATTTAAACTTAATTTAAACAAGTTATGCTACATATAAAAAAAAAAAGGTTTATTTTACTACAAATGTTTGTTAAAAAAAATGTATAAACAACAATTTATTTTTCTGACAATGTTTATGTGAATTTATCCTCATACAAGATACTGTATTACATGATACTTTATTTGTAAATGTAAATAAATATGAGAATTTGTACTTGTAATTCTTTCTTATTTTTGTATGTGTGTTTTGTTTTATATACATGATGTCGCTTGGAGAATTTAAATATACTAACGTAAACATATTTATTCTACAAATATATTTTTATATTACGTACAAACTCTTTCATAAATGTACAGAACTTTTCCCATATTTACAGATCTTATTACAAAGGCAATCAAAGATTTTTTTTTATATAAAAAAGGAGCAATAAATTATATGTCAATAAATAATATATTGTTAAAACAATATATTGAATAAGTCCAAAAATAGAATAAGTAAAAATACGTATATATTATTGCAGTTGATAAATAACATCTAGTGACATTTTTGGACCCTTATATAAAAATTGTTTCCTTTCTAAAATTGGAATCACGACTTGCTAGGAAATAGCCAGAGTTCTGTGAAGGTTTATTGAAGTAATAATTTAACAGTCTGTGTCAATTTGACACTTGTTAAAAATATAAACTAAATAAATTGAATTTATGTTGTTAAATTGAACAAACATAAAATTGTTATAAAAATATATCATAATGTACACTCATTACTTTAGAAAATATCCCTTTCACAGCCTTAATTGTTAATCACCATCCTCTGTTTTATTATTCTTGAGAATGGTGATTAACAAGGCCGCAAACGAAAATTTTCCGAGGCGATGACTGTATAATATTATATTGACGATTGTTTTCAAAGACTAATAATCTAATTATATAAGTTTATTTGTATGTTGAATTGTCTTGATGTAGGATTAATGAAATTCTGAATTTGAATAAGCTGGTTGTTGTACTGTATTTAAGTAATGACAATGTAATAAATTGTGGTACTAAATAAATTTGACCAAGACTGGTAGAGTCAAACAATTAATAAAATTGTCCTTTTCGTTATTAAAACTTGAATTTTAAGTTAGGAAATATTTTCAGCACGTCAAATCATGAAAATTGCTCCTGCTGCTGTTAGGTGCAAGAATAGGTTTGCCTAAGCTTCGCCTGAATAAATATATTTTCTATTCTATATAGCTTGCTTAAATATTTGGGTGCTAAACAAGATAGGTAACAGTTTCTGATAGCCATTTTAATTAATATTTAACCTAATTAGAACTTATTATATTTTAGAAGACAATAAGATAATATAAACATTCATCAAAGTTCATTAATGTTATAAATTATTCATCATATTATTTATAATTGTAAGTTTGCATGATTTTACTGTTAATAAACAAGGAAGATAGTATATAAGTCAACGTCAACTTTTGCTTCCACGTTCACAGCAAGCAAACTTCAATTAAGTTGATAGTTATATGAAGTTGCTCTTGGCATCTGTAAAGCCAACGCAATTGTCTTAGAAGCCAGCAGCGGGGTTATAGACTGACTGCTGTTGTTCCAAGTATGGTCAATTTTAACCCCCACCCTCCATGAACATTGCAGCCCTAGGGAGTTTTTAAATCTTTCAGCTCAGGAAAGGTAGTGGCAGCTTCAATCTCTCTCTCTCTCTCTCTCTCTCTCTCTCTCTCTCTCTCTCTCTCTCTCTCTCTCTCTCTCTCTCTCTGTCTCTGTCTCTCTCTCTCTCTCTCTCTCTCTCTCTCTCTCTCTCTCTCTCTCTCTCTCTCTATCTCTCTCTCTCTCTCTCTCTCTCTCTCTCTCTCTCTCTCTCTCTCTCTCTCTCTCTCTCTCTCTCTCTCTCTCTCTCTCTCTCTCTCTCTCTCAACTCTCCCCACGCCACCAAAGTCAGGTCTGAATTGCGGTCAACTAATTTACGAGATAGGGAGCGAGTGCCCAACAGGCACGACCCCCTCTCCCCCCCCCCCCTTCTTTGGCATCTCTCGTGCCAACAAGGTTCAACACAACGATGCAAACCCTTCAAAAGAAGTTGAAATCCTCTCAGCCTATATTCATCATTTTCTTTTACTTTACTGAAAAGCTTTCATTAATAATGTAATTCAACTTGAAGAGTAGTATTGCACCACTTTTATTATAATATATAAAATTTATGAGTAAAAATTATGTTTTTTTTTATGTTATATATCTATAAGTTATAATAAATTTAAATATAAAGAAGTTCTAGAGTATATGATAAAACTAAGAACATTAATCAATAATTTTATACAATTACTCCACTTTTACTTTTTATCTGATTTCTAAGCACGCTATAATACAGTAAGAAGAAGATTATTATTTAGTAATAAAGTCATTTTTGTATTAAAAATATACTTATTTTATATATTTTTTATCATGCATATATGTAAAATTTAAATAGACTTTTGATTGAAATGTTTATTTAAACTAATCAAAAGTTTGACCTTTTACTTTCAATAGAATTGTTTTCTCCTGCTGTGTATTTTTCTATCTCTTTTTACGTTTGCTGTGTCCAAGCATGTCCACGCGATGAAAGCGAGCACAGACGTGAGGGGTGGATGAAAAAGCAAGCAAAGATGACTCCAACACGTTTTGCACGTACCAAAAAAAGCATCTTCATAAAAGTTAAAAAAAGAAACTCAAAATTGTAAAAAAAAAGTTGACATTTTATTTTCTTTTTCAGCATCTTTCTGAATAATAATAAAAAAAAGAGTCACGTTTACGTGAGAGTACTAAACGATTTTTTTTTTTACTAGCTTATCAAAATGAATGTTCTAATTTATTGTTTGAATGTGACTCGTTTAGAAAATAGTGTGCATCATGGTGTGACATTGTCCTCTGACTTTGAGCTGGTCCAAATCCCACAGGATTATCAATGTCATGGAGCTTGCTGTTGGAATATGGATCTCGTTCGTTCATCCGAGGCAAAGTCGGGCGTCGCAGTAAATGGTGACATACTCATGCATCAAAACTCAAGACAGATGTGTGTGCTACGTTCTATATAATGCTCGGTATTACATATATAAACCAATATGTTTTACATATTATGTGACTGTTAACGTAATATTATCGACTTTTTATATACATGTTAAATTTTCTTAATGTTATGTTTTATTAATATTTTTTAATATTTGTTAATAGAGTAATATTAATTCATAAATTATATAATTATTACAAATTAGGTCTGTTCGTATTAAATGATGATGTATTAATCAGGATTATGATAACAACTATAGCAGGGGGCATACAAAAAATATGGTTCTTGGTTATTATTTGAATGTGTATTTAAAAAGATTTATAAATTTATTGAGTAAATTAACACACAGATAAATATATATTAGTCCATAATTTCAGCTAGAAAAATATTAAGAGGTTATAAAACCTACAATTATTATTTTCAATTCATTTCATGGAGTATAAATTACAGTTTTTCTAGATTGTAATTGAACCGAAAATAAGGCAACATAAATATTTAGTTCCATAAATTACCAAAATATTATCAGGTCGGAATATAATTTCATTGTTTGATTATTAATTATGTACACGATATCTATATATATATATATATATATATATATATATATATATATATATATATATATATATATATATATATATATATATATATATATATATATCAATTTATCAGAGGATGTAGAAAGACAAATAGAAATCCATATATATATATATATATATATATATATATATATATATATATATATATGGATTTCTATTTGTCTTTCTACATCCTCTGATAAATTCATATCATGGTAAATGTTAAGGCAACAATGATTATAATGCATATATAGTTAATAGTAGTAGGTATGAATACAGTATAGTACAAACAATGCAGTCAGGCATGCAGATGGGTGCAATGCGTGCACTGCATTTATGCAGACTAGATGCATTGTTGACCTCTCTCTATATAGCAACAATACAAAAGCCCGTATGGCAAACTAATGTGAACTTGAACATAGATGCTCAACATACCTCTGGTTGCCCGCAATCAACTATACGATTCACTACTATAACAAACATGCATAATATGTTATATAAACTTACCGCAATATGATTATTAACTTCCACTAGGTGAGAATAAAGCTACCTTGCTATATGAATTAACTCGGTGTTTTGGACCTGAGTAGTGTTTATAGTGGATTAAAACAAATCAAATAATTTGTTATTAAATTAAATAAATATTACTAATATATATTTAAAATAATATTTGAAAATTTTGTCGTATACTGTATTTATATGTATATACAGTCTCTTCACCTCGGAAAATTTCTTTTTGCGGCCTTGTTAATAAAATAATCACCATATCCTGTAAGAATAATACAGGGCATGGTGATTTTAAGAAGACTGCAAGTGAGAAATTTTCCAAGGAGAAGAGTGTACTATGAAATTTTAATATTTTAGAGAATTAGTTATTTAAAAAAAAAATACAAGTTGTGTATATATATTTAGAAATGAAACAAAGAGAATTATTTGGGTTCATAATTATAGAATTTTCTTTGTCGTATAAATTTAATTAATTTTATATATTATAATTACACCAAAATTACTACTATAGTTTCTTTATGTGAAGCTCTTTAAATGCTTTAGAAACCCACCCACTCTTATCCAAAGTACTTACAATAATTTAAAAATACATTCACATTAAATTTAATACAGTTATTGCAAAACATTTATTTTTACTGTACAAAACAAATATTATTACACAATAATCGAGTCATGTGGAATAATCCTGCATAGATAAATCACGTGTTAAGTGCGGCAAGCTGCTACTTCTCTATATATGCTGAGTTATGATATTAAGTGCATCTTGAGCTGTGTGCTGTGACCGTATTGCTATACACTGAGAAATGTTTTAAGTTCACTTTACTTTTGTAAGAGTTATCTCAGATCTAATCTTAAGCCGGTATTACACGATACAATTTTTCTAACTATTGCATACCATTTTTCCTTTAAAAAAAAAAAAAAATTGAACTCCATTTGTTTGTATGGAGATGAAATTTTCTTGTAAAAAAAAATTGAATGCAAAACTGTATCGTGTAATACCGGCTTTAGTAAGCATTATCATTTGAAGCAATATAAATTGGGTGCGATTCACGAAGATCGTTAGCCAGGTTTCTAACCACGTTTAACTATACCCGTTTACGCGTTAAACCACCTAGTTAAACGTGGTTAAGCTAAACTTGGTTAGAAACTTGGTTAAATGCTTCATGAATCGCGCCAATTACTTATAAAGTGGTGTAGAACAATTATTGCAGAATGATTTTTATTTTCCATTATAAGAGCCATGCGCAGATACAAAAGCCTCTAAAATTAAAAAAAGTATCCTATTTGATATCCTAAATAATATGATATGAAATTTCCTAACGATGCAGCGCAGCTTAAAACAATAATGGCAAAATTAATATACGCAAGTTTGTCCTAAATTAGAAATTTAATCCTAAATTAATTTTTTTAGTAAAAAATGTCCCAAAACAAAAATTTATGCTAAATTTTACCAACTTAGGGGTTACCATTATTAAACATCTAATAGATCCAATTTGGGCATTGCACTTGCTTGGGTTTTTCTTTGGATTTGGAACTAAATTTTTATATTATAACGAAAACTATTTTTACTGTACCCATCACTATAAAGTCCTGAAACAATTTGGAAGATACCGTTCCCTCCCCTTGAGCAAAGCATTGGATTGGTCCTTTTTGAAATAGGCTCTTTGACAACCCTTTCAAAAAATAAAGATTACCCTAGAATTTTGTCAGTGTAGTAACTGCAGTATAGCACCACGTTTCTTTCTAGTAAGATTGCATAGATAAATTATTAGTAAGCTCTTTTCTGCTGCCACTGCTACTTGGGGTCTGTTTAGCATAAAATACTTGAGCTGCTGCTGCTTTCTGGTGTGGTGCAATTTTACTACGAGTGCAGAGTCAGCATTCATTCGTCATCATCCCACACTGTTCGTGATAGTAACCACACACTATATGAGTTACAACGATAAGCCAATACTATTAGCAGAATTAAACTATAATTTATAATATCATCATATGATAATATATATCATTTTATATTTCGATATAATAATTTATCATAATTTATGTCATTCAATTATTAAATATAATATATCGTTATAATGTAATTATATTGTACTATTTTGATTTTTTTTTATTTTAGTAATTTAATTGTAATTTTTATTATTTTAATTAAAAATATATAATAATAAAGATAAAAAACTGAAATGTGATAAATTTTATAATCAAAATGTAAGAAAATTAATAATGTTGTAGTATTTTTTTTTTCATAGACCAGTGTAATTTAAGCAATTTATTGTTTCATTATTTAAAAAAAAATTTATATTAAAAATTTGATTATAATTTGATTAAATAAAATAAAAATATGAAGTTTAATTATGATGCAAGTATGATATTAACAATACTCAAAGAATAATTTCATGTATATACAAATTAATATTTTATTTTTTAATAAATTAAAATTATAAGAGTAGGAAATCAAAATCAAATAAAAAACTTATTGATTTTTACGCGAGTTCATGACGTTACAGGCATGTACTTTTTACAAAAAAACAAAAACAACAATAAAAGTCCCTTAGCTTCATGAGCTTTAATTTTAATAACTATTAAAATAAAATTCTTAAACCTAGAAATATCAACTAACTGAAACACTGAAGCAAACGTCTGAGACTGTTAATGCAGACGGCAGTTGTTTGGGGGCAGACAAGCACGAGGTCCACACTACACCTAGGCCAACGTCTCGGCTGCAGCAGCGATCAATAAATACGCAAGTTGTTCCCTGCAGCCCGGCTGGCGTGGGCCAAACTTCATTTCCACCAGATAGAAAAGAAACAAGCCTAAAACCACCTTGGTGCCTCGAGGCCTTGGTTATATAAGCTCTAAAAAGGAATAACCATTTTAATGCCTACTTTATATCTAAAGTAATACACTGTTGGTGAATGCTATAACTATAAAGGAACATAGTCTAGCTTCATTCTATTTTGTTTTTATATTTTATTTTTTGAATTAAAAAAAAAAAGAATAAATTTTAGAACCGTACTAAAAATATTTAAAATATATATTTATTAATGCAGATTTGAATTTCACTTTTTTTTTTTTTTTTTTTTTTTTTTTTGCCGCTAGGTGGCGAGCAGGTTACAACAGCTCCAAGTATGACTATGAAAAAGTGTTTTTTAATTTAGTTTTTAGTGCTTTTTTGTTTAAAATTTAATGTAATAATAATCATTAAGTACTCAGTGTCTACTACAATTGTTATCTACTGTGAAATAACAGTTTTAGTGGTAAAAAAGTGAAGTGCATCATTGTGAACTAAAGTTGTCAAATCAACCATGGCGTCTCCACCAAATCGCCCTGGTTATAATTTCCTACCTTTTCCCTTGCAACCTTTATACCACTCTCCTATATTTTCTATTAGAAGACCTCATCCATTTAATCTCCAATTTCACCCCCCAACTCCCTATACTGCATTTAATCCACAATTCAATCAACAAAATGTAAGTAACTACTGTGAATTACAACGTATGAACTATTTATTACACAACATTAGCATGAAAGTTGACAAGATAGAATCAGGCATGAATAGTATGGTCATGTTTATACAACAACAAAAATCTCAAAACCCACTTAAAACAAGAAATAGTGAAAATATTGACAACAATATAACTTCAAAAGTCAACGGCCATTTTTCAAATAATTCGCTCGGAACGAAAAACACGCCAGTCACTAGTGTCATCTTGCGGACAGAGAAAACATTACAACAACAACAACAAAGTACTCCAATCACAGAAAACACGTCTAACAACATTCAAAGCTTCAATGAAACTACAAATCAAAAACGTTTTAGACGAAACTTACCACCAAGATTCCAGAAGTTATCAGTCAAATCAAACGTAACTATTGAAACAAAATCAACACAAGAAAAATGGCAAACAGTGACCGTCAAAAATACAAAACAGTCAAAAACCAACTTCGCTACGGAGCCAATGAATTTCATATCAAACAATAAATTCAACGTTCTCAGATCAAATGATTATAGTCTTGAAATTACACAACCAAAATCACTATATCAGCTTAATACTGTAAAACAACGCCGTCCTTTCAAATTTACTGAAATGATGGAAAATGAATGCCTCTTTACAGCACCACCAAAATTCTCTTTAGGCCATTGTGTGGGTAGTGACTTTAGGATGTCAGCTGGTATAGCAGTACAATTCAGACTCAAATTCAAAAGAATGAAGGAACTTTTGAACATGAAGAAACATGTTGGACAAGTTGCAGTATTAGAAGATAACGAAAGATTCATCTTCTATCTGATCACCAAAGAAAAATCTGAAGATAACCCTACCCTTGAGGACTTCAGAAAAGCAATACAAGATTTTAGAGACAAATGTGTAGAACTAGGAGTACGTTACGTTGCCATACCTCGTCTCGGTTGTGGGCTCGACAAACTGTCATGGAACGTGGTGAGGGATATAATTAAAGAAACCTTCTCAGACACCGAAATCATCATGCGGGTATACTTCAAACAGAACAAAAATCATCATCCTCAACCACAAAAACCACAACTATCAAGATGGGTGGATGAAGCTTACAAGAACAGACCGGCTTCCTCCAGCAGTGTGGCCAAGACAAAGATCACACCCTCAAAGGCCACCTCCAGCAAAGTCACAAAAGTGGTACCACCCCCGAAGACCGCCCCCGGTAGTGTCTTCACATCAGTGATCACACCCCCAGAGGCCGCCTCCAATAGTGCCATCACACCAATGATGCCACCTCCGGAGGCCGCCCCCAGTAGTGTCTTCACATCAGTGATCACACCCCCACAGGCCGCCTCCAATAGTGTCATCACACCAATGATGCCACCTCCGGAGGCCGCCCCCATTAGTGTCTTCACAACGGTAGTCCCACCCCAGGAGGCCACCCCCGGTAGTGTCTTCACATCAGTGATCACACCCCCGGAGGCCGCCTCCGATAGTGTCATCACACCAATGATGCCACCTCCGGAGGCCGCCCCCGGTAGTGTCTTCACATCAGTGATCACACCCCCAGAGGCCGCCTCCAATAGTGTCATCACACCAGTGATGCCACCCCCGGAGGCCGCCTCCAGTAGTGTCTTCACAACAGTGTTCCCACCCCCGGAGGACACCCCAAGTAATGTCTTCACATCAGTGATCACACCCCCAGAGGCCGCCTCCAATAGTGTCATCACACCAGTGATGCCACCCCCGGAGGCCGCCTCCAGTAGTGTCATCACAACGGTGGTTCCACCCCCAAAAGCCGCCCCCAGTAGTGTTAACACAACAGTGGTTCCATCCTCGGAGGTCGCACCCACTAGTGTTAACACAACAGTGGTCACATCATCAGAGGTCGCCCCCACTAGTGTTAACACAACAGTGGTCCCATCATCAGAGGCCGCCTCCAGCAATGGAGAACGTATCTTAGGGCCTACGTGCAGTAAAACTATTTTACACCTGGGCAGTGATGGTTCTCAATCATTGAGAATATATGAAGACGATCAGGTACAGTCTAATTTTATAAATATGACCCCCTCAATTAGTCAATCAATTGAATTGAATTCAAATTTTTGTAATTCAAGTCCCACTCGTAGTATGTCTAGTTTTAGTAGTTATTATGAATCTAGTTCAGATTTAAGTGACTTTGATGAAAATGATTTTATAGATGCTGAGGATTTTTTCCGCATACAAAAAAAGATGGCAAGGGAGAAAATAATACCTCAGAGTCAGTTTTAACTAATGTAAATAGCATAAACAAAAGACAAATTAACGTTAATAATAATAATGCTACTCCTCATAGATTAAAAATTATGCAAATCAATATTCAACATTTAACAAAAAAGAAAAAGGCTTCATTTGAAATTGAATTAGAAAAAGAAAATATAGACATAATTTTGATCTGTGAACATGGTCTAAAACATAATGAAATAGAGTCAATTAGAATTAAAAACTTTAAATTAATTTCATTTTTTGCAAGAACAAAAAATAAAAGACAATCAGGGGGTGTAGCATTATTTGCAAAAGAAAGTGTCAATATTGATCCTTTAACAGGGATCAATGTAAATGAAAATATTTTTGAATGTTGCGGAGGAAAAATAAAAACTCCATTATATAATATTTTCATTTTTTCTCTATACAAATCTCCATCTGCGGATTTTTCAAAATTTTTAGATGAATTTGATACTTTAATTAAATCATTCATGAACAACAAAAAAAAAAATGACGTAATATTTATAGGTGGTGATACTAATATTAATATTTGCATAAATAATTCCGCAAGCAAATCTTATTCAGATCTTTTAGAAACATACAATTTAAGTGTGCTAAATTCAATTGAAACTCATGATAATAAAAAATCGTCCACTCTCATTGACCATTTAATATGTAATAAAACAGAATTATTTTCATTGCCTGAAACGGTAATTACAAATTTATCAGATCACAAATATAATACAATTTTTTTAAATGCAACACCACAAAACAATAACTGCAGTTCTTCAAACAGTAAATGTCGCTATAGGACAACACGTGTGTTTGATAAAGCAAGTAAGGATTTATTCATGCAATTATTAATGCGAGAAGATTGGAGTGAACTTCGATCGGCTGATGGAGATTCAGAAAAAAAATGGAAAATATTTTTAGATATTTTTATGTACCATTTCAATGAAGCTTTTCCAAAAATCAAGAAAAAAATTTATAATAAAAAAACAACCCCTGCATGGATTAAACACCATCCAGAACTTGTATTAGAAAGTCAGAATTTAAAAAAAATGTTTATTGAAGCTAAATATCATGATTCCTCAATTATGCCTGAATATAAAAAACTATATAAGTTACACAACATTAAGGTAATGAATGCAATAAAAAATTTAAATGATAAAAAAATTAAGGATTCTGACAATAAAGTAAAAACTGCTTGGGATGTTGTGAAATCTGAAACAAATTATAATCAAAAAAATAAAAATTCAATTACTGAACTAAACATAAATAATACTATAATCACTAACCCTAATTTAATTTCTAATGAATGTAATAGTTTATTTGTAAATACTCCAAAAAATTTAGTTACATCAAAATACGGGGAACATAGTCCATCTCAAGTTAACTTGTCTACCCCTCCTCCTCCCACCAATTCTAAAAATATTCCACCTTTTAAAATTGAAACCATAAACTATTTTGATGTACTAAAAATTATGAAAAGCCTCCCAAATAAAAATGCAGCTGGTCCAGATGATGTACCTTACACTGTTATAAAAATTTGTGCTGAACTTATTGCTGTTCCTCTTTCTTTTGTAATTAATCAATCAATTCTAGAAGGTATATTTCCATCATGTTTAAAAATTTCAAAAGTATACCCCCTTCATAAAAAAGGATGTAAAAATAATATACAAAATTACAGACCTGTTAGTCTGTCATCTGTATTTGCCAAAATTTTTGAAGCTGTAATGGATATGCAATTTGGTATTTACGAACAAAATAATAAAATTATATCCCCCACACAACATGGCTTTCAGATTAAAAAATCAACTGAAACTGCTATATTTGAATTTATTAATCCAATTTATGATGATTTAGAAAATAAGAAATACTCAGTTGGACTCTTTTTTGACTTTTCAAAAGCGTTTGATTGCCTCCCTCACGACATTTTTATTACCAAACTTAATGCCATGGGTTGTGATGAGACCAGTTTAAATTTGTTTAAATCCTATCTTAGTGATAGATATCAATATGTTGAAATAAAATCAGAACTAAATGGAAATGTTAATCATGAATACAAATCCGACCTTCTACCTGTAACCCTTGGGGTCCCTCAGGGTTCCAAATTGGGCCCCCGTATATACAACTTTACCACAAATGATTTGGCATCACACCTCATTGATGCTGATGAGATATCCCAATTCGCTGATGATACAAATGCAAAGATCTCAGCAAAAACAGTAAAAGATTTAGAACTGAGAGCAAATAATACTGTACAACAACTTGTAAATTGGTGTAAATGCAACAGACTATTGTTAAATGTAGATAAAACAGCATTCCTCAGATTTCAATTACCAACAAGTAAAGAAACAATAAATATTACAGTTAAACTAGATGGGGATATTATCCAAGAAGCAAGTGATACCAAATTTCTTGGGTTGAATATTAATAATACACTAAATTGGGATGTACATTTAAAAGAAATTTCAAAAAAAATAAATAGAGGAAATTTTTTGTTGTATTCATTAAAAAGAATTGTGTCAGATCCTACATTACTGTCTGTATATTATGCAAATATATATTCTCATTTAAGCTACTGTATAATAATGTGGGGTAGTGATAATGTTATGTTAAATAGACTGTTTATTCTTCAAAAAAGGGCTCTTAAAACAATAAAAGGGTTTAAAAAATATGATTCATGTAGAACATATTTTAGGGAACTGAACATGTTAACTTTACCGTGTATTTATATTTACAAATGTGCAATGTATAAAAGACTACATGCTGAGTCATACGATCAAGTTTCCGACATTTCTCCATACAATACAAGAAATAAATCGAAGGTAGTAGTAAAAAAACACCAATCTGCTTTTTATAAAAATAATCCATATTACCAAACGCATAAAATTCACGATTTTATACCACAATCATTGCGAGATGAAAGTAGTGATAATGTATTCAAAAATAAACTGAAAACTATCTTAATAAAAAAAGAGTATTACAATATTAAAGAATTTTATTCAGAGGACACAAAAATAACAGATGGAGATGTAGCAAACTGGAACGTAGCTGACACAGCATAATAATTACTATAGTGAGAAAACCAATATATTAATGTAAAACTTAATTATCATCCATTAAGATCATCAAGATAATGTGATACAGTGAAAAAAAAAAAAAAAAAAGGGAAAAATAACATCAAACATGTGATTGTGGTTAAATTTTCATATTAAAATTTTATAGTTTTCATAATAATTCATACAAGAAGAGTAAGTGCATCAAGAAACTTATTGTACTGTGAAAAGAAGAAATAAATTATGTGAATATATGACAATTTATGCAAAAGTGTTTTTTAAATAACTAATTTACTACTAGTAAATTGTTAAAGTAACTAATTATTTTGTCAAGATGTATAGACTTTTAATTGAATTTAAAAGTTGTGTGTTAAATATATTATGGTGCTAATGTGATGTTTAAAAGGACACAATTTTAATTATTGTATTAATTTTATAGATCATATATATTTAAAATATTGTTTGGGTATATGTGTTTAAATTTATTAAATTTAGGCTAATTTTAATTAGAATTAAGTATGTTACATATTTAATGTAATAATTGACGTGATCCATGCTGTACAGCCTATGATCGAAATAAAAATTTGAATTTGAATTTGAATTTGAATTTGAACTTTAGATATTAAGCTTATAAAGTTTGGAATGTAAAATTAATTAATTTTATTAAATAAAAAAATTAAAACTAATTTTTGTTCCATTACAGACAATATTTGCAGTTATACTGAAACTATCAAACTGTAACATGAACTTAAACTATTAAATAATTGTACCAACCGTGTATAGAAACAATATAAATATTTAATAACTTCACCGTGTTTGTAACGTATTCATAAATTTAGACATTTTAGCTTCTCTGATTGCTGCAATTCAAGCAGAAGTATCACGAAAACATACGCTGAAAACTCAATTCCTTGTCTCCCGTAAACTGTACAAAAGTTTTGAAATAAAATAAACAAAGCAATAAAAAAAAAAATCATTTTACATCCCGAAACGAGAAGAGCATTATTAATTTTTTAATAATTTTACTTTTAATTGTTTTTTTCGTTACTAAAAAGTAGTTGCATAAAGTTTAAAAATTATTATATATGCCATGTATTTTTAAATTTATAAAGAAAATTGATTAATACAATTATACAATTAGACCATTCGTAACGATAAAATTGAGTAATAAAAATATTCAAATTAATATCCTCTTTTTTTGTAAATATTCAAAGCTTTCTCTCTCTTTTTTTTAAAGCAATTGTTAATAAATACATGCCTTTGCTTTTTATCAATTAAAAAAAAATTGAAAACGTGGAGTTTTAATGAATGACTATTGGAAATTCATTGGCAGCAGATTTGCATTGATATTGGTAAAATAAATACACCTGAGACCTTTGTAAATTTATGAGACTGGTTGGTATCAGTAAAAGCACTCTAATGTTTATTTTTCATTCCACTAACACAATGTTAGTTTATATTTTAAATATAAAACAAGTTTAATCTACTTACTTTAATATTAACGTTTAATGAAATCAAAGCAGTAATAATTCAATTAAAAAATAGAGTACATTACTATTTATAAAGGTGTCATATACTATACAATATAAAACATCTTGTTACCTCTACTTCTTTTTTGGTAGAATCTTTGTCAAGCGAGTTGCCTAAATAATATGTCACAAAGAATTATGGGGCAAGGGGTAGCAAGCTTTAACACTCTTACTTTTCAGAATGATCATCTGAGCTGTAATAAAATGAAGAGAGGATTTTGGAAGAGTCAAGTAAAAAAGAGAGAGTTATATTGTCCATGCAAAATGCGATCTCGCCATTTACCTTATCCTCCTTTTCTCACCTTATTTTTAACTCTCCTTTTTTATATTCAAGCCTCTAACTTTTTAAAACGTACAAACCACCATTCACCTTTACTACACCTTGCGGTTTTCAACATAATTTCGACCATAAACTTAAATATATATATATATATATATATATATATATATATATATATATATATATATATATATATATATATATATATAATTATGTGGCTTTCATGTGAACATATTGTCTAAATATATAATATAAGATTTTATATTTATATATTATATATAAATTGACAATGATATTTAAGTTAGGGTCTAACAAGTAAGACTAAAATATCATAAAAATTCAAGTTACATTTAATTAAGAAAATAAACAAATTTGACAAAATATTATACAAATTATTAGTTTAGCTTATCGCCTTTTCCTAATACAGTTTTATGTTATAATTTATTTAAAATATTTTACATTCCCCGTCAGTGATAAGCATTTTTGTCCCTAATATTCAATTTTAATTTTCTCAAGGTGATTAAAAATAGAAGTAAATTAATATTATATATTATATATATCATTATAAAGAAAATAGTGATATTCCATTTTTTTTTTTTTTTTTTTTTTTGTCTCAATTAAGAAAGAAGAAAAACTTAATATTTTGTATCTCTGAAGAAACTACCCACATATACTACAACAAGTACTTTTAAATAAAAATAAATTATCTTTATACATAATAGTTAATTTTTTTAGTTTAATTACATCTAATTGAACTGCATGCATTTAAGATCTTTTAAATTAATTAAAATGCATTTATTCAACTTCTTACTTAGTTAATTAACAGAGAAGTGTTATGTTATATATAAAAAAGAATATATATTTTTAAATTTATATAAGAATTGTTATCTCCTAGGGAGTTTTCACCTTTTTTTTTTTCTACTTAGTGACCTAATGGATTGCACGTCGTTCTGGTAATTAGACTCCAGATGGTGATTTGACTACTGGTGACTAGAAGCAAGGAAAAAAACAAAAGACTGCAGAACAGATTACCGTCGTATTAGGTGACGAATCGTTGCTTTAGCTATTTATTCACTGCGACTAACTGAGCATTGGTCGTAAATTATTCATTGAATTTTCTATACCTTTTTTTTAAGCCTTTAATACTTTCTATGGATAATTTATGTGTACTTTTTTTTTTCATTTATTTATTTTTAATTTAGATTAATTTTTTTCAAAAAAGTTTCATTACTTAAAAGTAAGTAATTTTTATAATGTAAAAAGAGAATATTTGATCTTTAATAATATATTGGAGTTCTTTGAATTTTTTAAATTTTTTTAGCTTTAAAAAATATGGAAAAAAAAAAGCTGTAAGAAATTCATCTTGAAGACATCTTGTTACTTCTTTTTACAATGAACATAAAAAACGGTGACCTATTTACTGAATGTAATATTTTTTAACTTTTCTTTGCTATGAGTCACAGCCGTAACAATTTGAATAGATAGGGTTTACAAACATATATTAATAAATGTCTTTGTAAAAAGTAATCCTTCATTTTAAAGTAAATTCGGATGAAACAAATTTAAACTTTTATAAAAAACAATTTGCTTAATGCACTGTAAAAAAAGATTAAATTGATGTGGAAATGACTTAATTCGATTTAACTAGATGCTTAAGGCATTAAATTGATCAATAACGTCTATAAACAACCCTAACTCAAACAGTAGAATTTTTTAAAATATATAAGCGATTTTTGACCAAAATTCTTACACATTCCCCATTACAAGTTTCGATCGAGGCTACTGATGTCCGGAGCCCACTCTGTGTGGACTTTATCCCACGTTACGGATCGAATTAAGACTTTTTTGCACTAATGCATTGATATTTGTCTTACGTTAGGTTAAAAAAATACTAAGTCTATAAGAAAACTCATAAAGTAGTTCAATTCAACTTTGGTATAACTCTCACAGAAAATTAGGATGTACGCGATTTAGAGCATCGAGTAAGATTTGTCCTGTGTAACGATGTAAGTTCTTGCCTAGCAAATCGAGTTAAAGGTTGAACCAAAAGAGTTAAACGTATGTTGTGCTCTACTGTAGAATAACAATTTTCAATTATAGTTGGTTTCTTCTTGCAATCAATATTCGATATTTCATAATTAGTTACTTTCATTCTATACGTTAAAACCAGAATTACTAGTATTAATGTTTAATTATTTAAATGTAACAAATTAGGATACATTTAACTGCCCATAAAATGAAAATTGTTCCAAAAAGGCTATCTTTTTTTTTCGTTTTTATTCAAGTGGTAAAATGTAAAATATATATGATTGATCGAAGATAAAAAAAAAGGGGTAAACGGAAAACATTTTCGTCTACTTTGTTTTTGTTTCTTATGTGCGAGCGTGGAATCTGCCATAAATTCGCCATCTTCCCTCTCTTGAACGAGCATTTCTCCGCATATACAACTGCTATTTACCCTCTTACCACCCCCAACCCCACCCTGCGGCGGTTGGTGGGGAGGCGGCATCGTGCCAGCCCCTCCCACCCTCCTTCTCACGTCCCCACCAGCAAGGAAGAGCGTCTTAAGATCTATACTTTATATTTATGTTTATAGACAAAAAAACGCCCTTAAAAAAGAAAAAAATATATATATACAGCACCCATCTTTGCCAGAAAGAGAAAAAAAAATTCATATCAGATCTTTCTGGTTTTGACTGAGGTTTATGATAAAGAAAATAAATGTTTGAATAAATATTTCATAAAAAAGAAAAACACATTACATATTTAATGATATAAATATAGCTTTTGATGGTGTGAAAAGTTTATATCTTATTTTGACCGTGCATATAGTTTTCTTGTATAAATAAACATCATTATCCTCTATTTTTTTTAGCAACCTTTTAAATCATGAAGCATGAAGCTAATGGTCCTATTAACAGAAGCAATTTCCCTTGATGTGAATAAGTTCTATATAGTTATTTTCTTCATTTCCCAGTTACTGGAGAAATTGAAGTAATTGTTATTTCCTTAATGAACTGTAATAAGACCATGCAATGACTTCTGCATGATCGTTGTTTGTTATAGTGAAGTATTGTTGAGTAATGTATGTCCGGAAAGGGAATAACATAGTATCATATTAAAAAATGTGTACTCCTGAATAGTATGCAAGTTCCATAAGAAAAGGGATACACCTTTTTGGTTCTGATAGTAGTAGATGTTGATTTACATGAAACCTTATGGGAAATAACCATTAATTATAATAATGAGGATAATGATAGTCATGTAATGATAGCGATAACAATGTCATTATGTTTGTGATCTGATGGACAAAATGAAGTACTACATCGACCCATGTTTAACAATGTAAAAGTCTTCATCGGACAGATATTTTAAAACTCTTTATATTGTAGTAAAAGATTTGGAATAAGATACAATTCAAAAGTGTATTTTAAAAATTAAAAAAAAAAAAATAATATTAACAAAAAAAAATCTCATAACATATTACACTTAATAAAAAATTGAAATAAATTGTAGATTTGTTAATTATTATGGGACGACCAAGTATAATAAACAAAATTCAACTCCAATAATGCATAATTTTAATGCTTAGACATATAAAAATAGCTCTTACTAGAAAATTTAATTTTTATACTCTGCATGCAAATATACATCGAGGTCTCACACATATCACATTATATTCATAAAGTTTTCTAAACATCTTTATATAAATATAAAATATTTCTGCTTGCTGGCCTTATATTATTATTATTAATATAAAGTTGTGTCACAATTCTGAGACTACCACTTGTATAAATCTAACCGTGACTTTTCTCGTCATAAATTTTGTGCTCATATTATTATTCTGTAGCTATGGAAGGTCCTCCTATACACTGAATATGTTTAAGATCATGCCACATTCCTGCTCGACCCTCCTGTATACACCCTCTTTGCTTGCTATTGAAGCTTTGCTGGCTTGCTGGGCGTCATTTGCATGGTTGCAGAGTGCTTGTGGAGAGTACAGCAGCATCCCTGTCATAATAATGGCATCTACAAGCCCTCTCCCTGTTGATGCCTCCCATCCTCCCCCCTGTGTACCATCACACAATAGGTCACTCACTCTCAACTACTCTCTCTCTCTCTCTCTCTCTCTCTCTCTCTCTCTCTCTCTCTCTCTCCTCAACGCTTCACTGCCTTCCTTGCATGCAGGATTGCTTGCTTAGAGGACGATGTACCCAAGAATAACTTCGTTGTTATGGAAACTTGCTCTACTCACTTCTCTCTTCTCTCTCTCTCTCTCTCTCTCTCTCTCTCTCTCTCTCTCTCTCTCTCTCTCTCTCTCTCTCTCTCTCTCTCTCTCTCTCTCTCTCTCTCTCTCTCTCTCTCTCTCTCTCTCTCTCTCTCTCTCTCTCTCTCTCTCTCTCTCTCTCTCTCTCTCTCTCTAATTTTTTTTATATATTTCTTACTAACAATTTTTATAATTTTATTTCAACTTAAGGTAGAAATAACGCCGATCAGCTGTTCGACGTAGTTCCATTTGATTAACATGCAAACCTTAGCAAATTCACAAATATTCTGAATTGTTTTTGAGAGGAAGATATTAGTGCCTAAAAGCCATAGAAAAAATTGCAAAACAATTTAAAGAGCCGATATTTTTAATTAATTTTTTTTTTAATTTTAAATTGTTTAGACACTAATATCTGCCTCTCAAAAAATTTTCAGAATTTTTAAGAATTTGCTAAGATTTACATGTTAATCAAAGGGAACTACGTCGAACAGCTGATCGACGTTATCTCTACTTTAAGGGTAAGGTAACACGTCCAATGTTAACAATATATCCACACATGAAAATTATGAAACATATCTTAAAATGTTTTCCTCTACACCCCCTATCAATAGCTAAAATATCAGGTGTATAAATTTGATCCAGTTTTCGTGTGATGAATTTTCAATGTTGACCAATTTAACATGGATAAACAATGGAACTTGCATGTTAAATTGGAACTTCCATGTTAAATTGGAACTTCCATGTTAAAATGGTCAACTTTAAAAATTAATAACTCAAAAACTAGATTAAATTTGTATACCTGATAGGAGACGTAGAGGAGAACAATTTAAGATATGTTTCACAATTTTTAAGTGTGGGAATTTTAATAATATTGAGTATCCCTTAATAAGGTCATCTCACTTGCTAGTATACACTATATACAATGCATAATATCAATAAAAATAGAAGTGACATTACTCCTATTTACTAAATCACAATGCACATATATACGTTTCATTGAATTTTTACAATTAATTTAATAACGTTTCAAATGAAAATTGAAAAGAAAAAAAAAGACTCAATATTACATTAATTGAAATAAAAAAAAAAAAAAAAATGAAAATGTCCCCCATGCATTTTTTTTTTTTTTTTTTTTTCCTATTGTTTCATTTAACAAGCTCCGCATTATTTTTCAAAAGTTCTTAAATTACAGCTCGTGGATAGAATGAAAAAAAAAACACATACATTTGTCCTCCCCCTAAAAAATAAGCGAACTAATTGGATATTCAGCTTTTGTGAATAGCAAGAGAACGACGGGCTAGGAGGAGGCAAGAACCGAGGTGGAGGATGTAGAGAGAGAATATTATTATATACTGTATGAATGAATAAGGTAACCCGTTTGCCTGGCTGGCTGACTGCCTGCCGCATTATACGCGGTCAACTAGGCATACTTGAGAGCTCGCCAAACTGCGTGCTTGCTGCTTCTGGCTCAGTTTGCATTCATTTACAACAAAATTTACCGCTTTTATAACAGCCATTTTCCCCATCAATGTGTTTTATAAATTTCAATGTAATATTTCTACCCTCTTATATATTATATTTTAATTCTATACTGTATATATAGACATAATTCAACTTACAATGAAACAAAACTATATATAACATGGCAGACCTATAAATGTTAGGAAATTATAACATTATAATCTGAATTTTATTTTAATTATTCAAATAATCGTATTAAAGTAGAGTAAAATAAAATAAAATAAAATTATATTCCCCAACATTGTTTATTGTGAATCAGATTGACTTTATACGAAGACGAGAGAGAGAGAGAGAGAGAGAGAGAGAGAGAGAGGGGGGGGGAGAGAGAGAGAGAGAGAGAGAGAGAGAGAGAGAGAGAGAATGAGAGAGAGAGGAGAGAATTCACATTATGACGACGCGTAGTGGTGATATTTCAGTACAAGTGGCGGCCTCGACGGCAGAAACAAGCAATAATGCGAGACATACCAACACTCAAACAGATTTATGGAAGTCATAATAAAAATTATGGCTGGCTAAATGACACTCAAGGCAGATGCTGCCATTACTGTGTATATGCTGTTGAAAACTCATTTCCTCCATAAAATTATTACGTTATCCAGTTTTGGTACATATACTATTAAAATAATTCATGTTTAAAGTTTTTTATTGTTGTTTCTCTTTTGGTAAGTTGTTTAAGAACAATTTGAAAATATTTACTATTTAAGAAACAAAAGCACTTTCAATCATATAACCGTACAACTAATTTTTTAAATTCAATGCTATTTTAGTGTAATTTTACTCATGCTTTTTCAATTTGGAATACCTAAACATGTATAAACATGTATGATAAACATGTTGCCTAATGGCAAGTAACTTTTTTACTGTTTTTTATGATTTTTTTTATATAGCGAGAAAACCGTGCATACCCATCAGTAATAATTAAAAACATTGTCAGTGGGTATATAAATTTGAAAAAGCTGGTATTTTTGAAGCTATAGAAACATGAATAATTTTCATTTTTTTTTTTACAGTTGTTGTTTAGATTTTTTTGAATTGAAATATTAAATATTTTGATAAATTTTATATAATGAATTATAATTAAGACGCCTAGTTAACGAAAATTGTTGTTTGGATGACAATGACAGTAACTAAAGGTGATAAATGATTAGATCTGACTGAAAGCATTACATTGTATAAGAACAGATGACAATTTTATACTTGTAAGCTTTTCTAAATCGAATGTCAACGCATTTACTGTTGGCTTGGTGACACTTATATCGCTTCATTTCATATCAGAGACAGCTCGGATGAAATCAAAGCTTGAAACTTAACACTCAGACAGAACCAATTTGAAGGAAAGATGGCTTGAAATACGAAGTAAAAGAGAAAAGTGTAATATAATATATACCACGATGATTTTAATTTAATTTGCTTAAAGTTTATATAAGAAAAATGATAATACAACAAAGTTTAAAAAAAAATCAACAAAGTTTTTCTTAATCTATTTTCAATGTTTCTCTTTTGAGTGAAAAAAATTAATAACTAATAGAAATTTTTAACAAAAAATTAAACCATTTTTATTTAGTAAAATAAGAACAGTACATAATTATTAAATATATATAAAAATAAACTAGTAAAAAATTGATGTTATTTATATGAATTAATTATACATATTAATAAAGTAATAAATTTAAATAAATTATATTTTGAAGTACATCAACATAAACAAATTGTAGTAGTAGTGTGTGGTGGTTTATTCATTAGAAAGTGAGAAGAGCGAGAGTTTTGGTCCATAATTATTATTCTGTGGTACCTAGTAAGAGCGGACAGTAGACCACAAGAAAGTTGGCTCCGTTTTATTCCCCCAGGTACAATGTCATTTCTTGTCACCAAACTTTATCACATCTGACACTCCCTACCTCTCAGTTTCGACACGGTGCAGTTAAATTACCTTTTGAGCCAATTTAACCATAATGAAATGAGATGTCTCCTCGTCCATCTGATTTATAATGTAGAAATGACGTTACTATAATATAGGATAACCGTAGTTTATACTATAGTCACTGCAACGCATATTGCATACTTTACAGGAACCTGCCGCGCCATATTGTTGTGTTGCATCAGCAGCGTGTAAGTGAGAAAATGTAGGAAAAAATTAATTATAAATTATAGATGGTAATTATAATATTATATTTATTATGTTTCAATACATCATCTGCTACTTTATAAAGAATGCACAAGGTACATTTTTGTGTCCTTAAATAATTAAACTTGGCAACAAAGTCAATTGTTATCCTGTAGGTAGGCAACCCAACATTCTCGTGGCGCTGCTTTATAGTACGGTGCAGTTTTATTCAAATTTATAATAAAAAATGTATATTAGTTTCTCTTTTTTAAATTTATAATTACTTAAGTGTTTTAAATAACGTGTAAAACTATTAAAACAAAAATATAAGGCCTGTTCGTAAACCCTGCTCGGTGTACACTTTCTGCACCCAATCGACCTTATGTACATGCGATATAAGGTCGATTGGGTGTAGAAAGTGTACACCGAGCAGGGTTTACGAACAGGCCTATAGATACTTAATATTTTTTTTTCTAATGTAATTTTAATGATAATAATGATAAAAGAAACATTTAAATTCTTAAATTGGTTAGAGATAAAAAAGGCATTCATGCCTTAACTCTCGCCATGTAAAGACGTTTAAATAAATAAAATAAATGAATAAATAGTAATTTTTTGTTGCAGTAAAAAGTGAAAATAATATTCAAATTGATAAAAATTAGTAATAAATAATTCATAGAAAAAAAATTATTAACGTAATAATATTACACATCTAAGGGTGTCCTATATTAATCTTAAATTTGTAATTAGCCATCTAGAGTAAAATTATTAAGTTTCAATATATGCGTCATAATTTGATTTAGTTGAGCTAATACGTCAAGCGAAGCATGTAACTACTAAGGATAAGGGTCGGGGGAGGGGGGACTAGACTAGTTTACGGGCAAGTGCGTGCTAATGGCGTCATCTGAAGGGGTCACGTGGTATCCGGCTTCATCGTAGAAAGGCTCGCGGCTGATCCGCCCAGTTGCAAAGATAAGCTCATCCTGAACAGCTGATTTGTATCCCCATTCCATTCACGTCGTTTTATTTACTGGCATTTCTCCATGTGAGATAAATCAAATTTTGTTGTAATATGACGTTAAAATATAAGTGCTCTATAAGTTTAATTTTTGGCTTAAAACTACATTTTAGATTTTTTTTTTTTTTTTTTTTTTTTTTTTTTTTTTTTTTTTTTTTTTTAAGTTTAAATGCTACAAAGCGTATTGTTATTATAAAATATGGGGGGTTTCTACATGTCATATATTCATTTAATAGATTTTTTTTTTACAAAAATAAAGTTTATAGTTACAATAAAATAATAGAAAATGTAAACGAGTACTTCAAAATAATAAAAAAAAATGTATATATATAATATAATTCTTTTATTAGGTACATAAAAATGTAGAATGGTATTCGTAATATTTAGTGGATCATATAATACAATCATTACAATCAATATATAGAATAGTATATATTATTGTTTATTTTGAATAATTGTAAAACCAAATTCAGTGAATATTTTTGTACTAAAATACAGGTTGAAATATCTGTATGTATAATATAGAGTGTTGATGCAGTAGTGGGTGTATCTCGTTAAATAACTCTGCTAGCAAATAGAATTAAAACTTTTAAATATAAATTAACGAGGCATGATGAAAATACTGCATTATGTATACTTTTCAATAAATATTATGGTATAAAATGTATTTACGAACCATGTTTACTTTTTCTATACGTCAAAACTGTTTGGTAATTCAATGGTATTTTATAAAATACTAATAATAAAATTATATAGAGTACAATACTGATATTATGAATTAATATTTCAATAGAAATTCTATTTAACAATTAATTTTGTTAGATACATACATCTAGAGACATAAGTTACTTCATTTACTTTATGTCAGAAAGAATTGAATGAAATAAATTTTAAATTTTAGTTCTAAAACATACTCGTATATTTAATATTTATATATGAGGTCTGTTCGTAAACCCTGTTAAGAGTTAATTTTCTACACCTAATCGATCTTATGTCCAAGTGCATAAGGTCGATTAGGTGTAGAAAATTCAAGGGGGTAATTTTCTCACAATAGCTTCATTTTCGGTTTATCTCAATAAGATTCCCATGTTAAACTTCTACTTGAATTTTCATAAAATAGATTAGACCGACCTACTTAAAAAAAATCATGCTACTTAGTACTTACTAATGCAAGTCTCATTAAAATCAAAGAGCCAATACCGAGATCCCGCAATCAACTGACACTGAGATTCATTTAAAGCCGGTATTACACGAAACAATTTTTCTAACTATTGAATACAATTTTTCCTTACAAGAAAATTTGAACTCCATTTGTTTGTATGGAGATGAAATTTTCTTGTAAGGAAAAATTGTATGCAATAAACAGAAAAATTTATCGTGTAATACCGGCTTAAGGTTCATTTCCATGGAGCGATGTTGAGCAAGGCTTGGCGAGGCGAGAAAGGCGTACTTGCTTTATTATTATATGGCGGCCATATTGGCGTGAAAAAATCGCTTTCCTGCAGTGATGAAATCCCGACGCGATTTTTTCACGCCAATATGACCATCATATGATTTTGAAGCAAGTGCGTCTTTCTCACCCTACCAAGCCCTGCTCAACATCGCTCCATGGAAATGAACCTTTCAGGAATGACTGACGAAGTTAAATATTTGTTTAATTATATTCAGTTCAAATAGCAAATGTATTTTCAGCAATGTTAATATTAATGTTGTGCGATTTTACATAATATAATAATATATACCAAGTATATTAATTTCCTTCAACTCACTTATTTACTAAGTGACATTAACTGCAAATTCCCAATCAGCCTTGAAGTTCCTAGCGTTCAATCATGTCTTATGTTTGCGGTCTAGCTTGAAGTACAACTAGAGTAAAAGGGGGAAAGCTGGTGGTATGCTGCTTGCTGTTAACTTTGGAAACTAATTTGTCACTAACGATTCTCACTCTACTGTAACGTCTCGCACGTTGCACCTACACTGTAAACGTTACAGAACAAACTTTGTTTGTACTCTCAAGTCAGAAAACCACAACGTCGTTCAAGAAAATGTCAGAAGTCAAAATATTTCATAAACATCCACCTTGTATGTAATTATGTTACAGAGTATATTTTTAATTAAATTTTATGAAAGAATGGTAAACATTAAACATTAAAAAGAACTTAATTGCTGAACTCTTAACATGTAAATTTTTATTATTTATCTTGTGTTCAAATCAGAGTCTTCTGCACGCAATGGATATGCATGCGATTCACGAAGAAGTTAGCCAGGTTTCTAGCCACGTTTAGCTTAACCACGTTTAACTATAACTGTTTTACGTGTTAAACCACCTAGTTAAACGTGGTTAAGCTAAACGTGGTTAGAAACCTGGCTAACTGCTTCGTGAATCGCACCCAATTAATATTTCTAACAAAACATTGTTCAATACTAGAAATATTGCGCGCAGAAGACTGACTCAAATAATAAGTTATATGAATAAGCGATCAATTAGCAAAAAATGTTAATAATAAATTACAGCATAATGAAATATAATGAAAAAAAAAAGCTGGTTTAACTTTTAGAACAGCAAGAGTTTCATTTTTACTATTCCTTTTTTTATGGCTCCATTCAGTGCTCTTCTCTCTCTCTCTCTCTCTCTCTCTCTCTCTCTCTCTCTCTCTCTCTCTCTCTCTCTCTCTCTCTCTCTCTCTCTCTCTCTTCTCTCTCTCAGTGAAAGCTCACGTCAGCAATTGGGTAGCGGAGCATGGTAATTACCGGCGGCGCAAGGAGTGGCGTTTGCCGGCGGCGTCTGCAAGGGGGTAGGGAAAAGGGGGGCGTTACTGCGGGGTGAGCGTCATCGCCTTCGTCGCTTGCCCGGGGCTGCGGAGATCACTCCCCCCTCCCCTATCTACTAACCCGAGCACAAGACGATTATATATCTACACCAGAGGCTATATAAGAAATCACATTCCAGATTCTTACACTTTTCTAATAGTCAATAATGCAGAACACAATTTGTTTATTTATTGAGATAATACTCTTGATTTTTTTATGTTTTTTTTTTATAAAATTTAATAAATGATAATAGTATAAAAAAATTAACTAAAAATTTGGATATAATTGAAATTTTAACAGTTATATTAGTATTATATACCATTAAGTATATAAAATAACCCATATCCTTTACGGGGTAAGCCAGCAGCATTATTATGTCGGCCGTTAAAAAAATATCTCCGCAGCACTCGATTTTTACACACTCCACTTGCTTCAGACAACATGAAGTATAATATTATTATACCCTTAGTGACCGAACCTTACAATACCGTCTTGAAAACCATCATGCATGCCATTGTTATAATTTTAAATGACGTCATATAATCATGAGGGATATAATAATAAAAGCCTTGAGGTGGAAAACAACACATTTCAAGCAAACTGCAGCTGTCTGTAATAATTGGTATGACGTGGCGACATTTGCGTGCTTGACTAACGAGAGTGGCCTCCTCCTCCTCGTCGTCGTTCTGGCCAGACCAGTGAACCATGCTAGGACCCCCTTAGGGTGTACACAACATTGCTAGTGCTCGTTGTAGCAAAACCCCCCCTCCTCCTCCTCGCACTTGAGAAAGGAGCGTCAAGAGGCTTCATCCATACGGCTAATTGTGCATGGGAATTCTAACCTTGATTGCCTCTTCTATATAACCCTCTAGCTATACTACATGTATATTTTCACCCTTCTTTTTATATAATATGAATTCATGTTGAATAGAAATATGCTTTTTTTTATTATTATTATTCTCTCTCCTTTTTTTATGTAAAAAATGGCTGATGAGTCATACTTGTAATTAAAAATTATGTTTACATCATTTTTTTAAATAATTTACTGAAGTATATAATGATGAAATCTTAAAGAAATTGGTTTGTTATTTTAATTAAATTAAATTTTATAATTTTATTACGTATATTTTTCTTTATTCTTTATTCAAGTATATCATATTTAAAATATTTATAAGACTTTGTTATAATTAATTTACTAATTAGTTAGAAAAATTCAATGCTCAATGGTGTAAAAAATAACGCAGAGTATAAATTGCCAGAAGGCATGAGTTAATTGTTTCTGATGGGAGAAGCATCGATGAGGCTTTTTAAATAGTGTACTAAAATTGTTGGGATTGCACTCATATTTGCGATAGTCATTTATTTTGTGGCAGCTCATACACGCAAATTGAAAACCAGCAAAAGAACATGTTGTTCGTTATACAAGGGGATGAAGAGGAGGTGCCATAGAAGTTGTTGGGGGAAAAGGTGGAAAACGCGATAAAGTTTATTGCCCTATATCACAACCCATTCCGGGAAGAGGGGAGTAGAGGTTATCATAGGGTGAGAAGAAAACACACATCTAATGTATTTTCCGTACAGTAGGGTCGATTCAGGGTCCTTCCACATCCTACACGAATACTCAGGGTCAATTCAGGGTCCTCTTACTGCCCAAACGAGTACCCAGGGTCAATTCAGGGTCTTTCTACTATCCACACGATTATTCAGGGTCAATTTAGAGTCCTCCTATACTGCCCACACGATTATTCAAAGCCGATTTAGGGTCCTCCTACTGCCTACACGAGTATCCAGGGTCAATTCACGGTCCTTGCACTGCCCACACGATTACCCAGGGTCATCTCACACAAGTACTCACCGTCCGGTATATTCTCCTTCGGCTCTCGCAATGTGGGCCATCTCGCTGAAGACGTAGATGCGCGAGGAGCCGCGGTACCACTTGATGGAATGAAGGTCCCCGCACTTGTCCGTGTCCACCTCGCACGGTAGCAGCATGGTGTCACCCACTAGGCCTGCGATGTCCGCCTGGGGTAACCCTGTAACATAAGTACCACCATCGGTCAATTCTGGAACTACTGGATGTTTAACAAGAAGAAAGTAAATTATTTCAAGTTGATTGAAAGATAAATGTTATAGTGTTATGATTTAACTTATTATAATTACATTTTATGAGCATATTTCATAAAGAATATATCCAGAAATGTAACTATCTTGATATCCATGGCTAGTGAGAAATTTCCCTATCTTTCTCATCTATCTCTCTCATGAAACGTGCTTATGTTTTTTTAAATATTTATTTATTTGTTTGTTTACATGTTTATTATAATTATTTTGACTTTCTTAACAGTATTTGTAATTGTATGTTAAGGTTTCAATTTAATTCAGAAATATACATTTAATATAATAAAATCATTATAGCATTCAATGAAAATTCTCACATTTCTTTCGTAACAAAAGAATATAAAGTATATGAAAATACTAAAATCATTATTAATGAAGTATTGCCGAGCTTTCAATACACATACAAGTACAGTAAAGCTAGTTTGCATTCAAATAGATATGCAATTATACTGCGAATCGTTTTTTAGTGTTTTTAGAACATAATAAATTGATGTTATTCATACAAAAACTGGTAAACAAAATTAGATTATTCACCTGAGGCATTTTCAAAGGAGTTTGCATTAGGTTTTAAAATGTTTTCATTGATTAAAAAACTTTTCCGTTTGCGGTTTAATACTTTAGTATATATGTACATATATACCTATCTAATAAATACAATTTTAAAGTTTCAATTTCAATGGGTAAAGAACAAACTAAAATCCTGTAATGCATGCAATCTATTCAGCTTGTATGCATAGCAAATAGTATAACTCACAAGGCGGTTTAAGCAAAAATAGTTTAAATTTATTTTATACTTGTATTTATTTAAAGCCAAAATGAGATACCTATAAGCCACGTACCATGCTACATATATGCAACATCATGTTACTACATAAAGGTTGCATCAACCCCTAATCATTTCATCCCCTACATTCCAAAACCCCCTCAGGGGAAAAGTAAATGAATGTAACACCATAAAACCCGCTTATACAAATCAATTAACAAAATATTAATCAACAAAAATTTAATAAAAAAGTTACATAGATGTAATAACTTTAAAGTAATTCTCTTTCTTAAGATAATAAAACAAAGTAAAATATAACTAACTTAAATAAATATTATTACGTATTTTGATAGAAAATGTTATATAAGCACCAGCATATTTGGTAAATATCAACATAGAATAGAAGTATAGTATCATCAATCCCCTCGGTGGTCCATGGTTGCTATAGTAACGAGTCTGTCTTGTTTGTAACATCGGTTCAATAAAGAGCATGTAGTCTGATGCTGGTTGCACAGAGGTTATATACACCCTTTTGCTATAGAGCACTATATAAGGAGGGGGGTGTGGGGGTCGGTCTCGTCAGATGAGATGAAAGGAGACCGCTAGCAACGTCGTCGCATCATTGTGGTACCGTGAGACCTCTTTAACATTGTAGTCATCAACACTTGAAAGTTATATAGAGGAGTAGAATTATCTCCCTTAAAAGTTGACCCTTATATATCCTCTCAACACCTTTACTTAAATGTTCTTTTTATGTTCACTAATCGTTTATATAACAACCCTTATTTTTTTTTATTATTATTTGTAAAAATACATTAAAAAAAGAACAACTTTTTATAATTTTTTTATATATATATTTAACCCTATTAATTTGAATTTTTATGTTACTATATAGTTAAATAAAAAAAAGACATATATAATGTTAATAAATCTTATAAATATTGGATAACATTGTTCACGCTGTAATTGTGTTTATACTCGTATATATATAAAAATTGTAAAAGTAATATGTTTTAAAATGAAAATATTATCAATGACTTTTTGATAATAAATTACTATAAAATACATTGTAATAAATTATTAGTAACAAATAACAATTTATTTAATAATATTCAGAATGCTATACATGATAAATCTTTATATATATTATGTTATTTGAAAGTTTGTGTGTATATAATAAAATAATAACACTGTGTTTAGAGATGTAATGCATTATATATATAATATTATGATATTTTTAACTCTCTCCCCCCCCCACCTTCTACAGTATATATTATTATTTACACACTATATATTACACAGTATATTGATTTTTAGAAGATAAGTATAATTTTATTTAAAATGAAATTGCTACCGAGTAATTTATTATGATTAACTAATGTTATACACATTTTTTTTGTTTTTTTTTTTTTTTTCATAATTGAAGCTTACATAAAAATTGCTACCTGCTAACAAGAATAATGTGAATACACGTAGTAAATTGAGATTTAATAGAGAGAAATTATAACATGTTAGCATAATAATAATATATATTTTTTTTATAAATTACTCACACAAAAGATGTATAAAAAAATTCAAAATGGTAAAAAATATATGGAAATGCAAAAAAAAAAAAAAAAAAAAAAGTATTGCTCAATTCAGTAGTCTATAATATAGAGAGCCAAATGACTGCTATTGAAATTTTAGAGGGAGAAAAATGAGGTGATTTACATATATTGAAATAGCCTTTCACCCTTTTTTCTTTTCTGTACGCATGCCTATCGCCAGGGTGTTGTATTGAACAGATTCAATAATAAAAAAAAGGACTTATCTATATACTTCAGCAGATGATTAGATCAGTACATGGTACCTTCAGAGTTTAACAGGGTACTTGGCATATTGCTTTTATCCATCTAACTCATATTCGGATGGTCGTGAGTTCGATCCCAGCTGATTTGATCCAATAACTGTAGCCTTCTGGTGCATATAGGAGAGTGATCAAGAAGTATCAAAATCGTTCCACCATTTTGTTTTAATTCATAATTAAGAGCATGCAGTATTTTTATTAAACCAAAACTAGGTAATGGAGTATTGACCTCAAAATTTTTTATTGCAGAAATGGATAGAGCGTGCAAAATTATGCTCCCCTGATTTTTTTCAGATTTTTTTGAGCCCGGAAACTATTTTTAAAAAATTATTGAAAGTCCTTTTTGTGACGTCACGTGGCGGCAAGTCCTATCTTTTTGTTAAGGAGCGGCGTCTCGTGACGTCACAAAAAGAACTTTAAATAATTTTTTAAAAATAGTTCCCGGGCTCTAAAAAATCTGAAAAAAATCAGGGTAGCATAACTTTGCACGCTCTTTCCATTTCTGTAATAAAAAAAATTGAGGGCAATACTCCATTCTAATTACTAATTCTACTCCCCTGAACATTCCGAAATGTTTGCGTTTTGCAAGCTTATCCGGAATGGAGTCGGCTGCAGAAGTCACATGATGGTAATTTTTGTCGAAAATAATTACCCATCTAACTACTAACCACGCTCGACGTTGCTTGACTTCGGTGATCGGTCGAGAACCAGTCAATAATTACAACCCTTGCATTGTACGTACAATGGGTATTTTTAAACAAAACCAATTCTGAATTTCACTATAAAAGCATAAATTGAATTAACTGGTTAACATTAAATTTATAACGTTACATAAATACCCAGCAGTAATTACGTAATTATAGTGTTATAATGCGATTATTAGTTATATGATCATAATAATATAAATACGATACATTAATAAAATTAGTATCGTTGATGTGATTGAGTTATTAATATTGGGTATAACATTACAACATTTACAATAATTTAACATCAAGTTTCAAAATATCAATATTAATTAAATGCAATTTTAATTTATTAACAAATTTATTTCCTTGCAGTCTTTTAGTACAATAATTTAGAAATAATTCAAGTAGAAAAATAACAAGGTAATTCCATAACAAATGAAGACGGAAATAGAATAAAATTGACAAACACATCACGTTTTTCAACCAAGTCTAAACCTAGTTGTGTAAGCATCCTCTTTCTATATATATTTTTTTCGTTGTTCTTTTATTTTCTCTATCTTATACATCCTCACGCTGCGGCTACACAATCAAATAACTGGTAATTGTAATTGAGTTTCGAATCTCTAGGGAGTCAACACACACACAAGAGAGAAAACGCTGACGTCAGTAACTACCATAACAATCAGCTGGAGGGAGTTTGTACAAGTGTGAACAAGTGATAGACAATTGGCTTTACACAAGAAATTGTATAATATAATTTATTTAATGAATTGAATAAAATGTTTAATTTATTGTATTTTAAAATAAATGTTCATTTTATATTAGATTTATCCATTATCTATTGTATAAAATGTTTACTTAATATAATTAAGTTTATTTACTCTTTTATTTAATTAAAAACTGTCAATTTAATCGTATTGATTATTATAAAAACTGTAACGCCATTGTTTGTATCATGTAAATTGTTATTTTATTGCTGAACAAGTTGCCTAATTTCAAGGCCAAATTATATTTTGGTTAACTAAATATTTATGATCATAAAACAGGTTGGTAAACATGGACAAAAGATAGCTTGTAGAACCAACATTTTGCAATATTACAATAATAGACATCTTACATAAAATTTGTTTATTACAGAAATGAATAGAGTGCAAAGGTATGCTATTCTGATTTTTTTTCCGGATTTTTCTAAGGGAATTATTACTAAAGTTAGGCAAAGTTTGGTTCTGAACCCACGTCCCTTTTATTTCCTATCTTTTTACTAAGTAAGAACTGACGCCTCTCTCTGTATTCATAATAAAAATAATAAAAAAATTCAGGTAAGTTGTCCATTATTACAGTTGTATTTAAAAATATTTTATCTAAATATTATACTAAAATGAACAACCAAACTTGCTTTTTGTTTTTTAATAGAAGGTACCAAATTATGCTACAATGAGCATTGTTCTCTACTCTAGCCTTTGTGTAGAAGAATTTTGTGAAGCCATCAGTAAAAAACCTTTCATCAAGTCACTTCCCTCTCTAATTTTATATTATAAATTTATTAAGGTAGAGATAACACGCCCAATGTTAAAAAAAAATATCATTCATAAAAATTATGAACAAAAATTAGAATGTTCTCCTTAACATACCTTATCAGTAGGTAAAATATCAGGTATACAAAAACGAGCTAGTTTTCGAGTTATTAATTTTTAAATTAGTGAAATTTAAAAATTATTAACTCGAAAACTAGCTCATTTTTGTGTACCTGATATTTTACCTACTGATAAGGTATATGTTAAGGAGAACATTCTATTTTTTTTTTTTTCATAATTTTTATGAATGTTTTTTTTAAACATTGGGCGTGTTATCTCTACCTTATCTACCTTAATAAATTAATGATTGTTAAGGTACCTAAATATATTTTTGCAATCTTTTATAGATAATATAATACTTTTTATGCCAATCGTATGAAGTATAGTGTTGAAATATTTTTGTAATAATATGAAATATTTTAAATATAAAACTACTATAAAAGAGGACAAAATTTTACAGTATAAAAGTTTCGTAACGAATAAGTATGATTGAAAAGAATGTGCTTTTACAAATTTACAAGAGTGTAAAACAGTCGCTTCAGATGATTATTCTTTTTAATGAAGCCCACAGAAAACTTGTATTTATAATTTTTTTTTTATTTTATTTTATCCCCCTCTTTAAAAAAAAAACAGTTGTAGAAAAGAAAAAGAGTAACAAAACGAAAAGGAAGTAAATGGCTTCGTTTCTAGAGATAAAAATGCTATAATTGTTCAAGTCGCATCTCTTAATGGTTGTCATTACAAGAAAAGAGAGAAAAAAAATGTATGTTTAATGTTAAAAAAACACACAAAAGTTTCAAGTTACGATTTGAAAGCTTGTTGAGAAATTTTCTTCTTTTTAAAAACAAAACACATAGTATCATCTTACATGAAAATAAAAAAAGTTAACATTCATTAAAAAACATTTTTTTTTTTAAAGTCTGAGCTTTTCAACTGCAAAAGTTTCTTGTGTATCCCTTCTTAAGCCTTTATAACCAATTAGGTCTTATTAGCTTATTATTATGATTTATTACTATGACATAATTCTTGATTTAACAATGTAAATATATGAGAATCATCATTCTTTGTTTAAATATTATAATTTATAAATGTAGTTATGATATCTTATTGTTGTTGTTTCTTATTATTGTTATTAGAAATATAATAAGAAGATAAATTTGGATTAAAAAATTGTGTATTTATAAAATATCAGACTAGGAATATTTAAATTCTTGTACTATGGAATATAAAATTACATACCTAATTAGTTTAAAGTAAATAAAAGAGTATAATAAAAAAATATATGTGAAAAATAATATGTAATTGAAACGTAAAATGTTTCGTTTCGAAATAAAATACTCAACATTTGTGTAACTATCAAGTTATAATTCTGGTATCAATTAACATAAAACAAAGACCATTTTAGATGCTAGACTCTTTTGATAAATTTCTAGTACAAAAAGTTACAATAAATACTTTGCTCACTGGAAACAGAGCGTACATCTCTTGTTATTTTAACTAGGTCGACTGCATACCGGAGGTATTGTATGGTCTCTTCTCTTACCTGTAGTTTTTTTTATCTACTTTAAACAGTCTTAGAAATTTTACATATTGTACTAGACTATTTTTTACCACAGTCTCATTTTAATGAAATTTTATATTGAAAAATAACACTGTTACATGTCCTATGGAGAATTAAACTTTGTATGATCATTTCATGTTTAAAAGCAACGCTGACATGGAGCTGTAAGAGATAAAGAGTTGTATATTTCGAGAGGGATAATCAGAGAAAATTATCCAGTCATAGTTATCCTTAAAAGGTTCAAGTTCAGCAAGCATCCATGGACTGCATGAAAATTGCAGAGTTGAAATCAATTTCATCTTTTTTCCTTTTATAAACCTTAAAATGTTAATAATAATTGTATTCGTTTCATTCTCACTTTCAAGCGGAGAAGAAATAATGTATTTCTGAGGTAAAAATAAGTAATAAGATGTATAGACATTTTTAGGATGAGTTAAAGGTGAAAATTTTCAACTAGAGGTCGAATAAACATAGAACAAATATAATAGAGGTGAACATATAATATATAAATTAATTTGAAGTATAAATATTTGGTCTAGACAACATTTTTATTAAAGGTAGAGTATAATATATAAATAAAAAAAAAGTGAAGGACGTAAATACTTGGCAGATATGTGCTGACTTGTGTACGTGAAAATAATACTAAAAATATATTTCATACAAATAAAAAAGATGAATAAAAGAAGTGTATTTACGAAGTCTTTTATATATTTTTTGTGCATGTCCATCACTCTCTGAATAGCTGTGGTCCCTTATTTACTTGTTGAGATCGTCAATAAACGAACGCAACTTCATGTATCGGCTCAAGTCTTCTTTCTAGACTCTCTCTACGCACACCAAACAAAAACACCAGCCTTATTGTAACGTCAGAAATATCTTACGACCTATTACATTGTGCTCCGTGAACCTTCTATGATGCTAGAATACGTGATCTTAGCTTCTTGGTCATTTTATATATTTATATATTCAACCGCCATATTGTACCCCTGCAAAAGTTATTACTTATACAACCTGTATAACATGTATGTATGAAAAGTTATATACTTTCAAGGGGACTTTTTTTTTACGACATTCTTTTTGAATATGATAATAGTATTTATGATTGTTTCAATAAATGATTTAAAGTTTAAATGTTTAAAAAAAATGTATATATTTTAATAAATATTAAACAGTGTACAAAATTTTTGCAAAACGAATACTTTTTTTCCAAACTCTTTGTTATTTTTACAAAATATTAGTAGGTAGGGGACGCAAATAAATGATTGCTTACATTTTATTAAAAAATAACATTCATCACTTTATACAATATCATATGAAATAATAATTTTTAATTTTGTAAGAAAACCTATTAACTCAAATTCTATTTGTTTGTTTTAGAACTATATAGAATACAAAACGAAAAAAAAAAAAAAAAAAAAAAAAACGAAAAAAACGAAAACGAAAAGAACTTTGTAATTCTAGTTTTAAATTTGTGTGTTAGTTTGCCTGACTGGATGTTGTCCCTAGATAATGGCTGTGTGCGGCCAACCTTCTTCAAATTACGATCACTTTTTTAGTCTCCTGTCGTACGTTCCTTCTTGTAGCGAGCCAACCAAACCTTTGCTCTAAATAAGATTTTGCTACTCCAGTTCGGACAAACCTGTAACGATCTTTTTCATTGGTGAGAAATAAATGTAACTTTTTCTGATTGGTTCGAGGTTTTACGGAAATGCCCGAAGGAGTCTTAAATATATATTTGTGATGATTTTTGTTTTATGTTTTTCTCTCATTTTTCCACTAAGTAAACTACGACAAGAAAAGAGAGTGAGAAAAAGAGATGGAGGAAGGAAAAGAGAGAGAAGGAGAGAGAGAGAGAGAGAAAATGGAAGAGTGTTGTTTCTTTGTGGGACTAAAATTTTAATCGTAGATGATTACAGCAGAACTCTTGTATCACAAAAAACCATTTTCTTTAAAAGGAAACCTACGTAAACAAGGCCACATTATTTTTTATAGTACGTAGAAAATATAGTGTAATATTCCCAGTATAATAATAAACATGTACTCTATATTGTAATACATGTCTACTATATTTTTTGTGCACTACAATTTATTTAATGACTGTTTTTATAAACAGATTGAGTAAGAAATACTCTTGACTGAGTTTATCAAGGATAATTTATAGGATCATGTCAGTAGTATTATCAGATCATAATTATAATTTAGCAAGTTAATACTACACTGAAAAAAAAAGTTAATAATTGTCAGACACTTATAAATTACTAAAAGTGCTGCAGTTCTAACGCTTAAAGTGAAAAACTTCAAGCGATATACATTATAAGTTAAAAGTGCTGTCTGATGAAAAAATTAACACTAGTTTTCGCAGTGTAACTGTGTCATATTGTTTCTAAACGGATATTTCTTTATAGAACATAATAACAATTTTAAAGTTGCTTTAAAAAATATTCTCGATTAAGATTTTTTTTTTTTTTTTTTTGCTGTCGTCGTGCCAAGATCTTTAATAAAAAAAATATATATTGACAAAAACAGCACTTCAGTAACTATCGATATACAGAACTGTTGGCAATTTACTTATAAGAACAATTGATATTCGAACCTACTAAAATGTTACGTTCATTGTCTTAGATTGTATAAACAATTTCAAGCACGCATTTTTTTTTTTTTTTTTTTGTATCCCTCTTTTTTTATTTTCAGTCCCTCTGCCTTTTTCTTACACTCGTAACTTCGGATCTTCGTCAAATTTTCCATTTCAAGCTCAAATCCCCTCCGCTTGCTTACGTGCTTGTTGCGAGCTTTCCCTTTTAACGTTTTCCATTCTTCTACCAAGAGCCAGGCAGATCGAAAGCTTTCCTGTTCTCTCGGGATGTATAACAGAGAGTCACGATATGTTTACATTCTACACGCTCGACTACATCTTTACACCTGATTGAAAATTTTCTAAAGTTCACGTGAAAAAAAATTATCTTACATAAATCCTTAAGAAAACAAACCCGCAAACAGTGACACAAAAATATAAAATAATACTTGAGGAAGAAAGAACAAAAGAAATGACAATATGCAAAATGTTAAAATATATATTTCAATGAAAAGTATGGAATATTTATGAATGTTTTAGCTGTGCTTGAAATTACATACTTTAAAGAGTAAAAGATTGTATTTAGTATTGTCATACGTAAAAAAGAAGATGCATTAACAGTCACCTCCTTTATATATAGTCCTGAACAGCTCTACTTGAATTTTATATTACTTTTTCCAACGTGTAGTTTAACAATACAAACCATTTACAATATTGCTTGAAAGTGGTTATTATCTTTTCAATACATTTTTTATATGTAATTTGACAAGTAATTAATTAGTAACTTATGAATTACAAGAAAAAAGAGGGAAAGGAAAGAAGTCCTTACGTAAATTGAAATTTGAACAAAACACTGTCGAAATGTTTTAGCGTGATGACGTTTTCACAATGTCTTCATCCCCCTCTTAGCATGCAAAGTTTCCTTGCTTTTCACTGTCATCGCAAGCTCATTTAAACGCAAAGAAATAAAGATAAAACATTGTATTGATTTTTGTGCAGTGTTCTTCAGATGCTTTTAGGAATATAATAATGATGTACACACTTTCTAGACATTAATCAGTCTAAGAACATAAATACAAACTCTTCAAATATTGACCTATTATAAACATATTGAAACAACTTCATTGTAATTAAATATATGTAAATAAATGCTATTTTATGAGAAAATCATTAAAGTTAAGAAATGTTTCTTTGAAAATTTATTAATGTAAATAAATTATTTAATAATTCAATTCAGATCTTATAATAAAGATGTGAATGATTGGAACAGTTTATAAACCATTGCAAGTCAAATCAATGTTAGTTTGTTAACTCGTTTCACTGGTGTATTGAATCTAGATTTTATTTTCATTAAATGCTATGACATGACATAATCCTGTGTAATATATGAGAGACTACTTTATTCATAGAAATAATAAATTAAATTTCAAATAAAGGCAAGTCAACATACAAATAAACGGATATATTTAAAAAAAATCTTCATCAATATGGTACACTTCTTTATTAAACAGGAATTATTATTATTTCATTTTTTTAACACGTATTTTCTTCACCTTTGATATCATTTGGTAACTTATTACATAAATTGAACTGAATATAAGTCCCTCTTCACAAGCTGCTGTTCTAAAATAATTAAGAAGCTTAAAAATAGAGTAAAACCTCAGTGATATGTGTATTTTTTTTCAAACTTGCAAAATCTATCTTGAAATTCATGAATTATTTTCACTGCTATATTATCCACTTCTCTCCGATTTTCTCCTTAACAAATTATCCAACCTTATATACAACTCACAACAAGATGGTACTAGAGCAACAGTACAATCTTGTGTCGCTTATGAAATACAGTATATTTAAAATGTCAAATTCTTACTTTTTGAAAAAAATTTAATTAAAAGTATGTTGTTAAGTGTTATTTTTTTTTATATAATTTTAAAATAAATGTGGTAAAAAATACTTGAATTTTATACTTAAATTCATATTTAAATATTTTTCAACCCTTAATACTACTTTTCAAATATTCTCTCATTAAGAGTTATGTGAGCAGACGAGATTTTCCAAGTTTTGCACAGGTAGAAGTGTTCTTCGTTCTCTTTTCCAACTGCTGCTATGTAAATCCACCCGCACACCACTCCAACCCTTAATGCTATGCAACCGCACCCTCCAAGCCACCTGACCCCTTTACCCTCTCACCTCACCCCTAATGAATTCAGTTTCCCTACACATAGTAGGTAGTTGTAGCAAACCCCTTCCGTAAATCATAAATTTTGTTTTTGATACTTGAAAAATACATTAAACATGATGATGATTATATGCGCGAGTTTATATTATTATTATTATTTTATAATTGGAGAGTTTTCTTTAAGAGCTATATATTTCATCATAATACTTAAACATATAAAAAAATAATAATTCATGACATTTCCTTCAAATATTAATTATATAAAAATACGTGTTATATTTAATTAAGTTTTATGAAACTTCTATAATAAGAGTACTACAATAAAATAACAAACTATTTTGTCCTGTTGTATAATGTATGTATATATATAAATTAACAAGACAGTAAAAGGGAAAGTTTTAGTTAGTTAAGAAGGGTTAAGCTATAAATCTTTACTTGTCTACTTAAGTAAAGCCCAGTTGTGGTCAAAACTTTAAGGTCTATTTTCATATATTAATAACACTATAGTATGAACTTAATCTTAACCACATCATCACATGGAATGACCGTCCAGACAGGATAGATACAAGTTTGTTAAGTACATACACACTTTAACATGGGGTTTTGTATAACTCTTCTCTTTGCACCAACTTACCACTTCATATTATATACAACAATGTATGCTATAAAACTCGTAATCCCACTAACAACAACTTTTATTAAAAATTTAATCAATAAAATGAAATATCAATTCAAGTATGCTTTTTTATGCTTAATAGTAGGATGAAGACATCATTATAAATGTATTAAGATTTATACTACAATTAAAATAATGATGATAAAATTATATTGTACTTGAAAAAATATATTGAATTGATGATATTTTAATAACAATATCTAGAGTTATTATGCAATATAATTGCAATATCAAGTGTACTATTAAATTATATTAAAAAACAAAATGTAATTGCTATAAATTGATCTTCACTGGAAAATATTCAGAAAGGGAAGGAAGGTGCTTATTTCACAATATTAATTATTTTATTTAGATTGGGGGTGGGGGATAATGTACTTACAGGCAAACACATCACCTTTCCTCCCCTCTCCCATTAATCATTAATATAGTTGTGCCGATGTATAATGAGATATTAGGATGTGAAAATTTTAGTGGCTTAATCGAAAGAAGGGGTAAAAATATGGTGCTGTGAATTTTTTCAGATTTTTCTGAGACCGGAATCTATTTTTAAAAAATTATTGAAAGTCTATTTTGATGACGTCACGGGCGGCACTGCCCTATTCTTTTCTGAAGGAGTGCCGCGCGTGACGTCATCAAAATAGACTTTCGATAATTTTTTGAAAATAGTTCCCGGTCTCAGAAAAATCTGAAAAAATTCACAGTACCATTTTTTTTACCCCTTCTTTCGATTAAGCCACTAAAATTTTTACATTCTATAATATCTCATTTATATTAAATTGATAATTCCACCAAAATTATTTTAATTGCATTTGAATATCATTGCATATCCAGAGGTTTTCCTTCAATATAATATAATTTAGTATTCACTTGAAATTATTTAATTGATGTGTTGAAAAATGTCACTAAATTTGAAATAAACTTTCTTCATCATATAGGTAGTCTAAAAATAGAACATTTTGTATGTACGCAGTGAGATTCAAATAATTTTCTTCAAGTACTAGAATTTAACGAGTATGCAAATAGATTTACAAGATAAAATAAGTAAAACTAAAGGATTCCTATAGCTATACTTTACTTATATTGGAGATGGAAAACTTCATTATAAAAAAATTTAAAAACAAACTTGGTTTCTAATGTAACAATGCATTTTAAATAATGAAAGGTTTTATAATTATACCAATATATTAAATTATTGCTATATTTAAATTAAAAAATATTTATTTAAGAGCGATCATGCTGCCATCTGATGTAATATACAAGATACAACAAAACATTGAACAATCTCTATACAATTTGTATTATATTATATTTCCTTTACTTTCTTGAACCGTAAAGAATCAAGAGGTTATAAGGAAAATCATGCAAATTTTCAAATACAAAGTTATAGAATTTACTTTTTTTTTCTTCTTATGTCCAATAATATATAATATTTTTTTCACAACAATACTTGAAAAAACTTCTTGTGTAACAATATATGATAGAAATAAAAGGGTGCAGGTTAAGGCAGGCAGAAAGAAATGTGAGGAGGGGTAGAGGGGGTTATTTCGACATGTCACTGTTATCGTGTGCTGTATATATTTTTTTTATATGGTTATTCTCTCAAGCGTAATTCAGTCACAACATGCTATATCAAAGAATATAGAAACTTTGTGTTCTGCTATTGAAATGGATTTCGCTCTGGATGTCAACAACAGACCTAAAAAGCAAAAGAGAAATTGGGATATTCATAAGTTTAGAAGAAATAAAAAAATAAAGTTTCAGTTGAAAAACTCCATTCAGAGATATAAACAAATTTACAAATTGACATGTAAAATTTTCACTAATAAATGACTATATATTTTTATGTCTGTACCGATAGGCATATAAAAAAAATGTTCTCTATTTCTCTGAAGGTAGTATTGCTACTTTTTAAACTCATGTGTTATCAACTTTTCTAATGAATGGCCAGGCAGGTAAGTCAATATGCAAATAAACCCTATGACATATGGTATAAGGTACATAGGAAAATGCATTGATAGAAATTCAATAAATTAATTGAATGCACAATAATAAAAATAAAATGTATTTTTTTTCTCTGTATATCATAATGCTGAATTCCTCATACATATTTGAGCCAATCAAAAGAGTCATTGTGAATTTTCCACCAATGACTAAATACAGTTGAAAGCATTTTTTTTGTATTTTTTTTTTTAATACTTGCATATATAATCATAAACTCATTGTAGAGTAATATATTTATGAGAGATGATTGAGTTCACTGAAAAAATTATTTCTTGACTGACTGCATTATATCATTGAAAATAAAAATATTACAGTATTCCGATACCTATTTGTCTATATTGTAGTATACTCTATTAAATTCAATTTACAGCTAATTAAATGATTATACATTTTAATTTATTTATTCCAAAACAATATGTATTACAATAACAATATTAATTAATTAGAAACACGTGACAAGTGAGAGTCTACTTCCAACATCGGATGACGTCTTATTTGTGTACTTCAGTGCTACAGTGGGACTACCTTTGTTTCTTGCCGAGTTTCATCAGTCACAAAGACAAAGGGACAGGAGGGGGGGGGGGCAATTGCGGGACCGCTGATTGGCCTCGATGCGATGGCAGCAACAGTCAATTACTCTACTGACAGATTCGGTCGTCTCTTCGCTCACAACAAACCAAAAGAAAATCGAACTTTTTTTTTTATTTTTTTTTTTATGTTTCAACTTCAACAAGAGACAAACCACTCTTTATATGACAGCAAAAGTAACAAATAAAAAAATAAATTGTTTGATAGATTAAATAAAACTTTTACTTGTCTCCGCTTCGTTTTATTTCGTTCGTCTTTTTTTAAACATATTGTCATAAAAATAAGTGTCAATATTTTTATCATCATACTGGTAACTTAAGGATTAAGTTTAATTAAAATGATTGTAAGATTTAAAATTTGTGTATTATTATAGTAAAATCTATACAAATAAAGTTATTTTCTTAAAATAGTTTACGCATAAAATTTATTAGATTCTAAAACATGGTTGATTTTAAAGACTGTGAGTACGCTCGATGAAATCTCGTAGAGCGCTTTACGTCTCTAGTTTAAGAGGATTGCTTTGATTGGTCTTCTTTTCTTGAGGTTTAATCCCAGCTGATCAAGGGGATCAAGAAGTAGATGGTACTAAAGTAACGAAAAAAAATAAAGAAAAGAAAGTATAAGAAGAAAGGGGAAAAAACGTAAAAGATAGAATCAATAAAGTTAGGGGCGTGAACAGGGGATGAGAGGTCGAATGAGCGTCGAAATTTTTGGACCGAAGGAAAAGTGGTTTTACAGGGTAGTAGCATCATTCACCCCCTACTGCCACCTCCTTTAACCCTTGGAAGTTAGCTGGCTCTCACTCAATCGTTTCTTACAATACAAAAGATCTGCTTCTAGTATATAGTGGTAGTCGGCGGCAGCCACAATCAGAAAAGAGAGAGAGAGAGCAATAGTACGCTTTATACTGAAAAGTTCTGTTGCATTGATTTTGATTTCCAGCTGGTTATTTGGAGTTTTTTTTGTGAGTTTCTCAATCACATATTATATGTTTCATTCAGACTATCTATTGTGCTGAATTCTCGTATCTTTGTGCCAATAGCAGCACTTATAGAATGTAATCAAATATTTGTAGAAATGTCAAAAAAATATTGTATCAAATTGATCAGATTTTCAGTGAAAGTAATAACAATTCTACTGTAGTTAACTAGTTAAACTTTATATTACAATATATATTTAATAATATTTATTAATTTATTATATTATTCCATTATATAAAATTTTATTTTATTTAAATACATAAATATTTTAGAAACTAATAATATATATGAATTTAATATATTTATGACTAAAAAACTTGTTTTACCAATTTTAATAATTGTTATGAGTGATATAAAATATTTGACTGGTATACAATTTTTTCTAAAATAATTTTTAGAAAGTTCACGCAGTATTGCCACATATATTTCGTTGAATCTGCCGCATTAGATCATTCTTGCGTTGCCGGCTCATTTTTTTCCCTTTTTTTTATTTCTCTTGCCATTTACAGGCTCTTACATCTCGTGATCTACTGTGGTTTTACTCGCATTTCCCTTGATGGGTTATAACTTTCCTTGGGGCTTTAGAGAAGATAAAATATAAGAAATATATATATATATATATATATATATATATATATATGTGTGTTGAAGAAGAGGGACCAAACAAAACGACGTAATAACGTTTATTTCTAGCTTTTACACAAACGATTTAAACTTTATCTACTTTTGTCTTAATTTTATAGATAAATCGTAATAATTATTTTATAAATTAAAAATTAATGTCATTTGAGTCAAGACAATTATGATTTCCTATGAAATAATGTACAGTAATACCAATTTTGTGTGCATATTAAATTTTATCGACCTTTTTTTTTCAAATAAAAAAAAAGAGGACGTGAATTGTGACGTCATGAACTCAAATTTCTATGTATATTTAAAAGAAGTGCAAGAAAAACAAATATTATATCTATATGAGCATATTTTAGGCTATATTTGTGAAAAATTCATAATGAATAAATTTATTATAGTATTTATTTTTTTTAAATTAAAAAAGCAAGCATTTATTATTGAGTTTAAAATAAAATAATAAACAGATTATAGCATAAAATTATAATCTCACATGTGTGTAATAGAAAAATAAATCAGTGGGTTTTGTTTATAGCCATGCAGCATTTCCAGGTTGCCAGGGACTTAAAATTGTTGAAATGTACGTGGAACTGACCTTGCATTGCTTTTATTTATATTTTAGAACTCTTTCAATCCATCATGCATGGGTGTTCTTCGTTTAAGAAACCTATCTCAAAATTTGGTCTTTTTATGACTGAGGGAAATAACGTTAATTGAAATCACCGGATCGTCACCATCACGGATAACCCCCTTTTTATCAACTGGTCATGTTTTAATGAAATTTGTTACTGCCTGTGATCAAAACTCATAACCATGATATAACTACACTGTGTCAAATATTGAAGTAGTTAATTAAAAAGAAATCAACCATAAATTTTTACAATATACTTGGAAGTTTTTATAACTGACTGATCTCTCCAGTATAATTAATATAAAAAAATGTCATTTTATGAAGATGTGTTCCTATAAAAAAAAAAAAAAAAAAAAAAAAAAAATCTGCTAAAAAGTTTAAAAATTTTGCAATACTTTTTAAATAACATTTCAATTCAATTACAAACATCTTATAAAAAAAGTTAAAAAAAAATACTTCTTTTTTTCAAAGAGAGTATGAAAGACACATTTATTCACATGAATATATATATATATATATATATATATATATATATATATATATATATATATATATATATATATTATATATTATATATAACATATATAACATATATTTGGATAACGTTGAAATATCTGATGTTAACCTTGTGATATATAACATGATACAACTTAAAATTTATACATTTACACATGCTCGTAATCCCATCCTACATTTTAGTACGGCAAACTGATGCTGGTGAAAGCCAGAGTCATGTGTGAGACAGAAATTTGTTATCAGTCATGAGATGAATCTGTGCAAGAAGAGGATGAGGGATGCTGCGCTGGACCAGCAGCTAGCGTTGGTGGTGAGATTGACAGATTAGAGAAAGAGTGACACACTGTCTCATTCCTCATTCCACAGAGAGAGAGAGAGAGAGAGAGAGAGAGAGAGAGAGAGAGAGAGAGAGAGAGAGAGAGAGAGAGAGAAGGCGAGGACATTTTCCCGCTGATGTCTTTTCCAATAGGACGAAATGGAGTTTCTAAAATCTCACCATCCATCACATGCTTTCAGTCAAATATAACTTCCATCTCATATGTGGATATGGAATATTAATAAAAATATATATATATGCACATATAGAAAAAAAATTGTACGTGAATATCACTAGTTTTATATATTTTTTCATACTTGTAAAAGAACCATATCTAATCAACTGCTTGAACAATTTTTTATGCTAAAAAAAAAAAAATTTTTAATTCCAAAAAAATCAAATACATTAAAAAAGTGAGAATGTTAAAATTATATAAAAGATGAAAAAAAAAATAAAACTTTTTCTTTGCAGTCATACTATGTAAATATTCTTTATCGAGAAACAAATATCATATATTAGCAAAAAAAAAAAAAAGTATACATGTTTTTTTTTTAAAGAAAAATGTTTAAATCAGCAATTAAATAAAAACTGGTTTTAATACTTTAAAAAAAATCTAACCCCAAAAAAATACATGTAAAAAAAATCGTTAAAAAAATAAAACCTTTAAAAAAATCTCCACGATTAAGCTGATCGCTGCAAGTTCGTGCTCCAACGCAAATTGACATAGCTAGGAGAGAAGGGTTGAAAACTAACAAAGGGTAGTCTCAACCCCTGGAGCACCGTTGGCTCTCCACTTGACTGCTGGGTCACTTCTTATCGGAGAACACAATGTAGATTCTAATAAGAAAGAAATCCACTCATATAGTTCAGGTAGGTCCAAACAATAGAGCTTTTACATATAAAATTATTATATACTATTGTTAGTATACACCACTCAATATCATAAGTATATATATAAAAAAATATACTTCAAGTATTATGATATATAAAATAAAATAGAATATTTTAAATTTATTTCATGAATATTTTTATTTAAAAGTTTATGGTTTTATATAAAATTACATTTAAAAAAAATGTATGGATTATAAAGAATGAAATATAATATTTGACAATTAGTTATAAATTTTATTCTATGGATCAAAATTAATAGTTAATGACATTTATTTATCCATTTATTATTTTCTATTTAAACGTTTGGTATCATATTATATCGTTCAATATATTACGTTGAAATCAATGCTTTAAATGATGGATGAATAATAAATTTAAATTTATTCCAACACTTCATTACACACGTCATGTTTTCATGTTTTAAATTTACCAATATATATATAAATTATAATATATTCGAAACTAATTTATTTTATAAAAATTATATATAACTACTTATAAAATTAACGTTTATTACTTTATTTATTTTGTTCTCATTAAACCGTCTAAACTAACATGTTGTCGTAAGAGATTTTGATTAACTTTCTGCGCCGTTTCTTCATGAACTCGACAAGTTGTGCGTACTTTCCAAACTAGAGAAAGTATGGTCTAAAAAATTCATCCCAACATTATGCTGGAGCTCATGTAAGATGACTGACAGTTGTTTTTCATGTCTCTTCCGAGTCCACCTGGCCACAATAATAGCCAGCGTTACCATTCACTTAAGTGAACTCTGGATGGCTAATTTGTCGCTCACGTATTCCAAGTGCCCCAGTTGTATTTACTATAACTGTACAATAATAAAGTGTAAATAAAATTGAGCCATTCCCATGAAAAAAAAAACAGAAAATATTGCGTTCTGGTATACCAGTGATCACCGGAAGCCATGTGGTGCATGAGATAAAACTGACAACCCTGCAACTTTAAATACGATGCATCAAACAATGTCCCAAACTGCTGATATTATTTTTTATTGAAACGTTATTAGCAAAAACAAAAGTATTGACATCCACAAATGACAGTAGCAAACTGTTACAAGACAAATGACATGTAGACTGAGGGGAGTGTGGGGGGATTCCGGGGGGAAATCAGTGCAGACGGACGGATGACAAATCTAGGGGGTGAGGAGAGCCACATATGGTGTCCATCCATCAGAGGTAACCACGGTAGTTCAGGGGAGACCCCGCATGGAGCAGCACCTGTCGTCTACTTCCAATCTCCGTTATAAAACCAATTTCAATACTTATTCAACTATATTCTCATATATAATTGAATTGTTCAGTCATTCCAATACATTAAACTTAAAAAAATTGTATTGTAGGATATAATAAGATAGATATATATATATAATATAATAATGTGGATGTGATATTTGCAATGATCAGATATAAAGGTAATGTATGGAATTGAATTTTAATTATATTAGCTTTAGGTAAATTTATGACTATAAATATCTGAGATGCCAGTTGACAAAATAATTATAACTTTATACTATAGATAATATAGTAGATAGATACGTGAAGTATTCCAATTTACCTCCAACTATTTGTAAACTCTCTATCGGGTTATTTCATATATTGTTCATTTATAATATTAACTTAAATTGTATTTACAAGGTTCATAATTTAAGTTGTAAATAATTCTGATGTTCTAATTTATTTTAATTTCATTTTAATATTGTAAACCAAGATAGTATTCCATGTCAAATATTATGGTGTATATTTAAATAATGGTAATTAATGGAAAATCTTAATTCAAATTAAAATATAAAACTTTATAGTAAAAAGCAATTTGAAAAAGTATCCTATATCTTAGACGGTTGTATTTTATTATTTTAATTTTAAAGTTTTTCCCGTTTGGTTAAAATTGTACACTTTACGACATTTAGAACGTTATCTCTATGATATTTTAGCTCCAATCGCACCTCCTAGTTGAAAAATACGTCTTTAAGAAAGAAAACGTAATATCGTCCTTTCTTCTCTTTATTCTTCGGAAAATGGTGCAAAATAGGAGGAAAAGTATAGAGGAGAGACATTAAGAGTAAACAAAAGATGACATTTATTTCAACTCAGATCTTTTTTTTTTTTTTTAATTACAAGAGTTGATAAGAGGATTAACCATTTTTAAAGAGTTCGTCTTCACACCCTAATATTATCTGCATGATTCTAACGAACAAAGCAACATTTGGGATATCTGAAAGTGTACCCAGTTAAACTTATTTTCCATCTGTATTATAGGTTCAAATTTTCACATGACATGAGTATATATGGAAGTGAAGGTTTTATTTATCTCAGAGAGCCTGCATGCAGAGAATGGACATGATGTATAACTTGGGTAATCCTGCTTACTCTAATTAGCAGCAGACTTCATTGTCCACGAGTGGTGACACCAGATATGACGTACTAAGCCTCATTACAACTCAAACTTTATACGATAGTCTTGTCATATTAATTGAATTCACTAACATTGAGTTTCATTAATTAAGGTTAAAACAAAATAAAACTCCTATGAGTTGTGTGTTAGCATTTTTTTTTGTATTATTTAATTTTTTCATATAATTTATTTTCAATGCTTTATAATTACTATTTAAAAAATATTTAAAATTTCAACACATACACTACAGTATTAAATATAGTTTTGCACGTTTCACTTAAATAATTTTGAACTACATGTGCGATTCAATGAGCCATTTAACCAGTGTTTTTTTTTTTTTAAATTCATTTAAACGTTAAAGAAGTGTTGTTTTTTTTTTTCTTTTTTCGAAGTGTTTCCTTTACCATGAGGTAAGAGGTAAGAAAAATTCTTCTTATTTCCTTTTAAATTGATTTTTAGTGCTTTATGAATCGCACCCGTATATAATAATATTTTAAAGGAATGAATTGGTTATAAAAAATCCAATATTTGATCAAATGACTATTTATTTTCAATTACGAACGTTATTAATATATTACATTTTACTTCGATTAATGATGGAGAATAGAGAAATAAAAAGCTATTTAAAAGATATATAAATAATTAATATAAAAAAAATTTGCATCAATGTATGAATCATCAACACATAGTAATATAATAAGTACACTGTTCACTATTGAAATGTTATATTATGACATAATCCTGGATGAACATAAATAATGTTACAATGAACGTTAATATGTATGTGTGTAACGTAATCATGATATAAGTACATGTAAAATAACAAATTAAACAATGAACATGAAGAGAGATTAAATCGGAGTGCAGAAGTTATGAACCGTTTTCAAGTTGTGTGTAAATTGCAACAAAACAAACAGATACCGTACTCTCGTAGTTTAATGAAAGAGAGAGAGAGAGAAAGAATTTTCATAGTCCATGCAATACATAGGCGAGTCACGAATAGCAATAAAAGCCACGAGTATTAAGGTTTCAAATGTCAATATATAATAGCACATCAGAGTATATGTAATCAGTAACTACTACTATTATACTACTACTATATTTTATAACAGTAAAATGAACATGAACAAAGAGAATGATGCAAGTTGCATTTTAATCTTAAGGACTGTATATAATTAAAGTTGTGTTGATGTGAACTGCTATTAATTTCTTTTTAATTATTACAGTTCTGTGGATATTACAGCAATATAATAAGTATCTTAGAGTGCACAATTGCGTAATTAAAATGTAATATTGTATACTACGTAAATATTGTAATTTATAGCATTACGTAATATCGCTCTGGGGTGAGGCAACGATTTTGTAAGTTAAAATTCTTACCCCAGGTAGGTGTTATATGTGGCAAAATTATTTAGTTTTGATCACTTTTTATTTTTTACGAGGGATTTTTATTTGTTTTAAAATACAAATATGTTTTAAATTAAAAAATATATTTTCCATTTGTATTTTGATAAGAAGAAAGTGGGGTTGAATTTCAAAGTTACCATCGGTTTGCCCAACATTATTTTAAATGAATTATAATTATTGTATTAGAGTCTTAGGTTGAACATATATAAAATTATTATTATTATTTTTTTTTTAATTTTTTTTGTTACTCGTCACCTTGGAAAATTTCCCACTTGCAGCCTTGTTAATCACCATGCTCTGTGCTATTCTTACGAGGCGTGGTGATTAGCAAGGCCTCAAAGGAAATTTTCCGAGGCAACGACTGTACACAGTCAAATTTAGTGGAACAGAGTGTACGCGCTACACCAATCGCTCTGTTCCATTCTTTATGACTAACTCTGAACATTGTTTGAAACATTTACACAATTTGAAATTTTCTTCGCGTCAATATGACCCAGGAAATTATCCAATATCGATATATTGGTTTAAGTATCGACTAACTTAAAATATATTTTAAAAAAAAACTGTAATTAGTAAATTTTCTACCTCTCATTCTTTGATCTATTTTAGTAAATAACATATAGCTTTTTATCTTTACGCTTTGTTTATAATATCCACTTTCAATCAAATTATTATCTCATTCTATAGATTTTCAATGCATGTGGAAAATTATAGGTTTATTCAGAACGACCATATTTTCAAAATAATTTAAACTTTATTAGTTTTAGTTCGATTCTCTATTTTGACACAGTGTGGCAATAATATATTAAAATAACAATAAAAAAGTTTGAATTGTCAATAAATATAATAAATAATTCAATTTTGAATACATATTTTGTAATTTAATATTATATTATAATAAGACTTGAGGGTTTTATATAGAATTATATTTTATGATGCATCTTGAGAGATACAAAAGGCAAGAGGAGAATTGACAGAAGAGAGAGAATTCTGAGAGGTTCGTATAGTAAACAAATAAACAAACCAACAGTGGGCTCCGTTGACCAAACAGTGAAAGAGGACACACAGATTATAGAGAGTGGACCGTAGGGTAGGCGGTAACCATTCTCATCCAATCCAAACCACACAAGCATGAGTGAAGCACGTTAGCCCAGCACTGGGGCAAAGGTAAACACTAGCTAGCTAGCTGCAGACGGGTATTGATTTTTCAACGATCCACCAACAGAATCAATGTAGCATAAATTTTTTTTTTAAATAATATATATATATATGGATAAATTGAATATATACATACATTCATGACTTGGTCTGTTTGCAGCCATATCCACTTCACCTTGTGAGTTTGTAACCAATTTTATCTGTTTTTATTATTAAATTTGTTTATATAACATATTTGGTCTTGTGAGTGAAGAATCATACGAAATATTTGACAAGGTTGAAAAACCACGGTTTATGATTCCATATTTGATCACGTACTGTGGATGTCATGGCGAGTGGTTTGAGAGGATTCAACCTTATTATTTTCAATGGAAAAAGTCATCGTGGCACTTTCAGTAGTCAATTCAATTGCTTCCATTGAACTGGCTATATAGGAAATCTTTTACGGTGACATTTAAATTTCCGTAATATTTTTAAAATAATTGGATTTCTCTCGCGTAAATAGATTTTGTAATGAGATCACCATAAAAATAATGTACGATTTGTAATTCAATAAAAAATACACACCATAAAATACAAATAATATAAAAATAAATAAATAATGGTAAAAATAATAATAGAAAAAAAATGTAAAGCGTCAAATACATATATTTTCACTTTCTGTCATGATTCATGATTACGTGGACGTTTCAGTTTCAAGGGTTTTTATTATCAAAATTCACATTACATTTTTGGACGTAAATTTGATTTCACCAAACTATCTATGCAACCTGCCTTGCATCGGTGTTAAATAAGTTGCATAATCTCAAGGAGCGCGCACGTGCAGATATATTGAAATAATGCTTTTACAATAATTTTCTTGTTATGATAATACATCCTATTGTATAATTTTAGATTCTATAATTTAAATGATAATATTAAAGCAAGTTATTTATAATTGAATTATTAACAATACTATATACTTTCTGACCTTAATATAAATATACTTCTCGATTTTTTAACATTTGTTTTTATTTTTTTAGGGAATTGAATCCTAATGAAAAATCCTGATGAAAAAATCATCATATTAAAAAAATAATTTCATCATAATTGTAAATTAAAAACAAATAAATAATGATAAAGTAATTAAATATGTTGACAATACACTTTTATAACAATGGACAGCTCGTTTATAAAAACAAAAACAATTAATTTGCTTCCAGCGTTATTTTTTTTAGAAAACAATAAACAAACTTTTTTGTTGTATGGTATATTTTTAATAGTGTTTTTTTTTTTTTTTTTTTTTTTTTTTTACTGAATAGATTTTGTAATGAGATCACTATAATAGTAAAAATTAAACCATACGTAATTTAATAAAAAATATGCACCAAAAAATGCAGATATTAAATACAAGTTTTGTAATTTTGTAAGCGTCAAATGCATTTTCATTTCATGTCTTCATTCATATGTCTATAGCAGTGGACGCTCAGTAAATTGCAATTGGATTTTCTCTCACATTTTCTGCCTTTCATGACCACTGCAGACACGTTGGCTTTCATATAAAATACGTCAGTTCGTAAAAGTAGTTTTCACCGAGTATGAAATCTCTTACTATACCGACCTACATTCTGTTACATTGTTATGTACATGTTAGTACCTGATAGATACGTGATGCAATGGTGACTTTGTATTGTTGTGTTTATGCACTGACTGTCATAAACATCATTTTTTAATGACAGACTTTGTATTATTTACAAAGGGATGTTTTGACATAATATATATATTTTTTACATTTAAAGATTAAATTTCGTAAATATGCAATAATTCAAGAATAAAAATGAAATGAACCTTCTATTATATAGGAAAATCTTATTCTTGATTATTTATAAACAGGGATATTATATAATTATAATTTTTGGCATTGCATAAATTAAAAAAAGTGTTATTTTTTCATTGATTTTCCGGAAAAATCATTGTTTTGAAGTTCAATTACTGACAATTACGTCCCCCCTCCTGCTCCTTAAATTTGTGTGCTTTTTTTTTACAGTTATGCAATAAAAAAAAATCTTTAGAAGATGAAGATTTTTAAATCTTATTTTAAAGATATATTCAAAAAGAAAATCTGATGTTGATTTCTTTGCCTTATAAACTTACGTATGCTTTCTATAGCCTCTATATAGTTTTGGGTTCATGCAAGCTAAGGCCCGGGGGCAGTGCAGGCGTCAGCAAGTCGCGTAGTAATCCGACAGTAGCTCAGCTAGCATCAGCACATCTGTCTCCCACTATAGAGTTGGGGGCCACTTGCTATTCAATATCAATCCTCCGCCCTTATTTTCCACATAAGAAATTTTCAACCTTACAAAATCATGTCAAAATATTCACTGGATGAAAAAATTACTTCATTGAAAGTATATTACTTATATAATATTTTACTATTTATTTATTAAGAGTTAACAAATCTTATGAGAGTAAACAATATGATTAAAAATTTCAGTTTAAAATGAGGTTATCAGTTTTAATATATTTTAAATATAAGTATTTTTTATGAAAAATTTATATAATATTATGTAAATTATATTTAGGATACATAAATTATGTTAGATATATATTATATTTTATGCATGGGTAAAACCTCCTAAAACTTAAACTATATTTGAATATTGGAAAATGTTTAGATACATATATTAACTAATAAGAAAGTTTTAAGGCTTAGATCAACAGGCAGCTGATATGTTTACTATGGTTATTTGGTCTTCATGTCTGCTCAACTCTCATGTAGCCTTGCATGATTTATAGTTTAGTTTCTCGACGACGAGGAACCAGTATAGCAAAGATGTAGAAGCTTCAAGCAGAGAGAGAGAGGATGGGTTACACACGTAAATCCATGATGTAGAAGTACATATACAAGAGAAGACTATACATATATATATATATATATATATATATATATATATATATATATATATATATATATATATATATACGCAGTGCTCCTATTTGATATTCCAGAAAGCCTATCTCATAGTTCGCCGCTGCCACAGTGGCACCCTCTACGTGCATACACACACCCCCACTCCCATTTTCGTAGTTAAATAGGATGCGTTTGAGTTCACTATTGTTGGGACCCAAAAATGACAACGTCCAAATCGAATCTAATTGCGATTAATTAGTTAATTAGGGGGGCAAACGAACCCACAAAATTTTTGGTAATTTTCGTACAGGTAGTTTCCGAGATAATTGAGGCCAAAGTTTAATTAGTGACAACAACAATAACGGGATGCGGTACACCCTGATTATGACGGGATACGGAAGTGACGTCACAACAGTAAGTTTACCTCTTATAGAAATGGTGATAGACGGGATATCACGTGGTGTGTCACGTGGTCGCAGTATTGACATTCCCCCTCGTCATTGACGGGACCTATTTGTGACGTCACCAAGTTGTTAATGATGACGTCACTAAGTTGTCAGTGATGACGTCACAGATTTACCTCTTTAATATAAGTTCCACCACGTATATAACCGGGATCTGTACGTAAAGATAGTTCCCTCTTAGTCAAATTAAATCACGTGAAAATAAGCGGGATATAGGAATTTGAAAAAAAATTACACCAGTTTTACCCTTTATAAAATAAAATAACAAAGCGTATTACCAGGACTTCCACAGTTTTTTAACGTATTGATGTAAGATATAGTTTCCTCTTGTACAAATTTAGCAACGTGCATGTAAGCGGGATAATGGATTTTGCTGTTAACTCTTCTCGTGTAAAATGTTGCAAATTGACGGGATTTTCCGGACTTAGAAAGAATATTTTGAAAGGGATAGCAAAGGTTCCACATAGTTATTGCCAGTATCCTAACACTTACGAAAATATTCATCATACAGCTATTTACTGGATACTTCCAGGAAATAAAAGCGGGATGCCCTTTTGTGATTATTCCCCTTGAAAAAATGATCTCAAATATATGTGAACGGGATACTTTATATATGATGGCAACGAGTGATAAAATCTCGATCTCGAAATGTTTGAGAATTTGATTCAAAACTTACCTTTTTTGATTTTCTGAGTGATAAATTCCTCACACGATCTTCAATAAAATCAATAAAAATAACACTGGACGATCATGTGAATAATTTACACACAGATATTTTGATTTAAGCACGATAATACAGTAAACTTTCAAAATTATAGCCCTGGAACAAAACCTAATACATCATGGCAGCACCATTATTTTTACAATGTGAACCAATGAAATCGATGCAGCCATCAAACAATATTCATGCCAACAATAATACAATAAATAGTATTCCATACCCTTTCTGAATGTTCTATATAAAGAACATCCCGTCTATTGTTACTGAAATATCTTATACCCTGATTATTTTATATCCCGGGAACATGTTTTTATGTCTGTTTCTCCCCCTGATGTGGAAATATACAGCAAAGATTTGAAAAGAAAATAAATTGAGGTCCCGATTGTATGTTTGAGAGAACGTATAGGCACCCTCATTTTCATATCCCGATAATGATGCCTTAAATAGCAATTTGAAATCCATCTTCCCCTTTTATGCTATTTAAATATAATATTTGACATCCCGTCTATAATCATGTAGGTAATACTAGTGACCCTCCATTTTGATATTCCGGGACTAGCACTTTTGAACCTTTTGTGAATTTTACCTCCCATGATTGGAAAATTCATTGCAAAGCTTAAAAAAAGAAAGAATTTGAAGTCCCGTCAGGAAACAGCCGTAACTTTTGGTCACCCACTTTTTCATATCCCGTTAATGACATTTAAAATAACAAAGCAAATCCATCTTCCCTTTTCAATGGACATTTTTGATATCCCGTCAATGATCATAATGGTAATACTAGCTAACCCTGATTTTCATATCCCGGTGCTAGCACTTTTGAAATTTTTGGCCATTTCGCTTCCCCTGATATGACAATTCATAGCAGGACCGAAATAGAGAGATGATTTTGGGACCCAATAATGCACATCATTAAATTATGGGTACCCTCTTTCTTCATATCCCGATAATATATAGCACTAAAAATAGCAAAATGAATCCATCTTCCCCTCCAATGCTATTTCAATGGACATTTTTGATATCCCGTCTATGATCATAATAGTAATATAAGGTAACCCAAATTTTCATATCCCGGTACTAGCACTTTTGAAACTTTTGGCCATTTTGCTCTCCCTGATAAGAAAGTTCATGGCAGACAAAAAGAAGAGATGATTTTTGGGTCCCGATAATACACAGCATTACATTATGAGTACGCTCTTTCTTCATATCCCGTTAATAGCACTTTAAATAGCAAAGTGAAGTGAATTCATCTTCCCCTCCAGTGCTTTTCAATGGACATTTTTGATATCCCGTCTATAATCATAATGGTATTATAAGGTAACCTTAATTTTCATATCCCGGTACTAGCACTTTTGAAACTTTTGGTCATTTTGCTCACCCTGACACGAAAATTCATGGCAGGGAAGAAAAGGAGAAAATATTTTAAGTCCCGATAATACCCAGAATTAAATTATGGGTACGCTCTTTTAACATGTCCCGTTAATGACACTTTCCCCCTCTGAGCGGCCGCTGGAATGCGATTAAGAAAACAGATACCGGCAGTTGCCAGTTCGATCACCGGTATTGACAAGCGGTCGTACATCCCACAGAGAGGACATGGAAAGAAAATTTTGGTAGCCAGCCACCAAGAGTGCGGTGAACGATGAAGGTACCGGGAAGTCAATCGTGCTATTGCCGGTATCGATAGACGGTCGGTCTATAACAGAGCACTGAGTGCGGAGAACGATGAAGGTACCGGGAGGTTAATCGCGCGATCGCCGGTATTGACAGACGGTCGGTCTGCAACGCTTGGAGTACTGAAAATTTCCAAGTCCACATCCCGTGTATCTGTCCACAGAAATTATTAGAGGGTGAAAATTTATTTTCGCATCCCGTCTATGATACTGCGAAACAGTTTGTGACGTCATTTTCAGGGCCTGGAGTCGTTCGAGCTAGCGTATAGAAATTGAGAGAAAAAACTGAAAGAAAATGTCGAGGTCAACTGACTATCACTGTACGTAGACTTTGAAATTGACGCTGGAAAAAGTTTTTCAAATCCCGTCAATATTCTCGCCAGGTACTATTCTCTACTTACTCTTGAGTTTTTTCAGCCCGGCAATAATTGCGAGACAACTTATCTTATTTTCTTCAAAGTCTTTATCCCGCCAATGTTCCTTCATTCATATTTCGTCTCACGTCACCTTCGAGGGTTATCTTACACTACATCCCGCCTTTATGCTTCGTGGTACATTTTCATAGGTGGCGGTATTTTTTAAACGCTGAATTTATTTTCATTGCAATATTTTCTAAGTCTTATATCCTGTCAATATTTGCATAGTAAATATCACTATTCTTTCTCACCCTCTCGTGTGAGTGGCTGATGGAATGCGATTAAGAAAACAGATACCGGCAGTTGCCAGTTCAATCACCGGTATTGACAAGCGGTCGTACATCCCACAGAGAGGACATGGAAAGAAAATTTTGGTAGCCAGCCACCAAGAGTGCGGTGAACGATGAAGGTACCGGGAAGTCAATCGTGCTATTGCCGGTATCGATAGACGGTCGGTCTATAACAGAGCACTGAGTGCGGAGAACGATGAAGGTACCGGGAGGTTAATCGTGCGATCGCCGGTATTGACAGACGGTCGGTCTGCAACCCTTGGAGTACTGAAAATTTCCAAGTCCACATCCCGTGTATCTGTCCACAGAAATTATTAGAGGGTGAAAATTTATTTTCGCATCCCGTCTATGATACTGCGAAACAGTTTGTGACGTCATTTTCAGGGCCTGGAGTCGTTCGAGCTAGCGTATAGAAATTGAGAGAAAAAACTGAAAGAAAATGTCGAGGTCAACTGACTATCACTGTACGTAGACTTTGAAATTGACGCTGGAAAAAGTTTTTCAAATCCCGTCAATATTCTCGCCAGGTACTATTCTCTACTTACTCTTGAGTTTTTTCAGCCCGGCAATAATTGCGAGACAACTTATCTTATTTTCTTCAAAGTTTTTATCCCGCCAATGTTCCGTTCATTCATATTTGGTCTCACGTCACCTTCGAGGGTTATCTTACACTACATCCCGCCTTTATGCTTCGTGGTACATTTTCATAGGTGGCGGTATATTTTAAACGCTGAATTTATTTTCATTGCAATATTTTCTAAGTCTTATATCCTGTCAATATTTGCATAGTAAATATCACTATTCTTTCTCACCCTCTCGTGTGAGTGGCTGATGGAATGCGATTAAGAAAGCAGACACCGGGAGTTGCCAGTTCGTTCACCGGTATCGACAGGCGGTCGTACATCCCACAGAGAGGACATGGAAAGAAAATTTTGGTAGCCAGCCGCCAAGAGTGCGATGAACGATGAAGGTACCGGGAAGTCAATCGTGCGATTGCCGGTATTGACAGACGGTCGGTCTATAACAGAGCACTGAGTGCGGAGAACGATGAAGGTACCGGGAGGTTAATCGTGCGATCGCCGGTATTGACAGACGGTCGGTCTGCAACGCTTGGAGTACTGAAAATTTCCAAGTCCACACCCCGTTTATCTGTCCGCAGAAATTATTAGAGGGTGAAAATTTATTTTCGCATCCCGTCTATGATACTGCGAAACAGTTTGTGATGTCATTTTCAGGGTACGTGGACTTGCATGCGAGCAAGTTCTTAAAAACCCCGTCAAGCTGTTTGTTAGTTAGTATGCGTTGTGAACCCCCGAAATTCTCCAGCTTCAATGCATTATGGGAAAATGCTAGTAAAGAAGATGGCTACGCCACATTGTGTTAGGTTTTGTGTCAGTGCTTATTATTTGGGATAATTTACAATCTTATCCTGTTGAAAACTAAATTAGTGATAGTAAATGTAATTCATGACCATCCAGTGTACTTGTTGTTGAAGATCGTATGAGGAATTGGACACTAGGAAGCTGGAAAATAGTAAGTTTTGTGATCAAGATTTTATCATTTGAAGACATCGCCCACAGTATCCCGTTTACATGTATGCGAGATCATAGTATCAAGGGGAATGCAAATCCCGTAGAAAACTGTTATGGATTTTTTTTTTCTGAAGGTCCTGGCAACAACTGTGCGGAATGTATGCTCCCCTTTCAATATTTCCTTCTGTAAGTCCAAGAAGTCCCGTGAATATTCTTATCGTTCCTATGTTAGCAGGGGGGTTGTCGTGACATCATTAATGGAAAGAGGGTATCCCGATTTTAGTAACATCCCGTTAAAAGCTATATCATGTATTAATTTCTGAGGGGTAAAGGTTCTGCCAATATCCGCGCGGAATGTGTTTTCCCCCTTCAATATTTGTTTCTCTAAGTCCAAGAAGTCCCGTGAACATTCTTATCTTTCCTATGTTGGCAAAGGGTGATTGTGACGTCATTAATGGGAAGAGGGTATCCCGATTTTAGTAACATCCCGTTAAATGCGATATCATGTATTTCCTGGGGGTAAGGGTGCCGCCAATAACTGTGCCGAATGTGTGCTCCCCTCCGATATTTCCTTCTCCAAGTCCAAGAAGTCCCGTGAATGTTCTTATCATATCCTATGTCAGCAGGGGGTATCATTAATGACGTCATCAATTGCAGAGGGTATCCCGCTTTCAGCATCCCGACAATAACGGTGCTATTAATATTTGAGAAGGGTTATATGAAGACTTGTGTGACGTCACAGGAAGTGACGTCACAAGAAAGGGGGTATCCCGCTAAAATTCGATGACAGTGCCATCTGGCGGGAGGAAAAAAAAAACGAGAGGGAAATCGATTGTGCTGCCACCTCGAATCAGAGGTTGGCGTTTTTCGCATACTTTTAAAGCGTATATTGTCGACCAAAATTTAAATCGAGAAAAATTAAGTTTTTTATATACTTTGACGTCACGACAACCCGTTAAGAGACTAAAATCTTAACGGGACCCGATTGGGCGTACCGACAAAAAAAAGGTGCCGACAATAGCCGTGGGAAAAAGCACGAGTGAACCAGTTATGACCGAAAATGGTCGCCACCCCCTCTCCTCCTCTCACCACATCGTTGTGCAAGGCAACAACAACCCTCAAAAACCTTAATCGCATTGCTCACTCACGAAGGATACGTCAACCTTTTTAAAAAAAATACTAAAACTTTTTTTTTTTAAATTTCTTTTTTTGCCATATTTTTTTTCTCCCTTATATTATATTTTACTTGACTATTGAAGAATAATGATCTACTCCCCCTTCCCCCCATCTACTCGCTCTCCTCAGTCTTCTATATAAGACGCAGTTCTCATATTTTCCTATTCATGATTTGAGATTTATTTCTCCTTTCTATCTGTCTTATTATACTGTATATTCATCTTTATACGAGGCTCATCATTATTATGATCCCCCTCTCCCACCCATCTTCTCCGGTTACCTGACTTGACCTAATGTTACCGAGATCTATCTCACGCTCTTCGAGCCCCTGGCAACCATTCTAATAACAACGCTAAAGAGGTTGCATTCCCAGCTAATTGCATTCTTGAAGTGCATGCTTATAACAAAACGTTTTAATTAAGAGTAAATATCCATTAGTAAAATTAAGCAATCTCGACCATATTAAACATGTAAAAAACGTTGAACTTATTTACGAACTTTCAAGTAATATTTGTTTTGTACACCACGAACCACAGTACAGGAAAGATAGTAGCCAAACTCCTATACCTGCGCTACGGGGGAGCTGAAGTCAATTTTTGACACTTTTTTAATATTGGGTTAAGAGCTTACTTCTTTTTTGTAAAAAATACTAGATTTTTTTTTCTAATATTTTAGTGAAAGTTTCACTGTGCTAGCTTTAGTAATTTCCGAGTTAGAGCAGATTATAGTTGATTCTCCTATACCATAACATTGCACGATGCCCCATTTGGTCGTGCCTCTTTCCTATGATTTTAACATTGCGGCGGACAAACATGCCGTTGACGCGACCAGTTTTCGACTTCGATTCTAACATATGACTTTCTCTATATACTATCTTCTCTGTACTGTGCCACGAACGTTACTCCTACTTTGTTTGTAGGCGTTACTACGCAGTGTATAAAGACGTAATAAACCAAACTTTGTGTTTGAAGAGACATTTACAGAACTCTGTGTAATAATATAATGTATGACAAGGCCTATTGGCTATTAATACTATAATTTCATTGACAATACCACTTGTGTGTTATGGTGCCTCTTTGGTGCTTCAGTATTGTCCTCACCCTACAAACTATATTATGTCAATTTTATATACATATAATTATAATTATATATTTTTTTAATTTCATTTCATTTTATTTAATTGTATGTATTTCTGTATTTCTTGACATGGGTGAAATAAATAAATAAATAAATGAATAAATAAATAAATAAATAAATAAATAAATAAATAAATAAATAAATAAATAAATAAATAAATAAATAAATAAATAAATAAATAAATAAATAAATAAATAAATAAATAAATAAATAAATAACTCCTTTGAAATGGGTATAAACTGCATGAGTGCTGTTCTTACAGCTTCTAGAATTGCAATTATGAATCTCTCTGTCTATTGGAGCTGCAGTTCTATAGCAAATGAAGCAGGTGTAAAGTTAGTGCTGTCCAGAGATGTACACTAGTCGCCTTGGAAAATTTCCCACTAGCAGCCTTGCTAATCACCATGCCCTGTGTTATTCTTACTGGTGATTAACAAAGCTGCAAAGGGAAATTTTCCGAGGTGACGACTGTACATAGATTTTGATAATAATGACATAATGACCCTATTATAGGACAATTAATGTATTTTAAAAAAATGAATGGTTTCAAAAACAAAATTATATTTAAATGTAACAACATTATGTTTATAATATAAAAGTAATTATATTTAAATTTAAGCATTTAATAACGAATGAAACAAAAGTTTGCGTTCTTTAATCTTAAAAAGACATTATGTTTTGAAGATGTGTTGTAACTACGAATGTGCAATGAGGTAGGCACCACAGGTAACCACAATAATTCTCGTGGGAGATAACGCGGCAAACTTTAGTGGTGGTATCTTTAAGTAAGTCAGAACCGTTGTTCTCAGATACTCAGCTGCTATATACCTGCTTCTATGCACGTACTGTACATCACGTACGTGTAATCCGTGCAACAATGCTTCATTTATAATACAAGAGCTGAACTTTGTGAGAGATTTTAACATTAAAATGTGTTTAAAAATATATTGCATTTAGGATATAAAAAGTTCTAATACTTTGTAAGTTTAGTGATTATTTTATTAAATTCTATTTCATATAAGAAGCATTAAAAACGACATTTCTTGGTAAAATCACATGAATTTGACGCAAAAAATGGGCTTGGTCGTAAAAAACTCTACTCTCAATTTTTCTTTTTTATAAAAAAAGAATAGTTCAAAAAATATTAAAGAAGCAAATTTTATTATAATATATGTTCCCATATGCATGCAAGTTTTTTTTTTTAAATTCAACTATATAACTTTCCATCGAAAAATATAACACATGGTAATTGTATGTTTTTTTAGCCTTATAAACAGCACTTAATTGTTGTTTTTCAACTAGTGACATAAATATTATTAAGGCCCTTTAAAAGCAGTTCAATAAAGCACACAAATTGACATTATAGTCTTTATACATTGAAAACAGTATACTTACAATTAGTTTGACAACTTTAAATAATATATAACAATATATAAATTGTACAGTTCATATATATACAATCTCACTAAAACAAATGAAAGCATTTAAAAAAAAAAATCACGTATGTCACCAATAAAATATTATTAGTGTTGACATGGTTTTTTTTAAATTGTATTTTATTGTTAATTCGAACAAATCAACTACATAGAGACAAACTTAATTCTGTAAATAATAATAATAATTAATTACGATTGACATGGATTAAAAAAAATGATTAATTACAGATTATCATTAATAATGTATAATATTACATTTTTATTAAAAATTAGCCACTTTTAAAGGATAAAACGTACAATTTCCACATAATTATAGTCTCTCTGGGATTTGTAATTTTACATATAAAAGTAACTGCCGTGTATATAAATAAATGCTTATATATTATTTATATGTAATGTTGTGTTATTGTGTTATTAATTCAAACTGCGTATATATATTTTTAACTACACAAATGTTAACATTAGGGCACATAAATTTTTAAATATAATTATGTAATGTACTTTTATATTTCTTTATTATAATAATTACATATGAATCGTGTGTGTATAAAAACTGTAGCATTATTAAAGTATATATTGTACACTGATTTACTTGTGGGAAGAAATTACGAGTAAAATTAGAAAAAGGGAGTTCTGGCCCTTGGCATTATGTGATGGTAAATTATTCAAGATCCTGTAGTTTTAAGAAAAAGCATGATATTGTGTTTTGTTACGTTTTGTAATATATATTTTGTATATTAGATTTTCAGCTTTTTAGAATTTTAATTTCTGACATTATTTGTAACAAAAAATGAAACTTTTTTTTTTCTTTCGAAATATATTCTTTTTCTTTAAAAATTTTGGTTTTGATATTTAATTTAAATTTATTTGTAATTTGTCTTTTTTAAAAATTATTCGCTTAAAAACGCCAAAAAACAATAAAAAATTATTTAGATCAACAAGAGACAGGACGATTTTGTCATGTAATTACCATACAAATTTAGTGTATAAAATAACCAATGCTACACGTTTATATTTTATTTAACGTAAACATATTTAATTACTCAATTTTAAATTATGTCTGTAAGATTAAATTACCAGGTAAAGTTCTGCTTTTTCTTACTTGTATACTGTTTTTAAGTCTAAGTTCTTATGTATATTATGTCGGCAGCAGTAATTGCAAGAGCAAAGCTTGTGCTTGCTCGATCGTTATTTTACACCTTAGCAAGCCAAGACCCAACATCATAATAGGACAAGTGGGTGTACGCTCCACCTCCTTTCTCTCTCTCTCTCTCTCTCTCTCTCTCTCTCTCTCTCTCTCTCTCTCTCTCTCTCTCTCTCTCTCTCTCTCTCTCTCTCTCTCTCTGCATTGCACTATATATATGTAAGTCTCTCATTTGCATAAGGAGTTTCATTATAATTTTTACATGCATACATAAAAAAATTGTATAATGTTATATTATAAATTATGTTGTTTTTATATAGTAAGTCATAAAAATATTTTTACTATGTAGTAGGCTAAAAAAAATATTTTTTTAGTAAATTTGTTGTATAATGTTGCAATTAATTTTCTTCCATTTATTAAATGTACACAAACTTAGAACAATTTAGTGTTTTTTTATTACTATACGTATTTTAATATCTTGGTTAATTATAGAGGCGATTCATGAAAGAGTTATCCAGAAAGTTATCCAGCGTTCTCACTAACCGCGGTTAACACCAGTCTAATTCAATGGCATTAAACGTGGTTAGTGAGAAACCTGGATAACTCCTTTCGTGAATCGCGCACTTATATAAACTTATAGGCTAATACACAATAATTATGTAGTATAATATAACATGTAACCCACTTTCATATAAGTATTATATGTGCAGCTGTACAGATAAAGTTAATAGCATTTCAAATCCCGTTTTATTAATTAATTTCAGATTAGAAGCATAATTCAAACCTAATCCAAAGTTTAACAAAATTTGAGGTGGTTTTAGATTTTTTTGTAGTATAATAATATATATGCATGTACAGTCTTGTTAAATGAAAATGGAACACGTTATTGCATGCTGTAGTTTTGAAGTAAGCACCATCAGTTTACTTGTTATAGTGCTAAGTGGCAACGTTGTCTATTATTGCAGCCTTCTGGCATAGAGTTCTAGATTTCTAGAATTTCCTATTCTAGGATGCTATGCTTCTAGACTCGGAAGAGGTGACTGAGACACCTCATTTGAACTCCGACAGTGTTGTCAAATCATCCATGTCAGTGGACTGATGGTGCTCATTTAAAAAAAAGTGTTCCAGTTTTATTAACCAATACTGTACAGTTTAATGTGTATTAAAATTAGGCTTACAGTTTGCAGGAAGGACAGTCAAATGATTAGGAAGGTTGCTCATACCTGAAACAAAAGAAAGAATCACCATCAATATCGTCAGTGTTGGCCACGTTCGTATATAATACGAACGCGTTCAGTTCATGTTCATTTACTTTAAAATTGAACGAGTTCATGTTCATGTTCATTAATATGAGAATGAACGCGTTCAGTTCATTGTTCATTTTATATATGAACGCGTTCATTTCATCGTTCATTTTTATAGATCAATGCTTTAAATAATGCAGCTAGCCTATTATAATTTATGCAGGAATTATATATAATAAATAAAACAATTTCTCACTGTCACAGTTCATAAAGAATTAGAAAATATTTTGTTTATAAAATTAATTAAAATTTTTAAATTATGTCTATTTTGTTTACATGATAAAATACATTATCAATATATCATTGCAAACTTACGTTTCATTTCTGAATTATAACAATAAGAAATATATTCACGGATCGTAAGATATTCATCCTTTATTATTTATTATTATTATTATTATTTGTTTTTTCAAAGCAGCTTTTTTCTTGATCTTTAATTATGCTGTCTTTTTCTATTAATTACTTTCAGTCTAGGGTAACCCTTCCTTAATAGTTTGTGGAAGTGAGGCTCATTAGCTGTACTAAAGGATGATTTCCAGCAACAATGATTTCTACAAATATGTCATCCAGTGTTTCTGAAAAATAATATATATTTCTGTTAAATGAATAAAGAAGAATCTATAATATATCTATAATGCATCTAAAAAAAAAAAAAATATTGCGAAAAAATATGAGTTTTACTTAGGAAGTATTGTTTTATTATTAATTATTATTTTCATTATTAGTAAGGTAGAGTTAATACGTATCAGCTGGCCCAATGCTAAAAAAATCCCATTCATAAAAATTGTGAAAAAAATTTAAAATGTTCTCCTCAACATCCCCTATCAGTAGGTAAAATATCAGGTATACAAAAACGAGCTAGTTTTCGAGTTATGAATTTTTAAAGTTGACTAATTTAACATGGAAGTTCCATTTTTCTTAAGAATACTTTTTCACGAAAAAGTTTTTTACTAATATAGTATTATATTTTTCACAAAAATCCTACGGACAAATCAGAGTTCATTACCCGAGATAAAATAAATTTCATCTTTTCTTCGGTATTAAACTCTCTTCTCGTCTTTTCTCCTCTTATTTTGCACCATTATAGAGGAAAAAAAGAGGTAAAAAAGACGAGTTTATTTTCTTTCCGCTTTTTAAACATAAAATGTAAGAAATATTTTCTTCATTTTATTCTCGCTTTGAGCGAAGAGGAAATAAGATGTGCTTTAGTGGTAAAAAGATTAAGATTAGACATGCAGTAAAAGATGAGTTGAATACGTAATTTTTAACTAGGGTAAGTATAAAATGAATTGAACAGTTTTATTTTATATTATGCATTATAAATTTTTAAAACGAATATTTTTTAGATACAAAATTAAGTTTGTCAATTTAAAGCAATACTTCAATAAAGTGACGCGACATACTTAATTGAGTTACTTATATTTAAAACTGGAACAATTGGCATTAATATTACATTTTGCTGCTTTATATATATTATATATAATTTATAAATGTAATTATGTATAATATTGTTTAGAAACAAACGAATAACGCAACGTGCTATAAAGATATCTTAAATAGGAAGTATTTTTATTCAATAATAAGATATAATATGACTGTATGATATTATTAATATAACTTTTAAACTTTAATGTATATTTATACATATTAATTTAATGTATAGACTTATGCTCATATGTCCTACATTTTCAATTTTAGTTGTTGTTAACAACTGCTACAATCGACAATCGGTAAATGCTAATTTATGTTATAGTAATTTGAAATATAATTCTTTTTTTTTTTTTTTTTTTTTTTTTTTTACAAGGAAACACACCTTAGAGCTTACAGCTCGCGGCGGGGTAATGGGTATATAGCGATAAGGTAAGGAAAGGATGGCGGTCATGGCCTGTTACGCGTCCTATAATTTGCTAGCTGAGGTGAGACTCAGGGAACCGTGGAAAACCTCAGTCAGGACGGACACCTCTACTTTGTATCATTTGTATATTGCATTGTATTTAATTAAAAGTATAATTAAGTTTTTTAAATAATATGAAGACTGAACTATAAGAACCTTGGCTGACGGGACTTCGCTGCAGCTGTAATATTTCTGAGATAGAAAATTGCTTGAACTTTTTTGCATCGCCTGGTTCATCTCCTTCCGATGATTGTCGTTTTTTGGAAAGTTGTTGGATGCTGAGCTCATTTAACTTCTCCAATGCAAAAAAGTGTTTCAAGTATATTGTAATGAAAATGGACATTTGTTAACAAAATTTTTTGCAAATAAATTGTGTAACTAAAAAACCCAATAAAAAAAATTAAAAAAATTTTTTTAACGTATTCAACATATAAATGAAAAAAATCAATATGAAATTAATATAAAATTTATGAAGTTCAATATTATATTAATTTTTAATTAATGGATGGTTCAATAATTAATAATTTGTGATTTAATAATGCGTATAAATTTTTATCAATGCACCGTGAATATTTGTTTATATAAAATTAAGCTGAAAACATCACAAAAAAATAACAACAACAAATAAAAATTAGCACTTACTGTAATATGTCTCTAAAACTTGGCTGCAAATTTTTATCTGTTGAATATTGTTTAATCACCGGCGGTATCGGAGTCTGACATTATTTTTTTTATTATTACTTATTAATTATGAATATGATATAAAAATTGTATATATTTATTTTTTTTATAAATATTCACATAATCACCTTCACAACACAGAACGCACACTTAGCACTTTGTTAGTTTTATTACATGCTAATTGAAAAAAATTTTATTCACCTTTTTTTTTTAAAAAAAAAGAATGATTGATTCATGCGTATCCATCTTCGTTTAACTAAAGACTGCGTGATTGATGTTTGGAGTGTGTACCTGTTGGAGGGGTGATCAGGGGTAGGAAAAGGAGAGGGGTAGGGGAAGAGGGTTCATTGACTTCTTCAGATCTTCCCTTACTGTGTTGACCTTCGTTTGGCAGCGGCAGCGATGGCCTACTTAGGAGGTACCGTACGAAGAGAGGGTGGAAGGAGGGTTGAAAATTGCAGTGGTATCGCTCTGTGTGATCAGCAAGTCAAAATCTATTTTCTACTCATTTCCTCTTTCTCTTTGTCCACGCGGTTCCTCTATGAAGCCGCCGCGCCGCTGTTGCGCCGCCGCCGCGGAAGGTGTGACTTTTACAACAGTTAGGGAAGATTTACAAGAAAACCTTCAACTCTGAATCTCCTTTTTCCCATCACTAAAGAAAATATTTAAAAAAATTGTAAAAAATTTCCGAATATATCTTTATAAAAAAAGTCAACGAAGCGCAAATAAGTTTATGATATAATTGTCTATACCTTTTAGCACATTTTACAGCTTCAAAGAGAGAGTCGGCAAATTCAAACGACCCTCTCTCATTCTCTCTCTTGACTTTCCTGCCTCTCTAAACCTTTCAAATTCGTACTGAGAGGTAGAAAATTTCAATGGTGTTTTTTTTTTTTTTTAAAATTACCTCAAATATGAACGAAATATGAACGTACGTTCATTTCATGTTCATATATAAAATATTGAACATGTTCACGTTCAAGTTCAGTTTTTGTGAAACGAACGTCGTTCACGTTCAGTTCATGAAAAAATGAACATGTTCAATGAACGTCGTTCATTGAACGCGTTCATGGCCAACACTGAATATCGTGCAAAACATTTACATTTCATGGTGTATTTAAATTAAAACAAATCAAGAAAAGTGATTATTGAATTTGTAAGAAAAAATAGTAAATAATAATCATCGTTTTATATGAAGTTTTAAAAGATCAAAATTATGTAAATAACAAACTTATTTACATTTGTATAATATAATTATATCACTTTATATAATTTGAAATTTTAATATCAATGAACTATATACAGATACAGTATAAGTAATATTTTACAATATATTTTTTAAATTGAATTATAGAAGAAATGGAATGCGAAGTTGAAAATTTATTTACATTTTTTTATTTACATGAAAATATATATTATATTGTACATACGTTTCTTTATAATATACAACTGTTAAACATGAAAAGTTGCAAAGGTAAAGTTGTTATTTGATATCAGACTTTTTATAACATGCTATTTTATCATATGAATTATTAACAAAAACACGATAAGTATATATACATTCTGTCACTTGATATATATGTTACTATAACATTGGAAGATTGAATAAGTAATTTTTCTTTCAATTCTACATTTATATAAAATATAATACAAGATATATTATATAATATTTTTTTTATACTTTTCCTTTACTATCAAAAAGCTTTATATAAGTATTGATAAAATAAAAAAAAAGAGGGAAAAGAAATATATTGAACAAAAAAAAATATATTTTTGGATAAAAATATTACATTTGATTCCACTTGAAAGTATAGACCACTTAGACTTACAACAAGAAAAAAAAAAGAAAGCTTAAAAAGCGCTTTGCTCCATTCTTTATGTCAAGAACCATGTTTTGCTTTGAACATATGTATGTATTGCAAGTGAAGTGAATTTAGCTTGAAACTAGTACACGTAATGGAGAAAAAAAAGGTGTGGTATTGCTCTAGATTACTTTCAATAACCGATCTTGTAATCCATTGAGAAGGAAGTATATTTTGTATGATGATTGTGAAAAAGAAGTAAAATTAGAACCAAATAAAATGTTTACAAAAGCTGTTGATTTTATATATGATCTTATATACTTTTAATGATATCTTGTATAATAATAATAACATGAATTTGCAGTGATTAAAATAAGTTTAATGTGCATTTAAAACTATATATATATATATATATATATATATATATATATATATATATATATATATATATATATATATATATATATATATATATATATATATATATATATATATATAGCTCAGTGTATACTTGTTTACTTTATTAAATCAGAACAAAAAAGTTTGGTATATAAAATAAATTATTATCTTCAAAAATTTGTAATTTTGCCTACTCCTATAAACAAATAAGGCTTTATAAACAGCAATTTGTTTTTGTATAATAAATATATAATGCATCTATATGAGTATTAGTTTTTTCTTGAAAGACGCGTAATATTTTGTAAACAGTTTTCTATGTCTGCTTTTCTTTTCTTTATTTCGCCCCCTCTTTAGTCTAGTTGTTTTCTCCAAGTTGGTTGGCGTCAAGGCTAGCTCGGTCTCTTTTTCCTTTCATCTACCTGTCAGCATCTCCGACCATCGAGAGGCGCCTGGCAACTCCAGGACGCGAGGAGGTTGACGAGCAAAAGCCGAGGACGTTTCATTCAGAAGAAAAATATATAATAATAAAAAGCAAAACGTAGCAGTGGGTTCTTATAGAAATTTTATGAAAAGATTGCTTGAATACCATGGGCACCCTGCTCAAAAAATTTGCGCAAGTTCTTGTAAGATCTTAAAAGATCTTGTAAGGTAAACATAAAGTGACCAAGAAAGGGGCAAAACATGGTATAAAAGTGGTCTGGCATATATGTTATCCTTCTACAAATAATTTTTAATTAAAAAATGTGATTTTTTTTTGTAAATAAGATAATTTTGATTTTGTAAGATCTTGAGCAAGTTGGAAATCTTGTTCAAGGAATCATTTCTTACGGAAGGTTTAAAATCTTGGCAAGAAACTGACTTGCGCAAGAACAAATTCCACGCAAGATGTTACATCTTGCGCGTGTGATCGAATTTCTCGCAAGATTATTTCTTGAGCTAAATACCTCCTTGCGTATGTTGAAAATCTTGTTCAAGAAGCCATTTCTTACGTAAGATTTCACATCTTGGCAAGAAACTGACTTGCGCAAGAAAAATTCCACGCAAGATAAAAAATCTTGCGCGTCTGATCGAAATTTCTAACAAGATTATTTCTTGAGCTAGTTTATATTCTTGCGTGTGTTGAACATCTTGTTCAAGAAGCCATTTCTTACGTAAGATTTCACATCTTGGCAAGAAAATGACTTGCGCAGGAAAAATTCCACGCAAGTGGAAAAATATTGCGCGTGTGATCAAAATTTCAGGCAAGATAATTTCTTGAGCTGTTTTACAATCTTGCGTGTGTTGAAAATCTTGTCCAAGAAGCCATTTCTTACGTAAGATTTCACATCTTGGCAAGAAATTGACTTGCGCAAGATAAATTCCACGCAAGATAAAAAATCTTGCGCGTGTGATCGTAATTTTTAGCAAGATTATTTCTTGAGCTGGTTTATATTCTTGCGTGTGTTGAAAATCTTGTTCAAGAAGCCATTTTTTACGTAAGATTTCACATCTTGGCAAGAAATTGACTTGCGCAAGATAAATTCCTCGCAAGATAAAAAATCTTGCGCGTGTGATCGAAATTTCTAGCAAGATTATTTCTTGAGCTGGTTTATATTCTTGTGTGTGTTGAAAATCTTGTTCAAGAAGCCATTTCTTACGTAAGATTTTACATCTTGGCAAGAAAATGACTTGCGCAGGAAAAATTCCACGCAAGTTGAAAAATATTGCGCGTGTGATCAAAATTTCAGGCAAGATAATTTCTTGAGCTGTTTTACAATCTTGCGTGTAATGTAAATCTTGTTGAAGAAGTCATCTCTTACTTAAGATTTGACATCTTGGCAAGAAATTGACTTACTTGCGCAAGAAAAAATTACACGTACGTAAGTTGGTAATTAAATCTTGCACACGTCAGTTCGAATCTTCTAATTTATCGTAAGATTATTTCATTAGCTACCGTCTTACGTGTGTTTGAAATCTTGTTCAGGAAGTCATTTCGTACGTAAGATTTCATATTTTGGCAACAAACTGAATTGCACAAGAAAAAAATTTCACGCACAATAGAAAATCTTGCAAAATTGATAAAAATTTCTCGTTAGATTGTTTCATGAGCTAGTGTAAAATTGTTCAAGAAATTATTTCTTACATAACAAGATCTTGCAAGAAAAAATTCTTGCGTGTGATTTCCTATGTACCACAAGATTATTTTATAAACCACCCCCGGAGTAAAGGGGTGTTTCAGTAATTTTTTTGACATCACCAGTATGCTTTGTGATTTTTTTCCTTCGGAAATCAACGTTTAAATCTTTAAATTATAGTGATTTTGGAAACTTGTACACGCAGGGGTGAAAACCTCCCCTTGGGTGAACACGGGTTTAATTGGTCAATTTTTTTTTCGACTGTTCTCATTTTTTTTACACAAATTAATAATTAAATAAATCAAATTGCATATTTTTTATAATTTATAACACTAATAGGGTAGCAGCACCCCTAATAGTTAGTCGGGGGTTAATTTAATCACTAATATTAAAATCAGTGTGTCAATTTACCCCTGGAGACAAATTTTCAGCTTGATCGGTAAATTGTGATTTGTTTTCAAAATTGCGCGCTAAAAACAAATGCTACACGATATGCGTTATAAAATGCTGTGAAAAAATTACGTTCCGGTGAAGTTGCATGGAGCCGGAGATTTTCTTCATTTTGTGTTTACTTGTGTTAATTATTAGCTATTACACAGTTCCAGGTAAGCATAAACTTATGTATAGTAGTTTTTGTTTAATATATTGTTAAGCTCATACAAAATTATGTGTTTTTTTAATGAAATTTCGATGGCTGGATCTGCTTCCTGTTTGCCGAATGGCTTGCAAACATGGCCGAAACCGCCAAGGAACGGCGGAATATGATGAGATTACTGATCAAGGTACCAGACCGACAAAACATAGCTGTTATATGCATAAATCAACGGCATAGCATTGATTTTGGTTTGCATGATGTTGATAAAGGTATGCATACCACTACTGAAATGTATGCATACTGGCCATAACATTCATTATTCCTTTGTATGTCTTTGTATAACTTTAACGCTTAAATGCATATATTGTGGTTGTAAGTTTTTCTTTTAACATTGCTGTGCAGAGTTTTCCTTGTGCATTATTTGTTAATCATGCATAATAATATAGCCCTGTGATCAAAATTCTTGAGCAAGATCTTACGCAAGTTTTTTTTTTTTTTTCCAGGTTCCGGGTTACAATGCGTACGTGGCCAAAAGGAGTATTATTGAACGGAGAGATGGAATAAAGGAAGCAGGAAGATCAATTAATATGTTCATTTCACACAAAAATCTATATCAATATTTTTCTAGTAATGAAACCAGCATAAAAACGAGAACTATAACTGACTAATTTTATTTTTTCCAGTATACTTCTCACTTCAAAAAAAAATAATAATAATAATAAAAAATAAAAACTAACACTTTATTTTTTTACAGAATTTTAGAAGAAAAACTAACTCTTTATTTTTTCCAGTACGTTTTATGTTAAATATGGGACCTCTGAGTTTTCTGCCTACAAGTTTCTTATGGAATATCTTAAGATCTTTCCATATCTTGGGCAAGTTAGTGGGTAAGATCTTACCCAAGTATGTCCTCAAGATCATGCAAGATCTCCCATAATATATTGCAAGATCGTGCACAAGATCTTGCTCTTTTGGTGCAAGATCTTTCAAGATCTTGCATAAGATCTTGCAAGATCTTGAACAAGATCTTGTGCAAGATCTTGCAAGATCTTGCGCAAGATCTTGCAAGATCTTGAGGACGAACTTGAGCAAGATCTTGAAAGATCTTGTACACGATCTTGCAAGATCTGAAGCGTGAACTTGCAAAATCTTGAACAAGATCTTGTGCAATCAGCGCAAGATCTTGCATAAGATCTTACAAGATAAAAAAATCTTGCAAGATCTTGGGTATGGACTTGCACAAGTTCTTGAGCTTATCGAAAAGTAGATGGGCAAGATCTTGCGGTTTGGCGCAAGATCTTTCAAGATCTTGCGTAAGATCTTGCAAGATCTTGCACAAGATCTTGTGCAAGATCTTGCAAGATCTTGCGCAAGATCTTGCAAGATCTTGAGGACGTACTTGTGCAAGATCTTGCGCTTTTCGGCGCAAGATCTTGCTCAATTTCTTGTCAAGTTCTTGCGCAATTTTTTTGAGCAGGGCATATCAGTGTAATAGTGTAAACCATTAGTCTAAATGATCAGATGATCACATGTAAAATGCAGATAGTTGTGTAAAAAAAAATACAGTCTGGAAATAATACATCAGCAATCTAAAATTTAAGATAAAATTTTCTCCTAGTAAAAGTATACTCAAGAAAATTAAAGGGAATTTTAAAATAATGAACTATCATTGAAATATATCAGGGCTATAAAATGAACCCGAAAATTGTCTCTTTGCTGCATGGATTTCATAACCACAATTTTTTAGTATGCTAATTTACATAAAAAATTACTCAATCTCTTAAATGTGACCCTTTAATTCAGTTCAGTAACTTTAATTTTGTGCTCAGGGATCTCATAGGGAATTAAAACTCTATATCATAATTTTCTCTAAAAAAAAAACCTTTGAATCCAGCGAAATAAATCCGTCAGCATAACGTTCAAACATGACACAAAAATATTATTATAGAAAATAATTTTCGATTGATAATTATATATATGGAATTGCACACTTCAATAAACTAATAAATTTTTATTATATTTACGTAAATAAAATAATTACTATTTTTTTTTGTGAAATCATCCATAATAATTTATAAATAAATTAGTTAAAAATCACTGGCATATCTTTATATTATATTTTATTGTTATGCAAGAATTAGTATAAAAATTGATAATAAACATTAAAATTAATATAATAATTTAGAAACTTTAATTAATAAATGTTAATTTCATAAACCTGAGAAAATCTCGAAATGTGGCTATATAGAACGTAAGTTCCAGATTGAAAGGTAACACGTGCTGAAAATGACGTATGTTGGTCAGCCTACTTTCTGACCCTTGGTTAAAGGTAGGAGGAGGAGGAGAAGGGTTGTTGAGATGGGGGTGGAACGTGAGGTGTGCTAAGAATGGATGAGGGGGTGGAGTAATCTGATCGCGGCTCACTATCCTATTCTAACACGGCTTCAGGCTTTTTAAGGGCAAAGAGAGAGAGAGAGAGAGAGAGAGAGAGAGAGAGAGAGAGAGAGAGAGAGAGAGAGAGAGAGAGAGAGAGAGAGAGAGAGATGTGGGCTCAGCCTCTTGGTCAAATTAGATTTGCTCCAACCTAACACTGCAAGCTTAGTTGAACACCCTTACAATGACACTGAAGATCACTATAAGTAACTGTGACGTCACGCAAAATATACAATCCAAATTATAATTAAATATCATAATGAAGTGTCGACCTCAATTTTTTTTATTGCAGAAATGGATAGAGGGTAAAAAGTTATGCTACCCTGATTTTTTCCAGATTTTTAAGAGCCCGGGAACTATTTTTAAAAAATTATTGAAAGTCCTTTTTGTGACGTCACGTGGCGGCAAGTCCTATCTTTTTCTTACGGAGCGGCGTCTCGTGACGTCACGAAAAGGACTTTCAATATTTTTTTAAAAATAGTTCCCGGGCTCTAAAAAATCTGAAAAAAATCAGGGTAGCATAACTTTGCATCTTCTATCCATTTCTGCAATAAAAAAAATGAGGTCGATACTCCATTTTAAAAATCTAAATTTATATAAGCCATAACTTTTATTAAATAATAAAAAAATCCACTTATAATAATATGTACTTAATTTAGAGTTTTAACTAGGTTTTATAGTGCCATCATGTATATGTCACTTGTGACAGTGACAAAGTTAACCCTTGATGTGGCAGCTTCATCAAGCCTGACCATAATAATTACATCATGATGTCTAGACTTGGCTTTTCACTTAATTTTAGTTTTGAAATTTCCTAGACTAATATAATAATAATTGTAATTATATATAATGTATATTTTATACAAGAAATTTCAATTAAATTTTATCGTGATAAAAACAAAGTAAACACGTTAAAACTTAACTATTAACAAGAATAATAAGAATATATCGGTGTTTAATTGTCCATTAGTACTTACAATTATTTGTTACTTGTTATAGAACTTATAGAAGTTGTCATCCAGGAGTTTCTGAAGTATTATTTTAGTAGACATTCAAATATTGAAGTTTGATAATTTTTTGTTTCAGAAAATTTCATCCCACTTCTCCAAGTCTGGAAGTCTGAAATTACTGCATTTACTTTATACAAGTTTTCAGGTAAAAGATTACTTTATGTAAATAGGTAGGAAAACGTAAAGAGAGGAAGTTGAAAAATAATGGAAGTTGTAAGTTATTAGTTTTCTATGTTTGTTTCCGAAGCAAAATATTACTAAAATTATAATGAGTTGGAATTTGATTGTAAAATATTTTAGGCCCTCTGATTTATTTATTTATTTGGTTATTTGCTCATTTGTTCATTTATTTGTTCATTTGTTCATTCATTAATTCATTTATTTATTTTTATTTTTCTAGAACTGCAAGCAAATTTGATGGGAAATTGTCCCACCTGGGCCTATCGTCATCTGTCCTATTGAAAAGTTTAAGTGGCTTCTAAAGTTTGTGTACTGATTCGACTTCTATTCTGAGATAACAATTTGTATAGTCTCTCTGGAGAAATACACGAAAAATGAAGGTGTGTAAATTTCCATGGCAACCGTGTTATGTAATAATACCTTGCACTGCATGAACGATGGACCCGGTGGCCTAGCGTGGTCTCCAGCGAGATAAGACTGCGAGTCAGCGAGAACTACTTATTTCGAGATTGGAAAATCCAGCGTCACGTGATCTTGATCTGAGCATCATCAAATCTTGCTAAATAATAATTTACGTAATTTCGTAATTTATGGATTATATCATGAAATTTTTATTCTTTATTATTTCTTATATTAGAATTATATTAAATTTATTTTTGTTTTGTTTATTATTCATATACTTTTTTTAAGAAATAAATATTATTGCTTAAACGTGATAACAAATTTTGTGAGGTATAATAAACTTACAAATTTACGTCATCACTTTTATAATCAAAACATTAAAATCAATATTAGGCAAACGCAAACAAAACTAAGAAACTTTTATCTTCACTCACGTTGTGTTTTTTCCCAATAAAAATTTTTCGTCATTGCATGATACATTTTAATATTTATGTGGAAATTATAAATTATAGAGATAAAGTAACGTATAATTTAGTTATAAAAAAAACATAAGATTATAGATGACAAAGATTATCATGACTCAATCTTTACGAGTATAAAAGAAACAAAAATTTAGAAATTTTAAAGCATCAATTCTTCTAGATCATAAAGGTAAGATGAATTATTTTTATTTAAAATTACAATTTAATTATATAAAATAGTTTTTTATTGTTTTGAGTTGCTATATAATTTTCCGTGCATTACTTACGTTAGTTCTTTAGACTAAGCATGGGATCATCTTCATTAAATTTGCATCCATCTTATGCAAGTATTTGCATCAACTTGTAGATAATTATTATTGAACACTTTTATCTCACGATAATTCAAGTCATGAACTTTGAGCTCTGTGTACGTTCAAGTGAATAATTACAATCAAGTGTAATTACTCTGCGGTGTTAAATGATGCAACAAATGAATCTCTCGACATCAGATTTTAGAAAAAAAAAATACTTGTTTGTTGGAAAACTTATTGCAGAACTAATTTAATGTCTTAAGTAACTTAATTTTGGTATTAACAACAATTTTAATTAATTAATTTTAATATAATATAATAAGACTATATATGTGAAGTTTTAGATGTTTGTGTGCAATATATTATATATTTAACATTCGTATCTAAAAATATTATTCTTATTGTAAAAAAGATATGAATTGAGAATAAAATTGTGTTATAATGTAAAACTTTTCAATGTGTAATCACTGTAATCAAATTACGTCGAATTAAATTCTGCTTGCTGTTTACTTAATATTTTTTTAATCAAAATATACTCTATTTAAAAATTATTCAATTATAGTAAAATTAAATGGTCTGTATTCTAACTTAATTAGCTCAACAAGATAATTAAACATGAAATGTTATATTTAAGCTCAAGTTGTGATCAGAGGACGATTGCAATTATGATAAGGTTGCTAGGGCGTTAGCAGCTAGCAACTGCATATTTAAATTGCAGTGTTCGTACTTATCTTTTATATCTGAAGTACAAATTTCACAAGTACTCGTCGTTATCAACCTCGAACCCGAGCGGATACAATAACAGGACTTTGGACTTGCATGTCTTCAATGACTTTTGTTTAAAGACTTTAAAGATGTGAAAAATTTAAAATTATTTAAATTCAAATACAGATTCTGGACCTTCTATAATAAATAATTTCAATTCATTGTTTTTTTAAATATGTAGCATTTCAGTTTTAGTAATCTGATCTGAATAATCAAATTAATGAAAAAAATTGAAATATTAAGGCAGCTTTCCAGTTAAGAAAACACACGTGGTTTCGCTCATTTCCTAATTGAAAACCTATTCAATTGCATGTCCAATTTAATGAAATTGTTTTTACAATAGCGCCTCCATCGGGGAAAGTGAGAACTATAGTTGTGTAGACAAGAAACTTTCCATTAAATCCGGACAACTTGTTTAGTATTTTGGAAGCGATGCTGAACTTTCCACCAAAATTGTTCATTTACAAAAAGTTAGCAAAGTTTAATTATTATTTAACATGCACAGTTCAAATGGTAGACAAAAAAAAAATCATCATGCCAGATTTTTTTTGAAGACAATGCTTGTGTGTTGTAATACCATGGTACAAGTCCGTGGCATTCGGCCAAACCAGCATAGTTCAGGCCTATTCATGAAGAACATGGTCCTGCATCGAATACAAAAAACACTTAGCCACCACACCAGATAAAGCTAATGCATCATCCTCACATTCAATGAGAACTTTAGTATTGAATATTATTGTACGACTTGAAATAATTTTTCATCATTTTATATTTATTTTTAAATATATTATATGAATAAATTCTTTTCAAAGCCAAATGTTTTATTTAAATGAAGTATTTGATTTTGAATAATATTAAATGTCATTCAATATTAAATTTTTAATACTCAATTGTGTATGAATTTCTATAAATAATTCAAATAGTTGTATATGAAAGATTTAAACAATTGTAATTTTTTATATTATATTTTTAGTAAAAAAAATCAATATATGAATTTAATTTTAATTTTGTACACATTCGATGATAACACTTCAAGGTGAAATTAAAGTTAATTAAAAATTTCCATACTTATTATCAGTGGGAGTGGCTGATATGACATCTTTTGTTTGCTCTTTATATAATAATATCAGATTAAAATTTTATTGCGTGCCAAATTTACATTATAGATAACAGATAAGCATCATTTCTATGCACACGGTTTACGTGCATCTCGTGAGTATAAATACTAGAGGTCCAGACTGTCTCGTTACTCTGGTCTTCTCCTTGCCACTGTAAGGACCCTGACTGGTCACAACTTTTCTTGTTAACTAACTTGTTGGTTCTGCTCCTCAGATGAAGTTCGCATTCGCACTCCTCGCAGTTCTGGGCCTGGCCCTTGTCCCTACTCGTAAGTATATTGTTATATTGTTATAAATGGATAGTAATTTTCATAACAAAATTACTATCAAAATTATAAAAGGGGCATTCATATAGCGCTAAGATCGCATTTAAGTCTTTTTTAAGTCTTGAAAATTGTGATCTAACATAAAATAAAATTGAGACCTTAAAAATTTAGTCTTTAATTTAGATTTAAATATTTGCGAATAATACCCTCACCTAAAACTTATTTTATAATTTTTAATATAGAATAGAAATTTCTTTATTAGGCGATGTTTGGCCTGACAGCCATTCTTACACATAACCTCAAATACAAATTAATAATATTGCATACATAAGTTTTACTGTTTACACATAAATAGTCCAATAGCATAGTCTCTTGCTTTCTTGAGGTACGTAATTTTTTTCGTAGAACTTTTATCAAACACGTTTCACTTAATTATTATATCACAAATTTTAATCACATATGTATGTTTATACTTTTCAAATAATATATAAATATATATAAAAACTATGACATAAAAGACATCCTAATGTGACTAAAAGATTATTAAAAAACAAAGTAATATATATACATGTAACGTTTGAAAGAAAATACCTAAAAATTTAAAATTTTCTGTAAATTTGCTCAATTTTTACAGCAAATATACTAAAATTGTAATAACATAATTCCATGTCATATTATGGATTTTTTTTTAGAATTCTTAAATTTTATTAAAAATACAATCTTTAAAAGAAAATTCAATGGGTTTTTACTAATGTAAAGGTAACATTATGTGCTTGTTGTAATATCTTATTGCATGTTTGTTGACTATAACATGGTATCGTCATTACGCGGTTTCTTCATTAACTTTGTGTCTAAGAACATAAAAAAAAGCAGGTTTATTGAAAATAATATCAACTGCACCAAAATCACATTACTCATCATGCAACGAGTTAATTAATTCTTCCGTTTGCTCACAGAGGGAGACCTGATCGCGGACGTTGACCGCTTCATCCTGCTGGTTCCCTGGGCAGACGTACAAGTCCTCCACGATGACATGCGTGCTTCTGACCCCGCCTTCGCCGCTTCTGACGATTTCCTCCACGGAGCCCGCATGACCGAACTTGTTGAACTGCTCGACACTGTCCCTGAGTTCGGAGCCGTAAGAAACCATTTTTATCCTGTATTAACTTAAGCATTAAGTGCGCTTTCAGAGGGGCTAAAGTTAATTATACTCATGGAGAATCTTCGTAATAATTTTGTTTAACTGAAAATATACATAATGATTATATTCATTGTAATATCGATGTGTTAAAAATTCAGTTTATAAAAATTAAAATATTGTTTTCTTCTCAATTTGATTCATAACTAATTTGTCTTGATTATAAAATACAATTTTCTTTGTTACTATTAAATTTATACATTCCTCAATTGCAGCATAATATGTTTACGTTAAAAAAATATGATATTTTACATTTTTAAAATTATGTATAAAATATTAATGCTCTAATTGATCATTACAATGATTTTAATTGTAAAATTTGTAATTTTCACAGTACTTCGACTTTGTTGAGAGCAAGGGAGTTCCCGGCTACTACTGGCTTAACCGCGTCCGAGAATTCATGAGCTGGCCACTGTACCCCGTGCCCGGCAGCGCCGTCCACTCCCGCCACGCCCGCTCTGCCGACCCGAAGAGCTTCACTCCCTTCATCGAGGCTATCCTCAACATCCTGCCCGTCCAGGACTTCATCGACACCTGGGATGATCTGATGGCCACCAGCCCTGAGTTCGCCGTGAGTAAAACACACCAATATCGCGCATTTCTGAGCAATGTCTAAACTTTTCATTCAATGTGCATTTTTACAATTTTTTTGTGTTTAAAAATTGATGGACATTTTTTTTTTAAAATTTAAAATGGAAGACATAGTTGCATCTTAAAATTGCATAGAAATTTAATTATTTAGCTTCTTGCCGAAAATTAAATAAAAATTTTATTATTTATATAAGAGACCATTAGAGCTGATTGCATATATTATTACACTGGTGAATTACCCTAAATAACTTGCTGACATATTTTACTATACTCAGAACTTACTATAGATTTATTAGTACTAATGTTTGCTAATTATATCAGAGGACACAGTCACCCTGAGTATTTTTTTCACTTTTTTTATACTTATTGGTGTTCAATATTTCAGGATCCTATTCAATAACCCTGAGTAGCTCACACCTTTCAGTAGGTTCACATTCTTTGGTGCTAACGGTGCTCAATATATTTCAGGACATGATCGCCCTGATCAGCGACCCTGAGTACCGCGCAGTCCGTGCCGCTCTTCTGGAGAACCCCACCTATGTGGAAATCGACAATGAGATGATCGCCAACGGTCTGGATCTCACCAAGGATCTTGACATCATCTGGACCTTCTTCAAGGATGCCTATGCCAACCAGCCTTAAGTCAATTAAATCTCATTCTTCAGTGTGATCTATTTGAATAAAATTCAGAAATGCACTATAAAATTATTACGTTTTTTTACTTACAAATTATCCAGTTTTAGCTTTAGTTTTCCATTTTTTTTTAAGTTTAAACACTTATTTTTAGCTACAATTATTATTCAAATAGGTTATTTTATAAATAATATTCTAATTATTCTAATATTAACCTATAATAATAAACAAATGGAAATCAAAAACTACTATTGACTGTTATAAAAATGCTTATAGTTTTTTATAACAGTTAATTTAATAAATAAGAGTAGCATATTTTTTAATAATGTAATTGGTAAGGTTAGTTTTTAGTTATTATTTTAATTATCTCGGGGTTAAGATACTGCATGTTATCTTTAGTGATGAAGGTTATTGAGTACTAATAATACTGTTGTAGTCAAGGTGAGTAAGTTGACATATTAAATTATATCAAGTACATCTCGTAACATAGCGAGCTATCTCGGCTCTATTTGTGGGTGACGTAATTGGAGGTGTGACTGAGAAGGGGGGAGACCTGCTCTTCTTACCATTACCTAAATTACATCACATGGTCTTGTAAAACAAGACAGAATAACGTTCAAGCTGACAAGATGTACAGTCATGGCCTTAGAAAAATTCATTTTTCAGCCTTGTTAATCGTCATGCCACATAGGGCATGGTAAGTAACAAGGCTGCAAATGGGAAATTTTCTAAAGCAATGACTGTCATGACATCAAATTCAAATTTGCAATTATATCAGAGTTTGAAGTTATTGCATCGCATGTTTTTCACTGCACTATTATTAACCAATCAATCAGTGAAACCATTATTTTTTATACATTTAATTACAACCTGCATCTATACATGAAAAATAAATGCATTAATTATATTTATTCAGGATATACTATTAATTTTTAAAAATTAATAAGGGACATTCACAAAGTCTTAAGGCCACATTTAAGGCTCGATAATTTAAAGCTTGATTTTAGGCGTGTTTTTTAGACCCAAAATTTTTGGTCTTAAATTATTGAGCCTTAATTGTGGCCTTAAGGCTTTGTGAATGTCCCTTATAATGTTTTATTAAATTATTAACTTTTAAAATAATAAAAATCTTAATTTAAAGTTTTAACCTTTTTTTTTTCTAAAGTTATCTTAAAAAAGTTAAATATATACATTTATATCTGTTTAATGAAAAATATACTGCTTGTGTTCGCTAGCCAAAAAATAGTATAAAATAGATAAAATAAACTAGATAAAATCAAGAAAAATCCTTAAATTAAATCATGAATCAGACAATGACTTTAAATAAAAAAATTTTTACAGTAAAAAACACCACAAATGTAAAGATTTTCTTATCTGCCACACGTCACGATAAGAAATTGCTAAGATAATCACATGTAATAGATGCAAGTGTTTCAGTGGGCAGTTATCGCTGTTCGCTCGAGTGGGTGCGCCATCGAGTGTCGACGAACGTACTCTTATCTTACTTGCAAGAGAAATCAAAGTAATGTACCAAACATCATTACTCCGAGTTTAAAATGGCGTGACCTCTTTCTTTTTATTATCTCTATGGCAGATTGTAAAATTTTGTGATAGTAAATAAAATGCTTGTCAAAAACGAGGTCATCAAATAATATGGAGATTTTAACACTTAATTTTTATGTGTAGACATTTCATTTACTATTTGGAAAAGAGATCATAAATTGAATGTCATGGGGAGGGTAGAGGGATCAAATATCAAAACACTCTTTATGATTAATTTAGTTAACTTTATAGCAAATTATTTAGCATCAATTTAACATCTAATAATATTGGTGCTTATGCATGTCGCCTTAAAAATAGGCAACTTGTTCAGCATCAAAATAAAGCGGGTTGCATACGTGACAGGCAAGAATGAGTTTAAAATGATTGTACACTTGTCACTTTGGAAAATTTTTCTACTTGTTAAGCACAATGTTATTTTTACGGGCAAGGTGATTAACAAGGCCGCAAAGGGAGAATTTTCAAGGCGATGAATGCACTTATAATTAAATTGATAATTTCTCCTATTCACAAATTTTTATTATGTGAATAGTTTTTTTTTTTTTTTATTCTGAAAATTGACTGAGGATCAATATTTAAAAAATCTCGTAAAACTTTTCAGATGTCGCTGAATTCATCAATCCTGTTAGTATTTTTTTATCAAACATAAATTTTATAGTTTTACATAAGTTTTTTAATAAAAAGATATTAACCAACATAGTAATCTAAAATGAAATAAAATAACACTTTGATTATTTTTTTTTTAATAAAACTTAAATATAATATATTATTCACCGAGGTTTTTAGTACATAGTACTTAAACTTGTAGTATATTAATTCAATTGCAGATTGCTTTGGATTTTATTGTGCCTCATATTGTCACAGGAGTACTAGACCTAGTACAGAAGCACTTGTTTCGATGAGAAAATGCACAAGTTTTATGAAGTCGTATTCTTTGAAGACTTGATGTTCCGGTTGCTTGAAAGCTATCAAGATGAGCCGGCGTTCGCAGCCATGGCCGACTTCATCGTCGTGCAATGACTCTCGGGGTCAGCTCCATACTGCGAGGAGATGGATCATGCCATGGTTTTACATCGAACATGAACTTTAATCATTTTTTCATTGTAAATACTTTTTTTTTTGCCTTAATTTTTTTAGAATTTGAAAAGCCTTTTAAGAAAATAGCCATTGAAAGTAAAGAGTAGAACCTATAGACAGAGACTGGAAATTTCGGAGTTTATACTCCCTAGGGTGCTTGACAACCCTTAGGATTAGAGGCATACGGACACTGGATTATGAAGTTAGGGATAGGAAAGTGTTTGAAGGTTACGCCTCTTTCAGGCGTTTAGACCCAATAATTTTATTAAAGAATAATCATCCAGGGAGGATAATATTATTTTAAAATATTATAGTAACTTAAAAATTATAATAATTAATTGCTAATACTTCATGTATGGTAACTATAATGTAAAATGTAGTAAAATGAGGACCGTGAGAAATAATATATAACATTATAATTAATTATAATTTCTGTATAATCAAATGTATATTTCTTGTCATATACTGTCTATATAATTATATCAAAACCTTTTTCTGTAAAAAAAAATTTTTTGTTGATTTTTTTTTGCTCTGTATTTTTGTTTGTTATTCTCAAATAGCCTTTGAGACATTTTATTCTCTGATACCTATCGGCTATTTGGTTATATGTAAACAAAGAGTTTGTTGTTACAAAAATGGGAAAAAAAAAAATATTCTAACCAATCTCCGATGCGTCTATAAAATACATATTTTTTAGCACACAAGATATCGTATAAACATACAATGTTTTGTTTAGCAAAATTGTTATGTAATATCAAGAAACTTATTATGCAGAGGTGTACTTTTTACTACAATATTTTCAAAAATATTTTCAGAACCACATTATCACGTTAATTATGATCTAGTTTTCTAGATCTAGTTATTGAGCAGTGTCCCGCAGTAAACAAAATCGTGGCAATATTGCATTGATGTTAATTACAGCTATGGAGTTTTTTTAAGTCTGTATTAAATCTGTGTAAATAATTATATTAAAAACAAAAAATCAAGCGTTTGAAAATACTAATTAAGGTTATCCAATTAATTTTAAATGCTTTTTAGATGAACAAGCAATGTATGAATTCGTGAACTTCATTTTTTTTAGATGCCTTATAGATTGTATAATCATCGCCTCGAAAAATTTTCCTTTGCAGCCTTGTTCATCATCATGCCCCGTAAGAATAACACAGTGCAAGGGGATTAATTAACAAGACTGCAAGTGGGAAATTTTCCAAGACGACAAGTGTACAAATTAAAAAAAAAATGTAAAAATTATATAAGCAATACAAAGAGAGTAAATAGAGCTTCAATTCAGCTGATTTTTTGGTGTTTCCATCGTACTATCTAAACCTATGTAAAAAAAAAAAAAAAAAAAAAAAACGTGAATTCGTTTTTTCACCAAGAAGATTTTTTTTAGGGAAAATTCCTTTACGAAACGTCGGTTCAAACCAAAAAATACAGTTGATAATTGAATACTTAGATTTTTTACGTCATTTACAACCGAGAAAAGTTAAAAAAACACTTTGCTTCATTTTCAAGTGCAAGATGGACCATATCGACACAAATGAGCATCGCGAGGCGCACTCACTTGAAGCAGCCTCTATAGCATACATTCTTATTTCAATTTCATTTTTTTTTAAAATGCTATGAAAATAATTTTCTCTGTAACTTTGACATGTTATATATCATATTTTTTGAAAAAAAAAACGATAATATGAATACAGAAAAACTGTGTGCATAAATTATTCTTATTGTAAGCTATCAAAGAACTTTTAAAATTCGAAAATGATATTTCATCAGAGTTCAACTATTTGTATATCATTGGCATTCAAAGTAAATGAAGGGAAATTTGCATGATATTCAGCACCAATTATTCACTCTAACAACCATAAAGTGTCTATTTGCAGGCTAGTTAATATGCACGCCTTGTATATATGCCACCAGTTCCACATGAATGTATCTGAACAATGATGTACCATAAGTTAAATGCTGAATTACAAATTACCAAATTTAATTATTAATTAATTTTGGAATAGTAATTTATACCCACGCGGCTATGTGTCAAGTTATTACATTATTATTATGAGCCTGGTATTGTCATCTATTGTATTTATAAAATTATCTTTTATTCCACCTTATGTAAGATTTTTTTTTAAATTTACAGTTAAAAATCTTCTTATGACATTCAAAATATATTTTCAGGTATTTCTGCAACGTCTTGCACAGTAATATGAAAGTGCTTTGACTTTTCTAATGGCGAGTCCCGAGTTTAACTACATAATTTTGATATAGCTTACGTCGTTAGTTACCTTACCACTCTGTAGCTCAAATCGTGCAAAAATATCACACTAAAAGATTTTTTCCTTTGGCACGTGCACTGTAATTTAACTTTTTGACCTCAGTTAAAAAAAATTGCCAACTAAAACACTCCGTGTAGGTTTGACGTATTTTCAGAGCTCGTATTTTATGCTGACCTGCATAATTAAATGCTCAAAGCTAGTGTTTTTGTTTTACTATCTCTAAACAGGTTTCAAATTTTAATTTCCTATGCTAAATGAAAGTTTTGGCTATTACAAATAAATTAATAAGTCCATCTTTGTATTGGTTTACTGTTGTATTGCTGTACTGTGGGGTGATTGTGACTTGACAAAGTCTTCCAAACTAAAGCATGAGAATAATATGACTTAATTTCATATCACCCTGAGAAGTTTTAGTTTAAATTGAAATCAAATTGGACAATGTCAGCAACTTTGAAGCTACTTAAGTATGGTATTTAAAGAAAGAAGTATATATTAATTTTATAACAGGTCTGTTTAACATCAATAAGATATTATTATATTTTATAGTACAAAAACTTTAACTTCCAGCTACCTTATAGAAACTATAATGTACTTTATATAAATATTATTCAAACACTATATACCTTTCTTAAAATCAATAAAATTTTATCTAAAAAATATACTTTTGTTTTCTTCATTCAATTTTTTGAACTCGGCATTTTCCTATCTATAAATACATAAAACAAAAATATTGTATGTATATAGTATTGTATTTTATTACCTTTGAAAAGTATATTTTATTTCTTTCAGATATATGAATTTTTTTCTATTGCACATTTTTTTTTTTTTTTTTTGTATCTATAAAAGTCGTATATAAAATATATGTATTATTACTATAAAGCATATAAAATATAATATTCTACATGTTTATCACTATATTTATACGATTGTGAAATATTTTGCTCAACAGCATACAGTGAGAATGCAATCAAACAATATTCAATACATAATATTGCATATTTATAAATCAGCTTTACAAAAAGGAAGATTTTGTATGATATTTCCTCTTTTAATAAATTGAATTATTTAGTGTGAGTGAGATACACTGCATTGAAAGAGAGCTTACAAACTATGGCATGCAGTAAAGATCAGGGGGGTCTTCAAATAACACCACTTAACCTAAACTTATTATAGCCTAAGACTGTCTTATATAGCGCAACAATAAAGAATACACTAACGTAAGGCTGTCTTAATTTTAGGATTGTTGTAATTTGTGTTATTTGAAGACCCCCCTAATTCACTAATATAATAAGGACCTTAAGTGAAAATGACGTTGATTAGCTCTTTTGTACCAAAAATATTCAAATATTCAATGTTTCAAATTATTTGTGAGAAGTTCTTTTAATTATAATTTTGTCATCTAATTTAAATTCCAGGATCCATTAATAAGCTACAAGTATTTATTATCTTACTTGGTTACATTGAAAGTAGCTCATACTGCTTAGGGGGGATTTCCGACTTTTCGTAAGTAACTTGTGTTTGAAATGAAAAAAAAAAAAAAAAAAAAAAAAAAATCGTTCATGGACAACCTGCATGATTTTTTTTAGATAATTAATCTATTATTGTCTATTTAAAAAAAAATACAAAAAAATACTACAAAACGCTGTGACGTTATAGTCATGTAAATATTTAACATGGAAACATACGAGAACTACTTGACAACTTAACTACATATGATGTTACATAATTTTAAGAGAGGGTTCCAAAAATTAGAAGAAAAAAACTGACAATACATAACTCTAGGTCTAGCAGAGCTTCTATTGTCTATTTGATTTCTTTACTATTATAATAAAAATAGGCATGCATTTTTATAAAATCTAAATCACAAGTATGTAAATAAAAAAATATTATTGATTTTAAGTCTAGCTGTGAAAAGAACAAAAATGACAGCTGTCATTTATTTGAAAGATTAAGTAAATTTCAACAAGTTTCATCACAATTTTGAATTCTCATACATCAAAGTTTTTCTTTGCTTATTCATTTTGTTTATCTTGAACAAAAGTTTCTTTTCATGTACTCCCAAATGATTTGAAAGTATTTCTACTTCTCAATCTTCTTTCAGAAATAAATTGTTTACTTTCTTGATTTGTAAAAGGTAGTGAGTTGTTCTAAGTATTTTTTTTTTTATAATATATATTTTTTTAATTTAATTGAAATCTATAGTCAATATATAAAGAAATTTATAATTTAGTGTAAAAAGAAAAAAAAAAAGTTTAAAAACAAAACAGCTAAATCAGTGCCATAGAGTTTTAGATACGTAAAAGTTGTTTGAAAATCTAATTTGCGTCATATAAGGTTGAAGAAAAGTTTTGTGAATGGAGAACATTAGTGGAAATTGAATCTCACTTCTTTCACAGCCGCCACGCTCCGTTTTGCCTAAAGAAGTAAAATTGTGTGACTTAAACATTTTTGAACATTTAAATTATATTTTAAATATAAAATGTTGTTTTAAACTTCATATAATTAAATTTCTTATAAACTTTATAAATCACTAATTCTTATATAAAATATATATTTTTGTATACATTTTAAACACACTCCATTCAAATATGTTTTGTTTTTGTTTTTTCAGGAATTTGTATACGATATAATTATAATTATACAGAAATATAAATATTTCATTTCTAAAGGATCATAAAATTTTCAAACATAAGATGAAGAATTATATTATTGTTCTCTTCCCCCTGATTTTATCAATTTTTGCTTGTGCTAACTATTTACCCATGATTTGATCGAGATAGATAAAAGAATTTAACTTTGTGACGTCATGATAATGTCACCAAATCAATCTTTGTCCGTCCAAATATTGACATTGTAAAGTCAAATTCTAACATCTATCTCGATAAAAACAGAGGTAAATAATTAGCACCAACAGGTGAAAATTAGTATTAATCGTCTTTATGTCGAGGTTAAGACATAAATGCTTTGATTGTATCAGGTAAAAAAGAATAATTAATGTTAAAATTTCAACCTCGTCACACATAAAGATGTATTATTTATGAACTGTGATCCCTGTAAAAAGGATATTTGTGATTTTCATTTGAATGTAAATTGACTTCGTTTATTTATAGATGATAATGTTCTCATTTGTAAATGATTATATCATTTTTACTGATATTATAATATGGCACTGGTCAACCTTCATGAATTTTTTATTGCATATTTAGATAGTACCTCAAGTTATATATTGTCAATGTATTTCTTTAGGAAAGACGCTGTGACGTCATAGTCATGCAACGTCTTTCCTTATGCTTGCATGTTAAATATTTGCATGAATATGACGTCACAGCGTTTTGCAGTACAATTTTGAGGGTGTTAGAGGGTAAAAAATATCTGAAAAACATTGACAATACATAACTCGCGGTGCTTTATAAAAAATATTATATTCATGAAGTTTGTCCATTATACTGCACTTGTTGAACTGGTCACGAAAAATTACAAAGTTTCTAATTTACCAGAGTCTTTTAATTAACAGGACTATAAATATTGAAGATTTGTTTATTTTTAAAACAGTTTACTGAAAGTTGATGATAATATTTAGTGTGTTGACAATGTATAAAGTCATGCAGACGTGGATAAAAATTTTCAAAAGTTCCCTCTTTCTATCAGCACGAAGAACTTTAACTGAAATCTTTTACTCGTCGTCTCGCCTCTCACCCCCTACCCCTAAACTTCACCGCAGCTTGGCACAAATACAAAGAAGCGGATTGCGGTGATGGTGGCAAGGAATTCTGCGAGATGATTAAGGAATATTCTTCTCTCTCTCTCTCTCTCTCTCTCTCTCTCTCTCTCTCTCTCTCTCTCTCTCTCTCTCTCTCTCTCTCTCTCTCTCTCTCTCTCTCTCTCTCTCTCTCCTTGCTATACGAGTGTGAATAAAGGAGATATAATTATGCATAAGGGATTCTGAAAAGAGAAAAACTGGAATGAGGCAGGGGTGAAAAGAAGGAGGAGAAAAGAAAGGAGGTTTTTGCTTTGTGAATTACAAGATTATAATTACGTGTAAAAGTTTGCAACAATCATAATAATCATCATAATCTTTACAGTTGAAAATTATTTTAAATTATTATTATTATTTCTTCATATACATGCATCGTGAACTTTATACAAAACATGCTTTTAATTATTTGCTTAATATAATTGTAATATAATGTAGCATAAATTTATGTTAACTGTTTATATTAAACATGAATATTTTAGGATTAATATAAAAATAACACTTTTTTTCTTATTTCTATCTAAATAAATGAATACACACAAACTTATTTTTAATCTGAAATGTTTTAGACTTGAAAACGTTTGAAACGAATTCCCTCAGATGTCATATCAGTGAATTATTAAATTCAGACGCATATGACGTCACACGATATAAACTTTAATAATTAATATTATCTAAAAGTTCAAGTAGAGACAAATCTAAAAATAATCAATGCCACGAATTTATATTTTATTTATATAAAAAATCTGTGAATTGTTCAATAAAAAATACTAGGCTTGTGTCAGTTTTTAATCAAGCGGTCATGTCGTTATATTGTGTTTTACATTAAAGCGCCATAGGCCATAGGAATTGAAAAATATTATATGCATACACTTTAAAAAAAATGTCCTTTTCTCTCCTTTAAACAAGATAGTAAAATAATATGCATATCGTTAAATTATATTATAATAACTATTTCCAAATATCAGCTTATTATTTTCAACTAAAACTTTTAAATTTTTGTATGTATACAGTTTCTGGCATTTTACATAAATTATAATAATAAATAATATTAATGATATCATTATGTTTATGTGTGTAAATAGATTAAATCAATGTTAACATTAATTATTATAGTTACTAATCAATTAATAGAACAACCATAATATTGATATATTTAATGTTCTCATAAGCAAATACTACGTTTATAGTTATGATGTAGTTGTTTGTTAAAGATCACAGTAAATACAATATAATGATGTTGTTGGCAATTCACGAAAGAGTTATCCAAAAAGTTATCCAGCTTTTCTCACTAACCATACACGGTTTTAGCGTCATTTCATTTATACTAAACGTAAGAAATCTGGACAGCTCTCTTTTGAATTGCACCTATTAACTAATATATTATACATGCAGTATAATGTCACTATCATTTAATTTGTATACATGCATTCAAAAATATAAAACATATTAAATTTTATAGGGGGGGGGGTATTATGTATCGTGTGTGTGTGTATAGAATGGTCTTACGACCAAACACCGCCTACAATAAGGAAATTATTCTATTATTTTTTTTACAGGGATATGCCCTTATGAGCTTACAGCTCGCTGCGGGGTAATGGATAGGGAAAAGGTAGGGTAAGGATGGTGGCCACGGCCTATTACGCATCCCAACATTCGATGAAGGGAGACTGAGGGAACCGTGGAAAACCTCAGTCAAAAACCTCTACTTCTTATCAATGGACCAAAGCGATGTCCAAAGCCTGGAGAACCACACACAAATGCATCATTGAATTGGGTGGAAAGCTAGATGAATTTAACCCCGGGAGGGATCAACGTAATTTTTACTTGAAACGGTCACTCATCCAAGTACTAACCACGCTCGACGTAGCTTCTCTTCGGTGATCTAACTAGAACTGGTCAATGCACTGCGCCACGCTCGACCTCATAATTTTTGCTAAAATATCTGAAAATCTATTTTTAAAAGCAATTTGATACAGGTTGTGTCAGGGGTGATAATAATAAAATATAGAATCTTTAATGTAAAAGAAGTTCCTGTCAAGGAAGTGTAATATAGAATCAAATTAAGTCTTTGTGTTCACCTGGTGCTACTAATTGCGTCAAGATGAAAAGGAGACGAGAAGCTATGCAAACAATATTTAATCAATACATCAATGACATTTTACTTCCTTCGCTTCGAGCAATTATAATGAAAATATAATATTACTTATTATATTAAAAAAAAATAAAGTGAAGTAAATTTAATTCAGTATTTATTCTGAATGTTAGTTACTTTTATTATTTTTTTTTATTATTTATATGAATTCTTATTTTTTTCATGTAATATGATTACAATTTCAAGTAATATACAATAATAAAGTTGAATTATAAATTAAGACTATTTTTATATTATATTATTATTATTATAGACACGTACATAGTTAATACACATGCCATATATATGTAATAATTCTTTATATAATTGTATAATGTATAAAATTTATAACGAACTTGAATCAAAGCAATTTTGTAGGTAATTTTATTAAAAAAAAAAGTTTATAATATGAAAGTGTTATCACCCTAAATTTTAAACTGATAGTCTCATATCTACTTTTATTTTTACATGCACTCATAAAATTCACGAATTTGCATTTAATTTTAAATTGAAAAAAAAGTGTCTCTTTTTTTTTTGGTGTAAGCGACGACTGTGATTTGAACATCAAAGGGATGTGTTTACCGCTAGAGTGGGCAGCCAGGCTCATGAAGAATGCACTTTGTTATCAGTCTGGTTGCTGTCACATGTTATTGTGGGTCGTTTCCTCCCTAACAGCAAATTGGTTTACAGAATTCTGCTCCTCAAACGACACAACATAACAAAAATATTCGTTTCTCTTTTTTTTTTTTTACGTCTTCAAACAATAGCAACTCTAACCTTTCACGCTACAAAAGACATTTTTTAGTATATAAAACAAAGGAGTAAAGCATTGAGCATGAAGTAAAATAGATACAACAAAATAAAATAAAATAAATATTTTATAAAATATTTGTATTTTATGTAAAATAAAATATAAATAAAAAACTTTTTTCATAAAATAAAATGCAAAAGCAGTTCAAAATCAATGTCAGTAAGATAAAAAAAATATTGATTATTTATATACATAAAAAGGAATCGAATGAAATAATATATAAAAGTTAAAACATGTTCTAAAACTTAATTACTTAAAATTATGGTTTGAGAAAAATGAACAACATACATGTATGAAAAAATTTTATTGCAGAAATGAATAAAGGGTACCAAATTATGCTACTCTGAATTTTTTCAGATTTTTTTGAAACCCAGAACTATTTTTAAATAATTATTGAAAGTTCTGTGATTTCAGTTGGCACCCCTGAATTCTTTATAAAAAGGATAGAGACTGGACGCCTGTTGACGCCTCCAGGGGGCGTGGCCGCACTTTCAATAATTATTTCAAAATAGTTCTGGGTCTCAAAAAAATCTGAAAAAATTCAGAGTAGCATAATTTGGTACCGTCTATTCATTTCTGCAATAAAAAAAATTTCATGTATGTTGTCCATTCAAGGAAAGCGTTTTTTTTTTTTTTTTTTTTTTTTTTTCAATTATTTTTGGTTATCATCCATAAAAGGTTCCATATAGTAAGCTTCTATCTCAATTTTTACAAAATTTCTCAGACAGACCCTTTTCAAAATTTTTATACCACCTATTGATGCATGACGAGTGATAAGTCCCATGAAATCTTTATTAAAATCAGAGTCCATTTTCAAGATCCATGCACTGAGATTTATCTTCATAATAGTAACACAATGAAAGGTAGTTTACTATTATTATGACTGACTTACAGTCCATTTTATATTATTTGCTATCTCTCTTTATTAACTTTAAAACAAGCTGTACAAACATTTTTCAAAGTTTGGAAATTGTATATAAACTATTTACTTCTAATTAATTGTTTTTAGAGATAACATGAAAAGGTTAACTGTACACTTCTTCCGTTATATAATGTTCATTTACAACAATGTTGAACTTGTTGAACTTGCAATCTTTGTGGCTTATTGTTACAAAAGCTGCATCCCTTATAATGAAGTATTCATGCAGTGCTAATACTTACTGTTAGAAAATGTTACATATTAGCAGAAAGATTAAAATGACTCATGCAATCACTTTATAAAGGTAAAGATGTGTTTTTAATACTTTTATTAATACACACACTGTCTTTTTTATATTATATCATTTTAGTATTTCAGGGTCTCATATAATATTATATATATTAAGAATATTAATAAAAAGAGTTTTAAATTGTTTACCAACATTACATTATTTATTATTATAAGATATTAATAATAATTATTTATTACATGACATGCTGCCAAGAAGTTTAATCATTTAAATATATCACATATATTATATTTTACTTTTGATTTAAATAAAGTCTGCGAAAATAGAGTATGTCTCATTCGCAAACAACGGATATTAAATTAACAGCTTAACAGATTTAGTTGGCGTAGCAGGCAGACGGAATGAATGGGAGGAGGTTGGTTGGTTGCATTCAGCCTTGGGTTGGTGGGGGTGGGGGGTCAGATCTCTGCTGCCGAGTGCCTACAGTAAGCCGGGCCAAGTAAGCTGTAATCCCCCCCTCCCCCCTCCTTTCCTGGACCCCACTTGATGCTGTGGAACCCTCGATAACACTCTCAGTAGCCGGACCTTACACACACAAACCCATGAGCTCTTTGTCTTTCTTTACGCTACTAAAATATGAATAAGATTAGAATAAAGTATTTCCCTCTTGAATACTATAATATATAAAATTTAATGTATATTTAAATTTTAAATATTTTAATGAAATTATGTAATAAAATATTCTAAACTTTACATTCTAGCATTATAATTAAGTTTTTGTTTATATTTTTCCAAAGAATTGTTATTTTAAATAATCTTAGTTGTTATTGTTATGAAACTTGTTACAAACAAGTAACTACTGTTTACAAATTTATGTAATACTATACCTATCTATATATAAAACTTTTAATAATAACAAACTTACAAACTTGGTATTCTTTTTTTTTTTTTTCTCTCTCTTTACAAATCTATGAACCAACAAAAAGTTATAATAAGTATATTATATATAACACTATCTTATATAAAACTTAAATTGTAATTTTTTTTAACTACATTACAAAAGACTTACTTTCTCTTGAAAGTTCAGTCTATAGTTGTAAGTTGGGACCATTGAACTTGTTGGAACGTCAAAAAAGACCTGCAGTTGTCTTCTACATCACCCCTTGCTCTCTCCTTTCTCTCTCTCTCTCTCTCTCTCTCTCTCTCTCTCTCTCTCTCTCTCTCTCTCTCTCTCTCTCTCTCTCTCTCTCTCTCTCTCTCCCTCCCTCCCTCTCCCTCTGTCCTTCCCACCCTCTTTTTTCCTCTCTTCCCCCCTCTCTCTCTATCTCTCTTTTTTCTCTCTCCCTCCCTTTCTCTCAGTCGTCCCATTTCGCCATGCAGTTTAATAATCCATTATTCAGCACGCAGACACATACGAGGGAGCTAAAGTGTGAGAACGACAAGTCACTTTCAACACCTGCCGCCCTTACACAACAACACTTCGCCTTCTCCCGTGCTGCTGCTGTGACTTGCTTGAGTCTCTCGATGTGTTAGTTCAACGTAGTCGTAATGTGTTTATTCTCGTGTAATCATGTTATCAACTTTACTCAACAAAATATTTATCGATTTAAAATTATATGAAAATAATAATATGGTCCTCATAACAAAAAGTGATTTAATGAAGGATTTTTTTATATGGAAATACAATTAATAAGGAAAATAATATGTAATGCTGATGAATTTAATAAAAATATTTGCGTTATATACTGTTTATTTTATCGCCTTGTGACTAGGCAACTTGTTTAGCACTAACGCAATGCAGGTTGCATAAGTCGTGATCATTTTTCTCTAGCAGATTTTCCCCGCAGGTAGAGATGATGTAATAAGACTTAATTGTTTTGAATCCTATAACTTTGTATTTGTATTATGTGAATGGGTGCGAATCACTAAGCAGTTAGCCAGGTTCCTAATTACGTTAAGTTTAACCACGTTTAACTATATACCTGTTTTACATATTAAACCACCCAGTTAAACATAGTTGAGCTAAACGTGGTAAGAAACCTGGCTAATTGCCTCGTGAATCGCGCCCAATATAAATATATACATATGACAATCACCCTCTCCATAATAATATAATGTAGTGTATAATTGAAAATAACGGAGAATATATTTTTATGGTGCGTATACCTAAATTTATGAAATATTCTTAAATTTAAATAAAAAAATAATTAAAAATATTTTCAAAACAATTAATATTGCTTAAAAAAAATACATGTAAAATATTATATAAGAGAGTTTTTAATAAATTTTTATTATAATTAATAAACAAAATACATCACTTTAAATTGTTATATTATTTATAAAAACAAAACAATTGTTTGTTTCCCACCTTTTTTTACTAATTCAAGTAACAAAAAACGTTGACACAGGAAAGGGGAGGTCAAGCAGTTATATTAATGTAAACCAAGCAAGAAATTCATTGTTTTACTTTCCATATCAACTTGCATGCAGAGTTCAGCAAAGAGGAAAGGGAGGGGGGGGGTCAGGGAGAGTTGACGTGTATTATAAATGACGCTCCCGGAGTTTTCTAGAGAGGATTTAGACCGCGTGTGCTACTGGCCCGACAAGTGAATTAACATCTCTCTCTCGCCGTTTTTTAACATTTTATTATTATTTATACAAAATAGAATTGAAAAATGTAGTTCTCACCATTTATTTATTTAAATATAAATAACTTACTTAAATTTGTTTTCATATTTTAACAGATAAAATTATGTTCTTAATCTTCTTATCTATAGATTAAAAATTGTTTTCAAACCGTATAACAATAGACTTTTTTAAATTTACGTGGTTAACTATCTTTTTAAAAAAAGAAAATCATAATCTCTGTTAAATAAATCAGAATATAAAGAATACAATTTAATTTATTTATTATTATTATTATTTTATATTGACATAATATTGTACCAGCCAGGGTTATATAGAATACCCTATCGGCCACTACAGAAATTTGTATGCTTTTATTCATTTATTGACGATAAAAAATATCACGTTAATTAAATCAATTAAAATACATTGTAAAAAGCTTTCCTAGTTCACAACAGCTGATAAAACAGCAGGAGTATTCTTAGATGTAATAAACAACTGTTTTAAAGAAACAGTGACCAAAATTAAATGTAGATTTTGACATTATTTTCTGTTTGAAATATCGTCATTGTAAAATGGCATGAATCTTGTATTATACAAGTATTATGCAAATAGAGAGATAAAAGAAGTGGTAATCTGTCAAAATTGAATTCATTTTCTCGAATTTAACTGTTTTTATGCATCCCTTCACACAAATCCCTGCATTGCCCTGCATTGATAAAAAAAACTATTTTCATATTTTCTACTTCATCTCAGATCCCTTATACCACTCCGATGCATTTATCTTTTTTGCCTCTCTCTCTCCTTTTTTTTTTTTTTTTTTTTTTTTTTACTTTTGCTTTTTCACAGAGCCTTTTTTTCTCTAAATCATATATTGATCCATCAAATTTATTTGAAATGTCACTTTCCTAAAATGAGAAGACGATACTCTTTCAATCATATTTTATTATAATGGACGCATGTGCAACATTTTGTAACAAATATGATACTTTTTAATGATCTAAAAAAAGCGTATTTTAATTCATTTAAAACCTGGAATTTAGCTATATTAAGATACAGTGAAACAGTAATTTCAAAATAAATTAAATATATTGATTTCATTTTAATAAAACAATTATTATTCATCATAAAAATGACAAAATTTCCCAGTAAACACAACTCTGTTAATCAAGTGTTAGCCCAGTGCTGAGATTGTCAGATCATTACTCTCCAGCAACGGTCCAACACATTTTTGACACCTAAGTTTACACTAAATATTTTTAAAAATATTTTATAATAATTTTTAGAAATGTTTTAACTTTATATTTTTTTGATATTTTCATGTATGTAAATATTCATTGTTACAATGTATATGAGTGATGAAATATTTATATAAAAAATATATATTTCAAGTCTTGACAGTTTGTGATGCGTTGCGGGTTGCTTACTCCCTCCTTGTTGGTACAAAACAGGGAGTAGAGGAATCTTCAACTTTTTATTCAACAGTTATAAAAACACTAGAGCTCTCGAAAGAAAAAAACGTAGAAAAGAAAGGAGTTCTTGCTGCTTGCTATTTACCAATTCAAATCTTCACGTTATATAACCTTCTCCCGTCATATCTCTTTAAACAAACAATACTGCTTTTTCTTCTTTTATACATATAACTCATATATTTATAATGTATACCACGTATTATAATGTATATAAGAAGAAATGAAAAAAATATACATTTTCATACATTGTTTTCTGCAAAGAAAAAATAGTTTATAATTTATTGTGGTAAAGATTTTTTTTTTCATTCTGTTCTTACTGGCCTCTGGAGCTGCATCTCTCTCATTAACTTTGGTGTGTGAGCAAGATGCTATAAGGGAGGATAAGGCAGTTGCGGCAACGCCCCCCCCCCTCCCCCCTTCTCCCCCGTACTGCTCTAGAAGGGAATGCTGAGTTGATTACACCAAGAGAGAAGAGACATGCCACCAAAGAATGTGTGACTAAAACCTATTAAGAATGTAAAACTGTGGAGCAAAAAAAAAAAAAAAAGTGAGTTTTATTAAGGTATTTCAGGTGAAAAAAAAATATAATAATAATTAAATTGTTCTCATACTTTACGAAAAGTATGACAACTGAATTTGAAATACAGTTTTTGAGTTCACGTATATTCTTTATAAGCATCATGAGGTTTTTGATGCAATTCTAAGCCTTCTGTACAGTAGAATATTAAGTTCATATTTGTATGATATGATTTTGAGGCAGCGTTATTGTAGTAAGAAAAAAATTAGATAATTTAATATAAAGAAAATTATTGCAAAGATAATGTTTTAATTCAATGTGTTTTATTGATTTTATATTTTAAAATTTAATTCTCAAGTTTTATTTAAAAATATTATAATTAAAATGCTAATATAAATCATCTTAATTACAGTTTAAAAGTATTAAATTTGCTGTATTAAAGTTAAGAAAACAGTTTAAAATGCATGGATGATCACTATTATTATATAAGAATTAAGGTATAATGTTAATTTCTTTATGAGCTTAAACTTAAGATTCTATAAAACTTTCTTTTCTGAAAAAGATTAAGACTAAAATGTTAAAAGCAAGCTTTTAGATAAAATATACTGTGAGTGACTTCACAATTTATCATATTATACAACCTCTTGTTACAGCAATGCAGTTTTAATCCCCCAAATTATTTGGTCTTTGTTTATTATGATACTTATATAATTACATACAATAAAGTTTTGAAGTAAAACAAGCCTACAGAAAATTACTGCAACTTCTTGATAATATATTTTAATTTCTTTATAACTCCCAGTTCGTTTAAAACATATCAGGTATTAGATTAAATTTTCAAAACTTATGAAAATGAGTTGTATGATGTTTTTGAAACATAGTTAGTAACCATGCTAAATGTTAATGAAAACCGGGTTCATATTAAGTTTTGTAATAACAATTAAACACACAAAAGTTAGTTAGATAGCTTAAAATTTAAAAATTCATACTAAAAGTCACGTATCGCCACATATTACGTATGTTTAACAAATAATAATTATCTATAACTAATTAATAGATTGTTTATAATTTGCTAAGTTTTTACCTGCATGAAATTATGAAATTTGTCCTAAAATAACCATGGCTAATTCATAATCAAAACTATAAAGTTAGTTTAATTTATTGCATTTATTCAAAACAGACTACTGTTTAGGTAGATAGATAAGATAGATAATTTCTTTATTAGGCGATGTTTGGTCTGACAGCCATTCTTACACATAACCTCAAATACATTTTAGTAATATAATCAATTTAAATTTTAATAGTCTTATACCATTAGGTAGTCTCATTAATTGCAAAGAATACAATAAACCATACATTTAGTCTATCACTTTCAAAACCAAATAAGTACAATAATCAATAAGGTTTATATTTCTATATCACAGCACTTGAGTGTTAGTCTTATTCTCAAATGTCAGTCATCTGTTCTGAAGATAGCGGACTCACACATCAATAGCAATGTTACAAGATATACTGAGATAATAATTAACGTATAACAAGGAGATTTGCCTCAAGGCAAGTTGACTTGAGTAACTTGGTTTATAACGCAGACACTCGTAGCTATATATCAGCATTAAGGTGGATTTACATTAAGATTTTCAGTTTGCGGCGCGACGCGAATAATGCGCACTCGCTGCAACGTCCTTTGGCGATAAAAAATAACATAGAAATTCAACGAGCGATTTTACTACCCCAACCTTATGAATTCACTTGCGGCATAAAATTTCAATGCTTTGTATGACAAAATTGCGTCGCATCGTCGTTGTCGCTCAAAGTGAATCCACCTTAAGTTTTATGTAAATGTTTTAAGTGTTTACACTGAAACCGAAATTAAATGCCTATATCTAGTATCTAGACCAATCACAACGCCACTAGGTCAATACTAGCCAATCAACGAGTCGATGTAAAATGACATAATCCTCTTTGAAGTTGAACAGGTTGCATGACCTTGAAACGCCTTAATTTAGCCCAACAAACATTTTATTTCGGACTGAGTGCACCTATAAGATAAACAGCTGATTGAGGTAGCCATGTTGAATTTCATGCGATCAAGAAGTATAATATAGGTCATGTTGCCACCTTTATGGCTTCTCTTTAAATCCCCATAAGGCAGTGCATATTGCGTTGTTCATTATTCAATTAAATGTAATCTGCAAGTTACCATATATAATCTTGTCAATTAAGAAGTATAAGTTTGATCTTGTTATTTTCTATGAATATATATATTTTTAACAATTTAATTTAAAATGTTTTATTTACTATGCATTAAAAAGCAATAAATATTAGATATAAAAATTGTAAAATATATATAATTATAATGTGAAACAATTTTCAAGTGTTAAAACTTCGAAAAAATGTAAGTATTAATGATGTGATACATTAACAAAAGGCATGGTGTCAATTATTTAAAAAAAAACAGTTTGTAAAAATTGTAAACTCATGATAAATCTGAAAAAATACATTAAGAATAACAATGAGCAAATAAATTTAAAGTAAAGTAAAATAAAACGTTTTGGTTATATAAAATCAATATGAAATGCCAAGTTTTTAGAATTAATAAATCTCTCAACGTGGTTACCACGTCACTAAAGCACGCGGCTGTTCCTTACGAGAGAAATTGGCGACTGCTGCACTCTGCTGATTGTACCATGAATCACGAACCCTTCTGCTGCTGGATTTTATTTCCACGCCGCCAGATCTGTTGAGGTTATATGAGAGCAGGGGCCAAAGAGTTGTACTTGGCAGGGACTTAAGTATTTTCTCTGTGGTAGTTTAATTTGCCGCGCATTTCTTAAAGTGAACGTTCTAGAGACACCAGCTAGTCGAGCTTTTTGAGTTTAAAATCCGACTACCATTTCTCTGAAATTGTCGGGGGGTGTTAGGAGATTTAACTTGGTTTTGTATTCTAGTAGAGAATTGGTAATTTTAAAAGATTTTTTTTTTTTTTTAGACAAAATTAAATTTTTAAAATTCTCTTCATCAGCCATATTATTGTACTTAAATTACTGATTTTTAAAATCTAGTTAATTTAATTTTTGTTTGAAATTTATTCATCGGCAGTGGAAAAAAAATTAAGTTCATTTGTTTGAAATTTATATATCGGCAGTGGAAAAAAAAATTTAAGTTCATTGGTGCAATATTTTATGAACGAATCAATTCCAGTTGTTTTCTGGACTTGAGACGTTTGAGATATAATTATTATACTTAACAAATGATGCACTTGATGCTTTCTACACTACTATAGTTGACTTTTTTTATACTTTTTATAATTAGAATCCCAGAGAAAGATAGAAAAATTTTGTTTCTAACATAATCAATAGGAAAGTTTATTAGAAATGTTTGTTTTCTTTTTTAAGCCTTAGGCACTGATGAAGAGAATTATATTTAAGTTATGATCGTGTTTTTCAAGCCTTATTGATGGTGCATGGTTATTGATGGTGGAAACGTTGAGTATTTTTTTTAACGATTTTAATTTATAAAAACAAAATATAGAAATTCTTGCTTGTTAAGGTCTGTCGCTATGAAAATATGCAAGTGGAATGAAAAGAGATGTCACTACCAGTCTTTAGTAAATGATGTCCGAGATTGGGTGATTTTAATTCCAACATTTCAAAGGAAATAATAAGATTAACCGTTTTTAAATGAGCAACAGTCATTATAATTATGTTTATCTATTTCCTAGTCTGATTAATTTGTGAATACAATAATTATATGTTAAGTTATTGCAGTTAAAAAAATGCCCCTATAACTCAGAGAGCAAAAGCTCAAGGCAAAGAAAGAAATATGAAGGGCAGCCGTGCCGTGATGAATGCTCCTTCTCTACCGTTGCGAGTGCGCCTCAACATTCCATTGTATTTTAAATTGAATAGAAGGGAGAGTAACGGTAAATAAACAAATATGTATTATTTTGAAAGAATTAATATTATGATTTTTAGGATAGTAAGCATCGAAACTTTTTTTTTTTCGATAAAAAAATAAAATATATTATTGTATTTTTTAATTCTTTTTGTTATATATAATGAATCTAACTCGAATCTAATTGTAAGTAATAATCCTAATAATTACGTAATTTTATATATTAAAATTTACTATCATTCATAATGCTGTTTCGCTTTATGTGGCTCATCATATCTAATCATATGCTTGAAATAAAAATAATTTGATAATAATTTGTTTCTGGATCCGCGCCTGATTATATTTATATATATATATTAATAATTTTTTTTTTTTACAAGGATACACCCCTTAGAGCTTACAGCTCGCGGCGGGGTACTGGGTAGGCGGGATATAAGGTAGGGAACGGATAGTGGCCACGGTCTGCATGCTTACGCGTCCCAGCATTCGCTGAGGTGAGACTGAGGGAACCGTGGAAAGCCTCAGTCAGGACGGCACTGGGTGGAAAGCGAGACGAATTTACCCCAGGGAGGGAGCAGCGTATTTTTTACTTGAAACGGTCACCCATCCAAGTACTAACCACGCTCGACGTAGCTTGACTTCGGTGATCTAACGAGAACCGGTCAATGCACTGCGCCAATAATATTATTATTAAAAAAAATAATAATAAATATAAATATTTATTTATTTATATTTATATATATTTTATATTTTTGTAGATATGTATTATATAAATACATATAACTATACATATAATACTATATATATAATATATATAGTTATATAATATTATAACTATATTATAAATGTTATAATAAATATTATAATTTTATATAATTACGGTCCAATAATTAATAATAATTATAATAATTAATTAATTTTTCTCTCAATAAAAAAATCGATACATATATATAATATATATATATTATATATATATATATATATATTATGTTTTTTTTTTTTTTTATTGGAGGAATTTAATAGCTAGAGCTAGGCCTTGTAGGAGCCATCAATTTCCGTGTGCAGACTACCAATGCTGAGCTGCATGAGCACGGCCCATAGGTCTGCACGGCCCACGGACCTGCCCGTGCAGATCCGTGCGCGAGCTAGCCCGCAGAACCTAAGCCGTCTCGGCGCCCTCCCTGCTGTTGGTAAAGCTCAAGCTGACCATCCTCACTTGCCTCGCTGCTTGCTGGCGAGCAAGCTAGGTGCAGTCCCGAACAATGGGACAATGCACAGTACATCCGAGGAGAAAAAAATTCAGCAAGAGGGCTTGTGACAAAGTGGGGAAATATAGTGTGTAATTTTCTTACTTGTAAAGTCCTTAAAACATTGCTGTACAGTATCCATATTAACTTGTTCATCAGAGAATATATATATAATTAATATTATACAATTAAAAATTAAATATCCTTTAAAGTTTTGTAAAAATGTTGGAACAAAATTCTTCCAATCAGTATTTTTCGAAACGCAAACGTTGCGCCTCTGGTGGCCGGCTACGTAGCGACAGTCCTTAATTATTATCAACTCACTTAAAGAAGAGAATAAAAGTTGATGTCAAAGGATTTCAATGGCGCACTTGCAGTAGAACCGTATAGCAGCCATGTTGGTGTGAAAACTCTCCTCTCTGCAGCTATAAAATACTGTGTGTGTTTTTCTCATCAACATGGTTGCTATACGATTCTACTGCAAGTGCGCCTGTCTCGCGACGCCAAGCTTCGCTCGACATTAATAAATACTTCATGGAAATCTACCATGTCAGATAAAAAAAAAAATCAAATTCCCTTGGAGCTGTTCAGTCCTGTCAAGAGATGTTAGTTCCGGTAGTTAGCGCAAGCAGCGCCACAAGTCACTTAATTCGCGAGGGACCCAGCGAGTGTCACTGCTTCTACGTCGATTGCAAGTTACTTCAGTTTTTATTCAACTCAGCATAATGTATAATGTACTCAAACGTAATTAACAAGCATTTTATCTTTTTTATATAACAGAATTTCAATTTTGATGTAAAAAATACTTTTTTCTCGTTTTATTTCAATAAATTTAAAATGTTATATATTTCATCCAAAAATTCTTGTAATTGATAAATGACAGTATATCTTCTTTTTGTTATAAAATTAGATTTAGAAAGAGGATAATTATATTAATTTAAATAATAGTAATTATAATTAACGTAAATATAATTTATGTAAATGTATTAATTTCATATCAAATTTCATAAAACAATTTAGGTTTCATATTTTAATCCTCATAGATTATATTTGCCCCATATATATCATGTTTTTGTTTCTATACCACGATGTTTTCATCTTATGAAAGATTTAATAAAACATAAAAAAACATATATATAAAATTGTCATTGTTTTTACATTATAAATCCTTTACAATAAAGTACTTTTGACTTCTTTCAAGCATATACGATTGCTTTTAAAGTTACCTAGAATGTGTGAAAACATTTCTTTGATCGGGAAGAGTAGCAATCTACTCTGAGAGTGCATCGATGTTGAAACTTTTTATCATAACATTCACAAAGTAACGTCAACTCAAAGTACGTTGCACCTACAAGTTATTTCTATTCAAAAACCTTTCATGTGGAAAAGCAATTTCTAACTATTTTTTACACATAAAAAAATAAAAGTTATATAATTACCAAATCATTAACAGGCATATAGAATTTAATTTCAATTATAAACTTGTCTTAATTTTACCAGTGTAAAAGATCAATAGAAATAGTTAAAAAAATTAGTAAAATTAAATTAATTTACAAAATATCAAAAGCATACGTTGTACACTATTTTTAACTATACGTATAAGAGAAGACAATTATTTTTTAATAGAAAACTACATATTATATTCAATGAAAAATGATACAAAATAATATTTTGTAATATAAATATTTATATAATATTTTTTTGTTAATCAATTCCAGTTTAGAAACTAATCAATCATATCTACTAGACATTTTTTAAATTAACAATTTACTAAAATTAATGTATGTTTAATTAATGTACAACATAAAGTATGCATACGGCAATGATGAAAATGTTAATTAAATTTCAGTGACTTAAATGGAGGACTGTATTTATTATTGGTGTTGTTTTATTATTATTATTATTATTATTATATATAAGTGTTGTTTTTATAGTGTGAACGCTTATTTACAATTTAAGTTCTAGTATATAGTGTTTTCTTAATATGTTTGTTAATATGTTGTTTCTGACGTGTATAACCCTTCAATCAAAGTGTTGCATTTTATAATGTTTGTGTTTGTAAGCTTGGAAAATTGACGAATAAAAAATTTGAATTTGGGCGCGATTCACGAAGGAGTTATATATCCAGAAAGTTATCTAACTTTTCACTAACCGCGGTTAATATCATTGATTTATAATTATGCTAAATGTGGTTAGTGAGAAACAAGGAAATCTTTCTTCTTGAATTACTCCCATTGCTGTAATGTTTTACTTTGCCTTTTGCTCCATGTCATTCGTTGTGATGTAGAAATCAACGCCATTAAGCTCTCAAAAGTTGACGCCTGCAACGCTTTGATCTTGCCGCACCAACGCTTGTGCTTGAGATTGCCTTCATGAATGCTATAGTCAAATCAGTTTAAAGATCTCTCTGAAAGTAACCGGAAATGCGAGGTTTTTGTACGAGAATTTTGAATTTTAATATGGAAATTTTAATATTATTTCAATTACTTCTAATGGCTTTTGGAATATCAAATTAGTTTACACATCGAAGAGGTTCAAGTGTTTATCATCAAGATTTTCGTCCTATAAGCAACCGTATTCGTTTTTCTTTTTTCTCAGTAATTAAATATACTAGAAGTTATTAAATTGAAAACACCTCTTACCCCCACTTTCATTTATGGAAGTTCTGATTTTTCTCTAAATCGGCAAAACAACCATTTTAGTTTCATAATTATTATTTCATTATGTACAGGTATATATTTTTGTATAGGTTTAGATATATTATATGACAGCGAAAACACCACAAAATCAGCTGATTTCAAGTCTCTACTAGTCGTGTAATTTTGTTATGGTTTGATACAGATATATGAAACGATTTATTTTGAAAATTTTAAATTAATTTAATAACTAAATATCGTGACTAATTACTGGGCACCATTTCTATTTCATTAGCTAGCCAAATTCAATATCATTAAATAGATTTGAAGTACTATACTTTATTATTTACTAACATTTTAGACCTCGCTTTTTATAACAAAAAATTTAGAAAATGCAAGTTAAAATAAAATTGAAATATTGACAGTAACAGCTATGTGTGATAATTTGAATATTTTAAATTTCGAATACGCGTACTTATTTTTTTCAATTTCCTGTACGTCTCCGGCTGTCCCAGTGATGACACTTGACAGGTAAACTGACAAAGGTCTAAACACATCAAAGAAGAATGGAAACCTGGGGGTCATTGCTCGGAATCTCTATATAAAGTAGGTGTTATAGTCATGTGGAATTTTATAACGTTATAATTTAATACGTAAGATGAATAATAATGAAATTTGATAAGATATCAAGACTATAAAACATGATAAATTGACTTTAAAAGTCTTAGATTATTACACATCAATGAATGGACTATAAAATTATTTCATAAATTTGTATTATCTCTTCCAGATTTTTTTGAAAAATATTCAACTTTAAGAAATGCCATAGTATAGTTATTACATTTATCAGTGTTTTAAGAACAATGGATATTTTATTTTAATAAAAATATTCCAACACGAAACATTTAATTATAAAGTCGAAAGTGTTACTAGTTACTACGTATTTAAATATCATATATTGTAATACTTTTTAATTTTTTTCCAAAAAAGGTGTGCCAAAATATTATAAGGTAGGATTTAAAGGATTAAATAATTAATACAGGTGTAGAATATTTCATTCACTAATTAGAATCATTAACTATTATACTTGAATAATTAATGTATAATAAAGTTTTCAAACTAATTATACAACTTTAAATACTAATGTGAATTGTTGAAAAGCTATTAATTAAAAGCTTAGAATAAATTATTTCAACACCAAAATTTGTATAATTCCAACTTTATGCAAGAAAATTTATAAGTATTACGTTCCTTTACATGCATACGTATTTTCTCATATATTTCTTTAATATGTTTGATTTGTAACATGATTATACAAAAATAATCATTAATAGATTTTAGTATGTCATGCGGAAGGTAATATTTGTAATATTTTATAAAAGAATACTTTTTTTCAAATAAAGAGATATAAGTTTAAGGTAGAGATAATACGGATCAGCTGGCTCAATGCTAAAAAAATCCCATTCATAAATATTATGAAAAAATAAAAATGTTCTCCTCTATTTCCCCTATCAGTAGGTAAAATATCAAGTATACAAAAACGAGCTAGTTTTCGAGTAATTAATTTTTAAAGTTCTCTAATTTAACAAGGGGATGGAACTTACATGTTAAATTAGTCAATTTTTAAAATTAATAACTTGAAAACTAGCTCGTTTTCGTATACCTGATATTTTCTTACTGATAGGGGATGTAGAGGAGAACATTTTAAATTTTTTCATAATTTTTATGAATGGGATTTTTTTAGCATTGGGCCAGATGATCCGTGTTATCTCTACCTTAAGAAGAAAATAAAATTGTTTACATACAAGCGCGCGAACCAATTAAAAGATCCAAAAGATAAATTGTTGACAAAATGAGTAAAAAGCAATTATAAAGAGTTTAGATAAGTTTATTACCGTGTCAGCTCTTGTCATTAGAAATAAAAATTGCAGTCTGGTGTCAAATAAAAGTTTCATCGATGAAATTTTCTCTGCTGGTATTTTTAAAGAATATGCAGAGTCGTCGCCTCGGAAAATTTCCCTTTGCGGCCTTGGTAATTACTATGTCTTGTAAGAAAAACACAGAGCATGGTGATTAACAAGGCTGCAAGTGGAAAATTTTCCGAAGCGATGAGTATACATAACAGCCATATGACACGGGGAATATGCATACGTGTAAATAAAAAAAAAATATATATATATATATCACCATAAAAACTCCTATGGTTTCTAGCATGCAAACTTATAATATAATTTTTTTTTTTCTTATTAATATGAAGCAGTTCAAAATATTGCCACCAGGTTCTCTACTGAGCTTTTTGCTTAAATAGTTGAAATTCTCTTTTTATATAACGCCCCTAGTGGCAAATTTCAACATTATGGAAATTATCACCACCACTCGCTTGCCTTCATAACTACCCTCCCCCCCCTCATCCCCAAGCATCCTCTATATTGTTATTACCACACAGTTGAATACAAAACAGTTGCACGGTCTTGTTGGTTTAATATATGATAATTTTGATTAATTTATTGTCTAATATGACTACTGAATAATATTAATTCTCCTTGCTATCATAAAATAAAGCAGCATACAACATTGAAAATTTTAGTAGAAATTTATTTAATTTTTAGTGAAATTTATTCTTTGATCTTTATTTTTATATTATGTATAAGGTATTTAATATCTCAAAGCATAATAATTAGATGAGGAAAAAAATAATGAAAATATAAAGCTTGTTTTAAATTTGAACAATGTTTCTTATCATACCATTGGTCTTCTTTAAGATTTTTTTAAAACTAAAATTAGATCGCATTAAAAAATTTGCTGATGAAAGAATAGTATAATATATAGAAAGCAAAAACTAAAAGCAGTGAGAGAGAGAAAGAGAGAGAGAGAGAGAGAGAGAGAGAGAGAGAGAGAGAGAGAGAGAGAGAGAGAGAGAGAGAGAGAGAGAGAGAGAGAGAGAGAGAGAGAGTTCTTGTTAAATTCTTATCTTAAGAAATATCATAACTTTATTGCTTTTGTTACTTCTTTCGTTTTAATCAATTCTTAGAATTCTATATTTAAAACGACTAAAAATTTTCAAAGAGCTTTCATAAAAAAAATATAATAATCATCTTAATTTGAGTTACAAAAATCAGAACATTTTTATTCTCTTTTTGTCTTCATAAATATACAATTTAAATTTCTAATTTTTTTCATTATTCATTATAATAATTAAAGCAAAATATTTTAAATAAATAACTATACAGATAATATATTTATATTTAGATTGCTAAAGCAACGTATAATTTAATAAATAAATTTATTTCAGCGAGTAAGAGAAATTCTATACAACCATCAACAATGAAAAGTGTGTTGGCACAGTAATGAAATTCACTGAACTGGTTGTAACAACGTTGCAATTTAACACCAGCTTCTGCACTCTCCAGCATCAAACAAAAATAGTCATTACATTCACGTGGGGTACACAGTAAAAAAAAAAAAAAAAAAAAAAAAAAAAAAAAAAAAAAGCAATTTTTCAATTGGAACGTACACAACGTTTAATTTAAAAAAATGAAAAGAGCAAACTAGATATCCAACTATAAAAATTGTATCGGTATTACACGATACAAATTTTCTAATTATTGTATACAATTTTTCGTTACAAGAAAACTTAATCTCCATTTGTTTATATGGAGAGGACATTTTCTTGCAAGAAAAATGGTATACAATAATCAGAAGAAGTGTATCGTGTAATATAGGCTTAATAGATTAATGACAGTAAAGAAGAAATATTCATTCATTTTAATACTTTTTTTTATTAAAGTTTTTTTTATAAGCGTTATACAAGTACAGTCCAATTTAACCAAGGCCCTAAAGAAAATCCTTATCCATTGGAACTGAAAATACATCCACTCCAACCAATTTGTGTATTACTAGTAGCTATTCCGTTTGTTAATATTAAAAATTATTTTTTCAGTACGAAGCAAACATGATGCAAGTTAATTTTGGAATATTTTGAAAAACTAAATCACTATGTAATTCAGAAACTTGATACGCTACTTATACTTAAAGTTAGTTTCTTATATTTTGTAAATAGACAACAACTTTTACCCCAAATGTTATACGTTTATTTCACCAATATCTGTATAAAAAGTCAAAACTATTTTTTAAATTGATCTATTTCCAGTATTTTTTTAAGTACTTTAAATTTTTTCAGCTGCAACTATACAAAACTACAATGGACAATTTGCATGACATTTTTTTATTACAGAAATGGATAGAGGGTACCAAATTATGCTACTCTGAATTTTTTCAGATTTTTTTGAGAGCGGGAACTATTTTTAAAAAATTATTGAAAGTCAGTTTTATGACGTCACGGGCGTTTAGCGCCTATCCTTTTCTTAAGGACAGACTCCTCGTGACGTCATAAAATCGACTTTCAATAATTTTTTAAAAATAGTTCCCGGTCTCTAAAAAATCTGAAAAAATTCAGAGTAGCATAACTTTGCACCCTCTATCCATTTCTGCAATAAAAAAATGTCATGCAAATTGTCCATTGTAAACTATGCAGTTTATAATTTTAATTTATGCATTATACATAAAATGCATCACAAAAGTTTTGAGTGTTAATCAAATGTACTGCATTTTTTTCATTGTCTCTTACAATATTGCAACAATGGTAATAAATGCAATTTTCTGCAGCTGCACTCACTCGAGTTCTCATTTATTACGCTGAATACATTCATTTAGTAGTCACAGTTATTGTTGTTCATATATAGAAAATGTTAATTAAAATAAAATTATTTTGTAGTAATTTATTACAATGTTTTATGTATAGAGGTAACCAATTATATTATAAAAAAAATATAGTATGAAAAACAGCTAATGATATCATAGAGAAATATAATATTAAAATGTATGAGTCTTTTTTGTGATATAATTTAATTATATTTATTATTAAGTATGTTGAATCATTAGATATTATTATATTTACTATACATTTTATTACTAATTAAAATATAAACTATTAAAATTTATTATAATTATCTTTAAAATACAAAAAAAAGCTGTCATATAAAATAATTTTATATTAATTAACAGAATTGTAATTAAAATGGAAATCATAATGACGCATGAACTTTTTTACACCTAACATTTTTTTTTACATTCACATCTTTTCCCTATAAAATGCTATTTTTTATTAGTTTCAACGTTTGCCACGAGAGGCTCTGAGGGTAGTTTTGTAAAGGAGATACTGCAAGGCTGTAGAGAAAACGCAACATGCCAGAATTACAGGCCCCGTAATTTCCTTTGGGAGATATGGGACTCTTTCTTATTCCTCAGAGATATGGTAACCTTCGTCCACTCTCGTTGTCCCAAATCTACAACAACAACATTGTTGTACTTGTAACACAAACACAATTCTTTCAAACAATGTAAATACTTTACAGAGATAAAGAAAAGAAAAAGTTTATTTATTTTAAAGATTAAAAACGTGATGTGAGATTGTTAAAATTATTTTATATTTCATTTTTTTTTCTCTTTTATTTTCAAAATTTTAATAATATTTACTCCTTCGTATGTAAATATAACAATGAAAATGTACCTTTGTAAAAAAAAATTTAACCTGGATGAACTTTCTAGGGTAGAGGATTTGTAAATTCCTTTGATAAAAAAAAATAAAACAACAAAGATATTCATAGTAAAAATGGTAGAAAGAAAATTACGTTTGGTAATTTTAAATATGAATATATTATATAGTATAGATTAATTTAAATTGGATTATATTATAAAAAGGATAAATAAAATATAATTATAATGATGTTTTTTTATAAGTATTGGATTAAAATAAATAGTTGATTTTTTTTATAATTTTATTATGTACTTGTTCGAAATTTCATTTACATTATAATGATATAAAATTTTAATATTGAAGTAGATGTTGAAGTTTCATAGATCTTGTTAGATAATTATTCAAATTATAATTAAAAAAGCAAGAAAAAAACATTGGAAAATTGCTTTTTTAATTTAACTACATCTTTTACTATACTTTTTATACATATCAAAGTTATAATTTAATTACATTATAAAATAAGATAATAAATATTACATTATTTAATGTAAATAATTTTTTTATGACAAGTAATGAGGTCATGTTGGTCACCACATTGAAGTAACAAATGACTATTACAACAATATATACATAACAATATGTTTAAAATATATAACAATGGTTCAAGAACCGTGAAATTGGCTTCACTATTGCATTCTAACACTTGCATAAAACTTTTTTTAAAACTACAATAAATATAATTTAAGTGAATAACTTGGATACAAACCAAATTGTTTTACATAAAGTTTAAAATACAAGGTTGTTTGTATTCAAAGGAAAGTTATACACAACATACATTATATACAGTCAAATTAATTTTATATTCCCTCCGGAAGAAGCCGGAAGTGTGAATTTTGTCACTATTCTATTTGTAATTACGCATTGAAATTTTGCAAAGAGTTTTGCAGTACATTTAATGAAATATATGTGAAATTGCAATACTGAAAGAAGAATAGGAAAGTCAAAAACCTTACACTTCCGGCTACTTCCGGAGGGAATACAATGTAAATTTGACTATATATAGTCACTTAAATGTGATAATGTTGAGATACGAAATGGAGGAGCGTTTTGTCAATCCTTTCTCTTCAGGCTCATGTTTTACATCTGTGATGACTTTGAGTCCGACCTTGTCCATTTGACATGCTACTAATTTGATAACATTCAAAACCCGCTTTTGAGATCTCAAAACAAATTAATTAAAAAAGTAAACGCCTGTGGTTTTTAATAAATAGGCAACCCTTCGTACATAAATGCTCAACTGGTTGCATAATTAACAAGGGGCGTATTGAAAATTCGCAGAGAGGAAAACATCCTTTTACGTCACTCTGTGAGAAAAATTAATTTTTTCATATAAAACTTGAAGCAAGTATTTGTAACTGTGCAAGGTGGAAATTAAACATAGCAATGGATAACTCTGCAGTTCTGTAATATTTTAAAAAGAAAATTTATATTTAACAAATTTGTTATAATGTCGAGCGTGCTGAGCGTATTGCACTACTGTAAGCTCAGTTTAAAAACGAATATTTTAATTTCTAATAGAAGAACAGCAAAAGAGAATTTTTTAAAAGTGTATTTATATTTGTAAAATTTTATATACGAATTGTATTTAATAATAAATTGATTGTGATATTTTGATTCATATTATAATGAATATAATATAAAACCTCATAAAAATATCCTTATAATATAAACGTAAATTTTTTTATAATACCACTTCTTGTAAGTAAATTGTTTCGAAAATAATTCATTAGAAAATCTTAGTAATTAAAATTAACTTAATTAACAAAAATTAAATTTTATTTTCAATTATTTTTCTTAAAACAAAATATTGCAATGAGAAGATGATACCATGTAAATAAAGTAATTTTTTAACACAATTAAATAAATATAAATCTACTCGAAGATACACAAAACAAAATAAATGTACTTATGCAATAATACCTTATTGTAATCTAAATATAGATCCGTATAACAATAGACTTACTTAAAGGATTACATATCCTTGTATGTAATAATTCTACTATGTATGCATTTAAAATACCCATAGGAGTTAATTCAGATTGTGCAGTTGTATACGAAGAAGGAATTGTAAGCATTATTGTCCTGAGGTAAATAGCTGCAATTTCCTCACAGTCTAGCATGGCTTACTCAGCAAAGCAATAGTACCTATCTATATTACAGTAATAAGTGCCTTAGAGTCTTACAATCTTGCAAACGTTGGATTTAGACATTCTCTGAAACATTGATGACATTGTATGTACTGCATGTAATATTTGGAACTTTTTATAATTTCGATCGCGTAGAAGTGAACTTTGTGTTTTTTGTTGCTGTTGTATTAAAAGAAAATAAATTCTTATATAAGTCAGTAGGACTTACCTCATAAAACATCTTAATCGAATATTATTACTCAGTAATCAACGCTATTTTGTGTGGATCAGAAAAACTAACTAAAATCATAACAAATGAAGTGCGAAAATATAATTATGGCATATTTTGATAGGAAACCTTGATTTCTGTATACTCGACTACAGATTTATTTGAAATTTTGATACCTACTAGCTATCATGCTGAAAAAACTATGACGTCATAGTCATGCAAATATGGAAGTATAGAAAAAATACTTGCATAACTATGACGTTACAGCTTCTTGTAGCATGATTTTGAGGGCTAAAAATAGATCTGACGAAAATTGATAATTCTTAGACTTTTATTTAAATATGCAATAAAATAATTTCATTCAGGCTCTTCAACAATAATGAGATAGAGATGACATTATTTTTAATTTTTTGTTATAGTTTCAATTCAGACACTAAAGTAATATCAGGTACAAACATGACACTTATAAAACCTGTTTGACATAAAAAAGAAACTTGTATATTTCAATGTGATTTGAAGGATATTTCTTCTACTCACGTAGCTTGCACCTAGTGAACAGCAATATCAGAGAAAACAGAACACAAAGGCAGTCTACATATTGGTGTTGTTGTTCGCGCTAGTAGCGAGGTTGCACGTGTTATAATAGACCCCCCTGAATAGCGCGCTTCTCTTGTAGATGAAATGAGATCGCCTCAGGGAATGCAGACTTGCTATTCTTCACACAACAGCCTCAGTTTTTTTTTTGTCTAGTATCTGACATCATACGGTTTTCAAACTATGTTATATATAAATGTATGGAATACAATCAAATATTACATTTTCCAAATGCTTTCCTAGCAATTTTTAAAACTTTATTTATAGCAAATGTGTTCATCATATAATTCCAATATGAAGCAATAAAAATAAAAATCACTATAGTTTAAGGTTCTAAAGTTGCTTGGATTTATAGTGTTAAAAATATAGAATTTGAAATTATAATTTTTGGTGCACTCTCATATATATCTAGTATGAAAATAACATATTTTAAAATTTGATTTTTTGAAACAGCTATTACAAATATTACCAACTACTATTTGTTCTAAAATATTTCCATTAATAATAATTTAAGCTTTCAATTAAACTGGCTCATTTTAAATAAAATAATTATGCAGTAACATTAAATTAATAATAAAACTCAAGAATTAATATGCATCGAATTGACAGAAAAAAATTGGTATTTCTCAATTGAAATAATATGTTACAATTATGCAAGTATATAAAAATTACAAATGAAAAAAATGAATCATAGGTCAAATTCAGTTGATAATTAGTTTATGATTGCACAGGAGAGAGAAGAGAGAGAGAGAGAGAGAGAGGGAGAAGAGAGAAAGAGGGATTTTATGAAAGGTCAGATTCTTAATTAGTGTTTTAAAACTGAAACACGAATTCACGAGAGAGAAAATGAAGGGGTGGTTTTGGTGGGTGGCTTAACGGACGGTGTATGATACGGAGGGGGTTAAAAATGTCGAGTAGCAGGTTTTAAATTTCCTCATTAAATCGCAAACATAAGTTTTCTTCCCTTAAAAAGTTGGTACAAAAAAATATTTCTACCTTTAAATTTACCGTTGCATATTCATGACGAGTAGCAGGCTCTTCGTTTATTCTTCTCCCCAAGTTTTCTTCGTATCTAATAATAAGAAGTTTAAGACTTGCTAAAAATACTACCTTGCAACGTACGTGTACGTTAAACTAAGAACGTATATACTTACTATGTTAGATAGCAAAATTTTACGATACTAAATTAAAATATATTTTATTTAAAATAAATATATTTTCTATTCAGAAAAGTAATTAAGTTAAATTCGATTGTTCAATTTAATCGATAAGGGACGATTGAAGATTCCCTAATGACCTCAGTTGTGGTAAAGGTGGATTTTCATTGGTCCAGAAAAAAGACTCAGAAGACTTGCAAGTCACGTAGCAAAATAAAACGAAATATCCTATCATCAGATCAATTCTCTTTCTTCTTTAGCAAAACTCTATAGGGAATTAGAAACGGATATTTGATGGTTACAACTTAATTTTTATTTCTAATATCTGCTTTATTTTTAATTAATACAGATATTTGAAATGTAATTAAGTGATATCAAAGAAGATATCTGGTGGTATTACCAAAAAAATAAAATACATTAAAATATTATAACAGTAGTTCTTGCATGTTATCTAATATTAAAAAAAAATAAAAATAACACTAAAATGACACGCTGAATTTTATTACATTTCTTGTTAATTTATTTTGACATTATTTCAATTTTCAATAAAATACACATATGTTATACAGTATACTCCTTTAATAAAAAGGAAATATTTTGCAAATACTCTTACTTTAAAATATTATTTTTTTTATGATATTAATAAATATAATATATACGGTATTTAGCAACAATATAATGGTTCTATATTATTTAAGAACTGCCCTTTGGATTATACTACAGTGTAAATCAACAATGAACCTTATTTAAAATGGTAGTATTTTGGAACTATAGAAGACTCAATGAGAGTTATATCAAAACTAAAACAGGTTTCTTGAATTAGGTTAACGTTAACCATGGTTAGTGAGAAATCTTGTTATCTTCCTTCCTGAATGATGTCTACAATAAATGTGCTATATTTTCAACACGTTTTATAACTTGGTGTTAAAAATAATTTTCATTAAAAGCCTGCTGTTAAGACGGTAATGCAAACTTGGTAAATCGGCTTAACGAGCGATGGATGTGAGCGGTGATGCAAAAAATAGATGCTGTAAATTACTTTTCGTTAATCAAAATCAGCAAGTAAATTACATTACTTTCTGTATTAAAATAACGTTGAAATTTTATTTTTAAGTAATCCCCTAAAAATTAAAATATTGTTGGAATATATTAAATATAAAACATAAAATTAAAGGAAGCAGTAAATGGTTAATTATTTATATCAAATAAACATTTAAAGCTTCTTTCATATAATCACGCCACAACATGCTAAAAAAAAAATCAAGCTCACCTTGATTAAACTGGATTTCCGACATTGTCGTAAACAATTTTCGTACTATGTGAATGCAATGTAAGGCTAGTATCCTATAAAACTAACTATCTTATAAATATTAATAGTATGAGTTTTGGTTAGCTGTATGAATGAATTTCTCTCCTAACAGCCCTTCGTTCCTGTCTTTATAGTTTCAACTTTTTATGCTAGACATAATTATTAATTATTATGTATGGGAAATTAAGTAAAACAAAATCTAAATTACATTAAAAAAACTATGTCAACTAGCCAATCATGAATAAATTATAATAATGTATAAATATGAGAAAAGGATTCTAAAATTTTCATGCCCAATTCTTTACTAAATTCTTGTGAGTAGGCAACCAGAAGTGTTGAATATATTGAAAATAAATTATAGCACAAGGCTTTAAAATATTAACATATGTTTATTAGTGATAAAATAATAATTTTATTTGTTAAAACCAGTTGTCAATATAACACGTTATAATATACTCCTAAATTAAAAGAAATTGATACATTTTACTTTAAGTGATTTAAGTTTAGTTGAACTAGCAAATAAAATGCTCCTTAACTCTTGCCTCATTTACTGACTCTTCAGCTCCTGTAGTTAAAGATTTGAAGATTTGCAATAATTTTTGGGAAGGTAAGAAGAGTACCTAGTCTATAGCTTTCTCAAAATTTCAAGTTTACCACGCCTCTAGACTGTTTGGTTATGCCTACAAACAGCGGTAAAGTTCGTGGTATCCCGAGGCGTACATGCCAGACAATATAATTACTAAAATTTTTGTTATTTCTAATAAGAGCTTTTACATAATCTCAAAACGTTGAAAGTAACCTTTATGACAAACAATAATTACCTGGTTTTGCATATATATTTTAACAATATTTTTAGCTGTAATATTAATTAGAGAAAAAAATCTTATAAATTCTTAACAATTTCTTACGATTTTTTTCTCTTTTTTAAGGGATACACCCCTAAGAGCTTACAGCTCGTGGCGGGGTATTGAGTAATTGAGTAGGGAAAAGGTAGGAAAATTATGGTAACCACGGCCTGTTATGCGTCCAAACATTCAGTAAGGTGAGACTGTGGGAACCGTGGAAAACCTCAGTCAGGATGGACACTTCTATATACTTTTTCTCAATGAACCAAAGTGATGTCCAAAGCCTGGAGAACCACACACAAGTGCATCACTATGCGTACTGGGTGGAAAGCGAGACGAATTTATCTAAGAGAGGAATCAACGTATTAATTTTTACTTGAAACGATCACCCATCCAAGTAATAACCACGCTTGACGTTGCTTGACTTCGGTGATCTAACGAGAACCGATCAATGCACTGCGCCACGCTCCACCTCTTAACTTATTATTAATACTTATAGTAAGATCTGTAAATAAACATTGAAGAATATTAAGCTTATGTGTGTGTAAAGCTTGCTAGAAACGCCTCATGAATTATGAGTCTAAATATAGTGGGCGCATGTGCAGGCAGCTTCTGTATGTGTCGTGACCTGGGTACCTAACACAACATAGACATTTGTAAGACGTCTCATGACCATTCATAACTTAACCACCTCACTTATAAGTTCTGTCAGACAATATTAATAAAATATTTTTAAAGGGTTTATATTTTAAACTAGATTAAATATGGTTAAAAATAAATAATTTAAACTAGATTAAGACTTTTAAAAAAAAATATATATGTAAAATACTATCTAAAAAGAGGATGATTTTAAAATTAACGTCTTTTTCATGGAGGAAGAGAGAAAGAAAAAAAACTTCATTAAGTTTTTATGATTCTCATCCTTAAACAAGAACTTTTTAAATGTTCTTTCTCTTTTTTTTTCTGTAACTAAATATGAAAATCTTTAAATGTAGGGAAAGAGAAGTGGAAGAGAGAGAGAGAGAAGACTTGGTGCAAGCAAGTTTACTTCACACTCTGTAAGCCATCTGTCTCGCTTTAATCTTAATTAACATTTCAACATCTTGCCGTGGTGCAGCAACGTTATCAGCTAGCCTCCGCGCTCTTTCTCATCTGTATGCATATATTCCCTTTTCTCCTCCACCTCCCTCTTCCATTCTCTCTCTCTCTCTCTCTCTCTCTCTCTCTCTCTCTCTCCCTCTCTCTGACAGTTTGACTTTATCTACAACTATTGCAATTGTAGGTAATTACTCTTCTTGCTACCTTTCTGTAACTTAAATGCAATTTATTTGCTAATTTGTAGGGTAATTTTAAACTAAAAATAGTTTGCTATATTTGAAAGGAAATTACAATTAAATACAAAGAGGAAATTTGTATAGCACATAACAACTATCATATCATGAAAATAGTGATTATAACAACATAATATTTATAATATTACATTATAAGGTGACAAATTTGTTTGCAAGACTTAAAACTACCACATAATGAGCAGTAAAACCAAATATCCATATTTTAGTGAAACTTTTTTTTTTTTCATTATAAAAAGAAATCTGCTCCTTTTTTTAAAAATATATATTTTTATGTTTTCTAGTTCAGGAACATTTTCAAACAAATCTAGAGATGCAGGAGCTAAAATAGCATATCCCTAAATAAAAAAAAATTGTTCATCATCTAAAATAAGTCCTGACAAAATCATACTACACTCATCACATGCTCATTCAAGAATTATATTTATTGCAAATATTTTTAGTTTGTTCATTTAGAATTATGAATTTTAGACTCAATACATCAGTAATTTAAATTTTTTTTAAAGTAAAATATGAATTTTTATATTTATTAATTCCATTCAGTAAAAATTATTTCTGCCTTAATTAAGTTTTCATAATTGGTTTTACATTTGGGCTTACATTGATATCTTGTTCAACATCATGCACTATATTATATAAAATGAATTATTGTTTTAAGGACTTTACATTGAACCCACTCAAATATTTAAAACATTAAATTAAGGGAAAAAAGTCAGTGCTATTTTTTACCGTTATGAATTATAAACAAATATTATATAATAAAATTTAAAAACAAAAATTTATATAATCTTTTTTGTTTTGATGAAACATACCAGTCAAGTTAAATTTCATGTTTCACTGCATCTACGAATTACAATAATGTTTTGTAAAAGAAGAATTTTAATACATTACGAATAATTCAAATATTTTTCATAAAGGTATTTAATTAAAAAAAATTTATAGACTTATAATATATTGTAGTATAATTTATTATAGTCGATTAAGAAGGAGATTAAAATTTTGGAAAAATAAATTTTCAAATTAACTATATATCAGTCATAAATTATGTTGATATTATTTATTATATAATGTGTTACAACTGACAAGTCAGTAAATTAGCGTTTAAACACTCTCAGAAATTCTTGTAACTCATTTAAAAAAAGTTTTTCATGAATAAAATGTACAGATAATAAAAAATCAATACATAATTGCTATTTTATATTCAGATAATGATGTTTTTAGTAAAATAAAAACATATTCATATTATAAATGTAAATAATAAAATGATACATATTTAATCATATTGGAAAATTAATGTAATTACGAAAAGTGACAACTAATGAAATTAATGAAATGTTTATTAAATTGATTGAATTTTTTACATAATTTATTAGAATAAAAATTTTAATTAATACAAATTACAATACAATTGCTACACAGTACAATTATCAATGTTAATATTTTATATTATTCTAAGCTCTCTGGCATTATACAATATATCCCCATCATTTTCTCTCTCATGATTATTTGATTTTCATCAATTATAGAAAAAAATACAACAAATAAAGGCATACGTAGATTTTTATTAATATTTTACAATAAATTAAATATTACATTAGGCTTTGTACGTTTTATTAATAATTATATGGAAATCTGCATGTTTGGTTTAAAGTATGCTTTATACTAATAAAATAACAAATAATATTTTTTCCTGTTTAAATACAATGAAAAATAGTTTATAAAGATATACAAATAGAGAAGTAAAAACAAATATTACTAAAATCATTTTCTGTATAGCGTGAATCCAAGTTGAAAACATTGAAAGCCTCCTTGTCATATTTTGTTTTCATATTTCTTTCTTTCTTTTAGAAAAGTCAGCAAAAGTGTCTCAATAGTAGCTCATCTGTCCATAAGAGAGATCCCGCGGCAAGTTTGAGTAAACATCAACATCGTTACTCGGTTCCCTGCCCAGGTAACCCTCCTTGCTACTGTTGCAAATGCACGAATGATGGTAAATGAAGTAGCAGCTCACGGGAGCATTCACTCAACATTTCAATGTAAGCTCACACAATTTATATATTACAAAAGAAAGCATTTTACATTAATGTTTATATAAATGTATACTTCTATTTGAGATAATATTCTTCTATATAAAATGTTATTAACGATTTAATCTCAGTCATAGAATATTTCCGTAGAAAATGAATTTAGTTTTAAAAATATGAAAATGTTCTAAAACTTAATTTTTCATAATTTAAGGTGTTGGTTTTCTCATAAAAACTCCATTTTCAGTTTCCGTCTACAAGATGAATGTTAAACTCCTACTTCAATTTTCACAAAACTGATACAACATTTTCACTACAAATTTAGCATAACACTTAATTATTGATGGCGAGTTTAAAGTCCTCTCTGCAAGTCTTGTTGAATTCATGGAAGTCCGATTGTTGGATTTCAATTAACTAAGATTCATTCTTAAAATTAGAAAAAAGTTTTTACTAAAACCGATAATAACTAATACAAAATAATTAAAAACAAACACACATTACAATAAAGTCAATACATGCATCATTTCTATAATCGATGTGTAGAACTGCAAAGAGATTATATTTATTTATTATTGAGATTAATTTAATATTTTATGAACAAGATTGATATATTGCTGATTACTTGTTTGTTGGATTGGTTTAGTTAACTATCATGATACTCATGCAGATATAAAGTAAATATTAATATCATAATTCTATATGAGCTTCACATTACTTGTTTTTGAACGTTGTTGTCAATTACTTCAATTTCGTTTATGAATGTGTACATGACAAACACTTGACTGTTTATCGTATTTAGTGAGAGAGAGAGAGAGAGAGAGAGAGAGAGAGAGAGAGAGAGAGAGAGAGAGAGAGAGAAATGTTATCCTTGCATTAAATTAATGCTTTACAATGCATGCTCTTATAGAAGCTGCAAAAATCAAACTAAACAGAAATATTAATTTATATAGTACGTTGAGAGATCAAGTAATTACTTAAATTAATATTTAGTTATAATAAATTATCATTGCTTTGAAAACTATAATAAAAAATATTTAATTTTTAAATATTTTAGTACTAAAGTTTAAATTCACCTCAATTTAGAAATTTATAAAAAAATTGTCATCTTTAAAAATAGCATATCACCTTGTCAAATTGTCAATGGTTTAGGCATGAGCATGACTAATTTTTCTCAATTTTCTCTCATTGACGTGACCTCAATAGCCAGTCAGCTGAATGTTGATGTTTTGATATTTTTGGTTGCATTAAATGCTAGTTTCTACTGCAATTAATGCAGCCGTACTCCCTTAAAAAGATATTATCTATGCGAAAGGTTATCGATAGATGTATAAAATAACATTAAATACATTACAACAATGGTTTCTTACTAGAAAAATTGTAACTTTGTAGTAAAATTTTCAAATTTCATTGAATTTATCTATATATTTAATCACTATTGCACTGTAACGATTAACATAGATACACCAATGATATTGATATGATATTAGTCAAAAATACCAAATTAAAAGTTAATAAATAAAATAAAACAACTATTAATTTAAACTATTTTTTTATAATGTAACATATTATGTAATGCTGATCATTTCTATCAGCAGATTTAGGAGAGTTTACATGTGTATCACCAGGTGACATGCATCAAGTAGGGGGACAACTGCAATAATATGTTTTGTGCGGCAAGCCCCCTTCCCCACAGCGCGACCGCATCATAATCACTCTCCCTGGGGCAGTTTGAATGGATTGCGCGGGGGAGTGTGGCGGGAGCAGATTTATTTGAGGTAACGTTTCAAATAATGTCATTATACACATGAATTTACTCGTTGCAAAATTGTTATTACAATTTAAAACATTTACTTTTATTATTTTTAGTTTTAAGTAATTACCCCTGTCGCATATGTAACTCTCACTGCTTTAGTGATAAACAAGTTGCATACATTCAGGGCGTCATGATATTTCCATGTATTTTAGTGCATACTATATGCATTTAAAATTAAATTGTACCTTTTTTTCCCAACTATAATTTACAAATGTTTGTTCTTATTTATTATTTTACTGACCTGTCTTTGTATGTTAATACTAAAATTACCAGGGGGGGGGGGTCAAGACAACCCATAACTCTTTTAAAGCGGGAACGACTACTTATGAACATGGTCTTATGTACTCAGCTCAAAGATTTTATAATAATTTACCTGAGGATATCAAAAATAAAGAAAACATTAATATTTATAAGAAGAAAGTAAAGTGTTATTTATTTTTATAGAATGTGTACAGAATTGACGATTTTTGTGAGAAAGATTGAATATTTAACAAAACTTTAAGGGGGGTCGCACACAGACTTTTATTTCTACGATCGTAAGCTTACGATCGTAGGTTTCTCATTTAGAACCGGTTCTAAATTTCTTATCATACGACAGCATACGATACGAAGCTGTGTGCACGCGCACAGCTGATCACATAGGTTCTTATTTTTTTTATCATACGCTGCGAAATCATGCGATTCTGTCTGCGACAAACCTAAAAGTGCAATTTAATTACTATCTATGTATTGTTGACTTGTCTTTCAAAAAGTTTAAAGAAATTTGAATTTGAATAAAGTGTAAACTATTGCCCCAAAAATTCTGAATATTTTTGTAATCCTTCGTTAGCTACCCAGGCAATGTATTAAAAAAAATAGCGGGAAAAAACCTTAACTTTTTAAAAGTGCCTTGTTAACCCATTAGGGACTGAATTAATTTTTTGTTTCAAATTTTTGTTTTTTTGTTATAAACTGAAAGTATAATGTCTATAAACAAGAAAAATCACAATTTTAATTTTTTTGAAATTTAATTGCTCTTTTAATTGGCAATTTAACTGCGATGCCATACGGCATCGCTAGGACATAATGTTGTCAATTTGTGCTTTTTCCTTATTTGAGACTTAAATCTCTTTCAGTGCTTGAATATTTTTATTTTTGGGTCTCTATTATATAGGCCATTCTGTTTCATGCCCTCCCAAAATTCAGAGGGTCCCAAGTGGGCCCGAACGGTAAGGGGCCCACTACACTTTCACTACTAAAAATATAGCACAGTGATAAAAATTGAACTGGCCATTATTATCAGTTCCTGGAAGTGATCGTTGTTGTATATAATTTCAAAGTTTTTTAAGGGACCTGAAACAGGCCCAAATAAGGGTCCCAAGGGTCCCAGAGCATTATTTAGATTCCTGTCATTTCTATTTTTTGTATTTGAAAATAAAAATGACTTGTTAGAATTAGTATTACAAGGTATATCCTAGCAAAATGGGGTACGTGAGGGTCTTCAATTCGGGCCCAGGGCCCCATGAGACCCTAGCCCCTGTCTTGCTCAACTTTGTTGTTGTTTGGCATCTTCTATATTTTATTTTTTGTGGCGTGTTCAGACGCGGACCAAGAAAAAAATTTCGGGGGGGGGGAAGGGGGGGCTGCCTCCATAAGGCCAATTTAAAGAAAAATTGGAGTGGAGGAATTGCCTAAATTGCCCATGTTAGATCCAAAATTTCGGGGGGAGGGGGCTCCGCGCCTGGGCGTGTTTATTTTATAAATTTACAACTCATATGTTCAGCGTGGCCCAATGCATTGACTATTATAATTTTCGTTATATCATCGAAGTCAAGCTACGCCAACCGTAGTTTGTACTTGGTTGGTGACCGTTTCATATAACAATTACACTGATGAGGTAAATTTATCTTACTTTCCACATAGTGTAGAGATGCATTTGTGTGTGGTTCCCAATTCTAGACATCGTTTTCGTCCATTTATAAACAGTAGAAGTGTCCGTCCTGACTGATGTTTTCCACAGTTACCCCAGTCTCACCTCAGCAAATTCTGGTGCACGTAACAGGCTATGGCCACCAATCATTTTCGTACATTATCTCTTATCATAACCCTGCCGCGAGCTGTAGAAAAAAAAAAAGACTGATACGCCAAATAATATGTGTATTATTTCAATATTCCATATTTTACATAAAACAAAAATTGCTAGCTTCAGGTTACAGACAGCATACATGTTAGTAGATGTCAATGACGACCGTATTAGAAAATAGAAGATGCCAAACAACAACAAAGTTAAGCAAGACAGGGACGAGGGCTCATGGGACCCGGGTCTCCAATTGAGATCCCTCACGTACCCCATTTTGCTAGGATGTACCTTGTAATACAGGCTCGGACTGGCCATAAGGCTGGGTCAGGGATCCCTGACTGGTCCCTCATATTTTTAACACAGGATTATAGGAAAAGTGGCCTCAGACCCCCTGAAAAGTGGCCCTTGCTGCCTTTAGTGCCCATATGGCCCTGACTGGCCTCTAGCTTCCCAGTCCGAGCCTGTTGTAATATTAGTTCTAACAAGTCATTTTTATTTTCAAATACAAAAAATAGGAATGACAGGAAGCTAAATGATGCTCTGGGACCCTTGGGACCCTTATTTGGGCCTGTTTCAGGTCCCTTGATATACTTTGAAATTATATACAACAACGTATTCTGCTTTCAGGTAACTTGAAAGGATAACCATTGCCATTTTTATTACTGTACTATATTTATATTACTGATGCTGTAGTGGGCCCCTTACCGTTGGGGTCCAATTGGGACCCTCTAAATTTTTGTTTTGGTATGAAACAAAAGATTCCATATGAAAGAGACTCGAAAAAAAATATTTACCCACTGAAAGAGATTGTAAGTGTCAAAGTAGCAAAAAAGCATAAACTGACTACATTATGTCCTAGCGATGCCGTACAGCATCACCTTTACTTTACATGGAATTTCACCAAGAATATTAATTTTGAAAAAAAAAATTAATATTGCATTTTGAAGCATAGTATGTAGGGAGAATTTTAATGTATGATTGAAAATTTTAGCATTACCTCTAAAAAAGTTATTAAGGTATATTCAAAATAACTTTTTGCAGAAGTCGTACAAATTATGTACCCTAACTTTGCTTTACCCTGTGAGGGTCAAAAAAATTTTTTTTGAGCAAAATTAACATTTCACTACCTCTATAGTGTCAATGCAAATCATTATTGACTATTTTTATCAATGTTACATTGTAACTTAATTTTAATTAAATTTTCTGCTAGGGGATGTTTAGTGATGCTAAAATGCATCGCTAGTACATAATGGGTTAATGCCAGGGTTAATAATCAATGACGTATATCCTGCTCAAACAAATGATCAAACGAATGTAATGTTGGTATTATTAAATAAAAAAGTACACTGTTACTATATAGTGCTATATAAATGTAATATGACTATGTATAACACACAAATCAAAATATACAGAAAATCATCACAGCGTGGATGCTTCAAGCGTTCAATATATTAGCTAGGTATACAAGATTTACTACATACAGTACGAATATTGAATAATTTTCACTGGTGACAACGATTTCAATAAATTATTAAACAAAATGAATATTTATGATGTGAAAAATCTATTAGATTATAATGTGTGTATAAATGTAATAATTTAAATGTGCGTAATAAATGAAAATTATTTTATCATTAGTTTTAGTCATGATTTTATGGTAATACAATTTTGATTTGAAATTCATACACATTATGGTTAATATAGATATACTAATTACAATTCCTTATTAATTTCATTGCGAAGCAGCAAGACTGACATTAAAATTACTTTATATTATTATATTGCTGGAGTTTCAATAACTGTAGCTTTTACGGGTCGTAGGGGGGGGGTAGTTCTGATTGATTGACATTTTAAAGCAATCGACACATTTTAGTCATGTATGTCCTGGGGGGAGTTCTAAAAATTGTTATTAATGATCAATAATATCTCTTATTCTCAAATTTGAGACTACGTTTGCATAAAGACTAAAATTTATCAAATTACTAATTCATTACAAATAGACAGAAAATTTTTGTACAAGAAATATCAAATATTGTATTGATTTTATTACTTATATACTTATAATTTATTTTTTATATAAAAAAGCTATTTTTACAGGTATTGAGTTTTGAATTAAATCAACATTAATTCAAATACATAATTTAATACTTTTTCATGTTAAATTCGGAGTAAAATTGAAATTCCTATATTAAAATATGGTTGAGTTGATAAGTTATTACTTAATTTTTTATGATATATTATTATTAAATTTAAAATATACATAGAGATATACATTTATTTTTCAAAAGTATTGGGAAATCGTCAAAATGTAAGATTGTGCGCATGCGTGATTTTTCAGCTGAAGGCGTGGAAGAGGGCGTAACGAGGAAATTGCAATTTAATTCAATTTTCCCGCCCCACAACTTGCAAGAAGGTATTGGAAGAGGGCTTCACCGAGAACCATTAAATCTGTCTCCTACGTCTTTTCGAATCCAGTCATAAATTGAAACTCAATAATCTTGGGGCTGTTGTTTTCTATTAAATTTTCTCAGAATAACAAAATTTATGTTTTATTTAAAAATATAACAAAATTCTTGAGATTATTTATCGATTATATTTTGGTAAATGTTTTAGTTTTTTTAATTATTTTTCATTTTGCAGGGTTCATGGTTATATTATAATTTACAATATATTTTGACTTAAATAAAAGAGTGTTTTTGTTCAATCCTGTCAATTTTCTTTATTATACCTGGTAACAACAAATTTCCATGTTAACTGTGCATTTGACTGTAAGGGTTGTTTGTATTAAAATCTGATTTATGCTCCAATAGTTCTAATAATGCTGTTGTTTAAATTACCTTTCCTTTGCAATTACGCTATTTTGATGAAAATAACTTTATTGTTGGTACAAATCAATTCACATACATATATTATATTAAAGGATTTTAAGAGCACATATTATATGCAGCACAAGTATAAAATAAACATGATGCTAATAATAATAAATAATAAGCATTTAACTACTAACATACAGGGTGTTTACTTTGATTTGAACGTTTTAAAGTGATAATTAAGGAATGAAGTTCGATGGTAATATAGACATGTCATACATCAAATTAAAGCTTACATTTTAACATTTTCAAAACTTGCATCATAAATTACATGTGCGGATTTGTCTGTTTTTGAGACGAAAAAGAAACAAAAATGAGCTGTTTTTTTGTTCAAATGTCGGTGGTAACATGAAATTAAATGGCATTTTAATGTGACTGATCGCAACGTGGAAACTTGTCAGGATGAACGCCACATGCATCTTCAAATTTTGTCAATGAACCAGAAACAGAAATGGAATGGTTCAAATTCGTAGAGAAACCACATTGTGGTAAAAAGCGTTACCCCTGGATGGGAGAAGTGCAATTTTTGTTTAAATGGTCACCCATCCAACCACAAAGCAGTCTTGTGTTGCTTTACATTGGTGATCTAAGGAAAATTGACCAAACGCATTGCATATCACTCCCACACCAACTTTGCTATTATCCAGTGAAGGATTCAACAGCTAATTTCATGTTACCACAGATATTTGAACAAAAAAACGGCTCATTTTTGTTTCTTTTTCGTCTTAAAAGAAGACAAGTCCGCACATGTAATTTATGATGCAAGTTTTGAAAATTTTAAAATATAAGCTTTAATTTGATGCATGACATGTTTATATTACCATCGAACTTCATTCCTTAATTATCACTTTAAAACGTTCAAATCAAAGTAAACACCCTGTACTTCAGAAATCAGTTCACCATTTTCATTAGTTGATATTATGTTGGAAATTTTACACATATATAAGCTCATATTATTTGTTCTTTTATATGAATTTGGAAGGACATTACGTAACTGTTGTAATTAAAAAGAAGCAGCAGGCTTACCTATATGCAGGTCATAACTCCTCTCACCAAAGAAAAATGTTCTTACCTGAAATCAAAAGAAAACACAATTTTAATATCCACATTTTGATGACGATACAAGAAAAAATATACCTCTATTACGTTTTAAAATATGCCACGAATTTAATCATTAATATTAAGATAGTAAATTAATTAAAAATTTTACTATTTTTAATTGTTATGGACATTGCAAAATAATTTTGCATGCATAGAGTAATTTTTTAAGCATCTAAAACAAAAAAATTGATACGAAATAAAAGCCTGACAATGATAATATTTTGCAGCATTATTTTAAGGATGTTAGAGGAAATAGAAACACAGTATATCACAACTCGAAGTCCTATAATTATATGTTTTAATTAACTGAAATTTCTTAATTGCATTATCCATAAGACTTTTTTGGTGTCAAGTTACATTGACATGATTAGGACATGTTAAGACGTTTCTCCCTCTAAGTTTAAGACATTATTTTTAATTTTTAAGTATATTATTTTCATATCTTTAATAATTTGTTGGTCAAGAAAATCTTACTTTTTATAGTACAGTCGTCGCCTCTGAAAAAAATTAATTTGCAGCCTTGTACAGTCGTCGCTTTGGAAAATTTCCCTCTTGCAGCCTCGTCAATCATCACGAACTATGTTATTCTTACGGGGCATGGTGATTAACAAGACCGCAAAGGAAAATTTTCCGAGGCGACAACTGTACCATGCATTGTGAGTGTATCACATTGGGAGATCAACAAGGTTGCAAAAAGGAAATTTTTCAGAGGCGAGAAGTGTACAAGAGGTTTCAGATTTTCATTGATATCACACAGTACAAAAATTTTGATGCATCTGTCAATAAATTTAAAGAACGTCGTGAATATGAAAAAGAAAGTAATTTTTTATTTGTTCGTAGTTCAGCACCAGCAAATCCTGACGACGTCTAAGCTAGAAGGGAGTGTCTGATTGGTCTCTTGAGACTGGTTATATTTCCAGAGTGTGGGGGGGGGGGAGTGCAACGTACTACCAAGTGTCAGTATTTCCACAAGGAAATTGGTCCTCTGAGGATAAGTTTCGAAACAACCCTGATATTGATTCCTCTCAGCTCGCACGTTCAATCTGACCATAGAAAATGCTCAAGGTTTTTTCAGGTAAAAATGAATTACGATCTACTAGTATAGTCAAATTAATTTGATATTCCTTCCGGAAGTAGCCGAAAGTGTCAAGTTAGCGGTTATTCTATTTGTAATTAAGGTTTGAAATTTTGCAAAAGTGTTTGCAGTGCAAATAATGAACTATATTTGAAATTGCAACGCTGAAATATGAATAGAAAGCCCAGAAACTCTAAACTTCTGGCTACTTCCGGAAGGAATATCATGTAAATTTGACCGTACGATGCAATTCTACTCCAGTTACGTTAATTTATGCTCTTATTCTAGTACACTGACCTAATTTTACCAACGTGTGTTTAAAATGTAAACTTTATACAAAATAATAAAAGGAAGAAAATTAACTAATAAATTAGACTTTTTAATTTTATTTAACAAATTTATATTCAAATATATAAACCTCACTTTATAAATTTATATTTTGGTAAAATATTATGACTTTATGTGTGTTTATTATTGTATAATATTTTATGTTATTTTGTGTATACATAATGCTGTTGTAGTTTTTTAAAAGAATTGTGTTGCAAGATGAGTTTTTAAGGAAGCTTATTCTTGTCGTTGCAGCTCTGAGCGTTCAAGCGAAGTATGGTGGAACGGGGGGCCGGGGGGCTAGGGGGGGGGAGGGGGCTCATGAATGTTAGAGAAGTGGAGAAGATGCTGGCGCAGCTGGGGTCTCAGCTATTTTATTTGCAGCAAGCACCTCTCCTCTTTCAAATTCTGGAACCCAATGGTTTTATACACAAGATAATATAAATTTAAACAGTAAAATGGAGAATTTTCATTAATTTATTTTTTAGTAATTTTACTTAATTGCTTCAATTATCAAACAACTGTTTGTTTAAAAATATATAACAGAGTGTAAACAATTTAAATAAACATTAATTCATATTAAAAGGCACCAAAGACTCAAAGATATCTTGAATATTTTTATGCATATATTACACAAATCTCAAGATGGAATAAACATAGCTAAGAGTGAGTTATCTGAATTTCGGGGAGGGAAAGACATGAGAACTTTTTCATTAATTATTGAAATATACGGCGGAAAAATGAATACTAAAATGTAATATTAATTTTATGTCCTGTTGATAATCTGATAATATGTGTATGTATATGTGTGTGTGATTGTCTTTTTTTTTTATATATTGAATATTTGACGTGATCCATGTTGTTAATTGTACAACCAGTTGTTCGAATAAAATAAAAATTCCACCAATATACCAAATAACATGATCTTTATTGAATATTAGCTTTAGTGAAAAATTAAGTTTATGACATGAGATTCTATAACGTAATATTTGCAACAATTACTACGTTTACATGACGGTGTTTAATACGAATTCATACCTCATAAGAATAAAATTATCCAACATCAATGTATCCATCATGTAAATTTAGTGCATGTTTCACGACAAATATGTTACATAAATGAGCATATATTATTATGTCAATAATAATTTGATAACAATAATAAATTGTTCATAAATATTGTAACTCGTACGATGATTAAACAAGATATTTCCGTAAACAGCGTCAATTTCTTTTAATATTTAAAGATAACTTTGGATGTCATATTATAATACCAAAAAAAAAATATAAAAAATGTCATGATTTTCTATTTGATTCTACCTTAGATTTATATATATCTTGAACTTGTTCTTCTCAATATTCCAATACCTACTTGCTATCTTTTGTTATGTCTGTAAAATGCTCGTCGCTTATTGTGCCAACTTTCCAACAAATGTCCCATTTGAACTTCATTGACGTTAAAATTTCCAAAATTGCCTTTCAAAAGACATTTCTACGGTGCTTCATTTAAAGACTCTTTTAGCGTTTAAGGGAACGTGCAGTACAGACTATGTTATAGAAATTGTAAGATGAATACTTCAAAGACAAAATTTTATAAAAAATTATCTTTGTTAAGGCAACAGAATTTACTTCAACGTGTATTTAAATTTTACCTCTCTCTCTCTCTCTCCATCTCTGAACTTAATCATAACCGTGATAAGAATGATAGAGGAATTCAGCAGGAAGATGCTAGCCCAGGGTATACGTTTCATTATTATATTTGACTGACACTAACCGTGGTTACTGAGAAACCTGGTTATCACCCTGGATATCTTCTTCGTTAAAAAAGCCTATTTATTATAATAATACCTTCATAATGAAAAACCTGTCACTCACAATCAGTTTTAAATGGTTATATATTACTATATATAATTAAAAAAAATTATGTATAAATATTATATAGCAACGTCTTATTTTTTATTTGGTTCCTAATTAACAAAAGCAAATAGTTTGAATTTGATATTCAAGAATTTGAAATAAAAAAGTAATTTGTTATATGAAAGCGCTCATGACATAACCATTTGTATTATAAATGTAAATAAAGTTACAATGCTCTGTTTTTGTTGAGCTTATAATATAAGCATAAACTTCACACCCCGTACCCCTGAATACTTACAGAGAAATTTCGAGTAAAAAATGTTTTGATGCGACAAACTTTTATTATTTTGATGTCATATAATTGAAAAGTCTTTGATCTTGCTATAAAACAGTTAAAAGTTAAAGACTTTGACAAATAATATACATAACACAAAATGTTTTTCCAGTTAATTGAAATGAATTTTCTAAGACATAATAAAATTGTAATTTGATATATCTTTCATGTTGTTAAGTAAGCAAATTATTGATTAATGATGGTTGTATTGACGTTACAGGGTATGAAAAGTGACGTACACCTTAACTTCAATGGAAATTCTTATTTTTTAGTATAATATTATGTCTTTTATATGATATTTTTTAAAAAATTTGAAAAAATAAAAATTCTTTTATTTGGAACAATTAAATATTTTCACTTCTTTTTTATACAATAGAAAAAGAATTCTGGGTTGTCCATTAAAAATAACTGTCATACCAAACACATTTTTACCTCATCGCTTATTTAACGTCTAGAATTGTCTTTATATAATACACATCATGGTATATAATATAATGATTCTGTAATTACGTTATAATAACTTAAAACATGACACAAAAAGCATTACAAAAGAATTTTAAAACAACAACTTGCTTTAAAAATTTATTCTCTGCTCGTACAATCGTATATATTCAACGAGAATAAAGTGAATTGCAAGTACGAGAGATCCACAATTGTAATTAAAAATACATCTCTATCTTCACGTGTATGTACGAGTATTAAATGTAGAGTACAAACTTATTCATGCAGAAATAAAAAAGTTATAGAATTGAATTAAAACCACGTATACGTGTATTCAAATTATGCATTTTTTTACACGTAGCAGTATCAAATAGTAATTAATTTTTTAGTGTTCTATAACCTACATTAATTAAACAAAACAATATGATAATTTACATTTATATTTCTATTCAAACAATGAATTATTTTTAATTAACAATTTAATATTAAAAAAAATACATTTATTATAAAATATTTTATTAGTCTAAATATGAAATCGTTCAACATCATTGAGACGCATGCCCTGGGGGTTAAGCCAATCACAAATCGACAGGAAACGTGTCTAAAGTTCCGGAGGGGGTTGCAGCAACATTTACTGGATCACGAATCCCAATGCTCGATATATTTACATTTGCTCCTCCTCTTCAGAAACTCCATCTTTTTAGAAGATAAATATTTTACCATCGTCTTCCTTACTTGGTAAGTCTCCTTTACTACCGCTAACTCATTTCCCAGTCTTAATAATCTTTCCAGAAGATGTCGCTACAAATCAATTTCACTTCTTTTTCTCTCTCTCTTCTTCGTTTCCTTATAAATATGTTTTAGTTTATAAATGAGGATGTTCAAACCATTTTAAGTTTATAAATGAGGATGTTCAAACCATTTTATTTCCTGTTAGCATATTGTTTTTATAGCCAAAGGCTGAATATACTAATGAAAATATAAATAAATTGATCATTTAAACGGATTTATATATAAAATATGATTTATATTAGTTATTAGATTATATAAAAATATATGTTCAATATTTATATAAGCTAGGACATCAAGAACCCTCTTCTCTGTTTGTGGATGGACGTTGTCCTTTTGACCTTTTTAGTGAGTTGGCAAAGAGTTGGTAACTTCTTACCAAAATTGTATTTGTATTTATTTATTGCACATATAGAACCGTAAGGTACAAAGTGCATGTTTACAATATTTTAGTATTGCAATACCGGTAAAAGAAACATAAAAATTAAAACATATTATCATCAGTTTTATATTATTATTACAATTATAATCATACATAATATAGTATTATCTAGTCAGTCCACACAATACCTGAGAAATAAAAATTTTATATTCAAATAAAAACATTTTTATTAATAGAGAAACAATCTGAGAACTAATTTTTTATTATATTACTATCGTATTAAATTAATCTATTACAAGGAACGCATTTACATTATTTAAAGATGTTCTTTTTCTTGTTATGGCATAAAAATTGTTCTGCAGTAAAAATTCAATCAGTTTTGATCGAAACTGTAAAATTTATTTGCTTTTTGACGCTGCAGAACTATATAATATAGCAACACAGACTTGAGATAAATTCTAGATGTTTTGAAATTGAGGTATTCCAGTTGAAATTAATAATTACATTTTTAATATTTTGATGAATGAAAATATAATATTAAGACTCTTTATCTTATTTGTTATTGTTAAAATGTACACAACCAACAAGCCAGTAATAGAGCAAATTCAAATTTAACCAATGTCATTAATTATTTAAGGAAAAAATACTACTTACCCAAACTATAATATTTATAAGAGTTTTTTAAGGTTTCTTCAGTCTCAAATTCAACATTATACAAGCAAACAAAATGTCCCAATATATATATATATATATATATATATATATATATATATATATATATATATATATATATATATATATATATATATATATTCAATATTATCAAGCAGGCAAGTCATAAATTAGTAAAAAATATAAATTAAAATACTAAAGCAAAGTTATAATATATGACAAATAGCTTATGTTTTTAATGTACGAAAGTCAGCATAAGAAGAATCTACTATGACCAATAAATTCTAATTAATTATACGGTATTTAGTGGAATAAGACACCACTAATATAACTCCCACCTCTGCATCCTTTATTTTATTTCTCGCAATATGTCAGTTTATGAGAAGTACTATAAATATAATAATAAACCTAAACTGTTTTAGGATGGCTATAGAGACTAGATGACAAAATATCAAATCTGCTTCTAATTTTGTGGCTTGTTTGATAGAACAGTCGTTGTATTTGCTTTGCGTTGTACAGTCCAGTATATTACTATATACCTTCAAAGAGATTTGGAGCGGTGTGTGTATGTTTGTAATGTTAGGCAATGGACCTTCTTTTGCTGCTCCATTGCACGAGGACGGAAGGAAACTGTCGTTGTGGTGTTGCCACATCAAAGAACTCTCTCTGAACAATCCTCTAATCAGCACAAGTCACAGTCTCATCTCACTAACACATAAAATATTATGTTTGTTACATTTGATTTCTTTGAAGAAACTAAAAAGTAAACATACAAATTTATGTAGTTAATTTTTCACAATTTGAATTTCTCTCACTTTTTTTCTGTAAATATAATTTGCTTATAATTATAAAATTATTTCAACAGTAAAAGGTGAATTATTATTTAGTTGCAAATATTTAACGAAACGCGAAAGAAAATTTATTTCTTAATCATTTTTTTTAACATGAATATGCAGTTTTAATGTTTACCATTAAGGCATTCTATTATATACTCGAAAATTATTATTATTATTATTTAAAAACTTGAAGGCAATTGATGTCAATGTTCATGATGCCCGTGTGCTGGAAGTGAGTTAACAAATTTCCGAAGTTTCAGAGAAATAATTAACTGAAGTTTTTTAATTAAATTTTTAAATTGTAATATAAACGATTCAACGATTAAGCAGATACACCTTTTCTTAGTTAATATTCATTAGTTCGATTTTGTATAATTTGCTTATTTGAAATTATTGCATCAATTAGTGGATAGACAGGACAGAGAGAGGGCAGGTCATATAATAAATGAGGATCAGACTAGCTTAAAAGGCATTCAGGTAGAAGGTTGTTATTTATATGAAAACAAGACCTTTAGTGAAAAGTGGATATAAGCTAGTTTGATGCTAACGGCCTCAAGTATGCTATAGCTAGGTATTGTAACTCGAGTAAGACCAATACAGATAGCGAAAAAAATTATGAACTAATCTTTGATCTGTTGACTATAATAAGACATGCATAAATTTTATTATAAAATAATGTTTTGTTTTTTTGTATTATTATACGCATTATAAAATGACAACATTTTAGTTATTGGTGCCATTAAGAAACCTCATCTTTTATTTGTTTCTCGAAGGGAGGATTTTATTGTTATTTTATACTTAGACTACGACAGAGACGGTGGAAAGATGAGATAGTGTCAGGGAGGAGGGGGGGGGGGCTCATTGCATCGTCCGGGCGGAAATCAAAAGATGGGGGCCCTCTCTTCGCGTCACCCCCATAGCAACATAATGCAAGCCTTCACCGACATACTGGCGCCTAATGTGCGTGAACTGCCACAATAAACGATTCTTTAAAAAAATACACTTAAAATTCATTGTTTTAAGCTGTCTCTAAAAGTACAATTAATACAATAATTAAATGAGTCATAATTAAAATACCAAAGTATTCAAACTGTATTGAAATTTATGAAGTTTACATGGCGCAATGCATTGACCGGTTCTCGTTAGATCAACAAAGTCAAAAAACATCGAGCGTGGTTAGTACTTGGATGGGTGACCGTTTAATGTAAAATTTACGTTGCTCCCTTCTTGGGGTAAATTCATCTCGCTTTCTACCCGTGCAGTGATGCACTTGTGTGTGGTTCCCCAGATTTTGGAAATGAATTTGGGACATTGATAAAAAGTAGAGATGTCCGTTATGACTGAGATTTTCTACAGTTCCCTCAGTCTTACCTCAGCGAATGCTATAATAGGAAGATAGGAAGCGTAATATAGGCCGAGACCACCGTCCTTGCCTTCAACCTCAGAGGGAGGTGTATCTCTGTAATATACAGTATATATATACACTATATTATTATAAATTATATACATGTTAATAATTTGCATATTCACGGTACAATTTGACTTTTCTCTTTTTTTATTCTTACTTCAAGATTCGACAAAATAGTGATTAAAGTAAATTCAATTCATCCTATTCATTGGTGAGATTTAATTTGTAAATATTAAGCTTATAATGAAATAAAGTCTGTTTCTTCCGTATATTTATATATATATATATATATATATATATATATATATATATATATATATATATATATATATATATATATATATATTTACTGAATCCCAAATAGTGGCATCAATTTTAAGTGTGATTGGCAGAAAATATAAGCGTGTATTTTTTGTTTTCTTCAGTTACTCAAACATAAATTACTGCAGTAAGCAACAAAAAATTATAAAATCAACAGCTAGAACTGTTTAATTAGTTAATACTGCTTTATAGTAAATATTTTTCGCACTGAAAATCAATTTTAATTTAAAAATATGCATGCAAGTGTATAACAGCAATTTTATAATTTTAATGAGTTTGAATTTCCACTCTTATAAATGCATGGGGAGTTTTATTTAATAATTTACAGACTTATACGCAAAATAAGGGCAAACACTTATTCGAAAGAACCATATTAGATTTCTATATGCTGAAAAAAGCTAAGATTGAGAACAAAACTGTACGTTAATATAACAAGTGGACAATTAAAATATTTTCATAATATTTAAAAATATATTTTTTAAATGTTCTAACAGAAATTTGTGTAAAGAAAATATAATTATTATTTGCAAAATATTTCTTCATGATTTTACTAAATATATAGGTTACACCAAGTACGTACTTTACTTCTTGATTCAAATATGAAAAAGTGAAAAAAGGTATACAAAAAAAATAAAGAAATTTAAATGATAATGTACGAGCAATTAATTTTGCATATTAAAAACGTACTTCAAAAGTATTTAGTAAATTTCATTTAAAAATGCAATAATTTCTTTCAAATGTAATTTTAATAATTTACTAATTATTATTATTATAATGACAATAAAAATATTAAATATTTAATTATACTACATTTACAAGAAGAAAGTGAAGTGTTATTGTTTTTTAAAGAATGTGCATTTATAAGATTGTTGATTTTTTTATATTAAAAAACTGATATTATTAACTAATTTTGTAAATACCATATATAATATATACTTTACATAATATACATGTATTATGATTATTACGTATTGCTGACTTGCCTTTTAAATAATAATAAATTGGAATTTTAGAGCACCTAACTAAATAAAAAATGTATTAGTGGACTTATTTTTTATTCAAGATAATATTGTATCAAGTATAATTTTTTTTTATAACGATTAATAAATTTCTATGGTTTTTAGTATATATAATCTATTATTCCCCCGAGCCTCTAATCACCCCGTAACTTTGGCTTGTGTTTTCTCCTCTCCCTTGCCCTGACGTCGTTACATGTAGTAGTAGCAATGTGTGAGCTTCTGCTGGCACACAAATCCGATTTATAGAACGGACCCCAGGGATCACCCTCTTCTTGCTGCCTCACCTGCCCCGCCCCCTCACGGGTAAGCCACCGCACCTTCGAGGTTTCTCCTCCCACCCACCCCCTACCTTTGGGTCCCTCACCAAACCTGCTTGTTCAACACACCGAGCATCACGTGATCAAAATTATTTCGATGGTTATAACATAGACACGAGGACACGAGGTGATAAAATCTAGTTTTAAGTATTAAAATAACTTAATTTTTGTATTGAATATAAATAATTAACGGACATTCTTTTTAAATCCTTTTTTTTTTTTTTTTTTAGTTTTTTTAAGTCTGGGTAGTATATATTTGGTGTATTGTCAAAGCCCAAAAGAAGTATCATCAGAAAGGGAGGGGCGTGGTCATCAATTTTAATAATTGTTTTAAAGTAGTTTTCCTCCTTGGGAACACTTCTAAGTTCTTGGGGTTAATATACACACTAAATTTTTAGATGCTGAATGAATTTTAGTACATAATTGTTCTAATTTGTAATTTTTATTGACTCATTTTTTTAGTACAAATTTCGTACTCAAATTAAATAATTTCTTAACGAAAAGTACTAAACTAGAACAATTATGTACTAACATAAAGTACTGAAATCCATTCAGCATCTAAAAATTTAGTGTGATAAATACTTTTCTGAGTATATTTCTGCTATTTTAATTACACGTATATAGCAACTTTTTAAATGTGAATCAGGTTAAATACGCGTATGAACTATGAACCCCCTTTTTTTGGGGGGTTATAATTTTGGTTTTAAATATAATAATATTTTGCTGATGTTGTATTTTTAAAATCGAGTCAATATTAAATTTTATTCAGTATATTATATAGCAATATTTTTCTAATGCGTTTGTTGTTAGTAGGTTTTGTTTTCCCGTAATTTTTATATTTCTTTTAATGTAGTTAAAGTTGTTTTAATTTAGTGTATGGATACTATGGTTGTATATTTTTGTATCTGACTCGATTCTGCAATGTAACTAATGATTTTTTTGTTTATAAAACAGAAGTTTTTTACATAAAACTGATATAATTATTATTTCCACAATATTTTATAGAGTTACGTTAGTAAAAACAAATAAAGTGAGAATATTATTTTAATTGCGTAAGAATTTTAAAATTTTCCTTGCTAGGTGTGGTATATAATTATTATTATAAAAAAAGTGCAATGGAAATAAAAAGATTTCATGCAAATATCTCGACTCCAACTTATAAATTTATTTTAGTTATTTTTATATTAATAATTAAAATAATAATTAATGCAAATGTTCAGCTCGTTAAAATTTGTAGTGCCTATATTTACAAATACACACAAGATCTTAATTATTAAAATATCGTTGCAGTTAAAATGCAGAAAACTCCTTGACCTACAAAATCTGCAAGTGTTTTATAAAATAATGCGTGTTTTTTCTATATTTTTATATTTATGACACTCATCAGTATATAAAATATATGTAGTTTAATAGGAATATATAATTTTTGTTGCAGTGTAATAATGTTTACATGTATATGAATTACATGGTTATGTATAAAAAAATATATAATTGTATGAAATAATAATTTAAAAAATAAATATAAAAAACACTGCAAGATCTTTTGAATTATTTTTCGTTTATTTGTTTTTCTTATAAATACTCAAACCAACATATGCACATTTAAGTTTTTTAATGAGATCTAGATTTATTTATATATCTTAAAAAATTATTTCCAAGTTAATTTTTGTCGTATAACCGTCGTTGAAATATGAATATCAGGCGATCATGGTAGATTGTGACTAAAAAACCGATCTCAAGTGGATATTGCATTACACGTATCAATCGGGAGAGGGAGGGGGAGGGGATGTTCAAATACTGCCAATTAAAATTTTGCGTAAAGTTACGCAAGACTTACGCATATAGGAAATACGTACATGTTAATTTCTTGCGTAATTTTACGCAAATTTTTAATTTGCGGTATTTGAACAGCCCCCGTGGGTATTTAGCCATATTCTATCAAGTTGAAATTAGATTTTTAAGATAAGATCGGATATTTAGACATCATACTGTATATTACTACAATTTATTTGATATTAATTAAGTGCTTAGTTAAGATATGAAGACTAGATGGAATTATAATATTTTATTTGTATATATATGTTCAAAATATATACGTAAAAAGTTATAAAATTTACTTATAGGCGTATCATTTCAATAGCTCAATGATGGTTGTGTTGTCAAAGTACTGTTTAGAATACAATGACGTTACGACAGTGTTCTGGTCAGAGACATTTTCAAGATACACCTCGGAACAGCCTGAATGTTATCAGGCCGTTACCATGCAAAATGTGATATAAAATTAAATAAAATAAGTTTTTTTTTTAACATGTTCTTCTTAGTTATTTAAATTTGATTTTTAAATCTGCAATATAGCACTATAATAAATCTGTTAAGGTGAATTTTCATGGACGATTTCCAGCCTTCGACGCGACGCGAATAAAGCGCACTTGCTGTAGCATCCATTGGCGGCCATATTGGGCGATTATAAGAAAAAGAGCATCGTAATTAACGCGATTACCGGCGAATTCGCCGCCGCATAGGATTTCGCAGCTTTTACGTCAAATCGCGCCGCATCGCCGTTGAAAATCCATGCACCTTCAATTAATTGTAACATTTTAAATGTCCTAAGGCGAACATTATCTTAATATTTTTAACAGCACTTCTATATAATTATTTTACAATCAAAATCAACAATAAAAAAAAAAAAAAAAAAAAACTGGTATACAGTGTAGTACTACAGAAAATGCAAGACATTCATATATTATTGCAATATTAGTCAAAGATTCTACAGCTCGAAATTGAATGGTAGTGTCATGCACGGCTAATTTAAATAATATTGACCGAGAGCATACGCCATTACCGGGAGAATTTTGAACTGACTTAGCCATTTTCTTTACTACCATAAGACCCGGATATAATATACCATAAGGATTACATAATATCTAAAAATAGATCTAATGCATTACATATTATATATTACAAGTACATATATAAAAAAAATGCTATAAGATAAAATTGAATGTGAATTAAGATTGCGAAAGTTGTTAAAGCATTTCCAGCACGTTTGAATTTAGAGATGATGCGTTCTATTCCTGTCCGTCTTTCTGAGTGTTAGTTCTCTATACCGCCCGCACTAAAAGACGGTGTGACGTGGTCATAGGACTTGTGCCAAAAGCGTGACGTCACTTTCAAATTAGTTAATTACTCATAACTACCAACCTAAACGATATAATGTATTTAAATTTATCAATTATATCATTAATATTATGAATAATTTATCTATGATAATTTCCAATGAATTTATTAATTCTTATTTGGTGTTGCAAGTTAGTATATTTGCAGAGAAATGTATAGAGAAGAATGATCGTGATTTACGTAAGAGTTATCTAAAAATATACCCAGCAGGTTTCTTATATATTAACCACAGTTAGTGTCATTTAATTAGGTTGGAACTAATTGTGGTTTATGATGAACCTTCATGTACAGTACATCTTCCTTCGTGAATTGTACCTAATATTTTCAAATCATAATAAATTATATTTATAGAAATTATGCTAATGGACAACATACATGAAAAAAATTTATTGCAGAAATGAATAGAGGGTACCAAATTATGCTACTTTGAATTTTTTCAGATTTTTTTGAAACCGAGAACTATTTTTAAATAATTATTGAAAGTGCGGCCACGCCCCCTGGAGGCGTCAATAGGCGTCCAGTCTCTATCCTTTTTATTAAGAATTCAGGGGTGCCAACTGAAATCACAGGACTTTCAATAATTACTTTCAATAATTATTTAAAAATATAGTTCCGGGTCTCAAAAAAATCTGAAAAAACTCAGAGTAGCATAATTTGATACCCTAATTTCTGCAATAAATTTTTTTCATGTATGTTGTCCATTGGTTGATTAGTAGAAGTGTTGGTTTGGTGTATGGCACTGCATGTAGTTTGTGACGTCATAGGCGTCTGTCATCAGTAAACATTTGCAACGCCTGATTGAATGATTTTTTTTATATATATTTCGTTAAAATGATTGGATTTTCATTTCTTTTGTAGATAACGATTAATCTCATTGTCAGTTACTAATATACTGCTGGAGCCAAAGAATATCTTCCTGCAAAGGAATCGAATGAAATAAATTTTAAAAAATCGAGAATGTTCTAAAACTTAATCGCTTTTGGTTTGAGCAAATTCAGTCTGGCTGTTTTCTTATATACAACAGCTCCATTTCCGGTTTCCGTCCATAAGGCCAATGTTAAACTTCTATCTTAGTTTTCACAAAACTGATAAGACAGATTCGCTTCAAAATTTGTATGCCAACTATTGATGGAGAGTTCTAAGTCCCCCTGCAAGTCTTGTTGCATTCAGGCGGTACGATTACGAGATATCAATCTACTGAGATTCATCCTTATAAACTTTTTTTTTTTTTTTTTTAAAGGAGTACAAATATAGCTGCATGCTATAACTCACCTTCATGATCTATCAGAAGGAATGAATGAAGTAAAATTTAAAAATATTTTAAAACAAATAGATCTATATTCATTTCTGCTCTGAAATCTTTCATAAGTTTTGAGAACTTATTAGATTTTTTACGAAATCTCCAGGAAAATTCTATTATTTCGATAAAAAAATATTTATTTGTTTTTTATTGTTTTTATTGAAGATAAAAAAAATATCTTCTCGACTGTTACAATTTCTGATGTTGTTCGTTATTATAAGAATATCTGTTTGAAACACATTCCAGATATCTTTAGTTTAAAAGTTTGATAGAAATATCTCTGAACAACAATAAGAGAGAGAGAGAGAGAGAGAGAGAGAGAGAGAGAGAGAGAGAGAGAGAGAGAGAGAGAGAGAGAGAGAGAGAGAGAGAGAGAGAGAGAGAGAGAGAGAGAGGAAACATCAAAACAATTTGAAAAACAAACTTACATTATTACAATAAGATTTATAAATAAAAAAGTTTATATTCCCATGATATAATATTGCTATAAAACAATAACCTTAATATTATTTATTAAAACTTAAAATATATTAAATTTTTATTTACTTAATAATAATAATAAACATAACAGGAAAAAGTTGAAATCTAAAAGCTACTATTTTACAGGAATAGGAAGAAGAAACAAACATAAATCAAGAGTATAAATAAATCTTGCTTGCATCGTTGTCATATTATTACAACGTGTACAAGATAGCGAGAGGTTTACTGCAACAAAAACTTCTCAGTTTATCACAATGCAGTAGAGAATTTAAGTTGTTGTTTTTAAAAAGATGGTCGATTGGAAACAAAACGTGATATCTCACATCATCAAATCCTTATATTTATTACTAACTTTTCAAACTAAGTTCTTAAATAATGGAATGAAGGAGAAAAAAAAACATTATTTTATATCTGTTAAAGAACTAAGAGACGGGATAGATTCATGAGTTATCTAGAAAGTTATCCAGGTTTCTCACTAACCGCGTGTTTAGTGCCTAATTCAATGACACTAAATGTGGCGATTTACGAAAGAGTTATCCAGAAAGTTATCCACAATTCTCACTAATGGCCGTAAGTTGCGTCCAACCTATCCTAGGATAATCCTCGGATTTTTTGTGGCTAAACTTATCCGAGATAGTTTGATAAGTTGCGTCCACAAAATTTGCTACTATCCGAGAAAAATCCTAGAATAATCCGAGGAATATCTTAGAAAATCTATCCAAGAAGTTTGGCGGATAATGTTCGGATAATTTCGCTATTTTTGGTGTGAAAAGTGGAATTAAAATTGCCAATTAAAATAAATTTAATTAATAATTTTAATGAAAATATTCACAATATTTTTATAAATAAGCAAATTAAAAATTATTAATATTTAATTATAATTAAATAAAATTAAATCAAACTATTCTTCATGTCCTGTGTTACATAAATATTTTTTCTTTCAATTAAAAATTAAAATATGTAATACCAAAACAAATTTTTGCACACATATATTATGGCCAAAATTTATTAAGAAATTTAGTAAAATTATAATTAATTATCTGATTTAATTTTCCACCCTTAAAATCGAGTTAATTAAAAAAATTAAGAGTGAAAAATTACATTCTTCTATATAGGACAACCGTTTTAAATATTAATTATTTTTAAATTGTAATTTTCTTAAGAAAATGAGCTTACTTAAAAAAAGCACTAATTAATTTCACCGGTGATAATTATAATTTAATTAAATTTAATTAGGTTAACCCTTAAGTTTCAAAGGTAACAAAAATATCATGACTGTTCAAATGCCGCACATAACTAATTCGGACCTGTAAATTAAAACGAATAAGAAAAAAAGTAGATTATAAATATACAAATCAACAATTTTACTGTGATCATGTTGAAAAACTTACTTGATCGTCCCCTGTGCTTTCAGGGATGGCCATATAGGATTTTTTTTAATATTAATAATTGCCATGCAATTAAGGTTGAAACATTGATTCCAGCATGATATTTATCCATCACAACGGTGATGATGTTAAAAATTTTTAGAAGTCTGCTTGCCTCCTATGAACGAAAGCGGCAAATGGACGCTACGACCCACTACGTACAGTATGGCACCAAACCCCCCTAGGGTTGGTACCCACGACTTTCCCCAAAAATACAAGAGTCCTTATGGGACTCAGGATTTTGGAAGGAGGACCCATCCCAGCCCAAATTTAATTGGCTATCCGACCGTGGTTGATTTGAAGCCTCAACCCTATTTGGACTCATGATAATGGGGTACCCAATAAAAGCTTTGTTGCTAGCTTCAATTTCAGGGACCCCCAGCATAATGGGGTCAAATTTTGGGCTAGGAACGAGTTTAAGACCTTTTTAGAACCGTATTTGCAAGGCCTAACTTTGACTTATTTCGAATTTGAAATTTTCAAAAAACTCGGAAATCAGCAATGATATAAAATACAGTCGCATGCCAAAATTCGACTTTTTCTCTCCTTGAATAACTTTTTTAGAAAACCAGAATTTAAAAAAATACCCTGTTTGGAATTTGCCTACACATTTAAGCTTTCAGAAATTGTCTTCAATTTTTTTTTACCTTGAAGGGTTTGGCCACGCGAGCTAAAAACGTAAGGGTACCTTCTCTCATAAGGATAACATGGGGAACTACACTCTTGCGTAATAACCTTTTTAGGAAACAAATTTTGACCGATTTGCACTGAAGCTTATTTTAACAAGTTAGCAGACACACAAAATGTAATAGTGCTACTTAAAACATGGTAAAAACTACCCTTAACGAGATATTGACTCGTACTACGTACTACGTCAAAATAATGTTTAATCCGGATTTTAAGCTTACCATTGAAACCAGCTTTTTTTTATTTACTCTTTTTTTTTTTTTTTTTTTTTCACCCAGAAACGATTGTTAACTTTTTCAAATCAGATGAAGCCAAGAATTTGAGGAAGGGAGCAAAAATAACATCCCCTAAAATCAAAGTCTTGGCTTCATATATCTGATTTAAAAAAAATTAAAATCATATCTGGGTAAAAAAAAAAAAAAAGATTGTTTCAATGGTAATTTTAAAATTCGGATTAAACAATATATTTTTACGTAGTATGAGTCAACATCTCGTTAAGGGTAGTTTTTACCATGTTTTAAGTAGCATTATTACATTTTGTGTGTCTGTGAACTTGTTAAAATTGGCTTCAGTGCAAATCGGTCAAAATTTGTTTCCAAAAAAGGTTATTACGCAAGAGTTCCTCATGTTATCCTTATGGGAGAAGGTACCCTTACGTTTTCGACTCGCGTGGCCAAACCCTTCAAGGTAAAAAAAAATTGAAGACAGTTTCTGAAAGCTGAAATGTGTAGGCAAATTCCAAACAGGGTATTTTTTTAAATTCTGGTTTTTGAAACAAGTTATTCAAGGAGAAAAAAATTAGAATTTTAGCATGCGACTATATTTTATATCATTGCCGATTTCTGGGTTTTTCGAAAAACTCAAATTCAAAATAATTCAAAGTTAGGCCTTGCAAATACGGTTCTAAAAAGGTCTTACACTCGTTCCTAGCCCAAAATTTGACCCCAATATGCTGGGGGTCCCTGAAATTGAAGCTAGCAACAAAGCTTTTATTGGGTACCCCATTATAATGAGTCAAAATAGAGTTAAGGCTTCAAATCAACCACGGTCGGATAGCCAATTAAATTTGGGCTGGGATGGGTCCTCCTTCCAAAATCCTGGGTCCCATAAGGACTCTTGTATTTTTGGGGAAAGTCGTGGGTACCAACCCTAGGGGGGTTTGGTGCCATACTGTACGTAGTGGGTCGTAGCGTCCATTTGCCGTTTTTGTTCATAGGAGGCATGCAGGGTTCTAAAAAATTTTAACATCATCACCGTTGTGATGGATAAATATCATGCTGGAATCAATGTTTCAACCTTAATTGCATGGCAATTATTAATATTAAAAAAAATCCTATAGAGAAGAGGGAGAACCAACCCTGAAAGCACATGGGACGGTCAAATAAGTTTTTCAACATGATCAGTATAAATATACCACACTTGTTATAATTATTATTTTCTTATAATTTCCATTAATTATATAGTATTATAATTTTAAACATTAAAAATAAATTTCTGATAATACATCACGCAAAAAAGTGGAACACGAACACCCCTTAAAAAATTAAAATATAACATCAGGGAGAAAATTTTACATAATACAATAAAATTTTGTGTATCAATTTATAACGCCCCAATAATATATATCAATGGTTGGTTGGTTGGTATTTTGGGGCAATTGACACATTTTGGTCATGGATGCCCCCCCCCCCCCCTATATATCAATGTTAGTCTCAATATACATAAAAAATATTTACAATTACAATCCCCAACTTTTGCTAGCTTTTCGTTTCGCAACCGTTTTGAGGGTTGAAAGTATAACAACGAAAATTTCGGAGGTACTACTACATTTCCTGGCATGTTTTTTGTAAAGGTGGATTGACATGGCAAACTTTATCATGCGACGCAACGCGGATAATGCGCACTTGCTGTAACATCCATTGGCGGCCATTTTTGGCAATTAAAAGAAAAAAAGCATCGTAATTCGTAATTAACGCGATTCTCGGCGAATTCGCCGCAGCATAGGATTTCACAGCTTTTAAGTCAAAATCACGTCGCATCGCCATTGTCACCATCTGAATCCGCCTTAAGATAGGGGGTTTTCTTAATAAAAATTTGGTTTTTAATGAAGTAATAAAATAAATAAATAAATAAATAAATAAATAAATAAATAAATATTTATTTATTTATATATTTATTTATATATATATATATATATATATATATATATATATATATATATATATATATATCATTGAGCTCTATACAAGGCTAGAGGGCTAATCAGCTGTTTTAGGCGCGCACGGCGTCTGGGAGGAAAGTGGGTGGTGGTCGGTGCTATCGAATGCCTGGTTGACCAACCTAAGAAAGTTTCCTTATAAAATAAATATTAAAAGTTACACTGCAGTTGGCAATTCTGAGGAGAATACGTTGGAATGTGTGACGAAAGCGCAATCTCCCACCCACTTCCTCCCGCCGGACCGTGCGCACATTTTAACATTGAGAAGTATAGGGCATTATCCCTCTAGCCTTGTATAGAGCTCAATGATATATATATATATATATATATATATATATATATATATATATATATATATATATATATATATATATATATATATATATAAATAAATAAATTAATTAAAACCTTCAAGGTTAGCATATATATTAAAACTTCCCGCGCAAACAAGTCGGCCAATCAAAAACTTTGTATTCGTTTCCAGGATAAGTTTGACATGGGACGCAACTTACGCATATCTCGGATAATTGGCCGATAGGGATTATTTGTGGATTTTTCTCGGATACGTTTAGCCACAAAAAATCCGAGGATTATCCTAGGATAGGTTGGACGCAACTTACGGCCATAACCACGTTTAGTGCCAGCCTAGTTCAATGACACTAAACGTGGCTAGTAACAAATCTAATGCATAACTTCCTTCGTGAAGGTATCAAGGCACCCCTGCTGGATATGTAGCCTGCTCCAATTTGGTGTCAAAAAAGTTGCCTAGCCTCAAGGCGTAATGACAATTCAGAAAGTTAATAATATTGATATTGTAAATAAATAAGTACACTCCTCACCTCTGAAAAGTCATTTTTGCAGCCTTGTGATATTATCACCTTTGTGATATACTCGCAGAGCATGAGGACTACAATTTTGTAAATGTAACTTTTTCAGGGGCAATGACTGTACAGTAAATATCTACCTGTAAGTATAAGAACCAAAATTATTTTACAAGAGTAAATCTAAATGGACAAACCAGATTCATAAAACTCAATTCTCACATATACAAAGCAAATAATAAAAATGAATAAAATTACACAATTTCTTTAGTAAAAACTAATTTTAAATCAAAATTGTTGGTAAATAATCATAATTTAAAAAAACAATGAAAATAACATTAATAATTATATTCATTGTTTATTTTTCTTCCACATGAATTTTAAAAAAGCAATATATATTAATAAACACGAAAGAATATATTAAACTAACAATCAGAAAATAAATTAAAATTCAAATGAATACATTGTGTAAAATAATACTGATATTCATTTATACTTTTGTGTGCAAATTTCATTTTATTATTAAAATATTCAAAAGGTTTTGTGTGTAACAATGATGATTTGTATGTGAGAGAGAGAGAGAGAGATATGCTGATGCGGTCTATAACAACGCGAGACCATCGAAAATCATGCTTCAACTTCATTTCAACTGTAAAGCCTCCATATTATTGATCACCACACAGAAGGCAGTGTATTAATGCGATAAGATTGAAATTGCTACCCTCAACCCAAGCATGGCTAAGTCAGCTAGCAGACTATATATTCTTTGACCGTAAGGCTTCACACATTGACTTGAGGCCAGTGTAGCACGAGCACGCTATTCTCGCGTCACGCTGCTCATTTGTCATTTGTCATGACACTTTGGACAAAGGATAATAATATGATAGTCTGTAAACCTCACAGTGAGTACAGGAATTCATTTATAATATGATATTGATTACACGTTTAAAATATAAATAAAAAATATTACAATCTATAATCACTTAACAACCAGTAACAGTAGTAAAGGCTTTAGAAAAAAAAAAATGTTTGTAGAAAGATTTATATTTTTAAAATTTAATTTATCATAATATGTTTTGACATTATATCAAAATACATTTCAAACTAATTTTATATTTAATTAAACAGTGTGGATCAATAAATTGTAATAATCATTTTTAACCTTTACAAATGCTGATTTGCTAGCATTATAATAATAGACAAGTCAAAATACTGCAGCACGCAACTGCATATCAAACGTCAAACCTGTCACTTACTTACATTTCGATGCATTGTAAATGTCACCCCATCTAATATGTTATCTCTCATATGGTCAGAGGAAATTTAATTTTCAAGTTATGGAGAGAATATTCGAGGTGAATCCAACCATTTAAAATAATTTTAATTCACCAAGTCTGCATTGACACCTTAACAGCATCTATAATCTGAGTAGCATTCGAAATAACAAGAAGTGTATATATATATAAAGTTATAATTGAAATACATCAAGCACACTTTGATGCCGCAACATATTTATTAATAGATCGATATTACATTATTATTTTATCGTAAGATAAAATATTGATGGTAAATTGTTTTTTAATTTCATTTACCGCCACTTGATACTTATTCCAAGGATTTTAAACTTTATTAAATATACACCCCTCTTTTAACATGTCCAGGACATGCTAGAGCCCACTAGCGGTCGTTACAAAATATTGATAACTCATGATTTGATGTCTCTATCAAATAAACGTAAAACAATTTTGTCAAATCATAATGTTCTTAGCATCCACCATCAGAGGGTTCTGGAGCGTTCTAAGAACTTTTAAGAAGAGTAAGGGGGTGAAATATACACTCCAACAATCGTAAGGTATATTTTTAATCTTCACGCCTGATGGTTATGCTACCAGTTCTATACTCTCTTCCATATAAGATAACTTAAAAAGAATATAGGGTTGTTGTACGATCTATTATAAAGGTGTAAATACCAATATACTAAACATCATTTTCACTCGTCGCATTAAAAAATTTCCCATTTGCAGCCTTGTTAATCACCATGATCTATGTTATTCTTATGGGGTATGGTGATTAACAAGACCGCAAGGGAAAATTTTCAGAGGTGACAACAACTGTTCTTAAGTCAGATACTTAAAGAATTTGACAACATAAAAGTGTTGGACAAGTTAAAAATTTTGCATGTAAATGAAAATTTCTCCCACGGTAGTTTGAATGGCACGTCAGCTTGTAGACCGTTGGTGTATAATATCCTGTTGTTGTGGCTCACGAGGAATGCATGCACTGTCTGCAGAGAGGGGGGCGGGTCCCACGAGGAACCACGCTCGGTTCACCAGGGCCTAGCCGCCTCGCTTCCTTGACCTCCAACTCTCCCTCCTTTCTTCCTCAAGTAAAAGACAGACTATGACAAAAAAACATGAACTCTAAATAACATGATCACAAACACACCTACTATGTTATATTATACTTAATTAACTTTATATATATATATATATATAACAAGCCAGGTGTTTGTATATGCGTGAAGATTTAAAAATTTACTATGGACTATGAACTAATTCAATTTATAATGGTTTATACTCTAAATTACATGAAAAAAATTATATTTACGAATTTTTATATGCAGTATAGGCATTAATACCTTAATTACTTTTTAATATTAAATATTTATTATTTTAGACTATGAGTTAATTAGATTTTGATTTGGTGGGGAAAAAAAAATATTATTTTTTATATATAAAATAACCATAAAGCAATGTGCATTTCTAATAAATAGTATATTTTGTGTTATATTTGTACAAGACACTCTTAAATGAAACTTTTCCAAAACTTTAGTTCCAATAAAATTAAGAACTTTATATTTTTTTATTGAAATTCTGAATCTTCTTTGCAGCAAAATAAAATATTACACATTAATAAATTAATGAATGCATTTATTTGACACTGCTCTTTTTTTATTAAAACTTTTTAGGAAGGAAACAAAAATCAATTCTATGTTAACAAAAAAAAAAACTTTTAAAAGATATAAGGGTTAATAAACATTTTCAATCAAGAAAACTATTTTATTGCTTTATAGTATATATTATTTTATTTTATATTATTAAGCTACATTTTTTTGCTTCTTACAGTCTTCAACTTATATTTTCTGAAAACTGATTTGAATAAATTTTTCCTAATTTAAAAATGAAACATTCTTCAAACTAAAATTTCTTTAATATTTAATTTAAAAAATTTCATTAAATTTAAATGAAAATGTAATTTTTTTTTGCAATCTTGTACAAACACCAAATAATTTTTTGTAACTCTGTGTACAAACTGTACAAAGTGGAAAACTTATCAAATAAGTAAACAAGAAATAAAAACGTGAAAGATTTTATTGAATTCTTAAATTGCTCTTATTCACCTGATTGTATGTTTTGGAGGCAAATAAATTAAAAAAAAATATATATTCATTTTCATTTGCTAAATCATTAATATTTAAATTACACAAATGGTTTTAACATCTTACGTATGTAATGTATGATACAATACAATGAAATGAACATTTCCATCCAAATTAGCAGCAAGTGTAAAAAAAAAAATAATAACAAATAAAAAAATATAAATTTGACATTTTAAGTAAAATATTTTTGTGATCAACAGATACAAAAGCGACAAAGTTTGTAATAAATATATCAACATGTAAAGATAAATTATCTATCTTAGATTTCTGACCTTTTTTATTTTGCATCTGTTGTTATAATCATGGATCATAGATGACTTTAGAAATTACAACTGTGGTTTATGCATATCTTTGAGACTGAATTTAACCATGTTTATATATTGAGAAATCTGTACTTTTTAGTCATGCTTTTCTCCGAAAGGACTTAGAATATATTTTAGCCTTTAAATTTTAAGTACTTCAGACTTATATAGTGACTAGATTTAATACATAATGAATTTTAATAGTTCCTAGAACAAAATATATGCTAAGTTCTTTGTGACTAACACATAAATTTAATTACTATACTTTATGTCCGTATAATAAGAGATAAAAGCGTTGAACTTCCGTCTACTTTTGAGTCGGATCACATTCTTCATTATAATATCATCTGGTAGTAAAATTAAAGACTTAGGTGATGCTACTTTATTATATTTCATTAACCGTCAATTTTGTTAGAAGACAATAGAGTTATCTACTGCTAGTGAGAAAATTAGGAGTTATTTTAGAGAAGAGAGAGAGAGAGAGAAATTTCATATGAGGTTACGGGAACCAGAACACACACATATAGAATTCTGCACCGGTTCTTTTGTTTGTAACAGAGTGGCGAGCAACAACAAGAAGGCATTTAGTTTGTAAAGCAGAGTTTGCCATTAACGGACAACTGGTGCACAATCAAGCACTATCAGCACGAACATGGACAAGGTGCTTGCTCGCTCGCTTTACAACGGTAAATCTCATAATACCCAACTCGATCTCATTGTAAGCATTAGTAGTGTATAGACTTCATTTACATGGATGGAAGAATTTTCATTTCACAGTAATTAATTTTTTGTTATATTAGAATATAATAACATTGCATTTTTGATGTTAATCAATAAGTTTTCAATGTAATAATATTTAAAAAAAAATCATGTTTTGTTTCTACTAAAATTGTAATAGTACAGAAAACAATGAATAAAATTTTTAAATATTATAAATAAAACTGATTTAATTACAGTTCTGAGTATTAAATAATTACTAAACTGATTATTTTTCATTAATTTCCAGAGAGCTCCGTATGTTTCGTAATATGATGATGCAGAAAAATTACTAAAATATCAGAAGGTAAATTTTTTGGTTACTATATAGGTCTAATTCTCCAAGTTCCTCAATAATCCATATTTTAATATTTCTGTTTGGAATATATATATATATTATATTTTGTGATGTTGCAATTCATGCTACAACAATCTTAATATAATATCTTGATTCAAAAAGAGACATTAAGATAAAGAAAATCTATATCACAATATTTACATTTAAAATTATGAGAAATATTGGAATAAATCTAATCTAACAAATTACATATTCTTAAATTTTCCAACAAATTACCCTTAAAATTATTCAAATAAAAAATTTATGTCATGAAAAAAAAATCTATAATGCCCAATTTTATTCTCTCATAAATAATTCAAGGATTGTTATGGGGAATAACTTTCAAGAAAATCGAACTTCAAGTTACTACATTTTAGAGAATGGCTTCTTGTCGGATTCTACGTGCCCCCCCCCCTCTTATTTTTACCCTTTGACATTTTTTCATGAGTATGGATGTAAAATAACGGTATAAGAACTTTTTATGAAGATGGTTCATCTTCAGTCATATGTTTCAACCAATGACATCTCCCAGCATTCGTCAGGAGTACACCCAGTAAATATAAAGTTAAGATCAGCTGGCATGGTCTTCTAGCCTTCCTGAAGGTTTTCAGTGCCTCACTCTTAGCTGTAATGAGATAATATCATGAGACTTTATAATTCCGACTTGAAAGTGCATGACAATTTTAATACATTTTTTAATATAATAGCTCGTGTAATATTTATTGTGTGTATTTCTTAATACCTAGTTACTAAAAAAACAAGATTTTTTTATAGACTGGGAAATATTTTAAAAATTTATTGAAATTATAGAGAGAGATGCGTCACTTTTTATTAATAAAAAGAACAGGAATAAAATGAATTTTGAATTAATTTTTAGCTTAAAAATATGAAAACCAAAAATTTAAAAAATAGCACACTTTTGCACCATCTACCCTCTATTAATTTTTGCAATTTTTTTTTTTTAGTTCAATACTCTATTTTTAGGATGTTTTAAAAGCTCAAAACTTTTGTCAAACTCTCATATAAATAAATATATATAGTTATAATACATAATTATTGTAAATTATATATCACAATATATAATTTGTGTAACTTGATTAACAAATTTACTCATTTGAGATTACAAGAGGCATATTTTAGGAAATTTACATAAAATTGTAATACATATATTTTTTCTATTGAGTTCTTGTCAAGGTTGTAACATGACGTATTATTTGAAACTACCACTGAAAATATAATGGTTGTTTAAATAAAAACAATGATTATCAGTATATTCTATTAATTTTTGAATAAAAAAATTCATGGTGTTAAAACAAGCTAAAAAAAAACAAGAAAATATACATTATAATACTGTTTTAAAATAAAAAGGCTGAGTATTTTAAAAGAAAGGTATAAATCATACAAAAGATGTACCCTTTTATACTCCTTATTGTGTATTATTTCATATTTTTTTCGTTCTTTTATGATGTGGGAGGCTTGAAAAGAAGCCTCATCGAATGTATAAAGAGGGGTGGAGATTGTTTCTCATTAGCCCCCTTGACAACGAAGGGAGGTGAAAGAAAGAGAGAGGGGGGGACGTCAATCAAGCGCCATCAACCTTTTAAATGGCTCTCATATTTTTCTTCTTTTTCTTCCTATATAATAGTGCTGATCGATCCATGAACGAAAACTAAATTAAAACTTAAAGAGTAAAGCATGTATACGTAGAGAAAGTATGTGCGTTTCGTTAAGCCTCCTTTATATGAAATTTAATTTACGTTATTCAATTTATTCGTTCAAATTTTATATAGAAAAAAAAGGTAAAAATATGGTAAAATTGAAGAACTATTTGTGGATAGGTAGACTACATGACAGCATACGTAATCTTCCTTAATAATAAATGAAATGTTGCAAATTTATCTTAGAGAGAAAGTTAAATTTTAAATAATTATAATTAACCCACCTGAATCTGAATTAAAAATATATGCCCTTCTTCTTATGGGAATTCTATAATATTCTACTCAAAGGCAAATATTTTTAAGTCTAATAGTAAATATATTGAAAAATATTAGGCATGGATTATTAGGCTAAATCATCAAATAATAATATGCTCAACTAATCACAGAGAATTGACAATTACAGTTCTAACAATATAATTAACCTTAATTGACTTTAAAATTGCTGATTTTAAAAATATATTGCCATCTTAACCTTTTTTTTTTATGTATAGAGTATGTATAATATTTTAATGTATTTTGGTCATATTCATGCAATTAAAAATCAGAAATACCTCCTTTAGACTTAGGAACAACCGCAATGCATATTTTATCTATCACACCTATAAGAGTACGTGACGCCATCTTGAAAATTATGGACACAGCTAAATTCTACCATTAATATTTTTTTAAATCAGGTGTTATAAGTTTCAGCTTTTCTTGCAATACGTTTTACACCAATAATTTTAAAAATATATAATGTAATAAAACATTTTACTGATATACAGATTTATGTTTATACATTTATAGAAATAAAGCAGCTTTTCAAATCCATATAGAAGTAGTAAAGTATGCCATAAAATAATATTATATATAAAACGAGAGGGGGAAAAAAAATAAAGAATCTATCAAGTAAGATCAACAGTACTTTAAGAAAAATAAATTTAGGTAAAAATATATACATTTTAAAGTAAAAGAAGTATTTTCTTATTTAAATTTCAATCGAAAAGAATATATATTATATATATATTGTATGCATATTGGATACTTTCACTTGGGTCTACTAAATCACGAGATTTCCTACGAGAGAGCTCAACGAAAAAACGAGAGAGAGAGAGAGAGAGAGAGAGAGAGAGAGAGAGAGAGAGAGAGAGAGAGAGAGAGAGAGAGAGGTAACAATTGAAGGCGATTTTAGTTCGATCTCGTTGGCTCCTTCACGATCGACGATAAAACAGCATTTTTCAACTGTTGAGCCAAGATAGCAAACAAAATAGTGAGCTAGATTGTCGTATGTAACAAACGTTTGGACTTGAGTTTCAATTTGACTTATATCCTGCATGCTTGCTACATACACTTACCAGCATATACATCTAACACAAACCTTTGTAAGAAAGAAGCTTAGTTGAATACGTGATAGAAAAAGAAAGAAAAAAAAATCTCCGTGCACATTTATGCACCTGGGAACATTTCTCTCTGATGAATGCTGTGCAAATATTGAACTTTTTTAAAGGGGGAAGTACCACACAAGAATATTGATGAGAGCTAGATGAAACCGAGTAAGATCTACATAAAAAAATGTCTTTTTTATTGAAAAAGTTTCTTTTCAGATTGTAATATTACAAAAGTAATGAATTAGAATTATGAATTGAATAATAATAATGAAATAGAAAAATAATGAATGTAGAAAGCTTACGTTAGATTAACTGAAATTTTATTTTAAAATGGTAATTATTAATTTAATTATATTAAAATATAACGTGCAAAATAAAGCCTCTAGCATTAATTATTAACATTAAATTCATTTAAAAAATATATTCGTTCAAAACAAAATTATTCCTTTCACTATAATATTAAATATTATAAAAATAATACACAATTTCATTTTTGCACGAATTATTTTATTCAGAAAAAAAAATATTTTATATAAAAAAATATATATTTGATAAAATTTTAGAATAAGTTGTAATAAAAATTTGTCATGATTTATATTATAATATGAGATACTAAAATATCCCAATGTCATATTAATATATGAATTTTTTCTACTAAATCCTAACAGCAGCATATTGCTAAGCCGATTTGCTGCACTGAAAAGCAGTAGATTGAAGCAGGAAGGAGGCCGCTAGAGTTCGCAGCTGAGTTTCAGAAGATATTCTTGGCAGTCGACTTGGCACACTATTGAGATCGCCTCCACCACACCCTTTTTTCTCGTCGGGGCTAAAAATTGCCCTCGCCGGCTCCCGTATAGTCTCGCCTCTGTGGCTGCTCACTGCCCCTGACTCGCCACCACCCGTCAGACGCTCATGCACCGTGACTAAAGTGCATTGTCGTTGTGCACGCACTGCAACTGCAGCAGTCTCTTCCATAATTAAGATAAGATTATCAGTGCATTGGTCTCATTTTGTTTATTATAAGGGAGTCTTTTGACTTAGGTGTGGGTAAATCAAAGTATATTATATGCTATAGAAAATATAAAAGTGATAAAAGTTAAAATTAATGAATCAAAATAATAATAATATAGTTTCTTTTATACACCTTAGTTTATTTAAGAAAAAACTGCATGAAAAATTTTTATTGAAGATTTTTTAGAGGCTAGAAAGTAGTGCTAAAAAGTTATTACAAGTTCTGGTTTGAACCCACGCCCCTTTTAGGTCTTAACTTTTTATTAAGAAGTGACGCCTCTTCACATCTTTCTGTACTTTCAATAATTTTTAAAAAATAGTTCCTGAGCTCTAACAAATCTGAAAAACATAAAAGTAGCATAACTTGGTATCCTTTTTTTCATTTTTGCAATACAAAAATGTCAGGCATGTATACGGGTTTTTCAATATATACGTTTTTGACCATTGCAGACTGGCAATTTTAAGTGCTTCAAATAACAGGATCTCAGAAAAAAGATGAGAGCTGAATGTTATCAGTCAGAAATAATTTACAATTAATTAGGAAATGTCAGAAACATTGAAGTATAATCTTAAAAAATTATGTATTAATTTATATAGGAGTACATTCTTCAGACAACGAAATAAGTAGCTTCTGAAAGGCAGTTTTTAAACGAAATTAAAAATATAATTTACAAATCAAATTAAGCAAATTTAATAAGATTTGACCCTCCTTAGGTAATCAACTGTTCTACAATTATCTGTTTCTATTTCTACCTATAGTTCATTGAACCAAGTCAACATAAAAAAAAAAAAAAATGACTCTCTATATACTTCTATGCAAAACTAAGAACACCAGATAATATAGATTTATATAGTTTGCCGGTAGTATTTCATCTATAAATACAATGATAATAAGTTCTGTAAACAAAAATATTTTGTATAATAACATAATATTTACATTAATTTTAATATTATAATAATATTAATAATTATGTTTATACTACAATTATATTATTTTTACTTAATTATAATTATGTATTGTGTATGTAAAGTTAAATAATCATTTACTATTTTGTTACTGATTCTGTGCCTATAAATATAAATTAATTTTAATTAAACATATTAAATAAATATTTTAACTGTATAAAGTTTCGCGCTTGTGTATAATTATTAAATGTTTTATGTAAACATTAATCTTATAAATATTAATTTTAATAATATAATAATTAATAAAAATAACAATTTCATAGCACAAAATACAATTTGACAGTACGTTGTTTGTTGAAGAGTAAATCAATCGTTTTTATTTTGTTTATTTTAACTTCAATCTAGAACAAGTTTACACTGCAGTGCACGCAACTTTCATCACTGACTGCAGTTACCACGCAAAGCACGTAACTTACTGAAATCACACGCCACCCCCATACTACCCTGCTGTCCATCCAGGCTCCCCTGTATTATATATATAGCTAGCGTCACCACTTCTGTAACTTTTCCACCATCTATCTCTCTGTCGTACGTCACAAACCCCTAATTGTATCAATTTATATGCAAAAAAAAAAAGTAAATTGATTTGCATATAATGATTTTTTTGTATATATAGAATGATTTCATTTAATAACATTTCAGTTTATATCTTTATTATTATAAAGTTACTTTTATATTTATAGAAAGCTTTTAAATATAAAGTATCATAAATTTATATTTATTTATGTTAAAATTAATTTGTTTATAAATTCATATAGAACTATATTATATTCGATCATGCATATGTAGCCTTAAAATAAACTAAACAGCACATATTAGATTGCTCAGAAAACATTAAATTGGATAATCCACCCCCCCCCCTCTCTCTCATCTGATTTGGTCACAGGAAAGTAAGAATAAAAAAATTATAAATTATAATTTCTGTAATTAGATGAATCTACCCCTAATTAATTATTTATTCACTTAATTTTAACACAATTGAATATTCTAAAACATTATAGCACAACTTTGTAGTGCTTTAAAGTCTTAATTACATCATAAGAGTAATATACAACACTATAGCGTAGTACACAAGTACACATACGCGTCACCCCTAGGTACTTGTGCTAGTGGCAACTAGTGTTAATTTTGGCCGTGAGACATCCACACACTCTGTTCTTCAAACGTAAGCTTGCAAAATACCTCGTACAAAATACCATCAGCTACAAACACGCACATATTATACATACAATGGTTCATTCCAATGATTTTATACTGCAAATCTAGGGTGACAAGTTTGCATGTCAAATGGTAATAATAATCAGCTTAGGTTCAATTTAAAGTTAGAAACGTTGTTATCTTATAATGTATTTATATATATATTTCCATGCAAAGTATTATTATAGTTTGTATGGATCATCACAAAGAGTTATAATGTAAAAGGTATACAGCAAACCCGAGTGAAAATAATTGTATATTATTCTTTTACTAGGTGGATAGACACTGTATCATATATATAGTAATTAATAGGTTGTTTCTGCAGTCGTTTCTATTTGCCCCATAGGCTCTCATGTTTTCTCTTTCCATTATTGTATTTTTAGTCTATGAAAGATTTAATAAAAAAAAATATATTCACTGTCGCACGACTCTCCTCGTCTTTTATTCTTAATAAGCAAGAAATGTTGAAAATATTAACTTCATTTGCAGCCTTATACTTTGTACTTTAGTACCGGTACAATCTACATTTTTGAGGTAAAAAGACGTAAAAATAAGATTAGGTATATGGTATATAGACGTGTTAAAGTGAGTTAAAGTTGTAATTTTTTAACAATTATAGTTGCAATTGAAATGACAATTAAAGGTGGGCAATTTTCAGTACGCGACGCGAATTATGTGCACCATATTTGGCGATTTAAAAGAGTATAAAAATTCAATGAGCAATATCATTACTGATACGAATTCACTCACTTAAAGCAAAGAATAAATATGAATTAATATGACATATCTATTCTCTGCTTAAAGCATTCGATTTCACAGCTTATAATGTGTCAAAATTGCGTCGCGTCGTGGCTGTTGCTCATGTGAATTCACCTTAAAAAAATGGACAAAAATAAATAAAAATAACAATATATGTACATATATAATATAGACCGATATTCCATCTGCCAAGACTTTTCAAACTTTGATAAAAATTACTAAGGGGCATTCACAAAGCCTTAAGGCCACATTTAAGGCTCAATAATTTAAGGCTTGATTTTAGACGTGTTTTTTAGACCCAAAATTTCTGGTCTTAAATTATTGAGCCTTAATTGTGGCCTTAAGGCTTTGTGAATGTCCCTTACTATGACTTAAATACAATTAACAAAATTAAAAATAAAATTTATATCATTTTCATTCCAGTTATATAAAAGACTATTTTAAAACCAATTGTATATTAAATTTGTACAAGACTTTTCATCCAACGTGTATTATGAAAGCTAATGTAATGAACTTTCATGCTTTTCAACGTGTGAAAAATATTTTCATCGTACAGTGCTTTTAGTTTCTAGAAGGCAACAGAAGGTATTTCTGAATGAAAAGACAATGGCTGAAAATCTACTTCATGGTTCCCCACAGACTGCATGCTTTGAATTTAGAGCATTCGCCTTGCGCAGTCACAGCCAATGAAGCAATTTAATGTCATTAGGAATTTCTTGAAATATAATTATACCTTTTCGTTGAAATAATGTAGTGATGAAATAAAAAAAAGTACCATGTATTTCATTTGTCTCCTTAATTAAAACAATATTCAGTACGTACCATATAATATATAGGAATAATGAGTCATTATTTTTCTTATTCATTATTCAATATTAATTTAAAATTATTACAAGAATTAAAGCAATTAAATATATATAAAGCAAAATATAAGAAAAATAATAATTACTGAACTTAATTAACGAATCGCGGTTCAATGAAGCTTACCAAAAAAATCGCCCCATACAATTTTTGTGAATTGTACAGTCATCCACCAGAAGATTTCCTTCGCAAAGGTATGTGATAATATCAGTGATACATCGAAGCTAATACAATATACTACTTCTATGAGTCGAGTAAATTTTTCAAGATTAGGAGTGCAGTGTATAATCATTTTTAACAGAATCTGCATTCAGAAGATTATGCATTTAAAAATAGCCAAACCAATGAACTTAGGACTTTTCTTGACTATGGTATAGCTGTCACAAGGAAGTATTCATGATAATAATATGAGTAGCATATAATTTTTTATTAATGAAGAATAAATTTTAACAACGAAGAGTGTGGGTGCTTTTTTTTTTTAGTAGCGACGGTTACATTTTGCAATATTAACATAAATTTAATTATCTTTTACTGTTAGGAATGTGCTAAAGAAATTGTATTCGCTCCTTTGTATTATATCTTAAATATTATTAAGTGTTAAATGGTGCAACGAGCAAAAAACATTATTTTAAGTTGCAGATAATTAAATCAAAATTTATATAATAACACAAAAAAGTATTTTGTTGTAAATGAGCCCAAAATATATGACCCTACTTCTTTTATATAAACAAAATAATTTATATCTTTAATGTTTTTTTAAATAGGAAAAAAAAGTGTGTCATAATTTTAAAATACTCGAGACAGATTCTTATAATGCCATACTATAAAACAAAAACACACAAAAAATGTAGACAGCTATATTTAATTTTGCAAGCTTTTTCTCTTATTATATTAGACCTATATACCGTTTTATAATAGTAGAGTAGTAGAGGACACTATTTTCTGTAGCTATTATACAATATAGAGTAAAAGGATGAGCTGTAAAGAGAGAGAGAGAGAGAGAGAGAGAGAGAGAGAGAGAGAGAGAGAGAGAGAGAGAGAGAGAGAGAGAGAGAGAGAGAGAGAGAGAGAGAGAGAGAATATGCAGCAAAAAGCTGGTCGGCACTAAAGGAAAGCCGGGTTATGTGGCAAAGGACAAAGGACGCGATAAATTTGTGGTCCCATTACGAAGTGTGCGGTACCGCGGTCGAAGGACACGGTGGGAGGGTCAGCCTGGCAAGGAGGAGGGACATGCTTGGCTGACCATTTGGCCACGGACGCTCGGCCATCCCAATCCCGACCACACCTCTGATAAAGCTCGTGTAAGAAGTATAAGAAGCAAAGGAGTAGGTAATTCTTTTTAATAAACTCAAGCTTTTGAAGTGTTTGATTATAATTAATATACGGAGAACTATATAATATATAATACATATATGTACAAATTAAAATCTATTTCTATTTATATATAATCGTTTTTATTTGTTTATGCAATTTATTACTATAAAATGGACAACCTGCATGAAAATTTTTATTGCAGATTTGCAGAATAGATGGTGCCAAAAATTATGATTCTTTTTAGATTGTTTTGAGTGTTTTTTTTTTTTTTTAGTTGAAAGTGCGGCCACGACCCCTGGAGGCGTCAATAGGCGTTTAGTTTCTATCCTTTTTATTAATGATCCAGGGGGGCCAAAAGAACTTTCAAAAATTAATATTTAAAAAAGTTCCGGGGCTCAAAAAATCTGATAAAACTCATGGAAACATAATTTGGTACCCTCTATTAATTTTTGCATTAAAAACTCTCATGCAGATTGTCCAGTGAGTATATATTTTTAAATTTATAATTTAAATATATCAAAACAAAATTACTTTTACCTTCAATTCATTTAATTAAATAGAGTAATAAATTTTGTTGTTTGATAACAAGCCATCTAGAAATTGTTACTAAAATCAATATAAATATACTGATAATTCCATTAAAATATTATATAAAAAATATACATAAAAAACTAAAATTTTATACGTTGTTAAAGTCAAAACATATATTTATAATCCATTGAAATACATTTTATATAAAATATAATAATATCTAGAATAAACTTTAACATGAAATAAATACCCCGTAAAAAAAAATAATAAATAAAACAATATTGTAGAATATTTCATTATTTTTATTTATTTTAAGAATTATTAATATTGTGATGTTCGTTTGTTTTCAATGATACACTTTAATCACGGTACCATATCAAGATATGAAAATATATTTTTCTTATAAATGCAAATCACAATGTAAATTTTGTTCTTGCTATTTCCATATATTATGCATATCCTTCATAATATGAAGGTACTTAGAAGTGTAAATAAGATAAATTATATTTTGTTCTTCAGCTTTTATTTCAGCACAGTGTTTGTTATACTCTTATGATGTTTGTATGTTTACCGTATACAGAGTAATGTCAAAGTTAATGTTGATTCTTTGGATATATAAACTTCAATACATATGAGAAGAACTTGCTTCAATTTCACAAAGTTTTTCGATTCAGTACACATCATAATATTATGGATGCATGGATCATGAAATATAAATTATTAACATTGAACTTCAAAATTAAAATAAATATCATAAGTAAATAATAAGAAATTTATAATATGGTAATATATTTTCAAATATAGAGATGTAAAATAAAAAAATGTTCATGTTTCGATTTAAAATCTCTCATTATATCTTTAAATACAATCATTAAAAGACATCAAAAGATTTATCATAAATTTGTATAATTGCTGTAAAATAATTTTGTAATTTATGACATTTTACTGATTGTTACTGGATTATACTTAACGTTCTTATAATTACAATTTTGTTGCGTTGAATTTTAAATCAATACAAACTTCAGCAGTGCAGAGTGTAGAGGGTTTCGTATTGGCGGGTGTCGTGATTACTGATGCGCCATCGTTGCTGTCACAATTGTACACTGGCAGGCATAAAAACGTGACTTTTATATACTTTATCAGATTCACTGCTACATGAAAAAGGCAGCAATATGTCACTTATTTATTATACTATATCATGTAATTTAAATATTGATGTACAGTTATTTCATTTTAAATTTTTACAGTGAATAGATTATTCCATAAAACCCACCAACAAGCAAGCAGACGCGTAAGCCAAAGAGAAAGCCGATATCTAGGATTCAAATTTCAAATTTATTTTTTTTTTCATCAAGTTCCAAATATACAAACACAAACATTATAAAAGCCAGCATTTTGAATGAAGGGTTAGACATGTCAAAAAAAGCATAATTATTAATAATTATAGTATTTATTAAATACTATACACTAAAACTAGGATAGTTTACCAGTAGGCAATCGTTGGGCAGATAGATATCTTAATATACAAAAAATACCAATTAATACTCAATGCAGAGACGATGACATGAAAAGAAGAAAGAAAATTCAGCTGCTGAATATACTATTCAATATAATCAATTGATGTAACAAATTTCAAATAAATATATTGCAATTAATTAATTCTTACCTCACGAAAAAAATGTAAGTTTTCAATTTTGTAACTTTTGAAAACTGCCGTGTCATTGGGATGAGATTTAACAATTTACCTTTTTATAATAATATTCGGATAAAAAATTGTCAGTTATATTCTCTCCCAGGCTAACGCAAGCCCACCGGAAGAAGCAATTTTGAGTTAAAAAGGTTTCTGAACTGTCTGGTATTTTTTTCACTTTTTTTATTGAACACAGATTACTGTGTAACATACAAAAAATTAATTCTGCAGGCTGAACGTTCGAGGTTATGTGAATTTACACAGCTAAAATGTCCAGAAGGAAAGTTCAAAAACATTGCTACTACCATATAATAAAGAATACCCTACTACATTATACTAATTGAAATGAATCAGCTAAAATATTTAATTTATTTCCTACCCTAACATTAAATCTTGATACTTGATAACATTGTAACAAATTTTAAAATAATTCACTGACCTTTTTATTCAAATCCTTAATCGGTCAGGTCTTATAATATAAAAACTTGCATGAATTATACTATATATTATTTTTGTTCGTTATGATTATTTTAGTATAAGGAAGGGTAGATATATATACTAGAGGGGTATGTTGAGGCCGCAAGGTGTTTTCCAGCTGATCAGCGAAGCATAACACAGGAAGCCGGTAGACCAGGGGACAAGAGGGAAACTATACTAGAAAGGTCGACTAGCATATGTCATGGGGGAAGCAGCGTGAGATCCTAACGCCTGCTGGCATAAAGATACGTAATAATAATTGCTCTCTATATGATAGAAGTAATCGTTAATGGCTTTCGTTGCAATCGAGTCCTCTTCAAAAAGCAATGAAGCTATTATCTCAACCCCATCCTGTAGTGATATATTTCAAAAGTTGAATCTTTCGCTCTACTGCTATATAGTGTATATTATATTGATGACTTAGAAAATTGAGGGTGCAAATTGACGACACGTTTCATTGCGTCATAAAATCAGCAAAAAAGAGAAGATAATCATAAAATATTTTTATCACTTCTTATTTGCTGTGCTGTGTAATATCTATAATGTAATTTTATATTACATTTTTGTTTTTACATTAAAATCAATAAAGTAATATAAAAAAAATAGTATCAATAAAAAAAATTTAAACTTGAATTTTTGTTATATAAATAAAATAAATTATTATTATAGTTACATAATTATTAAGGTTCGTTAACACAATAAATTCGAAGGTTGAATGAATTGAGAGACAAGTTTTAAACAAGAGGGGGGATATATAAAGAAGCTTGGACGTAATAGAGAGCACCGGAGAATTTGGTGTGACCCCCCACCATCACCCTTTATCAGGTTACCTATAAACTTGCTTTGCTGTAGCATTTTTTTATACTCTCGTCTCCATCAAGCTCTGCTCACATTTTGTACACTCTTCAAGATTTATTTTTATTAAAAAAAAAAAAAAAACGTACCATAGTGTCTTGAGGAGCCAACCTGTTCCAAACTTTTTATTTCTTGAGACGAGCACGAAGGTAAGGAGGGGGGAGGGGAGGGAGAAGAAACTTGTTACGAACGCCGCCGGAAGTTAGTCCGGAACAGGTGTCGAGAGGTGGGGGTAAGAGAGGTGCCACCACCACCATTGCCGAGAGCTTACAAAACGGAAAAGAATGCGCATACTAACTTGATAAAAATTCCACTCCATTAATTACTTTTTTTTTACAAGGTGTATTTAAAATAAAAAAGTTTTGTAAAAAAAATCGTGGAGTAAAAAACAAACAGTAAAAATGATAATCCTTTTTTAAGTTTATTTTTTTTAAAAGATAATATTTATTTAAATATTTTTTAATTAATTTCTTTTTTAAGTTATTATTTACTCTTTTTATTTAAATCAAACAAAAGTAGTATTTTTTTTTAATTAATATGAACTTTGCATTTTTATTATTTTTAACTTAAATTTTTATATTTTAACAAATATAATTATATACCGTTAAAAACTGAAATATAAAAAAATTAACTTTTTTTATGTTTTATTTTCACTTAAAAATAATTAAACATTTATATGTCACTCAATTTTTACATAATTTATAAAATTGTTACAGTTTAATCTAAATCTCAAGAGAGTATATTAAAAAAAATGAACTTGTAACACTAAAAACTAAGTCATAAAAAAAGGAGGGGAGAGAGAAAATATGTCATCAAAATTTTGAGGTTCTTCTCCCCCTTTCTTGTCCATTTACAAAGTTTGCACTTCCTGTAAAACAAATTTGAAAGCTTGCAATAATCTTCACTCCTATTTCTCCCCCCTCAAGCTCGTCATTTTATTATCTTTCTCTGCCTGCAGCGATTGAGCAATACACTGACGACATCGTTTGCCTTGAAGGGGGTTGCGCACCCCTAGCTGTGTCTTAGCTTCCCACGCCTCCTCCCTTTCATCCCTCCCGTTATCCACCTGCTATCAATTCACCCACATGCTGCTCTTTTATTTTGCAGGTACAAGTTATAATTATGTTTTTATAATAAAATTAAACTTACAAAAATTCTTGATTATAAAAATGTGTCTTCTTTTGTCTCTTATTTTCTTATCTTGAAAAATATAAATAGTCTTGATAAGGTATGCAAATTTAGACCAATATTTCTGAAATAATTTGATTCTTAAAACACACACACACACATTTTAAGCTCTTTTTTGATTATAGTTATTGAACTCCCTTGATTATATAACATTAATTATTTTTGTTGTGTTTAAAACAATATAATTTAATATTTATAGTTGTATTTTTACAGTATATATTTTCAACTTAAAAATACTATATTTTATATTTTTTTATGTTTTTAATTGATATTAGGAAACACTATTATAAAATAGGTGTTGATTAGAAACTATTATTCAAGTTCAAATAACATATTTTAGTGCATGCAGATATAGATAAGTTGATATAAATCTTTTTCGTAATAATTATTAAAATATCCATTATTTTAAAGTGAATTTAAAAGAGACTCATATGTAGTAGCTTACATTAATCAAAACAATTATTTTTTTTTATCATGCAACCCTCAGAAATATATATATATATATATATAGATAATATTAAACGAGTAAATTAATTCAATCTCGCGTGAGCACATCCCATTTTTTTATTCAGTTAATAATATAATTCAAGCTTGTCTGGGTTTTAATACACACATAAATTGAATAAAAAAAATTGTCGTATTAACTAAAATTATATTTTTGGAATAGTAAATGAAGAAAAACAATACAGCAGACATTTACGAGAGGAAAATAATATTCGAACATTATATCTTCATTATTTTTTCTGTTTTTCGAATCTAAAATACAAGGTACAGCTGTTAGATATCGTATAAGCAAAGAGTTTATATTTAAAATCTCTGCATGGTATGAGTAATCTGTAATTGGCACTTCAATAAGTTTATTAATAGCTATTTTAGAGCAAATTTTAATTAAAATTAATAAAAATGAATTTAACGTTATGACGATAGCAAAAAAGTTTAAAATTCAAATTATTAATTAATAATACCCTTCATGTTTTCAAATCAGTTTCTATATAAATATAAATAAATAAAGAGAACACATATTAAATGAATTCTAGTATTTACACACTATTTTCAGCAAGCAAGTTACTACGCACTATTACGAACTTTAAACGATTGAAATACAAGTTACAAAAAGATATAACATACAAAAAACTTACTACATAATTTAAAGACATATTAAAGTATAATAATATTATTATAATTTGCTCTCTCATCATTAGGATGATGACAAAATGTCTCCGGAGTGTTTGACCTGACTCAGCTACGCATGGGAAAACGAACGGACGGTGGGAGCTCAGCTAACCTACACTCCCACGGGCCATTTTTCTCTGCGAAGGTGAGTTGTGCTCCTCAAGTGAGCAGAGGAAATTTTCTTTACCGCAAGAAAGAGAAGTCAGCACAGCCGCGTATGCACTGGCTGTCATATTAATTTAGGTTATGTTCGGAGACTCGGAAGTATTCGACTCGTGCTGGGCCAGTTAGATTCATCGTTGCAAACAGTATAACCAATGAGAAAAGACATTACAAATACGACGAAAACCTAATTAAATGTGACGCGCAGTGTACACACCGGCTGTCGCACCTCTCTCTCTCTCTCTCTCTCTCTCTCTCTCTCTCTCTCTCTCTCTCTCTCTCTCTCTCTCTCTCTCTCTCTCTCTCTCTCTCTCTCTCTCTCTCTCTCTCTCTCTCTCTCTCTCTCTCTCTCTCTCTCTCTCTCTCTCTCTCTCTCTCTCTCTCTCTCTTCATTTTTAATTTTTATATTGTTCTTCTGTTACTTTAAATATACTCAACTCTATTATACATTTTAACATTGAACATTGGTGGATCCACATGACGGCAACGGCGATGCGACGCGATTTGGACGCAACAGCTGTGAAATCATATGTGACGAGCGAATTCGCAGTTGAGGAGGCAAATATCGCGTTAAATTCCAATGCTATTTTTTAATCACCAAATATGGTCACTAATGGATGTTACAATTGCGTATTATTCGCTTCGCGTTGGATGATAAATGTGAATCTGCCTTCATTATATGATTTTATAGAGTACAGATTTAGTCATAAATAGTGGTACAGTCGAGCTTTTGGTGCAGTACAAAAGCTGTTCCAATAATTTTGACAAAACACATGCAGTATACATGTGCAGCACATTGCAGCTAAAATATGCATGTTCAAATGCTTGTATGCAAAACAACACGAATATTATTAGGTGTATAGCTTGGTTAAATACGTAATCTACATGCATCATAAACACCCTCGGTATTTGGTGATATTATAGTAAAATTTTAACTTATTTCCCCCTTAAAGTAGCATACTTACTTATTATCATACGTACCGTGCGCAAGAAAAAATATACAAACGTTTTTTATAGTTTACTGACTTTTGTATATTTTTTAGAAATATTTAGATTATTTAGTATCTACTATCTATTTTCTGAAGTCAATATAATTTCGAACTTGCATTATAAATCAATAAATTTTTAAGAAAAAATGACAATCAGATTTGGAAAATGATAATATCAAATATGAGAAATCTAATCTATAATAAAGTTTAATATTTTTTCTATTCCGACACTTTCTTTTATAGCTACAAAAATTTCTATTATGAAAAAAAATTCTATTAAGTTAAATTAAAACTCTTTTATCCTCAAATCATTTTAACAGAACTAACTTGTTAAATGAAAAATAGTAAAGCTTCTTTTTTTTTAAAAAAAAATAAGTACAATTCTTGTTAAGAAAATACAAGAACTTGTTATTTTGTATTATAAAACAAAAGTCTGTTTTATAGAGAATCTCTATATACTAATATTGATTATTTTTTTATTTGTAGACTGTTTTCTTTTATTTATTATACAAAAGAGTTTCAATTCATTGACGTGGTTTTGTATTAAGGCAACGTTCCTTTTTTTTAATTGAGATTCTTAATGAAATGGAGTAGTACATCTCTTCTGTCTCTATCACTGGATGTTCCGACCAACAACGATTGCCTTGCTATCTCCACTCAGGGCCGCTGGCTGGCTTATCGCATCCCTTCCATACAGACAATGGGTCGCGGCGCGAAAGCACCAAGTTCGCAAGAAGCGTTCTTCCTTCCAATTCCACTAAGCTTCACACGCTAAAAACCATTCAATGATAAACACAACTTTTTACTTACAAAAAAATTATGGTACTTCGAGCTCTGTATAGAAAAAAAAATCACTTAAATTAAAGTCTATTTGTTAATTAAATTTTACAGACGAGAAGATTATTTTTAATTTAAGTAATTAATTATTAAAATAATTAAATATTGAATTTAATTTTTTAAAAGCAAAATATTCGTTTTGTTTTATTAGTTTTTTTTTATGTTAAAATGAATTGAAAAATAGAAAGGTATAATAATTTCATAGCTATTTATAAAAAAAAACTATTTAAGCACCATAATTATTAATTACGTTTGAAATTTAATTAAAATATTAGATGATAATTAATATAATTTCTAACATGGCACCTATTTTCTCTCAGGCATGGCATACAAATCAACAGCACTTGACTTGATTAACAACGTGTTAGCGTAAGTAAATTAATTACTTGTAGAAACTTTTGATAGCAGATGTACAGCTTGATTCTCTGTCATCAGTTTAGTTTGGCATCAAATGTTACAACCTTAGTTGCAGTTTGCAGTGAAGGAGAGTACACCAATGCAGCTACACGGATAAAAATATTTGTAATTCGCTTTGCACTGTATAATTTTACTATTTACCACTACTTCTATGCAGCAATACTATATATAATTTTTCATTACCTTAGAGTCAAGATAAATAACCAAATAACTCAGCATATTATATGACAAAATTTATAGCAGGACATCACAGTAAAAGTAAACAGATGACAAAGTTACTATTTTGATAAATATTGAAATCCTTATTTTTAAAAAAAAAACAAACAAAGGGAACATATAATTGTTATGTGGTATTCATTAATTATTAATATTTAAATTATAATAATAATTTGTAAAATAATTCTAACAATAAACAATTAAAAGGTAAAATATTTTTCTCCGTGTATTCCCATTAGGCACCATATTCGATTGATATTCGTAAGGGTGTTTATCACAAAGACTCAACATAGCATTGAGCGATAGAGTAAACTGTGTCACAATTCACTGATTATTCACAGATTTTCATCTACTGGTATTATGTAACATGAAATTAATGATTCTAAATGTGATTTACTATACTCGATATATAAACAAAAATAAAACTCAAATCAATAATATATAAATCCAACAGTAATTACCCATAGATATATAAAATACATCACGATTCATTGATTGTCAATCTTTATATATATATCGTTGATTGACATTTTTATTAGCAAAGCTTTTAATGTATTTTAATCCTACTGACTATTTGAATAACAACATTTACTGAATATGTCAGTAGTAAATTCAAATTAAACGAGACCCAACTCACTATAACACATGATATACGATGATGGATGTTTTCTATAACATTTTCAACGTTTACTTATTTAATACCTTTAAATAAATATATTAAACAAAATGAAGTTAATAAATCAAATTCTATTACTATAATTTCATTTGTGTGAAAGGTTGACAAAGTCCGCTTGTGAGCAGCTCAAATTGTAGCAAAAAAGGAACCGCCTAGAGCGGGATTTAAAAAAAAAATGTTTTTTTTTTTCGTCAACATGTCATTTTTTCTTAATTTTTAATTTCTTTTAGTTCACGCTGGAAAATAATATAAAAAAAAAAACAGTATCATCATAAAATCATAATTAAAAATAAAGGACGCATGAAATGTACAAAGTAAATAAAGTTTCCGATATTATAATTATATTTAAATTACAGTATACAGTACATGTATTATGTATAAATTATAAGCAATTCAATGAAGCATAAACATATAAATTTATATTTTATTTATAAAATTTTTAGTTTAAGCTTCTTTTATACAGTAATTTAATTAAAAAATAATATGATATAAATACAGCTATAATATAAGAAAAATTAAATTTAAAAAAAAAAGTATAATAAAGATACACCATTAATATAATACACATCATAAATCAATATTTATATATAAATTAAATTTAAGCAAATTAAAAATATTAAATACAAAGCCTTCAAATACAATCACTTTAAAATAAATTACAATAATAACATTTTTTTTTTTTTATAATTAAAATATAACTAGATTGCTACTAGACATTTTGTAATATATGAGTGAGTGATGAAATACGCTGATGTTACCGCATACTCAGAATTATATTCCCCGGGCACAAAGCCAGTAGCTAGGTGATGAATCTTTGCTATACTAACATTATTATACAACGGTGTGACGCCATTATAGTGTCGAGATATTAGCATAATCAAAACGGGGCAATGGCAAATTGCTCGTCCCAACAACTAACAACCCTTAGCCAGTCCAGCAGGGGTGCACTTGTTTTTACGACCCTCTCTTTTTGTATGTTACATCCGCGGTGCTCTCGAAATAAAATAAAAAAGTGGTGGTGGTGGCCGGCGCCTGCAAGCTATCCTACAAATATCGATTATCTTTTTTAGGCTGCGCGTTGCAAAACATTGTAGTATAGAATAGCAAGAGCAACTTTGTTATTTTTTTTTAACGCAAACAAAAACAATCGTGTAATAATGTGATTATATTTTTGCTATGTGATGATTAAAAATAAAATAAAGACATAATTTGTAGCAAGTAAAAATAATGTTACTATATTAAAAAAAAAACACATACACTTGCATGCATACACATACACACAAAAAATATATCTAAAGAGTAAGAAAGTTGTTCACTGCGTCATGCAATTTAAATGTTCTATATATAATTTTTTTGTTGACTATGTTATTTTTTTTTATAGGTGATTCTCACATGGCATATAATTATATTATTATAAGACTAACACTATCACTATAAATAAAATAAATGGTGTTTTAAAGCCACATTAACTCAAATGATTATTTACTATTTATTTAATGCCTGATGAAAATAAAAGATTTTTTTATAATTATATAAATATAAATAAATAATTAATTGCCGATAAAATTGTACTACAAATAATTAATGTTTTTTTTTATTTACTATGATTTATTATTAACACAACTTTTTCCTGTTTTATATCCAATGATTGATATATTAATAATAAATTAACAATTAACTTAACAATATATTAAAATTTAAACCTAATTACAGTATTTTTAACAGTAAATACATAATTATTACAAAATGTAGAATATATAATTTTTTTTCTCCATTGTACTAAATATGTAATTAAACTGAACACATAAAATATCCCTGTGAGAATTATTTACTTTACTTATATTTCACGTACGTAACACGACATAAAAAAAGTGCATTGTTTAAACCATAACAATTATTATGATATTTCTATATAGTAAGAGATAACAAAAAAAATGTGTTCTCTCTCTCTTACACAAATATATAACAGAGGATGAACAAAAAAAAAAGGGAGAGAATATTACATAAAACATAAGTGTAACAGAGTTATATAGACTATGTAACCTCATCATATTATATATATAGAAGAATTATAATAAGAGTATATACCTGTCTTCTATATAAGCCTAAGGTATAGTAGTGCTTATAATATCAAATCCTTGGGGAATTAATTTAATGTGAAGTCAAGATACTACTACTATATATAAGCTACATTGTATAGTATTCTCTCTCTCTCTCTCTACTCTCTAGTTGCCTTTGGCTAAGTTCATCTGCCTTTGTAGCGTTCAACAATGGCTTCAGCCTCTGTCCTAGTGCCCGAAACTTTTTTTTTTTTTTTTTTATCTCCGTTGCGCAACAATAGAGCACATCGTGCTAATCTGTGCCGACTACTGTAGCTCGTCGACTGTCCGTTTGCTCGCGACAGGACACACACAAGCTGCTTCCTATGTGTCCTTTCTGCAGCACTCTAGGGAGGTTCACGTCCTGTCAAACTACCCATAAAGACCATAAATCCGTCATATTATAATACGTAATAATATATCGTTCAATCATTTAATGTCATATATGATTAAAATTTTAATTTATTACTGTTTTTACCTAGATTTTTTTTCTATATCTTTTTGTTACTTTTATATATATATAAGGGAGTTTTATTTTTAATTAAAAGATAAAAAAATAATTATATACCTGAATTTTTAATTGATCTTGATTGATTTAGAGAAATATCATGCTTGCTTAATCAAATATACTACAGTAAGAAAACATCTTTATTTTTTTTAATAGTTTGATAAAATTAAAAGTAAAAAAAAAAATAAAATAAAAGTAAGTCTTGTTTAAATTAAATTATGAATATTTTATTTTTATTCATTCATATCTTAGTTTTGTTGTTGATGTTTAATTATACATCATTGGGTTAATATACCTTCTAAAGTCAAGACACTTACATGATATTAATAGGTTATATTTATTATCGCCCAAGGCCAGTTAATTTCAACTCTAATTTGTCTGACATGCGATACATAAAAAAAAACGTCTTACCTGCTAAAAGATGGTTCCGCTTGAGTAATTATAACCCAAAATCAGTTTATGATTCAAAATAAAGTATTATATTATTTTAAATGAAGTACTATTTAATTGCTTGTATAACACACACTAATTAATTATTAATAAAGTCAGGTCAAAATCCTATCTTAATGAACCCCCATGAGAATCAATGGTGCTATTGAATTCTGCTTAATGAGTGTTATACTCTCATTAATTTGTTGATTTCATCTCACGGGTCTTATCATCATGTGGAAGGAAACTTTCATAAAGAGGACATTCAAGGTGGCTACAGTTCAATTTGGGTACAGAAAATTTTACATAATATTCCCTCCGGAAGTAACAGGAAGTGTGAAGTTTGTGACATTATATTTTGTAAATAAGCTTTGAATCTTTGCAAAAGGACCTATGTGTGAAATTGCAATGCTGAAATACGAATGAGAAGACTAGAAACCTCTCACTTCCGGGTACTTCCGGCGGGAATATGAAATGAATTTTACAATAAGGTTATTTCCGGAAGTAGCCGGAAGTACCAAGTTTCAATTTTCATTTAAAATATGAAAATTTGCTCGGACTTCAATGTTAAAGTACCAACCTTGCTTCATTTTTTTTATTTTTTTATTTATTTTTTTTTTTAGAATTTTTATATTTGAGTAAATTTCTATCTACTTCCGAGCTCTTTTAGGTCCTATCTTTTTATTTTGAAGTAACACCTATTGACGCCTTTCTATTTACTTTCAAAAACAGGAAAATATTAGAGTATCGTAATTTGGTACCTTCTTTTCATTTCTGTAATAAATAAAATGTTATCATGTAGATTGTCTATTGTTTCAAAGCATCGATTAAAAAAATGTTTAAAAAATGAACCTATGTTATAATACATAATTATTTTCCTGAGGGTATATATTTTTTGTTGGTAGCTTAATTATGATATGACGTCACCGGTGACACTTTTGAGACACATCCAATATTTTTTTTCGTAATGAATATTTTAAAATATTGTCTTGAGTAAATTCTGATAAAAAATATATATGTATGTATGTATATATATATATATATATATATATATATATATATATATATATATATATATATATATATATATATATATATATATATATATATATATATATATATCTAAGATTTATGAAGACAGATGGTTCATTCTAAAAATAATTCGAGTGAATATTATAATAAACAGACAATTATACTGTATAACACCATATAATATAATTAACCTGCATGAGTCTATTAAAACTTCTCATACTTAGTAACTGATTTATACTCAACGTATTTTTTAACAAACTTAATACTTACACGCTGCCGTTGTGTTCAAATGCTTTTGCTAGTACAGGGAATAAAATTGATGCTATTATAAAAACTTTTTTACTGCTGTTTATATTTTTAACAATAAATTTGTAATTTTCTCTACCTGCACTGAAACTATGAATGTAATTTTAATACTACACACTGGCAGTCGTCTTAAAATTGGTTGACTTCGTGTATATTCGGGATTTTTACTTCGACCAATGAGGTTCTTCGTCACAAATTGTCCATAACAATGACTGAAGACATGTATATTATAATACACCCGATTGCATAGATGAGGTCTAAGCCAGGGCTAATTTTGATGACTTCGATTCTAGCATAGAGCTAGATCTCATCTATGCAATCGGATGATGCTATAAAAACACGATAAAAACCACAATATTATATCTGTTCGTAAACCCTCAACTGGGTAGAATTTTTTTATATTACATACGATTTTCTTATATTCGTAAACCCTGCATGAGTAGATTTTCCATTCACAGAATATTCCATTCACAGAATACCCCCCTCTATTAATGAGTTAATTTTACTACGCTGAAACGTCTGTCGTCCATTTCGCGCGCCAGCGCCGCCTTTGCCGGGGCCCTTAAAAATAGGGGGACCCACTTTTCATGTAGACCACTTCGGGGGGTACCTCTGAGCCGATTTTGAGCGTCCCGGAATTTTTTTTCGGGCCAGGAAAATTACCCAAAAGTGCAAACTCGCGATGTGTCAAAGATGTTGTGGAGAAAAGGTGAGATATGGGTCCCCCCATAAAAAAATCGGGATTTCCGAATCTCCAAAAAAAATTCCGAAAAAGTCAAAAAATTTTGGGTTTTTCGTGATTTTTCGGAGAAAAAAACCCTCAAAAACTTCGAAAGTTTCGAAATGTTTGATTTTTACGTCAGAAATGAAAAATAGACGAAATTTCCCGTAAAATGGTCATACTGAAAAATTCCGCAAAAAATGATGCCGTTTCGGCCCCGCGTCCCGGAAAAGGGTCATTCCGGGACCCATTTATCTATTGGAACGGTGCGCGCTAGCGCACCGGTCCAATGAGACGAAATAGGCCTAAAAATCATGTGACTCGGGTCCATTCAAAAAAATTCGAAAAAAGTCATTATTTTGGGGGGCGCAAAATTTTGAATTTTCAGCATAGGGACATGCGGGTTAAAAGGGGTCACTTTCGGACCCCACAGCTCAAAAAGTTACAGAGATAGCTCGATTCTGAACGAAAAACGCTAGCTGGGTTTGTTCCGGACTACAAAACTGATATCTTGAAAATTTCGAATTTTGAGTTTCGATTTTCAAAATCCCGGTTTTCCGGGACACGTACTCAAAAATCGGGCAAACCAGGAACTTTTGATGCACCGAGACCAAGAAAAAGTTGTGCGCCATGGTTTTTTACACCTTCTATTAAATTTTCAAAACGATCGAATCATTTTTCGCGAAGTTATGGCGTCCGAAAATTGAATTTTATATTCGCCTCATTTCCCCATAAGGATTAACCCGGGAAATTTCACCCGAAAATGAAATTTTCGAATCTCGGGTTTTTAAATTTTTTTCTAAAGCAGTTTTTCACGAGAAATCCGAATATGGCCTCAGAATTGAGCTACGACGAAAATTTAAATAAGGAAAAAATCTTGAAATTTTCCAAAACCTGAATTTTTTCAAAAAACCGTTAATAACTCAAAAAGTTGGAATTTTAGCGCTTTTTCGTGGGCACCGTTGGAAAGCCAGTAAAATTTGGCTCTAGAAAAATGATGTTCAAAAAACACGGGACCCATACAAAAAATCACAGAAAATCGCAAAGTTGAGAAATTTTGTGATTTTCGTCATTTTCCAGGTAGAGCAAATTTCCGGGTTTTTCTTTTTTCCGTAACTTTTTTTCTTTTCATTTCTGGGCAAAACGGTGACGGCTCCCCGCTCCAGGCTACGCCTGCCCCAGACTTACTTTTTGACGAGCTTTCCAGCGGCGGGCTCAAAAATAAGATCCGACTTATGGTTCGTGACTTATGGCACGTTTTTGGAAATGCACTTTTCCTCGGCGTCCCGGAAAAAAAATCCGGGACGCCGAATTTTAAAAACCATTTTTTCAGGACCCAAATTTTGTGCTCTTTCCATTGGTGCCATAAGATTTGCCATAAGTCCCATAGGAGCCGAGATAATGGAGGGGGAAAGTAAAGACAATTTATTTTTATGGCTCTTATTTGGTTTATGTATTATATAATTGTAATAGCATTATATTCACATATTTCTCGATGCGCCCGCTGCCATAACATGAAATCTTATGGGACTAGCGTTGCCAAACTTTGATATAAGAGGCATGGGGTGTACCTGCACCTGTCCTGCTGTGTTTTAAGCTTCCATCAATCATATTTCGACACTTTTAAGCGAGTATCTTTGATCCGAGCGCCATTTCAGTTCACTTTTCCATGCGCCCGCTGCCATAACATGAAATCTTATGGAACTAGCGTTGCCAAACTTTGACATAACATGCATGGGATGTGCCTGCACCTGTCCTGCTATGTTTCAGCCTTCCATTGATTGATGTAACAACAATTTTAAGCGACGATCTTTGATCCGAGCGCTTAATAGCATTATATTTATTGATTTCTCGATGCGCCCGCTGCCATAACATGAAATCTTATGGGACTAGCGTTGCCAAACTTTGACATAACATGCATGGGATGTGCCTGCACCTATCCTGCTATGTTTTAAGCTTCCATCAATCAACTTTCGACACTTTTAAGCGAGGATCTTTGATCCGAGCGCCATTTGAGTTCACTTTTGCATGCTAAAACCACCCTCCATCCGTCTTCAATTTTCAGCGAGGCTGCGGTAGCAGCCGAGCTCCATTGAGTATGACCTATGAGTGCTGGCTAACCTTCATCTAGCCAAGAATTTTAAAACATTTGCCAGAATGAAGCAATTTCTTTATGCTAAGATGTAATTTTTATATATTATCATGCATGCAATTTCCTATGTGAAATGCATATAAATATGAAAGTATTGCCGCCACGGCTTTACAAATTTAAAGTATGATAATGTTATGATGTGGGCATGTAATAGCCTCTATTTGACAACTTTTAAGCCCATAAGCACGCCTCCATCACGTTTCTTTCTATGGAAACCACTGTACTTTTATAGCTTTTGGATGACATGCGGCGCCGGCTTTCGAGAAGGCGTGAAACATCACAGGGTGATGAAAATCACCATGAACCTTCGTTTTAATGTCCTCTAACATAAAAATGTCGATTTGTGAAAATCGGATAAAAATGGACCGTTTTTCGCGGGAATTTCGAATTTTTTTCAAAATTTCATGATGTATATTATACTATGCAAAAATATAGCAAAATGGACAAAAAAAAAAAATTTTGAGATGAGCATCATTTCCCACTATATTGACCACGCTGAGTTCGAATTTTTATGAATTTTTAGTTTCGGACCAAAACTCGAGCCAGGGGGGCCATAACACCTGTTTTTCTTCAATATACATATAATATACCATGGTTTCTGCATGAAAATATGAAACTATCGCTGCCACGGCTTCACAAATTTAAAGTATGATAATGTTATGATGTGGGCATGTAATGGTCTCTATTTGACAACTTTTAAGCCCATAAACACGCCTCCATCACGTTTCTTTCTATGGAAACCACTGTACTTTTATAGCATTTAGATGAGATGCGGCGCCGGCCCTGGAGAGGGCATGAAACATCATAGGCTTATGAAAATCACCATGAACCTTCGTTTTAATGTCTTCTAACATAAAAATGTCCATTTGCGAAAATCGGATAAAAATTGACCGTTTTTCGCGGGAAATTCGAATTTTTTAGCAAATTTCATGATGCAATAATATAGCAAAATCGACAAAAAAATAAAAATTTGAGATGAGTGTCATTTCCCACTATATCGACCACGCTGAGTTCGAATTTTCATGAATTTTTACTCTCGGACCAAAACTCGAGCCAGGGGGGCGAAAACACCATTTGGTTTTATTGTCAATATAATTGCCGTGATTTTATGCATGTTTTTATAATAAAAGGAATGTGTAAACGGGCTGACTTGAGTGGTGTGACCCGTCCCATGTAAAATTAACCCAGGAACTTGAATTTGACCAAATAAAAGACCGGAAGTGGACAGGAGAGGCGGAAAATTCAAATTTTGGGCAACATTTCATATATATTATGTTTTTATGGTGTTATCAGTGTCGTTTGAGTAAACCGTTGCGGAGGAACTCTCGACTGTTGATTGTCGGCTCCATGGCAACCGATTGTTTTGTTTGTTGGGCGACCGGTAAATTCAAATATTTTTAAATTCTCGCCGGCCGCAGTTGACGTTCTTGGACGTTTTACTCAACTTTTTGACATTTTAAGGTAAAGATTAATATTGTGTATTTTTTAATGACTTCAAACTTTATTGAGCATTGATATTTTATATTTTAAACCACTGACCGCTACCAGGTTCCTCTGATAAGCCCCTTTCGCTTTTCGGTTTCCCGGTTTCATCCGATTAAAAAGCTTTCTTTCATACCCAACAAGGCCACACACGGGTGTACCCTCAGGGCGTGGCTGTGCCTTGGGACAGCGTGCGGCAGCAACATAACCACATATGTTTCCTTTAAGTGGGAGCGCACAGCCATCCGCCAGACCGCACTCTGCCGAGTATTTCGTTGCGGACGGACTCTCCACTGTTGATTCTCGGCTCCATGGCAACCGGTTGTTTTGATTGTTGTGTGACCGGTAAATTCAAACATTTTTAAAATCTCGCCGGCGACCGTTGACGTTCTTCGATCTTCTACTCAACTTTTCATCATTTCAAGGTAAAGATGAACGTTATGTTTTTTTTTTATTGACTTCAAACATTATTGAGCATTGAAATTTTATATTTTAAAGCAGTAACCGCTACCAGGTTCCTCTGATAAGCCCTTTTCGCTTTTCGGTTTCCCGGTTTCATCCGAATAAAAAGCTTTCTTTTCATACCCAACAAGGCAACAGACGGGTGTACCTTCAGGACGTGGCTGTGCCTTCGGACAGCGTGCGGCCGCAACACAACCACATATGTTTCCTTTAAGTGGGAGCGCACAGCCACTCGCGAGACTGTAATCTGCCGAGTGTTTCGTTGCGGACGGACTCTCGACTGTTGATTCTCGGCTGCGTGGCAACCGATTGTTTTGTTTGTTGGGCGACCGGTAAATTCAAATATTTTTTAATTCTCGCCGGCCGCCGTTGACGTTCTTGGACGTTTTACTCAACTTTTTGACATTTTAAGGTAAAGATGAATATTGTGTAATTTTTATTTACTTCAAACTTTATTGAGCATTGATATTTTATATTTTAAATCAGTGACCGCTACCAGGTTCCTCTGATAAGCCCCTTTCGCTTTTCGGTTTCCCGGTTTCATCCGATTAAAAAGCTTTCTTTCATACCCAACAAGGCCACACATGGGTGTACCCTCAGGCCGTGGCTGTGCCTTGGTACAGCTTGCGGCCGCAACACAACCACATGTTTCCTTTAAGTGGGAGCACACAGCCACCCGCGAGACCGCACTCTGCCGAGTATTTCGTTGCGGACGAACTCTGGACTGTTGATTGTCGGCTCCATGGCAACCAATTGTTTTGTTTGTTGGGCGACCGGTAAATTCAAATATTTTTAAATTCTCGCCGGCCGCAGTTGACGTTCTTGGACGTTTTACTCAACTTTTTGACATTTTAAGGTAAAGATTAATATTGTGTATTTTTTAATGACTTCAAACTTTATTGAGCATTGATATTTTATATTTTAAACCACTGACCGCTACCAGGTTCCTCTGATAAGCCCCTTTCGCTTTTCGGTTTCCCGGTTTCATCCGATTAAAAAGCTTTCTTTCATACCCAACAAGGCCACACACGGGTGTACCCTCAGGCCGTGGCTGTGCCTTGGGACAGCGTGCGGCCGCAACACAACCTCATATGTTTCCTTTAAGTGGGAGCGCACAGCCACCCGCGAGACCGCACTCTGCCGAGTAGTTTTTTGCGAACGAACTCTCGACTGTTGATTCTCGGTTCCATGGCGACCGGTTGTTTTGATTGTTGGGCGACCGGTAAATTCTAACATTTTTAAATTCTCGCCGGTGGCCGTTGACCTTCTACGACCTTCTACTCAACTTTTCATCATTTCAAGGTAACTTTGACCCCTCATTCTTTAACATACACCCTACCCCACCTAAAATCACCTCAGGAACATGATTTTGAGGGTTTTAAAGACCTAACGCCAATACCGACGCCGCGAAATTCAAATTTTTGAGCTAATCACCCATTGTCCAACACCAATACCCATTGACCGTCGTCTCATTAAAATTGTCTTTCGTCTTTGCTGTCTGTCAATTCGTGTTTGGTGAAAAATAAAAGCACCAGCACCGACACCAATAGCATTACCGAACACCAAGCACCGACCACCACCGTTAGTATGGCCCCCGATTGTTAAGACAACTTGCAAGTTGTCCCCCCCCCCCCGCTTGTTATTTATATGATTTCCTTATGCACTTGGACATATGGTCGATTGGGTGCAGAAAGTTTTCATTTTAACTGGCACTGTATAGCTAAAATGTGCACTATATTTAAGCATCTTTTAAGATATGACAGACAATTATCATTACCAACGAAGCCTTCTGTTTACCAGATGGTTTATACATCAGACTAAAATAAAAAAAGAAAAAAATAGAAAGAAAGAAAAAGAACATCATATTTTTTATACTGTAAAATTCATTGGCATTATATTTCATGTTCCTTGTGTAGCTTCTTGTTCACACGTATAATTTTGCATGCAAGATACAAGTAGTCTAATTATCATCTTGGGTATAATAATTTAACGCGGTATTAACAAACGATAAGATCATGTCGTCTTTGGCAAGAGGAATATGAGAAGCTCACAAATTATATTTGATTAACTTTAAAACAGTATCAATTACATCATATAATTAAGTTCATCTTATGAATTTTTTAATGTTAAAAAATAGCTATTTAGTAAACAAGAATTACAAATTAAATATTAATTAAGTTATAAATTGCTTTCTATAGTACTAAATAACATTAGCTTTTACGAATAGCTTTGAGAAAAGAGAATTACAGATCATTATACAGAGTATTACAATGTTCAATACCCTGTATATAATTATGCTGTATAATATAATAAAATAAGTTAATATATTGTTTATATCCAGAAATGGAATATGTAATATTTCAATCAAAGTTAAGTTGTTGTGCTTCGTAACAAGTAAGCATTTTATGCGCACTATGTGTTAATATAATGCTCATTATTACACCGTATTTACATATTTATTGATATTAAAATACTATATGTATAGTTACCGGTATTTTTTTTCTTCGTATATAGTATATAGTATTAACAATGTTTCTATAAACGAAATTTTTTCTTAATACTCTTTTACATGTTTACATTCATATAACATAATAAATTGATATAATTATACCAAGTCATAAATAATAAGTACTAAACACAAAAAAATAGTATATTATTATTAAGTTACGCTAGAGTATCAAATATAAAAACCTTGTTCTGTGTATAAGTATAATATTTCAACTTTACGGTCAAGAAGGTAAAAAAAAAACAAAAAAAAAATGAAGGTCCCGCGCGAAGCTTCCACAGCGCGCTTCCGGTGCCTGAAAATGTGTATGATAGCCTATGTATTCTCACGTAAAAAGAGCTTGCAGATCACGCCATCAAACGGCAAAAAGAATGCTGACTATCCTACTCGGCTCAAAGCCAATTAAAATACGAAATACTTTGTAACAACTTTTATTAAATAATTTATTAATTTAAAAAAATATAATATAATATGCGGCATTCGTAATATAATGTAAAAATAATTATAAAACTTCTAACTACTTCATATATAATAATAAAAAATAAATGTTATTTGAACAAGAAAATATTACAAATATAGAATTTTCGCTTTATAAATTGTTGAAAAGAGGATGAAATATAAAATGAATGAAGCTTATTTGTATAAGTCACAAAAAGCTAAATTTAAATAAAATCCTCAATGATGTCACTTTTTTATAAATAAATACTCCGATGTCTTGGCACACATTGTAACAACTCAATAGTACAGTCAATATCACAAATAACAAGACAGTGTTTTCAAAATAAATTAACAATTCAGGATATTGTTTTTCTTAAAACAACACAAATAAAACATTTAAAAATAAAATGTGTGTTCATAAATCATAATTAAATCATGCAAATTGTTTTCTTACCTTGCACTAGAAGTATCGGAAACACCAACAGCAGCAGTACCGGTGCAGATTTCTTCATGATTAATATATTATGTATTTTTTTCATAATAATATTATTATTCAAAATTTTCTAATAATTTAAAATATTAAATTGTTTTAAGTACATAATTATACTTATATATATTATTACTAATAAATATTATTAAATTTATGTATATTTTAATCTAATCACAATTAATACCGGTAACACTTATAATAATATATTCACACTTATTATTATTTGTCCTATTTACACCAAACACTAATATTTTATTTTATATGAATTAAATATTACAATTACACATCACCGGACACGTCTCTCGTCAGTTAACCGGACAGGACAGGTGGAGGAGTACCGAACGACGACAGTGGTTTTTAGTTGCGCGCACTGCAAAGTCGCCGTCGCGAGTGGCTCACGATTCCTAGCTGCTTGCTTGCCAAGGCGGAGCAAGTGCTGCGGCTGCCTGCTTCCCTTACCAAACGAACAGGGCACGCGCACCGGAAAACTCTTAGCTTCATTCTTACACCACTAGAGGCACCACTAACACGTTACAATATACTAGCGACACACTTGCATTTTGTAATGAACTAAAATATAAATAATTATTGTTTGTTTGTTTTAATAATTTGCATAATATTTGTGGTAGATTCAAAAATACTTGGAAGCTACTTTAAAATGTATCTTGTTGATATAATTCTTTTTATTTTTAGGTATCGATTAAATTGAAACATTAATGTTATTGTTTTGTCAATTTTAGAGCCAAGTTTGTTAACATAGTTAAACTGCTTACCAATACTTCGATCATGACCATGAAAGCAAATATTATTATATCGTAATTTTATATCGATTTAAACGTTTATATTTTTAAGGGTAATTTTAATTTGTATTCTATCGTTTCTAGGTGATATTTCAATAAAAACACTAAAATGTTTAAATCTAACTTGATTATTTGATTTATATATTTATAATGTATACCAGTCTCCTGTCCAGTTAGTCTAATGTTTATTTTTTTTACAAAAGAGTATGATTCTATAATATTTAATGCTTCAAATTATTATAACATGAGCATGAAAATAGGAAAATTTATAATGTGTGAACTTTTGTCTTTTCATTTCTTACACGCTAAATTTCACGTTAATATGCATGGAGATATTGGGGGGCATTCACAAAGCACTTTAACCCTCACTTTAGTCTCAATTTTTATTTCTAGCTGGTGCTAAACCATAGGCTAAACATGGTTAGCCCCTGGTTTAGCTCCAGGAATAAAAATCGAGGCTAAAGTGGGGGTTAAAGCTTTGTGAATGTCCCCCCTTATGTATGATTTCATGCAGAGCTGAAAGTCCAGTGATGCTACGCAACTAATTTTAAAATATGATTCACCTTTGCATCTTTATCTTAAGTTGGAAAAAGAAAATTGAAGTTATTATAAGTTGCACACATATTAATAATTTTAAATTGATGCACAAAGGTGCGAGTATTGTTTTGCTGTTGTAAATTATAGCACAAAAAGAAATCAGCTCCTGCTATAATGGTGGATTAGTTATTAATAGTAATAATACTAATAATAATGGAAGAGGGGGTATCCACAAAGCTTCTGAGCCCCACTATAGACCATAATTATATTTTTTCTCAGGTTAAATCGAGTACTAATCATGGTACTAAACTATAAGGAGTTAAAAAAAATCAGGGGTGATTTACAAATTTATGCTAAATCGGGGCTAAATAATGTTTAACAGATACGTTAACACCAATTTAGCTTACAATTTTGAATACCATGTTTAGTTTCAATTTTTCCCGTGAAAAAAATCTATATTATACATAGGATAAAGTAAAGGGCTAAAATGCTTTGTGAATGCCTCCTTCCCCCTTTCATGATTCTCATATATTGCTTAAAAATTTATTATTATATATTTATTATTGTCAAAACAAGATTAAGCTTATAATGGGCGCGATGTACGAAGGAGTTATCCAGAAAATTATCCAGCTTTCTTACTGACCGCGGTTTGTGTCAATGATTTAGGCTGGAGCTAAACATGGTTAGTGAGAAAATTAGAAGCTCCCGTCGTGAATTGCACCCATTATATCGTAGGTGCTATGAACCGGGAGGGTTGAATAAATAATTTTGCATCTAGTAAACAGTACTTCAAGTGGTGGAGCTTCATTACTACGACGAAATTATAAACAAGGGCTGTATTAATAAGAATTTAGAAATGTCAATAATGACTTAAGTTATCATAATTCTTAATTTTCTAGTGAGTAAGCAAGTCCAGCAAGGTTTAAATATCAATAAATTGGCATTCTCCAATTAAATAAATAATTAAATAAGGTTTTTATTTTTTAACTTCTAAATAGGAAGAAACTAATAAAGAGTTTACATACAAAATCTCTTAAACTATAAAACATGTCCCATTCTAAAATTTACTTCATAGTTTTATGAATAAAAATATGTTTAATGTACACTTCTTTATACGATGAACTTTACCCCCGCTCTGTTTGGGGGAGATATCACGCAGTGTATAAAGACTTGATGGACCTGTTTCTTTTTATAATGGCTAAATTGAGTACATGGTACAGTACATGGTGAATTTTTACCTCCTCCAAAATTGCAAAACTGCATCTCTTTGTCTCTTACTTATTGTTATATAGAGCTGCATCGCCAGCAAATGAGGTAGGGGAAAAATTCATGCTATCCTGACCTGTACATATCAGTATTACTTTGTATTTTTTTATTAATTAATAAATATTACAATAATTAAAAGAAAAAAATGTTATTAACGATTTATCCAATTAATAAATTTTGGTCTAATTTACGCCATTGGCATATTCGTTGAAACATAAAATGAACATTTTGGATGGAACTTCGGAATCAATATTTTATATATTTTCCAATCAAGAATAATTAGTAAAAAATTAAAAAATGAACAGAAAAAAAAGACACATCATAAACTTTCCAACATTTCAATCATTATATTTTTTTACGCACAAAATTTTAATTGACAACAACGCTGATGATACAATTTTTTTTTAATAATAAAAAACATCTGACGAGTACAAAAATGATATTTTATCTGACAGTAATATCTATAACAGTATATAAAATGTATATTATGTCATTTTGTGATAATAATTCTTGTTAGATATGTTCATAAAACCAAGTATATGACAAGTTATGAAGAGTTTGTTAATGTTTATTATCGTATTAAAAAAATATGTCTCAACTTGTATATATATGGTAGTTATTATTGTGTGAATTTCAAGGGATCTAAAGCAAGCAAGCAAGCAAGCGTCATCCCCTATAAACTCACCAAAACTTGATGTCTCTTAAATCCCACCCCCTTTTAACCCCCTTACATCATCACCCCCTTTATTCTCTCTCAACATGCCAATCTTAATAATAGCCTTGGGAAAATCCAACACCCTTAAAAAAAAACTTAACAGTATAAAAACTTTTTTTTTTCAGCATCAACAAATAAGTATACGTAAAGCTACTTTATTTTCATTTTCCTATGAAATCTTTATGTTCGAACGTGTTATGTTTATGAACTATCTTAAGAACTTAAAAGCTTATGTATACAATGTATATAATAGTATATAAATTTAGTATTATAACGTTAAGATTTATGATAGTTTGCAAAAAACATATATATTTATTTTAAACATTATTTTCTAATGTACTTGTTAAAAGTGTAAAAAGATTTACCCCATTTGATTTATATTTCTAAATATAAATCAGAGTGTAACATAAAGATGTTTTTTATCGTTTATTTCCGGCTTACTCATCTTGTCATATCCAAGTATGGACCAACTCTTCTAGAGTTATATTTTTAGTCGCGAAATCCTTAGATCTTATTGCTTCTAGTGACGTATGCAAAACTAAACATTTTTTTTTGCACTAAATTCTAAATTCAAAGAACTTTAACAGTAAAAAATAGTCATATAGTGTTGTAAAAAAAAAAATAGCGGAAAGAACATTTAAGTCTCTTCAAGATGCATTAAAAAATAGTCTACGGGGGATGGGGGAGTTACAAAGATATTTGCAGCCAAATTTAAATAATATTCCCTCCGAAAGTAGCCGGAAGTGTAAGGTTTCTGGTCCTCCTATTCGTGATTCAGAATTGCAATTGCACACATAGGTCAGTACTGCTACTTCAAACCACTCTGTAAAGTTTCAAAACTGAATTACAAACAGAAGAGCTGCAAATTTCACACTTCCGGCTATCCTTCCGCAAGGATTATCAAATTAATTTAACTATAGCACAGATTTAGCATATGTTTTTAGTGCTATGTCTGGCAACATACTTGATAATCCCTAGCTGATATGAGTCACTGGTTTCAAATTTGGAAATCTTTAGTCTGCTCTAAGGATTATTATCTTACGTGTATACGTGAAAAGTAACTGTTATCGCATGATGGAGATTCCCAGATTTGAAATTTGAAACTAGACCACTCATATCGGTCTTCAAGATAATTTGGTAGCAAATATGATACCTTTTTTGTAATTTATTTAATCAAATTCTACGTAAAATAGAGGAATTAAAATAAAGTTAAAAAATGAATTACGAGTAAAATGTAAAAGAAACTTTCATTTCAGATATATATGCTGAGGTCTTATGATTCTTCAATCGTGGAATTGCGAGCAGCCCCCCCCCCCCGTTCTCCTTAGAAATATAAGAATGGATTCACCCTTATTTGCAAACTAAACTTAAATTAACTGCAAACAACAGGTTTTAACACCACGATCTTTGTCGTCTTGAGCAAATGCTGCAGTCAAATAAAAAATTCAAATGGAAATATTTTTAATACGAAAAGTAATTAAGGTCATAAAATGTTAATTCTTGAATTTTTGCTTATCACCAAAATGTTGAAAAAGAGAGTGAAAAAGTACAAGGCAGCGAATGTTAAAAAAAAAAATATTATATCCGAGCTGGGTGAAAACACGCAAAGTTGGTAAAATCAATAAGTGCGTGTAAGAGCAAATATATAGCATGCTTCACAACCTTGTATTACGATAAATGTAAAAGCTTTAACATTGTAGAAATTGAAAGTAACTATTACAAAAATAATCAAATGAAAGGTAGGTATATTATTACTCACTTTGATCCATTTTGTGATGTTAAACTCATTTATTTATAGCGAGCTTTATTCCATATAATATTTAATGCTTAAGTCATATATATATTTAAACTTCATATACATTTATTGCTGTACTATGTAGGAAATAATGAAGCCATGAATATAACAAAAAAACTGTTGAATTTTTATATATATTTTGGATTTTGGTGCAAGGTACATGATACCTTGTAACAGAGATATACCTTGCTTATAGATTATGCTTATTCATTTGCATATCAACAAAGAAATATAATAATAATTGTACCATGGACCTTGCAATCTTCTTAGAGTTTCATGTTTTAAAGGTGGGATTGCATAATGATTAATTTTTCAGAGAGACAAGATGCGAATTTAACATACTAAATCTGAAGTCCTGACGCATTTTAGAGACGATTTGTATATCGACACCACGAAATCGCCATCATAGCAATTAATTCACTTGAATACATACAAAATACACAAACAAACATATGGTAAATGCGACAAAAAATATCACTCAAAATAATTATTTAACTCTCCTTCGAAAAGAGAATATACAAAATTTAAAAATTAGAAAGGCGATTTTTGTTTTTTAAATTTAAAATTAGAACGCACCATTAATTTAGAAGACAACATTTTATGTAATTATAATATTTTAGCTATAAGAAACATCACAAAAACATCTCCGAGTTCAATGGATCAAAATTTAAATCCACATTTTTATTTTATCATACATGCAATCAGAGGAGAAACAAGATATTTTCAAACAAACATATTCTGCTATATGCAATTTCACTCAATTACCGAAATTTACCTCAGATAACTGACACAAAAATTTGCAACAATTGCTTAATTTGATTTGATAACAAAAATATTTTATCTCAAATTACTGTTGTATTTTCTAAAAAAAAAATTTTTTTTTCTTTTAACTATATGTAATTTCTATAAAACAAATCTGTAACATAAACGCCTTTAAAGCAAATAGTTTTTTTTTTTTTTCCTCCACTTCAATCTATGAAACGAGCTCCACGCGATAAAATGTAATAGTAGTTGGGGCCATAATAATGAAACAACACTGTGTACCATTAACAAAAACTACTATTACAATCTGTGTAAAGATAATAGCATCTAGTCTTTGAAAAAAAAACAAACAAGTTTAGCAAAAAGGAAATTAATTATTCTTTTATGGTATAATTTTTGGTGTTTAACTCAAGTTGTTATATTTTTTTATGACGTTTTGTTGATAAGTCTTTTGTTATGTTATATCAGTTAAATATGTTATTATTATTACTATGTTATATTGAATTGTTTCTTGTGTTCAAAAAGAGAACTTTTTGGCTTATAAATATATCTACTAAATATTATGTTTGATGTTTGAGATGTTAAAGGCATGCGCTGCTTTCTGCTCTCTCTCTCTCTCTCTCTCTCTCTCTCTCTCTCTCTCTCTCTCTCTCTCTCTCTCTCTCTCTCTCTCTCTCTCTCTCTCTCTCTCATTCTCTCTCTCTCTCTCTCTCTCTCTCTCTTTTCTCTCGTGGAAAATTTCTCTTTAGCTTAGCAAGAAAAAAAAAGTTTTTTACATTTCGTCTACAGAACTAAAGGGTGCAGCACCTGCTTGTAACGCGCTGCTTGCCGTGCGCATAAATATATTTGCCTGTGACAGTAGGGGGAAAGAGGAAAACTCAAGGCAGCAAGGAAAATCCAATGCAGCACTATAAAGGAGAAAAGAAATAAGAGAGAGAGAGAGAGAGAGAGAGAGAGAGAGAGAGAGAGAGAGAGAGAGAGAGAGAGAGAGACAGCACATTCACGAAGGTTCTATTGTGAATTTTTAAATGAAATGAAACTGCTACTAATATAATAATTGAGATAAGGCACGCAGTAAAATTTCATATTTAAATATTATATTAATATATATATATTTTTATATAACATTTATAATTTATTTCTATAAAAATTAATTTTTATGTTTAATGTTTATTACATTTTGCTTATCATTTTATAAAAATATGTTTATAATTTTTAATATATTTGATATTTTTGTGAGTTCGTTACCATAAAAAATTGTATAATTAAATATAATCAGCTTTTAAAAATAAATAGTTTTGAAGCACGCTTTTATAACATTTGTGTTATTTTTTACTCGTTTGACAGCAAATATGAAAGCTTATTATTCAAGCGTGTTTTTTAATGAAAACTCGGAGAGTTTGCGTTTAAAAATAAAATATGTGCTAACATCATTAAATATAAAATTTATTATGACAAAATTTGTACAGAAAATACATTCATTCATATTTTGTCTCCTGTGGAGTTTTCTTGTCGTTAGTAATTGTACAGAAGAAAATAAAACAATATTATTTTACGTCTGTAACTTGATATTGATATATATATATATATATATATATATATATATATATATATATATATATATATATATATATATATATATATATATATATATATATATATATATATATATATATTCATTTTCATTAAAAATTAAAAAATTAAAAGTTTTATTTTTTTAATGGAAGAATAAGATTGAATTTTAAGGAAACTAATATACAGTAACAAATTTGAATTGCAGGTTTCTCACTCACGAAAATGTGTTCTTCATTTTTAACACTCCCCTTTGGTATTAAACTATATACGCATTGATAAAGTGATTATCTCGCGCGATAAAGTGCCTGCGACAATTTTTTTATAAAACGATTCTACTGCTTATATAGGTTTTGTTGCATTTAAACTTTAATCTGCAATCTTTTTTTTTTATGAAGAAATTTTAATCTTTTCTCTTCCTTTAATTTCAATAAAGATATAGTAATAATGTTTAATGAGATAGCAAAATGAACTTTACAATAAATTGTAGAACAAAGGCGTTATAAAAATAAGATCTCATTTTCTGGAGACGATTCGAGTTAATTTTGTTTCTACGTAGCATCCATGTTATCAGTAAAGGAGCAGCCTTGGAGTAGAGAAAATTTAAACCACTCTGATGGTCTCTTATATGCACTTTTGTGCTTCTTACTATTGCACAGTAATATAATAATACCTTGTAAACAACATAAAAAAAAAAAATACATTTCAAATTTGTAGTCCAAATTTAAAAAAAAAAAACATTACAGTACAGAGAACAAATCTTTTTTGAAAAATCTCGAAGCCACGTGTTTTTTGCAAGCAAGAGAAGTGCAATATAAGAGAACATAACTGTGAATGAATTTACATGAATGGAAACCTCAATTCCTCAATGGAAACCTGCATGCAATTTTTATTTCATATAGAGGGACCTCGAGTTATGTATTGTTAATTATTTTCAGGAACCCTCCAATACCCTCATTATAATCGTATATATTGCCAAGTTCTGTGAAATCATAATCATGTAAGCAAGCAAAGACGTTGCATTACTGTGTCTTTCCCCTTGATTTTGATTGAGGATGTTATAAAGGATTAAAAAAGAATCTTAAAAAATTGACAATATATAACTTGAGGTTTTCCTAGATCCAAATAATAAATGTAATAATATTTTTTCAAGAGAGGTGGGCGTAAGAGTGTAAATTACAAGTAAATGTATATGAATGATATAGTAGTAATTTGAGCCAATTTGTAATAAAATCAAACAACTTTGAAACATGTGGTGACAATAATATTAAATTTCACGTTTCGATATTGAAATCGTTTTCCAAAATGGTTACCATAGGATTTTACAGCAAGTGCGCAATGTTCATGTCGCTTTCATGTAAAAGTTGGCAGGTTTGATGTTCATGAGTGACCGGGTGTGCTCACGTAAGCTCGTTACAAAACTTCTTAAAGACTGTGAAAATTTATATTTGAAGTCAAAGACATCATCTTCAAAAATATAACATCTGTTTCTGTGCAATGTTAAAAATATAATTTACATCATCGCTTAACACACATAATATGTTGGAATATTTACAAAATTAAATTAAAAATGTCGCATTGCGTAGCAGCAGTTTAGTTTTAATATATAGAGCTATTTTTAACTACATTTACTTTTCAAATTATGTGATTTAAATTTTAAATTACATGAATTATACTGTTTAAACTACAATAACCGTGTTTGTTTTATACCTTGTTTAATTTTTTTTCTATAATAAAAAAATACTACTCCTTTGTGGAAACTAAATATACTACCCGCAATACATGACAGTATAAAAAGTTGCCTGTTTTACAGGATGAAAGAAAAAAAAATTATAAGCAAATAGAAAAATCAATATTTTTCTTGTTGCTTGTCGGTTTAACAATAAGAACATAGTGCCAAATAATAATAATAATAGAAGCCTTAACCTAAATTTTTACCAATACAGTGGAAAGCCTGATAATATATACATAACCGATTACTGGGATAAAAGCCAAAGTATACTGTCCATAAGAAATAAACAACAAGAATGAGATAATAAACTTGTGTTTGTTTGAACGGATATATTCATAGCATAGTGACGATAGGTTTATAATATAGCTCATTCTATAGTAGCACCAGCAGTATATTTTTACATTAATATTAGTTTATTTTTACTACGTATAATATAATAATAAGCTTTTAAAAAATACATATAATATATAATAATAAACAATCTTATAACGTTCTTCTATATATGAGAAAGGACTGAAATAATAATAAATTATATACATTTAGACAGTCTAATTTGCTACAAATGTTGCTCAGAAGTATGAAAATAATATAATTATTTATAAAGTTGCAATTTGGAGGAGGTAACACGAATAACACGGTAGTTTAAGAGTTCATCTATGCGTGGAAATATGATATAGTGACTTAAACGGCTCTCATTAAATCAATAAAGTTAAAACTTTTTAAACGTGATTAGATGTTGGATGGGTGAACATTTCATTGACAAAAAAATATTTGCTTTTTTCCACGGGTAAAATTCTATTGCTTTGCTTGTCATGTATTATATTATAGTAAAATGAAGTTGTTGTGTTTCTCCTAACTTTAAACTTTCAACGCCTTTGCTACATTAAGAAAAGGTGTCTGCCTTAACTGAGATCTTAAGTCAAACCTTGTTAGCCGTAATCCTTCTCTTACCTCTACCAAATTAAATCTACCTTTATACTTTAATAACCCAATTTACTCTTGATTTGGGATATGTTGCTAATGATACATACCTGCAATAGACGCAAGTATTTTAACGTTTAGGCTGTCCATAATGTGTAGCCATTAACAAATGTATCTATAATCTTAATCTACAATAGTAACAATTTTTCAGCATCACTAAAAGCTCAAAATGACAACAATTAATTTCTGCGTGATCAAAATAGTTCTTTTAAATTTACCTCCCGAAAAATTACAATTTTATTATTTTTTTTTAAAGTTTAGTCTGTGAAAATAAAAAGGATGGTTTTATAACTATGAGTGTATTATATACACTATTTTTTAATACTCATTGCAGCATGTGTGCTACTTTTAGCAACTTAGTTATGTTTTTGCCCTGTAAGATGAATCATGATATAAAATTATGAAAGAAGATCGTCAGGCAGTATACCATTTCGATGTAAGTGTAAATATATTATATATATTATGTGTTTTTTTTTTCAAAGGATAAATTTTAGCAGTGAGAGATAAATAAACTATGCATATTAATATCAAAATATATAATTAATTAAACTATTGTATGAAAATAAAGCAGTTTTCCTCTCACGGTGGTGAAAAAAATACTTTTTTTTTTCTTTTTTTAGTTTTTTATAACTTTTTAAACGATCCATTCAATATACACTTTTATAGAATAATGATATTTTAATAAAAATTTTACTGTCAATTAAAATGAATAATTGAAATTTCCAATAAAATATATTATATGAAAACAACAATAATAATATAGAACAGTACAATAACAACCATACAGTATATTTTGAAAATTAATAATACATCTATTAATCTTTACCTCTATTGTTTACAACATCAAAATATTTTGATAAACGTTATATTTGAAATGGACACGATATAAAAAAAAAACATATAAAAATACAATACGTATTATGATTTGTCATGTACCACCACGCGTTTTATGTCACCCTATCTGACACAAAACGTTCAGCAGTTATATAGGAAACGATAATATCAGATTTTTTTTTTTTTTGCAGGGTTATATATAAATCCAAAAATCCCCTATCGTAAAACGTTAGTAAAGCCATATAGACAGCATGAGAAGGAGATATTTCCTAGGCAGCTTATTTTTAACCAGACTCACGCGTTGAGAAAACTAAATGTATTGCTTCATGTGTGAGGAGTCTGTTCTACAACATGATGATGGGAGTGGGCCAGTTGTAAATATAAACTATACCACCCCTCCTCCCACATAACGTCCTAAATACCCCTCTCATCATCACTTCTCCCCCCACCCCTACATCATCTTATACACTTTCATACACTCATTTCTAAGAAAACACTTGAAAGAATTTTTACTTAGAATTTTAATTATCTTCATTCTTATTTACACACCTTAATTGTGTTTTATTAATAGTAAATTTGTGATAATTTGTTTAAATTAAAAAAAAATAATTCTATTATAATATATACACTGTAAAAAATATTTGTAATTTTTCGTAAAATTTGGCGTGTAATTTTACCTTTTTTATTGTTTTTGTCATTTTTTCATTAAAAATTGCAAATTTATTAATTTTTTCGTAAAATCACTGAGCAAAACGTTAAAATAATGAACTTACAAATTTTTATGTATTGTTACAAAAATTTACTTTAATATTTTTACATCGGGAAATGTTTTTAAAAACACATAAGAAAACGTAAAATTACTCTAAATAAATGTAATATTACTTTAAAAAAATGTAAAAATACATTTTTGTTTGTTTAATTACAAAATATTAAGTACTATTACATGTATTAGACAGTCGTAAGCGTCACAAAGAGACGCCATGACACACGTAGTTCTACAGCTTAGTAATTTAATGATTTGTGGTGTGTATAATTAGCATAAGACGCCAAGTTTAGTTCTCGAATTCTTCGGTAAGTGTTATTCTATATTTTAAGTAGTAACTTGTATCGATTTATGTGTTTTTCTGTAAGCAATGATGAAAGCATCATGATAGCTTGTTTGTTCCGGGGAGTCGATAGTTTTTGTGCAAATTTTAATCCTTTTTACAATAGTATTTAAAAAGGGCAATAAGCCCATGCATCCATTATGCTCATCTTAAGTTATTTTTTATTTAGAAAATTGACTTAAATCATGATATCCGTTTTATAAAATATACGTTTTTTTAATTTGATGACCTACAGTGCAATATTATGTTGCCTCTCCGCCGAGAGATTCAAAACTGCTGCTTGGTTAAATATGGTTATAAAATATTTAATTTTGTCTGTGCAATGTCAAGCCGATTGACTATTTTTGAAGCAGGAATAATTGTAAAATATTTACTTTAACATTAGAATTCGAGTGCGAGCCGTTTAGTAAGAGAAATCTGTTTCAAGACTACTGTTCGATGGACGTAAGAGTGATTTTTCCTGGTAGATTCTGAAAATTATTATTAAGTAGCAATACTCGTATTAATATTTAAAAAATATTTCATACGTAGATCCTGAAAGAATTAATAAACGGTTTTCATTAACTTCATTTGAAAAGCAATAAATAAAATAAATTGTAACATAACTTTTAATATTATAAAAAAACAAAAATTTATGTAGCTTTTAAACAACATTTTATATGTAAAATTACATAAAAAAATTGGAAATAAAACGCCAAATTATAAACGTGTAAAAAAACGAAAAAATTATATTTGGTTAAAAACAAAAATAAATGTTTATTTACAAATGTTTTCGTTTTGTAACTATACATTTAGAATTTGTAATATCCAATTACAAAATTTTAAGTTTAAATACACGTTTTTAATTTGGCGTTTTATTTCCTATTATTTTTTGTAAAAATACAAAGAATTTTTTTACAGTAATGTAAAATAATTAAAAAGTATTAAATCATATCTTACATCATGTTTAAGGATTGATCTCAGTTCTGGCAGATTAATATGTAGATTTATATAATATTCCCGTAAGAAGGTATAATCGTATGAAATCAATTTTAAAATTTTTGTATAAATAGCTTATAAATATATAGTTTGAGGAGTTTCAAAAAGTTTGTCTTTTTACAAAAGCTCCATTTCCGCGCGGTTTCCGTTCATAAGGCTAAATGTTAAACTTCTACTTCTTAAATTTTTACAAAAAATTGATCAGAGAAATCTATAATATTCCAAACTGTGTATGCCAACTATTTATGGCGAGTGTAAAGTATTTTGATTGAAAGTATTATTAAAATCAAGGTGACCAGTTCCGAGATCTCATGATAAATAACCAACTTGCGCAATTTTTGTCCCACATGCAAATAGTTTAATAAAGTCTTTTGATACATTTTATGGAAGTATCGTATAAGACTTGAATTTAATAATTACTTCTAGGTAGAAGAAACTTAATTTTTGCCAAAATAATTACCCATTCAACTGCAGCTATTACCTCACTTCCACATGTCAATAATGCCATGGTGTAAATGATATCATGATAAATAAAAATCTATATTTTTTTCTTATATCGTCAAAATAATTTGATATAATTTGCATCAAGAAAAAGTTCTGGCTTTACTGTTCGAAAATTTAAAAAAAAATTAATAAATAAAAATAACGATAGTAAGGTCAAAAAAATATACCAAAAAATATTACTTCAATTGTGAATAATAAATTATACTGTAGCTTAATCACAAACATTAGAATTATTAATATTGATGAAAAATATTTCAACTTTGAATGGAATTGCTATGAATATGTAACTTGCTATTCCAAAGGCTTACGGATCGTTTCTAGTTAACAAATTTTCCTACACACTTATATAGTCACATTAAAATTTAATATTCTCTCAGGATTCCGGAAGTAACCGAAAGTGAAAAGTTTGTGAATATTCTATTTTTAATTTAGTTTTGATAATTTGCAGACGGGTGTGTAGAAGAAGTGTGAACTTGTAACGCTGATTTTTGCCATCAAAACACAATATTGGTTAGGTACTTCTAATTAATATTAGTCTAATTAACTCACTAATTTACTAACCTGAACCTTTAGAAACCTTAAGTTATGTGTATCACAGGAGACATTTCTAGAACAGCTTACACGGCTTTGCAATACATCCTGTCATTTACCTGTGACTCAGGGAAAAGTAGAAACCTCAGTCAAGATGGACGCAACAGTCAATGAACGGGAATTGCGATGATCCAAAGCCATGCAGGGGAACAAATTAGTTGAAAAGCACAACAATTTATCCCTGGGTGGGAAACGTGATTTTTGTCGAAAATGGTCACCCATCCAAACACTAATCACGCTTGGCTCTGCTTGACATTGGTAATCTGACGAGACCCGGTCAAACGCACTGCGCAACACTGCTCACGCTGAAATACTAATAATAAAGTCAGAAACCTATCATTTTTGGCCACTTCCAAGGAGAATATTTTATAATTATATTTTACTGGGTTAAAGTACAAGTGCATGGGAGTTTTATGATTTTGAAAAATTTGAACCGTAGTAATGTTAATGTTCCCTTTCTTACATTTATATAATATCGTGTTTTTCTGAGTACTCTACAATTTTTTTGGATTATAATGTATAAAATGTATATTTTATTAAAAGATGAAAGAAATATTTTTTTTTATGTTGCAGGATTTATAAGACGAGAGAAAATATTATTAATAAAATGTCAATAAAGTTCAAGTGTAGTTTAATTTTCAATTAATTTTTTATATTACGTATAATGTTGTGATGTTTATTTTAGAATTCCATTTCTTTTATATTGAATATTTGTGTAAAAAATTAAAAACATTTAATTTGCTTACAAATTTAATAATCTTGTATATTATCAAATTTCAATTAGTGTATATTATAACAGACATAATGTGGTTATATAATATTGTAAAAAAAAAAAAAAAAGTGACAGTTGTTACATTCTAGGTAATCTGACACATTCATGATTATAATTTCAATATTAATATTGTATATTCACCTCAGATAGTAAGAAGGACTTTACCCTTATACATCTGATTTGCTGATGCTGCAAGTTCAAGAGAAAAATAAGCAGTGTAGTGCCACGAGATTGTTGGGTTGTCTGCCTACAGAATATAGGTTTGTAGAAGAAAGGGTACTCTACACAATGGGGTTCCACAATATCAGCTGATTACACATAAGAAACTTACGAAGTCGAAGTAGAACTTAATAAATTTAAGGACCTACAGTAAAATATTGTTGTAAAAAAAAAAAAATAAATAAATAAAAAAAATACAATAATAAAATAAATATGAATTTTATTGTGCTTCTTACATTTTTTTTTGTCGACTTTTGAAAGACTTTTCACTCACATGCACCGTCATTATCAAATTTGGCGCCCGGTAAATTTGTGGTGGGAGGTATCAGGATTGTCGCAGGTCAGGTTTTTTTCCCCGCTAAGTAATACCTATTCTTCTACTAATCCTATACTACAGAATAACGCCCAGATCCTCTCCTTCTTTCCCCTCCTGTTGTCAAACCGTACGCTCTAATTAATTGAAAAAATGGGAAATTTTAATTTTTTGGCAGTTTTAATTATTTGAGTACATAAAAATGTAGCTTAGTGTATTCTTTATAAGGTAGCAGATGATATGGAAACGATATAAATGTAATAATTGACATCTAAAATTTATAAAAAAATTTTTTCTATATTTTCTATAGCTGCTCACAACACTATTGCGCACCAGGCTCCTGTAAAGTATGCAATATGCGTTGCAGTAACATCACTTGGGATTAGTCATATTTTCTTAATTTGATATGCCAAGGACGATAAAGTGCATGAGAGAATGGCGTAGAACTGCATGCTAATTGTAAAAATACAGTCTTCGATTATCTCCTTCGACCTTCGAAATTATAACAGTTCGCCAAATAAATCTATACTTATTATATAATAATTATTCTAAAATCTAATGGATTCCTAAGACACGATGTTAGTGACGTCACTTTAAGAGACGACTACAGTCAAATTAATTTGATATTCCCTCCGGAAGTAGCCGGAAGTGTGAAGTTTGCAGTTCTTCTGTTTGTAATTCAGTTTTGAAACTTTACAGAGTTGTTTGAAGTAGAATTACTGACCTGTGTGTGAAATTACAGCACTGAAATATGAATAAAAAGACCAGAAACATTCCATTTCCGGCTACTTCCGGAGGCAATGTCATGTTAATTTGACTGTAACGGCAATACCAGCCAACTTCAAAAGTAAGCCTTCATTTTATGTATCGTCCATGCAGTCCGGTTATCCCAAAAAGTTCAATCATACAATGATTTTACAGACTGCATGATAAAATGTAGTAAATAACGTTCTTGGAGTCCCGAGGTGTATCTCACATATTCCTTCACCCCACTGATACTTTAACAAGAAAATTATTGTTATTGTTGTATGGTCGTCAAAAAGTCTGCATGATCTTATATTAAACATCAATTTTTTAACTATCGGGTATGACACTTTCATGATTTAAATATTGTTGAAATTTATTTTTAGAAACGGAACGATTACTCAACGATAACTATAATTAATGTTAATGTCTATTACGTAGTTATATATAAACTTAAGGTAGAGATAACACGGATCAGCTGACCTAATGCTAAAAAAATCCCATTCATAAAAATTATGAAAAAAATTTATATATAATGTTCTTCTCTACATCCCCTATCAGTAGCTAAAATATCAGACCTATACAAAAACGAGCTATTTTTCGAGTTATTAATTTTTAAAGATCACTAATTTAATATGGAGAAATGGAACTTCCATTTCTGTTTAGCATTGGGTCAGCTGATTCGTGTTATCTCTACCTTAATGCAACAAAAAACAAATATCTCAAGTTCTCATTACCACCTTTTTTCAGTGATTTAATAAAGAAGGTTTAAATTAATTTTTAACAGCAGAGATCAGAGATTATTTTTAGTGCCTATGTGGCTGTCGGTCTATTGTATATTAAAATTTAATTTTATCATGCATGGAAATGTAAAATTAATTAAACTTCATTAATTAACAACTCCTTTAATTTTCCAATTAATATCTCTATTCATTTTAAAATCAACATGACAAGTTTATATAGATGAAAAAATATTTGGTTTTTAGTTCCATGGATGTTTCACTATATTAAATATGTGATGATATCATCATATAATATATCACTGATATAAAAAATTAATTAAAATATCACAACCTTCCTATGATTTTTGCCATAACATTATAATACAAGCCTGTATTAATTTAGAAATCAACATGACGAGTTAATAAAACTCAATATAAAAATATAATTAATAAAAAATATTATAATTCATGGACGGGTGGGTGGGTAGACCGAGATTATTTTTTATTATTTTAAATTTCTAAACAACTTCCTGCCATATATTTATGACCCCCTCCTCTCTCTCTCTCTCTCTCTCTCTCTCTCTCTCTCTCTCTCTCTCTCTCTCTCTCTCTCTCTCTCTCTCTCTCTCTCTCTCTCTCTCTCTCTCTCTCTCTCTCTCTCAATTTAAAAATCAAAATACATGACATATATCCATTATATATTATATTTTTTTACTTGATTTGAGAGATTGAAGATATGATATAAAAAATTATATAAATTATACCAACCTACATAAAGTACACTAATTAACTCTTATTGAAGTGTTCTTGGAATTACTAATTACTGCAAATAAATTGTTTCTCACTAAAAATAAATTAAAATTTTATAATACTAGCTATTTTCTTGGTACAATTAACTAGTTTCTTTTAATATAATATTAATATAGCATTAATAGCATTTTCAACAAAAACCACGTTTCCCACCCAGGGGTAAAACGTTGCGCTTTTCCACTATGTGGTTCCCCTGGCTTTGGACCATTGCACTTCTGGTTCATTGACAAAAAGCTGTAGCGTCCATCCTGGCTGAGGTTTCCACGTTTCCCTCAGCCGCAGGCAAATGCCGGGATGGATTTGCAAGGCCGTGGCCGCCCCCGTTCCAGAAGAGCCCGCGAAACGCTCAAGTTAGGGTTTCGGAAGGTTCGGGGTTTCAAAGTAGTATGTAATTAGTAAATAGAAGTACCCAATAGGGTTTGATTAAAATTAAAAAAAAAAAATATAGCATAAACACATTTATCAAAAGAAAATGACATTTTACTATAAAACATTATAGGCTTATATTTTTTTTATAATTCACAAAATACCTCATTTTATGCTTTGTTCCGGGGTATTAGACCATTAATCTTTTTTTTTTATTATTATTTTTTAGCTTCACTGATAACTCGTTATGTGTTATCAATGTTATCATACTTTCTTGTTCTGCGGAGTAGAACGACGGCGGTAGTCGCACAACAACAAAGACAGATACTTCATTGATTGTCCGCTTGGTGGCGATAGTAGCGCGACTGGCGGCGCGAGGTAAAGCGGTAGAGCGCAGTGTGAACGCTGCTGCCTCCACGTTCGAGAGGGTGCACGCGTGGTGTGCCAATAAAGGTGAACCAACGTGGTGCAGTGCTGCTTCCAAGTGACCTTGTGAGTCAGCTGATTGTTGCAATTTGGTGAACATTAAATAAACAAATTTTAAACAATTTTGGATGATATGGCGACGTCTACAGGAGGAGGTGGCTTATTTATATTGCTCTCATTTCTACTTGGATTCGGTAAGATATTATTTACTTTTTTTTCTATTTTTACTTTAAAATTATAGTAAAATTAAATATTAATGATAAATTATTTATTATTTATATTCATATTATAACTCTGCATAGAAAATATTCATACAAAAGTGTTCGAATGTATATTTATTTTAAATTGCGCTCTTCAATAATTAACGTTATATAACTACAATTATTACGTGTCATAAATTTATAGTAATGTTATGTCATTTTGAGATCAAATTCATCAATCAGCAAGTTGATTTTAAATATGTAAATGATTGTTTATATTACTCGAAAAATTATATTTTTAGAATTTGTGCTCTATTTTATGCATACAATGTTGATTTGTTTGTTTTTTATGAGATTTTTATAAAATATTATGGCAGTTTTTAAGAATTATAATTAATGTATTGATAAATTAATTAAATATAATCAGAAATACTATTTTACTGCAAACCAAAATAATATTTGTATTATTTAAAGATCGTATTTTCTTTACCAAAATTATGACCATACATAAATTAACATGATAAATCTTAAATAATTGTTTATTATTCTATTGTGATATATAAGCCATCATTTTAGTTTAATTACTACCGGATCTAAATTTTATCTCGGAGAGAGTGTGCAGTTTATTTGTTTGAAATTTTTACATCAATGGATTTATTGAGTTCAAAGGTCAGTTCTTTCGTCATTGTATTGGTAATTTTCTCAAGTTCTGATATACGCCCACTAGATGACCCTTTAAATAATTAACTTCAATAAATTTTTGTAAGGATTTTAAATTATAAAAACTATAAAATAAGTGAACAAAATGCCTTGTTCATATGGTAATGATTTATTTTAACTTTTTTATAAAGATTTTCTATATAATATATATAATATCAATCAATCAACGTCATTGGAAATGAAAATTTTAATCAATACATCAGCAATAATTTGTAGGAAATTTAGAATTTAAAATCAATTAATGTAGTAAATTGAAATTTTATGTAACATCAAAGGAAAACAAAATAACGAGTTTTTAAATGTTGTAGTTATTATTATTTTTTTTTATAAATAAATCTATTTGATTAAAAGTTCATTAATAAATGATAAACTGATAAATATAGCGCTTTGTGTTATATTAAACCCAATTTATTTTTGGTACATAAATATTGATTTTATTGTGAAAACATCGTTTAATTTTCGTTAACTATATATAGTCCGGAACTTGATATAAATAATGTTAGCGTCTATCCCAATCTGTTACTCTCTCCCTCCCCATGATTTTGTTTCACTTCCGTTTCCGATCCAAGGCACGGAGGTGTGACGATCACCCGCCCTTCGTCAGAGCGCTCTCAGGTTGCCCCACCGCAACACCCCCCCCCACCCCCCTCACACACGCACGTGAGGCCACGCGCGTTGTTTCCTTCCGGCTTACGTATCAGACCGTTCGTAGCACCTCTTCAACACTATACGATAAAAAAAACACTACTAATGCATTTTTTTAGTGATGTGTTTTCTTTTTTTAAGGATTGATCTCAGCTGATGCTGAAATTTGGCCAGAGAGATACGAAAAGAAAATTCAATATTATATTTTTTAGGTATAATTATTATTGAATCGATCGGCTATTTATGACTCAATGGGAGCTATTTGCAAAAACTTAGCATAACACTTGAATTGGGACTGCAATTTAATATAAAATTTAACTAGTACGTTAAATATTTAAAATTATAGATTAAAACGTCAAATTCTATGTGAAAAGTAGCCGCCATTGAATAAATTCAAGGGGTTGGGTTTAATCACATTAAAATTTTATTAAAACTGGTAAGGTATAGATAAATTTCAAAATTTGTATGCCATCTTGCTGGTGAGTAAATTTGTTAAGTAATACATATTGTATTTAAATCAAATTATTTTGTTTTTTCAAGATATCAAGTTACTGCATGAACATTGATTTGAATCATTTTTAATAAATGAAAATTAATATTCTACGAGAAAAGGTGGAAAGAACTTAAAATAATTAAAAAAAGAAAACATGGAATTAAATTTTTGGAAGTTAATTTTAAAAATAACTACTCTAAAATTTAGGGCAGCATACATTATCATAAATGGGAGTGTCAATTACCAGAAATATTAACCCCAAAATCATGCTCCAAATTTTGATAGTTTTAATTTTGTATTAATAAAAGACTGTGCAAAGAAAAATATAAAATTGCATTTATTTTTTCTATATATATATATATATATATATACATGTTTTTTTAATTTAAAAAAATATAAACTCTTTTAAACATTACAGTTTGTTGTATTATATTAATTAAATAAAAAAAATTGTAGCAATGAACATATAAAGCTAATTAATTGCCAACTGTGTTACAAAATTAGTAATGGCCAATGTCTTGGAAGTTACAATCCCTTAAATAAATCACAAGGGTAGGAGAAGGCTTTAAATACGTTCTCTTGTTTTACAATATACATCAGTGCTTTGCTTGAACTTGCATCGGGCTAGTGAGATTAATGTTAGCTCATAATTAATTGTTACTAATTATAATTAAAAATAGTGATAGAATGTTAAAAACTTGATACCAAATCAATCTCATTATAATTAAATTTTAATATACATAGTTATTTATATTATAATTAATTATCGACTTATAACGTACACATCACGTTGTCTGGTGTATATTACTTTCCAACTGATGAAGAGGCGTTGTCAATTAATCTATATTATAGATCCCATTATGCAAACGTAATGGATATATTACATTCCTAATATTCACGTCAAATGATTAAGTAACATATATAATGAGAATACATTATTTTTGCACTAGAGAGACAATTGATAAAAATATGGATATTTTATTACACATCTATAGTTAATAGACAATAATGGTTGCATTATTTTATTTCATAATTAGAAAATATGTAATTATACATAAAATTATGCTTTTCTGAAATATTTTCAGATTTTTTGGAGTGCGGGAACTAATTTTTAAAAAATATTTAAAATATCTTAATTAGGGTGGTACATCTGATGGAACAACTGTGACGTCATCAATAGCCAATCACAGCACGACAAATGACGTCACGGTTGTCACATCAGGTGTACCACCCTAATTCAGAGATTTTAAATATTTTTTTAAAATCAGTTCCCGCACTCCAAAAAATCTGAAAAAGTTCAGAAAAGCATAATTTTAGGTATACTTTCTAATTATGAAATAAAAAAATGCAACCATTATTGTTTATAGTAGCACTAATATCTGATGTTTTTTTTTATTTTATAAAATGAACCTTAGTTAAACTTATTGGCTGATAAAAAAATTTACATAAAAATGTTACATTCTTCATAGTTTCATATAATTTTCATATAAATATCACTTTATGCTATTATAAATTTTATTAAAATTACTATTGAAACAGCTTTTTTTTTTCAGTTCAAAAAGAATTTAGCAAGAAATTAAGTGATATTTGTTTCATTGTTTCCACAATTTTAAATAAATAAACTAATTATATTTTCAAATATGCTGGCAAGATTTTGCAAGATCTAACGTTCTAACAACATCTCAATATTTTGGTCTTGAGATTCTTTCAAGATGCTGTAAGACATATTATATTATAACAAATTATATTTTTTATGAAATCGTAAACAGGATATTTTAGCTGCATGAGTAATTCAATTATACTGTAGATAGTGCTATGAGATACTCCCAACTACCTATAGATATAAACAAAATTATAAGTTAATTCAATATTGTTGAGCCTTAAGTGCTAAGAAAGAAATATAATATAATTATTATATAACATCCTTTCTTAATAATTGAGTGATTATAATTTCCTGTGCTAAAAAATTGTATTTAACAAAGCCATATACAATCAAATTGTGTTAAATATCATTATGATGAATTATATTTAACCTTGTGCATAATGACATACAAGTGGTAGTAATTTTAAATCTAGTCACAAGTTAGTCTCTATATATAGTCAAATTAGATTAATTAGATTATCATTCAAAATGTCTATTTGGAAATATATTATAGAGAAAAACTTGAACCCTTTCCATGCAAGCAAAAATATTAATTAAATCATACCCGACTGCTTTCGATTATATTTTTAAGCTATAATACAATTGTTATATAATTACTGACAATACAAAGAGTATGATAATTTGGATATATAATATAATTGTCTAGTGCACGTATAAAATATATTGGGTGCGATTCACGAAGCAGTTAGCCATGCAGGTTTGTGACCACGTTTAACCATACCTGTTTTACGTGTTAAACCACCTTAGTTAAACGTGGTTAGAAACCTGGCTAACTTCTTCGTGAATCGCGCCCATTATAAATTAAAATGTAGTAGTACATTTTCCTCTTTATTGGCAACAAAACTGAAATCTTACTTCTCTACATTGTTAATCATTTGTGTACCGATGAGGGACAGGCTTATATGTGACGTCATGAAAGACGTTTGGCATCAAGTAGATTTCAATGATGATGTCCTTCAATCTACAAATTCAATACCCAACGTTGCCGATACCATGTAAACAAAAATATAAATTTAAATCCCCCCATCGGTACACTTCGGGATATGTTATATGCCCCGGTCTGCTGTGTTTGTAGAAGCATTGTCATACAGTCTGTGGAGTCATTGCGAAGTTTTTTTTAGGATAAATTATCTATTATTTTTACCTCTCAAAATTATAAATCGGCATAATTTTTCTCTATAATAATTAAGTCAATCAGCAGTGATAGATTTCATTTTGTCGTAATAAGTCAAAATGTTGTTTTTATTTTCAAACATACAATTAAAATAGTAATTAAAAATCTAGCACTTTAATTACAATAAAGTATACTATCACAATAGAAGGACAAATTTTTTTAGTTGTAATTTCATGCTCTAAAAAGTAAAAAATAAATTAAACAGATTGGAACATAAGCTACTTTAATTATTACAACAAATGTAATGATAATGTTGAAGTTTAATTAATTTATACGTACAAAAAATATTAAATTAAATATAATTAGTCAATTATACCAGTAGGTGTCACTGACCATGAGTGATAAGTGCATGGCTACACATTTTAATTGTATATTCTTTGCAACTTGTAATAATTATTTAATTAATGTCACCAGGAATATTTTCCTCTCTCTCTCTCTTCACTATAATTCCTCTTTTTCCTTTTTTAAACAAAACAGCTTAAATAACGGAAGAATAAATACACAAGAGTAATGTGATAAGATTAAAATAATCCAAGTGTAAAAAAATTATTAAAAAACAAGTTTTTAAGATACAAAACTTAATGAACGTGGTATAGTTTTTTCTTTATTTTGCATGAAAATAATTTTTAAATGTAATCTTATTATAGTTATTATATTTTAAATCGAATAAAAGTTTTATTATCTCTGTTTAGTCTTTACGCATTTCATATTCAATATTCATTAAGTCTGCAGTACAACTTGAATCTAAATTATATCGAAGATTTTAATTGTCGGAACTCAGGCATTGTTTCAATTTATTGTCATCAATTTTATTGTTTGTGATACAACAGAAGTAAATAGCAGTCTATATTACTATCAACTCCGAAGATTTTATCAATTATACAATTAATGTAGAGACATTGTCAGATGGTAAAACATTCAGTGCATGCAATGACTTAAGCGGGCACTTGAACATAATTATATTAGTTTGAAACATATATTTTATTTCAAGTTTACAAAAACCTTACTTGTTGAAAATGACATTTGGGTCATTTTGACTAATGACTAATACACATATCTTTCTATTTTACATAAATTCTACTAAATTTTGTCACTAAAATGTATACAATTAAATGCCAAGAATTAAAATTAGCTTTTAGTGCTCTCACATGCGAGAAAACTGTACGAAAATGCTTCATTTTGATTTTAATAAATTAATTATAACAAGTTATTTCTGCGAAGATTCGTAAAATTGCAGCGTATTTTATACTTATATCTCTATAGATTTGTGCATTGGTTTAAAACAAAAAAGATCCGTTCCCTACTTAATTTTTGTAAAATATAACTTTCGCAATAAAGAATTACATTACAAAATACTATTTACAATGGACAACCGTTATAAAATATTTTATTGCATATATTTGGATACAGGACATCGAGTTATGTATTGTCATTTTTTTTTACATTTTTTGGAACCTTTTATAACACCCTTAAAATCGAGGGAAAAGACTCTGTTACGTCACGTCATAGTCATGCAATATCCCCTCTTATGCTTGCATGTTAAATATTTTAATGACTATGACGTCACATCATCATCCCCTCTCAATTTTGAGGGGTTTAAAAAATTTGTAACAAGAATTGACAGTAAATAATTCAAGGTCCAGGATCCAAATTTGCAATAAAAATTTTCCATTAAGGTTGCCCACTTAAAATATGAATTGTCGCGTTGAGTCAACAATATATTTTTGTACATTAACTTTTGAGGATCCAGATTGAAAATAGCGGTGATGTTATAGAATGAGGTTGCAGCAGAGAAGATGCGAAGTCGCTCTAGACTTGAGAGGCTGCTCAGTCTATTTTCATCTCACTACCCTTGCGACTGGCTTGCCAACTGTTATACCAAGAAATAATGATGTTAGCAACGGTATTGTAAAATAAATCCAGCTGAGGCTGCATAGAAACACATTTATGTTGCAACTTAATTTAAAACAACCAAAATAATATTTATTTTTTAATACTAAATTTGAAAAAATTATAATGATATATGGATAAATTTTGTTTACAAGTGAAATTTCAAGTCAACAAAAATTTAATTTTACATGTGTTCTTAATTGTTGAATACAAATGTTCCAAAAAATGAATTTCTTTTTTTAATTTTTGTACTCAAATGAATTTATATCCCCAGTTGGAAATCTTTTCTAATTTAAGTTTTTAGTACTGTACATGTGTAAACTTTGATTTTTGGGGAAAACTAAGGGAGGGGGGGGGGAGATAAGACTAGGGGAGCCCAATCAAAATTACTATCTTGCATCTATATTTCATTATTGTCATTTTTAGAGCGACAGCACCGGCAAATCAGCTGCGGTAACATACCAAACAATACTGCCCGTGAGATCCAGTATTTAATATTATAATAGTATAAAAATTGACGTGAATGAGCAACATCAATGTTAAATTAAATTGTATTCTTCTATAATTAAAAAATGTTTATTGTTTAATAAATAAATGGTGCATATTAAGTAATTTCAAATTGAAAAGAAAATATAATTTGTGTGAGTTTTACACTACTCAGATATAGTTTTTTGTAAGCGTAATGACTATCTCGTTCATAACTCGTGAATTGTGCTAACAAATTTTTATATTAAATTTGTATATTCTGCTTGAAGAAAACTGAAATATTTTTTTTAATTTTTTGAACCGATATTCCAGTAGTAAAGCCGGTATTACACTATACAATTTTTCTAACTATTGCATACAATTTTTCCTTTCAAGAAAACTTAAACTCCATTTGTTTGTCATGGAGATGAAATTTTCTTGAAAGGAAAAATTGTATGCAAAATTATATGGTGTAATTACACAGGCTTAATGCACGTCTACCTCAATGGAAAATAACATCATAAATAATAATGGCAACTCTTCTCTTCCAATTTTTCATTTAATATTTTTGCAACTACAAGATTTTACTGTACACTAAAAGTGAAAGAATGATCCAAATAAGGCTTGTCGTTCTTACATGAAAGTGGAGATATAAGTACTCAAATAAAATAAGGCAATATAATTGAATTGAGGTTATACAAAAATAACATGATTTCAAATTGAACAATTTTTTTTATTGGTTGTAAATTTTACTGTCTAGGTTAGTAGTTTATTGTTGTTATTACTATTTTTTTTTTAGTTAACTTTAACATGAATGCACAATGTAATGTGAATTGCCAAGTTAAAAAACCTGTTCCATAAATAATATAAAATATTGCTATAATTTATTTAATTTTACTACTTCTCTTTCGAAGATATCCTAGACAACGGTGTTCAGCAGATATTGATAAATACTGATAAATACTGTATAAGTTTACGCCCGACTCTACCAAGCTCTAGACAGTCTAGACCGACTGATGCCTTCCATAAGAGCCTCAATATAAATTTTAAGATGGCCACCGCGCGAAGCGAATCCTCACGTAAACTATTATAAATTTGTACACTTATACTTTAGGTATACTGAGAAAAAAAACAAACCATAAAATGAAATCCTTTTATATGAAATATTCAGGTTCATTGTTTCCTAAAATACGAGAAGGTACAATTTTTACAGTTTGTATTTGGATGTTTTTACTAGTAGCCGGAAGTATGAAGTTCTGTTTGTAATTGTCTTTTAAAGCTATGCAGAAGGATTTCAATATGTGTGAATGTGTAAAATTGAAGTACGAATAAAAATAATACTCTTCCGGGTACTTTCAGAGGGAATTTCAATAAATTTGACTGTAGCCCCCAAGTTTCTTCACACATCTTTCTCCGTCTGAAACTTCTTGTGTGATCTCCGCTCTGCCTCCCTCGGGGCTGGCACGCGAGTAGTAATTGGCCAGAGTGGTGGAAAATTGGTGGCCTGTGACAAGGAATTGCAATTTCTACGGTGATGAGCAAGACGACCACCAAGCGCACTTCCGGTACACAAAATGACGTCATAAGCACGCGACTAAAGAATCCAAAGATATTGTATAGCCAACATGTATAATTTTTAACATTATTTTACTTTCGTACGGTAAACATAATTCTTATTAAAAAATAATAAAAACGAAATTCTCTTCATTTTTTTTAATATTTTTTATTTTAACAAGATTTCATGCCGGTCAAGGTTATACAGTTAACTATGTCTGCCGCTATAAAATACATGATAATCTTCTAGATATTATTTACTGTGATAAATTTAAAAATTTTAAAAGTATTTTAAATATTGAATACAACAAAATGGAATGCAGTAAAAAGTAAATAAAAAATTGTAAAAACTTCAACATGACCCTAAAGTTCTAACAGAAATATAACAAATAATTTACCATTAGTTAGTATAATTTTAGCTATCATAAATTTTTTTTAACATACCTATATTTTTATCAAAGCGTATTCTAAAAGCAAATAATTTTGTATGAAATAGCAACAAAATCAGGTGAATGGATAGATGCATGGTGTCCATCTGAAACAAAGAAGCCTTAGAATTGTTTTTTTCTAAACATAGTGTATATACATGCATATTAGATACAATTAAAATGAATGTAATTTTGCTGCTAATATCTCCATTTTATTAATTTTATAACTTTGAATTCTATGTTGAAAAAATTCCATATTAATATTACTTTAGATTATTTGCATTTTTTTTAAAATATAATTCATATAATTATAAACTGTTTTTATTATTTATTATTGAATGGAAAGGTATAATGAGATCCCTTATATGGGCATAGTTACTCTAATCTTTTCTCAGTGAACGTTTGTTTTAACTCAACATTAATCACTACGTTTACATGACGGTGTTTAATGCGTATTCGTTGACGACGGATAATGTTATTCTTATGAGGCGTCGTCAACGAATACGCATTAAACACCATCATGTAAACGTAATGATTGACATCATTGGTATGGAAAAAGAGTCTCCAGGTCACATGACCTCTTGAGGTATTAATTTTAGGCATGATACAGTATTGAAAATATAGCATAAAATGTACAGGTGTATTTTTTGACCTCATTTTATTGAGGTACTAAAAAAATGACACACAGGAATATAATTATGCGTGTATTAATAAGTACATACATGAAGTATTAGCAGCCTGAAAAGTATTTTTTTTATCAAACCCTATAATATAATTGGGTATTTCTACTAACTAATTACATACTAATTTGAAACCCCGAACCTTCAGAAACCCTAACTTGAGCGTTTCTCGGGTTCTTCTGGAACGGGGGCGGCCACGGCCTTGCAATCCATCCCGGCATTTGCCTGCGAATGAGGGAAACGTGGAAACCTCAGCCAGGATGGACGCTGCAGCATTTGTCAATGAACCAGAAATGCAATGGTCCACAGCCAGGGGAACCACATAGTGGAAAAGCGCAACGATTTACCTCTGGGTGGGAAACGAGTTTTTTGTTGAAAATATTCACCCATCCAACTACTAACCACGTTCGGCGTTGCTTGACTTCGGTGATCTGACGAGACCCGGTTAAGCGCACTGCGCCACACCTCTCGCAATTCAAAATCTGAATAAAGATAATGAAAAATTCGATCAGCTTTTCCCTGTAAATAAAATATAATTATTATTTGTAATTAGATTTCCCCATAAAAACTTTTAAATTTTCATATAACAAAAAGTTTGTTATAATAATATTTTATCGTAATTTTTTTATTTTTTTCATAATATACAATTAATATAAATTTTACACTGAACTAATTAAGTCTATAATATTTAATTAGTGTTAGTTATTTAAAATGTACTGTTGGTAATAGAAAATTAAATAGAATATAATGGGGTACTGACCGGTATTTGAGTTAGCAATGCTAGTAAAAATTACTGTTAATTCTATGAAGAACGAGCCCTATTAGAGCACTCTACGACAATTTGCTGATTTTATATGAATTTTTAAAACTTTTTTTGATGACGTCATAGCATTGAATCTTAAATGGGAAAATGCATCAGTTAACATTGCTAAAATGAAAAGTTATTGAGGTAGGAATTTGAAACCTTCATTATCGTGATTCCAGCACCTAAAATCCTTGCAAATTAAGGTTTGGTTACATTTCAATATGAAGTATGGGATTTGGCAATGTTAACTGATCTATTTTCCCATTTAAGATTCAATGCTATGACGTCATTTTTGAGAGGTTTCAAAAATTCATATAAAATCAGGAAATTGTCGTAGAATGCTGTAATAGGGCTTGTTCTTCATGAAATTCTCGTGCCTTTTGAAATGTTGACAAAAACTTGAAACTTTTTTTTTGGTCAGTACCCCATTATCACATTGACAGCATCCGTTGTTGCAATATTTTGTATCCTTTACCTTTAAGGTAGAGATAACGCCGAACAGCTGATCGACGTAATGCCCTTTGATTAACATATAAACCTTAGCAAATTGACAAAAATTCTGAAATTTTTTTGAGAAGCAGATATTAGTGCCTAAAAGCCATAGAAAAAATTTCAAAACGATTTAACGAGCCGATTTTTTATAATTAATTTTTTTAATTTTCAGCATAGGGCTTTCCCATGGAGAGCCAAACTAAAAAATTAATTTAAAAAAATCGGCTCGTTAAATGTTTTTGAAACTTTTGCTATGGCTTTTAGGCACTAATATCTGCCTTTCAAAAAAATTTCAGAATTTTTGTCAATTTGCTAAGGTGTACATGTTAATCAAAGGGGATTACGTCGAACAGCTGTTCGACGTTATCTCTACCTTAAAAACACCACACAGAGAAAAAGGCTAGGGTAATCTTTACTTTAATAAGAGTTGTCTCCGGCCTAACATTATCACAGTAAATTAGTAATTAGTAATTATTTGGAGAACGATAATTCGGAATAAAAAGGGTTGAATATCTGTAATACGATCTCGGTTGATATGAGGGGCTTTGCGGTCAACCTTTAAAAAAATTGCAATCTCTCTCAGTACATTATTATAATGGTATATCTGGGGGGTTTGGTATAAATTTAAAGTTTCTGTCTACGTGAAAAAAAATTCAATGATGAAATGAGGTGTCATAACTTCTGTGTAAAATATCAGGTAAAATATAGATAATATCTGAACGAATGACCTCAGATACTGCGCGCTAGAGTAGCGAAATATTTCTGTTAAAAGATAATATTAAAATTTAATTATTATTATTTGCTTGAAGCATTAATACTGTAAAAATGAATTGCATAATTATACATAAAGATTTTTTTTCTGATATGCAAAAAATAATTAAATAAATAAAAGCACGCACTAATTTTTCACATCTTTTAAAAATATTTCCAATTCCTGTCCTTTTGGCTTACTTGGTATGTGTATATCTTATTTTTAACTAGATTTTTATTTTTTTTTTCAAATTTGTTACAATTTAATGAAAAATAAAGCTAACGAAAATCTGATTAAAAGTGCAAGTTTCTTGAGTTACTGAGTTCAATACTAAAGGTTACAACACTTAAAGAATATAATATAAGTCAAACATAGTATCATAAAATTTAATGAAATCAATTTAAGACCACATGTAAGTAATAAAATTTAACACAGGCTATACTTTCGAGCGTGAAAAGTCATAAAGCGTAGAAACGTTTTGCTTTTTAGGAGGGCAGAGAATTAATGACACTCTGCAGGAGTTACACCCAAGCCAAATAAGAGTCGAATATAAAATATTTCCACTGAGTAAGTTTTGGCTCTACTTTAATATAATCAGTTTTGTGCTTCGTGAACCGTTTGGTTTAAAAAAACACAATTATCACACTTCGGGATTGCACAAACGTTATTGTTATTTTGGAGAATGGACAACCTGCATGAAATTTTTTTATTGCCTAAATGAATAAAGGGTATCAAATTATGCTACTCATATTTTTTTAGATTTTTTTGAAACCCATAACTATTTTGAAATAGTTATTGAAAGTGAGGCCACGCCCCCTGGAGGCGTCAATAGGCATCTTGATACTATCCTTTTTATTAAAGATTCAGGGATGCCAACTTAACTTACAGAATTTTCAATAATTATTTAAGAATAGTTCCGGGTCTCAAAAATATATAAAAAATTCATAGTAGCATAATTTGGTACCTTCTATATTCATTTCTGCAATAATTTTTTTTTTATGTAGGTTGTCCATTGGGAAAATTAGGAGCACCAAGTCTATGGAGGTTTTATGAAGCCTCCATAGATTGCGTGACATGCAGTACAAACGTGCAAAGTAACAGAGTTAACGGATTAATGATGAAACCAAAGATATTAACCCTGAATGTTATAACACTGCTGCTATGACAGGCAATGGTGTTTACCTCAAATATAATCTTATAAAATCTCGTCAAGTAATTCACGGTTTTCACCGCCTAATTTGTAAATCTCCTAAATTTCATATAACCGAACCAATTTGTATTTGCAAACTATGTAATCAGATTTGCAGTCAATATCATTTGAATATTTGTGTTTTGCTAAAACCAAGTCAATTAATGACTACGCCAAGGGAGATGTTGTCTGAATCCTAAGATCGAATACGAATATGTATTTTTAATTATATTCAACAAACACTGAATTATGTTCTATAATTGTATTTGTATGTATATATATGTTTGTATTATCTAATTTTATATGTATTGAACAATATTTGTGTTTAATAACAAAATTTTGCATTTGAATGTACAAAAAAAGAAATAATAATATTTTTACTGCAGTTCTGTATTTAAAATAAAATGAAGTTGAATTTGAATACACTATTTATGATTATAAATAAATATGAACCTATGAGCTGATGATTTAATAAAAATACATATATTTTATATTATCAATAATTTATATTATGCAATATATCATGTATCATAATACTAAAACTTCAATCAATTAGAGAAAAACTAAAATTAATAATTTATTATAATGTAATATTATATAAATTATTGCATTCTATCATCCATACAGAATATCAAGTCACAAAAAATTCAATATATACAGTACTCGTTTAAATTTACATTTTATTCAATCACTCTATACAATTTATGTACACCTCGCAACATTAAGAATGTTACCGATCCTCTATTTGTGAGCGTTGTTACACAATGTATATAGAGGCGTAGAGATAACACGCCCAATGTTAATAAAAATCTCATTCATGAAAATTATGAAAAAAATTTAGAATGTTCTCCTATACATACCTTATCAGTAGGTAAAATATCAGGTATACAAAAACGAGCTAGTTTTCGAGTTATTAATTTTTAAAGTTGACTAATTTAACATGAAAGTTCCATTTCTCATGATTTTAGTGAACTTAAAAAATTAATAACTCAAAAACTAGCTCGTTTTTGTATACCTGATATTTTACCTACTACTGATAAGGTATGTATAGGGAGAACATTTTATTTTTTTTTATAATTTTCATGAATGGGATTTTTATTAGCATTGGGTGTGTTATCTCTACCTTAACTTGATATTTAAAAAAAAAATCTTATCTCCCTCAATATTACGTATTTCTTTATCAATAGAACTTCAGTGCAATATCGGACCTGGTAATATTAGCAAGCTGTTCGTATATTGACAAAAAATCTTCATTGTTTTAATGAACAACGTTATTTAAACATGTTGCTTATCCATGGTTATTTTCCAACCTGCTGTCATATTATTATATAGATAGACTCATGCAGTAACAACGGTGTTCAAGATAGCGTACTTCCTGTTATTTGCAAGCGACCAACTGGCGTACTCTCTATAATGTATGATAATATATATCGCAGCAGTGGTCACTGTTGGTATAAGTGTGCGGGTGGTAGCACAGCAGGGGTATTTTTCTGACCGGTGGTGTACTGAGCGCTCCACTAACTATAATGACAGCTGTTTCCTGCATGTTGGATACTTACAAATAATATTATTATAATTATATATATAAATTAATTTACCATATCCGTAAGTTTTATATAAAATAACGGATATTGTTCAAGTACTATCACCTGCTTCATAATATGGGGATGAATATTTGACTTTAAAAAAAAAAAATGGTCAGAAAATTTGTTGTGTAGTAATAGGTCTGTTCGTAAATATATACACAATCAGAAAGAATCGATTATATGAGATGGACCTTCTATACATATAACATAAGGTTCATCACTTATTGATAAATAGTTGCAAAGTTGGTCAATATAAAATTATTTATAGTCTTAATAATTAAAAATTCTTGTTATATTTCAATAAGTAATTATGTTTGAACAATTAATTTTATATTCTTATTTAAAAAAATAATAATGTTAAATAATAACAATTATAATAATAGATAAATATAGGATATAGTTATTCATGTTTCTATATCTTTTTTTTTGTGGTGTCTTTTTTTTCTCATGTAATGTTTAATTAGTTAAATTGATAAACAAGTTAAACCTTTGAGCTTTAATTGAACAATACAATGTATTTCATGCACCAGCCAATAAGGTTATTTTAAAATAATCTTGGCTGGACTTTATTGTATAACTTTTTGTGAAAAAAAAAAAAAAAATAAATAAAATAATCGATTCTTTCTGATTGTGTATTTACGAACAGACCTAATGGATGTTGTATTTATTTTACCCGGGAAAGTATTTAAATATTAATAGTCATTGTTGAAAGTATGTTTATGACGTCACAGGTTTTCTCGGTAGGTGCTAATATGACTGATGACTTTCAACTAAAAATAAAAGTACAACCTGATATGACATTTTCTTAAGAATTATTTATTAAAATAATTGTCAATTCAATTGTAATTTGATTACAAATTACAATATTTAATACTTCAGCTAAATAATTCAAGAAATTAAGATTATCTTAATAATTACAAAATTGGTTTTAACAATGGCCTACTAATTAAGTTAAATTATAGCTTTTTTTAATTCATTTTTCGTGTATATCATGCAAGGAGCAAAACTTATAAACAGGGATGGAGAGAGCAGAGGCTAGAAAAGGTCATAGGGTGTCAATCTTTAATTAAAGAAGATAAGTAATTAAATGTGATGATTTCACAACCTGCAACCTGGAAAAGTGAATTTTCTTCTTCTCGTATATTTTCTGGAATAATTTTCTATCATTCAATTCCAGGTAGTGTACATTAATTTAAAATACAATTTACTCGACAGAATACGAGTTGTCATGGTTGTTAAGTCAATTTAAGAATGAAAAACGCTCCAAAACTAAATCAAGCTTAATGTCTTAGAAGTAGTTATAATTAATCATACTTACGTTTATACTTTTGAACAAAGAACTCGAATTTTATTCAGAGTAAAAAGTGATGAAATATCAAAATTTTACTTATAATGTAATTTTAGTTTAAATAATTGACTTAAATTACTTTCAGTGTGGTATTTGTTGTAGCTTCTTTCAAATTTAATATAATGGTATTCATTAGACTGTAATTTGTTAACAACTGTTACTTTCTATCTTCATCGTGCTTGTCTCAGAAAATGAGGAGAGAGACTCGATTGCAAGACATAAGCCATCATGACTGCTTATCTCACGTGAGAGGATTGAATTAACTAAAGAAGACGATCTCGCGAGCAACTCTTCTACTAGAAAAAAAAAATAAAGATAACGAAAAAAAAAAACTCTTAGAAGAAAAGGAAATCGAATTGCTGAATGTTTCTTTCTGCAGTGTGTCTCTTGTCGGTTGTATGTAGCAATTTCCAGCAAGCAGCTTCAAGAACCGTCGTCGAATCGCGATAAGAGACGGGAAGGGGGTGGGAAGATTAGAGCTATAAGGCAAGCACTGGACCAGTAACACAACCCAGCAACCTCCATCACTGGCTGCGAAACAGTGCAAATTACAACTATAACAAGCTTGGATGACTGCCAGTATATATTTATAAATTATTATATAACAGTACATAATCAATGTAGAGTGCCTATGTATATTATTTTCTAAATAAATAAATACGTTTGTCACACTTTCATATTAATGACCTGTTATATTTAAAATATATTATTATTTTCTTAGATTAATTTCCAGTATGTCTATAACCTGTCTACTCAAGAGTAGAACCTATGTAGACAGGACTAAAGTCGGATATATTATAGGAAAGGCCAAAATTGTTGTCAAGATAAAAATAAATATTATGAGGTACAGTACTATTTATACTAATAATATATTATTTTGTACGTTCGTCGCCTTGAAAAATTTCTTACTTGCATCCTGTTTAATCACCATGTTCTATGTTATTTTTATGAATATAGTGATTAACAAGATCGCAAAAGGAAATTTTCCAAGGAGACGAATGTATGATATGCACATACACATTAACTTAATAAAATTATTTAAAATATGATCAAGGACAAAATTAAGTCTTAAATTTCACATTATCGTGTACTAAAATTTCAAATTATTAAAAAAAAAAAAAAATAATAATAATTTTTATAAAAATATGAAAGAGAGATTTCATATTGCAATGAAATGAAACGTTTATTTAAAAAAAAATACTAGTTTCTAATATATTTTATCAGGCTGACCACTTGTATAAAATATTCTATTGAACATTGACCTTGCTTTTATGTAGAGTTTCAAGTCATTCTATATATTAGTTTTTTAGACATATACCTAAAAATACAATATAATTATAAGTACGTACATCATCAAACTATAATGAGGTATTATATTATGACAAATTAAATATTAACAAGAATTCCTGCTTCTTCCCTCCCTTCTTTATAAATAATAATGCTTATAAAAACTTTTCATCAGCTTTTTAAAAGTTGATACTTTAAATAATAAAACGTAGATTTTTGCTTATTTGGTGAAAAATTTCTTCCATCAATATTACTAAAAAAAATTACACAGATTACAATCAAAGTAATGAAATTTGATGAAATTGCGTCTGCTTATTTGAGATTTACAATATCACAATCTACAGAATAATAATATATAGCTTGAGGGATACCACAAACTTCATCTCTGCTTTGCTTGTAAGCATTGACACGCAGTCTACAGAGACTTGATGAACTTGAACTTTTTTGAAATTGTGTGCTTTTCTTACTTCCCCAAAATTGCAAATATATCTTTTTCTCTGGGCTGCAGCGCTAGCAAATAAGGCAGGAGTAAAGTTGGTTCTGTCCCAAGGGATACACCTTGAAACAGCATGACTGGCTTGATTTATTACTTGAGCTGCAATTTTTTGTTGAACAATGAGATGCAGATTTTTTATTATAAAGACCATGCATGTGATTACGCCCATAAAGAAAACAGGGGTAACGTTGGTGCTGTACCGAAGTATAGGAAAGAAACTCAAAACATTCACCTGTTTTATACGTATTTCTCTTTTTTATGTGTCAGTACTTAGTAAAATTAAAAGAACTATACTTGCACAATACTATACATGCAGCTGTACAACATATTAAAATTTCACCATAGTTTTTAATCTTACAAATTGTATTTTGTTTTTAGTTTTAGAATTTATTTATATTAAAATAATTATTCTATATCAAAGCAAATAAAATTACATTAAAATTGATGAAAAGTTCATTGAATTCTATACTTCATAACATTAAAAGAGATTAAAGAGATATAATTGCATAATACAGTATATTATGCAGTTGTACAAAATGTTGAATTTTCACCATAATCTCATAATCTTATGAATTAATTCATTAAATCATTAATTAATTGTACGTTGTTATCAGTTGTAGAATATACTTTAATTAAAAAAATTATCATATATCAGAGTATGTAAAATTACATTAATTTATGAAAAATTCATTCAATTTTATAAAAAGAATTGAGAGGTGAAACATGTGTTAAATTTTCTAATTAAGGATGAATCTCAATTGATTGATATCTCAAAATCAGCCTCCTTGAATGCCATAAGACTTGCAGGGAACTTTTGAACATTCCATCAATAAGTGGCATATACATTTTAAAGTGGAAACATCTTATCAGTTTTTTGAAAATTGAGGTGGGAGGAAACCGGAAATAGAGCTGTTGTGAGAAAACCATCCTTTTGAATTCGGTTGAACCATAATTTAATTTTCAGAACATTCGATTTTTTAAAAATTATTTCATTCGATTCTGTCTGACAGAAATTTTCTTTACAAAACATTAAGACGCCGCAGAAGTTACTGACCAGTGAGATTATTCTTTAAATATGAACAATTTACAAAAAAGAAAATAAAATTATACAAGGAAAAAATAACTTCTTCGCTAACTATACATTTTTACATACATTTTACTGATCAATATAGTGCAGTAACATGGAAAACGTTAAATAAAAACAAGTTCAGTTTGTAATAAATATCTTTGACTAAATTATAATTTAGTCAAATAAAAAAAATGTTAAGTTATATAAATATTTTATGTATCAAAATCATGAGAACGTCAGGTATTATATTGCTTACTTGTTAAAAATACACTTCAACTATTATGTAATATACATTTTATTTATGCCTTGTTTAAACATTCCCCGTTAAGGTAGAGATAACACGCCCAATGTTAATAAAAATCCCATTCATGAAAATTATGAAAAAAAATTAAAATGTTCTCCTTTACATACCTTATCAGTAGATAAAATATCAGGTATACAAAAATGAGCTAGTTTTCGAGTTATTAATTTTTAAATTTGACTAAGTTAACATGGTAGTTCCATTTCTCCATGTTAAATTAGTCAACTTTAAAAATTAATAACTCGAAAACTAGCTAGTTTTTGTATACCTGATATTTTACCTACTGATAAGGTATGTAAATGAAAACATTCTAAATTTTTTTCATAATTTTCATGAATGGTATTTTTATTAACATTGGGCGTAACGGGCGTAACCTTAACGGGGAATTTGCATTGGGCGTGTTATCTCTACCTTAAATGAGCGTCAAAATTAGGTATCCACCGTCAACACTGTTATAACGTTATATAATAAATGACAATGTGACGTCCTGCTATATTTGGGTGCTGAACCAGTTGCCTAACCTCAAGGAGTAATGTTCTGGCAATGTGGACAACTAATTTGGTTGTTAGAATTCTGGACACTGTGAAGAAACATTCATTAGTTTTTGTGTTTTTGTAGAAGCTGCATGCCATGGCATTGAATTGAACATCATGCAGCTTAATATTAGTGGGCAAGAATTAAATTATTTAAAGGATATTTAAATATATTATATTCAATTATTGAATACAATATTTTGTTCCAAGAATTTATTTAAGTAATAAATTTAATGATAATAATGTTAACTTTGCATACAAATCATACAGACAGAGTTAAGAAAAATGGGATTTGAAAAAGAGAAGTACAAGTATACTATTAGTTAAAATATTTTTGTTATATACCGCCATACAAATTTAATTTAAGTTTCAAATTTTGAGGTGATAATTTGTTGTGTTTTGTTACTTGATTATAATAATTATTATTTATCTTGAAGCATATTATGTGTTCTGTAGCGGCCGACAGGGTATTTATGCAACCCTGGCCGGTACAACATTCTGTAATCGTTATAATAATAAAAAGCTATTTAATTTGAAAGAATTTTAGAAATTAAAGTATTACAAAATAATTTTAACATTATTGTTGATAAAATTTATTAGATAATAAATTCATTTAATCTAAAAACTTTCAATGAAAGTATACGTTAAAGAAAAATTTCCATGAAAATTCTGTCTAAAAATATAATGATAAATGTTTATTTCTAACTTCAGTATGTATACTCTCAACGTAAATATGTTTCCATATTTTACAATAAAGTATTTTCCATCATACATTTTTCATACTCTGGCTGGGTGGATAATATTTTTTTATACCATGCACTCGGAAGTGTCGTGGATCGATGATATAGGTTTACTTAGTAAAGAAAAATTTGGGTATCATAGATCATACTAATGTTCTGTGTTGCAATCAGCCAGGGATTTTGCATCACAAAAACCTCGACTAAAAGTTTCTGCCTGAAAGACACATTTATCAAAGTAACTTCAGCTGTGTCATGTGTGATTAAATGCGACAATGTCACAAATGAGAGCAAAGAATGTGTTTTGGAACACACAAATGAGAGCAAAGAATGTGTTTTGGAACACAAATCTTAGTCCTATGAGATTTCAAACTCTATAATCCAACAATTATTTTTTACTCTGAATTTAATTTGTACGATTAGATTTTTTGTAACCATTTTAGTTCTACGTTCATCTTCAAGAAAATTCATAAATAAAATTTACTAAACGGGTGTTCAGTTTAAAGAGTCTTTTGTTTTATTTTTTTTTTCGATTGATCTAGTTAATGGACAACCTGCATGATTTTTTTTATTGATTGCAGAAATGAATAGAGGGTAACAAATTATGGTTCTCTGATTTTTTTCAGATTTTTTTTGAGACCCAGAACTATTTTTAAATAATTATTGAAAATGCGGCCAAGCCCCCTATAGGCGTCTAGTCACTATACATTTTATTAAAGATTCAGGGGTGCCAACATAAAATAAAGAACTTTCAATATTCATTTAAAAATAGTTCCAGGGCTAGAAAAAAAAATCTGAAAAAATTCAGAGTAGCATAATTCACCCTCTATTACCTTCTATTATAGTACCCTCTATTCATTTCTGCAATAAAAATTTTTCATGCAGGTTGTCCATTATATTCATTTATATAGAAGAAGAGGTTCCCTATATTAATTTATACTTAATTTAACATAAATAAATATATATTTATTAGTTTTAAATTTAAAGAAAGAAGTTTTAGTGTAAATGTAAAACATCAATTTATTCTAAAACTGACAATTTCTGTATTTTAGGTAAAGTCTTCAGATATGAATATGAAAGTATAATTTATTTTTAACTCAAAAAAGTCAATAGTAAAAATTTACCGTTTGAAAGTAATGAGTTAAAAATTCAATTTATATAAGGGTGTAATTTTTTATTGGTCTCAAAATAGATTTTTTAACAATTCTAAATTCTTGTATTTTTTTTATCTTTCTCAAATGTTTTAGAGAAATATATTTCAAAACTAAAATATAAAAAAATCTATTTACCCTTATCTTTTTTGCTTCCTTCTTTGGATACAATTTTCCTGTTATTTTGTTCGGAAGACGGAAATTCCCTCCTCCTTCCCTTCTAATCCTAATCGATATTCCGTCATAACATGCTGAAATCACATGACTGTTTAATATCATATATGCTTAAATAGATTTATCTTGCCACATGATATATAACAAAAACCACGTTTCCCACCCAGGGGTAAAACGTTGCACTTTTCCACTATGTGGTTCCCCTGGCTTTTGACCATTGCACTTCCGGTTCATTGACAAAAGCTGTAGCGTCCATTTGGCTGAGGTTTCCACGTTTCCCCCAGCCGCAGGCAAATGCCGGGATGGATTTGCAAGGCCGTGGCCGCCCTCGTTCCAGAAGAGCCCGCGAAACGCTCAAGTTAGGGTTTCGGAAGGTTCGGGGTTTCAAAGTAGTATGTAATTAGTAAATAGAAGTACCCAATAGGGTTTGATTAAAAACTAAAAAAAAAAAATATATACATAAAATTGAAGTAGTGAGAGTTACATATTATACAAAAAACGATAACAATGAAATTTAATCACCCACACTCAACTACTATTTTTGATAATACAGTATATCATAATATATTATTATATAATATCTATTTTAACTTACACATACAGTATATCATACAGGTAGTATAAAAGCTTTTTTCTATCCATTACTAAAGCAGACTCTTGACTCAAAGAAATACAGCTTTACAAAATAACGATGTATATTCTCTCTCTCATACTTTTCACTTGCTCCTTTAGCTTGAACCTCACGCATGCCCATTTATTTTGTTTGACCTCAAGGGTAGATATTTCTCTCTTTGCTGACCTCCAGCCTGTCTGCCAACTTGGGTGCTATCTTTTTCTCAGCCACGCCCACCTTTACTCTCCAAAGAAATATCAAGTAAAGAATTGCCTGATTTGTTGTGACAAGAAGTGTATATTTATTTCAACTGTAATATTTCCACCTGAAAATACAAATATAACTTTGAGCACTCCAATAAGGTACTTTATTCGGCTAGGCCCTTAAAATCTGTAGAAAATTCTAACAGTGTTAAAGAATTAATGTGTTCTAAAGTAACATATTTTCAAATTAATTGTATTTTTCGTATAATATAGAAGCTTCAAGCCGGCTGATTTTTTTGGTGTTTCCACTTTACTATTTATAAGCTAAACCTACATGCATAAAAAACTCAAACCGTTTTGATATTATTATATAAGTACACACTTATATTTATATTTACAATATAAATTGTAACAGAAAAAAATAGCTCTGTTTTCAAAATTAGAAAACCCTTGAATAGAAAATGTTTTCAAATAGCTAAAACCAGTGGTGAAAGTAGTTTCAATTTCTTACCAGTGCGCTTCAGATAGAGGCCTGAAGGGCCCGAACCCCCGCCGGAGGCGCGATTTTTTGGGAAAAAGGGGCGTGGCTTAATTTTTTTCATTGAAAAGTTGCACTGAAATTGATTTATAATATTTTTTTTTTTTTTAACAAGGATGCACCCCTAAGAGATTTTTCAACTAGAGTGACGAGGGGTTAATTTTTTTTTAAGATTTTTTTTTTTCTAAAAATATTTTAAAATGCCCTATATCTAGAAATTAAAAACAAAAAATTCCCAAAGTTGGTGTTTTGGAGGCTTAATTTAATTTTTTAACATGCAAATTTATGGCACAGAAAGCAGCATTTTACTGTTTACTCACACTTCATCTGAACTATGGAACCAATTAAAAAATATCTAACAATAAGTAATCTATTATGAATTTTTTTAATAGATTTTCGATTTAAAAATAAAACATTTTTTTACTGAGTCATTTTTCTGGAAAAAATATTGGAAATCCTTATGAGAATTAACCCACAAATTAAGTAAAATTAAATACTTTTTCAAACTTTTTAACCGCGAAAAAAAATAGTGTCACACTAAATTGATGAAAAAAATATTCAAAAATATTTCCTGTGCTGCCTAATGAAAATTTAAATGTATAAATTTTTATATAAAAAATATCACAAACAAGCACTTTGTTGTTCGTTGTCTATGCATGTCTGGCAGCAGTTTTAATACTGTAAAAATATTTTAATTAACTGTTTCACAATTTAGATTGTTTTATTTTTTTTAATAAATTTTACATTTTTTTAAATAAATAAATTATTGTTTTAAATGTCTCGAAAATTAGTTTAAACAAAATATTCCAAAAAGATGAAAGGTTACAATTTTAAAAAAGTTCTAACGATTTTACCACTTCCATGATCATGTAATAAAACATCATGATCACTTCATATAAAAATTGAAGAAAAAATAGTAAACAATAAACCTACAGATATTTAAAAAAAAAAAAACTTTTAAAAATAGTTCTTTGATTTAAAAAATCTAAACAAAATAATACAATAAATAAATCTGCTCTAAAAGGCTCGCCATAAAAAGTGCATTTATGATAAAATATTATAATTAACTTTTTAAACATATAGTCTTTTAATTTATAATATTGTTTGACTGTAGCACTTACTATTTATTTACAATGCAACAATTTCATACCTCAAATTATTAAATCGTTTTTATTTTTTACGTAATGAAAAAATAAATATAAGTGAATAGATCGAGTAGATTTCAATTATTATTTTAGAAAAAAATTTAAAAGAAAGTGCCATGCAAGTTAAAACTTCGTGAGAGAGAAAAAAAAATAAAATACAATAACTATCATGCATTGAGCATGATTATAATGTTTTATAATGTTATCTGTTCACACATGCAAATATTATTTTTTTCGTTAAAAATTGTTGATTTTTTTGGTAAATTTCGATCAGTGTCTTACCAGTGCGCCGCACTGGCGTCAAATGTCTTACCAGTGCGGCGCACTGGTGCGCACCGGCTTACTTTCACCACTGGCTAAAACCAAGGAAGCAAGCGAGCATTATTTATTATTAGTATTATTTAAAATTCTAACATGGTGATTTGTCTAACTATAGAAAAAATTTCCGTTGGGGAACACTTGAAAACTAGATATAAGAGGTTCGTAATTAAACCCTCTCGGGTGTACACTTTCTGCACCTAATCGACCTTATGTCCATGTGCATAAGGTCGATCGGATGCAGAAAGTGTATACTAAGCAGGGTTTACGAACAGACGTAACGAGATGGCCTTTAATTTCTTTTGTAAGGCCAAACTCTTTGAGACATAATTCAATAAAATTACTTATTAGGCTGATACGTTTTAAGATTTTCAATATTTATATATTTTTTATGTATCATTCAAACTGAAAACAATCTCATCCATGATGTACTCTTATCTTTGCAAAAATGTAATATTAAAACAAATCATCATACTTCCGGCCACTTCCAGAAGGACTCTAAATTTAGTTTGACTGTAGTGTTAATTAAGGTGGATTCACATGGCGATTTTTACCATGCGACGCGATGCGAACTTGCTGTAACATCCATTGGCGGCCATATTGGGCGATTAAAAGAAAAAGAGCATCGTAATTAACGCGATTACCGGCGAATTCGCCGCCGCATAGGATTTCACAGCTTTTATGTCAAAATCGCGTCGCATCGCCGTTGTCGCCACCTGAATCCGCCTTTACGTAGACTTGGCAGAGAGGTAGACTTGAGGAAAGAGCTGCCAGCCAAGCACGCCCACATTGCAAAAAAAAAAAAAAAAAAATGTTTGAGTTTATTTTGAGCTACCATCGAGTCCATCTTCTACCAATATTCCTCGAGCTTACTTGCTCAATGAAATTTGCCTCGAGTGCCAAATTTAATAAAAACACATCAGTTGGAAAATACGAAGGAAAATGTTTTTTAAATTCTATATTTAGATTATAATTTAATATTATTTATTATTTTATCTATGTAGCTATTAAATGTAACGAAATAATAATATTTCTTGGTAAAATTTATCCAGTTCGAATTTATTTCAGTTTTATATTTAATGTTTTTTTTTTGTTTTTTTTAGTATACAGTTTAAGAAACTTAAAAATACTCCGGTAAGTTGTCACAGTTGCCAAAAATTTTAAAATATTGCAAAATAAATAAATGAAAGTTTATTAATTAATGCTTCTTATTCACAATAGTAGCTGTGTTTATGATAAATATTCCTAATATTTCAAAAAAGGGAGTAAGATCAGTCATGACAAATTTTGGAACTTTTTCCCATCAGCAGTATGGAAGAGGGTGTGAAAGCATTTTATAACAAATAAATGGAAATTTATTTTTTAATAAAAATCATTTTTTTTAAATTAAATTTTGAAAATAAAATGTGACAATGTGAAAATATTACTCTCGATTTTTTTCACAAAACACTTGGAAGTTATATATTATAATGTACTGTACCGGTAAGACTGGTATACTTGTGTGGTTGCCAACAACCATGTAAATTATCAACAATCTTTCATCCTACCCTTCTTTTAGCACCTTACATTGCTGAAGTAAATCTTTCGGCCGTTACTTCATTGATTTATTACATATCCAAGAGATAAAAAGATGAAAATATGATACTTTTGATAAAGCATTATACACAACACATTTTGTTCTTAAACATTTTTTTTGTAGTATTTTTTGCCTAATAAACTGTAAAATAACACGTATACAAATTACCCTAGAGTATATAAAATTTATTATAAATATATTTTGTATTTGTAATACTAGCTTTAAGTTCATCTCACTATAATTTCATATAAAGCTGATCAGAAGTATTGTATTATATGGTTTGTCCGGAGAACGTTGAAGTTGTTAAGAAAGGAGATGAGACAAAAGGAAAGATCTGCGGGCTATATTGTACTTTAAGTTCCCGCATATTGTACTGCTCAGCGGGTGAAACTTGATACTTTCATCAGACAAATATAATATACCTGTTATATATACCATGAATAAATTTATACTTCGCAAGAATATTTTATGAGATGTGACGTAATAGGGGAAGAATGAACACATGAAATCATTTAAACACTTCGTATTTCATCGTGTTTTACTTTATAAATATTGTAATTTCAATTGAAGAGATGAGAAGATTTTGCTATAATTGTTCTTATTTTATGTTTTAGAGTGTTGAGATTTTTTATAGTAGAATATCTATAAAAATCTGATATTTAAAGAAAAATACAAAATCTGATTGCAAAAACTTTCTTAATAGACAATAATGGTTGCATTTTTTTATTTCATAATTAGAAAATATACCTAAAAGTATGCTTTTCTGAATTTTTTCAGATTTTTTGGAATGCGGGAACTAATTTTAAAAAAATATTTAAAATCTCTGAATTAGGGTGGTACACCTGATGGGACAACCGTGACGTCATTTGTCGTGTTGTGATTTGCTATTGATGACATCACGGTTGCTGTGATTGGCTATTGATGACGTCATGGTTGTCCCATCAGATGTACCACCCTAATTCAGATATTTTAAATATTTTTTTAAAAATTAGTTCCCGCACTCCAAAAAATCTGAAAAAATTCAGAAAAGCATAATTTTATGTATATTTTCTAATTATGGAATAAAAAAATGCAACCATTATTGTCTGTTTCTGCTCATGGGGGTAACTTTAGTATAATACTGTTTGGAAGTGTACAATACTATTAAACAAAAAAATAATTTCTCTGCTTTAAAGTTACAATTCAGTATCGTTATTTTTTTATTCTCATTTTATACTGTGATAATAATGTTTTTTAAAGTTTTAGCAAAACATTCTAATTGCTTTTTTACTTTAAGCGTTTACAAAACCTTCTCGCACACCCTTTTTTTAAATTACAATGAACATTTTATTTTAACTATGAACAGACTTTATTAAACGTTTGACAATAAAAAAATAAAATTAGTAGCGAGTGTATTAATGTTTTAAGTGGTCCTCCCAAGTGCATACAAATTTGACCTTGCTGTAAATTGTGACCTTGACCTTAATAAAAGACCTACTTAACTAAATTGGAAGCTTAACACTTGCTTTATAGCTCTTAATTATGTTATCGAATCACTTTGGCTGTTTGTCACTACATAATAGAAGGCAAGTGGTATATCATGATGATATAGTGTACATTACAGTATATAATAAATGGTCATTTTTTGTGTATCTCCGTATTCTTGTCCTGTCAAATTAGAATATTATTGACAGGTGCTATAGATTGCACTGCGGTCATGGCTGACTTAATTTATCCATCCCGACATTAGCCATGTAGACGATGGGGAACCATGGAAACCTTAAGTCAGGATGGTCGGTGTCAGAGCACGGTCTTAACATCTCCCGAATGCATGAGGCAGTAGCTTGTATCTAACCAGCCAGTGAAGGTTCAGACCGATCTTTTTACCTATAACTCTCCCAGTAGGATTCAAACGTACGACCTTCGGACTGTGAGTCATACGCGCTATGACTGCGGCACTATAATATATATAGTATAACATACCTGCTATATAACCTGCTAGAAAGTTTACAAATACAGTGGAACAGATCAACAATATTTTACTAATTTAAACAATTATGATTATTAATATTAAAGTTTTAAATTGTCCTTTTCTATGATCTTTCCATATGGGCAGAAAATCTCTCTTTCAGACCTTATCACTGTTTTTGCACCTCGCGGAACTTTCAAACTAATTTTGATATTAATTTAACTCTTTAATTATAATTAATTAACTGACTGATTGATTAATTGGACTGTTTGTGAATCTCCTGCCTCTGACTTGTAATGTACTCACGAGGGAAATATATAATACAAAAAATTAATGTTACCTTAATATTACTAATTGCTGTTTTATTGCTTTGTATGATAGTGTTATAGCAAAAACACCATGATGTTCATATACATCAAGCCACAATATTCAAGGTTTCTTTCAAAGTGGCTGCTTTCATTGACAAGACTCCTTGTATAATACAGTCTTCGTCAAAAATGTTGAACATCATCCCCTTTTTACAATAGCTCTATACAATGCTATCGTGGAGGTGCTAAAAACTTGAACTGGTAAAAACTCGACAGCCAAACTCAATTGTAAAGGTGAAACTCAATTTTTTTCTTTGAAGTTTTTAAGAGCCTTTAAGGTTATCGATTCAGTTGATTTCGTTTTGCACTTACCGTGAATCAATATAATTATGTGTATAACTATTAATACATACTATAAATACTAAAACATAACCTATGTAGCATATTGTTTATAAATAAATTTTAAAATTTTTATTCCTTTAAAAATATAAGAATTAATCACTGAATGAATACATACTAACAATTATTTAAGATATGATTTTCAATACTTATATTTTATGCAGTTCATGTAGTTAGATACTTGAAAACAAGTCATCAATACTAAAGGTGCTATACCAAAGTGTAAAAGTTTTTTCTTATCGATTATATCTTGTAGTTTTTGACCGTATACTATTTTTTTTTTCACTTCTTTATACTTCAAAATACCCCTTCTGTAAAGAAAAAAAAAAAGTTGCTATCCCCTTTTCTATAGAATAAGCTTGAGTTGCAGCAACATCAAACTGTGCTGCTTGTATCTCCTTGCATGCCTGCCCCCGTTCTTCCTTATGCTATCATTCTGTATAGGAGAGTTTGCTGCATAAGGAAGATGAGAAGGCTGCTTGTCTTTCCTTTCATCTCTGCTGATTCTTGGTCCTTAACTTCCCACGCTTTAGTCAAAATAGCAAAGGATTGCTTTATATTTTCCATGTTATTTTATATAAATATGGATCTTATGTTTATCATTATTTGCTTGTAGGAAGTAAAAGAGCGTAAGAAATCTTTCTCTCTCTCCTTCTCCAGAGACTTGTCTTGCAGTAGTTGTGATCGCTTGCAAGAACTTTTCTCCTTTTCCTCGCTTTTAAGAAACATTCAGAAGGCAAACATCCAGCCATAATCCCACAGATCTAGAGACACTTTCACAGTATTTCTATGCACACATTGTCAGATAAGACAACTACTGAAATTTGTGTTTACGCCCACTTTGATAATCTTCAGAAAATGTATTTTCTGTCTTATAAAGTTTTCATAAAGTTTTACTTGAAACATGTTAAATACAAAGTATATTTATGTAAAGTTTTGTCATTGTAAATTTTAATATAAAATTATATACAAATATTTATATTGATTAATGAAAGTTTTGAATATAAATTTATCAAAAAGTTTTGTATGAAAAAAAAAAACACTTTCATTTCCAATCAAAAACTTCTTCGTGCATCTACTTATATTTATTTTTTTATCTTCAAATTTCACATTTTTTATTGCTGAAAGTTTACAATAATTAAACTTGAAATGCAAAAAAAAAAAAAAAAAAAAAAAAAAAACTTGCAAAATTATATAAAAATGTTTTGCTATGATAAATATAAATAATGTCTCTCTCTCTCTCTCTCTCTCTCTCTCTCTCTCTCTCTCTCTCTTCTCTCTCTCTCTCTCTCTCTCTCTCTCTAAAAAGAAGTCATCTCAATATGTGAAATGAATATACAAAAAAAAAATGCAATGTTTACTTCGGTTTAGAGACTATACCAATAATAATTAGTTACAGTTCATTTACCATGCACTGAAATTAAAAACACTGTTGATGATTTTTAATAAGAATAAAACTGCATTAAATTGTCAAAACTTCTTAATATATTTTAAGATAATTTCTTCAAAAACAAGATCGATACAACTTTAATAAAAAATACGTATATAAATAATATAATTAAATAGTCAGCAACAAATTATTATACAAAATAATTACATAAACAATTTTCATCTACTTAACATTTTAATTGTTATAGTAAGTGCTTAACATTAAATATATACGTTGCTGGAATGTCCATTATGGTCATTGCGTCTTTTTGTTCCGGGGACATAACTACACTTCAGGCTGTTACTGCACGGAGCAAGGAGGCTTGGCGAAGTAATTTCTCTCCTCTATATACTCTGGTTCACATTTAACTTGGGTTTCGTCTGTTTTTTAACGCGGTATTCAGTCATTGGTGTGTTGTTTGTACGAAGAACCTCATTGGCTGAGCCGAGCCGAAGGACACCCGAGTGTTTCTGACCAAAACCAAGTTAAATATGAACCCTTATGTATAGCTAGGGGAGAGAGAGAGAGAGAGAGAGAGAGAGAGAGAGAGAGAGAGAGAGAGAGAGAGAGAGAGAGAGAGAGAGAGAGAGAGAGAGAGAGAGAGAGAGAGAGAGAGAGAGAGAGAGAGAGAGAGAGAGAGAGAGAGAGAGAGAGAGAGAGAGAGAGAGAGAGAGAGAGAGAGAGAGAGAGAGAGAGAGAGAGAGAGAGAGAGAGAGAGAGAGAGAGAGAGAGAGAGAGAGAGAGAGAGGAGAGAGAGAGAGAGAGAGAGAGAGAGAGAGAGAGATTCCTGCATGACCGTACCACACTGAGAGGGTAAAGGACGATGGTGGTCCAGTTTTACCTGACCCTCTACATATAAGTACCGTCCTTCCTCCCCTCCCTGTTCTCCGTTACACACACTAAGCACACTAAAGTGAAACTAAAACTAGAATGCTATGTCACTCACAAACCCTACAAGGCAGTTACACAGATGCAGGTAGGACCCACAATATAAACTGCTTCGAAGTTATTGTTTCAAAGTAATACACAAACATAAAATAGCATGGTAAAGAAGTGTTGTAACAATGAAAACGAATGTGTTTTCCGCAATAATAATAGTTGGTTTCATTACATTTATTATAGTACCTTTTTTTCTAGCTGCTTAGTGAAAGTAGTCCTAAGTCACTCACAAACTCTAACAATAGAGAACAATAGCTTACCCACAAGCCGTCAAGTTTTCAAATATAACCACAAAATTTACTTCTTTTAAATTTGCAGTGGAAGATTCAGCAAACTGTTATTTCTTTAATTAAAGGAAAAAATATTAAATATATTATATTTAAATAAATATTAAATATAAAAACGAAGGTAACAGCCATTATTAGGAGCCTTTGGGGCAAAATATATAATATTGTACAAAATTGCATCTGACTAGTAAATAGTGCAGGAATTATAATAAAATTACGTATGAGTAATTTATTTTTAATTCAAAGCAAAAAAACTTTTCTATATGTAATATTATTACATTTCATTTTCATGATATAAATTATAACTTATCTCTAATGTAAAAGTATAGCTTCTCTATTAATGATACTGATTATTCTGAGTAACTTATTATGGATAAATTAATTAACTGGTAAACTATTGACTGACTAAAATAATTTAAAACGAAATAAAAATTAGTTTCTTGATTTATTGTAAATGAAAAAAAAGACATATTAATTTTTTTTAGTAAAAATTGTTTAATAGGAAAAAAACATGTAAATAAAAATACTTAACGTCTTCGTAGAATATTCGGTACATTTCTTTTGGGTCTTTTACTAGCTAAATCCAAAGGGGGCAATTTGTGTTTTACAGAAGAGCAAGGGGGGGTTACTTACTGCAAACTGGTGTAAGGGTGATTCTTGAATGGTAGACAGGAGTGACTGTAAGGATGGTGGACGGGGTAATGTCGAGGACACAGAATGAGATGGCATCCATGCTATTGAGGGGGGGGTCTCCACAGATGAGTGAGATGGGTTCAGGACTTGCGTCCTCGCTGTTGATACCGGTAGACTAGGATCTTCCAATGATTGAACCATTGCAAATAAATGGTCAATTGGGCCCATGGTTGCCTGTAACAAAATATAAATTAAACCTAAAATAAACAACTAAATGTGACTGTATTATAGTCTGTATAATATATATTTATATAAAAAAATACATATAAAATTAACCTCTTTAATTTTTGGAATGTTTCTTCATATTAACTATTACTTAATTTTTAAATTTATATATTTATTTAATTTGCATTAAACTGAATACCCGTAATCTTAATATTTTTTATATTTTAATATTTTAAAATTATTTTTTATCGTAAGAAAATCAAAATAAAAGTAATATAGTTATATACTTAACACTATAATACGAAATATATTAACCTTTTCATTAGTTGCTCTTGTTGAAGTGTGAGACACAAGTAGTTTGTTTGGAGGCAGTAATGGTGGTGCCTGCCGCGTCCAAAGAGAAAATGACGTACGCCTTTTACGAATTTTTGGAAGTTGTTGCGATAACAACTGTTGCAGGGGTGGTGCCGCAAGCTGTGCCTGCAGTCGCAGCAGAGGTGGCACCTTCGTTTGTCCTGCCAATTGCTCCTGCGGTCGCGGGAGAGGTGGCACGTCCGGTAGTCTCGCAGGTGGCGCCTGCTGTCGCGGGAGAGGTGGCGCCTGTGGTCGCGGCAGAGGTGGCACCTCCGTCGGTCCTGCCAATTGCTCCGGTCGCGGGAGAGGTGGCACGTCCGATAGTCTCGCAGGTGGCGCCTGCGGTCGCGGGAGAGGTGGTGCCTGCGGTCGTGGCAGGGGTGGCGCCTGTGGTCGCGCCAGAGGTGGCACCTCCGTCGGTCCTGCCAATTGCTTCTGTGGTCGCGGGAGAGGTGGCACGTCCGGTAGTCTCGCAGGTGGCGCCACTGATGGTCCCTCATTTTGCACTCTCGGTAGACGATCCATTGCTTGAACCAAGTGACCAACTCCAAGCGAGTCCTCCATCTAAAATAATAAAATTACATATATATAAAATTACCATCTTAACAAAATGGATTATTAATGATATTACGTACTGAATAGTTAAATGCTGAAGAAGACGAAGGGTCTCTCTCTGTGAAGAGGCTACGCTGAACTCGTCGATTCGTATTCGTCTCCTCCTCTTCCAGCACGGAGGCATCTAATGCCTGTGCTAATGGACTGAGTGTGACATTGTTACTGCTGCCGTAAGCTTCTTCCTCCTCATCTTCTTTATCATCGTCTCCAACATTTTCTTCCAGGTCGGACCAATCATCACCATCGTCTGAATCATCGTCTGAATCTCCAGAGTTTACGTTAAGTATTAGAGGGGTGACTGGCTGTAGAGCCAGCTCCGGCATAATATTTTTCCAGTCGTCCAGAATAATTCGTTCGCAGTGATCAATGTACTTATTCCACAGAGTGGCATCGACTTTGTCCAAAGCTTCTTTCCAAATTTTTCGTGTTGATTCTTTGGTGAACCTTTTAACAGATTATTAATAATGAATATTAAAAAAAAAAAAAAATTAACAATTTTTAACATTGAATGTGTACAAACGACGAGTTCACGAACTTACTCCTATCATGTTGTGTGTTAACTAAATATCTGAACGACTACAACGTCACATCGTTATGCAGCATAATTAGAAGTGTGTCACACAAATATAAAAAGTAAAACAAACTAACAAGAAAAGACTCGAAGTCCTGTATAGCTAATTTGTTTTAATTTTTGTATTTAAGATTTTAACACATGCAATTAACAATTTTATTGTGCAAGTTCTAAAGTGTTTTTTTACAAATATTATAATTAATTAATTAATTAATTAATTATTTAAGTTAAAAAATAATTATTTGACCTTATATTACGTCATTATTGTACGTTAATAATTACTATAATTTTAATTAAGGATTGCAAAAAAAAAAAAAAAAGCAAAATAATAATTATAACTGATGTACAATACTGACCTTCTGTTTGCTCCTATTTCTTTGTTGTAATAGCCCTTGCAGAGTCCCCAAGCCATCTCGATGGGGTTGTACTGGCAGTGGTAGGGGGGGAGGCGCAAGACAGTGTGTCCATGACTTTTTAACAACTCATCAATTAAATACACGGGGTTTTCATCTGCATAATTCTTTGCTAGAGCCCAAAGATCTTTTACTGTTTTTACGTTCTCTGGCACTGCAACGTTGCGCTCTTTAAGCCACTCAATTATGAAATGCTTCACTTTCTTGGGTAATTTATTGACTTTTATGCTATGATAAGAAGCATTGTCTAAAATAATTAAATGAGGTTCTTTCAAATTAGCCAAGAGTTGAGTTTCAACCCATTTAATGAAATTTTCAGCGTTCATATCTTTGTGGTAGTCTGCAGAGTCACTGGCACCACCAAATAAAACTCCACAGTTTGGTATAAAACCCCCGCGTGAACCAGCATGAAGCACTACAAAACGTTGCCCAGTGGACGATTTGTGATGCTTTGCAGAGTCCTTGGTTCCATCAGTCCATACTCTATAGTCACTGCCATTTTGAAACACCCAGGTCTCGTCCAAGAACACGCATGGTAACGGTTTTGGCGCGTTCATATTGTTCACATATGCCCGCAGAAATTCAATGCGTTGTTGCACCACATGCGTTTGTTCGCAAAGTGCTGTCCGGTTGTTGTGACGTTTGAATTTAAAATTCATATCACGGAGGAGTTTTCTCATCGAGTCTTTACCTCCTTTAAATCCAATTTGTTTTGAGCGAGCCTCATCGAGAATCTCGTTTAAAGTTGGTGCGTGCCCTGAAGGAAGAGAGGAGTGAATATTAGAATTTTTATTTTCTTTTAGGTGTGTTCTCTTTTTCATAAATTATATTTATGTTTTTATGCAATTGAGAACGAATATTTAAATAAATAAATTAATTAATTGATTAATTAATTAGTAAGCACATTCACAAATTGCGTTGTTATTTGCACCTATAGAAATAAGAAGGTGCACCGATTTTAATTAATGACGCTGCACTTCACTTTTTCACCTTTTATTTGCACTATTTTTACTTGCTTAATTTAAAGCAATTGTTAATTTAACAACATTACATGTGTCTCAGGACAGCGAAGTTGTCATTTTTTTACACGTTTGTTATCAATTTTTTGCGTAATTGCACATTTTTAATTTCAGTTGATGATAATTTAATTCATAAATTTGATTTTAAAAATTAAATAAAATATGAAGCAGACAAATCCCCGAAACTTGCTGCACATTATACATTATATATATTTTTTAATAACTTCTGTTGACATCCGTCAAACATTAAATTAAATTAAGCAACTCACCGATGTTAAATTGAGCATATATGTAACGTCTAATGGCATCTCTCATGAAGCAGTCTACAACATCACCGGTGACTCTGGTCCTTACTTTTCTCCTCCTTCCTGGTGTTGGCTGCTCGAAGTTTGTCGTCCTTATATTTTTCAAGGATCTCACATTAACCTAAAATGTATGATAAATTTTCAGGACATAAAATTAAATGCCATTATATTGATAATTGTCCCTTATTTCAGACTCACTATTTGAATTCTATACGTATGTACGTACGTATTGCACCATCAATATTGCGCGACGGGCCATGGTTGAATAAATAGGTGAAATGCCCCTTTAATTACTTTACTCGTTGGAAATCTCATAATTTAATATTATTAATAATAAAAATAATTACCTAATATGATAATATAATATTAGTAATTAATAAACATCAACATAACAGTAATAACACACATTAAAGGGTTTTTTTATTTCTCACTTCTTACACTAAACAATCCTGCTTTCAATTTAAAAACACACATCATGCGCGGTGTATAGTATAATACATAGTGGTGACTATTTGTTGGATATTTATAATTTATTATTACGTTTATGATTTTTATCATTATCATCACGTTAATAGATTCAATAATCGAATGAAAGTGAAAAAACTCAAACAATTAATGAATAAATATATAATATATAAAATATTGTTACTAATAATTTTTTTTAATTCACATTATAATTATAAATAAAAAATACTTACGCCCGTCATAGCTGCCACTCTTTCATTGAGACGTTCGAGAGGTATGCTCAAATTCCCTTCTTTTTTTTCTTTTTCACAAAAATTAAAAACTGAAATTACCACTGCACGAGCTTGCCTATTAATTAGTCGGCCACGTCCTGCTACGGATGAATTCCCTACCTTACTTAAAATTGCCATTATTAACTATTTTTGAAAATATAATCTTGAAGCACTTGCTACTGTTTACATTCAATATATCACATGGCCGGCACGGAGCAGGCAGGCAGGCGAGCTGTTGTAGGTCAGGGTCAAGAGTAGGGGGCGTTTAACCTGACTTGGCGTCGTAAACAGTCATGTTCCTCCGCGCAAAAAAACACGTCATTAAATAGAGAGACTCATATCACTTATATCGGTATTTTTTTACTTCATAATTTATATAACACAGTGCTGACGAATTTTTACACAAATTTACTTACTATTAATCAGTTATGTAGGTATAATACACCATCCTTCTTTGCAATGCGCGGGAAGCGCAGCGGATGAATAGCTTTAAACGCAGAAAAGTGTAAAGAGAGAAGGGTTAGCTGTTAAAATATTTTTTATGCAGTAATTTATTGTGGTGCTAATATTTCAACTTACTTCTCTTCGCTCAATGATATTAGAATTAACTATGATACTAATAATTAAATAAACTTCGTAACTTCAATAACATCAACATTACGTTCTGCTCTGGTCCCACCTGCATCTTTCTAGCAGATTTGGGGGCTTGGCATTCTAGTTTTAGTTTCACTATAGCAGCTTGCAAAGCTTCCCACTATTATAGACACTACTATCAAACCCATGTAATGTTACTACTTGCATAGCACTACAAATTGTCCATATAAATTACATTAGCATCAGCATAACATGTAATATATATGTAGGGGAGGGAATATAGGGAAAATGTTTTCTTCGTTATATTTCAATATATAAAATATAATGTTTACAAATAAAGTGTAAAATACTATATATTGTATGTGTTAGTAATGTGTTCATATTATACTTGTTATTTATTTTTTAAAAAAGTAATTAAATTTTTTTCCATGGAGCAATGATGAGACTGGAGCATTTGTTTCAATTATATAATTACAAAATATACAAACACTTGCGACTTGATTTCACAGCTGCTGCGCTAGTATGATCATCATGTGATATTGATGCAAGTTACCCCCCAACTCCTTATCCCATGAGGAAAACGTGTTAGAATTGATTGCAGCAAGAGTTTTTTAATCCTCTAGAGGATGAGTTATATATAACATTGCGTTCGTCTTTGTGTCTCAAATTCATTAAAATTTAATGTCTTTTAATATTGATCAGGTCGATTTCTGCGTAAATATTGAGCAATGTAACAAGATTGTGAAATATTAACAACATCTTTCTCTAGATTCTATATTATGCAACTGACAGCATTTTTTTTAATAAAACCTATAATAATTAAAATATTAATAATATATATTCTCAATTAAAATTATTAAGACTGAAAGCACGAGCTTCATCATTACTGTTCAATTTTTATTAAATTTTTTTATTACTAAAAATTCTTAATGCTTCTCATCCTAAGGTTTGTTGTTTGTTGGGAAATCTTGTATGTATAATTTCCTAACCACACTCCGTAACTGTCTCGGTTTTTGCCCCGATCTAGAATTGCTCATTTTATGTAATCAAGACCGAAATCAAATGTCTCGTCAAGCTTTGCTTTTTCCGATTTGATCACTTTTATAAATGAGCAAATTTGATTGAGCAAAGGCCAAAATATTTGTTAATTTCGGGCTTTGCTCAAATCGCATGGCACATCTAGGTGTGCGCATTTTTTTTTTTTTACTTTGAATTCAGGTTTTGATGCCAATATATATATCATGAGAAGAATTTTTTTAAAAATGTTTTGAAATATATAAATTTTTATTTATCACAAGAATGAACTGCATTAATTTTTCAAATCATGGGAAGAGCGAAAAAAGAATAATATTAAAATTGAGCGAACGCAACATATTTGATTTTTTATTTTTCAGCTACAACACTAATTATTTATATAATTTAAATTGTTGTTTATGATATGGGCATAGAATCAGTACTGCCAACCTCATTTCTCACATTTATTTTAATACTTCTTCATAATATATATAAAAAATGTAACATCAAAATTAAAAAAAAAAAAAATTAAAAACAGGATTGAAAATTATCTAGGTTAAATTGAAGGCTTATTACATTTTGATAAAATTAATGATTGCATGCCTGTAAAATAAATCCCCTTAATGAAAAGATTAATTACATGCTTAAATCCATGTTAAATGTTATCAAAACCCCAGATATACAATTAATTTACCTCAAAACTCATTAAAGGATTTACTTAAAAAATTTTAATTAAAAAAATAATCTTCATGTGTGTTCAGTGTATTATTGTAACTAATTTAAATTATAATGTTTCAGCTTTATCTCTGGAGATCACTGAACTACGAGGTCCTCACATGATTCAAAATGGTTCTGAAAGTTCTGTAGTCCTTGATTGTGACTATAAGTTAAGTGAGAGCGAGAGTGCGGGAGGTCTGGTGGTCAAATGGTTCTTCAACAACGAACCGTCGCCTGTCTATCAATGGATACCGTCCAAGAAGCCACAGGATCTGGGAGTCCTCAAGGGAAAGCTCGATCTTAACTGGTCAGCGTCTGACCATGAGGCCAAGAAACACAGGGCTCTCCACATTGTGAAACCAACCACCGAGCTTTCTGGAGAGTACACATGTCTTGTGTCCACGTTCGAGGATGAACAAGCCATGACAAAGAGGCTCGTCGTTTTCGGTAAGAGCAAATTTTTACTATAAATGTATTATCAAACAATGAGATTTTTCCATTTTATTTATTTTTATTTTGGATTAATCGATTGTAAGGACACCATGGTTCTCGTCAGAATAGGTCAGAAATAGAATATTTACATCAGGTGTGAATTTAATACTTTAAATTGCATTTTTGGCGAGATACAGTGAATGTATATAGAATAATAACGTATAAAATGTTGACCACATTTTTTTATGGAGATAAAAAAACAAACAAAAAAAAAATCATGTAAATCTTTATAAACAAATAAGCCTTATAAGTAAAATGTGCTTCATTGCATTTCGCCGTAAGATTCAGCACCAAAACTTCAAAACCTCAAGATTTAAAGTATCTTGAAGCTTAAACGGAGTCAACTTACCCCTTTAATACACCTGCTCTATTACATGCAACCGCTCAATTTAGATACGAAAATTTGACTAATCTTACTGAGAAAGGATCTGACAAGACTAATTAATTGTTTGAGCACACAACTTTCGCAAATAATTGAATGATTTTTATTTGTTGCTAAAATATTTAAAAACGTATTTTTTTTTTCATTTCTTCAGATTTAAAAGTAAATGAAAACTTCCATCTATACGTAAAATTTGATATATTATAGACTTTGCTAAGTAACATGACAATTGCTTATATTTTTAAATAATTAATAAAATTAAAAAAAAATGCTTCTTAAGTCAATATGTCAATATTGTTATTTTTTAACACCAAACAATATACCACTATAGTATATAAATTATATTATATAAATATTTCGTAATACCTAAGGAAGTATAATGTACAGTACTGTATACAACCATATACATCATTTCTATCACATGCAGCAGAAAATTGACACCTGAAAGACGCTTAGGATATATGAGGAAGCACGTTTGGGCCATTATTTCTGCACCAATGTCGTAGCAATGATCACGTCTGAGCATCGTCATGACATCATTCGTGCAAATGTCTTCTAACAACCAATAATAAGCGGCGTTACGAAGAATTATGTTCTTGAATGATGTGGAGTATATATAATTATATGCGACTATCAAAAGTAATGTTAATAAATAAAATTAAATGCTTGATTAATTTGCGTATGAGAATAAATTAAATGGTAGTTATAATTTAGTGCAAAATATAAATAAGACATTAAATTGATAGAGTACTATAAAAATTTCAAGTGTAAATTTCTTCTTTTCATTATAAGTTTTTGAATCATAATTTAATTAATTAAATATTAAATATACCTGCAAAATAACTTAGCACTAAACTATTATATTATTAATTGATGTAAATTTTATCAAAGAAGTCAAGTATCACAAAATTTGGCTGTATAAAAGAGATTAAAAAAATAATGGAACCGAAGCCTTTCTTTTAATTAATTAATATTTAGAAAATTTACTTAATTTGAATTAAAAAATATGATTTGTATATAAGATCATTAATCATTATCATTTCCGTGAATACAAGAACTTCAAGCATAACATACAAATTTAATATTTCCTGGAACATATTTATAATACTATTTCGTACTAAAGATATCTGGATTTTTGTTTGAACAATTTTACAAAACTCATGAGAAAATATACTACGGTATTATACAATATCATGCATGCATGCATGTTTTTTTTTTTATTATCACACACATGCAGGAAATATAATATAAACTCAGTGACAGAAAAAAATGTTGTAAACCATATTTTGTATTTAACCCACGTTCACCTTAGAAAAAAAATGATAACATAAAATTCAAATAATATTCTCTATGGGACTTGTTAGGTATTCAAAAGGGACCGTTCCATTTTCTTTCTTATATGTATATTTTTATATAATATAAGATTTTCACCAGACTTTAAAAATAAGACACGAGACAAGAAAAAAGTATAAAAAAAAATCCTTTAAGTAGGTTGAATTTGGTAAGATTTGTGTGGAAGAAAGACATATTACCGGTGATTCCCCGCGGAGTTGCCGCTCGTGCTACCAGACACGTATTTGCACTTCTCTGTGTCGTGATAAAGACGACACTCCACGGCTCACCTGCCAGGCATAAGCTAGCCACAACGTTAAGAATTAAGCAGTAAAATTAATTTAACTTTCCTGCCGGAAGTACCCGAAAGTGAGAGGTTTCTGGTCTATCTAAAATAGTTTAAAATTTCTCAGACAGGTACTAACTTGTTTGCAAAATTTCAAAATTCTTACCTGAACAGGAAGAACAGAAACCTCTTACTTCCGGTTAATTCCGGCGGGAATTTTAAGTAAATGTGACTGTAGGTCATAAAATACTGACAGTAAAAATCTCCACCTTTCGTCATGATTGAGGAAAAAAATCATGACGAAGTCAATGAAGAAACTGTTTGAAAATTTTTACTGTAAATTTTAATAGAGGATCTTAATAAGTTATGATTTTTTTTTTTAGATTTTTTAAATATAAAGTTCTCAGAATTGAGGGGAAAACCCTATTACATCATATTAACGAATTTTCCTATATGCTTGTTTGTTATATATTTATACCTTAATATGACGTCAGAGCGACTTACAGCTTGATTTTACGAGGGTCAAAATAAAATATGAAAATATTATAAGTAAGTCAGAGTTCCTTTATCCAAATTAAATGTTAACAAAAAGTCATGCAGATTGTTCATTTGTTAATAAAAAAATGATTACTTACACAAAATGCCATATTCTTTGTTCTAAGAGTATAAGGAGGGTCCTGGGATCTGCGTCTAAATTGAATGATCTGTATATATTTGGTTTCTTGGCAAACGAAAGGTGCATGACCTTACATAAAATTATATATACAGTTTCATAACGCGAGTTAAATTTTGCCTTCTGATCGAGTGTACATCAAGATCTATCTGATTTTCATTTTCAATTCATTCGTAGATTTTATAATCTTTGATTTTTTATATTAATTTGTTTAATAATAGTCATAAAAAGTGGGGCAGAATGATTAATGCAGAGATTACTGTGTATACCCTTTCCACTGCAATTTTACTTTAAAATTTGCTTTTGATAATATGCCATTTCAAAATATCACAACAATTATAATTATATTTCCATATAAATGTGTGATTTTTAAGTTAAATTATAATTTTTAGCTCTTGATCTCTCTATTTTTTTTTAATAAATAAAATTTAAAGGGTTAATGTCACAAAATTAATATATTCTACTTAAAAGAAATAAGCTATATGATTTTTACCATTCAAATTGTTTAATGACCTCATAATTTTACGTACGGTGATGATCAAAGACTCAAAGGCTCAACAATATTAGATCAGATAGCTGGTTTGTAATCTAGACTTCACAGTATGTGCTTATATGCTTGGGAAGAGAGAGAGAGAGAGAGAGAGAGAGAGAGAGAGAGAGAGAGAGAGAGAGAGAGAGAGAGAGAGAGGGAGAGAGAGAGAGAGAGATAGAGAGAGAGAGGGAGAGAGAGAGAGAGAAAATCCATCACCTCTTTGATGACAACATCAACGTTGTGATCAAGACTTTATTGTTTGATGTATTCATGTGACTGATAAAAGGCTTGTTGGAAAAAAACAGATCTTAGATTGGAATTCTGCGCTTCCACCTCATCTAAATTGACATACAAATCAAACACATTTGTGCGATGTGTGATGTATGTACACGTCAGAACACTACGAACTCTTTCTTATGGAGGCGTGGTAAATAAAACAACTTTGGGATGGCTAGCTGTCTTTTTTACCTCGCCTAAAATTTCAAACCTGCATCTTGTTTGTTGTATTTATTTTGATGGGTCTCGAGTTGTACACCTCTGGACATCACGAATTTTACTCCTGCTTTTTTTGTAGGCCCTGCCACTCAGTCTATATGGAAGCGTGGTGAACCAAAACTATTTTGATATAATGTAGACTTAGTGTTTTTCTTAATACATATCTCAGAATTAAAAAAATATATATATATATATATATATATATATATATATATATATATATATATATATATATATATATATATATATATATATATATATATATATATAACAACTGTAGCAAGTGAGGCAGGGCTATAAAGTTCGTGGTGTCCAGAGGTGTATATCTCCGGAAAGCATTAACGTTATCTCCACCTGATTTGCTGGTTACGATGCTGCAAAGATATAAAGATATTTCCATGCAGTTTTGGTCTATAGAAAAAAATAATAATAATTATCCTAAAAAGACTATTAAACTTAAGGCGGATTCACATGGTAATTTCCAGCCTACGATGCGAAGCGAATAATACGCACTTGCTGTAACATCCATTGGCGGCCATATTTGGCGATTAAAAAAAAAAGAGCATCGTAATTTAACGCAATATTCACCGCTGCAATGGCGAATTCGCTTCCGCATAGGATTTTACAACTTGTGTGACAAAATCGCGTCGCATCGCCGTTGTCGCCATCTGAATCCGCCTTTACCATGAGAACACCGCATGATAGAGAGAGCAGGATGTTTATGCTATTACGAAGTGTACCCGGTTTAAAAATTGTCTTGTTGTTTACATCGTATCGACAACAATGTGTATTGAATTTGTGAAGTGAAGATCAGTCGATGCTGCTTCTCCGTACCTTCATGTCAAACGTCTTTTATGACGTCATCCATAAGGCTTGTGTATAGACACAAACCCCCTTCGTTACACAAGCAGCACGTGGAGCTTTAATTTGATATCACGTTGCCACTTGCACGTGACACCTCGAGACGATACCTTTTGTTTGTCGTCCTGATCACGTGATCACGTGGAGTGGGGAACTTTAAATTTTTTAGATCGGCTGCTTGTTATTCTTACCTTTCCTATCATAAATCTGTTTTATTATTTCAGTAAAGCTAAAACGGTAGTAAAGTTAGAAACAGTAGGAACCTTATTGACTGAGAGTACAGCGTCAATGAACAAATTTAATAATATTTTCATTTAAAAAAAAATAAAGTACTAAATATATGTAGCTGGTACACTCAAATAGTTTTACTTTTTCTTATTTTAGGAATAAGAACATAAAGAGCTCCATTATAATATAATATTCAACAAGTATCCGTAATCGTAGGACTTACAAATTGTTAGAATTAGTTAAAGGGCGGAAAAAAACAACAACAGATTTTTAAAATCCAGATTTAAAATATAACTTTTTTATGAAAAGTTCAGAAAATTTGCACTTCCAAATTTAGACTTGTTAGTTTTCTGATCTTGGTACTAAAGCATAATCTAGTGATCTAGTGAATAGTGTTGGACCTTGACAAATTATTTACGACCATATAATGTAATAAAGTAAAGAACGCTATGTTGTCATAAAAAAATGTACTAAAACTTTTCCACCACATGTTTTTAATTTTTGTAATAATTTTATACTTTTAAAAGTAAACAAAATAAACTGACAATGGAAGTATAGTAAAATAATAAATGTACCTCATTTTAATAACATAATTTTATCCTGTATAAAATTTACGCTTCTAGCTAAATGTAAAATAAATATTAATTAAGTTAAACAAATATTTAACTTTCTTAATTAATCCCACCACAGCTTTCTAAATACAGTACGTACAGTATATAAATAATACTGTCTCATCGTAGTTTGTATATTAAGTATATAGAGAGAATTTAAATGTTCAGTATTGTCCTTAGAAGTACATTCAAATGTATTACGTGTCTTCATTTTCATTTGTTTTTTAACTGTTTTATTTTCACCTTAATTGGAACTTATATGAAAACAAAATACTATTAATTTAATATTATTTGATGGCATTTTAGTATATGGCTACTTTTATTTGAAATATTACTTTGTATATTTCACTATATCTTTCAGAAACTGTCATTAATTTAATAATATGTTTCAATTAAAAGTTAAGTTTGTAAATGGCTGCAGAGATGTTTAGTTAATTTGTTTTCAGGCCCCTTGATTTCAATCACACAGGTACTGTCCATTAATTGATACTGTTAATTAGTTAAGTAATTAATTTGCTAATTATTTGACATTGAGAACCCTGATAGTTCTGTTCGACTAAATACTCATAATATAATGGTTTATACGGGTACTGCTGAGAGCCAAGCTTTGGCCAGGTATTCTCTCAGACCGCTTGAGTTTGGGCCAAGAGCTTAATTATTTTCTTAATTAAATTGGTCAGAAAATGTAAAATAAAATAAGGTTTTCTAGATTTTATTTTTTTTTTCAAATTATTTGTTGTCCAATAGTTTACCTTCATTTTGCGATAAAGTATATTATAAACGACTAAGTTTACATAAGAAACAATCTAAGATAGCTTATTATATTTGTAGTGGAATTAAACTCCTTGATGCTTTTTCAACAGAACTGTAAACGTAAACATGAAGTTAGTAGTTAGTTGTTTCGAACTTCACTATCTCAGGAGGATTGAAACCTTGTTATAAGTATATTATATTTTGTTATAGGAAATTTTTTAATATATTATCAATGGATTTGAATCTGATTGATGAAAGTAATTTTATATATATATGATATGAACACAATTAAGTGTTTATTTTTTTCTCTTTTTTTTCTACGAAAAAAATATAATCCTTTAAAAATCAATGTGAAACATTTTGTGATGCAAAAATAATGCATTTATTTACCTCACTCACTCGGGAAAACATTTTACATAACTCTGCATTACAACGTGTATCACATCGATTTTGATACAAGATGCTTTTATCTACTTGAAAATAGCATAACATGCTATTAGTCACCGCTATACACCTTGCTATTAATAGTAAGCTATTAGCATTAATTGCAAATATATATATATATATAAAATAAAAGATGGTGAATTTTTTAAGAGAAATTACACAGTTTAGAGAGTCATATACATTACATACATTGCAATACATTCATGCTAAGTTGTAATATTTTTAAGTGTGTTCTGTGTGTTCATGACGTTCCATGTTCTTGGTGTTCCAGTACCAGAGAAGAGCATCACCCTGACGCAGAGCAAAGAGGGTGACGAAGACGTGGTGCTCATTAAGTGCGAGGCGGAGGGTGTGTTTCCGGAACCAACTCTGCGGCTCTTCGCGGGAACGCAAGAAGAAACCAAGTGAGTAAAAACATTGACTGCAACAGGAAAACTGACGAACCTATTATAGTTGTTGAATTGTGGATAATTTAGAATTGTGAATGCTCATATAATGAAGTGTGCCTTACAGAGATTTTCTAGTTCAGAATTGAATTTAAATTATATTGGCTTTAGGGAACTCCCACACAGCCATCTAAAATAGGAACAAAAATAGTGCTTATTTATTATACATTAATAAAATAGAGCATTTGATTAAATGCAAAAGGTGGAAAGTGAAAGGTAAGGAGATTTAGAATTTAGCATGCTGAAGCCATCATCAGGTATGGATTTTGTTGGAAAACCTCCACCAATCTTCTGCCAGCGAGGCAAATTTCTAGTTCTAAAAATGACCATGCGATCGTTTGTATCTTCTTGCAATTTTATCTCCTTGAATTTAGGCAACTTGTTGAGCATAAAAATATAGTGGGTTACATATATGGCAGGGGTTTGATGCATTTTCCATGTTTAAGAGTCTTCGCAGCATATTGATAAATTTATATAGACGGCAATGAAAATATAAACGGATTAAATGGATTTTATAAACATCGTTCAATGTGGCCGATAGCGTGAATTCTTTTAAACACATTTTCTAATTTTTTATCAATAGACCAAAGTGATGTACAAAGTCTGGGGAACCTTATAATGTCAATGTGACACTATCTCACATTAAGGACACTTGTTACTTTTTTCTAAAAACAAAACTATATTTAACCTCTACTTTAGACAACATATTACAATTTTCCTGTTATAAGAGGTGAAAATTGATACATTATTAAATTAATATTACATGACAGTAAGTTCAGGAAAATACATAAGTTATTTAAATTATTTTACAGCAATTTTACATGAGATTCAGGTGATAAAGTCAACTAGTCATTTTTCTCGTAAGGGACACGCAAAGTACAGCAGCTTATTAGGGTGACACGCCTAGGTGTTTAGTGTCTTCTAGCTGTCTTCGTGTTGATAATTATAAAAGTAAGAATATGGAGGGGGAACTTCACTTATTAGATCTTTTGTAGCGTACTCCATAGTTTTGTGAGATACTATCATTATTTCAATGCGTAACTTATATCATTTATAATTAATAGAAATCACACTCACTTGTCAGATGTGATTAGAGTATATACTGTATTTATTATAGAAAAATAAACAATGGAGTATTGTCCTCAATTATTTTTATTACAGAAATGGATAGAGCGTGCAAAGTTATGCGACCCTGATTTTTTTCCAGATTTTTTTGAGACCAGGAACGATTTTAAAAAAAAAATGATTGAAAGTTCTTTTTGTGACGTCACGAGACGCCACTCCTTAAGAAAAAGATAGGATTTGCCGCCTCGTGACGTCACAAAGAGGACTTTTAATATTTTTTTTTTAAAATAGTTCCCGGTCTCTAAAAAATCTGAAAAAAATCAGGGTAGCATTACTTCGCATGCTCTATTCATTTCTGCAATAAAAAAATTTGAGTTCGATACTCCATTTTTATCAATTTTTTTTTTACTAATTTTTTTTTACTGCAAGTGTATAAATGATGTACTGTACTTTTAATTTCTGACTAGTTTATATGCTCTTCATAGACTATAATAATATATAAGACAATAAATTAAAGTTTTAATTTAATATAAAATTTCTTGCAGTTATCCAACTTCAATTGTTAGAGATTGACTAAATAAGCGTATGAATCACAACATGTTTAATAACAGCTCATTCAAAAACAGCCTACACATAAGACGTCAAAGCATTATGATTTAAGCTGGATTAAGTTAATATTAATTAAACGTCTGTGAACCATGCTTTGTTGCAGACTGGAAGTGGAGGGAGTCACGCTCATGGTGAAGTCCCGGGAAGGAGGGGTGTTTGATATCTCGGCGTCCAAGAGACTCACAGGCAGTGATCTCGAAACGCCGACCATCTTCGACTGCGAGCTTGGCATCAAAGAGACAGAATACAAACGAATGAAAAGCCTTGTATACTACCCAGGTAAGCTCACTTCCTTTTGACCTTTTGAAGAAATTGACTGAGGCGTTAAAGCATTATTAATATACTTGTACCATTATCACCATAGTAAAATGGTTCTATTTAATTTATACGTGAAAAGAAAATGTAATTCAGTATAAAATTATTTTTAATATAATAATTATATTTTATAACTTTACTGGATATTTAAAAAAATACGAGTTAATTTTTTATAATATAATATATTTATGATCAACCTATAATTATATAATAATGCTTAGTGTGTATGTTATGTTTTTCTGACGTGATCAATGTTGTCTTGTACGACCTAAATAAAAAAATTATATTATTGTAAAATAAAATTATTATAATATATATAAATATTTTGAAATATTTTCACCATGCGTTAAACTCGTCTCAGCTTAATTTGTTTTTCTTTAACCACTGCTTATAAACTTTGGCATTAAAATATTTAAAGATTAGGATAAATATTGCTGCTGTAAAATAAAAAATAAGAGATGGTGTTAAATTTGCCATATTTTTATCCCCTGGAGGCTGGAGGGTATGCTATTTTTCACAGTATTGTAAAACAAGTTGCATAAGTTATCAGGGGCTATGCAAATTAAGTCTATGGAACATATTTAACTTGATTTTCATGGAGTTGGTAAGGTTTTTAGTCATTGTTATATACTATAATTTGTAATATCTAAGAATTTTACTAGCAGAGTCGGGCAGAAAAACACTCAAGAATTTCCGATAAAAATCAAGTTGAATATGAATCTATTATATCATAAATTAGGAAGCCTGAATGTTATACGAATTTGTATGGCCTGATATGACGAAGTTACATCATCAAGAGGAAAAAATATTTTTAATATTGAGAGGGTGATCGGGATAACCAATGATAAAATTTGAGGTTCACAGTAAATTTATTGTCGTTGAAAAATATAAAAAAACATCGATGGGATACTATCACGAGATGTAAATGAAACGTTCATTTACTATAATTATATTAAATTTATTCTATCATTCGTGACAGTTGTCAATAACTACAAGCGTCCTAGTCTGCACTTGTTTTGTCCATGTAGATCGCACACTCCAATCATGCACTATTAGAGAGAAAAAAAAGGTACAGTGTTGTCATACCTATTTATTAATAATAATTGTTGTTGCTTTAATTGCCTCTCTGATTGTTGTCGTATAATTGATAACACATTTTTTTTTATCTGCAATATTCACTTTATTATTTGTTCCTGTAGCAAAAAAACATTAATTTGATGTGTTAGCTTTACGTTAAAATTGCATGCAACATCCATATTATTTCCAATGTTAATTTGTTCTGCTTCTTTTTTTATCCAATTTACCTTTTATTTATATACTTGTTTAATTGAATATTGAATGTAAATTAATTTACTCGCTTTGTTGGATCAAAAGCTTTTTTTTTTTTTTTTTTTTTTTTTTTTTACTAACTTGTTTTTGTAATTGAATAGAACAAAAAAGGATTGATCGATTGATTCTGTTATTTGTTCAGTCAACATAATATACGTGGGACATTGACGTTGTTTTGTTTGACAATGTATAATTATTTTTACAATTTCAATTACAATTTTGTTCTTCTGTTTTGTAATATTAAATTTAAAAAATTGCAAACAACTTTAAAAGGTAAATTCATTTTTTTTTCATTTTTCAAATTTATTATAAATATTAGAAATTAATAGAAATATTCCTCATTATTTTTATTAAAATATACATAATATATTATATACATACTGTATATATATATATATATATATATATATATATATATATATATATATATATATATATATATATATATATATATATATATATATATATATATATATATATATATATATATATCCCTTAGATAAGCCTTAAAACTAAAAATACGAGCTTTTCGTTTTACGCCTCCGAAGTCGCAACTTTTAACTCTGGCAGAGCCAGGGTATGAAAATGGAGGGGATATGCGCTGTTGACGTCACGGCCAATCAGAGAGGGCGTTACTGGTTTTGTGACTTCTAGAAAAAGCTCGTATTTTAGGCTTAAGATTACCCTGGAAAATGCGCTTTTCTGACTGCTCTTTTTCTTTGTCAAATTTTTGATCCCGCAAACAGAAGCGGAAGTGAACAAAATTACGTAACTTCCAGGGGTAAACTAAGGTTTAAAAAAACTTTATTTTATAACCCATATACTTCATTATAATTTAAAGCATGGATTCACAACGTAGATTAGTATCACCTTATTTACTTTGGTTTGATTTTGCTGGCACGCTCGGGTCGTTCCTTACAGATGGCTACACCGGAAGTCCCCTAGAAGTGAGCACCAGTTCTCCGTCCCGTGAAACACATGAGGAGCACGGTAAGAACGACCTGCATGTAAACGCACCTCACTGCATGTTATGTGTGTAGCTAGTCAGAACCAAGTTGTATACAACTATAGTCAAATTTATATGACATTCTCTCCAAAAGTAGCCGGAAGTGTAGATTTCTAGCATTTCTATTCGTATTATTTCAGCGTTGCTAATTCATGATTAGTTCATTATTTTTATCGAAAATAATGCAAAACCTTCTGCAAAGGTTCAAAGTTGAGTTGAAAATGGAATATTCGTAAATTTCACACTTCCGGTTACCTCCGGAAGTAACATCAAATTAATTTGACTGTAGTTATAAAAGTTGGTTCAAGTAGTAGTGAGACTTGTCTCTCAATTATCGTCACTAATTAGCAGTGAACGTTGTATAAAAATAATTAGTCTTTTAATAAAATTAAATTGTGAAATCCTTTGAGAGTGAATACGTTACATCAAATAATGAGAGTTAAAAATATGATTTTTAATTTTTATTTAAATAAATTGGGTATTAAATTTGTTTAAAAAAAATACTTAATTTATTTTTATGTACACGGACAAAAAATTTTACTAGGCAAACTTGGTAAGAAATACATTTACAATCTTTTTGTTGAATTGTACAGCAAATCTTGTAAATTTTTACTACGGGCTTTGCAAAATTTACAATCTCAGCATTGTAAAAAATACTTGGTAAAAGTTTACCATTTTGTAAGTGATATTTACAATGTTCGCAAGTTAGCGCTAGCATATTATAACGTCATAAAATGTTACTATCGAATGTTAGTAAAAGTTTACCACGTAGTAGCTAAAACCTACAATGTTCGCAAGTTGGTGCTAGCATGTTGTAATGCCTTAGATTGTTAAGCGCGAATGTTGGTAAAAATTTACTATTTATAAGTAGCTGATGTTTACAACGTCCACAGCACGTTGGCGCTAGCACGTTAAACGTTGTAAAAAGAACATAACTGAATTGTAAAATCTTACCATACGTGGTAAAATTTTGCAAACTACAACATCCTGTTTTCAAAAAAACCGTTGGGATTCTTCATTTGGCTTGTGCGATTTGAGCAAACTGGTTGCAAAAACTTTCTGTGCTGAAATATATCTAATTAAAAGTGCTCCAAGTACCCCAGGAATAAGCAAATTATCGATAAATGACTATGATCATCAAGCTGATCATCAGGCTGATTATTTATATTATAAGGTAAGCAAATATGATAATTTGTTGATTTTTCTTGTGTTTTAGAAGTATGCAATGTACATACAGTCGATCATTACAATTTTTGTAGAATTTCTTTGTTATTTCTGTTTAGTTACTTTAATTTGTCACAGGAGATTTGTATTGCAAGTTTGTATATTGCAAAATTCACTATAACTACGTTCACATGACGGTGTTTAATACATATCCGTTGACGACACCTCATAAGAAAAAACATTCACTATATCACAATAACTGTTGTGTACGAATCCGTATTAAACAACGTCATGTGAACGTAATTGTAACTTGTAAACGCACGTCAGAGTACGAAAATATTTATATAGGGCTACAAAAGTAGAGTGTACCATATCAAAAATATTGTTGGGTAATGTAACGTTCATTGCATTAATTGTACCGAGTCTAATTATTATCATGTTTGCAGGACAACGATGCGCGGTTTGGTGTGACATCGCGATGAGGGATGAGTCTTTTCTGTTGCCAACCGCAGACCTAGATCGCACCATCACCTTACAGCGAACTATCCACGGCATCCACACATATCAGTAACCGACCCTCGCCCACTGATTGACCCACACGGCATCCACGACCCACGACTGACCCACGTACGGTACCCTCGCGCGCGGGGACATTCTTCTCTACACTGGGTACTGTACTGGAGATACGGCAGTCATCGTTTTAATTGTTTCAAAAGACTTACACGGATTATAAAATTTTATTATTTAAAGTGGTTTTAAATCAAACTTTATTTTTTTGTAAATCTGAGTTTTCATCAGCCAATAAATGCATTAACTTAATATCTTAATTTTTTTTTATAATTATTATAAAAGTGTTCCCGTCCTTAATAATTTTTAATTTTAATTAACTTATTAGCACTCGATGATTATTTTAAAGTAGGATATCAAATATTTATTTTTATTACAAATTTCTTGTGATTTGTGTGTGTGATCATGTGATCAATACATGACAATAAGTAGTAGTAATAAAAAAAAAACATAATTTTTAACATTAGCTCTATTAAGTGAAAATATTTTTTACGCAAAGAGTCGGTTTTAAATTTTACATACTTATTTGTTACTAAATTTCTTCCACTGATTTGCAAAGATGAGGTCAAACTTTAAGTCCGGATTACTTTGTTGATTTTTATTGTTGCATCAATCGAAATCAACAAAGTTAATCCGGACTTAAAGTTTGACCTCATCTTTGCATATAGACGGTAGATATTTAGTAACAATTAAAAGTATGTAAAATTTAAAAGCCCAAGGTATGCAAAAAATTACCAACATTTAGTTAGTAAAATCCTGCAGTAAAAGGAAGAACAATTTTACTAGCACTGCCAGTTAAATTTTACCAAGTTACTAACCTTCTATTTTACCAACATGCCGTAAAATTTTACTACGCAACACATTTTTAACTTCTACGTCATCATTAGTGTAATATTTTACTGCAAAAGTTAGTAAATTTTATCTACTTTTCAGTATACAAAATTTAGCAAACTCAAAAATTAAATTTTTACACAGCTACTGTCTTAGTGAGATTCGACCCGCCTTTTGTTAGTAAAATCTTACTAACCGTTGGCTAAATTTTTTGTCCGTGTACAGACTAGCTTTTAAAGTGGTGATTTTTGCCCCACGTTCAAAATAATATTTTCACTAGCAGTAAGACTGAGCTACAGTTGTATTAACTTGGTTGTCTCCTACAAACCGCCGCGTTTTTGTTTCATATTTGAATTTTGATCAGCTTTAACAAAAACTTTGCGTATCGGCTATTTCAGTAGCATGATCGTAGTCACCATACTCACTATTGAGGTACAAAAATAACGAATTCTTCATGAAACTTTATGCACTATAAAATTAGGGAAAATCAATTTCACTAAATTGAGTGAAATTGATTTTATTTAAAATTTACACTAAAAAAACGTAATTTGTTTAAACATAACTTGGTACCGACATCATTTTCTTTTTTTTTTATGAACAAAAAAGTCAATTTCATTAAAAATATAGCAATTTTTGCCTTTAAAATAAATATTTACTTACATATTAAAATAATTAGGTGCTCACATGGAGTATTTAATTAATAACCAATTAATGAATTTATTCAAACTAAAAATATACTGATAAATATTCTACTTTAGTATTTTTTTATTATTTGTCATTATTTGTATAATATCAATTTACACACGTATGCATTTCATTAAATTAATTACATTTTTTTTCTCCATAACAAAAATTAGATAAAATATTTTAAATTTTATTAAACTTGTGGGATTTAAACCACCTTAAAATTGATCTTTAAAATTGAGTCTTACTAACATTGAAATTATTTTAGACGTTATTATACATTTAAATGTGTTAATTTAATTTTAAATGCACAATTCAGTCAAGAAAAACTTCGTACTTCCCCTAGTAGTTTTTAAATTCATTAAACTGTGTATATAACTTCATTTTCTCGTCTACATTAGCGGAGCAAAATGAGAATTAGAAGGCTGTCGGTATCACACGAGGATAATGAGAACGTGTAGTTTCCCTCTTTTCTGTATGTAGAAGTAATAAACCCACCCACACCCTCCCGACAATACAGTTCACCCTTTAATCCAGATCATCTCAGCAGGTTCAATTTATATCATCCTATGTAGTATTATTACGAAATCCTTGAAAGATAATTTCCGTTCTTAAATTTGATACATTGTATATAGTTCAACAAACGTAAGATTACCACCGGAAGTAGCCGGAAGTAGAAGGATTCTGGCTGAACTATAAACATGAAAACCATAAAACTTTGCTGTAGGGAGGTTGAAAACCTTAATTTGCATCTGCCTGCAAAGTTTCAGGTTTAAAATTGAACTAGACAGTTCAGAAATTTCGCATTTCCGGCTACTTTCTATCGTAATTTTACGTGCATTGAACTGTAGACCTATAATTATAAAACAAATTAGATGGATGAACTGACAATGATTGATTATATATTTTTTATTATGTTTATAATTAAAAAATGTAAATTTACTTTTTATAATTAATGTTAAATGTAGTGTATCGGATGCAAAACAATAAAAAAATGAGTACTATAATATGTAATTTGTAAGGTTCAATTATTTTATATATTCCGAATTTTTGTTTACTAATTTTCATAAAATTAAAATAATAAACAAATGTAAAAATTTCAGTTTTTAAAAATAATAAATATAATGTTTACAATATTTTCAAACACATTATATTATTTTTAAATATACATAATCTTAAACAAAAACTAGCAAGCACTAATTAAATATACAAATTATTATACTAATTATGTAAATAACAAGTTAAATTATATATAAATATATAATATAGAGAAGCTTGTTTTAAAATACAATAGTGTGTAACATTTTAAGTAAGAATACTGTACAAAAAATAGTAACTTCGTCTGAATTATATACACAACAGTCTTTTATCCATAATAATCATAATATTTGATATTTTTAAAGCTTTGAAATATTAATTAGTAAATTTATATTTAGAGATGTTTATTAATTACTGTACATTCAATTTATTAAGTACAATGGGATATTCTTGAGTTGTACTTAGCAATGAGAAAGAGTATTAGACTTACAATTATTACGAAAAAGAATGTACACTCCAGCTATGGTGGAATGAGACATTATCATTGCAGAAATTACAAAATGATACGTTTATATTGTAGCATAATATTATTCCTTAGTGGGTTTTATGAAAGTATAATCTTATATTTAAGTTTTTTTCATATACATAAAATTCAAAATTTAGAATTATAGTCGTGTTTTAATTTGCTACTTCTTATGCTATTAAATTACTATCTCATGAAACGTATTGTTTTAAACTAGCATGCCTCTTGTACGCACTACAATTTCAACAAATTAGTAAAGTAAATTTAAATTGACTTAATGTTGTTATAAATTCGATACTAAACCGCGGTATTACGTATTACACGATCTAATTTTTCTAATTATTGAATACAATTTTTCCGTGAAAGAAAACTTGAACTCCATTTATTTGTATGGAGATGAAATTTTCTTGTAAGAAAAAATTGCATGCAAGTACAAAGAGATATGATAATAGGATAAGGGCCTAAAAGGGGCGTGGATTGAAACCTGAACTTTGAATAACTTATAATTCCTGGCCTCTATAAAAAATCTCAAAAACTTCAGAGAGAATAATTTGGTGACTTATTTTCATTTCTACAAGAAAGAAAAAATGTAAACTTGTTGAATATAATGTTTAAACATAATATTTAATATATATTTATATATACACTGTATATTGACTACCTTAGGTTTTTACTAGAAGTGTGCCAATATTGGCAATTTCCATACCACCTCTAAATGTTCTCTACTTTATTATAAAATAGATTAATCCTTCAAAAATAAAGAATTTCCTGATATCATGGTAATAGTTTGTAGTACATATTTGATAGACTGTGTTAATAACAATTTTTATGTGTTTGCTTTGCTTGGTGTATTAATATTGTGTTTTTTTTTCTGGCTGTTTGTTATTTGCTTGGTTCGCGCTCTGCTCCACAGCTTGGCCGCTTGCTGCAGATCAAGGTGAGTGCAATTATGACAACTGCACACAAACATTACTACTTCTGGAATTTTAATTTTAAATTCTGAGCTTAAATGGACAACCTCGTGAACTTTTTTACTGATTATTTGGAACTCAAGTTAAGGTGCTTTTTCATGGAGCGATGTTAAGTGAGGCTTGGCGGGGGAAGAAAGACTCACTTGCTTCAATGTCATATGGCGACCATAATGGTGTTAAAAAAAAAATCGTGATGGGAAATCATTGCTATGGAAAAGCGATTTTTCCACGCCAACATGGCCGCCATATGACATTGAAACAAGTGCGCCTTTCTCGACCTGCCAAGCCTCACTCAACATCGTTCTATGGAAAAGCAACTTTATCTAGTCATTTTTCTAAATTTATAAAACTCCTAATTGGACTGCAAAACTCTGTGATGTTATATAGTCATGCAGATATTTAGCAAGCAAATATAAGAAAAGATTTTGTGTGAGTTTTTAAAAATATGAAACAAATTGACATATTATGTAACTCGCGGTCTTCAATGAAAATAAAAACAATAAAAATATCATGCAGGTTGTCCATATCTTTACTATATATATATATATATATATATATATATATATATATATATATATATATATATATATATATATATATATATATATATATATATATATATATATATATATATATATATATATTTATCTTTACTTCTAATTCGTTTAGAGGTAAAAAAGAATCAGCCTCTTCTAGAAATTCCAGGGGTGATTTTGTTTTAAAATGATACTCTATATTTGTTTTGTGCAATGCATATGCAGAAATGACACAAGCAAAAAGGAAGATATATCACATTGCCGCACATGTTTATGCAAATTAATTATTTACCGTTTCACATTAGTTGCAAATGAAATAATTAATTTTAATGTTTCAAACTTGATAAATAAATTGCATCATTCGTTTTTATAATTTTATCGAACAAAAACAAAAGAACATAATAATTATAATTTTTTTAGTTACTTTTGCTATAAAAAATGAAAGAAACTTAATATGATTGAATTCAAACAGAATTATGCAATAAAAGTAATTTAATCTGACAATTTTAAATAGTGCTATGTTTTCTTAAATATTACAAAAAATACATAAAATACATGAAATAAATTTTATGATGTAAGTATATATGACTCTTTATAAAAAAAAACACTACAAGACAGAGAGTGTAATAAGAGCCATAAAACTACAAGTACTAAAGAAATATATAAAATTGTGCCATAGAATGATATTGAAAAATATGTACATTTTTTTCACAGGGTACTTTATATTTGAATATTTGTTTTATATTTCTTGAAGATATACATGAACTATATTTTCGATTGAATATTTGTTACAAGACTTCTTCATTTCACCGCAGTGTGTTGACTTGGCAAGCCTAGACTTGAAAGAATAGAATCCCCGGAGAGACGGCAGCAGCTGTCTAAATCCCTGACACATAGGCAACCCGCTTAGCTTAGAAGCTCAAACAGTTGCCTATCACTCGGGTAATACTGCACTCTCTCTTTTAAATATTAACTTTTCATCATCACTACACAGCTTTCTATAAAAAATTGCAATGTTTGAAAGGAAATGAGAAATGCATCAATTTCCTACTCGATTTTTATAGTTAGTTTTCCTTTGTATAGCTTCGTAACTAGAGAGTGCAGTTTTCGATCTTAGATTATTGCAACTGTTTTCCTCTTCCAAGACTATTTGAAAATATATTTATTATAACTTATATAACTTCTCTATGCAAAATTTCAATGCAAATTCTAAAATTGTGCAAGTTTACCCTACCTTATATAGAATGAGTTGCATACTCAAAAAATGTTTGATGTTTTTTTTTTTAAATTAAACTTAACTTTGTATCATCCAATGGATGTGCTGAAATTAACACTTCATGCGTGCGTGAAAAAAGTTCTTATATACGCGGGTATGTCAAATGATTAGTTTTTCATTATTGTCTTTTCGCGTTCTGATATTTTATATTAAAGATATAATATATTATATAAGGCTCTCAATTTTATTTATTATAGTTAAAAATTTATAACGAATACAATTAAAAGCACGATCAGAAGGTTTTTAAAACATTTTTTTAAAAATAGTTTCACGTTGTATCGAAATCAAATTAAAATAAATTTATATTTAGCTTTTTAACAGTTTTTAAATTCTTATAATACAGAGACTAAAATGTAACTAAACTAACAAATCCAAATCATGAACAAAAAGTATTTGAAAACTGAAAACACAAAACAATTTCAACACGTTTGTTTTTTTTTTCTTTCTAATCTAATCGATATCCAATATATATAGCAGGTATATTCACATATTGAATTTATATATTTTAAATCTATAACATCATCAATGTATCTTTTTTTTTCTTTGTTTAAATAAAAAAAAGTGGTATAACATTGTATACCCAAGAGGAAAAATAAATTTAAAATCAATTGATACGTTAGAGATATTGGTGGCAATAAATCCAGGGACTTGGGAATGAAATACAAGTAGTTCTCTCTCTCTCTCTCTCTCTCTCTCTCTCTCTCTCTCTCTCTCTCTCTCTCTCTCTCTCTCTCTCTCTCTCTCTCTCTCTCTCTCTCTCTCTCTCCTGCGTGCCACAAACCACTCTCAGATGGACACTCGTATATTTTTTCTATTACCAAAAGGAAATAGATTTTTTTTTTTTCTTCCTTTGGTGAATCCAAGTCGTTTCCTTGCATACACTGTCAGTGAGTAAAAAAAAAGATTATTCATACTTTTTTATCTTCTGTCTATGGCAGATTGAAAATTTTCAAAACTAGAATATTGTACAATATATTCTGTTCATAAACTTATAAGATTTGCACTGCATTACACCTAAATATTTAATATACATTTATATATTACCCATGATAGATATTTATTTAACGTTATCTTTATAATGTCTATAATAATAATAAAATTATCTTCTATGATTGTTTTTCGTTTTTCTACGTAATATATTATAATTATTAAAACAAATTAAATACTGAAAGAGGAAAATATAAAACTATAATTTATTTTAATTTTAAATATTCATTCAACAAGAAGAAATATAATAATAAAATATATTTTTTCTTTAAATTGCGTTATTGATATTTAGAATCAAATCTCTAAATAAAAAAAAAATAATTATAAATCGTTAGTCACCTGTAAGAATGTTCGCTTCATAATTTATCTGGAGTATATATGTCCCTTACATACAAAACATGTACATGTTAAGGCGGATTCAGATGGCGGCAACGGCGATGCGACGTGATTTTGACTCAAAAGTTGTGAAATCCTATGGCGAATATCGCGTTAATTAACGATACTCTTTTTTTTAATCACCAAATATGGCTGTCAATGGATGTTAAAGCAAGTGCGCATCATTCGCTTCGCGTCGGCATTCTAAAAATCGCCATGTGAATCCACCTTTAGTTTGTTTAAAAAAAAACATAATTTGAATGTGTAAAGGTAAATTCACATGGCGATTTTTATCATGCGACGCGACGCGATTAATGCGCACTTACTGGAACATCTATTGGCGGCCATATTTGGCGATTAAAAGAAAAAGAGCATCATAATTAACGCGATTCCCAGCGAATTCGCTGCCGCATAGGATTTCACAGCTTGTGTGACAAAATCGCGTCGCATCGCCGCTATCGCCATCTGAATCCGCCTTAAATATTGTAGTGAATAATTCAAGATCAGTTCCTTTTTCACCGTCACCGTCACTGCATTATTATTTCTCGAGATGCAATATCTGACTTCTCTCTGTTTCTTTTTTTCCGTTTACTGCTTGTTTGCAGGTGGTATATCGATTGATGCATTGATGTAAAATATTCTAATCAACAAACTGTACATTAGATTCAGGTAAGGAATAAAGGTATTTTTTTTTTTTTAGTTTTGCCAGTGAATTACCGAACACTATAGAGCTATAGCAAACAGTTAAATCTCCCATTGTTCGAGTTATTTCTTATCTTTGAAATCAGTTCTGAAAAAAAAGTAGAGAATGGTGGAATTGCAGAGATGTGTTGTTCGTAGTTCGTGATCGAATCGTTCAGAATATGCGGGCGAAGTTTTTTTAACAAAAGAAGAAAAAAAAAGAAAGTAAAAGGGTTTGGATTAGATTAAACAAAAGAAAATTTGATTCCTAACTTGCAGAGTTCTCGTTTTCAATTTGTTGCCTGTAGACACAGACAAAGTTTACTTCTGTGTGTGAGAATGTAGGATGTTATATATAACAGAATATACAAAAACAGAAGTAAGTCTATACAAAGTGAAAATATAGTGTCACTATTTTTTATTCTTTTCTCTTTTACAACATTGTCTTGAAAGAAGTTTTTTATTTTTTTTTTATACTAGTTCACAGTTTAGCATGCAATGAGCATGACAAATGTATAGAAATAAAAATTTATACGAAAGTCTCACAACTTGTCACTTCTTCTCAAAACTTTTACTTTTTTTTTTACTTAACTTGAAAGGTAAGTTATAAAAATAATAACACAAAATTTGCTTTAAAAGCCTTTGTAATTTTTTTTACTAATAATTTTAAAATTCATTGTACATAAATGGTAATTCCAAAAAAATAGAGGGAAAGGATCTTATATATATTTTCATATTTAGGAAACAAACGATATATATTTTTTTTTTCGAAATGTTTCATTTTTTGCTTTAATTTTATTTGCCTTTTTTAAAAAAAATATTGTAAATTAATATGTAAGCTTAATTTTTGTATGGAATGATATGGAAGTACACCCCCAAAAAAATAAGAAATCTCCATCATTGGTTGTGTGTATACGTATGTTCAACGATTTAAGTCTAATAGCGTGATGTTGTTGCCCCTGTAGTTTATGCAGCCTGCTATATTTTGATGCTAAACAAGTTGCCTAACGTAAAGGCGAGGTGATTTATCCACCATGCGTGTTAAATTGAATTTGTACGGTACTGAAATTATTATTTTCATTTATTTTAATTTATTTACAATGTTAGCTTATTACAGCATATTCTGCTATTGGCGTAAGTTTATAAACAAACAACAAACAACAGTATTGCTATAACAAACTCGTAAAAATACGAGCGGCCATGGCCTAATTCAAACTTCCCGCCATTTAGCATGTTAGCTACAGGATACCATGCAAACCTGTAGCAGGAAGTCCGGCATACCCTAAAGTGCACTTCCCGAATGTAGGTCACTTGTTCAAACCCCGGAAAAGTGGTGAAAAGTATCTCACCCTAGTCCGGGATTCGAACCCGCAACCTTTCTCATGCGAGGCAGGCGCACAACCAATGTGCCTACACTGCACATATAGACTATAATATAGACTAATAAACTATTTCAACTAACTGTTAGAAACTTATTATGATAAAACGTATTACGATTATTATGATCAAAACTTATGTTTAAATGCATTTTTTTGTGCTTGCGTGAATAAACAGGTAATAGCAAGAAGAAAGAGAGCTAAACTTTCAGCTTCTTTGTTGATAAAAGTTTCAAACAAATTAAATGAGAAAGGTATTTTAAAAGAAGTTTAAATAAAACTTTTCAGATTTTCTCTTCAATAAATATATGAATTCATTCAGAATTAAATATAATTATGCATATTCTTATAAAAACTTAAATTGGAATTAAAATTATACAGAAATATTTTAAACTTATTATTCCTTTATAACAATTAATTTAAGTAAAACAAAAGTTTTTTTTAGCTCATTAAAAACATAAAGAATTTTTTATACAAGTTTAATTGCATTTTTTTTAATGAATATCAGTTTTTAAAGTTAAAGAAAAACTGCATGCTTAATTGTTTATAAACTTAATTAATTATAAAGATAATGATAACGTATATTTAAATAGTAAATTGATTAATATAATTTAAAATATAAATTAAAATACAATTAAAGAAGTTTTTCTAGCGAGGTTGCATTATAAATAAAGTTAATTAGTATCTTACAGGACTATTGCTATTTGTCGATTGCGTTGTAGTACGTCGATAAACATGAGCACTCAATTATTATAATGTTAATAGTTTATTATCACCAAAGAATTAAAATCTAATTTAGATATTATTGTTATTATTGCACTTCAGGTACAATTGTTTTCTTCGTTATAATAGCTTTTGGGAATTTTATCCTCGCATGAATCGAGACTATAAACTCAGTGCTCAAGTTTCTCGGCGTACTAAAACGTAATCGATGAGTGCATGGAAATAGTCTGGTATAAGATACTACTTAATTTCATTTATAAATTAAAATATTTACTAATAATATTTCATTATATTATGAAATTTAGTAAACTCCATAAAGTTTTATATAATTTAAATAACTAAATTATGATTATAAATTAATTATTGTTAATATAATTATTTGACCTGTAATACTTTTACATTAAGTTTATAATTTAATCGTATATAATTCCGTTAAGCTTGTATATTATAATATAACCCTCCGTTCATAGAACAGCAAGTTACAAGCTGCAGGGTTTCCAATATCAAGTTTATTTAACATTGAGCCGATGTGATGGAGAATGCAAATGGAAGAGAAATGGATTATCTAGAATTTACACAGCTTCGTGGTGCATTCAGTAAGTTGAAAGCTTTCAAAAGCTTTTCCACCCTCCTTCCTCCCCTCTCCTTCTAATCCTTTTTAGGTGTGTTTGATACTTTCTGACTTTTTGAATCACTATATATATATTATATAATATTATGTTTATAGTGAATATAATATTATACAGTAAATAAATACGTCTATTTCATCTTAGTTTTCCTTGAACTTAGGCAACTGGTTCAGCATTCTCATTTAATATTAAATTTATTTGAACCCTATTTATGCAACCTATTTCATTTTGATGCTGAAAAAGTTGTCTAACTTAAGGCAAAGTAGACATGTTACTTAAAGGGTTACTACAGTTAAATTTACATGATAGTCCTTCCGGAAATAGCCGGAAGTGTGTAAAATCTCTTGTCTTCCTATTCGTATTTCAGATTTAAAATTTCACACATAGGTCAGTACTTTTAATTCAAACCAATCTGTAGAGTTTCAAAATTTAATTAAAAATAGAAGAGCTGCAAACTTTACACTTCTGGCTACTTCCGGAAAGAATATTAAATTAATTTGACTGTAATTTTATATTTTGTATTATTATGTGACGTTAAAATAAAACCTATTCTGAATCTGTTACACAAAATATGTATTTACAAAGCTATAATATTACAGAGTTAATACATTTTTTTTTAAATCCAAAGTTATATATAAAAATATTAATATTTAAGGTTTTCTGTCTTTTTAACAGGAAATTTCTACTTTCTTGGTATGCATTGCTGTTATAAATATATTTGTTGCAAAGAGAGAAACTAAAAAAAAATTCAGAAAAAGAAAATTTATTTAAAGGTAGAACAATGTAACGAATGTTCTGATTTTAAAGCAACGATAGTCTCAAGAGTGTAGTTATTTTAGTGGTAACAAAGAAAACCAGAGCACACTAACTTAAGTACGAGAACATTTTACAAATGAGAAAGCCAATCAGTTGCACAATGCATTAAAATCAAAATGTGGTGGTGTTCTTTGTTTACCTGTTGTTTATTTCAACTTTAATTGTAACCATAAGATAAAAAAAAACTTCACAAGTTTTTTAATATAAAAAAATTAACTTTTACAAACTAATTTGTTGATTTACGTTATTTTTTTCATTAAAAATTTAACACTTTTTTTTAAAGAATTTTTTTGATTTATTATTTTTCTTAAAGATTGTCAGGAAAAGGTGAATAGAATTTTTCTTTTCATACTAAAAACGTTAAAAAGGATATAATGAATGATAAGAAAAAAACGTTCTTAAATAAGAAATCACAAATTCAAATCATTTGAACATCAATCCATTATAATAACTTTTTAAATATATTTTTCCTAAACATAGAATTTAATTATTTAAAAAAACAGGTAAATCATAAATTTTCATTTTAATTGTTTAGTTATATGCATGCAGAGATAAGACATATCATGATAAAAAAAAGGAAGGAGAATTTCTAAGCCATTGCAAGTAAAGGCAAGATTTGATAGTAACAAATCTTGAGTAAAGGTGTCTTTTCTCATTTTATACTGTAATATGTCATTGAAGCCCATTGATTCTAATTTATAATAACATTAAATCTATATAATGATATATAATGACAATAAGCAAACGTAAAGGTCATTGTAATAATATTATGAATTAGTTTGACTTTTCATGTCCAGACTATAAAATGAAGTATAATTTTTTTACTATAATTTTATTTGTATTTTGATCGATCGATCAATGTTAATGACGTCAAGAAATGTCAAATATAAAAAATAATGTTAAAAAAATGGTTCCTAGCTTGTCCTTTTTATTCTATTACTTTATCTTTTCTCTGTCTGTCATTCGTTTTCCTGAGTCATCTTCATTTCCTTCGTGTTTGCTCGTCCCTTCCCCCCCCCTCCCCCCGCGGTGCCGTGCTACCAAGCACCAGCCCACCAGACGCAGTGAAAAATCAATCGGAGATCATTTCCACATTTTTGCTTCTTCTTGGCTCGTTGCTAGTTTCAATTCGAGTTACAATTCTGACGTCTTTGTAATAATAATTTAAAGGTTTATTATATAGTAAAATGAAAATATATTTTTGTTGTACAGAGTTAGTCATATTATATAGAAAGTGGGACACATGCAGCTATAGAGGTTTCAAGTCAGCTGATTTTGCAGTGTTTTCACCGTCCTATCTAAATCTATGTAAAAAAATAACAAACAAACTCGAAATTGCTTTTTTTTTGGTATAAAAGAAAATTTTTGGAGGAAAATAAATTCTTGATTCATTATCAAAAGACTCTTAAATAGGGGGTAGGAGATGTTTTCAAATTGATTGTTTTAATAGTTACCAATAAAAAAATTCAAATTTTCTAACATGGAGGCTTATGGAGAAAAATATCCTGCCGGGGAACACTTGAAGCCTCGTACACACGGCTGTTCCACTAAATTTTACATCGACTTTACATAAAGTATTAATTAATAAGAGCAACTCGTGTAGGTTAAGGTAATAATTAACTTTCATTGTAATTATACTTTTCTTTGAAGTATGGAAAGGATGCTATATAATCAAAAATTGAATTGTCATTTTCTAATTTTAACTTTTAATTTTCAAGGGTACAACCTTTTGAGTCGATAGACATTTAAATATAGTTTATACTAGTTTTTATAATTATAGTATACAGAGAAAATAAACGACAATACCTATAAATTTAGTTATTGTAATAACATTATATATATATATATATATATATATATATAATGCACACAGTCAGGCAATATAGGTATATATTTTTATTTTATATCTTGATATTTTTTAAGACCTAAAATTCAAGTTTATAATAAATGTAATTTTTATTTCACAATAAAAAAACAACAACTTTAAATTTATGTGAATTATTATATGGTAATGTCATGTAATTAAGACAGGCTGTGTTGTTTTTATCGAGCATGACTGGGCGGTCAGCAAGCAGGCACACGCTGAGAGGTCACGTGGCCACTCCAGCTGTGACGCTGCAACCTCAAAGGAAAACTAATCTGATGTTTTCCCGTCCTCCGACAAACGGCCAAGGGGGAGGGGGGGGGGGAGTGTTCGCCGCCTCGACACAGATGGTGGTGATAGCAAAGTGACCTCTTGAATGGTGCACCTTGTATATTTTAACCATGATATCTGCATTTATATCATGTAAATTAGAGTAAGTGAAGAAGGGGCAAAATTGAATCTATAATCATGTTATATTTATAAAATTATAATGGTAAAAAGTGAATTTTTTCAAGCGGAATTATTTAAAAAAAAAAAAAAATGAAAGATGGAACATTAATAAATGTTTAATAAAAAAATTTTTTTAGTCACATTAATTATTTTTTTTTTATTTTTTTTTTTTTGCATTAATGTATTTACTATTTACAGATTTACTTTATATATATTTTTTTATTATTAAGTTGTAATACATATTTTTTTTTTAAATGTACTAAAATTTTTTGTTTGTTTGATTTCTCCGGCGTAAATATGAATGGTCTCTAACACCGAGGACAAAATTATTTAATACAGTTAAGAATTTATTCAATTGCATAATGCTTTATTACTTAACTTACTTTTTGTTAAAAAAACATAGTAAAAGGTTTAGGTGGTTTAAAATTATGTCAGCAGAGGTCTCTACTGTGGGTGACTTGTGAAGGTTCTTTTTACTACCGTGAAATATTACCTAGCAAAAAAAAAAAAGCACCACTAGCACCAGTAGGTAGGTATTGTCTCCGTGCAGAGAGCGGCTCTCATAATATAGAACAACTTTTTTCCTTCTCTCAGTAAGTCTAGGGGGAGAGAGAGAGAAAACTTGGGTTTTACAAGCCCCAAAGAGGGAACAGAAAAGTTGTTCGGTGCAGGATTTCTCACACGTACACAAGCTCGGATGATTCACTCCTCATGCTCGCTATTTCATTCGCAGCAAGCAACCCTAATATTTCGTTCCTTTCCAACTCTCTCTTTATTACAGCTTTTATTCATTCTTTTTCCGTCTTTTCATTCGTAATATACAAGAAAATAGAGTAAACCTAGCTAGGTTTTCTTTTTGCTATAACTGATCTTCCTTGCTTTTCTTATAAATTCTTTTATAAGGCTTTACCATGTTTCATATAATATATGATATATTATTATAGACGTTCATATTACTGTACATATATATATTTACTTGACATGCGAAACTAAAATCAAAATCACATTATTGTGCTACTCAAGTTCATATAAAATAAAAGGTTTATAAATATATTTTGTTTGATAAAAAAAGTATATATACAGGTTTTGCAACATGCACTATAATATATTTGGAATTTGGCAAGGACAATAGGTATATATTTTGTTTTTATGTAATATTATGTAATGTATAAAGTATAATATAAGGACATATTAATTTTGTTATATATTGCATTGCCTTGCTGCATAATGCAATTTAGTAATAATTAATTTGTTGATTTATAATAATAAATATAACAATGGACCAGTAAAAGTAAACAAAACAATTAGTTTTAACTCAAGATTTCTTTTTAAATCTTAACGTTATAAAAAAATAAAATAAATAAATAAATTATTATTATAAATAAATAATTCCATACAAGTATATAAACAGGAACGCCCAAAGGCATGTTGTTTTTTTTAAAATGCTGAAATGTGTTGTTGTATAATATTACAACACGTACTTATCAATTATCATCTAAAGAACATAAAAACGTCATTTTATCTTCATATTTCATTAAACGTCGTAGGTGAACCACATAGTTCGGTAACGCCCATCATTTCTGTACATATTGCTAAGGGGCAAGGCACGCTTTTCTTCCGCGCTTCAATTTAAAAGAGAGTGAAATTAAGAAGTTCTACTACCTCTTCAAGATACGTGATTTTACTTTTTTTTCAATGTTGTTACATCATAGGTGTGATTTTGATTAATTAAAATGATAAATTTCTTATTTCTAAATACAAATTTAAATCGAAATGTGAGAATACGGGTCTTTCACCATACGTCACAAAACAATATGACGTCATAATTGTGTAGGCAAAACATTGTCAGCGGCATAGCAAATACGTGTTAAAGTTAGTATTGAAATTTATTTCTCCTGACGATTCATATCATTTCTCGTAGAATTTTCTTTCATAAATGGTAACAAGAAGAACCAATGCTAATGAAAAAAAATATTTGGCGACCGAAACTGTTATGAGAAAAGAGGTGTAGTGAGTTACGTTAACACGCACAGCATAGGATTTTAGGGTTTTCTGCCTACATCCCGAAGCTCTTCGGGCGGCTTCGGGCATCTCCGTGCTACCCAAAATGTAAACATGAAATTCCCGTATTTTTGATATTTTATATTCATAACCAGTCTTATTTTTTATGCATCAAATTCGTGATAAGTTTTATGATTTTTTTTTAAACTTTTTTGTTTTGCGAGATATGATATTATTTATCTTTCAACAAAAATATCTTTATAATAGAAAATAAGGTCCAAAGTGACATTCGATCATAAAAGAATAAAGAAGCTAAAATATTTTTATTTAATCTAAGACTATAAGAAATTTAATGTACTTTTAATAATAAATTATTCTTAATTTTCTACATAATATATATTAAATTTTATAATTCTAATTTTCTATAGTAAAGAAAAACATTATATGCCAACTAAAAATTATTAAATAACACTTAAAAAAAAGTCTTATTATAAAGGATTGACATGTACACTTCTCTCTTTGGAACATTTCTTACGCAAATTACTGGCAATATATAAATATATTTAATTAAACATTCACTGAAGGAAATTCCCCAAGACAAAGAGTGTACTTTTAGTTCAAACAACTTATGATTTTTTTATTTAATGAAATTATAGTAAAAGTGAGCACTGGATTTTGAATTTACATCATATATTGAGAAAGTTTTCATCTAATTAACATAAATTAGCATAAAAGCCTACAATTATATATACACACAAGACTTGTGATGTTTACGAAGCAAGCGAGTGGAATGGAACTCCCTGGCGATCCAATGTATAGCCGCAAAGCTCGCAACTGAGCAGCCTTCTGACATTGCAGAAGGTCTCTGGTTACGATGGTGGGGATGGGCGATCAGGACAAAAATATCGAACACGGTACGATACAACGTCAAGGTTTTATGAAGTCAGGGCTAATCCTGTTTTGAATAGGGTATGGACATTTCCTCCCGGCTTATGACAGTCAATTCTAAATTTTGATTGGATTTAAAAAAATATATTTATTTTTGACATTTTGTTCACTACAAAAAACTTTTTAGCCAATAGGAAAGCTGCATACATGTTAAAAAAATTAAAGCTCCCACACCCATTTCAATAAAAAAAATTAGCCATAGTCTGAGAGGGGCATTTCATCTTTTTAAAATTAATAAATTCTACTAAGAAAGTAATTTTTTAATAATTATTTTTCACTTTAAATTATATTTAGATTGTTCAAAAAGTTAAAAAAGCCACTAAGTAAAATATAAGTAAACGACGATGTTTGATCCAATTTTAAAGCACAAAAGAAAGTTTGTGTTAAATATTTTATATAATATAAAAGCTTTATTATTAAATCACGTCACTTGTAGTTTGATTATTATAAAGTGATTCTGTTCGCTAAAATTTATAATATAGAGTTTTTAATATTAAATATTCTACTACATGTACAGTATCTATATAGTATCGAGACAGAAAAAAACTGTTTTCCTTCATCTATTTATGAGTCATATTGGTGAATAAACTTCATTTTTTTTTTAAGTAAAAAAATATAATAACGAACGATGATACCTTTGCAAAAAAAAAAAAAAGTGCTCTTTGAGTACTGTTTACTTATTTAAAAAAAAAAAATACATTCGATCAAAGCATAGTTCGAAATTCCACGTAAGCAAGTCACAGAGTGGGTGGATTTTAGAAATCGAGCTATAGATGCAGTGGTGGTCGCGACAAAAAGAATTAAATTATAAGAACTGTAGGCTAAAATTAATGAATAAATTTCTGCGAAAAAAAAAAAAAAACAAAAAAAAAATTGTTTAAAAAAACTTAAAAATTAATTTAATAAAGAAAGATTTCAAACGTGTTTGAAGTTAAAAATCCGTATTTTCTTTATATTAACATTTTATATAATGGTTTTTAAATGTGTATTTTACTCATAAAAAATATTACAGTCCATAAAAATATTACAAGAACGAAAGAATCATTCACATTTTATTATTTGTATAATAATAATACCTTAATAAATCTTTAAATTTTATTTTATTTGAAGTTTTACAACACCAATTTTGGCACATTAACACATTTAGTTGTAGCTACAAAATTGCTTTAAATGTTACATCCCATAAATGATTTATTATTCAACTATATAATATTCTTTAAATTTTTATTCATATAACTTTTAATACTTTTTTGTAACGTATGATTTATTTAATTTCATATACTTTTAATGTCTTAAAAATAAAATTTATTTATTGACATAATATACATAAAATTGTTATACATACTCTGATTTTTTTTAAATATAAAAGCTGCATATTAATGTGATTTTCAATTGTACAGTAGACAGTACACTCAGTTACGTAAGAAAATGAACACCATCATAATTTTTCATCACCGTCTTCTATACATTGAGTAAAGTACTCTATTTTTAAAATACTATATTGATAATAAGTCTTTTAAAGCTACCAAAATTGAAAATTTGCTTCACAATTTGAATTTTATATGCATTTACTGGCTTTACACATAGGAATTGTGTCTATTTATACAGATTTCGCATGAAAAAAAATAGAAATTTATTTCTTCCACATTTTTAAAATTTAAGAGTTTTGTATGTGCATTGACCGTAAATTAATAAATGACGTATATATTAATGCATGTGATTATAATTTGAAAGACATTTTTATTAAGAAAGCAGCGTTGAAATGATAAAATATTAAATACAAATTAGATAAACAGGACCTCAAAATTCTTGGTCTTTCATTAGAAGCAAATAAATGTGCAAATACTGTAAAATTAATACTAAATTATAAATTCTTTCCAGTAGTAGATATAAATTGACATATTTTTAACCTTTTTGCTTACATTTCAAGTCCTAAACTTTGCAATGAGATGTGCAATGACCTACATCTACAAAATTTCAAAATTGGAAAATTGAACAGGAATTTAAGTGGCTATTTGAAATTAATTAAAGTATATATGAATATTGTTCACCGTAATGTATAGTGTGGATATGTAGGATTGGGGTTGCTACCTTTAAGTCCTTTAAGCTGAGAGTGTGCATGAGAGAGGCGTAGTCATCAGCGATTTGTGCAGGAGTAGGTAGTAGTGTACGGCAATTTGCCAGCTAAAGCAGGATGACACAATTCAAGCCGAGTTTGGTTGCTGCTGCTACTGACAGTATGCTGAGCCAAAATCTGAACACTGGACCACTAGAATCACGCACATGTAGGTAAAAGCACATAAAATAGACACACCCTCTAATTTGAAATTCTATAACAAGTATGTATATATAGGGGAATTCCACAAAGCATTAATTTAGACTGGGAAAATGTTAAAATATAAATTTATGACTAATTTTCAAGACTTTTCCTCACTGAATATATTACGTAAATTTTAAGTAATAAGCAAATATAAAGTTGCGTCAAGTTTTTAATTTAATTAAATTACTTTCAGCTAATTAATTTATCTTACTGTACACCATCTATTTTATATAATATCACATAGAATAAATTTCATTATTAATAAAACACATTTGTATTTTTCTATATTCTAATTTAATTTCTCAATTATTAGAAATTTTTAATAATTACAATTATTAATTAATTATTTTTCATTTGCCCCATGTTTTTTTTTATTTATTTTGACACCATGAAAATTTTGTATTATTTTAAAAATTATTGTACAGTGCCCATGAAAAGAGAAAATAAAATAACATTTTGAATTAAATTTTAGTGAGAGAAATCTGAAGTATATAAATTTAAATGATCTAACACCTCGGTGAACTTTTTCTCTCTTTTTATATTAATGCATTATACTAACTCGTAAGTCATTCTTCATCTTTCACATGCAGCAGCAGCAGAACTATAATTACATTTAAAGTGTGTAAGGTCTTTATCTTTTTAATGGTCTAACTCTCGAGTAGTAATTGGTAGCGCGAAGGTTGCGTGCCTTCAAGCTGAGGTGTTAGAGGAGGGTTGGAGAACATCACGTTCTGCAGTCAGAAAGGAAATGAGGATAATAAGGGTACCAAAATGGCGGCACTTCAAAATGGAGCTCACAGCTGTATCCGAAATGATATCAATATGCCACGTTTCATGTTGTGAAAAAATATCAAACCTTTTTTATAATAATATATATGTGATCATGAGTATTAAATATAGAGGTAACCTCAATATTATAGTTTTTTGTGCCATTTTTTTAAATTCAAAATTCAAACCTTTGTTAGATCATATAGGCTTTTAGCAGGGTATGTATAGATACTCTGGGCTTTTAGCATGTTTTACGACAATACTCCTCAAAATAATCAAATTGAAAACATTAAATATTAAAAAATTGCTATATTCTTCCTTGAAAGCTTTTAAAGAAGAAAGACAGAAAATTGCTTTAAAGATTTTAAATTTGTGAAATGAACAACCTGTGTGTTTTTGTTTTTTTATTACATATTGGGATGAATGACTTCATGTGTATCAATTTTTGAAAGCTATTTTTTAACCCTCCAACACACTCAAAATCTAAAGAAAATATACCGGCTGTGACGTCATAACCATGCAACATCTTTCCTTATGGTTGCTTGTAAAATATTTATATAACTATGAAGTCACATCATTTTGCAACTCAATTAAGGGATAATTTCGAGAGTTTAAATAAATTGAAATTAACAGTAACTTGAGGACTTCGATCTATCCTGAAATAAAAAAGGTTATACACTTTATCCATTGAAATAAAACTAGTTTTTTTTTTCGATTGGAATGTGTGATAAATGACATCATAGCTATAATTGTAATTCATCGAGAGGCCAGGTAATTGAGATCATGAAGCTTGTCTGGTAAATACTTCAAACACGAGACAGCTTCGTGATGTTTCTTATCGCACATTAAAAACACCGGAGGCAACAGAGAGCGAGAGTATAGAGAAATAATTATTTCACCGTAAATAAATCTGCTGGGCTTTTTTTTTTTTTTTAGTGATGATTATACTGTACGTTTTTCTTTCGTTGCATGGCTTTCCCCTTCAAAATATATAGCAACTTGGTCTACTTTTATCAAATGAATGTTATACAATAAATTTTATCAATTAAATAAATAATTTATAATATTGGTGATCATATATTTCTATCGATTTGTTAGAATTTCTAATTTCCAACATATCAAATTTACACATACTATTTTTTTATTTCTATATCTTTATAATAGCAAAGTATGCTTCAAATAATTACCCAATCATATGTGATAAAAATTAGTTATAAATTAAAAACATCATCAGTTACAGTTCATCAAATTTTGTTGCCAATTTCACAGTACTGTGATTTATAATAGGCATAAAATAACACACGAATACATATTTAATATTTTTGAAATATGTACATAATGTCAACTATATTATTTATGAAATTTTAATAATAAATTAAATGCCTTTAGCTTTGGATACGTTATAGGTAATACAAGATAAAAACTAAAAACTCGGAAGTTTGAACTTGATATTAATATGTCATAAGTCCTCGACCGTTTAAATGTCTTTGGAAGAAATCAAATTACATTTTTCTTATTGGACAACACTGTATGAAAAAAAATTATTGCAGAAATGAATAGAGGGTACCAAATTATGCTACTCTGAGTTTTTTCAGATTTATTTGAGTCCCGAAACTATTTTTAAAGAATTATTGAAAGTTCTGTGATTTAAGTTAGCACCCCTGAATCCTTAATAAAAAGGACAGGACCGAGACGCCTATTGACGCCTCCAGAGGGCATGGCCGCACTTTCAATAATTATTTAAAAATAGTTCTGGCTCTCAAAAAAATCTGAAAAAAATTCAAAGTAGTATAATTTGGTACCCTCTATTCATTTCCGAAATAAAATTTTTTCATCATGTATGTTGTCCATTATAAACAAATAAAATCCAAACCTTAATCTTCGTTGAGTGATTCAGCAAGCATTAAGGAACGCTTTAAGAAGCATTTTTTTTAAAGAAGCGTTTACCTGTATAATATCTGTGGTATTAAAAAAAAGGGTTTTAAATTGCTCCCAGTACTGTCTTTTGCAAGTATAAGTCGTGGATTAAAGAAGAGACTTTTCCTGTAGCGAATTTTCACCATGAAAAGCCACTTAGCATGGTCCAGTTGTTTGCACAAAGTTTGCTTTTAGAAGTTGGTGACAGTCAGTAGAGCATGTCAGGCCTTATGTTCTCCGCATTAGCGAGTAATGAGGCGTTGACTGTCTTCAAGTGCTGCTGCATACAAAACTTGTACGAACAAGAATTATAATTAACTTCTGGAGTGCACCGCTGTGCATCAACAAACAATTTAATAATTATAACGCAACATCTGTGTACTTGTAGTTTATATTAAAAAAAATCTAGCAATTTATATAGAAGGAGGTGTTCACAAAGCTTTAAAGTCACTTTTAGGCTTCAAATGTTTAAGATTTAAATATTTTGTACTGAAATTAAGTCTAAAATTAAGTCTTAGAATTTTATATAAAAATTATATCCAAAATCGAGATTATTTCGAGGGTTTTAAAGCGTTGTAAATGCTTCACACAATACTTTATTAAATGCGAATTAACAATTGATGATCACTTAAAAGTTTTGAATTTTTTTTTATTGCAATTTATGTACAAACGTACAAACTTTAAAGAAAAGTAGATACTGCAAACATAATCTTATAAATGTATACATCAGGATATCTTATATATATAATTCATTTTCTTCAACGTTATATGCATCTTTATAACATGATTTTTGAGAATAAAATAGGCAGTTTACACACACCAGTCACATCACATATATTATGCATTCCCCTTTAACATATTTACTTTAAATTAAGTATTACAATATATTGCTACAACACTATATGTACAACAAATTATACAGAAATACAAAATTTCCCTTGTATAGTTTAGTTGTATGTAAATTAACATTTCTCTCTCTCTCTCTCTCTCTCTCTCTCCGTTTTAACTCGATTTTACCAGCAGTATAGAGTGTTCTAGCTGTAAGGAAAGTTAATAATAAAAGATAATGAACGACGTATTAAGAACAGGCGGTACATACTTCTCCAGTACATAATATACAGTGTGCTTGTGTATATATATAGTTACCAGCTATGTATAATATACGTATGCATAAATGTATATAAACCCAATGTTATGCATGTATACGTTACTTTACTGCTTGGTCCAATAATAAAGCCCTTTTAATATATTGATAAAATTAATGGCTTTTAGTCACGACCATGAGAAAATAATTCACACATGCAAAGAGAAAGAGGGAAAGGGGGGAAAAGGGCTATACCAATCATCAAAGTTGGCTTGCTAATGGAGCCATGTTTCTTCCACGTGGATGCATTTTCCATTATGTCGTAATTAAACAATCATGTTCTAGCCTGTGATTGTCACTCTCATCATTACAACAATGCAATGATCTTTAAATTATTATTTAATAATGTCATGTTAATTATACTCGTATATTATTTCATCTAATTTTAAACGTATTTCCTTTTTCAATAAGGCTTGGTTTTTTTTTTTTTTTATTCATTTATATATTTACAATTATTGTCCAGCAGAGATTAATTTAATAATCTCATTTGCTGTGGTGCAGATTTTTACAATAAGGTGTTCTTCAAAATTTTAGCAAAATATTATTCCATTTACTACAAATAACTATCTTATTTAGATTAACTACGTACAATATTAGTTTATTATACATTTAAATAAAATATTATCAAATCCTCTGATTATATTCAAAAGAGGAATAAAACAATAATTCATAAATAATATAGAGGAAGCTACATCTCATACAACCATCATACCAATATAACAATTATATGAAAGATTATTCAATACTATTTATGAATTTTAAAACAATTTCTTATAAGGGAGAAAAATACATTTTATTATTACTATTGTTTGTTTGTTTGTTTGTTTTTTTTTTTTTTTTTCAATCTTCAATAAGACAAAAAGACAAACAAAGAAAATTCATAAATAATACTGACGAAGCTACATCTCATACAATCATCACAATAATATGACCATTATATGAAAGATTATTCAATACTATTTATGACTTTTAAACAATTTCTTATTGGAATATTAAACAAAAACATTATATAATTATTTTTTTCAATTTTATACAGTAACACTGGTCTGAAAACTCACTCAATACATATAGAAATCTTTAGGTATTTATTTTTTATATGAGATTTTGCTGCCTGCCCTGCTTGCAAGCAAAAAATCCCCCCTGTAGTAAGTGATATAATATATTTACACAATTGTACTCTTTATTCAAGCATGAAAGGTGTTTATAATAAATTATACAACACTCATGTTTGTCGGTCGTGGAAGGAGGGGGGCCAGTCATGCGGGGGTGGGCTGCGGGGGTGAACCTCCCCATGGAGACAGTAAAAATGATGTCATCTCCCTATATTAGCTGTACTTCTACTTACATGAAAATTTTGTTTATATGACAAAGGTAAAAAAAAATAGGTATATATTAAAAATAGTGCATTTTCTTCAAGTAACGTTTAGCAAAATTTTGACAGTCATCTTGTAAAAAACCTCACGCACTTTTTAAAATTGTCAGTGAGACTTTAGGCCTGTTCGTAATTTAAACCCTGCTCGGTGTCTCTAAGCAAGTGTCTGAAAAGTTCTGTAAAAGTGTACGAACAGAGCAGGGCTTACGAACAGACCTTTTCTTTCAGTAAGCGAAGGTATGAAAATTTTCGAGAGAGGTGTCTAATGACGTCATTTTTTGATTACAGGTAGTGGATGTGCACCAAGCATGGTCACGTGGTGGCTGCTCGTGCTGACGCCTCTTCTTCTTCTGCTCAAACCTCTGCAGTGAGAGCACTCTGACGGTGGTAAGTGGAAACATTTTTTCCTCAACATATATGCATCTCAAAGTTTCTAATGGAGTATATATATATATATATATACAGACTGGGCCAGAAATGATGTTCCGATCGTACGCTAAATTTTCGGAAGGAGAACTTTCAGCTAGAAAGTTGAAATTTGGCACACAAAATGCCAAGGGTTGTGAGTTTTTTTGACATGTGTTAGAATTTTTTTAAAATCAATATTTCATGCCTATTTAGGGGTGGATTCACGATTTGCATTACTTCCTTATGGGATTTCCATGTTAAATTAAGTTGATAGAAAAAATTTCTCCGATCAGCACTAAATTTTATTTCTAGGGGTTTCAAAACACGCTGAATCTAATGGTGTAATATAAAATGTGATAAAATCAACTCCTAATGAGATATTGACCCTTACTACATTAAAAAATTATTTTATCTTAATTTTGACATTATTATTAAAACGAGTTTATTTTTTTAACCCAGAAAACATATTTGAATTTTTGAAATCAGAGTTAGTCAAGGATTTAATTTTTAGGGGTTGGTATTTTTACCCCTCATGTTGAAATCCTTAAATCTCTCCGATTTCTATATATATAGAAATGAATAAAGGGTGCAAAACTCTTTCAATAATTTTTTAAAAAAATTCATGTGCTCTAAAAATTTTGAAAAATATCAGAGTAGCATAACTTAGCACCTTTTATATATTTCTGCAATAAAAAAAATAAGGTCAATGCTTTATTAGTGATTTTTAATTTAATTACATGTGGCACAAGAGGAAAGAAAACTTATAACTTTAAGTTGCTAATGATGTTGTGATTTCCTATGTACATGTAAAAGAGAACTAATTTTACAAATAACTATTTTGAAATTTTGATTGATGACATTATTTATGAATTGCTTACGTTTATATGGTTCCCTTAGTCTTATTAAGCCATAATCGCTGGAAGGGACCCTGAAAACCCAAACCAATATGCTAAGTTGATTCCACGAAAAACCGAGAAGTTAAAATCAAATTTCACTTGTAACACCAGTGCATCAAACAACAGGGATCAAAACAAGCAACGGAGTATCAACCTCAATTTTCTTTTATTGCAGAAATGGATACAGGGTGCAAAGTTATGCTACTCTGATTTTTTTCAGATTTTTTAGAGCCCGGGAACTATTTTTTAAAAATTATTGAAAGTCCTTTTTGTGACGTCATGAGGCGCCGCTCTTTAAGAAAAAGATAGGACTTGCTGCCTCGTGACGTCACAAAAAGGACTTTCAATATTTTTTAAAAAATAGTTCCCGGTCTGTAAAAAGTCTGAAAAAAAATCAGGGTAGCATTACTTTGCATGGCACCCTGTATCCATTTCTGCAATAAAAAAATTAAGGTCGATACTCCATTAAAAAAAACAACAACAAAGAAACAATTGACCTTATAGAGTTACATTAAAAGGTTTTATTTGACGATGTTTCAGCAGCCGAGTGACGTTAAAAAAGAAGCAAAGAGAACCCAGCTGGTCCACTACCACCATGTAACAGCTGTTTTGTGCTCGCGTCAGTCATTCATTGTCCCAACTATCAATGTCCCTCCCCTCCCCTTTCTTCGAGAGATGGTGACGTCATCAAGAATGCTTCCAACAAGAGAAACGACAATAGTAATGAACAATTATTATACTAGTTACCGAATTATTATACACAATGCTTATTGCATTATCATTTTTTTTTAAAAAAACTATTATCAGTATTAATTTTAATTTGAAAATTAAATAATTAGTTATTGCATTAATAACAAAATCAAAGCATTTAACATATCAAAGATAAAAAAATTAATTATTCATAATAAAATGCAGTAAGCATAGTGTTAATTACAAAATATAGTCCCTAATGTATCTTTGTTTGATGAAAATAAAAAATGTTTATGTAGGAGTTGATCATCAAAAAAAAAAAAAAAAACTTGTGATTCTGTGATGTGTGTGGATGTACTAAGACTTAATGGGGAAAATGTAATTGAAACTTTTAATAACAAGAATAATATAAGAAGTGCTTTCTGAGACTTTTGGAATAAGAAAATTAAAGTAAAACCTTACTTACTACTCTGGCATAGTATTTCTCTATATGAAAAAAAAAAAAAAAAAAAAAATACAGGGTAAAAATATTTGTCATTGAAACAAATAACCAGATTTAATAAATAATAATTTTAATTCATTAAAATTCACATAATTTTTTTATACTTTTAAAAATGCACAAATCAATTAATTTGAAATTAAATGGGTGTGGTTATAATAGTAATCTTTTAAATATTAATTTATTATTTTCTAGTCATGTTTTTGCTCCGGTATTACCCTGTAGAAGGCCTATGATCACAATACTATCACCAAAATAATCTTAAACCAGGTATCATGCAAGTGGCTACTACTACACGATTTTTACTACGTTATGTAATATCTTTTAGATCAAATTATTTCTATTGAACTGTCATAATGATAACAAAAATTATGTTCAAAATATTTTCGCAGTCATTGTGTGGGTGTCACGTTTTTTTTTATTTTATTTTAAAATTTTTTAATTGTTTGATACAGCAAGGTTAACTTAAAACTACTTTCGCTAAAAATTGTAAAAATATTGCATAAATAATATAGTAATAATATAACATCGTGGAAAATGAATTTGTTTAATTTATAACTTGTGAATTATTTTATAACTAAAACATTGTAATTATATTTTTGTTTATAGTCGTTCGATATCAAATACTATAAAAAAAGTATAATTAAATTAAGACAGTAATTGGTGTAAATAAATTTTATTTTATAATTTAATTTTAAATAAAAGTAAATAAGTTGCGACGCATTTTACCATGAAAACCAAAGAATGTAGCCCTCAATAACCAAAGTTTTTTTTTATATTATTAAGTTGTATTTATTATTATCATCAGTGCCTGCATTAATTATCCTTAGTTTTACACATAAAGAATTGGTTGTACAGTGGTGCCCTCATCTGCTATATAAATTACATTGTGTCCAATTTATGAACTATCATAATTAACTTCAGGTTTGATTAATGTGTTATCCTGGAGTAATTTATGCTGGCACTGATTATTATTTGTTATCATGGCGTGCTTAAAATAATAATTATGCTCAGAAAGTTTTAGAAGGAAATTTAAAATATTTTTGTTACAAGCCTAATAAAAAAAAAAAAAGATCACTGTAACATATAAATATTTAAATGTATAAAGAAAATAATAATAACAGGAGAAAAAAAGAAATGGTTTATTAATGTTCTTAATATTTAGATAAAAATGATGTTTTTATGTTATTGTAAAATGAATGCTGAATGCGTTATATATAAAAAGATGTTTCATAAAAATTAAATACTGAATTTTGATTCCATTATCCTCTATATTTTATAACGGGAGAAAAGTGACAGCTTTGCAGCATCCTGTGGACCTTGTGTTGCAATGATTGAGTGATTGATTGATAAACCATGCATATCATATAATATATATGCATCTTCCATAATAGACAATAATGGTTGCATTTTTTTATTTCATAATTAGAAAATATACATAAAGTTATACTTTTCTGAATTTTTTGCGATTTTTTAAAGTGCGGGAACTAATTTTTAAAAAAAAATATTTAAAATATCTGAATTAGGGTGGTACACCTGATGGGACAACCGTGACGTCATCAATAGCCAATCACAGCAACCGTGATGTCATCAATAGCCAATCACAGCACGACAAAATGACGTCACGGTTGTCCCATCAGGTGTACCATCCTAATTCAGATATTTTAAATGTTTTTTTTTTATATAGTTCCCGCACTCCAAAAAATCTGAAAAAATTCAGAAAAGCATAATTTTATGTAAATTTTCTAATTATGAAATAAAAAAAATGCAACCATTATTGTCTATTGGGCTGTCTTAACAATAGTCTCCTGAATATACAGTATACATAAAAAAATACATATCCTGAAGCTTTTTTGATAGAGCTGCTGGCATATAATTATTAACATTAATAACAATTGAAATACGTTGTATATTGTTGTTGGACAGGTAAACGTTATTCGCGTGTAAACTAATTAGCTATTTTGCTGACGGTCTTTTAATGAAAATTTCTGGTTATTTTAAAAAATACAGATCTGCAGAATAACTTTTAATTTATAGCTGCAGAAAAAATACTTTGTTATTTTAAAATATCAATATTTATTTGAATACTATTTTTTAATTGGTCCTTACGAGTAAAATATTTAGTTTACAGTAATCATAAATATATTTTTTAACGAGAGTTATAGAAAAAAAAACATTGATTTTACTCTGGCAATTATTTTAAAATTAGTTCCAGTTTATTTGACACGAGCCTCATTATTTTTATAGTTTTTCTTTGCTAACAAAAGTAAACAATTAAAATAAGAGTCAGATTTATTTTATACTATCTTCTAGAATCTAGAACTATCACAATAAATTATTTATCCTTGCAAGGAATTTTACTTTTAGATAAAATTATTTCAACCGTACATGCATGATTCTTATAAAAAAACATCAATTTTATTTCTTTACTCTATCAAAAAGTAACAAATTTGCAAAAATATCTTTGAAAGGGTCGGAAGCAAGGAGTTTTTATAAAGTTTAATGCTTTCAATTGCAAATTTCAAAGCAGCTGTTTTTTTAATACTATGATCTATGAGGCTGCTATAATATGAAAAAAAAAAAAACTAATATACTTTTTTCCAATAAGAGCTAATTCATCATGTTTAATAAAATGAATCAACCTTTATTACAAATTTGAACTTGTTTTGCGATTTTAGAGTCAAATAAAATTTCTTTAAATTCATTGACAAAAAACTATAAATAAATAAAAATAAATATGCAAATAAAATTAATTTATTAACACATCTATAACACGAAACAACATACTATTATTTAGGTTTCTTACTAAGCATGGTTAGTAAGAAGGTAAGAACGGTTAGAGTTAATCTAACTCAATGCACTAGCCGCGATTATTTATAAACCTGAATAACTGTTTCATGGATCGCGACCATAATAAAAAAAAATATTAAAAGTAAATTTACCTAATAATTGATTAAAATAAATTTACAAGATAAAACATGGTAGTTATGAAACGTGATATGGTAAATATTAGTTAGTTGTTGACCTAGATGTGGTAAAAAGTCAGGTTTTCGTGAACAAGAAGCAGTAGGAGAGAGAGAGAGAGAGAGAGAGAGAGAGAGAGAGAGAGAGAGAGAGAGAGAGAGAGAGAGAGAGAGAGAGAGAGAGAGAGAGAGAGAGAGAGAGAGAGAGAGAGAGAGAGAGAGAGAGAGAGAGAGAGAGGAGAACTTTCTTTTGTCACTGGAGTCATTAGCAAAGCCGCCCTCACTGCACACTGACGATATAATTCGTAAATCAAGACAAATGGTGTTTTAGTATGAAAGGAATTTTATTTATGGGATGTCTAAGAGAAATAGTTTCAAGTTTTCTCACATTGGCGCATAAAGTCAAATCTTTTCTTTTGTATCGTATATAAAAGGGTGGAGTTGATAACAATATAATATATCTATAGAATAAAATTTATTATACCACCTAATATCAGTCGAGCCTTACATATAAAATATTATTAATATTCGTGACTTAGTACTAGCAGTTTGATATTAATATATCATTTGGGCGTTAGAATAAAATTAGGTTATGTTCATATAATATGTGATCAATTTACATCAAGGATAAAATGTAAAGGAGGTTTTTAGTGAGAGGCTGAGAAGTTAATTTCCTATAATTTTTAATTTTTTTTTGTGAAGAGTGAGAGTTATGATTTTCAATGTTTTTGTTTGTTTATAAAAGAAAGATTTTCAGAGATAAAATTAGGTAAAATCAGTAAAACGTAGGTATCCGTACAAACATATATATAATATCACGTTTTTTTCAATTATTTGGGATGCTCGATGAGCGTTTTGATACAAATTTGTAGTAAGTCGATCTGTTTAAAAATACATAATAATTTTAGAAACAAAGATCAGATACCTATATCTGATGTATAATAGAGATGGTGCTTTTGATACTTTTATTGATTATGTTTTTTTTTAAACATTTTGTTAAAGATTTATAATTTTTTACTTATTAGTTATTATACCCTCAGGTAAAGTGAAATGAAGTGAGTGGGTAATTGTGAAGTATCTATCAAGGGCACTCCATTTAATGAAGTGTTATCTCTAATTAGGGTATGTTATTTTCAAGTGTATATTAATTAATTATTGAATATTTTAATTAAGAACTTAAGAAAGAATTTTGTAGGGTTACGAGTGTTTTTCATTATAAATTTTAATAAAATACGTTTTAGATATTTATTTTAGGGCATTAAAAATTTTATTATTACTGTACAAGTAAAATACAAAAAAAAAATAAGCTACAAAATCAATAATTATATTGATAAATTGTTTGTAAACAAAACTGAGTGAAATTGTTAATTAAATTTTTTTCCTCTGCTCCTCATTTTTTTTTTCTTTTTCCTTTTTCAATTTTGAAAATGTTCAACTTCAGTGGTAGAATTATAGCATTGTCAAATTAGAGAAAAAAAATATCATAAGAAGCGGAAAAAAAATTTAAGGGTGATTCTGCGTGTTGTCGTAAAACTGTGTAGATGAAGAGAGGCCTCGGTTTAATCTGGGAACTGCCCCGCCCCGCCGCCTGCTGCGATGGACATGCCGAAGTGTGCTTGCCGAGATAACGCCGCTGAAACTGGACCAAAGTAATAAGCCTCTCTCGTAACTCGATCTCAGAGCCTCACGATATCAACTACGTGCACATGGATCATTGTTACGATGATTCAACATTGTTATGTAAATCAAGTTATTGTTACATAACAACATTATTCAGTATTATATCTTCGTTAAAATATAATGTAAAATTTTGATATTTTTATTATTTTATAGGTGTAATGTATGTATTTGTATTATTTGTTTATCTGGGGATGGTAACATAAAGTATCTTACGTGCTAAAGCTGTAGAGATAAACAACAACAAATAATTGCAATTTCGGGGGATAAAAACGATATTAAAAAAAAAAAAAAAAAAAAAAAAAGATTTAAATAAGATTTTTTTTAAAGAGTCGATGCTGTCGCAAGGTGATTTGATGTGTCTCAAGTTGTCTCATTTAAAATTGCTAAAATGTTTTTACCTCTTTTTGAAACAAATACAAACACTTTCTTTTTTTCTTTTTTTTTAAATGCTCAAATAATTGTCTAATATGTTTCAAAATGATTTTTATGCATGAACTTGATTTTTTGAGGTTCTGGTTTACAATCTCTGGTTCAAAGGATGCCGTAACAGTCAAAATAGCGATGAAATTACGTAATGCATTTAGGAAGCTGTCAAATTAGCAAAAATGTCATTAAATAAAAAACAATTTAATTAATTTTTTTCCATATGCCACATGTCCTTTTCCTTCTTCCTGTAAATATAAAAATAAGCAACGCGAGGTTTTTATTTTTTTATTATTATTTACAAAAGAGTTATCTAAAATTAAACTTAACAAATTAAAATGATGAAAAGGAGTTAAGGTGATTACTTTTTGATTACTTCTTTTTATAACTTTCAAATTTTAAAAAGAAAAGAAAAATAAAATATAATCATAGTATTATTTATTACTGCTTATTATTATTGATCTTTTGTAAAAAATCAATCACTATAAAATTAATTTTTGCAATATTTTGCATGAAATATTGTGCGTTTTTATGTGTTTGTATTAATTTACAGCAAACTGTAATATAAAACTGAAATACAAATTCTATAAATGTTCAAATTAATATAATTTTTTTCAAATAACTTTTCGATTTTTGGATGAAATTGAATCGAAATCAATTTTAAACTTATTTTAATTCTAAACATATTTTTGTTTATATCTTGGTGGGAACTTTGCTAATTGCAAAAGTCATTTCAGATGTGTTGGGAGGGTAAGATATGACTCTCAGTGTTCTTTAATTAAAAGTGATGAACTCAACAAGTGTTTTATAACGTGGAGAACTCAAAGGTCACGTCACTCAAAAAGTCACTCTTTAACATTTCAAGGAAGAACCAATTAAATTATTTAATTTTCACACTTTTGTGTATTCCTGCAAGTTATTTCAACCTTTACAGCATTTCATTAAGTAGGGCTATTCTGTGTTTTGTTAAAAAGAGACAATTACCAGCTAGATCTTTGAAATTTAATTTGACCTATATTAAAATCTATTATTTTTTTCATTATATAAATGAACAAATTGTTTTGTTTTTCTGCGTACAGAAACTATTGTTAAAAAAACTCATTCACGCGTGACCAGATTTCACAAAAGTCTTATTTTTTTTAACAATAGATTTTTTTTTTTTCTGAATTCAAGTGATTAATGCTTCAATAACTTTCTTAGACAGGCAAAATAAATCAATAAAAATAATGTGAAATACATGTTTTAATGTAACAATAAGTTACAAAGGTATTACATTTTGCTTCCGAATAATAATCTAATAAATAATGAAATCATATATAATATATAAAACATTTTTTTCTAAGCCTTTTTCTTTTAGATTTTGACTATATGAATGTAATGCTTCCTTATGCATATTTACATTAATTTTTTTACATGTTAAAAATTGGACTGCTGTTAAATAATTTATTTTGTAATTTATTTATTTTAGTTAAGCTGTTCGTTCAAAATGGATTAAATTAATTGGGTAAAATAAATTAATGTACAGGTGTGAGAATCCAGCAAAGGAGAGAGTCACATTAATCATTTAGTGTTAATTAATTTTCAAATATTTATGCCAATTTTATTACTATTTGATGAGAGGAATGCCATTGAAATTTAAGTATACTCTTCACCTTGGAAAATTTCCCACTTGCAGTTTTGTTAATCATCATGCCCTGTGTTATTCTTAAAGAGCATGGTGTTTAACAAGGCCGCAGATAGAAATTTTCCAAGGCGAGGAGTGTACATAGTAATTCGGAACTAGAAAAGAAATTGTTTAAAATTTAAACCACACGTGATCTGAAATTGTATATTTTTTCAATGAACAAACTTTGTGAGTGCAGCTCTTGCTATTGTACATTTGGTCTATCTGGGGGGGGGGGGGGGTCATTACTGAAGCACTCGACTCTAAGCAACGCCGTTAAGTAACTTTCTTTAAATGAGTTTTCTTCAACTCTTTGAAATGTTTCTTTCTGTATCTTATTTTTCAGTTTAATGAATATTTATGGATTTTTCTCTTGAATTTCTCAAAAGATTTTCTTTCATTTGCTGTTACGACTTAAAGCTGTTCTATTTAATATATTTAAAATTCTAATTCTTTTGCAAGGAGTGAAAGCTTTTGATATGTATATGAAAACTTATACTGATTTTTAACACTGTATATTAAACATTATCTTAAAACAGCTTTAAAAGGTGAAATTTAAGAGAAAGACAAATTTGTTGTAATCTGTTATATATGTTAAATATACTGTTTATAAATTGCATTTTTTACATGTACACAAATCACTGTTTCACTATAAAAAAAATAAAAATAAACAGTAGCACAATTGTTATACATTTTTAAAAATTATCAAATTAAAAATATTGTATTATGATGTACACTTGATTTATTAAAAAACAATATCGATCTGATTCGGCTATTCTTATACAATGGCCAAACGAGACATTTTTATTTGACTGAATCGAGTGTATTGTATAACGTTATTCCCAGAAATGCACTGTACTTTTTCAAAGCTTTATATACCTGTGCGAATAATTTAAAAAAATACGAGGTGTTTTCGGCTAATTGTTTGAAATCTTTTTCATCCATCTTTGTTAATTCATGTCCGAATTTCAGCAATGCAGCAAGTTAAAAAAATGGCTATGGAACGACTGGCCGACCGCAAAATAAAAACAGGTAACTGCGCATGTTAATGGATATTGTTATTGCATATAGTACAATTATTATTTTTACATGATAAATAATAATAATAATAATTTGGTATTATTAGTCAGTAATAAATCTCTTGTAATCCTTTTTTTAAATAATAATACATGTTTTTGACTTAATAAAATACAAAACTGTACAGTAAGTATAATTACACTGTTCTTATTTACCTGCACGTATATACCTAGTAAAATAAAAACGAAAATTAGACTGCATAAAACATGACAAACTTTTTTTTTTAATTTTAACAATATTTACACAATTAAATATAATTTTTTAAAATTATTTTCATTATTAAATTATTGAAAATTTCCCTATATTTGTATTTAATATTGCTGGAACACGATCTATGTTTGAGAAGCTATGAAGGTTTGTGTAAAGAAGAACGGATGGTGTCAAGCAAAGTAAGCAATCTTCTTCCTTCCCTTGGCAAGTCGAGGTCAGCGGCGAGCAAACAGAGGGTGGCTGGCGTGATATTGCGCGCCTCATTACGCTCATGCCTGTCGAGACTCAACAAACCCTCATGGCCATTATATAGGCGACGTATTCCCCAGGCGTGAGCAGGGATACGAATAGTGGATTAGGCAAAAGATAAGCGAGGTCAAAATTCTCACCACTGAAATAAGCCTAATCTAGGCTAGAATAATAATATATATGAAAAAATGAATGAATAGCCAGCTTTATATATCAATGAAAAAGTGGACTTTCAGAATATTAATATAGTAGGAATCATAGAGCAAGAGAGAGAGAGAGAGAGAGAGAGAGAGAGAGAGAGAGAGAGAGAGAGAGAGAGAGAGAGAGAGAGAGAGAGAGAGAGAGAGAGAGAGAGAGAGAGAGAGAGAGAGAGAAGGTTTAATAATATTTATTGCTTTTTTGGTTATATAGATAAAATTAGTACGTTTTAATAATGATTGTATATTATTTTATTCACTGAAACAACTTAAAAAATTGTTTGGTAGTCATATTTAATTAAAATTCATATCCAGTCATCCAATTTTTATTTATCTATATAACACAGAAAAAGGTTGAAATAATGGTCATAATACAATAATATTGTCTGGATTGCTCACAACCAATCATCAGTCTCTGTGAATGTTCAATTCAAAAAGGACTTGGAGAACAAAAAATATTAATTGTTTTTAAGTGTACTCAAACATCAGTCTAACTTACCTTGTCGTGTACCACCACAGAGAATATATTGAATTCAATTGGGGGGCATTCACAAAGCACTTTAGCACCACTTCAGTTTCATCCCGGGTTAAATAGAGCACTAAAAATGGTGTTAAACCAGAGGCGAAATAAGGTACTAAAAATGCGGGCTAAATTGGTGTTAACGTTTAACATTGCATAGCATCGATTCAGCCCAAAAATTTTTAGTACCTTATGATTTAGCACCATTTTTAGCACTCGATTTAACCAGAGATAAAAATCGAGGCTTAAGTGAAACTAAAGTGCTTTATGAATGCCTTTTTCCAATATTATATTCTCTATGGTATCACCTAAATCTTTAAGAATTGTTACACTCAACGCCTTGATTTTTATCTTCCGCTGGATATGACGTTTTAGATGCTGAACAAGTTGCCTAGTCTCCAGGCGTGATGTGCTTGACACTTGTTTTCTAAAAATATACGTTTGAATATGATGAATACTGAATGGAGTATCGACCTCATTTTTTTTTATTGCAGAAATGGATAGAGGGTGCAAATTTATGCTACTCTGATTTTTTTCAGATTTTTTAGAGCCCGGCAACTATTTTTTAAAAATTATTGAAAGTGCAGAAAAAATGCCGTCTCTTGCCGCCTCTCTTAATAAAAGATAGGACCCAAAAGGGACGTGGATTCGAACCCGAAATCGCCAAAACTTTTTAGCAATACTTCCCGGTCGCTAAAAAATCTGAAAAAATTCAGAGTAACATAACTTTTCATCCTCTATCCATTTCTGCTATAAAAAATTTTGAGGTCGATATTCCATTATAAATTATAAAAATAGTTCCAAATTCTTTCTTCATGAAGAAATATAAAAGTTTTTACATTTTTTAAGTTTTTATCTAAAAATGTAACAAAAGTACTTCAATTTTTATTTAACCTGTTTAAATAAAATATTAATATTTTTAATTTAAATATACTTTATATATTAACTGCTACATTAACTTAATAAATTCACATAACATTGCAACTTGAAATAGCATGAATATTATTTCTTCCTGCTTTGCAGTAGCTATTATAAGAGATAACACTTGTAAAAAGGATTTGTAATTTTAAGGAAAATAAAAATGGTAATCTTTCTAGCCATTCCCTCAAACTATACCAAGTTCACTACGCTTCCTACACTACAACACACGTGTATGCATAATTTATAAAAGGGCAGAGGCATTCGTGCTTTCCCAAAGTGTACACTCCTCGCCTCTGAAAAGTTCCCTTTGCAACCTTGTAAATCACCATGCCCTGTGAATAGATTACAATAGTGATTAAGAGTGTACATACAGTCCTAACCATTAAACATCAAGAACAAAAGTCATAACAAAACAGCAGTAAAAATTATAATATATTTTTTTAAAATAAATATTTTTATATTTACTAATATTTTACATAACATTTACAATACAAACAATTTTCATAAATAAATTTTTTTTTTCCATAATATTAAATTTTTATGATGAATTTTGTGTTATATATTGAATGCATTCCGTCATGCCTAAAGATAGTAAAGATGAAGCAAGAGCACTCTGCTAACATATAGAGTGAAAGAAGGGCTCAAATGGCCGTTCACATTTTCTCCCTTTTTATTTACTCTCTGTGAATGAAAGAGGGTGGTTCACGGGGATGAAAAAATAAGCAGCACCCTTCACTGCCACCGCCTTGTAGCGTTCCATCGGCAACCCGCACAGCACAAGAAAACTCACAACATGCGTAACCTTCTATAGTAAAAAAATACACAACTTTCATTTTTTTTTTCTCATAAAATTACAATGTCAATTTACATATACATTATCGTAAAAGCTTATAGACTAATAAATCTTAATTATTTTTTAATTAACAAAATCTTATACTAGGTTATTTAAATTAAGCAATTCTAGAATCAATTATACTATTTTGTCTCTAATTGATATAGTGTTTATAATAAATAATATAATTATGTAGAAAAATAGTATAATTTTAATTAAACTTCTCTATTACAGCTTTACGAGCTTTAAAAAAAGGCCGGGTTATGTGGACATTTAGCAACTTTTTTTAAGCGTTTGAAAATTTTAATTGGCAATAATGACCATACAGAGACGTTATAATATTCTGTATCACTTATTGTTTTTAATGATGAATACATTTAACACCTTAGGATGTTAGAAACGTTACTTGATGATTTGTTCGAACAAATGAAGATTTGCAAATTTGGGTGATCACCCATCAAAAAATTAATTACTTAAATTTCACCACGTTTCCATATAATATTATAGAGTATTGACCTCAAAATTTTTTACTGCAAGAATGGATAGAGGGTGCAAAGTTATGCCACTTTTTTTCAGATTTTTTAGAGCCCGGGAAGTATTGCTAAACAATTTTGCTAAGGTCGGGTTTAACCCCACTTCCCTTTTAGGTCCTATCCTTTTATTAAGAGAGGCGTCAAGAGACGTCACTTTCTCTGTACTTTCAATAATTCCCGGACTCATCAATTCTGAAAAAAAAAAATTATATATATATAAAATAAATAAATAAAAAATAAAAAAAAAACGGAGCAGCATAACTTAATTTGCACCCTCTATTCATTTCTGCAATAAAAAAAAAATGTGATCGATACTCCATTATACTCTGCGTGGCAACGCTCACAAGTAAACAGTCCCACTGTCCCGAGGTGTAGGTAAGTAGTCATGAGGATGATGCTCTCATTTTCAAAATTGTGTTATTATACTCTCATTCTTGTTGAAACATGACACCCTTCCTTCATGCTTGCTTTTCTCTATTATAATTTTTAATTTAATTACACCAAGTTATTTCATAAACTGTACATACAATTTTATTACAAACATATAATATTTTTTGTTGTAAAACAACTTGCTGTGAGTAACAGTTTTCATTACATTAAAATAATTTACATTCCTTTTGTAAGAAACACTATTATAATAAGAGAACAAATATAGTGTTAATAAGTATAAGTGCATCTGAATAGCACAAACTAAAATATATATATGTTTTTTTTAATACTTTTCAATTATTATTATTATTATTATTTTTTTTTTGCTACAATTAATTTTCATAATTTATTTTAAAACTCATTATTATAACTATCAAATCCATGACAATAATTATAACAAAACCAACTATATTATGTATTACAAAAAATATGCATACAAAAAATATTGTTACCGTCATACAACGTATATACTTTTAATGTCATATATTATTTTTTATTGTTCTATAACTTGATATATAACAAGGATGTATTATTTCAAGAATTTAATTAGTTTTAAATACATCACAAGAAGAGTATGCACTTCAAATTAGTTCAAAACTCCCCTTACAGTTTTTACCATGGATTTCCATCGGGTCAGTTAATTACAGATATTAAGTGACATTTTTTTACAAAGTTAATTAAAACGGTCACCCATCCAAGTACTAACCATGCTCGATGTAGCTTGACTTCGTTGATCTAACGAGAACCGGTAAATGCACTGCGCTACGCTCAAACTCGTGTATCATTCATACAGTATAACAGATCTTAGTTTACGTGTGGATTTGATTACGCGCGACGGCCATCTTGGAAGTCATAACATGGCTAAGATAGGGGGCGCCAGTCGGTCTAGACGTATAGTCTAGCCATGTCAAGCGTAAACTTAGATTTGTTTTACTGTACAATTATATACCGTAGATGCGTTTAGATTTTATTGAGCTTTTTCTCTCCATGTAATTACAATGTAAAGCCGATTTTTTTTAAAAGAAATCGTAGCTTGAAATCAGATCTGAATTTATGATATTATTTTATTTCAAAATATTATATTTACAGTAAGTAAAAATCTTCAGCTTAGTATTTGCAAACTACCGCACTATAGGTTCAAAGCAGATTTTTATTATTATTATTTTTTAATCAGAGGGCAACCTAAAAAGCTAAACTGCTAAACTTTGGTCTTCACAACGTGTGTGAAGTTGGCTCAACTTTCAAAGCATTCATTTTAAAGAAAATTTAGTAAATAAATTATGAAAAAATGACCTAAAATCAATATATATTTAAAAAGTTAAAATGCTTAAAAATTAATACGAGAAAATTATATTTTTAACATGTTGCATTAATTCCAAGGAAATTGAACAGCTGATTAAAAAAAAAATACAATTTTAGTTTTCATTTATCAGTTTTAATTGAGCTGCAGCTGCAGCAAATTTGCCAGTCTTAAAATAAAAAAATAAATAAATAAAAAGGATGCGCATTATTTCATGTTCTACCCCGATTTAAATTCGTAGTTTTTAAGTACATAGAAACAAATTTAAAAATTATATTGATAAACATGAAATAACTCTTTATTAAAGGTGATATATTTTTCTCTAAATTTAAAATTAATGAATTAATAGTAATATTTCATGTCTTTATTTGTCCTGTTTTCTGTATTCTATTATTACAATTATGACAGTACACGTCAGTGTATATACTATAACAATATAAAATAAATTATATGTATTATCACGTATATATTGCCATAATTAATATAATAGTTCAGTATTATGAATTTTATAATAAAGTGCATGTAATTAGTTTAATTAAATACTTGAGTGTGGTTTAGAGGACATTGTGACAAATACGCCTTACTTGGTGGTTTGCAAGTCATTACCTAGGAAAGATCGAGAATGTAATTAGAGCACGTGTTTCAGTCACTGAATAATTATACCGTGACATCTGTACTGACATGCCTTTAAGGTCATGTCATATTTAAATTTATGCGTATTTTCATATTAAAATTATAACTTGGTAAATTCAATTGTAAGACATCTGTTTTAGACAAAATAAAGCTGTAGGGTATCAACATATCAAAAACAAAATGAAATAAAGTTATTATTATATTTTAGTTGCTTTTGATCTTATTTTAAAAGATTATCTCTCGTGTTTTGTTGTAAGCTTTGTTATACTTTCAACTCTTTTGAAGATATTTTTCATACCAAATGTCAATATTATAATGTTTACTTTTTAATGAGTTGCGTACGTACTTGAAAGAACAAAGAAATTATTCATTTCAATGAAAATTTTGGCTTTTATATAAAGATTCCTATTGAATATTGAAATAAAATCGATTAAAAAATGTGTACATCTCCAGATAGTATGAACGTTAACTATTTATTTTATACTTTGTTATATAGTCTTGTCACGATATCTACATTAAAGTGTGATGAACTTTAACCTTTAAATGTAAGTGCTCTTCTTACCTTACCTAAAATTTTAAATTTGCATCTTATTATTTATTTAAACTGCAACAAACATACATATACGTCCAATTGAATAGATGACGTGTAAGCCAAGCTTACGTTTGCTGATTTTTGATTATCATGATTTCCAGCACCTGCATCGATTATCTTGAATTCTATATATAGAATTCAAGATATTATAATTAAAAAACCGGAAGTTAAATTTAATCATTCACGAGATGGCCACTATGTAATTTAAATGGCAAATGAGAGCGCCACGGTACTTAATACAAATTTTTTAAGAAGTTGGCAAGAACAATATCGACACAGGTGCTGGTGATTTTGATAATAATTACAACAATCAAAATCAACAAAACGTGGCTTAAAGTTAGACCTCATCTTTTGAATTGAAGGATACAAATTCATGGGCATCCCCTCTCAATTTTTTTTATTTAACATGAACAATACCGGCATTTTCCTTACTTTTATTTTTATTTTTTCATTAACAATGACCTTATGGGGTGTCTCTCTCCTGAAATTTTATTCTGTATCCGCCGCTGGGTAGAGATAACGTTCTTGGTGTTCTAAAGTGTATATAATGTAAATGAAGTTTCTTTTATCATGAAAAAGAGAGAAATCAATAGACTTTCAATAGATTACAATCAGAAGGTATTAAATTAACCAAAGCGCTCGTCGGTCCGAATTGACGAGTTATTTCCATGCAAAGTACGGTGGTAACTTCTAACCAAACTTGCTAAGTTTAAGCGCCAAGATAATCAAACAAGTCTGATTTACATTTTAATGAAGACTTTATATACTCAATTTCAAACACGGGGGCTTTAGTTTTGAAACTTCTATAAAAGTTAATACACTTTTATATTGGATAGAAATAAAAAAATAATATACAGTGATAAAAAGTATATGTTTGATGGAGATAATAAATAAGTTGTATATATACGTTAAAATTAAGCTTTACTTCTTTTATTCAGCCAGGCAGTTAATGTTATGATTAAAAAATGTAATACATGACATATATTTAGAATTTTATAAGAATCATCATGCAGGAATTATATTACTTAATATAATTTTTATTAAGAACGCCTAAACTACGTTTTTAATTATAGTGTTAGTAATATGTTACAGTAAAATATTTTTTAGTAACGTGTAATATATTTCTAAAGACTGTATTATATGATGCAATTTTGTATACAATTTTTATATGCAAATAAATTTGATTTGATTTGTTTATTGGATCCAATACAGAAAATTCTTTACTGTGGATACATTGATGGATACATAATATTATAATAGTTACAATCCTAAAACATAAAATAAAATACGACATATATAAAATAAATGGAATTGATTTTTTTTTTTTAGTATCATGGTGAAATTTTAAGTATTATAATTTTATATTGGAAATTTAATGGAAATGTAATGTAATATATTGAAAAATAACAATTTTGCACCATTGGTATAATTATAATATTTTAATACAATATTGAATCCTATTGAAAAATTATTGTAATGACACTACATATACTATAAATATTACATATATTATCATATATAGTATAGTTAATTACATATATAATGACAAATATGTGTAAGTAATTAGCATATATATTATATATATCAGTATTATACAATAATACATGTATGAGACATATGGTTATTAAAATTATTATATATAGGACGTATAATAATTATATTATACTGTATATAGGGATGTTATCAGTGCGGTCGTAAAAGTATAATATAATTCTATAATACAGGATTCCTACAGATTTGTTATAAATAAGTATCGTGGAATTAAAGTATATAGCAATCTGTTAATGTGATTCACAGGGGCCAGTATTAAATATACATCCATTATTTTTATTTTATTTCCCTCATGAAAATTGAAAAAAATCCCTCCTAAAAATGGAGTATCAACCTCGTTTTTTTTTTTATTACAGAAATGGATAGAGCGTGCAAAGTTATGCTACCGTGATTTTTTTCAGATTTTTTAGAGCCCGGGAACTATTTTTAAAAAATTATTGAAAGTTATTTTTGTGACGTCACGAGGCACCGCTCCTTAAGAATAAGATAGGACTTGCCACCTCGTGACGCCACAAAAAGAACTTTCATTGATTTTTTTAAAAATAGTTCCCGGGCCCTAAAAAATCTGGTAAAAATCAGAGTAGCATAACTTTGCACGCTCTATCCATTTCTGCAAAAAAAAAAAAAAAAAAAAAAAAAAAATGGGGTCGATACTCCATTGGCGTGGCAATATTTATGTAGATTCATTTGCATGCAGTAATTGTATATATTCATAATTTGTATAACATTGTTGAAGTAATTGTTATGTAGCCATTGGCAATTCTTTATACCCTTGACAACAAACAACGTGTTGTTGTTTTTTTAAATAGAAATATTTTGCAATTTTTTTTCTCTACTTTGTTAATAAAATTGGTTTCTTGCTGCACTTAAACAATGAAATATAATTCAATTTCCTTTCTTCTGTGACCTGTTTATCAATTTGATATGTTAAAAATTATTCAATATAATAGTTTTACTGCAAACTTATAAAAATATCAAAAGGTAGTTTACAAGTAAGAAAATTTAATTACTTTCTGTACGTTTTTATATAATTAACTTTGAATTCATCAATTTTATGTACAGGAATTTGCAATCTAATAGCTGTAATAGTTACGTAAAGTAAACTTCAGAGAACTTGAGGTAATCAATTGTATTAAATTTTATAAAAATTAGTAAAAAATGCTGTTGCTAATAATATGAATGAAATGTTTTAAAGTTTGAGTATAATAAGGTGGTTTTTCATAGAGCGATATCGAGCGCTGCGGGGGACCAATGAGATATTAGAATGTGAAAATTTTAGTAGCTTAATCGAAAGAAATGGTAAAAATATGGTACTGTGAATTTTTTCAGATTTTTCTGAGACCGGGAACTATTTTTAAAAAATTATTGAAAGTTTATTTTGATGACGTCACGAGCGGCACTCCTATTTTATCGCCTACATGAAATTGAAGCAAGTTCTTCTTTCCCGCTCAATATTGTTCCCAAAAAAAAACACACCTTAAATAACATAAAAATATATAACAATAATGTAATCGAAAGAAAGAAACGAGAGAGATAGAAAGAGAGGTATATTGTATGTAAATCTATACAAACATTGGTTACTATCAAAATATTTGTATATTCAACTAATTTTATATTACTTGTATGTAAATAACATTCATATAGTGAATTTCCTAAATAACACTTTTTTCCATTAAATTGTCAATTGATTTCTTTGTCATACTTTTTTCTAATTATAAACCTTATACCCTTTTTGTCATATTTTGGCGGTCAATATCACGCAGATCTCTTTGTAGTTGTTGTTTTGTACATATGTTTTTTGTTTGTTTGTATGTTTCACATATCGACTTTACAAATATTATAGTGATGTAGCCTCTAGAGATGATATTTCCATTAGTTGCTCAAACATTTTCCGAATTTTTTTCATTATATAATATATATTTCATAATGCTGGGTTTAAGTGCTTGCTTGCACTATTGAGTTTTGGAGTTGACGACTCAATTAAGCTGTTAGTTGCATGCAGCGCGACTCCACTTTGCTGTCTGATACCACATGTGCTGTTTGTGATGGCTCCACAGAATAGAATTCGCTTCTTACTATAACATCTTGAGGGAAGAAACATGGTAGGAATACAGTGCAGGTGGCACGTAGTAGTACCATACTTTGTATACATGGTAGCAGTACAATATGTTCATGACCCACATGCTAACAATGCTAAGAATGTTTTAACGAACATATAAATGTTTTGGGTCATTTGTTTCTAATTTCAGATTAAATTTGTTGTACTAATTTTTTGTGTAGACAAAATTCCTAGCATATACAGTATATGCAACTATTTGTATAATTTTGTTATTGTACTTATGAATAGCACTTTAAATATGAGAGTATATATAATCATTTGTTTTACTTAAAATAATAGTCAAAATGCAAGTAAAGGCTGTCAACAGCCTTCTGTTTTTTTAAACAGTTGATATTTTATTAGATAGAATAATTAGAATAATCGTGAATTTTTTTTACAAGGTACGCAAATTATAGTTAATTGTAAAAAACTGTTTCTACGCAGTTCACGCTTTTAATTTAAATTCCATATTTTTTTAGTATATTAAAGTTTGAACTTAATTAGCAAAACAAATTAACAGGCGTTTTTAAATTATTATGTAAATAGCTACATAATGTTGTTCTTTTGCTTGTTTTACTTACAAAAACATGTAAAGTGTTATCAAAATTACATTATACTAGAAGGCTACCTCCTTCTGTGTGATGACACGTCTATGTTGTAACACTTTGCAAAGATGCAGTACATGCAGGGTTAAATTGCCAGCCCCGAGCCAATCTTGAAGCTCACAGTTGGTACATACTTCCTTGTCTGCTACCCGTCAACGTGCTGTGCAATAAGGAAACTTTACCAGACTGCTGCCATGGGATTAGCAATAGTGCAACGTTCAATATTCTAAAGGTACAATACCCTCAAAATAAAATATCTAGTGAGTACATATCTGGCATATAACAACTGATAAGTTGATTTGCAATTAGACTTTCTGATATATATCTGTAATCACTAGTACGCAAAATATTTTATAAAAAATTAAAAAATACATTTCAGGTATTCATGATATAAGCAAAGAATTAAAATATTTCCTTTTTAGATTTTAATTCTTTGATATAAGTATATGTTTGTAGTAGAAAAAGTCACTTCGTAAAATCAAGATTGATTTCAATCAAGAATAACTCGAACTATCAGAACACAATGAAGACAAATAAGGGTTTGTTTTAATTCTGAAATAAAAAAATAAATATTTTCAGTCCTATTTCTGAGACCAATTTCTTCAGAAATTTTTCTATCACTAAAAGATAGATTTATTGCCAGATATAATAATGGACAATTTGCATAAACTTTTTTTAGTAGCTCAATCGAAACAGGAGGTCGAAAAATACACCTGTGAATTTTATGCGATTTTTATTCGTACTGCATCATGGCTAAAAGAGAGGTCACGTGACCTGGAGCCGGCGCCCATGTCGCCCGTGACGTCATTGAACTGTCTGGTCAAGCAAACGATTGTCTATATAACGCTTGTAAACAATAAATTAATTGTTGCTTGTTTCCATAGCAACGTGGTTGTTTGCAAGCGTTATAAAGTCGATCGTTTGTTTGACGGAACAGTTAAGTGACGTCACGGGCGACACGGGCGCCGGCTCCAGGTCACGTGACCTCTCTTTTAGCCATGATGCAGTACGAATAAAAGTCGCATAAAATTCACAGGTGTATTTTTCGACCTCCTCTTTCGATTGAGCTACTAAAAAATGTTGATGCAAATTGTCCATTCTTTTTATTCTATGAAATATATATTTTTTTATGTATCACTATCATATTTAATGAATTATCACTGATTTTACTGGTGTCGCTCTTGAATAATAAAAAAATACAAGACTGTGACGTCATAAAACAGTTTCTTCGTTTTTAATTCGGCATGAACTTCATTTTCTCTCTCTCTCTCTCTCTCTCTCTCTCTCTCTCTCTCTCTCTCTCTCTCTCTCTCTCTCTCTCAATAACATTAATTTTTCCATATTTTTAAATTATTATAACAAAATAATACAGTGAATTATTATGAATTCACTGTATTCATACGTTAAATAAATCCCCACTATATTTAATATTTAAAGGGAGGAAGGGATATAACTAACATTGCATTCTTCAAAAACTGTAACAAAAGTGCAATATGTTGTGGTAATTTAAACTTAAGTGTTACACCTTTTTTTCCCCCATGAAAACTTATTATTTACAACATAAAACTTAAATGAAACTTGTAAATGTTGCATGTGAGATATTTTTACATGGTATATAAAATAAAAACATAATAGAAGAAAAAGGAGAAGAAGGGATATAAAAGATAACAAAAAAATTGTATACAGTATGATAATAAAGCTTTATGTGGTGTTCGTATGAAATCTGACACTATTTTCCTTTTTTTTTTTTTTTTTGAGCACACAAAATTCATAAAGCAGTTGAAAATTTTGACATTTGTAGTTGTCTGATAAAATTATATATCTCAACTGTGATATTACACAACATAATCATATATAGAAATGAAGTTTATATTTTCTTTTTCTTTGTTGTAATATATCTTTTGTAACACATTATATTCAAGTGCTAGTATTATAATTTAACATGACTATTAAAGAAGATTTGAACTACTGATATAATATATTTATACATGATGAAACAATATTTAGTTACGCCAAAATCTTGTAAGTAATACTGTCTAGCTGTCTAGTACATTCACATGAATAATAATTGCAAGATTATTGATAATACTAAGTAGGTTACATTGCAAAAATAATTCAAATATATTTACAATATGACTATTGATTTCATACGGAAACATGTTACCTTAGAAAATAATACAACATAAAAAAAAGCAAATCCTTGTTACTACAAATTTAATGTGCTTTCTTGACATTTCCATAGTAAACCACAACAATCGTAATCGTTGGTTTTGAGTAGCAATGTAGACATGAGGGTGTTTTTATTCTTTTTGAGAGGGATGAGATAAACCGTATAATAAATGGGTAAACTCTCTTCCGAATTAAGCTCAATATAAGTAAACTATTATATGAAAATTGTGTTATTGCACTCCTCTTCCACTCATTTCTTATGAAAAACCATTTCCTAACGCACATATGTGATGGATTCAACCCAAAATATATACTTTACAGGAACCTGCCATGTCATGCACAGTTAGCTCCCAAATGTAGAAAAAATTAAACATAAAACTTCTTTATCTCTCCAATTTCTTTTGGAATTTCATTATAAAAATCAGCAGCTGATTTTTTACTGTCCTTATAAATAATTAAAATTGGTAATTTATTATGTTATGATATTATGGGAACGTATTCATCTTTAGCCTATTGGGAGTGAATAATCACATTTAATCACGTAAGAGTTATCCAGGCTTCTCACTAACTGCGGTTAATGTCAGCTTAATTCAATGGCACTAAACGTGAGTAGTGAGAAACTTGGATAAAATCTTTTGTGAATCGCGCCCATTATGTCATTTTGTATAATTAATACTGTACAAATTCATGTAATTATAAATTTTATAAAATCTAAAATATTCAGGCTTTTTTTTTTTTTCAATTGTGCTATATTGATATATTGGGAATTAGGAAAACAAGCTAGATATATATATATATATATATATATATATATATATATATAGAGCCTGGTCTACTTATACGTAAAGCTGGTGAGATGTGGTAGGTAAAATACTGAGAAAAAGTGAAGACTGAATTGAGAGAACCACTCAACTAAAGATCCAGATTTATACTGTAAATCCATAAAACATACAGAAAAAAATGAAACCCTAAAAACACTAAAAATTATATCATTTTTCATTGCAATAATACTCTTGGTGGTCTCTCTATGTTATTTATGTCTTGATATTTTATATTGGGTCATATATTTAGTTTTATCGATCTATATATTATTTTATAGAACGATAATGATTTTTTTTAAAGATTTATTTTGATGAATTGATTTTATAGTTTGATGACCAGATATTATGGTTGTCAATTTTTATTTATGGAGCATACTTAATATGAAAGTAGATAATCTTTTATATGATATTTGTAAATATATTTGAGATAAAATATTCGCTGAATTTTATATTATTCAGGAAAAATACCTTGACATATATTATGGTTAATTGCATCTTCAAAATTTTTATTTTTCCAATTCACACTAAAAAATTGCAGTCTTACATGGCTTCTATCTATAAAAATACGATATAAATATGAAATGATATTATAGCGTTCAAGCACTTGAGAGTATATGTTTAGGTAAATAGAAAAGTATTATATTTATATTTCTGCATATGATGTACATAAAATTGCATTATTATATCATATACTTGTACGTAAATTGCATAACTTCTGTAACATATTTTAAAAAATAAACATGTTTGAACGAAAGCAATCACATTTCTCATGGTATATTTAAAGTTAAAGATTTGACTGTTAAAACCATAGTACGATCTGAAACCTCAGTGCGTGCTATCGTGCTATGGTTTACCTATATATGTTATAACTGCATGTCATAAAAAAAAGTCTCTCTGACACCGCATTTAACAGAAAGTCAAGTTTTTTTTATATTAAATTTATTTAAAAAAAAATTATATCTATAATTTTCGTATACAAATTATTATAAAAATCGATAATCGATAATATATAATTATTATATGACTATATGACGCGTTGGACACACATATGTTATCTTTGAATAATTTAAAAGTATATTTTTAAAAATAATGCTATTTTAAACGGTAAAATACATGTATGTTATATAAATATTTGCTAATAATAACAATACAATAAAAATAAATGAGACCATCAAATAAAAAACAACAAAACAATTTCAATGTGATAAACTATAATATAATTAATATACGTATAGGTTATATTTAAATGTTAAAGATAATAAAATAGCTTATTTTAGACAATTTCCTGTTTTTTATATTCTAGCTATGTTAAAATAGTGAAAATTTGTGTCAGATTGAAAATATTATAGGTAAACAAGTTACATGATAAACTCTCAAACCCCTGTGGTTCACAGTCAGAACGGTGCGTGCACCATATGGACGAGTTCTGTGAGGAGACGTATATATTGAGCAAGGTAAAAGCAGGGGGACTTCTCACCTTACATCTCGCGCTTTCACCCTCTCCTCCTCCTCTCGCAGCACCTGGCGGGTCACTACAACAAGAAAACCCCGCCCCAGGCCCGCTGCTAACTTTGGCGGAACTTGCTGGAGTTTCTCCATCACTTCATGTACGTACGTCACTAAAGTTGTATTGCAGCTGTAGGTGAACTATATAGATAAAATGGTAAACATATTTTAATTATTTATTAACAGGAAATATATACAATCGTCTAAATTCCTGATTTCAAAGGGAAATCAGATTAATATTGGAAATTTTGAGACATTTTTTTTTACACAAATTCTGCAAATTTAACTCTACCTAATGTATAAAACAATGATAAAATTTGTGCTAGTCGTCACCTCGGAAAAATTCCCTTTGTAGCCTTGTTAATCACAATGCCCTGTAAGAATAACATATAGAGTATGGTGATTAACAAGGCTAAAGGTTGGAAATTTTCCAGGGCAACAAGTGTACATTTTGAGACACAACATTTTTCAAAATTAAAATTAATAAATAAGTTAAACATGGTACAGTTTAAGAACAGAAAAGTGGGACCATGGTATATTCATAATAAATTTTGAAGTGATAGAAATGTTCTACCTTTTTTTACCCAGACTGTACAATAAACATTTATTATTGAACTTCAATTTGATATAAAATTATCAGATTAATTTTATAATGCGGTCAATAGGAAATTTAATACTTACGTAAACATTGATTTTTGGAAGGTTAGGAAAGCGTATAATATATACTAAACGATTTAAATTTTTAAATGTCAACATACACAAAATATAGTTATACTTAATATGCTTTAAAATGATTATTTTATATCAAGTTTATGAAAAATCTATAAGTTGAACTATTTTTCATTAACTTATATTCTAATTTAATTAAATTAAAATAAATTATTATAGAAAAGATGTGATTATACAAAATCAATGAAATGTTATCCAATTTGATAAGTTTATATAATTTATTGTAGCAACCCAAATCCTTCAATAATTTAAATAAAATTTCTTAATCTTACAAATAGTTCTAGGTTCGTAACAAGAGTTCTTTTTTTTTAATTAACAAATTATTAATTTAAATTATTTTAATATTAAAAAAAATATATATTATAAATTTCTACCATCTTAAAGGTGAGTTTTGTATTATTCGAGATATAAAAATGATACTAATTGTCAGTATGATATTGTGAAACATAAGACTTTGATGTTTTGCAATTATTGACGTAATTGGTGCGCAAAATTTCAATTTGCAGATTTGCATGCATACTGATTGAAAAAAGGTGGCGACAGCAGCGCCATAGTAGCAGCGGTGTGCGTGACTTTTAGCATCGCGTGTTTAATACTAACGCTGTTAGCACCATACGTGTTTCATAACGAATAGAATTGTTTATTTGAGAAATTTGAACCAACAAACGATTTCTTATCTTCATCTTTATATTTTTGAAAATAAATTATTTCTTGATGCATTTTTATCAAGGACGTTTGGTAATATTATAACTGGTTTTAACTGCTCTCTTTTTTTTTCTTCTAAATATTGTTACTACGTATTTTTATAAATTTAAATACATTATAGTTAAGAATCAGATGAGTTTTTACGTCATCTGTTCATCTAATTAATCCACCAATTGAAAAATATCCATCAACAGCCTGAATATTTTTTTTATTATACATATTTAGATACAAAAACCTCTAGTTAAATACTTTACTGCCCTTTTTTCAGATTTTTTTAACCTTTAACACTTTCAAAATCAAAAGATGCTGTGGAGTCATATTTATGCAAATATTTAACATATAATAATAGGAGCATACATGATTATGACGTCACAGCGTCTTTTTCCTCAATTTTAAAGGTGTTAGAGGATTTTTTTTAAAAAAAAAAGGAAAAAATCATAATTTAAGGTGCTCTGTTAAAATAAATAATAAGCATTTCATGCTGGTTGTCCATAACGCTAATGTATTGTTAAAAAAATCGATACTATTGCCATCTATTGGCGAGGGAAATTTTCAGGGGTGATGTCTGTGACCTATTAACTTTAAAATTAAATTTTTGCCGTCCGAGAGTAAAAATTTACGTTTCTTTGTTTAGCATCGCATTTTAAGTTTTGGAGTACCCAAAGGCAACAACAATAAATGATTTACTTCTTCCTCTCTATTCGAATAATCTGCATGGTGATCGAAGTGATGGTGAAATCCTGTTAAATTCAAGTAATACAATATTTTTTATAACAAACTTTTTTGATTTATTAAATGTATACCCTTGAGCAAAGAAAATATTTAAATATTTATTAACTTGATAAAAAATATATATTATATTATATACCATATTTGCATAGGTATTTCTACACTTAAAAAAATAATTACATCTTACGAAACAAAAAATTTTCATATTATACTATATATAAAATGTCATTAATTTAAATTATTATTAAAAACATGTAATTCCAATAATTACATGTTAATAAAACAAGTTTTTTTTTTTATAATATATATTATAAATTATTACATTTAGACTTTGATTTCAATATAAAAATTTAAATATATAAGCTTTCTCTCATTATTTAATATGATTAAATTATAAAATATAGTATAGTTGAAAAAAAAATATTTGATTTTCATGTAAAATTTTTATCAAAATAAAATTAGCAAATACATGCATAAATCTTAACTTATTATGATTAACTCTGTACTATATATAATATAATATAGGGTTATTGTTGCATAAGATAATATATTATATATTTTAATAGTACACCACAAACATTTAATCCTGTCGTTACGACACTTAAGCGTACGTTAGACTATACAACGTCGTCGACGAGACTTAACTTGAAAGACACCAACTTACCATGTTATTTCCCTCGTAAGGTATAACCAAGGCCGGTTGGGCGGCGGGGGTGGAGAGAGAGAGAGAGAGAGAAAGAGAGAGAGAGAGAAAGAAGAAACTAGGTCAGCCAACACCATACACCTGCATAATAACCAATGACGTCACAAAAAATATAAGTAATTTAAAATAAGATTAATTAGATTAAATAATAATTGTAATGACATATTTCTGACATGTTACCAAGGTTAAAAAAATATATTTTAAAAGAGAGGTGCATTGGTAAATGTCCAGTATAATCACAATTAAATCTAATGCATGGTCATTTACTTTTTTTTTATGATTTGCAAGGGCGCTAGACTAATATATAGGTACTTAATACTATATTGTCTTACAAGGAGAAATAACTGTTACTTATTTGTGTTGTCATTATATAACTATATGAGGGGAAGACAGTCAGTCGGTGACTTTTTATTTTTATGAAAAATGGGTAAAGGAACAAAAAAATAAGAAATGAGTATTGAAATATACTACTAATTCTACATTGAATTTAAAAATGGAGTTATCAAAATATTAAGAAGTACAGTAGTTTTTATATTGATTATTTTTTATTAAGAATTAAATTATATTAAATTTTGTGGGATGCAAGGAAAACATCTGAAATTATTTTCAGAAGTTTAGCAAAATTACCGTCTTGATTGTAAGTAATTTTTTACTGGATAGTTCTGTATCATAATATATCGTTTTCAGAGTGTCTTTAACAGTCTCAAAATAGAGACGAAGATAAAACTCTGCTGTTTCTTATAATGTTATTTAATTTTTATTATAAATAACGAAATATAAGTTCTTGTCTTTGTACTTTTTATCTTGAAGTACAAATTGCATCATGTTTCACGTGTTTTACAAGTAAATTCTGCATCCCTGTCATAAGTATTGATGAGTCAAAGTTGTAACAACCTTATAACGTCATTGAAGATACACTTCGGGTCATCTCAAACGTAACCCATGATTTAAAGAGACTGTAGCTTTAATTAACATAATTATAGGAAAGGTAGGAAAATCATGAATGGGTGTGATTCATTGATTCATAAAGGAGCATGCAATATATCCAGGTTTCTCACAAACTACATGTCATTCTAAATCAATGACACTAAACGTGATTAGTGACAAGTTAGATACGTTCCTTCGTGTATTGCACCCATTCAGTCTAGTTAAAAAGAGTTTAAGATATAACTAAAGACTTCCATTTAATAATACGTTTCAAAACGAGGGTTAACATTTTTAATGCCCCTAAGTGTACTTATAAAAAGTTTATATGTTAACGACAGGACAATCTGAAATATCGCCATTTAAGTGTACTGTGACGTCATCGCCAGGTAAAGTGGATCGCGGCGACCCCCGGAGGCATGTGGAGACCCGCGGCGGTGATGTAACCTCCAGGCACTTTCAGTCCTGCGTGACCAATCAAATTTGGTGTAACCTTTACTTAGTTTGATATCTCTCCGCTTGAACGTAATAAAAATTGACATTCTCGTTCAATATTACCAGTCTGGAATTTAATATTATATCATTTTTTTTCCTTTCACTATAATTAATATATTGAAAGTAAAAATGTTCAAGTACACATCATAATTAAATTAAAATATATTAATCAAAATGTTGTGTAAATAGAATAAATTTTTTTATTTAATATTGAAGTTACATTTAATTAAAAATTATTTTGATGTTGTAACCCACAAAAAGAATAAAAATACAACTGTCTAAAGCTAGCTGGTATTATACACGATGTAATTTTTCTAACTATTGCATACAATTTGCCTTTACAAGAAAACTTGAACTCCATTTGTTTGTATGGAGGTGAAATTTTCTTGTAAGGAAAAATTGTAAGCAAAATAAAATATTGTATCATCATGTAATACCGGATTAAACTTTAACTACTGATCTATTATGTTTCTTGATATTTAATTCTTAAGCATATTTGGTTTAAAATTTTTATCTCAGATCTGTGTATTGAAAAAAAATACATGTTTTATGAATTAATGTGAGCAATATGGGAGCCAGGTACTTCGTCGCAAGGATATTTCATCACATGGACATTTCGTCGCAAGAATATTTCGACGCAAGGACATTTGATCGCAAGAATATTTTATTTATTTTTCAATTACTTTATATTATTTTTGTTTTAATCCATCCGCTTAATCATATGATTTGTCTCCTTGGTCCACTTCTTCATACTACCGTATAACACCGTACCTATAGCTTTAGCAACCGTCTGATGGGCTGTGTTGGTGGGACATGTGTGTGCAGGCTCTCCAGTTAATTTAATTATTTTCTTAACACTGTTATCTATAGAAACGTGTACTCTAGATTTACAAATGCTACGTTGCTGACTTTTCCACCAGGTTTTATCACTGGAAGTTCTCTCTTTATTATATATATATATATATATATATATATATATATATATATATATATATATATATATATATATATATATATATATATATATATAATATATATATAACAATTATTGTGAACCAGCAAATCCTTGCGACCAAGTACAAAGAGGAATGACATTATTAAAAAAAAATAGTATATTAATTGTATGAGCTTGATTTTTTTAATGATCAAGATATTTCATAATCATGTATTACCCGGGCAATACATATAGGTCATAATATAATATATACATAATTTGTGTGCAGGCTCTCTAATTAATTTAATTATTTTCTTAGCATTGGTGTCTATACGTCGTGTACTCTAACTTTACAAATACTACGTTTCTGACATTTCCAATAAGTATTTATCACCAAAGTTCTCTCCTTATTTAACAATTATTGTGAACCAGCAAATTCTTTGTTTTTATTTATTTTATGAAATATTGAAAAATATAAATTAGAATCTTCTAAATCATTTTGGGGAAAGAATGGAGGTGAATCAATAACTGAGAACTGTATACGAGTAAGATCATTTAAGGAAAGAGAAATTTATTATTTAAATATTTATGCTTATGAATAATAATTTTAGCTTCATGTTAAAAAACTAAATATCATGCAGAAATGTGACGAGAAAACATCAATAGTCTCAAAATTAAAAATAGTCGAAAGACTATTTTTGCGCACTCTAGTGAAGACGATCGAGAGTTTAATATCAATGAAGTAACTTTAAAATAATTTTTGTGTAATACATAACGTAATTAAGATAGAACAGCAAAATAGTAAACCAACTAGCCAACTACTTACTGACTGGACAACTTACTTTAAGTGTTACCTCTTAATTAAATGAATTATTTTCCTCAATTTATCAGAATAATCTTCGTTCTTTTTCATTCCTATAACCCCTACAACGTTCAAGTATTGAACTGTTGGTATCGGTATGTCATACTTTTTGCAATAAGGATGATGGAATAATAATAAAATTTTAATTATTAAATTGCACCTAAATATCCTTGCGAACAAATGTCCGGCCGTTTACGATGAATTATCATGCAACCAAATATCATTGTGACAAAATATCCTTGCGACCAAGTACTCTAGACCCATTTTCTTATATTATTGAATGAAGTTACACAATTTCTCATTAATTTTAATATCGTTACCTACATGTAAAGTGTATTAACTTAGTTTTAAGTGTATTTAATATTATTATTTTGAAAAAGAGGAACGAAATTATTAAAAAAATTAGTAAATTAATTGTATGCGCTTGATCATTAAAAAATCAAGCTCATACAATTAAATCTACAATTTTTTTTAATAATGTCATTTCTCTTTTTCAAAATAATAATATTATATACACTTAAAACTATAAGTTAATGCACTTATAGATGCAGGCAACGATATGAAAATTAATGAGAAATTGTATAACTTCAATAATATAAAAAAATATTGCCACAGATTCAAATGAGTATATTTTCAAACTTTATTTCAACATTATTACTTCTTTCATTTATTTCTTTATTTAAAATTTTTATCAATAATAATAATTATTTATTATAATTGATATAGCAAATACATGTTTTATAAATATTGTGAATAATCATGTTTGTAACATCTTCAGTCATTGCATGAGAAATAATTTATAACGTCTCTTCTCATTGGACGAACCAGAGGCTAGTATTTCCGTAAACACACGATAGAAGACCCATATGACCTTGGCATATAATTATATAATGTCGTCTACAGTTATTTGATGGTTAAAATAGTACACACAAATAGATTAAAAGTGTGTATTATCTCGCCGTAAGGTTAGGCAACATGTTCAACACTGGAACGGAGTGTGAAGCTATTGCCCCTGCTGTTTATAGAACCCGTTTTTTTATGTGCTGAACAAGTTGCCTACTGACAGGGGTTCATGACGAATCAAAATGAATTTGTTTGAGTGTAAAATAAATATCATTAAAAAATTGCAGTACGGAAATTAAATATTAAATTTTTATAAATAAAAACTTCAATTTTATTAAAAATGTCAATTTTAAACAAGTAAGATAGCACAAATTTACGATAACTGATTGATAAAAAACAAAACAATTAATACTAAAATTCAAGATAGTTGAACAAAAAGTTCAGTATATATTAGAAAATATAACTGTATATAGGTCATAATACATTATTTGAATACCATTTCTATTATCAAATTCTTTAACCTTTTTTACTCCTCCACCATCAATTTTACTTTGAATTTCGATTTTCGACTCCACTTACTGTTAGAGGAATTACTGGCTTCGAAATTCACTAATTCACCACAGAAGTACGTACTTGTATATGGTATTATGCATGAGTATTGTGGCATATTGACTTTGTCATAATAAGGGTATTATAGTCATTATCTGAGAGCAAATGGCATATGGGTCTAGCCAGATCTAAAATTTTTAATGGTAGAACAAAACCCAGACGCAAAAGTAGACTTTTGAAATTTTAAACAAGTAATTTTTCTAATGTTAAAATTTATTTATCATAAAATAATCACTACGTTCACATGACGGTGTTTAATACGTATCCGTTGACGACGCCTCATAAGAATAATATTATCCGTCGTCAACGGATCCGTATTAAACACCATCATGTGTACGTAGTGATTATGTCAAATTTTTGACTTCAATTTACATACTTAATTTTAAAAAATGGAAAATGTTTATGTCTTTATTGTTTCCATGTCATAAATTATTATCTTTAAAATATTTATATTTATTTATAATATCAATTATAAATAACACTTGGCTAATAATTCTCCACTAACCTGATTTATGAATATCCACATTATTATCTAATAAGCTTTCTAAGTTTTTCAGTAATTCTCTATAATATTACAACATAGTTTCTGAACACTCAATAGTAACATTGAAAAGTCTTATATTTTCTTTGATAAAATAGTAGTTTTACTTAATAACGTTCCAAAAAAATAACCTTATTTGTATCATATAGAGTTGTACAAAATAGATCAAGTTTCTCGTAAAATTATGTCACAATAAAATTGTAATATAACCGTGTGAATAGTAGAGAATATCATATTTTAGTTAATATCACATGAAACTGAAGTTTGCGCAAGATTCGTGTTTTTTTTTTAAGAGTAATAATTATTTTAAAAATATATATTACAAGGTTTAGCAAAATATTTTATCATTTTAAACATTATAGGTTGTCTGATAATAAAATCATTAAATTTTATTAAAGTAAATATACTAGTCTAATTATAATACTTTTAAAATTTGCGTGCAAATATTTTATAACAACAACAATTTAGTTATGTAATATTTTGTTAAGCAGTCAACACTTATACTTTAAAATTAGAAATGAATTTACTGTACTTTATGCTTGAAAATATTACGTTATATTTTTTAAAATGTAACATTTAAATTGAAGTTATATCGTGAGAAAGGTTCCGGGTTCGAAAGTGGTAAAACCACTGGCTTAAAAAAAAAACATATATACTTGATATAAATATAAATAAATGGTGATAAAGTGAGTGGCTTAAGTATCAAATTAATCCATATTACCACAGAATCGGTTTTACTTGATCGCATTTTAAGATAAGTTTAATTATCCTCCTGGGATATAAGTTAGCTTGTATTATGGAAATTTAATAGTATTACTATTATAAAATAATTTTCAAATAAAGTGTATTTAATATTGTTATAGATTCTATTGTCAATCAGGAAAAAGAATATTTACTAATATTTCTAATTAGAGGAGTTAATAATTTATTACTTTTTATATGAAATTCTTTATAAATTCAGTTTGAATTGTTTTGTTGTGACTGTTAATATTTATTTTTATCCATGCTAGGATGAAACACATGGTTATATATACTAAAATTATATTACATAATTATATTATATTGTATTGTTCAAAATTCGAATTAAATATTCTTTAGTCAATCCACGTTTTCTACAGTAAATATAATAAAATATATGTCTGTCGAGTCAAATTTACATATTATTCCTTCCGAAAGAAGCCGGAATTCTAAGGTTTCTGGTCTTCCTATTCATATTTCAGCGTTACAATTTTACACGTATATAGATAGATTGGTATTTCTACTTCAAACCTCTGTAACAATTTGACAACTGAATTACAAACAGGAGAGCTGAAAACTTCATATTTTTGGCTATATCCGGAAGAAATATCAAATCAATTTAATTTGACTATAGAACATTATTTTTACAATAACTCTCACCAAAATTAAACTGTATACTACTATACACTAGATTAATTAAAAATAAAGTTCTTAATTCAAGGAGCTATATACCTATTTATTATTATATGTTTATACTGACGCTAAAATTTCAGAGTTTAATGTTTAAGCGTCTCATTTGCGAAACTGCAGCTGTAACATACTTAGGTTTTCATGTTTCTAATTTTAGGGAAGGAAAGAAGAGTTCTTTGTCTATCCATCCCAAGAAAGTTTAAGTTCACAGCATCTCTATCAAAACTGCATGACAACGTACTCAAATGGGATAGACGTAAAATTTTCAAGTTGTTTGTGTTCAATTTCAGTGTTTATATTATATTTTATGATATTATCATTATAATTATATACGTCTACTTCTCGATTCTACTAAATTTTAAAAAAATATATATACGATAAATTTTTTATTTTATACTAATATATACAATATTATGTTTAATTTTTTTTAAAAAATTTGGCAAAATTTACTGCTGTTCTGTAATGTTTTGGTGTTTTTTTTTTTGTGCATATGCTTAAATTAAGGAAAATTTAGATTTAGGAAGTTAGTGTTACTCATAATTATTGTTTAATCTTTGATTCACTAAAACATTTTAATTTAAGTAGCAAAAAGAGTCTTACAAAATTGCTCAGGTTTGTACTATTTTATTAAATTTTCTTCACTGTAATTAACATTAAAAATAATTAAAGAAACAACGAAACAACAAAACTTTTTGTAATGTAAACTACAATGTTAAATGAGGCTTTGAAGATTTATAAATGTTATTTAGTTCACCCAATTCAATTAAATAAGATCATAGAAAGAAAGGGAACAGTGGAGAAAGCGTAATACACAATATAAAAAAAGTGGTAGTTATCCAACCCAAATTTTCAATAAAATTAGCAATAAAAAGATAACACTGTATTTGTAGAACAAGCTAAAAAAGATTAATTAGGTTGATAGGTATATATGGATAATCCAAGGAGGGTGGATAATATTTTTATAATAACTCTTTAATATACTAATTTGGCTGATTTATGTATCAATTGATATAAATTAAGTTATAAGTACGTAAATGAGTAATAACATGTATTGGTTAAAAATCAGTATGCAGCATATCCTTTACAAAGTATGTAAGGCTGTTAAATATTGTTGTTGTTTTTCATCAGTGATCTTTAAGTTCTTAACTGTCATATAATACAATACATTGTATTCTTAAAAAAGTAATATTAAATTTCACATTCAAAACATAGAAAAACCAAGAAATTTCTGATACACGTATTTCCTAGAAAAATCATTTTCTCCAAAAGTGTCTTAGGATGAGGATAGAATTACATTTGTGTTCAATACAAAAATGTGTCAATTTTATCAATTTTCGTTAACCTCATTGTTTTTAGGAATAATAAGGAGGAAATTTGGCTCAAATATCTCACTCACATTGGTCACCTTGCTAATCGCCTCAGAGTTGAAACTGATTAATTAAAACCTGTTTCAAGAGAATTTCCAGATACTGATATAATGCAAAAATTATCCAATCTGAAATCAGAGGTAAAAATGGATAAATTTGTACCTGTTGTTAGTTCTGGTGTATAAAAAAAACATGTGGCATAATTATATTGAAAAATAGAAAACGAAAGATTTAATCATTGATTTTTATCTGTCTGAATTTGATGATATAATAATAACGTCCTTGAAACGACCTTTCTTTATAGTCTATAATCATCACACATGGTTGTAATTATTCAAATTATGACCTCTATTTTAAATATAAACATTTTATAAAAAAATATTTCATTTAAAAAATAAAAATAAAATATTTAAATAAACTATTTTTAAATTGAATAAAAATAAATAAAATATACACAATTATTTGTCCTAACGTGCGATTTAAGCACGCCCCTTTTGTTACTATTTCCTAACGTGTCGAGGGAACTACCAAGTATATATTACATGATAGGTAAATATAAAAGGTTCAAACTATATCCTTTTTAAACATTGAAATTATAATTCAATATATATTTTATAATTTTTATTTGTAAACTCTTAGAATTTATCAAAGAAAAATCAATTTCTAAAAAAATATAATAAAATATATAAATATAATATTGAAGGCCATGCTGTACCTTTAAATTAACATTATCATTGCTTCCAGTGGTGCTGAGTTAAACTGCTCAAAGACTGGTCACGAAACGCTTAAGGCGTCATAGGATGAGAGAAAGTGCATGCAAACGGTGCTGCATAATCTTATGACGTCATTACAGCTGGTCACTTAATACTCCATAATATATGTAAGGTACGCTAATAGGACCATAAATTCACTAACTTTTATATTATTACAATAATACTTTTGTTTTTTTATATAGTAATAATGAGATCGTGATGTCATCATTTAATATTTATTAAAGGAAGTATGAATATAGAATAATGTATTTAAATTTAAGTACATGTTGTATGCTAATACATTATTATCCTGTTATGGGTAAACTACTTCTAAAATTTTAAAATAAAATTATTAGAAACTTTTAATTAGAATTAATATATATATATATATATATATATATATATATATATATATATATATATATATATATATATATATATATATATATATATACTGTACATATATATATATAAATATAAATATAAATATGATATTTTAAATTTGTCAACTGTCATTATTTTGTTGGATAAAATTATGTAGTTTAGTACAAGCTGAAAATAAATAATAAATCTGTTGCGATCCTCTAATTTTGAGCAACAATATAATATTTTATTTTTCATCACATTATTAAATAATCAATGCATATTTTAAATAATTGCATATAAGGTTTTTTATTATTGTAATTATCATAGTGCCATTAAATCTAAATTTTATCAATTTTTTAAGCAAAAAAGAATAATTTCATGAATTTATGGACATGCCATAATGTTTAAATGTGTTATAAATAATTTAGACCATAAAATTAATAGAAATTAAAACTGTTTTTTTTAGAGCTATTATATAACAAAATTCCTTTAAAATCATGCTATAAATATAACTATAATTGTAGAATTTGATTTTTTTTTTCATGATTTATGTTTCACTAAATATCAAGATAAACATTTTTTATTACAAAAATTAATAAAGAAAGTGAAACTTCTCTCCTTGTTTTTTTTTGTTTTTTCAAGAACAATAAAATTATTATCAATAACTTAATTGTTTTTGTGATACCTCCTGCCTCTTAATCTTTTTGCTTTAAAGAGATGCTTTCATACAATATGGTGACATCAACCAGTAAAGAAGCAAATTTAATTTTTACCTTTGGAAAAAAAAAAAGTAGATTTTTTAGCTACACAAGAATTTTCATACATTTCTAACATATTATATATGCCTCAAAGAATGAAAAGATCCACGCATATCATTTTGAAGAAAACAAGTCAGTTGATATCAGAGTATCATTCTGTTGATGAATTTACGAGCTTTGTCACTGTGACAGAATGACAAATTCTACTACACTCTCAGATAATATAACCATCTTCAATATTTATTACAAGTTTAATCATATAAAATAAGATTCTTATTGTTTTCACAGCGTGCCCAAGTCTAAATCGTTTATTCATAATGATAAATTACACCTTGAATCACTATTTTCTGTTCACACGTGTGGGTTACAGTTGAACCAACATAAAAAGTAACCGGAAGTAGGGATTTTTATCTTAAATTAAATTCTTTAGATAGGTTCATGTTGTTATAAAAAATTATTCGCAAAGTTTGAAATAAAATTATGCCAGAAACTTAGGTAGTTTATTTGTATTTATTTTTTTATCTCATGGCAAAATACTCAAAATACAATATAATAAACTTCAAAAATAAAAGCCCAAAAAGCAAATAAAAAATACTGCTGAGCAGTCCATTCACTGCAGGTGTATTCATTCACTCAACTATATAATTGATAATATTTAAAACATAAAACACTTTAACAATGACACCACATAATACATAATTGTATATGCATACACATAACTTAAAAGTACAAAAATCAAACAGCACTTGCTCGTAGAACGAATAACTTTCATGACATTTTTTTATTGCATATTATAAAAGATGACCTCAAGTTATGTATTTCAATTTTTTTCAGATTTTATTTTCAAATCTCTTAATCGCCAAAATCCTCAAAATCGTGCTGTAAAACGCTGTGACGTCATCATCATGCAACTATTTAACACGCAAGCATAGAAAAATGCCTTGCATAGCATATTTCCTTCAATTTTAAGGGTGTTAGAGGGTTCAAAAAAATCTGAAAATTTGGCAATACATAACTCAAGGTCATCTATCCAAGTATGTAATAAAAAAAATTTATGAAGCTTGTACACTCGTCGTCTTGGAAACTTTCCCACTTGCAGCCTTGTTAATCATCATATCCTGTGTTATTCTTATACGGGGTATGATGATTAACAAGGCTGCAAAGATAAATTTTCAAAGGCGACAACTGTACATTGGTTGAACTGTATCCAAATAAATTTCTCAATCTCTGAAGCATGCAGGTATAGTTAGTTTGATTTGGATAGACACATCGTGCTGCAAGAAAACAGGTGTGGTCCTAGCTCTATCAGTGAAATTTCTCAACTGCATGATTATCAACAACAACATAAATGCAGCATGCAGCTGAGAGAAAATTACGAAATATAATTTATTAAATATAACAAGGTGCAACGTTATTGTTGCAGCACAAAGGTGTATTTTTTTATGCAAGTCAAAAGAAAAAATATATTATGAAAGGTTTTAGCTTTAGATTAATTTATTTATGTTGAAAATATATAATATATAATTGAAATAAACGTGCATTTCATGTAGCAATATAGTTCAAAATATTTAGATCAATATTATAAAAAAAATATATGTTTAAGGTAACAGTTTTGTACGTGATTTTTTTTATATTTAATGTGTCAAATAATAAAAAAAAGAGTAATAGTTACATGCATAATTTTAGTGATATTATATATTGCATGGCCTAAATTTCGACAGGAAATAAGAAATTATATAATTTAAAATTAACACCAAAAAAATAGCAATGAGAATTTTAAGATATCTTTTTTTAACTTCAAAAATATTTAAACTAAACTGTGACCTTACATTTGATTTATATATCCTTAATTAACATGCTTATTGGAGCTGAAAGATATTAAATTTTGCATATATTCTTGCTATTTAATTCTTATATTAAGTAACATACTGTATAATATATTATGCATATATAATATATTATAGATTATGCAATATATTACAATTGATTGCTCACACTAAAACGGGACCCATAATGTATTGCAATTAAATTTGTTATTACATTGCCAAAAATCAGATTCTAAATACCAAGAGATAGTTTTCAAGGTACAAGGACTTTAACCCTAAAATCATTAATTAAACGAAAGTTAATTAACAGCAAGCTCTTCAAATTATCAAATTTTAGCACGTTTTTTTTTCTGTGTTATGAGAAGAAATAAATTGATTCCTATTTTGATCTTTAAATATACCCGAATTACCTTATGTATATCTGTTGAGCTCAAATTAAAGTGAATCCATTTTGACATTTTTAAGAGTTATTTTCAAGATTTTTTTTTTTTTTTTTTTTTTTAATATGACTTTTATAGCAAAATATGTTCACTTCCAGCATTGGCATACATGTCTGCAATAATGATTTTAATGTAATATAATTCTTGATACTTTCTTAATACTGGCATATGCGTATTTCTATGATTATGCAAGCAACATTTGAACATAATTTATAAATGAAAATAATAATATTCTAATAGAAAGTTAAAATATAGAAATTGCAAAAACATAAATTACTGTATAGTATGCATAATATTAGATATATATCTTACAATAAATAAAATATACTAACCACTACTATATTATATTATTATTACAAATTAACAAGGAATCAAAAAATTAAGCATAAATTTTAAATTTATAATATATTATCTTATAAAAAAAATATGATACAATATAATTTAGTTCACTTTCTTTTTTTTTATATATTATTATTTTGCATATTATAATATCTTTCATTCTATACAGTTTAAAATAACAAAGGAAACATTCATCAAATATATTTCAATGTGGGAGTTAAAGAATTTGAAATAGTTAACCTGAGACACACATTACGGTATATAAGTGTCGAACTGCGGAGTATCATATGTCTTATACGTTACAGCATGTATATAGTTAAATTAATTTTATATATCGACCGGAAGTGAAATATTTCTTCATTTTAATTAACTCATCAATGTTCAATTTACATAATCTTATTGATAAACACTGATTTTTATATATAAGCTAATTTTCCCACATGAAAAACACACAAATAGTTAATTTCAAATGAGAATGTTATTTTAATTTAAGAGTAGTCCTTTTGAGGAATGCAGATCATATGGACTTAGTTAGCCTTTCGCTTGGTGGAGTAGAACCTTGCCCCAGTGACTTGTAGATCTTTGGAGGGGGCCACTAGGAGAGGCTTCTACCTGGCGCTAAAGGTAGCAACGTGCGTCGTCCAGTCGCGATCACTTTTTGGGGCGTGGTCTTCTGCATTTTTACGTAAATTAACAACCTTTATGTGAGGTCATTCAGAAAAATTTACATATAATTATATAGGCTATGTTTTTGTTTTTAAGAAAACAATAATTATTATTATTATTTTATAAAATACATATCAATCAACAGCATTTAATAAATGTATTTTATTCATAAAAAATATTTTTTTATTTGATTGTGTAATTAAATACTATTATTATGAATTTTATTATTGTATTTTCAACATTTTTTTGTATATTTTTAAAGCTTTGACAGAAATTTAATTATTATTTTGTTACTATATAAATAATATTGTTCTTCAAAACTAGAAGTTTAATTATTTTTAATTCATTAATTTTTATAATTTATTTTACAAATTCGGATTTAAGCGCATTTTTTTTTCACCACTATTTTTCCATTTTCTCTGACAAATGATAAATTAGTAGAGTATAATTAACAAGTTATTTATCGGTAAGATAAATTCATTTCAACACCTGTTTAAAAATTACTACCGAAACATTCTTTAATATTAAGTACGTTTGTACGTTGTTATTGACACGTACACTAATATGAATGAGATCACTTGAAATTGGAATGAAGTCATTTCCAGTTCACAATTATATATATATTTTTTTTGTTATAAAGTAATTTATTTTAATTAATTAGTAAATTAAAATGAAATAAAATGTCAATGTCAATTAAAAATACAATACAATAAATTTTACGTAATCAGTTCAAAATAGCGAGAAAATATAGCCTTTGTAATGCTAAAAAAAAGTATCTATATTATAAACGCTAATGTACCCGTAAAAAACATAATTTTTTTTTATTACATTTCAAATTACAAAAAAAAACTATTTTGCAGCCGGTGCTAAAATTTGAATTTCAAAGAACGTAAAGGGGCGTATATTAGATAGGAAATTAGTAGGAGGAGAGGGAAACCCAAAAAAACGATTTATATTTTTCTCTTTATCTATTTCTTTTGCAGAGTCAGCTGTTACACTGTGGGACGCTTGATCTTTGACCCGAAAAACCCGTTGTGTAAGCTGATTGGTTAAAACCTTAGAATATATATTAGGGTCCACATCACAAGTTGCTTTATGCGAGGTACGTCGTATTACCAACCTACCTTCTTTTTTATATATATATTATATATATATAAGAAATAAAGCAACAACCTTGTAACTTCTAAACTAGAGTAAAATTTGGCATGTTGTCAATTTTAAAAAAAGTATGAAGCAATAACTAATAACTCTCTTTAAAAAAAATATATATATTCAAGCAAAACTTTTACATTTATTTCTTATTAGTCACATTGGAAAGTCACAAAAAAAATAGGACCCTTATATATTTTATAATAATATATATAAACTGGTGTCAACCGGCCAAATATTGGCTTTATTCCATCAGCCTATAATAAGAAGGAAAAAAAATGTCAACTTTGATTTATATTAAAGATATTTTTTGTAAAAGTGAACGCCCATTATATAATGTGTGTAAGTATATGAGAAATAGTTCATCATTAAGGTCAATCAAAGTATATTTTTATAAAAGGTAAAATTATAATAAGTCACCTTAAATTTTAACTTTTTGATAACATGACAATTATATGTCATACCTGATAGTGATAATGTTAAATATTTTGTGTTAATATTACCTTAATATATTGAAAGGAGATTAATTAATTTTTAGAAAATAAAATAGATACCAAATTGAAGAGATTTTTATAGGAGTTATTTGGTCCTCCAATGCATGTATCTTTCATCAACTAAAAAAGTTAAAAGTTAATCCTCCATCCAATAAATGTTTGTGTTAACCTGACTTTTATTTATTTATTTTTTCTTTTTAGATTTCAAATTGGTAGCACTAAATATAAATATTAATTATGCAAATCGTTAAAACAATCGTATTTACTTTACATTGTCGGTATAATAATATCTACGTGATTTTTAACACCTCGTATTAATCGTATCATATAGAATTAGGATGATATTTAATCAATTTTATCTAATGAATTGTAAAATTTACCATAAATTTACTGATCAATATGTTGAAAAAATCTTTAACTGTTAAAAAAGGGGTAATATACAAATACAAAAATCCAATTTACTGCAATTACTGCAAATTTTAATCCCCGTCTTATAGTTTAAGTAGACAGTAAATTTACATGTTTGCGTTTAACAAGTTAAAGTTTAACTTCCTAAAATTAAGTATTTTACAAAATTCAAAAGTAGCAAGAAGCAACAGTAAAAACGTGAGCCTTTATTGCTACAATATTTAAAATACTACAATATTTTTAATCCTCTCTCTCTCTCTCCTACTATCAACTGCTACATTTTCTTTATTACCACATCATACAATGTTTAAAGCTGTTAATTCTAATACATATTTTTTTAATTATCGCTCGTTATAGTGAACAAGGTAATTTCTTCTATATTTTTATACACAGTGTTGTAATTCCCCGTTACTTGATTGACACGGTCGAGCCTCATTACTTATGCATGCACACTCAGGTAATTACATGGTGGTGCAGTGTTGATGACGTGTGTCACACCTGCGTCGGTTCACCTGAGTGAGAAAGCACATGAGACAATTACACCTACAGTGTATGACTCAATTCAGAATAGTGCAGTTTGGAAAATACTAACAAAGATCGATATAGTTAAAGGGACACCTGACCCTAAAAATAATTTTTTTTTTTTATTCAAACGTTTCAAACTATAACTGACAATGAGTATGACTACATTCTGCATGGGGACGAATGTCCCAGTATAAGCGATCTGCGAGCAACAAGCGCGTGGATTCGTGACGTCATGAATCACGGCTGGCAACGCAGCTAGCTCTTCGGTAATTCTCGGTTCTTTCCAGCACATCCTAAGTATCCTCCCCTCTTTCACCTCCCGATGTTGTCCTACGGCTCTCTATATTTATTTAATTATTTTAAATTCGTGGGATGGTCCGAAAACCGAAATTTATACATTTCTAGCATGAACATATGTTACAGAAACTTATTATGCCTACATATGTATATTACCCGGTGTCCTTTTAAATTGCAGAAAATATTTTTCGTTGTAAAATTTTATTAAAATTTAACGATATGATTTGATGTCAGTATCTTTCTGCCTTAGCAAAATATAATTTATTCCGATATTTTAGTAAAAAAATTCTGTACATTGTGATAGTATTTTTTTGTAGATGTTTTGTAGCTGTGTGTTAACAATGTAAGCAGTCTAAATTTTTAGGGTAAGACCGGATTTACGTCTCAGCATTTATTTAGGGAACAGTGGAAATCTCTGTCAAGATGGACGCCCATGTTTTTATAAATGTATTAAAGAGACGTTCAAATGTTATGAAGTAAAAATTTGAACTCGTTTTATATAGCCATGTTTCTCACTAGCAATGGATACCATCAACTTAACTGAATTACAACAACCGTAATTAGTTAAAACTTGAATATCACTTTAAATAACTCATTCGTGAATATGTCTGAAAATTCAGTTATAATTTCTGCCGTAACTGTCACCCATTCAAGTATCCATGCTTGAATTGAAATTGCTGAATTTTGATTATTTAATTAGAACCAATTCAATAATTATAGTTCTACTTCTTTTTTTTTAAATTCTTTATTTAGATTTAAAACTTTAAATTTATTCCTATAAATTTTATGTGTACGAAAACTTGACTTACAGTTAGTATTCGGTACATGAAATTTAAACAATAATAAGCTTGAGTTATTGTATGGTAGAAAGAATGAACACAAAATATACAAATTAAGTCTCAAAGTTTTATAAATCATTTCACCCATAGGCGCTTCATCATATTATGTAATACGCAGTCATGTCATGAATTTTTATATAAAAAATATATATATATATATATAACAAAAATGTTACCACGAAATTTCATATTCTTTATTTTCTGGACATATAAAAAATGTGTTTCTGTACACACGTAAATAGCGTAAAGCCTCTATAGATGCAAAACAAGCCTGGAACTAATCATTCGTAATAAATAATAATTTCAACGTTTAAAAATAATAAACTAGCTCTTATAAAAAAAAATTACTCTCTTGATTTGTGTATCTTGTATTCTGATACCATCAATTTAACATTATTTAACATATAATTGATTTAATAATAAAAAATATAAACTTTATGACCTATAAAAATATAATAAATATTACATGATATATTATTAACATTTATTAAATTTCTAAATATCGATCATCGTTTATATACAATATTTCCTTATTGTAACATTTATAAAATATACGTAATACTATTATTATGATCTACATACTAGTTTTGATACATATAACATTATAATATATTATAATTATATTTGGCAGTAATAGGTTTTTCATCTATAATTTTATCGGTAGTTTTCAGGTAGTTAAAAAAAAAAAAAAAAAAGGCTGACAACACTTTCTCCACACGTTGATTTTTAAAGTTTACAGATGGAGTAGAGACGGCCAGCAAGAAGTCGCTTAGCTAGAGGGAACCAGAGAGCTACTGTGTATTAGATCTGAGAGTCACGCTAGCTTTTTCCTTTTATGTGACGAAGTCCCGCAAGTTGTGCAATCTATGCATGCAAGTCAACTTTATATATATGTACTCCAATATCAATTACATAAAGTAAACATGTAACAAAAAAATATAATATACTTCTATTATGTAAGAATACATCAGAAAATATATCATCACTAATGGAAAAATAAAAATTGTCTTGTAGAGAAATATCAAAATTAAAAAAAAAAAAAAAAATGTTCTGCTCAAAACTCTATTTTCAAAATGAGATGTTTGTAATTGTTTGTGCCTAAGTTAAAAACGTGAGATGCTAAAAGGATTTTTTCCATGCAAAAAAAAAAAAAAAAAAAAAAAATCATTTGCACAGAAATGTATTACTATGGAATCTAAGTTGTTTTTTTTTAAGGAAAAATTGTATATGCAATAATTGCAATAAATAATATAAAAATTGTATCGTGTATTATTGGTTTAAAACTCACATGCATTTCTGCTGGTACTTTTGACTACATGTTGTTTTGATAATGTCATTGTCTCGCCGCATCAAATCCCCTCTCCCCCCTCCCCTTTTCCCTCGTAAATGCACGCTGACGCCTAGCTGCATAATTATACCCTACCAGTTGGTGTATATATACAGTTAAATTTATTTGAAACTCCTCCCGGAAGTAGCCGGAAGTGTATAATTGTTTGAATTTCCAACCAAATTTCAGCCGTGATATTTTCACACACTTCTATTAAAAATGCCTGTCTTAAATTTGAAATTTAAATTAAAAGTCATAAAACTCGAATTTCCGTCTATTTTTTAAGAGAATATAAACTTAATTTTAGTGTATCATATAGTTAACAAGTAAGCACCCACACGTATTTACATGCAGTACTGAAAACAAAGTGTAATTCATTCCACTACTGACATTACATGAAACATAGTGCCCATTTTAATGTTATACTCCTACTCAATATGATATTTCAACAAGTAATATAACATTCACAGAGGCGTTAGATATACACAACATTAATTTTTATCTTTCATTAATCTATTAACGTAGTCATTCAATGATCACGCCCAGTTCATAAGATTTTAAAATCAATATTATAATATTTATTATTATTGTTATTAAATAATACAGTGAAGTCTAAAATAATTTATTTATCATATAAATAATTTATAAATAAATAAATCAAATCGAATTTATAAATTTTAATTTTATGAAGGATTTTTTTTTTTTGTGAAAAAGGTGATATAATTGCGTTTGTATAATTTCAAAATATTAATAAAATATCAGTACATTTACGTTCTAAAAATGTCATTGTTTGATAGGTCATTATTTAAGCTCGGTATATATTATTTATTATGGAAAATATTGAACAAACTTTAAAATAATAAAACACGACAGAGTATAAATGAAAAAGAAATCAAATTTACCTCAGTTTTTGAAAAATTCATTTTTAAAAATCATTACCTTATTTTTTATTCATGAAGGAACATTAAAATTTCAAACAAGAGAAAATAAATGCAATTGACAGGTTTACACATTTAATTTGTAGTTGGATCATCATAATAAATTACATACAACAAGGAAGTGTAAAAGAATGTTTTTAAAGAATTAACAACAATATACATGTACAATAAAGAAAAATTAATTTGAAGAAGAGAAAAATTGTATTAAATTGATGCAATTAATTATGAAAATATATTAATATTTCAATAAGAGGCACCAAAATGAAAAATTTTCAGGACTATTCATCATAATATACGTTGAACCAGTACGTTGCAAGTGCTTTGAAAGTTACAGCCAAATTTTTTTTTTTTTCACCCCTGGAATTAGCCAGAAGTTCCAGGTTTCCAGCTACTTAATTCACATTTATTTTAATAAAAATAGGGGCATTTTGAACTGGTGTATATATAATGCGTAAAATTTAAATACAAATATTTCTACACCTTCAGCATAAATTCCCTTTCGTACATTTTTGTGTAACGTTGAATGTATTATCAAAAAAGTCACGTACTTAAAGATCATTTTAGTAGAGCAGGAATTTATACACGCTCTTGGTATTCGAGCACCTCTCTGAAGAATTTTTACGCTATCTCATGGACATAAGCGTTATCGATCACGTGTGAGTGGAATGAGATCACTTTAATTAATCACAATATCAGCTGCTGCCATCAGGCTCTAAAAGCTACACCATATAATTGGCTACACTCTTATTCGATGTTCATTAGTAATTGCACTTGTGTGTGGTTCCCCAGGTTTTATGGACATCGCTTTGGTCCATTGATAAAAAGTAGAGATGTCCGTCTGACTGAGTTTTTCCACGGTTCCCTCAGTCTCACCTTAGCGAATGCTGGGACGTGTAACAGGCCGTGGCCACCATATTTTCCCTACCTTATCTCTATACCCATTACCCAGCCGCGAGCTGTAAACTCTTAGGGGTGTATCCCTGTAAAAAAAAAAAAAAAAAAGCATATAACAATATAAGTAAGCACGAACATTACTGCTCTGTTTTTTGAACATTATCATATGGCTTATGAAGGGATGGTATATAGACTTAATTTTTTTGAGGAATGGGTTACATTTTTCATTGGTTCCCCATTGTCAATATGAGATTAATATCTGGGCAGTACTTAATAATAAATATAACATAAAACCACAGCTGTCTCTTTTAATATCTTAGTAACTTCGTACTAAATTCTCCTTACTCCACTCATCTTAAGGGTTGTCGGGTACCCTAGGGGTGTATGAGCTCCGGCCTTTCCTGACCACTCTTCATCCCTTTTTATTGGTTCTTCAAGTTTGAAGTAGACAGGCAAAAAGTTAATAAAAAAAGATTATATACTGTATATTTGTCTTCTATAGCAAATTAGGCCACAGGGATAATATTCGATATATTCCGAGGTCTAAAATAAAAGGTCACACCTTTTTCCATTCCCAAATATAATTGTCAACGTAGAATGTTGTGCAGTGTATTACCGGTTCTTGTTAGGTCATTAAAGTCAAGCAACGTCAAGCGTGGGTGACCAGTCAAGGAAAAATTACCTTTCCTCCTTCCAAATGTAATTTAATCGTAATACCCAGTGACATGCCTTTTTGTGTACCCTAGATTTAGTAATCAACCATTCCCTTCGACAATGTTTTAACATTGATACAATTTTAATGACCAAAATAACAATAAAAAACTTATTGTTTTTAAATTAGACTACCATAAAATTATAAAAAAAAGAGATATTTGCTAAATTGGCATCATGAAATGATTCAAATCTTTATAGCTCAAGAAAAAAAAATACTACTGTTTTCTACATAAATAATTATCTAAATATTATTTAAATATATTCAGGAAGTTGACAGGAAATAAATAATTAAATTATAATAATAACAATAAATATGATGACACAATAGATTCGAGTACATATTATAAAATTTTATTACTAAAAAAAAAATAGTTATATAAGAATTTTTATTTCGTAGAAAATAATTTTATATTACATCTTTTTAACTTCCTTTTATTCATCTACTTTCTTTCTAGATATTATAAGTATCCTTTCTCCACTTGTTAGACCCTTCTAGGCATATTATAGAACACATGGACTGGTTGTTATATATATATTTTTTTTTCTCAATACTTTCATCAGTACAGTATAAGTTTAAGTTAGCAGGCAAGTTAGTCGCGATATAAAAAAAAAAGACAACCCACGGTCTTTAAAATCTCTATAACTGCATGATACATGTAACAATATAATACCTAATTCTCCTTTCCCTCTATAGCTTATTATAGACATCTTCTATAGTAGATCAAAAATTCTATATAACAATACAATTTCACAATTGAGAGTGAAAACATTATTATTTTTTTTTTTACTGTCATATCATTGTCAATTATTTTGATATATAATGCGTTTACAATCTCAATTGTTGTATAAAAATATTTATTTTAAATGGGAAAAAAATATGTCTTTTATATCTCTATATATATTCTATACATAATGTATTCATGACTAAATAAATTAATACAAATATATTTTTTGAAAGTTTTCTTTTATTTTTTTTTTAGTTACTGGTTTCGTGTAGTTCAAAACATTGATAGTAATCTGCGCGGAAGGATTTAGATTTACATTACAGTACAATCCGGTTGTTAGTCTATATATTTATATGTATAATGTTACTACTATATGGTCCATAGTTTACAAACGCCCGATATTATAATAATATGTGTAGGTAGGAGCAGAGTTAAAAAAAAAAAAAAAAAAAAAAAAAAGGAGAGTGCAAAATACTTTATGATATCTCATATTAAATATAGGGGCATATTGAATTAAACTAAACTTTAAATGCACTAATATTTTACAATTAATGTCAAACTCTTTTTTTATTTTTATAAATATAATAATGTATTTATTATAAAAGTTTAAAAGTATTAGTATATATTTTTTCTTACAAATCTCATAGATCTATTAAAGTGTTCACATTTCTTTTTCTAATGATTCTAATGCATTATAAAAAATAACAGTTATTTTTATGATTATGTTACAACATTCATTATGAAGTGCATTTTTTTAATAAAATGAATTAAAAAGCACGAATGATATTATTTCAGAATTTTAAAATTATTAAAAAATCACAATAAAATACAAACTATAAAAAATTAAACTGATTGAAATAAATTTAACACTTTCTGTAAATATAAGGAGATACTAATGTAAAAAGATTGTCAATCTTCAGGATTTTAACAAATTTTTTTATTTTTACAAGATCATCTTATAATTGAAACACATTTTTTTCTGTTTACATTTGTTATGTTTAATTGGATGAAAAAAAAAAATAAGAAAAACAATCTATATAATGAACACAGTGGCTCTTTGGGTTGTCTTAGCAAATCTTTGATAAAAATCTCGAATCGTATTTCTTCACCTGTAAGCCTGCAGCGAATAATATGTGTATTCAGAGAGAGAGAGAGAGAGAGAGAGAGAGAGAGAGAGAGAGAGAGAGAGAGAGAGAGAGAGAGAGAGAGAGAGAGAGAGAGAGAGAGAGAGAGCAGCCACCTCAAGAAGAGCTAACAAATAACACTTGACGAACGCCGTGCGTGTGCCGATAACAGCTTCAACCACCAACGCAAGCAACTTTTTTTTTCTATTCTCCAACAATAATAATAACAAAAAAATAGTTTGAAGAAAAAAATAAAAAAAGAAAGACAGGAGCAGACAAGCAGGCGGACTGAGGTAAAACTTTCCCTGCACCTCGCGGGCACCACGGGGCGTGTGCGGGATGAGGGGGGGGAGAAACGAGGAAGCGGACAGGTCTGCTCGTGTCCGCCGCCGTGAGATCAATCCTGCCCGCCCTACTACCTGGTCACCGCGTAATGACGCAAAATGACACCGCATTGTGAATCTTAATTACTTAATTTTCTACTAGTTTTTATTGTTATACCAAATTTACATTTCTGTATTTGTCACGGTTATGCTAAATGTCTGACAACATAGAGTGGAAATACACTTTCTGTTAGGGGAAAAAAAAATCTTAAATAAGTAAGATTTTCATAGTCTTTTAGTTGCAAAAACCGCTTTTAATCATTTCAAAAAGGTTGTTTGTTCACTTGCTTATTAGTAAAATATGACCCTTATCAGAAATGGAAGAAGAGGTTTTTGCAACTAATTTATGAGCATATGATCATGATACAGTACGTATTGTATCTATTAATATTAATAACTACAGTAAATGATGGTTTACTTGATTCAACCAGGGAAAAAAGAATAAAAATCGAGACTGAATTGGAGCTTTAATTGTGAAAGCCCCTCCATTATAATTTTCAATTTAACAACAGTTTGGCCATCCCAAAATAATTTGAGTTCACCAACTTCTGTGAGTATATAACATTCATGCCGTCTCTAAGTGTATTCATTACATAATATACTTTTATTTTCACTAGACTTGAAGAATGCGGAGGTATTAAGTCGATCAAAGTATCAATTACGTATTAAATATACATATATAATTAGATATGATAGTGTCATAATATAAGACATTGCATAAGAGTAACTATATTTTTATTGAATGATAAATATTATCAGGCGAAGTAGACATAATAAGTTGATGTACTTTTACATACCATGGTATGTAAAAGTACATCAACTTATTATATTTTTATTATTAAAAATTACTCTTAAAACTTCCAATCAAGACCAAATTTCCAATTTTTTTAACACTTTTTGATAGAGCGTATATAACTATAAATAAGAAATATCCATTACAGGAAAAATACTAACAAAATTAGAGAGCAAAAACTACCTTTAAATATGTGAAAGTTTGATTGATATTATTGAAAATAATTTCCATTATAAATGTGTATTTTGAAAAAAATATTAAATAATACAATATTAATTTAGTATTGTATAGGATCAAAATAATAGCCAACAAGAATTTGATAAAAATAAAACTTACAAAAAACAAACAAAAAAACAACATACCATACCATTTTTCCTTCCTGTATGAATTTTGTTAGAAACACATCTTTTCATAAAGAATGAAACTGGATTGTCATATTGATCATAATTCTATTTGTATTATTTTGATGTTTATTACTTTTGAAGCTTGTTGGAACATGATATTAAATTCCTTATTTTTTCAACAACTTGCACATGTGAGGGTACACCCTGTATTATAAGTTTGAAGCTGTAAATATTTTTTGAAAAATGAAATTATAATTTTTTTAATGATTTTTATTTATAAAACAATAGCTTTTAAATTAATTTTCATTTTTTTCTAAACTTTCTCATGTGTTGTTCAGTTTATTTGAAATTTATTCGTATTGATGAATGATTCCAGTATTTTTTTAATTTTTATGTTAAAAAAAAAAGCTCTTATATTTAAGTAGTTTTTTATTTATTTAAAAAGACTGAAATAAGTATGTAAAATCCCTTTGTTGGAAATAATACTAAACTCTCTATTGAGGAAGTCTTAATGGTTATACATTACAGTAGTAGTACTGTTTCATTGAAGATTTCAATAAAACATCCGATCCAGCAAGTTTTTTTTTTCTTATACTCTATCACATTGTTATATAAATTGATATATAAATTAAAGTTCTGTTGCTAATTCTTATATAGTACAACATACTCAGAAATGCATATTATAATGTGTAAATGAAAAATGTGTATATATAAATTTGAGAGTTCATCAGCAAGTATTATTTATTCAATTTTTAAAACAATTGTATTTTTTTAAACCGATATTACACGATACAATTTTTCTTTACAAGAAAACTTGAACTCCATTTATTTGCATGGAGATGAAATTTTCTTGTAAGCAAAAATTGTAAGCAAAATTGTATCGTGTAATACAGGCTTTAGATTATACTCTAATTATAATAAAATATATAAAATATCGCGTATTGATGCATTGATCAATGTATTTTATGGTAAAATATTTATTACGATTCTTGAATATTTCATTTTAACATGTATTTTTATAACATGCAAAATCTATAGTCACATAAAAAAAAAATAGAAGGTTCGATACGTTTGTGTTTTACAACCAGTGTGCGTCTTATATATGAGTCATTTTATGGTAATATACCAATAAAATTCTCAACAATCGAAATCCATTCTATATTCTACAAATCAGGGAGCTATTTGTTTTTAGAATTTGCATTATAACTGTAATCTAGATTTTTTTTTATTTTAGTTTATCTCTTTATAATATCTTATTAGAAAGGCTAATAGCCATAATATTATTTTATTTCTTATCCGTTTGATCTGATTTAACAAAAAAAGGGGGTAATATAAATAACATGTAGCAGGATACTAAAATAGAACGTATAATAAATGAAAATAAATGGACATTTTTATTTTAATTATTTCTTTAAATTTATTATACTTTATAGTAAACTTTCTTTCATTTAATTAATTATGATAATATATTAATATTATTTACCTATAAATATAGTTTTAACTTTAAAACTGTAAGAAAAAATATATTTAATTATGTGAATAAAATTAAATGTACAACACAATTTGTGTAATTCAAGAACATAATAAAGAAACAACAAAAATTACAAATATTACCAAATGTATGACTTGGATTCATCTGTAATAATATAGATACTTAAAAATATAAAAATATTATTAAAACAAACTGTTACAGTTGCTATTTTTGTTATTAAATAATGTAAATCAATATATAAAAGGCCTGTAATGTATTTTTTTTCTATTATGCAGTATTTGTACAATATATAAAATATGTTAATTTATAATAATATATTATATTAATTGAATCTTACGTATTTTAACTTAATAAAAATGTGACATAAATTTTTAATAATTTTTGAACAACTTTATTACTGATGCTCTCCATTGAACAATTATTATTGCAAATTTAATAAATTTAAATTTAATTTAATCGTACTTTTCATTTTTTATTTAATAACAGTAACATACAATGAGAGTTTTAATGTTTATATTTTTACATCCCTGTAACTATGCCATAATTAATAATAAATGATAAATAATAAAAAATGTAGTGAGAGGTGTGGTGCAGTTCGCTTGACCAGGTCTCGTCATATCACCGAAGTCAAGCAACGCCGAGCGTGGTTAGTAGTTGGATGGGTGAATTTTCAAACAAAAACCGTGTTTCCCACCCAAGGGTAAATCGTTGCGCTTTTCCACCATGTGGCTCCCCTGGCTTTGGACCATTGCACTTCCAGTTCATTGACAAAAGCTGTAGCGTCCATCCTGGCTGAGGTTTCCACGTTTCCCTTAGTCGCAGGTAAATGCCAGGATGGATTGCAAGGCCGTGGCCGCCCTTGTTCCGGAAAGGTCTGCGAAACGCTCAAGTTAGGGTTTCGGAAGGTTCGGGGTTTCAAATTAGTATAATGTAATTAGTAAGTAGAAGTATACCCAATAGAGTTTGATAAAAAAAATAAAAAAATAAATAAATGTATAGAAAAATTGGAACTTCAAACATTGCAATTTTAGAATATAAATTAAAATCAATTAACGAATGAAATCAAACACATTATATAATTATTATATTTGGGCAAATATTTATAATATCTACATAACTTGTATATCTTTCTATACTAACTTTCATGTCTGACATTTCTAATTTACTTAAAACTAAAAAAATAGAAATAAAAGTAATTAAAAATCTGAAAAAAAAAAACATTCAATTTAAATCATACCAAAAAGAATTTAATTTTGACTTTTTTCATAAACATTACATAATACATGAATTAAAACATTATCAACAGATAGTACTGTTATAGAAAGTAATCAATAAAAAATCTTTGTTTTTTATTTTTTAGAAAAGTAGAAATATTTAAATTAAATCAATACACTTTATATAACATGGCAACAACAACAACAATATGTTACGCTGCTGTGATACGTCTATATTTGCACATAAAGAAAGAAGGTCACACAAAAGGTTATGAATTTCATTGTTGATCAAAATAGGATTGTATTCAACTTATGGTTGATGTTTGTATAGCGTCAAAACTTGTCACTTAAAATAATCCAAAATATAAGCTCTCAATCTATTATATAGAAGCTGTATATATAATCAACATATTATATAAAGCAAGTAGTATAGCTACTGTTCATTGTAAAACTTTGGAGAAGCAAATCCTTTAACATTATAATATATTGTGATAGTTGTAGTACTGTAAAAGAATTAAAATTAACATAAACCCATTGTGGTATTAAATACATGTAGGTTGCTCCCTATATTCAGTATGTGTATACAGGTATTATTGTTCATATCACGTTATAAGTACTATGGTCATACACCTTAATGTGTACAATACAAAACCAACATGGTACTTTCAAATGTAATCATGATATTAATGATAATTAACAAAGTGTTATTATTATTATTTTTACCAGTTGTATATATTTAAAGGTAAATAGAAAGTGTGATTCCATTTTCTTTTTAAATATTGGGCTTTGAATTAAATTTATAAGTATAGCTATTTATTTATTTTATTAATTAAATCTTTCATATATAATGAAAATACAATAGTAGAAGCAGAAAACATGAGAGCCTATGGGGCAAATAGAAACGGCTGCAAAAACAACCTAATCACTATGCAGTGTCTATTCACCTATATTATATTATGACTATTTCTCTCTCCGATGTGTTCCATCGTTAGCTAACCATAAGATTCACATTTAACTTGGTTTACATCGTGTTTGTAACGTCTTCAGTCATTGGTGTGTTGTTTGTAACGAGGAATTTCATTGGCCGAGTCGAGCCGAAGGACACCCGAGAGTTTCCGACGAAAACTGAATTAAATATGAACCTTATTGTTTCCATTTATTTTCTGTCGCAAGTCGCAAGCAGAGAAATTTGCAAGCCATTCAGTTGCTCACCACTCCCAATGTAGTAATATATTTTTTTTAATGCAATGCAAATAAAATTTATTTTACAGAATTTGTTTAAACTTTGTTGTAGTAACAGTCAAACAGTACGTTTATCATAAATATATTTTTATATACATGTTAAAGTAACAGTTATTATAAATTGCAAGAAAACGTAATATAATTTTCACTCCATCAATTTGTTCTACTTTTTCAAAACAGCTTTTATATATAATATATTTTAATTATTTATATGCATAAATTATTTTATACTGATAGAATATTATTATTAAAAAAAAACATATAATTATAATATTACGTGTTCTTATTAAGTCATGAATAAATATTATATATTTTCTATAACAGTATAATATTATATAAAAATCAATTTTGCAAAAATTTATTAAATCTACATAAAAAGTAGGTTTTATCATTGCACAAAGTTGTACATAATAATGCAAGTGTCAAGAAGTATGGAGGTTGTTTAGAAAGGAGTATTATATATTTTTATACTTGAGGTGGAGTCGACCCTTATATAATATTATACACGGAACTGCATTAGCAGAGCAAACTGGATTGCAATGCACCTGCATATTATATTGTTATACTGCATATACTGCAGCTTGCTTTATGCATTTTATATACTGCAACATTCTAAACTTGCATTTAATATATATATATATATATATATATATATATATATGACTCGTAATAGGATATGTATATTTTTATATAGTGGCTTTCAATACACCACCGATGGTAAGCAATATATTACTATGAAATTTAATATTATATAAATTTATAACATTCTCTGTACTTTTTTGTATAAATAAAATGACTACTATTTCAATAAAAATGCTCAGAATTTTTTTTTAAATAAAAATAAAAGAGAATGCTGTTCATTTTCTATCATTGTTAGTATATAAAATTTAAAAATACATCAAATTTCATATAATAATTAAATATCTTTGGAAGAACGTTTATTTATGATTTTTTTGTTGTTTCTGCGATAAACACAAAAAAAAAAGAGAAAAAAATTCAAATTTATTATTTTAGGAGAGGTATTAAAGAGAGTACCCAAATTACTGATGACACTTAATTTTAGCACAACTTGAAAATTGATTTGAACATTGTGTCATGATAGTGTCTAAAATGAAAACAAGGAAAACGTTTTGGCTGCCATGTGTTTGTAAATGTGTACATACATTGAAAGCAAACAAACAAATAATGGAGTGTATAATTACTGTAGAACTGTATACAGTACAAATTTTTACTGTATAATTATGTAAATATGGATAAAAAAGCGTACATATAAAATAGTATTTTTTGTGTTTTAATTATTTTTTTTTTATAAAGGAAACTAGGCATAAAAATTTTGCTTGTACATTACAAATTTCGACAGAAGACCTGTCTCTCTTTTTTATAGTCATATACGCATAGAATTATAGATATTTTTTTAAGTTTGTCCAAAGTGTCAAAAAAACACTAAAAAATTGACGATAAGTAATATTTGGAATTAAAATTAATGCAGGTTGTCAACGATAATTAGTTCATGAAAGTTGTTCACTTGTACATGACAATTTGTACCATGTCAATTAATTGCTAGCACAAATGAGAATTCCATGTGTTCCCACATAAAATCTTATAAGGGTGAATGTTCCCTATTAGAGCTAGCTGTTTTAAGGAAAGAAAATGGACCATACTAACATGAAAATTAAAGTCTACTACCAGTAAAAATGTTCCCTTTTACAATATTCATTATCACGTCATCCATTTCTTAAAACTACATAGATTTATGTATATTTTATAAGCATTACCCGCATTGCCGTATTAACACATATATTTATATATTTTTTTTAAATATAAATAATTCAATCAACACTTGTTTAGTATTTTGCAACCAGTGCTACTTTAACACATAATTACGTTTATTAGCTGTTAAAAAAAAGATTATGTATTAAATTTATGATTTTTTATTTTAATTATTACGAATGTTCGTAAGTGTGTCACGACATGTTAATTAATGGCGGGAGCAGGTTTGATAATTTTTGCTAATACCAACTTGACTTGATGGCGTTACGACATCTCTTCATATGTACTCAAAAGGTGATACTATAAATCTGATGACAAAATACTTGACACTTATCACGATCATTTTACTCAAAAGGCGATACTATAAATCTGATGACAAAATACTTGACACTTATGACGATCATTTCGAAATGTGGCAAATAATAAATCAGTAACTACTTAATTTTATTATAATTAATTATGATAATATATTTTGAAAAATAAGTGTGTTAATATATCAATGGTTATTGCTTAATTTATGTTGAATTTTAATTTAAATATTAGAATATTTTATAAATCTTTTTAATGAATAAAATAGTTTACAAAATAATTATATGAACGTAACATTAATTTGATATACATAGGGGGGCATTCACAAAGCACTTTAACCCCTACTTTAGACTCAATTTTTATCCCTGGTACTAAACATGGTGCTAAACTATAGGTGCTTAACATGGTTAGCCCCTGGTTTAGCACCATGTTTAGCACTAGGGATAAAAATTGAGGCTAAAGTTGGGGTTAAAGTGCTTTGTGAATGCCCCTTCCCCTAATATTATTTTTTCATTTTTTTTAAATAATTAATTGCATCCAAAAGCTATATAAATTGAGGTCCCTGCTAAATACAGAATACAAAATTGGGGGGGGGGGGGCCGGAAGGGAAAATAAAATAAGAAAAGTTATATTAATTTTTATATCCTATTTATTATTTATGTTCTGAAAACTTGATGCTTTTATTATGCCAAATGCTTTGATTTGTTTTGCAGGATTTTATAGTTTTACACTCATGGCTCGCCTCAGAAAAGTTTTCTAGTTTTCTTTTGCAGCTTTGTTAATCACCATTGTGGTATACTGAGAGAGCATGACGATTAACGAAACTGCAAATGAAACTTTTCAGAGGCGACGACTGTACAATTAAAAAAAGCATGTACAGTCGTCGCCTCGGAAAATTTCCCTTTGTGGCCTTGTCAATCACCATTCCTCGTAAGAATAACACGGAGTATGGTAATTAGCCAGGCTACAATTGGGAAACTTTCCAAAGTGGCGAGTGAATATAATATATATATTTTTTTTCAAACCAATTGTTGCAAAATATAGACTTTTAATTATTAAAAAATCATTGAATTGTATGAAATTATTCCTCATTATTTAATTCCTAATCATTTTCTCTTTAAAAAAAAATAATAATAACGAAAATCAGAATTACAACCTTATACTTTTCAATGCTGCAAAAAGGAGATATATATTTTAATATAACTTTTTCAAATTTATAAAAATATATTAATATTTTCTTCACACAGAAATAACACTCTTTAGTACCATATATATTTATACGTTATAAAGTTTCATTTCTATATATTAAAACCTGGTTCAATACTTTGGTTTGGTGGTCATATTATATATATATAAAAGGGTGGAGGGGTGTAACGTTATACTAGCTCACATAGCTACAAAGGTAGAACGTGTGTCGTGTGACCGCATATTACATGGTCTGTTGGTCAACTTAGGGGGAGGGTATACATAAACCAGCACGTAGGGGACTGTACGTACGCTCCATCAGCTGTTTGAGTGCAAAAAGCGGAACAGATTAGATATATCTAAAATACAAACTTGTCTCAAATACTATGTATGTTTATCAAACCGTTAAAGCCACTTTATATAATTTAAATGTCAAGGTTTGCTTATTATTACAATTTGTTGTTCATTGTCAATGTCGTTACGCTATGTTAAATTGTATAATTATGTGTATACTGTATAATAGTAATTCATTATCATATTAGTTAGGATTATTATGAAAGTTAATTTTATAGTAGTATTATAAATTTATGAATGAAAAAGCGTTATGAATAAGCCTCTTTCAATATAATGTGTGTTACATGGATTTATCATTATATATTGAACTTTTAATTATAATTGGTATCGAAAATTTTAAAATATTTTATAATTTTTTTTTAAACTTTTAATAAATACAATGGACAACATACATAAAAATCTTTATTGAAGAAATGAATAGAGGGCACCAAATTATGCTACTTTGCATTTTTCCAGATTTTTTTGAGAGCCGGAACTATTTTTAAATATTTATTGAAAGTTCTGTAAGTTATCATTATAAGTGTTGGCAACCTTGAATCCTTAATAAAAAGTATAGGACCGAGACGCCTATTGACGCCTCCAGGGGGCGTGGCCGCACTTTCAATAATTATTTAAAAATAGTTCTGGGTTTCAAAAAAATCTGAAAAAATTCAGAGTAGCATAATTTGGTACCCTCTATTCATTTCTGCAATAAAAAAAATTTCATACAATGTATGTTGTCTATTGTGTATATATAATATTAATTTGTGTGACTTTGAAGGTTAACTTGAGAATATGTAATTATTATGTGAGAATTATGTGTTCATCATGTGTGCTACACATGGCAACTCAATTTCATTTGTTGTTAATAAAATATATTATTCATTCTTCAATTATTTAAAACAAATGCGAATATAATTCAGCTTTTCCTGAAGGTCCTTCGTGTCTGTTGTATTCCTGGAGTAGATGGGTTATATATAGACGTACGAGGAAGTAAATAAGGCAACAAAATATTACAGCCGTTTTTTAGTGATTTTTTTTTCCAGAGTAAAAATTGATTACGTATATTGTATATTTGATCCAAATTATAGTCCCTATATTTTAACATATAATGTTCAATGGTGTGCTTTCTTGTTTCCTGCATGTCTCCTTCCTATAACGTTGATTGCTGTTTATGTTTACGTGAGACTCGTGAGGGGAGGTAAACCTTATTTACTTACTATACCTTCTCGCTTCAGAAAGAGGGAGGGAAAAAGAGAAAGTGGAGGGCAAGATTGTGTTAAAAAAATAGCAGACATAAAAAAAATATATATATTTATACTTTTAAATGTTTTTTTTTTCCGGTGGTGAGATTTTTTCTACGAGTTCTACCGTGTACTGTTTGATATTCTTACAGTATTTAAACCTGATTTATTATTTTTAAATTAATTAAAAAAATTAAAAAAAATACACTTTGTTCTAGTATATGCATTCAACCCACCACCTCAACGTTGCCTACTTGCCAGGGATATGACGTCAGCGCAATCTCTTCTTGCTAAAATTTGTTTTAACAATGTTACCGAAGAACACTGACCCCCTTCCCCTCCCCCCAGGGTACAGGATGGATATTACCACAACTGGCCAGTGTCCAGACCAAACGCAACGGAGAGAAGATAGAAAAAAGTTTACAACTGTAAAATTTTCACAAGTAATGAAAAAGTTTTGTCATTTTGATTTGCAAACTTTATAAATTGGTTTTGTCATGGAATTTTTTTACAGAAATTATTCCTATATATATTTTATTATAAGGACAGCTTTCATTATGAATTGTATTATTTTAAAATTTATTAATTAAAACACAATTTTTTAGAACGAAAAGTTTTTCTTCGTTGTTATTTTGTTTGTAAAAGATAAATTTGGTTCCCATCAACCAAGTTACATGGAATTGTATATGGCACTGTAAAAATATTTAATAGAAATACAACAGAGTACATAAATGAAATGTTAGTTCTCAATATTTTTTTTTTAATTTTAATATAAACTAAAAACGTGTTTAAATGTGCACATATATTTAATTCTCAATTGGGCTCTTAACTTTTAACAAAATTATAATACTATATTATTTTTGTTTAAAAAAAATATAATTTTCTGCAAAATACTGTGAAAAAGAAAAAGCATGTAATAATACTCTCAAATATTTTTGTTAATACGATACATTATGACAAGTATTTATTATAATACTTAAAACAAGGTACTATATTATTACATAACATCTGATCATATAACCTCTACTAATAGCAATTTTAAGTGCAAAGTATCACTGGTATTTTTATTTTTTCATTTATTTTTTTCTCTCTTGAGAACAGAGCAAGTTAAGACGGATTCACATGGCGATTTCTATCATGTAACGTGAAGCAAAAAATGCGCACTTGCTGTAAAATCCACTGGCAGCCATATTTGGTTTAAAATGATCATCGAAATTAGAAGACAATAATGCGCATGGCCTAGCGACCTAGCGAATTCGCTTGCCGCATGGGGTTTCAGGCAGCTTGATCACGAAAATCATGTCGTCGCATCGCGTCCGTCGATCATGTGAATCCACCTGTACACGTCTGCTATACAAAGGTGGATTTACATGAAAAATTTTCAGCATATAGCGTGGAGCGAATTATGCGCGCACTGTCTGCCATATTTGGCGAATTTAAAAAAAGATTAGCTTTTCCACTGCCGCAACCAGGTGAATTCGCTTGCGCCATAGGATTTCACAGATTGTGCGTCAAAATTGCGTCGCATCGTAGCGTCACTCATGTGAAAACGCCTAAGACTTGCATTTTATATAAAGGAGGCACTCGAGCTTACGCAACCTTGTGATAACATTTCCTTTCTTTCTCGCTTTCTTCACGCCAACTTATAATACATCGATAAATCAATATCACCTTTGACACAAAAACTATTTCAACTGTCATACATATTTCCGGTACATTTTTGTGCCATGAAAATCAAATTTCGGTCTTGTCAGATAAAAAAAGCTTTGCATATGAAATATAATAATATAATAAAAAATATAAATTTATACATAGCTAGGCATCAAAATATTTATTGAAAATCTTAAAATTGGATGGCTGTCATAATATTAGATTACATGAACACCTTTTTCACATCTCCGGTAAATAGCAAAATGAAACTTCAAAAATTTTGACGTTTTTCATGTGTGACGTTACAGAATATTTTATTAGTCAATATTAATTTTTATTTTATTTTATGAAAATTAACATTGAAGATTAAAAAAAAAAAAAATGCAGGAAATTGAATTCGAAAACAAAATTATATTTAAACGTTTTTGGGTTCAAGATCAAGTCTTTGAATAACTCTATATATTTGTCATGCCACATTTTTTGCCGTGTGTATTTTTTAGTAAATCGATGAGGTTTTTCAGGTAAGGCTCCATACTAAATGTCAATCTAACTTTGATTTTTTTTTTAGAAAACCTATATGTGAGATATATATATTTTATTTTTCGGAAATTAGCTAGACTATTAATTTATGTTATTTATAAAATAATGACGATTTTTTTTTTAAATACGTCTTTTCTTAAAAGTGGTATTTATTTTACAAAAATTGCTTTTCTAATTACTAAATTCATAAGTTTACAAATAAATATTGTCTAAAATGCAGATATTATATTAATAATTAAATTGAATACTTAAATTGTGCAAACATCCTAAACATTATATGATGTGCATCTTCACACTGTTGCACATCTTAATAATAAAATTATAGGACAAAGCCATGCCAGATGACTGGGAACGTTTCGTTACTACGGCCAGGGGGATTGCTGAGACATCTAGCAGTCCTGACGTGTGTGACTTTGCTGCGTGCGTATTACAGACTTGTGACGTCATCTCATCAACAATTGAACTAAACGTTTGGATTTAACTCAGTGATATAATACTTGTGTTAATTACATTACGATCACCACTCTCGCCCCCTACTTTTGTGGCCGTAAGGCGTACTCCAGCAGTGCGTTTAAAGCCAAAACCTTCATCCTCCATCTTCGTTTTCGCCTCTCATCTGGACAAAAAAGACAACGCATAGCTGCAACGCTGGTAGCAGTGTGGACATGATTCATCGTGTTGGATCGTGTCCTTCATCATCATAGTTTCAATCTACGCGACGCGACGTCTGGTGACATTTCGATTAAAAAACAAACAAACTATAAAATCCACAAAAAAAAATATATAAAAACTTGAATATTTTCAACATTTAGAATTTTTAATTAATTAATTGAATTAATTACGTGTATGTGGGTGCATGGAACGTATTGTCCTAAACCCAAATCAAATTTTAATCAATAAAAAAAGTTACTACGGCCAGTAATATACTTACAGTTAGTAATTCAATTACATTAGCACTCATATATATTAAACATATTATTATAGCTGGTCTGTTTCACTGTACATCATGCAATTACAGTACAAATAAATCGATACTGCTGTATCATGAAACATAAATACGGTAAAAAATAAAAAATAAAAATTATTTTATTTATTTATTTATTTATTTATTTATTTATTTATTTATTTATTTATTTATTTATTTATTTATTTATTTATTTATTTATTTATTTATTTATTTATTTATTTATTTATTTATTTATTTATTTATTTATTTATTTATTTATTTATTTATTTATTTATTTATTTATTTATTCGTCTTTACATGGCGAGAGTTAAGGCATGAATGCCTTTTTTGTCTCTAACCAATAGTTTTACAATATTATTACATTAGATGTAAGAATTCCTGCTGGAAGAAAAGGTTTTCTGACCTCTTCGAATATTTTCACACCCTCTAATATTGTATTTGTATCCAGTCTAGTAAAATTTTAAAACTGGAAGACAAACAGAAAGTCTGTAGAAATATTAAATATTCAGCGACTTCCGGGAGGGGGGGGGTTAAATTAAATTTAACAATATTCTAACAGTCACAAGACAAATTTACCTTTGAGTTCAATGATATTATAAGTTATAACGTAAAACTATATTATACAAGGATAAGCCTTCTTCAGAACCTATATCTCGAATTTTTTTAGCTAGCTACTTTGGATTGAAAATATACGCTTTTTGTAGTTTGACCTCTGACCTTTGACTTAAATAAAATTTCAAGATCAACATTGTCAATGCAAAAAAGTTTAGCAATTCTACTACAAACTTATAAAAATTTAAATTATAATTCTATGTCAACCAGAATTTGAGATACGAATTTTTTTATCTTTTGAGATTGCCCTCTTTATTAATTTTTTGAAAAATTCTGAAATTCGTTTTTTTTTTTTTTTAATTTGAAAAAATAATATCCAAACCTCATCACCTAGGTCAGATGTGTAACATATATGTGAAATTCATCAAAATCTATTGACCTCATCCATTTCCTTGTTGATTAGTTTTGGTTTTAACCTAGTATATTATAATGTAGTTATTGGTACAGTAATTTATTAGCAATTAATTTACTAGTAAACTCTATGAAATCCAATCATTTTAGACATGACCACATAATAAACATGCTATGATATATCAAAACCTCAAAATAATATTGTTATTATTATTCACTTAAAACGGAAAACTATAAACTGAAACGTTGTACGGCAAATAATAGACAGTAACTAAAATCTTCATTATAAAAAAATATTCTGCGTACATAATATACAGTTATCAAGTTTAGAAATGAACTTAAGTTTAAATAAAAAAAAAAGTGGCTAAGTGCATACACCCATGTATTTTTTATATTCGTGGCAAATATGTGATTGGGATTACGTTTTTTACTAATAATATTATAATCTTTTAAAAAGTAAAAGCTATTGTACTAATGTAATCGCATTACTATTAAATAGCGTAGTAGGTATACAGAATATTTTCGTGAAACCTCAAATGGTTTTCTAATATTGTTTAATATTTAATATCATCATTTATTTGTTTTTAAATAATATATAATAGTAAATCTAAATTAAGAAGAAGTGTATATAAAAATTGACGTGATTCATGTTACATAGCCAATGGTTAAATAAAATTTGAATATAATAGTATTTTTAGTTTTTTTTTTTTTTTAAAGAACATAATAAACCAAATTATTATATTAGGTCTCTTTGCACAATCGATCCATGAATCAATAATCAGATGAACCATCTGTGTAGGTAACATAAGGAAAATCTAATAATTGATTTTTTTTTTTTTAAATTTTTAATCACACTCTAATAGCCGTCCGAAACCCTAACTTAGCTAGTGTTTCACGGGCTCTTCCGGAACGGGGGCGGCCACGGCCTTGCAATCCATCCCGGCATTTGCCTACGACGGAGGGAAATGTGGAAATCTCAGCCAGGATGGACGCTACAGCTTTTTTCAATGAACCGGAAGTTGCAATGGTCCAAAGCAAGGGGAGCCACATCATGGAAAAGCGCAGCGATTTACCCTTGGGTGGGAAACACGGTTTTTGTTTGAAAATTCACCCATCCAACTACTAACCACGCTCGGCGTTGCTTGACTTCGGTGATCTGACGAGACCCGGTCAAGCGCACTGCGCCACACACCCAATTGATAATTGATTATTATATATCTGATTCTTTATTTACGAACAGACCTAATATTCTTGATTAAATTAAAATAAAATATTTGATACGTTTTAAAAGAAACTCGCATTGATGACAAATCGTTGTAATTAAAAAGTTTTTTTTTTCTCGATTCTTCATTTATAAATTAAAAGCATGCATATACTGTATATGTTAATAATTTTTAATGCACAATTTATTTAGGTTTTAGTTGATTATGCATATAATATTAAATAAATATGCACTCAAAAAGTAAGACCAAGCACGTTATTGGTACGTATAATTAATTGGTAAATTAATTTGATCAGAGGAATACAATAATTTAAAAAGCATCCTTCTAACATTTTGTTGTTGTTATTTTTTATATTGACTAATTTTTTTTTATACATTTTCATGCATTTTCGAAATCACGTCAAATAATTTAGATTTCAGTTAATATATAGATGTAAAAAATAATTAATAAATTTAATATCATATTATGTATATCCATTTTATTAGTATTATATTAATTATAATTATTTGAATACTAATTTCAGTTTAATTGATATAATTAAAAAAAATGAGTGAAGTTTGATGTTATAATCAATCGGTCAAGGATATCAGGAGCTCCGATCACGTGAAGAAATTCAACTCAATATCATGACGTTGCGTAAAATTTATTTTTATTATTATTTTTATTAGTTAGAGGTTTTCTTAGCCAGCGGCAAGGCATTATGAAGGTTTTTGGCCAGTGAACCGGATAGTAGTTAGCTTGAATTATAGCATCAAGACATTCGATTTCAAGTGTCCTCACTTTCATTTACTAACAACGGATGTTGACTTAAATCATATAAAATATCATTTTCATCTTCTATCAAATTTCTATGTATAAAAAAAAAAAAAAACGCAGAAAAGTGTTTTCTTATCCTATTGACATAAAAATGTTATTCACTATTATTAAAATAATAATTTTTACAGAATTCAATAATAATATAAAAAACTTTATTTTCTTTTCTAAACATTATTTTATCACTTTCCAATTGCACTGTATTATAAAGGATAAAGAATAAAATATATTGTTATACAAGCATATAATATAATATCTACTTATTATGTATCTCTTTCTTTTAAAGAAGGGCTATAAAATTTGAAACATATTTTATTAAAATGTTAAATGTATTTATTGAAATATTATTTCAATGTACATTTAAAAGTTTGCGATAAAAATTTATAGTGTTGTAAACCAAAATTCTCTTTGTAAAACATGTTTTGCATTATGTTTTTCTTTTATCAAAAGCCGACAAAGTGATACTTGGTAACGCAAATGGTAAATATCGATTGCGTATAAACCTACACAATATGATTGACATCTTATATATATTTGTTATGTCCAATGCAAAGTAGATGTTTGCTGTAAAAATATATTATTAAATAGTTCTTAACTTGAAGAAAATTGAGAAATGAATTATGAATGTTATTTAAGTTTTGAAATGTCACTATTCTTATTAGATGATAAATTAGCAAACCTTCCTAACAAATAAATGAACTTTTATTATTGATTGAAATAATAAAGCAATATTCCTTACAGTTTTTTTAGATACATGGCATATGAATAGCATAGGGACTGCTAATGCGGACTTTCTGTGGGTTTTCCGACTTTGCTCAAATAAGCATATTTTTCAACTAAAAATTTGATTTGTTTATTTTTTACTTCAGCATGTTAAAAGTCAATTTGTGTTTTAAGTGTCAAAAATATTTTAGACTTACTATCAGAAAAAAATGGTAATGACTGGCCAATGGTGACATTAATCTTTAAATATATATTAAAACATCAATTTGCTATTAGCGCGATATGAAATAATTCAAATCCAAAATTTAAATTGTAATTTTTTAATGTACTATAAATAATACATTTTTTTAAATCCATTAAATATATAATTAATTGATGTCTTAAATTGATATTAAAATTGATTATTTTATATATTAATTAAATCTTTTGTATTTAAAATAAAATAAAGTTATAGAAAACATTTTTTTAATTTAAAACTATTACAATATTAAATCAATTAATATTGATATTTCATTGATTATTTTTATATAAAATGACGTGTCATCAGGTGTAAAACTTTCAATTTATTTTAAAGGAATGTCGAGGAGACGTAGTAGCAAAGTAACAGCTGGTGCAAGCGTGGCGGGAAGAAGGCGAGCTGGACCCAAGCAAGCAAATAACACTTTCTTTTCAATCACATGGGGGCCACAGCCGCCTCAAGGTGACTTCAAAATATTTCGGAGAGAGGCGTGGTCGGTACCACTGACGTCACAGTATCATCTCATCAGCTGATGTGATATAGAACTTTTGTTATATAAAACGTTTTAACTTATATAAAAAAAATATATAGGCCTTGGAGCGATTCAGCAAGTGTTAGAAGCAATTTAAAAATTGTTTTTTTAAGAAGCGTTTTTCTTAACCTGCTATCTGGTATGAAAAATGCTTCTTAAAAAGACACTTTTTAAATCACTCCAAGATTGCTCCAGTAATAATTTTTACTTGATAGTGCTAACTAAAGAATACTCACTCATGTATGCAGGAGTTATAGCATCCTCCATCAATTGCCGACCCTCCTAACCAAGGTTTTCATGGTTCCCTCAGTTGATGAGTTGCTACGCTATGGCTGGGGCCGGCTTGAAAAGAGACTGACAAAAATATATTTAATATAGCAAAAAATTACACAGCAATGTCAGAGAGAATGTTTATATATAAAAAAACTTCTTTTTTTACTAATTTAATACAAAATTGACTGATAATTCTCTCTCTCTCTCTCTCTCTTGAAAAAAAAAAATCAAAAAATCAGTATTCATCAGATTTGTTCATAATATCCATTTCAATTTCACCACAATACCACTGTGGTAAGTTTGTTTCTATAATACACGTACACAAGTCTTACCTGTTGACTTATGCAGCACATTTGTCTAATATATATACTGCATTACGTTACTTGAAGTCATATGGACGTGTTTTGCAGCATCGAACAGCTTCTATTCTTGTTTAGGTAATTCAATCATCATTATGCATGTGTCTGACTACCTGCCTGCACTCGAATAGTATCACATTTACACCTGTTATTACTTCATCATTATTTTTTTATTATTTGTTATTTTTATTTTATCAAACATTTATTTTATATTTGATATGAATTAAATTAGAGTGTTATTTAGATATCATCGTAAAATTAAAGCTCAATTATACTACCCAGACCATCTTGATATAGTTTTCATGGTTCCTTCAGTAAAATAAGCTAAATATTAGCTTAATTACATCGATTTAAAGAAATACTTTTAATAAAATTGTGACTTTTGCAAGGTTGAATTAGGAATTAGTTAATTTTAGTAATAATTTAAGACACTCTTATTTCAGTTCAGGTTACATTGATTGTCTTTATAACATTAATATTCATCCAAATTTTATTGCCGTTGTATATAATTATTTATGTTTCAGATATATTATAAGCAGGGAACAGAGATAATACTATCTCTGTTCCCTGTTATAAGTATACAATACACACTGCGATATAAAAGTGTATATTTTATAAGATGTTTATATTTAGATTAGTCCCATTGCTTTTATTGAATAAATAATACAGATTTGTACCTTAGTTTGTGCTGATGTACAACTTGCTGGATTATTGCCGTAGTCTTGTTAATTTTTTTGTTTGTGTATGTATGTCTCATTGATTGCTGATATATATGATTTGACGTGCTTGTATTGTTATTGGCATTCGAAAAGCAATAAAATATTATAAATTATGATACTTTTGTATTGTATGTACGTGTTGTATGTCGTATGCATATTAAGAAAAATTAATTTTAATTACTGTTATTTATTGCATGGCATTTATATTTAGCTGAATTTTATTAATCTTAATTGTATAATATTTTTTTTCAATTTTCCATTATAGATAATCAAAAATAGCTTAACGATGATTGAATTTTATTTATTATTACGTTCAATTTTGTATCAATTAATATACTGAGAATCATCATGTAATTTAAATTTGTTTGAAAAGAAACAATATTCATTATAATATTAATTTGATTTATTTTTCCATTTGAAATATTTGCATTTTTTTTTTTTTATTATTTTTATAAAAAATGGCATCGATAAGCACGTGTCATTTTTTTTAGTTTTAACATCACACACGTGTTATTTATTTGGTAATAAAAATCTATTTTTACCATAGTGTATGATTACATCAAATTTTGAAATTTCATAGATTTCCACATAATGTAGTTTATGACATTGAAAGTTTGATATATGTTATTTATGACCGGCTCCTGGTTTAAACTGGAGCCTAAAATGTTACCTTCACCTTGTAACCTGAGAATCTATGTGAAAATATGTGACAGATTTAGAGATCAGGCCAGTCACAGCTCCGGTAAACTGAGACCTCCCTTTCCCCGACAGATTGTTGCAAATTTTTCTGTCATCATCGCAAAATGTACAGCTTAAATAATGAATAAGTGAGCATCGTTCTCCAAATAAACTTAACCTACCTTTCTGTAGGAAATGATTTTGACAATTCTATTTATTTATATAAAAATTTTAATTACCATCTTTGAAAAAAACGTTTGATTTTTAAATAAAAACCATGATGAAGCCTTATTATCATACTTAAAAGTCCCATCTTGTAACTAAATGCTTGCCTATAATGCTGTTTGTTTCACTGAATTTAGAAGTTTTGCTAAGAAAATCATGTCTTGATGGTGATAATGTCCATCGTTAGATTTTAAAGATTAAGGTAGATTAAAAAAAAATACATAAATTTATTGTTGCATTAAATTTATTATATAAAGTTGTGTTTATTCTAAAAAAAAAAATCATTGAGTTAGATTTGATTGCTATTAGCAATATTAGCAGCTTTTTTTTGTTGTTTTTTATTAATTAAGATTTATTTTTGAAAAAATCAGGAATTTTGCTTTTATATAATTATATATATTTTTTCTTTTTGTCAATACAAATAGAAAATGTTGTTTTGAAGGTTTACTGTTTCACTTTGTCTTAATTTGAAATTAATAATTTTTAATAATTTAATTTCTAAAAATTAAAATGAATGTTTTTTTATTTAACAAAATATTGAACATGTATATATATTCATTTCATATATGTACAGCTTTTATATAAAGATAAACTCCCCGTGACATTTTTTTTTTTTCATTTTTTTTCATTTTTTTTTTTTTTTTTTGAGTCAATGAAAAGTGTATTTTTCTAATACAACTAATACAAGGTATTTGAGTGCACTTCTTTATAACGTCCATCTGTATGTATACAAGAACCTGTAATATAAATACCAATATTGCGCTACTGACCATCAATGGAGATGTTGAATCTCGTTTTCATCTCATCAGCTGACTTGAATGTGGCTGCTTCTCTAACGTAAGTGACCTATAAACCGCTGGCAGTCCATTCCAGTTCTTTAATTTTAAATGACAGATCACACTCTTACGAAATGTTACAAATAAAATAATTAAAATTTATAGATAACCTAAATTTAATTTAAAGTGATAAATGTAAGATGATGAGAAAATGTTTTAATTTCTTAATTAATATTTTGTAATAATTTTTTTTTACAAGCAATAATAATGTAAAAAACGATCGATTTTTATATTTTTTATAATAATAAGAAGAAGAAGATTTGTTTTTGAAGAAAATGTACAAAATTATATTTTTTTGAAATACTGTACTTTCTGTACTATATATATTTTGTAAGTGTAACAAAAAATTAATAACAACTATTAAGTATTGTTGATCTGTTTTCAAAAAAATTAAAAATTTAGTTGGAAAAAGTTTGTGTCTAAAAAATTATATTTTAAATGTGAGATAAATCACAGCAAATCCATTTAATAAAAATTAAAAAGGAAATTGGAAATGCATTAGTTCATTTAGGATAATAAAAATTTTAAGTTTTAATTACTTTGCTTTTGCTAATGCAAACAATTGCAGAAGTATTAGTAGTATAATATAAGTAACAAAATATTCACTAAATGAGACGATCGCTGTCACAATGCCATTCTTCTACCACTAGTGAAATTTGTCCAAATAGAAATCAGTTTTCTTGTTTTGGTGCTCTATATAATTATATTATTATAAATTATGCACTGTTTTCTATTTTAGAATATAGCATACATAAATGTAATGTAAGATTGGAACATAATATATTACATTATTTATTAATAATGTACGTACATTGTTTGCTGAACAATAGTTTTACCAACAGAGTTTCTGTGTAAATACTTTAGAAATAATTAATATATAAATTTGAAATTATTTTAATTTAATTTTTATTCATTATATTTTTTAATCCAGTATGTTTTAAAATTTTATGTTTCTTCAATAATTTTTACGGGTTTAATTTATAAATTAGGCAATTACGCTCGTACAATTAAATTTTTACGACTTCTTTTGGTTATGCAACCAAATATATTACTCACACATTACCAAAATTTTCATGACAACACACCAAATGTAACGTCACGAAAGTTGAACTGGTACATTCTAGATTAATTAAGTGTTCTCTATAAGAAATTATTCTCAATATTTAATGCTTATTATGAAATGCTTCAGACAGTACAAGTATAGTAAAATCTTATTTACTTCGTGGTTAGACCGCAAGATGAAAATAACATAGCATGTGAAGTACTATTTATTATTATATAGAAATAATTTATGGATTTTATAATCAAATTATGGTTAAATGTATTTAGATATCATTAGACATTAAAACTTCAATTTTATATAATAAATTATAATTTAGTAATTTTTGTTTTAACTAATGTCGAATTATTATTTATACACTTTCTCTTAATAATTTTTTAAAAAGAAATTACTTTCAATACTTAAATGGATAAATACCCTTAAGGTATATTTATACTTGGGTAATTAATATTCTTATATATAAAACTAAATCACACTTAGGTAAAGTGTCTAAAAATTATTATAGAAAGATACCTGTTTTTTTTAAACTACCACAATTATAGTTAAATACAAGGTCTCATTAAAAAAATTTAACTACTACGTTGGTTTTTACCTACTGCGTATAAATATCACTTTTTTGATAAACTAGCTAATCAAGTTTTATATTTTATACTTTATTTACAATAATTTTGACACAATTTTTATATGCAAATATATTTCAAAATATTTTTTGAAATTATTAGACCCTGACCTTAGTTTATATAATATTTCCAATGATGTTTTTACTTTGGCGCCGATCTTTGTATTTGACCTGGCATATAGTAGTGTTGGCGTCATAAGGACGTAATATATGACGTGGTTTTGCTTTAGTTTAACTCAACCTTTTATTGGCGCCTCAAAGACTGGATTAAAGCAGTGAAAGTGTTATACTACTATATATATACTATCGATACTTCTTTGCATATATGGTGACATATTATGTCCCTAAGGCTTTGTCATATTATTATCATTATTATAATGCATTTTTATATTATATTTTTATTGACTATTTAACTATAGTTTTATTGTTCCATAAAAATATTATATAGCATTTTTTTTTTCGTTCTTTTTTTTATAACATAAATTATACCTTTGATTTTTTTGTTTAATTAACAATAAGAATGTGGATTATAATTATTTGTGTGTTTTTTTTATTCGCATTTAGATTATATACCTTTATCCCATTTAATGTCCTTTATTATAAATTATCACTATTTTTAGACAGATTAATATGCTTTAATTCTAAATATTACGTCATGATATCACAATGATTAACCCAATTATATTATAAAAGTAATTATGCAAATATAATATAAATCATGTAATGTTTCACATTTCCAAATCATTCCAGCTATAATTCCACGAAACTTTCTGCATTTTTTTTTTTTTTTTTTTATTGAGATCAGAATTTTCCTGTTATCTCACATTCATTGAGTTAAAGTTCCGAGAATTTTGAATCAGCTGTAAGGATTCCTTGTTTTACATAATTATTAATTGCTGCTGACTACTTCATTTCTCATTCATAACGTTAATAATTGATCAATTATTGAAATATGCATATCGATACATTCACTCTCACTGTAATATTATATAATATCGTTATAAAATACATATCTATTACATAGTTTTACTAAGAAAAGAAAAAGGTAATTATATAATGAAATATCTTATTTATTATACACGCGGTTACAAGGAAGTATATATTGATAAATTATAATAGTCTAGATTTTTTAATTTAATTATATAAAAAAACTAAAAAAAAAATACATTACGTATTATTTTGTTTCACAATTATTTAAATATTCGCAGATATTGTTTAATTACCAATTAAATATAAAACTCCTGCATTTAATTAATAAAAACTATCATAGTTTAGTTTTAGATTCAAATAATTCAAATTTGTTTTTCACAGTAAATTTAGGGATAATAGAAATGTGAATTTATATTAATGCTGAAAATCACAGAGTAAGAGAGATTTGCAAAGGACATAATATTTTATATTTTTGGTGGAAATAAAATAAATATCCATAACCTTTAATATGAGTTCCAAAAGTTTATTATATATTAGAACTCTACCTTACTTTACTATATGGACAACTTTATATCAAATGACCCCCACTACTTCTTCTACATATACTACAAGTTACTCTGGATCAGAAAACCTCGACCTCCTCCTTTTTCTTGGTGGGTACCCCTCCTTCCCTTCTCCCTGGACCTCGCCTGTACAACAGCAGCAGCAATATTTGTGAGAGGTGTGCAAGGTGTGTACCTCCATCTAGCATATTGAGAGAAAGAGAGAGAGAGAGAGAGATAGAGGGACGGAGGAGGGAGACTATATAAGTTTTGTCCGCACCAAAGAATCAGCTCTAAGTGAATAATATACCCAAGAGGGTTGGTTGTATACTCTTTAGTAGTACCGGCAGTAGTACTACTTTATGAATGTGTGCAAGTTAAAGTGCATTAAGTGATCGTGTAAAATACACAGTATTATAAGTGTGTGTGTGGCTCGTGAATACAGTGAAGTTGCATATTTAAAAAACAATTGGAGGGAAAGATCTTTAAATATGGCGTTTTTAAAGGTATTAATTGCTTCATTTTTTTTTTATAATTATCTGACATTTGTTATCAATATATTATGAATATGAATTTATTAACTGCAAAGATATTACAAATTAAATAATAAAAATTCGTGTTTTGTATTTGATTGCGTTAATTTAAATAATTTTTTCAGAACTTTTCAATTTATATTAAAAGATATACAAAGATTGTTAATTATTTGTTCAGTAAATAATTTCATATTCAGAGTTTTGACATATATATCGATTATATTAATTTTATTATAATTAAAAAAAAAACAGATGAAAACAAGATAGATAAGTTCTAAATTTATTTATTTATTTTTTGAGAACTAACAATATTCCGGTTTCTCATATAATTTAAAATTACTATTAAATGGATTGATTTTTAAGCTAACTGTGGCTTCTTGCAGATAACTGCAGCGTTTGCAGTCTTGGCTGTGGCCGGTGTGCTGGCTAAACCCTCCCCTGCAGGAGACTCCAGGGACGATGACAAGGTATGGTTGTAATTATAGACTTCAATCTACTTTCTTTCTCCTTCACTTATCGCATCGATCAAATTTACGCCACGAGCCGCCTACTATAAGCTTCAACTTGAATGAATAATAAATTGTTACGCCCATTTCAAAACTTTTGCTTTCAAATTCCAAGTTTTTAACTTTTTTATTATTATTTCTCGTCTCTAGTATTATCTTACGTAATAAAATTGTACTTTTTTCATTAAAAATTGAAAATTTTGTGTAGAAAATTAAATTAAAATATTCTAATTGATTTTAAATTAATAAGATTTGAAATGTAATTCTTTAAAATAATAATATTTTTTAAGTATATATTTTTTGATACAAAAATACTGGTGCTTTTTTCAATACAATTTATTTGTCATAAATGTAATTTTTATGTGAAATTGTTTAAAAAATTTAAACATAAAGTATAAAATAAAAAATAATTATACTCAGAGTGTCATCACGTTTACTGTTTTCGCGGGAATTAATTATAAAGAGCATAATAATTATTTCGTATAGGACGTACTTTACAGTTTTTTTACGTCACTAAAAGTCAATGCGTCAAAGTATTATCTTTAGATCGAAGAAAGTGAAAAGAGTTTTAATAATTGTTCCAATTAAGTGCTGGACCCAAAATAAAACATGAAAGAATCGAAACTTGTTTAAAATATTTAAAACAATATGAGGTCCATTTTATTTCTTTCATTTTAATTTTATAAAACTAACATAACATAATTTCGAATGTGTCCCTGACCATTAAAATGTCACTATGTGAGTAAATTCCTTCCAGCTATCCAGCACTTTTTGGATATCAGTGCTAAAGTTCCCTACTATCGTACTTAAATACATGTTTTATTGTTTTTGTATTTTCTAATTTTAAGAATCTCCTAAAACAATAAATAAAATTAAATAAAAAACGTAATAAATTAGTGTCAGCTTCAAAATATTGCTTCTATTTTTTTATCATAAAATATTATCTTCTCTATAGGACTTGAAAAAAATATTTTCAATTAATATTGTTCTTAATAAATTGTAAGCAAAAATCTTGTATGCAAATTGTTAAGTCACCCCTTAGTACATGATTAAAATTTCCTAATCATTACAAAAAAAAAAATTCCATACAGAAAATAAAAATTAACTCCCTTTATTTTGTCTGCATGTAGATGGGAGTTTCTTTTAAAGAATCGTGTCAAACCAGCTGCTTTACAAAATAATGTAGCATTGTGTAATTTTATTTTAAATTTAAAAGCATACCAAATCCCACTAGATTTTTAAAAAGAAGTGAAAAGAGGCACATCTAAGTTATTTAACATATTTTTAAATAAAATAACATTATATTAAATAATTGATATTCTCATATGGGAATTATTTAAAAAAAATGTACTTTTAATTAAAATAAAAGTGCTCTACATTATTGATATATATATATATATATATATATATATATATATATATATATATATATATATATATATATATATATATATATATATATATATATATATATATATGTATCACCATATATATATATGGTAATATATAAATATATTATGATGTTGAAAAATATTCTACTCTGGTTTAATAATACTATGTGGGACATTTAGCCTAGAGGATACTTCTTAAACATCTTTTCTCTCTCACTGGAGTGCAGCAGGCTGGTTTAAAACATCTTACAACCGGCCTGATACATTTAAACAGGGTCACCTTGCCTGCCTTCTTATTACCACTATAGTGGCCAGACCCACCGCACAAGTATTAGTCTCTTTTTTTTTTTTTATTAAGTCAACGCGTCAAGAGAAAACTAACTTTCCTCCACTCTGTTAATCAAATCCTCATGTAAAATGGGAGGAGTCCATTTCACTCTCCCTTCTATCGTTAATATCTTCAATACATAACTAGTATAACAATAAAAAATATAAATATATATTATAATGGTGTTGCTTGTAAAAAAAAAAAAATAAGTATTATAAAATTTATTATACTATAATTTGATTATGTTTATAGATCTATATTTAAAATACTACTTTCACTATTTACAAAATTTAAGAATGTCATTTATTAAATTATTATCTTGATACAGAAAATATATTAGGTTTTAAAATAGATTCTTTTGTTAAATTACTGCATAGTATGTAGTCAACGGAGCGAAAAGTGATTATTCAACAACTCCTATTCTCTCTCTCCCCCCCCCCTCTCTCTCTCTCTCTCTCTCTCTGTCTCTGTCTCTCTCTCTCTCTCTCTCTCTCTCTCTCTCTCTCTCTCTCTCTCTCTCTCTCTCTCTCTCTCTCTCTCTCTCTCTCTCTCTCTCTCTCTCTCTCTCTCTCTCTACTCTCTCTAATCTTTTTCAATGCCGTAAGACTTCAATTACTGTTCAAAAGTGAGGGTGGAGCAGAAGTCACGTTTTCTTTCTGAAAACTTGTTGCTGTAAAATTTACATTACTCAAACGTCCTTTTCATTGTTTTCTTTATTAATCGTTTGCTTTTTACAAATTCATTAATTGTTACATCAAAAAGAATCAATTGAATTAAAACTAAATTTCAATGAAAAAAAAAATATTGACATGCTTTGAAAGTTTTAAATAAAAAATGTCAAATTAAAAGAACAAAAATACGATTTTTTTTTGTTATATACATGACAATGTAAAACAAATTAAAAGTATGATCAATATAGCCTAAGTTAAAATGCTTAATTTCGATGATAATTACACCACTAAAGACCAATTAATATTTTGTTCTCACCGGAAGTGAAAGGTTTCTATCCTTCCTGTTCATATTTCAGTATTCAAATTTCACTTTCCTGTCAATGCTCTTTTGCTAAAGATTAAAACTTAACAAATATGAAACATTAATTAGGTCGGAATTATTGCCTTTTTGGCTACTTCCGGTGGAAATGAGAAATTAATTCAACTGTAGAACTTTTTTGCGGTTCACTTGGACGAATTATTCAAACACAGCAGTTATTATAAAAATCTTCAAATATAATAATATTATACTTTTTATATTGATGAAGGTTTTCACAGTGCGATGAATGTTGATTCCTAGGCAGATCTCTTTCAGGAACTCTGTGGCGGGTGTTGTTCTCCTAGTATTGTTTTTCTTCTCCGTCGGTCTTGCGAGGCAACAATATACTTTTTGTTCAATTTTTCCTATTCTGTGTAATTTTTTTACCTCTCTATGTGAATTGTGAAGTATTATAAATTACGCAGAAAATAATTGACGTTGCACTGAAGTAATGAGATTGCATGACCTTGCTCCATTTCACCTTTCAATGTTTGCATCATGCTGACTCATGCATTCTAATAAACGTCTTTCTTCTTACTGTTAAAAAGAATAGTGTTTTTAAAAAATTTGCAATCAATAATCATGGCAATGTAAATTCCTTGGGGAAAAAAGTTAAAATGAGGTAAAACATCCGGTACTTAAAAAATCGTTATTTATAATTATTTTAAAAGGACACAATTATATAATAAAATATTTAAGTACTTTTAAGAACAGAAGTTTCAACAAACGCCACATGAAAGTTTTATTTATTATTTTTTTTTTTACATTTATAAACCTGCATATTGCGTTTTCTGATGTTTTTTTAATTATAATAGTGAAATTTTTGTCGTAAAATTTTAAGTGCTTCTTTTTGTTACCTAAGGAGTAGCATTACTATAAAAATAAAAAAAAAAAAAAAAAAACAGGTTAATATTAGCATGACAAAAAATACAAAATATTAAACAGAAGCTATAATACATATCAAATCATTATTTTTTTGTTTACATCCATAAAATATTATTTAGCTTTCACTATAGTGAAAAAAAAAATTAATTTATTTTTTTTGATCTTGATAATCATATAGTTTGAATATATTAAAATATATAAGATTGATCTTAAACTGAGTTGTTTTCATATATACAATTTAATCAATTAAATGTTAGTAATAACGGTAGCAGTAAAACGTTTTGTAGGCTGTCAATCTCTCATGCTACTGTGTCTTGATCCGCAGGTTTCTCAGCCGTACCAGTTCGAGTATGGTGTGTCTGTGGGCGCCACTCCCCACTCGGGAGGTAGCAGTCAGCAGGGCCACGCCGAAGCTCGCGTGGGAGACCACTCCATTGGAAACTACTACGTTCAACTTCCCGAGCAGGGAGCAGCAACTCGCGTCAGCTACACCACTGACCTCTGGGGATTCCATCCTGTAGTCTCTTACTCATCTAAGGGATCATCAACCAGATTTGCTTATGGAGATCGTGCTGTTGCAGCAATTTCTTCACCAAATGCACCTGGAAATTTACCTGTATCAATTGATTCAGCTGCTAAAGTTGCAAATCATGATGTATCTGAAACGCTACATAATATTAAGGCAGCTGGTAATCCTCCCATTCCAGGACATTTAGCTCAAGAATTAGATAAAGCTCAACAAAATTTAGCTGCACTTCAAGCAGGAGTGGGTAAGGTTCCAGTTGCTGCTGCTCCTGTTGCAGTTCAGCAACCTATTGTACACCACCAGCAACCCATAGTTCACCAGCAACCCATAGTTCACCAACAACCTATTGTTCATCAGCAACAAATTGTTCACCAACAACCTATTGTTCACCAACAACAACATATTGTTCACCAACCTCAACCTATTGTTCAGCAGGAATATGTTCAGCAACAATATGTTCAGCATCAGCCTCTGATTCAACACAATGTTCAGCCTCAACTTGCTCTTCCAGTACCTCAGCCGACTCAACTTATCCAACAACAAACTCACGTTGTGCAGCCTCAATACATTCAGCAGCATGAACCAACTTTCACTATCTCTGAACAACAGAAACATGTGCAGCCTATTGTTGTAGCAGAATTTAATAGCAATAATCACGAGCTTGCACACCATCACCCTGTTACTGCAAACCCACTTTTGGTGTCCAGCACTGCTACTCCGTACGTATCTTACGCATCCCCTACCCCTGCTCCCGTTCTAGTGTCCACTCCTCAGCCAATTGTGTCATCTACTGGTGGCTTCTTCGCCTCAACCGTTGGACCTTCGGCTTTCAGTGTTACCCCTCAGCCTCAGTTTGATCACCACTTTGTTAGCAGCACTCCTCGTCCTATTGTGGTGTCTGACATTGGAGCAGATATTCACCATCACCACGAACATCAGCAAAAGCAAGTTGTTCTTGTGGATAGACCTGTACCTGTTGAGGTTACTAAGTATGTTGACAAGCCTGTACATGTCCCAGTTGAAGTTACTAAGTATGTCGATCGTCCAGTCCAAGTTACCAAGTTTGTTGATCGTCCAGTTGAAGTTACCAAATATGTCGATCGTCCAGTTCATTTTACCAAATATGTGGATCGTCCAGTTGAGGTTACCAAATTTGTAGATCGTCCAGTTCAAGTTACCAAATTTGTTGACCGTCCAGTTGAAGTAACAAAATATGTTGATCGTCCATATGAAGTTACCAAATTTGTAGATCGTCCAGTACATGTTACCAAATATGTTGATAGACCAGTTGAGGTAATAAAACATGTACAAGTTGAAAAACCTGTTTATGTACCAGGTCCTACTATTGAGAAAAAAGTTCATGTTCCAGTTACCAAGGTGGTACATGTTGATCGTCCAGTACCTCAACCTGTAGCCGTTCCATATGCTGTTCCTCATCCCGTTCCTCATCCGGTACCTCACCCAGTACCTGTACCTTATGCACAGTACGTTCTGAACGTACCTTATCAATACGGAGGACAATATGGCTATGGTAATATCAATAATGGTAACAAATTCCGCGGAGATGCTTCCTATGCTGATGCTGCCTTGAAATTTGACGCATGGAAGGCCGAACAAACTGGTGGTGCTTACAAGGGAGGATGTACTAAATGCTCTAACGGTCCTCAACCCATTTTCCGTGCTGAGTCGGAACTTAAGCCTTATGGAGGAGGCTATGGATACGGAGGATCAGGTTACGGAGGATCAGGATTTGGAGGTTCATCATATGGAGCTGAGATTAAGGGATTCCAAGTAAGCAAGACTTACCTGCGAGGTTCTGAGTTCCTTCCTCCTCCAGGCCCAACCAAGGTTACACTAACTGTCGAGCCACATGTACACAAGACCGAACAAGGACGTAATCTGTGCGTTGAGTATGGAGGTTTCAAGCCTCCTTTGGTTCCCTCACGTCTTCTCTCTCAGGGATTCGAACGCGAAAACTGGTGAAAATCAAGTGGAATACCTAATGTACCTTGTTGAATAGGACTGATTTGTTTTCTTACCTATTATCCCTTCTTCTTTCTTTATATATTTTATACATATATTTAGTAACTATATTATTATTTTCTTCACTTCTAACATTTTTCAATATATATCCACTATAAAAATCAATAATTTTATTAAAATACTTCATTTCAAACATAGATTAAATGGTATAAACAAAAAAATGTCACTAGATTTGTAGTGGAATTATTTTATATTTTCAAATTTTTTTAACAATTTTCATATCATTTCTCTCCTATATTTTGTATCTATTTTTTCCTATTCCTATTTTACACTAATACTCCCCTCCCTCCATCATGATATCACTTGTAATATAATCATGAACGATTGACATTATTTGTAGCATTCTATTATAACTAGCAATTAGATAATATTATTTTATATTCAGTTTAAAAAATATTAAATTTAAAATATTTGTGATAATTTTTCAAAAGAAAAAATGTTATAATAAATTTTATAAATTGAAATAAAATGAATAAAGTGATGTATTATTTTAATAATGAAAAAATTTTTAAATAAAAATTTTATTGCAATCTTGGAAATTAATATTAATAATATTGTAGACGTATTTTGTAAATATAAGTTGAATTGAAATAAAAAAATATCATATAGAGAGTGAAATTTTATTTATCCAATCATATTTCCAGCTCCTTCAAATAAAAAGAAAATTTAAATTAAACAAATAATAAATAAAAAATCATCAAAGAAAAAATTGAAGGTATAGAAGTTTACTGATTTATACTACATTTGTTACAATATTTTTACTAAGTAATTTTAGATTTTTTTTTTTTTTTTTACTATTCTGTTTCCTATTTGAAATTTGCAAAGCATTCATTCATATTTTATAGCATTAAGTATTGAATGGTTTTCAGTAAATATAACATTAAGTCTTATCCACAATTAATGAAATACCGTTTAACACACAAACTAAAATCATTAATTACAGAATATATTATTTATAAGAATAATAACTGTAATAATTTACAACACGTACATGTAAAGGGGAAAAGTAAAATTGAACTTTACAATAAACACTTCTTTTATCTTTCAAGTTTGGTAATAATTATTCCGGTATTATAATATAAAATATATTATTATAATACATTACAATATTTTATATAAAAGAAAGAGAAAGAGGTAATTATAATTAATTTTTATACTCCTGTTCTCTCGTAATTTTTCTTTTGAGAGCACAAACTATTATTATAGTTAATGCAGAAGAGTGCTAAATTGCTCTATATATAGTCTAGAGATTATATTATTATCTTCTATTTAATACCTGATACATTCAATTTTTAATAAAAAACAATGCACTTTATGGATTTCATTAATAACAAACTATTGTAGTATAAGAATTTAACTTAATTATAGACGGTCTGCTTAATGGGATGAATAAAACATAAAAAAGTTATTTTTTTTAACCAATTAGTCTTAAAGTTGTATGTAGAGCAATGAAAAAGAAGAAAGTGTACTGACTTAAGTTCTATACTTGCATTTATTTTTATTTTTTCAAAATACAATTGGGTACTTCTACTAACTAATTACTCATTAAGTTTGAAACTCCAAATCTTTCAAATCGTTACCTTGAATGTTTCACGAGCTATTGAGGATGGAGGTGGCCATGACATGTTATTTCTTCCTGGCATTTGCCTGTGTTTGAGGGAAACGTGGAAACTTCAACCAGATGGACTGACTTCTTTTAATGTACCGGAAGTGAAATGATCCAAAGAAAGGGTAACCTCATCTTGCAAGTGCGCAACCCCTGGATGGGAAAAGTGATTTTTGTCATAAATGGTCTCCCATCCAACTATTAATTATGCTCGGCGTTTCTTGACTTTGGTGATACGATGAGACCCAGTCAAACGTACAGCATCATGTCATACTTACCGTTTATAAAAAAAAACCTTCACTTATTATTTTTACTACTGCCTGGATTTATACAACTTGTTATGCTTATAAGTACTGCAGGTTGCATCATCATGGTAAAAATGTCATATTTTTTTTTTCATGAATATCATTATCTTTAGGATTTTTTTTAACAAGTTTTTTATAAAAAAATATATTCATAATAATATACATAAAGTATAAACAATGTTTACAAAATATCACACACACATTATTATTATAATAAACACAAGAATACAATTTACAGTTAAAATTTGAAGGTCAAGTGTTACGCTTTTATAGGCTCATATTTATGCATCACTGCGTTGGAAATGTCCCACCCACTTTTCCATAAAATGTCACCTCACTGAAATGCCTTAGGCTCCCTGAACGACAACCCCCACCCTTGTCCACCCCCCTAACACAGAAGAGATTTGGGGTCGATGACTGAGTCTCTTCACGTGCTGCATAATCTTAACTTTTACCTTGGTTACAAAATTAAAACATTGATCTTTCAACTTCCTGAGTCAATATGTACAAAAATACTGCACTTGAATACAAAATTAATACAGATATGGTTATGAATAAGAATTCATGTGCATTATTATATGGTGGCAATAATATTTTAATACAGAAAGTTTAAAATTGAATTCAAAATAAAATTCTTTAGATCTAAATTAATTAAGCATTCAACATTTTTTGGATATTATACCTTAAAAATGTTAAAATTGTAGTTTTTTAAAAGATTATGGTATTTTTAACGTTGAAGAGGCAAGCATTAGTAACTCAAATTCCCTTAAAATGCTCTCTTCATACAATTTTTTTATTTTTTTGTTAATATTTATTTTTTTTAACGCAGAATAAAATGTGTTATAGTGTAATTTTCTAAATTAAATATTATGAAATACAGTATTCATAAATTTACAATTACTTATTTAGAATTTATTTTCTTGTAATATAACATATGAATATATTTAAATATAACTGGTATAGAGAATGCTCAATAAAATAAAATATTTTGAAAAATGTTTATATTAAGTAATACACTGAATAATGTACAAATTCTTAACATTAAATATTGTATGAAATTTTCATACTAAACTTTCTTATCTTTAAGTCTGTAATATTCTTTATTAATAGCCTCCTTTTAACTTTATCTTAACTTTCTTCTTATTCATTACTTACAATATTTACCTTATATCAATAAGATTTTTTCGCATTTTTTTCTATATTTCTTCTATGCTGCTTTACATTAATATATAAAACATGTTATATTATATGCTCGGAATTTTTTTTTTTTTTTTTTTTGCTCAAAGTAAAGGGACCGTGTAAGGAAAGGATAAAGAGGCTGCTGCAGCTTCTTTCAACTTCAAAAGAAGGAAAATTTATCTCGTGTAACTTTATACTTGAATTGGTTTTATTTCAAACTGACATCTCTTCCTTTATATTATAATCATTTTTCTCTCTGTCTTTTTTGTAAAAGTAAGAAGAAAAAAATCTTTTGTGCTGCCAAGGAAAAAAAAAAAAAAAAATAGACATACCTGAACTTATCTAAGAGTTTAATTTAAAATGCATGAGCATTTTTTTTAACAGAATCCATAAATTACAAGCTAAAATATTCATGTATGATACATTACATAATGTGTCACAGTTTTTAAGAAATCAATAGAGCTATTTTCAATTTTTTATTTGTTACAATATAATTGTTAAAGAAAATATAAATTATCTTATTTAAAATTATTAGAGAAAAGTAAATAAATAAAATAACAGAAAAAATTAGCACAGCACAATAATTTATTATTTTTATTTTGTTTATTCATAATTTATTCTTTAATTATTATTGAACATTTTTTTAATTTTTTATTACAGAATAATGTTGTTTACTTTCAGTAACTTCATATAGGAATTAGTGTAATTTTACGTACATTATTTAATACGAATGAAATATTGCAATAAAAATTCTTGAATTCAATTTCATAATAAATTATGCCACGGTATAAAGAATTAAGGTACAACAATTTATTTTCATATTAAGGAAACTTATATAAAATTTTTAAAATGAAAATATTTAAATGAAAGCTATTTACAATTTTGTCTTTATTAAAATTACTTAAGATTTTATGAAAATATTCAAGCGTGAATTTTCAAAAGTTTGCTGTATATAAAATATACAAAGGATTTTTTTTTATATCATAGAGATTAAATTAATTGGCTTATTTTTTGTATACTTCATGAAATTAATAAATATATATAAATTTATATAAATCAAATTAAGCTTAACACTATATCATATAAAAGTAAATATTTGATATATATATGAAGTGTTAATTAATCATAGAGGATTATTTTTAATCACTATAAAAAAGTGAAATTTTCTTTGGTCACTAGAAGACTGTCAAAAAGTATAAAGCTGAGAATTTTATCAGCTAGTACCGCATGCATGTTTTTATCTTAACACGCAATATATCTCTATAAGGTAACTTTCTGGCTCATAGCCCATTGCTCTTTCAATTGAGGCTCATCTATCCAAGATAATTAAAATATTAAGGTAATTTCACTTCTATAGATATATTATTTAATTATAAAAATAATTATATTAAATTATATTATATTAAAATTCACAAATTTATAAAACAAAATATTTTTAGTATATTAATACATAAAATTATGAATGAATGATTGATTGTGTTACCACCATTATATAATTTCCTTGGTGGTCAAGCCATGCTAGAATAGAGTGTGTCTTGTTTGCAGTTTGCCATCAAGGAGGTTCTATGGTTGGATGTGGCATCCATCTCCTCCCCTTTCTCATCCATCGATTACCTTGCCTTTCGTCCTCAGAGACTCATCTCCGCAATCGCAGCATCCTTCTACACTGGAGTCCAATGATCTACCGAGTGACGTCACAGATGCTCTGAAAATTAAAGATCCTTCTTTTAGGTCAGTGAATATTTGACATCTTTTATCAATTGACTTATTTAGTAGGTAAGATGTTTAAGGTATGAATACATCAATTAATGAAGCTTAGACTACTCAATCGTTGGATGCAAATGAGATAATTGATTATGATTCTTACAGAAAATACAGTATATATTTAGTCTGCATTTCACAACATTCACTTTCTTCCTATTCTTGTTAGAACTTTACCACTTTACAAACTTTTTTTGAAGGAAGGGAGGATAAAAAGATTCATTTGCAACTAATTTTAGTTTAGAATATAAAATTGTTTTGTTGCTTTTGTTATTTGTTTTAGGTTTGTTAAAAATGGATCACTATAAATAAAACACCTTGAATTAGTACACAATGATTTTCTTATCATTTCATAAAAAAATATATATTATTACAAAAACTTTAGATTGTCAATTTCACTGTCGAAAAATCATTGTTTTAGTTAAACTGATAATTTTTAAGTGGAAAAATCATCACTCAATTTGCGATGTCTTAAAAAATAAAGGATTATAAGGCATCAAATCAAATTGTATTAAACATTACTGTAGACCATAATGTAATTATTTTTTCACAAAAACAACTTCACTTTAAAAAAAAATCGTCTTTAAAATGAGCTATCAAACTTCAATGTACTGTAAAATGCCTCTGGGGATTGGTAATAACATTGTTTTTTCTCATTCCCCGCAGCCAGAAATAACTTGTCTTCGGGAGTTGTACTGCCATACAAAAAAATAATTATTATATCATAAATTAAGTTATACTTTATATTGTCCATTGAGCAATTTTTCCTATTAAAAAAGTCATTATAATTTGTCATAAAATAAAAATAAAAGTAATAATACTAACAATACAAAAAAAAGTAAGTTGTTATTTTATTATTAGTTTTTTTATTTTAACTCTTATTTTTGTATTTATAATAACGAGCTTTTTGCAATTTAAGTGAGACGTAACAGGGGCCTAATTTAATGGTTGTAATTTACACGTGTGGCTGGTTAATGGTCTGTATAAATTTAACAGCATGGAAAAAAAATAAAATGTTGTTAGAGTATTATTTAGTATCAGAATATTGGATACGTTCTCTATATATAGGGAGGAAGTTAGTGTAACAAATCATGTATGCATACAGAAGCACACCATTAAATAGCAATACTGTGGGGAAAATATGTAACAAAGAATAACAAAAATACGATGTTTTAGTATCTCTTTAATTTAAACCAAAGGATATAAAACGCATAAAACACGAAAAATAAATAGAAATATATAAAACAACTAATATTACGTTTATTTTCAATGTAAATTGTGTATAAAATTTACTGATGCAAAGCCATTAATTCCAAATGAAAATATTTACTTTTTTTATGCTAAAATAAAGTGTTTGAAGAACAAAAATAATGAAATGTTAAGTCTTTGTTCCTTTAAATAAAAAAGCACTTAATGTTGTTGATTGAATTTTGTATGCAATTCATTGGAAAATTGGAAATATTGATTTTTTAACTAATTCCAACATGTAACGTTGATTTTATTTGGATTTGATTTAGAAAAACTCAATAAGTGCTTTTTTATAACAACTCTATATTAGAATTCGTACAAATCCAATACGCTTTTTAATGCTATAAAATTCATAGCCATGCATGAAATGTAAAAGCATGTTTAAATTATAAAAGGTTTTTTATAAGTGCATCTTAAAATTCAAAGAAAAATAAACCACACAGCATTATTTCAAGTAATATGACACTATTAGTACTATTACTTTCATATCTGGATTGTTTCTACACAATTAACAATAGTTATAATGTAAGAAATTCAGCATGTTTTATTTTGTACGCCTCGGGACAGCATGAACTTTACCATACTTTATTTCAGGCATTATCACCCATGTCTTAAAATTGCAAATTTGAATCTCTTTGTCTCTAGGAGCTGTAGGAAACAACCAAGGGGTAAATTTCGTGTTGTCTCCAAGTGTACAGTCGTCGCCTCGGAAAATTTCCCTTTGCAGCCTTCAAATCACCATAACCCGTCAGAATAATACAGGGCATGTTGATTAACAAGGCTGCAAGTGGGAAATTTTCCAAGGCGATGAGTGTACATAATGTTTTTAGATTTTATTAATTGGAGACATTATTAATAATTTATATAATTAAATGTTTTTTTTATATGTTTTGGCGGGGAGACAAGGTGAGAATAATGTAAACCAGAACAACAAATCATTCGTGAATATCAGTAATAAGATTCGTATAGGAACTTCGTGTTTGAATAATTTCACTAACGTAAGATGTAATGCACGAAGGGAGGCCTATATTCAAGGCGCTTATGATTTCAAGAAAAAAATAGTTACAATATTTGGCCACCAGGGAGCAGCAGTACCCCGTATGTAAAAGTATCTCGATGCACTCACTTTCACGCAAAACATCAGCACAGGGGTCGGTTTGGTCATTTGCAGACAAAGGATCGAAAACATCTCAATACCCATCTGGGGTTTAGAGATTTTTAACATGGAATGATGTAAGAAATAATGAGTAAAACCTAGAAGTTAAATGTTTTAATTATCAATAAATAAAAAAATAAAAAAGAAGCTAACAGGTGTACACCATACAATATCATTTGGAGATTTTTTGTTAGCACTTTTGTTAGTAAATATAAAATATGTAGAGGAACTATTATGATAATAAATTTTTATACTAAATTTTGTGAATTATTTTAATATAATTTTCTTATTTCTTATTAGTTGAAACCTTCAAATAAAATAAATTAATTCACAATAATGTGCAATGTAATTAGCTATAGCCTAGTTTTTGGAAACTTTAATTTGTTGTATAATAATTACAATATAATGCAACTTGATAATATCTGGCACTCTTCTTCATCATATGGTTGCTACTTGCAAACAATGTAAAAATTTAATCTTTTATCCTGGTAATCACTTTTAATTTCATGAATTATTAAATTGATGAATGGACAACATACATGAAAAATTTTATTGCAGAAAATTGCAGAAATGAATAGAGGGTACCAAATTATGCTACTCTGAATTTTTTCAGATTTTTTTGAAACCCAGAACTATTTTTAAATATTTATTGAAAGTGCGGCCACGCCCCCTGGAGGCGTCAATAGCAATTTTGTACTGACATAAAGTACTGAAATCAATTCAGCATCTAAAAATTTAGTGTGAGGCGTCCAGTCTCTATCCTTTTTATTAAGGATTCAGGGGTGCCAACTGAAATCACAGGACTTTTAATAATTATTTAAAAATAGTTCCGGGTCTCAAAAAAATCTGAAAAAATTCAGAGTAGCGTAATTTAGTACCCTCTATTCATTTCTGCAATAAATTTTTTTCATACATGTATGTTGTCCATTCTATATGTTTGGTTCGAGAAAATGGTATAATGTATCAATATTATTAATACAGGCATGAAACTGTTGTTCGTGCCTATAAAAAGTCGACAGAGATTTTATAAAAGGAGTGAATTGGTAAATCTACGTTAGGATTTGTTATTTGGTGTAAAAAAAGAATGTTTTTTTTTAATTTGTTTGGTTTGATCTAACAAGTTCAACAAAATATATCATCACTAGAACGTATCAGAACACGGAAAAATAAATTATTAATGGGCAGTTAAAATAATTTTAAATCCACCACTTAACCCCTCTTTTTCAACCCATACATATCCTTCTAATTTATTTTAAGCTTCACCACTGACAATTATAAATCCATCACAATTAAATTATCGTACTCTGCACGTGTTTCGTGTCTTTTCCTGCCAGTCCGACCCCGAGCCTCATCGTTCATGAGCCGACGTCTTGTCACACCATGAGCAATCGTTGCCAACTACCAGGTCACGGGACCTTCGCACCATCATGCCACACAATGGACCACGGTGACGAGGTAGGTACCAATTACGTCACAATGAAATATCGACCGCGTTCTAACAAATAACATTCGTATATACTGACTATGCAAAAGACATATTATATAGTTCAATAAATCTAAGATTGCTACCGGGAATAGCCAATAAAGACTTTCATTAAAGTTCTATAACTTTTTGCAGTGATTGGAAAACACGCAATCATATCAGGTACTACCGTCCATTTCAGGGAGTAATAAATAATATGTGGAACTGAATTTTATGATTTTATTAAAACAGATATTTTAGTATACAAACATAAATTAATGCTTTTGTATTTCCATTTTAGTTAAATTCAAAACTTATTGGGGGGCATTCACAAAACACTTATTAACCCCCACATAAGCCTCAATTTCTTATCTTGGTGCTAAACCAAGGGCTATCCATGTTAAGCTGCTAGTTTAGCACCATGTTTAGCACCAGAGATAAAAATCAAGGCTAAAGTGGGGGTTAAATTGCTTTGTGAATGCCCCCCCCCCCCCATTGTCACCTAGTAATATTTTTGTTTCATGCAGTTAATATTTTTGTTCATTGCTAGGCAGATCTCTTTCGGGAACTCCGTGGCGGGTGTTGTTCTTCTCCTGGTGTTTTTCTTCTCCGTTTGTCTTGCAGTTATTTTTCATTGAAAGTATTGAGTATATAAAATGAAAAGAAAATTAGCATTGAAAGGAATGAATAATGAACTTTTATCATTATTAATCGGGGATTTAACATTATACCAGTGAAAAAAATTAAGCGTGTGCAAGAAATTTTAAAAACCATTAATTAATTACCATTCTAATTTATTGAGTGTGCAATTTAAAGATGTTAAGAGAAGAGAGGGTCTTGTAAAGCCCTCACGGTTCGATCACCTCAAATAGGCACTTATAATTATAGTTGTCGATAAGCTCTCTGCAATTGATTTTTTTTTCTCTCTTGAAACATTAAGAGCTCTCATTTTACAATGTCAAAAAAGTGTCAAGTTTTATTTAATATCTATCTTGAAGTGCCATACAACAAGTGGAGAATCTTCATGTACAGATTGTATCAATATTTAAATATTCAGTAAATAATTTATTTCAATAAATTAAATTTTAAACTAGCCTGCTTATGTTGATTGTTTACATTTTTTGAAATTACTTAAAAACATCAAGAAATATCATCTACTTAGGGCACATTTATTTATTAAATTTATTTGTTTTGATTTGTTAGTAACTGTAGAAGATTAAATACAATTCAAAATAAACATAAATAAATACGAGTGAGTTTATACATTGTACGTACCGTACAGTGATACAGTCGTCGTCTCAGAAAATTAACTTTTGCGGTAATCATCATGGCATGTCCCGTAAGAATAACACAGGGCATGGTGATTAACAAGGCTGCAAGTGGGAAATTTTCCATGGCGACAAGTGTGCATACATACAGTAAAAAAAAATCAAACATTTTTTTTACATCTGATTGTATAATATATTCCTTTACAAAAGAATATTATATATGTAACAAATAACTATATAACTTACCAGTTAGCTAAATATGTATTAAAATGTGCATACATAAGCTAGATAAAATAATTAACATGGGATTAATGCTATAATATTATACCAAAGTGTCAGTAAAATTATTTAAAGTTAGCGGTACACCTCATGAATTTCCAGACTCTGATTGTCTATTCTAATTTTGACCTAGTTAGGATATTGCTGTTTTAAATAATGATAAAAAAAACTAATTGAAAACCTGTGACGTCATCTATAAGCTGACTTAGCACCTAACTTTTATAATTAATTTAACTTTTTTTTGCTATAATCAGAAAGTGTAACGTTTTGTCTAATTTTATTACTTAAAACAATGCTCATTTCCTTTTTTATTATAACAATACATAATATGACATAAATTCATTCATTAATAATTATAAATTTCATTGTAAAAACTTATTATTAAGTACAATGTAATTAAACTGTCAATAACAGCAGAAAATAACAGCGCCTAGGGAATATTCACAAAAAACTTACAACTGAGATTAATTTGGTACTTATAGCTTATAATTTAGTTTGGAAAATTTTAGTATGAAAATGTGACATCAAAATATAATCCCTAAAAAATAATAAAAGAACGAGAATCATTGAGAATAAAAAAGATTCACAAACCTTCTAAAACAAAACAAAACAAAAAATTATAGTACTGCTTCGTAAAATAATAAAAAAAGAAGAAAAGAGGAGGTGTGAATTACTTTAAAAAGGATTAAACTCGATGGCTATTTTGACCCCCTCATTCCTTGGTAATACGTGGGGGAAAATATTCCTTGATAATTCTATGTTAAAGTAGTAAATCTGGCACTAAGAATTTCTAGGTCAAAATCTGAGAAAAGTACTTTAGAGTTTGTACCTTCGAAAGATAATACCGAAACTAGGGATGAAAACATCTTTCATGAAATATTTAAAATCGGATACTTATTACTTGAAAAAAAAAACAAAAGAAAAAAAAAGTTATCGTATTAAAAATCCTAATACTACAAGTAGTATAAAACATGAATGTTAAAACAGTTTTTTTTTCAGTGTATAAAAAAATGCTCTAATTAAGTTTAATAATAAAGTATAATTAAAAAAATGACTTTATTATTCATGCTCACGCTGTAAGAGCACGTTTCTTTGTAGCCACTATCGCCACAAACTTTCAGCTCGATCCTTCGTCGTAGTGATTAGCGCGACGCGAGCACCAAATTAGAACAATAAAGAGGAGAAAGTTGGAGGAGGCTGCAAGTAACTCATCACTGCCAAGGTCAAGATCACTCTCTCTTTAAATTGTTAGTCATAATAATAAAAATATAATATATCTAAACGATATTAGTTAACTTAATAATGAACATGTTAAAAACTGACACTTAAAATATATTATTATAAGAGAAATTTGTATGCACAATATAAAGAGAAAATTATAGCAACAGCGTAAGTGATGTCTTCTTAACCATACTGTCAATTCAAATCATAATTTAATTAATATAGAAACTATATTCTTTATATTTGTCAAATTATTTTTATATAGGTCAACCTTAATAGTGTTGGTACATTGTTATCTTCAAAACATAAATTTTACAGAATTCATATTTTTCTATAATTAATTTAAAGATTATGTTGAGCGTGGCACATTGCATTGACCGGTTCTCATTTAATCACTGAAGTTAAGCGTGGTTAGTACTGAGATGGGTGACCGTTTCAAGTAAAAATTACATTGCTCCCTCCCTGGGATATTTTTTTTTCACTTTTCACCTGATACAGTGATGTAAATTGTGTGTGGTTTCCCACAGGATTTGGACATCACTTTGGTTTATTGATAAAAAGTAGAGGTGTCCGTCCTGGCTAAGGTTTTCTACGATTCCCTCAGTCTCACCTCAATGAATACTGTAAGAAACTCTTATCCCTACCCATTACCTCACCTTAAGCTTCAAGTTCATAAAAAAATTAATGTTTTTAGGAAGAAAAAATTAAATGTAGACGATATACAGTATTTTTCATATTTATAATTATATATCCTCTACTTTTTATATTATATTTTTAAAGATAGTTCTTGAACTTTGCGATAAGTTACGTGAACTTAAGTGTAGCAATAATAATATATGCAGTATATGTATATAGTATAAATAATATATTATATCTTAGCGAAAAAATGTACTTCATTTAATTACTTCACGTAGTACTCATATAGTACATGTAATCCATTTTTTTTTGTTCGAGAAATTTACTATGCATAATTTATATAATGAGTTAATGAGTGTAAAAGATTCTTAAACTTTATTCACGTTGTATACCAGAGTAATTATACTTATTCAGCAGAGAAAACCCTCTTAATATTTTCTAATTATATTTAAATATGATAAAATAATTAATTATACAACGTCACATTAATTAAAAATGAAAATATACGACTAATATGCATAATATTGCGAGGTAGAAATATTGAATACATTATTTTATGCAATTTTTACTAATTGCTTTCAATTCGTGAAGTATAATATATAATATATATTAAGCAAAATAATGTTGAAATCCTGACAAAATGCATGCAGTATAATTATTATCGTTAACCAAAAAAGTCAATGTGTACAGTCTAACAGATCTGAGAATACCTGTAGACAATATGGCGCTTAGCTTTCAGACAGTCACCATCGTATTGTCTGGGAAAATAGCAAAAAACGATCGCCGCGCGTAGTCGAATCTACACGTAAAATCTAAAATGCAGAACAGGCGCGGATCCAGGGAGGAGGGGCTGGGGGGAGGGGGGGGGGGGCTTTGTTGGATTTAAGATGGTCAGTATAGGCATTTCTCCAACTCCAAAACCTATTTTTACCTTATGAACGAAACCTCGTCCCCTCCCCCCTTCCTCTTCGAATACAAAGAATATGAATGAGTGCAAACAGACCAATAATTAATGGGAAATATTAATGGTTAATGGCTTATACTGTATTATTATTATAATATATACTGTAAATAATTGTATTATAAATAATATGAATTAGAGTACGCGTATATAATAACACATGGTTAAAATGATGTATGCGATATGTTGAATTACTCCTACGTAATAAAATCTCATATTTTACTTTTAAAAAAAAAATAATTATTTTTTAAATGACATAAAAACTTCATTAGTGGAACGGTAGTAATTACTACAGGGTCCGTATCTCCAGTTTTTCTAGTTTTACAAATATGTATGCTACGTATGATCAAGGACTATATAAGAGGACGGCCTAACTTTTTTGCCGCCAACGCGCCGCCATTTCTTCAACCCAGTGACGTCACGAACTTGACTTTTCTAGCGCATTTGATTGGCCTAGAGTCGGCTATAAAGATACCGCGGTCAAAGATGCCGCTTTATTAGCCATCTGTCAAATCTGTCAAGCTGTCAAATCTTTGACGTCCTCAAAGAAACCGCCCGAGCACGTGGCTCATTTAGCGGCTTCCCCGAAGGTTGGCGAGAATTGTCGAGTATCGAGGTTCTTCAATAAGTTGTCCTAGGCCGTCCTCCCAGTATATAGTCCTCGACGTATGATACATATTCTGACTTCAAATATTCACGAATTATAAAGTTTCATTGCCAAAAATGCAAAAAAGTTTGAACTGGAAAAAACTTTTTGCGGTTTCATAAAACTGGAAACACAGTTTTGTCTAATAAAAGTGTTATTTTCATTATGAAAATTGACTTTAAAATTTTGCCTAAATATTTTTCCTGACCCCATTCTGACATAACACACTCAAAAATTTACTCAATTTTTCTTCACACTGTAAACAATGGTACTTTGCTTAAATATATATTTCCACAGAATTTTGTATATAAAAAGCATTCATGGCAATTATATTTTTGATCTTAATGGTAAAGAGACTGAAAAAGGTAAATAAATATTATAAGTAAACTGGATTTTGCTGGAAACTGGAAGTGAACTGTTTTCAACTTTTTTGAGAAATTTGATAACTATTTTTTGGGAAAGAAATGAACCAGTGCTGGAAATCACACTTTAAAAAACTGGAAATCCGGGCTCTAGTAATTACGTGCTCAAGGGAGGTGCAAATGTAAAGAATGTGAAGAATTGTTGTTATCCATTTCCTCAACTTAATGTATTCACGTGTATTACGATGCTGCAACAATAAATTTTAAAAAAATAATAATATTTTTACATATTTAATTCTAAAAATAATATAAAATATTTATATGTAACATTTTTCTTATAAATAGAGAACACCGAGTAAACATTGCACATATTTAATTCAATGATTCTGTGTTTTCTAAGTTTGCAATTATAATATAATATTATTAAGTGCCTTTTTTCATGCTCAAATGGACAACATACATGAAAAAATTTTATTGCAGAAATAAATAGAGGGTACCAAATTATGCTACTCTGAATTTTTTCAGATTTTTTTGAAACCCAGAACTATTTTTAAATAATTATTGAAAGTGCGGCCACGCCCCCTGGAGGCGTCAATAGGCGTCCAGTCTCTATCCTTTTTATTAAGAATTCAGGGGTGCCAACTGAAATCACAGGACTTTCAATCATTATTTAAAAATAGTTCCGGGTCTCAAAAAAATCTGAAAAAAACTCAGAGTAGCATAATTTGGTACCCTCTATTCATTTTTGCAATAAAATTTTTTCATGTATGTTGTCCATTACGTGAACAGTAATTTAAGGTAGAGATAACACGGATCAGCTGGCCCATTGCTAAAAAAATCCCATTCATAAAAATTATGAAAAAAATTTAAAATGTTCTCCTCTACATCCCCTATCAGTAGGTAAAATATCAGGTATACAAAAACGAGCTAGTTTTCGAGTTATTAATTTTTAAAGTTGACTAATTTACCATGGAAGTTCCATTTCTCCATCTTAAATTAGAGAACTTTAAAAATTAATAACTCGAAAACTAGCTCGTTTTTGTATACCTGATATTTAACCTACTGATAGGGGATGTAGAGGAGAACATTTTAAATTTTTTTCATAATTTTTATGAATGGGATTTTTTTAGCATTGGGCCAGCTGATCCGTATTATCCCTACCTTAAAGAATCAGTAGCAGATACACATTACATTTGCAAGTGTCTATTCTACTTTACAAATAATTAAGTACATGTAAACGTCATATATTATATATACGTTTTTGTTAAATAACAATAATGATTAGTGTGAGATTTTTTCGAGGTGTCTCGAGCCGTAAATTAAAATATATACATACAAAATTTAATTCTTTATTTTTACAAATGCATGGTTCTTACTGACCAGTGAAATAGAACAGTCACTGTACATGTATTTTTTTTAAGTTATTAATCAATAACTTTATATTTTTATATCTCTTATCTTTAATTTTACCTCATCGTTGAGTGAGCATTAATTAATGCTTCGTATTTTACGCTTTGTGGAGACAATCAAGTAACATTAAAATGAAATTATAAAAAATATATATAATTAAGATAATTATTTAAGCCTATAAAATGTATAACTTTTTCAATTTTACGAGAAAATTAGATTCTAATAAAGCTCATTTAGCGTGATGATTGAAATAAACCTGATGCATTTAAAATTAAAAAATTAGTGCTCAGATTATTAAATTTATGCAAAATATATAATATATCCTGTATATAATACAAGATCGTTGAACATTTAGAATCTTCTATGCGATATGAGTAGAAAAAATTAAATGCAGTAATCATGAAATTTAATCTTGTAAAATATTAATGAATGGTGTGAATTTCAAACTATAAAACCCAAACTTTACTACAGCTGGATGTAAAATATATGAAAAATAATATATTTTTTTTTAGTTCCTCTAGCTGTGAATAATTGTACTGTATATTCCTACCTTTTCCATTGCTAAAACTAAAAATGTATACTACTTTGTTTTGTTTTTAGATTTTTCATAGGGCAGGAATTAATTTTAAAAAAAACAGAAGTTTATAATATAACAGCACTGGTGTCTGTTTTTATAGAAGCTTTAAATCAGTTAATTTTTTTCACACCGTCCTATCTAATCATATATACATAAAAAAAAAACAGCTACAAATTGCTGTTTTGGGGTTAAAAAAAAGTTTTCAACTATAAATCATAAGACATTGGGATATAGGAGTTGTTTCTAATTAATTTTTATTAGTTGCTAAGGGTGAATGGCGCAGTGCGCTTGACCGGGTCTCGTCAGATCACCGAAGTCAAGCAACACCGAGCGTGGTTAGTAGTTGGATGGGTGACCATTTTCAACAAAAAACAAGTTTCCCACCCAGGGGTAAATCGTTACGCTTTTCTACTATGTGGTTACCCTGGCTTTGGACCATTGCACTTCCGGTTCATTGACAAAAGCTGTAGCGTCTATCCTGGCTGATATGAGGTTTCCACGTTTCCCTCAGTCGCAGGCAAATGCCGGGATGGATTGCAAGGCCATGGCAGCCCCCGTTCCAGAAGAGCCCGTGAAACGTTAAGTTAGGGTTTCGGAAGGTTCGGGGTTTCAAACTTTTTAGTGAGTAAATTGAAAATAGAAGTATTATGGAGAAAAATGTCTCATGCACCAAACACTTGCAGCCTATTCAGAAATTTAATGTTCTTTTTATGACCTTGAATGTTTAAAAAAAAATTGTATGTTTTGTTTTAAATAACCCATGAACTTAAATTACAATGACGTTAAAGTCCTCATGAAATTATTCAATGAATAATAACTACATATACATGATAAATCTTATCGCATTTTAATCAAATTATATTCAAATTAAAATAATATCTCCAGCATTTTGTTTGACGTTTTAATACAGTTAGGAAAAAGGAATAGATTCTAACAATTTTTTGTTACACATGACATAGTAACTACTACTGTATAATTTATATATTCAATATAAATAGAGAAATGCTTTCACTTATACGGAGAAATTGTAAATATGCACACATGTCTGTGTATAAAACTGGGCTAAATTTTTTAAATAAAAAAGTTATTAAAAGTTTTATATAGTAACCTCAATAATAGCTCATACAAATTTCTCAATGAATCAATTTAACGACGTCTTCACTTTCTGCTGCTGTTTGTTCCGCTCAATTACTTCGCGTGGTCTCCAGCACGAGACGCGTGGCCGAGTTTCTCCACAGGTCCAGCAGACACCTGGACTCAACAGCTGGGGATTACATGATCTATTTTTTTGCTAGATTTTTTCTTTATCAGACTTGAATTATCTTGTTAAAAACAGACTTGTTACAAATTAAAAGTAATTTTGTTTTTAAGTTAACTAACAATCATTTATGGTATCAAGATTAAGACCTTTAAGTACATAATTTAAAGAGCATGTTGTACACAATCACTACAATTTAAGTTAAAATTTAAATTATAATTATATTATATAGTTACATGATAAAAAAAAATGATTTATGTAATCAACTAATAAATAATCAGTCTAAATACTTTTGAATAAGGTATTGGATTTTATTCGAATTTAAGAAAAATTTATTTAAAAAGAAAAGTTAATTTTAAAATTTAAATAAGGTATCAATTCATAATTAATTAAATTGTAGAAATTATGATATAGATGAATTTTATGATCATGTATTTTAATAACATGAAAGTTGTGTGTGATAACTTTATACTGTATATAGGCCTGTATTAGTATTTTACATTTTCTATTAAGATTGTGCTACTCAAGATTTTGGAATATAGGAATATATGAAAAAATGTTTCCATGTCATAAAAAGAAGTGGAAAACTAATAAAGATTTCTACTCACTATAATACTCATTGCTGAAAATTATATATAAATTTTACATTATATACAATTTTAGTACGTAGTTTCCTATAGTAAAATAATTTCATATTTCACAATCAGAATTATAAAAACACAGAAATATACTTCCATTGCTTAGAAAACAATAAAATAAATCACAAACGTATAATGATATACGCTCAACTCATTGTTACAGTAAAAAAAAAATCCATACGTATTTTCCTTTGTTATAAATGTGAGTATCTGTGTACAATTATAAAAAAAATAATTTTATCTGTATATGATGTGAAAGGAGTTGATTTCAGACAACAATAAAGCGTAATTGTTTTCGCTTCACATGGCAGCTCTTTGTTCTCTGTTGTGATAATACAAACAATTTATTTAACCATCATTTTATTAAAGACCTTCATAAAAAAAAATTAAACAGATGAAATCGAGATTAAATGTGGCTAATTGAAAGTTAAAAAATTACTACTGAGCATTATATTCATATTTTTTTCATATAGAACTCACCACTAAAAAACTTTCAAAAATAAAAGTAAAGAGTTTTTTTCTGACATGTTTGTGGTTTAACTTTGTATGTGAATGCAACAAACGTACCACAATATATTAATGTCTTTTGCAAACTCTCATATTAATTTTTTTATCCTACTAACATATATATTAATTAGATCTGAAAAAATAAGTGATTAATAATCAATTTTTGAAATTGAATTAATTGTAAAAATCCAACGTGTTGTTTCCATAATCTGCATTCATGCATGAGCACATTATTTCAATCAAACTATAAGTGTTTAAAAGAAACGAAATATCCAGACCAGGAAATGAACCTGGGACCTTCAGCTGTGATACAGTACTACTGACGTGAGCTGCTCTTTCTACAAAGAATGGGGGGGGGAGGGGGCTGGTTGCCCCCCTCTCCCCTCCAAAATGTTAGATTTAACATGAACAATATAGGTATTTCTCCCACTCCAATTTTTTTAACATTAACCTTAAAGAGACAGCCCTCCCCCTTTCCCCCGAAATTTGGTTCTAGATCCGCGCCTGCTCTGCAACAACGATTAATTCGTAGACTGTCCCAGTCGTCACTGACTCTGAATAATCATGCATAATTATCTCTATTTACACTTGTAATCACATTGTGCGCTCAGATGATGGAAAAAGCAATTTTAATAATTATTCAACCAATCTCATAAACTATGAAACTTTATTTACATAGAGTCGTTGTCTTTTTTTCTTTGACGTCGTAATGAATTTTTAGGGAACAGCTATAGCTTGGGTGCTTTTCTTACTTTTCGAACAATTACAATTATCGTTTGGGGCTGTATATCAGCAAGGAATTGATATCTCAATTCCTTGATATCAGACAAGGGTAAAGTTCAAGCTGATCCAAAGGCGCATTTATTTTGCTAACAATGTCATAGTATATTTCATTCGATTTTTTAAGAAAAATCTGAATTCACATTCTCTAACTTTCAATAAAAAATTTGTATGTCATAACACTTAAAATTCGGCAGTGAGTTTTTCGTTTTATGTATAATGCCCCCTAGTCAAAAGACTCGGCTCTTCCAGTGAATTTCTTCATTACAAACTAAATACTAATAACTGAAGACGTTACAAACACAACGAAAAACAAGTTAAATATGAACCAGAGTAGTATAGGTAAACTCATCACCTTAGAAAATTTCCCACTTGCAGCCTTGTTAATCATCATGCCCTGTGCTTGGGGCATGGTGATTAACAAGGCTGCAAAGAGAAATTTTCCGAGGCGACGACTAACAATAAATCAAACATACAATTAAGTCTTAAAATTATTTGTAATAAATTTTTTAAGCAAAACTTCCATAAATTTGAAAAATAATTATAATATTTATATCAAACCTTGAACTTGAGTTGAAATCTATAATAGAAGCTGCTAGAGATAATATTTTATGTTTTTAGAAATTTAAAACAATTTTTCAATTTCCTATATTGTTAATTACCATGATTAGAAAATTTAAGACATTTCTCGAAGTCATTAAAAGCTTTTATGTTTTCGGCTACTGCTGAGTATTTCATATGTGCTAGATTTGTGTAAAGGAAATAAAATTTTAATATAAAAAATAAAACAAAATATTTGAACATTTTTATTTGTTTACGGTTTGAGTGAGTCAAAATATGAGATAACACTTTAAAAGACTTTAAGATAAAGAATAATAAATGTCAGTTCTAAACTGGACTTGAAAGAGACTCCTAAATATGGAACAGGTGATTCTATACCAATTGAAAAATCACTCTTCTTTATGTACATGACAACATAAATTAACTGTCCAAAAAATACCTAAATATGATTGGTCAAATGATATCACGTGACTATTTTAACCAATAAAATATCAACAAAATTTGATGTGAAATTGATATTACTATTTTTTTTTTGACATACACATTTGATATATTCTGCACCGTCAGCCTGCTATGGACATATATGACAAGTTTGAAAAGGGGACAACAGCTGTTGATAAGAGAATTTTGGTCCATAGAGAAAGCAAACGATCAGCAAGTTTAGTACAGCACAAGAGAGAGAGAGAGGAGAGAGAGAGAGAGAGAGAGAGAGAGAGAGAGAGAGAGAGAGAGAGAGAGAGAGAGAGAGAGAGAGAGAGAGAGAGAGAGAGAGAGAGAGAGAGAGAGAGAGAGAGAGAGAGAGAGAGAGAGAGAGAGAGAGATGCACTCGTAAACCAAAGGACTTTCACCATTGGTGTCAGTTCCAGCAAAAATAATCATAATATAGTATTTAAATGTAGAGCAGTTATATAGTGTGGTAGTTTTCTTTATGTCAACATTTAATTTATTCTATAATAAAAGATTATATAAAAAGATTAAAATAATAAATTATTACATTTATTTTTATAATATATTAAAATATACAGTTTTATTGGAATATAATTATGACAATATATAATGTAAATATTTATTATTTTTTGTTTTTATCGATAGTTTTTTTCCCAGTCACTTTTTTTGATTGAGTTATTGGTTAGTATTATATAAGATATCTTACCTATAAAATTATAACAGGAAATATCTGGAGGAGATACGATACGTTTACTTTATACATATTGATACCATGCTGCCATTACTTAATATTAAATTCTTTCAGTCATATCAAAAACTGTTGGAAGTATATTAACGTGTTTCTTTTGCATTGTAATGTTGAACATTTTGAGATATATATTTATTATTCGTTATTGGCAGTAACCATCATAAAAAAATTACAGGAAGGAAGCATATATTTTACTATACTAGTCATGATTTCTGCTCTTTAGACCATTTTTATCCAAAAGTTAATAATATCTTAGAAAGTCTCTTGTCTTCATCGTGTGTTATCGCTTTATAAATTGTGGCTATTAATTGAGACGTTTAAAGATTTTTCTTTTGTTCTATTTTCATATCATTTAATATATAATTGCTAGTAAACATTTTCTATATGAACTAATTATAACATTATCATCAATCATAATATTTTGATTGATAGTTTTTTTTTAATGCAAAATTTTCTCCAAACGTTTATTCTCCTCTTTCAAACACAAAATTGAATAACAGTTCATTTATGAATGCTCATTATAACTTTTTAATAAAAATCAAGTGTAATATATGTAATCAATTAAAAAAAATTATGCATGAAAAATTTCAAATGAAATAGATATTAAATATCCTCTTGTAATGTAGTTAATGCTTAATAATGTCATGGTACAGGCAGGTGCTCAAGAAATGCCTATATGTATATATAGGATTGATTAATTGCCTGTATGTATATATAGGCATTTCTTGATACATCATATACATATTGTATTATTTTTTATATAAATTACATAAAACATAAGTTAAGGGACATTTACAAATTCTTGAAATATTGGTACCTAAAATAATAACTAAAATCGAGAATTAAAAAAAAGGGTACTAAATTTGGTAAATTGTTCGCTTTGTAAACTCTTTAAAAATCATGACACACAATTTTGTTAATTGTAAGGAATGAAATCATAGAAGTAAAACAAGTACTTATTATAAAACTAGATGATAAATCATACTGTGAATTTAATTAGCGTGCTTGATGCCTATATTCATGTACATGCGTGTTTGTGCCCCTCGCACGCTCCAAGCTAATCAAGCGGGGGCGTGTGAGAACTCCCCTCCCCCCCCCGACCCCCATCCTTGCAAGTGCCGCTATTGATTAGAAGCTCCCTAGTCGCTGCGAGTAATTCAATTATTTCCTTGCTAGGGTAATCAATGCATGTAAAACTAATTAGCTATATAGCTGCTACAGATTGCTTTTCCTATATATGTATTATACGTTGTATTCTTGATATATGTATAATAATTTAAATATTTTATATAATTTTTAATTTTATAAGAAAAATATTTGAGGTTTTATTTTCTATTATAATGAAAGGTGTAAATTATGAAGGTAATAATAATTAGTTAATTATACTTTCATGCTAGTAAGTAATTTAACAGTATAAACTAATAGTATGTAATAATGTTATTATATTTAATAACACTTTAATTATGATAATGTAGACGATAATGTTAGGAATAGTAAATGCTGTATGTATGATGCATGAGAGTTTATTTTACAAGTATTATAATTATATAGCTTAGAATAATTTAGGTTGGATAACTAAAACAAAATTTGATTGAATTTTTATCTCTGGTATAGTGTATTAATTATTTAATTACAAAGTGACTTATTACAAAAATTAGTCAGCAAATAAAAAAAATGCACTCACTTCAAAATTTAATAAAAAAAACATAGTACTAAAAAATATAAAATATGGGTTATTTATCAAAATTTTTATTTATAAATAAACATGCAGAAAGTAATTATTATTTAAAATTACAAATTTTATTATTTATTTAATTATTTAATTTATATTACAAATTCATCTAGAGTGTTTAACATTGAAATATAATAAGCTCTCTGGTGTATCTCAAATTCATTCCTGGTATAATACAAGGTATACAAACATACATTCATAATATTTTATTATATGTGAATAGTTTCATGGTCAGCTCATCTCGGGTTTTAGCTGCATCATGCTCCAATGATTTCTAATGTGAAATTTGACATGTAAAATTTAAATTAAAATAACTGTCTGTTCATAAATCCACAAAGAATTGAAGAAAAAATGTAGGAAAGGGTACCATTTACTTACTGAAGATATAGGGATGTTTATTTGGTACATTTTCATGAGAGTTTTGAAGGAGGAAACATTTGTGGAGTGGAAATTCGGTGGACTGTTATATAGTTAAAAAAAGAAAAATACAGCGTTATAGTATAAAAGTTAAAAAAAAAATCCAACTTTAAATTATATTTTTTTGGTGGTGATTTTTTTTTGCTGTAAAATCGTTCGTGCATGTAGTCGTTTTAATTCGTATAATTTTTAAACCAGAAGCATTTTATATAATAAAGCAAAAAAATATATATATTATGGTTATATTAGGTTGCGTATTTCGTCTATAGTCTGCTTACTGGATGGCGTAGCTGCAAACTTTCCTCTATAAGTTCCATCTGATTTGTTTTATACATATGTATGTATACTGTCCATCAGAGTGATTTATTATGAGCACATCTGGACTTGCACATATAGGTCATTAGTTCGGCTCCCGTCAAGATAAGGATTAAAGGATATTTACCCTCACAATCTGCTATATCGTCAGCACTTTGAGAATGCAACTAGTTGACCATAAGGTTTAGTTTATTACTTCCTAACGAATGACTGTAGATTGTATTACCAAAAATAGAGAAAAATATCATGCATTCTCCAGATAATACGATTATAATTCAGTGAATAGCTGTTTAATATTAACACCGACCCTTATAAATATGGTTTTCATGTTTTCCTTACTTAAAAATGACAAATATTGGTGTAATTCCTTATGCCACGAGATATAATCATGATAAAAAAACAAAAGTTAAGCGATGAATGATAAGGGTTAATAGGGAGAAAATATGATTTCTGTGTCTCTGTTTTGCAAATTACCTTAGGTATATTTCCCCCCCCCCTCTCTGTTTTTACCCCAACTTATTAACTCAATGTAAATCCAGCTAAACAGAAATGGAATTGGCCACGCCCATTTCCTATCGTTTAAATTAGTGTAACACAACGTAATTTGGCACAAACGGGCTTATTTCACAATTTTCATTATAGCTCAATCAGCAACTATATAAGGTAATAATTTAGCCTTAACAAAAGTTGACGTACAATTTCATTAAGACTATCGTCATGATGATTAGAACTCTCTATTATGTTATATAGGTAAATATAAACATGAGTGAACTTGCACTCTGTCAGAGACATTGAAATTTAACATAAAGACTAATTCACGCCAATCAAGGTCAAGAAGAAAGTAAGTTTTCTAATACATTCTATTCATATAATTTATAGCATTTAAACTGGTCAAAGCTAATTTAACATTGAAAAATTTAAAGGCCATTATACTGACTGCATGACTCGACTAATAGTTCTAAATGTTTATATTTTTTTCTAATAATCAGACTAAATTTGAGCGTATTATTTTTTAATCACTTCCAAAAATATACACATTAATATAAAATATTCAGAGCATGCATTATTTCATTTTCTTACATATCTGTAGTTTTTATACATTTTCATATTTGACCATTTTTTTTATATAATTAGTTCAATATAATGAAATAATGTGTTTTTTTTTTGCTGCACACCTCTGAATACATATTATTAGAAAATAATGACATAATAGAAAATTTATGTGTAAATTACTTTAACAATGGCTTATATAACTTCTAATATTTTAATAAAAAATTCTGTTTTATAATTACTATAAAAAAAACATTGTTTTTTTAACTTCATATTTTTTTTAATTATATATAATAAAATTGCATTTTTTTTTTATTCAAAACTTTCATTCACAAAATAGGAAGACATATTTTTTTTTATATACGTTACTTCCACATTAGCGTGTGTGACACTCTGCATGTGAGAATCTGCATGGAGGCTGCACTCTCTATACACGAGATATACGATGTCAACACTCTCACTTGCTAAAGAAGACATCATGCAAGTCAGCATGGGCCATTACGGTAGCACATTGGGCAGGAGCAACAGCCGGAGCGCTTCGTGAAAGTTCATCCCTGCTATATAAACAGAGTGGGAAGCGTGAGTGTTGAACATTACCTGCTTCTCGCGGCGCGTGCCATCACCTACCTAAGGATGCAAACTAAACAGGTATGAAAAAATAATATTATGGTTTTTAGTTATTTAATTATTATTTTATTATATTATTTATGATTTTTATGATTAATTATATAGTTAAATTGATGGTGAAATTTATATTTTAATATTTTTATACACATCATATAGAGTCTACTTGTTGTAGTTTTATTATTGAAATTATTTTAAAAATACTAGCAATTATTTAAAAATGTACTTGGGCAATATATTTTAAAGTTATAACTTAAGTATTTGAATTACCAGTACATAAGTAAAAATCGTGTACATTTTTTTTCATGTTATAATATATGCCCACATGCACATTGTTTTATTTATGGTTTTCAATTATTGTACATAGCCACGATATTTTACTTACATCTCGTGCATACTACTCGACGAATCGTGTCAGCAAGAAAGGTGGTCATGTCCTAGCAAAGTAATAAATAAGAAGTGTTTTATCGCTTTTGCATGACTTACTTTCTGCACTTATAATTTTAATATACTACTTAATTTTGCATCATAAAACAGTAGCCTACATGCATAAAATAAACATTAAGTTATATTATATTGCAGTTGAGTATGATTTTAAATATACTTTATAATATTTAGATTTATTCTTGTTGAATATTATAAGATTTTGCATTTTAATTTAGTTATTATAATAATAAAATAGATTATCATAATTTTTTAAGTACCTTATTTACATAGATAAACTCTACTAGTTACTTTTCTAATGTAAATTTTCTGTCTATATTGCATATTTTTATACATTTGAAATTAATTGAAGTATACATGGAAATTACTTAACATAATTATAAACTGAAAGAGTCTATACTTAGTACTTATTATACTTCTTCTATAAGTTTTAAGCCTATATTACACGATGCAATTTTGCATACAATTTTCCTTACAATTTTTTTTATTCCCATACAAACAAATGGAGTCAAAGTTTTCGTATAAGAAAAAAATTATATCGTGTTTTAAGAAGATTTATTTATTAATCTTTCATCAGCAAAGATAATCCTTATGGAGTAAGAGTAAAAGGTTTGGATATAGAAAGCTCAATTTATATTTTAAATAATATTTTATTAAAGCAACATTTGTCAAGAAACTCATGATAAAAATTAGGGAACACGATGCATTAGTTTTTAAGACAATTAAAAATGAGTTAAACAAAGGAAGGAAATGCTTTCCAGAAAATGGTGTCTTACTTTCTCATTTTAGATTGTCAGTATGTCCGTGATTTAAAAACCTCTAACTACCATGACCATGCATCACAAGCATGCAGTGGTATGGCACCATTTGGGAGCGCTTAATTGTTAAACTTGAATCCAATAAAATTCACTGTATTTTACATCGAATAGCTTTCTACATTGTAATGTATTTTTAATTCAAAGTGCTTTAAAAAATTACGTTAAGGTAGAGATAACGTCGAACAGCTGTTTGACGTTATCCCCTTTGATTAACATGCAAACCTTAGCAAATTGACAAAAATTCTGAAATTTTTTTGAGAGGCAGATATTAGTGCCTAAAAGCCATAGTAAAAGTTTCAAAAACATTTAACGAGCCGATTTTTTTAAATTAATTTTTTAGTTTGGCTCTCCATGGGAAAGCCCTATGCTGAAAATTAAAAAAATTAATTAAAAAAAATCGGCTCGTTAAATCGTTTTGAAATTTTTTCTATGGCTTTTAGGCACTAATATCTGCCTCTCAAAAAAATTTCAGAATTTTTGTCAATTTGCTAAGGTTTACATGTTAATCAAAGGGCATTACGTCGATCAGCTGTTCGGCGTTATCTCTACCTTAAATGTTTTATATAAGGGAATTTTATTTTATTTGGAGAGTCAAAAGCAGAATACCATTATTTTAATTAATTATAAAAAATTTATTGTAATATTCTAAAAATTGTTGGTTCATGTTTAATGTATCAAAAAATTAAATACCCTTGTTATCTTTTAACCAACCTTTAAATTTGATTTAATATTTGCAAATAAATATTTGTAAAACTTAATTTAAGTAAGCCAGACCATTACCTTCATCTTGTTATTTATGAGATATAACTTTGGAGATCTAAAATGAAAAGAAATGCACATTTCAATTAAAAAGCACACCAGAAATCCAATAATTTGACAATATTAAGTCCACAAAGAAAGTAGGGATAACATTCTTGTAGTCCTGAGATCATGAATTTGTCTCTAGTTTCAGCATCTGGCGCTTGCGCTCGTGGTGCTCGCTGGCACGTGTCACGCTCGTGCCAGGGACCCCCGAGATGTCGAACTGAAGGTTGACGCTCCCCAGGCCTCACCCCTAGCCCAGCTCTTGAGAAGCTCACCTTCCGAGCAGGCACTCTCGTACCCTGCCGCTCTGTCAGGGTCCGCTGGAATGGGTCTCCGAGTAGTCGGAAAGTACCGCTTCCGGGACAACGATGACGAGCCTCATACGGCCAGCAGTCGGTACCATGACGTCACACATAAGTCGGAGACTAACGATGCCCCGAGCTACATCGTCCCTGATGCTTCCATTTACCAATCACCTCACGTCAGCTACGGTGCTTCTCAGGAAGACCCTAGCTATCAAGAGACATCACAGGAAGCATCCAACTACCCAGTTCCATCACACAGTCTTCAGGAATATTCTGTAGGACCAGGACTGCCTGCTGCCCAGGGATTCCACCTTGGAGGTCATACTGAAGGTCAAGATCACGTGCAAGGACGATACCAAGTACACAACACGGAGCCTGAGCACGTAAGTAGAAATTGAACTCAATATGAAAACTATGGGCGCAATTCACGAAGACAGTCATCCAGGTTTCTCACTAAACATGTTTAGCGTCATTGAATTTTAGACTGGCGCTAACCGCGGTTAGTGACAAAGCTGGATAACTTTCTGGATAACTGTTTTGTAAATGGCACCATATATTTTTGTATTTTATTTAATGAAATGGAATTATCATGCATTGGAGCATTGCATGAATATTTAATTACGTAATAGAAAAAGGAGAAAATAATTTATTATGTATCTTCATTTTTTTTTATGTCCTTTATCACCCTTAAAATATAAGTAAAAGATACGTCATAGTCATAAAATCTTCCCCATAAATGCTTACTAAAAATTTACTCAATTATGACGTCACAGTATTTCGCAGTATAGGGTTTTAGAGGGTTAAATCATGCATGTTTCTTATTTGAACGAGATTTTTTCTATATATAATATAATATTTTGAATACCTTGTCTTTAAATTTAATTGCTTTCAGGTTTCAATAAACTATATAATTTGATATATAGAATGTATTGATTATATTTGAACCATTTTCAACATCCATACTACCTACACACCTGCTTTCTATAAGTTAATATGTAATATAAATTATTCTAGTTCAATGATCATAGTCAATTTCGATACACCTACTAAATATTCTATAGGTATTATATTATAATATTTATACAAGGAAAATTTAATAAACCCTAAGGGGAAATTAATACCACAGTCTCTTGTTTTTGTGTATTGATATAAGGTTAATTTAACAACTGTTCAAACAAAGCTCATATAATATAATGTAATATATATTAGAATAGCGTACAAGAACAGGTATTATTTGTTTAATGAGTTGTTTGCCAAACCATGCAAACATTGTAATCGTGAAGTAGCTCTAAATGTAACAAAAAATGAAGAAGATAGCTCTTACTGCAGTAACCATAATATAGCAAATTCAATAATCATAATACAGTCTATTATTTGAACATCCATATACTACGATTAACATTGTTTGAAAAATATATCACTGAAATTGCTCTTCAATTTTAATTTTATTTACTGATAAACAAGTCTGTTACAAAAAAATTTACATTTATATTAAATACTGTCCACTGTTCGGAATCGGAAACGGAAAAGCTCTTGACTCTTGAAAATTCAAAATTATTAATTGAAATTTAATTCACTTCAAGGCTGTTTCTAGTAAACGTAAATTTCTGATTAATCTTTTCCGATTCCCGCCAGTTCTGGAAACAGCTTTAAAGGTTTTATTGTGTTGACATTAATTAAGTGAATATTTTATTTGAGGCTTCATTAAAGCATAGATAAGATTCGTAGTAAGGTCAAAACAACTCAATTGTGTGAAATTTGTGCATGTCGAAAACGTAAAATTCTCTAATATTCAAATATTTTACAGGAGGTTGAAGAGAAGGGTCATGGAAAGGACGCAAAGTACGAGTTCGTTTACCGCGTCAAAGACCACGATTACAAGCCCTTGGTGTCCGGTCACGGACATGGAAGTGAAGGGAGCGATTTCGGACACTCTGAGGCTCGTAATGGAGATCGTACTTGGGGCAGATATTTCGTGAAGCTCCCGGACGGTCGCGTGCAGACCGTGCGTTACTGGGCGGATCACACTGGTTACCACGCCGAGGTTCAGTTCCAGGGTAAGGCCAGCCACCCTGAGCCATCCAAGCACCATCACAACCCTGGCAACCATCTGGGCAGCCACGTAAAATCATTGGGACCAACTTACGCGGCGTTGCAAAGGGATAATTCTGAGGAAAATATTGAGGAATCATCTGGAGAGAGATAGTTGTAATGTTGTAATAATTAAGATATAGAATTTTATCCAGGGAAGTATTTAATTGTTTTATTTGTTTTAATTTTAAATATGTTAATTAATTTTTATTGTTGCTTACGTAAAATTTTATAGCAGTTGTATTGTTTTAAATGTAAAGTATTAGTTAATTTAATGTCTATAGTAAAATAATAGTCAAAAATTTTATAAAGTATTATCCTGCACTATTGTTTTAATAACAATAAGCTTAAAACATATTTATAAGTTTATTGTTGTGAGAGGTTTCATTTTATGAACATATTTTCATTGTCAATTATATCAATACATTTTTATTTTAAATAATTAATATAAACCAAACAACAACAAAGAACAGAAGGATTAACTTAAAATTAATACCTTTTTGTATACAAAATAATATTTACATAATGAAAATTGTAAACATCAAAATTTACAATATTATTTCAATAAATTTCAATTTTTAAGGCTTCAATATATACGGATTAAATAGACAATGATAACTTTGTAATTGTTGTTTAATGATTGAAAGGAAAAATATTATATTTGTTTAAGAAAACATTAATTAATAAACAAAAGCACAAATTATATGAGAAAACGAGGGTAATTTACCAAGCATTGCGTTTTATTTGTGTGAGAATTATTAATTAGTTTATTGTTTGACAAATTACCCGGGAAGTAAACAAATTTTGAACATACTGTATGTGAAATAAAGCGTCTCGTGTATTGTATAGTTGTGAGATTTCCATGCTAACAAACATAGCTTCGGGTCGTATTGAATTCTTAATTGAGATGAATGTGCTTTTTGCCTCCGTATTTTGATTAAATATAACAGCATTTTATCTCAATCAAATTATATTCATTGCTAAAATTTAACACAAAATTTATTTTACTTATATTACTGTATTTTAATTAAATTTAAACAGTTTTTGTTATGTATATATAATATCCTTTACAAATATTATTAGTACTAAAATATTTTTAATGAAATTATTAAATTTAAAAATAATAAAAAATATAATATATTCATTCACTTAATTTCATTATAAATGAGGTTTAACTTTAAAAAATCCGGGCTTAAGCTGGGTCTAAAGTTAAACCTCATCTATGCAAATAGTTAAATACTTTTACTTCAAAATTTTTAACGATTATTTTAAAATAAAATTTTGCCCTAGTTTGATAGAAAATAACAAAAAATTGTAGCATTAATCCATACTGTTCTCTACAACATTGTTAATAAAAAATTAAATAATATATTATGTTACCAAAGAAAAAAAAATTGTATTATAATATGTATTTATAAATAAATTAATAAAACATTTTTGACAGAATGATATATCTGAATCATTTCACATGACTGCATGCAAGTTACTTATTGCAGGGAAAGACCCTTGTTATACCATCCATAATAAATCACAACTGCCAACATATCAGGCTGATCAATAAAATTGTACATATAAAGGCAACGATGTAAATTACTTCACTGTAATGAGTATATGGTTGTTCTTAACTTTGACATTACAATATATTGTTATACTTTACTGCAAATTGCAAATAAAGTTGTTCATTATTACACCTTTCTCAATGAGGACAATCGTGTTTATTACTTGGAAAGAACTCATATGTCTGTATTTCATGATAAGTTAGATCGTTACAAACTTGAATTCTAGGATGACATAACTTGGGTTTAAATATATATTAAATTATTTTCTCTACTTTATTGAAAATTCATGTCATCAACTTTAGTTAATTTCAAACAAGCAGGTTCGTCATCACTTCGAAACATTCAGAACATAACACTTTCTGATTAGCTATATACTACAGCTCCACTAGAAAAATATTTACAGATTTATTAATTTAGAGAAAGTGGAAAAAAGTTGTTAAGTCTGTTACTTTTTCCTGGACTGAAGTTAAGGGGGTTTGTTTAAAGGTAACGTTCCCACAGTCTTGTTGTGTACTAGCAGGTGCGCCAACACAGCTCTTTATGACTATAAATTATAAAACTTAAGAAATGGTGCCAACTTAATAATGTTTTAATTTTTATCACAGTAAAATATATATTTTTTGAAAGCTATTTTTGTAAAAAAAAAAAAAAAAAAAAAAAAAAACGAATTTAAGTTGGTTGTAACTAAAAAGCAGACATGATAACATTAGAACATGATTGTTTGCATGTTTATTTTGAAATTCATAATTTAATAATTCATAATTTCTTTATTTAAATTTTATATAGACAATAATAAGTAATTATGCAAAACAAGTTTCAACGCTGCAAACTTAAATGTCAGTGATAGTATCAAATCAAATATTATTTCTTTTGTTGTAAGGTTTATATAAAAAATAAATTTAATATGTGACAGACTAACTGTAACAATATCATATAACATTTTTTTTTAACTGAAAGTTATTATATGAAAAATGTCAAATATAGTTTATCTGTAATATTTGAAGTCTATCAAAAAAATATTAAAGACAAACATCAAATTTGACATAAAAACAATATATCTATCAACATCGTTGAGTTTCTTGGAATCAAGTTGTCGCGGATACATGGTTCCAGCTTTGAACACTCGTTCTTTGCTCCAGGCTCCTCAATAAAGCGCCAAGGGAAATAAATCCAGGCTTATTGGCTTCATGTCTTCTTCTCCAATATACCACGATACTCTGATATGTCTTTTCATATACGTTATAAATTAGAAACGATACAAAATATTAGGTAATATTTAAAAATATATATTTGAAAGTAATGAATTTTAAGTTATAAATAAAAAATTAAAGTAGAGTAATTATTTTTAAATCCTATAGATAAATACAGGTAAAATTTGATATACTAGTTGATTAGCTTAAAGCTTTTCAAAAATCACTTCAGGATAAAAAATCAAAGAAATAACTAATGTTTGAAGAAGGGAGCATTGAAAACCAACGACAGTATAGTCCTTGATTGAAAACCCTTAGTCCAAATGTATTTTGTGTACATGGACTTTAAAGTTCGATGGTCCAAAATCCATTGGAATCATAAACAGTGTGTGAGTTTGAGCTGAATAATAATTATATAATTTATATACCCTAGGGAGTAATAAGCAAGCTTTAAATTATATGCATGATCCGATCAAATTTACAAACCACGCCATTGAAGGCAATTGCTATTAGCATGTTATTCAGTATAACAGTTATAATATATTGTATTAATATTTTTGTGCATTTTTATAGATAATTTATTGTTTTAAAAACTGAAATTATTTGAAAAGTACAAAAATCTGTACTTCATATAATTATTATATCTGTCCTCAGCTTATAATAATTAACCCTGGAATGAATTCAATCGATTATAATTCATTTCATGAGTAATATTTGATAATAAACGTTGATGACTAATAATTTGTAAAATTTTATTCGCAAGAATCAAAGAAACTACATTCTATATAATTTATTAGAACAACAACTTAAAATGTTAGTACTTCATACTTTTGATAAATTCTGAAAAACGATGTCAATTTTAAACTCTATTCAGTAATATATTTTTATATATTTTATATGTAATATACTTTTCTTTGAACTTTCACAAATTTAAGAAGATCAAAGTTAAATTTATTTTCTATATAAAATACTTTACCATCTATAATTTGTTTTTCTCTGTGTGCATTCGTGGCAACTTATAAAGACTTATTTGCTTATTTCTCTGCTATATAATTGCCAACACATTGAAGTGACAAACATTACAAATACCGGCTATATAGTGACAAAGTTTCTCAAAGCAAGCCGCCATGGACAGAGGAGTCCACGAGGTATTCACGAAGTAGTAACTCAATGTTAGAAAATAAAGACACGACTCAGGCATGTGAGCAGACTACAAAATTCCTTTTAAAAGTCCTTCTTGAATATATACGATTTTCTGTAACAACATTTTTAACAAATACACTATACAAGTATACAGTAAAAAAGTGTAATTGTTTGTTGTAAGTTGTTATAATATGTTAATATAAAAACATATATTAAAATATATTATCATACATATTAATAATAATATTAAACTAAAATGTTATTAAAATTTATTCACATTATTTTTATTAAAGAAGAAATGCGGGTATGGTGAAAATAATAATAACAATTTTAATTTTCTTTTAGATATAAAATTTGATTTACAATTTGACATGATCAAGTTTTCTAGAGCTATTTTTTTCTCAACACTTTCATTTTATCACCCAGTATCCATGTATTAACCTAGTTGCTGGTTATATAAATTATCATATTTGGGCTACGTTGTGTATCACGTGAGAGAGATTAATTAATGCGATACTAAGATGATGTGAGTAACGCATGATAAAATATTCATCGTAGAAGCGTCTATCTTTAAACTCTATAATTATTAAGGTATTTATTCCATTAAAACACGTGTATATAGAGAAAATTAAAAAAATAAATGAATATTTTATTGCATTAATTGAAGAATTTTTGATAATAATTAAATTAATAATTGCAACTGACTTCTTTGGATAAATATATTCTTCAGCAGTCTATCATAATTATTGCTAAATAGCTTAATTTTTTATTAAAAATTTTAATAATCTCTTCTTTCAGTGAGAAAATTTGATACATTTTAAAAATAATGTATTTTTTTTTAATTAAAAGGGTCATACTGTATTTTAAAGAAAGAAAATCACAATCGTTAAAAAAAATGTTTAATATGAAATTAAGGAAACCGATTAGACTATATTTATTTTCTAATGAATGATATATTTAATATAATATCATATTATAGCGTGATAAAGAAACGCCATGCAACGTTGAAATTTCCATTTCAGCAAGTTTATATTATATACTTCGGTGTTAAGAATTTTCTAATGTTTTTATTACATTTTCACCGTATAAAGTAACATGTCAAACATTTTTTTAAAAGAAAAGGTAGACAGTTGTAATAAATACTGAAGGAGTTAGAAAATTTATTGTCTTTTTCCTATATAGCTATAACATGTTAACACTCTTGAGTCAAAAGCAATTGTATCTTTTCAATGCTAAAAGTTTATTCAAGCGTAATTTTAACAATATTTATTACTATACGTACACATTCGATCAACGGAAATGTTACTGTAGCTTCCATTACCAGCAATTTCAGTAAAGAAACCATGATAGTGATTTATAGTAATAATAAATATACCAGGTCCAATTCTAGCTATCCTTAAAGGAGTTACATGATATTCTTATATTATAATGTAAGACTGACTACGTATGATTATAGTTGTAAGTACACCTAGGGTACACGAGAACGTTATAAATATTTTTGTCTGTTCTGATTAAACGCATATTCTTACAGTCTGCGGAGGCGTTGTGAAAATTTTAGGACAGAATTACACTGTTCTTATAATCTACTCTCACCCCACAAATTCAAAAGTGGAATATATAAACTCATTATCTCGTAAATTTGCTGATATAGAGGAAATATTTGAGATGTAAAGAGTTGTAAATTCAGAATTTTATACAAACTGTAAAAAATTGTGATTGAAAATTAAAAACAAAATTATTCACGCATTTAGTTTACATTGAGTAAGAAACAAACTTTGTACAAGACGTATACTCAAACAGAAGATTTATTCAGTTTTATTTAGTCTACCACAATTCCATATTTTTACCCTTCTTTCATTTTTTAAAAAGGTTCTTTATTGACTAACTTATCAATAATCCATATCACAAATTGAAAAAGGGTCGTTTGTAACTCTTAAATAATATATAATATATGAAGAAGCTAAGGTATGAGCGCAATAAGTTCAAAAGTTAAGCCTTAATGACACAAAGTTTGCTATATAGAATCCATAAAGCACTCTGTTGATAGATCCATCAGAGAGATTCACATTCCTTTGTGCTCAGAGTAACTATAAGTTCACAAAGCATTCTTTTAATAATGTACAGTCACTGACACATCACCGTCATTTCTTATAATCCTTCTACATGAAGTTATTTGTAGTAGCAGAGAAGCTAAATATAGATTTGAATTCTTTTTGTATCCACAAAATATGTAACATGATTTTGATTAACTCTGTAATAATATTGTAAGAGAAGGGGGTGGGGAGGGAAAAGTTATAGATCATTATAACTATAGGTGTACTTACATATATAGGTCAAATGATTATTTTTCCTTTTTTTTTTTGTAGAAAAGTCTGTGATGGTTTTCACAGCTTGGTAATGCGCGCATTTCTTTTGTTCCGTTTCTTTTGTTTCATGAACGTTACTAAAGATAAAGTATTTATTTACAGTATTATAGCTAAAAGAACAATTATTTTAATGCATTGTGTTTGAAATTCTTATCAAAAAATTATTTTTTATTCGTGTTCAATCATGCATCTTTATTCAATTAATATCAACAAATTGCTTGAATTTTATTCATTAATTCAGCAAAAAAATTAAGTAACTAAATTTTCTAACAAAATTTTATTAATGAGTAAATTATTGAAATAAAAAATATTATTATTGACTTGATATATGCAATACATCTGAATACATGCTGTAAAGCCAATACTGTAATTTTAACTAAAATTTCAATTTTGCAAAAAGAAAAAGAAAAAAATGCAATGCTAGCAAAATATGGAAAATATAATTATAAAATACAGATCGATAACTTAATATATTTAAATATATATTAATGCAGGTGAAATAATATTAGAGCAAAAAATAGTATATATTTATATATTATATATAATATACAGCATTGTATACAATTTTATTATATATTGTATATAAACATTCAGCAAAAAAGTACCATAATTGTAATATATTACATTCCAAACTTTCAGTTTAACATATAATATATTATACATATTTTTAATATTAATATAAAAATTTAATATGCACCAATCTAAAACAATAAATATTTTTATACATTGTGACATTTGAATTTATAATATATGACAAGCATTTTTAATAATATATGTCATTTTTTATTATTATTTTTTTTTTTAAATATGATATTTTATATTAAAAATGCATATATAATATTTAAAAAAAAGTAACTAATGTGAAAATAACATGGTGTCATATAGGTCATCTGCAGAAATTTAAATGTACTAATTACAAGTGTGATGGTCCCACACACGAGACAAAAGTGAAACTTGAGGGACTCGTGGTTCCTCCTCCTTCTCCTCTGAAATGGTGCCCGCGGGGCCCAGGGTGCTCTCTTCGCCTTAAGAGAGGAACATCCGCAGAATCACGAGCATAACCACGCTCGCGCTCGACCGAGCTTCTCCTACCTCTCATCTATAATAGTTTACTTTTTTTAATGTGCTAGTGTAAAAATATTACTACATGAAAATGAAGATATACCAGGTAAGTTGTGAACAGTTTGTGTTATTACACTTTTTTTTTAAAGTTCACTTGTGTTTTAGTTTAAACTTTGTTATAATTATAATAAATTACACTTGATAATATTATTATATACCACAGACCGTAATATGAGACGTTTTTGTTTTATATTGTGAGACTTACTAAGTTTCTTGTCTACAAATTTAACACTAGATATTATTGTTGTCTCGTATGTTCTTTTATTAAAAGAAGGATTTTCATTGAGATGGATTTTTTTAATAAATGAATAAATACGTAGTTAGTTTATTTTAATATATGTACTGAGTCAGTCATATACTGAGCGACGGGGCTATCAAATAGCGTAGACTTAGTGTTCTATTATTTTAAACTGTACACTTTTTAACTCTACTTTAGCCTCATTTGCTTGCTCTGCAGATACAAGAGGCAACGGGATGTAGATTTGCAATTTTATGATATTTATTGATCAAACTCCAGCGGTGTACATAAGATTTGGCAATTTTAGAGAAGGTAAAAAAGAGCACCCAGTCTATATATATATAGTCATTCAGAAAATTTCAAGTTTATGACCATGCGTTGCAATGTCCACAAACAGAGTAGCGGTGACTTTTGTATAGTGTCGCGAGGACGTCCAATTGAAAATTTTACTTCAATTATCTTCAATAGATATATTGAATATTTGAATATTGAAGTCAAGTGTTGAAAGATTTTTCTTCTTTTCATCACCACCATCGCTGCATTGGTCACTCTCTGAGTTCCGAGGATACTCATCTATACTCCAACGTTCCTTTATACAGGTTAAGCCACCGATTGGACCAATGTTAAAGGGCTTAGCCAATCACGTTCAAGTATTTTAGGCCCCATCGTGCCGCGAAACTTTGAATGTGCCCATCATGCAATGCTATTTTTGAAATTTCATGGTGCAATAGGGCCTAAAAATTTACCAAAATTGACGCACGAAATGCGTGCATGTCTTAATCAATCTCTATGAAGGAACGTTGCTATACTCGACGGTTTATCTGCTTGGACCTTCAATATATATAATTTTCAAATAAACTTACTGTATACAATCAGATAATATTATGACCATAATATAATATTTTAATTTGAGTTATTGAACCATCTAGAACAGGATGGTATAAAACCGTAATATATTACATAGAAAAGTTATTACTATATGCCAGCCTATTTAGCTCAATAAATAATGGTAGTGGTGTGGTTATTATCATTGCCAATATATGTAGTTGATGCAGTTCGTATTTTATTTTATTGAATTTTTGTTTCTACAGTGAGAATTTTATAAATATTGAGAAAAAAAAGGAAGAAATATATATTTCATTGATAATCAAAACAGATGTCTTATACTGGAAATAAAGTCTCCTCTCCCTTGAATCATCCTGAACGCCTGCATGTAGGCAACCACTATAACCCCTGTACGGAATGCAACCCGCCCGGCCATCAGCTGCTCATGCATCAATGAACAAGAAGGGGAGAAAGAGCTGAACAGATCAAACGAGAATACGTAATGTGTGGCTTTATCGATAGCCATGCGCCACATATTATATAGTAATGCAGATATAAGGTATTAACGAGGGTGAAATATACCATCAAATACTTTTGTACAAAGGAAATAAAATCAATTTCATAATATTATAAATTACGCAACCAAATGAAAATATAATCCATCCTTCTTCTAATACATTAGTGAAGTATAATTATATTTCTGCATTTATTTTTAAATTAAAAATTAATTAAAAAGTACAGGTATCACCTCGTAAAATTTCATTTAATAATAGAGACTGCAAGTCACTTGTTTTTTTTCAGGTGTTTTCAATTTCTTATATAAATATAAATCTTGAAATTGCAGTAAAGTAAATTTTTAGAGGAAAAGAAGTTCTCGATTCAAAATCAGAAGATCCCTAAATAAAGAGGGAATAAGTTTTAAATGAATAGCTTTAATCAGATTGGTCTATATAGATATTTAAGGAAAAAGTTCAACATTAATTTTCTTATGCAGAAAACTTGCCCACCGTAGCACAATTTTTGAAGCCTCTATAGATTACAAATCAACGCTTTTGCTATCTATTGAGGAGGGTATCTTTCAAAGACGAAAAATGTGTAAAATACATATTAATTAGAGATAGTAATTTACAGAATATCTCGCCTTAATTTTAGGTAACTTTTTTAGCATATATACGGAGTGCATGCGTTAAACAAATTTATGCAGCTTTCATAAGGTTGATGAGGCAATTTGGACACACTTTAATTGTTTGAATGTACCGATAAGGGTTCTAGATATGCCTGAGATTGGGAAATGTTTCCATTTTATGCATGGCAAGCTCTTTGAATTTGTTATGAATCGTTATGGAAATCGAAAACATTGCTGTGATGTCAATTAAGGATATATGTTTGAAGTTAGCTCTGGGAATAATATATATGTTAGCACCCAAAGCCGAATTCGGGCAAAAGCCGAAAAAAATGCTCACATCTAGTTCTGCGCATCACGAAATGAGCCAAAGCCGAAGTGAGTTTTTTTTTCGGCTTTGGCGCATTTCATTTTGAACAAAACTAGATCTGCTCAAATCGAAATGCGCCAAAGCCGATATGAGATTTTACTTCGGCTTTGGCCATTTCATTTTGAGCAAAACTAGTTCTGCGCATCGCGGTTTGAGCAAAAGTCGAAATGATATTTTATTTCGGGTTTGGAGCAAAATTTTGAGCACATCTAGTTTTGAGCAAAATAAAGATGATTTTAATGACGAGATGATGATTTTAATTTTAATGATATCAATTTTTTAAAAAGAAAAATAAAAAACTAAGACACTATAAACTTATAATAAATATTAATATTGTGACCTAATATCTTTCAAGCGCGGTTTAAAAATAAATTAATTAGGGAAAAAAATAAAGACTTTAAAATGTAATCATATAGCGCAGTATACGTACGTACATACAGTATAACAGATCTTAGTTTACCACTGAACAGCTCAGTAGACTAGACGGCGCCAGATATATCAGCCAATGAAAAGGCTAAAATGTCAGCTGGCCACCTTTTCATTTGCTGATATATCTGGCGCCGTCTAGTCTACTGAACTGTTTAGTGGTAAACTAAGATCTGTTATACTGTACCTTATAAAAAATATTGTATAGAATCTGTTGTTTTTATAAAACACTCCACTATTTTTGTCACTTAATTACTACTTGATTATGTTTTTGTTAAATTAATAAATTTTTTGTTTTAAGAACTGCAGCTCAAATAAAATAGACATATACGCCACACGTTTTAAAGTATTCTTTAGATTCACTCGCTCTCACCATTAGAAATATTGTCATGCACGCACTTGTAAATTTCATAGTTCTATTATATGTCTTAGAATTAGGCTATCATGCAATACAGGTTGTTATCGGTACAACGAGATAAGAAAGAAGCCTTTACCTCTGCAATGAAGTTTAACCCCATTTGATTGCCGTATATGTTTAATATGTTTATATGTATTGTGGCTGCTATAACAATGTTCAAAGAAATAGAACTATGAAATTTACAAGTACGTGCATGACAATATTTCTAATGGTGAGAGCGAGTGAATCTAAAGAATACTTTAAAACGTGTGGCGTACATGTCTATTTTATTTGAGCTGCAGTTCTTAAAACAAAAAATTTATTAATTTAACAAAAACATAATCAAGTAGTAATTAAGTGACAAAAATAGTGGAGTGTTTTATAAAAACAACAGATTCTACAATATTTTTTATAAGGTATGTACGTACGTATACTGCGCTATATGATTACATTTTAAAGACTTTATTTTTTTTCCCTAATTAATTTATTTTTAAACCGCGCTTGAAAGATATTAGGTCACAATATTAATATCTATTATAAGTTTATAGTGTCTTAGTTTTTTATTTTTCTTTTTAAAAAATTAATATCATTAAAATTAAAATCACCATCTCGTCATTAAAATCATCTTTATTTTGCTCAAAACTAGATGTGCTCAAAATTTTGCTCCAAACCCGAAATAAAATATCATTTCGACTTTTGCTCAAACCGCGATGTGCAGAACTAGTTTTGCTCAAAATGAAATGCGCCAAAGCCGAAGTAAAATCTCATATCGGCTTTGGCCCATTTCGATTTGAGCAGATCTAGTTTTGTTCAATATGAAATGCGCCAAAGCCGAAAAAAAAAAATCACTTCGGCTTTGGCTCATTTCGTGATGCGCAGAACTAGATGTGAGCATTTTTTTCGGCTTTTGCCCGAATTCGGCTTTGGGTGCTAATATATATATATATATATATAAGTAAACATAAAGCCCCCGTCGGTTAAATAACCTCTACTTCTCTTCTTTATGAAAATAATAATTCACAATATGATATGATTTAAATAAAAAGTACTATTGTTAAAAAATTTAATAAAAATAAATACGATTTTTATTAAAAAGAGATTTTATTTCTCTCCTCTCTTCATTGTGTTGAATAAAGTATAGAATTATTAGAATTAAAATTGGAATTATATAACAGGAGAAAAATTCTCTTTATTATCCAATTTCAGTAATAATTTAATATTCAGATGGAATATATAAAATATAATAATAAAATTATTTACTGAAAGAGAAAATATTTTATAAAAATTTATTTAACTTTTTTTATAACTTTATATACGTACACTCTTTAGTAATTCAATATTTTTGTGCACCGCATGATTTATTAAACTGAAAGAGATAAAAAATATTTTACTTATTAAAAGGTAATTTGGTACATAGTGTAAACATTTAATTCCTAAAGGACTACATTTAATCTAAGTTTGTAGAGAAACAACGAGATCAAAGTTGAAAACTGAAACCTTGGTATATGTTGTATTAACTCTTCTTACTAATTTTGGGTGCAATTGAAATTGACTTGGTGATGGCACTAGTTGGTCAAACTTTGTAATCCGTTGCTAGCTGACCGTCAGGCTGCTACCCTGCGGCATGTTGAATATTTCAAGCAGGCTGCACTACCAAGGGTTACACAATAAAAACATGACATGGTTGAATAGAACCAATGGTAACCTCAAGTCTTATCTCGTGGAGTTTTAGGGTTGTTAATGGATTAGGACGCATTTAAATATTATACAGTATATAGTTACCTAGTGAATAAAATAATTACTAATGGATATTAACACTTTGATCTGAAACTCATTTCGAGTCAAATTTATACCAAAATTAAGTGAAATATCCATTCAAATTAATATGGGTACATTTTTAATAAGATATGATAGAAAACTGTTACCCCTTTTAAAACCATATTTAAACCTATAAAAAGGGATAAAAATAGATTATTTTTAAAATATTTCTGCTTACTTACAGCTGGAGTAACCGAGAGAGGATTGTTTTGATTTTTTATTGTAAAATATCTGATAAACTTTATAGAGAATTCATCTTTGCAAAATATTCTATTGGAAAAGAACATGCTTTCAAAATTTAGGGACACTAAATTTTTTTCAAAGTTATTGTCCTATTTTTTTACAATTATATTTTTCCATTGACAAATTTTGCTTATTCAAATTTAAGAAGTTACCAAATTATCTTGCACAACATTTTACTGGCCATTGTATATGCAATGAATTTTAATATTTTGATCCTTCAATAATTAACTTTTATACTAGAAATTTGCTTCCACATTTTTAAAGCGATTTTATAAATTTTCTTGTGAGTAGCGGGTTAAGGTGTGGACAATTTTTTAGTGTGTACTTTTTATTTCCCCGCGGACCGAATGCGACGTGGCAGCAGCAGTCTTCAGCAGATGATCTCGATCAATCGCCGTCTCCACCTTTCGTTTAATAATGGCTGGTAATTCATTTTACCTTGACGGTAGTTTAATAACACCTGAAAGGGAAATTATTATCTATATACACCTATATTTCTCTGGTTTATTGAGAGAGTATAAAAAATAAATAAAGAAATACGGCAATAAGTTATTTATGATAGTGAATATTAGACCAATAAATATCAATAAAATTAAAAAAATTATATATAGAGAGAAATTAATGATTTAAAACATGACAATAAAAAATTGAGTGAAAATTAGGAAGATTACAAAAATATTGGAAATTTCAGAATCTATAATAGAGAAGTTTTATTTTGAACGAAATTCCGTTTTAATTTAGATTATTTTTGTACATTTTATTAATATTTTTATTACTGTATCATGGAAACTCTGGTGTGTTTTATTGATACTATAAACGTATATGAAGGAATGAAGAATATTAGCTAAAAAATGTTAACTATTTATTTTAACAAACTTTACTTAAATGTAACTATAATTACATTCCAATTAAAAATTTATATTCCTACCTGCCATAGCACACAAAATGCAGTATCTTTATATTTTATTTTCGAAAATGATAAATCAAATAACGAACCAAATTTCAAAATTGGAGTGTATATTTTCTGTGGGCACCTATAGTTACAGGCACTATTCACGAAGTATAGTTGTTATCCAAGGTAGGTAAAAGTTATATTATAAACCTTTACCAATTAACCTTGTAGTTATCCAGCTTTTCCACTAATTACGGTTAGCGCCATACAGTAAACATGGTTAGTGAGAACGATGGATAACTTCCTCCGTGCCATGGATTGCACCAATTATTAGTTAACCAGCGTCTCACCAGGGTGTCACGTGTCGCAGGGTATCGCAGTGGTGCTACTGGCGCTCTCAACTGCGGGGTCTCCGTCCAAAGCTGCGACCGAACCAAGAAGACCTGCCGACCATGAACCCCAAAGAGTAAGTAAAACTTCGAGGAACTTTATTTAAAATATTCAGACCTATAATAAGATTCGGTTGTGAGATTCGACAACCTTCGGCTGAATTCGGGTTTGATTTTACAAAATTTCAACTAATAACGACCGAAGAATTTTGAGCAGTGACAACTTATTTAATTAAGTAAAAGTCCGAAAAGTGAAATAAAAATATTCCATATGATTTAGATTTAAATATGAGTACCCTTGGCACAAAAAATTAATTTACTAAAATTATTTAAATATGTGGTATATATAAAAAAAAATAGGAGTCGATGGAGCTATCGCAGGAATCACATTTTACGGCTTTCAATCAAAATTTAAAAACTTGAAATTATTTTCTGTGATACAATATTCAATTTCTGTGAATTTTCAGTAATTTATTATCGTTAGTGATAATTTTTTAAACAATCATATACTTTGATTGAAGTGCATATTTTAAAAGGCACTCATCTCATGAAACGCTTTATCACAATCTCTCCATAATCACCATAATCAACATTAACTTTTGCTCATATTTATCGCTTTTTTCTTTACTAAATGTAGAAAAACATTCACCTGAATTTAACTTTCAATAGAGAGAACACTTTGAAGCTTAACATAAATAAATGATATTATATTTTTAAATATTCCACTTATAATAACAATAAAAAAAATAATTAAAAAAAGGTAATTCAATATTGAAGACAAGACATTGACATTTAATTAAAATGAATAATAAAATTAGTAAAATTACACTTAATATATTTTAGTGACAGGTTGATTTTTTTAAGTTAACATAATATTTATTAAACAAATAAATAAAGGATATAATATATTAAAAATAATATATCACGATATATATTCATATGTGTGTTACTGGCGTTTTACAATCAAATTTGAAATGCATGCACCTGACGTTTCAGTAAACACATTAATCATATACCAAAATTTAATTTCTTTGTGCTCCAGTACGTCATGTTTAATATATTGTGAACATGGATATTAAGGTTATTTTTATGAAAATCGTGCTCACTCGTTCACCCTGTTTATTTTCTGAAAGATGATAATACTATGATAATACGCTGATTAAATGTTGACGATATTTATAAAATTATATTAAAAATAATCCAAATAGCTAGCAGATAAATCAATGCATATAGAGCAATTTTATATTATATCTTTGGTAATTAAATAAGATGTGATTTTTATGTAATAATTAGAGTAGAATACTTAGTTAAGATAATATATCTCAGATCTTTGTAAACAAAATTTTATTTAGTTCCTTCATGAAAGCCTGAAGTGTTAAGTTTCTGACCATTTTATATTTAAAACGATAAACGTGTCGAAATTATATCATTCAATATAAAAAATGAAAAGAATTAAGAAAAAAAATCTAAATTTCTGGGTATTATTAAAAATTAATTAATATCATTTAAATTTGAATGGTGGAAAAATCCTCCATTTCAGTGTATATACCTCTTAATATGGTTAAGGGTAGCCTCCCTCTGATATTTCAATTTAACATTGGATTTTATATGCATTTCCTTTACTCCAGAACATTATCTTTCCACCGGATACACGCATAAACTTTTAGATATTTGACAATTTTTGTACTTAAATTGACTCCGTTTAATTCAGTACAAAAATTGTAATGAAAAAATACTGGAAATAAGGTTCACTTAAGACATTTATTAATGTACTGAGTCTTAAAATGTCCTTTTGCTATAAGGTGAAAACAAAAGTACTGAGAACCCATTCAGCATCAGTGTGCGATCTACGTTGTGTTCTCCACTGACCATCTTTCCTGTCCAGGTGTTCAAGCGGTCCGGAGTGCTGCCTCGCCCAACTCGGCCCGTCTACCACTCACCTCCAATCAACGCCTTCTCACTGAGTGACCTACAGCCCCACAAAGACACACAAAGGTTAATTTTCCCACTAATTACACAGTTTACCTCAATAGTCTTGAGACAATGATCACTAATAAGAACATCATTAAACATCAACTTCTATCTACATTATATATACAATCCCGAAAATACATTATTCCCGCTGTACACTCCATTCGAATAAAAATGTCCAATCCAGACATGTTAAAGTATAGCCGAATTGCACATTTTTATTTGAATGTACAAAGTTTCCAGATATTTCTTTTATGAAATTTTGCCGAAAATTGCTAACCTCTTATTTTAAAACTGATATTTTACTGCACTTCCAGCTCTTAATTAATGGTTAATTGTAAGACTGCATTATATATAATTAAAAGATTCATCAAGCTTACTTGAAATCTTCTAAGCTCTTTGTTCTACACAATGCAGCGTCTTATGTACTGTAAGAGAGGTCTGTAACCTTTCCGCTTTGTTTAAAGGTTCTTTAACCTCCGAGAATTGCTCCAGATATTATTGATTCTTTAATGTCTTCAATGATCACAGAAGCTCTTACAAACAATTACTGCAAACAAATTGAAATTTAATACATATTATATATATATATATATATATATATAATATATTGTGCAAAGCAAAATAAATATGTATATTATAATATACATGACTTGCAAAAAATAAACATATCAATATCAAGTTACATACTGTATGATATAAAAAAAAACTTCCTTAAACAGAAAGCTAAAAAAGATTTATTTTGAACATGAGTATGTAACAACAATAATTAAAGTTTTAAATTTCACTTTATGAAATTGATTTACATTCACTAGCTGGACCTTACCACGAAGAGAGATCGTTTGACAATAAAGTAGATTTTCTCTCGCATATAAAATAATAAATCTTCATGACTTTGCAATCTCAGCAGACGACAATACAATGCAAATTCCTACTAAGTGGGTCTTAACAAGTCATGTAGCTATTTATTTACACACATGGATATGTTTTTTATGTACTGTACATATAGACTTCACACCTATGCCTTTATCGAAGACATTTGAATAGACATTATCTAGTTTCAATATAATTAATTGCACGCTTTTCTCTTTTATTCTATTATACTATCTTTTAAAATTTATTTATCACTAACTTATTATAATACGTAAATAAAACAACTTATTGACCTGTCGTATTGCAAGAATCAATTACTTTATAACTATTAAAAAAAATTAGCTCGGAGTTACACAAGACAAACATATAGATCACGTCATATAAAAAAAAACTATCTCTAAAGGTATAATTTATAAATATATAATTATATAATATATCTTTGAATAAATGGTTTTTGTTTGTTTGTTTGCCTCATGAACAACAACAAGATAGAGGCAGGGAACACCGAAGATTTCAAGATTAGTCTAATACAAAATACCTGCTAAAAATTGAATAGAAAAAAAAAACACTTTAATAATTACTCTTTTGCTATTAATTGGTATATTTTGTGCTGGAAAGTGGTTTTGAGACTAACTTGTACTAAGAACGTGTTCACATTTATAAAAGTAGAATTAAGATTTCATTGTTTGTTTCAGTGAATGCTTGATATAATTAGGAGAGATGCTAAGATTTTTTTTTATTAACCATATTATAGTAAAAACTTCATTCACAATGAAAATACTTTTTAATATAATATATGTAATATAATTATATATACCAATGCATTATGATAGGAGATCGTCCCAACTTTCACATAATTATCATTTTGTATTTTGTTAATCAGGGTGAGATAAGATTATATGCATTTCTCTATGCTAAACAAAACGTAATTTGGATGAATTTTTGTTATTGTAAATAAATGCTTGCATAAATGCATTAAATGCTTAATGGTATTAAGATTATTTTTCAAGAATTAGTCACAGTCGTATCTTTTTGTTAATGGCAGATTCTTAATTACATCACACTTCAATTAAGTACTTCATTTCTCTTTTAATCTTGGAGAATTAATTCTGAAGAAAATCAGAGTATTAAGATAACCTTACATGTGTGATCCACTCATTTGTGCAATAAATACAATTAAATTAATTTTTCCACCAAAAATACCCGGAAATGAAGAGTTTTTGTCTTTTCTATTCGTATTTGAAGTTTGAAATTTTGTAAAAAAGTTTGTTATTAAAGTGGTGACTTGTTTGCTAAATTTCAAAACTCATACATGAACAGAAAGACTAGAATCATCTTACTTCCGGTGAAAATAGTATATTGATTTGACTATAATGTAAGTTGTCTCTTTATAAACTGGAATCATTAGACACGTTTGACTGACGTAGATGTCCTAAATTCCTTTGCATCATATAAAATTATACCTTGGTTATATAGAAGAGCATTTATAGCATTACATTGGCTCATATCAGGGATAATTATTATTAACTTGATATTAAAGTTAAATCTCTACTTTGACATGAATATTTCTTTCTAGCTTGTAAGTTGCACACAATCATAAAAAAATACTGCCTTTACAAAATTAAAAACAAGGAAAATAGGCCACATTTTAATACATTGTGTATGTTATGATATTAAATTTCTTGACGGTATGAATTTATATTATACAAACATAATATATATCTTGCTGCTATAATATCATGATTGAATACCTTTTTTAATATGCTCTAACACTACGATTAAATTACTAAACTTGCATGACAATATAAAAAAAAAATGTAATATAAATAAAACCTAATAAGGCTAATATCAAACTTTATGTTACAGTTTTATAATAATTTTTTGTGTTAATTTTTCTGAAAAAATAAGAGATTTTTTACATCAATAATTTTATTTTTTAATTTTTTTGTGATTAATCTTCTGTAACTACTCCTTGATTGGTTATATTGAAAATTTTATTATACTACAAGATCTAAATTAATACACTTAATATACACAACTTTCACTGAAAATGCGGAACTGTAACTTCATACTAGCTGTGTACTATTGAATTGCATGTTATAATTATATTCAAATAACAAATTGAATTACGTTTATTATTTTTTATTACTCATAAATCTCATAATATAAAGTGCTTTTAAAATTAGCTAAAATGAACATCTTTATAATAAACAATAAAATTTAAAATATACTATGACATTTAATTCAATTTATTATAACACGACTTTATAAATTTATTCGCTTGACACGAAATCGTGTTAACAAAAGTTTTAAAGTAGGGGAAACAAATCCGAGTTGATGTAATAACTTTTTACTCTTTAGTTTTAAGTGTAAGGCACCGTCCGTTCAGTGCGGAAGTTGTCAGGTGACACGTAAACTCTGTCTGTATTATAACTTTTTTTATAACTAGATAAATTATTTGGTATAACTATAACTTTCCTCGTGTCACAACTTCGTGGCTTTACACTGACAAACTACAGAATACTGAGAAGTTAAAATACTATTGTTTTTGAAATATAGATTAGCCTAGTTTTGGAGCAAAACTTAATTTGATAAAATATTCACACATTTATGTAGCAATAATTTATTTAGTTTAAACTTCGAGTTGAATTTAGTTGAAACAAGTTATGGTATGTAACTATGTTAGTATGCTAACAAATTTTTTCACACTAAATAATTTATTTGTTGGGACTATTTTTTTTTTTTTTTTTTTTTTTTTTTTTTAAAGTTACTAGATATTTTATAAAATGAAAGCTTAAGTAGAAATTTGCCTGATTTTTTTTTGTGGCATAAATGTAATTTCTTTTTTCATTTATGGAATTAAGGCCAATTAAGAAATTAACATTGAACTAATTTTTGCATGTCAGTAAGTTAACAGCTACAACAACGAAAACAAAGAATTTAAAAAATATTATAAAGCATGACTATAAACCTAGTACTAGAAAATTGGGGGAAGGAGAAAAGGGGAAAAAGAAGGAATATTATTGAACGGTGAATTGAGTATGTTCAAATACGCTTCTTATAGTATTATAGGACGTTATGTATGGTACTGTGTATGTTCAACATAAAAATGTTTATTCTGGCTTTTAAACATTAAAAAAATCAGTTTGTTTTAATTGAAATGTTTTAAATATACAAAAACTAGCCACAAAATGATTATCAAGTAGCAGATATAGATGCCAAGTCGATTTCTTTATAAATAGCCCCTAGAATATTCAAATGCTTATATTTTAAAATACTTTTTCTGTCTCCATTTAAAAAATATTTAAGTGTAATATTATTCTTTTGTACTGAATTTTAACTTTTTTATTTTACCTACACAGGTACACATCTGCAAGAGTTGTGCCTTCGAAGCACCAGCCTCAGAAGTCTCAGCAGTTGTTCACACCCTCCATTCAGTCCCAACAGCATCAGAGAGAGTATTTGAGCTCGGGGAGTGGTGAGGAGAGATACTTTGGTTCAGAAAAAGGAGGCAGCTTTTCGCTGGGAAGCGGGGGTAATCAGTACAGCCAAGTGGGACAGAGATACGGTGGCCAAAGCCTGGGGGGACAGAATTTTGGTTCACAGAGTCTAGGAGGACAGGGTTATGGTGGCCAAAGCCTCGGTAGCCAAAATCTTAGAGGACAGAATTTTGGTTCACAAAGTCTAGGAGGACAGAGTTATGGTGGCCAAAGCCTTGGTAGCCAAAGCCTTAGTGGACAGAGTTATGGGGGACAAAGCCTTGGAGGACAGAATTACGGTGGCCAAAGCCTCAGTGGGCAGAATTATGGTGGACAAAGTCTAGGAGGACAGAGTTACGGTAGTCAAAGCCTCGGTGGACAGAATTACGGAGGGCAAAGCCTCGGCGGACAGAGTTACGGAGGCCAAAGTCCCGAAAAGCTGAGCGCCGCGGACTTTGCGATCGCAGCTGCCGCCTTCCTGCCAACCCCCGTGCCGAAGGTACCCAAACTTCTCGTGGCAACGCACAACGTTAAGCACGCGAACATCGTCAAGACGGGACTTTACAACGACGTGGGCGAAGATGTGAGTACACTGAGAAAGAAAAAATAAATAAAAGGATTTCTATAACTGCTGCATGCAGAGCAAGAAATCATTAGTCTCTACTTTTTTTTAATAATATTTAAATTTGCTGTGTAGGTTATGAAAGTAATATTTAAAAGTGCTAATTATGAAAAATTGTGTATTGTCTAACTTAGTTTGCAAGTTAACTATATTTTTATGCGATGAAAAGTTACCTTTTTCTAACATTTTTTAAGTCACAATACCCATTTGTATAAAACACTCTTTTCATAACAGGCATATTAAATTATGTCATTTTTCATTTAGAGATATTAAACTTCTGCAGCTTACTGTTAATGTTAAGCTAAGCTTAAAATTTTGAAATTTAGTGTTCGCATACACTTGACTGATTTCAGTAATTCAAAATTAAATTCGTTTGCAGCTGTAAATCCGAGGCTCAAAATTATGTATAATTTTAATTCATATTTATTTTCCCAGTTTCGTTTCCTTACAATTTTTTCTCAATTTCCATGGTATTGTCATGAAACATCTATTTTTCTCTCTTTCTCTCATTGAAAAATTTAAAAGCATTTGTTTGTATCGTTGAATGTTTCATTTCCATGTGAATAAAAAATAAATGTGATGAAAAACTTGGTTGGTTTTAAACCAGGCTCACTTTCAATTTAGTTTTCATCAGGCTAGTTTTAAATAACAAGGTAAGCATTATTTATTCCAGTTAGAACAACTATATAGCTAATAATTAATGATGCTAATGTTATGTATTTAAATAACTCAGTGAATACGTGTATATGTAACAACATCAGTGTTATTTTTACTGTATAACAGATGAAAAGTTTATCTATTCATGCGGGTTGTCATGTTGTAAAATAAGCTTTAAATTACTGTACAAATTGATTAATGAGCTTATTGATTGGAATAAGTACTTTATCACGGAAACCAATTTCATCAATTTAATTTTGACTTTTATGAATGAAGTTTATGAATTAATCCTCTGATGGTTCTAATGTTATAAATATTAACGTAACACAATTCTAGTGTTAATTTATTTTCTATTTTTTTTAATTGGGAGTGAGAAATTCGAAATAAATGGACATTATATAGGAATACACACTAAATTTTTAGATGCTGAATTGATTTCAGTACATTATGTCAGTACAAAATTTCTCCAGTTTCGTCTTACATCCAGCACTTTTGACCTATAAAACACTTATTCCAAATACAAATTTGGTACTGAAAAAAGAGAGTAAAAAAAGTACCAAAAATTGACTCTCTTTTTTTCAGTACCAAATTTGTACTTGGATTAAGTGTTTTATAGGTCAAAAGTGCTGGATATAAGACGAAACTGGAGAAATTTTATACTGACTGGAGCAATTTTGTACTGACATAAAGTACTGAAACCAATTCAGCATCTAAAAATTTAGTGTGTAAGAGAAAGGATATTCCAGGAGCTTAAAAGCACATACTAATTAAGAGATAACTTTCAATAAAGGAGACAAAGTTAAAGTTTGGTGACAAATTAACTTGAGGACAAGTCTTGTCATGCTGAATTATTGAGTTACAGTTGGGTCACGACGCGCACTACGAGTTCTCCTATGACGTCATCCACGAGGGAGATCCACACCACGGCAAGGGTGAGGGACAGTTCTTCGGTCATGCAGAGAAGCGCGAGGGACCAGTGACACGTGGTCGCTATCACGTGCTGCTACCTGACGGCAGACATCAGAAGGTGGCCTACATGGCAGATCACTCGGGTTACCATGCTCAGGTCTCATATAATTGAAGTTGTAACTGCCTAGGGAACTAATTTATAATTAGATTTGTTAACTTAATTTTAATTAATATCTATAAGATATGAAACAAATTGTACATAATTTATCATTAAAATGGGCAGTTATATAAATATTAATAAAACAAATCTCAAGTTTTGTAAATATTATAATTAAATTACATTATTTTATTATTGGTGTAAATGTAATGAATCAGTAAATTTTATAATACGTCAACGGGTATGATCAATTTCAATTTTTTTTTTAAATCTTCACATTCTTGAATTGACCAGACTTGAATTATTGTAAAAAAAAAAAAAAAAAAAAAAAAAATCCAATTTCTAATTCATAGTGGTATACGTGCATGAATTGAGCATAATATGTTGTATATTTTATTATATTTTTTTTATTTTTCAAACTCAAATCATGAACAAGCAGATATTTAATTAAAATATCTCAATTTGTTGTACAGGAATCTTTGTGTTGAATTGTTTATGTTGGTGCCATGACTTTTTTTAATCAAAATCCGTTGAAACATAATCTTTTATTATCTATCAGATTAAAAAATTAGTATCATACAAGTCCCAAAGGAGAGGGGCACACCTTTTTTATTTTGATAGTTTTATATTGACTGATGCTCCTATAAAAATATTGCACGATTTTTCTGTAACTTTATTACACTTGGGAAGTAAATACAATCTCCGATATAATCACTTATTTAAAATTACAAATGAATAATATTAAATTTATGTTGTTTTTTTTCTTATTGGGGTTAAAAAACCGAAGTTACCTTTTTTTACCAGTAAAAAATAAGTGACAATAATTAAATAAATTTTTATAATGCACGCGTTCTTTCGCAGTCATAACATTGACCCTATTAACAAAATTTTCATTTTTACTGCCATATTTAAATCTTGATTTCTGTTTATGTTTATTACTAAAATTATTAATAAATGATATCTTAAGTGTCAATTATTTTAAGATGCCCCTGAAATGAGAGATGATATGTTATAGAGGACATAAATATTCAATATCTTAACGAATTTCATGGTCTAATTCCAAACATACAATCAAATTTCCTATAAAAGTATTTTCAGTTAATCGATATGGAAAAAAGTGAGCCTTTTTTGCATGTTCTTTAAAAAAAATTCACAGCTTTTGAATTATTACTCGTATTTAAATAACCTACTTTAATAACTGCCTTCAGTTTTATTTTACAAATAATAAACTGTATTTAAATATGTATAGTAATTTTGTTTACAGAAGCAAATTAAATATAACGTATTCTTTCATTTTATTGCTTTAATTTATGAATTGCAGCCTACATTATAAATGTATTAAACACTGTCATAATGAAATTGCCACCGAAGAAATGGAGTTTACTGTGTAATGTAATATGTATTATAATTTTGTTATGTTATTTTTTTATCTTTTTATTTTGTTATATAATTTTTAAGGTAAGAATATTATATAGAAGATGTTTGAATAGAAATATTTTTTTAAATGTAAATACGATACAAATGAGCAGAAAATAATTTTGTAACAAAATTATAGTCGTTTTGTCTTATTTTACAAGATGCCTCTTTACTCACTTAACTGTACATAATATAAATAAAGAGGCATCATTATAAAAATTATTGTTTGAAAATCTTGAAGTGTATTTCCAGAATGTTTTCCAAAAAAATAAAGTTAATAAAAAGTTTTTATATATTTTTCCCATTGGTTTATTTTCCTTTTCTTTTGAAAATTTCTATACAAATAAAAAATAAATAAATATTTGATAAAGAACACTTTAGCAGTGTGTAAATATTTAATATTTTACTGGTTTAGTCCACTTTATATATAAACTTTTTGAAAGGAAAAAGTAACTGATTGTCATATTTAAAAAAAAAAAAAAAAAAAAAATATTATTGCTTCTACTTAAATAAAAGTGTACATTCAAAATATAAAATAATTTAAATATGTGTATAATAGTCTCGTTTATTATTTAACTAGTGTAAATATTATTTAAAACAATTTTTTATTAAAATATTTTGATGAGACATCATGTAAATGAATGAAATGAAGATTAATAGTCGATCGTTGGCTTATATATATAAAGCTGCATATTCATCGTGTACGACGTATAAAAAAAATAATCTTGTACTATAAATATTATATTAGTTATGAAATCATCAGCCTGGGAATTTATCTTGAAATGTTATAAAGCATTTTTTTTTTAATTCAAATTTATTTAATTATTAAAATTAAATTTCAAAATAATATTGAAAAAGGGATTTTTTTTTATTTTGGTAACAGAAAGTGAGAGGGAAGGGAGTTTGTTTACATGCAAACATGCATAAATTTAATAATACCATGCATGCCATGGAAATTATAAATTAAACACAAAGAAATTTGTATACTATATATAATTTAAAAACAAATTGACACATTATTATAACAAACGGTTAGACATTATTGCATGCAAGCTTTAACATCACTTTGGTCCATTGATAAAAAGTACAGGTGTCCGTCCTAAATGATATTTTCCACGGTTCCCTCAGTCTCACCTCAGTGAATGCTGGGACGCGTTACGCGTAACAGGCCGTAGCATTTCCCTTATCTAATACCCCGCCTCGAGATCCAAGCTCTTTTCCATGTGATTTTAATTGCATACATAGCAAACGACATCAGATGATATTGTTGCTCAAGTTGCCTAGTGACAAGAGGAGCCAGCCGGTCTGGTTTTGGCAGTTTACAGACGGAGACGGCGGTCGAGTTAATTCCTGCAGCAGAGAGAAATCTCTCGGATCACTTCCGCTCTCACAAGACGGCTTTTTATCATTTATTTATATTATATTAGTAGGACACTCCAATATAATCAATTCACTTTCTGCAAGACCAGTTTACATGTGTAATTAAATTCACTAAATCAGTGCAAAAACTAGAAAAATGAACTACGTACTAATCATGTTCTGTATTTTTTACCCTATCACGGCACTTTCCTCTTTAACTATCTGTATAAATTATAAAAGCATCTGCATATATGTATATATATATATATATATATATAATTATATATTTTTTACTTTTTACTCCTATTTTCATATATTAAATTCAGTTTAATAATTTTTAAAAAATTACTAAATTAATAATATAAATTTAATAAAGTCATTAAATATTTTGGTATTGGAAAAAAACGAGTTTTCAAGTTGTAGATTCATATTTTAAAGTCTTTCGCTCAAAATCAACTTACTACTGCCATCTATATGTAATAATAATAAATACTACTGTTGTATTGCATTAATGTGACACCTATATGAAGGAATTGTAACTACTTATATCCATAACCTACCATAACATAATCAAGTAAAATATACGTATATAATTATGCGTGTTAAAATTAAAAATACTGCAGATACAAAACACGAGAACCAATTAACGAATTAACGCAATAATTAATGTTATCTTTCATATCGAAAAAAAGAAAAATATAACCCTTAAAAATTGCAATTAATTTTTATTGTAGCAGGGATCGAGGTATATCCCGGGGGAGGGGTATATATCAAGGATGATTTCTAAATTTTAAAAAATGACAATTTTAATTTAATGCCATTAACATTGACTCATGCATTATAACTTATATAGGAAGAATTATAATAATATAGACAGGTAAAATAAGCAGTTTACATATATTATGGCTTCATCAGAATTAAAAACATTATAACTATATAACTATATATAACTATATATATATATATATATATATATATATATATACAATAATATAATGCAAAAAAGTGTTTCACATATACGTACACTATATTAAAGTAATTATTATAAGCATATACGGCCCTCCGACATAGACCATATAAAGCATATAATATTTTTCGATTAAATTGAGCACGACGTATTATTATTATAATAAATTTTTAATCTCTACTAAATTAATCTAAAATGTTGATTGCACGGTTCAAGATGACTGCATTGCTGGGTTTTGCCTATATATATATATATATATATATATATATATATATATATATATATATATATATATATATATATATATATTATAGCTAGAAAACAATTTACTTTAATGTTTAATGTTTTGTAATTTTTTTTTTTTGTAATATAAATATTTTTTTCGTTTTTAATTGATAATTGTTTTTAAATGAGTTAGCTAAACCACATGCATGCATATGTTTGTAAAAGTGTTGAGTTGAGAGTTGGAATTTAGGATAGAGTCCGATTTGAATTTTTTTTTTACGGTTTATACCATATACATATAATACCAATTAACTTTTATAATAATTATTTTAATTAACATGCGCGTTCAGTGTTACCTTGAACAGTCAGATGATGTTATAACAATTCACTGCACTCCCCTAAATTTTGACACATTTTTTTTTTATTAAAGTTTGTGATTATTTATTTCCAAATAATTGATGTGAACAAATATCACCATATTTCTCACTGTCAGTGAGACTCTTCATTTTAGAATCAATCATACATAACGGTTCTAAAATATATCATTATACTGTATATTACTTGAATTGCTTCTAATTATAGACAGATAGCAAAATAATTTTAACACAAAGATGTACATTTATAATAATTTATTTATAATCGAATTATAAAAATAAATGTAATATAAATAAGAAGTTTTTTTTAAGTTTATTATAATTTTTGATGACTATAATATTGTATTTAATGAATTCATGCATATAAATTACTTTATAATACAATATATGAATTTGAAATAAGTAATCTTGTATTATAATAGTGGGATGAGCATTAAAATATGACCACATGTAATTTTGCTTAGTGGGTGAGCCACTCGATTTACATGAAATTTACCACTGGTATATTATCATGCCTCGAGATTTCGCCACGCTGATCTTTGTATGTAATAACGCCCTTGCTGATGCGAATGTGGACACGCCCATTTATTTTCTCCCTCGCGTGTTATCAAATAGATATCAGTGACCTAACGTAGATGTGAGGTGCTCTCTATAGCAATTTCGTAACAATTTCATATATTAAAATGCTCTTCATCCATTCTCACGCATCCTAGATATTTAATATTGGTATTATTGCCAGCCATGTAAATAATAAAGAGGAAATAAAATTTGAATTCTTAATTTATAAAATCCAAAGAAAATGTACTCGATCTATAGCCATTGTCAAATAAAAACATTTCAAGTTCATCACGTCTTCATAATAATATGAAGATTGCGTAACAAATCGAACACAATCAAAGTGGACGTTCGTGATATCCCGAAGTGTATTTATTTAATTTATTTCTTATTTACACTTTGTGGGTGCGTTGTTTTCAAGTCCATTCTGAGATTAGTTTTTTTTTTATATATTAAGTCCCTAGCAAGCAATTTTTTAATCAAAGCAAACATTCATTCAATTTGCGAGTTTTTTAATATAAATTCTGAACGAGTAAACGGTAAATAAGGTGCCTAAGTAAATAATTATTTTCACTACAAGTTGAAAATCTCAATGTTGACTATATAGCTTATCAGTTTTAAATTTGTTGTTGTCCTCCTTAAACTTGTAGTCCCTGACAATCAACCTTAACATTTTTACTACAACATTTTAATTTTAAAAAATACATATTATAAAAATATGAATAAATTTTATAAAAAAATAAGAAAAGATAGTAATATTTTATGAGATATTTTAACAAAATAGCACTAAACTTACAAATAGTGCATTAAAAATCGTTGAAAATTTTATAGATGAAAGAACCACTAGTGTGTGTAGAGAGAGGAGGGCGGGGTCATGAGGTCAAACCGTGCAAACTGTTGATTATGTTACGGTATCGCCCCCCCCCCCCCCCCTAAATCAACGTGACATCATATTAAACTGATGCTCGTATTACAAATATTAAGGTCGCAAGCTGCTCCTAAAATATTTTGCATTTACTTTGTCTTATATTATAAAGGTTATGTTTTGAAATATTTTATAGGTAAATTATCTTTTTGGTAGTTCTTGAATATTTTCCTAAACAATATAATCTAATACACGCACTTATGTAGATTTTTGAGATGAACTAGATTGTATACTCGTGCGTGGTTTACTCCCTACATTACTTAATTATAAATTCTACTCGCCTCAATTTTTTTTTCTCTATTATAGCCTCAGGATTTAGGTTTTAATCTTATACATGATATAATAAATGATGTAACTAAAGGGTGGGCAAGGACAAAATGTAGGTAAGTCACTTGTTTATTCCTAGAAATATTAAATTTGCATTGAAATAATACCTCTAATAAATAATGTAATTGTGAGTAATGAATTCTATTATATTATAAAATAGAGTGTAATTAACTCATTTTTTAATTCCGTAATTCGATATTAAATTTATTGTTATATTTTTTTAAATGGATTTTTTTTCATTTAAAATCCTTGCACGACACCTGGAAAAAAAAAAACAATTGTTGAACTTCTTTAAATAACATAACAAATAAATAATTAATAAAAAAATGCTTTTTTTTTCCTTTTTTTTTCCAATCAATGAATAAATGAGCTTCCCGGACACTTGAAATTTTTGTGATTTGTTAAGAGCTATTTTCATATATCTCAACGTTGAAAGTAACCTTAATCACAAACTTAAAAGTTCAGCTTTTGCATCTGATGCATGGGGGTATATAGTAGTGTCTAATATAATCAAAATAAAATCATCAATTACAAATTCAATCAATACTATAAATGCAGAAAGTGCCATACAGTTCAGAATTGACAAGACTTGAATATATATTAACATAATGATTTTCAGCCACAAAATCAGTGATGATACTGATGATATATATTTCATATTGCTTCCATACATAATATAAAATATTTTTGGTTAATATCTACTTTTTTTATACTCTCTAAGCATATGCACAATGTTTTTACTTTTATAAAGATGTAATGAAGATATGAGCAATTAAAAACAACAACTTTGTATCTCTGTTTTGTATGCTTTCCTTGGTTTCATTATAAAACTCTACGTTGCATTACCGGTACTTGAAAATGCATTATGAGGCTACGCGACTAAACTATGATATGTATTTTTTTTTCTTCATTTTAGGGCGAAATTCCAAGCACGTGTTTCGGTCTGCAGACATAAATTTGTAGAACGTTCAGATTAAAGAGATACATCGAGGCAAAAAACGAAAACATAGAAAGACTTTTTCAGTTCATTTTATTATTTAGTGAAAATGTAAAAGGTTTCTTTGACAGGTCTTGTCAATTTATTAAAGGCAATGAAGTTTCTATTACATCATCGATTCATTCTCATGTTATGATTTTATTTTAATTCCTAAATGAATTATTACAACATTCTTTACTTACATTTGTATTACAAGATACAATTTTGCAAATTTTCCTGACAAGAAATTTTTATCTCTATACAAACAAATGGAAGTTGACGTTTTCTTGTAAGGAAAAATTGTCAGTAATTAGAAAAATAAAATTGTATGGTGTAACTCCTGCTTTAAATGAATAATTATTGCAAAAAATTGCAACAAAAATTTATATTTTAATGATTTTGAAATTAATTTAAACTTTAGTTATTTATCTATTTTTTTAAGTAAAAAATATTTATTTTCAGACCCTAAAATGCGGCTTTAGAGAAACAATAATAAACACTGCGTAATTATATATGTAACGGAAGATAAGGAACAATAATTTTACGTGCATCAATCAACCATGGAAAGTATCCGCTGATTTATTATAATTTCATTGTAATAATTTAATTTAAGCATAAAAATTATCATTAATATATACTTATTTTATAATTATAATATTACATAAAAATAGATAACGTATACCTTATTAAGTGATATATTTAGTGTTACTTTTGACAAAGATATCAGAGTGTTAAAGTGTTTTATTATTACAATAAAATTCGTGAAGTTTACGTTTATATTATTATTATTTTTACAACATTCTCTCCCACTATTACAAAATAAAAAAAAAAAAAAAGGTTAGCTATTAATTTTTAAAGTAAAGTAGCTATTTTAGATTTAATATAAAGATGATTATTACAAATAAATATTTTTATAAATAAATGGAAAGTGGATTAACGGGATGTGATCGTAGTAATGTTACATAATCCCCCCCCCCTCTCCTACAGATGCTCTATAATAATTCACTATCATTGCATCAGAGGCGTGCGATAGTTACACTGCATCACTTGGTCGTGTTTCGTTCCAGCAACGAATCTTTAGATGTTATAGGATGGTCTGCAATCAATTCTTTACAGAAGATGTACCAAAACAGTTAACACTATTTAAAGGTAGAGGGGATAGCAATTTAACCATCGTTCAAAAGTCAATTACTTATTTCATTTTTTTAAGTAACCTATTATTTTCAAATCAAATTATGTCAAATTTAAAACAACTAAAAATATATTATATACAATACAATTTTCTTCAAAAGCATGTTATTTTTTATAGTTAAATCATCAGCTCATGTCAAGATTTCATCACGATTTTTTTATTACAATATTTAGACTTTTTTTTAAGAATAATAAATTCAATTACACACGCAATTTATTTTTAAATAAATAAATTTTTAATTTACTTTAAGTTTTATTTCAATGTAACAAAAATTTATTTATAAGGAAACATTTATGTGTATTTAATATTTATTACATAAATGTAAGTAAATATTCATTGGATTAAAAGAAAGACTTTCTTATTATATTATATACCTGACTGTATATAAATAAGGAAATGTGTAAAAAGAATTTTTATTATCCATGTGACACAAGATTAAGTTTATATACAACTTTTCTATACACAAATTTTCACTACTACATAAATACATAGCTAAGTTTAATATTATTGTAATAAATTGACAGTCTAGCTCTAGACAGGCGAGTTGCCAAAACACTACCTTCCTCCCAATCTCTCTCTCTCAGCTCAGGTATACGTACAATATTTGCAATACTTTGATCACGTGACTGAAGGTTCCTGGCAGTGAGCAAAACACCCTGGTGACCTTCTATGACCTCTATTGACCTTGATGACCTCTAGAGAGTGCGGTGAGAACACAGACGTTTGAACCTATCCAATCTGAGGTCCATTGACAGTTCTCATCGTACAAGTAAAGGGAAAATGTTAGCTTGTTAGACATATCTGCAAACAGATCAAATTTCAGATAAAAAAATTATAATATGTTAATACCTTTAGTTTAAAAGAACTTGTCGTAAACTGTTTCCTTGCAAGAACGGTAAAGTTACATCAGAAGCAAAAGTAACTCGTATCATTAAGATATTTTTTATTGCAATAAAAAACTCGTACATTCGTCATGTTATACACTTTATTTTTTTATTGCAACCTTTTTTCTAATACAAAACTTGTGAGTACTATCGTAATTTGCAATTATATTCCATCATTAATAAAAAAATATATAATAAAAGTATATATGAAATGGAAAGTGAAATTAAAATTTAATAGCCAATGTGCCTATTTTGGGTGAACATCGTATAGCCTTTTTTTTTTTTTGGGGGGGGGGGGGGCAGTAATTTAATAAATTATTTAAAATGATTGTGGCAGACACGTGAATTCACGTCTGCATGGTATGTACAATTAAACAAAAATGCAGAAGCTCAGTTCTATTTTTTTTAACTGGTATTTTTTTAATTGTGCCACAATATTAAAAAGGAGCTAAAAAATAATAAAAATAGGAGGGAAGTCACAAAGCACTTTAACCCCCACTTTAGCCTAAATTTTTATCCCTGGTGCCTGGTGCTTTACATCATTTACATGGTGCTAAACCAGGGGCTAACCATGTAAAGCTCCTAGTTTAGCACCAGGAATAAAAATTGAGGCTAAAGTAGGGGTTAAAGTGCTTTGTGAATGCCCCCCATAAATTACTAAAAAAATCTAAGACAAGCCTGATCAGATGAGATAATTAATTTGCAATTCATCCATTTGTTTTCATAACTGCAATGAAAACCAACAGAGCATGGTAACGTTCATGCTCTCCCGAAGTGTACTAGAATTGTCCAGTTTGAGCTGAGTTTGTGCCTTAGGCACTAAAGATTGCGCAAGCGTGATTCAGATGTTTTCGTTCCTGGGTGATTTCTCTGTGACAGGTAAATCTAGTGACTTAGAAATAATAAGTTGGAAATTATGGTGACAAAGAGCAGGCTTACTGGGAAAATTATTAGTAATTAGTAGACGGACCTTCACTTTTCTATTTATTGCTAGGCTTGCAGTTTTAAATAATTTTCATTCTAAATTTAACTACAGCATTATTTTACCGTTCACTTTAATACAACCAATTCAACGATTCAAAATATTATTAAAATGATGAAAAAGAAAATAAATATTTCTGAAAATACATGAAAATATTATCATAAATAAAAAATACATGTACAAAAATCAAGAATTCATGAATTATATTTTTTAACAGATATAGATTTTAATTAATGCTATAAAAAATTTCACCCAAAAATTGCAAAAAAATCATATCTTTTACTAATTTGTTGAACAATATTAACGCGGCGTATGTTATTTCAGATGGCTATAAAAAATGTGTCATATATTTATCAGACAGGAGGATTATGGCAAAATATCCAGCGAAAATTCGGAATATATCACGTAAGATAGGGAGAAAACCGGTCGCGTTGGAATCCCGTTTGGCATCTCTTTATATATTAAAGTTACCATCACAAAAAGGAAGAAATTGAGCGTAAAATAACATTTAATCGTGCAAAGTAAAATTACAAATCTTCCTTTGAAATAATTTCATCATTTTTATCATCTATAATACTAAAATGACTCAACATAAAATATTTAGATCTCTTACATAAAAATGCAAACAAATTTCATTTAGTACGTTAAACTGCAACCTTAAAAGGTGATTTTTAATTAAAATTTCTATACTATTACTTAAAGTATATTTAATTTTTTTTTAATCAACTATGTACTATAATGTAGAAGAGTAAATTAAGTGAAAGTTATTTTAAATTTATAAAAAAAAAGTTTATAACCATCCCATGTAATTACAGAAGTACAAGGCTTATAGATTATTATTACATTTGTATCACGTTGTACACTAAACAAGGAAATGCACCTCTTCATTCTCTCTCTCTCTCTCTCTCTCTCTCTCTCTAAGTTCTAACTATAGAAAGTAATTTTTTACAAAAAATAATAATAATAAAAAAAAAGTCAATAGCACAAGTAACAAAACAAACACTCCTGCTGGTGCAATTGCAATGAATGATTGCTATACTTTATTGTTATACTTGGGTAATATAGTTTCATGATGTTCAAATGGAAGCGAGAGAGGGAGTAAGATTGCATGTGTGAAGGTGTTAGTCACGATTTATTTGACTAAGGATGCTATTTAACTATTTATTACATTGAATTAATAATTCACACGTGTGGTATGTGAATATTTTAAGTTTTTTTCTTCGTATTTTTTTTTTTTTTTAGAATTATTCATACTTTATTTTTTATTTTTTTTTTCGTATAATAGTTGTTAATTGTTTATAATTTTTTACATGCTGATTTGACTAAATTTTGACTGTAATATCGATAATACTTTATATTCTTCACATTTATAAATATTAAATATGTATAGCTAAATATATATATATATTGTTATTTTGCTTTTTTTTTGTTTCTCAACAATTATGTATTTTTTTTATTACATTCTAATGAAAAAATGAGGAAATAATTAACTGTCTGCTAAGGATGGTGTCATTAACCCTTAATTGTAAATGGACTTATGACCATTTACTGAAATCAATGTATCCTTGAAGTCCATTATTATATGAACTTCAATCAGAATAAATATTTATAAATTTAAATGGAACGGACGTTACAAAACAAAAGCTTCTACTTGCTCGATCATTGAATCATTAATCACAAAATCGAACTGGTGTGTGAAATTGTTAAATTACTATAATTGGTTTCTGGAGATCATTCGTTATTTATAACTGCTAATATAGGTTGAAGTATTTAATATTGATGTCCCTTGAAGCTATAACAAAAATACAGAAGATTGTATTTCTTTTTATATATTATAATGGACGCTATTCAAAATATTTATGATGGAAGTCAATGATGATAACTCTATGAAATATAAACTTAAAATTTTGATAATTTTTATTGTTTTAAATGTTTTAACTATACTTACATGTTAATTTTGTACTTGGAATTTGAAAATCAATTAATTCAATCACAACTATAATATACATGCGTTTAAGAAGTTTATGCATGGTAAAATTTTAAAATATTTTTTTAACTTTTCAAAATGTGTCAAAAATTAATTTATATTTCTTATGCTCTTAATTTGGCACAGTCGGCAATTTTTTTGTGCATTAAAATATTAGCCGTTTCAATATTCAAAATGTTGATATTTTTGTTAAATCACATATACACTTGGGACAGTATGATCTTATTTACTTGGTTAGCTGGGTTAAATTCAAGTGACAAGGAGATGCAGATTTGTAATTTCGGTAGAAATATGTAAAAAAAATAGATTCCCTCCCCCCTCCCCCAGAAAAGAGAAGAAAAAGAGTTCAAGTTCATCATAAACAGCGTAGCAATACCCACAAAAAGATAGAAGGGGTAAATTTATTTATTGGTGTGTCTCAAATTGTACACGTGCACGTAAATGGTATGTGTTTAATACTTGAAATGATTTCAAATATTTAAATAATTTTCATTTAAAAATTGAAGGTTAATATTAATCAGATGAGGTAACTATACCTTGAAAATGCATTAGTAATATACGTTGAGAGTGGTGGGTGATTTAGCATTGCGTGAACAGCTACATACACCCACTGCTGAGAGTCGCAAGGTCACTTCCCGCTCATCTTTACTATAGCAGGCGGTCAAATTAATTGTAATACAACGAAATTGCTGATCCACCATTGTTCAAAAAAAGAATTTGAATTATACAAGGTTGTTTGTTTATAAAATATTTCATAATCTATAAAAACTAATGAGGTGATATAGGTACTTAAATTAAATCTTTATTTATTACATAATTATGAAATTGTGTTACTTTATATTGATGTTTTATTGCCATTTTTACCATGCTTATCATAGTCTTACCTTCAATATAAGTTTCAATATAATTAAAATGTTTTATATTATTTGAAAAATAAATAAGTAATAAAATACTGTATGAAGAATTTATGAATTACAACACAGGAATTGAAAAAATGAAGATGGAAATATAACAGCTGTTTTGTTATATAACATTGAAATTAAATCCTTACAATATAATTTTATTATTGAAATATCTGTGTATAAAAAACAATAATATTGCATTTAAATAATAATTATAAAATTAAATAATATATTATATATAAAACAGAAACAAATGTCAAGTAAAATAAAATTTGTAATATATTATTTATATAAGATAGTGATTTTATTTGTATTGTAGCTTTGATAAGAATAGGTACATAAATTTAATATGTCTTAGGGCCTCGGTATCAGTAACTGATTGAGATATGTTGAGAAAGGTATTTTATATGCAGAGTACCTGAGAGTGTCTCTCCAACAAGTGGTCATAAAATTCTTTTAATACCTCCAAGGACCTTTTTTTTTTTAGCTAGAAGCACCTTACATGGGATGATTAGCGTTTGAGGAAACTTCATTTAATTATATTCGTCCTAAACGTTTTATAGTCTACTTATTAGATAATTAATAATAATTGTTAAATTATTTGGTATATAATAGCAAATTCAAGGTATAGTATATTTAAATGTAATTAAGTATAATAAAGGACACTATTCACAAACATATTATGCAAATTTCTCATAACCATGTTTAGTGCAGTTCTAAATCAATGAGAATAACCGCGATTATAGTGTCAACTTTCTGCGTTTTTTTTTTTTTTTTTTTTTTTTTTTTTTTTTTTTTTTAGAATTAATACTCTTAATTTTATTTAATTTGATTTTATTTTGGAGTGGATCAGAGTAAAAAGTGTACACGTTGTCCCAGCAATTTTGACTGGTGACTGCACAATATTTTAATTATAAAATGTATGACGTTTCGGCTATCCTTAAGTGTACTACTTTATTATCAATCCGCAATTGGGTACTTCTATTAACTAATTACTCACTAAGTATCCACTCTGACATTTGCCTGTGACTGAGGGAAACGTGGAACCCTCAGCCCGGATAGATGAATTTAGATAGATAGCTGGGTGGTATTTTTTTTTTCGAAAATGGTCACCCATCCAACTGCTAACCAGCTTGACTTCAGTGATCTGATGAGACCCAGCCAAGATCACTGCGCCACACAACTTTATGATATTAAAATATTATTCGGTTGAACGCTTCTGTGATTCCTATCACTTTAAAATTATAGCACGATGATATATAATAAAACAACATAAGAAGAAAGGTGCTATAAGGTATATGCCAGGTATGTGAGAATAATTTCATATTGTTGAATATATAGCCAAGTAATAAGGTACTGTAAGAGATTATAATGATAAGAATGGTATATTAATGTTTAAATAACTTATGGTTGTATAAAAAAATATTAAAATTACAATGAAATGTAACTTTATTGAAAGTGTTATTGTATATTTATTTTGTATTATTGTACAAAAGAATGAATGATCATAAACTAGACAGTTAAATTATTATTATTATGTAGCATAGAAGTAGTGTTGATGGTACGATGAAATGTAAAATTTATGTGCATAATAATTATACATGCTTAAAAATATTTTAGAGATAATCCTTCAACAATAACACGATTTGGTTAGTAACATGATTAATTAATAAAACTAATGTCTATAAAGTAATTAATTGATTAATGGAAATTGCCATATAATAATCATGATCTTAATTTGACTTCAAATATATTAATGTTAAAATATTGTTCAAATTTAATGATTTACGTTTAAAATTTAACATTTTGAAGATCAATAGAGCGATTTTTACTAATTAATATATACAATTAATACAATTGCTAATAACAATTAATAATTTCTTTATTATTTATTATTATTATTATTATTATACAATTGCTTTTAACATATAATATACTTGCTATAGCAAGTATATTATATGTTAAAAGCTAATATATTGTCTAATTGTCTCAATCTGTTTACCATGATTTTGGGCTGTTCTACATTGATATTGTGAGTGGCATTGCTTGTGTGAAATTTGTTTTTTGTTTTTATTTGTTATGTTTAAAATAGTTTACAATCACCATGAGGTTGCTATTCACACTGCTATTGATGTGCTTATATTGTATTGTACAATTAAAAAGCAATAAAGATGAATGAATAATTACGTTTCTCAAACTTTTATAATATTGCATATTAGAACCTGCATGTATAATATTTGTTACATATATTATTATTTAAATTGAAATAAAAAAAATGCCCCTTTTTACGTGATATTTGTCTTTTACGATTTCTATGTTCCAAAATAAATTTCATTAGACCATAAACGTATTTTAATTATATATTATCAATGATCATTAAGAGTTATAAATTAATATAATTCTGTTTTATAATTACATAGCTTTATGTTGCAAGGTAAGTAGGTAACATTTGGCAAATAATAATTATGTTCTCCACATATGGCCATGACCGAAAAGTCGAGAGTTCGCCCACGGTCTTACTCTTAGTGAACTGCAGCGGTCACTACGTCTGAAAAAGATTGAGTGATGATCTGTAGCAGCTGACAATGTGACATAAGAAATGTGTTCACCTCGCGTGATTTAGCAATGTTTTGGTTTACAAGTAATTCTTAGAAGGTCAAAATAAATATTAATCTATTGAATATATTAACCTTTTAATAGTGAGAAATTACACTTTAAATTTAATGTTTTTGTAAGATTTAGTAGTTTTTGTTATGTTGTACAACTTGAGACTCAATAAACGTTACCCCTATCTGATTGAAGATGCACTAAAACTACTATTATACATAGATAATACAGATTTGTAAATTTATGAAGAGAGTTAGAAGACAGCGCAATGTTTTCATTCAAGAGTGTAATTTGGGTTCACCATGACTACACATAGAGTCGGAGTAACGTTCGTTTTTTTATGAAGTGTAAAGTTGTAAATAGACTGGGTATATAATTGCTTTTAAGTGTAATTTTAACATTAAAAACATTTAGGTGTATACTTTAAATTCGCAGTTTAAAAACACAATAAATCACATGATTTGTAATTGCTATTTAAATTTATTTTGACTGTGAATCTTATCTTTTACTCTATCGCTATAACCATTCCCTCTTGCAAAATTAAGTACTCTAAACTATTTTTATATTGACCAAACAGATCAATGATCAAAAATAGAATTTTATTGATTAATTTGAACTTATTTTAGTTGCTTTTTATGGCAAAACTTTTATAAATTTTAAAATATATATAATTAACTATATAGGTATTAAAAAAGTCCCCAGCAACCTTTAACCGTATAATTATACTTATATGGAATCAAATTTTATATTTTTTTAAATGAATAACGGCCCTTTTCAAGTTTTTTTCATTAAATATTTTTTTAAGTAAATTTTAATGGCTATACGAAGAAAAAAAAACGCGATAGCTACTTATTTTATTGTCAGAATTTTATTACTAAAATGCCTAAAATATATTTTAGTAATTCAACCTTGGTCATGTTCACCCTTTTTTTAGGGATTTTTCCGTATGTCTAACCTGTCTACTCTTGGAGTAGAATTTATAAACAGGGACGGCAGAAAAGGCTGGATCCTAAGGCCCTAGGATGCCCAAAAACCATTAAGATGAGCAGATTAAGGAGGCTGGAGTACGAGAATAGGAAAAAAGATGGCTAAAAGTAATAACATTTTATAACAATTTTTTATACGGGTATAAAATGAATTCATGTCATATATTAAGCTAATCCATGGTTAAGCATTATAATTCAGCCTTACCAATTACAAATAAATAATATTATTATCGTTTTATTAATATTTTAGTGTCACTCGTAGAAAGAGGAACACACACGTAAGTTCGTGATACGAGTGTTTGAGAATCTGTGAGAATTTCTTCTTCTGGTTATGTTTAAATGCAAGCACATTACTTCGTGATCTTTCAATAATTGATAAAGTAATTACACTTGTAACTTCAAATGAGGGCGAAGTAATAAAGTAATGAGACTAAACTCAATTACGATATATATTATGTACTTACTGCATGCAATCGTAATAATATATAATAGTTTAAATATACACAAGAAGAAGAATATATAAAAATATTTTTAAAGAAATTGTATTATATGTAAGAACAAATTTTATTATTTTCAGTACTTAAATGTTTTTTTATGTTGAAGAGTCAGTGAAATATGTTCTTGTGTAATTAACTGTTGCTTACCATTTTAAGTCTACGGTAAATAGAAATACAAAGATCAAATAATATGTTCACCTCATATGTAGTTTTCTTTATTAGCAAATAGTAGTCCGACAACATACTTTCCCAGTGATGGCGTTACTATTATAGAAATATGTTGTTTAAATGAAATGAACGCTGGTGCCACCATCGATGTATATTTGTATTAATAAATTTTTCAGGACAAAAAATTATGTAAGGAGTTAGACATCTTGAATTGTCTTTGTTGTAATAAATAAAAATATGAGAAAGATCGTTCTAAAAACTACAAACAAAAAAGTTTTATTAAATAATTTATTATTATATAAATAAGGAGATGATGAATTTAATTATAGTTGTAACTATTTTATTTTACTGAGTATGTCATGTATTTAATAATTACTTAACGAATGAAGTCAACTGTGAAAAAAAAAAAAAAATAAAAAAAATATATATTTTTAATTGTTGGTGCAATTTCATATTGCAGTAATAAAATTGCGTTAGATGAAATATTATAATATACAGCTCGGGACAACGCAAACGTTACCACTTATTACCACTGATTTTGTGTCTGTCATGCAGTCTATGCTGGAGGCTTGGTAAAAACTTTTGAAATAATTTAGGGATTGTTAGTTAGCTAAAGAAATAAAATTGCTAATATGGTTCTTTCTCTCATGGCTACAAATCTACATTATAAAAGGTGGACATATGAAAAGTAAAGGTTTAAAAATAAATATAATCGAAGGAAAGTAAATTTTATCATGCATAATTATATCAAATTGAAATTTCAAGTTTCAAAATTTCTAAAATTAAATTAAAAATTGCCTGATGGTTTGACTGCAAAAATCTATAATTTATAAAAATTAATAAAATACAAATTTTCTTTAAACCAAACTGTTTTTTTTTTATGTCTGAACTACTATTTATTTTGCTTTCGCCATATAAGAAAATATCTGCGATTTTAGCAGCGCTTTTAGACGTTTAATATGTGTTGAAAAATTTTCACGACAAGTATTTTTTCCTCCACTGATCCATATTCAACAAATCAGGTAGAGGAATTTAAAAAATTTAATATTACATTTTTTTTTCAGCAGTCAAATGAATGAATTAAGTCATTCAAAAATGAAAGTGTTAATTAATCAGAATACTAATCAACGCTGTTACCTAATTCATTATCGATAAATTTAAGCAAAAGTGTTATGCATAATATTCAATTTAAATTTTATATATTATTGAATTTTATAAGAAAGTAAATGATAAATAATTAAATTATTTTTTGTTAAAATACAATTTTATTGTCATAGGATATGATGATGATTTTACACTATTAAATCTCTGATTTTACTCGCTTTTTTTTACCCGAAGATCTTTCACAAAGTACATATAATTTTGTTTCTATTTATGCAAATTTAAAATTATCATTACTGACTGTAGCCACTTGTTTACTTTTTTTTCTATGTAAATAATTCAAATTATACTATTATGAAGCAACAATAATGTGTTGGCAAGACGTGAATTGGTACTAAAACTAATAATATGAATGAGAAAAATGTTATATTATGTATTTTTTTTAGCTAACATGATTTACGTATTATATAATTGTGTGCACACAGCATGACTTCTTATGTATGTGTTACATAAAGTACATTATATATAAATTGCAATAAATTTTAATAAGACTTTTTTTTTTGTAATTTTTCATCTTCAAGATCTGTGAAGATTTTTTTTTTCTCTCATTCTTTAATGTTCAATATAAATCATACAATACACAATATATTTTCCTTGACCCTTTGATCAGTATTGTATGACTCTATTATTAGCCTATTTATTATAGAATTTAAAACTAACCATGCTTGAAAGCAAATAAAAGAAAAGAAAAATGTTGTAAAAGCTTTTTAATATTTTTATATACACTGAGAAAAATTGTTGATACCATTTTAATCAGTAATTTTCAATTTTTTAATAACTTATACTTATAATCTGTGCGAGTAGTAAAAAAAAAAAAAAAAAAAAAAATAGGCGCGTATTAATTAATTGTATGCTGCAATTCATGGCAGTATATTGACTATATTGTCATAAAAATTTACTAAAAATATTGAATAAAATCAATAAATATAACTTATATACAAAGTTACAGCATTTTGTCATCAAGGGAAGAATTTATTAAAAATTGTTGACAAAAACCATAGAATAAAACATATCTTTCTCAATGCTACTTCAACAATTTCAACATTTTCAACAATACTACAACAATTTTTGAAGAACATTTTTCGGACAGGTATTTTTTTTTTTTTTTTTAATACGAATGGAATAAAACAATTTTTAAGTTTCTATTAATCGATCGAATCATTTTTTTATTGTAAGACTGTCAGGGGCGGATCCAGCCCGCGGCTTTGGGGGGGGGGGCGGTGCCCTATCCCACAATGTTAAATTTTGGATTGGGAGGGGGGCGATGGGTGGGGGGTGGTAATACCTTCAATGTATTTTGGAACTTTTTGTGGGGGGGGGGGGGCGATCGCCCCCATCGCCCCCCCCCCTTGGATCCGCGCCTGAAGACTGTAAGTTGTTCGCTTAACTTACTGTATAGTGTATAGTGTATACCTTAATTTTGAAATGCGTATTATTCATACATATTATGGTTCTCTGAAATAATTAATAAAAAAAATACAAAAAGTTTTAAACAATTCAAAACTATTTTCTCCGTGTACTGATATGTATAATATCGGATAATTATTTTGATGAAGCGTTACAAAGATGTTTCAAGTATTATTTTTTTTTTTTTTTTTGTCTTGTCGTAATGCGTTAAGTGTAACCTTGGTTTGAAGTTACTTTCTCTAGCCGAAGTAATTGAAACAGTCGAAGAAGACCAAGTCTAATTTCGGAGGACGCCTTGAGGGTAAGAAAATGAGAGTGAAAATGAAACCAAGCGTAAACACTGACAACAACAAATTGGATGAAACGGTTTCATGTACCACAGAGGAGACTTGTTTTTTTATGCATCAACAAAGATGAAGGTTTTTATAAAAAACTCATCGAAAGTAATTATATGTTGAAAGATGATCAATTTTTATTGAGGTCACTTATATTGAGAGTAAATTCTTGCCTGAAGCAATAATATAAATACGTATTGTTTATTTTTATAATATATTGAAGTACATTGTATTAAAATGTAATATTTATTAATAATAAGTATAATTAAAAGCCTTTAGGGTACATATTGGCATAGATAATTTTTAATATAAATGATTTTTATAATAGTTATGAGGATTTAAAATTTCAAATCAATGTTAATGAGATTATTCGCAAACAATTTTAGCAAAGATTTTAGCCTACAATTTTTATTGCATATGAAATACATCATTTTCGTTTTTAAATTTGCAAGCAATTTTAGGCTAAATTTACGTCAACTATAATGAAATTGTTACAAAAATTGCTAAATTTAAGCTACAAAATATTGTTTATTTTTACATTTTACAAATATTTTGGTTAAGTCAAACAATTAAAATCTCTAATCATAAAAATGTTGATAACTTATTGCCTTAATAAAAATAAAGCGTAAAATATATTTAAAATATTATTCTATTATTATGAACATTTGAACATAGGCAAAGTTTAAAGTTAGCAACAAATTCACGAGCTATCAAATTTGGGAAACACAATCCTGATAATTAATCCATAACAATAATTAATAATTTTGAACATCCTGTTGTTATAAAAATTACAGCATTTGATGGGAAGCTAAGGTGGGAAATTAGCAATAATAAATATGCTTAAAATGTTAAACCACCTGTGGGAATATAATATTGTTATAACGATGTGTGTGTTTTTTTTTTTGCGGTCTGCGAGCAGGAAAAGATGAGCAAGGTCATCGATTTGGTGGTCTGGATCAAGAGTGCAAGGTCTTGAGACGTCGGGGAGCAAATTCCTCACCGTCTTACCTGCGGGTGATTCAGCACAACCTTCAGCCAGCATTTCCCTATATGATCATCAGATGACAGATATAATTGCATTACGGTTGCGCAAATATAGAGGACGCATATATATGTAAATTAATAACTAAATTGTTCAAGGTACGTTGGTAGAGTCACTGTATAAAGGCACATGCACGTACAAGAAAATCGTCAATATAAACATAAAAAATGTAGAGAAAAATCAATTGGTTTCAATAATGGACAACATACATGAAATTTTTTTATTGCAGAAATGAATAGAGGGTACCAAATTATGCCACTCTGAATTCTTTTACATTTTTTTGAAACCCAGAACTATTTTTAAATAATTATTGAAAGTGCGGCCACGCCCCCTGGAGGCGTCAATAGGCATCCAGTCTCTATCCTTTTTATTAAGGCTGCAGGGGTGCCAACTGAAATCACAGGACTTTCAATAATTATTTAAAAATAGTTCCGGGTTTCAAAAAAATCTGAAAAAATTCAGAGCAGCATAATTTGGTACCCTCTATTCATTTCTGCAATAAATTTTTTTCATGTATGTTGTCCATTGTACCCCGCGGGATAGCATAAACTTTATGCCTCATTTAATTGTTGGTACTGCAGTTATAGGAGAAAAAATATATACTCAGATTTGAAATTTTAGGGGAGTAATCAGTCTAATTTTATTAAAAATGCTCAGACATATTATGCTCAGATGTAGTCTATAATGGTTTTTATTCTGTATTATTATTATTTTAAAATTATAAATTATAGAGTGGGGTCTATTTTAACATTGTTCCAAAATTTACACTCAATGCAATTTCTTTTTTTTTTTTTTAAAGAGCTGACAAATTAATCAAAGGTAAAATTAAATAATTTGAGATTTCCCGAGTTGTACGATTTGATTTTATCAACTGAAATGCATGTGTTTTTACAATATTTTGTTAAATACAAAGGAAAGTAAGACAATTTCACGCTACCTTGCCGATGTTCCTAATGTATTGTTTAATTAAAAAAATAATACAGTACATGTTTCACAAAGAATAGTTAAAAATTAATTTAAGAAAACAAATCTAAATTAGAAGAAAGAGTTCATTCATAATTAGGAAAGTATGTTAATGACCAAATATAAGATAACAATCATTAACTAATTTATTCATATTTTTTTAATTTAATAACAAACATTTAAACTTGTCTCATCAACTTACCTTGATTCAAGTTTAAAACTAAAAACTTGTTCTATTAATTATTAAAATTGACCATCACACATCTATAAAGTCAAGGATAAGATATTGAAGCTTCTTTAAATATTAGTAAATAATAATTAGGAATGCAATATCAGGGATTAGATATGGCTAATCTTTAGTAATTTATATTGAAGATTAAGAAAGCGTGTACATGTTAATTATAATTACGTGCATATTTATATAGATATAGAGCAGCACTCTCTAAAAATAATAGAATAGCTCATCATAGAACAATTGTTTTATTATAATTATAAAGTTTGGCTAAAATTCAAATTTTGATAACATCATCATATCCCGGAAATTACTATTAACAAACCTTTAATTATTTTTGCCAAAAAGTTTGTTGATAATACAGTTGGCCTTACATCAATAAAATATGATGCCCCTGTGTAAGTCAAGGTTTCGATTACTAACTCATTATTTGGATGGGTGACCCATGAAACTCGTGGCCACTAAATTCTTATTATCGACTATCTTCTTAAAAAAAAAAAGAAACAAGGACATAAATAGTAGTATACATCACGATTTATTTTAAAATTATGCATTGTATTTTTTTCTAATGCACATTATATTATAGCAATAATATAATACACTGTTATTATAGCTATAATACCAGCAGGTTTAATTTAAACGCGTATACTAAGAATAAAAAATAAAACTTAATTATTAATACATAAAATACATATTTAAATATTATAAGTAGAAAATTCACGTATCACAGTATTAAGTATATCTTTACTCATCAATAAAGAAATGGGCGTGATTTCAATGAAGTTCTTTGTCGATACATCATGACTTGATAAAATTTATTCATATTCAATAAATCAATTAAAAACAATGATGATATAATAATATAATTTTATGAAAAATGACAATGATGGATTACTTATATAATATTGAAAAAATCAGAGTTTTCTAATTAATGCATGACAATTAGTAATCATTAATTTAAAAATTTTGAGTGTCGGTCAAGGAGGAAGATCGGAAGAGGTGGACATCCGTCTTCATTATACTTTGTGTCGATGGTTGCAGCAGCCAGCCGGATGGACGCTCCTTTCACTCTCGATTGTTACTCCTCCGCTGTGACCTTGCCTGTTTACCTGCAAGAGAGCAGTGGGGCGTGTGGTGACCCGGAGGTCACTTGAAGAGGCGCCGGTGACATCGCAGCAGATTCGTCATTTGGCAAGGGTACGAGCTGGAGCACGTACTTTTTTAGCGGTATTATATACAATGTAATAAATATATAATAAAATAATATGGCACACATTTTAAGCATACTTATTTATTATAATACTTGATTTAACCTTTTAATAATAGAATCCATACGATTCATTGATAAAAAGTAGTCTGTCCTGACTGAGGTTTTCCACGGTTCCCTCAGTCTCATCTTAGAAAATGCTTGGACGCGTATAAGGCTGTGGCCACCATCCTTTCCCTACCTTATCCCTACTCATTCCCCCTCCTCGAGCTCCAAGTTCATAAGGACATGTCCCTTGTAAAAAAAATAATAATAACAAATAAAATGCTAAAATGAAGCTCTTTTTGTATACTCTCTTTTAAGTTGTTTACAGTAGTGTTTTTACTAAGATTTTTCTCTTTTTAATATTAATTTTTTTATCTTAATAATATTAATTTTATTTAAATACACAATGTTGTGTTACTTTGTCATGAGAATATTAATACATACCTTGTCTCTGTATTTTGTTGCCAACGCATAACATACAATAATTTATGTAGTGTTTTTAGAAAGGTTTACTCACATTAAATTGTTTTTTGTTTTCTTTAATTTTTAATATCCAGTTGTATTTTGTGTTGTAAAGAATTATAAACATTTAATACATGTTAATACCTAGAAATATAAATACGCGTATATATAGGTTAGAACTAATATAATATTATACCTCATGTATGTAGTACAGTCCTAGTAAAAATAAAAGAGACAACTCTTATAGGGCTGTCTCACACTGGACCGCATGATTTCGCAGTCTTTGATTAAAAAATTAAGAACTTATATGCGATCAGTTGTATATACGCGCGCCGAGCACACAGCTTTTCCTTTCGTATCGCATCATACGTTTCTCATTTAGAACCGGTTCTAAATATATATCATACGATACCATACGAAGGCAGTGTGCGATCCTTCTTGAAATCTATACACCAATTACTCTATTTCACTCTTTATGACTAACTCTGTACATAAATGATGCAAGAAAGTTAAGAGTCAAACATACTTAATTATTATTCACTTTATTTACATTATCAATTAATCATATTTGTCCGTACAATTTTACAACCATCAAAGTTGCTTATTTAAATATTATTCTAATGTAGTATGTATAATCTTTAAAATGATCCATTAATTTGAAAACACAGAACTAGCTGTCATACATGTATGAACAACACACAATATTAATCTTCTGTCTGTTAAGTTCACTGATGTTAGTACACAGTTTGAGGTCACAAAAGGTCACGTATTAGGCGGGGGAGGGTTAGAAATCACTCACCTTCTGGACCCCCGCGAATGTTCGCCACCTCCACGACACGCCCACCATCATCTGTGCAACATCATCGTCCACGCGTGGTGTCCAACCAACGGTGTTCATATATAAGTCGTATTATGGTGCTCATCTTCATGATAAATGGTGCTCGTGTCATGTCACATAGTGATAATGCAGCAAATGGTGAACATGCAATATGTTTATGTTCATGACAAACGGTGCTCATATCGTAATTTATAATTATATTGTTAATTTTTCATGATGCTTAATAGTCTAATTTACTGCAAGAGATTTATTACTCTAATATCTACCATATTCAAAACTCATCCTTAAAGTCTATAATCAACCCTGAGACAAGAAACTACCTACAAAAAATTTACTATACGTAATGTACCTACAGTTGAAAATTGAAATACATAGGTTAGATTCTAAAGCATCTATTCCAATTTTTAACTTTAGGAACTGTACGTAGACTTGTGGCTATCTCCATAAACCTAAAAAAAAAGAAGAAGCAAGAGATTTGTTGAAACTTCATGGCTCTTATTATAAATAATTACGGCATAGAGAATTATTTTGAAATTTTGGTGAAAAAATACTCGTCGCGACTGATTTTTCTACTTTCAATACCGGAAATTTTCTCTTTGTGATAAGCAAGAGTTATTATTATGCTAAAAAAAAGTAGCATAACGATGCAGCAAAGAAAACATTGTTGGTTTCGAAAATATAAAAATTATTTTTGGAGTTCAATGTAAATAATCGATCATTAAGTTCGTATAATTAAATAGGTTAAGTAGGATGATGAATGATGACATTGACGTAATGCAATCTTCATGTCAAATTTTAATTGACATTTTGACAGAATAACCTCGAGATACTTTAAAGATTCACTACACTTTTTTTTAAAACAATTCTTTGCAATATTACATGTCCTAATATGTGACCTTTTGTGTTAAACAAATGAAAGGACTTAATGTATGACTCATTTTGACAACGTGACTCACGTTCGCATTCTAATTACAGCAAGTGAAGTTAATTTTGATGTTAACTTTAAAGATAATATGAGTCTTTAAAATCAGATATTATACTTCTTTAAACGTTTTATCTTAGAGATAATTCAATGTTAAATGTTAAAAATATTATAATGATATTTTCATGACATACCTTTTTAGTATGCCCCTGAGTTGTATAATTTAATTGGATAATATAATTCAACATTCGTTAAAGTATGATAAAACATATAAAAAATCAACATTAAAAACTGAAAAAATCCTAGGTGATAACTAGTGAAAATGGCAAGAATATTTAAATAATTGTTTTACTATATATGAAAAACCAATTTAATTTAAATTAATATTTATTTTGCATAATATTATTTTTAATAATTATAATTAAACACACGAGAATGTATCATAAATGCACATAACATCAAAAGGATTCTCCTCCTTTTTACAGCTTGAAAAAACTATAGATTTAAATGTTTTTTAATGACAGTATTATAATTACATTATAAAAGTATATTTAAATAATAAAATATGTTAATTTTATAATAAGTGACTTTTAATTTAAAAAAAAAAGTATACATTAAACAATTATAACCAAAAAAACATCAACACTTTTGAAAATTTAAAATCTATGCATAAATTAAAGTTTAATTATAATTATAATGACCTTGACATGATGGTTCTAATTTTATGGTTCAACCCACCGTAATGGCTGGAGATGTTTTCACAACACCTTATTCGCTCGCGTGGCCAAGACATATGCAGGATTGAAGAGAGGGGAGAGGCTTTGCATCATCGCGATCCATCAGAGAGTAAGGTCATAATATGGTGACCTTATTTTCTACCTAGACGATTCAATTCAACCTGATGGCAGTATCATCATCACCCTGAAATCGACCCTGAGATAATATATTATAAATAATAACCTATAATGATAGAAGTTATTATTAGTTTTTTCATCTCATATAAAAAGAAATTGTAGAACTAATTTTCAATGTGTATTTCAATTTGCTATACTTTTTATTATGTTTTAAATTAACAATGGATGTTATAGTTAAATTTCTTTCAAATAAGTCCAGTATAATGGTAATGTATATTTTGATTACCATGAGATGATTTGTTTGGAAGAATGATAAAAAAATATTTGAGTTTTCTTTTCTATTTAATTTGATCCTCACAAATCTCACAATTGTATTTTGAAACCCTCAGAGAAAAATCACAGACGAATTATTGAACTTATAAGAGCTAATGTTTCATATCTTTGAACGTTAAGGTAACTTGGTAACCTATAATATAATACAATATCTCACAGATTTTAGTTGCCTTGTTATATATGATATTCATAATTTACAAAATAAAATATAGGAAAATTTTTATACTAGTACGTAATTCACATATTTTTTGTAAATTCCCCTATTTATTTGATATTGACATATTTTTTTATATAATTAATGGGGAAGTCATCGATATGTACCCAATTTCTAGTAAATGTCAAAATTTTAAAAATACATTTTTTTCAGTCTGTTGCACCTGCATTACTCTTATCACCTGAGTAACACTGTATATAATAACATTAAAATATTTATATTTATATTATTATATGGTAGGTACATATAATTGAAATAGAATAAATTATGCAAATAGTAAAGTTAACCTTGAATTTCCAGTCCTGCACGAAAAATATTAGATAATTCATATTTTTTGGAATGTAGCAGCAGTAAAAATATTATAGAAAGAATGCGGATTCTTAAATAAAATTCCTAATATTGAATTTATTAGTAAATACATCATACTGCAATGTGCCATTGTGTCTGTATAACAGAAATAAATACTCGTAGAATAATATGCATATAACTAAATTCAATTACAATGGTCTATGCATGGTACTGTACAATATAAAAAAAAACACAGCAGTGTAATAACATTAAATTATGGCCTTCGTGTTTTTTTTTTTATAATGTCTCATTCAAATGTTTATTATTATTGTTATTACTGATGGGCTGCAGCTGTAATTTTGATGCATTGAAGTAATCAAAAAAATAAATGTGCAGGATTTAAAAATTTTATTACATATTTTCTTACTCGTACGTGCAAAAATAAAATATTATGTTCACTAAAGTAAATATAAAGTAAATTAATGATACTGTTTTGTTCATTTATCTTATTGTTACGGTATTGTCTGATTGTTTAGTTACAATAAATGAAGATCGTGCATCCATTACGAGTCATACAGTGGGAAAGAAATAGTAATAAATTAGAGCAGTATAAACAATTTGAGTTTGATCTCAGGTACCGCCAAAATTTTCCGCAGGTAGTTTAAACAACACCCACTCGTGCATCCGGGAGGTGATGGATGGCATCTTTCATCAATTGCTGACCATCTTGATTGAGATTTCCATGGTTCCCTCAGTCACAACCAGGGAAATGCTAGAATAGATTGCTATAGGCCATGGCCACCCCGGTTTAGAAGAGACCCACAACATTCTAAGCATTGCTAGGTCGTGTCTACGAAGTGCCATGAAATAACTTGGTAACCAATGCTCTGCAGCTAAGCGGAAAATTTAAATTTATTAAATATTTTCTTTATTTTTTTTTCGTTTTTTTTTTAATATCATATAAATAAATTTAAATAAATAATGTACTTTTTAAAACAAATTAAAACAAAAACAGGTTTACTTTGACAAAAAAAAGTATGTACTGTACATTAAATTTCATAGCGTATTATTACATATTAGCATATCACCATTAAAAATTACGTATAAAAAGTAAAAAAGTACATTAAGCGCATACTTATAAAAAAATATATAATTATGAAACATTATTCATAAGATTATAACCTTTTTGATCTTTATAATAAAAAAACTCGGTCAAATGCTCGGATCTAATTGAAAATTAAGGCTCATTGTTGGCACGGACGTCTAGCGTCCTGGTTCTGAGAGGAGATTTATGACACGGAATGTATCAAATATTTGCCTCATGCTGGGCGAGATGCTCGTGCATTAATAATATTTTCATCACTCAAACGTGACTCGATCTCAGACGAAAAGATGACGACAATGAAAAGAGAATTATGACGCACAGGTGGGTACGAAAAGTAAATGAAATTCGAAATGAAATTGGAATAATGTTAATAGCATTTTTATATATAGGTAAAAATTTTAAGGGTGAAGTAAGGGCAACTATTATAATAAGTAACCTAGAAATTTCAAATACGTTTGAGTTTTATTGTTCGTCCATGTACATTCTGGAAACCATGAACTTTTACTCCAGTTTTGTTTGTGGGCGTGATCACGTTGTCTAGGGAGGCTTGGTGAAGCTAAACTCTTTTGATATTGATTGACTGGGTGCTTTATCTACCTTGCCCCAAAATTTTAAATCTGCATCTCTGTCTATTTAAACTGCAGCTCTAGCAAGTGAGGAAGGAGTTCGTGCTGTCTACAGGTGTACACGATGCAATTTTGCATACAATTTTTATTTTCAAGAATATATCATCCCCATACAAACAAATGAAGTTTATGTTTACTTGTAAGGAAAAATTGTATGTATGCAATTATTTAATTAAATTAAAGTTAATTATAAAATTGTATCGTGTAACATTGGCTTAAAAACCCAGTCTTATGTAGTCCTTGTAATTTTTTTAAGGTAAACAGCTAGGTATACCAGATATATCTGACACATCCTCATTAGTCAGTATCTTTCCCCAATACGTTTAAAACGTTTTGTACTTTTTTCCCTTACATACTTAGAAAATTATTAACATTAATAAAAAAAAAACAGTTTATACTGTTTATAGTGATATAATATTAATTATGCTGACCGTATTTTTAATGTTTTTTACAAAACCCACATCTTCAATGAACGTATTCATAATCTTTATCCATCAATAGATATTGTCTAACAATGCATTCGATAAGAATACATATTTAAAAATTAAGTACGTTACCTTGAATTATATTGCTTAAAATATAATTTTCTAATCGTGAGGATTCTTTGTTTTAGAAAGATCAATAAATTATTATTTTATCACGAAAGAATTTTAGAACTCATTTTTATGAAAAAGTTGCAAAAATTTTACACTATCGTGATTGTAGCTTGATATTATCATAACAATGCTAGCTCTTCTGTCTACATTGATGATGTTATTTATTGTGCATGGTGTTACGTGATGATACAGGTAATTCTGTGCAAATTCGGTTTATTGCAAAATTATTATTTTAATTTTTTTAACATTTTATATGTGGAGGTAACGCATTGCATTGATTAGTTCTCGTGAAACCACTGAAGTCAAGTATTGGCTAGTGTGGTTAGTACCTGGATGGGTGACCATTTCAAGAAAAATCCCATGTTTTGTGCGTGTGGGTTGGTTCTTCTGTTCCATTGTTGGAAGGTAGAAGTGACCATTCTGACTTATGTTTTCCACGGTTCCCTCAGTCACACGCATATATAATATAGTGATACTCTAACCAAGCAGTGGCTACAATCCTTTATCCATTCCTATATTTTCATTAAATACTAACTAATGAGCTTCAAAACCATGAGAGGTTTAATTTTAGTACCTAATGTAACTTTTAAGACCACCTTCCTTATTCATAATAATTACCCTTCCTTATAGCTATAATACCATTCATTTATCCACTTTTATTATTTTTTTATAGAATATATCTTGCAAAATATTATATTATGCTGTATAGAGTTTTTTTACCTTTATTAATTTGAAATTATAGAAGCAATGAACAATTTATTATTGATAATTTAATTAATGTCATATAAAAATATAAAACATTGCAATATTTTTAACATTTAAACATAAATATTAATCATTAATATAGCTCTGTTTCTTCTTTTATTGCGTAAATAAAAAAGAGTACACACAGTGGTTATATGAAGTACGTAATATTATATTGTAGGTAATTTTAATCAATAGATGACCCTCGGTTCAATCTCAGCATCGTGCGTTGAGATCTCCTCCGTAGGGCATCCATATTACTACACTGTAACAATTCTTTCTTATCGGATCTATTGTGTATACTTGATAAATACATATTATACACATGTTAACCTTCACCTTTTCAAGCTCATCTATCACCGTTTTAAATTCTCTGTGTTCAACTGTGTTCAAAACCTCCCACCACCATCATTGCCATCCGGGTAAAAAAAAAAGAAAAAAAAATGACTTACTTCTAGAGCAAATTATTTTTTTCAACTACATCAGTAATATGTAAATATCATTATGGTCTATCTATATAAAAAACAAAATACTGCAGAATTTAATGCCATGAAAAGCTAATAAAGGTTTGTCTATTTCCAAATTGTGCACCTACGCTTTAGTTGTATTTAAACAAAAATTTTAATAAATTTTATGAGACATCATGCAAGTGTTATAATATGGTTATATCTCCTTGATATAAAAGGGTATATTACTGATGCAAGAAATGGACTTTGCTGTCAAAAATTGATTAAAATTTAAAAATTTGCTGAACGATAAGAAAACTCTGAGCTGAGGAGGCTGGGGGACCTCATCAGAAAGACCCTTCAAATTAAAACAGCCTAAAAACTATTCAAATATAGAAAAGGTTTTTAACTATATTAAAACAAGATATGAAACTGACCTTTAATGAAAAGTGAATATAAAATCTATTAGTGCGATCCTATAAAAACTTCTCTCATTTATACCATGCAGTATAAATTTGATTAATTTTTGCAATAAAAAGAGGTCGATTGGAAGCAATAGAGTAATATAATTAAATATCAAAATTGCAAGACGTCTACCATATAATAACAGAAAATAGTAACGAGTTAGTGTACATACATTATATATGAACAGTATAGAGAGGTAGTTTATTTTGACAGCGATATTAGTCTGGAATTTTGTTGTGAGACGAGTGTAAAGAATACCGATTATTTCTTTACAACAAGACCTTCCCCGTGAATAAAACAAAGTGTTCGTCATGTTTTAACAAATAAAATAATAATAATAATAATAATAATACAAATTATCTTGAAGATAAAAGGTCAAGTCTATAAAAAAAAAGTACGTAATTTAAAATCTGAGAAGTATAAATTTTAAATACATTGAGTAAGAGTTAAAAATAGATTTTATTAATAATGTACATTAAATAATTTATTGTTTTTTTTTATATTAACAAGTGTAAAATTAATATTGTCTCAAATAAGTGTCATAATTTTAAAAAAGTAATGGTTAAATTATTATATACTATTATGTAATGAAAAAAATGTGATTTTTATTCAATTACTTTAATAATGAGGTCAATAAATTATAATTTATAAAGAATTCCTTTCATTCCTTATAAAGAAATTTATTACAAATACATAAAGAAATTTCTTAGTCAGTAGCTATACAATATTGGTAACATCAACAACATTGAAATCATGTTAAACATGTGAGGGTTGGTAGGTTCAGATTCCTAGCTCTTGTAAATGGCACATTAACTTTTATTGCAATGTACCTTTTGCTGCAACCACCGAGAGAGATGAGAGAGAGAGAGACAACTGGATTGCTGCTGGCGTGACTTCTCACCTAAGCCCGATCACGATCTGATCAAGTCACGTGACTTATCCCCCAAGCTGCATCTTCATCTGTTTAAAAGATCTAGTACTAAATGCCGAGAAAATTGATATGATGTTGTAACGTTTAATACAATTTGTATCGCTTCTCTATATTATGCATCGTGATCTCTTTAATTCTCACAACATATAATTTTGTATTCAATATTACTACATAAATATATAACGTTTACGGTATCAAAACAAGTGTAATGTTAATTATAGATACTCATAAAAGTTTTTATTGAAATCAATGTAGTGGAACGAAAATATTTAATTTTAAATTAGAACACATTAAAAATGTTTATGCAACATTTCTTAGAATCCAAGGGATTGATGTAACTTACTAGTAACGATTCCAAAATAATGCATAGGGGACATTATTATATTATAACTATTATAAGCCATGTTACAATTTTAATACAGATTATCTGGTTTTAAAGTTTTAACCAAACTTAAAATGCAATTTTTAATACAGATTTAATAGTTAAAAATTCAAAATAAACTGATTATAAGATACGTTTTATACCTGCATGCTCTCAATTCAAATTGTGTCAATTACATTGTATGGAATTAATTAAGATTGTACATCAATTTTGTCTGAAATTTGGTATGAATTTTGGCTACATAAATTATAACATTTTTCTATGCACATATACAAAATAAATTCAATTTTTCTTATAAAATGTATATAGATAGGTTAAAAATAACATACAAAGCATAAAAAAGCATAAAACGCATTATTACATCTCAAAAGTTGTATTACAATCTTTTTTATTACTACATAATTAACCTAATGAGGTAGGTCATAATATGCAATTTATCAATAATATATTACTAGTAGATATAACATGCGGTATCTTTAATATAGAAATTTAATACTTCTTCTTTCTGGGTGGTATGAAAAATTAAATAATAAATAAAATTGAAAACAAGTTTTCTGAGACATAATTCAATTTAAATGAGTCTTTTATGGAATAATAAACTATTTTAAAATGCACATATTATAATAAGTATTAACATAATATTATATTCTTCAATATAAATAAATAAGAAATTATAATATATAAGTTTAAATAGAAAGTATCATTATAATATAAAACACATGACATAAAATAAGCAATATTTATTGATATTAATTCTAATGTAATAAAAATTTATTAATGCTAAAGATATTACAAAATTAAATTGTTGCAAGTTGGAGGACAGTTTTATATCATTGTCATTTTTTATAAGTACAATTTATACAACATCAGGAAAGGAAACAATTACTCATTGTTGTGCCCAACAAAGCATGTGATAAGCTCCGGTACGGGATTCACACCTCGACGATACATTGTTGCATAAGAGAGGATGCTTCGTTCCTTTATGTTTATTATAAATTATGATCGTGTCATTAAATTGAATATATAAAAACTACTAGTGTTACATGAGAGCTTCTATGTTAGTGGTACTTGCTGCATAATTGCATAATAAGTATACAGTAATTATAAACATTTAACCTTTTTTACCTTGTAATATGATTATAACCAAGATATTTTACATATATTTAATACTTGTAGCACCTTACTGGTATGTGTTAGGTTATGCCAATATGCATTCAATGTACAATTATGGACCTACTGAATGTTACACTTTGACTTATTTTCTGTTTTCTGGGCCTATAGTTAAACGAGGCGAGGTAAACTTGTATTATTTTTTAATTATATATTAGCATTATTTTGGCATACAAACTAAAGGAATTCGTGGGTCTTCTTTTCTGCTGACATTTCCTTCTTCTTTTTTTTTTTTTTTTTTTTTTTCTTTCACTAGTGTATACTATTCAAAATCGGATGGCAATGCACGTCAATTATTTCAATAATTGAGCAATCCGAAATTTCAACTCTTTGTTTTTTAATTAAAACTGTTGTAATACCAAAACAGGACATTTCGAAAGTCGCAAGGTGTACATTATAAAAAAGTAATGACATTTCTGTTTTAAATACTTAGAAATGAGGAAAAGCAATATTAGAATTATTAACTTGAATGTTTTCTCTGAATTATAGAAGATGTAATTGTGTAGATTCATATCGAAACATTATCGACTTTCAACTATTTGTGACGTCATACAAAGAGGATGTATATCGGTGCTTCTAAGTACGTAATCCTCATCTCCACATCATTAAGAAAATGTGTTACTTTTTTATTATAAGTTCAGGGACAACATGCAAAACTTTATCGACGTTGTATAATCATTAATTATTTTAATTAAATGTCATGTAATTAAAAATTCATTCCACTTTTCACACTACAATCTGACAAAAGTTCAGATTTGTATATTAGATAATAAATCTCTTTGACATTTAAGTCATATTATTGATGAAGCAAAATGCCTGAAAGGCGAAAAAAAAATGTACATTTTCAGTGTAATTAAGGTTCAGTTATATTAATAATTTAATGCAAATTTTCGCCATAGACTGGTTATTTTGTTGATCAAATATAAATAGGTCTGTTTAAACCAAAAAACATTAAATTTTCATATGAATCTTTTATTCTATTTTTTTATGTTTCACTTACGATAGAGTTTTAATCAAATTTGGTTTAATATTAATTTAATTTTTTCTTATTAATTTTACACAACTCCCTGCAGCTGTACACCTTGAACCGATGGGAACGATAACAGCTGATTCACTGATGACTGATGACACGATTCCAATAAATAGAAGAAGGAAGAGAAGTTTTTAATTTTTGGGAGGAGCATAATTATTTATCAAAATAATTCATTTCAATATTTATGAAGACAAAATCAAGTTTCTTACTAACCATGGTTAGTATCAGTATATATAAATCGCTATCACTATAACCGTGGTTAGTAATCTCTGGTCTCGATTCACAAAGAAGCTTATTCAGCTTTCTCTGCACTTACTGCGATTAGTGAGACACCTGAATAACTTTCAGGCTAACTCTTTCGTCAATAGCGTCCAATTTTATTATATCCTTCAATTATACGTAAATATATTGCAGAGATTTTTTTGCATGTATTAAATTTGCATTATAATGTCATAGCGTTCACTTTTAAAATCTTGATTAAATTCACCTTTTAAAATAAGGCTATTACGTAAATATGATTTCATATTTATTTATAATGTAATTTGATAATTTGACTGACTAGTTATATCAATATAAAATACTCTAACAGTAAGAGCTAAATTATGTTACTAAACAAAATTATCTTATTTTATTTACTCATTATAAATCCATTATATAAAAAAAATGATTGAATAAATTCTTAAGGATTTTATTTTGATACACGAGCAGGTTTTATTGACTCAAATCAATCATTTTTACACAATTAAAGTTATAATATAAATTTATAAGAGGCATTTGTTTATGAATATTTCATTTTAAACGTTTTTTTCTTGACGTTTATATTTATATCGTTGTTGAATGGTGTAATATGAGTAGTACTCGGCAAAAGGTTTCTCCTCACCGTACGATCTTAGGTTGTAAAAAAATTTGTTATCTGTGATTCCACCTTCAGTATGATGAATGCAGTGTTGGGATGCATTAACTTACAAAGTGGCTCTTAGCCAGACTTGTGTATACCTCCTATAAATATAGATGTCTAAGCACAAGTGATGAACGGAATGGAATGTTGGCGAGTTATTTAATGTCGTATAATTACGTAAAATAATTGCATTTTTTTTTTTTTTGTAAATAATACTAAAAATAATTTCATTGAAGATAATTTGCTTTTCACATATATTAATATATTTATAATTACTTAATAAATTATTGTTTTTTTTTTAATATTTATATTTATAATTACTCAATAAAATATTGTTTTTTAATAATATTTTTATTACGTGATGGCTGTAAAATTTTAATGAAGTGAAGATGTCCTACAACAGTTAATTATGGAATAAAATTTTGCATCATATATAATTACTAACAATAATTTTTGTCATATAAATTTTTATTTTTTTTTATTTTATTTATTTATTTTTATTATATTAATTTTCCTATTTTGGTTATTACTTGAAGAAATTCTGCATTGAAGGATAAAAATTCCATCAAAATAATTTGAAGACTATTAAATTCTGAGATACACATCATGACAATTTTTGGCTTGATGACTTATAACATTATATAGCCTCACCCTCAACGAGTTTGAATGCTGGATTTTCAACGTAATTAATATCAACAAAATTAAAGCTTGTATTTTATATTCATTTCTAACCCTGCAAGAACATTTTAAAAGATACCCTTGCCTACTTTGCTCCAAGACAGAAAAGGTTATTATTTGCAATTTTGGGCAAGGTAATAAGAAAATCATACAGTCTAGTATAATTCCAGAAATTTAATGTTCGTGTCCTCGATGAAATCACTCAAAATTAAATTAGGAGTTATCACATACGTTCCTGTTATCCTATTATAAGGTGTTACCTGTTTCGTTGTTGAAAAATTACTTCTTCAAATAATCCTCTACACGCCTAAACGTCTATCTTATTACGTCTTTTTACCTTAAAAACCAAATCTTAATATTTTTTTCTCACTCAAAGTGAGGATAAAATGGAGACAATTTTTCAAACTTTTTATGATCAGTAAGAAAAAACGTAATCTAGTCTTTTTCTCTCCTTTTTCTTCAAAGATGGTTCAAATTAGGAGAAAATTAGATAGACTTTAAAAGTGCATAAAAAATGAAACATAATTCAATTCATGTCACCTGTAGTCTCTAACTGCCTTGGAAAGACGTGATGGAGCGCACGAAGCCTCTCGCAAACAGCACTCACCTCAAGTGATAAAAACGTAAATGAACGAACTGGAAGGTGGTAATTATAAAGTAGCCGTCTTATCTATAGTAAGTTTTATTGTGAGTTTATTACTGTACTAACATACCCAAAATTATTACCTTTACTTTTAGTCTGTCTATTTTTTTGTTACGCTTAAGTCATTTCAAGGTAATTAATGTGCGTAAGAAGTAATAATATAAGAAAGAAACTAATTTAAATACACTAATGTACGTTTTTATATAAACTACTCTTTTAATTTGCCTTTTTATAGCACTGACAATGAATAATTCACTTAAAAAATTTCAGTTTTGTTATTATTTTTTTAAGTAGTATATTATTATACTTTGCTTTTAAAGCTCATGACTCATTATTTAACAGCAATATTTCTATTTATATCAAAATACAGAATTTCATAAACGAAATAAACAACTCTCTCTCTCTCTCTCTCTCTCTCTCTCTCTCTCTCTCTCTCTCTCTCTCTCTCTCTCTCTCTCTCTCTCTCTCTCTCTCTCTCTCTCTCTCTCTCTGAATCAGCATACACATTTTTTTTACATAAATAATTTCTAGTAATTAAATATATCACATTAATAATATTGCTTATAATCATTATAAATTAATCTTGACTTTTTCATATCATCATATATACCATTAAAATAATTGAAATTATTATTTCATAATTTTATAATAATAAAAATAAGTTACATAAACTAATTATTTTTAAATATTAAACATTTTGATAATATTGAAAGGTTAAACATTAAATTAACCTTAACATTTTAATAATACTAATATCGTGAATTTAAATTACCATATACAATGGTCACCGCAACTATATAATCTTTATTGTATATATTTATGATTATTTCCCCGTCAAAACATTTCTCAACAAAAGAGTGGTACATAATTTATACCTCACAGCATCCTCCGCGGACACAACAGCTGACGTGCGAGCTACACTGCAAAAACAACTAAATACCAAAGGCATTGAGAATCTGCACAATCACTTTTACATCACCAAAAGTGTTTAGCTTCTCAATGCTTTTATTGTTTACGGTCTTCATACCTGTTGTAAAAAGCTAAAAAGTGATCACCAATCTAACTACTCGCCAGCTTAACTCCGGTAATCACTTTCGATCATACCTTACCACTGCACTGCTAATGCTTTCTTAGTAGGAAGAGTATTATTGAGGTATATAAAATAAATAAGAGCTATGGTGAAATGATAAGGGTTCATTTCAATACAAGGTTATACAAATTTCGACCCTAGGGTAAAATTTGATGGCGGTTCTAATGGCGACCCTTAAATTTGCGACCCTTTGACCCTTAAGGGTCAAAAGACCCTTAAAATTTTTTTTCGTGAAAAATTGCGAAATTGACATTAGCAATGTCCTTAATTAACTTTAGAGCTCTTATTTACGCATTTTAAGGGTCGACCCTTGGGGTCTAACAGGGGTCATTTTTTAAAAGTATACAAATATTTATAACAAAATTTGTCAAAAACTGTGAGGATTATGGATTTAGCATTGGCTTTAATTGATTCAGTAAGAATAATGACCCTCTAAGGGTCGACCCCTAAAATATATTACGATCTATTCCGCAAATAATACTTCTAAATGCTATTAACATGCAATTTCTGAATGCTAATTCTGTTAACAAAAATCTAATGTTTATAACGTTAGTTTTTAAATGGTAAAAACAGTGATTATATAGCAAAGACATTTAGCTATTTTTCTAAATACTTTTAACGTTCAGTAAATGTTAAAAGCATGGAGGGTCTGAATACCGATTTTTTGCAGTGTAATTGGTGTCCAGTGACTTCCTGTCACTCCCCTTTGACCTGGGAACATTCAAGGTGCTTAATCTACAATTAAAATTTCACCACATTGTACATCAAATTATTTAGACATGCTATTATTTCCACTAATATTATAACAACAAAATATTTCTATTAAGGTCAAGTAATAGACCTTTTGTAGTCAAAACATAGAACCATACTGAAATGACCAAATTTGGATCTATAAAATTTTTATTATTATTTTTTGGAATTATACATCTTGACCTTGTTTTTTTTTCTGCATAAGTTTTGGCAATTACTTTTTTTTATTTAAATGATAACGAAATAGTCACATTTTTTATTAAATTTTGCATAAATTTATGTACTGTAATGCTTCTCCTTAGGTTTCGTGTTAAAGCATTGTAAAATGTAAATTTTTATTAATATTTGCTAATCAAATGTATTTAATTTATGTACTTAATTTAAGTATTTGCTGATTATATAATATATATATTATGCATAATTATTACTTAAAACAACAAATTCAGATCATCCAGTAGTATTATATTATATAATTACATATCCTCTTTTTTTAACCAAACATAGCACCTAAATTAACATGCATTAAAAGTGTTAAAGAAATTTACTCTATTTCCACTATGCTATAAAGCCCCCGTTGAATTGTTATTTTGATTATATTGAACATCCAACCGTAATGGTTCCTTTCCTTTATAATAAATATTTTGATTATTAAACTAATTTATAACAATTAATTCTGTTCGTAAATACACAATCAGATAATAATCAATTATTTTATTTTCCTTCATATCACTTGCACAGATGGTCAATCTGATTACTGATTCACGAATCGATTTTGCATTTACAAACAGACCTGATGAAAAATAAAATGTATAAAAACAATATGATTCAAAAAATTTGCTTATATAATAATATACATTTCATATATATCATATAAATATGTATGTACAAGTTTTGAAAGGTCTATATTAAAGTGTAAATAAACAGCATGTAAGAAATGTTACACATAAGTACTTTTCTATTAGCAGGTTAGTGGAAAACTGTAACTTTTTAACATCAGGTGTTAATTGGGTGTTTCATCTTTCATCATGTCTTCACCTTCTACTTTAGACAGTGGTAATATTTTGGAGTGACGGCTGTATAAATTAAAAAAATACCTACTGTATAGTAATGCAGGTTGAGATTAATAAAATAATTTTTTTAATGCATTTCTATTGATATTTACGATCAATAATTGATTATTAAAATAAAGAAATAAATTATTATTAAAATAATCAACAATTTTTTTATTTTTTTAATACGCGCGCGCGTATCTCGTAAATATTATAAAACTTGTAAAAAAAAGTATAACAAAATAATTTCACACAAAATTATAGAATATTATATAGTATAGTAAAATTGTTAATTATTTCAAATATTTTCAAACAAATTTATATAAAGTACTTACGAGTGAAAGTTTTTAATTAAAAAAATTGAAGGTTAAAAATATTATTATTAATAATAATTGAAGTTTAATTGAGACATATATAGAAGACGTAGAAGTGAATGACCACAAGAAGTAATTACGGCTATGATTGATATCGCATGCAGCTTAATTAGAAAAAAAAATATTTGACGAGACAGCACTTAAACCTTATTTGGACATCATGATTTGTTGGATACTGTAAATATTACTTCTTGGTAATACTCTCCCATTCATAGATCATTTTCAATTTGTACAGAAGACAGAGAATTAAGAACAAGAATTCATACGATAAATATTCTGGAACACGTCCTTGCCTCTCATACTATGAATGTCTTTAAGATTATAACACCCTGGACAGCACGAACTTTACTCTTGCTTTGTTTGCGGGCATTACCAATCAATGTTAATCAATGGAGGCTTGATGAAACTAAACTCTTTTGATATTGATAGACTGAGTGCTCTTCTTACATCTCCCAAAATTGCAAAACTGCATCTCTCCGTCTATTGGAGCTGCAGTTCTGGCAAGTAAGGCAAGAGTAACGTTCGTGCTGTCCAGAGGTGTACACTTTGTGTTAGCTTCGACGTTATTATTGGCTCATTTCCTGGAGCGGCAGCTTCAAGAGATTTGTAATATTTGGGGAAGTATGAAGATCAACAGGCGCGGATTCAGAAAAAAATATCGGGAAAGGTCAATGTTAAAAAAAAAAAATTGGAGTGGAGGAAATGCTTATATTTTCCATGTTTAATCTAAAATTTCGGGGGGAAGGGCCGCGTCCCCCCTGCCCCCTCCTCCTGGATCCGCGCCTGAAGATGAACAGCAATCCAAAGAAATCAAGTTCTCCATGCCTTCATAAGTGTGTGACAATGCCAACAACGTGGTGTCCGAGCTGTGATGAATTGACAATATTTTGGAATACCTGAACTTTTTCAACTATGCAAATTCATTTATCCACCTATTTTTTTAAATTTGAAGCTCCAGTGTGCTCTTTGGTAACATTCAGACTGTCCCGAGGTGTACTTAACAAAATTGTAATTAATCGAGTCGTACATTTATTGGCAAGGTAATTATCCAGTGTACTTAACACAAGGTAGTTTCACGGTGTAGAGTAGAGTTAACTGCCTGATGAGACTCACGATACATTCGTATTCACTGTACACAAATTTACGGTTGGTAAAGTAACAACATTTGTTTGTATTTTTTTACTATAGAACATCCTCAATAATACTGGCTAATAAAAAATATTATGTATGCTATTTCATATTTTTATAGGCTAGTTTATCCAAGGCTGTAACTCAGTAAGTCATATTTTTATGTCACATTAAGTAATATAACATCATCTTGAAACAACTTTTTATTGTTCATGTAAAATATTACCTCCTAACTTTTTTTCACTTTAAATTTATAGTAGAGTTTTATAAGTGTTTAATTTAATTGTTTTGTATAAATTAAAAGTGAATTATATTTACTGTCACTTGGTATAGTTTGAAACTTAACGAGCATTCATGATTTGTTTCAAACAGTAAGTTTGCAATTTTAAAATTTATTGTTACAGACCATACATATCTCGGAAAAAAATTAAGTTTAAATTTAATTCAGACTTTAAATACTTCTTAACTTATGATTAGATTAAGAGCAAGCAGGAAAAAAATAAATATAATCCGATGGCCCCTAAATAAATGTACACTTATTACATTATAACTATTGCTTAATTTTTTTCAAATTTCAAAATAAAAGTGAACCATTCTCAAGTTAAAACTTTTAGCTTTTAATTTCCGCACTTAAAATAATTCTATATATTTTTTTAGAATACGTAGCATAATTTTAAGTGATTTTTTTTATTTTTTATTTATTTATTATAATATTTCCCTCATGAATACATAAAAAACAAGTCAGAGGCAGGAGACACCAAACAGTCCAAACAGAACCTAACAGATATTGTCAACATAAGTGATTTTTGGTAATCCTTTAAGGTTTAATATCAGTGATAAGAAAAAAAAAAGTTTAGTAGATGGTACACCAGTTTTAAAATGGTGATATCATGCAATTTATATTCATGATAATATATTAGACCAAAATTGGTAAAATTTTCAATATTTTCAGCATTGTTTTAAATGAAGACTGTTGTGACTTTTAGGCAAATCAGTATCCTTTTCACAGTAAAAAATTAATTACTTAAAATTTACACCGATTTTTTTTATATCAGAAATAAAATTTATTTTGATCTTTATTATATGAGACTAAAAATAATTTTCATCGGAAAATAATGAGTAATGGCCACCACTGTGACATTAATCCTTAATTAACAAAACATAAACAAAAGCTGCGGTGATCGTGACCCTCTGAGTGTCCAGTAGGCACCTTGCTGTGGTCCCCACGTGGTCATGTAAGCACAAAGACTGTTTAGTAAACAGTTCTTGATGTTAGCAAGGACTGCAACGTAAAGCCTTGATTAAATTAAATTATTTTCCCACAGCTCTCAAGGAAGTGAATAAAATATTTTTTAGCAAAATAAAAAATTTAATGAAAAATTAATGTGTATCTTAAAAATTTGTGCTGATTAACCTATTTTTTTTTTTTAACTAAGTAAAATGTAATTGTATGTAAATGCATATAATTTTTGTTATGGTTCAGTTTCTCACAGTGCCACAATATTCAGTTACATGAAGTGGAGAAGTTTAAAAAATAAAAACACAAAGCCAAGTTGTGAATTAATTTATGCACTCTTTTGTTATAAAAAGAAAAAAAAAAACATTTGTACTTTCATTTATACAATAAAAGTTCTATGAGATAATTTGTAACCTTAACAAAGAAACATTTCTGTGATAATTAGAAGTAATGATTTAGTTGAGAGTAAAAAAAATAGTACGAAAAATGGAACAGTAATTAATTGAATTGTGTTTTAATAAATTTAATACCGTCAAATTATTATTAAATATCAATATTGCGTGTGGTTGTGCGAGTGTAAATTTTTTATGATATAATTGTTGAAGGTTAATACATGCTTCCGTTCACTTTCTGATCTGTTTTGATGAGTCGTAATAATAATAATTTTAGTATACTTTTCTCACGAGAAAGATTATCGATTTTATTGAAGCACATCATTTTAAATTGATTTGATTTTTTTTTATTATATTTATTGCATTTCTTCTTAAATAGGATGCTCACAAGGTTATTATACGTAATAAAAAAATAGTTATATAGGATGATCAGTATATTATATTATGATCTATTTTAATATGTTTGACACCAATGTCATGCACGTCTGTATGTAATTGTGGGTAATGAATCAAGTTATAGATTTGTTTGCAATAATTGTAGCTTGTTGTGTGTAATTATTATTAAGTTTATCTATATTACAGCTATATAGTATTTTTTATTGCATAGTAGCAAGTTAAAACGATTTGTAATAGATATAAACTGATTGAGAGAAAGAGAGAGAGAGAGAGAGAGAGAGAGAGAGAGAGAGAGGAGAGAGAGAGAGAGAGAGAGAGAGAGAGAGAGAGAGAGATTGAGAGAGAGATTGAGAGAGAGAGAGAGAGAGAGAGAGAGAGAGAGAGAGAGAGAGAGAGAGAGAGAGAGAGAGAGAGAGAGAGAGAGAGAGAGAGAGAGAGAGAGAGAGAGGGAGGGAGAGAGAGAGAGGGAGGTCATTATGAAAATTAAATTGCTATAGGCTGTTCAAATATCAATAATTAAGTACATATAATATTTTATGTGTGGTTAACAGACCTTAGATAGACTTGGTAAAGAAATAATTTCTTTTTGTAAAGTTTACCATATGTCAGATTATATGAGTTATAAAATTGCATTAATTTATATTTTAATTAATGTCATATCCCCATTTCATTAATATTAAACAGTATATGATACAACATTGCACCTATACAATACCTTATACAATTGAAAATCACTTTATTAATAAATCAAATTTAATATTTTTGTTCATATTAAACACTACAAAAAATGCAATCTTTTATAAAAGTGAAAGAAGAAATTGAAAACATATATTTCAATCATTACCATTTCTACTATATTGATGTGTCATAATATAACGAAGGAATTGTTACTGAAAGTGAGAGCATGACTAAAATACTTTGTACGTATAATGATGTTCTGATAAGGTGGGTGTCGTGTTGTGTAGCTTAGTACCATGACGGAATTATTGTGCACATAACACACAAAAGGTGTAGGAGCATCACCTATAGTTTGAGAAGATTCATGCAATGTTGCAGAATCACTCGACTTGGCTACGTTCCACAAATTCCATGATCAAATATTTAAACACATAATACAAAATGTTATATTGCATCAATAAACTTTAATTTACAAAGTAAATCTAAGTTTAAATTTAATTTATTTGATCATAGAATTCTATATTTATTCTATATAGTTATACAGACCGCTCTATAATGTATAAAAATTCTTTAATGATAAATTTGAATAGAGGATTTTGAAGTTTGTATCGTTCTATATTTTTCATTTTTTTTTTTTTTTTTTTACGTATATGTAAAACACCCTTAAAAACCAAAAGTGTGACGTCAAAGTCAATCATATTATTGTAAGTGACTGTGACATAATAAATTTCATTTAAATTTTGAGTCTTATGGTAGAGATAATGTCGATCAGTTGTTTTTTCAGACTCTATTTGAATAACATGAAAACCTTAGCAAATTAAAAAAATTCTGAAAAATTTTTGAGAGGCAGATATTTGTGCCTAAAAGTCATAGAAAAAAATTTCAAAATAATTCAATGAGCTGATTTTTTTTTAATTAATTAATTTAATTTTCAGCATAGGGCTTTCCCATGAAGAGACAAACTAAAAACTTAATTAAAAAAGTAAGCTCGTTAAATTGTTTTGAAACGTTTTCTATGGCTTTTAGGCACTAATATCTACCTCTAAGAAAATTAGAATTTTTCTGAATTTGCTAAGGTTTACATGTTGATTAAATGAAGCTAAAAAAACAGCTGATTAACGTTATCTCTACCTTAAAATATTTTTTTTTTCTGATATTATATTACCTCTTTTTTTTTAAAAATAATTATTAAATAAATTATTTAAAGGGAGTCAACACCACATGATGATAGATCACCCACACCCACCTAGATGGAGGATTGTGATTGGCTAACGGTCCTCACCTGGTACCATCGTTATGTAATCTTTCAGCAGGTTGTGACTTGCCCCAGTAACCCAGCCAGCATCATCATTCTAGAGCGTTCACTTTCATTGTTAAAAAAAAAAAAAACTCCACTCCCCTCCTCTCCTCCTTAAGGTCACAAATTATTATAACCTTTGTTGAAGATCTGTATTTCAAATAGAGCAGAAATTATTATAACAATTACATTATTTACAGTAGAAAACAAGTACACGTTTTAATAATATTTATTATAAATGATGTAAGTACACAGATAACATTCAGTATTTTAATTTATTTTATAAATTTTAAGATAAATTTTTTAGATATAAATGGTAACATTTTATTATAAAAAATTTGATATATTTATTATGATAAATGAATTCATTGTAAAAATAAAATGCTTTTGTTTTAAAAAAAAATGTAAAGGAATAAAATGTGGATATTATCTTGTCAAAATAAATAAAATGTTGAAATAAAATGCATTTGTATATAGTACATGACTAAATTTATAAGTGATGATAAATGTTTGGATGAAATTTAAAATATTTCCCACCAATTTAATGATGATATTTAGAGCAATCAACAAACAATAACAATACCTATCAACTTTTGACATTTTAATTAAAGTAAAAGTTTAATTATAAAATATATACTTTAATTATTACAAAATGTATTGTGTTCTTCACATTAACATTATTAACTATTATTACTTAAATTTGCCAGATTAAACTTAAATGCTAATAACATAGCTTATTATCAAAAAGTATCTAAATTTCATGGATAATTTTTAATGTGAATATTATTAAAATAATTACAATAAATTCTTATACAAAAAATAGATAAGTACTTATTACAAAATTTATACACTATTACATGGTTGAAAGTGCGGCGATTCAAACGTACATTTTGCCGGTTGATTTGCCTGCAGTGGCCGGTTGTTTACTCTCCAGTCTCGATTTTCTTTCTCTCTGATGGACCAAAGAGGCTGCCCACGCGAAAGATGGGCGTGTCCACAGATGAGTGTCTCGAGTATTCTTGACGTCACTTCAACCGCCTGTCCATCGCAAACTGCTAATTTGGGTACCTCGAGATTGGCAGCAGAAAAGAGATTATCTTGCTTGTGTTGACTTGTTGTAAGAGTAAATATAAAACATGACTGCCTGCCATCTTTTTAATTTGTATATCTTCAATGATAAATCTTTGTCTATTGACTAACAGTTTTTTTTTTTTTTTTTAAAAATAGAGGATTGAACCGTCATCATTCTAACAGTAATATATTAATTTCATTATCTGCAATACACTTTTAATAACAATTTATTATTAACATTGTCATTAATAATGTTAACAACATTCATTAAAGATTATTTTCAGGTAAGAATTAAACTGATAAGTATAATTCTTTTAAGTCAATAGTGGCTTATACACTTAATTTTGATCAAAGCTCCTAAATATAGACATTGCTTTTGATGACAAATAAATCACTTTTTACAGTAGTTCTTCGTACAATATGTATTATATTTTTTAAATATTTTTTAAAAGTTATGTTATGAGGTAATTTTATGCTAATTATTATATTCTCTTGATCTAAAATTAAAAACATGTACTTAAAAGTACAAATCACATACTTTTTTATCAGAATTTTATCAATAACAATTAATGGATAAATTTTAACCAGTATAAAGTATTATAGATCTAAAAGTGTAGATTCGACTGCGCGTGGCGGCCATCTTGTAAATTTTATACAGACCGACATAGACATGCGAAAGTCTGCTGACTGCTGAGACAGGTGCTATCTAGTTTACAGGTAATTTAAGATTTGTTATACTGTATGTCACACAAATTTTCTCATCTATAACTTTAATTCACATAATATTGAGATCTACCATCTACACTGTGAGGTTTAGAGGCGGAACTAACAAGTACCATCACGTTCTTCATTGCATAATCAGCACCCCCTGCTGGCAGTGTGTCCGCACCCCTGTGGTTCAAGCGTGCATGCTCGTTATCTCATGGTGCACTTTCTATTTGTGTCTCAAAATGTCAGCACAAGACCTTAAAGTAATCCAAGGGTAGATCTAATTACATTTGTAGGTGAAGTAAGTGAATGAGTTAAGTAATATCACACATCCCACTGAGAATTACAAAATATCATTAAAAAAAAGACCTTTTTAGTATATGATTGTAATATTATGGCAAAGATCATATCATACTTAATGTTATTTCCGCAAAAAAACTTTCAATATTCTTTTCAATTTAAAATATGAAATTATTTAAGAAAATGAAAATTTATACTGACATAATTCAGATTCAAAGATAATTTAAAAAAAAAAAAAAAATCTTTTAGATTAAATTCCTATACAGATAAACCGGTATTATACTAAAAGCCAATAAAATAAAATTAGTTACACCTATAAATAATAAAATCCTCTTATCTTTAAATTCCATTTAGCTATGGTTAATAGCAATTTTTTTTAAACTAACAGTATTAAGTAAGCACAAAAGTTATATATATTTAATTCAATATTAGGAAACACACCGTAAAAATATTACAATTTAAAAGATCTAAAATGATTTCATAAGAAGTACTATATATCATTGTTAAATATAATTAATTATAATGTTATTTATTAGGTACAAGTTTGCTCCACAATGTTCGGCCGTTTGCATCACGAGGGCTTGCAGTTACCTGCCGTGAGAGTCGAGTCTGCTCCCGTGAGTCAGGTCCGTCGTGGGAGACCCGCAGTGACAGTAGAACCTCCGGTATCGTGGGAGGAGGCCTGCAGATCAGCGTGTCACGGTCGATGCGGGGAAACCCATCGAGTGTCAATCCTAATTTTAAATTGGGAATATCGTGATCAATGTTGTTCAATGTAGATTTTATATATATAAAAAAAGGCTGGGATGGAGGAGGAATATAGTATGATAAAAGGTAAAATAATTTTCATTTTTTAATACTTTATATATTTATATACCTTTAATTGGATCATGATTTATTACTTTCTTTATTTCACATTATCTTATTGATTGCAGATACTCAAAGAATTTAGTATTAAAGTAGCTTAATTGAAAACAAGGAATTAGTTTTATTTGGAGTTAATAGTATTCATTAATTTTGTGTCTATATCGATTAAAAAAAAATGGAGAAAAAGAGTGAAAGTGGAGAGTGGTTTGTTTGCACCGGTTGCATTCTATACAAAATTATACAAAAACACACACGGGTAATAATGTATATACATATAAAATTTTATTTATCACTTTTAGAAGTTGAAAACCGTTTAATTAAAAAAAAAAACGTTATGTGGGGCCAGGGTCGTATAAGCAACCCTGATGCGGAGCAACATATATATATTGGCCTACAAGTTCCTGTCTATTTATCTCTCTTTTACTCCCTTTTTTCATAAGTCAGTTATTTTCAATGCTTATTGAATACGAGAAAAATTTAATATTTTTTAAAACTAGTCTGGCTCATTATGTTAAACGGCCCAAATATTACAAACACTCCACCGATTGCATCGTCAAGCATCCAGTCGGTATAATAATATAATTTCAAGTATAATCGGATATATTTTTTAAATATATGTTCACTAAATAGAGTCCGTGTTTCATAAGACCATAAACAAGCTTAATAAGTTAGATGATAAATAAGCATTGCCATAGAAAAGGTATAATATTTCAGTGAAATATTATAATGTTCGTTTGTTGCCCGCTTCCGAGTTGTGCATGTTCACGTCACGGCGGACAAATGGTAGCAGCGGGTTAACAACGTTCCGCTCTCTCATCAACTCATCAGTATAGTCATCTTATACGTTATGGTACCTTAACTACCTTTATTTTAAGTTAATTACATGGAGAAAAGTCAGAAAAGGCTTAAAGTAATCTTGAAAAGTGCCTTCTCAGAGCATATTATCCCCCTAGTTGAAAAATTATGTCTTCAAATCATCCTCTACACATCTAAATCTAATCTTATAACGTCTTTTACCTTAAAAACACATCTTATTTCTTCCTTGATCAAAGTGAGGATGAAACGGAAACAATATTTTTAACATTTTATGCTATCGGAAACACGTCTTTTTCCCTCTTTTTCCTCTAAAATGGTGCAAAATAGGAGGGAATTAGACGAGGAGAGAGCTTAATAGCGAATAAGAGTTGAAATTTATTTCAACTTTGGCCTTATCAATGTAAATCATGTCACTATAGTTTAATTATTCTTGACTCTTTTTTGCAGTTCTCTCTAACAATTGTAAATTGTACACAGAAAAGTGTCATAGGGTTAATTTGTATCTTCTATATTATATTATACAATATATTATTAAAATTTCAATATTATTTAAAAAAAAAATATCTTTGAATACAATGCTTGGTTATAGGACAAATGTATTATATAAGGGCGAAGGTGAATCCTTATATTCTGTTCATTATAAACAAAGTGTCACAATTATTTTTTATATGAACTTTCAATCGCAAATTATGTTAACCTTTCCATTATTTAAATTGTTATTAAACAAATTATGATGTAACTCATAAATCACATGAATAATTTACAAACGTTAAAGAATTATACCATCCAATTAAAAGACAGTTACTCATATAAAAAGTTACGAAATTACTCTAACTTAATTCTAGACTTTGAGATGAAACAGTTTTTTTGCCGGTCTTCTTTCACCATGTTGATCAAGGACCTGCGGCTGGCGTTTCTTTCTCAACTACGTACACATCGCCCACAGCGCTGACTTGCGATCAAATCACTGCCCGCGACTGATGCTTTTTAATTGCCCGTCTCAAATATCCAGGGTAACATTGCGTCCAAGGACTACAAGAAGAGATCTTACTGTTGGGCACGAAAGCCACGTACAAATAAAAAGCTGTTTTTTCAGTGTCTCAATGCCGAAGACCCCTTTTTTTCTATACTTAAAAACTGAATTTTAATTGGAACGTTACCCAACAATCGCTGTGTGCTATAATGAGGACTATATTAGGTTAATGAGAGAATTACCATATTTTCTATTGATGTCATGTATGATAATAATCAGCTTAGAAAATTGCATTCCATCTTCTGTCTTTTTGGAATATTTGCATAATGTTATAATTTTACAAAAAAAAAAAAAAAAACAAAAAAAAAAACATCGATCCAAAAGTTGTCATGTTTATTCATTATTCATATTTTTAATATACACCTCTAATGATTCTTTTAATGAACATATCTTCCTCGAAATTCATTGAATATATATGCAAAAAAAAAATTGTTAACTAAATCATTTAGGATCAAAGTTTGGCTCTGTTTCAAGCAACGGACAAAAAAAAATATTTGTTGTAATAATAAGTAAAATTGTAATGTCATCCGTAACAGAATGATTTGTAATTTTTAGGATTTAATTACGCGTAAAATATTTTATTATAAGGTTCAACTTGTATAACTGAATAAATAAATTGCTACCTATCATTGGTACATTAATAAATAATGATTATAATACAGGTACGTAATATATTTTACATGTAATTCTAAAGATAATTTTTACACACATACCAAATATGGTATAACATACAATTTAGGTGTTCTCTATAAATATTTAAAAATTTTGCATATATTTTGTTTCGTATGGGTACTTTACGATATAATATTATCATGTATTGTATAATACAATTTTATATGTTATGAAAAAACTGTTTCCGCTGAGTCATTTTATAAAATCTTATAATCTATTCTGAGAAACATGAAATTTATCATTTAAGAAAAAAAAGTGTCACCAAATACGTGTTAATTAAGTTATATAGCACCCACAAGCAACAGCACATTACTTTTATGTTTTTTTCTTTTTAAATCACTTGAAGTTGTAAGCACTTTAAATTCCACAGTATGTAATTCTTACCTCTGTCATTTTTTTAGGCTACTTTTTTTTTATGTAAGAACAGAATAAATAATTTACTATATCATCGTTCATTATTACCTTGGCATTTAACTATTATACAAAGTTCATAATTTGATATCGATTAAAACGTTCCCACGTTATGCATAATAATGTAGGACAAATGTGCAATATATGTTATATAGATTAAAAAATACATAATATACCATACGTCACCACAGTCTTTTTTTTTTTTTTTTTTTACAAACTATATTAATATAGAAGAGAAATGTAGAACTGGTTCCAAACCCGCAACCTACAAGGCATATAGTTATACAAAGCAGCAAATGAATATTATATTGTGAATACAAATTATTCTCTTTTCTATATAAATTTTAATTAGGGACAATACATAAACAGACCATTACAGCAAAGGTTTCCACGTTTCCCTTTGCTAAAAATAGCGAGAGTAAAAGATATGGCTTAACAGAAAATAATTAATATCTCTGCAGTTATTTCTTGGTAATCTTAATTATTACAAAAAGTAAAAAGTATACACTTGATTTTTTTTTCACGTCATTTTAATAGAAAAAAAGCACTAGGAGTTAAATTTAATAATTGATTTTTTTCCGAGGGTGAATAAATTAGTTTCCAATTTTTATAAAAAATCATTTAAAAAAAAAAAAAACATGTAAAATATTTTTGTTACATCCATTTGTATTTTTTATTCAATACATACAAATAAATCTAACCATTAAGTAAGAAAACAAAGAACATTATGCCTTCATAACGATGTGGCTAGGCGTTAAATACTTTTGACACGCTGTATAGGTTCAGAATCCTTGGCGCACGACTAAAACATAATCAATAAAAAAAGGAAAGAAACAAAGAAACAAAAAACGATCCCGCTTGACTTCAGGAGAAAGTTTATTTCTTTTAACTTTGATGCACTTCACAAACCAACCAGAAAATTTCAATTGATTTTCAATGTCACTTTTTGTATATATGACTCTGACCATGATTCTACAAAGTCTCATCAGTGTATATAATTTTTAATTTTTTAATTCACACTTATATGATTTATTACACTTAACAACATCCATATGCATACAAAAAGATGAGAAGCTATATAATTGATCTATTCATACAAGGTCATTAGAATAATAATTGAGCTTCGTTTTATAATGCAGATATGTCTCATGCAGAGATTGTCTTTAATTGCATTGTATTCTGTAAAGAAAAGTCAAGTAATAAAATACATTACTTTCATTATGTATGTAGATGTGAACTTACTGTGTACTTGTTATTAAAAATAATATCTTGCAGTAGAAAATTCAATAATTATGCACTAAATCAAGCAGTATAACAAAGGCAATAAACCTGTCAATTGTAAGTATATGGAATATTTTAAAAGTAGCTGCAGTGATCATTTTTAATTGTCTAGAATTGTATTATTTCAACTGACAGGCTACATGCAATTTAAAAGTAAATTAGAATAATTATATTAATTATCATCATCGACGATTGAACATCATAGTTCATAGTGCAAGCATTCCCTTTATAAAAATGTATTCTTAATCAAATATGCATGATTTTTATTATGACATTTTATATTATTTTGATTTGTTTATCATGAAATTACCACCTGTAATAAACAAATATAATTTGAAAAAATTTACTAATTGCATTACAAATTATTTTTAATTTGATTTGATTTGTTTATTACATACAGTACACAGAAATTCAAGTTTTTAGATACATTATACAATTATTAAATTATAAGACATGATATAAATTCCTTAAATTTCTGCTCTTAAGTGGTGTCTTACGTAGCTGTTGACAAGTTTATGCTTCCAATTAATGTTACTGTAATTTGGTTTATGTTTATTATGGCATTTTTTTTTATCTTTTGCGCAAATTTGTGTATATAAGAAGAAGATTGAACCATAACTAAAAGGTGTAGCGTGTTAATTTAAATCAAGGTTTCATCGCATCAAACCTTTCTTTATTATTTCAATTTAATTTTAAATTAAAAAAATTGTGAATATAATTTTTTATTTGACTTTAGTACGTGAGTAAATTCAAATTACAAATTATTATTTTTTAATAATTATATATCATAAACGTATAATTTAATATATACATATAAATATTATATATAATTGAAATAATAATTTTGATAAAAATATAATAGGTATTGTCATATTATTTAGGACATGTCCTTGAGAATTAAAAAAAAAATATTTAGATGAATAAGTTTTATAAAACAATACTCTCTGTTTTAATTATAATTACATGACCTTTCTAGAATAAAAAAAAGGAGTGTTAAAAATCTGCAAACTATATAGAGTATAAAATGTATGTCATCTGTTACCTAACTTCAATTATCCCTCCCCCCTCCTCTCTTTCTATTACAGGTACAGAGCACCTGAGGTACAATGATGCAGTACTTCAAGTCATTGCAGCTCTCTCTCATTCATTGTCCCGTGTTTTCTCACGCGTGGAAGGGAGGGGGGGGGGCAACGTGGTGCATCACAAGCGCCTTCTCCATGGCAGACTTTAGACCCCCTCCCCTCCCATCACTCTCGCTCTCGATAAAATGTAATAATTCTTAATTTATAATACATATATAAGATATGGTACCTTTTTTTTATTATGATGATCATAAATAAAAATTATGTAAAGTTTTTTTCATTAATGTGATATAATACATTATAAATTTATTTAATTCACACGATCAAAATATTAATAAAATTTATAATGATTCTATTAAAAAAAAAATGCTTGACCTATCCTCTTTCTTTTGTAGGTAAATAATATATTATGTTAGTTTGTTTATTTTTTTTTTATTAAGCTAGATTTACATACATGATAACAAAAAACACGTTCCGTAAACAAAATAATAATGAACATAAAGGAAGTTTGTAGAACAAGCTTGATATTAATTATATTTTGTTAATATTAATACAAGGCTTCCTGATTTTTTAATTTCCTCCTTTCAATTTCTCACTCATATTAAATATAAAGAATAAATAATATTCATATGATTTACATGAAGTTTAAAAAGCTATTCTCATAAATTATTAGAACATTTTAACGCATCGTAAGACAAGAAAGGTTTTGATTTAAGACGTTTATCAATGTCTTATTTTAGAGATAATAATATTCATTTGACCGGAAGCCGAAAAATGTTTTCTTCAAGGTAATAATTAAGGATAAATTAGAAACAATTGTTCTGCGGTGTTAATGTTTATTGCACTTTCAAGGAGAAATAATATCCTCTAATTAGCATCTCTTTTAGTACTTATTTGTATTTTTTTTTTTTTTTTTTTTTTTAAACATTTAGCCAAACTGTCATGAAAATTTACCGAGAGTTGAAAAGACTAGACAGACACTTTTAAATTTTAAAAATAGTTTGCGATATTATAACAACATTTCAAGACGCTGTACTATTAGTCTATCAATATAGTATTTATTAATGGGTGGGATTCACGAAGAGTTAAGGAGCGTTTTAGGGAGAGATATTTTAAGAAGCGTTTTTTTATACCAGGTAAGAAAAACGCTTCTTAAAATATCTCTCCCTAAAACGCTCCTTAACTCTTTGTGAAATACACCCATATGTTTTGTGAAATTTTCAAATTTTACATGCAAGTAAAATTTATTTATATAGTATTTTAATTTTTCAATAAAACCTATCCAGATCACTTACGTTATTTTCAAATTTTTTAAAAATTATGAATGAATTTTTTAGAATGGAGCTGTGTAAAAATAAAATATATTTGAAATATTTATAAAAAATTATTTATAAAAATTTGATTATTTTTTATTTCAAAATTTTCTAATGTTTTTAATTCTTCACACTAAACTTATTCAAATTCAGCAATACAACTGAAAAAAAAAAAAATGATACACAATTTGATCTAAATTGAACAGGAATTTTGATTATTATCTTCTTGTTATTATATTACAATGTAAAAAGAAATAGAAAATTCTTATTAAAAATCTAATACATTGAAAATACAATAACAATATTGATAAATTACTACTTTCATATAACAATAACTATAATAATAATAAAATGACCAGTGCATTATAAAAGGTACATGCAATCGTTTTTTTATTTTATTTTATTATGCTTGCGGGAGGAGTAGCGGGAAGAAGAATGCAAAGGCATCAGAAGCGTCCGCCCCTCCCCCTCCTCCTCCTAACAAAGCGCACTACTGCTTCACTCTCACTCACGAGGGCTGAGAGCCGAGTATATAAGACACGGGGGCATCTTCCCAGACAATCACAGTCACCGCTTGTCAGTGCAAGTGCATCAAACTAGTGCTCTGAGAAAATAGAAGAATTCAACATGGGATACACCAAGGTAGGAGATGACAGTGTTGAATATCAAGTGCTACGAATATTTATCATAGTGTCAGTGATTTCAATATAAATTATAACTTTTTGTCTGTAAGATTTGTTAAATTAATCATTTTATCGTGGATAACAATAATAAAAATTGCTTTGCTTTGCATGTGTTGAAGTCTCCTTAAATTTTGTATCAAAGATTTTAATGCTTGCAAGTGAATATATTTTATTACTATTAAAATTTAATTAAATTTAGTGTTATTATTTGAACCAAATAATTTAATAACAAATTTCAATATTCTCTACAATATTCATATATTTTGAACCAGACACAATTAATATTATACACATATTATACAACTGGTCTTACATACAAGTAAAGAAAGTTGCATAACTTACAATTTATTGATAAAAATACCGTTAGGAGTATGGAATTTTGTCATGTTATTGAGAATACATTACCATATAAATGATATTGCAATATGTAGAAAGGAAATGTTCAAAAAAAATTATTCATTTTCACAACAACGGTATTTTGTTATAATATTAGCAATTCCCTTTGTTAGTTCAGGAGGATGTTACACCATGGGGGCCTTGCGTGAGCGGAGTGCTCTGCTTGGAACTTTATGATTTATGTGTGAGAATACGTAACAATTTCTGTCGTCAAATCTTCCACGAGTTGCCTCGTAATTCAAATACAGAAATTAACAAAATTTTAAAATTATTTCATCCATATATTAACCAACTTATTGCAATACATTACATTTTTGCACATAAATTTTCAAAATAAAGTATAATACTATTAATATAGTCATTAGTCCCATAAATTACTGCTCACATTATATTTTGTTAATAAAAGATTCACAAGATTTTACTCTGAAGTCCATCAAAATTGCAATATCTTTGAATTTAATATAATTTTGTTGATGAACTTCAGTATAGAATATTTATAACTTTAAAATTGATTTAAATGTATAATATTATGTATTATATTTGTTGACAGAGAGCCGCGCTTCTCGTTCTTATGGCGAGCGTCGCTGTATTCGCTGAACCCCCAGTCCAAAACTCATACCTCCCCCCAACCCAAGGTGGTGGTTATAATTACGATCGACCAAGCTCTCCATTCCCTCCACCACCACCCCAACAACCTTCATACAGACCACCCCAGCCTAGCTACACCCCTAAACCACCCCAGTCCAGCTACGGTCCCCCTACTCAGCAACCCTACCAACCCCCAAGGCCGACGTTTGCTCCTCCCAGACCAACTTACGGTCCCCCACCCCAACAGCAAACTTTTGCTCCAAGACCGACTTACGGACCTCCCCCAAGCACCGCCTTCCCTAGTGGACCGTACCCTGCAGCCGTGAGACCTCCTCAGAATAACAACAACGTGAGTACGACATGGGCGTGGGAGAGTGCGTGTGTAAACGGCCCTGACTATTAAGATGTGCCCTCAACGATACCACAACAGCATCGCACGATAGCGCAATTCAAGGGCGACTTGCAAATCTTTTGTTTTATCTTTAAGAGAAATAATTATTATATTCTCATAATCATTTTAATATAAAATTTAGTCAGAAGTTTTGTAATTATTATTTTTACTTGAGAATATTATTATAATGTTCATTAAAGTAATTTTTCATAAAAAGATAAACACAGTTCACACATTATAAAAAAAAACTACTTTGTAAATTTAAACTTGCTACTGTAATTTTTGACATCAAAACTTGACCTCAGGAATTTTATTAACGTGTAAAACAAAAATATTCTTAGTAATTTGTAATTAAATCTAATCTTTTCCTATAATTATCAGTTGTAGTTGTGAGATTTTAAATTCTACCAATTATTTGTTTATTACTCATAGCGAATTAAATTTATTAGTATTTATATTATGCTAATAAAGAAGCTTTAATTGCATTCACAGTTAGATTCCGTTCTGCTTTTTTTAATACTAAAAAATATTGAACTAATTAGATAATTTTTAAATAGAAATCTTCAAAATTTATATATAATCAAATTTATTTGTATTGTCATGTATCATCACCTGACCATCACAAATACTGAAACCAAATAAAAAATAAAATAAAATCAATTTAAATTTAGACTTCAAAAACAAAATATATATTTTGAAGTAAAGAAATATTTATGCAAATTTTAATCTTACGGTCATATAAATTTTTAGAACTAATATTTTTGGTTAAAAACCATACTTGACTTCCATGTTTTATCAAAAGTTAATAGAAAAACATTAAAAAAGGTAAAAACTTCCTCTGTTTTGAAAAGTGTCCCATTTGACTGTCACTTGCGCGCTGCTGCCCCACTTGACGACTTGTATTGTTGACAGCATGGAGGTGACCACGACCACCACGAGCCCGGCATGCCTTACGACTTCAACTACGCCGTCAAGGACGACTACTACGGCACTGACTTCTCACATAACGCCGTGTCCGACGGAGATGTAGTTCGTGGGGAGTACCGCGTGGCGCTGCCTGACGGTCGTCTTCAGATCGTGCGCTACACCGCCGACTGGAAGAACGGTTACAACGCAGAAGTCACGTACGAGGGAACCGCAAAGTACCCCGAGCCAAGCAATAACAATAACCAATATAACAAACCTACTGGTGGCCAACAATACAAGCCTAATGGTGGTTACTAAGAAATTACAAACAAGTAATTTGGGATCATATAAATTGTTATTATAAAATTCAACATTGAATTTTATTTTAATAATTATATTATTATTTATTAAAATCAATTTCATTTTACTGATATTTATAGATAAAAAAATATATTTTAATGCTTTTTATATTTTAATGAAATTATTTTATAAAATGATAAATCATGTTTCCATATTAATTTATTATAATAATTGCTTTGAATGATTCAAATATACGCAAATCCAATTTAAGATATAAATTTTAGGATATATGTATAAAGTTCAAATTTCATTCTTTGTAATTATTTGATTTATGGTTACCATTTTTTTATATTATATAGTGTCATCCTGAAGCTTGCATATTTCAATAACTTATTTATAAAACATTTATTGATGCTTTTGATATTTTTAAACCTTGCTTCCTCTCCTTCCCTCCCTTTTTTTGGTAGAGCTGGGTCTTTATTTTGACCCTCTTTGCCGCAAAACCTGATAATATACATATATTTGTTTTAAAGATGAAATTGTATCTATATTGAATTTGTTAAAAATAAATTTTAACAGGATCAAGGAAATTTATCCTAGGCCATTGTATACTAATTGAAAATAAAAAATCTTGTTTTTTATGATAAATCCATTTATCGTTTCATGTTACAGTTACCATGTTCATTATTTAATTTAAAAATGAAATTTAAATGGCAAATTAAATTATATTCTGTATTCAATTTTATGTAATGATGGCCTGTATATTAGAGAGGTGTTGTGATTGCAGTTTCTGTATTGCTATTGTTTTTGTATTATGTGAAATTTACGCAATAAAAAAACGTAAATAAAATTTGTAATTCTTTATTTTCTATATCATCAAATTAATGATAAAAGTTGTTAAAATTATTTTTTTTTAAAATAGGAGTAAATTTTATAGCATCCCTTTTCCTTGCAAAGATAGTAAGTATAATATTTCCGTAATAACAAAACTAGGTTAGCTGTTATCCATTTTGTAAAGGCGTCAAATCTTCAAGCTCTGCTGCATAGATGATACGATTAATACATTAGAAACGATTTTGTTATGGTCTTTCTAAAATTTTGTTTTCATATTTAGATAAGAATTGTTTTGAAAAGCTAGTTAATATTTATGTTCTAATCAAGAAAATAAGATAAACAAAGTTGTAACAAAGCTGTCATTTTTTTAAATATATTAATTGTTACGTACCTTAACAATGATTTTTTTTATAACGTAATTTTGATTTATTATTATAAAATTAACATATAAATCAAATTTCGCTAAAATCTGACAAATAAGTTTTTATGAATTATAATATTTCCTGCGTGATATATTATGCTTTTATTATAACTTTCACTTGCATATTTTTAGATTAAAACAGTTTGAGCGTCAAGGTCGTTGCATCATCGCGGAGACGACACCGCAGGTGAGGCGAGTCGTGAAATTGCCCGCGATATTCGTGAAGTCATTCGGGGCATCATGATAATCAGATGACGGTGCATTTCAACGCCTTATTTAATAGCAATTTATAATTTGTGAAAAATGTAGTGCAACTTATTGAAGATTTTGTTGAAAACCTGAAAAAAAAAAAAAAAAAAAAAACGCACCGTGTTCGGACTACAGGGGGACGGGAAAGATTAATTTACTTGATTAATATAACAAATCTGAAGAGTAATAAATAATTATTAATTAGAAATAATAATTATTACAAAAAGAATTTTATGATAGCTTATTTTAGTCTATTAGTTTCAATTTGGTTCTAATATTCATGAATGTTCTTAATTTACCTAATTTTCAATTCAATATTTATAATAGTTATTAAAAATTGCGTCAGTAGAAAATTTTGAAACATTATTTATAAAATATATTTATATATTTATGTATGCAGGTTAGGATGCAGAGAACATTAATTTAATAACTCAATTATAATACATAAAATAAATAGCATCATAAAAATAATAATTTGTTAATATAAAGGAATAGAGCAGAAAATTATTATGTTTCATTTTGCGAAAATGAAATCATCACCAATGACGTCATAATTAAGATCATAACAACAAAACAGTAGCCAACAATAACAAGGATGATGATAAAAATTGGAGTGTTATACTTTGAAGTCAGACACTGTCGTAGTCCAGTGACATCAACAAGCCGTGTTTTAAGATTCATTTTAATTAATGCTCTAAACCGTTTGTTAATTTAATTGTGTAAAATTATTCTCTTATTCATTTATTTCTCAATGCATTAATATTTTTCTTTAATACTGATCTAATATCTTGAAGATTTTTATGGATCTCTGTAGCGGCCGACAGGGTTAATTGTTTAACCTTGGCCGGTATGTATATATTGCTAAATAAAAATTTAAAAAAAAAATAAAAAAAAAGCCGCGGGAACTACTCCAAATTAAGATTGACGAAAATAGAGGCTTCAAGTGTTCCCCGGCGGGAAAATTTCTACATGAGCCACCATGTTAGAAAACATAGGTTTCTTTCTCAGTAACTATTAAAGCTATTAATTTGAAACCATGTCCTACCCACCCATTTATAGGAGTCTTTTGATAATGAGACAAGAGCTTATTTTCCTCTAAAAAATTAAAATTCTTTAATACCAGAAAATCAACTTCGAGTTTTTTTTACGTGTTATAGGTTTGGGTAGGATGGTGGAAACACAGCAAAATCAGCCGACTTGAAGCATCATTAGTCGAGGAGCGTACCTCTTCAATTTTATGTTCTCAGCTATCCTCCATGTTTATATAGTCCTCGCAATAGTAATAATATTCAGGGGGTGTTTAAATACCACCACTTCAGAAATTTATTACCTTACGTCAAAGTTATACGCAAGGAATCAACGAGTAATTGCTTGCGAAACTCGTACGCAAATTTATGCAAATTCTTATGTACATGGCGGTATTTAAACAACCCAGCTGCTGTATTCTTCTTTGTATTAAATTATATTCTTCATCTCGTAGTCCATTCTTTGTGTCAAAGAGCAACCGCCAGCATCATTTCAAGAAGACTTTCGATTTTTTTTTTTATTTATAATTAACTTAAATTTGTGAACTTGATAAATGTAAAGAAAACAAAGTAATAATATTTTATACCACTCTTAAGTATAAATTTATTCATGTGCATGCAATAAAATAATCACCACGATCGACAATAATTAGTTAATTACGAAATTCAGTAACGAAAATACAATTTATATTATCTATAATTATGCATAATTCAAGTATTATTTTTTTTAGCAATAAATTGATTATATAGATAGATAATATATAGATAACCTTCAATAGATACTGACTATTTTAAGTTATTAAAGTTTCAAATGAATAAGTATAATTCAATGTTTTATTAAACATCGATCTATTGTAAATTGAAATTAAATTAAACATCAACTGAAAAAATTTAATTGAGTCATTACAACTACACTATAATAATGACAAACGAAATTAACTACAAATATTTTAATGTACACACAAACAAGCTAAAAGTATCATTTCACCCTGAGACTAGGCAACTTGTCCAGCATCAAAATAAAGCAGGTTACATATGCAGCAGGGGCTACTGTCATTGTATTCTAATGGTGAACGAGTTAAATAACTTTACTTTCTCTCGGCGTCATCCAGGAATTAAACGTTATCTAATGCTGTTGTGCAAGGTTGATAAGTTTCCAGTTACGGGATGGAGAACTACCTTCCGGTACCTGAGAAGAAAGCCGGAAGGTCAAGAACCTCTGATTTTCTTGCTGCTTGCCCTAACCAATATCTTCATTGTATCATTTACGTATACAGTTTATTAAATTGAAATTTTTACAACAATGAATCAGTTAAATATTTCACCGTAAAGAAAGCAACAAGCATAAAAAGGACAGTACAGACAGGGAAAGTGTTTGTAACACAAGAAATACCATTGCAGTGATAGTGATGACTAAAAGAAGAAAGAACTGAACTTTTCACTACATTAAATAATTTTATTATCCATTGGTGTAAAATTTTCAACAAATCAAAATGTACAACTCAATACAGCACAAAAGTTATCGTTCTTCTGATTTTACAATAAAGCCAAAAGAAAGTTTTTGGGGGCGTGGTGAACTTGAAATTATTTGTTATATATACTATAATATTACTTTTTTTTTCTCAAAAATGCAAAACTGCATCTCTTTGTCTCTAACAACAAAACCTACAATAACAATAAGGCAATAAGGTTAACATTAGTGCAGTCCTAAGATAAATAAGATAAATAAACTAATGGCAACACAACATAATCTTTTATTTTTTAAATTTAATATTGTAATTAATATTTCACTTGTTTATTTATTAAAATAGCAACCAAAAACCAGGTTTATTTTAGTTTACTAACAAAGTATTGACATTAATTTATAATGTACCATATTTTATCAAATGTATGTCTCTAAAAAAAAAAGTAAAAGTGAAGTTTTTATTGAGAGCTCCAACCTTGATATTTCAATTTGTCATGTACTAACATTCCTATTAGATCATCATCGTACAATTGCGAAGTTGATCAATTAATTCGGCTACCTTGACATTTGAAAACACTGAAAGTTAATTTATAAATAATTAAATTTAAAAAAAGCAGTATATATATATTCATAACTGTCATTTATAAGTCATTATTGTTAAAGAGAAGATATGTAACATGTACTCGTGAACTTTGATGATCACATTGGTGGGAGATTTTGTAATGGAGTACCGACCTTAACATTTTTTATTGCAGAAATGGATATATACAGGGTGCAAAGTTATGCTACTCCGATTTTTTTTTTCAAAATTTTTAAAGTTCGGGAACTCTTTTAAAAAAAATTTTGAAAATACAGACCTTTTGACGCCTCTCTTAATAAAAGGATAGGACCTAAAAGAGGCGTGAGTTCAAATCCAATCTCGGCAAAAAAAAAAAAAAAAATGGGAATACTTCCCGGGCTCTAAAAACTGTGAAAAAAATCAGAGTGGCATCAAAACTTTGCAACCTTTATCCAAAAAGTTTTGAGGTCGATACTTTTTTTATATTTTAATGCAAATAAACGTACATGTCAAGACAGTCCTGCTGTTTTGTGGGTGTTAAAAGAGTGCATGGATGTTTGATGTTTTGGACTTTTCTCATCTCTCTCAAAATTAAGGTTGCTAAGGTCATACTGTCGCGAGATGTAAATATCAGCAATAAAAAATAAAAACATAACCTCTGATTATTTTGAGAGCTTTTGAGATAAAATTATGTGGCCTTTCTGCGTAGGAGGAGAGAATAACAGCTTTCTAGACATCACAAAATATTTCAAGTTCACGTAAAGAAGACAACGCCTTTAAAAAGAGTAGGAACAACGTTTGGACTGTTATTAGGTGTATACATTACGTGAAAAACCAACCGTTACCCCTTTCACTTTATTGACCATACAGTCTATGAAGGCGTAGATGAGTAAAGAATTTAAATTTGTTGTTTATATATATATTTTTATTAGTTTAAAATTTATGCTCCTCTTTTTACATATACCTGCAGTGTGTAAAATTAAAGCTCTGGAATAGCTCGTTTCATCTGAATGATAATTTTCTCTCTTAACTTGTATTTTTTTACAATAATTTTATTGTAGTTAAACCTTAGTACATAATTTAAAATATGTATAGTGTTGCCTATAGGTGGGTCATCTTTTTGTTTGATATATTTATTTTGAACTTTTTAACTTTTACAGGATAACGTAATTATATAACAATATTTATTTTTTTTTTAGATAGCAAAATGTATATATATATACTGTAAACATATATATTTACAATTTTACTGACGCTATACGATCTATAATATATTGAATTTTAAATTACGCTGATTATGACTGTCTTGTCACTAATGACTGATTGGTTCTGTTAATACATTTTTGTTGTTCTCTATCGTTGTATGAAAGGAGTAAAGAAATGTTCATTTTTCACACCGTCATGAAGTATTCAAACATTAAAGTAGCGCACAAGCTTGACTTTTTTTACTGTCTAACATAACTAAACTATAAAATAGATCAAATAAAAAAGAGTTTTGTGATGTAATGCAAAAATCTCAAGTTTGTTATATGTGATATTAATGTGCTAGGTCTCTACGATGATAAAATTTCTATCAATATTAAAACACTATATAATAACATGATTAACCTTTGACTTCTGAATATTTCTGAGCTAATTTCTTTATAAAATTTCTTTTCACATTTTTTTAACTAAAACACAGCTGCTCTGTTAAATTTATAAACAAATGTATTCAATATTATGGCAAGAAATGTATAATTATATACTATTACTTCTTAGAAAAAAGTGTAAAAAATATTAATTAAAAATACTTTTTTTTTTGTTATTTCTAATGTTTCAAAAGCAATTGCAACATCTTAAGCAATTAAAATAAATAATACCTTTTACTTTTTTCTCTTATGGCTTGTACTTTTTTTTAACGACAATTGTAGTTTAACCTAAGTACATAATTTAAAATATAAATTAAACTAACATTATATCTATTAAAAGTTAAAACATTTTTTTTATTAATCAGGAACACGTAAATAAAAAAAAATATATAAAATAAAAGATCATATTACAAGTAATTTAAAATACAAATTTAAAAATGCTAAAAGTTAAGTACAAAGAAACAATAAACAATATTGTGATATAACCTTTTACAATACATTTCTGTGAAAGTGAAAATAAGATCTTTTTAAAGGACTTTTCCTTTTCCTATATAAATGTATATATTTTTACATATCTATGATATGTTCCATAATAATAATAATATAAGTACTTTATAACCTATGAATGACCTCGCTCACCTTATTCAATGGCCCAAATTTTATTATAGCCGAGTAGGAGGACCTTCTGATTACACATGTGGAAGAGATGGCCATCATTGACCGACCACGTGACCTGGTAGTAAGACACCTTCCTCTCCTACTTCAATCTCGATCTGGCTCACAGTATATATAAGACGGGGAGCATCTTCGTAACACATCTTCAGTCTTTGTTCATCTGTGTAAGTGATCCATACTACTTCAAGCATCATGGGATATATCAAGGTATACATAAAGTGAATATATAAGAAAATGAATTAGATCAAAAATGTGAATTAAAGTGTGTAAATTTGTACTTGAGAATGGATATTACACACTTATAATATTTTTTTTTTTACTGAATTTATTTTTAATTATATTAAATTTGACTGACTTCCAGTGCAGTTACAGTTCTTAATACCTGAAAATTCAGTTGTATTTATGCACTAAAAATTAATTTTAGAAATTCAGTAAATCAAAGCCCCTCCATTCAAGTATATAGGATTGCGATTTGTGTTAAAATTGATCTTATTATTCATCAGTATAATTTATTAGTGCTAATTTCTTTCGTAATATTTTATATCTTTAGAATAATGTACTGAATACTGAAAATATGGAACAAAACACCTGAAAATAATTTAAGGTGTTAAAATTCTCTGAATGTACGATTGCACTTTAAGTATTAAGAATACACAGAATACATTTAGCCAAAAAGTGATAAGCATATAATTATTATCTTCAAAAAAAATTATCCAAACTAAATAATTAATTTTTACTGGTGCGTCAACTTCGGGACAGCATGATGCTCTGTTTATGAACATTGTCATAAAGTCTATCGCAACGTGGGGAACATTTTTTAAGGGTAAGGTAACGCCACCAATGTTAAAAAAAATCCCTCTCACAAAAATTCTGAAAAAAATTTAAAATGTTCTCCTCTACACCCCCTATCAGTAGCTAAAATATCAGGTATACAAATACGATCTAGTTTTTGAGTTATGAATTTTTAAAGTTGACTAATTTAACATGGGAGTTCCATTTCTCCATGTTAAAGTAGTCAATTTTAAAAATTAATAACTCAAAAACTAGATCGTATTTGTATACCTGATATTTTAGCTACTGATAGGGGGTGTAGAGGAGAACATTTTAAATTTTTTTCAGAATTTTTGTGAGAGGGATTTTTTTTAACATTGGTGGCGTTACCTTACCCTTAAATGGCTTCAAGCTACAATAGGTCTTATAACCCTCAAGGTCAGAAATCTGCACTTCCTTGTTTCAATAACGTTCAAGCTATCCTGAGGGTGTACACTCCATTAACATAAAAATGTCCGATCCGACCATGTTAAAGCATCGGACAATTTTATTTGAATGGAGTGTACATCAAACATATTAAAGAAATCGAACAAATATTAAATTTATTAAATTGATCTTTAAATTATTAAATGAACAAATAACTCACGACAATACGACATGATTGTGATACATAATACAGAAGCCACTAAAATTATATTTAACATAACATACAAAGTAAAATTACTTTTCAGAATCATTGTCTTAAAAAGCTTAAATTATAGACAACAGACAGGCATTTCCAAATGTTTTAATGCTACATAATAATTCCCTGGCATTCATTATTTAAATATATTATTAATAAATTAATTTGAAGTATTTTATAAATATAAATCAAACAAATTTTCTTTATATAAGTAATTTGTCGCCATTAAGTTGATTTGTTGTTGACATTAGTGGTATTTCATAAAATGAGTTATATAGATGGAGTTAACATTGATGCTATAAGGTATACAAATAATATTAAAGAAATTAGCGAAAGCACTATTAAATTTGCATAAAATTGTGATATAATAATATACTGCTTTTATTTGTAGCTTGCCGACATAAAGAAATTGCGTATTCAAAAACTGACATTTTTTAAATTCATTAAAATTAAAATAATAATAAAATAAAAAAATAATAATGACATTTTAAAATTTAAAAAATCATTCAACATAATATGTGATATTATCGAAATTGCAAAATAAAGAGAAATGCTCAAATTGATATAAGAAAGTGGAATGTTGTAACGTACGTGAAACATGTAACTTCTAACACCGTGGGGGATCAAGTAACACCAAGTCACAACATAAAATTTAAAAGTAATGACATGTTATAGGCATTGACAGCATATTTACATTTGGTACATTATTTATTACGTATCATATATATTATAACCATTTTCTTCCGTATTAAATTTCTTCGCATGAATTTTTATAAGCTTTAAAATATTTATAAACACTTGTTACATCTTAAAAATTTATATTTACTTTTTTTTTATAACTAACCTATTATACACCAGGTGAATATATTTTATTTGCATTTCTGACTGTGTACTTATAGTAGACTTTAGCCAAAACTTTAACTTACTATTGAAAAAAGCAAAGAATTCTATAGTTTAGTACTTATCAATATAATTATCAATGCTGTAATGTAATTTTTATATTTAACTAATCCATATAACTTTATATTTAAAGCAAAGCTTACACCATATAGAAGATAGAGTCATAACACGGTATATACCTACCATCAATTGGTCTCCCATTATGTTAACAGCCACGTAAATTCTACCACTCAGCACATAAATTTGACTGAATCGTGATCATACAATTCAATTTATGTTCACAGGCAGTAGCAGCGGTCGTGCTGATGGCCGTAGCAGTGAGCGCCATGCCGCAGAACAATAACAAGTACCTTCCCCCCACCACCCCTAGACCGGCACCCCCAAGCACCTACCTTCCTCCCCCAGCACCCACCGAGGACGGATATCTGTACCCCGCACCAGCTCAGGAAACGGTAACTATAATTATATTATCTTCTTGCTCGTTACTTGCATCTTAAAATTATTGCTCTTATTAAATAAAATATTTTTACTTTACATTGTTGCAGTTATCCAATCATCGATTTCATTTCTCTGTATACGTCTAAATATATTTTATAATAAATTGTAATTTTATTTTTTTGAAGTAATTAATAAATTCGATGTTAATTCTTTATTGAAAATCGTCAACTGTACTATTTAATTCATTAGTCAAATTGCATTTATAAGAAAGTCAAATAGTATGATACGAATAAATATTTAAATTTTAAATAAAGCTTCATAAATTCATATATTATAATGGATTATTGTTTTTGTGACAGATCTTTACAATAAGTAAATTCCTCTGAAAAAAAACACGGGGAAGCTATTAGCTACAGAAGTTACACTAATATCGTTGGGTCTTAGATAGCTGAGGACCAAAAAATTGAAATTTCATATTGGCAACCAACTCATTTTTTGATCCCATGCAATTTGAACCTTATCAACAGTCGAGGAAAGTAGAGCCCGACCACGCCCACCACGAGCCCGGCATGCCGTTCGCCTACAACTACGCCGTCAAGGATGACTCTTACGGTACCGACTTTTCGGAGAACGCCGAGTCTGACGGAGATGTAGTTCGTGGGGAGTACCGCGTGGCGCTGCCTGACGGTCGTCTTCAGATCGTGCGCTACACCGCCGACTGGAAGAACGGTTACAACGCAGAGGTCACGTACGAGGGAACCGCCGTCTACCCTGAACCAAGCAACAAGAAGACCAACGGACCTTATTAAATGTAGGGATTCTGAACCTTATTAATATTTATAAGTTTAATAATTATTTAGCTTTTGTAGGTACTCAAGTAAAGGTAGAAAAAAGGTGAAATTAGTAGTAAAGTAACGTAAAAATTGTTCAAAATTTGATTTTAAATATTTTAATAGCTATTTTTTGTGTTTGTGCGTACTTTTACATGCCATAATTTACATGGCATGTGCTTCCGTCAAAGAGTATTAAATTATCTTTACTTTAGTAATAATTATTTTTTCTAAATATAATTTATTGATAATATATAGTTTTATATATATTATCATTATGAATTCGTGTTTGCCAATTATGTAATTGATATAAAACAAATTATTTATTAAAATATAGTCTCAATATTTTTATGAACATATTTCTCAACTTCACCGAAGAGTATGATGTAACACAATAATTATATGAGCTGTAAAAAAAATGTAATAAAATATCATTTTAATCCCATGCAAATGAAGTTTTATTGTGTACAAGTTACTTAGTATGTGCATGAGCAATCAATTATTAAATAAGTGCTGTAAAAATTAAACTTAAAGAGAGAAGCCTTCAAAAATAATAAATAAATAACTACTGATAATAATTATTTAGTACAAGGTAATTTTGACTTAGCATTATTATTTACGATAATTAGATGCATTATATTTTTATTTCTACGGGCATAATAGTTATCCATTCGATTTTAGATTTTATTCATGAAAATTGATAATATATGAGATACAGTCAATAGCAAATAAAATAAAGAAACAATGGTCCTTTGTTATCTCGCTACAAAGTTTCAATCCCTTACTTATTGCAGACTTATAACTGAGCGGTTTTCAAACAATGGGACGCATCCCAAATTTGGGACAGTGACATTTTTCGTCTGGGACTTCATCAAAATTGGGTAATGGCGACAAGGCTATATGGTTAATAAGGTAGGGAAATAGGAAAGCTGTGGGGTAGAAAAAATGGGACATCATCTTTGAATTGAATATTATCTGGGACTCGAGTCAAAAAGTTTGAAAACCGCTAAATCTATCTAAACACAGCTCTCTTAAAAATATCACACTCTCAACGATGCCCACTCACTCACCAATCAAGCGGGCACAGTTGATAAAGCAAAGATGCACAGAGTTGTGATATGCTAAGAGGAAATTGAAACTTTGTATCGTGACAACAAAGGATCATTGTCGTTTCATTTTATGTGCTATTGACTGTACATGCAGTGTGTTTCAGACTTCATTCAACATCATATTACTTTTCATGTATTTACAATACATCATAAAAACAATAATTAAAGGTAAACTAATTTATTCACTTATTAGACTTATTGTTTTTCCACGATGCCATATTATCTCATCTCAATGATTTTCTGAATATGTGCATATACACATAATATATACATATTGGAGATGTATTATATATATCATGTATTCATAATATGGCATTTCTGTATTGGATCCAATAAACAAATCAAATCAAATCAAATCAAATCAAATCAAATCAAATCAAATCAAATCAAATCAAATCAAATCAAATCAAATCAAATCAAATCAAATCAAATCAAATCAAATCAAATCAAATCAAATCAAATCAAATCAAATCAAATCAAATCAAATCAAATCAAATCAAATCAAATCAAATCAAATCAAATCAAATCAAATCAAATCAAATCAAATAAGTGTAAAGATTAAACCAGCGTGCCAGACGGTATGCGACAGCTTTGAGAACATCTCGATACAATGTTTAATACGATAATGTTTTGAATTATAAAAAAAATATATATAAAATTTGAAAAAAAAAATTTGAAACGCACCTTATTTTATCACTTGTTAATAGCTTTTAAATAGTTATTAGACGGCGGAGTGGTATAATAGAGAATTTTATTTGCAGGAAAAAGAGTAAAGAACTTATTATAAATATTTAAAATGGTTCAAGTAAAAAAATGTGAGGTGAAAAAACTGTTAGAAATTAAATTTACAAACTTTTGCTCACCTCAGAATTTTGATTTTTTTTTTTTTTTTTTTTTTTAATATTTTTAAATAATTTTTTGAAGGTTTCCTCCTATGCTTATACATAGCACAGCTCTACCAACAAGGATGCTGACGATCGTTGATACTTGCAGATTTGACGTCATGTTGCAAGTGCCTAGTTGAATACAAAAGCCGTGTGTGATGTGTGTGACTTAAGTTTAACACGTAAAACAGGTATAGTTAAACGTGGTTAAGCTAAACGTGGTTATAAATCTGGCTAACTGCTTCATGAATCGCGCCCTATATCACCTATTTAGGATGTCAAATTAACTTCTTATCATACGAGTATGTCTATATATGTTGTTATAATGCTATGCAAATAAGAAGGAGAGTTTTGCTAGATCATATATTTTAAAGTGAATTTCTAGCTTAAATTAATTTAATATGCCTTGTATTATTTGAATCAGCTTAAAAATACTTTAAAATATGAAAGCTTTGATTAGGGGAAAAAATATAATAATGAATAAAAATAATTGAAAATACACTCAATCTTGTTATCCCAATTAGAGAAATTTCAAACCTAACACCTCCATGTACTAAATAAAAACTCAAAACAGAGCAGATGTGAATATTATGCTCCCTCTAGTCATACATAAGTTATGAGAGATTTGAATGAAAAAGCAGAGATGATACAGTATGTCTACAAGGAAAAATAGGAAGGTAATTTTGTGTTATTAAATGAACCTGTTTTCATTTAAATGTATGCACGTATACCGTATTAAATATTACAAGGTAATATATCTCATTACAAAACATGTAAGGGGATGTTAAAAAAAAACTTAGCACTGATATTAGGTAGTCTAATTAGTTATTTAAAAAAAATATTATACAAACATTTTCTACGCAAAAAAACATGCAGTAACAGTTAGTAACAGAGGATAATGTTCACTAATTACTTTCAACATCACTGCTACAAAACTGGTGTTCCTCAGAATGAGATACGAGATAATCAAAATAATGCATTTATTAAATTAATAAAGGGGCTATTTACAACTTACCATTGTTATAGCATACATTTTAAACTAGAAATGTTCATTAACAGATTTAAATGAATAGAGGGTACCAAATTATGCTACTCTGATTTTTTTCAGATTTTTTTTAGAGTAACGGAACTATTTTTAAACAAATTTTGAAAGTTTTGTAAGTTATGTTGGTCCCCTGGGATCCTTAATAAAAAGGATAGGGCCTAAACGCATGTTGACATTGATGACGCCTCCAAGAAGCGTGGCCGCATTTTTAATGTTTATTTAAAAATAGTTTCGGGACTCAGAAAAATCTGAAAAAATTCAGAGCAGCATAATTCGGTAGCCTCTATTTATTTCTGCAGATTTTTTTTTCATATCTGTTTCCATTAGATAAATTCTTAGGCTATAATTTATGATATTTTTTGTACAATTTTTTTAGCTCCTTACAGAATTTTCTAAATGTTAATTAAATGTAATAATATTGATTTTATTAAACACAAATAGTGTACAAATACATTTAAACATAAAAAATAAAACATATATTATATAGAATATAGACACAAAAAGAGTTATGGAATAAAAAATTAAATTAAAAATTGCTAAAAATTGATAAATATAAAATACATAATATTATACATATTATTGTAACAGAAATAGTAATTGTGGAGGCAATATAACATCTCCTTTGGCATAATCAAATCATATAGTAATAATATCACCTTCATAATTAGGAAGGGTTTTAGTGAAAAAACTGAAGCAATGCATTATGAATGTATGATGAGACTTTTAATGACATGTATTAAACGTCAACGTAATTAGCTAAGTACGCTCATTTCTTGCATGATCCTTATTGAGCTTGTTTACCTTATTTGAAAATGTTCCGAATTTGATGGCGAGTGCCAGGGTCACTTGCCTGACGGTCGGTACTGATCTCGAGCAGCTATATAAAGTGAGCGCATCTCTATCAGGCATCATTCGTCTCAACGATCCAAGTCGCATCATGGTGAACATCAAGGTACTTGATTTACATATTTACTAAAAACACGAAGTTAACATTTTCTTCGTTCTCCACAGGCAGTATTGGCGGTCGTGTTCATGGCGGTGGCAGCGAGCGCAATTCCACAGTACCCTCCCCCAGGACCCCCCAGCACCTACCTTCCTCCCATCACCTCCCCCAACACGAAACCCCCAAACACCTACCTGCCTCCCGTAAATACCACTGAGGAAACGGTAAGGAAAAACCCTGAGAAATTGAGTATGAAATGTGATTGTGTTCTTAGTCTCTTAGCACCAATTTAGGAACTCAAATTTTTATCACAAAATTCAGAACTCTTAATTTTTAATACATTTAGCGGCCCTTGATACTCATGCACTGAATCTTTGCTATATTTTTTAAAATATCCCTTTATTTCTTGTGTTAAATTTTATTTATAAATAAATTAAATTTTCACTCAAAAAATAATAGTGTGTAATAATAATAATCACGTTTTTCTGCATTTTCTAGATATATATTATCATATAGATATTTAATTTGCAAATTATTTAATTAATTTTTTATCTTAAGTAGAAACTAAAAATATTACTTCTTGGTACATTATTGGTTCCAATAAAGAAAAAATATATATAAAATTATATTAACAATTCACACAGTTTTATCATTTAGAGATGTAAAAATGTCTTCACAATTATATAAATATTACATCATTTTTTATTCTACGGTACTTGTATGACAGGATCTATTTTTGCTTTATTTTTCATTTAGTGAATATCTGATCTGAAATTTATGTCAAAAGCCCGACCACGCCCACCACGAGCACGGCATGCCATTCGCCTACAAGTACGCCGTCAAGGATGACACTTTCCGTACTGACTTTTCGGAGAACGCAGATTCTAACGGAGATGTAGTTCGTGGGGAGTACCGCGTGGCGCTGCCTGACGGTCGTCTTCAGATCGTGCGCTACACCGCCGACTGGAAGAACGGTTACAACGCAGAGGTCACGTACGAGGGAACCGCCGTCTACCCTGAACCAAGCAACAAGAAGACCAACGGACCTTATTAAATATAAGGGCTCATAATTAGTAAGATGCAATCGATCACTTAAGTTTATATAAAAAAAAAATTGGAAACATTTGCTACTGTTCAAAAGGTGAAATTTAGTTTAATTAATGATTGTAATTGAATTTCTTCTAAATTTTCTACTACTGTAACTTATACTTAGTTATTTGGCAAAACTAGAATTTGATTCTATCACTTTTAACAATATTAATTAATATGAGTACTCCAAGTAACTGATGAAATGGAACGTGAAGTTTTATACGTATATACTATAAAGTATTATAATATATATTAATAATATTATATATAATTTTGTGTAAAAAAATGTTAACAAATTATTTATTTTAAAAGTATTAAGTCTCAATTCTTTTATTCACGTAAATTTTGTAATAAAATAAAAAGTGCTATACTTTTCAATATAAATGAAAAATATGATGTAATATATATGACCGTAATTGTGAACTGTAAAAATTTAATAAAACTGTAATTAATCCCAAAAGCAACAAAGTTTTATTGTTTGAGTCATACACTATTCAGCTAGCGTGCAGTATATAGTACAAAGGAACATAATTAATCATAACAGATGATCGAGCTATCAGTGCATACATGCCGTCTCAATAATTTTAGCTGTAACTTTATACATAATTAGGTAAATTAAAATAGTGCTAATGAATCATAATATATATATATATTTATATATATATATATATATGAAACGTAAAATGTTAATATAATCATTAAAATTAGTTTTTATGCTCATTTGGTGGTAATTATGAAAACGACTAAAAAATTCAAATTACTTTTTTATTTTATTTTATTTCTCTTTTGAATCCTTATCAAACATACTTAATATAATATATAAATATATTATTAATGAAATAATAAATCAATAATAATAATAATAATAAATTATAATGCATTCACAAAACATGTGTAATCATTAGATATATATATTAAGTTTTCTTTAAATAATATATATTATAATTATATTATATAAAATCATGCTAGTTAAGCACAGAATTAGCCTAAATGCACCATGTTTAAAATTAGTACTTGATTGAACCTATGATGTAGGATGACTTTTTTTACTATTAAGATAGTTAAAATAAGGTTGTGATGGAGGTGTGGCGATCAGGTCTCGTCAGATATCCAAAGTGAAGCAAAACCGAGCGTGGTTGGGTAAACATTTTTGACGATTCCCACCCAGGGGTAAATCGTTACGCCTTTTCACTATTTGGTTCCCCTGGTTTGGACCATTGCACTTCCGTTCAATTCACAAAAACTTTAGGTTTTATCCTGACTGAGGTTTCCATGTTTCCCTCAGTCACAAACAAATTCATATAACTTCATTCGACAATGCTCGTATCTTAACTCTTACCTGATTATTACGACGATCTGTCTCCAACAATGAATCAGAAAGTCACTAAATGCTTGCATCAGCATGATAATTTTAAATTTTAAATGAAAAATTGTACACAATTATATTACAAAATGTCCCGCAGTAACATAATAATTATAATTAAGAATGATTTAATTATTACATTTTTTGTAGTATGTAACCTATGTGTATTTAGTATTTTTCAATTCATGTAAAATCTCTCTCTCTCTCTCTCTCTCTCTCTCTCTCTCTCTCTCTCTCTCTGTCTCTCTCTCTCTGTCTCTCTCTCTCTCTCTCTCTCTCTCTCTCTCTCTCTCTCTCTCTCTCTCTCTCTCTCTCTCTTCCAATCGTATTAATTATTATTTATTTATTTTTTATTTTGCTTATTCATAGAATTCAAAATAAGACATATTAATTACATAAAATAATAAAAATATACAGTGCATACCCCAAGAGTTTAAAAAACTCATACCAGGAAACGTCAATTTCATTAATTATCTTGGTGAGAAGATGACAAATAAAATAATAAATTTAATTACTATAAACCAACTGCAAAATAAAAAATAAAGAAATAATACATAAAATAGACTCACAACGCAACAATATAATAAATCTGTGAAAATTATATGATAGCTCAGAACAACTAGAACAACTTCAGAAATTAATTTTATATAGAGTACATAAAAACGGACACAAAATTCAATGCTCATTTTGAATTTAAATTTAGAAAGTTAAACTCAGTAGAGGAAAACAATAACTCCTGGACCAATAATTTAAAATATTTTTAAAATCCTAGTCTAATATATACGTTGGCACCAAAGCCCGAATTCGGGCAAAGTCCGAATTCGGGCAAAGTCCGAATTCAGGCAAAGTCCGAAAAAAATGCGCACATCTAGGTAGTAGTAAAGTTAAACTCAGTAGAGGAAAACAATAACTCCTGGACCAATAATTTAAAATATTTTTGAAATCCTAGTCTAATATATACGTTGGCACCAAAGCCCGAATTCGGGCAAAGCCCGAAAAAAATGCGCACATCTAGGTGTGCCCCTAGCGATTTGAACAAAGCCTGAAATTAACAAATATTTCAGGCTTTGCTCATTTAAATTTGATCATTTCTAGAATTAGAAGTGCTCAAATCGAAAAAAGCAAACCCCGACGAGAAGTTTTATTTCGGGCTTTGCTCATTTAAATTTGGTCATTTCTAGAAGTGCTCAAAGCAAAATGAAAAATAATAACTGGAAATTGTGCTGTATTATAGTAATAAAACAATAAAATAATGCAAATTTAATAACATTTTAATTATATCACTTTTTTAATTAAATTATAAAAAGACAAATTTAACATTAGCATATGTATAGCTATTTTTTTTTTATTTATTTTAAAATGTCATGATAGCAATCCCTGCAAAAATAAGTCAAGTTAATCATCAGGTGTAATAATTATTTATTTTGCATACCTAAATTTTCATTTTTAATTGGTAGTTTTCGTACTATCTTGAGGAGCTCTTTGCTTATTAGCAAGTTATATATATTAAGTTAAAATTATTTTATAATATATCACCTGCATGTAATAAATTTATTAAAATTAGGTAACATACAATATTAAAATGAGAAGTGTGACAAAATCGCATTTTTCAGTATGACTTGACAGAAAGAAATGATTTAATAAAAAAATAGCTATACACATGCTAATGTTAAATTTGTCTTTTTATAAATTAATTAAAAAAGTGATCTAAATAAAATGTTATTAAATTTGCATTATTTTATTGTTTTATTATTTATTAACTCGGTATGACTAAATCGGTAAATGATAATTAAGTGAATGGTATTATACTGTACATGAACAATAAAACATCGTTCAAATGTGATTAATTAATATATTTTATTACATTTTTACAATTCATAATTAGGCTCTTAATTGATATAATATATATTTCTTAAAATATTGCAACATCTGTTTTTACTATTTTCTATTTATATTGGAAAGTATGTAGAACATAATTTTATAACAAAATGTGCATAAAAATACACAATATTATTAGTCTTTTATTAAACACAGAAAGTGTACATATTAACAGCACTAGAAACATACATTATAGAAAAACATTACAATAGAACACATAAAACATACATACAAAACATATATAATAGTTACAGAATAATAGAACAATAGAAAATGATAATAAAACAATATAAAATAAAATAACAGATGATACTAACAGCCTGTTACATCATAATAATAATAATATATCATATATATAATCACATATATAAAACAAAATATGACATAGAAAATAGATAGAATAAAAAAACTTATTGCTTCATTGCTATTCAAAATCTATAGACTATATGAAATCTCCCCTGGCATAATCGCTAATAGGCTTAATTCTAGATTTACAGATATTTAAATGATATTGGCTACAATATTCATTACATAATTTACATACACAAGATTGTTCAGCTTTATGATAACCAGAAGATTTACAAATTAGATGGTGGAAGCCGTGAACAGCCTGGCGAGTTAAAACATTTCTAACATTGGATCTATCCAATTGGGGCAGACACCAATATTTACATGTCATAGCATCAGTGCTGTAAAACTCAGGATTAATATCCTGAGCTTTTTGATTCCTGACAGCTATAAAATTGGAATATTGATCTGTCGTTGGAAGTTTAAACATTTCTTTGATTTCTGTAATAAAATAATTGGAATCTATCAGTTTATAGGCCAGTCTAGTTTCGGTAAATTTTGACAGACACAGTAATCTTTTAACAAACATGGCTTTTACTGATTCTAATTTATCAAAATCGGATACAGATAAATGAGGCCATACAATTTCAATACCATAAGTAGCCACAGGGGCGACTTTTAAATTGAATAGTTTGAGCCCTGTTTTGACGGATAGACCAGACAGCCCTGAGATAGTGTACATAACAGTGATAGCGTTCTTACATCTTTCTGTTATATGTTTAGAAAAAGAATGCCCTGTCATTTGAAGTATTATGCCAAGATATTTAAATGAATTTAGAAATTCAATCTTTTGACCGTCACAATAAATTTCATCGTTTTTGCATAACGGTCCGCCTCTTCTAAACTTAACAACCTTGGTTTTCTCTGTGTTAATTTCTAGACCATTTGTTTTGTCCCAGATGGATAGATTATTTAGCGCTTTTTGTAGCTTGACTTTGCTCTTTGAAATAATAGCAAGATCATCTGCATATAAATTTAGTACGACTTGATCATTTTCATTTTCACAGTTTATATCTTTTGTAATCAAAAATACACAATATAGAATATAGAATGTATTCTAGAAATATAGAAGTGATTGATGTTAAGTTTAAATAAATAATTTTTGAAAATATTTATGGTGCAATATTCATAATTATTATGCTATATAATATCTGTAGTATTATACAAGCATAATCTTTCAAGTCACTTCTTCTCACAGTCAGTTACCCGGAAATCACATTTTTCTTTTGTGTTTTAAATATTCCAAAAGAAAGATAGAATCAATAGAATCAGATTCTAGTTAAGTTAATTTAGAAGATATATTATTTCAATTAACTATCCCGTTCATTTAATATGGTCCGTTGGTCTTCTTGTCTTCAGGGTACTTTGCGGTTCCCTCGTACGTGACCTCTGCGTTGTAACCGTTCTTCCAGTCGGCGGTGTAGCGCACGATCTGAAGACGGCCGTCAGGCAGCGCCACGCGGTACTCACCGCGAACTACATCTCCGTTAGAATCTGCGTTCTCCGAAAAGTCGGTACGGAAAGTGTCATCCTTGACGGCGTAGTTGTAGGCGAATGGCATGCCAGGCTCGTGGTGGGAGTGGTCAGGCTGTCGACATAAATTTCAGATCAGATATTGACTAAATGAAAAAATAGAGCAGCTCTTCTACACTATAATATTGATAAAACGCTCTGTAAACAAATTGCAACGACATTTCCTCACATCCTAAATGATAAAAGTGTGTGTATTAAACTAGGAAGACATTTAATTTCACGTTTTTTAATTGTTCTATGGTGAGACCTTCAGAACGTAACAATTTTTATTTTTTAGCGTAGTGAATTAATGAAATCATCCGCAAAATAAATTATCTTATGTCCATAAATTCTAGATCACGTTATTTAATGATTTTCTAAAAAATGATGGAGTAAATACTGTTAGATTAAGAAAAAAGATAAATTTAAATTCATGAAAATTTATGCAATGAAATACTTTGAAAAAAAAATAAAAAATAAAATAAATAAGAGGGTTCATTAAAAATTAGCAAAGATTTAGTTTAAGCACAGTTATCAACATACATAACATACGCTGATAAAAATTGTGATTAAAATGTAAGCTATATTGGTGTTAATAAACTTCTAAAAATACAATCCCATCTCGTATTCAATTTCTCAGGTTTTTCCTTACCGTTTCCTCAGTGGTATTTACGGGAGGCAGGTAGGTGTTTGGGGGTTTTGTGTTGGTTATAACCGGGGGAGGAAGGTAGGTGCTGGGGGGTCTTGGGGGAGGGTACTGTGGAATTGCGCTCGCTGCCACCGCCATGAACACGACCGCCACTACTGCCTGTGGAGAACGAAGAAAGTGTTAACTTCATGTTTTTAGTAAATATGTAAATCAAGTACCTTGATGTACACCATGATGCGACTTGGATCGTTGAGACGAATGATGCCTGATGAAGATGCTGCCTCACTTTATATAGCTGCTCGAGATCAGTACTGACCGTCAGGCAAGTTACCCTGGCACTCGCCATCAAATTCGGAACATTATCAAATAAGGTAAACAAGCTCAATAAGGATCATGGCAGTAACGAGTGTGTACTTAGCTAATTACGGTAACGTAAAATTCTCATCATGCATTCCTAATGCTCTACTTCAATTTGTTCACCAAAGTCCTTTTTATATTAATGATAATGATGATACATTTTTTACATTTCATAAGCCTGATTATTATTGTGGCATTTAGTTTAATTTACATTTGGGCTAATTCATCTATCTTAATATTGCACCATCTAAATGTTCAGATTACAAAAAATTTCCATAAAAATACTTGCTAATGTTCCTCCGAACAAGTTGTAAAATATTGTTCATAGAGCTAAATATTCTACCATTGCTAGCATTATAATATATAGATAAAAGGTATTTATATTTAAAAAAATACCCACACTTTTTAAAACATGTAAATTCCAGCAAAACAATTATATATTATATAGTACTCGGCTTTTGTATAATTTTGTACTTGCACGTCATAGAACATCAGCTTATAATCAAGAAGGACTTTTATACAGCTATAAGTCTGCAGCTAGGGCTCTTAAGTTTGTTTAATCTTATACTTATTGATACATTAAAAGTGAAAATAATTTATCCATAATTTAACAAATAATTTAAAATTAATATAATATAATAATATATAACTATTAGGGATTTAATTGAATATATATATTATTATATGTAGTAGTAGAAATGCTTCTTGACCAATACGACATAATATATTGTTACTTATTTTTTTTATTTGAAAACCATAACACGTTTTGCTAAAATAAAAAGTGCTAAAATAATTTTAAAAAATAAAAATTAACTATACATTTTAATTAAGTCAGTGGTGACTTACAAAAATTTTTTTGTCATGTCCTCCCTGTCATAAATATTGCCTTGAAGTTAGAAAACAAGGTTAGGGGGAGGAAAGTGAAGTCTTTAAATCTTAATTAATTCAACATGGTGAGATGATTAGTCAGAGAGGACATTTGTTAATCTTTTGAGAGTATTTTGCAGTAAGAAAAGTTAAATTAAATATTCTCATCATGAAAACGTAACAGGAAAAAAAAAATGTTTAATTGAATTTGCTAAAAATATAAATGCACATGCATAAGGTTATATGAGCTAAAATACCTAAATTAAAAAAGCATGATCTTAATTATACTATATAGTTTCTTTATATCACGATGTATTCGTTTTTATGACGTTAAAATGGTATATTATCAAATCTATGATATTTTGTCATGCAAATTATAGAAAAACAGGCAAATAGGAAGAAAAGCTTGTTAGGAACATTTCAACAAAAACCTATTTTTAGATTGAATATTCAAATGTCTTTTATAATTTGAATTATTTGAATAATGCTTTAAAAATTACAAATGAAGTGTCTAGAAAAAGCTTGTAAAAAAAATAATTAAGAAAATTAAATAAATAAAATCAACTCAGTTTTTTCATCCAAAATAAAGAAATTTCAAATTTATTAACCTCCATGGACTAAATGACAAAGCAAAACAGAGCAAAAGGAATTTTTACTGCTGTAGCGAGGCGTACGAGAGATTTGAATGAAAAAAGCAGAGGTGATACATATAGTAAGGCTATACAAGGAAAAAATGAAGGTAATTTTATGATAATAAAATTACCAACCTGTTTTCATTTATGCAAGCACGTGTACTGTATTATATATTACAAGGTAACATATCTCATTATATAGGACATTCATAAAAAAATGTACTGAGACTAGTACTTACTATTCTTACTAATGAAATAATATTCTAATTTTATATCAACTAAATGTTTTCCTAACACTTTTTACTGTAAAACCTACTCTAAATTACATACAAAGGTGAAAAAACACTAAGCAAGACTAACATATGCATACACATTTCAGAACTAAATTTTTGTGAGTGCGACCCAAGAGTTTATCAAAATAATACATCGGAGCAAGTTTTGTTAACAATTAATTCATACAATAATCTAGGCTACACATTTTTAGTAACAGAATTTATTCTCGATTTAGTACCGAAGATTGAAATCATATTTTAACACTAAATTTTCTAAACAGTATTGTATGCCATGTTCTTTGTAAATAGCCTCTTAATAAGTATTAAGAAGAATAATAAAAATTTTGATCTTCCATGGACATAGATAAGATATATTGTAATGATTATATTCAGTCTTTAAAGAAATCGTATATTCTGCTGTAGATCTCCTTTTAAAAAATATTTTTTATTTTCTTCTTAAAATATAGGTAAATTAATTTCACTTTTAATATATCAATAGGTATAAGATTAAACAGCTTATGAGCCCTAGCTGTAAAAAAGTCCTTCTTGATTATAAGCTGATGTTCTATGACGTGCAAGTACAAAATTATACAAAAGCCGAGTACTATATAATATATAATTGTTGTGCTGGAATTTACATGTTTTAAAAAGTGTGGGTATTTTTTTTTTAATATAAATATATAAATACCTTTTATCTATATATTATAATGCTAGCAATGGTAGAATATTTAGCTCTATGAACAATATTTTACAACTTGTTCGGAGGAACATTAGCAAGTATTTTTATGGAAATTTTTTGTAATCTGAACATTTAGATGGTGCAATATTAAGATGCATTAGCCCAAATGTAAATTAAACTAAATGCCACAATAATAATCAGGTTTATGAAATGTAAAAAATGTATCATCATTATCATTATTATAAAAAGGACTTTGGTGAACAAATTGAAGTAGAGCATTAGGAATGCATGATGAGAACTTTGAGTTACCGTAATTAGCTAAGTACACACTCGTTACTGCCATGATCCTTATTGAGCTTGTTTACCTTATTTGATAATGTTCCGAATTTGATGGCGAGTGCCAGGGTCACTTGCCTGACGGTCAGTACTGATCTCGAGCAGCTATATAAAGTGAGCGCATCTCTATCAGGCATCATTCGTCTCAACGATCCAAGTCGCATCATGGTGAACATCAAGGTACTTGATTTACATATTTACTAAAAACACGAAGTTAACATTTTCTTCGTTCTCCACAGGCAGTATTGGCGGTCGTGTTCATGGCGGTGGCAGCGAGCGCAATTCCACAGTACCCTCCCCCAGGACCCCCCAGCACCTACCTTCCTCCCGTCACCTCCCCCAACACGAAACCCCCAAACACCTACCTGCCTCCCGTAAATACCACTGAGGAAACGGTAAGGAAAAACCTGAGAAATTGAATACGAGATGGGATTGTGTTTTTAGTCTCTTAGCACCAATTTAGGAACTCAAATTTTTATCACAAAATTCAGAACTCTTAATTTTTAATACATTTAGCGGCCTTTGATACTCATGCACTGAACCTTTGCTATATTTTTTAAAATATCCCTTTATTTCTTGTGTTAAATTTTATTTATAAATAAATTAAATTTTCACTCAAAAAATAATAGTGTGTAATAATAATCACGTTTTTCTGCATTTTCTAGATATATATTATCATATAGATATTTAATTTGCAAATTAATTAATTAATTTTTTATCTTAAGTAGAAACTAAAAATATTACTTCTTGGTACATTATTGGTTCCAATAAAGAAAAAAATATATATAAAATTATATTAACAATTCACACAGTTTTATCATTTAGAGATGTAAAAATGTCTTCACAATTATATAAATATTACATCATTTTTTATTCTACGATACTTGTATGAGAGGATCTATTTTTGCTTTATTTTTCATTTAGTGAATATCTGATCTGAAATTTATGTCAATAGCCCGACCACGCCCACCACGAGCACGGCATGCCATTCGCCTACAAGTACGCCGTCAAGGATGACACTTTCCGTACTGACTTTTCGGAAAACGCAGATTCTAACGGAGATGTAGTTCGTGGGGAGTACCGCGTGGCGCTGCCTGACGGTCGTCTTCAGATCGTGCGCTACACCGCCGACTGGAAGAACGGTTACAACGCAGAGGTCACGTACGAGGGAACCGCCGTCTACCCTGAACCAAGCAACAAGAAGACCAACGGACCTTATTAAATATAAGGGCTCATAATTAGTAAGATGCAATCGATCACTTAAGTTTATATAAAAAAAAATTGGAAACATTTGCTACTGTCCAAAAGGTGAAATTTAGTTTAATTAATGATTGTAATTGAATTTCTTCTAAATTTTCTACTACTGTAACTTATACTTAGTTATTTGGCAAAACTAGAATTTGATTCTATCACTTTTAACAATATTAATTAATATGAGTACTCCAAGTAACTGATGAAATGGAACGTGAAGTTTTATACGTATATACTATAAAGTATTATAATATATATAAATAATATTACATATAATTTTGTGTAAAAAAATGTTAACAAATTATTTATTTTAAAAGTATTAAGTCTCAATTCTTTTATTCACGTAAATTTTGTAATAAAATAAAAAGTGCTATACTTTTCAATATAAATGAAAAATATGATGTAATATATATGACCGTAATTGTGAACTGTAAAAATTTAATAAAACTGTAATTAATCCCAAAAGCAACAAAGTTTTATTGTTTGAGTCATACACTATTCAGCTAGCGTGCAGTATATAGTACAAAGGAACATAATTAATCATAACAGATGATCGAGCTATCAGTGCATACACGCTGTCTCAATAATTTTAGCTGTAACTTTATACATAATTAGGTAAATTAAAATAGCGCTATTGAATCATAATATATATATAAATATATATATAGGAAACGTAAAATGTTAATATAATCATTAAAATTAGTTTTTATGCTCATTTGGTGGTAATTATGAAAACGACTAAAAAATTCAAATTACTTTTTTATTTTATTTCTCTTTTGAATGCTCATCAAACATACTTAATATAATATATATAAATATATTATTAATGAAATAATAAATAAATAATAATAATAATAAATTATAATGCATTCACAAAACATGTGTAATCATTAGATATATACAGGATTAAGTTTTCTTTAAATAATATTTATTATAATTATATTATATAAAATCATGCTAGTTAAGCACAGAATTAGCCTAAATGCACCATGTTTAAAATTAGTACTTGATTGAACCTATGATGTAGAATGACTTTTTTTTACTATTAAGATAGTTAAAATAAGGTTGTGATGGAGGTGTGGCGATCAGGTCTCGTCAGATATCCAAAGTGAAGCAAAACCGAGCGTGGTTGGGTAAACATTTTTGACGATTCCCACCCAGGGGTAAATCGTTACGCCTTTTCACTATTTGGTTCCCCTGGCTTGGACCATTGCACTTCCGTTCAATTCACAAAAACTTTAGGTTTTATCCTGACTGAGGTTTCCATGTTTCCCTCAGTCACAAACAAATTCATATAACTTCATTCGACAATGCTCGTATCTTAACTCTTACCTGATTATTACGACGATCTGTCTCCAACAATGAATCAGAAAGTCACTAAATGCTTGCATCAGCATGATAATTTTAAATTTTAAATGAAAAATTGTACACAATTATATTACAAAATGTCCCGCAGTAACATAATAATTATAATTAAGAATGATTTATTACATTTTTTGTAGTATGTAACCTATGTGTATTTAGTATTTTTCAATTCATGTAAAATCTCTCTCTCTCTCTCTCTCTCTCTCTCTCTCTCTCTCTCTCTCTCTCTCTCTCTCTCTCTCTCTCTCTCTCTCTCTCTCTCTCTCTCTTCCAATCGTATTAATTATTATTTATTTATTTTTTATTTTGCTTATTCAGAGAATTCAAAATAAGACATATTAATTACATAAAATAATAAAAATATACAGTGCAAACCCCAAGAGTTTAAAAAACTCATACCAGGAAACGTCAATTTCATTAATTATCTTGGTGAGAAGATGACAAATAAAATAATAAATTTAATTACTATAAACCAACTGCAAAATAAAAAATAAAGAAATAATAAATAAAATAGACTCACAACGCAACAATATAATAAATCTGTGAAAATTATATGATAGCTCAGAACAACTAGAACAACTTCAGAAATTAATTTTATATAGAGTACATAAAAACGGACACAAAATCCAATGCTCATTTTGAATTTGAATTTAGAAAGTTAAACTCAGTAGAGGAAAACAATAACTCCTGGACCAATAATTTAAAATATTTTTAAAATCCTAGTCTAATATATACGTTGGCACCAAAGCCCGAATTCGGGCAAAGCCCGAAAAAAATGCGCACATCTAGGTAGTAGTAAAGTTAAACTCAGTAGAGGAAAACAATAACTCCTGGACCAATAATTTAAAATATTTTTGAAATCCTAGTCTAATATATACGTTGGCACCAAAGCCCGACAAAGCCCGAAAAAAATGCGCACATCTAGGTGTGCCCCTAGCGATTTGAACAAAGTCTGAAATTAACAAATATTTCAGGCTTTGCTCATTTAAATTTGATCATTTCTAGAAGTGCTCAAATCGAAAAAAGCAAACCCCGACGAGAAGTTTTATTTCGGGCTTTGCTCATTTAAATTTGGTCATTTCTAGAAGTGCTCAAAGCAAAATGAAAAATAATAACTGGAAATTGTGCTGTATTATAGTAATAAAACAATAAAATAGAGCAAATTTAATAACATTTTAATTATATCACTTTTTTAATTAATTTATAAAAAGACAAATTTAACATTAGCATGTGTATAGCTTTTTTTTTTGTGCAAAGAAAAAATAAGATTTATTTTAAAATGTCATGACAGCAATCCCTGCAAAAATAAGTCAAGTTAATCATCAGGTGTAATAATTATTTATTTTGCATACCTAAATTTTCATTTTTAATTGGTAGTTTTCGTACTATCTTGAGGAGCTCTTTGCTCATTAGCAAGTTCTATATATTAAGTTCAAATTATTTTATAATATATCACCTGCATGTAATAAATTTATTAAAATTAGCTAACATATATGTATACAATATTAAAATGAGAAGTGTGACAAAATCGCATTTTTCAGTATGACTTGACAGAAAGAAATGGTTTAATAAAAAAATAGCTATGCACATGCTAATGTTAAATTTGTCTTTTTATAAATTAATTAAAAAAGTGATCTAATTAAAATGTTATTAAATTTGCATTATTTTATTGTTTTATTATTTATTAACTCGGTATGACTAAATCGGTAAATGATAATTAAGTGAATGGTATTATACTGTACATGAACAATAAAACATCGTTCAAATGAGATTAATTAATATGTTTTATTACATTTTTACAATTCATAATTAGGCTCTTAATTGATATAATATATATTTCTTAAAATATTGCAACATCTGTTTTTACTATTTTCTAGTTATATTGGAAAGTATGTAAAACATAATTTTATAACAAAATGTGCATAAAAATACACAATATAGAATATAGAATGTATTCTAGAAATATAGAAGTGATTGATGTTAAGTTTAAATAAATAATTTTTGAAAATATTTATGGTGCAACATTCATAATTATTATGCTATATAATATCTGTAGTATTATACAAGCATAATCTTTCAAGTCACTTCTTCTCACAGTCAGTTACCCGGAAATCACATTTTTCTTTTGTGTTTTAAATATTCCAAAAGAAAGATAGAATCAATAGAATCAGATTCTAGTTAAGTTAATTTAGAAGATATATTATTTCAATTAACTATCCCGTTCATTTAATATGGTCCGTTGGTCTTCTTGTCTTCGGGGTACTTTGCGGTTCCCTCGTACGTGACCTCTGCGTTGTAACCGTTCTTCCAGTCGGCGGTGTAGCGCACGATCTGAAGACGGCCGTCAGGCAGCGCCACGCGGTACTCACCGCGAACTACATCTCCGTTAGAATCTGCGTTCTCCGAAAAGTCGGTACGGAAAGTGTCATCCTTGACGGCGTAGTTGTAGGCGAACGGCATGCCAGGCTCGTGGTGGGAGTGGTCAGGCTGTCGACATAAATTTCAGATCAGATATTGACTAATTGAAAAAATGGAGCAGCTCTTCTGCACTATAATATTGATAAAACGCTCTGTAAACAAATTGCAACGACATTTCCTCACATCCTAAATGATAAAAGTGTGTGTATTAAACTAGGAAGACATTTAAATTCACGTTATTTAATTGTTCTATAGTGAGACCTTCAGAACGTAACAATTTTTATTTTTTAGCGTAGTGAATTAATGAAATCATCCGCAAAATAAATTATCTTATGTCCATAAATTCTAGATCACGTTATTTAATGATTTTCTAAAAAATGATGGAGTAAATACTGTTAGATTAAGAAAAAAGATAAATTTAAATTCATGAAAATTTATGCAATGAAATACTTTGAAAAAAAAAAATAAAGAATAAAATAAATAAGAGGGTTCATTAAAAATTAGCAAAGATTTAGTTTAAGCACAGTTATCAACATACATAACATATTCTGATAAAAATTGTGATTAAAATGTAAGTTATATTAGTGTTAATAAACTTCTAAAAATACAATCCCATCTCGTATTCAATTTCTCAGGATTTTCCTTACCGTTTCCTCAGTGGTATTTACGGGAGGCAGGTAGGTGTTTGGGGGTTTCGTGTTGGGGGAGGTGATGGGAGGCAGGTAGGTGTTTGGGGGTTTTGTGTTGGTTATAACCGGGGGAGGAAGGTAGGTGCTGGGGGGTTTTGGGGGAGGGTACTGTGGAATTGCGCTCGCTGCCACCGCCATGAACACGACCGCCACTACTGCCTGTGGAGAACGAAGAAAGTGTTAACTTCATGTTTTTAGTAAATATGTAAATCAAGTACCTTGATGTACACCATGATGCGACTTGGATCGTTGAGACGAATGATGCCTGATGAAGATGCTGCCTCACTTTATATAGCTGCTCGAGATCCGTACCGACCGTCAAGCAAGTGACCCTGGCACTCGCCATCAAATTCGGAACATTATCAAATAAGGTAAACAAGCTCAATAAGGATCATGGCAGTAACGAGTGTGTACTTAGCTAATTACGGTAACGTAAAATTCTCATCATGCATTCCTAATGCTCTACTTCAATTTGTTCACCAAAGTCCTTTTTATAATAATGATAATGACGATACATTTTTTACATTTCATAAACCTGATTATTATTGTGGCATTTAGTTTAATTTACATTTGGGCTAATGCATCTATCTTAATATTGCACCATCTAAATGTTCAGATTACAAAAAATTTCCATAAAAATACTTGCTAATGTTCCTCCGAACATAATTTTAAAATATTGTTCATAGGGCTAAATATTCTACCATTGCTAGCATTATAATACTCAAGATAAAAGGTATTTATATTTAAAAAAAAATACCCACAGTTTTTAAAACATGTAAATTCCAGCAAATTAATTATATATTATATAGTACTCAGCTTTTGTATAATTTTGTACTTCCACGTCATAGAACATCAGCTTATATATAATCAAGAAGGACTTTTATATACAGCTTGTCTGCAGCTAGGGCTCTTAAGTTTGTTTAATCTTATACTTATTGATACATTAAAAATGAAAATAATTTATCTATAATTTAACATACAATTTAAAATTAATATAATATAATAATATATAACTATTAGGGATTTAATTGTATATATAATATATATTATTATATGTAGTAGTAGAAATGCTTCTTGACCAATACGACATAATATATTGTTACTTATTTTTTTTATTTGAAAACCATAACACGTTTTGCTAAAATAAAAATTGCTAAAATAATTTTAAAAAATAAAAATTTACTATACATTTTAATTAAGTCAGTGGTGACTTACAAAAATTTTTTTGTCATGTCCTCCTTGTCATAAATATTGCCTTGAAGTTAGAAAACAAGGTTAGGGGGAGGAAAGTGAATTCTTTAAATCTTAATTAATTCAACATGGTGAGATGATTAGTCAGAGAAGACACTTGTTAATATTTTGAGAGTATTTTGCAGTAAGACAAGTTAAATTAAATATTCTCATCATGAAAACGTAACAGGAAAAAAAATTGTTTAATTGAATTTGCTAAAAATATAAATGCACATGCATAAGCCTATATGAGCTAAAATACCTAAATTAAAAAAGCATGATCTTAATTATACTATATAGTTTCTTTGTATCACGATGTATTTGTTGTTTATGACGTTAAAATGGTATTTTATCATATCTATGATATTTTGTCATGCAAATAGAAAACAGGCAAATAGGAAGAAAAGCTTGTTAGGAACATTTCAACAAAAACCTATTTTTAGATTGAATATTCAAATGTCTTTTATTATTTGAATTATTTGAATAATGCTTTAAAAATTACAAATGAAGTGGCTAGAAAAAGCTTGTAAAAAAAATAATTGAGAAAATTAAATAAATAAAATCAACTCGGTTTTTTCATCCAAAATAAAGAAATTTCAAATTTATTAACCTCCATGGACTAAATGACAAAGCAAAACAGAGCAAAAGGAATTTTTACTGCTGTAGCGAGGCGTACGAGAGATTTGAATGAAAAAAGCAGAGGTGATACATATAGTAAGGCTATAAAAGGAAAAAATGAAGGTAATTTTATGATAATAAAATTACCAACCTGTTTTCATTTATGCAAGCACGTGTACGTACTGTATTATATATTACAAGGTAACATATCTCATTATATAGGACATTCATAAAAAATGTACTGAGACTAGTACTTACTATTCTTACTAATGAAATAATATTCTAATTTTATATCAACTAACTGTTTTCCTAACACTTTTTACTGTAAAACCTACTCTAAATTACATACAAAGGTGAAAAAACATTAAGCAAGACTAACATATACATACACATTTCAGAACTAAATTTTTATGAGTGCGACCCAAGAGTTTATCAAAATAATACATCGGAGCAAGTTTTGTTAACAATTAATTCATACAATAATCTAGGCTACACATTTTTAGTAACAGAATTTATTCTCGATTTAGTACCGAAGATTGAAATCATATTTTAACACTAAATTTTCTAAACAGTATTGTATGCCATGTTCTTTGTAAATAGCCTCTTAATAAGTATTAAGAAGAATAAGAAAAATTTTGATCTTCCATGGACATGGATAAGATATATTGTAATGATTATATTCAGTCTTTAAAGAAATCGTATATTCTGCTGTAGATCTCCTTTTAAAAAATATTTTTTATTTTCTTCTTAAAATATAGGTAAATTAATTTCACTTTTAATATATCAATAGGTATAAGATTAAACAGCTTATGAGCCCTAGCTGTATAAAAGTCCTTCTTGATTATAAGCTGATGTTCTATGACGTGCAAGTACAAAATTATACAAAAGCCGAGTACTATATAATATATAATTGTTGTGCTGGAATTTACATGTTTTAAAAAGTGTGGGTATTTTTTTTTAATATAAATATATAAATACCTTTTATCTATATATTATAATGCTAGCAATGGTAGAATATTTAGCTCTATGAACAATATTTTACAACTTGTTCGGAGGAACATTAACAAGTTTCTTTATTGCAAATTTTTGTAATCAGAACATTTAGATGGAGCAATATTAAGATAGATGCATTAGCCCAAATGTAAATTAAACTAAATGCCACAATAATAATCAGGTTTATGAAATGTAAAAAATGTATCATCATTATCATTATTATAAAAAGGACTTTGGTGAACAAATTGAAGTAGAGCATTAGGAATGCATGATGAGAACTTTACGTTACCGTAATTAGCTAAGTACACACTCGTTACTGCCATGATCCTTATTGAGCTTGTTTACCTTATTTGATAATGTTCCGAATTTGATGGCGAGTGCCAGGGTCACTTGCTTGACGGTCAGTACTGATCTCGAGCAGCTATATAAAGTGAGGCAGCATCTTCATCAGGCATCATTCGTCTCAACGATCCAAGTCGCATCATGGTGAACATCAAGGTACTTGATTTACATATTTACTAAAAACACGAAGTTAACATTTTCTTCGTTCTCCACAGGCAGTAGTGGCGGTCGTGTTCATGGCGGTGGCAGCGAGCGCAATTCCACAGTACCCTCCCCCAGGACCCCCCAGCACCTACCTTCCTCCCATCACCTCCCCCAACACGAAACCCCCAAACACCTACCTGCCTCCCGTAAATACCACTAAGGAAACGGTAAGGAAAATCCTGAGAAATTGAATACGAGATGGGATTGTATTTTTAGAAGTTTATTAACACCAATATAGCTTACATTTTAATCACAATTTTTATCAGCGTATGTTATGTATGTTGATAACCATGCTTAAACTAAATGTTTGCTAATTTTTAATGGACCCTCTTATTTTTTTAAAAAGTATTTCATTTCATAAATTTTCATGAATTTAATTCATCTCTTTTATCTTAATCTAACAGTATTTATTTTACATATTCTAAATAATCATTAAATAAAGTTATCTAGAATTTATAAACATACGATAATTTATTTTGCGGATGATTTCATTAATTCACTACGCTAAAAAATAAAAAAAAAAATTCGTTCTGCAGGTCTCACCATATAGAACAATAAAATAAAGTGAAATTAAATTTCATACTACAGTTTAATGCACATACACTTTTATCATTTAGGATGTGAGGAAATGTCGTCGCAATTTGTTTACAGAGCTTTTTATCATCATAATAATATTTTAGTGTACAAGAACCGCTCTATTTTTTCATTTAGTCAATATCTGATCTGAAATTTATGTCAACAGCCCGACCACTCTCACCACGAGCCCGGCATGCCGTTCGCCTACAACTACGCCGTCAAGGATGACACTTTCCGTACCGACTTTTCGGAGAACGCACATTCCAACGGAGATGTAGTTCGTGGTGAGTACCGCGTGGCGCTGCCTGACGGCCGTCTTCAGATCGTGCGCTACACCGCCGACTGGAAGAACGGTTACAACGCAGAGGTCACGTACGAAGGAACCGCCGTCTACCCCGAAGACAAGAAGACGAAATCAAACGGGCCATATTAAATAATATAGGAGCTTGTAGATTGAAATAATATATCTTCTAAATTAACTAAAACTAGAATTTGATTCTATAACTCTTTTTGGAATATTTACAACACAAATTTCTTAACTAAGAAAAATGTGTTATCCAGGTAACTGACTGTGAGAAGAAGTGACTTGAAAGATTATGCTTGTATAATACTAATATACAGATATTATATAGCATAATATTAATTATGAATACGGTACCATAAATTTTTTCAAAAATTATTTATTTAAACTTAGCATCACTTCTATATTTATATGCACATTTTGTTATAAAATTATGTTCTACATACTTTCTAATATATAACTATAAAAGAATATTATGATGCAATATTTTAAGAAATATATATTATATCAATTAAGAGCCTAATTATGAACTGTAAAAATGTAATAAAATATATTAATTAATCTCATTTGAACGATTTTTTATTGTTCATGTACAGTACCATTCACTTAATTATCATATATACAGAGTTAGTCATAAAAATGGGACAGAGCTATCAGTGCATACACCTATCGCAATAATTTTGACTGTGACTGCATACATAAAAAAAAGTAAAAGTGATAAATATTAAATATAAAAAATATATGAAAATGTCACTAACACAATCTTTGTAATTAGCTTTTATATTTATTTCCTGGTAATTTTAAAGTACTTTTACTGAATTAGATTCCTTTTAAATGCGCTCTTGACTATGGTCACCAAACATTATATAATAATTATATAATATAATATTACATATATAGTACTATATTGTGTAATTAATGTAAAAATGTAGAGGTTATTCTAGCTTTTAGTTCCATGCAAACAGTTAGTAATCGATTTACCTCAGAATAAATTCCTAAAATAATAATAATAATAATAAAAGCTAAAAAAAAATTAATGTTGGAGCCTAAGTTTTTGTGGCAACCCCTCCCCCCTTCCCTAATGTGGTTTAAAATAAGAACCCAAAAATAGCTATTCAACTTTAACTAGTACTAAATAATATATCGTAAAATAAATTTTCAATTTGTTACAATTATTGTTGATTCTCGTACTTTCATTCGACTAATGTTCCTATCTCAGCTGTTACCTTACAAACATGATCTCATGACTCTACAACAATCAGAACGCAAAACGCTTGCATCAGCATGAGAGTAATGATGTGTAATGAAAAATACTGTTACCACAGTAAAACATAATTATTATTATGAGTATGATTTAGCACGTAATATTATTACACAGTATGTAACATTTTTCTTTTTATTTAATGTATCTCTCTCGTAATAATTATTTTATGTTACTTATTTTTTATTTAAAAAACAACAAAACATTTTGCTAAATTAAAAAATGAAATATCTTATTCCAATGTAAGCCTGGGGTGTAATATGAAAAGCATTTCTTCACGATTATTTCGTTTTACAAGTTGCTTGAGGCAGATGGAGTTTTAAACCATTTTTGGCACATGGCAGCAGGAAGCACTCATTATTATCTTAAAAACACTTTGTTGTCCACAGGAATTATCTTACTGCATCATCAAGATAATAGATGACTAATGCGCAAACAAAGAAGATTAGACTAATTAGATACTGAATAGTATAACAATAAAAAATTTTATGAGTGAAATTAATTTTTAAAAATTGAAAAACTTCATAATTCGAGAATATATAGTGAAATATTCAGCAAGTATGATAATATACATTAAAAATGATAAAGAATCAAGAAATTACTTAAAATTTTTCATTCAATTTTTTGCATGAAAAATTTCCTTCTGCAGCCTTGCCATTTCCCGTAAGGATAACACAGGGCACGGAGATTAATAAGGGGCTGCAGAAGGGAAGTATTATAAGCAAGTAAGGGAATTTTTCAGAAGCGAGGAGTTACTATTTTTTATTATCATTATATTTTATATTTTTGATAGTACTGTACATTTTAATAAAACTGAATGCAACAGAGCGTACGACTGCATAAATAGCTTAAAATTACACATTCTCTGTGGCTATGAAGCTGTATATTTAAAAAATAAGTCAAAAGTTGTTATAAGTTATTATTTTATATTAATAATTTATTAAAGCAGTATTAAATGGACATAAATTGGATAAACAGCATATTATTATTAAGTACAACATTAATTTAAAGCATCTTCACTCACACCCTAAACCTTTAATTTTATTCTATTTTATTACCAGGTATTGTAAAGATTACATTAATATCTGCGGACAATCACACTGTTTTTTAAACAACCATAAATATTTTAAAAATATTCTTTCTATCAATAAATGAAGGTTTTAAAAATTAAACACATAAAAAATTGAAAGTAAGTTCTAAAATTATTTTACTTGTAAGGAGAAATTACATCTACACCGTGTCTTCTATAATTACTTGATAAATTCCTCGCCTGAATGGCATCATCAACAGCCTTGTCTCATAATTATATTGCTGTGGTCGCCGTAACTAGGTAGAAATGTGTAAAGCCACCTAGTTCACTTGTAATAATAATTATTTTTTATTTAATTTAATATCAAGTAATGGTGTGAAGTTTTTTTTTTTAAATCATGGGTAGTTTTATTTTAATTAATTTTTTACCAACATATTTAAAAAAAATCATATTTAAGGATAAAATGTTGATTGTAGATCATTTTATAAACTGAAACCCATATAGGATTCCAAAACTACATTCGCACTGCATTCTCTATTATCGATGTGATGCCTACTAAAAGTCTTTGTATAGGATTAGAGATATAAGATTTAAAAATATGTGATAGTGATATATGAATAAAACGATTGAAACGTTGGTAAAAATTGTGTTTTATATTTCACGGGAGAATCACTCTCATAACAATATTTGCTGAAATGTGAAGGCTTGCCATTTAACTATGTATGTAACCAGTTTTACAACCACTCATTCATATTTATAGACCTGCGAGTACACACGGTGTTATAAAACAAATTAAGTAATATAATTAATATTATAAGCATTACATATTCATGAAAAGTACAATAACAGAACTGAGAACTGCCATATTCACACATAAATATTAGATATTGAATGGGTATTCAGTATTACATAATTTTTTCACGTTATACTGTCAGGGATTTGTATAATGATTAATTATAATTAATTTGATTAATGATTCAGTACAATTAATTAATGCACTAATTGGACATCATTTCCTGTACTTTTCGCAGATAATTAATCCTTTTAAGTAAAAATTAAAAAGGTTTAATTTAAATTAAAGTTAATTAATTTAATTACAAAAATTATCCTTGGATTCTGTATTTAAAAATTTAATGTGTTGTTTGTTATTGTTTTTTATGGGTAATAATCAAAGGCACGTACATTTTACCATTTTACTTTAAAATGAAAAAAAAAACATTAAAAATGTTACAAAAATTACAACATAAACTTGTATTTCAATGTTAAAAAACATGTATAACGATATATTACTAATTTGCATAAATATTCAGTTTTTTTTTAACATTTATAATCATCTTTATTATTAAATATGTTTTTCTGTTATTTTTTAAGTAAAACCTACCATCCATCACTCTCACCTTTCATTTTATATTCATAATAAAAAATATAATCACCCTAATTAGTCAAGTACGCTCATCTGCTCGACTTGAACTTCATTGAGCTGGCTCACCTTATTTGCTGATGGCCCGAATTTGATGGCGAGTGCCAGGGTCACTTGCTTGACCGTCGGTACTGATCTCGAGCAGCTATATAAAACGAGGCATCATCTCCATCAGGCATCATTCGTCTCAACGATCTAAGTCACATATCATCATGTCGTTCATCAAGGTATGTTATACTTTGATTCAATTTCTTCTAGTAGCGAAAGTAAAATAGCAATGTTAAAATTTAATTTTAGTTCAAAGATTTTTTTAAATAATTGACGTACATCACCATACGATTTTAAATCTATAGTAATGTGATTAATGAAAATAAAATATTAGCATTAGTGCTCATGGCGCTTGGCGTGCTAAGCCGAGAGAGAGGTCGTGGGTTCGAGTCCCACCTGTGGTCTTTTTTTTTGCTAATATATCTTTTTATTAATGTGTACTATACAGTATATTCAAAATCTGATAGTGATGTACTTCAATTATTTAAATAATTGAGCAATCTCTGATTTGATAATGATAAGTACAGTATTACAAATTCCTTCAATGTGCATAATTTTAGTTGTACTAGTATTAAAACTACGAATAGTAAAATTTGGCAATTTATTTTCATATCATAATATTGAGTTTTCTAATACATAATTTTGAAATTGCAATATAAATTTTAAATGTTCTTTACTATTAAAAATGTAATAATATAATTATATTTTAGCTTTTATTTTTGTCCTGTAAGATGGGTTCATTTTTATTTCTGAATTATTTTTATGGAATTCATTTTTATTGCTCGTATGCAATACTCAGATGTCATGGACAGAAAATAAAAGGGTATTTAACCGTATTTTACAAAGAAATTTTAGTTTAAAATTTTGTGTTCTCAATTTAATATTTGAATTTAATTTGAAAAAATTTATAGACTGAATTTTACATCTAGTCCTGTGTGATTCTTTAAAAAAAAAATCCTTAATTTTTTGTGTGTTATTGGTTGAAAAAATATCTCAGAAATTAAAATTTTATATTAACATTATACAGTTCGTACTTAAATAATTGTTCCAAAATTTAAACCCTCTTTTAAGCTTGAAATGGAATTAAATGGAATTTTGACTGTAACATACATTATGCATGGAGGTAGTTTTTTTTTTTTTTTTTTTTTTTTTTTTTTTTTAAAGTTTAAATATTTTAAATTATATAAAAAAAATGTTATTTGTTTAAAAATTCTTTGCAATTTTGAACGAAAAATCAATTCCCGAACTTATCTGTTCGCTGGTGCTATTATACTAATTATTTTTTATTTGACTTACTTTTGTTATTGTATTGATGTAAAATTTAATTATTTTTCCAGGGATAAGTAATCCTTGTGCTGATGGCCATTGCAGTCGAAGCCACGGTTAAGTCGGACGGCTACCAGTACCCAGTTCCTCCCATTCCATTCGACGTCACAACAACGACACCAACATCCACGACTTCAGGTGGTTACGTCTACAACACACCAAAGATCCCGTTCCCGGTAAGTTAATTTTCGTCTAGAGACCTCACCTCACGGAAACCATTAGAGTCTTCCGTGTCTTATGGCCAGAAAATTAACCAAGAGTTTATTTGCTAGGTCTGTGCGTTATTCTGCACATAAGTAATAAATGTGCTAACTAGTGGCGCCAATTACCCCGTAATGCTCTGAAATTAATTTGTCAAATTTCTGACCAGAAGTCACGGAGGTCTCTAATGGAGTATCGACTTCATTTTTTTATTGCAGAAATGGATAGAGCGTGCAAAGTTATGCTACCCTGATTTTTTTTCACATTTTTTAGAGACCGGGAAGTATTTTTAAAAAATTATTGAAAGTTATTTTTGTGACGTCACGAGACGCCGCTCCTTAAGAAAAAGATAGGAATTGCCGCTGCGTGACGTCACAAAAAGGACTTTCAATAATTTTTTTAAAATACTTCCTGAGCTCTAAAATATCTGAAAAAAATCAAGGTAGCATAACTTTTTACCCTCTATCCATTTCTGCAATAAAAAAATTGAGGTCGATACTCCATTGTCTTTGCTCTCCTCACTAATATGGCTAGTTTTTAATTTTTAATAATATCTAAGTGATTACAAGAAATGTTTTTTCTTGTACACTTGTATAGTAACTTCCCCATTAAAAACTTGTGCAGCCTTCTAATTTTTTCGTCAATTAAGTCTATGAAAATGGCAGCATTTTAGCACTCTGTTAATTATTATTTTTGTACATTTTTATTGCCCTCTCCCCCCCCCCAATATACACATCAAAAATTTATGCTGTAATTTTAGATTACTGCAAGTCTGTAAATTCAAATTATTTATTTTATCAAATTCTAGAAAATCACAATTGAAAACTGACTTCAAATTGTTGTTTAATTATTTTTTTGTTCTATTAATTGGAATATATAACATAATACATATTTAAAGGTGAACTGAAGGGATTGCTTTTTTTTCCCTTTAGGGAACCTTATATTACATATCCCATCCATCTGCACTAATTTTTTCATGGCAGATACTTATTGTGCTGCTGTAGGACAATTAGTGAAAAAGTGAAGTTGTGACGTATCAGCGACGGTTGGTTGACTTAAAACTCGCCGCGGTGAAAAAACACACGAGCGACCGCGGAAACTGCCGAGAGAGTGGCGATCGCGAGCCGATCGCCGCTCCCTCGGCAGTTTCCGCGGTTGCTCGCGGTAGCTCGTGTGTTTTTTCACCGCGGCGAGTTTTAAGTCAACCAACCGTCGCTGATACGTCACAACTTCACTTTTTCACTAATTGTTCTACAGCAGCACAATAAGTATCTGCCATGAAAAAATTAGTGCAGATGGATGGGATAAGTAATATAAGGTTCCCTAAAGGGAAAAAAAAGCAATCCCTTCAGTTCACCTTTAATTACATTATAAATTAAAATATCAAAACTTAAAAACAAAAAAATAGCATCAAATACCAGATTTCTACAATACAAGGAACTAGAAAGAATAAAGTTTGATTTAACTTGGGCAGAATATTACATTAACTTTCTCAATTATAATTATATTAATCTTCAGCACGGTCTAATGATATAGTTGTTATTACTAATGCATTCTGATTACTAAATAGTATTGTACAATAATATAAATTATAAGTGTACACTTTGATAGAACATTTCGCCTTAAAGGTAGGCAACATTCTTAGCAGCAAAATTGTATTTTCAAGCCTTATTATATTTGAAAATTGCCTCTAATGTTTATAAACATAAGTAAGCTACTCCGTTTTGATGTTTAAAAAGTTGCCTAACCTCCAGGCAACTTGCTTGAAATTGTTTTATAAGAATATACTTCTTTATTGCCGTTATTATGGACATTTTTTAAATTTATTTCAAGACATCACTACAGTCAAATTTATTTTATATTCCCACCGGAAGTAGCCGGAAGTGAGAGGTTTCTGGTCTTGCTATTCATGTCTGAGTTTTGATTTTATTGTTAATAAGTCAGTACTTAAATAACAAACCTTTCTGCAAAGTTTTAGATTTCAAATACGAATTGGAAGGACAGAAACCTTACACTTCCGGTTACTTCCGGTGGGAAAGTAAAATTAATTTGAGTGCAGCATGTTTTCCAGTAAAGTTGCATCTTGTCTATAATGTCACAAATTAATATAATTTGGGTGGATGTAAGCAGCTTTTTGTGTATAGATTTTTCGCCTTTTACATTCAACATTTGGGTTGTGTGAACTATTATTTATTTTTCTTCTTTTTTTTCACCTCCAAATTATGCATTTTTTAACCCAATAAACAATTATTATTATATTTATTATTATAATCAAAATTCAGGATGGGTCCATCAACCATCTCTAATTTCAAATATGCACCCATACGATTGACTCGGTATGCAAATGAAGGAAAATTTTTGAATTCTTGATAAAATTATGCAGAGAAAACAGACAAATAAATCACAATTAGAGTTCATTCACTTTATTGAGAATGCTACTTTAAATATGTACAGTACAATACAATCAATTCTATATATATATATTATATAATGTACGTCTTGTTAAATATTCTCACCTTGCGCCTTGCGGGTTAGGCAACTTGTTCAGCAGCAGCGCCAATTGATATAGCCTATTAATCAAATCCGTTCTTGGAGCTGAACAAGTTCTGTCCTCAAGATGATATATAATATAGCAACTTAAGTGTATACTTCAAAACTGAAATTTTACATGTTAATGATATTTCAACCTCTGTATATATTTTGAATATTAAAATGTTATTAGAAGACCCACAAGACGTTGCACTTTTGGCTTGACTTCTACATTAAAAATCTGCAGCTTCAATCTTCTATATTCTCCAGATTAACGATGTATTGTATTTCCGTGTCAACAGCCTACCCAAGACGACCACTCCCACCACGAGCACGGCATGCCGTTCGCCTACAAGTACGCCGTCAAGGATGACACTTTCGGTACCGACTTCTCGGAGAACGCAGATTCCAACGGAGATGTAGTTCGCGGTGAGTACCGCGTGGCGCTGCCTGACGGTCGTCTTCAGATCGTGCGCTACACCGCCGACTGGAAGAACGGTTACAACGCAGAGGTCACGTACGAGGGAACCGCAAAGTACCCTGAAGACAAGAAGACCAACGGACCGTATTAAAGTTTATTTTAAAATTTTAAAATGCTATAATTCGAAAAAAAATCTAGTCAGATTTTGATAAGAATTGAAATTTATTTTCAAAATTTCTTACGATAATTTATATAAATTTTTATACAGTATTATAATATAATAAATGAAACAGCTTTATTGTTAAATTGAATTATACGTTTTTTTAAATTAAATTAATATATTATATGATTTTTGATGGAATTGTAAATTTTTCTAATGCTTTACTCATTCAAAATAATTATAGCAAATAATTTAATACTTTTGCATAACTATTAACAGAAATATTAGACTTTTTATATATTTTAGGCCATATGAAAACATCGTTTGTTGAGAATTTCAGTTCTTCATTTCTTATTTTGCGACAAGTTCAATATGCGTTTAAAAAAAAAAAAAAAAAAAAAAAAAAAAAAGCAAGCCACACTTCAGTCACATATTTAATTAGATCCGTCGTGTTATTCGTGTTGGAATATATATATTATAAAGATTTTCGTCACTGGACGAACCTAGCCTTTTATGATAAATACATGATATAAACTGGTGATTCCTAATTATAAAAACATATCGCTATTTGGAGATTAAATTCTTGCATTCCAGCTAATAATACACGGTTTAAAAATGCAAATTATTTTTGCTATGAAAATATAAATCACAAAAAAATAAAAAAACATTTTTAACATAACTTACTTTTTCATTTATATATAACTATTATAACTATAGTGGAATGAGGGACCAATCAAGTACCCCCCCCCCCTCCGTAGCAAAATGCATGAAAATAATTACAACTTCTCACAACTATGACGTTAACATTGAAAGATTGCCCCCCCCCCCACCCACCATTATATTTCAAGGGCAATCACCTATTTTAAAAAGTGACAATGAGTGAAATGAAAAAAATTTCATTCAACATTGTACCCATTCATCTTGTATGACGGACCAATTCTTAAGTATTATATAAAAAATGGGAATATAATTTAAAGGTCTTCGGTGAACGTCATTAAATGCATATTGAGGTACATCAAATTTTCAATGCTCCATAAAATTTCATAAGTCAAATTCGACATTGAGGCATACAATATTTGGCAATAATTATTGTAGAAATTTCACATAGAGTTAACACCTATTTGAGTTGCCCTTTTGATTGATTATTGATGTTTATTTTTTTTACAGTAATTCTAAAGAATTTTATTACACTGTAGGTAGTATAGATTAAAAGATTAGATATATGGCACAAAAAGTTAGTAATTAAAATTTGAATTGATCATTAGTTAAAGCCTTGGCATTTAAAACTAAAATGCATATTATTTTTATTTCTTTTACTATTAGATGTTTTTAAACCCAATAATGTATAAGATGTAGTATATGCAAAAATATTCTTATATATAGCATGAGGTAAGTGCTTCTATATATAGAGGAGTTAAATGCCAGTTTATGTTACGTGAGGCACTAAATCAGACGTCAATCACTCGAAACCTTGGAACACGACGACGAGTTTTTATCAACAAAAACAAGATAAAAAAAATAAGCATCCTCCACTAAAATGAAATTTAAGTGAAAGTTATACTTTTTTTGGTTAACCTTAACTACATAATATAACAAAAAATGTGAAAAAAAAATTTCAATGTCATTCAACTCGTCATATTTCTATAATTAAATATTTTTTAAATAATAAATTTAAATATTAAATTTGATGAAAATAATAATAATATTAAATTTATGACATACCATTAATAAAAATATTTATAATTATAGGTATATAAGAATATCATTATTTATGATGTATTTAACGTTCAAAATTAATAAAAAAAATTAAAACAAATTGAACTTGAGAAATTATTCAACGAGTTATTATATTTTCCGGTAAAAAAAATACAGTACCAGTAATACTTAACTTATTCTTCGCTGGATTGACAAAGGTCAACCAGGAACCAGGAAAGTAATCAATTTTATCACTAACATTGGTTAGTATGAACCTAATATCAATACTTTAATACTATGAAGTCTATTTTATGAATCGCAATGCACTCATACATAATTTAAAACGGTGTTTAGTTTTACTGAAAATATTTTATTGACAAAAAGACACTTTGACGCCAATAACTCAAAATTTTACTAATCTATCATAAAGACAATACAACACACATATTTAGTAATCATTTTTCAGATTATTAGTCTTTTAAAAAAAATGTCTATATGGTACATTTTCTTAATAAATAGAGACTGTTTCAATGAGATATTAGAATGTAAAAATTTTAGTGGCTTAATCAAAATAGGGGTAAAAATATGGTACGGTGATTTTTTTCAGATTTTTCTGAGACCGGGAATTATTTTTAAAATAATTATTGAAAGTCTATTTTGATGACGTCACGGGCGGCACTCCTTAAGAAAAAGGATAGGGCAGTGCCGCCCGTGACGTCATAAAATAGACTTTCAATAATTTTTTAAAAATAGTTCCCGGTCTCAGAAAAATCTGAAAAAATTCACAGCACCATATTTTTACCCCTTCTTTCGATTTAAGCTACTAAATTTTTTACAATCTAATATCTCATTGTTAACTCTTGTGATTTAAATACTTTTTCTATTACAAAATTCTGTGCTACTACTTACATATATATTTCAAGGGAACAATTCATCTTAACATATTTTATGTGTATAAACATATAAACAACCTATATTCACAATCAATAGAGTATACATACTAGACTGTTATATAGACTTACCTAAAATGGGGATTGAGTTTTATGAAGAATTAAGGCATTGTTTTTAACTTACAAGCTAAGAGTGCCTAAAAATGTAAATTTCTCATTTTTCTATTTTTTTAATGAAGCACTTATCATGTCGTTATAACTGATTTGTTTTACTTTTAATATTGACCTAGGAACAATAGGGAGTTTTGTGTTATATCGTCCTTGCTTCTATATCTTTACATTTCCCCCACTATATTTAATTTTTGTAAAAAACAACAATGTCATTCTAAATACATGTTACATAGTGCAAAAAAAAGCCTTTAATGGATAGATAATCTATTTTATAAAACTAAAAACAATAATGATATTTGAGATTTTAACAATTAAATTAATGATTGACGATATATTTTAAATTTTTTGTGTAAAACCACAGTTTTTTTACGTATTTTATATTACAGTCTTAATGACTAAAGAGTTACGTAGCAAAAATTTGGTAACCTTTTTCTTGGTATAACATTGGATAGTGAACCTTAATGAGAAGGTCTACCAGATGAACATCTTTATCGAATTAGCGGCGAGTGACCTCCAGAACCCTACTACTCCTCCGCGGTCATCACATGATGGACCTCGCAGAGAGTATATATAGGATGAGTGACATCTTCACAATATCAGTGACGGATCATCAGTGCAGGTGAAAACAACCATCATGGGATACATCAAGGTAGGTGGAATTACGTCATAGTGAAAATAAAAGTGGTTAGCTTCGTTTTTCAATTTAGTGAAGACTTTTTTTTTTAATAATTTTTAATTTTCATTACATAAATGGTTAAAAATTTCTAAACATACATGAAATTGTTAATTCAGCTTATATAATTATATTTTTGAATTACGGTGTTGCTTCTTTTCAATATTTAATTTCATAATTTGATCAAAATTAATATACTTATAATTTTTATAAAATATAATAATCCATCAGTTGTAAAAACTGCTTTAAATAATTCCAAGAAGGTTTGTTGTTCACTTGCTTATTACTAAAATATGAACCTTATCAGAAATGGAAGAAAGGGTTTTAGGATATAACAGACTCTGTTATTTAATTATTGTCTCGTTGATCAAATTCATTGTTTTAAAATTTGAATTAAATTTTATTATACAATTTTTACTCGCGTGAATCAATGAATTAATGAAAGGTCTATTTAAAAATAGCATGTGTAGATAGGTAATATATATCAACAAAATTATAAAACGTCCGTTTATAATCTTTTAGTCTCTTTGCCTTGTGGGTATACAGCTATTTCTAAATGTCTAAATGTGCTGTTACATCATTTTTTTAATAACAACGTTTATTAAATCCCTTATATGGATGCATGAGTGTAGAGTTGCAACCTAAAAAGCGTGAAGAGAATGAACGGACGTTTTGTGGTTTTTTGAGGACACAAATATTTGATATGTTATAATTTATAATACATATTATATTAATTACATTTGATTTAATGGAATAGAAATATCAAATAATTTTCTGAAATACTGCGTTTTTGTGTTATAAATTGTAATATTCTACTTCATTGATATAGGGAGTTCTGCATAAAGTTGAATGTTAACAGCTATTGAAGTTGAATGACATTAGTATGATAACTCTTTTTTTTTAAAAAACATTTTTTGTAAATTTACATTTTTAATATATTTAATGTCCAATTTCTGATAGCTGCATATGTTTATACCAAAATTCTGTTTTTTGTTTTTTAATGTCTTTAATATTATGATGAAATTAAAAAAAAAATAATGTTTGTAATAATGTTGAAATATTTTTCATGTAAATTTTTTTCACTAATTTCATTTAAACAGTTTTGACTATTGTAAAACTTTCAAATTTTATGCTTGTTTTTGCATTTTTAACATTTTTTCTCACTACGCAACTCGTTTTAACGCTAACTTATTTTTTTTTCCTCCATGTAAAAAAAAAAAAAATGTGTTTGGGAAATGATTTTTTATATATATATAAATTTATAAATGTCAGATCCATCAACTAACTTCAAAATTACAAGACACTTTACTATGCAGATTTAATTTGTTACATGCTAATAGTCGATATGGCTAAAAAATAAAACTTTAAATCATAAAGTTTATAACAACTTCGCATTAGATTCATTACAGACGCTGTAATGTAAACTTATAGTGGTTTAGCTACTATGATAGTGCTTGCATTTTGTAGTTTTATATCCATATTCTTAATTAACTAAATATTCAAAATATTCCTTAATCACTCGTCTTAAATTATATAGAAAATGTACATGATTTATTGGTTTCATTAATTAAATTCATATATATATATATATTTTTTTTATTATTTGTTCAAATTTAAAATTGCATGTGAAGAATGTTTAGAAAGTTTTTGAAGCACATGCACATTTTAAGAAACTTTTAATATCGCATTTTTCTTCTGTTTCATTCAAACATTAAATTTGATGATGTCAAAAATATTCAAAATTCAAAAGTACTAATATTTTTCATATAACTTAGGCCGGTCGCAGACAGAATCGCATGATTTCGCAGCGTATATGATAAAAATAATAAGAACCTATGTGATCAGCTGTGCGCGCGCACACAGCTTCGTATCGTATGCTGTCGTATGATAAGAAATTTTAGAACCGGTTCTAAAAGAGAAACCTACGATCGTAAGAAGCTTACGATCGTAGAAATAGCAAAATCATGCGATCCTGTCTGCCACCGGCCTTAATATTTTAATACATTTTTGTATTTGAATATGTAAAAAATTATTATATTTTCTTTTAATCAGAAAACAAAATTCAACGTGGATAAATATTTTTGTTATACTTCACTGATTAAACAAAACAGCAACATACAAACAAATGTCATTATGTTTAATAACGACTTAATTTTTTTTTTTTTTTTTTTTTTTACAGGTAGCCACAATTGTGGTACTTTTTGCCGTAGCCGTGAGTGGCAAGCCACGACCGGAAGGAACTCCGTACCTTCCTCCTCAAACAGGCTACAATTATGAGCCTCCCGAAAACCCCTTACCGACCCCTGCCCGCCCTCCCCTCCCACCCGTGATACCGACCCCAACTGAGGCCCCCTTTGATCCTAATTCCAGTAATAACCAAAATTCCATCGTCAAGCCAAATCCACCCAAGCCCCCAGTTGTGAAGCCCCAACCTCCAGCGCCCCAACCTCCAGCGCCCAAACCTCCGGCGCTCAAACCTCCAGCACCCAAGCCTCCAGCGCCTAAGCCTACTCCTCCCCCAACTGAGGAGGTAAGTGTCTTTACCTGTATTAATTAACATGTCGAGAAATACAATAAATATCAGTACATATACTAATGTATACTATCAAATCTTCTTACTTGCCTCCAAACTGGATGATAAATTTTATATTTCAATTTAATTTATTTTGTTATTTTTTTGTTTCATTTGATACAGTATAATTGAATTACAAGAATAATTAAAACAAAAGTTGCTAGTCATATTAGATATAAAAAAAGCACTGTTAATATCTTCTTTTCTGGAAAAGATAATATAGAAACACAAATTAGTAGAGTTACGAAAATAAAGTTGTTCTTTTATTGCTTTGACAGTCACTTATTTAGTACTAAACATATTGTTTTCAAATAAGGAAAATGTATTTTAATTTTGTATATTTTAATACATAATAAGGTAAAAACACAACCAACGTCAGACGCGCTTCTTTCAGATTGGCTGCGTCAACGTCTAGTATCATAGCCAATCAGGACCACGGACTGCAATATACAATGCCTAAATGCACGTCTAAAGTTGGTTGTGTTCCTTCTCTGTACTGTATTATTGAACAATATCGACATGACTACACCATAGCACATATAGAGTATCCAATGTATACACTATGGTCACAATAATAACAAGTTCTTGATGTATTAACATGTCAAATTCTATCTCCAGCACACGCACGAGCATGAACACGAGCACGAGCACAGCGATCCGTATGAGTTCAGATATGACGTCAAGGACGAGGAATCCGGTGCAGACTTCTGGGAGACCGCGGCCTCAGACGGTCTTGGAGTGATTACCGGAGAATACCGCGTGCGTATGGCAGACGGTCGTCTGCAGGTGGTGCGTTATACCGCTGACTGGAAGACCGGATTCCACCCGACCATCACTTACGAGTAACTTACAAAATGTGACAAAAAGGAAGGCGACATTTGAATCTGGTCTTTGTGACGTCACTACCAGACAAGATATGTGGTTGTTGCTTACGTCACAATCTCCTCCTTCAAAGAAAACCACCCTTTAATTTTCTGACCTGCCATGTTATCAAAAATGAATGTACACTCAAAGTTTAGATAAAATGTCCACCTCGAAATATCATCTTTCGCTAAAGTTACGTAATTTATTCAGCATCAAAATTTAATTGGTATAACCACTACCGTTGCTGCAGCATATTATTATGTAACCCACTCTATTTTGATAGTATGGAACTTGCTTAATTTCTGGGCGAAATTTTATATGTAGGTGGTAGGTGGACATTTTATATTGGCTTACAGTAAAATGCATAAAATATTCAATATCTTGCAAAATTTAGTTTCATTACCAAATTAAGCAGATGAAATTGAGATTTGATTTGCGAGAGATTAAATTTTATATGTATCAATATCATATCGTATCTATTAAATCTAAATATTAAAAAAACTTTATATGCCTTACCGCTGAAATTATTATAATTTTCATGTACAAATTTTTCACACACAAAAAATGCAAAAATTATTTTTTTAATGTTTTTGTATTGTTGTCCTATAAATTTATTTATGTATAATTATTAATAATAAATAATGTATATTATGATAAAATAAAATTGTAAAATATAAATTATTTTTGTACTGATTCTTTTTATTTGCTTTTTACTATAGTTTTTCTTCAGGAATTCCCTATAATTGCAATACAATTATGTAACCATATATAGAGAGATATAATTGCTATGAAGAATCAAAAGGAAGAATTAGGGAGTCCCATTTGCCTAAATATCAATTAACTAGATTACGTCTATTAAATAGTTTAATTCATAGCATTATTTCCAAACTTCAATTTATTTTTAATTACAATTAAACAATTAAAATAATATTCTATTATTTATAATAATATTTGTTTATTTGGGATAAATTACACTGTAGGGAATAGGGGAAAAAATAAATAATAGCAAGCAAAATAATAATCCATCAAATTGAGTGAATGTTAAAGGCTAAGAAGCCTATTGAGTTCATATTACTGAAATCATCAGAAAAACTGCTTCGTCCAAAAAGAATATTGATTCTTCATAATTATATTTTTCTCCAAATTTACAAATAAGCTGTTAAAAAATTAAACATGGTACACTGTTATTTCACCACTTATTCACATCTTGAGAAACATTGCAGAAATATTTTAAAAGTATATGAATTAAAATAATAAAAAAATATATATAAAATATAAAATACAAAAAATGTAAAATTTGAACCTGAAGCTATTAATTTTTTTTTACATCGAGTATATTGATCAGCCCTTTAAGACAAAGAGTTAATTGCTGCAAAGAAATTAGCCTAATTTTCAATCTTGCAGGGGCAATAGCAGTTATTCAGTAGTAACAGCTAGTTGATTTCTTAATTTTATGTTTTCTCATATATTATATTCTTTATAAATATCTTTTCAGTGTAATTAAAATTATTCCATTTTGAGTTCTCACTATCCAAATATCTAATTTTTATACCAGTTATCAAAGCTTATAATAGTATATTATAGGCTTTGCCAGTTAATAAATTTAGTGCTACGATTCCTTGGCGAGTATAATAAAAAATCATGTATATATAATATTTAATACATATATTATGTACATGATATAATGTAATGCTCGTTTACACTTTTTTATAGAGATCGATATTTTCGTCTTTAAATATTAAGTTATGTATTTTATATATCATCCAGGAAACGTTTCAGATCAAAACCATAAATCGGTCGGGTTTGCCCTTCCGTAGTCTTGATGACTCTGATTAACCACCAAAAGTTTACAACAAGTAGCATGTAAAATAATATTAATTAGTGAAATAAAAATATAATTTTTCACTTTTTTAAAGATTAAGTATAAGATATATATGGATATATTTCAAGTGCAGTTACAGCCTGCAACATTTAGATATTTGCATATATTTGAAAGGCCGATAAAACAAAAATAATTTCATAAATGAACACCTTAAAATGGAGTGCTGCACTAACTTATTCTAACATATTCCAGAGTCAGGAAACATTTTTAAATTATCAAATATTACAGTTTTTTACAACCTTTTTATGACCAATTTTGGCGTCAAAAGTGAAACCGACCAAAATGCCCTTTTTGAGCATCAAAATTTAACTCTATCCTAGAATTGAATTCTAGGAAAATTTTTGATATCATTTCAAAAGTTTTACATTATTATTTTCCATACTTATTATTAAAAAAAAATCAATATTATACACTCAATAAAAATAGTTTATATTATCGCGGCCATTATTACATTGTTATTGTTACATATTGTTACATTTCAATTCATATTTAAAAGTTGTATCCTTCCTTGAGAATATAATATATATCACTACGTTCACATGACGGTGTTAAATTAGTACGTATTCGTTGACGACGCCTCATAAGAATAACATTATCCGTCGTCAACGGATCCGTATTAAACACAATCATTGTATCATGTGAACGTTGTAATTGCTTCCACTTTAAAGCCATGAACTTTTAGAAATGTATGAAATGAGTAAGTTCTTTTTTTTTTATAATTATCATAACTACATGACACCTACATGTGTCTGGATGTTTGCTACACTACCTCATCATGATCAAAAAAATAAAGAGATAAATAATCATCTCAATTTAGTAACGAATTATATAACAAAAACGAATTAGTTTAACATAATGACGAAGGTTACAATAAAGTATACATTATTAAGTCCGGCTTTTTTAGATAAAACACCTTGACATTTAAAAGATTAGAATCATGGTATAATTTGTAAAACTATATATTAATTAATATAATTTTCCATTTAATGACAAAGATACTAATTTATTTCCTTCTACTTGATGAATCATCTCACGTGGTTAATTAGTTATTATAAATAATTAAATAAATAATTTTAAAAATTGAAAAAAAAACTGAATTTTAAATTAGTTTGTCAAAAAAATTCATACGTAGTAAGAAATAATGAAGGTCTAGATTTTATACATATATTTCATATCTGATTATAACATTCATATATTCCTTATGTAATATTATGTCATATAATGTGTCTTATTTTAATATGCATTACGTGGCGTATCATGTACTGTAGACTGGCTACGTACATTACGTTTCTGCACATTTCTCTGTTTATTTTTCAAGAAAAAACAGTATACAACTATACAGTCTGTTTTAATAATATATATTTTATTCTTTAAAAGGGCAAGTATTTTAGAACTATTTAAAGGTAGGGAAGGGGTAAATCAATCGTCATCCCTAAAGTAAATAGTTAAAATTTAGGCCCTTATAGACGCTGAAAAATTATGTAACTTCAACATTAGCTATGAAATTATGACTCACCTATTGAAACAATTAAAATAATTTTACCCACATTAAGTCTTATCCTTATACAAAATACCCAATTAATATTAATTACAACAATGAATATAATAAGCAAAAAGTTCACAGTAATATATTTTATCCTATATATTTTAACCAACATCTAATTTTGAAGGTAATTAAAAAAGCTAATTATGAATACCATTCCATGCATAATTCGTCACACAATAGCCTTATTTAGATATGGTAAAAAACTTGTTTGCTCATCTTTATGTGGAATTACTACCAGCAGTCTAATTGCTGATGGTCGGTCATTTTCAAGCAGGAAGAGCAAAGAAACGACCTTGCACCCTACCCTTCTACCTTTAATCATCAAAACACCTTGCATATATATAAGACAGGTACAGTGACAGATCGTCAGTGTAAAGGAAGCGAGTGTTGTGAATCTCTCCACAAACATGGGATACATCAAGGTACGTGTCACGAGTGAAATAAGATAGTCAGTGTTGCATTAAGGAGTTCATTGGAGTTTCATCTTGGTGGTGTAAGGGAGACTTAACAGAAAAATGAATAGAAAATTATGTATTCACGGTGCAAAAAGACTTTTATTTTTTTGAATCTTCAAATATTATGTGGACTGTTGAATTATTGATATGAAATTTTGTAATATAATATTTTGAATTTTTTATATAATTTTTTATGATTATTTCTTTTTAAATATGGATTACTAAAAAATGAAAGCGTGAAAAAAAAAATGAACCGGAAAAAAATCAACCCAGTAAATTTTTAAAAATACTATGAGAGTATTTGAAGATTTAAAAAAATAAAGAGTTTTTGAAACTTGACTTATTTTATAAGAAGGTGTTAAAAAAAAACCAACTGTAAGAGCCCGCAAAAAAAGCCTGTAAAATAATTCTAAAAGAAGTAATATATATATAAAAAAAAAACGCAATTCGAATTAGATCACAAAATTAATAATATTTTCATTTATTACTCAAATCATAGTAATTCTCTGCAAATATTGCTTTAATACATCATACTATGCAAAATACATTTATAATCAAATTGTCAAAATTTTGATATAATAAATGATGCTTTAAATAAATAATTATCAATATAAAATAAAGTTAGTTACTTAATATCTACAAAGTAGTGAGCTTCAAATAAAACTTTAATAATAAGGTATCAATTAATTAAATGTATTGCTAAATATTTAGAGACCAATTTATTTTAAAGATGAATTTTGAGATAAATTTCAAATTACCATAGGACATCATAATAAGAAAGCGCGGTTGCAGTGCAACTTTCTGGTTTTTTCATAGTTATAGTTTTAAAAATTGTTGCATTTTTGTTCAATTAGTTCAATTCCATTTCAAAGAATTTCTCATTTTTGAATAATCGAGATCAATAGTTTAATTTTAAATACTAAATTAATCTTTAATGTAAAAAATGTAGAATATAGTTATACTAAATAACTTGCAAACAATATTAAATTTATGAGAGGTGCCCGGAAGTGGCAGCCAGTTTATTGATATAATAGTTTTAATAATCTTAAATTATCTCTGAGATTTAATACAAATGATGAGTGTTTATGCTCTTAAAATGAGTTAAATACGTTGCAATTTAATTAATACTGAGCATTTTTTTACGTATACACTTGAAATAGTATGTAATTTGTACAGGAAAATGTTGTATATATATTTTCCTATTTTTTGCATCTAGTTTCCTTTGTCTCATTATAATATTTTATTTGACATTCGGCCTTGACGAGTAATTTGTCTGAGAAGACTACATTAGGAAACGTGGAGCATTCTTACCTCCTTATGTGAGTTGATCACACACTCAAGGACACTGTTATTAAACGTACACACTTACTGAAATACCATCTTCATTTTTTTAAGTGAAAAATGAAACTTAATAATATTATTAAAACCTGTATTATATAAAAAATTAGCATAAAGGACAACTTACATGTTTGTTTTTTTAATTAAAAAAATTAATACATACAGGTACTGTTTATCTCTTTTTTTTTCAAGATCAGGAACTAATAAAAAATATGTAAGTAAAAAAATTGCTTGACGCCATGATGAACAAACATTATTGTGAAACTCTGAGTATGTACAGAATTTCTGCCTTTTCATGACGTATAAAAGAAAATGTGTGGATTAATTAAAAAAAAGTATAAGTTCATCATCGAAAATACGCATGAAACAAATATTTTCAAATGAAAATAATAATCGGTAAATTAGGACTGCTATAATCTATATAGAATTTTTTTTACGTTAGTGTGATTTTTTTTTTATAATATGTAACAACATGATAGCAATTTGATAAAACGTAATATATGTGATATGGGCAATAATTAATTCATTCATGGGTGCAATTCACAAAACAGTCATTCAGAAAGTTATCCATCTTTTTCACTAACCATGGTTAGTATCATTGATTTAGCCTGGAGCTAAACGTTATCAGTCACTACGTTTACATGACGGTGTTTAATACGTATCCGTTGACGACGCCCCATAAGAATAACATTATCCGTCGGCAACGGATCCGTATTAAACACCGTCTTGTAAACGTAGTGAGTGTTTTTTTGGTGAATCGAGTCCATTAATTTTTTTTTTTAACATAAGTGATTTTTTATAAGGTTGAAGTCCCTGACTTATCTGACTTTGGATATCGTTTTAGTCTATTGATATAAATAGAGTTGTCCCTTCACTTAATATTTATATCTCACTGTCAGTGAATACTGCATGGACTACAGGATACGGTCCCATCTTTGTTATGAATTTTTTAAGGTATTAAATGAGTACCTCATATTTCTCAGGGCGTCTTATTGCTGATGCTGGCACTCCAAGTGGCCAGCAAGCCTTCTCCGATGGTGGGGCCTGGTCTGCCTTACCTGCCACCTGAAACCACACCACAGGGTTATGTCTACCCGACTCCAGAAGTTCCCTTCGAGCTGCCATCTTCACCCCCAAAGCCAAACACCCCAATCGAACCAACAGGCTCCCCACCAGTACCCACACGGCCGACTCCTGTCCCGACTCTACCACCTGTAACAAACCCCAAACCAACTCCACCGCCTAACCCACCTGTAACAAACCCCAAACCAACCCCACCGCCTAACCCACCTGTAACAAACCCCAAACCAACCCCAGCACCAACCCCTAAACCAACCCCACCAGCACCAACCCCAGCACCGACCCCTAAACCAACCCCAGCACCAACTCCTAAACCAACCCCAGCACCAACCCCTAAACCAACTCCTAAACCAACACCACCTAAGCCTGTCCCTACTGAACCGGTAATTAGCATAATTATTTCTCTATTGCTGAATGTAGACCTCAGTATTACCCCTGACTGAATTGATGTCAATAGAATATGAGGGCGATTCACGAAGAAGTTATCCAGGTTTCTCACTAAACGCGGTGAATCGCGCCCATTAAAATATAATTTAATATATTGTTAAAAATATTCAATTTTATCATTTTGGGGTAGATAATAAACACATGCAACAAACAGTGATAACTGCAGTAATTTAAATTTTTGTGAAAGTCCACGATGGACTGCTTGGTAATTTTTAGCAAAGGCAATATTCTGATTGTCCAGATATATATTTTGATATATAATTATAAGTCCCCCCAAAAAAATACCAACGTTTTTATTAATTTAAATAAGAGTTCTGGTTAGACATTGCATGATCATATTGATTTCTCTATAACCGAGTTATGACTATTTCAGGAGGAGGAACATCATCACCATCACGAGCACGGCATGCCGTTCGAAATCAACTACGCCGTCAAGGATGACACTTTCGGTACCGACTTCTCGGAGAACGCCGTGTCCAATGGAGATTTAATTACTGGGGAGTACCGCGTGGCGCTGCCTGACGGTCGTCTTCAGATCGTGCGCTACACCGCCGACTGGAAGAACGGTTACAACGCAGAGGTCACGTACGAGGGAACCGCCGTCTACCCTGAAGAAGAAGCAAAGTAATTTGAACTGGTGCACCAGTTCATTATTTGCATAATTATGGACAATTTCTAGTCACTAATTTGGCCAGAAAATAATTTTTTAAATGTATTAGATGAATATCATATCAATAAAGTGACTATATAATAGTGCATGCTCTGCAACTTTGATTTTGTGTAATGCAAACAAAACTACTTGCTTAAGTTTTGTAAGAGTATAGGTTTTCTTTATGTAAAAATAAAGATCTCATAATACTCAATGTAATATATATTCATATTTGGATGTTTAGTGTAATTCAATATTGAAAAATGTCCTATATTTTTAATTTTTAATAAAATGCAATGAAATATCATAAATTGTAAATATTTTTTTTACAGGAAAAAATATAGCCTTTATTAATACCTTGTAGTTTTATTTGAGCAATATCTTCAATTTCTCCTTTTGTTTCTCTTTATTTTTAAATTTCTTACATAAATTGTTATTATTAAAAGAAAAAAGTTATACTTAAGTTAAAAAAATTATAGGATCTCCAAATTAGAAAAAAATACATAGTAAAATAGGACGAAAGTATGCTCAAAATTGCAATTAATAATACGTGCTTGGGCTGCTCTCCTCTAATCATGTTTTTCCTTTTACTAAATTTATAACCTTTTCTTATGTAATTTTTCTAATTATTTTAAAAAAATAAACTTTTTTCTATAGCATTCCTTTTACTTTCAATTTCTGTTGCTCAGCTGTAAACTTTCAAATATAACATGATGACTGCAACAAAGATTTATAAGGCTCATTGACATTTAAATAAAAAATATCTGACTTTTATAACTTAATAACAAAATTAGAGATCTCATCTGTCTGATATACATACAAAATATTATATAAAAACAATTATAAAGAATGTTGTCTCTTATAATTATGATTTGTATCGTGTTAGGTATTATTTTGTAGACTGACAACATAAAAAATAAAATTCCCAGCAGAAATAATAAATTAACTAAAATTATCTGCCAATAAAAAAAAATTGGATTCATGAAAATTTCCAGTACGTAATTGTAATTCGTAATTGTTGCTTACTGCTCAAAGTTTCATGATTAAAATAACAAAAGGACAAAAAATTTAAGAATATTACACTTCCAGGTATTTTCAGCAATAAATGATTGGAATGTTTTTGCTTCTCTGGAAGTTATATGAAAGTAACAAATTTTACAATCTAACAATATACGTAAATTACGTACTTATGCTTTTATTTAAAGCACCATCCAGAATTGTTTCGGAACGAAAAAGCTCTCGACCAATCAAAAAATTTAAAATTTAAGTAATCGGAAATTATAAATTTTCTGATTGGTCGAAAGCTTTTCCGTTCCAATATCGAAACAATTCTGGACAGTGCTTTAGCCAGCAATCGGAAGCGGAAACCAGTAGAAAATGCGTCATTTCCGGAAACTTTCAGACGTAAACTCTCGCTTGTTTAACTGTAGGTGCGTCACGAATATTGCGTCACTTTGGTGAACCGTGAAATCGCTTGACTGTCAAAATTATTACCGTCATAATAAAACCATTGCATCACACGTTTTATCACACTCCGAGATCTAATTTACTAGCAAACTATTGGTAATATTTTACCTTTATATTTCTATTACAAGATATATTAATTAGTGATACAATTATAAATAAAAAATATAATGTTTTCAAAGACTCAATAAGATTATATAATAAATTTAACTTTCAAAGTAATAAGTCCATGGACAAAGATTGCGATGTAATAAAAACATTATGAAAATTTCTTAAACTTTTCATTATAATTTTTAATATAAATTTTCTATATAAACATGTAGCTATATAACTGTTAGTTATAGCTACGTATAATATGTAGGTATATTAAAAAAAGGATGCATCCAATGCTTATAATAAATTCATGGTAATATATTATTAGCTTGTAAATATGTTAGTACATGAATTGTTACCATTTACAGCAAACAGATTTATAGATTAATTAATTTATTTACAGTATAATATATATCTTTGTATCCTGGACAGATGTACACATTTTCTATATATGTTAATTTATAGTTACATTGTATGAAGAGACGACTGGTACTGTACCATAATTAAACAACTCTTGTAGTGATCTGATGTTTCATAATATATATATGACTTTGGAAATAAATAATTAAATAACATTGAAAAAAAAAAAACGAACCTTGAATAAAAAATAATTAAATTATGAATAGTTATGACACTTTATCTTTCATTCATTATTTAAAAAAACAGAATATATTTTATTTAACTATTTTCATATAGTAAAAAGCCTACAAAGAGATTAGCAAATTTTATAATTAGTTTAAACAAGCTGTCTAACAATTTAGGTCATTTCATACATGTGCAAAAAATTCACACATTACCTTCTTGTCTCATCTATTTTTACGTTGAACTATAATATCTTAACATGAAAAAAAAGTGAAAAGGTTAATTTAAAATTACGTGTTTTTTGTACGTGCTTATTTTTGTTTTTTTTAGGGGGGGGAGTAGTCAACTGGAATAGTCATCTTCTAGATGAACATCAGAGATAATTGTGCAAGCCAACAAGGTCTTCTCGAGCAAGGATTTCTGCGAGCTCAGCCGAGATTCTTCCTTTTTCATCTGTGCTGGTCGCCGATGATTGCTCGGAGCATGAGAACTTGGTCACAGAAGCCTTGAGCACCAAAAAGGTGAGAGTGGTGGGAGAAGGAGGAGGAGGATGGTTAAGTGGCTTGAGAAGGGCGGATCTTCACGTCATTGCCGCTAGCCACCGTGTGGCGCTACTGTCCAATAAAACAGCACGTGTAAAAATAACGGTACCAGCGGAACTGAATTAAAACAATACTAATTTATTAAAAATGAAGTTATGATGAAAGTCTATTGTTACTATATGTTTTATCATATTAATTAATAATAGAGTTACAAAAGTATTGTTGGTAAATATTGTTATAATTGATAACCTCCGCCGGTATTAATATATTCATAAGAATCATAAGTCATAAGTTTTTTTGTTAACAAATATAGACTTATCAGAACACTAATGTTTCAAAATTTTACATTAATATAAGTATAATAACCTTCAAATGTGAGAAAATATTAATCTATTGTTTGATGTTTTTCATTGAATTTTAATTTATTATATGAATAATTTGTTATTGTAAGCTTTAAAAAAATTAACATCGCATTTTTACACCAATAATTATTTGTAAATAATTAAATTATGCAAAATACTCTTTGTCAAATATTACAAGTTATTATATATATTGTGTCATGATTTTATTACATTGTGGAAACAATAATATTAATTTGAATTAAAACATCAGTTAAATACAAATTAATACTTCACATTTTAAATGAAGTGAAGCATCCAAATCAATAATTATGTAAAACTGATAATGAAATCACTTGTTAGTAAAATGCAATAAATAATCAGGAGTCACACAATACATTAAAGAGCATGAGATGAAACTTTTTTTATCTCACGTAAAATAACATATTACTGAACTTATAATTATTTTAGAATATTAATTCATATCTTATATTTTTATATAACATTATATTTTAAAATAATTCTTATAAAATATAGCATACGAGTTCATTAAAATAATAAGTATAAATATATTGCAGAGAAATATGAATTAATTTTAGAATCCAAAATAACTTACATAAAATAACTGAACTGATGAACTGATAATTTCTTTAATTTGTTGGGTGACACCTGAATTATCAAAAGTAATAAAATATTATTATGAATTAAATTATCAATTTTTAATTCAATAAAAACTGCAATATTTTATGAAATTATATTAAAGTCTGAAATATTCTTTTAATTACGAAATAACTCCTCATGTTTATTATGATACCACCTGGGAGTTAAGCGGCTGTTACCACGCTGAGAGTCAAGCGGCTGTTTTACCACGCTAGAAGCTGAGAGTGAAAATCTGCTGGTAGACGACGCGTGGACACCAATTACGTCACAGTAGGGTTTCCGTGTGAACTTTTACGATGAATTACACAGCTAATGAGATAGTTTCACATCACTTATTGTTGTGACAATATCTCCATTGTTGCTAATATAAAGCAACTTGACTTTATGAGGTGACAATTCACATAACAACAATGAAATCTTATTCATTAAATCAATACATAAAAATTTAATTAACTTAATTATCATATTAAAATTACCGGCTTTGTTATTTCTCATACAATTAGCTATAACGTACAAAATATATTTATAAAAATAATATTAGGAAATGATTATATAAAAATACAAATGCAAGATAAACTCAATAATATATAACTTTAATTATAAAAAATACAACAATAATAGGTACATGAGCAAATTATAATTTCTTATAAATTATTTCTTTTATATATATTATGTTGCTCATAATGAGATGTTTCAATATTACTATCAGAATGACCACCATTATAAGCTACATCAACTTTAGGTTGATACGCACTGTATAATGAAGGATACGTAGTGGCCACAGTGAGATCATGGTGCTTGTAGAACCTTGATGGTGCCTGGGTCTCGGTCTTGTACTCGATGCTGGGGTATGTGGTGCTCACATAATGGTGTTCAGCCGCGGAAGGGTAGTGGTGCTCTGTCGTGGAAGGGTAGTGGTGTTCATTCTGTTGCTGGTAGTACTGCGGTGAAGGGTGCACGACGGTGGTCTTCACGACAGTCTCCTCAGCAGGTTCGTAAGTCACCTTGGCGCGGTATCCACCCTTGTCGGCGGTGTACTTGACTACCTGTGTCCGGCCGTCCGGTAACTTGACTCTGTACTGACCCTCAGTTGAGTGTCCATCGTGCTGTTGGTTGTGTGAGAAGTCGTCCCCAGAGTGTTGGTCCAGGACAGAGTAAGAGAACGCGTACTGCTTTGGAACCTGCAACCAAGGGAATAGAATAATTATAAATCAGGTCTGAGCTGTGCAATAATAAATTATATTTGCAGGTGTTAAAGTCTCCAATAATAATATGATATTTTATATGTTACTATGACTCTTATTTTAATGCAACAAAAAATTTTACTTCATTGTTTCTATAAGGTTCACTGGAGAAGAATGAGAAGTATTATTTTTCATTTGTCAAAAAGTTATGTTTGTTATGATACGTTTGTCATAGTGAACAGATTATTTTTTTATTTCACTCTTCCTCATCTTTTTAGTGAAATTTCTCTTTCCCAAAAACTTTCTAAACGTTGTAAATTTGTAAAATTATTTTCATACTGTTTTAAATTTCTATGTTTTGAAATAAAAGAAATTTTACAAATATATTGAAATCTTAATTTATAAAATAAAATTAAAAGCTGAAAGTTCATTAATCCTTAAATGGCCACCACGCTGCAAAAGCTGTTATTTATATAGTCATTTTTGCAGCTTCGCGCCATTCGCCGTTAGAAATGGGGCAGCAGCATCGTTGTGTACATAAATTGAAAAAAATAGCTTGACATTTTCATTTTTACTAAATAAATAATTAAAATTAAATAAATAGTAACTAAATATACAATACAATTTCTACATACATAATTACATATTTTGCATTTGAGCTGTTTTGATAAATGTAAAATTTACTATTCTAATTATTTCATGCTATTATATATTTCTTACTTACAATAACTAAGTAGAGAACCATATAAAATTATAAATTTTATCTAAGCTCGTTTTATGTTAAAAAAAGTTGTAACAGTACAGTCGTCGCCTCGGAAAATTTTCCCTTGCAGCCTTGTTAATTAATCACTATGACCTTTAAGAATAACACGGCATGGTGATTAACAAGGCTGCAAGTGGGAAATTTTCCAATTTAAATATCAGACTCACATGATCATCGTACGAGTCCGTACGGTGGTGATGTGACGTGCTTATGTGGTTATGCTGCACGTGTGAGTCTTGAGACTCTTGTCGCGACTGCGCATCGTAGTGGTGCGCATACGCCTCCTCTTGCTGCACGGCGGCCGCTACGTAGTGCTGCTGGTGTGACGTGTCAGCTCGTGCAAACTGGTGCTCACTGGCCTGCTGCTGCTGCTGCTGCTGCTGCTGTTGCTCGGCGGAGAACTGCGCATGCGTAAACCTCTGTTGTTGAGGGGCATATTGAAGGTATTCTTGACCCTTGTATGCAGGCTCGCGGTGCTGTAACTGCCAAAGTTATTTCTCCTCATGATTTCTTAAGTAAATGACATGTCAAAAAGGTAAAAGTTGTATCGAAATTTAACCCCAAGCCCTAAAGGTGAATCAAGCTCTGAAGGTAAAGGTGAGTAAGGTGACGTGTTGTATCTCAAAATAAGTTTGTGCATCAGAGATTTTCGGTACCCCTCTTTGGTGATTGCATTGCAGTATGTATAATAATAATATATGTATGTACTGATTCTTCTTTTACATTGAACGATTAAAATTATACTTTTAAATTTTACACAAAAAATATCTTCTTCGTTGAGCTCATTGAAATATACGTTATTAAGACTGCATTGATCAATATAATGAATATATCCTTCGAAACTGAATTTAAAAAAATACTTGGTTTAGGAAAACATGCAGCAAATTTAATAAACTGAGTATGGATTCGAACTTATATTAATGAAATTCTAAATTCAGGTGTTCTTATTGAAAAAAAAAAAAAAAATAAAAAAAAAAATAAAAAAATCATGGAGGCAAGTTATGCTCAAAAATTAATTCTTAAAAAAATGTACTCACTTGATAAAGATTTAAAGTATTAATTAATTAATAATTTTAATTAATTCTAGTGAATTAAATTATCCTAAAAGCTATCAATAAACAAAGTTTTCATGCGTATATGATTTATACGTTGCATAAGTCACTCGGATGAGAAAGGCAATATTTAACACAAATATTGTATATACTAACATTTATGATAATTATGATTATATTCACTTTAATTCCCAAATCACATGCTGCTAACAACAAAAATTATTAGACATGAATTTTAAAAATCTAAATGGTCGTAAAATGTTTTTAAATTAATTAATTCAGTTTTTTAGTCTCATCAAAATCCTATTGTGATGCGAATTCATTACAGCAAAAAGAAGCATCTTGTTCGGCGGCTTTTGTACGTGTGTGTAGTGAGAGAGATCAAACTGTTAAGGTAGAGATAATACGGATCAGCTGGGCCAATGCTAAAAAAAAATCCCATTCATAAAAATTATGAAAAAAATTTAAAATGTTCTCCTCTACATCCCCTATCAGTAGGTAAAATATCAGGTATACAAAAACGAGCTAGTTTTCAAGTTATTAATTTTTAAAGTTGACTAATTTAACATGGAAGTTCCATTTCTCCATGTTAAATTAGTCAACTTTAAAAATTAATAACTCGAAAACTAGCTCGTTTTTGTATACCTGATATTTTACCTACTGATAGGGGATGTAGAGGAGAACACTTTAAATTTTTTTCATAATTTTTATGAATGAGATTTTTTTAGCATTGGGCCAGCTGATCTGTATTATCTCTACCTTAAGTTGAAATAAAAAAAATATGTTATAGTATAAAAATTTAAAAAAAAAAAAAAAAAAAAAAAGCTTTAAAAAATATCAAAATATAATCGATAATTTATTTGAAGGGCGATGGGGTAAGTGTTAACGCATATTGTATACATATCCCAGGTCCCCATGCAGGTACGATTGAATTGGGCAGGTGAAATTCAACAATAAATTGCTTAAAATTGCTATAAGAACTATAAGAAGGTGAATGCGTACGTAATGCGCGTAAACGTCTGCAGGCTCAGGTATCCTCAGGCGCTTGTAGTTTGCCGCGGGGCGCTGCACATCTGTGATTGGGTGCGGGTTGAAGTTGCGAGGCGCCAGGAAGCGCTCAGGCACCGGCGTCTCCACAGCCAGCGCCGCCAGGGGCAGCAGCATCAACTACAAATACTACAATTAGTTACTTGGAACACAAAAGCACTGGGTATTAAATTTGAGGGACTTGGTAGGTACCAACATGGGGAAACTAAACGATATTTGACAGTCAAAATAATATATTAAAATACATTATATAATTAAATTGGTTCATAAATATTGTAGAATGTTATATAATAAATATAGTTCATTTTTCATGTTACCAAATTTATAACAACAATGAAAGAAAATAACAATAAACTAAATTTAATTGTCTTCGTTTTCAATTTTCAGTTATAAAAGCTATACATTATTTTATAATTTTAAAAATAACTCTCAGTCAGTAACATTAAAGTAATTAATGAAAAATAAACAATAAATAACAATAACAATGAACAATAAATATTTGCCTGATTTCCGAAACAATTATTTCTAATATTGTATTACTAAAGTTCTATAAAAATTTATAATGACTTGCATTTCAATTATAACCATTACATCCTCAAACAGTAATATCATGTTTTTCCACCATGCATGCACACAAATTACCAAACGAAGTTATGTAATGGAAATAGCTCTTCGAATTGGGGGGAAAAAATAGACAATTGAAAAAATTAAAAAATTCATTCAATTACTTAATTAGTTAATTATAATAATAGTTAAATCAATAAATATTTTACTATTATTTACATACCTGTATAGAAATGATCCATTGTTGCATTGTAATTATTCCTTTTTTTGCATGAAATTAAAAAAAATATCATGCAGTACACCACCCGTATAAGCACAGCTGAGAAATGTAAGTAGTTAAATAAGTAACAACTTCACTCCTTTATATCAAGTATCTCCTCCACCCCCCTCTTACATGCTCGCAAGGTGCGGGAACTTGTGCTCCATTTCTCTCGTGTTGTTACCGTGGAAAAAAAGTATATTGTTGGCCATTGTTGTCATAATCTGTCTACTTTGGTTCCCCACTCCAAAAAATAACTTTTAATATGGGAGAAATCTTTCTGTACAGAAGTTGTTGTTAGTTAATCGGAAATTCATCATAAAACTACACGAGCCACCCAGCATGCAAGTTCTAGTTCTTAATAGCTATATAATTATTATATTACATATATATGATGAAAGTATAATATTTTAATAATTACTTGAGAACATTTCTTTTTATCTTGTTTTAAGATTGTGTGACAACTACAATATCAAAAGCTATTATCTTAGATTAATTGCCAATTAAATATATATAAATGTTTTGTATGATTTTTTTACGTATTCGATCGAGACATTAATTAGTAAAATTTTGACAACCTTAGTTTTAAGAAGTAAAAAAATGTCCACTTTCTTTCATGTCTTACGTTATCTAAGGACCTTTGACCGTGGAAAGTGTGTGATATTTTGGAATGACTTTAATTTTCTTTTATAATTTGCATACTGTACTAGTTTATTTCACTTTCTAATTAAACATACACAGTCTATAGAAATCTTATTTTCATACATCTTATATAAACAAAGGGTAGAATTTCTCTGCATTCCTTTTTTATTATTAAAATTTTGAGTAAGTTCCTTTCTATCAAAATTGTATTATTTCTGACATTTAGACATTTGACTTTGCAATAAAATAAACATTTTGCATGGATGTTCCTATGTATAGAACTAACTATAGTAACCTTTTAGCATAGCGAAGAAAAGTGATGTTGGGCAGAAATACTTTAAAAAAGAAAAATATGAAAAATTAGCCACCAGCTTGTTCTCTCAATAAATGCAATACAATCATATGGCAAAACAGTAATTTTATTTACCCGAGGTACATTGCAAATTATAAAAAATCGATGAGATTTTTCAATCACCCTATCTATAAAATACATAAATCATATAACATTATGCAGTATAATGTTATAAATTTAATCGTAAATGCCAGAGCTGTCTCTTTTACAAGTTTAGTGTTTTGTAATATTTCTGAATTTGCTGCACACTTCATTGTTAAATCTTGGTTTATCTTACCAAAACATATCATCTTGATATTATTATATAATAATATAATAATTGTAACAGCAAATTTTTTAGCATTCCAATGAAACGTTAATTGTGAAAAAATGAGCCTCAATTTAACTTAATGCTCAGTTTTGATGCTAGACAAGTTGCCTAAACTCACGGCGATTTGATCATGCATGGAAAACACGGACTCCAAATTCATAATCATTTCCGTGTATACTATACATGCAGTGTATAATATACGAATATTATTTTACAAAGCAAAATTAGTATCTAGCATTGGTGAATAAGAATCATTGGAGACACATACCTCTACTTCAATTAATTCTTCCAGGGCTGTGGTGATCGATCACATGACAACTTATTAATTATCCTGCATGGATTATAATTATCAATATTATTAAGAATTTTTGTAATGTACCCAATTGTGAAAGTGTGTGTAATGGAAAGGAGGAACAGTAATAATTTCAACCAAAAATGCTAAAAAATAATAAAAAAAAAAAAAAAAAAGTTAAAGCAAAATATAAAAAAAAAACATGAATTTTCACTTTAAAAGAAAAATACATCTTAAACATGCGGGGACGTTATTTTGGGGCACTTATAACTACATGCCGTGAATCCTAGATAAGTCTCTTTAATGTCTATATAATTATAAAAATTTGTTAATTTTCCAAGCAAATTTACCAATCATCTATTTAATGAGATAAAATTATTATAGCATGGCGTCAATATACATTACATATATCGATCACAGCATGAGTATGTGGAACGACGCGCGCTCTCTAATTTTAGCCATTTCCACCATTACTTGCAAGCACATGCATACACGTAAAACGATTACACGATATTGCCATATTAAGTAATTCTACAACACTATTAGGCTATAATATTCGTGCAGTGAACGTAAGTAAAGAAGTTAAATAAAAATTGACATATCATGCAAGTAAAGGATTATATTTACAAAAAAATACAGAATATATGGACCATCTCTTTTCAAGCCTTCATTGCACTTTTGAATTTATGACAAATGCTCTTTATAATAAAAATATCACAAAGCTTCTTGTTGGATAATGCAATGAAGCTTATTGATTTATCTTGTTCTGGATGCAGAGCCTTCACTTTCTTCTTTCTTCTTTAATAACGCTGCTACATCGATCATTAGTATAATTTCTAGCTATCATTAATTACCCTACTGTGTAATGCTTTGTGCATGCTTTGTGCATGCTTTTGCTTTGATAATCATTCTCATACATTATAATATATATTTTTCGCACAGTGCATAAATTTATAAAAATTAACAATTTATATAATTATTTTAAATATTATATATATATATTATATTATATTGGCGTCATAAAGTTAGTGTGAACTTAGTGGTAACTGCTGGAACTACGTGCGTCTGGCGAGGATTGCTGTATATGATTAACATTGTAAAATCATGTAAATGCTCTGTCAGCAGCCACAACATAATTTTACAGAAATGACAACACCATAATTAGTTGTCAAATACTTTCGGACAAATATAAAAAAATATTTCAACTTCCTAAGTGATTTCTTTCCTGTAAATTTGATATTTTTTGTGATTCTCCCCATGCTATAGGTATTGCCGTATCCTCAATGCAAAGAGCAAAATTTTCAGACGTCAGCGCCATCTCTTTGTCCTTTATGTCCTCTATATATCAATGAAAACTTTATAACTACAACTTGATTTAAGAAAAATGTATTTTTAATATTTGATTAATTAGAACTTTTCATTACAAAAAATTGAATCATGCTTTTAATATAAATGCGATATTTTGATCATTTAACAGTAATTATATATACAGTACCGTTATACAGTTTTCATTAAAGTATAATCAATATTACTCAAGAGTTAATGCTGCCTGCATGGCATGTTCGAGTAAAGTCTGTTCGTATTACAAACCCTGAACTGCACGTGTAGGTTTCTTGCACTCTAGTTCATCCTAGACATAAAGTCTATTGCATATAGTGATAGAGTGTATACTCTAGCGCAGCAGAGTGTAAGAAATAGTCTATCATATTATTATGTAGATTAATTTGTATAATGCTAATACTCTAGCGATTTTTAGAATGGCTATATTGACATGGCTATAGTTGACAGACCATTATAAAATGTTTTGGAGTGTAGTAATTGAAATTTATTAATCCAATAAGATTAAAAAGTAACGATTTAGAAGCTATAATAATAGCAATTAAGTTAAATAAATTCTAACTAAAATAATATGAAATGCAAATAATAATAAAGTTAGTAATTCTTGAACCGCGGTTCTTCCAAAATGCTCAGCGTGGACATATATTCTTTATTCGAAAACTGCAGCAAAACGTGAGCTGGCCAGTCTTGAAAATTAGTTAACATTTTTTATTATATAATATATATTTTACCGTAACAATATAGAGTGTACCATATGTTCCATAATTTTTATTTTTCCTTCTCCAAGTTGATCTTTTGCTATGCTTTTAATGTATTTTCGTAATTTCGTACAAATAACATTTAAAAATGTGCTGTAAAGAAAATTTTCTTGAAACGCCTGTAAATTAGGCCACTCTTTTAGCTATGACGTAAATATGGTTGCATAAATTAAAGACTGAACAATTATCCGAACATGGCATAAAATGCAAATTTAATAATTTTAGTTACTTTTACTAACTAATGATAATGAGGAATTTGCATGCGTGAATCTGATTGGCTTAATCGAAAGAGGGGGCTGAGAAATACATGTGTGAATTTTATGCGAATTTTTTGAGCACTGCAAGTATGCTCAAATGCATATTTAAAAGATGCACTTTACCTGGAGGCGATGGCGCATCGCCAGTGACGTCATCGCTATGTCAGGTTCGGTTCACTATAGATATGCATACCTGTACGCACCTGCATAACAGGTAGCCAATCAAAAACAACCTAGCCAAAATTCAAAATTTCAAATGCCTAGCCTATGAGTTTTAAAACTTAAAAAATGAACATTATTCCATATATACGCGTACTGTAAAAACACACTGGGGAGATAAGTAATATTACAAACGTACCTTTCATCATATTTAAATAATAGAAATTGTTTCTCAAATAGTTTCATTTAATTAAAGAGAAGATGCAATCGATGCAATATCAAGTCCTGCCACCAACTTTTCTGTTTAAATTATTGGCGCGTCATGCAACAATCAGCCAATAAAAATGTGTAAATTTATCATACTGGACTCCTTCCGTATCTGCTGATTATCTATTGAATTATTTTATTAAACCTAAAACTGAGCCTCTTTTCTTATCTACGAAGATAGTAGGATGCCGTAGGATTCAATATTTAAATTTATTAAGACCCTTGAATCATAATTTATCAATGTCTTTTCAACCCCCTGTTTGCTGCTGCTGAAACCAGTAACGGAAGGATTGAAAAATAAATACAGTTTTAATTTCAACTTTTCCAACACGCCTGTATGTGGTCGAGTGGAAAAGCACTCGCATTCCATTCAAGAGGTGAAGGGTTCAAATATCCTCTGGATCATTTTACATTTTTAGTAGCACGAAGAATTAATTCAAACGTACGGGGTAAAATAATCTTATTTTTTCTTACAATATAATCATGTTATACTATTATAAATCACACTTTTTCATATAAATACGCACTTACAAAAACTTTGCAAAAAAAAAAAAAAAAAAAAAAAAAAAAAAAAAAAAAAAAAGCAAAAACCAAACAAAAAAAGCGTTTCATTCAATGATAGAAAAATTAATAAGAAATTATGAACAAAACTATTTTACCCCGTTTGAGTTAAAAATATGAAATAAACTTCTTCGTGCTACTAAAAATGTAAATTGAACCGGGGGAGATTTAAACCCTTCACCTCTTGCATGGAATGCGAGTGCTTTTCCACTCGACCACATACAGGCGTGTTGGAAAAGTTGAAATTAAAACTGTATTTATTTTTCAATCATTCCGTTACTGGTTTCAGCAGCAGCAAACAGGGGGTTGAAAAGACATTGATAAATTATGATTCAAGGGTCTTAATAAATTTAAATATTGAATCCTACGGCATCCTACTATCTTCGTAGATAAGAAAAGAGGCTCAGTTTTAGGTTTAATAAAATAATTCAATAGATAATCAGCAGATACGGAAGGAGTCCAGTATGATAAATTTACACATTTTTATTGGCTGATTGTTGCATGACGCGCCAATAATTTAAACAGAAAAGTTGGTGGCAGGACTTGATATTGCATCGATTGCATCTTCTCTTTAATTAAATGAAACTATTTGCGAAACAATTTCTATTATTTAAATATGATGAAAGGTACGTTTGTAATATTACTTATCTCCCCAGTGTGTTTTTACAGTACGCGTATATATGGAATAATGTTCATTTTTTAAGTTTTAAAACTCATAGGCTAGGCATTTGAAATTTTGAATTTTGGCTAGGTTGTTTTTGATTGGCTACCTGTTATGCAGGTGCGTACAGGTATGCATATCTATAGTGAACCGAACCTGACATAGCGATGACGTCACTGGCGATGCGCCATCGCCTCCAGGTAAAGTGCATCTTTTAAATATGCATTTGAGCATACTTGCAGTGCTCAAAAAATTCGCATAAAATTCACACATGTATTTCTCAGCCCCCTCTTTCGATTAAGCCAATCAGATTCACGCATGCAAATTCCTCAATAATAGTAATTATTATTGTAATCTAATTATGGTGACATCTGGGAGCAAATTCACTTCGGATGCAAAATAATATTTGCACGGGAAATTTCAAGACTCGAAATTCGCATTCGGATATTTGATCCTTACAATTTTGATCCCAATCCACTGTGAATTTAAACCAAATGAAAAATAAATTAGATAGGCAGTTAGCTACACTATTAATTAAGCAATTTATATTTGCAAAAAAATTTGATTTTTTATTTATTATTATTTTTTTTTTTTTCAGCACAGAGCTAGGGATTTAACCTATCCATTGTTTGACCCCTCCTCTCTTTGGTAATGCATGGGACAAAAGAATGAACTTAATTGGTAATGCTAATGCCATGGTAATGGTAGGAATTATTCTTAACTAATTAGGATTATACTATTTATTATTGCCTTTTACAAATGGTATTTTCAAAATTTTCTACTCCATAATATGCTATATTTTCATTATAAAATATAAAATTCATACAAACACCTGATATTATTTTAAATATAATTTATTTTTTAAATGATTTTACTGTCAACGATAATGTCATTCCAAGAATTATACAAAATATAATAACATTACAACATAATTCATACATATAAATGTTCATTCTTGGGACATACTTTTCAAAATGAGAATGACATTTCAGTTCAGAACAAAGCGTACAAAAAGGTTACTTGATAAGTATGGATCATTTTTCCAATTTCTGCAAAGAAGAGTTTATTAAATTAAATGGGAGTAGCCCAAACCAATAATTTTCCATTAATTATGATTAATTAAATTTGGATTAAACAAAATAATTTATAACCTTGGCAATGGCATTTTTACAGTATAAAAAAATAGCCAAATTATCACTGTCATTCATGATACATTTAGGGTACTGTACAGTCATTTATAAAAAAAGGAACAGTGACAATCACTTTTAACACATTGTGCATGGCAGTTTTTTAAGCCAAGGACTATACAATAATCATTAGTCACATATTAGTATTGAATACATAAATGTGTTGAGCTTGTCTCATAAAATTAATTCTCTGTAGACGGCATTAACACATTTTGCATTCAGTACTATGAAATTAAATTGCTGGACAGGATATTTAACAGGTTTACAGAATAAGGTTAAAAAAATGCATTAATTGGCAGAAATTTAATTAACAATTAATGTCGGCAGTTTGGACAGTGAGAGAATCCCAAAAATGTGGGGACAACATACCAAAATAAAATCTATCAATTCAATAATCCTTTTAAGTTTGTTGACTTTTAGTATAATGTATATTAAAAAAGAGACTGGTTTGACTATAATGGCTATATTTTAGTCTCCATTTGATGTAGTGCTATTTTTTAAAGGTATATCTTACATAACTCATTTAAAGGATTATTTGTCTCCCAAATCAATGTTTACTAGCAACAGAAGACAGGCATGAGTTAGTGATGTTAATAAGTAAAAATTGCAGTGTAGCAGTAGCAATAAAGATGCTTATACATAATCAAAAATTAGTACAATTTTACGCCGCAGAAAATATAGCTCCATAAGAAAACCAAGCTAGCTTGATTTTTCTGTGGAGTGCCGTAGCAAATTTCAATCATCTGAAAACTCCTTAATACACCATGCAGTGTTCAATAAAATATATACTTGACTTTTAATAAAATTAGATAGAGAAACACAATAGGGGTATACTGATTAGGTTAATAAGACAATGTATGGCACAGTCAGTATAATATATAAAAATGAGTTATAAAAAATCATTTCAAGGGGTCCACAGTACAACAAATTTCACATTCCTTCTTGAAGCGAGAAATGAACTTTCATTTCAAGTAATATTCCCGTAGAAATTAATGTTAGATTTTTGTATGATTCTGTAATGATAGCATTTAACATTAATGAACATGAACCGAAGGAAACTTATAAAGTGTCTAGTTGTCACATCATATCAACAACTATTTGTGTTGAATTTTTAGAGTATAGATCAGTTGATGTGCCTCCTCTCTTATTATTCAAACATACACTACGTTTACATGGTGGTGTTTAATACGGATCCATTGACGACGGATAATGTTATTCTTATGAGGCGTCGTCAACGGATATGCATTAAACACCGTCATATAAACGCAGTGATTGATGCCAAACATCTTTCATGACATCAACCATAACACCTGTTTATAAACACTTTATATGTTTACTTCGAAATTTATCACATCACAGAAAAGTATAAAATTTCTATACAGCATCTAATTAGATCAAACTATACTAATTATCTCTTACAAATGTTAAAAATTACACTATTTTAACAAATTAGTTTCAATAATAAAGCTACTTCTGTGGGAATGTTGATTTTGCTGCACTGCGACTAGATTGGACTCTCAGCAAAATGTTGAGTTTTCCCTTATCAGATGTCCAACCTAGCAAATGGCCTGAATGATCTTTGACAATGATTCAGTTAATCAGTTTAATGCCGCCATGTTGGATGCAGAGAGGATCTCAATCCAGTATCCATCAGGGTCCTTGATGAATGCAATCCCCTTCATTTTGCCTGAAATTTAAATAAATCATATCAAGCTTCAGATTTTGAGTACGTACTTTATATGAGCACTCTTTAATTAATAACAGGAGAAAGTTAAATACTTTGCCAGTTATGTGCTTGTAACTTTCTCAAAATATAAGAACAATTGTTTACATAAAACATATGACTTCTAAAAATTCATTTAAACATTTAGTTAAAATTGTAGACTTTAAGCATTTAATTTTTTTTTTTTTTTAACAAATACTGTAACATTAAAAACAAAGTTTATCTGTGTTTTTCTAAGACTGAATTTTGTAATTAAAAATTCTCCTATCAAATACCGTTATACGTGTAATAAGAAAAAAATCCCACAACACTGTAGTTCTTTACTCTTTCAAATGCAATGCAATACAAATGTATATATAAATGAAATGTATAATGTTTATTTAAAATGAATAAAAAAAAAAAAACAATAAAAAAAATATTGATACTAAACATAGCACATTACATTTTTGTATTATACACTAATCATGTGGAATCAGTATCATAAGCAAAGTCCCAACATTCAACAACAGACTATACAAAACCACAACCCAGCCAGCAAGTGACTGCAAGACTGCGTTGACTCACCGTCATTGGGCTTTTTGACGAACTCCACTCCCAGCTCCTCAAACCTCTGGCAGGCCTTGGTTACGTCAGGAACGGTGATACCGATGTGGCCTACAAAAGTGAGAGACGTTACAAGACTGTTTGAAGAAGAGCTGCTCGGGACATGGGTGCTTGGTTTGTTGTAATACTATACATTGTATAATATTATGTAAGTACATATTGTCAGCAAAATAAAAAGAAAACATGCTTTATTTTTTAGCTAAAGAAGGAAAACACAGTAAATTACTTATTTTACATACTGTAGCTTTTTTTTACTTTGACACAGTTTTTTTTTATATACAGTACTCTAGTAGCAAAAGCAAAAACAGTATGGTGTGTAATTTTTAATTAAAAATATCTAGCAAATCATCTTAAAAAAGGGAAGGATGGAGATCATCATCACGGCAATACAAACTAACAATGAAAAACTCGTGACATTGTGACCTCCCTCCTACCTTGCTCCCAATGAAGTGATATAGAAAAACGGTCTTACTGATGCAAAATAACAGTTAAGCATTATTTAAATTACGGTGCTCACCAAATCCTCTAGGGTCCGTGTTGCCGTTGTGGTATTTTGAGTCCGGGTCGCTCTCTGTGCCCCAGTTGCTGCAACAAGACACAGCATGAGTGTCTCTGTCATCGTTAAAGAAACGTGGACTTACTGGGTAAGCTCCAGGGTGGCCTTGCGCGTAAACGTCCACTTGATGTGCTCATGGGAGTCGGACGGAGCTTCTTGGAGGTTCTCGTAGCCCATGAAGTAAAGTGAGAACTTCATCTCGGGGAAGTCAAGCTTTTCAAGAAGACTCATACCAAGAACCCGTGAGTAGAAGTCCAAGGATAATTGGGGGTCCTTGATCCTGTACATCGTCTGCTGGAATACGAAACCCTGAAACAAACAATAGAAAATGTCACAGGCAGTATAAAATTGTTAAATTGTATATCATCACAGGCGTGGATCCAGGGGCAATCAGCAGGGGGAAGAAGGGGTAACACCTTATATAATTATGTACTGTATACTGTATTTTGGGAGCATCCGGGGGGGGGGGGGGTGAAGGGGGGAGGGTGACATTTTGGAAAACATTGATAATACAGGCATTCCTCCCCTTCCATTTTTTTATTACATTGCATGGACTTATGAGCCCAGCTCCCCCCGAAATTTTGTCCTGGATCCACGCCGATAACGGCGAGTTCCAAAACGCCGAGGGTGGCGTATGCATATCATAAGTACATTAATACATAAATATACATAATTGTCAAACTCAAAGGCAATGCATTTTTACAAAAATAAACTGCAAATGGGTATAGGAATATGCATACATGTGCACATTCTGGAAAGACTGGAAAGTGGGCGTGGGCTCCGTGATTTACCTTGGTTGCTTCGTCCGGTTCCTTGCACAGCTCCCTGGCTTCTGCATTAGTCAGTCCAGTAGCTTCACCCATGGCAACAAATGTATGGAATGTGCACTAAATAATTGTCAAGACAATTATCCTTTAAATTGTATCCTTTATAAACGCACAAGCCAAACCGGCTGGTTAACTCTCGCAGCTGCTCATAAAAAATTCCTTTAGTCATTTTTTTCAGTTTAACCAACTTCCAAAAAAAATCACTAAAACTAGTTTCACTTAATTAATGTATGATTATAACGTTTATATAATATAATTTTATACTAAAGTGTATTTTAATTTTATATGTGATTTTTTTTGTGATCATTGTGGAAAAATAATATGTATATTGATAAAATTATCAAATATATAATATTACTCTATGTAGTGAAATTAATTGTTTACATTGGCAATTCTGATTGTTTTGATGCAAAATCAGCAAAATAGCAAAAAACAGGCAAGAGGCAACTCCTTGGCAAGAGGCAAGTATAATAGGTAGATGGATGATTATGATGTGTTCGTGATTATTTTGCTTCTAGTATGAATTTCAATCAAAATTAGAATATTATTCCTTTTGTGTTATCGAGTATTCATTCCAGAATGGATTCCAAACTTCCAGTGGATTGTGAACATCACCTGACGCAACTGTAAGTCGTTTTTTGCTTCCTATGAGTTGTATCACAGACAATGTGGTTGTATGCATACTGTATTATGCATACTACTCTTTTATTCATGCATAGGTTTCATACCTTGGTTAAAAATAAATGCTTATTAAATTATACTCATAATCATGCAGGCCTACGTACAAATCTAATAGTTCTCCGTTTAATGATTTCAGATTCCAAACACCAGAACTTAGAACAGAAATCCGAGCCTACCTTCGTTATCGTTTATTTACATCACTTCAAAACTCTTCCCTTGGTCCCTGCCTAGCTCGTAAAGATGTTCAACCTATTTCACCAAAACTTCAGACACTAAATTTGATGGTAGCAGAATATTTACTAAGACATCGTCACCATTTTTCACTCTCTGTATTTTCATGTGAAGTACCATCAGTAAGTTGTTTATCTCCGTCTCTTCAAGACACAATGATGGGTAAAACTATATCATCGGCAGTGCCATTCAAGCTAGAGGATTTACAAGACATGCTGGAGACGTTGGGTGTGTCGCCTGGCTCTGTGGAGGGTCAGGAACTGCAGCGACGGTATCGAGAGCAGGACCAACCGCTGCTTGTGTGTCTCATCAGAGCTTTGAGAGATCTACGCAACCACCCGCCAGCTGCAAGGGTGCAGCACAGGGATCAGGCGTGTAACACGGAACAGGAGGAGAACACCCTCGAGAGTTTCACGAAGACACATCAACGAGCCATGCAGCAGATGGAGAGGTACATAGGAACAGAGCAAATTAATGAAGTGCAGCATAGTGATGATATCAGTTGATTTACTGAACAGTACATACTGTACCATCTGTCTGTGTTATTTGAAAAATAATATACTGTAGCAACTTCTGTCAAATACAGCAATAATATTTTATAGATTTATACCATGCTACCATAATACTACATATAATAGTTTCATAAAATTAAATTCACGCCCCACCATTCCCACAGTCGGTATGCTGAGCAGCTACAACGAGAGCAAGAGGAGTGGGCGCTGCAACTGCAGGCCAAAGAGCAACAACAGCAGGAGAGGAGCAGCCGCGGAGCAGAGGAGGAGCAGCAGCTCAGGGAGCTCGTCACTAACCTGCAGGAGCAGCTGGCCGTGGCGGAGCAATCCCTGGCAGAAATCAGGGTATGCTGAATTACTGACACATCCTATGAGGGTAGTTGTCTGGCTACAAAATAAACACCTACTCTAGTCCTTTCAATAATGCAGTAATTGTAATAAAACTTGGAGTCAGCAACATTTATTATTACAGTAATAAGAAGTTCATTTTACAATTTATTAATTTGTAAGTACTGTATATCTGTATAATTTTCACTAATGTGTTACTAATTATAATAATTATTATTAGTGTTACTGAATATCTCTTCAGTCTTATGTGCAAAGTAAATCACAATTGATATAGCCAGAGACTTCACTACATACTCTGATGTCTATAAGTTTTAAAGCTTTAAAGCTGTGAACTTTTGAATTATTATAAATAATATAAATACAGTACATACAGCTACTACATATTTATACTAACTAAAATTAGTTTATTTAACTACTGGTTGCACAAGTAAAACTATGATCACACTGGTAGTCATTTACTGACATTGTGAATTCCCTGTGTTAAATATGCCACTGTTAAATACGTTGCGCAAATGGCAGGTGCAGAAATCTGCGGAGACTCGGAAAGTGGAGGATGAACATCGCAAGCAAGAGTCTGCCCTGGAGGCTCTGGCGCAGAAGCTGCACCTCAAGCAGATGAGCCTGGCCGAGGAGGCTAGCAGGTACAGACGGTCAGGGGTGGAGATTTTTATCTCTCATACCCTCTGATAAAAAAAAAAAAAAAAAAATGGGTTCACCTACTCCATAACCTAATAAATTTCCTTTTTATTAGTTGGGGGGTTATGCTACTGTTGCTATCTATCAACATTTTGAAAAAAAAAAAAAAGTATAGTAGAATAAAAAGATATTCATTTTAATTAAAAATCTTAAAATCTAGAAAATTGAAGGAAAAATTAATTAAGCTACTTTTAGTTCTTTTGTTTCTGTGTTCAATATTTTACTAGTAAAAAATTACACCTTTTTTTTTACTACCAGAAGACCATGTTCACTGTACTACTATTTTTAAAATTAATAATTTTGAAGTTCTTGAAAGATAACATTGGAAGTTTAAAACAAATCTACAGTAATAATATTTTAGCAGTCGCTCTACATATAAATCTAACAAATTATTAAACAAAAAAATTGTATCTAATTTCTTGGATTGTTGTTCAAAGTATCGATTGTTTCAGGCTTGAGAGAGAGAGGACTGGTCTGAAGAAGGTGAAGAAGAAGTTGCAGACTCAGCAGCGCCACCTGGACGAGATCTCGTTGGCCCTCGCCCAGACAGAGGCTGCTCCGAGCAAGTCGCTGCTTCCCGCCCTCGAGATCCAGCTGCAGGTGAAAGAGGCGGAGGTCTCGGAGCTCAAGGCCGTGGCCACCGCCCTGAGAGAGGAGAACCAGAGTCTGCGGAACCTCACAGAGCAGCAACGGAGCCGCATACACAGCCTCAATGTTAGGATGGCTGAGCTGGTCACAGAACTGCACTGTAGCAGGGAGACCATTCAAGTAGAAGTGCCACGGTGGACGTCCCAGCTCTCAAGGCATCGTAACAGTAGTGGCAGCGACAGCAGCCCAACAGATGATATAGTCAGAGACGCTAAACGGAGAATAAAAACCTTGGAGGAGGAATTTGAAGCAATAGGTCGTTATCATAAAGATTTTCAAGTTCGTCATCTCAATGAAAGTTTAGTGTCATCTGTTCTTGGGTCATCTAGTGGTCAAATTTTCGCATCTCAACAATCTCAAGCAAGCTTTCAACCAGGGTTAGGAACAGAGCACTCTTATTCACAAAATGTAGCTCAACATCCTCATAGGTATAGCTATACTCAGCCTCCACCTATTCCTAAATTACCCAAGACTCGTAGTCCACGACAAAGAACACATACTCCAGAAATTCCTAAACTTGTAATTCAAACTCCAAAAACAAATGTTGCAAATGCAGGGAATCTTAGATTTACAAATTCTAATGAAAGTAAAAGCAGAGTATCTTTTAATGATGCCAGAGAAAATCATGTGGTACATAAAGAGAATGATTTTACACAGCAATTAAAAATTGATATAAATTCATCCTATTCAACAAAACAAAATGAGACCTCCAGGCCAATGTCCGTTAGAAAAGATCATGAAGAACTGATTGGACCAATGGGTGATGCTAATATGTCTTCTGATACTCCATCAAGTTTCAACAAAGAAATTCATGAAGAACTGATTGGTCCTATGGGTGATACTTGTATATCCTCCTCCAATGCTCCACACAGTTTCAACAAAGAAATTCATGAAGAACTGATTGGTGATGCTCACATAACCTCTAATGCTCCGTCAAATTTTAACAAAGAAATTCACGAAGAACTGATTGGTCCAATGGGTGATACCCATATAATCTCCAGTGCTCCGTCAAGTTTCAATAAAGAAATTCACGAAGAACTGATTGGTCCTATGGGTGATAATATACCCTTCCCTACTCCGTCCAGGGAACCAATCTTACAACACTTCCCAGAAATCTCTCGGAACGGCAATCTGTCTGCAGTTGTCAATGGGGAGTCTGACTCGGTACTCCGAGACAAAGGTGTGCAATCCAGCAAGACAGAGCTCACACCTACAGCCAGGTCTGCCACAAAACGGGAACAGTCCCAGTTGTCCAGCTCCAGTAGCAGCAAGCACATATCAGCTGGACTAGCCAGTCCCAGAGACGATGAGGATGATTTTTGGAACTTATGATTATTGTTGATTTGCCTCACCATGGCACTTGTATGTATTGATCACCTCTTTTTAAATTAATTTAGGTAAAAAAAGTTATAAGGTTTTTAATTTAGTTAATTAATATCCAACATTTGGATTAAACAATTGTTTGTTAAAACTAAAGTAAGAAGCAATAACGTGTTCATATGAAGTTGTGTTGTTAATTAAGTTTGCAATTTGCTGTGTCTTCTTGATGCCTCATACTATATAAGAGATATAATTTTATTGTACTGACATTTTCTGTAATTTTTCTATGATAGATTATAATAATGAATATTTTGTATAAAAATAAAACAATTTTTTTATCATAAAAATACAGTGCTTTAATTATTCTCATTACAAAATATAAACTCTTATAAAATAATGTGTATTTACAAAGACAATAGTTGTACATTATAAAAATTAAAACATTGAGTTGCATGTAAAAATCAGTTGCACACGAAAGTATATATGACAAAAGGTTGGGTGTGGTTAGTCGCTGCTGTCGGGAGAGAGGCTTTGCAGGGAGAGGGAGGGGCTGGCACTTGCTTCCTCTCGGACGGCCACGCTCACAGCACTAGACAGTACACGGACCAGCGTTAGTCACAGGGGTAGCGGTTAGAGGTGACAAGGGGTTCATATTAAGAAGAGCGAAATAATTGTCAAGAAAAAATATATCACATTAGTGGTTAATTTTAGCTTTTGCTTTGTCGAATTAGTTTAGAAAAACTATGTAATAAAAATTCAATTAATAGTGATTTTCTTAAGTTAGTAAGTTAGTAAAACTTAGTAAAAGTACTTCAGCTTTTTTTTTTTTTTTATCCAATGTGAAATTTTGTTAAATTAATGTGCCAAATAAAAAAGAAACACCGATTTGATGAGCAACAAAATCTTTTCAACTAATACTGTTCAGAAGGAGCAGCTAGAAAAAAAATATATATCATTTCATCTAGTGTCCTGTTTTCAGGAGAGAATCAAAATACCCCCCCCCCCCTTTCTCCTTTAACTAAAAATGTTAGTACCAGTTGCTTAAAAAACTTGAATGCTTGCTTTAAAAATAATCTGACAGTGGTCAAAGAAAAAAAAAAAAAGTATTTAAATACAGTAACTTTCAGAGCTTAAGTAAGAAATAAAGAATAATAATAAATAAATAAATAAATAAGAATTGTCATGCAACTGCATGCAGTCCGTCACAAGTGCTCCGCAATATTAACAGAACTTGACTCGTTGCCTGGCAACATGAAGAGAGAAGAGAAGGAATCCTATCTCTATTGGCTTACTAGAAGCAAAACGGCTTAAATGCCAAAATATGGGCATAAGAAAAGAAGAAGAAGAATTTAATTAAGGGTAAGGTAACGCCACCAATGTTAAAAAAAATCCCTCTCACAAAAATTCTGAAAAAAATTTAAAATGTTCTCCTCTATACCCCCTATCAGTAGCTAAAATATCAGGTATACAAATACGATCTAGTTTTTGAGATATAAATTTTTAAAGTTGACTACTTTAACATGGAGAAATGAAACTCCCATGTTAAATTGGTCAACTTTAAAAATTCATAACTCAAAAACTAGATCGTATTTGTATACCTGATATTTTAGCTACTGATAGGGGGTGTAGAGGAGAACATTTTAAATTTTTTTCAGAATTTTTGTGAGAGGGATTTTTTTTAACATTGGTGGCGTTACCTTACCCTTAATAGATTATTTTATACTACAGAAAGAATGTGCAGTGCAATGTGCTTTAATTAGGTCAAGTCACCAACCTTGTGGAAGTGGGAAGGGCCCATGCTAGGTTTGTTGAGTTTGTTTGGGAAGGCTTGGCAGTGCTCGTGACATTGGTGGTTAGGGTGACATGAGAGGTGCTAGTGCTGGGGTGCTCTCGGGGGGTGGACTCCTCAGACTGCGTGCCGGTGCCTGAGGAAGAGGGGTCGGCGTAGGTGGAGGACGCCACCACCCGGGTCTGCACCGTGTACCTGCGAGACTCCTCGCTCACTCGTGCCCGCTCAAACTTCTCGTGAGCCACCTGCCGACGAAGCTCGTCCACCTGACGACTGCAATCCGCTGCCTGCCGCTGGCTGAACTCTGTCTGCTCCCTGAAAATAGACAATGGTTGGTGGAGGGGATTTTCATGTCCTGACACCATCCTTTAACATTTTGTTCCTTTATTTTCCATCCCATTTAATTTCTCGTCTATCTTAACGTCTTCCCCTCCCATTTAATACAGCCATTTTTTACAAAATACCGGGTATATGGTGTGTAAAATAAAGCTTTCTTCATTTTCCAGTCATTTTTTTAAGATATGATGAAATGTAGGGTAGACGTAAGTGTTTAAACAACAGTCCTATTTACATTTTATAGGGTAAACAACATTGAAGCACTACAAACAGTTCTAATTTTGGGAAGGGCAAGGAAATAAACTCCTATGATGCAATAATAATTTTGGGATGCCATGCCTCCAGAAATTCAGAATTCTTGTGAATTTGCTAAGGTTTACATGTTAATCAAAGGGAACTATTTCGAACAGATGATCAATGTTAACTCTACCTTAAATAGTATATAAACTTATTAGCACTCATGCCAGACAACAGTTTCTGTATGTCCACTCACTGTTTGTGCTCGAGCTTGGAGACCTGGGATCTGAGGACATTCATCTGCTGGGTGAGCTCCTCGTTACTGAGCCTCTGCTGCAGACTTTCCTCACGACTCCGCTCCAGCACAGACTCGAGGGCCCCCTTGGTGCCTTGCTCGTGGTCTAGCTGCGCCTGCAGCCCTGTCAGCTCCTCTCGCAGTCGTGCAGAGCCTGCCTCCAACTGCAAGACATAACACGTCACTGGAGACTGGCAATATTACCTTCACAATATTACAATGAGAGTGAATAATTATATTTCAATCTTTGAACTACATTTGTAATTACATTTGTAACCATACATGGGAGATTACTTTAATTACAACATAAACATCATTCTCTGTACAATGTGTCAAGAAAATAAAGATTATGATCAAATCAAAGGAGTATTTTCAAGAGAGGAATTTATTGACATTAACATTAGAATTGGAAAAATGTCTATTCTACGGTCATTAACTTTTAAAACTCTTAAAAAATTAATTTTCAACATACTGTGGGCGTATTCGAGAAGTCGCTCCGATATGTCGGAGAAATTTATCCGTGTTTTTAAAGAAAATCTGCGAGTCCAGATCTGGCTGAAGTTGTCACGCCCGCCTTTCTACCACCAGAGCCCGCCACCAGCAAGAGTCCTCCCGCTTCTCGCTGCGGCGGCAGCGATAAACGGGAAGAGTGGAAATATCGCCAAGGCGAGGAAATATGCAACTAATTCTTGAGAGTCGAAAAGCGTAATCGCGGGATTTGGGAGCTGATTATCTTCTTCTTCACACAAATAATCAGCACAGAAACTGTCGTAAGCAATTAAAGATATTAAGGCCGCTGCAGCAACATTAATTTAATTAATCCATCCATTTTTATAGTACTAAAAAAAAAACCCGCCAAACATCTGTGGGGACGGAGCCAACTATCATGGGCGTGACTATCGGTTTAAAAAAAAAGTGTTTTTTAGAATATCTGATGGACTAAGTGTGTGACGTCACTTCCATTATCTGTGACTTATCTGTCGGAGAAGATAGATTTATTCTCGAATACGCCCTGTATGTCGATAGTGTTCCGTCAAAAACGACTATCTCATTTTATCGCATCATCTCAAAAACGACTAACTCGTTTTATCGCGAGCCGAGATGGTCGCTTTTGCACTATGGGTTTCCAGGTATACATTTTTTTTATACCTGGAAATCCATAGTGCAAAACCAACCATCTCAGCTCGCTATAAAACGAGTTAGTCGTTTTTGAGAGAACACAATAAAATGAGTTAGTCGTTTTTGACGGAACACCATCAATGTACTTCAAAACCTTGTAAACTTTTCTTTTTATACCTAAATGACAATTTTAAAATTTTATGAAAATTTCTAAAATTTACGTCCAGCAAATTTATCCAAAATCAAGGACAGCACTATTGATAAATACTTCAATAAGTTTGATTTTTTTTTTTTTTTGTCCACACTGACCTCTGTGCACTTCCTCCTGCTGTCCGCCAAGTCCTCCTGCAACGCTTCCTTCTGGGTGTCCAGCTTCATGCAGAGGTCACGGACAGCATTCAGGTCCTTCTCGAGATTTGAGGAGCGCTCCTTCACCTGCTGCATTTGGGCTTCGAGACTGCCGACGTGCTGTGTCAGCTCCACAATCTGAAACACAAGAACTGTAAGCAAAAGAGAAATCCACGCGATGATATAATTTCATTTGGTTTAAAATAGGTTCCTGTAAGTTATGGGGGATATTTATGTAAAATGTGAACCATTTGAAATTTTTTCAATTTTTTTTTATCTGTAAAAAGAAGCTTATAAACTAAGTACTGTAACTTTAAAACTGAATTGCCATTCTAGAAGAAAAGGGGAAAAAAATTATGCTGTAAAATTAAAATTTCCGAACTTTGATTTTACAAAATTTGGGAATGCATGCTTCGACCTAGAATATTTAGACAAATTAAAAATTAAGTCGAATTTACAAAACCTCGATTCTATGCATTTATAGTACTTTTGAGACACTATTATGAAAAGCTGCTCCCTAGAGACCCTGAAGCTTCTGACCTGGTTCTCGTAGCCGAAGATAAGGGCCTTGCTGGTGGCGAGCTGGTCCTCAAGGTGCGCCACCTGACCCTCCGTGGCCTGCAGGGTGCGCTTCACCTCGGTCGTCTCGCTCTTCAGGCTGTGGTTATGAGTCTCCAGCTCCGTGGCCTCGGCGCTCAGGCTGCGGAAGTGCTCCAGCAGGTCGTTGCGGTCTTCCTCCTGCCAACAACACACTCAGGTCGTCAAGAGGACAACTTCTCTTGCTGCAAGCATTCATGAATAAATGTGCCCACTTATTCTATTTTAAAATAAAATCTTTCTAATAAATTCAAAATAATCATTAATATTTAAAAAAATATATATATTGAAATTTAGGACTGAATATTTTAACTTTAAAGGCTAAAAAAAAAAAAAAAAATGTAAACTTACTGATATTAAAATCATGACTAAAATGGGAACTTAGAATATTAATTATTATTACAATCTTATTGCTTTGTGAATTTCTTTCACTAATTTCAGTGCAGTCTATCCCCATGTTGTTATGCTTCAATTAAATATGACCGCACCTTCTGGGCCAGCAGCTGCTCGACGCGCTCCACCTCAGCTACGTAGTCCTGCAGCTTCTGCTTGACGTCTTCCGCCTCTCGCTGAGACAGGGCCAGGTCGCGCTGGGCGTGTCTGCAGTCCAGCAGGGCCGCCGCGAGGTCATCCTGCAGCCGCCTGTGCAACACATACTATTAAAACAGGAACCACGGAAACAGCACCGTGATACCGCCACGATTATGTTGCTCAATCATATGTCCATTTTATGCTATTTTGAAAAAAACAAAAAAAAAACAGGATTTTCGAGCATGCAGTTATGCACCTAGAATATAAGCATTAAACTTGTACGATTAAAAAAAGAGAAAACATGGTTTCTTGTATTTTCTTTTTTTTTTTGTCATCCCCCTCCTATTTCAGTTTTTTTCCCCTTCATTTTCCACATCCCTTTTTTTTATCCCTCTCATTTTTTTTTTTTTTATATATTCTTGCCTGTTAACTTTTTAATCCAATGTACTGCATTTCTTGCTGCATGAATGTAAAAATTAATGTAAAGACGTAATAATTACGAAGTTATTAATAGTAATGTTATAGTTATTAAATCAAAGCCACAGGGTATTTCCAAGAAAGTGAAGAAAGGCCATAGGAGTACTCACTTGATCTCTCGCTGCGAGGCGTCTCTCAGGGTGATGGTCTTGTCGAGCTCCTGGCGCAGTCGCTCCACCTCACGCTGTAGAGACTTGGCGTCCTGCTGCCGCGCCAGGCCCGCGTCCTGCGTCGACCTGCAAGCATCGTCAGCACTTTACTTCTGTGCAGACTGCAGAGAGACGTGTAGGAGACGCAGGTCTAGAGAAAAGTTGGCGGCTATAATAATAAAATAGAAAGGCGAAAGTGTAAACTGTCCATATTTAAATTTCAATGTTATAATAGGGGAGGGAGGAGGAGGATCGTTTCTCCTGGCCCCTACGGAGTTACAACTCTTTGATTTTCGGGCACAAACCGATACATCTCTGGTCTCTGCTGCGCGCCTTGAGTTGCTATTAAGCGGATAATATAGATGCTACACTGCACGGCTACAAAAATGAAATATTAATGTTGTATAACCAGTTGGAAGAGGAAATAAATGTTTTATTTTATTAAATACATTAAAATAGGGACTTTATCAAGGAATCAATATTTAATTTTTATGCAATTTCTATAAAACCGCGGATTGTATTATACATTTTATTTGCAATCAGTTGTTTTATATACATACATTGGTAAAATTAGTGTGATGCATATTATAAGTTTATTCATAAATTTAAATAACATGACTATATAATTTTAAAATCAATTTCTTAAAATGATGACCCATTAAATTATTAAAGTATCTGATCGTAGTATGTGTAGAATAATATGTTATTTTTTGCAACGTAATGAAAATATCACGCGTATATATTTTATCAATAAACAATTTTGTACTATACTTATAAGTTAATTTGAGGTTATGCTTTATGTTATACAAATGAAAGTATAATGAATATCATTATCATGTATGCACGCAGACAGAAAGCAATACAAGTATAGTATATATATGAATCAAGATGAATTAATCAAAAGTTTTCAACAAATAAAAACGGATGAATCATCACGATTACATTGAAATGCTAACGGAAGGAGCAAATTTCACTCACGCAGAGCGGTAAGGAGAAAATCATGATGCATTTAAGTGAAAATATATATAATGTAAGTTAGTGTGTTCATGGAATACGGTACATATGAAAATGAAAATAATTACTTTAATTCGCCAGCGTAGAAAGTGAGAAACTGACCTTGGGGGCGATGTCTTGGCGTTCCGAATCCAGCGCTCCGATCGCGCGGGGGCGGGAGTAGGAGGAGGTTTAGGGTCATCAGGCTTGGTGGGAGGAGGTTTGGGGGCATGACCAGGCTCGGTAGGAGGAGGCTTGGTGCCCGCTGAAGAGGACTTGGTGGTGACCAGGCCAGAAGGAAGGGTCAGGGTGGTCTGGATATCAGCAGTAATGGTATGCCGGGTTTTGTTGGACCCTTTAACTCTAAATGCACACATGACAAGTGCATAATGTTAAAAATTAAATTAAAAAAATATTTGCTTGTTTTTCGTGAGCTAATGACCTTCACACCACACTAATTATGACAGGTTTTGACAAGTTAATGTTTATGATCTTTTACAAAAGTATATTATATGCATGAAAATTAACAATTTAGCCGTTCATGCAGAAATCAAAATTATAAAACATTATCAGCGTATTGATGCATTAAGTCCCCTCACATGTTCACATCAAGGAAAGTTTGTAAAGACTCCTATCGATATACAGTTGCATCTGAATAACATTTCATTCCTAAATTATATTAAATTGATTTAAGTGTGCAATTTAAGCGCATCATGAACTTTATAAATAGATGAATCTAAGCTCATCATCTCAGAAAACTAAAATACATCTCGTCTATTTATGTTCACCTTTGTTTGATATACATATAAACAACAACAATCACGCGTGGGATGTTAAAAATTAATTATATGGAAATAATGTAACACTTTTCATTTCGGCAGACTAAAATAATTTGATAAGAGATAACAAGTGAGACGACGTGTAAAAGTTCCGGTTACCGTTACGAAACTTGGCCGACATTTGCGAAGTGGGTCGCTACGTGGGAACGTGCAGCAGGGGTCGTGGTGCGGGTCAGGGTCGACCTCCACGGACGTGATACCACGCGGCCACCTGGTGCCACTTAGTTGCACTTTCACCCCCACCTACCCGGACCGTCGCAATCACGTACTACGTTTACGCACATATTTCAAGGTAATCTTTAAATAAGGAGAAAGCATTACATCACGTGAGGGAAAAAGTGAATCTTGTTGTAATATTTCGCATCATAAAACTTGGCACTGGGTTATTTTCTCCGGATTTACGAGTTTTATTGATTTAAATTTGGCCGCATTGTTGCCGATGCTCATGTTGCAGAGATGCACATTATAATAAATTGTGTTTTTATGCAAATGCTCTAACTTTAGTTGTGTTATATATTACAAAGAGGGGAATATTATGAGAGGACTATAAAATTATATGCTAGAGAATAAATAATAAATATATTGCCGCATTAATTAAATTAACATAAACATACCACTGTTTTAATTTTCTTTAAAAAAAACACATAATTTATAACATTATAGCATAATATCTCTTTTATGAAGCCTGTAAAAATCAGTAAAGCATGACAAATGGAATTTTTTGTTTGTTAAAAAATAATTAGGCTTCTTATACAGTTAAAAATGTAGCGATTTCACCAAACATTTTTTCCCCGTTAGAAACATTAGATTAAAGCGAAGTAAATTCTGCAGTCGAGAGTTTATAACATAAAAAAAGTGCGGCGATGGCGGCACACCGCATGCACTTTCTCGACGCAGCTGACGCTCTTGCATGATGGTCGCGCTAATCTGATGTTGATGATCATCACATGCAGCATCCCGGTAAAGGACGGATTATCACTCGCATGGTCCAGCTAGGCAAGCAACTTTCACTCGCAGCATCCGTGTGGTTTATAGAAGCAGACAATTGTACTTAATGATAAGAGCAATTATTTTTCTTATAAATCCATATTCAGTCGTCGCCTCGGAAAATTTCCTTTAGCGGCCTTAATCACTTTGTCTCGTAAGAAAAACACAGTACATTGTGATTGACAAGGCTGCAGAAAGGAAATTTTCACAGAAGAGGAGTGTGCATTAAATTAAAGTGAATTTTATATATAGGCTATTTTAGTGATTATTTTTTACCTTTATTGCAAATATTGGTTGTCCCGTTGCGAATTTTGCTTCTTAATTATACTCTGTCTATTTAACTTCGTCAGACCAATTTGTATTAAGATTGTCGAATCAATCCTCGTCCCAAGTCCCAAAGCATGCAAATTGTAAGGATTAATGAATTTTTGTATGGAGATAAAAAACTAATATAAGCTATTCAAGTTACGGTCTGTATTTTGGTATTAAAAATGGTCATAAGACTCATAAGTTAATTGATTTAATTTAAGTTGTTTTGTACGTACATTAACATTAAAAGTTGCTAAAACAATCGCAGCAAACACATCAATCCTTTTTTGCTTGGAAAGTCATGATAATTTGTTATCACCACACTGAAATATTAATGAAGATACTACTAGCTGCATGCATTAATTTGTTTATATAGTCTGTATTGTTCCTTCCATTAACACATCGTGTCAATTCTATGACAACCAAGCAAACAATAAAGTTAGAAATTTTATTGACACAATAATTATAATAATAGTTTACATAAATTCTCACGCACTGTGCAATATACTATAAAGTGATATGAAATTACAAGTGCCTAAAGACAGTATACGTTACGTATGTATACATAATTACAATTTAGAACAGCCTATACAAAATTTTACATCGCACATTATTACATATTTTATATCTTGTATAATATCATTCATTTATCAACCAGCCGTAATAGTGTATGAGCAGAAAAAATTCAAGGAGTATAATATTTTTAATGCATACTGTATTATAGATGTCAATCAATAATATACTTAAACTAGAGAGGGGTCACTGATGGCTATAATACAGTCTTATATAGCCACGCCTAAATAAAACAACATCACTTTATGCTGCCAATCAAATCATTACAAGACCAAAGTAAGATTGACAGTAAAAAATACGTAGGGGTATCCATTAGCTCCTGTTCTTTTGAATGTACATGATAAAATATAACTATAATATTTACGTGATGTTTTATAAATTATATTAATTTTCATTACATCATTTACTTCAATTAAAAACTGTTATTTATTATCAATTAAAACATTAAAATTATTACGAAAGTCAGCGATTTATACAAAATCAGTCATCGGAAGAATGAACTAAAAAATGTAGCAAAACAACAGACTGCCTTTATAATTAATTTCGCTATCAAAGATTATAAGAGTCATTACTGTGTAATTAATTATGTGATAATTATATCATTATTACATGATGATTTTTAATTGAATAGCATGCAGCAGTTTTCAAACTCCCAGTTTCATTGATTATAAAAACAAACAAAATTAACAAACAAATGTTTTTGTTAATTATTTTTATAACTTAAATCAACGTAAATCTAATGTCAAATATGGTATTTATTGCCCACCGTATATTTATAATAATTTAAATGACAAATGAGGGGGCCACCGCAATGCCACACACAAAAAATCAATACAGGAACTGAAACAAACAAACAAAACATATATAAAAAAAAAAAAAAAAAAAAAAAAAACGCGATAGAGAAATGTATAATATTTCAACACAAGAAATTAATAATAACAATAATACAAGAGAGAGTTCGCCCCAACAATCCCACACGGGTTGTTTGAATAAAACAGTAAAAGATAAGTGTTGGGAGGGAGGGGGGGGGGAGTATTTGAGACCCATGGACCACCTTCCCTTTCAGTATAGAAGAATGTTTGGCGTGGCTCGTCACGATTTATTACGTATGATAATCCCTATAGTGTTATATACTACACCTACCTAACCTATACCTGAGCCGAAGTTGTATAACACATGAGGTGAGAAGGTCGAGAGACGAGGAAGTAAGATCAGAATGGTGAGAAAAATGTCAGGTGTAAGAAACCAAGTAAAAAAAGGAGAAGATAAAAAAAAAAATACATCGCTTCACAACATAAAAAAATATAGTGGTTTTGTAAAGGCACATATCTTTTGTTTTTAAACAACAATTTTATTCAGTATTCATGCTTCATAGATTATATTTGTACCACAATTAATTATTAAAATTCTTGTGGAAGGAAGAGAATAAAAAATATCATTTAAATTAATTACATCAAAATCTAGACAGTATATACCGGCCTACATATTTTTCGTTGTAAATACATTAGTCAAAGGGAAAAATAATTCATTGATGTTTTATATCATTGATTTCTAATTCACGTACAAGCAATATAATATACGAGAACCTTGGTTAGTAGAAACTCATAATACATTATACATGCAAATAATATCGTCATACCACGCGAAAATAAAAAATGACAATCAAATAGAAATTTAAATGCATGGGTGTTGTTATATAGTATTGTTCACATAAAAAGCTATTAAATATAATTATACTTATACCTTGATAATGCCATTATAAGGGAAGGAATAGAATATATTTAAATCGATATGGCAACAACGCAGAATTAGAGAAAGTCTTTAAAGTGCAATCATGTAGAGTACTACTATATAGAGAGACAACTACAACTATTAATACTATATACCTAACCAGTTTATATGAGGGACAAATTTTACAGTAACAATAACATAAAAATTTTAAACAGTTATAAAATATTAAAGAAATGACAATATATTTAAAATATACATATAGTGGTTTTTGGACATGCAGAAATAACTTTCGATTGTTGTAGAGAAAGTGTTTTTTTTTTTTTTATAATATATATCGGTAGTGTGGCACAGTGCAATAACGGCTTGGCAGTAGCGAATGTGTCGGCAGCCCGCGAGGATGGTGCGTGGTGTATCGGACGACGCAGCGCTACGGGAAGCAAGGAGGTGGAGGCTGCTAACAAGAGCGCCAGGTGACCTCGAGAATTATTCAAGACGTGTGTACACCTGTGCAGTGTCTGTCCGACACCCAGGCCGCGCGCACTCCGCGTGCACAACTCCTCATATCTCAAAGGTGAGTACTGCAGATATATTTGTACTTGGTAGTACTTCTATCGGGGACTTGTTTTGCTATGGCAAATTTCAACAGGACCGTTTTATCACAGTCTATATATTCGTGATTTGTGTAGGGTACAATGTAATATGTACATTTTCTGCTTCATACATGTGGACATATGGTTGATTTATGATAAACGTGTACATGCAGTATTCAGTATAGGTTTTCAAACAAATTTAAAATAATAAGTCTAAGTACTATATATAATAATTTTTAAGATTGCAGATAACACCTTTTGCCCACGCATTATACTAAATGCAAAGAAGGTTATTGTTAGTGGATATAAATATTTGAGAAATTATTTAAAATTCAATTAGTTTCAATTAATTAAATTACTTGTAGCCGCAAGCTACAGCCACTCGTTATAAATTTTACTAATGACTTTAATGAGAGTTCAATTGCAGTTGAGAAATTAGTGCTAGAGGTATTTTCGTAATTATAACCAGTTAACAATAAAAATATATACGAGAATAACAATACATTATACTAGCTTGCTATACATATTTAGATAATTTTATAATGACAAATAAATAATAAATTTACAGTATATTCATGCAAAGGGAAATCAAGAAAAAGTGTATGGGAAAATATTTTTACATGATCTTTTTTAACATTAAAAATTTGAATAACAATACATCATGTATATAATAAAATTATTTGCATATGCACGTTTTTCAGTCTTACAAAGCACCAGTATGCATAAAACAGAGGATTAATATATAGAATTTTCTTCACGTAATATCAGACAGAATAAATTTAACGATCATATCATGGACCTTGCCCTCAATGTGTGTGCAAGTGGATAGGTCAGGGATCTCTCGAGACAAAATAAAAAATAAACTAAAAGAAAATAACATATTAAATTTAAATCAATACTGTAAAACTGTACTATATTTAAAATATTGACTCGTAGTTGCATAGAAAGTACTGAGAGAAATCTAAATTAACAAAAACTAAAAATTCTTTAACTTTTAAAATAAAATAAATACCTGTTTCCAATATAAAACGTAAAAAAAAATCTTGTGGACTCAATTAAATATAAAACAAAAGTTTCCTGTTTTATTACAACAATAATGTTAAATAATACTGCTGAAATGAAAATGTGCAATAGCTGTTTGTAATAATAAGAATTAAATTTTCCGCTCGCACGCTTTCTTTGGCTACGCTTGAGCATCCTTCCGCAATGATCGTATCGTCGGTGGTGTGTTGTGTAATAATGATTCAGTCAGCTGAAGACGGAGAGATGAACGCAGGTCACATGGGTCAGTATGAGTTAAAATACCTGTAGAATATGTTGACGAAAAAAACAACAAATGCGGTCTGTGGGCCATTGGAATGAATACAGTATAAGGCGCAAAATGTATAACATAAACTGTGCTGTTTGTTGTTTACAAAGTAAAAGAAAAAGTAAAACTGATTACAATATGTCATTTTTACTTTGCTAAATTTTGTCTTATCTTTCAAACTAAGAAGAGCTATTGAGACAGAAACCTAGAAAAAAAAAACTTTCAAATTAGATTACCTGCTGCAGTATATACCCAAAAAAACCTCATGGGTGGAGGTGAAGCAACAAAAAGTGGTCCCGCCTATTTTTCTGAGCAAGGCCAACATCCCTGCAGCTCATGATGATACTAATTGAAGCCTCGAGCTAAAATCCTTGCACGGTGAACATTGAAATAAATATCGAAGCACCAGACAGGGAGATCTTCGATTAACTATAGTCTCGATCATAATACAGAAACAAGTACGTAATATAAACAAAAGTACAATCGTCGCCTTGGAAAATTTCCAACTTGCAGCCTTGTTAATTATGCACCATTCCCTGTGTTATCCTTACAGGACATGGTGATTAACAAGGCCGCAAAGAGAAATGTGAGAAATATTCCAAGGCGACGACTGCAATGTACATCCATCTATCAAAAGAGCTGCGCAGAACTATATAAAAAATATACCCTAGCTTAATGTAAGCATGGATGGTGTTCAGCTACCCAGCATATTTTATTGAACTCAAAGAGAATAACTATATTATTATTCATTTAGCGGTTGACATCTTCGCATCAGAGATCTCTCTGGATGAATGTATTCGAAGTACAGTTGAGCAATGGAGGTCTCTGTTCACGAAAACTGGACAAGTTGAAGGCCGGTTGAGCTGCTGGACCAGCCGAGGACCCGCGGCCTTGCCTACAGTTGAAGGTCGACCACAGCGGTCACCACGAAACGATTGCTTGTAACAGTCATGGCCGGTCAACTTCAGTGCTTAAATTTATTCAAGAAATTTATTCCAAAATTTACATATATGAAAGATACAAGAAAGCTACTCGGCAATTAATAAAAACTTAAAAAAAATGAACCAATGTAATTTATCCATGAAAATATAGTTTTATTATTTAACCACATAACATTTAATTTTGATATTATAGAGTGCAACTGAATATATTGCTTATTTCCAAGCTTAAATTAATGGACAACTTGCATGACGATTTTTCCAGGATTTGTTTTTGCTATAAATATTAATACAACAACCTCTAAAAATCGAGGTAAAACAGTTTCTGACGTCATTTTCATGTATATTTAATTAAAGATTAAATATTCAGATTTAACATGCATGTGATATACGCAAGAAAACACTTAACATGACTATGACGTCACAGTGCATTTCACCTTGATTTCAAGTTGTAAATGACTCAACTATGACGTCACTGTGTATTTCACATTTCGACTTTAAGTTGCAAATTACGTAATAGGCATTAAATAATCAGAAAAACGATGACGATAAAACGAGGCCCTATCTTTATTTTTACTAATAAAAAATCATGCAGGTCGTAAGAAGCGAATGATATTACTTGAAAATTTATTTCCCGCATTGGAGACGAAGACAGTTGAGCATACGGCAATTATATTACACAGGTAGATGCGGTATATCATTCCCAAAGTAATCAAAATTTAGAGATGGTTTATATAGCATTCGTTGCAATGGATAAGCTTTAGAATAATTACTTTTATTTTAGTGTTGTTAGATAACTTGGTTACTTCGCTCTATAAAATATCACGCACGTATTATTAATTTATAACCATACAAAAATACGAGCAATGAGAATTACAACACAGTCAGTCATGCAATTAAAACTCACTTGTTATTATAAATATAAAATATGTAACAAGTAATAAAAAACAAAAGTAATAACAAAATGTACAACAAAATTTAGACAAAAAAATTATCTATATAATTACAAGCACGCACATATTTTTAAACAACTCAATTATCTTTTATATGACTCACTGATTACTATACATATAAACCATATCGTTTAAAACATAAAGATTAATATATATATATAATAAAACATGACTCAATTAGGCCGACTGCATTCTCAGAAACATTATTATGTGTAGGAACTTGATTGTGTGGGGTGAGAAAGTTGAGTGAAACATAAATTAAAACTCCGCTTGTTTTTTTCTCGCGTCTTGAGTAATAGTCGCAAGATATGGAGAGGTGTTTTTATCTTATTTCATAACCCGCGCGCGGTAATCTCATGTTATATAGTGATAATTTTCCCTCCCCACGATGATTTAATCATTAGACGTGAAGTAACTACTACATTAATGATATCCCTTCACTTATTTAAGTTCATCATTGTAACCTTCGGGTGAATTTCTTTCTGTGTTAATATCTCACGCTTGTATAATATTTTTGACGTACTTTCATTTGTCAATTTTGTAACATTTTCTGTATTCAATGATTGTGCTGAATGGGGTAAATATAAATGTCACTGCATTAAATAGGCGAATAAAAAAAGTGATAGAAAAATTAGCAAAGACCATGAAAGATTTCTAATTTATATTGTATTTCTTTTACCTAAAACGAGAACCATGCAGTGTTTATGCAAAATTACGTAACTTCTCTTTTCTTTTCGCCAGTAGATTGTAATACTGTATACTTGTTTCCAGACCCGTGATGGTAGCCTCGGCGTGCCTTTTCGTGGTGCTCTTTGCCCTTCTCAGCGTGACACGGAGCGCCGTGGTGGCGCCTCCGTGGGCCCAGGAAGGCGCCGAACCGTGCGGGGACTGGCAGGAGGTACGGTGGCGCGGTAACGGTCGCTGTTACCGAATATTCCAGCAGGGACCGTGCCCACCCTCCATGGAGCTGGGATTCCGCGAAGACCGTCGCGAAGCCGAGTGCCGGTGTCCACCACGTACGGCCCAATGGGCCCGTGACGCCAAGTGCCACACACTGTACCGTCGTGGGCCGTGCCAAGTGGGACGTTATTTCGCCCCAGTGGTAAATACGAGGTGGGGAACGTGCTTAGATCCCGAAACAAATTGTCCTAGTGGTGAATTATACTGGCCCAAAGAAAGTGGTAAATGTTATAAAAGACTTACTAGAGGACCTTGTCCAATCGGTGAATTATTAATAGGAGAAGAAATTGATAGTCCAATTGGAATATGTAACTGTGATAATGGATCTGAATTAGGAAATTATAGATGGATAACTAATAACGATGCGTGTTATGAACCATATTCTAGAGGACCTTGTGGTAAGGGAGAATTAGTGCTACCAAATCCCTTACGCTGCGGTTGTTCAAACGATCTGCCTCACTTCCACAACGAGAGCAACGGTTGTCACCAGTTAGGATCACTAGGACCATGTCCAGCTGGTCACCAATTTGTCCAAGCCTCAGAAGACGGTCCTGCAATGTGTAAATGTCGAGAGGACTACGCTCTTTGGCCAGAAAGCGGTGCCTGCTACCGAGCCTACACACGAGGGCCATGTCCCGCTGGCTCGATGCTGCTACCCGCGTCTCCACCAGTGACCAACGAAACTCAGTGTGCGCCTGTGCCATGCCCGAGAGGCCACTTGTTTCTACCTGATGGGGACGGGTGTTTCAGGGCAGGTACCCGAGGACCGTGTTCTCTAGGAAAGTTGGTGGTGTTTGAGGACATCGTGGGATTGTCCTACCGTGGTAGGTGTGGTTGTAGTGCCAAAGACTTCCCTAATCTTGTGTGGGATAGTGGTAACGAGTGCTACGAGATTGGTTCACAAGGCCCGTGTCCCCGAGGTCACGTTTTCGGGCCCGGTGGAATGTGTCATGCGCTTTATACGAGGGCGTACTGCGACTCCCCGGGACAGTGGCTCGTACCTGAGGGAGAGAGTAGTGCTCGCTGCGAGTGCAGACCTGGGTTCACTGCAGGGGACGGAGAAGATCCCTGTCAACCACCTTTGGTGGCTCTCGCCAGGTTCTTATCTAACGGATCATAGCACTGAGTAAGGACTATGTGTAAATTATGTCAAATATGTGTAAAAAAAAATCTCTTATTGCAAAAAAGAAAGAGCAGAAAATGTATAATAATAATCAAAATTTTGTTTTTGACGTTCCTCTTTGACAGAAATCCTATAATTTTTCAAAATTTTCAAACATCACCATTTTACTGATATTACGTTTTTTGTTTTCTTTTTTTCCTCCAACCACGAAAAATATGGATGATCAAGAGTACCGTATTACATTTTTCTACTATATTCTTTATGCAGATTTTCTTTTTCTTTTCTTTTCTTCTTCTTTTTTTTTTTGCAAGAAATGCCATTAAAAATTATTTACTTTCTCATAACATCAATGTATTAGCGGGAGTGATGAGAGCTACGGTAAAATTCCTTAATCTTATGAAAACTTGGCTGAGTGCAAAGGAACACCGCAAGCATATGCAGGATGCGATATGTTTAGATCTGTATTTCGACCTGCAATTTCTGCTGTATTACATTGATGTAATGAAAGTCTATTTTGTGCCAAGCTACTTTAAATACCCACAGTAAATAATAATTATATAATTTAATATAAGAGTACAAAACGGCCTTCAATGTATTAGTGCAAATACAAAAATAATGTGTTTTACACTACACACCTTTTAAAATTAATTTTAAAGACATAATTTTAAACAAAATAAATAAATTATTATTAATTTTTTTTACAAGTTATATAAAAAATGTACTTGTTTTAAATGTAATGATATATTGAACGTTTATTTTGTACAGTATAAATACTACAAATTAAATATGCAAATATGTTCCTAGAAAATATTGTGTGTAAAAATGTGTTTTATTATATTTTATTGAATTCTTTTCCCAAAATAAAGTGAAAATGTAGAAAAACTTATTGTAAAAAATAAAGCGAGTTAATGGCAGGTTAAATTTTTAATTTTTAATATGTTTTATTTCAAAAGAGCAATTTGTGATCACTTGATACACCCAGAGGATTGCCCCTGTGGGCATCGTAAGCCCCACTTTTGCTCGTCTTGCTTCTTTAATGCTTTAATGTCAATTACTAAAACTCTTAGAAGGCGGAGCTAGTTTTTTTATTATTTTTTTTTTCTTATAATTTTGCTATTACTGTATTTATAAAAAAATATTCACAAATATAAAAGCTGAAGCAATTTCTCTCCTTTAATAAAAATGTATTTTTTTCTTCATAAATTAAAACTCGTTAATCATAAATATGTTTCAAGCATTGTGTTGACAAAATAGCACTAGAATAAATCTGAATAAAAAGTTGAAGAGAATAATGCTAGGATCCATTTGTTCCATGCGTAGCTATTTTTTGCAATTTTAGATTTTTTAATGATAAAACACGGTGGTTTTTTTATCTTGAACTTTTTTTTTAACTATATATAGCCTTTATTAAGCTTGTAAAAATAGGAGTTACTGAAATATAATGTCATTTTAAATTCTAGCATTTTGTAAATTTTCATGCATATACTGTAAAATCACATAATCGTAGGAGTCAAGCAGTCATTTAGTCATTTTCATTGAACAGTTAAAGACATATTTTAAATAAGTTTTGGCAAACCACAAACTAAATTTGTATATTACCAACAATAATTAGATCAATGACTAAACGCTAATTAATACAGTAATAATAAATCAATTGAGCCTCTGCTAGGCCATCTGTTCCTGGATTAGCCACATATTCTCAGAACATCACACCACAAAAAAACACGTTGAAATTTTTCCCCAGCCAGCAAGATCCCCATTGGTACTCACTCTAGCTGCTTCTTGAGCTCGGCCACGGTGCGCTCGGCGTTGCTGATCCAACTCTCCTTGGCTCGCAGCTCGCTCTGTAGCGTTGCAATCCGCTCAGACTTCTCGTCAACCTGGAGCTGCAACATCATCAGGAAGACTTTTTAACATTATACCGTACTAGAATATGGGGTATCAATAGCACAGCAAACAGTGGCAACTCTTGAGGCTTAAAGCTACCATGACTTAACTTTATAATAATTTGGATTTGGCACCGATTTTAGACCATAAATTTTTAAATACAAAGTAAGCACTCCATTTAATACTTCAACTAGAATTTTGAATTTTAGTACCAATCAATTCAAAGCTAAAACAAATCCTTCTTTGTCTAGAATAGTAAGCTATCTGCCTACACCGATCATGAGGAATACTTAGCTTTCTGCTCTGCAATAGCAAAGGTGAATGCAATTACAAATTGTAAATCAGTAAAGCAGAGAGCTCAGTTCTACATACAACCTGATATACAGTATAGCAGACAGCTCATTGTTGCCATGATCATAATTATTCCAAACGAGGGACAATATAATCTTTATGTTTGCCAGACTGACCAGTAGAGCGTCTCTCTCCTGATCCGCCTGGCCAGCATTCGCCCGCAGCTTTGCCCTCTCCTCCCTCAGGGCCAACAGCTCAGCTTGCAAGGCGGACAGCTCGCTGAGTCGCGCCTGCGCAGTTGCGAGGTCACGGCGAATGTGGGCCATCTCAGCCTGTAGACCTGCAAGAGACGCCTCCGTCTGCTCGTGAAGGCTCCTGAAACAGAAACATTGAAAATTTCATCCAATTTTACTGTAACAAAAAGTAGCGGTGTGGCAGTTCTGCAAACATTTACAGTAAAAATTTCTAGGCACAAATCTGAAGTTTTGCAAAACAAGTTGTCTACATTTGAAGCACCCAATTTATGAGTTTCATTTAAACAATTTGAAGGAAATGGAAATAAACAGTGAGCAAGAACAATATCTGAATTAATGTAAAATATTGAATGAATATTCATTTTGCTTGAGTTTAACAGCTCATTAGAATTCTATTATAATTAAAAAGACCAAAATAAGACCAAAATAGCTTATTATGAGATGGTGTTTTGAAAAATATGGTAATGCAAGTATTAGGCAAATAGAAATGAATACTATGTACTGTATTAATGTATTCTATAAAACATATTCTTATACTTTTTCCCTGAATTTGTTTGTATGTACTACATTATAAATTGTATGGCTGCTAGAACTAGATTGACATTTTTTTTTTTCTCCAACGTTTACTTTTAAATATAGAATATACACATAGTAGTTGCTTCTTGATTAAATGGGAATGCATTTTAAAAATTCTGACAAGTAATTATAACATAATTTTAACATTTACATTTAATACTTGCATTGACTCAACTGCAAGAATGGTACACTAAAGTTAGTTTACCAAGTTCGCAAGTCACTTGTTGTCTCCCACACCTTTCATAGGGAGGACACAAGGAAAATGGGAGGCATGCCAGGAAGTTGGTTTCCCTCACTTGAGCTGCAGGTACTGGGTGCGCTGCCTGGTGAGCTCCGCCTCCGAGGTGCGCAGCTGCTGCTCGAGGCTGGCGTGAGAGGCGCGCTGGGAGTTCTGCTCCGCCAGCAGCCCCTGTCTCTCGGTCTCCAGGTGGATCACCCGCGCATCTGCACTTTGGGGTCGTGAGGCCTCTGAGCTTGCCGCCAGAGCCACCTGGAGACAGAGTGGGAAATAATTACTCAATCTTATTTCTCAGCAAAGCATTTGCATACTCTTTCAGAATAGCAGGAGAAATAATTCTGAGAAAAAGAGGGTAAAAAATGTAATTTGCTGTCATTTTCAACATAATAATATTACTGTGTAATACAGTATACAGTACAGTATTAATTATTTTAAAATATTTTAATACTGTATTGTCATTTATTTTTAAAAATATTTTTTAAAATTGCAATAAATCTTCTTTCCATCACCAGCTGGTCTAAATATGACTCACCCTGAGCTGTTCACGCAACGAGTTCCTCTCCTCCTGAAGCCGTCGCAGTTCCGACCTTGCGCTGTCTCTCTCCGTCTCCAGCTGAGCAGTTGCAGCCTTAACGTGAGACACTTGTTAAAGAAAATAACAGACTGTGATGTGGAGATATGCCAGCTTACTTTCAGTACATTGTTATTCTTACTATAGAGCCCAGTAATTAATTATGGTCATTTTAATTACATAAAATAAAATGTTAAGTCATATTTTTAAATAATTGATTTCAATAAAAAAATTAAGAAAAATAAAAATAGATTAAATTTTTATTTATACCAATATGGATTTTTTATCCATGTTTCTCCGCATAGAAATATTATTTTAAAAAGAGTATACTGTACCAATAACATTGATTTATTTAGTGACTTTACTAAGGACTAGTCTCCAGGAAGCTACTTGTCAAAGTCCAAAACTTGCTCACTACAACATTGACGTACCCTAGTACTGCTTGTGGCTGCGCTGACGTCTGCTGCTCTGGCGGTGGTGAGCTGGTGGTTGAGGCTGTTCACCTCGCGAGCCAGGTTCACGTTGGCCTGTTGGCTGGCCGCCAGCTCCTTGCTGAGCTCCCCCAGCTGGGTACGCAGCTCGCCATTATCCTGTAAACACGTCGGTCAGACCTGCCAAGCAACGTAGCACACTACACTTACCACTGGTGGACGAACAGCAGCCGACAAGCGGGAAATTTCCTCCCTCAGGCGCTGACACTCACTGGAGAATTGGTCTCGCTCACTTTGCAGACGCTGTATTTCCAATGTTTGTTGCTGTAAAGGAAAACAATACTTGAGGAGACTTGAAGAATTAGTTGCTCCATAGTCCATATTCTTGTGAAAATATAGCCTAGGTTAAAATAACAAGTAGCTTTAAGTGCCTTAATATTAATACAGTAAACTTCCTTTTTTTTTAATGAAATTTTGCTAAAATATGCTGCCTTGTAAAAATGGACAGCAAAAATACCTGTAATACAGTATATAAATGACATTTATGGATACTGATATTTTAAATACAGTAATTACTGTAATTAAATTATTCTTCAGCTTCAAATGACAGTGGATTCAAGACACACATGGGACTGGGTGTTCCATATCGTACGACCCTTGAGCACTGACCATGGTTTGCTGCTGCTGTGAGGCTCCACCCCCCTGACTGGCCAGCCACGACTCCTCCAGCTGCTTGGGCACCGTCTGCCGCTCATCCTCGCTGCTACCCGACCGCTGGTCCGCTGCTGAGGACTTGCGGGGAGGCCTGCTGCGTGCCGAGCTGGAGCGCTGACTGTGGGGGGCCCCGTTTCGAGCACTGCTGCCACGACCTTTGGCTACCCTCTGCAGTTCCAGCATCAACTCCCGCTCTGCAAGCAGTATCACATTAGTACCGATAGAATTTGATTTCTAATTTCATACTGATTGAAATGTGTCTTGTTAGCTGTGTACTGAATATTTAACCAATTCTCACATTTGGCATGAGTGTTAAGGTAGAGATAACGCCGAACAGCTGTTCGACGTACTTCCCTTTGATTAACATGTAAACCTTAGCAAATTCACAAAAATTCTGAAAAATTTTTGAGAGACAAATATTAGTGCTTAAAAGCCGTAGAAACAATTTCAAAACAATTTAACGAGCCATTTTTTTTTAATTAATTTTTTTAATTTTCAGCATAGGGTTTTCCCATGGAGAGACAAACTAAGAATTTAATTTAAAAAAATCGGCTCGTTAAATTGTTTCGAAACTTTTTTTATGGCTTTTAGGCACTAAATTTCAGAATTGTTGTGAATTTGCAAATTTTTACATGATAATCAAAGGGAAGTACGTTAAACAGCTGTTCGGTGTTATCTCTACCTTAAAGAACAATCCTAATAAATAAATGAAAAACAGTGAAATTTTAAAAGTTAAAGTATCCTTAGAACTTACCTCTGCTTTTCATGGTCTTCAATTCTGCTTGGGCTGCATCAAGTCTTTTCTGCAAATGTCTTTTTTCTTTATTGCAATTTTCCAAGCCAGAGCAACCTTGCTCTTTGAATCTCTTATTTTCATCTTCCAGTTCTTGATTACGAGTAATGCTGATCCTTAGTTCCTCCTATGAAAATGAATGTTAATTTTCTTCTCTCTGACACACACCACTTGATATGACACAGACACCGATGTGTGCTCACCTCAGTTTTCACCACCTTCTTGGTTAGCATTGTCTTCTCAGAGTTTATTGCACAGGCCAGCTTGTCCATGTCCTTCATTTCTCGTTCAAGTCTCTCGTTTCTCTTGGCAATTCGCACTGCATTGGCCATCGCTTCATGTTGCTTGTCAGTTGCCTCTGTAAATTATTTAAAAGAAAATTATTAAGTAACGTGAAACATGGAAAAGTAAATTGAATGTTAGGAATGAGTGGTTTCAAAAACGAGAAAAATTCAGTACAGTAGTTGTCACTTTTCAAAAAAGAGAAGGAAAACACATAGAAAGGCAAACAAAAGAGCTACGTTATCAATGAAGTTACATGTCTCAGTAAATATAAGTTACAGAAATTTATGTCTTTTAAATTATGAAAGAAATTTAATAAGAATCATTTAAGTTAACAATTTTTTTTAGAAAATAAAAAGGCAAAGCAGTAAAAAAAAAAAACAAAAACAAAAAAAAACAAAAAAAAACAAAAAAAAACAAAAAAAAAAAAAAAAGCTTTGATTTGTCAAAGAGAGGAGTGGAAACTCACTACTTAACAAAGAAGAAAAAGAGTAAAGAAATAAGCCTTTTCACTTTCTGCTAGCACCATGTTGCAATAGTCCTTGCTCACCTTTGACCTTGGCCTCGAGAGATTTGACCTTGGCTTGCTGCTCACTCAACGTCTCCAGCTCCTGTTCTCGGATGACCGTGGCGACAGGAATGCCTCCCTCCAGCATCTTCTGCAACCTCGCAATCTCCTGGTCTCGTGACTGAACCTGCACACCAGCCAAATTAAAAACTAACAAAAAATGACATAGATGGGAAAAGATCCTGTACTAGTCAATATTCAGTACCAGTACAATTCTTTATTCTCTATACATGTATTTTCAATGTGAAATTAAATTGAAATTATGTGGAATTAGAATTTATTTTAAAATTAATATACAGTACATTAACAAATATTAATTTAAATGGTTGCAATTGTCATCTTACAATATCTCTATTGCTCTCATGAGAAATAAAAAAAAAAAAAAAAAACTGTAACAGTATTGCTCTATTGAAAATATTTTTATGCTGCATTAGGTTTTGCTGCTATCCGCTATGGTAATATTTAGTGTACATTTTAGTTACACAGTTCTTATTACACTTACAACTCCTCCCCTCCTCCCGCTTGTCCCTCTAGATTTATTTCTTTTTTCCACAATACTTTTTTGTAGCAGAAACTCACCTGCTGCTTGAGAGTGGTGCAGAGTTCCGCCTGCTCTCTCTTCTGTTCTCGCACGGCCTTGAGCTCCTGAGCTAGGGAGGCTGCCTGCTCCTCCACCACCTGCAGCACATTCAGGGACGGAGGGTTGCTCTGCCTGCTGCTGTCACCTCTACCATGCTGACGAGCAGACGTTGCCGCGCTCAAAGGAGCATCCATCTCCATCTTAGGACGCCGGAAAGTAAAACTTCTTTTTCTACCACCAGCTGACAATTAACATTAGTAAATTAATAAAATATAAAATAGTGTTAGACCTTTTCATAATATTACCTGGTACAGTTATTACAGCGTCAAACTTTTTTTCTTGTAATATTTTTTTAGATTTTGCAGCTGATTCTACTCGAAGTTCTTCAATTCTTGCTTTTAATTGAGATTCTAAAAATTTAGAATCTGATATTTCAGTCTCATAAATTTTTAATTGCTTTTTGTGCCCTGTAAATAAAAAAGTTGGAATTAAAAAATAATTCTATTTGAAGAAAATCCATACAAACAAGACTGTAGTAACTGTACTAAAAATGTCACCTTTATCTTTTTCTTGCAATTCTTCTGTCACACGCAGTAGTTTGTTATGTAAATCATTACATTCACGAACTAAACGAGCATTTTCACTGATGTAAGGCTGTGAACCTCGTTCCAACAAACTGCATTTCTGTAACAGAATTATTACAAGCAACAATTAATTATTTTATTATTTGTAAACAATGAAAACAATTAATTAAGTACATCATATTGTTGTATTTGTTGTAATCAACATGTATTTGTTGTAACTAGACCTATATTGGTGTACAATTTAAAACAGCTAAACTATTTCCTATCAATCTTATCATGTTTGTGCTATGCTAGAAAATATTTTCTTTTGTATGTAAATGTGCTTTCACATACTCTTAAATTGCTACAGCACGTTGTGGAAAAAAGAAAAAAAAAGTTGGTTTTCTTTGGCAACAATATTGAAGTTTTCCTATGGAACTCTGCAGCAATTTTGGAGTATGTGTAAGCACCTTTATAATTTTTATGTATATTTTTTAGCATACCCCTGTTCTTTGCCTTGTGGGCCTTTATTTTAGAATTTTGACTATCATAATATATAATTCTTTAATTTTTTAAATTATTTTTTGCCCAAAAATGAAAGTACATATATTGAAAAATATTTCCACTTCGTAATTATGTGACGCATTGCTTAATTATGAAGTGGAAAATACTGCGGCTTGGTGAATAAATAATACAAAATAAGAAAACATTTATTGTTGGTGATTATCTAAGCACTCCTCACCTCGAGTGCCTGTTGTGCCAGGTCTTTATAGCGACGGAGACTTTCTGTGGTGTGCACAAGGTCTGCCAGCAATTGTTCTGCTAGCGGCAAACAGTCCAGCATGAGGGACTGCTTGTAGCCCAGCTCGTCCAGCTGCTGCCGCACCACCATGAACCGGTCTGAGACCGGCATTCGACAGTGCCCACTCATCTTGAGGTGCTATGTGCTCATTGCCTGAAAGAAATTAGGAGCTGTCAGATACAATCCAGTTTTAGTTGTTTTGAGTGAATCTTTGACTTTGGATCAGTCTATGTACAAAGTTAGTACAAACTCGAATAATGACATACTGTATGCATACAATACCAGTAATTAATGTGTAGGAAATTGTAAGTATTATGCACTACCGGTATGTATCGTAGTGTACAATTTAGTAAAATTTTATATAAATGCTAATGGGTTGGACACTACCAGTATTGTTGAATTCAGAATTAAAGCACCTTTTTGATGAAATTTTATTCATCTCATATATACAGCCTGTACTGTATATACAGTATCATATACTGTATAATATATAGTCCAGAAAACTGCAGAATGCATAATACTAGCTCGTATGTTATGCATATATTTATATGTATGTACCTATACTATTACATACTGATACTCTCCGAATAATAATATGCATATTGTATCGAAGGGTAATAGTATAGATATATGTCTCTCTCATAAACAAATAAACTCGTTAAATTTTTGTGGGCTTGAGCTGTGCTGCTTTACTGGATTTGCACCTTGATTCACACCAAAGAGTGCTATATGTGGCTACAGTGTTTGACAGCTCATTAATTGGGTCACACTTGAAACTGTTGAAACACCCCTTTGTGAAATTCGAGTCTATACATTGCTAGGCTTATCTAAATTTGTTTATAAAACAAGAAAATATTGAGCATCACCATAGAAACTAGAATATAACTTACATTTTCAAACTTCACATAAACATTAATCTTTCTTCGACATAACAAGTTTATTGATGTTTTTTGACGAACGGCGCTATTCGCACGTTATTTCGGTGTAAATAAGACAAATATTGCTATTCGCACGGAATTATTCTGTAAATAAGACATAAAAACGCTATTCGCACGTTAAAATGGTGAGAAAGTTGACGTGCGAATAGCAGTTACTACTTACTGTTGCTATTCGCACGTTATATTCTGTACACGATATTAACGTGCGAATAACACATGTAAAGAGTAAATGCTATTCGCACGTTATATTTTGAACACGTTATTAACGTGCAAATAGCACAAGTAAGGAGTAAATGCTATTCGCACGTTATTTTCTGTACAAATTGTAGTGAACGAAAAAATCCCGAGAAAAGAAGAATTGGGACGCAACTCGCGCAACTCTCCACTTTTTTTATCTTGTGCGCATGCGCCGATTTCTTCACGCACGCATGTTTAAAACATATATTAATAATATATAATACAATTTTATTTTAATTGTATTTCAAATTTCACTCGTGATCTTATTATAGCTACAATGACAACTACTAAAACAGAGTTCTTTGCTTTTTTTGTTTAATTACGAGGAAAAATAGCATAGAAGGTATACGGACGGTCAGGTCGGTCATATGCAGGCGGGTAGAAAAGAGAAAGTGGAGGTACAGCTATATACTATATGGCATATTAGATAGGAAAAAATGACAAAAATAAATAGAAAAAAATAGTTTTGATTGCATGTATATATATTATACGTTCTATATATATTATAATGATGGGATTTTTTATACTATATCGTTTATTATTGGCGTATTTTTAAAATTGTTTAAACCTGATTTGTTTTGTAAGTGAAAAAAAAAAAATCAAAATACGTAATTTGTTTATATCTATAATTAATCTGTGAATTCTGGTCCTCCATAGGGCAGCCTAACTTATACAGGGGCATGACGTCAGCGCAATCAGCTAACTCTATATATACTGGGTAAATAGTCATTGTGACCTATATAGATAGCCCTTTTTGAGATAGTCTGACTTAGGTCCCCTCTTTCCATGGGCCTGCGGACTCTCATTCTGTATATAACTATATATATTATACATTTAGAAATATATGCCAGCCATGTGCATCACAATTAAAATAATTTCATTGAATATTATAATAATTATTGTTTACGCTGTTCGATATATATTATAATTATTATACTCTATAATGTGCAGCTATTTAATTGAGACAATAGCCTATTATAACTACATACAGAATGAGGGCCGGCAGGCCCATATATGGCAAGAGGGGACCTAAGCATCTCAGATTAGCTCAAAAGGGGCTAGATCGAGATCACGAGAGTGAAATTTAAAATACAACGGAGTATATCGACCTGAAATTTTTTTATTGCAGAAATGGATTATAGAGGGTGCAAAGTTATGCTACCCTGATTTTTTCCATTTTTTTTTTTTTTTTTTTTTGAGGCCGGGAAACATTTTTTTAAAAATATTGAATCTCTTTTTTGTGACGTCACGAGGCGGCAAGTCGGCAAGTCCTATCTCTTTCATAAGGAGCGGCGTCTCGTGACGTCACGAAAAGAACTTTCAATAAATTTTAAAAAATAGTTCCCGGTCTCAAAAAAATGTGAAAAAAATCAGAGTTAATTGGTACCATATAGTTCAAGTAGAGTTTAAGTAAAAAGTAAAAAACTGTTTTCTGTGTCAAAATTTTGCATGTTAAACGCCTCCGAAACACCAACTTTGGGAAATTTTGGGTTTTCATTTCTTAATTATTAGAGGCGGTCAGGTTTTAAAATATTTTTAGAAAATAAATTCTTTAAAAAAATGTGATCGCTCACTCTATTTTAAAAATTAATTATAAATCAACTTTAGTGTAACTTTCAATTAAAAAAAAATGAGCCACACCCCTTTTTCCAAAAAAATCACGCCTCCGGGGGGGTTTTGGGTCCTTCAGGCCTCTATCTGAAGCGCACTGGTAAGAAATTGAAATTACTTTCACCACTGGGCCTATAGAAACTATTTTAAAATAAATATTGAAATTGCGGCTACGCCCTCTGAAGGCGTCAATTGGCATCTAGGCCAGCCAGTGGCTTAGCCAGGATTTGCCCACGAAGGGGGGGGGGGTCCTCAGGATAAAGATCGAGAAAACACCCAATAGGCCGGCCGCCACAGACGCTCTTTTTCTAGAGAACACACCGCTTTTTTTGGGGTAAAGTTGTGGAAAAATACTATTATAGAAAATGTATATGGTCTAGCTCAGGCACGGACTGGCCTATCCGAGCGTGGGTCGGTGGGCCGCGACAAAAGTGGGTCGCCGGGGCAAATGTGAGCCGCCGGCCACAAAGAAAAAAAAGAGGGTAAAAAAGAGAAAAGAAAGAGGGAGAAGGAGAAGGAGAAAAAGGAAAATAAGAACAAAATGATAACAACCAACTATTAGCGAAATTAAAGAGATTTTTAAAACCTATGATGCATGCAATGAACAATTATTATTATATATAATGGACCATTTTATCTTAATGTAGAGCTCCTATCAGGAAAAAAATGAGTTAGTATTTTCTAAAAATCATTCAAGTGATCCACCGTATCGAACCGAAAAAAAAAATCTATCTCACATAAACCTTTGCCAGAAAATAAATCCAAAGTCAGAGTAAACGAGTCGCTTAACATTTTAAGGCCTTATACCTATATAACCAAGACACTCGAATATCTCGAAAAAATAAACCCTAGGTCTTAGGAGATATGAAAAAAATATAGCGATCGATGTTCTGTGACACGAGCTTTAACCAAAAACCAAATTTTTTTTTTCGCTCGAATCCATTTATCCGTAAAAAATAACAGTCTATATAATAGCAATGTTCATTCCCATAAGAGTTTTTCTTTATTTTTGTACGGAAAAATGGTTTGGAGCCAAAAAATTTGGTTGGTCATAGAACCAAAGAATTAATATTTTTTCTATATATGATAGAAAATCGTTACATTTTTCATACCACCTAACGGTGTATTTCTTTCTTTTATTTTTAAGATATTCAAGGGTCTTTGTAAACGACACGTTTGCTGTAACTTTGGAATTTTTTCTGGCAAAACTATGTGAGATAGAATTTTTTGGAATTCGGTTTGATATGGAGGACCACTTGAATTATTTTAAAAAAAATACTAACTCAACTGATAGGAACCTCATAGGAACTCTACTTTAAGCTGAAATTACACGGTACAAAATTTCAAATTATTGAACACTGCATTCAATTTTTCATTTTTTATAAGAAAATTTCCACGCTATTTGTTTGTATTATAGATTTTTTTTTTTTTTATAAGAAAATATTGATGAAAAAATGTATCATGTAATAACGTCTTTCATAAATCAAGGAATTTATACACAGTATGCCTGGTATACTGCGCTCGTGATGTTATATGAAAAATCAGGTCTTTCTAAGTACTATAAAAGTTTTATCCAGGGCAGACTATATATATGCGACCCAAGAAATTTTAGTACTTTCAAATAAAGTTAAATCACTAAATTTGGAATAATAAAAAATAACTATATCATTATATTACATTACAATCAAGTGGAAATTAACATGCATCAGAAAAATATTTCAGAGATTAAATTATTTTAATGAATTTTGTTTACATTACTTTGATGAAAACGGTATTAAAAATAAAATTTAACACAAAATGAAAAAAAAAAAAAATGTAATAAACATTTGTTCTTAAAAAAAGGGCATTTCAATTTTAATTAATGCAGAAGGAAATTAAAAACTAACTAAAATTTAAACTTGCATACAAGTACTCAAAATTACGTATAATATATATTAAGAAAATTCCATTTTCAAACTCGTACGTAATTAATTTAATTTAAATACTCGGTTTATTAAGCAATTAATTATTAATATACTTATATTGCATGTTACAGTATTTTTAGTCTTGTCTTGATTTATATTTTGTCCAATGGACACGCGCGCGCCTTATAAGTTTTTTTTTTTTTTTTTTGCATAAATGAATGAATGTAGATGATAATGGGTACCAAATTATTTTTTTAATGACATATAATTTTATATATATTTTTAAAAACAATTGTATTTGCAACTAAAAATATATTTAGTAGTTTCATTTTTTTTCCTTAAAAAACATAATTGTACATAGGATTTCTATGAAGTATCATTAAATAATTTATTTCAGTTTTTAGTGTAATTTGTTAAAATTTTAGTGAAATTTAGTGAAAATTCTAGTGAAATCCTAAAAAAAATCGCGCCTGCGGCGGGCTGCTGCCTACTGGGGAGCTACGCCCTCCCAGACCCCCCTTTCGAGTGTTAGCCTCAGCCTCTGTGGGCCGTCGTTCCTTATTCTCGCTCGGTGGGCCGTTGCGGCCCAGGGAAATTAATAATTAATAAAACAAAAATAAGACTTATAACTAGCTGGATGATGCAATTTTTTTAAAATGTTGTATTTTTTCACCCCATTATTTTTATTTCTTTTTAATACGTGCACTATATAACGTAATAAATATAGCTTAATATAATTTGAGTAAATCATTTTAGTTAAATCAAGTAATGTTCATCAGCAGGGGCATACATGACAAAAATGTGTAAATTGCTCCAAAATACCAATCAATCAAGTAATTCATCAATATAACCACTTTTATACTATTTTTATTAGTTTTATGATTAGTTTTATTATTTTTATATACAAATATATTATATAGTACACTAGCTGATGTAATTCGGATATTAAATTTTTGATTATTTTAATTTATCTATATATATATCATATATGAACTGTGTTTAGAAAGCATTACCTATATATATAATAATATATAGAACTCAATTTTCTTCCGAAAAAATTTAATATCCGAATTACATCAGTGTACTATATAATATATTTGTATAAAAAACTAATAAAAATAATATAAAAGTGGTTATGCCCCTGCTGATATATAATAGACAATAATGGTTGCAATTTTTTATTTCATAATTAGAAAATATACCTAAAATTATGCTTATCTGAATTTTTTCAGATTTTTTGGAGTGCGGGAACTAATTTTAAAAAAAATATTTAAAATTTCTGAATTAGGGTGGTACACCTGATGGGACAACCGTGACGTCATTTGTCGTGCTGTGATGCAACGTTGCTGCAGGACATCGGTGATCTGGCGAGAACTGGTCACCGCACTGTCCAACACTGTTCTTGATGCCTGTTTTATATTTTTAAGGCATGTTGAAACGAGCCAAAATTAATCATTTATTTAGTTGCCATAATTCTTTGGTAGGAAAAAGCTACGCAGTGTTCGATATAATATAGAAAATATAATTAATCTACATAGTGCAGCAGCATTATTAATTTTGGACTAAAGAAAACTAGTTAGTTAAAATTAATACAGTATTTTAATTGTAAGAAATGCAACTTGTATGATCCATCCTGCAGGCTTTCGATCGAGGCGCCTTATGGACTATAATATATATAACTCACCTTATTTTGAGCACTGCATGCTTATACAAATAGTTTGAAATGATTTTTTCACAGTGATATAATACGAATTTACGAGACCTATATCTGTATAAGGTATAAACATAATTATGTAGTAATATTAAAATTATATTGTTATCGCACCATGTAATTTTGCTTGTTTATAATATAAGAAAAAAAGAAGAAAATATAATTAAAATAATTATTATAAATATTTGGAGTATTTTTATTAATGTTACTAAATAATGAGATTGTAATATTTTATTGCAATTAACAATTTACAACATCACTTACTTTACGTATGTAATATTATGTGAAGCAAAAACAAAAAAATCATGCAAAGAATAAAACTGTTCGTTTTAATTTCTGTATATTTCATTGTGAATAAAAAATAAAAATTTGTGATTTGTGAATTGTGATATCTATTTTTTTTTTTTTTACCAACATAAATGTTCGAAAATTGAGTTCAATGTACATTAGTATGTTGTCATTCATGTCCTTTTTTATTTTTGTTGATACGTCACTCCTAACTCGCGCTATGCAACCACGAGTACGAGAAAACGTGGTCGCGGCCGCCGCGCGGCCGTACGCTTGCATGTAAAAGATCGCTTCGACCTTAAGCGATGTGACGTCATCGCTACTAGCCGCGTGGCATTCTTTCGCTCATATCTAGACAACGGTGCGACCTAAGCAACTAAAACTTGCGTCCGGATCGACTCTTGTGAGGACCATATCTGCATATGAATTTTCAAGTTCAGGAACCCTTTAAGGAAAATAATAAGTATTATAAGACAAATTCAGCTAGTTTTTGAGTTATGATTTTTAAAGTTGACTAATTTAATTAAAATGGAGGGTTGATTTTTCCATTTTAAAGTAGTCAACTTTAAAAGTTCATAACTAAAAAACGATACGAATTTATATACCTGATATTTTTGCTACTGATAGGGGATGTAGAGGAGAACATTTTGTTATTTTTTTTCCCCCATAATTTTCATGATATCATTTTTTTTAAATTATTTTTAACATTGAGCGCGTGCGTTAGTTTCCCCTGAATTACGATTTGAAATGCTTTATAATTTAATTAAATATTACATTTTTTTAAATATTTAACTTAATAATGCTTTAAATGCCTCAAAAAATTATTCAAGAAAAAAATTTCAAAAATAGAGAATTATTTTTATTATTATAAATTGTAATGCTTATATTTGTTTCGGTAATTAACTTTTATTTATTTTAGATCTTGTTGTTATTGTTCTCCCTTGGCATCGATTATAAGAATTAAAACCTAGCCATATTAAATATGGTCCAACTGTACAGTCATCTCGACATCTCGGCCCCTATATAGCTGCTGCTTTATGGCTCGATCGCTACTACTTGCTCGCAATGTTAGAGTCACATGAATGCACGTGACTTAATTTTTGTGATACTTAATCTTTAAAAAATTAATAAAAAAAAAATAAATAAATAAAATAAAGTTATTTGTTTGTTTTCTACAAAATTCATTACAATGAAGAATTTTTTAAGGAATTAATTTTACTAACCTAGCACTGACGTTACTGACTACAATTTGATCTCCTAAATATGCAATGCGATCCCGAATCCTTAATATGAACTCCGGCCTTGCGTAAATTAGACCCTCTTAACTACCTACCTAATACGTGAGGCAGAGAAGGCACTGCTCCTCTCTACCTCCTGAATTTATTATAAATAAAAATTAATTTGCATTAATATACAAATGTACAGTAAATGAAACAGGAAAAATATGTATAGTTTAAGTTCGTGGTTTAGTATTTATGACGCATCAGCAAAAAGTTGTTTTGCAGAATTTACTTTAATTAATTTTATTAGTCACATTCAAAAAATAAAATATAGTACGTGTTTATTTTTTTATGCATTAAAAAAAAATTAAAGAAAATAAAATAGTCGTCGCAGATAATATAACATAATATATATAATATATGCTTCATAAAAATAATTTATTTAAATCATATTATTTCATTCAATCGATCGTAATTTAAGTAGATTAAATATGAAATTTAATGCCTATTAACTTTGAAAACTGCATATTTTATTTTATACACTTTTGATACTGGGAAACCGTATTGATATTTTTCTTTAATCTTTAATATATAACGTACTTTTAATAAAAATTACTAATCTCTTATATCTTATGTAATTCTCATAATTATACCTTCCGCTATAATAATCATGTATTACAATACATCCTTGTGTGTGGTTCCCTGGTTCTCGATCCCCAAGCTTTAAACATCACTTTGGTCCATTGATAAAAAGTAGAGGTGTACGTCCGCGCGTCCTGCATGATTAGGTTTTTCATGGTTCCCTCAGTCTCATGGCACTTGGGCGTCTTGGGCACCTCAGCTAGCAAATGCTGGGACGCGTAACAGGCCATGCCGTGGCCACCAGCCATATTATAACTACCTTAATGGACAACATACATGAAAAAATTTTATTGCAGAAATGAATAGAAGGTACCAAATTATGCTACTCTGAATTTTTTCAGATTTTTTTGACACCCGGAACTATTTTTAAATAATTATTGAAAGTCCTGCGATTTCAATTGGCACCCCTGCAGCCTTAGTAAAAAGGATATAGACTGGACGCCTATTGACGCCTCCAGGGGGCGTGGCCGCACTTTCAATAATTATTTAAAAATAGTTCTGGGTCTCAAAAAAATCTGAAAAAATTCAGAGTAGCATAATTTGGTACACCAAATTCATTTCTGCAATAACGAAATTTCATGTATGTTGTCCATTATCCCTTAGATGCACCCATTTACCCCGCCGCGAGCTGTAAGTTCTTATATAGGGGTGCCTGTATACAGTGTATATATATCCTTAATTGTAAAAAAAAAAAAAAATTAATTAATTAATAAAAAAATAAATATAAAAAAATATTTTTAATGTTTTGTATATTGCATCATATATTTTATTTGATCTGCTACTTATCAATTAATTTGATTTTTTCCCCTCCCTTGCGCTATAAAAGCTTAAAAATCTCATAGAGTTAAAGAAGTAAACAAATTGTGACATTAATTCTTAAACTAGCTGCAATGTATGTTTTAAAGTAGAGTGAGCGAGTTCATTTTTTTAATATTTTATTTTTTAAAAATAGTTTAAGCTGCCCTCTATTGAGAAATGAAAACCAAAAAATTCCATCTCAAATAGTTTCACCACAAAAAATTCCCAAATTTGGTGTTTCGGAGGCCTTTAACGTGCAGCCTTATGGAACATAAAACCGCGTTTTACTCCAACTTTTTCTGAACTATGGTACCATTTAAAAAATACTTTCGTAATCTATGATGAGTTCTTTAATTAATGAATTTTCAAATAAAAAAAAAAAATTTACGGGGTCGTTTTCTTGGAAAAAAAATCATCAAAATCCTTATGGGAATTAACCCGCAAAAACTTAAAGATTTTTTTCCGAAAAAACGGCTCCGTAATTTTTTTTTTTTTTATTATTTAAAAATCCATTAAAGAATTCATCATAGATTACGTAGGTATTTTTTAAATGGTGTAGCATAGTTCAGAAAATGTTGGAGTAAAACGCGGTTTTATGTTCCATATATAAGGCGCGCTGCACGTCAAAGGCCTCCAAAATACCAACTTTGGGATTTTTTTGTGGTGAAACTATTTGAGATGGAATTTTTTGGTTTTCATTTCTCAATAGAGGGCATGCAGCTTAAACTATTTTTAGAAAATAAAATATTAAAAAAAATGCAATCGCTCACTCTACTTTAATGATATTCTATATATATAATGATCAATAAAAAAATATATGATATAGTCATATAGTTGATGTCTATATTATAGACATTATAGTGCTGAGTTGGATATAATTAGATAATTTGATATAAAAAACATCAATCGGCGAGCCATGCACGTACACGTATGATTCGAGTATATAAAACCACGGCGCCACAGCGCTGCATGTCACAGCATATATCCCATTATTCATTATATTCAATCATAGTATCGTTCACTACACTTTAACCTACTGCCACTCCGCCACTGCCCACTTCGTTCTAAGGGTCCCTCCTATGCGCCCTTTATACTCGTAAAGTAAGTAATGGGACTTTCTTTTGTATCAGGAATTAAGTCAGCTGACAATATTTTAGTGAAAATGCAGCTGACATTATGCTGACTTGAAGGCAATGCTTCAAAAAGTTAACCCCCTCGAGGATTCGAACCTGCAACGTAACGATTTGAAAGCCGACACGCTTACCACTGCGCCACGGCAGGTCGTTGCAGAAATCGCTGCTAGTCTTCGTATTTAACATTCTTTTTGACGTGCAAATAAGGTGCCCAACGCTATTCGCACGGAAAAAACGTGCGAATAGCAACTACACGTTAAATTCGCTATTCGCAGAGAAATAACGTGCGAATAGCACGCACTTGTAAAAGGTGCTATTCGCAGGGAAATAACGTGCGAATAGCGGCTGTAGCCTTATTCGCACGGAAATAACGTGCGAATAGTCACTTCCTTTTTTGACAGTTGTTGCCGGTTTTACACGCCATCAGCTGGTATGCTGACGCTTTCGCGCGATTTTTTTCCTCGATGCAAAGAGTGTAAAAATTTGCCGATAGATGTCCAGATAATAAGAATGCGCGCATTAAATATGAATGAATTTTTATTCAATTTTCAAGATCATGTATTGTATTTACTGTGTTTTTATTTATTGTTGTGGAAGTTTCTAGAAAACTCTAGGCAAGAAAAATGTAGTTTTTTCTACAAGTCCCTCGATGATTTATGACTTATAAGCATTGCTCATGTTTGTAGAATAGTAAAATACAGAATCCTCCAAGCCTCCAATCGATTCACACAACTATTAATATGTCTTTTGAGAATCATAATAATCATAATATAATATATATATATATATATATATATATATATATATATATATATATATATATATATATATATATATATATTATATTATATTTTATGCAAGTGATGCAATTAATAAAAGGCATCTAGCTACTAAATCGATCAGCAAGAGGAATGCTAGAAAATAGACAATAATGGTTGCATTTTTTTATTTCATAATTAGAAAATATACATAAAATTATGCTTTTCTGAATTTTTTTCAGATTTTTTGGAGTGCGGGAACTAATTTTTAAAAAATATTTAAAATATCTGAATTAGGGTGGTACATCTGATGGGACAACCGTGACGTCATCAATAGCCAATCACAGCAACCGTGATGTTATCAATAGCCAATCACAGCACGACAAATGACGTCACGGTTGTCCCATCAGGTGTACCACCCTAATTCAGAGATTTTAAATATTTTTTTAAAATTAATTCCCGCACTCCAAAAAATCTGACGAAAAAATTCAGAAAAGCATAATTTTAGGTATATTTATATATATATCATATATAATTATATATATATATATATATATATATATATATATATATATATATATATATATATATATATATATATATATATATATATATATTATATTATATATATTATATATTATATATTATATATATATATATATATATATATATATATATATATATATATATATATATATATATAATTTATTCAACATTTATACACGGAAATGTGGAATTTCACATAATACGGCGTTAAAGCTTAATTAAAAGAATAAAAATACGGTATATGTTCTAAATTTAAAATTGTCGTGGAATATAATTATAGTCGTTTCAAAGCTCAAAGTATTAATGAATTTCAATTTTTTGTATTTTTTGAAGTACCAGCATAATTTATTGTGATATGGTATATATATATACTTTTTTAGTGCCTTGCTTGCTACTACTAGTAGCCCAGCCTATTCTCTTGTAATACTGTGTGTACCCTGTGGTGTACCTTGGGTGAAATAATAAATAAAGAAAATGATATTCTCTAACTACTTCTCAAATGCTCAAAGGATATATACTTTGTTTGGACCATGCAGGGCCGTCGATGGCCCTGATTGGACTCAATGCACACTCAATAAATATTTTGGACCTTATCAAAATGAATTATTAAAATCAAGTTTAATAAAACATGTAAGTTTATAGCGACTTCTGATTTTTTTTAATTATTAATAGAATAAAATTAATGAATCTCATAAATTTATAATTATATATATGTTATACATTTATAACCCTTGCAACCCTTGCAACAATTGGCACAATTGTCAACAATTGTTAGAAGATAGCTTACATTGAATTTGTATTTACTATATAAAATAATAACTACTACAAAAAACTAAAGTATTTTTATCATATATAATTCAGGATATGGATACGTCTCCTGATTATTATTATTATTATTTACATTATATTGAATTATACAAAATTACCATGGCATTATCATGTATACCATATAATAATTATTGTGCACTTATATTAATAATTAACTATTAATTTGATTATACACATTTTTAAGTGAATATATATACTGTATTTTATGAGTTGGTGGTAGTGTCGTTGCAGTCTACTGTACAGTTCAAAGGTAAGATATTCTTGGTGCTGCCGCCTCTCTGCTTCCGCTCGAGCTGTATCAGGATAGTTGCATGCTGCAGCAAGAGAGAAGTGGAGGGCCAGACCAGAGTACAAGGTATGTGTCACCAAGCCAGAGTGTCAAGCGATTGGCTGGCCAGCGAGCGAGGTTACGTTGTCATCTTTCATTCTCTCGTGTTCTCGTGTGTCGGTAGAGTATTCAACCATTCATATTTGTATGATATCTAAGCAATAACAACAGGACCAAGATGTGAGAGATAATTTTGAGTGTTATTATTTAGTCAATGTCCGTCTTAGGTTGGCGAGACAATACATATTTTTACGAGGGTTTGTAAGCAGGGTTCCTAAAGAGACAGGATTAGTATTATAAAATATAACGAGTACCCCCTAAATTATGTACGCTCTTAAAATATAAATAATATATAACAAGAACAAACGAAAACTATTATTTTGTATTATATCTTCCGAAATCTACATGCAATTGTTTATGCATGAAAGATGAACTATAAAGAGATCAAAACTGTAAATGCGCAGTTGTACATAAACGATTCAAACAGTCATAACAATTGAAAGTTGAAGCACTTGTGCTGAGATATTCATGCAAAGTTGGAATTATTAAAAAGAAATTCATTTTTACAATGCCGCTTACTTCCGTTTAATAAAAACAAAACTTTCATGAATGATCGAACGCTGTTATGAAACGTTCAAACCGACCACGTTTGTGGTATAAAAAAATATGTTGAAAATAAAGCCATTAACATTGCAGTTTTCATAGTTATTTTATGTGATAAGTTTTACGTTCCGAATTTAGAATATGTGATGCTGTCATTTATAACTTCTTCGACTTCATGCTATACTAAAAAAAAATACTTAATAAAAAATAATCATAAAAAAATGGAGAATATTTTTTAGTAAGAAGCATTAATTTTATTTTATTTACTATTTTTAGAACTTACTGAGACATTAAATATGCAAATTAATTACTTTATCAATTAATAAAATTGTCTTCTCTCTCTCTCTCTCTCTCTCTCTCTCTCTCTCTCTCTCTCTCTCTCTCTCTCTCTCTACGCCTCTTTGATTATTCTGTACAAATTACGGTTTCTGCTAATTGTTAAACAACTGTGATAACCACTGATAATTAATTAATCAATGTGTATGTATATTATATATAATGTGGATACATGAAAGGTTACAATTTCGAACTCTTATAAATTCAAAGAAAATAGTTTATCAATAGAATCATAAACATCAAATGAAATTAAGCTTACAATTTCAAGCTTTTTAAAACCTACATAATTGATTTTTTTTCCCGTCTCAAGTTTTTTTTTTTTTTTAAATATATAACAGTAGCATCCAGCCAAAATAAATCCTAATGGCCGGTTAATTAGCATTACCTTATTATTATAGTTGTTACATAATTATATCACTCTTATATGAATATTAATTAAATTACTTATTATTTTAAATATATAATGCATTATCTCAAATTATGCAAGAAATTTTAACATAATTTTTTTTTAATACACATAAAAACATGGTTCCAATTATGACTCTTTATAATAATTATATAAAGCAATGTAGAAAGAAAAAAAAACTGGAAAAAAAATTAATTACTATATATTATTTACATTTTTTCCCTAAAATTCCAATTCAACAATGAAATATTAGAATGTGAAAATTTTAGTGGCTTCATCGAAAGAAGGGGTAAAAATATGGTATACTCTGATTTTTTTCAGACTTTTCTGAGACCGGGAACCATTTTTAAAAAATTATTGAAAGTCTCTTTTATGACGTCACGAGCGGCACTGCCCTATCCTTTTTTTTTTGAGGAGTGCCGCCCGTGACGTCATATATCAAAATAGACTTTCAATATTTTTTTAAAAATAGTTCCCGGTCTCAGAAAAATCTAAAAAAATTCAGAGTACTGTATTTTTACCCCTTCTTTCGATTAAACCACTAAAATTTTCACGTTCTAATATCTCATTTAAACTTTAATTTTAAAATTACACATTTACAATAAGAGCCACAGCTCATCTGGGTCCATCTGAAACAAAAGGACTTTGGTATATTTGTTTTTTGTTTTTTTAAATAAAAATAAGTAAGCAGGCTTTTGTAATACTATATAAAATTATATATATGAATTCACAAATAATTAACTTTAAATTGTATCTTTTACAACAAAAAAAAAAAATAAAAAAAAATAATTTAGTTAAGTCTGAATACATTGATAAATAGCGTTCTGATCCACCTTTTTTTATGTCACCGTAAGAAAATCAGCAAAGTTACATGACAGTAGCTTTAGACGTAAAAAAATGGCTTAAAGTTTTTCAAAACATTTTTTCGCGTGTAAGAAATTGGAATTAGAATATCGTCTGCTGTCATATTGCCGCTGGAAGTGTAAAATTTTCCCTCTACAAAATAAATACTCTTTCGTTCTAGTGATATTTAGATAGTGAATCTCAAACAAAGAGGAGTTTTAAACCTTTCTTTTCAGTTTTCATATCTTATAAGAAAAGCTGGACGCTTAAATGATCGCACTGTATAGCAATTCAATTCAATTTCACCCCTTAATTTAATGCGCTAATTTCAATTTATGATTTTGAAAGAGAAAACAAATTAAAAAAAAGACAATATTTTTAAAATACTCTGTGCCTACTAGGGATAATAGATAATAGAAACTATATAAATCATGACGTGTAAAAAAAAGTTCACTTTATTTTTTTGTGTACGTATTTTGATTTAATTGCGTCTTGAGGTATTATACAATTCTGAATTGTGATAGTGTGGATCGACCATTGAGTTATTGACATTGAGTTATTAATGAACATGTATACTTATTATGCTTCCTTGAAAACCACAATAATAAATAAGAGTACGGAAAAAGAACATCTCGCCTTGAGGTTAGGCAACTTGTTTTGCACTCCAGTAAAGAGAGTTGCATACACAGCAGGGGTGAAGAAATTACACAGTTAATACAGTTCTACAAATTTAAGATTACCACCGGAAGTACGAGTTGTCTGGACTTTCTAGTTCAGTTTTGAACCTGAAACTTTGTATTTTATTAGGAGTTTTAAACCTATCTGATCTTCAAAATATTATAGTTTTCAGGTTCGTATAGTTCAGCTAAATTCTTTCCACTTCCGGCTACTTCCGGTGGTAATTTTACAAATGTTGAACTGTATAATCACGGTGAAATGATCATGGCAGAAAAGGTATAGATATATAGTATATTTTAATTGCTTAAATGTACACTCCATTTGAATAAAAATGCTGGCTGAACCGGCTATGTTAACATGGCCGAATCGATTTTTTTTTATTTGTACGGAGTGTACTAACATAAAAATCAATATTTAAATCAATTTTTTCGTTATAAAACTTATAACACATAAATTGTTAAACAATTTTTTCGTTATAAAACTTATAACACATAAATTGTTTAAACATTATAAACATAATTTCATTTTCTATTTTAAATGAAGTGAGTATCATGAAAACTAATTAAAAATTGTTGTGTTTATGAAACTTCATTTTGCTTTAGTATATTTATTACTAATTTTTAGTAATAAATTTAGTCATTTAGTTCATTTAGTTCCATGCAGACCATAATATTTTGATATTTCAACACATAACACATGACAATATATTTATTTTATGTCAAAAATACTCTGAAAGCAATGAGGTTTTTGTGATCGAATCTTGAGTATACGATAAATTAACTTTACCTGCATGAGTTAACCTTGAGAGTGGCTTCAGTTGAGAATAAAATTACTAAATTATCTTGCATGAATTTGTCAGATATGATTTCAGACTTGCCTGAACACCCTCAAATTTGAAGTGACACTGTTAAATCAGCTTCAATAGCTTCAATTCTCACGTAATACACTATGCTTCCATGAAAAAAAAAAGTAAATAAGTTAATTTGAGATTTATAAAATATTTGTGGTAAATCATCATAAAGGTTATATATATGGTAATGAGCGGGAATTCTTAATTCAGGGGACAATGAGTTGATAAACTATTTGTAGAACGGTAATGTTGCAAAAAGGAATATTATAACTATTCTTCAATTATCTCATATTGGGTGCTATTCACGAAGCAGATATCCAGGTTTCTAACCACGTTTAGCTTAACCATACGTTTAACTACGCCTGTTTTACGTGTTAAACCACCTATTTAAACGTGGTTAAGCTAAACGTGGTTAGAAACCTGGCTAACTGCTTCGTGAATCGCTCTCATTATTTTATATATTTTATAGACATTGGGGGGGGGCATTCACAAAGCACTTTAACCCCCACTTTAGCCTCAATTTCTATCCATGGTGCTAAACCAGGGGCTAACCATGTTAAGCTCCTATAGTTTAGCACCATGTTTAGCACCAGGGATAAAAATTGAGGCTAAAGTGGGGGTTGAAGTGCTTTGTAAATACCCCCCATTTTATTCCATCACTTTATGTATCAGTTCATTAATTGATGTTTTCAAAAAAAATAAAATGACATTTTAAGTGCAGAAAAAAATTATAAATATATGAATTAAAAAAATACATTATAACATATGACAAAATAGAACGTTATTAATTAATTATTCAGTCCCTTGAAGCGGCGAACAGATTTGTTATATGTATCTTCGGAGATTGATTTTGTCATCGTCGCCTGTCTAGCTGGAGGCATCGCGAGATGATGGAGTGAGTCCCACCGCGAGTTTGTGCCGGGTCTCGTCTCACAAGCAGTCAGACACTCCTCGCGCACAGCGTGCCTGCCACTGCAAGATAATGAAGCCTCCAAGGGCTCTTACAAGCTAAGGTAAAATCTCTAAGGAGGACTCTCTCTCTCTCTCTCTCTCTCTCTCTCTCTCTCTCTCTCTCTCTTCAGTTTCTAAGTTGGCTTGCGTCTAACCCTGCTGCTAGCTGTATTACATTATATACAGCTTGTCCTTCATATATATACTATATTATATATAACACGAACGCAATAAACGCAAAGTCTCTTTACCACTTCACTGGCTTGGTTTTATATATTATTATAGCAAACGTAGCTTTCAAAATTATATAGACTGAAATATTATCATAAATCTGATTTCTCAAGAGACAAACATTTTTAATGTGTAAAATGAGTAAAATGATATAATATCTCAAGAAATAAAAGGAATTAATTTATATATTACACATGGTATGAAAATAAAATAATTATTTAATATAATATTTAAATATAACAATCCTATCTATATCAATTGAAAGTATAAAAATTAATAATATAGTTTCTAAATATTATAGATAATTTTTGTTATATAGGTTAATTAATAACTAATAAAAGTTTATAATTTTAAGTACAATTTTTTATATTTATATGATGGAATACTGTTTTCATAGTCATAAAAAGTCAAAGTTCATTAATCATATTTTTTAATTATATTAAATTTTATCTGTACTCTAAAAATTAGTAATAAATATACTAAAGCAAAATGAAGTTTCATAAACACAACAACTTTTAATTAGTTTTCATGATGCTCACTTCATTTAAAATAGAAAATAAAATTATGTTTATAATGTTTAAATAATTTATGGTGGTTCTACATTGTATGTAAAAAATTGTGACGGCAGCTCGTCAGATTTGAGTATGACAGAGAGACGTACACTCTATTTTAAATAAAAATGTCAGCTTTTAATTTTAGCATGGCCGGATCGGACATTTATTTTTTAATGGAGTGTACACCTCAGGATAGATGGAACGTTAGGTTCGAATAATTTGCTTATATTGCAGACGAAGAAATAAAATTTGAAAATTTTTGAGGAGGAGGGGGGGGGGAACACATAAATTTGCCTCACATCCATATACTGCGTGATAGCGCAAATCTATAATTATTTATAATAAGAATTAACAATATACAAGTCAGACAGGGAGAAAAAAAAGTGCAATTATTTATATTATAGGTCCTTTGCAAGGATCTTGTATACTATGGATAGGTGGGGGCACTGTCGTCTTCAGTGAGACAAGGTCGTGAAGAGGAAGTGGGTGGTAGAACAATAGAATGTCCTCCATGTTATCATGGCCTGATGTGAAGCCAAAACAATACAAAATATTGCGCTTGGCTGCCATGATATCATGGCCTTTTGCCTCAGCAGCTATAATGCTATTGGTACATAGACCTAGCCTATCCATAGTACAAGATCCTTCGTCCTGTGTAATTAACGTAAAAAGATGTATGTTTTGTCAATGTAGTTTGATGCAGATCTAGAGCTCTTTGATGCAACTATCCCTATATATAAAAAAGTAATTAATTAATAATCAAGTGATATTGCTGCTACTTAAGTACGTGAAGAAGAAAAATATGGGGGAGGGGGTCGTGTTCGTTCTTGCCTCCTGAGTTCCTGAAGTTCACCGCGCAGTCTTAACCCCGTGGTTTCTCCAGCAGGCCGGCGCCAGTGTGGCCTGTGCGGCGCCGGCGTCACTGATGCCTTGCTCGCACACACACCATCCCGTCGCCTAATTAAACTTACAGACTAACTCTTTGTTCTCGAGAGTAACAAGGGACGTTAAAAATACAACTTTTCATGTCCTACGGAAGTTTGCTTTACAAAGAAATGGAGTTACACAGAAAAGTAGAAAATTATTGCACTCTGTATAACTCTTTACTAAAAAGAAGTAATTCTTACCTTGAGATGAGAATGAGAATTACCTTGAGAATGATGTTACTGGGTGAATGTACGCATTTTATATATAGGCGTTTCGCTTTTTTACATTCAACAATTTGTGTTTTGGTAAACTGATTTATTTATTGTTATTTTTCCCTCCAAACTATATGTATTTTTTTAACTCACTAAAACAATTATTATTATAATATTATATAATAACAAATATTATTGTTAGAATATTTTATTACATTCAATTGATGTACAATTTTATTATTGTTATATTGTTATTATTGTTAATTTAGTGTTTAATTCAATATTTTACAAATAAAATAATTATTATAATTATCAAAATAATTATTAAAATCTTTAAAGATGTAATAATCAATGCATTAATTATTTTGTAAGAGCATATATTTTTGCTACCTGACAGACACTTTACAGCATGTCTAACCTGTTTGTTTAAGATCTGTATAATATGAAGCCATCAACGATCGAATTAAAATTATTAATATTATTATATTCTAAACCTAAAAAAACAAATTTAGACAGCGAACGAGGACGGTCAGGAATGATTGGAGCAATACATACACAATAAGGTATACCCAGAAACCGTAACTTATACCGTAAGGAATGTATAAATAATTATAAAGTGAATGTATTACATACGGATATAGTATTACAGAATAATATAATTTATTTCAAAACACAGCTACATAAATTAAGTATTATATTTTAGTTGAACAAAGGTATAATATTTATTTTTTAAATGGAATACATTTACTGTCGTGAGTTTCATTTTTCTTTTGTTTTGATGAAAATGATTTTGATATAAACGCGCATGAAACTTGATGACACCAGCAAATCTCAACGTTGATGCTTTTAACCAACTGACATACCCCAGCAACGAAACTTGATGAGCTCTTGCATTGTTGACAGCCAAGATTTGGATTTCAACTTAAATTATTAAGTATTATTATTAATATGATAATGTCTAAAACTGGATTAATTCAACAACAATATTTTTCTCTCGCTCCAGAAATTGTTCATTTTGAAATAATATAATACTGTATACTAAAAAAAAAAATAATAATAATAATAATTTTTTGAATAGAGGTTAATAATATTTAATATAATATGCTATTGCATTTTTTTTTTACATTTTTTAAATCTGGATTATATTCTTAAAACAATTTATAGTTTTTAATTATGTTTAATGATGGCGCCTATTTTTAAATCAAAGCATAATCCTTTTATTTAATGTTGTAGCTGAAAAGGGGGGTCTTCACTTTTTTTTTTTAATCCCGTATACAAAAGAAATTCGTGGGGAAAATTAGAGTAGCATTACTCTGTCTCTTCATTTAGTCTGTTTTTCATTATGCGCTTTAAGATTTTGTTTAGTATTGTGTAATAATAATTTATATTGATATATTAATTAAATTTTTATGTAGTTACAATAAAATAACTATTTAATTGAACTATAATGTTGTTTCATGTATACTGTATACTTTGAAATTATTTTCTTCCTTATTTGTTTTTTATTTTGAGTACAGTATAATTATTAAACTACACCTTAGTTAACATGGTTAATAAATTGCACTACTAAATCTTACCCGCTTCGAAATTTAATAACCCACTGATACAATCTTAAATATATAAAATTGTGACAAATTGATTTTTAAATCTTATATATATATATACAGACAATATATCAATATAATATGACACATGTTTGAAAAATTGTGTTTTTATTTCTGAGTTAAAAAGTCTCCCCTGACAACGCGAGTATCCTCAATATTTTGATATATCAAGCGTAAAAGAAAAATTGTTTTAAATGTATTTTTGAAATACATTTCAGGTAATTTTTAATAATCATAATACTAATAATTACAAAAATGAATATAGTCTACGTCGAAATATAATATAAATCAAAATTATTATTAATTTTTACGGAACAACAACGTAAAAATTAAGGCCTATCCGGCCTGTTACAATAAATCATTGCTAAATGAGTGATGATATACAAAATATAAGAAATAGTAGTTAAAAAATGTCAATGTTTTTTAAAAATGGTTCTCGTGGACTAGGGAAAAGTTTTAAAAAAGAAAAGAACATTAATATAATTCTATACTCATTTCTAGATTTTATGAAATAAAAAATTTCTTTTCAACGTTGAGTTTAATAATTATATTTATGACTGGAGCGCTCGCTCGCGAATCTCTCTCTCTCTCTCTCTCTCTCTCTCTCTCTCTCTCTCTCTCTCTCTCTCTCTCTCTCTCTCTCTTATTTATAGTTACACAGATATATATATATATATATATATATATATATATATATATATATATATATATATATATATATATATATATATATATATATATATATATATATATATATTATATATATATTATATATATATACATACATATAAACAACACGTTTTTATGACAAATGTGAACTAAGGTTGAATGTGTTGACAATGGATTAAGATTCCTCACATCAAATTCATATCAAACACCAGCAAGACATTTTTTATATCAAAATGAGAATAAAGTGAATTAACTGATTCAGTGGACGCCTGATCTTAACTGTTTTTATCGTTACCTGTAAAACCAACCTTAATTAATCACAATGTATAATATATAGAGTGCTTAAGGTAAATTGTCCAGGTTACTGATAAAGAGCTAGCTGTTTTGTCACACGAACGTTGAATTATTAGACTTTGAATTATTAACAATTTCACTGTCTGAAAAAGCATATTTTGTCTATTATTTATAGCCTGCATGAAATGCTTTAATTACAAATGTCAGTTTATTTAATTAATAATAAAATGAAAGAAGTGAAACAAATTGAAATAATTTTAAATTAAGAATGATGTACTAATACATTTAAGTTTGTTAAATTACATTTTCTCTTGTTATATGTTAGTGAAGGTATATAATAAGATGAATGTTGGCTTGGGGTATTGTATCCTGAACATGGCTAACATGCAGGGCAGGTTGTGTAGTTTGATTAATTGACGGCACTGCTGGTGCTAGGAGACATTCACTTGACGGCTGGCTGCGTCCACGAACTACGAGGTGAATGTCAATGCACAAAACTCCCCACGGTCACACATAGAAGAACGTGACTTTTTTTTTCTGTCACCTTTTCAAGTAAGCGTAGCATGCCTCACCACTATATCATCCGTCTCTTTCACGTTATTAGTGACAATTCTCTTTCTCTCTACACCTTTTTTTGACTTCACCTATATTAATATTTATATGTGTGTTAAAGTAATAAAATATATTCATATTCAATTTATAAAAAAAAATATAGGTCAGACAATATGTCACTTTCTTCAACTTATGTTAAAAACTTCGTTAAATTTTATATAGAGGGGAAAAATCTAATCTTGTCTCTCTCTCTCTCTCTCTCTCTCTCTCTCTCTCTCTCTCTCTCGCTCTCTCTCTCTCTCTCTCTCTCTCTCTCTCTCTCTCTCGCCATCTTCTGATTTATATTGATTCTATGTCACTTGTTAAAGTATCCTGATTTTTATCAAATAATATTCTTCTAAAAGTGACGTCAACTGCTTCACTTTAAACTGAAAATTAAAAAAAAAACAATAAGTAAATAGCATTATAGCAATGCCAAAAATATTTTAATTATATAGTTGATTTTAATTTATTTTTAAGATAAAAAAACTCAAGTAAAAAGTCTCAATCCTAAATATATTTATAATTCGAACGTTATTTTAGCACAACAGCAACAAATGCTATGATTTTCAAATTATAATTTATTAATAAAACCTACCTCTTAAAATTACATATTTTTATATAACTTTTTTATTAGAGTGTAAAATAAAACGTAAATAATGAAGGTTGAATGAGATTTTATGGTTTATTGAATTAATTAAAGCCCTTGATTAAGTGTAAAACTTGAACTATAATAATAGTCTTGAGGCGCTGTTCAAACTTGAATGGTAGGGCCGGCGCCGCCGCAGCCATAAGGTCAGAATTAATCAAGGGGGTTGGCTGCAGTGACTGGCAGTCTGGTGTTAGATTGAAGGAAGGGGGGATGACAGCTCCTCAATTGCGTCTCATCGTGGCGTGACATGCCTGAGGCGGCGTGACATGTCACGAGCCACTGATGAGGATACACTGACACGTTAAAGATTATTTTCAGAGAGCTAATATTCATTTTATTACCCTTGATGCGTGTTTTTATAAGATACAATCTATAAACTGGGAGCAACATCACAATATTACGACTTATTCTTTTTTGTATCTTCCCTATCCTTAATTTAAATTTCAAACTTCTATTACAATATTTAATAATATAAAAATAACTTATTTGTAATTGATTTAGTGCTTTTTCGTCACCTCATTATTATTGCACTGTATAATATGTATACAAGTATCAATATTTGGAGGTAAAGAGAAGTTTATATTCGTGATTTTGTGTACATACAGTGCAATAATAATCAGATGGCGAAAAAGTACTAAATCAATTACAAATAATTTAAAGGCATACAGGCCTCAAATTACAAATTAGACAGTCACCAAGTGGGTTTAGAGTATATAATCAACATTCGCATCATTTTTTTCCACGCGTGATGCATCCGTGCAAAGTCGCAGTTCAAAGTAAGAAATTTAGTCCTTGATGACGTCACGAAGTCCTTGATGACGTCACAACTCAATGCTAATCGGTGCTAGCTGTGAGTTGTGACGTCAGCAAGGACTTTCTTTACAGCGCGACTTCGCACAGACGCACCGCGCGCAAGTAAAAATAATACGAATGTTGATTATAAACTTGAGCAACACTTAATGTCTGTCTAATTTGTAATTTGAGGCCTGTATACCTTTAATTCACGCCATCGTGTAATGGTCAAAAGTGAGAAGTACAACAGAAATCTTGATTTGAATCAAAATAACTTTAGTGCAACAAAACAATTTTTTAACAACGGTTCTTTAATTAATGTTCATTAAGATGAAAAAGAAAAGCAACTATAATGCAAAAAGCAAAAAAAAAAAAAAAAAAAAAAACGTGGCACCGGTAATCAACCCTCAGCACAATATATAATAAATTTGATTTTGATCCTTTCGACGTTCTGACATCTCATAAACTTTATCTGACCGATCTTTGAGGGTATGTCGCTGCCAGCCAGCGCCAATTTATAATAAGCAGCTTTTTTGAGACGCCTACACAAAAACCTTGGAGCTTTAAACATTGTGATGAGGAGGATCAAAGGCAGAAAAATTATAAAATTAACAATGTTTGCTAATTTATAATTACTATGCTTAAACTTCATAGAAATAAAACATGTAACATAATTATAATATAATAGTTCAAACTTTTAAATAAAATATAACCTATACAAGAAAGCTTTTGAACAACATAATATTCAAATTAAATTTTGTGTTAAAAAAAAAAGCCGTTGTTATTGAAACGATGTAATGTAAACAAATGATTATTTAAAATAAAAACATTGGTTTAGTCTTGTGAAAAGGGTGATATCAATTTAATTATAACTTGTAAAAACATGTAACAAATGTAAGTATTTATTTTAACAGTAAGTTCATTCATGGGAGTAGTAGTTTTTCCTCACAGTTTCTAGTGCCAACTTGTTCGAATACAAATAGTTATATTATGCTAACGTTACAACTTCTCTGCTTTAGTTAGAACTGCTGGCATATTAAATTTCGCAATTTACATTTAGAATTCACTAATATTGTCATAGCAACAGATATAAGAAGACGTCATCTGCTCTTCAATATATGCACGGTCACTTTAAAGGTCATATAATAAAAACATAATATAGAACTTCTGTAAAACAAATAAAAATGAAATCTAAGATTATTAGCAAAAGGTCAAAGTCAATGTATTTTTATAACATGATACTATAAATTTATTGTTAGGGATTTTTTAACATCTTCATATATGTTTATATAATTGTTTGGTTGTTTTAAAAATATTTTGTAATAACAAAAAATGATTTAAAATAACTTTCAATTGTCTCTTTAAGAACTTTAAGACTGCAAAAATAAAGAAAGTTCAGCTATATACTCTGATTTTTTCCCTATATAGCCCAGGAAGTATTTTGGAAACTTTTATTAATTTTTTTATATGTTTTTTTCTCGTCAAGATAATTATATTATTTTCAGATTCAGAATAGGTTTATTTCGAATTAAAATTATACAAATTCAATATAAAAATGGGATTCAAAGTAATTAAGCCTTATTATATCATCTCTAACTGCAGGGATCAGATTTTTATAACTTTTGCCTTCCACGATATGAGGTTAGGTTACTTGATCAAAATTTAAATAGATTGGGTTGTAAATGCTGCATAAATGGAACAGAAGCACCAACAGAGCTGTAGATTGATTTATGCACTGAACGTCTAATATAAACCTATGGATTAATAAAAAAAAAGTTAATTTTCAGTGTCAACAGCGTGGATGACTGTTCTAATATTTACTTATAAAATAATCTAAATTCACATGTAAATAAATGTAAATAAAATGTGATGCAAATAAATCTTTTTGAATAATTATATATGTTGGTTCACTTCGGGAAATCAAGAATTTTATCCCTGATTTGCTTCGTAATCTATAAATAAATGCATAGTAAATTAAAAGTGTAATGGCTAGAGTGCTTCATCTCAATTCTCAATGTATAGCTGCATGCATTTATAATAAAGCAAATTGTAACGTTTCGGATGTCTTAAAGTGTACAATTATTCATTATATATTTAAATGCATTACTATTTTACAATCAGAAAAAATAACTATGCTATTTTTATTAAGAAATGAAATAAAAATGTGATTTGTGACCAATTTTATTACTTCAATTTGAAAAAAAGAGAAGTAAAAAGCTTCAGTTAGAGTGCAATGCAGATAGCAGTGAAATGCAAATTCCAATAGCATCTTGTGGTGGTTTAAAGGTGTTCATTTAGTCTTCTTGGGATACTTGCTGGCACCTGCTGCCTGCACTTACGTGGTACAAGAAATCCAAGGTAAAGACGTCAGCCAGGTAATACAATTTTATTTCTAGAAACCAGGTCAACGCTGTAAAATATGAGACTGTTGATTTTTTATGAATATTATTTTATTTTTAATATTATAAGATTTTGATAACAATTTAATAAAAAAAGCTGAAGGCATATTATCTATCCAGATGTTTTTTAACGCACTAAAAGTTAATGATAACAATAATATTCTTCTATTTCGTTATTGCATGCATTAATTTTTGACTTAACGTTAAATTAATAACAATAAAATGCAAAGTTTTGAAAAATTAATATAATATTACAAAAAAATTCAATAAACATAAGCGTATATAACAAGTTTGTTAGTTTAATTTCCACTCGACCAGTTTCTGGATAAGAACCAAATATATTCAGTGATGTGAAGCTGACCTAACTACTTTGACCTGTATAACTGTATAAATATTTCTGTCTCATATACCTACAAAAGGTCTAGACAGTTGGATATAATACCAAGATAATAAATTAAAGCAACTGAAAGCTAACTTTGTCCTACCGATAGTTATATTTAAATTATTAAAGTGAAGTATTAGATATGCTAAAAGAGAATATATGGCTAAAATTATATATTTCCTAAAATTTAATATACTTCACTTAAAATTCAATTGTGAATAGAAAACCATATAATATATTATTATATTTATATATCATAAATAATAAAGCTAGACTGATATATATTTAAATTGAATAAATATTTCCATACAATTAATGTTAAACTTATGTTGATACTGGTATTTGATGTCAGATGCTGGCAATAACAGTTAATATAATTATCTTATCCACTGTCGTTTATGCTGCTAATTATATTATGCAAAAATTTGTGTACACTCGTCACCCTGGAAAATTTTCCTTTGCGGCCTTGTTAATTACCATAAGAATATAGCACAGATCATGGTGATTTAACACAAAGCTGCAAGTGGGAAATTTTTCAAGGCACCAAGTTTACTAGCTATCACGATGCATATAAATCTGATTTTCTCAAAATATTACTTGTATGAGTTGACGAACCATATACTTGGGGATAAAAAGACGTTAAAACAAATATTAGGTTTAGATTATTTATAAGTGCGATTTTAAGATGAAAATTTTCAACTCGGATACTCGTAGTTCGTAGTATGATTATGAGGAACCAGTTCTTTATATTAGATCATCAGATTCTGCTCACTCACTTGGGAGATTAATATTTTCCTTGAAGGTATGCAACTTTTTAAACACAAGAGTGCTGCGGGTTGCTGTAATGTTAGGAGTTTGAAAACTTCTCCGCAAAGCTTAGCAAAGAACTTTATTTTACTTCTAGTGCGGGGAATAACGACAAAATATCAGCTTGATTGGGCGTTTCTTGAAGAAATCACCAAAATTTCAGGGTTGATAGGGATCATCACAAGGATCATTTTTATAAGGGGGGCAGAGTTGAGGTCACTTCCGGTTGACCTGTGGTGACCTCCGAAGTTTACCCCTTTCCCGTCCTGGCTTTTATTTTTTTTGCGGCTTTATGGTTGCGCGGAGGAAGAAAACTGTTATGACAAAAAAGTTTTATTACAATATAAGCTACTTTGTAAAAAAATTTGGCTGACCGGATGTGCATAGTTACAAAATGGCGGCCACAAATATGGCGCACGGGGCGTTAATTACACCACGTTTTCTTGAATTACTTAACATATAAGCAATTACGAGCTAAAAGGTTCGTACAAAGCCTTTTCTAAATAATTTTATCTTTAATATCGTAGTACTTTCATCTTCCTAACGACATTACTTCTCGAGATATACCTCCAAACGTAACCACAGAGCGGGCCACGCGTAGCCTCTCGCGCTATGTTTACAATGCAAACACAGGGAAGAAAGCTTCCAAAGCTGCATAGTGAAATACAACAATTCTTAAAATAATTGTTTTATATTGTTTTCATGATATTTATTAAATATTGATTAATTATTCAAATAATAATAATTAATTAAATAATATAAATAATCTCTGTAAAAATTTGCATATTATATTGGTGAAAATTATTTTTTAACCTGTAAGCATTATAACACATGCTGTAGGGAAACCGTACTTTAATGAACTTATGCATTATATAATAAATAATAGCAATATAATATATCATTCATTATATACACATGCAGCTATATAATATATATGTACACTATATTATGTATATTAATTTCATAATCATAATACAATATGATACTAAATTAAAACATAAAAAATTTACGTGATTTCAAATAAATTCTTTTTATTTGTCTAATTCAAAGTAAGTGTATAAATTTTTATTTACTTATACAGAGTTAATTACATATTTGATACATCATATAATTTTATTATAGAATATACGGTATAAAATAAGAATCTTCATTTTTATATTTATCATATTACACGTGCATGCGCGTGAACTGCAAATGTAAGCTGATCAAGTGAGAACAAGGGAATTTTATGTCATGGCATACTGTGATATTTGACAATGTTTTACTGTGCATGGTTTTCCTTCGTCGATCCAAGGAAATAACGGGGCAGTTCCTAACACAATTAGGCCACGGCCGCTTCCTTACCTATCCTAAAATCGCCATCCATTCACTTTACTCCTCTCATCCTAAGAGTTGTCGGACCACCGAGGGTTCCGATTCTTATACTCCTAGCTTGAGAAGGCAAGTTAGGCATTCGGGAAAATAATTAATATAAATATACATACGAGTATTATGTGTGTGCGTGTGTGCTGACCTGAGTTCAACAACAACCCTTAAATCGATATTATCTTCAAATTTATTGTATAGCTAGATACATAATTTTATTATTTTAATTTGGTATTGAGAAGTTAATTAAGGTAAAAAATTTCCGAAAAAATAGCTATGTAATATTAAAAAATCTTTTATTACTTACTTGCAATAGATCTTGTCAAGTTTTATATACTTAATTTATATAATAAATCGAAGCACAAAGAAGCTTGTCATGTTCCCAGATTTTCGCACTATTTATGTATATAATTAAGATACAAATTTGAATCGCAAGATTTGCACAATTATACTATCTTTTACTATATCCCATACATTGTTATGAATATTGTCCAATATTTTTTTCTTAATCTGTATAATATGCTGTTTTATATTATCACTGAAAACATTCTTTTACATCATAATATTCTTTATGAATTAACACTTTTTAAACAATGTGTTATTCTTTATATTGTATTTCGTAAAGAAAATCATAATATTTCGCTGTTTTTCTTCTCAATACCACGTATATTACAATAATAAAATTATGTACCTAGCTATACAATACAATAAATTTGAAGATAATATCGATTTAAGCGTTGTTGTTGAACTCAGGTCAGCACACACGCACACACATAATACTCGTATGTATATTTATATTAATTATTTTCCCGAATGCCTAACTTGCCTTCTCAAGCTAGGAGTATAAGAATCGGAACCCTCGGTGGTCCGACAACCCTTAGGATGAGAGGAGTAAAGTGAATGGATGGCGATTTTAGGATAGGTAAGGAAGCGGCCGTGGCCTAATTGTGTTAGGAACTGCCCCGTTATTTCCTTGGATCGACGAAGGAAAACCATGCACAGTAAAACATTGTCAAATATCACAGTATGCCATGACATAAAATTCCCTTGTTCTCACTTGATCAGCTTACATTTGCAGTTCACGCGCATGCACGTGTAATATGATAAATATAAAAATGAAGATTCTTATTTTATACCGTATATTCTATAATAAAATTATATGATGTATCAAATATGTAATTAACTCTGTATAAGTAAATAAAAATTTATACACTTACTTTGAATTAGACAAATAAAAAGAATTTATTTGAAATCACGTAAAATGTTTATGTTTTAATTTAGTATCATATTGTATTATGATTATGAAATTAATATACATAATATAGTGTACATATATATTATATAGCTGCATGTGTATATAATGAATGATATATTATATTGCTATTATTTATTATATAATGCATAAGTTCATTAAAGTACGGTTTCCCTACAGCATGTGTTATAATGCTTACAGGTTAAAAAATAATTTTCACCAATATATGCAAATTTTTACAGAGATTAATTATATTATTTAATTAATTATTATTATTTGAATAATTAATCAATATTTAATAAATATCATGAAAACAATATAAAACAATTATTTTAAGAATTGTTGTATTTCACTATGCAGCTTTGGAAGCTTTCTTCCCTGTGTTTGCATTGTAAACATAGCGCGAGAGGCTACGCGTGGCCCGCTCTGTGGTTACGTTTGGAGGTATATCTCGAGAAGTAATGTCGTTAGGAAGATGAAAGTACTACGATATTAAAGATAAAATTATTTAGAAAAGGCTTTGTACGAACCTTTTAGCTCGTAATTGCTTATATGTTAAGTAATTCAAGAAAACGTGGTGTAATTAACGCCCCGTGCGCCATATTTGTGGCCGCCATTTTGTAACTATGCACATCCGGTCAGCCAAATTTTTTTACAAAGTAGCTTATAATGTAATAAAACTTTTTTTACATAACAGTTTTCTTCCTCCGGGCAACCATAAAGCCGCAAAAAAATAAAAGCCAGGACGGGAAAGGGGTAAACTTCGGAGGTCACCACAGGTCAACCGGAAGTGACCTCAACTCTGCCCCCCTTATAAAAATGATCCTTGTGATGATCCCTATCAACCCTGAAATTTTGGTGATTTCTTCAAAAAACGCCCGATGAATGTTGTTATTCCCTGCACTATTCTACGAAAATGCATTGGTGTAGAATGTAAACGAAAAAATTTAACTTTGGATACGAAGTAATCTTATTAAATTACTTCAAACGAACTAGATAATTATGATTCACTGTTATGAAAAAAATCTTAACATAAATTTTATTTACCCTGTGAAATATTTTGTAATTTAAACAGAAGAATTTTAGCTGGAAAGAGAATTATAAGGAGAGAGGGTTGCCATAAAGTAAAAGAGCTGATCATCCACTTACAATGTGTTTTATTCAAATGGTGCAGTCATTTTAGGGGAGTGATGAACTCATCTAAAAACGAAATAAAATTTATAATTGACCAACAATAATTTATGGAGAATTAATTAATTTTTTTTTGCAGTTGTGGTATAAATAAATAATTAATAATTAATTAAAAGAATAAGATTATGATTAAAAAACGAACTAAATATTGAAAAATGGAAATTTTGTTAGCTGTCTGTATGGTTAAAAAATATTAAATTTTAATATTTCACTTTCAAGATAAATTCACCAACTTATGTATAAGATTTGTAATTTGAGAGGTTGCAGAAAAAATATACCATCAACAAATGTAAGTTTTCATCGTGCCATCTTGAAAAATAATTTTCACAGCTGTTTTTATCTCTTTTCAGTTCAAGGAAGTTTTTATTAGGAGATAACAATCCATATTATGGTCAGGGTTAGCAGATGCGCTTGGATTAAAAGGTTTATGCTACCATTTTGTTACAACTGCCTCTCTCTATATAGCCCTGATGTTAACTTGCTGTAACAATATGACAGCCCACTCGTTTATATATTGGGGGCATTCACAAAGCAATATATTTATATAACCCCATTTTAACTTCGATTTTTATCCTAGGCTCAATAGTGTACTATAAATATAGTGCTAAATCAGGAATATTAAAAAATTGGGTTAAATTGGTGCTAATATAGTATCTATTTAACATTGCTTAGCACTGATTTGGCCCACATTTTTAGTACTGTATTTAGTCCCTAGTTTAGTGCCTTGTTTCGTACTCGATTTAGTACACTTATTAAAGGATAAAAATTGAGTTTACGTGGGTTTAAATTACTTTGTAAATGCCTCGCCTCATTTTCTACTTATACACTGCTACCTCCATTTATAATATATGCCTCCATGGCTCAGCTGTGGGAGCAGTTTTTCAAATTTGTTATAGAAAGACTCTTACATTTGACATATTATAAAGAAATTGTTTTGTAGTTTCGGTGACACCTTAAAATTAGTATGTCTTGTGTGTTACCTCTTGCTTATTAGTGACCCTGCACCTGATAGAAGATGCGTATATATTAGATCCTGATGACGAGCTGTGGCTTCCGAGTCAACATCGCGACATCAGACTTTCAGATGAGAGTCCTGCTGCTGCATGAAGCCCTTTAAGGACTCGTCCTTAACGTTGAACCAATCAGAGACGCCCACTTGGTGGCAATATCTTCTCTGCTCGTCAAATAATCCTCTTTCCTTTTACTTGTTACTAGATCGATATAGAGTTGATATTCTTTCATTGACAGTATATTCTCCTGTCTGTTATATTTTAATTAGATCCTAGTTACTATGGTGATATATTTTTGCTATTGAAACTTATTTAAATTAATACTTGAATTGTCATTAATTATATAGTATTTTTATTTTGTTAAAATTCCCTAGAAAGTTTTTTTAATTGGATTTTTCTATATCATGAATTCGTAATAATATAGTTGGAAAAAAATCATGATTTTGTTCAACATACACTATAGTTTTTCTTGCACTGAAGTTTTCTTGACAGTAATTAATTACTGTAAAGTACAATATAATTCAATTTAGATTACTTTTATAATTGTAATAAAATCAATTTATCTTGAAGCATAATAATAAACAAAGCTTTAAATTGTAACATCACATTAAAAAGGCCATAAATAATTTACCTCCAAAATGTTTACAAAGTGAAAAAATAAAATCCAATGTTGCATGATACTTCAATAATAGAATTTCTATTATAATATGATATAGTTTCCCCAAGAAGAATGTCAAAATTTCAAGTGAGTGTGGTATTTAATATTATTGTCTTTATAGGAAATTCAATTTTGTTATTTAAAAAAAAAATGGCAAACACCAATATTCTAAACGTTACCTATCATATTAAAAAAAAAAAAATAAAACATAACGATTCCTAAACTTAAATTAACATAATTAAGTTTTAATGAAAATGATTTTGGCTTACTCTTAATGCCTAGTACAGTACTTTAAAAAAATTGTAGCTGTTACAATTGTTTAAAAAACAGATGACATTGTTATTATTGTTTTCAGAACCCATGTTGAATTTGATGGTAATTATTTTTCTAGGCATGCCATGATACTGATTTTTTTTCTATTCTTGATTCATGGCATTAAATTAAATAATATATAACATTTTGAGCTTTTTTTATTTAATATTTTTTATTTAAAAAAAAAAACAAGGAAAACTTTCAATAAAATATAGGTTAATTAATACTATTGTAATTTTATAATATAGTTTAATGGAATAAGGAAGTCAAGTGTTTGTCGTTTGAGACAAGGAAGTCACGTGATAACGTAGTTTTCAAAGCAAACATACTACAGTTCAAGTAATATAAATTTTGCACCGGAAATATCCAGATATGAATGGTTTCTGGCATTTCTATCCAAAATTTGAATTTTATTACAATTTTCATACCCATGTATATGACTTATCAAACTAAAATTCCAAATAATATAAAAAAATCTCAGTTCCAGGGGGATGTTTAATTAATATTAGTATAAGCTAAAAAGCAAGTTATGGCGAGAGTCAATTAAGGAAACGTGCAATAAGTCATTAGCACGTTGGCTTTATGCAGGAAATGAAATGCCTTAGTGTCTAATTAACTTTCTGCTGTATGTTCGCTTGAGTCAACGTTGTTTGCTTGCTTCATGTTCTTGTACTCATCATTTAGTTGAGCAAGTACCACATGAACGACGAATAACATTACCACGTTTATTGTGACAAAATGACATCTCTCTCACTGTTACTTCACTATAATGACAATTTCCACTAATTAATATTCTAATAATTACACATGTTTTACTACATTACCACAATAGATTGTAAATTAATATTGTTATTATTTATAATTAAATTATTGTTACAAACGTTTATTTCATTTAGTAATACATAGAAAAAAAATAATAAGCTTTTTCAATAATAGTATTGTTGTTGTTTTAAATTAAATTATAAGTATTGTCCTACATGAATGAGGTAAATAATGTAGTTTTTATAGTTTTTTTAAATCAATTATAGTACAATACATTATTATATCAACAGTGAAAAAAAAAATGCAATTAATTTATCATACAAAATAAATTTGATATAAAAAAATGTGACACTTTTTCTTCTACTGTAGTAGCAAATAATCATTATATTATACTTTTCTTTTTGTATTGGTATGTTCAACTTTACAATGTTTTGTACAATATATAGGTTTCATTTCAATTAACATAAGAAATATAGGGGTCAGAGTATTTTTAAACAGAAGTAAAACAGTAAAAAAAAATATATACATATTTTTTATTATTTCTTGCAAATATATTCTCATACAAAATGAATTCCTTTCTTAATTGTTAATATATTTTAATTGTATATATTAAAAGTTCCTAGCAAAAAGTTAAATTCCAAATTATGTTTCAACCTATAACAAATTAATTACCTTTATTAACCATCAAAGAGTTGATGATAGAAATCATGCAAGTATAACTGGGTTAACTGTGATGTACATATTATAGTGTTGTGGCTTATCTTTACTTGTATAGTTCATCATTATAACATGATCATTACACTTACTATATTCATTATTCATTAATGAATTTCACTACATGCTAAATTTCAATAGAGATTAATATAAAATTCAGCAGATTTCATTGTATGATAATATCAATATTAACAGAAAGAAAATATAATACAAATTTCCGTTTTCTTAATTAAGCTCTATCTTTGAAAGTTATTAATAATTAATTTTTTGATTAATTTTCATCAAACAATCATGTTTTGTTATTTTGTACTATTTCATGAATTTTAGATTAGTGTAATTCAAAGTAAAATAATATTGGGTAAGATTTGCGAAAGAGTTTTCCAGAAAGATAATCATGAAGAGGTTTTTTACTCGGTATTGAATTAGTGAGAAATCTTGGTTACCTTCCTTTGTAAATCACGCATAAAGGTGCATTTCCATGGAGCGGGGAAAGCGAAAAAATCGTTTACCGCAGCCAATTAGAGGCTTGGGATTTCCTCACCTTGCGGGGAGCAATTTTATCGCCAACATTGCCGCCATTTGAGATTGAAGCAAGTACGCTTTTCTCGCCCCGCCAAGCCCGCTCGACATCACTCCATGGAAATGCACCTTAATAGAACCATTCTGATAATTATGATGATTCTGATAGAATTTAAATTAAATTTAAAAAATTAAAAAGAAAATTAAATACTATAATATTCAAACAGGTGCACATCGATGTATTTATCGTACAATTCCTCGATGCTATCTATTATTAATATTATTATCATATATTGGTAAAAAAATCCTAACTCTAAAAAATAATATGAAAAATATTCTTGGCCGAAAATTGTATTACATAGACATCCAATATTGACGATTTGAGGGGAAAAAATTGTAATATATGTACCAAAACTTTCAAGTATATACAAAGTGATTAAAAAACATAAAAAAATATAATAGTTAAAAATAAGCTTGTGTAACGAAGCCACATCCGAAGTATTGCGATGAACATTTGCGGTAACATGGTCCATTTAGCATGAATGTTCAATGGTGTAAATTTACGTCACTGGAGCGAGTGAATAAGCGATTCTATACCATGCAATTGTTCAATCAGCTAAAACGTTGCAGCAACGAGAATATATTATTCACTTCATTGTAATGCAGTAAATTGCAATATGAAAATGATGAATATTTTTTATTAAAATATAATTAAATAATAAATTATCTTTAAATTATTCAATTATTCATTCAATGGAAAATTACTTCACTTAATTATAATTAAAATTTCTGATGAAGCAATATTTTGCTGCATTTCTTATAATTAGGACGAGAAAAAAAAAACATATCTTATAATACAGAGCAACGAAGAACATAAATTTCATATTCATCTTTTTTTACACTGTCTTCATGCAGGTTAATTTATAGGTTCTATTTTAGTCGAGAAAAGAGAGAAAGAGAGAGTGCAAGAGAGAGAGAAAGAAAATGGAGTATCGACCTCAATTTTTTTTATTGCAGAAATGGATAGAGCGTGCAAAGATATGCTACCCTGATTTTTTTCAGATTTTTTAGAGCTCTGGAACTATTTTTGAAAAATCAGGGCAGCATAACTTTGCACGCTCTATCCATTTCTGCAATAAAAAAATTGAGGTTGATACTCTATTCTCAAACATTTTCCAATTCGTGTGAATCTCAATGCCTTAATTTGAGTACGATTGTTCGAGTACATGCTATATTTAAATGGACGCAATTCATGAAGGACACATGTATCTAAGAAGATAACCACGGTTAGGTTATCGTGAATCGTGATTAATGTATCGTGTATTGAGCAATTTATTTAGAAATATAGTAACATGAAAGCTAATTTACATTACAAAATGTTTTAAAACTAAATCCTTTTAGTTTATTTATATAGACAGTATAATTGGTATAAAAATTCAGCATTAACTCAACTACATCATTTTAAATATATCCAAATTTATTTATATATTACATGTAGTATGATTTAATCAACAATCATTAAGTTCATTATTGAACTATTCACTAGATTATAAAATTTATAATGAAAAAATAACTATGAAAAAACAACCGTTGTAGAGTTGAAGTCTGTAGATCAATATTATATTATAATAAGTTCCTCTATAATTAGTAGTAGATGATAGACACATAAATTCCAACTAAGCAGAGGATTAACTTAAGTATACAAAGACATATTAAATTCAAAATTTAATGTAGAAAATATGAAATGTGAAATTTGAGTAAAGACAATTTGTAAAAGCCAAACCTTTCTTAAAATAATCATCTGACATTCTCAGCAATATAGATTCTTCGTATATAGAGAATGTCTCAGAATGTAAAAACAACACAAGTTTCATTTGAAGAGGGTCTCTTTACTGTTTGCTGTCATTTCATATACTGAAACAATCAAAAAGTGTTCAGCCAGGGGGTATTATACAGTTCAGTATGTTCAGCACTGTACACATATATATTTTCTTAATAATTCAATTACTAAATACAACTGCATGTTTCATGATCATTATTATCAAATTATTCTGAATCAGTGAATTTTTAACTATAATTACTATAACTGTAATAATCACTACATACTTTGATTAACTTTAATAAATTATATAGTTAACAACATTTATCATACTATTATTAAGTAAATTTTAGTTTAATTTTCAATTAACTACCTTGCTAATGCGTTCGTACTCACATCTATAGTTATAAGTTAGTTTCATTAGTTCTCTCTCTCTCTCTCTCTCTCTCTCTCTCTCTCTCTCTCTCTCTCTCTCTCTCTCTCTCTCTCTCTCTCTCTCTCTCTCTCTCTCTCTCTCTCTCTCTCTCTCTCTCTCTCTCTCTCTCTCTCTCTCTCTCTCTCTCTCTCTCTCTCTCTCAGGGGGTACACACACATAAAAGACAAAGTGGGTAGTGCTATGAACAGCTAAGTTTCAATAGCCAATATATTGAATGAAACTTCTTCTTCTTCTCTCTTTTATAATTCTGAAACATTAACTTGTTTTAAACACATATGAGATCGTTTTACACTTGAAAAGTTTTTGCTCATTGAACAAATTTAAATATATCAAGATTTTCAATATCCGTATTTAATTAGAAAAAAAAAGTATAATTTTTTATCACACAAATTGTTTTTGAAGACAAAAAGGATGAAGAAATATTTGAACAAAAGAAAATGGTAAAGGATATTGGCTGTTCGTCTATCTTTGTGCTCAATACGTATTTCTATATAATACCGTTATAGGCAGACAGTATTATATAGAACGTGGTTGGTTGAACTATTGGATATAAATACCAGCACACAATAGAAGCAATGCTTTTTTTGTGGGTGATGCGATTATTGGTTCAAATATTGTTTAAATGTAAAGTAAAATTCATTTGTAAAACTATGACGCATAAAATTCTTTAAATATCGTAAATTTTTACTTTTTTATTTGGAATTATAATTAAAAATCATTTTATAAAAATAATAATTATTAAATATTTTTTTTGTACTTTGAAATATCCGTAAATATAGGGTTTAATTTTGATTGTCATATATATTCATGTTTCATAACTGAAGATATAGACTACCATATGATAAAATTAATCTTGCATAAATTTTAACCAACTAAATTTAATATATTATATTTAGGTTTTGTTTTGGAATTTAATTAATAGTAAATATTTCTAGTCTAACAGCTATGCTATGTCTCTTTGTATTCACTAAATAGTATTGACTTATTTCCGGGTAATTAAAAACAAACAACAAAACACTAAATTATCATCTGCGTAGAAAGACAGACAACGACCACTCTATTTATTTACATGAAAATTACGTTAATTTGAAATTTATGCCGTATCTTTTATTAAGAAAAGTATCCAGTTAGACTGATTATCAATTTTTCTTCTTATATTTATAACATAAGTGACAGTTATAATCGTGTGGTGTCAACATTTGATCGCTTTTTAAAAATTACATGTTATTTATATTTTTCAACATTTTTATTTTTTTTACAGTGTTATATAGTTTATATATATGATCAATACGACTTTTCAGAAAAATTCACTTTCTTGAAAATTAAATAAGAGAATGAGCCCTACTGAAAGTTCATATTGCTGGTTCTGATTCAAGAGGTCTCTGATATTCTCTACGTAATGAATTGTTATTTTTTTTTTCCTTTTTTATCAAACCCGAACTGGGTACTTCTACTTCTTCTCAGTAAGTTTGAAACCCCAAAAATTTCAAAACCCTAACTTGAGCGTTTCACGAGTTCTTAATCCATCCTGGTATCTGCCTGTGACTGAGGAAACCGTGGAAATCTCAACCAGGATGGACGCTAGATAGCTTTTGTCAATGAACCGGAAGTACAATGGTCCAAAGCCAGGGGAGAGTCATGCGCAAACGATTTACCCTTGGGTGGGAAACATTATTTTTTTTAAATGGTCACCCATCCAACTACTCGGCGTTGCTTGACGTCGGTAATCTGATGGTGTCAAACACCTCCCACTTCTTTTTGTTGAATTTTTATTTATATAGTTAAAGAGGTATAATAAATATCAGTCTATTCGATATGTTTTATGAGTTAAAAGTAATTGATGTTGATTGCACTAGTGCATGTGGTGAGTGTTCTTGTGGAGGGAGGTCAAAGCAGCGCTGCATACCAAGCAGTTTGTCACCTTCTGGGTCGTTATCTTCCGGTCACACCAGACCAACAATGTGACCGCGACCATCTCGTTCATCCTGCAACAGGTTACACACACTCATTGTTCGTGGTAAATTATCATATAGAGTAATGGTATTGTTTTATAGGTTACAGAAACTGCTTTAGCTGTCTATAATATAAAAAGTTATGTGATTTTGAAAATATAACAATGTTTAGCTCCTATTACAGAATGTAAGTGATGGTAAATTTTCAAAATGGCAAACAGAAACGAAGAGTATAATAATGGTCATGAAAATTAAAAAAAAAATTGTTTAGCGTTAGCCAACTTTTTTAACATCAAAGTTGGAAAAAATGTATGAAAATTATGGGGAAAAAAAATGTTCTCCTCTACATCCCCAATCAGTAGTTAAAATACAAATACAAATTCGAACTAGTTTTTAATTTTTAAGTTATGAATTTTTAAAGTTGACTAATTTAACATGGAAGTTCCGTTTCTCCATGCTAAAGTAGTTAACTTTAAAAATTCATAACTCAAAAACTAGTTCGAATTTGTATACCTGATATTTCAGCTACTGATAGAGGATGGATATAGAGGAGAACATTTTATTTCTTTTTCATAATTTTCATGTGTGGGATTTTTTTAACACTGAGCATGTTACCTTCCCCTTAAAAAAAATACTCTTTGCACTTTCTGATAAGAGTTATATTACTTATCACAACACCTGAAAGGTAAACTTTATAAGAAAGTGCAAAGAGCCGGTTTTGAAGACGAAGATCTCAATTTTTATCTATTGTACTATATTTTTTAATACCATAAAACCTTTTTAAACTAAAACTGTAACAAATAGACTGTATTGATATCCTATTTTTTGTCACTATTATTATTTTACAGTCTCTGCATTCATTACATATTCATGTAACGCTGTATATGTTGTTTTTTTAATCAAAGCTTTTGAATTTACGCTCCATTGACGTTTTATCAGAGCATTCTATATAAATATATGGTTGACTAAAATCTTGTACTCATACTGTAATATTTATCTGACATTAAATTCATAAATCCAATAAAAAAATTTACTGAATTAATAACAAAATTCTAATTTTTATGGATGTATTTTCATTTATAAATAATAAGACATATTTAATTTTTATTAAAGTGAATTTTAATACTCACTGTCTGAGTCAGCTGTGTGGTAATTAAAATCCAATATTGTGACGCCACGTTATTTCTCACATTACAACGACACTTTTGAAATATTATACATAAAAATAAGAAATCCCCCTTATTTAATAAAAATATAATGTTTAATGTTGATTTTCCAATTTGTTATATTTGATTGTAGAATTATGGGCATAACTATGCAGTAATTTTCACGCTTGTAATGATGAATAATGAGGCATTGAGCGCATGTCAGATGCACAGGGGCGGACAATCGTGGTCTGATTGCTAATTCTAGACCACGCACGAGCAGCCAAGCGCTCCCTTCAAAAGGGCCAGTCAACTCCAGACGACGCCTCTAATATCGGCAGGAATTTCCTTATCTTATTTCTAGTGTAGGGGAGTGTGAAATAATGAACATCTCTGGTTATGTACCATTGAGGTCTTTAAATTATAATTACCAATATATAATAGAAAAATGGAAATGAAAACGTATTAATTTTTTTTAAATGAAGTTTTTACAATATAAATAATAAATTTAAAACTATTAAAAAAAATATTTTAACTGTAAACATTTATGCCATTAATAAAATTTAGTGCAAATGATAGTAATTTATTGTTGTTTTTACAGCTTTTTTTATTATTTATTTTTTCTTACCATTTCTTTCAAAGTTCTTTTTTTTTTTTTTTTTTTTTTTTTACGAATGTGAGGGATTAAAAATTTAAAAATGGAACATTTGGGATTTCATAATTTTTAATTTAAATTATGTATAATACATTACTTTTAATTCAAATTTTAATAACAATTTGTATATAATTTCACATCAAGTATATAGTGCTTTTCAGTAAGGTTTTATATGAGTTTTATATTGAGCTTTACATGATAATTGTTACTCACTATACGTAAAAAAACATTTGAAACTGATAATGAACACTATAATATATTGTAGTGATAAACACTCTACATTGCAGTTTGATTGAATAAATAAACAAATTGTGATTTGAATTTTTATATGAGATTGATCAACAGCTGCATGCAGGATATACAAATTGCAACAGAGTAATGAGTGCAAGTAAAAGTAAACAAAAATCCCATAAATTTTGTTCCATTAGAGTAGAGATTGTCAGTAGAATGGAAAACAGTGTTAAAAAAATAATAGATTAATTAAAAAAATCAATTAGAGATTGTTTAATCCTAAAGCTTTTTTTTGTGGTAAAAGGGGGAATACTGGGGACAAGGGTAATAAACCCCTCACAAATCAAGCGGTAAAAAAGTCATGAGGTATTTATTTTGTGAAAGTGTATTTTTTTAAAAATCTGTTATTCAATATATTTTATAAAAGTATTAAATCTAATTATGAGTTTAAAGGTATATAAATTTTATATATCGGTAAAATATCTAAAGTCAATAGATTTTTAATCTATTTGAAAAATAATTAATGTAATTATATGTGTTTTTGTAGCGTGTTTTTTCTAGTGATCTTTGTGTTGCTTAAATACAAAAAAAAAAGCGGTTGATGCAGAAGCAAAGTGTATCCCCGAGCTAGACGGGTGGTCTGCTATCAGGCTAATGGGCCTCCTACTGGAGGGGGGAGGATACTGGAGCAGCAGTGCGCCATAATCTAACTAGCAAGCAAGCCTTTTAGCTAGAGCTTCTAACATTCTAGCAGCCGCTGTTTTGTTTATTTTATTTTTTTGTCACACACATATATAATAAAAAAAGAAAGGAAAAATATAGAGTAGTATATATATACGACTGCTTTATTCTAAAAACATAATAATTTTTATAAAGATTAATGTCATTTTTCATTGCGTAGGTTTCTTTTTATCAAAGAAAAATAGTAAATCGTATTTTTAAAATATAAATATATAGTAAAATTGTAAATATATAATGCTAAAATTTTGAAATTTTACAAACTATATTTTGTATTATAATTAGAGATCTGTATTGTTATATACATGTACTGTGTATTATATACTGGTATTATATCTAGGTTATTTATATTTTTATGCATCAATAAGAATGACGTTTCCTTCCCAGGGATAAATTGTTGCGTTCTTCCACCAAGTTTTATACCCTGTTGGACCATTGCACGTCCAGTTCATTGAGAAAAGCTGTAACGTCCATCCTGGCTGAGGTTTCCACGTTTCCCTCAGTCACAGGTGTATGCCGGAATGGATTGACAGGCCGTGGCCGTCCTTTTTACTGATGAATTCTTGAAATATTTATTACGCTTGAAGAAGTTTTGAGGTTTTAGACTTATACCCAACCAACGTCTTTATAAAGACGTTGTACCCAACTAGAGTTTCACATAAAAAGGGAAATGGATAACTTGTGGCCGCAAAAACATTTTCACTTACCTACCTCTTACCGTGTCCCCGGAGGATAGATAGGAGAGAGAGAGAGAGAGAGAGAGAGAGAGAGAGAGAGAGAGAGAGAGAGAGAGAGAGAGAGAGAGAGAGAGAGAGAGAGAGAGAGAGAGAGAGAGAGAGAGAGAGAGAGAGATAATCTGAAACAAATCTGCCAGCAGGAATGACCTCATTTTCTGTTTGCTTTCTGTGTGCATTAAAGATCGATACGAAATTAATTACAAAGTTTTAGTGCTTTGTGATATATCAGATTTTTTTGCATTTTAATAAAAAAAATATTCATATTAATTTTTTTTAAATAAAAATATGTACATGACATTATAAAAATGCATTTCATTTAAATATTGGGCAGGCATTTCGATTGATTATGAGAATCATTGCCAACTCTATCTTCCAACGTTTTTTCTTTTAATAAATATTCTTTCTCTCTCTCGCTCTTTCTCTTTTTCTGACTCCCTCTATCTCCTACTTTATTGCTCTATAATTTTATATTATTATATTAAATTTTTGAAAACCATTGAAATTTTTGTTTAAATTAGAAATAAATAAAAAAATATGTTATAACATGTAAATGTGACAATATTATATTAATTAATATTAAAATATAGCTTTTTAACTAAAAATATCATATTTAAAATTTTTGTACTGTGCTTCATATTCTTAAGGTTAAAGTTATTTTTGTTTCAACAAAAACATTAATTTCATTGAAAGCATTCATAAAATATAACCAAAAACATTCATACCCACTGCATTCAGTATAATATTGTTTGTTTATATATATAGTATATATGCATATTATAATATGTACCGTATAATAATAATAATAATTGAATTAAAGGAGAAAAACCCCATGCTACTATGTTGTTATAATGTTGTTGGTCTTTTTGTTTCACAAAGTATAGCGTTCATTGTTTCATGTAACACAATAAGCCTTTCTGTAATAATAACTTCAATTTCTACACATTTATAATTTTCACTCTTTTATGTTTTGTTTTGTTGAAGGTTGATGACTAATTTATTTAAATGAATGTTTTTTTTTTTTAGAAACTATTCTTTAACAAAAATTTACTCTTTCATATTTGTCGTCCAACTATTTTCTCATTACTAACCTCCTTTGTGTTAAGAACAGAATGCATAGAATTTCTAACTAAATAGAATATATACAAACCGTACTGTCAAAGGCGGCCTCATTGCTCTTGACCTCACAACATTGATGGTACGTTAAGTTTAAAAACATCATTGTAATGCACCACTTTGCTTAAGATATTTTATCATTGTATTTTTATTTTTTTTTATATAATTTCACTGTTAGAGGTCACAAAAATAGTATATATTTTTAACAAAATAGTCGCCTAGAAAGTCATTTTTTTTTAAAGAAAATAGTTAGTCCAAAAATGATGTATTTGGGAGTCTAATGATAGCTGAATTGTCTATATAGATTTAGGATTATATGACACTGCAATTGGGAGGTTTCTAGGATCAAATTGTATAATCAAATCAATATAGCTCACGTCTTGTTCGACAGGAAAATATAAGATTTTTGAAAATGACAGTAAAATCAAGGAAAAAACTGATGAACCGCAAAATAGTCAGGTTTTTCCAAAATAGTCGTGAAATAGTAAAATAGTTGCAAATTGTCTATCTTATTTTATTTGTACTATTGGTTTAGTTCCATAATATCTGTGCACATTTGCAATAAACACATCCATAGTCCCAAAATTAAAAATAGACGAAAGATTATTTTTGGATACAAAGTTATAATTAAACAAGCTAAAACGAACACTTAGCTATAAGGTTTCAAAAAGGTAACTTAATACCTTAAGTGTATAAACATTTTAATGAGTATCAATTATATCTTGAGAACCAACTTCTCAACCATGACGATTATTATAGTATCAAACTGTGGCCCTCGAAAGATGACCGTGGTCAAACTCAATACTAACTTTCCTTCGTGGATGTTTTTCAATAGGTTAATTGCCATTATATGCTTAGGTATTGATATCAATGTTAACTTTTCCAAACTGTAACGTAAACTAAATTCACAGAATGCTCCTGATGCAGTTGATAAATTGATCATATTGTTTCCAATCACCATAACAATGAATCTCACTGTCAGTTGAATCGGATCTCGGACTACCATTGATCTTAATGAGAATTGCAGGTGACTCACCAATTTTTTTGTTAAGTGGATCTGTATGGCCAATTTTGTTGATTTAGAAGTTTAACATGAAGCCTTATGTACAAAAACTCAAAATAAAGAAAACCACCTCCTTGAACTTGTTCAAACCACAAGAAATTAAGTTGTAGAACATTCTTGAATCTTTAACATATGCTAGATTCCATTCCTTTTGAAAGAAATAATCGATTCTGAATGCCCCTGAGATTAATCGTTAAGGTGTTGGAGTTTAACGGATTTTGTAAAGTAAAACCTTACCAAGACATATTTTTGTATATAATTATACAAAATAATAAAAATTATTAAAACAGCAAATAAATTATAAACAATTTTTATATAACGTTCTTTTGATAAAATTTAATATTTTATAGATTTAAAAGTAACATTAATTTAATTTAAAATAATACTTTGTAAAAACAAGTTTCTAAAGAAAAGTTTTTTTTTTAACAAAAACATGAGATCATATAATATAAAAAATCATTGTACACAAAAGTTCAAAGGTTCAACACAAGGCTTGGATTATAAGTCATTAATTTTCAATAGTTTGGTTCGTTCTGGTGCTGTGGTGAACCGGGATTGTTTATACCAAACTCTGATTGGATGAAATTCTACCTCTCTGATTACACAGTTAAAACATGTGATATATATTATAAACGTATTTTTTATATAACCTTTAACAAAAAAATCATCAAAAGTACATACAAAATATTTAAATCTTAATTTATATTTCCAATTTTTTTACTGATTTATTTTATTATATTTGCTATAATGTTTGCAAAATGAAAGCAACAGTTTTATATACCATGCACCTGAAATAACGTATCAGAATTCAACTCATAAAACAGCAAAGGATGGCATTGCAAACCTCCTCGTTTGACTCAGCAGTATGACTCAACTTAGACACCACTTTTTGACTCACTCAAGTAAAATCCACCAGATGTCAATACCAGTCTTTATGACGTCAATACGTCAATATTCGAGCTATCAGCTTTATAGGCACATAATTTTACTCTTATTGATAATCGAGTACAAATAAATAGCAAAACATATACCACCGTAAATTGTAAAATTATCTATTAAAAATTAAACCTTTTAAAAAATGAAAAAAGAAAATGATATATAAAATGCAATCAAATCAACCTTTAAAATATTATTATAAAATTAAACTATACATATAGGGTGCGATTCACGAAGCAGTTAGCCAGGTTTCTAACTACGTTTAGCTTAACCACGTTTAGCTTAACCACGTTTAACTATAGCTGTTTTACGTACGTGTTAAACCACCTAGTTAAACGTGGTTAGAAACCTGGCTAACTGCTTCGTGAATCGCGCCCATATTATCTCAGTATGAAAAATGCTTTGTATAAGAAAAACATAGTATATATTTTTTTAATATAATGCATTACTAATAGTGTTTTCCTCCCCTTATAGAAATAAAATGACAGCATATTTATTTTATAATATATAATTAAGTGAGAACACACATTGGCATACCATTTCTTTAAATTATTAATTGAATGAATTCAGAAATAATTGATACTTGTAAAAAATTAAATATAACGTGAAAGAAAAATATTTTAAGAGAAAAAAAAATAATTATTTTGAAAATTTTATTTTGAAACTTTAAAACATAATATTGCAACTTACCTATGAAAGTTGTTTTTATATGATTTTTGTGTTTGATAAAAAACGAAGTCGTTTATGAATCGTATGAATCGTGTTGAAATTAATATATAACTATGAATTAATAATGGGTTGGCTGCACGGCCGATTTTAAGTGGCGGAAACGAAAGAGGAGGTGCTGAAATGCAGGTGTGAATTTTATGCGAATTTTTTGAGCACTGTAACTTTGTATAAATGCAGTTTTAAAAGATGCATTTCACCTGGAAGCCATCGCCTACCGCCTTTGACGTCATCGAAATGTCAGGTTCGGTTCACTATATAGATATGCATACCTGTACTCACCTGCATAACAGGTAGCCAATCAAAAACAATCTAGCCAAAATTCAAAATTTCAAATGCCTAGCCTGATCGAAGTGGATGAGTTTTAAAACTTAAAAATGCACATTATTCCATGTACGCGTACTGTAAAAACACACTGGGAGATAAGTAATATTACAAACGTACCTTTCATCATATTTTTAAATAATAGAAATTGTTTCTCAAATAGTTTCATTTTATTGAAGAGAAGATGCAATATCAAGTCCTTCCACCACACTCTCTTTTTAAATGATTGGCGCCGTTAGCAGCAATCAGCCAATGAAAATGTGTAAATTTATCATACTGGACTCCTTCCGTATCTGCTGAATATCTATTGAATTATTATATTAAACCTAAAACTGAGTCTCTTTTCTTATCTACGAAGATAGTAGGATGCCGTAGGATTCATATTTAACTTTATTAAGACCCTTGAATCATAATTTTTAAATGTCTTTTCAACCCCCTATTTGCTGCTGCTAAAACCATTAGTGGAATGATTGAAAAATAAATACAGTTTTAATTTCGACTATCCTAGCATGGGCGTCTGTGGCCTAGTGGAAGTACACTTGTCATCCACGCAGAAGTTTTAGGTTCAAATCCCCTCTGGGTCATTTTATATTTTTAGTAGCACGAGGAAGTTTATTTCACATGGCATTTTTAATGCAGACGGGGTAAAATAATATTATTATTATTTCTTACAATATAATTATATTATATTATTATAAGTCACACTTTTTCATATAAATACGCACTTCAAAAACTTTGCAAAAAAAAAAAAAAAAAGCGTGTCATACAATGATAGAAAAATTAATAACAAATCATAAAAAACAAAACAATTTTACCCCGTCTGCATTAAAAATGTGAAATAAACTTCCTCGTGCTACTAAAAATATAAAATGACCCGAGGGGATTTGAACCTAAAACTTCTGCGTGGATGACAAGTGTACTTCCACTAGGCCACAGACGCCCATGCTAGGATAGTCGAAATTAAAACTGTATTTATTTTTCAATCATTCCACTAATGGTTTTAGCAGCAGCAAATAGGGGGTTGAAAAGACATTTAAAAATTATGATTCAAGGGTCTTAATAAAGTTAAATATGAATCCTACGGCATCCTACTATCTTCGTAGATAAGAAAAGAGACTCAGTTTTAGAAATTCAATAGATATTCAGCAGATACGGAAGGAGTCCAGTATGATAAATTTACACATTTTCATTGGCTGATTGCTGCTAACGGCGCCAATCATTTAAAAAGAGAGTGTGGTGGAAGGACTTGATATTGCATCTTCTCTTCAATAAAATGAAACTATTTGAGAAACAATTTCTATTATTTAAATATGATGAAAGGTATGTTTGTAATATTACTTATAGTCCAGGAAAGTTATGAAAAAATATATAGGGAGGTTGGACAAAATTAGTTACCAGCTGATACTTGGTACACAGTTTACTGGGACCTATCTGAACACACTGTAGAAAGTTCCGAAAAGTTCCGTGTGGAATAAGGTCAGAATCCGGGTTTGTCCCGGAATTCAAAAAACATTTTTTTCCCACGCGACTAGTTGGCGTAGCGTTTTGCAACAAATATCAATTTGAAGCTTCCAATACCAGGCAGTTGGGAAAAATACTCGATTGTGAATAAAATAATTTCATCATATGAATAATTAATTAAAATGCTAATTAGTATGGTCAAATAAATTTTAAAAATGGAATATCTCCCAAAGTCTTGCATGTATCGATTTTGAGTTTATTATCATATTAACAGATCCTTTTATTGTCAATAGAATGCTTTTTGTTTCATACTCCGAACTTTCATAGATTTTGAGTTACAGCGTGCAGAAGTGCGCAATTCAAGGTCGCGCGTAACTACATGGGCTATAGCAGGTATAGCAGCCGCGCTACCTCTATAACACAATCGCATTGTATACGACATTTAAACACAATTTCTTGCTTTTTCTCTTTATAAATTTTCATTGCAAAAATTAATTTAATTTTCGGGGGTCGGGGGGGGGGGGGGGGGGGAGGTTGGGGTTGGATTGGGGGGGGGGGAGACAAAAATGTTAATAATGCAACGCCTGTACTATAAAAGTCATCACACACGTTTATTTTTCCACCTTCATTATTTTTCATTGTTTCAAAAATTCTGGGGGGGGGGGGAGTTGAAGAGAGGAAATTGCAAGTATTGTTCGTTGTCCTCGGTTAATCATAATCTAAGTATACAATAAAAATTAACATTTAATTGTAAATCTATTATGTACATAATTTCACCCTGATAATACATAGTTATAATATAAATGATATATTTAATATTAATGTTATATATACTCTGCTTGCATTGTATTTTTTTGTCATCCGAGAGTATATTAAAATCAAGTGTTTTTTTTTCTGTTGCTAATTAAAAATCCCAGTGCAAGTAATCTGACGCATCCATTGCTATAGTTAATTTTTTAAATTTACGTTATTGTAGTATAAATAAAAGGATTTGAAAATATGGTACAAATTTTCATGTTGCTGTTATAAATATTGCTAATTAATTCATATAATTGAGTTCGAAAAGTTTGAAGGTAACACGTACGTATTCAGCTGATAGTAACAAGCAATCAAATGGTCACGAAACAATCCTCCCCGTGGTCCATGTCAGAGTCAGTGCCAGCAAATCACAGGACCTAGCTGTATGCCATGGCAACGTTATAATCAAATATGCTCAAACAGCAAGACGATTATTGTTATTTATTTGGAAAAAAATCATATTTTATGAACTAAACATTAAATATACGTTGACAACGTGCTTTGCAGATATTTTATTGTTTTATATTATATTAATTTAAAATATAGCAGTCAGTTTGACGTTTTCAGCATTTCTGTAAATGATCATCATGTCACAAGGTCTTGGTTAGTGTGCACATCTGCACATTCATTGCAACTTTGATTGCAATTGAGCATTTGAGACAATATTAAATAGTTTCAGCTGTCTCAATATGTATAAAACTATTAGCAGAGATCTTATAGTGCACATTTGTACAATGTAAGCTATTAGCTAGTACATTATATACAAGGGAGAGCCAACTCCGCAACAGAGGGCGCGATTCACGAAGCAGTTAGCCAAGCTAGGTTTCTAACCACGTTTAGCTTAACCACGTTTAACTAGGTGGTTTAAAACACGTAAAACAAGTATATTTAAACGTGGATAGAAACCTGGCTAACTGCTGCGTGAATTGCACCCAATGTAACCTAGTTTATATAAACATATACAATAATATAGACAAATAGCAGACGTCCGTCTGTGTATAATTACTGAAATTTACTTTTTAATTAACTATATAATATAAGTAAAATTAAAATATCTCAGAGGTAAATCTTTATTTACCTTGATTTATAGAAAGAATCTGGTGGACATATACTAGCTATTATATTATTATGTACGATAAGGTACGTACAGTATAATAAAAATATTAAATATTACCGTATATATTATTTGTAATTAAAGTAATTTATATAATATAATTAATATAATGGATAGTCTGGATAATACATAAAAATATGTTGCACTTAATTGCAAATATTATCAATTTATAAGACCATTTGCATCCCTCTCCCCCATATATCCCTCCCCATTGACTCCCCACCCCCCCCCCCAGAATTTTTTAAACAAAGAAAAATAATTAAGGTGGAAAAATAAACGTGGTGTGATGACTTTTATATTAACATTTTTGCCCCCCCCCCCCAATCCATCCCCAACCTCCCCCCCCCCCCCGACCCCCGAAAATTAAATTAATTTTTGCAATGAAAATTTATAAAGAGAAAAAGCAAGAAATTGTGTTTAAATGTCGTATACAATGCGGTAGCGCGGCTGCTATACCTGCTATAGCCCATGTAGAGTTACGCGCGACCTTGAATTGCGCACTTCTGCACGCTGTAACTCAAAATCTATGAAAGTTCGGAGTATGAAACAAAAAGCATTCTATTGACAATAAAAGGATCTGTCAATATGATAATAAACTCAAAATCGATGCATGCAAGACTTTGGGAGATATTCCATTTTTAAAATTTATTTGACCATACTAATTAGCGTTTTAATTAATTATTCATATGATGAAATTATTTTATTCACAATCGAGTATTTTTCCCGACTGCCTGATAGTGGAAGCTTCAAATTGATATTTTTTGCAAAACGCTACGCCAACTAGTCGCGTGGGAAAAAAATGTTTTTTGAATTCCGGGACAAACCCGGATTCTGACCTTATTCCACACGGAACTTTTCGGAACTTTCTACAGTGTGTTCAGATAGGTCCCAGTAAACTGTGTACCAAGTATCAGCTGGTAACTAATTTTGTCCAACCTATTTCTTAATGTTCTTGGACTATTATCTCCCAGTGTGTTTTTACAGTACGCGTACATGGAATAATGTGCATTTTTTAAGTTTTAAAACTCATCCACTTCGATCAGGCTAGGCATTTGAAATTTTGAATTTTGGCTAGATTGTTTTTGATTGGCTACCTGTTATGCAGGTGAGTACAGGTATGCATATCTATAGTGAACCGAACCTGACATTTCGATGACGTCAAAGGCGGTAGGCGATGGCTTCCAGATGAAATGCATCTTTTAAAACTGCATTTATACAAAGTTACAGTGCTCAAAAAATTCGCATAAAATTCACACCTGCATTTCAGCACCTCCTCTTTCGTTTCCGCCACTTAAAATCGGCCGTGCAGCCAACCCATTGTAAGTATGTAAAATTATCAATATAATCTATAAATGCTTGAATCGATTCATTGCATGTACTTAACTGTGCCCTATGCAGTAGAATAATAGGAATTACATAAACAAAATACATACCAAATATACTATAAATTATATCAATCATGTGTAACGTATACATCTATTTCTAGACTACACACAAACTATACATAGGTTATATTATAATATAGAGATGCTTATAATCCAGTAGCTATGACTTAATATACAACACTGAATGGTGGTTTGTAATATTCTGAACGGCGCATAATACGAGGGATCTTGCCTCTCTCATTATAGACTGTTCAATATCAGAGTAAGTCCGCATGTAAGCCCTCAACTAGAGATGAAAGGAACAGTCCGGGAAACATTTTAGGGGGTAAACTTGGGCCTCTGTGAGCGACGTGAGGGGTTTGAAGCACGTTAACACGTTGATTAGGCAAACATGTATCAAGCATGCGAAGAGAGAGAGAGAGAGAGAGAGAGAGAGAGAGAGAGTTGCTAGTTATCAATAATTTATAACAATATATAAAAATATTATAATTAATAACAATAATTGTCACCTTTTGAAAATATTCCATCAAGACCAAAAAATTACTTGTGTCGATATATTATTAGACAACATTTTTCAGACAAGAGTGACAACTGTACACACAAAAAAGAAGGTGGCCATAGCCTGTTACACGTCCTAGCATTCGCTGAGATGAGACTCAGGACTGAGGGAACCGTGGAAAACATCAGTCAGGATGGACACCTCTATTTTTTTTATCAATGAACCAAAGTGATGTCCAAATCCTGGGGAACCACACACAAGTGCTTCACTGCACTGGGTAGAAAGCAAGACGAATTTACACTAGGAAGGGAGCAACGTAATTTTTACTTGGAACGGTCACCCATTCAAGTACTAAGTACGCTTGACGTAGCTTGACTTTGGTGATGTAAAGAGAACCGGTCAATTCACTACACTCAATCTCATCTCTTATGATCTGAAGTGATTCAAGTAACGTTCCTGTGGTCATTAAGTGTATACATTGCACTAAAACGTTGTTGTTATATTATTTAGTTACATCAGCAGCTCGGCTTATGCCCATGTCAAGCCAACTTGAGTGTAATTGGATGGGAAGTTAACTGGGGCAGTATAGCCTCGGTGATATTGTGTGGCGGAGGTTGACATGCCGGCGCTAATCCTGAGTGTTTCACCTCCATCAATCAGCCCCCCCGTCCTCACTTCCCGCTCAAACATCCGCTCCCATAGTCTTCCAATATTCTCATCAGTCAACCAACAAATTCAACTTCCTGGCTGCGTGTCACGTGACCGCTACCAAGGTCATCTAATAAGAAGTTAAATTTTTTACACTTTCTGCACTCCATTTTCAGTTAAGTTTTAAAATTAAGATCAGTAAGACTGAGATACTTTTGAATGAATTTTGGCGTGCATTCCTCTCGAAAATGAAAATGCTTGTTAATTAACGGTCAATTTATAATTTTTACTCTTTTCTGGGTGCATGGTTTGTTAATTGCGGCTTATTCCCAAAAAAAGTAACAAAAAAAATACTGTTTTCAATTAGCATTTCTTTGAATTCTAATAAAATTGCAGTAATGCATTATAGAAAAATGTTATTTGTTCAGTTGCTTGTTAATTAGCATAATATGCTTAAAAGATCTGTTAATTAGCACCTCAGAAGAATCAGGAGTTTGATTTAGCTCCAGAGTATAGTATTTTCAAACTTGGATATACTGCATGTAAGACAATAATACAATGGACAATTTGCATGACATTTTTTTATTGCAGAAATGAATAGAGGGTGCAAAGTTATGCTACTTTGAATTTTTTCAGATTTTTTAGAGGCCGGAAACTATTTTTAAAAAATTATTGAAAGTCGATTTTATGACGTCACGAAGAGTCTGTCCTTAAGAAAAGGATAGGCGCTAAACGACCGTGACGTCATAAAACTGACTTTCAATAATTTTTTAAAAAAATTTCTTGCTCTCAAAAAAATCTGAAAAAATTCAGAGTAGCATAATTTGGTACCCTCTATCCATTTAATAAAAAATTGTCATGCATATTGTCAATTGTCCATTAATTAACTTTCATAATTAAGACGACTGAAGTTACTAAAGAAAAAAAAAATAACTTGCAAGTCAACTACAAGAAACTTTGTTGCAAGCAGATTGACTTTAATTATAGTGAGTTAAAAGTAAATTTTATACCATCATAATAAATAAGTAATTTGTTTATAGTTATGATATTTATTATTCCCATTTCAAGCCATCCGTTTATGTAATGGCCTACCTGAAACAATAAAAAAAAAATCAGTAAAAATATTCTTAGATAATGTCAAAAAGTACTAAATTTAACAATTTGTTCAAAATAGGAATAATCTAACAACAAAATATGCTGCATTGCATCGGTATATTATGCTTAACAATAATAATTCATGTCTCATTAATTTTATCATTCAATTCCTGTTTATATTTCATTGTTTTTTTTTTGTATATTATAATATGTATATTTTTACGTCTTTTTTTATCATCCCAACTTATATAGTAAAAAAAAATAAATTAATTCTGTTAATTTAAACTAATTTCTGTTTACATTTTATCTTGTTGTCTTACTCATTTGTTTATCTTGCTATTCTAGGTACTAATTAATGACTTTTCTGTCCTCTTCTCGAGCTTTAGCTCTTTGAGGTGTTAACAGGATTTTGTAATCTATAAAATGTAATGGGTGCGATTCACGAAGCAGTTAGCCAGGTTTCTAACCACGTTTAGCTTAATTAACCACGCTTAACTAAACCTGTTTAACATGTTAAGCAACCTAGTTAAACGTGGTTAAGCTAAACGGGTTAGAAACCTGGCTAACTGCATCGTGAATCTCGCACCCAATATGTATATATTTATAACGAGTAAAAAAAAAATAATAATAAATACTTTAAAATAAAATTTGTTACCATCACATACATTTTTTAAATTTAGCATATTTTTTTTTCAACCAGCAGTACTGTTAAGATGACGTCACAAACTGATTTAAAAAGTATTGTATTTTTTTTTCCTTTAAAATAAGTATAAGACTCTTATTTCAATAGTAAGTCATAATACGAATAGCAAGCAAAGCTTATGGCTTATATTATACATTAAGCTGTAATATGATGCTTATTGACGCTTTATGAATATTTGCACTTTACCATCAAGTATCTATAGCGTGAAAGGAGGGTGCTGCTTACTTCTGTACCACATCTGAAGGTTCCTCTTATTGCCCTACCCCCATTTCTATATTTGTTCAAATACCCTCCTCCCTCTGCCTCTTTGCATCCGCTTAACTGTCGGGAAGTCAAGAAGACTGTGCAGACTATTTAAAGGTGCTTTTCCATGGCACGATGTCGAGCGGGGTGATAAAGGCGCACTTGCTTTATTATCATATGGCGGCCATGTTGGCATAAAAATAATCGCGGCGGATTTTAAACGCTACGGGAAAGCGATTTTTTTCACGCCGATATGGCCGCTATATGATAATAAAGCAAGTGCGCCATTTTCGCCCAGCTCGACATCGCGCCATGGAAAAGCAGCTTTAAAGTCACATCGAGTAGCACGTAGAACGCGTCAATACGAATTATCGTCTCTCTCTCTCTCTTCTTCCGCCGTGGGCTATTTCCACTTCGTACTCTCACATATCAACCCAAGTGAAAATTTTGTTGTTTATAAATAGTAAATAATGTCGCTAAAATGTCAATGAAAGTTATTTCACATTGTTTCTATAGGCAATAATGTTAAGTAGTGTTTGTAAGATGAACTAATAAGAAACTTATACATTATTATAATTACATTTTATTACAATTTAATAATGATTGTAAAAATAATGCTTCAATTATTCTGTTATATTGTTGACTGTAACACAGGGTTGATCTGGCCAAAAAAGTATAGGCATGCGTCAAACAAGATTTCAGCGCTGTCGCAGTAAGGAGTACGTAGTTTAAAGTTTACATTATATTATAATTATACCATCTGCATCTAATTTGTTTATTCAACTACGTTCGTTGATGAAGAATTTACAATTTACCTCACGTCAGTATAGAAACTATAAATTAATATAATGACGTAAAATTCAATAAAATATTGTTACATATTTACAACCTTATCACAATATTATATAGATGAAGATGTTTTACCCAAAGTTCTGTTTTTATAAATTAGAGAATATTATAAACTAATTACGACAGTGAGTAAATTGACATTAATTTCAACAATAATTCTTCATATTCTACTGAAGGGAATAATTGTTTGTATTGAAACACATCACATTTATGAATAATTAATTAAAATTTGTGGGGATTTGCATGAAATTTTGATTGCATATATTTCAATTGACAATTTTTTCCAGAACCCTCAAAGATTCTTAAAATTGTGATGTAAAACGCTGTGACGTCATAGTCACGCAAATATTTGACACGCAATTAGAGGCATAGAAATTGCAAGATTATTACGTCACAACATGTTTTCTCTTGATTTTGAGGGTGTTGTAATGTCAAAAAATATCTTAAAAAAAAAAATAATAATAATTCGAGATGCTGCATTCAAATAAACATTAACAAAATTTTAAATTTTATAAGATACAACAATATTTTCCATTCAATGCTAATGTATTAATGAAATGTATTATGCATGAGATGAAATTAGATGTAAAGTAATGAACAAGCATCATAACAAATATAAATATAAATAATACACCATGAAATCAATATAAAGAAAACAAAAGTTTAATATTTTCTCAAATATATGTTTTCCTTTTCATTACGAGAATGAAACTCCCTCTTTATATCATTAAAAACTTGAATTTGAATTCTTAAACAATATAATTATTATATTATTTATATATTAAAATATTTTAATTATAATAAGAAATGTAAATATAACAAAATAATATTCTTTACAAATGAGTATGATATAATTATATTAAAATTCTTTCTTAAACATTTTTTCGTTATAAAGTTCTCTCTAAAGACGATATTGTTTGTTAAAATGAAGAAATGTGAATGAAGGGGAGGAGATCCTGCAAGTGACTCTCATCTTTTGTATTGTCCCAGACGTCTTTCTTTTGAACTTCTCTCGTCACTTGCTTATAATTTATGACGTATAGAAACTTTTAATAAACGTTTATAAATAATATCTCTCTAAGAGAGGTTTGCATGAGCAATGCAATAAGCCTACTTTACAGGGGATGAATGAAAACAGGCTACCATGTTGGTGGCATAGTATTAAAATACACACTCCTGCATAACCGCGCCAGAGATGATTGAGCGTGGCACAGTATACAGTGACTGGTTCTCGTTAGATAATCGAAGTCAAGCAACGTCAAGCGTGGTTATTATTTTGATGAGTGACCATTTCAAGTAAAAATTATGTTTCTCCCTCCCAGTGTACAAGTGTGTGTGGTTCTCCAGACTTCAAACATCACGATAGTCCATTGATTAAAAATAGAGGTGTCCATCCTGACTGAGGTTTTCCACGGTTCCCTCAGTCTCACCGCAGCGAATGCGTAACAGGCCGTGACCAACATTCTGTCCCTCTCTTATCCCTACCCACTACCCCGCCTCGAGCTTTAAACTCATATCTTGTTAAAAAAAAAAGTAATAAATTGTCCAAAAATAACTTAAGAATTTTGGATTTTTTCCTCATTCAAAATAATGCCTTGTTCTATATATTAACTAAAACATGGCTGTTGTTCCACCAACAGGGATGCTGTCAACCATTACAACTCGAGATCTGACTTCACATGAATTGGGTCTTAATGTAAAAAGCTGACATAAAAATTTCTTGGAATTACTTTATCATGTAAGGTGCAGACATGCAATGCAATGTTATTACTTACGGAAGATAAGAATGTACTTTTACATGCAAATATTCTGGGTGACTATTGTAAAAACTTCTTTGCATTTTATGTATTAAAAAGTTTTCTGAAACCGTACAGGATGTTCCTATGAAGGAATGTATAATTAATTGTACTCGTATGAATCCGTGAACTGAAAATAAAACTTTTCAAACAAAATATAACTATGTGTTATGGTGTTTTTATTACGTTATAAAATTTTATAATATTTTTATGTAATATTTTACATTCCAACATAACAGTGATCTTTTGAAGCAATATAAATTCAAGTTTTAGTTATAAAAAAATAACGATTTATGAATTATATATTATGTAAAGATTATTTAAATGATGACATCGAAAAAAAACTGTTCCCAAATATTATTGTTCAATTAAATAAACCTGTAAATGAAATTTCGCTATAATTTTTTCGGCATTTAAATTTGAGGAAATCAGCCCATGAACTTCAAATAGAAAACAGACTTCTTTTAACAATATAATATATTAAATTATAAATAATCTTCAAACTTTTATGTTTGTAATTAAGCTTTAAAATAGTGTTGAAAATGTTTCTAAATTGTAGTAGTTTGTCATATTTCTTTCCTTAGAGGCGGAATCTGAATGTAGAAATTACTAAACTTATTATTTTTTATATCTGCAAACAATTTTTTTAAGCAAGCCCTAACTGGGTACTTCTACTTACTAATTAGTAATTACTCACTAACTTGTAAGTTTGAAAATTCCGAGCTTTCCGAAACCCTAACTTAGCGTTTCGTGGGCTCTTCCGGAAACGCAATCCATCCCGGCATTTGCCTGCGACTGAATGAACCGGAAGTGCAATGGTTCAAAGCCACAAAGCCAGGGGAACAGCGCAACGATTTACCCCTGGGTGGAAAACGTGGTTTTTGTTGAAAATAGTCACCCATCCAACTACTATAACCACGCTTGGCGTTGCTTGACTTCGGTGATCTGACGAGACCAGGTCAAGCGCACTGCGCCACTATCTTCAAACAATATAACCACATTTCATTAAACAAATATTATCACAAGGTGAAAGTTTAATTTTCCCTCACCAAGCAGGCCTCACAAAGACTCATGTAAGTGACATTGCATAAAGGGAGGGTCGAGCACGCGTGGCCCAAAGAGCACCAGCAGGCCAGCTGATGAATAAACAATCGGTTCAATCTGGAGCACGTGGAGGGGCCCGGGGGCGTGACCCAGCTTTCCCGCGCTTTCTACCCACACCCCATCTCTCTCAATAATATATAATCCAGGTGCTGTTTGCCATCAACAATCCAAACTCTGTATAATATGTAACAAAACTGGAAACCTAAAATGTTACCGTGATATATTATATTTGTAGCCACTTTAACGCAGTCTATGATGTATGAAATTAATAAAATGCAATACACTTGCTTCAAATTTGAGATGCCAAGAAAAAAAAATATCAAATGACTTCAATTTTTTGTTACATGAATAAATGAAAAATAAAAAATAAATAAATAAAGGTTCTGTTTTTTTAAAAAATAGATTTTCCATTTTAAAACATTATTGATTCACTTTTTAACAGTTTTTTTTTTAACGTGAACAAAGCTTTGTTGAATTAACTTTCATTAAATTTTTAAAAAATACTCTCAGGCTGTGATATTTTAAGTCTCTTCGTAAATGCAGAATCGATCGAATAAAAAAAGCAGAAAACTCCCATACAGGAGACGTAGATAAGGTCCATCTGATTCTTGATTTCAAAATAATTTGCGTTTTTTTTAAATCATCAGAGCAATTCAGAGTTACATAACGTAACAACTACTACTAGGAAAAAAAAGTTACATAACTTTTTGTATTCTTAAAATGAAATAAAAAATATGCAAATTAAATTCTTATTATGAGTACCCATATTTTGCAAATCTATTTATTTTTCTATGCACACTAATCGCCTTGGAAAATTTCTCACCTCCATGCAGCCTTGTTAATCACCATGCCCTGTGTTATTCTTACGGGGTAAGGTGATTCACAAGACTGCAAAGGGAAATTTTCTGAGGCAACAACTGTACATAACGTACACCTCTGGATACCACGAACTTGACGCCTGCCTTTTTTTTTTTTGTATACGTCACCACACAGTCTATGGAGACGTGGTGAACCAAATTTTTTTATGGACTGGTAGCTCTTTTTTAATCTCCCAAAATTGCAAATCTGCATCTCTCTGTTTATTAGATCTGCAGCTCTAGCAAGTGAGGCAGGAGTAAAGTTCGTGATGTACCTGCCGTCTCGAGGAGTACTAGTAGACAGAGCAATGAGAGTTGTTTTCCATTTATTTAGACCAGAACTGTACCGGACACCTCACATCGAGTCACTCTGCTTGCTCTCTAATATATCGTACCCAGCAGTGACCTTTAAATTATACATTGAACCATTTTATATATACCGTAACATATTATAACAGTACCTTTTTGTTATTAAGTAAACTTTAAATGAATATTTAATAATCACGATATTTTATATTATTCATGTGTACTTTTAATTACGTGTACATTTTATGTCAACATTGTAATTTTTTTCGCACAATTATGTTAAGTAGGGTAAAAAAAAAAAAGTTTAAAAATAATTACTGTTATTTTAAATATTCTATATACATTATGGTAAAGTAAAATAATTTAAAAATGATTATCTAATTTCTCTTTCATGAACTTTAATTCTGACATTTCAAATTTTTATTACCTTATGTAAAGTAATTTTAATTTTAAAAAAATTGTCTCCAATCACTTTCATTTTATATTTTTGCGTTTATGGTATAATTAGTTAAATAAACTAATATATATTGATACTGTAATACTGTACCACGTGTATTTTTTGTCTCTTTGCTATATTATTGATATTTTAGCAACGTTATATATGATTCTGTTTTTTCAAAGCCTGAATGTTGTCAGCTTCATTTATGTATTCGAGAAATAAATCATAAAATTATATATAATTCAAATTTATAATGAATAATTTGTTGGGAATGACAGTATATAATAAATATTAATAACGAGGAAAACATTTTTGTATTCAACTATTTTTTTATAACAACATTTTTATTATTTAATTTCACTCATTCACTATAGAATGAGGGCAGCAGTATAATATGGCACTCCACTATCAAAATAAGGTTCGTAATAATATTAAATATTAAAAAAAAAATACACATATATAGGTCTAATGTGTGGTTACTGGTTAATATTGAGTTAATTGAATTCTACGTGCCTTTCTCTTGAAAACTTCAAATCGAAACAGCGCATGAGCAGTGAAGGCACATTGGTAGCGCGCCAGCCTCGCATGAGGAAAGTTGTGGGTTCGAATCCTGGTCTAGGGTGAGATACTTTACACCACTTTTCCGGGGTTTGGTTCCCTGCATTCGGGAAATGCACTTTAAAATGTGCCGTGCTTCCTGCTACAGGTTTGTTTGTAGCTAGCATGCTGAATGGTGAGAAGTTTGAATTAGGTCATGGCCGCTCGTATATTCGTACGAGTTTGTTATAGCAATACTGTTGTTAAGTTTGAATGCTTACGCCAATAGCAGAATATTCTGTAGAAAAAGATAAAATTATAAAATAAAAATAAAATAATGACTTTAAAAAAATACACTGACTGAACTTGGCATATAATATTTTAAGATTAATGTAGGATAACTTTAATGACATACTTTGTTTTGATAGATGCTCTCAGAGATGCTTTGCAATCTTATTACGTCACAAATGTTGAAGTATATGTCAGCAAAGATTGTTAATAATAAGGAAAATCAACAAGACTTAATCAATTATAGGTCAACATTAATTAAACTTTCATGTAGGGTGTATTTGCATTTCCGAACTGCATGCCTTCAACCTTTCAATACTCTTGTCATATAAGATAGCAATAATTGAAACAGTAGTACCAGAAATTCTTGTTTTTTAATATATAAATTTATTATATACTATGATTTTAAATATACTCAAGTGGCAAGTATTTTTTTTTTTTTTAATTTAATTAATTGGTTAATTCAAATAGTGAATTTATTTAATTAAAATTATTGAAATCACTGCAATTATATTATATCCGTATTCATTATTATAATTATAAATATCAATTACTTATAATTAAAAAGTATATTGGAGTATAGTTTCTACTTTAGATTTTTTTCTTCTGAGAATAATAATAATTAAACATACTATATTGTATAATTATATCAAATTGCGTTACAGACTTGTGTATTCAACTTGATCTAAATTAAGATTATGTTTGCACATACACGCGGTATCTTAGATGGGAAACTGATATTGACGCTATAGGATCGAACTTGTGGAGAGAAAGCCAAGCGCCTGAGAACGCGGCCACTTGTTAAACGTTTCTGTGTTGTGGGTTGCCTACTCTGCCCCTGCAATACTCGATCGACGGTTTGTGCGCAATTTGCTGTGAAATCTAATGGCAGCCATCTTGGTTTTATGACGTGGTTTCACCTCATGTGTAATAAAACATAGTATTCCTGACTGTACAAGGGAACTAATGTCAATTTTACGTTGCATGTAGACAAGTACAGTTCTTAAAGTTAAAAATTGGAATACATGCATTAGAATCTATCTTATGTATAATTTCCAATTTTTAGCTTTAAGAACTGTACATAAAAGTTTTGCAAACAGTAGCAAAATTGTGATTAGGTTTTAATTCTTCTTGAAAAATATTAAAATTTTGTTTCGTATGTTTGTATATCATTTTTGGTCTTGAAAAATCTCGCCATGTTTAAAAATTGAGAATCTTGATACTTTTGTCTTGTTTTTGTAGTTGTTGCTACATAAATAAAAATTTGAATTTTACGTCATATATTGTACGCAGGTCTCTTCTCGCACGTCTCGCATTTTTAGTAATCAAAATTACCTAAAATTTTTAGAGTTGTTGTGAATCGTATTGTTTTTATAGTTTTCTCGAGGTTCCCTATATCTTACACCAAGGGGGCATAATTAGATGTATGGAATTTGTTTCTAACTCATGCAAAATGATCAAAGTTATAAAAAATTATTTCTTCTTGAAGCTACAATACCATCAAGGCAGATAGTAATGACGATTGAGCTGTCTCTATGTGTACATGTCATCAATAAATTTAAAAAAAATAGACAATAAAAAAGCAACAGAACTAGACAGAAGATAAATTATTACTTTCGCAATGAAGTTCTATAAATAAAATATACTTGATAAGGAAATTCATCGCAACATTTCACAATTTTTAAGTGTGCACAGCCAGTATTGTGAGGATCAGCACTTTTTTTTTACATCCCGTGTCCGGATGTAAAATGCAAGCAACGTTCCACTAGCGTCGTCGCTAGGGCAGCAGCTTATGTAGGCCATTTCTCACCAAGGATGATGAATGTCACTTCCTTACGCCTCGATGACCTCAAAACTGTACTTTTTACTAAGTTATCATCAACCACCCGGACACGATAATGCAATGAATTATAACATACATTTTCCTGCAGTATCGTGGAACTGACTTTATTTTATCATATATGAATTTTAGAAGGAAAGAATGAAAATAATGGTGTAATTTTTTTACTACAAATATTTTTTTTTTTATTTTGTATCAAAAAGTATCAAACAGTTGGGTACTGTGTTCAAGACCCTGAAACCATGATGTTTTGATAGGAAATAAAAATTACCCTCTTATTTATAATTCAAATTGAAAAAGCCATATTTTAAAAACAATAATAAAGTATCGACCTCATTTTTTTATTGCAAAAATGGATAGAGGGTGCAAAGTTATGCAACCCTAATTTTTTTCAGATTTTTTACAGTCCTGGAAGTATTTTTAAAAAATTATGGAAATTCCTTTTTGTGACGTCCCGAGACGTCTCTCCTTAAGAAAAAGATAGGACTTGCCACCGCGTGACGTCACAAAAAGGACGTTTAATAATTTTTTAACAATACTTTCAGTGCTGTAAAAAATCTGAAAAAATCAGGGTAGCATAACTTTGCACTCTCTATCCATTTCTACAATAAAAAAAATCGAGGTCGATACTCTATTTAAAATATTGTGTACTTAAATTATGTTAATTTCAAATGGTATATGATATGACCTTTGAAGCTTGTGTTAGTTATAGCATATAATTGGATAGTAAGTTGAACTTGTGCTCTTCTAGATTTCTGGCTGTGTAGTTGAAGGTGGGTTAAGATGAAGAGAGATGAACTACGTTGAGGAGCTTGCACCACAAGCAGGCAAGCTCCTAGACACCCCGGGGACGACTGATATCCAATTTCCCAAGCCAAGTCGTTGTACCTCCTTCTCAAGAAGCCGCAGACAATGCTACCCACGCTACTCTCTCTCTCTCTCTCTCTCTCTCTCTCTCTCTCTCTCTCTCTCGTTATATAATTGTATAATATATATATATATACTAGCATCTCTGTAATTATGTGAATATAATAGAAAATATATTTTTAAGATAATGTTAAGACATTTTCAATGGATTAAAAACTTAATATTTTACAATTTCATAAAATTTATTTTTAATAACCTTTTGCCCCCGTCATGAATTGTTCTTTACACTCCATGTATGCATAAAGAAAAAATATATCTGAAACTTTTTTTTTATTATTTATAATTTTGCAATATAAACAGAATTCTTTAAAATATAAATATTGTGTTATATAAGTTAATGTTTGAACCTATTTTACCTGCAATTTGATGTATAGTAAATTTAATATGTTTCGAGTAATTACAACTGTTTGCAAATAAATATTCACTTTAATTTTTATATAAAAAAACAAACATGCATATTTCAATTGCTTTCTGTTTTTTTATTTACAAATAGCTGATAAAAATTTCATTTAATAATAATACTAACATGTTATCAACAAATTTCAATACCATTTGTAATAAATTTAGCATGTTTTATAAATTGCAATACACACACACACACACACACCTTATACATATCTAAGCTTCATCAGCATGTATTTCATGTTGGGTATGAATTCCAATGTGGTCATGCAATATAATTAAACTCATTTATTAGTTTCCCGTATATAAATAATAATTCATATTTACAATTTTAAACATTTACGTATATATAGTTAATATTTGATATTTTAAAACAAAAAAGATATTTAAACAAAAAAGGCTTACATTTTTTTTAAAATAGTAAAGATTAACTGTATAAATACAAAACCATATTTTGAAAATTAAAATTATAAGAGATTTTAAATGATTTATTTGTAATTTTAAAACTTTTTTTTTTAAATTTACGGTTACTGAGATATATAATATGTTCTACTATTCAGAAAGGAGTGGGCGTTCTAGTTGATAACACACAAGTCACATGGGACAATTTTAGTTTGCACGCAAGAATTAGTTTCAACAAGGGAGTCACATATCAAATAGCAAGACTTGACTATACAAAACAAAATATGCAAGTACATACGGTATATATAGTATGGATTACATCTCATATAGGTGAATATAAATTTACAAGGTAATTTTCCCCTTCTATACACTGATTTTATACTCCCTAAGCTATTACTCTTAACCCATTTTATCCATTTTATACACCTCACAAATCTAATAAAATTTATTGATTGAAACAATTTAATTGCAATTCAATGGTTTATAACGTACACTTATATATAGGGGATTTATTTTATAGAATTGTTGACATCAATGAGATAAATAATATATAACCCAGAAAAGTAATAAATTTTATTTAATTTTATAATATAATACCTTCTATATAATATAAATTTAATATATAATATAGAAATACAAACATAGTTCAGTAAAATATTTTTCCTGCAATAAATTTAGATTTAGATAAATCACAGAGATAAAATTATAGTTGAATTTTAATTATATAGAAGGATTTAAAAATAAAGTTAAAAAAACGTCTTCACGGAACTAGTTACATCATATAAAAATTAAAAATTACTAGCAATTTAGCCATAAATACCGAATAAAAAAACTTGATTCGAAGCTTGCTTGATAATAACTTAAAAATAATGGAGTATTGTCCTCAATTTTTTTTATTGCAGAAATGGATAGAGGGTGCAAAGTTATGCTACCCTGATTTTTTTCAGATTTTTTTTGAGACCTGGAACTATTTTTTTAAAAAAAAAAAAGTCCTTTTAGTGACGTCACGCGGCGGCAAGTCCCATCTTTTTCTTAAGGAGCGGCGTCTCGTGACGTCATGAAAATGACTTTCAATAATTTTTTAAAAATAGTTCCCGGGCTCTAAAAAATCTGAAAAAAATCAGGGTAGCATAACTTTGCACCCTCTATCCATTTCTGCAATAAAAAAAATTGAGGACAGTACTCTATTATGATTTTTTACATTAAATATCAACATGAACAGCTGTTTTCACTTCAGATTTCAGTAGACTCGTGAAATTATAAGTTAGAAATGTTTTAAATGGCATGAATTGAAAATATATAAGAACTTGCGCATTTGATGCTATCACAAGGCACTTTGCTCGATTCTCAATATAGTTCTATTTCTAATGTAGTTCTATTTCTGGGTTTCATCTATCGAGCTCCGTAACTCTCAATTAAATCTATCTACAACTTTAAACATATTTCTCTCGTTGGCTTGTTGCAAACTCCAACTTTCTCTTATAAATGTCTTTTTATCAATATGAAACGACGATTTTATGTACCTGTTTCCTCTCGAGTGGCTCAAGATAGTTAAAGTGACTCACATTAATCTTTATTTACCAATACAGTCAAATTAAATTAATATTCCTACCGGAAGTAGCCGGAAGTGTATTTTCTGTTCGTATTTGAAGATTGAAATCGACAACCTGCATGAAAAAAATTTACTATAGGAGGGTACCAAATTATGCTACTCTGAATATTTACAGATTTTTTTGAGACCCGGAACTATTTTTAAATATTTATTGAAAATTCTGTAATTTTAGTTGACACCCCTGAACCCTTAATAAAAAGGATAGGACCTGGACGCCTATTAACGCATCCAGGGGGCGTGGCCGCACTTTCAATAATTATTTAAAAATAGTTCTAGGTTTCCAAAAAATCTGAAAAAATTCAGAGTAGCATATATAATTTGGTACCCTCTATTAATTTCTGTAATAAAAAAATTTCATGCAGGTTGTCCATTTTGCAAAAAGGTTTGTATTTTTTTTTAATCAAACCCTAAATGGGTACTTCTAGTTACCAATTACTCACTAAGTTTGAAACCCCGAACCTTCCGAAACCCTAACTTAGCGTTTCGTGGGTTCTTCCGGAACGGGAGCGGCCATGACCTTGCAATCCATCCCGGCATTTGCCTGCGACTGAGGGAAACGTGGATAGTCACAAACCTCACACTTCCGGCTACTTCCGGCAAAATATTTTTAAATTGGTTTGACTGTATTTCATATAAGAAATGTATGCATAACCGTATTGTCTTAAAATATGAACTATTTCTAACTATTATTAAGTTTCTATACACTTTATTGGCAAAAAAAATATTAATAATTATTCTTCATTGTTAAAAAAAAGTTTTCGTATTAACTAAATTTTAAAAACATTGAATGGGGTGTACTGATTTTATGAATGAGAAGTTAAATATACATTAAATCATAAACTCCTTTATTTATTATCAAAACAACAGTAAATCAAATATCAAAGAATGAAATAAGTTTGCTATATATAAACTTCGTAAGTACTTACAATTTCTATGAAGTGAAAGTTTCTTTTTTTTTTAACATAAAAAAGAACGGTAACAAAATTTATGGTGAAAACTATTTTATACAAAAAATAAAAATCAATACTTGTTGAATAACATTGAAGTTAAAAAAAGTTTTTTTTTTTAAATAACCTAACCTTATAATAAAAAAAAGTTGAAGTTTAATCATATTTAAAAAGATTATTAGTTACATTTTTTTACTATAATGTTTAGAAGGTATCTTAAACTTCTTAAAAAGAGAAAGATAGCGGAAAAAAAGAGAGGCCAAAGGTTATTTTAATTAATTAAATTGGATAAAACGACAAAAATAATTTAATAAAAATAAAATAAAATCCATTACAAGAAGACTTAATATATTTTTTTTCACTTCGTCTTTTTCCTGTTTAAAATCCTCCAGTTGAGAATACTATGATGGGAGTAAAGCAAGCACATTCATGGGAGGATAGGGAGAAGTGTGAGAGAGTGGGGCTGCTGAGATGCATACTAAATGGTAGGAAATTGAATAAACCCATTAACGGAAGCTATTGTTGGAAGATCAAGAGAGAGAGAGAGAGAGAGAGAGAGAGAGAGTGGTAGAACAGAGAGTGAGAGAGAGGGGGGATTCGTACGGCATTTGTTTGTGATGCTCTCTCTCTTTCTCTCTCTCTCTCTCTCTCTCTCTCTCTCTCTCTCTCTCTCTCTCTCTCTCTCTCTCTCTCTCTCTCTCTCTCTCTCTCTCTCTCTCTCTCTCTCTCTCTCCATACGCACTTTCAGAAAGTGTAGGTGCTTATCCCACGTTTCCAGCAGTGAATCCTATGGGATATGGCAGCAGCAGCAGTGAGAGAGAAGAGAGTGTTGAAACCTCCTTCCTCCTAGCGTTGTGTTTCCACATCCAGCCCTTATCCCTCCTCAGGTGATACTCGTAGTGGTGGCGGTGGCAAGTAATTTGCATACCACAAGCTATATAAGCAAATGACAAACATTTTATTACTATGCTATCATATTGATTCATTTTAAAATGTTATCTAATTTTATTTACATTATAATATTAATGTTATAGAAAAATATGTGTATAATTATGTATTAATTTTTTTTTAAATGTACTACTATATATATATAGTATTTTATAAAATGAAAAAACAAAAAAAAAAATGCGTGCATTCTAAAATCATATTCACAAGTACGTTTTAAATTTTGATGTCATATGCATATAGCAATTACAAAAAAAAAAAAAAAAAAAAAAAAATGAATGCAAAATATGATATTATGAGTACAATACATAAATTACAGCAGCCAGAAGTAATGTAAGAAGAAAATATGAGAAGTTGTGTAAATTATAATACAATATAATATTATTAATTATTCATTTAAAAAATTATATTAATTACTATAATATATAGCTCCAAAAGCTGAATTCGGACAATGTATGCCAACAAATTAATTTATCAAAACTGTTTTTTTTTTAAAGCAAATCTTATAGGTTTGCATCGTCATATCATTTACGCGACTAAATAATATTCATGCTTCACTCTATATAACTGCGCTTAATTTATTTTATAGTTTACTTTATTTTATTCTGATGAGTATCATGCATCGTGTACTATGAAATTATAGGACGCTATGCTGCATCCTATAGTATAGTTAAAAGTAAAAATAAAAATGAAGTAAAAAATACGTATATCTTTAAAAGTTTCCAATAGTAGAACATTTTATTTTATAAACGCTTCAGCATTTTTATCACTTATTGCTTTATAATTCATATTTTTAATTATTATATTTAAATATTTATTTGTCAAATTGTTTTAGAGATCCACCTCAAAAATATTATATATGGTAGAACCACATACCAATATTGACGTCATAAAGACAGGTATGGACATCTCTGGTGAATTTTACCCGAGTGATTCTTAAAGTGGCATTATTTTGTTTTGTGGAGCTTTGCTATTTACTGGCTAAATTATTATTATTATAATTAAATACACGTGTAGTTGAGTCATACTAATTCTATCGAGGATATTTTCAATTCCTTCTCTTGGTGCGTTAAGAGGTCAATGGTTAAACTCCTGATGTTATCGTTTATCACATGTTATGCGTGATGTGCATATTTATGTATATGTTTGACAATGTTTGGTGATACAATTCTGAGAAATAAAATAAACGTTTCAAAGGTCAATACATTTACTTTGCTTCTGACGATGAGGAGTTTAAAACTGATTGTCAGTAGACTGATGCATACCTTGAAAAGTGGTGTGGTTTGGTTGCTTGAGGTGCAGCTCTCTGAAACTGTGTTTAATAATAATAATTAAAAAATAGTTATTATCAATTATGAAGCAATAAGTGACAAAAATGCTGACGTGATATAAAATGTTCTACAATCGGAAATTTTTAAAGGTACGTAATATTTTTTTATTTAATACATATATATGCATTTTATCTCTCATTATTAACTACTATAGGATGCATAATACACATTAGCATTACATAAAGTAAACTGTTATACATGTGAAAAAAAGCTGAAATAAATTTCATATCGTTACATACATACTATCCTCCAGGTGGCTACATTACAGAAGTGCGCCACTACGTTTACAGGTCTAAAAATACCTCCCTCGTTTTTTGCTTCGGAATATTCTCTAACAAAATTATTGATCTTCCCGAACTCAAATTATTCGGAAGTGCAATCAAACTCTTATAAATCTCAATCTGTAAAACTTCGATTATTGTCTAAATATATTTAAAAATGTACGATTCACAAACTCGGTAGCTAAAAAGTTATCAATTTTTCTCACTAACCAAGGTTATTACCAATATTTAGCTCAATTTCACTATAATTATGGCTAATGAGGAATCTAGCTGGCTACAGCCTTCATGAATCATGAACTATATCTACCAATTATATTTTTAATTACTTAAATGTGTTATTTAATTTACAATGAGACTTGTATCTTAATACTGCAGGTAGTATCTTAATACCACCAAGATACAGTTAATTGTTATCGAGCCGTACCGATCAACCGATCAAGACATAAACATTGTTTTAGCTACGTGATCGAGAATTCCTGAAAATATGTTGTGTTTGCTAATGTTGCGATCCTCTTTAAAGCTTTGCACCTGATCTTGGTTCGGTATTTTTCAGCTTTAATATAATATATTGGATTTATGATATCTATGCATATGTAAAGGCGGATTCAGATGGCGACAACGGCGATGCGACGCGATTTTAACGTAAAAGCTGTGAAACCCTATGCGGTGTCTTCTTCTTCTTCTTCTTCTTGTTTCGTTTTTGAGAATAAGCCGTTGTTAAACAGCTATACACCCAGGTACTAAGTAAGTTTGGACTATGTTGTAGTAATACTTATGTAAATTGTTCATGTGGTTAAGAATTTAAAAAAGGTAAAAGGGTTGAAAATGGATGAACAATGGATAAGGTGATTATAGGACGAGGGACGCAAGGTGATAATGGGAAGCGGGACAGCGTGCCACTTCTTGCCGCCGACCACGTTTTACCGTGGAACAACCAAGACCACGCAGGGAATTGGATGAATTTGTTGGCCGTTGACTATGTGGTGTGGGGTGTTGGTTGATGATGTGGCGCCAACATGAAGAATGTCACAGGTAGTTTGAAATTCTCAACGTGTTGGGACCTGTAGCCCAACCGTGAGCAGGATCAAGAGTAGTGATTATGGGGGTGCGGTGAGGCGAAAAATGATAATTATGAATCAAATGGGCTGAGGAAAAGGATAGAGATCAATTAAGATGATTAATAAATAGATAGGATGGGGATAGTTACCAGGATGAGGACAGACAATTTGAGCGGAGCGTCGGACGACAGTGTTGCAAGCACTTAGCCATTTTGGACGAACCTCCCCTATGCGGCGGCGAATTCGCCGGGAATCGCGTTAATTACGATTTACGATGCTCTTTTTCTTTTAATCGCTAAATATGATCGCCAATTGATGTTACAGCAAGTGCGCATTATTCGCCTCGCGTCGCATGATAAAAATCGCCATGTGAATCCGCCTTAAAAAGTTTTGATTTAAATGTCAGTATTTTGCTTCTTCCACTGCGGGTGACTTTACTTTTTACTTAGAAAGAAATGCGAGACTTTCATGCGTAGCAAAAGTAGCGGTCCTCGACCTTCAACTCGCGCTTCAACTAAGCAAGTATAACCGAGTTTGCTGCCAGGGCCCTCGGGTATTTTATAACTGAATTTGGCTGCTTAAAATTAGAGGTTAAAAATTTATAAAATGCTCCCATGAATTGGAACAAATTTTTAATTATAAAATTTGATTGTTTTAATTATTATTACGTAAAAATGTAAGTCTAGTGAACTATATTTAAAATTTCAGGCGAAAATGTGTACAAGCTAGGTGTTATTATAGGTTATGGATATTAAGTATTTTTACTGACTTAAAAAATTAAAACTTTAAATCTATTAGGGAAAATTGTTTTAAAATAAAGTAAAGGACACATATTAAGTACTTACAGTACATTGTTAGTATATAATGTTCAATACTCAAAGGGTACTATAATAGTTAACGTATATTTTATTTTACTGAATTAATTTCTTTGGATGACTGCAAACGATTCTTTTTAATCATGCAGTATATTATACATGACATATAATATCAAACATCAAATAGTGCAAATATATCAAACATTCTGGCTAGTAATGGAAATGCTTTCTTTATAAATATACTTCAAGGCATACATAATAATATGTACGAAAAAATCTCAAATTATCAACTTGTTACAATTACCCAACAGCATGAAAAAAAAATCAAGACTAATATTGCAACAAACGTGAAAAGCCTTTGCAAAAATTTTGTGTTCTTTTCGATTACACGAGACCTTTTCAAAAATAAAACTCTACACTGTTGTCAAATTTCCACAGATAATCGACCTAATATTATATTATGTAATTTTGAATTTGATCATACTTAGGAATAGAATTTTTAAATCTAAATTTTGATATCATACTATCCATTTTACTGAATGTGGCATAATATATATAATGATTTCCATAGAAATTCTCCACTGGGAAGTTTCAAAAGTAGGATAAAAAATTAACAGTTTTATATAACTATATCCCGATTATTCTCGCTTAAAATGTATATAAAGCAGTTTCAAAAAGCATTAATAATGTATAAAATTTTCATGTAATAAAAACTTGTGAATAATATTTCGTTATAATATAACACAATGTCTTGTAATCCATTTGCAACTTTTTTTAACACGAAAAACAAAAGAAAAAAAACATAAATTTTATACGACCTAGCAGACAATATCAAACAAGCTTAACTTCTTTGCTTTAATGTACTTTGATTATTTTTGTTCCATTTTTGATATTTTAACTGCAGACTAATAAAAAACATGCTAATATTAAAGAAATTCTTAAAATAAACCGTATAAAAAAAATAGTAATAAAAGTTCTACGATAATTGCAAAGAAGAAAAATTTATATATAAAAAAAATACTCTATGATAAAATATATATACCTTTTGTCATTAAAGCTTTCAAAGCACGTCGCTGCTTTTTGTATTGATTGAAGATATCATTAAATATAATGCTTATTGACGTGTTATTTTCCTGTCAACATTAAAAAGCTTTCAAAAAAAAAATATCATTATAATTTTTATATACAGACGGTAAGTAAATAACTTTAACAAAAAAAATGTACTGATATTATCAGGTACTCGTATTTTTATTCACTTTTATGCATTTATATTACTGCTGTGTAGTTTTATATAAAGATTATTATATAATAATATATTAGGTCAATGACATTACATTCGAATATACCATTCTCATATTTTATAAATCAAGAAAGTTGAAATTATAATATACTTTTGAAGTGAAATAAAGACTATAATAGTTTACCAATTAACCATAATTTAATTAAAAAAATTATTTAAACTTTTCAAACGTTGATTTAAAAAAAAAAAAAAAAAAATAGAAAAAAATTTAAAATTATTTTTTATTTAAATTGCATTTTCCAAGCAATTAAATTACATATTTATACTCATCAAATGAAAGCTACATCTTTAAAAGGATAATATATTTTAGTTATTCTGCATGCAATTTAAAATAAGTATTTGTGTAATTAATATAATTACGTTTCCTATATAATAAAAATATTAATAAGTGAAAAGAGTAATTGTTTTATGAACTAATTTTTAGCTCAGATTTTATAATTTCTAGAATAGAAAGGTGCAAATTATTTTGTACTGTATAAAATTAAACGTAATTTTGGATGATGTTTTTTATTTATATTTATTTTAACATTGAATGAATGCTGGCAGTCCTCTTCTTATATATTACGAAAATATTTTAACATAAAAAGGTTACACGACTTTATTTGCTCTTTTCGTGGGCTGCTGAGGTTGGCAAGTCAAAATAATTTCATCGTAGTCAATTTGTTGACGGGTGGGCGGAAAAGGAATTAATTTTAGTGCTTTCTTACTTCAGAACAATTTTTTTATGTATACTTACGTAAATAGAAATGTTTTTTTTTTATGGAAATATTTATTTTTTAAACATGAAATAAAATTCTTATTTTCACTTAGACGAAAATAGTGGGATGTATGGAGACTAAAAAGTTAGCAAAAAATTTAAAATGCTTTAAAATCGATAATTTAGAATAGGGTAAAATTAGCTTATATAAAAAATAATCGTTAATTATTAATAATGGACAACATACATGAAATTTTTTTATTGCAGAAATGAATAGAGGGCACCAAATTATGCTACTCTGAATTTTTTTAGATTTTTTTTGAGACCCGGAACTATTTTTAAATAATTACTGAAAGTCCTGTGATTTCAGTTGGCACTCCTGACTCCTTAATAAAAAGGATAGAGACTGGACGCCTATTGACGCCTCCAGGGGGCGTGGCCGCACTTTCAATAATTATTTAAAAATATTTCTGGGTCTCAAAAAAATCTGAAAAAAAATTCAGAGTAGCACAATTTGGTACCCTCTATTCATTTCTGCAATAAAAAAATTTCATGTATGTTGTCCATTATACAGTTTTTACACAGATTAAGTTAAAACTAATTAATTCCAATGAATCTCTCTATGGTTATAATAAATTTTAAAGTATCGTTAGATTACAGTCAAATTAAGTTGATCTTCCCACCGGAAAAAGCCGGAAGTGTAAGGTTTCTTGCCTTTTATTCGTATTTACATTTTAAAATGTTGACTACAGATTCGTAAGAAGAGCACTAACATGTTTGCAAATTTTCAAGACTCAGATTTGAGAAAAATTACAAGAAAACGTCTCATTTCTGTCTACTTCCGGCAAGGATATTACATAAATTTGACTGTATTTAGCTCATCAGAAGTACTTCAGTTTATGTTGGCCTGCAATAAGTTCCTTCGTTACAACCTACCAATGATAGAGGATGTTACAAAAACGATGAAAAGCAAGTGTAAATTGGACATTTGTCTACTTTTAAAGTATCTGAAGTAGTCAGACTTGTGTGATATGGTAAATACGGTAACGTAATGAAACAGCTCTCTGTCAATCGTAAAATACTGTGGGATAAAAAAAAAAAAGAGGTAGCAAGCACTTGAAATGACACTCGAGTCCTTTTTATATTGATGGGTTCGATCAATGTTGGCTGCTGGCTTTTTGCCGCCATCATCACATCAATCGCAGTACCACATCACACATTTATACGACACTCTCGTCTGACCAATCTGTCACAAGCAATCACAAGATCATCAAAATCTAGACGTCTAGTGAGTATTATGGCTTCTCTAGAGAAAACGAACAGCAAAATTTCATTTATTGAAACCATATAATATTATATCAAAAAAGCTCTTCATTAGCAAAATATTGATTAACATTTTAATTAATTAGCAAAAAAATAAATATACCAGTGTTCTGTTTATTATTTCTTATAAGAAATTGTACTGTAAATTTGATTTCATTGTTCCGTTTTTCGTAATAATAATTGTGCTAATTATTTATTGTTTTTTATTATATACAAATTTTCTAGTATCAAAGGAAGCCGATATGACCTTTTTAAGATCCACTTAATTTCCTATAGTAAAAAGATGAATATATGACATTTGAAATGTTTCCAAATTAGATATGAATATAATAAACGTGTATAATTAGAACTAAGCACAGTTTGTAAATATGTAACACATTAAAAAGCTTAAAAATGTGTACTCTCAGAAAAATCAATAATTAATAATTAATTTAATTAATTAATTAATTGAATGAATGATTGAAGCAAAAATATTTTTAAAGCTACATGATATAAAATAGAAAAACTGTGTTCATAAAATAATTAATATATAAGCAAAAACAATTTTTTAAACGATAAATTTTCCGTAGTTACAAATTTAAACAGCACATGCATTGTTCATGACAGATATTGCAATTTGATATGAAAAAAGAGCGTAGCACTGTTGTGTGAAATTACGCTGTGTCATAAACAACTGTATTTTGAATTCATAAATCTAAAGTATCATGTCATATTCGTGTCAAGGATTACTAATGTCATTTTTTTTATAAATGTTAAAACATAAAATGTTATTTCAATAAACTCCCCTAATTACATAATATATATATACTGTATATACAATATAAATAAAAAATGGCAATCTGCACATTTATTTATTTAATTAAAAAACAAAGTATAATATTTTATTTTAATATTGTGCAAAATCGAGAAAGATGTCATTACTGTAGTTAAAATTGTTACAATTTGATCGTTAAACATAAATTTTTAAAGGAAATTTTCCATAAAATTTTCATAAGGCTGTCATTTTTTTTCTATAACCTTCAAGTTTAACTATCAAATTAAAGCTTTTTTGCGCTAAAAGTGATGATATTATGTTTTTAATTACTTAACATCTTATTAATAATAAATATAATACCATCAAGATACGCTCAAAACGTAATTAAGTGTAGGCATCCGCTTTAAAAAGGATTGCCCCATGATACTAGGCAACTTTTCAAACTTCAATGCAGAGCAGGTTGCCTATACAACAAAATCTCGGAAGCTGAATAAAAAATTAATTTTTTATTTGTCCAATTCCAAATACATTTATACATATATTAAAAATAAAGCATTATGCATACTGGGTAAGACACGTCCAAGAGCAACACACAGAACACAAACAATTATTAAATATCACGGTGAAAAGTCTTAAACAGAGTAATAGTATTTATCGAAGAGAAACTTTTTAACAAATTTCTAGAAATCTTTAATTTTTGTACATTTTTAATGATATTGGTAATTTATTGTACAGCTGTATTCATTTATGTATGGGACCATTGTAAATCGATCTTCTGTTTACTGAACTTTGATGTCTGGCATGCCTACAACGTCATAATTAGCAATGTATCACTATTATTACTATACATTTTTCTAAAAATCTCACCTGAATTCTTTTTTAAACAATTAGTAATTCACAGTAGCACATAGATAATTCTGTATTTCATTATGTATTTAAGTAAGTATGTTTATTTAGCTTTCATTAGTATAAATTCATTAATTTAATTTAGAGTCATAAATTGTGGTGATAAAATAAGTTATTTCTGATTATTTTTATTCCAAGTTAATTTTGGTTCTTAATTTCAATGGTTTGACCTTATCCAATATCGTAATATTTAATTTAATCTGTAAGTACATGCAAATTAGTACTATTACGATATAGAAACATTTAAATTAGCAACCAAAATGAACTTTGTGATATCGTAAAATAAACAGGACATAAAATTATTCAAAATCCAGAAAGAAAGAGTTTTAATTAACTATACTATAGCATCCCTCGTTCGGAATAATGAAATATCTGCTTACCACGATTTCGTTACAATAATGAGCTATCTGCTATTTCAGGTGAGCGCAATTATGAGCTGTAAATCAGTATAAAATAAAGGTCATTTATGCGCTCACCTGAAATAACAGATAGCTCATTTTTCTCGACAAGAGACGATATTACTCATAAATAACTCATAATTCAAAATTATTATTATACATTATTTCTACACTGTATGAAAAATTAAGCTGCAATTTTTTTGTATGTTCGTTGTTTATTTTTTACCATGAACGTTACAAAAGCACTAATCTGATTAAAATGTAAATAAGTAAAAGGAAAAGAAAGTAGGTTTTTACATTAAAATAAAAGTATAGCAAAGCCGATATTTTACACCGCAAAAAAGGTTAAAATTATAGCACTGTAAATCTGTCTCCGGCACAAATTTAAATTTCCCTGGTTGCTACGATGTTTTCACCCCGACAAATTGCTCGGGCACGTTTCTCATTTATTTACCTATAGACTGACAAAGGTGATCCATTAACTCGACTAAAACAAATTTAAAATATATTCTACCTATGACTTCAATATATTTTATATGAAGAGTGAATTATTTACTATCGTTCAACTAAAAATGCATTTATTTTTATGTGAAACCTTTAATTCTTCTCTACATCGTTAGTAAATTATATTTGTTATATATAAAGTAGGTGTTAATCATTATTCTCAAATAAAAACTTATTTCAATTTTATCAGTGTGAATTAGAATGTAATTCTATTGATTGTAAGCTGAGTATTTATAAATCGTGATATTATCTATATATTTAAGAAGTTTATATGTATTAATTTATTTAATAGGCAATGCAGTCAGCCTATATATGTCATAATCTTTGAGGTAGAGTATGGCTGTTACATTTATGTGTGTACCGTAGATCTTGTTGTTGTATGATTCTCTTTAAACATATTTCATACTTAAATAATAAAAACATTAAAAACAAAAAACGAAAAGGAGTACGACCTTTTTACTATTTTAATTAACATTCATTTTAAATTTTCCTTTAATATTTAATTAAAAAATATATTAATTTTTTACAACAATTTGTCCCTTTAATAAAATATTCATGCGAGGTAAAAAAATTAACTACTATGAACGAAAATGGAGAGGAGAGCTAGATATATAGAGAGAGAGAAAGAGGTACTTCCATTACTACATACGGTGATGGCAGGCACGGCTCTTGGGTTTAAGATGTTTTGGCTCACGCTACGTCCGCTGTTAGTGGAATTACATAAGAGAAGCTTGCTAAGAAGATGCTGGACCAAGTAGCACAGAAACAACATTGTTGTTGTATAGTCAAATGTTTGCGCTGCCACTAATGCTCTGGCGTGACGAAGGCCAACTACTTCACTATATATAAGACAACAGACTTGATACTAAAGCTTTGTAAGCCGTGTCAAAATTTGTAAAAAGAAAAAGTGAGTCTGATGATGGTAGTGTGTGTACTCACAAAGTCTGTAGTACATACACAACTTTCTATGTGGCTCAATGGAAATGAACTTTATATGGAAAAAATTGATAAGTAAAAGAAGTGGTTTTATCAAATGTAAAATTTTACAAGAATTTTAAATTAAATTATATTTATTGTTGTTTTCGCTGTTTAATATAAATTGGTAGTAATATAAAATTACATTTAACGTATTGTCTAAAATTTCGGATTTATTTAACCCTCTAATACCTTTAAAATTGTGCTATAATCACCTTCTACGCGTAACGCCTACCTCTAAGCTTCCGTTTACGATTGACTTCAGTTACTACGCGAGTCAAAGGAAATTTCTGTCAGATGGAATCGAATGAAATAAATTTTAAAAATTCGAGAATGCTCTAAAACTTAATCGCATATGGTTTGAGCAGATTCAAGGGGGCGGTTTCCTCACAATAGCTCCATTTCCGGTTTCCGTCCATAAGGCGAATGTTAAAATTCTACCTCGGTTTTCTCAAAACTGATAACACCGATCCACTTCAAAATTTACATGCCACCTATTGATGGTGAGTTCTAAGTTCTCTGCAAATCTTGTAGCATTTAAGGGGGCCGATTCCGAGATTTCAATCAACTGAAATCAATCCTTAAAAGATTTTTTTTGTTCATGTCTTTTTCCCCGATTTTAATACTTAGCCCAGTAAAAATTATTATTTTCCGTTAAATATTTGCATGACTGTACCGTCACAACGTTTGAAGTATGACATTAAAGATAATAAAAAATGTGAAGGAAAAAAAATGACAATACAGAACTCGAGGTCCTCTATCTAAAAACGGAATAAAAAAATTATGCATTTTGGTAAAAATTTAAAAATCATTTTAATTAATAAAAAAGTTGCAAATCTGAATCATGCCACTTTATTCCTAGCATTGTGTATATATGGGTTGGGTTGGATGGAAGAGTGGACCTGATGGCCTAAATCTCGCCCCCAATGAAAACGATTTTATTTATTTATATTCTGAATTTGCATCTTTGCATAATTTAGGCAAATCAATTAAAAAGCTGAACAGGTTGCCTATATAGTCCTGTTTTTGGCTACGTTGAGATTTTATCTTGTCAGCTAGGGTGTGCAACTTGAAAGGGGGAGGGAGAATTAGCTTGCACCCTTTTGTTTTTCTTTATTAGCAATGCATATTCAAACTCTCTTCTCAAGTAGTAGGATATTCAATAATATACATTTTTTTTTACATTGTATATTATATTGTTTTATAAGTTTAATAGTTCATTGAATTAATTTTTGTGTCATTATTAATTATTAATATTATTATATATTTTAGTTATTTTAATGGAATAACGAGTTAATGAATACTTATATAATGGGACTACTCAGTAATATTTTGATGTGCCTCATGGGCTTTATTTTTATTTTTTTTAACATGTATTGTAATATATTAATCATGTCCATGTATTTTTTATGCCAATTATAAAAAAAGTAAAATAATATAATTCAGTTGTATCCGAAAGTTAATCCAATGCAGATTAAAGGTGGATTTTCATGAGCATGAATTTCCAGCTTGCGACGCGAATACTGCGTACAAGTCAACATCCATTGGCGGTCATATTTGGTGATTAAAAAAAAAAAGATCATCGTTATTAACACGATACCTGGTGAATTTGCTCGACACATAGGTTTTACGTCAAAATCTCGCCGCATCACAATTGTCACTAATAAAAATCCACCTTTATAATTATTGGGAAAATATGTTATGAAGATCACTGTTTATCTGTCACAACTCGTCAGTGTCATGATGAAACGGTGCCAACAAATGCAACAACAGCATTCGTGTCCTAGCATGCACTACATACAATAATAAAAATGCATTTCATTTGAAAATTTACTTTAAGATTACGTAATACAGCCATATTTTATATTTACAAACATCTTACTTCAATATATTTTACAGATAATCAAAATGCATCCTAGCGATCAATTGACATACATATCCATCAAATCATTTGCATTTACTTGGGAAATCTAAAATATTTTTTAAGTCATACTGAAATGTTGTGTTATAAAAATATGAAGATGATAAAAAAAAATTGGAGATGTTAGGTGATACGCTTGTATTATATAGTTATGAAATATCTTAGATTTCATCTTGTGCTTCTTTCTGGGATAAAACTTATTAAAATTATTTATAGCTCAACTATATAATATTCAAAACACATTAAAATATAGCATATGATATTATATATTATTATACTGTTCTCTATCATATGATTTGTGACACTTCATATTAATAATTAATCCATTTACCACTAACCTCAACGCATGCAAGTAAAATTAAACATATACGTTCAATATTTAAAGTTCTTCAGTGTATACATAGTGTGATATGATAAATATAAATAATATAATTTATTTTGCTTGATACTTTTTTTAATAATAACTTCTAGTACCAGTTCAAATATATTTTTTTATTTAACTATTTATTTATTTTTTATTTATTTTTGCAAATGTATGATGTATTTTATTGGAATTAATTCAATTGTGTCTTTTCCCAGTTTATGTTTACAGAAAAGAAAAGACAAGTGTTATTGGATAATATAATCCCATTTTAATTATGTACTCTAATAACTTTGATAATGAATAATTGAATAATAAAATTAAATTATATTTTCTTTGTAAATGAAAGATAAGTCAAGCTCGTTTAATAAGAAGAAAATATTTTAAATTTCTACCAACGTTGTTATATAAACTTTATGAAAATGTGGACAAAATTTGGCTGTGAAGTTAATACAATTTAATTTGATATTTTCACTAACATAATACAACGTAATAATAATATTTTCTGTTCGTATTTAAATATTTGTAGGTATATTTGAAATCAAATTACAGTCCTGGACAGAATATAAATTGAAACAGGAAGACTAAAAACATCACATCCGGTGGGAATCTTAATTAAATTCGATTTTTGATTTACAGAAAATATGGACTTTAAAAAGGATTTAAAAGCAAAGTGTATTGAAGTGAAAGTTCACAGAAAAATCACGTGACTGTGAGTACTGCGACAAATTAATTTAATAATTGTAAACTCCTTACACAGCACTTTGCACCCTCTAACCATTTCTGTAATAAATAATGTTGAAGTCAATACTGCTAGTTTAGCTTAATATAATATTTTTATCGTACTAAAATAAATATATCAAATTTTATCAGTTATTTCTTATTTCCTCTAATTTATTTTTTACGATAAACTCACTTTTGGTTTATCAATGTGTTTTCTTATTATTTTTGGTCTTCTTTTAAATATTTTTTTAACAGGAACGTTTTTTTTAACTATCAATGTGAACATTTTATAGCAAATAAATATGAATTAAATACTCATGAAAATTTAAAACAGGTAAAAAAAAAAGCAATAAAATAATTACTTTACCCGAGTTAAAATAAATTTTATAGTTTATTCTCTTCTCTTCGCTTTTCTTTCTCCTATTTTGTACCATTTCTGTGGGAAAAATTGGAATAAAATATGAGATTACATCTTCTTTCCTCACATTGAAATATTTCCATTTCATCCTCACTTTGAGCAAGGAAGGAATAATGTGTATTTTTGAGGTAAAAAGGTGTAATAGGATTAAGGTGCATTTCCATGGAGCGATGTCGAGCGGGGCTTTGCGGAGCGAGGAAAGTGCACTTGCTGCAATCTCGTATGGCGGATAGGTTGGCGATAAAATCATTCCCCGCAAGGCAAGGGAATTCCGAGCCTCTGATTGGCTGTAGCACGCCAATTTTTCGCTTTCCCCGCTCCATGGAAATGTACCTCTAAGTTTAGACATGCATCTAATTTGAAGTTAAATAAGAAGTTTAAAAATTAGAGTTTCAATTCAAAAGAAATTTTTAATAATATAACACAGTAAATTTTTGTCATACAATGTGATGTATGATATAATTTAAAGTTCATTGTTAAAGAAATTATATTCATAGAAGTACACTGACCTGTAATAAAAATTAAATTAAAATTTTAAATAAGGAAATGATCATCGTCTTAAATTTTACTTTTAAGTTTTAATCCTTTTTCACTCTCTCTCTCTCTTTCATTTTCATTTATTATATATAAGACAAAAGAGCTTTCCATTATTTGAATTTAAATTATAACTTTCCAATTTCCATTTAACCCTTTTCATTATTATTGAACGTTTAATAATGAAAATGGATTTTAGATATTATAGTATTGTTATAAAGTTATAAAAGAAACAAAGAATAAGCTCCTCTATATAAGCTACTATCTAACAGTTCAGCTCTGCAATGTTATTAGAATCAAATGGCCGAATATTGATGGTTACAGAAATGTTATTATTCGTGCGCACAAATTGGGGGGGGGACAGTTTGCACGCCCGTGATAACCAACACAAAATCCGTATTACAAGTGAAGCTTGGAATTGCCAATCATAAACCCTTTCAATGCCATCAATAGACACATTGTTAGCAATGATTCCTTTGATGTGATTTATTCCTATCAGTCGCACCCTGTAACTTTATATATACGAGTATTATGGACTGATGTACTTTTTTATATAATTTCCATTTTATATAGCATTTATTTATATTTAAAATAAAAAGATTTTAAAAAAATGTGATTATTTATTTGTCACTAAAAATATAAAATTGTTAACTTCTTTTGAAAATTATTTCTCTTTTATAAAATATATAATAGTGAAATGCATGATGTAATCATATAATGTTTAAACATTCAATGATATTATGATTCGTAATTTAAAATCATTCAATGAAGAATTACATTAATTTGTAATTTTTTTAAAGATGCCATGAAATGAAATCATATACAGGTTTAGATTCAGAATAGCTTTTATTCAAATTCACATAGTACAAATACAACGTTAGGAGTCAAAGCAATTAAGCCTTATTATATCATCTCTACCTGTGGAGTTTTATTATATGTATTTATTATTTTATGGGACTTTTTCTATACCTCCTAAACTGTTTGCTACCCGCAACACAGTTATGATAAAATAGTTGCATAGCCTACAGGATGTAGCATGACAAATTTTGTTTTCCTTATTATTAAACATCACTTTCGGGACCCCAAAATTAACCAGCGTTTTCCTATGCTGGGACGCACTTCCTTTGGGCGAGCGTCTGGGTTCGTCGGAACCCGACGAAACTTTTCCTGGGGGTTCCCGGGGGTGGCCGCCGTAACCACGAAAATAATAAAAAATCCACGTCCGGGGGGGGACTGGGGGTGAATTTTTTTGTCTAGATTTTTGGGGTTTTTCGGCCTCCGAGCTCTTCCGGTGCCCTGCGCTGGCCTTGGCCGGTGGAGGTCTTTGCCCGGTGAACTTTTGTTGCTGCCGAGTCGTGTTCGGTTCCGGACACCGGACACCGTTTCGGCAGCGCACGCCACCCGTGAGGTTACGTTTGGAAATTTGGGCTCTTCGGTGTCGTGTGGTCTGTGTTTCGAATCACCGTGTGTTCGAGTGTTGGTGCGTGGTGTGTTGTCGTGGCCGTGTAGTGAGGACGTCATGCTATTGCGACGTATTACGTGTCACTTTGATGTGTTACGGCCCTCTATCATGCACTTTGAATCACAAATGTGGACATCGTGGACACGGGGTGACCTTGTGCCGCGTGACTCCACGGCTAGGGGATCTCCTCCCTGAGTTCATCTTTTCGTTGGTTTCGATTTGTGTTTTCTGATACGTAAACATGCAACACACAACGTACTAGTGCTACTTTTTCCATTTTTTATACATACAGTGTTTCCTGCCATTGGAAAGTTTATGGTTACCAACTTCAACAGCTTCTTTGTAGTCCAACTTTGAATGTTGGTGGAAAAAGGCAAGTCTACCATTGGTAGAAAGAGTTCTGCTAACTGGGATTGGCTGAAGCTTTTGCATATCGTCAATGCTTTGAAATTATTATAATTTATTAACTTTCTTTGTGTGACTGCTGCCATCCCATTGGCTGCTTCTGTTTAGAGGCAACATTGCAAAAGGGGATCTGACTGCTCAGTGCAGTGATGTGAAATTCGCGCGAAGATTGGTCCGCGAAAATGCGCATGCGAATATCCGCGCAAGTGCGCGCATATGCGCGTAAGATAGTCTCAAGATGGTGGCTGCCCGCAAATGGAATCACGTGAGCACAGATATTGTAGACATTCAGAAGTTCGATATATTTCCCATAGATGGAGATGCCATATATGGTAGCACATTCCAAGCAAACTACTTTCAGGTGTGACTTAATTAATATAACTTTATATAAAATTGATTATTTTCGTAAATAATGCTCGGATTTACTCCCAATTAGGTCTAGGGGGGGTTATAAAATTAAGGTGCAAGTAATGCGGGTTGCATACCTTCAGGGGCATGTAGGTTGTGGTTGCATACTTTCAGGGGAAGTTTGGTTGGGTTGCATACCTTCAGGGGCATGTAAGTGAAGGTTGCCTACCTTTAGGGGTAACTTATAATAACTTTATATAAAAACGAATATTTTCGTAAATAATGCTCGGATCATCTCCCAATTAGGTCTAGGGGGGGTTATCAAATTAAGGTGTAATTAATGCGGGTTGCATACTTTCAGGGGCATGTAGGTTGTGGTTGCCTACTTTCAGGGGCAATTTGCGTTCGGTACATCATAGCATTACGAGGTTTAATTACAACTGGCCACCTCTTTGTGTTGAAGATGGGCAGTGTCCGGAGTAAGCCCATTGCCTTGCTCGCTCGAACACGACCGGACGCTAAGAAAATAATTAACTCGAATCTCCCCAAACTCCTTAAAAAAATTATTAAATAAAATAAAATAAAATAAATAATAATAAAATAATAGGGGCCTAACAACTGCGTCTGACTAATTAAAAAAATTATTAAATAAAATGAAATAAATAATAATAAAATAGTAGGGGTCTAACAACTGCGTCTGAGTCGTTATCTGAGCCTGTTCATCTTCGCTAATTTAAAACACTATAATATCTGTCAACCTATGGCTGAGAGATTTTTGGAAGTGCATCACTGCACTGGGTGGAAAGCAAGACGAATTTATCCCAGGGAGGGAGCGGCGTATTTTTATACTTGAAATGTTCACCCATCCAAGTATTAACCACGCTTGACGTAGCCTGACTTCAGTGATCTAACGAGAACCGGTCAATGCATAACGCCACGCTCCACCTCTACTCTGAATTACTCTGAATTTTTTTAGATTTTTATGAGTCCTGCAACTATTTCTAAATAATTATTGAACGTTCTGTAATTTAAGTTGGCACCCCTGAATCGTTAATAAAAAGGATAGGACAGAGATGCCTGTTGACGCCTCCAGAGGGCGTGGCAGCACATTAAATAATTATTTAAAAATAGTTCTGGGTTTCAAAAAAATCTGGAAAAAATCAGAGTAGCATAATTTGGTACCTTCAATTCATTTCTGTAATAAAAAAAATTCATGTAGGTTGTCCAATTTGCATTACAATACCGTTATGATATCACGTACTGAATACTTATATAGATGGCAACATATGATTGACAAAATTAATTAAAAGACTTGAAACCAAACGAGCGTAGGCGAGTTTACACCCCACCCCTAGTTAATAATATATAATAATAAAAATAATAAATAATAATAATAAAACTTGAAGTACTAAAGATTGATGTAATCAGATTAATTAACAGTTATCTCAGTGAGAGGTCATTTATTGCTCTTCCATATAATCCAAAAAGCAATTTTTCTTGCTAATATTTCAATTAACTTCACTTTATTCTGTACAGCTTTTTATTAAATCGGATTATATTTTATGAATGAGGAAAATATGTCTTTTGATGATTTTACCTCTATATAACGTAAGTACCAACAGGAATATCATGTTAGGGTTTCTGCACAAAGTTAGCAAATCATTGAAATGTTATAGTGTTTTAAACATTAATATAATTTTTAAGGTATGATGATTCCTTAGGACTGAATATACTAGATTTAACTTTATTTTAAAATAAATATATTACTATCTTAATTCAAGATGCTTTTTTAATTCGTCTATT